>OY728161.1:453613538-458413538 GCA_963277665.1 Viscum album | reverse complement strand
CCTACATGACCATTATCAATAATATGAAAAAATATAAAGAAATATTAAAGCGATACCATCTATCAACTCTATCTCTTAACTACTATAAAAATCATTAAGAATATAATATTATAGTTATGGTCTTAGAGTCAATTACTACTATAGAGTCACCAATAACTGAAAACCTACTATGTAATTCCTGCTTTGAAGGTTCATAAATAATAACTATAAATTGACACAATCATCATAATAAAATGAAACCATTTTAGAGATCAATATATATGCCCCCAAATTAAAATATATATAAAAATGTGAAAAAATATAAAAAACAACTATCCTCCAACCTAAACATTGACTTGATGGATAAGCATACCATATATATACTTAACTATACTAATTTGTATGTTCATATGAAATACATTTTTAGATGAAATGAAATACCCTAATATATTTTATATAATATAATCCTTTACGTGAATCTTATTATTCACCCTAAATGAAAATCTTTATCTTAGAAATAATTCTATAGAAGTATTTCCTTTTTAAAATGTCACACCAAAGTCTTCACATTTGGGAGAGGTCATGATCATATCGAAGAAGATCCATTAGGATAATTCCTTCTCCCTACATACTAAATCATTATTAACAGAGGTAATGTAATAAAAAGTATTAGATAACCATAAATATCAATGAAATGAAATCATTAAAAATCAATAAAAACATCTACCAAATTTCCTATGATAACTATTACTCACCTAGAAATATAATTCATCACTAACAGATATCTTTTTTATATAGAATAATAGAGAATACAATCTAATGCTCTATTATCACAAGGACAAAATTAAAGGAAATCTCAATATCCTCTAGAAACTAATCAATATCTGAATTGGATACATTCCCCACACACTTCGATAGGATTTGATACAAAAACTCATTCAATTTATTTTGGAAAATGACACATTCCTTACGAACAAACTAACTATGATTAACAAGGGAATTCTACTAGTACTCAATAACATAAACTAAATATATATATATATATATATATATATATAATTTAAAAAATAACTCTTATTTATGATCACTATAATAAATTTTTAAAAAATTAAATTAAAATTATTTCATTTTTCCATGATGTTTTTAATTCATGCATTGGAAAAAATAATGTGATGTATATAATAGAACTAGATCATTTTCTATATACCAAAATCAACTCACCTCTATATTACTAATAATATTAAAGGGTTCCTTTATATATTATATATGGTCACCATTTCTTTTATAACTCACTATTTTCACTCACACTAATAAACTTTCAACCCAATGTGATCCTCAACTTTCTAAAACATAAAAATACATCAAAAATCTTATCTAAACCTAAAATACAATCCCCTAATTTTCAATTAGAAATAATAACCATATAATGTTGATTAGACAGAAACCTATGACTTCTTATTCACATATATAATACGATATATTTTTTTTGTATTTTCACCATGGGTATAAACATATATATGGTAGGTATTACCCATTATAAATCCTTGGTAAAAACAAATAAAAATATTAATAAAATTCAACTGAGTAATCTAATATTAAACCAAAATCATAAAATTCATGAAACATAATATAAAATAAAAAACAAACTCTTATACTAGTGAATCCAACTACAATAATCTTCATGATCTAGTAATATTTATCCCAATAACCAAATATATCCTATATATCCAAAAAATAGTATATAAAATATATGAGTAAACATAATCTGGGGGATCCTCAATAAAACCAATTTGTGAAAGTGTTTACAAATAATAATAATTCCTTAATTAGTAAATAAAGAAAAAATATATCCCCTCACTAGGTCCACCACTCTCCATCCTCACAATGGATTTGTCACTAAATTTAAATTACATGAATATTAATTAAGAAAATAAACACCCAGAAACACACACACAAACACATATATATAATGGTATTCCAAATCTGATTCACCACAAAAATAGTCACTATAATTTCCAAGAAAATATTTTATTGGGAACTCCCATCTATTAAAGGCCCTCATAACAACATGCCATATAACTAAATAACTCCCACAGCCACATAACATGGCCATATATAGATTAATGAAAAAATATGTTGTATACCATAAATAAATATTAAAATCTATTATATACCACCATATAATCAAATAAATAACATATAACAACATAAAATACCTCATCATCACATCCCTTCCACATCATGACATACTGAATCTTGAGGAAATAAAAGTATACACCTAATATATTATATATATTCAATATCAAAGAGTAGTTACCTATCTATATAACCCATATCCTTGATATTGAGTGTACAACCTGGACATAAAATATAATATCAGTGTTGTTATGTCACTCGAATAATTAGTTGGTGGATAAAAAAAATAAAAGAGTGAATGAATAAAAGTACAAAATAACCTACATACTATATCCTCCTAACATAAAACATCGATAAAAAAGACCCACTATCTTACATTTATTTCTATTGAAATTCTAACCAAGACATCCATTATGAAACAAAAAAAAATAAGACACCAAAATATGGAAACAACTTATCACTACCTATCAATATAATATCATTATCTTATTTTATAATTTGAACATTTATTCAGTTCATTTACTAGTTATAATAAATGATATTTTCATCTACTTTTATTTAAATCCACTTATCATTTCAATATTTATTTATCACATACTCAATACGTCTACATTAATTTTTTTTATTCAATAAATGTAACATTTCAAATATTGTGCATTGGTATTAAAATATTCATTTAATTTAAAAATATACCATAAATCAACAAATATAATAATCTATAAAATAATCACCACAATGTCACTAGACCACTATAAAATATCTACCTTATCCTCCTTATATTTAAACACAGTATATCACAATAAAAATACTAAATATTTTGAAGACATCAAGCAATCTCCCATTAATAAAAAATAATAAACAAACCAAACAAATACAACCTTATCCATATATGAAATGACAATTAAAATCATTATAACTAAAAAAACTAATTTATTCTTTATTGTATATTAAATGATGAATAATAAATAAAATCATTATTAATTACATATTTTAATATTTAAATTCATTAAAATATAGATTTTATGCAAAACAATTACTTGTTATAATTAATCAATAATAATATAAAATGATTATCATGTTCTTATCCAAATAATTGATCAAATAGAAAATAAAAAACTAAAATCAATTAATGTAATATGTGATCATTTCACATAAAAAATAAAATTTCCAAATATAAGTAATATAATATTTATTTTAATTCAAATACCTTACCTAATAAAAAATGAAGATAAATATGCATTTAAAAAATATATATGAGTGATTTAGATTCTTGAATCTCATCTGATGATTTTAAAAATTTATTATAATAATGTGGAGGATATAATGATCAAGATCCACAAAACTAACATAAACTCTTCATATTACATATAAAAATTAATCCTCATTAAGTAAATTAATAAAATAATAATAACAAAACCAACTTATATAGAAATATAAAAATAATGGTCCGAGGAATAATTAAGGGACAATGATGAAAATGGAAATGTGGATCATAATGGATCGATCATTTGAAATTTAAGTTATAAATTACTCTATCTTCATAAATTATAAAAACCCATTTTTGAAATTCACTGAAATAAGATTACACTTTTAGAATACTTATTACATTACCTAAATAGACGCATAAATACCATAATAGTTTAATGCCTTTCAAAACATAGAAATATAACCATTAGTACAAAAGAGAGCTAAATTATCTCCTACTATGTTTTTCAGGACTAGAAACCTTATTAGACACATCATACATAATACATATATTCATAACATGGGTAATGAATGATAAAAATGGGTTATCTTAGTTGCTCAGTAAGGGTAAACAAGAGGGAATGTAAGCATAAACATGATAATAGGGGAATGAGAATATGATCTTAACATTAGAAGATCATAACCAACATATCATAAGACGAGAAACTTGAATTTTGTAATAATAAAAGGATGTTAATAAGACATGAATAATAAGGAAATAGGGAACAAAATATAAGAAATCATATCATAGGAATATTAATGTGATTGTTGCATACATAAACATGTGATATCATTCCTTATAAGTCAACATGAATAGATAAAACTTATTAGGTCACTTCATGGTAACTACACCTACTAGGTGGAAAACAACACCTTCCCTAGTCACAGTAGTTTCCTAATAAGAGTTCAGGTATCCCCATATATTCATAGTTGATCAAGTTTCCCCATCTTCTAACTTCATGATGACTACACTTTTTGGGTGGGATACATCAACATCCCCAATCAAAATCCATTCGTTGTTTGGGATTGGGGTTTTTAATAATCCCATAGTGGATCAATCCCCAGAGTTTATTCAAATAATTATCCATGAAATATATATATTTATATAATTAAATAGAGGGTGGTATTAGTCCTTCCCATCACATTATAACATCATTAATATTTGTGGAACAAGATAACAAAACATTTATCATATCATGACCCATAAAAGGGATGGGTTTTATAAACATACTATAAAAAATCCAATGAAATAAAATTGGATTCATAAACATGTAATTATTTATTAAATTATGGAAAATGATAGTTTTCATACTTATTTAATCAAATCTGAACCCATGAAAAGTACTGAGATTCAATAGAATAAAACCCATGTAATTGGAATGGTTTTCATAAGTGAAATTCCATCAAAACATAAAACATTCAGAGAAAACAAACAAAAGGATCCTTTGACTCATTACCCAGAGAGAATGAGTGTCATAAAATGATTTCATCTTATATGTAAAATAATTTTGATATATCATTTATAATATTACTTGATGAAAATATAGCTTATTCATTGGGAAAGGTTCTTTAAAAAACAAAACCCTTTGAAATACATTTTCTTGAAAATAAACATAAAAATTTATAAATAATTTTTTAAAAAAATATATAAACCATTCACTTTGAAAACATATAATTGATATTGAAATTTATTTTAATTCTATTTTTCATTAAAATTTATAATAGAATCTTGAATATATTTTGAAAACCATTTCCTTGAAAATACTTTGAAAATTAATATATAAATAATGAAAAGGTTTTTGAAAACCTTTTTACATTAACTATAATTAAATAATTTTGAAAATGTTTTGAAAACAATTTTCCTTAAAAACATAATAATGAAAAATGAAAATGATATGAAAAACTGTTTCCTTGAAAACATATTAAGGGTGTTTAAAAATGTTGTGAAATTCATTTTTCCATTAAAAACATAAAATAATCATGAAAATATTTTGTATTTTTTTCATGAAAACCAATAATTTTTTCCATATTATAAGAAATATATTTTATTTAACAAATTAAATTTTTTATTTGGTAAATAAATCATCAAAGGAATGAAAGTCATAAATATGGTTAAATCCACACATACTGAACATTATATTTCCACCTTAAAAAGATTAGAAACGTTCATCAGTGATAAAATTAAAATAAAATCAATTTTTAAAAACCCTTTAATTTAAAAGACATAAAATTTTTAAATATGAATTTTAAATATTATAATAGAATAAGCGATTATTTTTGAAATCCTTTTAGATAACATAGTTTTGAAGGAATACGGATTTCTTATCCAAGAGAATGGTAATGTCAAACTTTGATAAAAAAAATTATCAGATTTAATACGTAAAACTAGTGGAAAATTGTTCTAACACAAGAATATATCATGAATAAATCTAGGATAATAAATATCATAAATTTTATTGATATTTTTATTATATGATTTCATCAATGGAAGAATAATCGTAAAGAACCCCAATAAACTATGGGATTGTATAAAAAACAAGTTTACCACATGGTAACATGGGATCATACACTCAATAAAAAAACATTAAATTACATTTAGCATAAAATATCATGTAGCAAAAAATATTCATGATATTATGCTTCAAATAATCCCCAATAAAATTATAGTGGTTCATAAAAAAAACATATGTCTCAAAGAATGAAAATTGAGATAAGACTATCTTACAGATTTGGTTAACTTTCAATCATAAAAACCAATAGTGAAATATCATAAAATGGATATGTAAATAAACAATAATATATATATAATAGTAATATAATACATTTATGTATTGTATATAAACCATGCCAAATAAGTTAGTGGTGAATTAAACATGTATCTCACAGAAATAAAAGGCAAACATAACTCCCCACACCTTATGTGAGGATGCTCATCGTACTCATTAAAATATCATATATATTAAATATAAATTTATTATAAATATATAACCTAAAAATATTATTATATTTAATACAATATATGGTTTATTATGACTTTATATTACTATCTTACTAACATTTATATGTTAATGATTCACTTCGGGTAATATTCATTTAGTTTTTTGCATATGTCTTAATTTGGTGTATCTTTGCTCCTTATACTTGTATAGTGATTAAAATAATTTAAAAAATGATATAAATATATTTTATATTAATTACATGTGTTTGATAATAATGTATTTAATATATAATTATATAAATTTAATTCATCCCTCATGAAAACAGTAGGTTGTACATATGCATTAATGTTGTTTCCGTTTTATTTTCATGTTGAAAGAAAGATAGAAAATGAAATACATGTATATGTGTGTATAATGAAATTAAATTTTCATTATTATTTCAGATATATGATAAAATTTTACTAACCATATTATTAATACATTCCATGTAGTGTGTGAATGAATCACATCACTTTGAGTTACAGTTCCTCAAATGAAATTATAATATTTATACAACATGGAATGAAAAAATGAATGATGTACATAAAAATTAAAGAATCATAAAGTCATTATAAATTTAATATATGTCATATATAAATATATTATACATCCTAATTTCAAACGTGATTGGTGGTTAAATGAAAATGAAAAATCAATGTTTCCTGATTTTGTAGATTGTCGTACAGGTAAATGGTATGTTTGTTAACCATTAGATGAAAATGTGTGTATGTATAGGTAAAAACCATAGTATAAAAACATAATAATATATTATGGATATTTTATTTGTTATTTTATCATTTATGAAGAATATGTTAGGGAGTGTATAATTTAAAAGAAAATAAATGAGTTTGGGGAGTAATATTACATCTTTTTTGGGTAACTCCTTTTGGTTTTCACAAAAGGGATTCCTTAGGTTCAATTACTACCAAATGGATAAATCAAGGAGGAATTGTGGGATATTGGTAATTGTATTTTTAAGAGAGTGTATGATCTTAATTCTTTTTAGGGGTATAAGAATTTGGTATTGGTTGTGGCCTTTTATAAGGTAGGTAAAGGACACACTTGCAATTTTGAAAATAATATTAAGTGTACCCATATTTTTACACAAATAACGTCATACTAAAACCACATAAATAAATAATAGAATGATTAATGGAGAAATATTTCTAGAATAAATTTTCATTTGAAATGTGGATAGGTCATTTCGGCCCATTGTTTTATGGATTATTCCCCTATTAAGATTAATTTTACATTAATCATTTTTCTTAATTGTAATCGATTCCCTAATAATTTTTTGCAAAAATTAACACAACCTTCTTATAAATTTTAAATTATTCTCATTAAAATATTTAATCAATTTTTTCAAATTATGATCAGATCAGTGGGATAAAATAATTTAATATTAATAGCCCGGATGGGATGACACTACATGGTTTTAAAGTAAAAATGTCTAAATGTTTGATATAATTTAATGAAAAATTTAAAATAGAATTTCATTCAATTGAAGAAAATTATAATAATTTTTAAAAATGTGATGTAATTAAATTTTTTTAATAATTTAATTTATAACTTAACTATACAAATATATTATATGATGAAGGATGTTTGGAATTAAAATTCAATATTTTTAACTATTCATTAAAAATTCTAAACTTAAAGAAAAATACAAAACATTTATCCTAAAATAAATTTTTTGTTTAAATTTTAAAAATTAGGTTTATTTTGACATATTAAATCTATAAATGTTCCAAAAATATGATTTAAAATGTGTTCTCCAATTAAAGACAGTAAATCTACCTTGATAAATATATTGGGTTTTAAGCATAAAATATGATTTGTACTTGTATTATGTATATAAAATATTTTGGATAAATATAAATATAATTTATTGAATATGAAAAATATAAATAACATTAATATTAGAAATATAAATGTAATTAATTTAATTTGTTATGAAAAAACACATTTGGGTGAAAAAAACAAATATAATAAATTATTTTTTATATTAATTTCAAATTTATTTGAAACTCTTAATTTAAAAAATTTATTTTTATATGTTTTTTAAAACTATTCATAACTATTAACTAAAAGTCTAGGATATATAATATTATATTATATAAATAAATTAATAAAAAAATAGTTTTGTAACAATTTGTCTTACATGTTATGCAAGCCAACAAGGAATGTCAATCTTGTGTGTAATGTATGCTAACCTAGGTTCTCCATGTAGATCATGTTAAACATTATGTTCCATATAGTGCATGATAACATTTTTTTGTGCATAAAAAATGAAACATAGTTCTTTAAAATAGGAACCTATTTTCATTGGGGTAGGAAATGTAAAATTTCAAATAGATAAAATTAATTTATAGAAATTCATAAAATCTCAGGGTGATAATATTTACCCCCATTAAAATGTATTGGGGTGTAGAAATTTTTCGTTGTTATAAATGGTTTAATAATTTTATGTCCCTCCAATATAATCCCACATAATATAATTTATCACCAAATCATCCCTTAAAAAATGATAGTTGGAACCATAACAGTTACTCATAGTAGCACATAGTTGGGTTTCCATTTAGGATAATATAAGTGGTAATATAAAACATGTACATGGAGGAAAAGTGATTTACTTTATATGGAGTGATTTTGGTTATCAATCATAAACAAATTTATGATCAATAAATACTTGGGAGCCTTGATTTCATAATTATTTGATGATTTGAAACGTCATTTTTTCAAAAAAATAAAAAATTTGGACTAGAATTTTTTTTAATTATTATACTATCATTGAGTAAATATTTTTCATTGTAAGAAAATATATTTACATGATATATTTGTATAAAATATTTTCATTCTTCGGTTCTGATTTTATTTATTTCTAATTCAACCATTACCTCATGAAATGGACATTGAGAAATTAACTTTAATGCCTACTGGACTAAAATAAACTTTTAGAATTTTTTAAGGCCTACAAAATAATAAATATTATAACTATTAAACTCTAAGCATAATAATTATTACTACTATATCATAATAATTTTTTACTCATAAAATATTATTATACATTAACTTGAACATGACGTAGTCTAGTGGTAGCAATGAAACCCTTATCATCCTTTAGTCAGGGGTTCAAGAACCACGACCTGGTTAGATTTAATTGGTTACCACCAGACATACATGATTTCTTTCACTAATATCAAACTAATATAATATCTATAATAAATATGATGTACATCCTTGAAATATATTTAATCCTTAAATAGCCTTTTATATAAGAATTTCAATACAACATTAAAACATAAATAATTCCTCTAAATTTTAACAGAAACTTTTCATGAATGGTTATCCTTATAACCCTCTATACATCTGAAAATCATAAACATTAGAATGAATGTCATGAAATTATCATTAAATGTATTCCCAACATATTATAAATCACTACATTGTTGTGACATAACAAACATGTGAATACCCTCAATGAATATTCCCCTAAAACAATGTAATAAATTGGGTTTCCATAAATCCTTTTGAAAAACATGCATGATACAATATTATAATGAATAATAGATACATTATTTAAATACATCATATTGTAAATATCATAATTTATGAAATAAAAAAAAATTCAATAATCAGCTCCTAGGTAATCTATACCTTCCAATTTACATTTTCATATCCAAAATAACTTGGTCCAAAAATCACTATATGAAAGCCATGCATTAATAATGGGTTACAATCCATAAATAAAAATATTACTTTTATATATCTTCATAAACATTCAACATGTAATTTTAAATTCTTAATGAAAACATTAAATGAAAATACTTATATATTTCATGATTCATATAACATAATATTTTAATTCAAAGACATAAATTATTAATTCATCAAACATTATTTTATTCCATTACTCATGATTCATAAATGAAATACTAAATACCTCAACAATATAATATTAAATATGAATTATTATTTAAGGTTCCTCAACATTAATATATTCATTATTCTTCATAATATTAAAAAATACTAGAAGAATATAACATACCTCTCTCATGTTGATTGTAGTCTCATTATATTTCGAAATATAACCAATACTCATACCACCTTCCTGTTTCTCGTTATGAGATTTCCACTTGGGAAATATATTTTTATAATTTTCATTATTTTCACATATGAAACATTCTATGTTAACCTTGTTACTTCTAGTTCCAACTATTTTTTAAAACAAGAAAGTTGTTGGTGAGAAACACATATCATATAAGAAAACAACATATTAATGAAAAGGAATTACTTATAGGATGTCTAAATTATTACACCTAATGCATTAATATCTGAATACTAGGGTTTAAACAATGTTATTTATTATCATCCTTATTTATTTTTCATATTTAGTTTGGGAATTCAAAAATCATATCCCTCGGGAGTTTAAAACCAGGTAGGAAGTAAGGGTCTTTTTTTATACCAGGTCACACTATGATATGTCTAGTTTACCTTGTAAGAGTTTTTACCCATAAGTACATCTATTCTAGATCCAAAAAAACATGTATCATCTAAACAGGGATTTTTTGATATGAAATCACTCACTATTTCCTTTAACAATATTATTGGACAATTTCATAAATGTTAACTTAGCCTTACACTTATCCTTAGATACATTCCTAGAGATATCTTCAGAAATATACCAAGGGATCTCAAAAATATTTTATCATCCCAGATTCAAAAGGATAAATAAGCCTTTTATTAGATTCCATATATAATAACCAAGTATTAATAAGGATATAAATTACATTATTTTTTTGAATAATTAAAAAAAATACACAAACATATTCCAGTTGTCCATAATAGATGAGTGCCTTTGGAAACATGGAAACAAAAAAACTAGAAAATAATTGAACAAAATTATCTCCCACTAGGTTATTCATACCTATAACCCTAATTAGACACATTACACATAATAAATATCTTCATCACTAGGGGAATGAAAGATAAAAATGGGTTATCTCAGATGCTCTGTAGGGGTAAGTGACACTGAAATGTAATTATAAATACGATCCTCGTTGAATTAAAATGTGATCATTACATTTTAAGATCACACCCTGTATAGAATATGAATAGAAACATGAATTATTGAAAAAATATTTGTAGTTCATAAGACAATAATCATAATTAAATAATGAAAATAAGACATGGGATCGTATCATAGGAATAATACATTGAATTATGGAATAAATAAATTTGTAATATCATTAACTATAAGTCAGGAAACATAGTAAGAACGTATGATGGAACATCACAGGAACTACCCTTATTGGGAGGGAGAGACCACAATACCTAGACACAGTCCCTTGTTTATAATGGATTGGGATTCCCCATCTTCCCATAATGGATCTTGTTTCCACATCTTCCGACTTCATGGTAATTACACCTACTGGGTGGGACACAACACCATACCCAATCATAGTCATTTCTTTTCATGTGATCAAATTTTCCCATATTCACATATTGGATCAATCCCATTGATTTAATTCACATCAATATCTCATGATGTATAAATTATAACACAATTAATAGGAGGGAGATATAGGTTCCACCCATATCATAATAAAATCATTTTTACATGTTCTAAAAGATAATAAGTCTTTCATCAAATCATATCCCCTGAAAATAGTAAGGTTTTAAATGAATAAAACCCTCAGAATAGGAATAGGTATTATAAACATCACACCATCAAAACATAAACCATTCAGAGTAAAAATATGAATGGACCATTTGAATCATTTCCCATATTGGAGTGAGTATCATAAATGTATTGCATTCAAGATGGAGAAGAATCTGGTAATATATTTTAAATAAATTCATGAGTAAAATATCCTTTCATATTTGAAATTTTTTCTTTAAATTGTAAATGCCTTTGAAAATAAATATATTGAAAATAAAAAAACATATAAATATTGTATTGAAAAAAATAGTTAAAATTGTTTTCCCGTAAACCATAAAATAGATCTTAAAAACTTCTTCAAAACCATTTTATTTTAAAAATAATTCAATAATCTTGAAAAAAATTGGAAACACAATTTGTTTAAATTACTTTTAATACTTATTAATAATGTTTGAAAATGTTTCAAAAACATTTTTAAATGAAAACGTATGAAATAAGCATGAAAATGTTTTGAAAACAAATTTCTGTGGAAAAATATAAATGAAGTCTAATTTTTATTGAATATCATATACTCAGAAAAATTACAAATGGAGCTTTATATAATTTTGAAAAACTATTATCAAATGAAAAACTAAAATATACTTGATTTTTTAGCATTTTTTTTCATGAAACCCACATAAAATAAAATAATTGATATAATATTAGGAAAAAATCTCATTAAAAAAAATTCATATTCCTGTATTGGATGCTTCAATGCAATTATTTTTAGGATGTAAGTAATATTCATACATGCCGAACATTCCTTTTCTACTATAAAAATTTTAGAATAGTGAACAAAATATGAAATTGATAAGAAGATTCTTTTTTTAAACAATTATTTAAAAGTTAAAAAATTTTAAATTATATTATATATATATGAATATAATATTAAAATATTTTGGATTCTTATTATGAAATATGGTTTTCAAGGAACATATATTTCTGACCAAAGAGACAGTTAAAGTTGGACTATTTAAAGAAAATTGTTGTCATAAATACCAATGATTAAAAAATTGGTAATAATACTTGAATATATCTTGAATAAATAGAGGATAGTAAATATAATGAATGTTTTTGAGTTATGGATCATAATATTTCATCAATGGAAGAATAATCATAAACAAACCTGAAAACAATGGGATTGTTTCAATAGACTCATACCACATGGTAACTTGGGATTATATTATCCATAAAAGAAAATTAAAATTAAATAAAACATAAAAATATTGAATATATATATATTCATTATATTACATTTCCAATACACATATAATAATTAATGTAGGTACATAACAGAATATATCGCACAAAGGAGGGAAATTGAGATAGATAAATCTTACCGATTTTGTAACATTTGACACATAAGACCCATGAGAGAAATATCAATAAATATATATATGTAAATAATAAAAAATTTAATTGTAATTGGAAGATATTAAATTAATGGTTATTATATACTACACAGAAAATGCATGTGGTGAATAAGGGAAGCATGTCATGGGAAAAAAGTGAGACAAAATTCCATAACATTATGTGTTGACACTCTTGGTACTCATTAAAAACTCTTGTATAATAAATATATGTTTATTATAAATATATTTAATAACTAAATTATTATATCTAATACAATATATGGGTTCCTAATGACACTATAATTCCAACTTATCAAAATTTATATCTTAACATTTCAATTTGGGTAATATTCTCTTTGTTTATCGCATGTGTATTAATTTTTAGTACCGTTGGTCCTTATAATATTATCTGGATTTCAAGAACGTAAAACAAAAAAAATATTAATTATATTTGTTTTAAAATAATATATTTAATATAGAATTAGGAAAATGGAATTCACTCCTCATGGAAACGATTAGTCATACGTATGCCTAAACGATTTTTCTGTTTTATTATCATATGGATATAATGAAATGAAGATATATATATATATATCTTTGTGTGTGTTTATGTATAATAACATTAATGTAGAATTAATACTTAATTTATATCATATATTTTTACCAAAAAAATATAATTTAATCTATATATTTTTTGATGTAATCACATCGCATTGAGGGGGCAGTAGTCCACATTTCGTCAAAATAAATTACCGTATTTAAACAATATGTAATGAAAAATGGTATGATCTAAATACAAATTATAGAAGAAGAAAGACATTATAAATATCTTATATATCATATATTAATATATTTTACATTATAATTTCTACTATGAGAGTGGGTGGTGGAAAAATGAACAATCATCGTTTCATTAGCCAATAGTTCACAATACACATTAAAAATATGTCGGTTATCCATTAGATAGAAATTGTTTGTAATTATAGGTATAAAACATAGAAGACATGAATCCTAGTATATTTAGGATTATTTTTTCATTATAAAATAATTAAATAAGAATGTTTTTGAGATTGGAGACTAGAAAATAAAAGAATGGATCTTGAGGATGGATGTGGCATCTTCTTTGGGAAACACCATTTTTCACCAAATGTATTCAATCGATTTCATTCCTCAAAAATTAATTATTAAAGGTGTAAGGAATGTATTTTAAGAATTTTATTTTAAATATATTGTATAAGACTATGTTTTTTATAGGTGTGATGAAGTGGGAGAGGTGGTGGCCTTCTATAGGGAAGGGAAAATAATGGCTTGGGATTTTTGAAAACAAGTTACTTGTAACAATGTTTTTAAATAAAAAATAGAATAATAAATATACCAAAATTTATAATGAATTTTTTATGGACTAAATAAGTATATCCAATTGGTTTTAGAATGTTTTTTAGGTTATTTTGGTCCTCATGATTATATGTTATTCCCAAATTAATATATAATTTTCCTTAATCACTATAATAAATTTTAACTACATTCACTAATATTTTTGGTCAAAAATAAATTTTACCATATTATAAATTAAAAATAATGATGATTCAAAAAAAAATTCCATTTTAAAGATTTCTAATACAACAAGTGGTATTAATTAATATAAAAGTACTCCCAGAGATAGACGACAATGCGTGTTTTAAAAGTAAAAACATCCAAAATATTTCTATGTGTTTATACCCAATTTCCATGTAAAAATTATTAGAATAAGGGAAATTTAATTAATAGATAAAAATATAATCTAATTAAACATTGAATGAAATTTAATATTTAATTTAACTTTATAAATAAATTATATGAAAATGTAGTTTTGAATTAATATTCAATATCGGTAACTATTTATTAAAATTATAACCTTGAAAAAGAATATAAAAAATTTATCCTAACATAAATTTAAAGTTACAAATTAATAGATTAATTTTATTTTGAAAATTTAAATCTATAAAATTTCAAAAATTTTTATTTAAAAAGTGTTCTCTATTTAAATTCAGTAAAACTCCCTTATTAATAATACATGATTTTAATCATAAAATTGTGTTTGTTCTTTTATTATGGGTATAAAATCAATTGGATGAATATGAAAAGTTTTTGTTTAAATTTATAAAATATATATTATAAAAATATCACCAGATAATTCTGATTAATTTAATTTATTATAATAAAAAACTATTAGGGGATGAATAATAAAAATATATCCTTTATATTCAATTGGTTATTACATTAATTTCTAACTCATTTGTATCCAATGAATTCAATTATGTATTCTCATAAGTTATTTAATCATTTTAATATGCATAAATTTAACTAATATGTTATGTAACAATATTTTTAATAATATATTATAGTTTGGTGACCCTCAATCTTGTGTGTTATGAAATCCATTGTGGAAAGTCTTTCATACATGTAATGTATACTAACCTTTCGTTACTATGTAGATCATGTTAAACATTTTGTTCCATATATCACATTATATTTTTTTGTATAATAAAATCCAAACACAATTCTCTAATATTAAAAAAAAATTAAATTGTTTCCTGGAATGAAAAATATCAAAAAGGTAACATTAATTTGAAAAAATAAAATTTCACAAAATATCAGGATATTTCATAAATGATCATGAAATTCATGTCTCTAGGCGATATGGGTTTTAATGTAGATATAATGAATTTTTCCATGAAATGTTTGGGAAGAATTTATTATTAAAATACAAATGGTGTTACCATAGTGTGTTAGAGGTTATACATTGTCATTTAAGGATTGATAATAGAAAATCGTTGAATACTAGCATTAAAATATCAATATCCACCATATTTTATTTATTTTTTGTTTTAGTATTTAAAAACATAGATTGTATTTACTAAATAATAAGATAAATTTTAAGGTTGTGTTCTTTCTTATTCCATACTCAAATAGAGTCTTAAAGGTGGCATAAAATTTCAAACTATCATCATTTACATCATGTATCCATGAAAATAGTAGTGAATATTGACTTTTTAAATAAATTATAATTAAAAAAGTCACATAAAATTTTCATATGAGTATCTCGTTTGGCTAATATTTATTTCAACCTATTTCATCCCTACTAATATTGTTACCTGTATAGTATAATCTTCCATTTTGTGAAAAAATAAACCCAAAATATTGTAGCCATATTATTATACACAAACCAATAAATTAGTATATAAATATTATCCATATTTATTGAATGACTATAATAGGACTCCACTATATACATGGGTTGAAAAAATATAAAATGCACACTTCCATAATGACCATAATATAATACTTTCCTTGATAGCATTAATCTAGATGGTGATGTAAGAGTGAAACACTCAATAAATTAGACACCAAATGGATATCCATGAATTGTGTGACTTATCACACAACAGTGGATTAGATACACGTTAAAATAGTTATCCATTATAGTGACATAGGGGACAAGAATTCTTATACGGAGTATATCATAGATTTCGTTAATTGTAGGAGAAAATGGGTATTTAGTTATATGATCCATTAATATAGAAAATTCAATCAGATATTGGAATTATAAAACCCCATTATTTTTTAAAATCATTAAATAATATGGTAGTTTGTTCAAAAGATTCAATTTCTCAGTACATTAATACATTTTTATATTAGAAACACCATTTTTACTATCAATTAATGTGGGAAATAGTTTTTCTAAATTATTGTATTTTCATGCCAATAAGTGTCCCTATACATATTCCTAGGAATAAATCCTCATGTAGTTCTTTAAGAACCCTACCCTATATTCATTATTACCACATTTTCTATTTCATTATTCCTAGACAAAAGCCAGATGATCGCACTATCACATTCCCTAATGAACTCATCAGAAAGCCTATACAATATTTCCCACTCTTTGATGTCATGTATGGTTTATTAATGTGATTAACTTGGGATTATCTCCCACAAACATGATCCCAATATGGTTTTTTCCTAAAAAATATCCACATCCTTTCATTTTTTATGTTGAATGCAATGTGAGATCACAGAAGTTGATAAAGTTCCAATTTCTACCCCTAGGTGTTCGATGGACTATCGCCTAGAATTTTAAAATTAAAAATATTCGAATAATATTAATGATAAGGTAAAAATTCGATGGATCCAAATATAATTTCATTTATATTAGACCCATCATTTCAAGTACATCACTATGGTGGTGCATTTTGGAGCTCTTCTTTCTTTAAATAGTTTTGTTCCCATCTCTTATTGTATAAAAAACCCGAAGTATGTATGGTGAATATGCATCATAAAAATTGATCCATTCTAATCCCTTGAGGCCTCACATAGGTAAATTAACATCCCAACTATGATCAATTTAACATGAATGAAATAATCTTATAAGGACATATATGAGTTATTATTTCACCATGACAACTATATCTGTGACCATTTCCATTTTCCACATAATTGGATGAACATTCTCTTAGGTCATATAACTAGTCGCTTATTATTCCAGGTCACTGACATAGGGGCCTATTGGACCTCACCAGGGATAAATTGACTCCCAACCCATTTTTGAGGTTTAATACTAAGATGTGATATGGTCCATCGACCTGATTCATCCACTTCGGTCACTAATCCCCTTGAAAAATCTTGATCTACCCTGCAATATTTCATGGAATGTTTATATAGAATTTGGTTAATGATACCAAAACCCCAATAATTGATCCCAATAATAAATTTATTTAAATTCCTCCATTTATATTTAAAATATTATTGTAGTCAACGTACATCTCCTGATTTTCCCATTTGTCATAAGTTAAGATACTCTCATTGTCTTCAAAATATTCCTTCTGTCGAGGTACACTTCTTGGATTACTTATCAGACATTAGCCAATAATCTTATTTCTGTTTCCTCAAATATATTGAGTGTATATTAATCACATGGTTTCAAATAAGTGCATCACCAGATTCATTTTTAGGTAAAAATGACTTCTTTAGTATAAGTCATATACAAAACAATTTCTATGTATCTTTCACTTATGTATAAACTCAATGTAAGTTTAAACAACTTATTAGATGTCATGGATGAATAATGTGAAGGGTCACCACTATGGTAGACATTTGATGATTTTAATGGTAATATATTCCTCATTCAACAGAACCAAAATATTTGATCTCTAATAAGCTTAGATGCAATAAATAGGAATCCCCTTTCAAGGGCTATATCCCAACTCCACCAAAACATCCACATCATTTCACAAGAGTCCAAATACCTCATCTTTGGATTAATAGTATATAATTCTTTATTATATGTATTTTAACTGTAGAGTGGAAAAAAGAGAAAAAATATTACAAAAAAATAATTCCTATGTGTAGTGTTCTATTAAACGCATGTTTTCACCAATAAACTTTAACAAATAGTAAAACATATTATTACTAGAAGTGATTTTAGAAATATAACTTATACATATAATAGTGTCCCAAAATAGAGAGTAATACCCATCATAAGATTAAATGACGTTCCATCCTACCATCTAGAAAATTTCATCTTAACCACACTTGGTGATATAGATATAACCTACCTTTGGAAACAAGGAGAGTCATATGAGACATAATGAAATCAAAACAAGACAATGATAAAAGATGTTTTTGAAAGAATTGACTCATAAGAAAAAATAAATTCCAATGATTCCATTATGAATCATGAAATAGATTCATTCATCTCCAATCCATCTCTATGATCTACTACAACACCTCTATCACCCCTCAACCACAAGATAATTGACTAGAAAAAATATATCACTTTGTCCCTTTTATTTATTATTGAATTTGTGTGTAATATTTGGACATTTTTTCATCCTAAATAATATTATACATAAATAAAATTCCTCATATAACAAAAAAACATTATTTTCTTCATCAGTATTAATATATATATATATATAGGCTTATTATATTTTATATTGTTAAATCAAGTATAATTGATAAATGAATGAAATTAAATAATATTACTAACCTTGTAAATCCAATGTAGAATGGTCTCTTATAAATATCTCAACCATGAAATATAATCTAAAAAGGAAACAAAATAATTAAAATTATATTTTCCTTTATTAAACGATATATTTGAAAACCAATTTAAAAACTATGTTAAAGATAATAAAATAAAATAAAAGATATTTAGAGAATTCGTAGTGCTATATAACCCATAAAGTAGTATAGTAAACATTAAATTTATAACCTAGTGTCAGAATAATATGTTTACCAATATAATAGAAAAATTTCATGTATTTATTATTTAAAATAAATGAATTAATCTATAATAATTAAAATAAATTCATTGATTAAATATTTAAATAGGTTTACTCAATGAAATTATAATTGTATATTTGAAATAATATAGGTTTTTACATATTTTTTAAAAGACATATTTTTTAGTTAATATTTAAATATAATAATTTCCATTTCATGAAAATTATAAAGAAAAAATTATATTTATTTTCATAATTAGTACATCAAAATAAATAATGATATTGTTTTAGTAATATTATGAAAATCATGAATTTTCGGATAAAACCAAAAATTATATTTTTTAAATATAAGATTTTATGACATAATATTTATGTAATAATGAAATAATGAATTATATAGTGGATTATTACAATTATAAATTTTTTAATAAGATAAAAAATATAATTAAAAACAATAAATTGAATATCCAAACTATAAATATAATTTTCCAATTCTAAAAAATTTATTAATTCTATTTGAAAACTATATTTGAATTCTTACATTTTTTATTATTATAAATTTATTACAAAAATTAGTTTATGTAAATTATTAAAAATTTTATTAACAGCACCAATCATGACCATTAATATAATTCTTTATCCTAAAATAGTCTTCAATCCGTTATTTTTCCCGAAATATCACCATTAATATACATGTACTCCCACTCCCCACTATGGGCCATATTTTATACAAAATATTCGCATTGGGAAAAATATTCCCACATTCATTTACATAAGAATTCTATGATTCTTTTAATTATTATTGTCTCATAAAACTCTAATACATAGGGACATTAAATTATTATAAATTGAGTTTTCTTGATGGAAAATGTAACAATACCCATATATTCGTTTATTTTTCAATATACGTATTCACTCCTAAATATTTAAATAATCATTATATAAATTATATTTATATATAGTTGTGTGTGTGAGTTATTTTGGGGTTTTAATAATATTTCTAGAATATTAATTTGAATAATTGTAAACATTCCTTATATATTAAAATATGAAAATTCCTATTATTAGATAGCTTTACCATCTTAAAATATTATATCAACTATATAATAATCTCTATCTTCATGAAAGGATAATTAATTAACAATAATATATAAATTATTCTTTATTATTAGTTTTTATCCATTTTAATCATGTTTCCAATATTATATTATATATCATATAATTATTTTGTGTTATGTATTACCACATGAAAACTAGAATGGAATACCTTGAAAAAATCTCTTAAATCCGTAAACCAATTTACAAACTAAATTTCAAAATATGTATTAAAAATTATATAAAATAAAATAATTATATTATTGGATTAATGTTCTAATAAAAATCATTCGTTCATATAGGAAGTTAGGGTAATCAAAACTAATGGAGATAAGATATGAATTGTATTTTCTCATCTAAATTTTAGATATTTTTTGTATTTATATATCTTATTTTATAATTAATATCTTATAGTCCTATTTTATAGAGATAACATGATTTTTCCATCTTTTAAAATAAATTCTTATATTATTTCATTTATGTATTAACATTTTTTGGCCATGACACATTACGTGATATTATTCATTATTCTCTATGAAACACATATATTATCTTCATATAATTTAAGTAGCTCTAAATGTATTCATAATTCCAAATTAATTTTTTTCCATCATTGTAATATTTTTAAGAAATAAAACATACCTGCATTGGTTCAAAATTTTTTATACTTTTATAAAATAATATAATAAATTTATTTTGATATTTTATAATATATCCCTCCAGTTCCTCTTATTTCAACTTATAAATCTCTTTAATATATTTATTGTTAATTTTTTTTGTTTTTTGTCAAATATAGTACACTTAAGCCTATCTCATTTATTTTAAAGGTAATATAACAAATTTATTATAATTTTATCATGATGGATTATTTTCCTTGATGGATAAGATTTATATGATATTTACATCTGTTATATCCTAGCTTTTCCATGTTATCCTCATTGATTTATGTATGATAAATGCTTCCTTTTTTTATATAAGTAAAATATATTTTATGAATATTATGATTTTTTGGGTGGTTGTGGAATTATGTATCCCCCAAATTATTCAAGAAAGTGTTTTATCACATGTGACTCTATATATGGGCCTTAGTAGTTAGCTTATCTATTATATGTTATTTTTTCATAGAATTAAGAATTGAAAATACCTTATTGTGTTTAATTTGTAAAAATATTCCACATTTCATGTCCCCATCAAAATATTATAATGTTTTTATAATTATGATATTATTATATAATTGTTATTAAGTATATTCTTCTCAATGAATTAGTCATAATTATTGTTGCCTCATTTTCAAACATAGTAATAAGCCACATAGTCGGTTTTTACATATCCTTTCATTAATGTATTTCTTGAAGTGATCAAATTTATTATGATGAATAAAAAAATATTTGGTTATTTTTTATATGGGATTAAATATTTTTTTAAATCTAATGGTATCAATGTTTCATCAGGTAAATATTTTAATATAAAAAAACTATTGATTTTAGGATGTGTATTATTTGGATTTTTTTTCTCAAAATTGACAAATTTTTCATATAAGTGACGCGTGGGTCATATTAGTAGTTTATGTACCCTAGTTTAGTGAAGTTTGGAATTATTTAAAATATAAAATGACAACCTAGGTTGGATTAAAATATTATATAAGTCATGAATATTGAACCAAATAATTAATTTTTGTACACGAATATATTATTTAATAACGAGTTGTTGACTTTTATTCCTCACCCATTATATTTTAGAAAATGTTATGAACTAGGTGGAATTAAAACAACAAACAATGTCATAGAGAATTATATGATTTTCCAAATTATATTAATAATTCCCTAAGAGATAGAGTTTATAACATTATATAAATACTTAAACAATTATCTTTGGATTTTGATGATAGCCTGAACCATGTGGACTATCCATGGATATATAAGATGGAATAATTATAAACTAAGACCATAACGAAATAAAAAAAATTACATGGTATTTATTTTATTAATCTCATTGCATAATAACATATTAGAATGATAAAATACATATAACCCATGATTCATTATTTTGATCAAGTGAATTTTATTAATTCTAATTGACATTTATATAGATAAACTGATCAATAGAGGAAATTTATTAATTATATTAATCCAAAATTTCAATTTAAATCAATAATATTTGGACAATTACTGAAAATATATATTAACAATCATATTCAAGGAAAACATTATGCCAAAAATGGGGGATAGTTTTTGGAGTCAGAAAAAGGGGAATGATTTCTTCTAACTCCTATAGAAAATTCCACATGTATTGAAATTGTAAACAAATAGTTTGGTTTTTTACCATTATATAAATTTTAATAGATTATTTAGTGTATTAGAACTATATCCAAAAATGGGTTTAGATATTCAATCTACTGGAACAATTTAAGAATTAGTTTGATTCTCTCTTAAAGTAGATTTGATGTTAATCTATTGGTCTTCTGGACATGGAGAAAAAAACAAAGTATGGATTTCTATAATAAATTATGTGATTATAATTAAAATTAATTTAAAAAATCAAAGCTAAAACATGTAAATATTTTTCAAAAGTAGTGATTCAAGAACAAGATTTGTTAGGTGACCTAAAAATTCCAATAATTAAGTTACATAAATTGAAGGAACCTCCCAACACAAAACCCCTATAGTAATGAATTATTGACATGTAACTTTATTATAATAAAATTTACTACTCTAATCCCAAATTCATAAAGGGTAATTAATTATAAAAATAATTTTATCAAAGTGATAAAGAACCATTTTATGTTTTTACTACCATTGAGGTGGAGATAAAATTAACATGGTGAATGATAAAATATGTAATGATGAGTGACTAGTTAAAATACTATTTTTTAATATTTTTATGAATTATTTCAAATAATTAATATTATTGGGATATATTAAATAACGTTACCAATAATATGATGTGAGATACCAATAAAATCACATTATGGTGTAATTATTATAGTCTAGGTTTATGAATCTACAAAAATTAATTTTTATGAGATGAATCTTAAAGAAAATATCAAAATAATTCATTTGGTTGAATTTGATGCGATACTTTCCCTGAGATAAATATATATATATAAAATAATATTCAATACTTTCGAAAGTAAATTTATTTAATATATAAGTCCATCTATTGATCATATAACAATATAATCAAAATTACAAATACTCTTTAAAATTTCCTCAAAAATATTATATGTTGCCACCAAATGAAAATATATAATTTTGTGAAATGATTTAGAAATAGGAAAATGTAAACAATGATGAACATTAATTTCTTAAAAATTTTACAAATTCATTTCTTGAATAGTTGTCTAGTATTTCCTCACATCATGGGCTATTATTTCTAATTTATTATATACCTAGGGAAACTCATTTATTAAAGAACTATACACAGTTTACCTAATATAATTAGATTAATTGAATTAGAAACATTAAGAAATTTTGTAAAAATTGTTTAAATACCTTATAGATTCACAAGGAGGTGCACAAGTGCTGTTTTTTATGAATAATATCAATCAATTTAGTTTATCATAAATTATATAGATCTCGACTATATCATCATAAAGATAAAACATCAAGAAAAATAAATTCATTACTTATATAACATACTCCATTTATATAAATACTTATCAAAATTAGATCTATGATATTTATATAAAAAACTCAGAGAGAAGGTGGAATATATTTAGAACTTAACCTATTATAAATATTAAATTTAAACTCTAAATGTCCATGAATAAATTCATTTACCCAATGACTTGATTTTTTATAGATTAACTTTGTAAATTGATGGTATTATTTATTATTAATACCTTTATAAAATAAATTTTTTAGTTATAACATATGAAATGTAAAAAAAATATCGACTACCTTAGGGAAAAATAATTTTCATGTTAATTTAAAAAATGATGATTCTTGGATGTAAAAATTCATAGCCATATGGTATGTGATCACAAAAATTGAAATATAAATCTATAAATTTTTTAAAATTTAGATTTAGGTATTTTCAAGACAAAAAAGTGTCACAATATTCCATATTTTTCTAGTAAATTATCTGATATATATAATATTTTAAAGAATCTACCATAAATGTAATTTTTCATGAAAGGGATTAAAGTCTATAATGAATAAATGATGTTAATATATAATATTATACATTACAAGGAAGACCATAATTGAACCTATACTCAAAATAATCTCATGTAAATATGTTTTCCACTGTATTCAATGGAATTTAACAGAACATTTTCTGTTGATTTATCTTGGAAAATTAGAAAATTATAATCAATAAATGATTACAATTGATTACTACTAAGCAATCCTTCCTGATTAATTATATATTTTTAGTATTCTTGATCATCCGACTAATGATTTAGATGAATTACCTATAAATAAATATGCATGACATGTATAATAATCATGTGAGATAATAATATACATATAACAACATATAATGAGTTGAGACTTTACTAATAAAGATGTCTTATATTACTAAAATACATTGATTGTTTTCTATGATATTATCCATCGACAAATGAAATGTTATATGATGATCATAACACATTAGAACCCACTACCCAATCAATTATGAGAGCTAATATATTTTGAATAACTAATGTTAGAAAATTAATAGATCTTGAAATAATAATGGGAGGCAATAGATCATATTATTTGAAAATATTTTTCCCACCATATATCCAAGATATAAATAATTAGACCTAAATGAATGCTATCGTGAAAAAAAAACTACTTTAGGGAATCTAAGGAATGAAATATTCCTAAATTCAATATTGTAAAATATAGATTAATTTATTTTGTAACTTTAATATGTTTTTATCAAATATATAAAAAAATAACAACACAATGTATAAGGCCCATATCAAATCATTCTCTATCTACTTGGGAAGTAAAATGATTGATCATGATCATATGAATATCTTTTGGTGGGACTACATGAATACATAAATCATGGAATACAACTCAATATTCTTTGTTTGATAGTAATTTAATATAGATAATAACAAAAATGTCACACATACTAACTTTGATGTGGGTGAAAATATATATGTATCTTCTTATTTGTCTTATAAATACATCTAATTGAAACACGTCAATATCGGTTTTGGATAATCAAATTACCAAGACTATTCACATCAATAAAATTCATGATCATTTACCTCTACAAAAATCATGCAACATATATGGTAAGAAACTAATGAGGCTTCATGGTAAAAGTCATTGGGTCATATCTGATTAATTTCTTAGTTTAATTACAATTTTTAATAGGATTTGGACATATATATGGACAACCATCCCTAGATAGAGTGTCAAAAGTAATGAACTTTTAATATATATAAAACCTAGTCTAGGGATTCCCCTATGGACTTCAATGGTGGTTTGAAAAGTCATTTTTTACTAGTTGATTTTTCATAAAATATTACTTATACTCTAGTATATAAACGTCCCATATGATGTACATAATAGTGTGAATTATAGAACATATATATTTTCCGTTATAATTTGTAAAAAATCATATTAGGATGTAAATTTTTAATGAAATTATAGAAAAAATTATAGATAATATACAACACGTCAATGAGGTCCAATGTTTATAGAAGATCTCTATTGTAAATTATCAAAATAGTCATGGTGTTCGATATATCAGATAATTTATTCCACTAAATATATCAATAGAATAGTGTTACATTGTTTAAAAATATGGTAACCTTATTCGTAGTTATATTATCACCAATGAAATTTTAAATGTTTAATTAGTTATGACCTATAAACTAGTGTACCCCCCAAACATGAATCATGTGTATAATGTGTTCATTATTCCACTCCTAAAGAAGTATATATCAAATATATCACATGAAAAAAATATGAATGTGGTACAATTGGAGCATGATGTCTCTCTTTATGGTCATCCAGTGATAATTTTTTATCATATAAATATTGTTTTTTGTAACAAGAAAACTCACCATGTGAAGTTACTTAAGGGTGATAAGAATTATCTAGAGGAAATATGGTTACCCAAGGAAATCATGAAACAAAATACCCACTTGTATTTTTTAATAAGGATAAAAAATGAAATTATATGTGATAAACATGAATAAAGTTGAGGAATATGAAAACCCATTAATTTCATTATGATGATTTATTTTAAATTTTTTTTTCATACATAGATATGTTCTATTTATAAATCATTGTATAAATAATAATATAAATTATTCGTATAGACCACATAAAAAAACATAACACTATATTATTTCACCAATATTGAGAACTATAGTTGATGGATTAATACATTCCACAAAAACCTAAAAAGTACAATGGGATTTATAATAGTTAAATAACATGAACATTGTTTATGAACCTAGTGGATTGTTACCTATTAGATATATTTTACCTTTGAGAAAATAATATGGAAGTATAAATATAAATTTAAAAAATATATTTAATTTTTAAATTATTTATAGTGAACATTTATAGGAAACAATGTAAATGATGTATATTGAAAATAAGTGGTCTATATATGAATTATAAGGGATATATTTTTTTAAATGATAGCTTAACCATTATAAAAATAACCTAACTATTTGAATAATATTCAAGATATTAATATACTACAATTTCTACTATGTAATAAATATAATTACCAAAATAATTGTATTTACTTAATATAATTTTTGAAAATAAATACTAAAAATAAGAAACTCAAATCTTGGGTATGTTCATATTTTTAATATGGTATCTGTTAATTGTCATTAAATTAGTTTCATGAAATTTACGGCCGACGAAACACTAAAAGAATTAGTATTATTTTCCCAGAAAGGAAAGAAGGGACAATCATTACATTATATATTGTTCATTGGTTACACGAGTCTAATGGACATCATTATGATTTACAATCACAAGACCCTAAGAACATCATTTGAAGGGGTTTAACACTTCTCATCAACTACAAACTAATCATGAAGAACTTATCAGAAAAGACATACTGATCACATGAAGACCAAATGAAAAATAATTCCTAATAATGTTACATGAAAATTAAAAAAAACATGATAATAATTGAGGAGTTAATGAGAAACAAGTTGAGTTTGACACGATCCTTATGAAATGAGAGTTATTTTGATCCACATATAAAAAATCAAATCAATCCAGGTGATCAATTCATTGATCACGTGAATGTCCCCAAAAATATAGGTATCATTAAAAGAATGACATATTACTTTTCAAAACTATAATCTAATGACTATGTGGGAAAATGATTGAAAATTTCTAAAGGAATCCTGCAATAATGGCCATAAAAATGGGGATCCTTAATGAAATAATAATAATTTCATAAAAATATTAAACATATTATATGTTTTTTGATGTTTTATAATCAATATGACCATGAATTTCATTATTTTATTAAATTATAGGAAATTTCAGATAAAATATTAAAATTTATTTAAATGGATCAAAGAATTAATCAATTAATATTCAGATTTTTATTTAGACTTTCCTAATTATTGAATGACTTTTTCATGTTGTTTGAGTCATTACTTCTTATTTTTTCTATGTCATGTTACAAAAAATTGGCCTTACGTGGACATCCCTCAACTATAAGACCACGAATCTACCAATACATCCTAAGTGGACTATCCTTCTATGGATGGACTGAGGGAGATCCGGTTGAGAGGCATGAGTGAGACCCATAGGAGCTGAATGAATGGGTTGGGATGAAGAACAAACAAACCATGAGATGTGGTTTTCCCCAGTTTTTTTTTATGATTGTGATTTTGAGAACCCACCATGGAGTAGGAAATAAAAACAAGATATTAAGGATGTCTTGTAATTGAGGGCAGAGCTCGATTAAAATTCCAATGCCGGATGGATTTCCTTCACGACTCTTCATATA
Source organism: Viscum album (assembly GCA_963277665.1). NCBI lineage: Eukaryota > Viridiplantae > Streptophyta > Magnoliopsida > Santalales > Viscaceae > Viscum > Viscum album. Next base: position 458,384,854 of record OY728161.1, on the reverse strand, counting down.
TTATTTAAAATGGTGCAAAGGCATTGGCTTCATCAGACTCCCACATTAGAAAATCCCAAAAACAATGAACTAGTTTCTTACCATCACTCAACACTACCACAACTTTCTCTATATCACTCAAGAAACTCCTTATATACCCAATATAAATATTTAGAACAAGCTCACCCATATGACCAAATCTTGGGGTCACTAAGAATTGACTCCTAGACCCCAAAAGATCCTCATGAAGCACTTTACAAAGCATTATTTGGCCATGTGATGGTCGGATGAAGGATGAGCCACCTATCCAATGCATCGTTACCCACTACCTATCCACTTATTATTTCTGTGTTTCATGTCCACATCAACTTGCATAGGGGCATGCACCATGCCTGTGTGGTTCTATCCCAAAGGCCTCCCTGAAGGATTACATAAATTCTATGAAAAAAGAATCCCAATTTTCATCAGGGTATTTATTGAATCTACATTAAAAGGTATAATAATATTTTTAAATAGTAAAACAATTATTTGATTATATAGGAGATCCTCATCTTGGTTGATAAATACTTGTTTTACATATAAAAAGCGGGGGGGCTCATCCACGAAGGATGTTTTGAATACCCACCGTGGGGAGGAGGCCATAACCGAATACTGCAACTTTTATTCTTCATTAATTTTTTTCAAATATGTTTTATAGTTTTGTTTATTTTAATAGAGTTTATTTTATAGAAAATAACCCATGAATATCACTTTTAATTTTTTATATCACCCATGCTATTATTCTTATCCATCCACTTCTTTTTCCTCTTCTTCTGGTTCTTCTTCTTCTTCTCTTTAATATATCCATTTTTTTAATTTTTTGGTCATTATATTTTATTTTATTATCTCTCTTGCATCATATTTTCTTTTTATTCTTATGATTCTTGAGTTTGGTTCTTTATTATTTTTTCTTTATATTATTTTTATTATCTTCTCTTCTTATTCACGTTCTCATCTATATATAATGACCTCTTACCCGCAAAAATGATGGGATAACATGAGAATTTGACTGGGGGTGTAAGTGGTGTTTCCCTTCATTATGTACATCAATTAACATGTATTATTTTCATTTTTTTTGATAATGATTGATGTATATGGGTGTGGGGATTTACCACTACAACACTAAAATCACACTCAATTATATTCTATATATATAATCTTTCGACTCCCTTCTAATAAACATAATCCCTTCATGTGATTAAGATGATCTATTTAGTGGATGAAATGAAATATAATAGTGTCATGTCCTGGATGATTTTATATCCTTGATTGAGGTGTGCAATCATCCTTGATTGAATGAGGTGGTAGATTTATGTTTTCTATAGTTTTTCCAAATTTCATATTCTCCAAATAAATGAATAGTAGTTTAAGAGTGATATTTCATATTTTAACTGTAAAACTAAATTTAAAAATCATCAATATGAATGATGGATTCTATAATATAGACCACAAATACCATGTTTTTTCTGGCCAATCAAATTCTATTTTGAACTGTATTATAGTTTAGCTTTAATTTCTATAATACATTTCCTTTCATTAATTTAGAAAAAAAAACCCATAAATTTATCATTTATTTTATTTATTAATTATAATATTTGATATTGTGTATCAGATTAAGTTTATAGAAAAACTAATAATCTCTTCAAGTGAGATGACATTATTCACCCATTATTATACACTATGAACCAAATTTGATATTTTAATTTTTTACGCCCTATGAAAGGAACACATAAGAAATGTTGTTGTATTCAAGGATCTAGTCATTAGTTTTTTAATATTTTTTACCTCATGTTATATATCATTCATTTATTCTAAAAATACAAAAAAAAAATATTTTCCCCTGATGTATTCAAATGTTTATTATTCTATATGGACTAAAAACACACAAGTTCAAGAATCAATATCTGAATGACCATGCTTTATGGATTATGGGGTTGAATTTTTTTCTTGAAAGATAATGGGAGATTGACTAAAATTCATAATAGATGTTCACTTCAATTACATCATCCATGAACATTAATTTATCTTTAATAAACATTTTTTCAATGGACTTGATAGAAAATTTACTGAACTCCAAGACTAATTATTTTTGTATTATCAATAAGTAGACATGACCCAAGTAGATACTTCCATAGTTTATCCCAACATTTATAAAGAAATTACCAAGATAAAATATTTAGAACAATATTCCAAAAAAATATCAATTATAATATTCATCTTCATGAACAGATAGTACGTGATTTTAGGGAGAAATGGATTGGATGACAGAGTATTTCAATGTATCAATTGGGAAAGGCAACCCTAGAATAGAGGATGATCCCTTGGTTTTCCCTTATTTTTTATGACATGAAAGCTATTGATAAAAAATCATGGAATATCCACAACCCATCCATTTTATGAACAATATAAAATAGGACCATGATTAAGTAGAGTGGATTCATTATGACAAAGACTCGGTTGATTAGGTACGTGTGGGAGATCAAAAAGATATAGGATGTTTATGGAATCAAGGTGAGGTAAAAATTGATCTCATTATTCCATACAATTCATAATATATAAAACCATTGAATATATCATTTTCTAAGTAATATTAAATAGCTATAGTGGTGGAATTTGATGAAAATTTGAGGGATCCAAACCACCTACCTCCCCTTGATACTATCCAACTCTTGAATAAACTAAAAATTTAAGAGGATATAGAAGATGATCCACCCAAGGGAGTTGATCTTAGCTCAAAACATTTACATTTGATTTCATAAATTTTTAATTGATTATTACCTCCAAATTCTATTAATTTTCATATTAGGAAAATTTGTATTATTCCTTAGAGTAGGATGATGAAACAACACCTTCACCTTCCAAAGAAAACATGAAGTTCCCTGGTTTTAATGAACAATCATTTTAGGAATCCAATGAAGAAGTAAAAATAGATGAGTGTTGGGATAGAAGTTATACTTATTTAACTTCTATTCATTTAGTTTTGGAAACCAAAAAATATTTCTTAAAATATGATTACAAACTTTAAATGTCCCATGTGTTTTAGTATTTTTTTTATAAAACATTATCTTTTACCATTTATAGAAAATGTCATAATGTATTAAAAATACAACTTATTATATCCCATTAATATCATTGGACTAATTATGTATCTAATACATCAAACATACACTTACTCATTTTATGAATTAGAATTTGGTCTATTCTTTCGCACTGAAAAAATTCCAGACAGTCGGATGGATTCAAGTGCCGATAGAATCGTACTATCCATAATAAATATTATTATATTGAAATTTTTTATGAATGTTCATTTGAATACCCTATATTTATAATATCCATGTAGAATAATTATTTCAATCATATGTAATATAATTAACACTACAATGGTGTTAAATTAAAATAACATCTGTCATTCAATTACAAATGAGATTTCAAGTTCCAGTTGTATGAGGCCATTCTAAAAAAACATTAATATGACTATTAGAGAATAAACAATAAATAGAAAGTCATTTTAAGAGTTTAGATAATGTTTAATTAATTACTCATGTTATTTTAAGATTGAAAAGCATCAACTAAACATTATTATCATTTATAATTTTCTTAGAGAGTTGGTCGTTCTATGGAATCCTTGTCAGTGTTGTTACCATATGAATTTTTTTTAAATCATGTCTGGTCATTGTTCTGATATAGGGATTCATGATATAGGAAGATAGTGAATTTGATCCATCAGATCAAGTTTTTTTGAGGATAAGAAGAAATATGTTGATCATCATATTGAGGGATTCTGAGGATAATAAGAAATAGCTATTACGATCTTTGTATTGAGGGAATTCCTGGTATAGAAAGATTGACATGACCGTATGTATAAAACTATGGATACCTATATTATTGTATATTGACTACCTGAACCTTATTGTAAAAATTGGTAAATATTTTAATATAGATTTTTGGGTTTTCTTACTATAACTAGCTATTATACTTCTTATTTTTATAAGTTTCTATTGCATTGTTCTTGTTACAAAAAGTTATCCTTTACACTAATAATTTTTAATTTTTTTTATCTATGATACTCTAAATATAATAAAAAAAGTTATGTTAATTGGATCCACTATTATTATATTCTATTAATCTGATATAATCAAAATAGTTCTGGTAATTATTTTGTTAATCTGATAATTAGACTATTTCCATGTCTGATAAATTTACATTAAAAGAATTTTTTGTATAGTTCAAATATTTTAAACGAAATTTTTAATGGACAATTCACTCCCACTCTTATAACTATAACCGTCACCATCTAATATTATGAGCCTATAATATTTATCAGAATAGGTTTTTACATTTAATGTATTTTCTGTGTTTTTATATTATTTATATACTGTAAGTTGAATTTGTTTATACATAAAAATCATGTCTATAAACATTGTAACACAAACATCTATTTATATAAAATTGTTTCGGTTACTTCTAATATAGTGGGTATTAATGTTTTAAATTTAGATAAACTAAATCCAAGAATACCACCAATCTTTTATGGTATTGATTATCAGTACTGGATAGATAAGATAACATTTTTTTTTTATCAACATTGAGTTTATTATTTTTTAATTATTACAAGATACTACATGATTTCTGATCAGAAAGTTGTATCATTTAATAATCAATTAAAATTATTATTAATTAAATTATAGATTCAGAAATACTCTTTTGTGTCCCATAAAGAGATGTATATACAACAAATTTCATCATGTATAGATACTTATTGGATATAGAAATTTGTAGAAGTCTAACATGTCAGTACTTCAAATGTTGTTTCTCATATAAGTTTTATGATTTGAGTACACAATTAGGTGTATGATTTTATTTCTAAAGAATGTGTTACATAGTTGTAGTAGATTTTCATTAATATCATTAATATTTTATAATATATTGGTGGAAAATGTCTTGATGGTGAAATTAAAGTCAAAATTATTATTCATATCAAGTCCAATGTGTGGGAATAAAAAAGAACATTTATAAATGAGACTACAAAGCTTACTAATCATACATTGGATGATCATATTGCAACTCGCGTGTTTTATGAATGATGACACAATAACTATTCTAATAAGTATAAGATGAAAAATGGACGTGTTTCTTTTTATACTACAATAACTCCTATTAATATTGAGTCAACTATAAAAGGTGGGAAATCATTATGAAAGAAAATTGTTTTTTATTCATATTATTGTAAATCAAAACAATATGAAAATGAGTTATCTAATCTAGCTAGAATAATGAACAAGATAGTCGTAAGTATATATTTTGAATAGTAATATAAGAAAATTCATTTGGAAAGTGGTGATAAGAATTATTATAAGATAACATGGTACAAGTCTAAAAAAGTTATACATATTTGACATGATTTTCCATAGATGAAAAGTAAATGTAGGAAAGAAATAAAATCATAGAAAAATTAAAATGTTCTATAACTCTAATGTCATGAATGTTTATTAAATCCTCTAACACATAGAGTACTATTGATGTTGATTCTTCTAAAATACCTTTATATAATGAATTTTACAGAGAGATAATCATATATATATTTTTAAATATACCCTTTGTAAATAATTTTCACATGGAAAATGTTGATATTAATTAGTCAATTAGGAATATTACTTTAAATGATAATTATTATTATGATAATAATTTTAAATCCTCTGAGGATGTATCTTCCTCACCATAACATTATACTTTACCAACTTGGGATGATTTTTTAGATTTAGAAAATTACATTAAAATGAGTATTGTAAAATGTGTAAAATGACATGACAATTCAAATGAAAATTTACCATGATTTATTTGAGAATAACAGTTTAGAAAAAAAATAAATATTAGATCTATCAAATTATCTTGGTAAAGCTACAACTAAAAAGTAACAATTTCAAATGATTTTGAAAACAAAAATCAAAGAAATCAAATTTATAAAAAAAAATTGATAAAATTGGTTCCAAAACAATTACTAATAAGGATAATGGTATATCATTAAAAATAAAATCTGAAATTTAAATCATAGTTAATTTTTTTCGAATTTCACCTTGATAAAGGAAAAAATTCATTTAAATTGATAATAAAATATTACTTATATAGTTATAATACCAAAATACATTTCAGAAATAATAAACCCATTTATAATAAAAATTATTTTGTTCCAAAAAGTGCACCATATTCCATTAATTTCCTAATTTGTGGAAATTGGAAGATTTTTTTGTTTAAATATAGTATAGTCACTATGTTTTCATAAAGTATTGTTTTGGAAAGAAATAAAAATTTACCAAATCAAAATTGGGAAAATGTGGTTACCTAAAAAATATTTCTATAACAATACCTGAATCAATATGGTTTGGGTACTGAGAAAATATTATAGCTTTTATATAACAATGATATTAATTGAAAAAATAATTTTTGTACATGGATAGTGGATGTTCCACGAACATGACTGGAATCAAAGACTTCTTCAAGAAGGCAATCAATACAAAAAGTGGAACCACAACTTTCAGATATACTTCTGAAGGACATATTTTAAGAATATAAATCATTTTTCATCTTGGAAAATATATTATATCATATATTAAATATTTTTTAACAATTAGTAACAACCATATAATTATAATTCAATTATGTGATGAAGCTTACCTTATGATATTTTTGTAATGATAAATGTTGTGTACACAATTACAGGAATGAATGAATTATTTATAATAATAGGGTTGAGAATGTTTTTACAATTAACTTAGGAGATAATTTTGTTTCTTGGATATCTATGAAACAACACTCAGTAGATATTTCCAACTTTGTTATTGACTATGTGAAAACTAGAAGTTTTTATTCTCAAATGTTGTTAATTAAATACACACTCACAAAATTTTTTATTATGTTTTACTAAAACGCAAATACATTGTGGTCATAAAAGTTCTATAAAATTAATAAAAAACCAATAATATCACACATGACCTACGATGTGTCCATTTAATTTTAGCGGGCGCCCCTATATCCCGTCAGTCCAAGGTTCGAGTCCCCGCGGCTTCGCCGGTTGTGATGGGGTGTTCCCCATGACCTACGATGTGTCCATTTAATTTTGTTATTATTATTATATAATTTTATATTTTAACATACAAATACATAAAATAATAAAATTAACTAATGATACATTGTATTATTTTTAAATTTCTGGGTAAGGTATTACTCAAGGATCACACCACAAGAACAAATAAATACGGATCCCCCCTTTCATACCCAATAAAATAATAATAGAAGAACCTATCAACTACATATTTTTTTATTTTTCGTAAATATAAAAAGGATTCATTAATCCTATTTAAAATATAAAAATGATTAAAATAACAAAATTATTAGAAACATGAAAACCATGGGTTGCCTCCCATAAATCTCATTGTTTAACGTCGTTAGCTCGACATAGAACCTTAATTATTTATGTGTTTTCTTAATATAATGTTGGTTCACATAATTTTTCATCAACATGATTTTTTTGGAATGGTTCAATGAATGGTTTGAATCTATTACCATTAAATTTAATGGTTTTACCATTGGTGGGATCTTGAATTCCTACAGACTGATGGGGGTACACCATATGCACTATGTATGGACCTGACCATCTAGACCTCAACTTTCTTTGGTGTAAATGGCATTTAGAACTGTACAAAAAATAGGTTTAACCGGTACCATGTGTTTGTTTTTAAGATTTCGAGATTTTTAGTCATGTACTTTAGCATTATTGATCCTTGAATATTCATAAGACTCTATCCTAAGCTCCACATGTTCCTTGAGATATAATTTCCTTTTTCTTTCGACCAATGATAGTTCATAATTCATTTTCTTAATTTCCCAAAAAGCCTTATGTTCAATATTCACGGTCAAATGGCATGATTTACCATAAACCAAACAATATGGGGACATTCATTAAATGGATTTATATAAGGTTTGATAGTCCCAGAGAGCATCTACGATTTTTCTCGGCCAATATTTCCTAGAAGGATTAATAGTTTTGTCAATAATTTTTCTGATTTCTCAATTCGATAACTCATATTGACCATTGGTCTATGGGTGGTAAGTAGTGGACACTCTATGAGAAATTCCATACTATTCCATGAGTGCTGAGAATGAACGATTGCAAAAATGAGTTCCACCATCACTAATGATAGCCCAAGGAATTACAAATCTAGAGAGGATGTTTTCATTGAGAAATATTATAACATTTTCATGATCATTGTATTTTTTAGGAGGGGCCTCAACCCATTTGGAGACATAATTGACATCTAAAAGGATGCACATATATACCCTAGTGTTTGGGAAGGGACCCCTAAAAATGATTCCCCAACAGTCCAATATTTCAATTATTAAGATGGGTGTGAGTGGCATTTGATTCCTTTTGGTGATGGACCCTACTTTTTGACACATATGACATCTTTGAAAAAAAATATTAGGAGTACCTTGAAAGGGTCGACTATAAGAGGCCACACTGATGAACCTTAACATATGTTTTCTTAGAGGAAATGTGACCTCCCCATGCCTCACTATTACATAATTTAAGGATGGAATCATGTTCAGATTCTTAAACACACCTCCTAATGACATGTTCAGGGCAGAGATTATAGATGTATGGATCATTAAACACATAGTGTGTAACATCAAAAATGAATTTTTCTTGGAGATTGAGTCCCTAATAATTTTGGAATGACTCTTGTAACTTATAAGTTGGCTATGTCAGCATAGCAAGGGAAGTCACTCACAGAGTATACGTGTTCATTATAGAATGAATGAGACATAGAAAGGTGATTTGTGTTTTCTTTGAATTCCATCCAAGAGAGCTGATCAACAACAACATTTTCAACACCATTTTTTTCCTTGATTATGAGGTCAATTTTTTTTAGAGAAGGACCCACCTAACCAGTCTAGCCTGGGAATCATGTTTTTTGAAGAGTTATTTCAGTGAAGAACATTTTTTGATCACGGTGATGGGGGATCCTAATAGGTAGGACCTAAACCTATCTAAGGCAAACAAAATAGTAATTAACTCTTTTTCTATGGTGTTGTAGTTGATTTGGGAATCATTTATGGGTTTTCTTTCATAAGAAATGACATAAGAAGTTTTATCACAATGTTTTCCTGACATAGCTCCAACAAAAAAAATCATTGGCATCACACATAAGTTCAAAAATTAGGATTCAATTTGGATATTTTATAATGGTAGGAGAGTTGAGAGAGGATTTGAGGGTTGATAATTAACCCACACAACTTTCAGTCTAAACAAATTGAGCATCCTTTACTAGGAGAGCACAAAAGGGATGGGATATTAAACTAATGTCCATGATGAATCATCTATAGAAACCATCCTGTATTAAGAATGACCTCACTTACTTAATAGTTCCTGGTGATGGGAGGTTATGAATGATGTCAATATTTTCATTATCGACTTCAATCCCACTACCGTAGACTATATTGCCAAAGACGTTTCACTATTTAACCATGAAATTTCTTTTCCCATAGTTTAGGACCAGATTCCTTTCTTCACATCTATACAAAACACTCTCCACATTCCTAAGATATCCCTAAAATATATCCCCAAAGACAAAGAATTCATCCATGAATACCTCAAGAAAATCCCCTACCATGTCTGAGATGATTCCCTTCATGCACCGCTGGAAGGTTTCAGGGGCATTGCATAACTCGAATGACATGTGTTTCAAGGCAAAGGAATCGAATGGACATGTTAATGTAGTATTCCCTTGATCCACTTGGGAGACCTCAATCTGATTGTACCCAAGTACCCATCTAATAAATAGTAGAAGGCATGACCATCCACTCTCTCAAGGACTTTTTCAATGAATGGTACATGGAAATGGTCCTTCAAGGTAAATGATGTTATCTTCCAATAGTCGACGCAGACTCTCCAACCACTACTCAACCTTGATATAAGAATCACTCCATCCATATTGGTAATCACTGTGATTCCAACCTTTTTTGGAACCACTTGGATTGGGCTCACCCACGCACTCTCATTTATGTGATTGATGATTCTAACTTTTATCAATATTTGATGTTCTTTCTTTACTACCTCTATGAGATTATGATTCAGTCTCTGTTGAGGTTGATGACATGGATTTGAATTGGATTCTAGAATAATCCAATGAGTCCTAATTATTGGGCTAATCAAAGGAATATCAGACAAGGTTCACCCAATGGATTTCTTAATTTTCCAAAGGATATTTAGAGGCATCCATTTAAGATTATCTTCAATAAAAGAATAAATAACAATAAGATGTGTTTGATTATCCCCTAAGAAAACATACATGAGTGTAGCGGGAGGTTACTTCAATTCAATATCAGGTTGGATCATAATGTCAATAGATGATTGGGACAGTGGATCAAGATAAATTTTGTTTCATAGGGTTTTAGATAGGAATGATTCCCCACATGTAGAATTTTTAGCAACAATATTGGCTTGATAAGATTTAGCAATGGATGTTGGAGTGGTCTCCATGAAAGTAGTTTCCTGAAAGGGTTCGCTGATTTTTGGACCTAAGAAATTATCATAAGAGAAATTTGAAAATGATTTAATCCAAGGAGATAAACATCATTCATGTGAACAAAGGAACTCAATCTCATCTTGAATTAAACATCTATAAAATAATCTTTGATGTTCTATGGATTCATTATCAATTCTACCTATCATGTTTACTACATGAATTCACTTTTCATTCCCTATATGTGAGATTTCATTATAGATGTTCTAGTATTGATTCATGTTTCCAAAGGTGATGGTCATGTTCCCGTTTCGAAATTGGATAACAAAGTTGATTGTTGCAAGGAAAGGATGAAAAATGATGATTGGGGTTTGTTCTTTATTTTCTATGTTTGGATAGTTTTCAATTACAATGAATTCATGAGGGTAGATGATGTTTTCAACCATTACTAGAACTTCCATTAAAATCCCCTAAGGAACCCTAATGCTACGTTCAACAAGGTGAAGTGTGACAGATGTGGGTTGTAGCTCTTCTAGGCCTTACTGGCAGTACACAACATAGGGGATGAGATTGAAACTATTACCAAGGTCAAAATGGCCTTGACAACTTTTCTCTCTCCTAGTTCAACATTCATGTAAGGGAAACCCGGGTATTTCAACATAGGAGGAATGGTCCCTTGAATGGTGGTACACACATTAACAGCCAAAAGGAATTGGTTTTTATGTGAATATTTTCTTGTAAATGTGAACAACTCCTTATGGTACATTGAGTATGCTAGAATGTTTTGGACTGCATCGAGAATGGGAATGTTCAACTTGACATGTGAGAAGATTTCCCTTAATGTTTCACTCAATTTTGTCTTGGTTTTCCCCCTCATGCATTGAGGAAATGGTGCTAGCTGTGGGGTTTTTTTGAAGAGTTTTTTATTTCACATTGTTATCAGTTTCTTCAGTCTGATATTGTGGTTCATTTTAATTTTCATTATAGTTTAATGTTTCACATGGTTTCTGAATTATTTTTTAGGTTTCTCAATTGATTTCCCTCTTCATAAAACTGTCACAACCTTTAGTTGTTCATGAAATTTTTGTGTGCAACATGACACTAAAATTAAATTTGATGATGGTAATACATGAGTATGCATGGGATCCATTACATTTTTTAAGGATTGATTTTCTTGTTAAACTAATGAGACATTCGAGTTCATCCATTCCATTTGTTTGCATTGTTGTTCTAGTAGTCTTTGTTGAATAGTTTGGGTTGGTTCTTGAGAAGATTGTTTTATCCCAGGGGGATATTGTAGAGGTGGGATGGTTTATTGAAAATGGACCGGTGGTTGTTGGTATTGGATAGTTTGGGTTTGGAACTGGTTATGGGTTTGGTATTTTTTATAGGGTTAAGGATTTTATCCATGTGGTTGGCCATGTTGTTGGTTATCGTTCCAGAAGAGGCATTGGTGGTCATTATACACTGGGTTGAAGTTGTTTTAGTATTGAGGCTTGTGAATGTTCAGGGAATTTACTTATGTTGTGGGTAATCTTTAAAGAACATCCATGATGGATGGAATGGTTGGGATGTTATCTGTCTTATGGTCATGTTTGTCACAAATTGTGCAATCAATGTCTAAATTGTTTTTCATGGAATTTCCTAAGGTCTATCTTGTATGCCTTCATAGAGAGTACTCCGATTTTAGCCCTAAGGATTTCCTCTTATCTATGTGTATGAATTCCTGTACTTCATTGTGGAATTTCATAATAAGGTGAAGTTCCCCATGTGTTTTTTCATCACGGCTATCTAGATTCTCATAAACATCATATGGGGATTTTTTTAATGTTCCATTACACATCATGTCAATGAATTGTTTGTTCCCCAAACCCATAACTTCATTGAAAATTTGAACTTGTTTTGGGATTAAAAATACATGGTGAGGTACCATATTGTGTGTGTTTTTTATCCTTTTCCATGTTTCATAAAATGACTCTCCTTCTTTTTCAAAAATGTTTTGGATTCATTTTTGACGTGCAATTGTTTTGTGGTGGGAATGTATTTTTTGTAGAATTCTCTTTTTAATTGGTCCCAAGAGTTGATGGATGATGGTCAAAAAAATAGCCGTTTTTTAGCTCTATACTTTAACTAAATATAAAATAGCATCATCTTAGATGATTCTAGTCGACGTGGGGGACACATTGTTTTTACAATGTCATTGAACTCCTTGACATGAAGGTAGGGCATCTCGGACTCCATTCCATAGAATGTGGGAAGGTGTTTTAGGACATGTGGTTTAATGATGTAGTGGGAATCTCCTAGGAAATTGTTTCTAATGCATTAGGGGGCATTGGTAGAGGCAGGTGTGAGGTAGTCAATCATGGCTTGATCAACTACATTCCCCTTGTTTAGTGCTGCCTCATTTAGATTTCCATTTTGGTTCCCACTCGGGTTTATGAGTTTGTTTCATTGAAGACCATCCTTTGAAATGGGCTCCATTTTTGACTCAGGGGTATTAGGAAGATTAGGATCTAATGGAAAGAGTTCCCTTGTTGTAATTGACTCCCTAATCCCTGGACTATCCACCCCAACGAGATTGTTTGATTGGTCACGAGTGTAGGCGGACATGCTCCAAAAAAATGAGAAAGTGAAAAGATAAATGAATTTTTATGACAATAGAAGAAATGAGGGAAAATATAATGGGTATTTAGATGAATTACTTGGGTACCTGGAAACGGTGCCAAAATTTGGACTCGCACTATTTTACCCAATATTTAGGGTTAAGTGGTCGCTTATAGTTTAGCTTGTATTGTCAATTCCTCAAATACATAAGAAGTAACCTACATACACGTAAATTCTATGGAATGTATTTGGCTATTAAGTGGACTACATTGGGTTTATTTTTTTGGGTTTAAGTGAAAACCAAAAGTGTTATGTGAATTCAAATTATGATAAGGTTGATCCTAGGTTATTACAAGGGTTGGATTGGATGTATTTTTTTAAATATTTCAATTTCTTATATATGAGATGGGTTTATTTAAGGAGATGAAACAAAATAATCACTTAATGTTTTAATTCCTACAAACCCTAATACTAATCACCTATACACATTAACGACCAATTTTTTGAGCACTCCAAGTTAAATTTTTATATTAGCACCTTAAGTGTGAGACAATAAATTCAATAAGGATGAAGAGGTTTTTAAATCATCAAATAAAAATATCATTTAAAAGTAGTGGTTATCCATTAGTGGAGTACGAAATAAATTCAATTTCGTCCCCTTGTTACTCCCTTCAAACTATCCATAAGTGGGTTATCCCTCCATTGATCATATAGTTACAATTTAAGCGGCAAGTAGACTCATGAGGGAGTAATTGGAGATGTAGAAAACAATGAAATAACGATCACTGCAACGTTGTGTGACAGTCTCACAAGGGACGGTGAGAAAAATTTCACACATTGAACCATCGATATCAAAGTGATATTAAGAACAACAGAATAAGAGGTGAAAAAGAACATTTATTATGAAAAGAAAGTCAATTTAACATCTTACATGTGAAATACAAACTTCAGACATCAAAATTGTAGCATAACATTACAATGAAAGGAAGCTCAAATATCATAATCTCTTCCACCACCACTAACATAAATAGGAATTTAGGAAGCCTTGGGTTGACTCTCCAACAGTACAAAGTATCCCACTTTATTATGGTGGGCCTAGGGTGGTGGAATGTAAGGGAGAGTGCGCATCTTTATGCTTGACTCAAAATGGAAGACAACATGCATGAACTGAAAAAATAAGACAATATATACTTCAACATGGCCTAACTAGAGTTTGACAATGATGAAAAAAGTGAATCCCCTGATGTCTCTTTGGTCTCTATAAAATTCAGATCAAATGAGTTTGTGGTTTCTGAAATATGATTAAATTGGTGGGTTGTTTTTCTGGGTCGTAGAATCTGGCCCAGAATTTTATCTCTAACTTGGTCCACCTGAATAACCAAAATGGAGGACTAATTATCACTACATTCTGAATAATTATATGTTTCTATATATGTCTTATATCGTCCCATGAAATTTGGATTTCATTGGGCCTTTATTTTCTGCCCCACATTCTCATCAATTGGCCGGTGTCCAATCTTCCTTTGGTGGTCATCCAATGTGAATCTTCAAAAACTACACAAGTATGAGTTCTTCCCAATATAATGAGAAACCTAAAAATTAAATATGAAAATAAAATCCAGATAATTGGGTACTTTTGATGATGTTAAAAAATGTATCATATAATAGATCATTTTAAGATGGAATTACAATCATAATGTGAAATGATGATAAAGTGTAAAATGCAGTAAAATGGTGTTTATGAATAATAATGCACATGGGTATTATATATATTAACAATGAATATTAGCCTCATTTATTGGATAATCAATTAGGATCATGGGGATAAGTTTTATATCCCTTCATTCATCGATGAAGCCCGATAAAATATTATTGTGGAATGCATTGATAAGGCTCATATAACTACTCAAACAGATGATGTTTACACATGTATTCCATAAGAAAGCATAGTAAAGGAACATATTTCCACCAGACACATCAATACAATCAAAATAATTTGATGGAACATGTTGGATTGGAGTGGAATTATATAACCACATTAATGGAAGAAATATGACAATATATCATCGAGACTGGGAATTTGTAGGCCTATATTCCATTACATACTCTAGTGAAGTACAACAATATTCAGTAAATGATAGAAGAACTCTATCCACATATATCATCATAAATAAGAATATTGGGACAAATTTATATTCCAATACCTATATCTAGTGTAGAATATCACTGTGATCGACATCAATAGGTGGCTAGTCCAAATCATGAAAATATTTATTTCTCCAATATTGGGGAACTATTGAAATTTTATAGTAAACAATGAGCCATATGATCATGATGATCAGTCAACATAGATTTGAAGTCGCCATAGAAAAAATGCACATTCCAGTCAATGTATCCCAATATTATATTCAAAAGGCAGCCCAAGATCATTCTCATGAGACGTCTATAATAATGTTTTGTAAACATGAATTTTTTATTCCCTCAAATGTGGATCATATCCTTACCAATAAATCTACTCAGTACATTGTAGTAGCTTACAGGTGTCAGGCTAGAATTTATACTCCCACAAATTAAATAATGCACAAGCATCATTTTGATACTATATTAGAGGGTACCATATCATTTCTTCCATTCCAGTGGTCCATCGACATAATACTATAGGGATGCAAAATTTCAACCGAGAACATATCCATTTTTGACCATGGTTAAGTTCCACATTCTAAAAACCACCTGAAGGAAATATTACATCCCACTGAGGATAGAGAATCACACTATAATAATCCCACAACATATCTACATAATGCTCACGACATTGTAATAATAGATGGCCATTGAAATATTCTAGTGACTTCAATTAAGCAAGAACATACTCCAGCTTAACCGTAGAAGGTAGGACACTATATTCTGGCCACGATGGAGTATGAAGTTCATATACCTACACTAATAAATTCATGATTTTTAAAGGATACACAATGTGTAATTTTAATAGGTGAAGTTCCTTCCATCTATTCTACATATGAAGATGGTGATAACTTCCATGATAGTCCTCCTCATGGGAGTATAAAGAACGATTATAGTGAATCTAGCTATGAAATAAATCTTGGATAACCTCAATATGGTAATATGTAATCCATAAAAAGAACTCCCCCTATAAAGAAACATTCATATAAAGAGGTTCTCAAAATATAATGGTCAAATATATATAGTTCCTAGTTACCTACCAACATCACCTTACCTCATTCATGACAAAAAATAGAAAGCTGGACTCTGTCGTATGACCATGTGGGGAAATATGACCCTAATAATGAAGGTGATAACATGGATATATTTTAGGGGGTTTTACATATAAAACCTCCCAACTATGTTTTATCTCATTATGGCTTCCTATTATGAAGTCCCAGATTTTCTAAAGAAGGAGTGTGTACCTTACATTCTCTAAAAAGTGGAAAACGTTTTAGTAATTACAATATAGAAACCTACCATGAAATGGATATAATGATGATTTAAATGACGTAAAATGATATTCTTTTTGACAGAATTTACCAATTTTTATATTCCCCTCGATTTGAGATTTGATAGGAGCAATAAAATCATACCACACACATACCACTATATCATGATATATAATAACTAATTATTCACTAAATCCCCTACAAGAAAACTATATCCATGGAGACTATGAGAATTTATCATTTCACTTCACCCCATCCCCATGATATAAAAGGTCAAAATACATAGAGTCATGTAATGTTAAAGTCATAGAATAGATCACCAGACTGAGTAACACATGAGCCAGTTTATTAATCTCATGAAACTACTCTATTATTAGAATGAAAATACATTATGAAAAGTCAGATATTTCCAAAAAAAATCATATTTTAGATCTCTATAAAAAACATGAACACATTACAAATGAGGATGCTAAGGTAGTGGATTACCTAAGATATCCTTATTGTATGTTACTCATATATTAGAGAGACAATACACCCAATCCAATCAAGAATAAAAATTTTCCCAAATTAAGAATATTATAATGGAATGTAATAAGGAAACCATATACAAGAAAACAAATCCCAGTATTATTAGTGTATTTTACAATTTCATCCACCATAGGGTCATAAATCCCTAAGAGTGTCCCAATAAAATCAACATAGATTCAATACCAACCCCAACATATAGGTGTATGGGAATTTTTATCTTAGCCAGCACTCTAATATTCATTTAATAATCAAATAGTTGATCCAATTGTGACATTTATAGACCAAAATAAACCCAATACTATGGGGATGTGATAATTTTTTCATTATTATCGCCCCAATGGAATTTATTATTTTATATGTTAGCAGGTAAATACCAACATATGAATTCCCTACTATTCCTCCCACCATGAAGAAGAAACCTTTCATTTTGGGCTCACACAAAAAGAAGAATAAAAAACTCCTTCAAGGTAAATTTTAATTGCACATGATAAGAGTAAGGTCTAGAAAATAAAATCATACACCAAAATGATCATAATTAAATATTCCCTATCAAGACCAAGGATCTGGGGAAATACCTTGAAATACCCCTTGAATGTGAGACAAATGGTATAGAAGATCCCTACAATATGGAGAGGGATGGGGTGACTATTATCAACCTTTATGCCTCAGTGAACATATTAACCATAATTATATAAATTTTTTTGAACTATGATGAAAATATAG
This sequence comes from Viscum album, assembly GCA_963277665.1. Lineage (NCBI taxonomy): Eukaryota > Viridiplantae > Streptophyta > Magnoliopsida > Santalales > Viscaceae > Viscum > Viscum album. Next base: position 458,367,009 of record OY728161.1, on the reverse strand, counting down.
AGATTTATAATCCTGAATGAGTATCATGAGTGATAGGTGATTATGTTGCACTAACTGAGGCTGAAAATATATAGAATTAGGGGAGGAACCAGAACATGGAACCCTCGAATGATGATTCTTTACCACCTTAATGTAATTAATAGAATGATAAGGGGAAGTTCATGGATACATCCCACTCACCACCTAGAAGTGATAAATACAACTTTATGGAAGAATGAGTATTCCAATATGATGATTGGATATCGAACCACAAATGGATTAATGAGGAATTACTTGTTGAAAATGTCCCCAATGGGAATCTTTTTGAAGAGGAAACATATGTCCCACCTTCCACCCATTATAACAGAGATAATAATACTTTATGAGTATGATTGTTTCACTACTATGGTTTTGGATATGGGAAGCCAGTTTAAATAAATAAGGAAGTTAAAGACAATTTCGTATTTCCTCCAATATGAGGAAAAGATAATTTTGATCTGGGTGATCACCAAGCCCTATGATAAATTGAAAATTTGAATAATAGGAAATAGAGACAACTATGTGATGTCTATATATCCATCCATTCATTTGATGAGGTCCATCTAGTGATACTACTTGAATTAATCAACACCTTTGAGTACCTAGTAGCTCATATGGAAGCCATGGAGGTATGGAGATCCCCTGTTATTCTTAAAAATAAACCATACCATAAATTTGGGGATGAAACATTTCCCTATCCAAATTTTGATTAACCAGTATTATAAACCCTTGATAGCATGGGGATCTATAAAAACATATCACATATTTTGTGTTTGGATATGGACTTATGATTTTACCATCAGAATAGGTGGAGGTGACACAAATAAAATTATCTATATGGAAACTAGTAGGTCCTCCCTTAATTTGGTAGAATATCATCAGAAGTAGGATATTTCATGGGTTGGGAACAAATTTCTCATCAATTCATTTATTATTTTAGCTCTACTAAAAGTAAAAACATTGACCATTGAACTATATTTCTTCCAAAAACATGAAATTGATAAAGTCTATCACTTTATGTCCATAAGGAAGGTTATGAGGTAATCTCTCAGTATCCCACTCTAAATAGAAAAACTGATAGTACTTTACACTGATAAAATTTAATAAAATTTGAAAATTGTTTTGATCCTAATGAAATACCTTGGGTTATTCAATGAGTAAATAGAAAAACAAAAACAACTAGTAGTGGACATTCAGTGAAATACTAATAAATCTCATCCCATTCACAGAATTCAATAAAAGAATCTCTGTAAATTAGAGACTATTAATGTCACAAACATAACAGAAATGGTGACCAATGGAGAACATATCCATTACTTCAATCTCCCACTACCTCCCATTGAGTGGAATTAGAATCAAAACAACCCATATTGAGTGGTAAATAGTTATCAAGAACATACAATGTTTTTTGAAATAAAAAACAAGGTGTATTCCTTACAAAATGAATAGGTTACGGTTTATTTTCTAAATAACCTAGAAAACAACCTTATCAATCTATAAAATTTAAAAAAAACTTAATGTGGTTGTACTCTATAAAAATCATTACTATTACCCCTTTCAAAGATGATTGGGTTACACAATCATGGACAACATGAACTTGAAATTCATCCACTAGGGAATGGATAATGTTGGATAGGTGAGACTGGTAAAACCCCTAGCACATGTGATAGGTGTTACCACCATTCATAATAGAGAATAGGGTGAACATAAGAATGTTCCATCTAGGATTGAATAAAATTTCAATAACATGGTTACAACAAAGATAGTTTAATTTACTCACAACACCATGAGAGAAATATTTCATAAACCATTCATGATTCTATAATGCTGTAATATTCAATTTATTCAACCTCTCGAAGGGAAATGTAATCATCATAAATTTAAGAAACCACAAGAAAAAGGGTCATATTCAACTCCCTCAATGGGTAAATCTCTTCCATATTTCATTCCACTAAAATCTAAAGAACCGGTGAAGCCCCACCCCAAAGAATACTCAATATAAAAAAACAAATTTTAGGTTTTTAATGTATTATTCAAATAAAACACCCTTTTTTCAACAATGAATATGTATTTAAATATTAATTAAATATACCTTATTGGGGAGGAAATGTAATAGGATGAATAATCCAAGGACACAAGAGATGACACAATCATAGAAGTACCTGATATATTAGTCACATACCTGGGAATAACACGTATGAAACCATGAAACATGGGTCATAACATCAGCAAGCCAAACAATAACACAAATATTCCATAGATCCCATCAATAGACATTAAATCCCCATCATTTTAATTGATGGGTAATAGGGTCGAAACTATTCGATCGGGGCAAATGAAAGGTTTGGTTAGGATGATGAATGATATTTTAAATAGATTATCTTTAAAGCTCTATCCAAATATCATATCATTCTACCCCATAAACATTAACCCATAAGAAACATGTTAAAGAGAAACCCCACAATGGGAAAAAAAGATCTCTAACACAAATTAAATGAAATTCTAAAACTATATCCATTTTTCTCATATAAAAATTCAATCATAAATTCTCTTAGTATATCCAAATAGATAAAAGATGCATTTATCATGTCCCTCTATAGTTTCCTTGAGTTTGAGATAGAAGTTACAAAATTTGGGGTTTTCTAGGTTGAAAACACACCAATGGAATTCCATACCACCATCTCATTCATAGAGAAGGATCAGAAAGAAGCTAATGATGGATATATCAAACCCCTATATATATGAGGAATCATCAATAATTAAGATATCAAAATTTATTTGATTGAAATTTATTTTATGATCAACCACATCCTAATTAGGACTTTCAAAATCATGGGATATAGTGAGGAATAATATTATCCAATGAAGATTAATATTCACGTATATCACCAAAGTGAACAAATTCCCCTTGAAAAGATCAACATCAAGGGTTAATTTAGGGACCTCACATTTATTAATGAGTTCATGTATATCAAAAAAAAATATAACATACTCTGTACTACTTTTATGACCATGGATTCATAACCAAATTGTAATACCATAAATATTGAAAATATCCCATTAACATAAGGGTCAAGAGTGTATATGGTTAAAAATATCCAATTGAAGAATAAAAATTCATATATGTTTATTCAATTTTCGGTATGAGAAAAAATTCAATGATAGAGGGTTACTTGTAATTTTCGACGACCAATGTCTTGAGAATTACTACTACAAATCCATATAGAATGATAAATAACTATTATATGATTGTCATATGATTTATGAGGGAAGAAATTTAAATTCTAGAGAGTATTTATAAACCAAAAAATCAAAACACAATGTTTTTGTGATAGTGATGACTCCGGATGATGTTGTTTCACTAAAGGAGTGTCATACTAATTTGCTATTGGGATCCAAAAACATCCCTTATTCTGTTACACTCAATTAATTATTCCCCTATTACATTCCAAAAAAAACATGTTGTCTCCATGCCTCGCTTACCATTGGTAGAAACATAATTGAAAACAAACATCTTTAGAATCACTCAACAATGAGTCTGGTATTTAATGTTGTTAATGTTTCTTCGTGTAGCCCCAACCACCTCTACATCGATAGAGATTACCCCAAGTAATATAGTTTTCTTATATATTCCCTCATAGAATCAAATAATCACTACTAGAAAAATACCCCATACCCACAATTTAGAACCATGGGTATAGAACAAAAATCCATTGGTATATGTTATACCCATGGTTTAGAAAACCATGGGAGAATAATCCATCAATATAGCTCTATGATATAGAAACAATTTAAAAATGTTATACCCATATTTATGAACTGTGGGAGTATGTGTACTAGAAATGGTCCCCCATGTCAAAAACCTTATACCCACAGTTCTGAGACTGTGGACATAAGATTTATATAAATGTCTGCAGATAGATTCTGACCATGGACCACATAGATTCCATCCATGCATATAAAAAATAAACCACATATGGAATTTAGTATATAAATTTATATTCCAAAATATATATATTTTAATATTATGGCTATAGGTGGAAAACCATGGAGTTTGGTTTTTCCCACAGATTTGATTTCTCATTATTATGTGGGAAATATATACCCATAGTTTTCTAAAACCATTGGTATACGGATGACGTATACCCATGGTTTTGGAGAATCATAGGGTCATATTTTGAAAAAACCCCTATACCCAAAGATTTGGTAGAATTGTTGGCATATGTTCATCATATACCCATGGTTGTTTGATAATTATTGGTATAGGGATTTAACCAAACCCTAGACCAACTATTCATAGAAAATCATGGGTATAGGTGGAAAATTCCCACCTATATCCATAGTTTACCAAAAACATGGAAATATGTTCTAAAACAATATATATACCCATGATTTATGGAATATTGTGAGTATAGGGTATCCTATAACAAATGTTTTTCTAAAACCTTAGGTATAGAATTGTTTTCCAATGTAGAAGGAAGAGTAAGTGGATTCCCTTAGGAATATACCACAACCCCTATATTTTATGAAGGAATATCTTTCACCATCGATGAGATCAGATGGGTGAACATTGGAATATAAGAATACATGTGGCCTCCATTGATCAGTGTATCCCAGAATCTCAGAAAACAAGAGATGTATATTTCCATTCTAAATTATCATTTATTTGTTTTCTTATGGAATTATACAAAGATTACAATAATAAACATCAATTTTCACACTCATAAATAGTTATTTATATATTACCATTGAGTTATTTTATAGTAACCTAGTATAATATATCCATCTCATTCTACGAATGTAGAATCCGATGTAAAAAAATGATCGATGAGATCATTTTTTGAGAGGTGTAATACCCTAAATCGATTTCTATAATTTTCTCAATCAAGAAGAATAATGGGTGGATTAGTTTTGGTATTAATCATAGGGACCTTAATCAACAGTTCTTTGAGGATAGATTCTAGATAGTGATCAAGAATCTCTAAATGATAAAACAATTGGGTTCCAATATATTTATATTATTTATGGGTATTCAATATATAATTAGTTTGGTATGGGAAATGAATATGATAATCAGATTCCTCCATAAAATATTTAGGGATTATTTCCTACCAGGTCATGACCTTATACATATAGAATTTTGGTTTCACTTAACAATTCTCCATGTATCATATATTTAATCACTTCATGGGATGATTCATGGAGTATTTTATTGAGGACCTTGTGGATAAAGGAAGATGAATTTTTGATCAACTCACTAGTATTAAAAAAGACTTTGACAAATTAGAGTATCCACTTTTTTAGATTGACCATGTGGAGTGTTTTTTAGAGTAATATCTCTGAAATTACATGGCCTTGTGGAACACCTCCATGGAATTGAGGTCAATCCATTATGAAATAGTGCTACCCTAAAAATAATGACTCTGTGGAATACTAATGATTTGAGAGGGAACTAAGGTAAGCGCGCATACATTTTAAATTATATAGCCAAACTCTCTAGAACATATCTCCCCTTAAGTATGTTAATGAATAAGGGAGAATTATATATGTTCAACGAGGACTACCATGATGATTTTGAGAACCGTATGTGGAACCTACTACATCCACTGATTTCTATGCTTCTAGTGGAAGGCAATATAATTATCTTAAATGTGGTCACAATGGAATGACCACTTGGTGACCACTGTGCATAGATAAATGATTTTGGGAATCAAAATAGTCTATATAATATTATCCAATGAATTCTAGATAATCAATATAATAAATATAATACTAATAAAATTGCCTTGTGCTCATCTATAGAGTGAAAATATTGAGGAATTATTTACAGCATCACATAGACGATATGGCATATCGTATCGACCCTCTCATGTGTGTTCATGCCTGCCTTATATTAACTGGGCATTCAGCTCATGTACTATTATTCTATAATTGTATAACATTTAATTCATGTAATGTAATGGAATAAAAGCGTTTAATTAGGTTGATTTCCATGAAGTACATTCAACCCTTGAAAATAAACTACTGTAAATCAAACTCCAATATGAGGGAGATTTTTATTCACATGACTCTCCCCATACACGAGAGATGTATTTTGATGATTCCTCATAATGTAAAGTTGGAATGACAATAGGAAATCAAAATTTCAATCAATTCAGACTAGGGATTATATTTGTTTCCACAAACAAGGAAATTCTACCACCATCCTTCTCATTATCTTAATGATTCAATAATAATGACAGAGAATATTATTACCTTATCATAGGATTAGATCTGACCATGTATCTATAGAAAGATTACTTAATTTAAAAAGGTGATTCATTTCTAGTAATGAAACAAATAAATAGTTAATACACCATTATAATTGTATAATTAGTCCCCTCATTGATTATATAATAGGATAAATGGAGGAGTTCCCTTTTTATCCAATACTTTATTATTCACCTTATCATAGAGTTCTTATGTTGATGCACTAGATATTGTATCCATAGTCCCAACGGATCTTGATGAAAATGAAATATTTGTTCATATCACAAAACAAAGGGTAATATTACCAGTCATCTTCTATTACATGGAGTAAATTAATCATATTATCACTACCCCAAATCTTGATGAGTTGACATCCACCCCTAGATGGATGGATCCTAAAATAGATTAGTTATAAAATTGGTCCCACCCATCAGAATAATTACTAAGGAAATTGATTGGTCACCATGTGGTGAAGATCACTATTATTTAAGGTTTAAATGAGAATAGATCCCTCTATAATTGATGCTTCAATGGAATCTTATGCATTTGTATTATAGAAGGATATACTCTCCTTGGCATAAAGGAGATCTTTAAAGGCTCATGTGGTGGTTAGTACTGTGGAAATAGGATTTCCCACCAAATTAGGAGGCTTGTATATTGATGAAATATGATGATGTATTACTATATATATTTCACTTGGAAATTTCATGCAGGTCAAATATATGTTAAACTAATCCATCATGACCATAAATTGATTCACACAAATAATAATTCCTTCCCATTTTATTTTTAGGGAGTGGATTTGGTGGGCCTATTTCCAACAACTATAACTAATAATTGTAAGTACATCCTCACTAACACTTACTACGTTTCAAGAAGGTTTTAGTCCATACCCCTTAATGATCTAAAGAAAAAATGTATCATGAACTTTCTGAAGACTTATATTATCCATGTATTCTGTGTGACTCACATGATATTGATTGAAAACGACACCAACATATATTCATCAGAGTTTAAGTGGTTGTATAGATGGTATAACATTTAGGTCAAACATTTTTCTCACTATCTTGCAGTAAAAAATTGATAACTAATGGCATTATAAAGGACATTATATAAGATAATCTAGAAAATGGTAGAGAAAGATATAGGTTTTTCCTGATAATATCATGCATGGTTTATAGTCCTATGATACCACCACATGAAATACCACATAAGAAGCCCCTTATATGATGATTTATGGAATATAGGTAGTGCGTACCATAAAAATACCAATTCCCTCACTCTAAAAACAATATGTGGAAAACTCATAGGTGATAAACGATCACTTTGAAAGCTATATGAGTTAGAAAATCTCGATGGGAAATGGTTGTGTATTAATCACAACATCAAAGTCCATAAAAAATGGATTCTGACAGGATTTATGAATAAAATATACCTTAACACATTCATTTTAGGATAATCTGTATTGATTCTCCGAATCCTGATGAAACTAGGGAAGAAACTCCCAAAATTGAAACATAAGTTGTGGGGGCCTTACATAAAACACAATATTCATGCCAATGGTTGTTACTCCTTGGTTATGAAGCATGTTGAACACATTACACCCCCTAAAACACAAGGTTACTTAATAATAACATTTTATTCAATTCCATAATATTACACAACTTCTAGAGGACATATATTAAACATCAAAATATATTCACAACCCTACTACATGATGAAAATTTTTAGGGAAGATATCCCGACCACTTGACATTAAAACTACATAGAACACATCCTAGCTAGTTGAAATTAAAATTTAAAACCCCTATGTTCCTAAAAGTATGTTTTTAAACTGAAAACATTCTTCACATATTTTCTTAATGACAAAAAAATGTGTGTAATTTTTCATTAATTAATAATGTTAAAACATCACAAAACACATAATCATGATATTAAACTATGAAACCCCTAAAGTCATAGTGGAATAAGTATAGATTTTACAATTTATTCACTTCCTTATCACATGACATTAAACTTCCCGGGAAAAAATATTATTGTATAATATTAAAACGACATGGAACAAGTCCGAGTCACATGATAGTAAACTAGGAAACCCTTATAGACTTTATAGAGTGAAATTAAACTACACAACATATTAGGTCCAAGTTATATGACTAAAAAACTATAAAATATATTTTTAACTTGTGGGGGAATGGTTGTCATATTATGTATGATCCAGATCTATATAAATGGTTCCTTCATGTAGGGGTTTTCCAACTCACTCTACATTTATTACCATTTCACCTCATGAGAAGAAGGTAGTTTCACCAGATCCTGACAATGAATCTACACCCATTGGTTTTCGTGGTTTTTCAGTAATGTACATTTTTTTAGCACATTATTTTATTGGAATCAGATCCTCAAACGGGATAATAAATAATAACAATGTGTGGCATGATTCCAAACACTATATGATATGTAGTGACAGTAGGATATCAAATCCTTGTCTAGGATATAATATAAAAATTGCCACAAACATTTCATATGGGTTATACTCATGCATGTGATTAACCTATAAGAAAAACATGTGGCATGCTTACTGTTGTTATGAGATATGTAGTGATGCTTGAATCCCAAACCATGGGCAAATCCACAATGTAAATTTAAAAATATTCCATCTCACGACATATGGGTTAGACCTGTATATAGATTATTGTCTTTTATGAACTACATGTGGCTTGATTCCAACTACTACTTGCTATATAGTTCCGTTAAAATAATACAATTCTAGCACATCCACAAGTGTTCATCCCTCCATAACATTCACATCCATCAGATTCATATCGGTAGAGGGTCCCTATTACACATTAAAAATGTAAAAATACCAATATATTCCCTATCATACATTTTCACATTGACTAATAAACTTCAAAATTGTATCCTGTTTCTCATACCAATCATAACTCATGTGATATTAGTGAACACATAAATACACACTATCTGTGGAGATTGAGGTGTATTAAATTCAATGATATAGAACCATGTCATGGTTTAACAAAATTAATATGAATGAAAATATTCTTATCCCTTAACATACATCTTCATGATAATATTTTATTCACATGATGTTAAACCAAATGATATGAGGTCCTTGTTTTTGAAAAATGATCCACATTTGGAATGTGTAATCTAGAATAATGTTTATTAACCCGAATATCAAAAAAAGAGTTCCATATAGTTTGGTATAACATCAAGCGTAATAAATATATTCTTGAATAATAAGTTTAATGTGAACCGATATCATATCCTTGATATCTAAGTTAATACCATCCATATACATGAGTTGATTAACGTATCTGGGAACCTAATACATCTTGGAAACACATACTCTCGGTTCCCCAATATAGATAATTTTTAACAGGGAATGGATGATATGAAGGGATAATAATAAGATTCACTGATGGATAACATGATTCTTTAGAGCATGTTTATAGTGGATAATTTGGTGAAAAAAGATATGACCCCATTAAATTCAGAAGCTATTATCATTACTATTCTTGAAATAGGATTCCGCACTTTATAATGGTATACCTATTCCAACTTGTCTGTATATACAGTTGACTAATATATTCCTGGGTTATAATTTAAACATACCATGACAGAACAATTAATGAGGATTCTCATACCCTCAATGTTACCCATCAATGCATTGTACTCATTTTCAAGGAAATATTATAACCTCTCATTATCATGGAAATATAGTTTAGATTATATGTCTCCAATGAGGACTATTATTCTAGGAGATTATAAATAAATCTTGGAACACCTACCTATACCGGACAGACATTATGTCCCCTTTTCATTTCAGAATCACCAGATGACTTGAGAACCAATTATCTTGGAATTCCAATGTATCATAAGCTCATTTCTTCATGGTTTAACATTAAAGGATATTGGTAATTGTGATTGACCAATACTGAAATAACCTCACTAGAATTCACTGGCCAATAACACAACCCCTATGGTCTTGCGCCTAGAGTAATTTTTTTGTCTCAAGAAGGGACCCCCCTAGGATTCACTAGTGAATAAAATAATTATTAGAATCTTGTACCAAAGAAATGTGTTGCATCCTAAAAGGACCCCACATGGAATAATTGGTTTGGAACAAATTTTCTAATAGCTTATTCTTATAGGATATTTTATTCCTTGAAGAACGTTACCCATTAAATATAATTTTTTTTCCCAAGTACAAGTGGGGTCAAGAATGTCTAAACTCTTTTGACTCATTACCTAATTCCTAGCAGCAAGGATTTAAACTACACACCATATACATGTCCTAGAACCAATACCTTAAATAGTAAAATATCTCCACATCCATAACAGGTGATTTTAAACTATATGGAACACATAATTATTTCCCAATCAGTGATACTGTTTAAATGGAGACATATTTTTCATGAGATATGTTTATATAGAGAATAAGAATCCCTAATCTATATAGGAGATTCAAATCCACATAAGGGATCATATAATAGAACTAAATGTGGTTTGATTCATTTTTTCATAGTATATATAGGGACATGTGGGTCTCTGTTCCTGGTCCCAGCCATAATAAAAATAGAAAATTCCCCATATCTCTGAATAGGATAAAAATATGAATGGAATTTCCCCTCAAAGAACTACATGTGGCATTATCCTAATCCCATAGGATATGTATTGGAAAAAGGATCTCAAATCCTAATACTAATAAAAATATATATATAATAAAATACAAACCTCCTTATATATTTTCTGATTAGGGTAGGGACTTTTACCCAAAACTACGTGTCATGTAATTCCTATAATCCTAAAATATGTAAGGATTCTAGGATTATTTATATTTTCCCCAAAAATAAACATTCATTACATTTATCAATGTTATTATATATCATATGATTTTTTTGGGGATTCCAAATGAAACCAAAATGTATATTCCCCCACATATTCCCTATAATGAACTATCGTAGGACATAACAAACTTCCCAGTTTCACATGATTCACACAATAATAATCAATCATGTTAGATTAGGAAACATTGGAAGACACTTTAACCAGTCCTGCCAAGTTTAATTTCATTGAAAGATTGGGATCCAGACCCTAGTATTATATCATTAAACTATATGACAACATCCTTATCAGTAAATGGTAAACTGAATGAAATAAGGACATTATAGAAATAAGATCATACCCATGATACTGTGTACTCCAAAATAACATATTTTATCCCCTCACCCAAAAAATATGATCAGTTGGAATTTTTATAGACATTAGGGTATTAAAACCATTATTTAATATTACATTCTACATAAATCAACTACTTATCATCAATATCAATCCTAATAAAAACTCCTTACTTGAGATGATGTTATTGTATTGGAACGTCATGGAAATTTATCTCAAATTCTATTTTGTTCACTTGTATAAAAGTTTTAACAATTACTAAATGATTTTTAGGGACCCCACTAGGATTCATTGGTGATGAAAATTATGACTAATATCTTTTCCCTAGTGTATATATTTTTCCTAGATGAATGGATCCCCCTTAAATATAGGATATATTTCCATAATTTCATGCGATAAAAAATTCTTACATTATGAATTTTTTAAATTTATCCACTAATAAACAAATCTAATTCACTAATATAATCATCTGTTATGATTGACACATTCCATAACCTAACTATTCAATTAGATTTAGAAACTCTTGATAATACAAGTCTTTTCATTGTTCTCATTTTCAAGGAAATATTATAGCATAATATTCTTGTGACATTTTATTTAATGGTATGAACATTATCTGAAGTAAAAAATTCTACTAAGTACTAAATAATATTTTCCATTACATTGGGTCAGATGTACATGACATTAAACCATCACCATTCAAATTTCTTGGTCACACAATGTTATACTACAAACATTTGGACCATCCTACAATGAAATATTCCTATATAGAGTATCCCATCATATCCAAAAATATACGCTATATATGAATTCGTAGCCTTCATAATTGAATAGTATATGGAGTCACCCTTTCCAAATGTATAAAATTTATATACATAAAGAACTATTTATACAAATATAATGTCAAGGGTCACCGAGGGAAGATAAAATCCTCCCACTACCAGAAATTGATATGGATCCATGTGGTGAGTCTCTATTAGGATAACTATGAATGGTTTCATTAATAATTTTTATATGATAAGTAGTGACTCTAAGGTTCCCTAATCATGGTTCTGATGACAATATTTAAAATAATAAATCTCCATTTGGTCACACATGAACCCCATCTGGGTTTGGAAGCATCTTCAATAAGAATTGTGGGTGGATTTTTTTCTGACATATTAGGATATGTGTTTAATCCTGTGAATATTTTCTTAAGATAATCCAATTTTTTTCCACAATCATAATGGTATGCATAAAAAACCTACAATTTTGGCCATGCGTCAAGACATCTAATTATGTTGATCTCATGTTCGAATAAATCTATATTAACAGGTATGTTCTCAGAAAAACCAATAATTTTTTACCTTGTGATAATTATTGATGCACATATGGTATATATTTCTCCCCACACAACAATTACTATGTCCAATTCCTTTCTAATATAAATGTAGTGAAACATAATCCAAATAAAAATTATTATTTAAACTATCATATAAAATGTAAATAATTTCCCTAATAAATAATAATAATAATAATAATAAACCATATAGAGGTAAGAGAATGTGATCCAACAAATAAATACCTAGAGTAGAATATGTATGATTAATGGTTTTTGATTTTGACTTATAGAAATAGCATAGAAAGATCATTTAAAAAATTCTTGATGAAAATATCTTTTTCATTTTCATAATATGATCAAAAAACTAAAATCTAGAAAAACATTTTGAAGATAATTTCCATTAATATAGATTTTATAACTTATAAATGTAGTTTTAAAAAATGGAGTTGTATTGAAAACATGATATATTGCACATGCAGATTATGTTAAAACAAATACTCCTTAAAATGTTTACAAAAAAATCCAAAATGGAGTTGTTTTGAAAATAAAATTTATATTCAATTAAAAATTGTTAAAAATTAAATATGGGAAAAAATTAATTTAATAAATCATATATAAAAGTTTAATAAAATGAAAACGTTTTTATAAAACATGGTTTTATAACAAAATATAATATTTACCGATGAGAGAAATTAAGTATGATTTTCTTGAAAACATTTTAACATTTCTATTTTTACTAAGGATTAGAAAATAGTACTATTTCATAAAAATATCCTATAAAGCATATGATAAAAATATATATTTACATCAATATGTAGATAAAAACTATTTTTTCCAAGTCAATGGTAAAACTAACTAGTAATGAATAATGATGGGATTGAGAAATATTTCCTTACCACTTTGGTAACTTATGAATTGTAAGCCTCATTAAATAAATGACATAAAAGAAAGATATAAATAATATTAAGATAAATTGATTCATTAGATAACATATCAAAGGGGTAGTGTATAAAAAACATAATGGAAATAAGTAGTGAATATGGAATATATCACATGGAAGTAATACTGGGACACAAAAACCATACATCACGTTCGAATTCCTTCATATGTCTCCAAAAATTATATATAATAAATACAATTTTCTTAATTATATTAATGAATAACAATCATATATATAATACAATATTTTATCCTCATATAACATTTTACCACATATTTTTAAAATATTTCATTATTTTTATAGTTGAGGGTGTTAATTTCCTTATTTCATCATGTGTGTTTTGTCATCAATGTTCCTATTATCATATATAGATTATATATATATATAATAACCAAAATTATATTAATGATATAAATAGAATTTTAAAAAGTTATCTATATTATTAACAATGTATGACTATTGGAAATGAAAAATGAATCATATCACCTCTTCGATACAGTAGGACATACATACGAATGAGAGATGATATCATTCCCTTAACAGGTGAATGGATTTGAAAATTGTCAAAACCGTTAATATTATTAAATAAATATAATCTATTATATATCTCATATTTTTTTAGAAAAATTTCTCTTAAAAAAATTCAGTGAAAATTTCATGTGAAAAATGAATAATATCTCTTCCTGAGGCGGTTGTTCTCCATATACACACATGACATAATTGTATTTAAAATAGAATGGAATTTGAATATGTTTATGTTATTTTAAAGATAAATAATTATAATTTTATTTTAAATATCATTTTATATTTTTAAATCAATCATTAAATACATTTATTAATGGTTGTGATGGAAAATGAACCAAACATGTTTGCGATGTTGTTGTCTATCATGCACACAATCGATGATTTTATTACCCATTTGATAAAAGTAGAGATAGATAAATATTATAACATAAACATAATAACCTATCATTATATGTTATATAAGTTTTTTATTATAATTTATGTGTTTATAAATAAATTATGCTTGATAAAATATGAAGTATTATGAAAGTTTTTTATTAAGATAATTACCTTCTCTAAGAGAAACCACCTTTGGTTCTCTACAAAATAACATTAGGGATGGACTTTTGGGAGGAATAGAAGATATAAATTTTTTATATGGTCTATTGGGAGATAATTTCCCCATTTATTTTCAAAAAAAATTCATTAAATATGTGAATGTATTTGTGAGGATATTTCCTTTTATAAGACTGTAAAATGGTCCATCTTTTAAATTATCTAGAAATTTCCCAAACGAATCCTAAATAATTTTCACACACATAATGAAATATTTAAAATTACATGGATTATATCTTAGTAAGAATAAAATGGAAATATGTAAATCTTAGAGGATTTATAAATTTTTTGTGCCATATTTATCCCATATCATCTTAGTAGAACACCCTGATAAACTGACTTTTTACCATAACTTCGGTAAAAAATTATTTAGTTTTTACTAAACATTATTGTAAAAAAATAATTTTACGTTATTATATAATAAAAATTATTATGAATAAAAAAATTAATCCATTAATCTACATTAAATTCAAATAATTTTGAAATATATTATAAATTAAATCTTGTAGGTGCGTTGAGAAAGAATGTTTTGAGATAGAAATTATTTAAAAATTTAAAAAGTCATTATTTAAAAATTTAATATGTAAATGATTCCAATGAACTAAATTTTCTAAATTCTAATATAATGGAAATAATTCTACATTAAAACCATTTTAAAAAAGAATTCTGTTATATTTATAATTTAAATAAACTGATACTTTTCCCCTAGATTTTTTTTAATAATCACTATTCATCGAAAAATGAAACATTTTATAAAAATACCAAATAATAAACCATAATATAATTTTAATATTATAATTTAATTTTTTTATTAATTTTATAAAATTAACTTGTTAAATTTTTTAAAAATTCATTATAAAATATAAACAAAAAGGGAGAAAAAACAATCTTTTAGAAAAAAATATATTGTTTGAAAAACCATTTATTTTTATATTAAATTGTCATTATTTTATTTTTATTCAATATATACCCATTTTTTAGTTAATAAATGTTTAAAACAAGTAATTTTCAAAATATATTTTCCAAAATTAATTTTCAATAACATAAAAAATAGGTTATAATGTTCATGTTTAAATAATATTAATTTAAAAATTATTTGAATTTCATTAAAACATGATGTTACATGAATTGAATGATATCAAAGATATAGAATTTATTTAAAAATTAATTAATCATATATTCTTATGATGTTTTATTCCCTTTTACTATTGGTCTTTCATGTCATAATGATATCAAATATGATATTCATATTTTAAAATCACAGTGTTCTATATTCTCCCCCTAAAATAAATTTCACTATTACAATTTAATCTTGATCATATTAATCAATGTTATGAAATTCATAAATACTATTCTTGTAATCCCATATAAATATATGGTTTAATAAAAAATCTGCTTGATCAGATATAGTGAGAGGTAAAATTCATATTGAAAAACACATAACATGAATTCTATGTATGAGAACATTAGTGGGAAGTTAAGCAATAGAAAAATAAGAAAAGTGTATATAATTATAGAGAATTATAGAGGTAATAGTTCACAATAGATAATATTATAAATAAAATGTTATGGATCTCAAAACAATAAAACATTGATTATTTAAAAGTCCATCTGATTTATCGTATATGAAGGTAAAATGAAAATTTTTATGAATATATTCTTCCTAAACAAGAGTAATTATTTTACTATCTATGAATATAATGAATTATAAATAGTTGAATCATTTATATTTCACAATAATGATTTCATCTACTGGTTTGTCATTGATAAATTTCTTATTAATCTATTACAACAAGAAATTGTCATCCAAAAATGGTTTTTTATTCTGAAATAACTATAAAAAACAAGTCATGGTTCTTATCCATATAATAGTGAAATGTTTTGTATATGTTTATAAATATTTTTCCAAAACCAATATGGTTATCATGTGTTTTCCATTATAATACATTAATAATTAAACCTCATAAATATCAACACAATATAAATAGTAATATTTAACAATTCATTATTTTTACTAAAAAATGACATATTAACATGGATGTCACATTGGTATGTAGTTTGTGATAAACCATTTCCTTTTTCGGGATGCAGGTCCATGCCCCATAGCCTTTTTCGATGTGATGGTATTTCACCCAAATCATGGGTTACCCTTTTCTAATACCATATTAATACAATTCCTATATTTTAGAAAATTGAAATATCCCACAATTTCTTTAACATAAAATATTAGACAAAAATTATTGGTTACCAATAATTTCATAATAAAATAATTATTATTATTATTTCAAATTCAAGAACATAATAAGGATCATCCACCCCAATCATGTTTTTCCCATGATGTTATACTTTCCATTGAATCACTTTTCTTGGTACCATTCAACACATTCATTCAAATCCTTATCTAAAAACCACTATAGTGCAATAATTATAAATTAAATAATTGTTATAAAAAAATTTAAGTTATTAAAATAATCATATAACATAATTAATTAATCCAAACACATGAAAATTAATCATTCCACACCATCAATAGTAAAATAATAAGTTTGAACATTGTCTCTTTGCTTCTTTTATAATATTTTCCCTTAACGATTGAGGAATTCATTTGTGTAGTTCCCTATCTCTTTACAATGGAATAATTACATATTAGATGATTATTTATTTCACATCCAACCATGTTCAAGGTGTAATTTTCCCCCAAACATGATGGAAACTAATTTTCCATTCATGTAAGTAACATGGTTTCCTTCCACATGTATCACATGTGGGAAAACCCTTCATTTGCTTCTTCACATTGTTAATGTTTTGCTCTGCCATCCTCTTCCACTCAATATTCCCTTAAAATCCATAATAAATATAGAATTATTTTTGTATATTGATATCAAATGATAATATATTAACATATTAATTGAATATTTTGGAGACTTGTTTCCTTCTAGATACTATCTTAAAATCATTATGGAAACAATCATTATTTGTCTTTATATTTTATTCATTGACATTGTTTTCATTACATCCACTAAACACTATTTCTAAATAATGGAATACACTCGATTGTAAAATGAAATTATTAAACATAATTTATAATGCCAAAACAATTGAAACACATAACATAAATTAAATCATTTATGCAAAGATAATATCATAATATTAATAATGGTTTATTATAGGATATTTTATTTTTAACTCATTCACAATGGTTTCTATAGAAACTGTGATTTTTCTAGAGTGTATCCCCCATCAGTGTCAAACTAGGTTCATATTATGTCCATTTTTATGCACCATGTGATGGTCTGGTCATCTCCAATCTTCCCATTTTAGAGATATTACCTCCATGTACATCTGTGCAAGAACCATGTCCTCTTGTATTATCCAAATAGTTATGTATTTTCCTGTAAAAACTAAATTATATCTTTATTACAAAATATTACAACGGTATCCTACACTCTTCCTAAAATTCAATAATATTATTATGTTCTCTAATCTATTTTTTCCTTAATATGGTTCCAAAGATTCTACTAAAATTCTCTTTTATCAACTGTAGCGACCCAAAACACAGTAACCTAGATACGGTGTGTACTTTATTAAATTTCCATAGGAAATTAATAATATTATCATTTAGAACAAAATAATTTATTCTTCATGTTAAACTAGAAACATAAATTTAATTCACATTACATTTTAAAACATAAAATACACAAATAATTTTCTATTAGAATTTCATTAATCCTCTTAACATGAAACATTATATCAATAACAAAAAAATCCCCATATCCTGGTGAAAAAACATAATAATGAGGTGAGTTCAGATGCTAATTAAGGGTATGATTACAACAAAATCTCTGAAAAAATAATATATAATCAATATGGCAAGGTAACAGACAGAGACACATTCCATTTAATCTATAAATATGGAAAGAATAAATACTATTTAAATAATTCCATATGAATAATGACATGATCATTAAAAATTACCATGTATATTCTATTTACTTGAATAATCACATTGAATATCAATAACTGCTTTCATAATGATGGAAATCAAAATGTAGGGCATCTAAAAAACCATTTTGTAACATAATTCTAATAATAATTTGTATTTAGAAAATAATTTGAAATGAAAATTAAATTCCCTAATAAATAAACATAATGATAAATTATCTATAGTAATGTTAATGGTATCAATACAATATATCACTAGATGAGTATATGTAAAATAAATAGTTGTTTTCATTGGAAAATATAAATACAATAAAAATATATTTTAAAATATTATGAATGAAAATATCATTTTAATTTTGATAATAAAATTTTGAAGATAAATGATTAAAAAATAATATTCAGTTAATTTTCATTCAAAATAAACTTATAAACTTATAATGGGTGACCCGAAACCCAGAGTGGTTATTATTGTTGGAAATATTTTACATGCCGAGTATATTAAAACAATAATTCCTTTCACTTTTTGATAAAATCCAAGAATCCATTCTGCTAGAAATGATATGAAAATTGAATTATTTATTTAATAAAAGAAGAAATGGAAAAAAATACTTTAATAAAAAAAATTAAATGGTAAAAAAATGGAATCATTTTTTTGAAAAGAAATTTTTGGAATAAAACAGATTCTGATCGAAGAGATAAATGATGTTGGATTTACATAAAAACATAAAAACATTTTATCATTTATTTTTCATGCCGAAGAGTGGAAAACATGTATTATTACATGATACTGTTCTTGAATAACCATGGGTGAAGAAAATTGATTTATTTTAAGATACAAATATGAATTAATTTTCCAAAGGGAGATGTAAACATAAAGAATCCAGAATAAAAATGTGATTTTGAAATATTCGCTTACCACAATGGTAACTTCTAAATCATAAGCCCTATAAAATAGATGAAATAAAATCAATAATAAAATACCATTATCAGTAATAAAATTATGATATAAAATATAAAATATATACTATATTCACTACACAATGGAAACATGTGGTGAATATGAAATATGTCTCAATAAATTTAATGTGATATGGAAAACCCTTACACCAGGTTTGACATCCATCATTTCAGTCTGAAACTAATATATATTAAATATTAGTTAATAATACATATATTAATTATACATATTCTTATATTTAATACCATATTTGATCCTATTATAATAATTCACAACCTATTTTTTATGTTATTTTATTATTTTTATTGTTTTCTTTGTTAATTTCATTGCATTCTCATGAGTGTTTTTTTCATGAATGATCGGTTTATTATATATATGATATATTTAGATCATTACTAGAATGAAAATAATGTTATAAATATAATATTTACTTCAATGAAACATATTTTATCCAATTATTAATGTCTGACAAGGAAATTGAGTTGTAATGCATCATACTGACGATATGCCATACACACACACACGGGTGACACTATCATTAACATAACATCTGAAGTTATAAGGAATATGTTGATATATTAATTATAAAAAATAATTAAATATAATATATATCACATATATTCATTAATTTAATTTACGACATTGTCTTTAATGTGTAATGAAAGGGGAATATCATCGCTCCACGACGCAGTAGTTCGTTGTACACATAAATGATGATATCATATTTAAAGAGGAATAAAATATAAAATGTATATTTGCAATTAAAATTTAATAAGGATAATAATATAGTAATTATAATATAATTTTTTTAGGATAATAATTATATATATCCTTGAATGTTGGTGATAGAAAATGAACTACAACGATTTTTGTAGCTGTAGTCCACCGTACACATGGATAATGATTTTAGTTCCATTTTGATGTAACAGGAGAGGTAAAAATATTATTAGATAAACGTAATAACCTATTAGTATGTGTTATATAACGTTTATGTATATTTTATGTGTTCATACATAATTTAATGTTGGAAAATAAAAAAATTAGTTATGGATCATTGTTAAGAAAATTATCATCTCTAATAGAAACCCCCATTGGATCTTATCTCAATGACCATATAGTGTGTATTTTTAAAGGATAATTAAATCTAGATTATGAATACACATCTTTATGACTGAATTTGGATGTTTTTTCCAGGAAATGGGATTTATAGGTGTAAATAAGTGATGGGAGGGAGTTCCCTTTTATATGTGAGGAAATGGAACCTTCATGGAAATTACATGGAAACATCCCAAAATAAATAAAAATTAGAAAGACATTAACATGGAAAAATAATTAGAATGACCTTAGACACGATATATGCTAGTATAATAAGAATATATTTACATATAAGCGGATTTTTGAATTATTGGGTAATTTTTATCCCTTAATATCTTAGGTTATCATACCGAGTAAACCCATTCTTACGCTAATCACTGTAAATAAATATTATATTTTTACTATTCTTTATGATCATAAATTAAGTTACACATATTATATCATATAATTTTTTTGATTAAAAAAACATAATCCATTTTTCATATTTACATTCGAATAAGGTAAAAACTATAATATGAAATTAATCTTGCAGATATGACGAGAAAGAATGTTCTCAAGAAGAAAATATTCAACAATTTACAATGTTATCATATAAAAAATCATTGTAAAAAGATTATGTTTGATCTTCCATGATACTGTAGTGGACCCTCCATGATATTGGAGTTTTCATAATCCCAAATAATGTCAATATAAGGATTCTACTCTTTCATGCCAGTTTAATATCTCTCACTAAAGCTTTTATGTCATACAACAACATAAACATTAATAATTCAATATCTTATATTCATGAATCAATATTTTTAAATATGTATTTATACATAATCATTTTCATAACACTTATTCGGTTAAGATAGAAACTTCACAATCTTTCTAGATTCTATGACACTGATGGTTAGTTTGACACACCAATGTCGACACACTGAAACTGATGTCAACACAATGAAACTGAAGTTTGAAAGACATAAGTTTGACTCATAGTTCTTCAACATACCAAATTTCGACACACCTAAGTCAAAAAACCTATATCAAAGTCGACACACCAAAACCGAATTTCGACAGACCAATGTTTGACACACTGATGTTCGACAAAGCGAAGTCGACACATCGATGTTCAACAAACCGAATTCAACACACCGAAGATGACACACCGATGATGATAGACCGCTGTTATCAAACCAAATACAAAATACAGAAGATGACTCATTGATTACCAATTTATTGACAGTACATGGTACATGAACATTACGAGATCTTCATTCCTAGTGGATCTTGGAGTATAAAAGGACCTCATCTTTCACTTTAAATAAGATGAGTACCGAACAATTATTACACCCTAAGAAATTGACTATGTGAATTTGAAAATAGAGGAACTAAGTGATTGAGATTATATGAATACTGTATCAAGAAACATTCAACAAAAAGATCATTGTGCATCTAGACCTTGAAGGGATAATCCTTCTTGCTCCTCAAAGCTGGATTACAGAAACTACGATACTCTATTCCAAAGACAAATTCTAGAAGAGGACTCAAATACCATTTTATCATTATCCATTGAGTCCAGAGCATTACTTCACAACACACAAAGAATTATTAACTCAATTATATTTCATAACTATGTTTTATTTTTATCATCACTAATTGTGTATTATGTATATTTGTTTGTGTCACACACACTGTCTCCTGGTCCTAACTGGAGGATATCATACTATCCTCATACTCAATCACTTCATACATTTGAATCCCACGTAAAACTATGGAAGAGATCCTCTGTGACCTGTTTATCGTTATTTCCCACGAATAACTCTAGTAGAGGTCACGTGTGACATGGACAGCCGAGTGTTCGATTGTCAACCCCGATCTAGGGTGTGGATCAAAAGTTTATTAATATAAATAACATGGTGGTAGTTGATCACCAAGTGCAGAGGACTAAGTCTTGGCTTGAGACTGAACCTCTTGTTTGGTCTGCTGTGTTGATTATCTTATATTTCTTATGTGATATTTATTTCCTTAATTAAGATAAACTGATCTTTGACAGTTAGTTTAGAAATTGATTACATCTATTTTGAATTAGTAGGTGTAATTCAATTGTTTTGTTAATAGCTAAGTTAGTAAAACTGTGAACTAATCAATCTTCCAAGAATCAAATAGAAACTTCAATACTTTTATTTGTTCACAACAAAATGACATTGTGTTTAATTTTATATGGGGATAATAGTTTATAAATAACCTATTTAAACGAAATTTTTATAGATACTCAATTAACCCCCCTATTGAGTCATCTACTCCGACCAAAATTTGGTATAAAAGGAATTTTTAAATATACTGATTTGTTTTTGAAATCATGTCAACTTTGATTATAGTTTTTTTTCTAAAGATCATAAAATTTACATTACATATAAATCATTATCTCTTAGAAAATCTTTTACAATAATTATCATGGAAAATAGACTAGAAGGGGTTGCTACGAATATTCCACCTTTCTTTAATGTAACTCGCTATGATCAGTGGAAACATAAAATGTAGATACTTCTAGAAAGGATGAGATTTCAAATATAGACTACTATTGAATGTAAATATCAAATACCTTAATCTTCTAGAAGAACATAGGATGAATCTATCAAATCTCCCTGTAACAATAACTATAAATCGATAAATGCTCTATGTTGTGCTCTAGGGGATGAGGAATTTAATCATATTTCTACATGTAAAACTGCATAATAAAATTTCCATAATTAGTTATTTCTCATGAGGGAACAACTAATGATAAAGAAATGAGATTAAATACATACACTATTAAATAGGATAATTTTAAAATGAACTGTGATGAACATATCTGTGAAATGTATCTCAAGATCAATGAAATAGTAAACACATGAGTCTTCTTGGGAAACTAGTGGATAGTAAAGACCCAATCATGAGAGTGCTTCGATTCCAACCTGACAGATGGAGAGGAAATTTTATTTATATCTGAGAATGTTGTGACATATTTAAACTTCCAGTGAAGGAACTAATTGGAAAACAAATAATGTTTGAAGAAGAACCTAATCTAAATCAAGAAGTAGATGAGGAACTAAGGAAAAAGTCAGTAGCATTTTTTACTTAAACATCAAATGGAAAAGATAATGAAAATATTCATGTTCTTGAAGACAGTTCCACTAGTGAAGATTTATATTCATACAGTGATGAAGAAATGGCTCATCTTGCAATAAGGTTCAAAAAGTCCAACTAGAAGAAGATATTCGTTAAAAAGTCAAACTATAAGGGAACAAATGATAGTAAAGGACAATGAAAGAAAGACGAAAAATGGAATGACAACTAAAATGAAATAATATTCTATGACTGAAAACGAAAAGGTCATGTTAAGGAAAACTTTCCCAAGCTGAAATTTAAGAATAAATATGACGATAAGGTAAAAGGACATAAAAATGATATGAAATCCACCTAGATTGCCTCAAAAGATAACTCAAGTGGATATGAAACATCTAATATTGAGGATAAAAAACAATGATACCTATGATTCATGATAGAAACATCTGAGGTTACCCCTAATTCTCTTATACATAATTTTTATCATTCTGTGAATGAAAGTGAATCAAACAATGATGAAAATATGACTAAGGATGAGTTATTTGATTACTGTGGAATGCTTGAGGTTACCTATAATGAGCTCAAGGATAAATATAAATTATTGAATAGAGAACATGCTCTAAATGAAAATTAAAAATCTGATTGGGATTATGAAAAAGAAAAATGTGTCCAACTATTAAATGAAAACACTGAACTCAAACTATCAAATGAGAAATTAAATAGAGATCTTCAGAAGTTTACTATAGGTAGATATACATTGAATCAGTTTCTAGAAAACAATATTTCCCCAAAATATAAAAATGGTCTAGGATATTATCCAGGGAAAATAAAGATCATTAAAACAAAATTTATTCCAAAATCTGGACAATTCACAACTAGTTCATGTTTT
Organism: Viscum album; assembly: GCA_963277665.1. Classification (NCBI taxonomy): domain Eukaryota; kingdom Viridiplantae; phylum Streptophyta; class Magnoliopsida; order Santalales; family Viscaceae; genus Viscum; species Viscum album. Next base: position 458,342,189 of record OY728161.1, on the reverse strand, counting down.
GGAACATTTATTGAAAAAAATTTCTCTAATGGACCAAAAAAAAGTGTTTATGTCTTAAAATATATCTGCTGATTATAGGAAATCTGTGAGAAAAGTATGGGTTCTGAATTTTTTACTTGCGAACCTCTCTAGACCCAAGAAAATATGGGTACCAAAGTTACCACATGCCTCATTTGTGTTGTAGGGATGTTGCCTAAAGATTATCTGTATGATTTTGTGGTACATGGACAATGGTTGTTCAAGACATGTGAAAGGAGATTATTCCTTCTATGAGAGCCCAATCAATGTTTATGGTGGACATGTTAATTTGGTGACAATTCAAAGGAAAAAATCATCGGCTTAGGCCAGATTGGTAACAATGATGCTATATTAATTTCCAATGTACTTTTGTTGATTGGTTAAAATAAAATATACTTAGTATTTCTTAGTTGTGTGATGATGGTTTTTATGACATATTTTAAAATGATTCATGTAATGTTTTTATTTCCAAAAATGTTTTACTATTCAGTGCCTATAGAAATCAGAATATCTATATTAGTGATTTAAATTATTTAACTGATCAAAATGATTCTTGTTTGAATGTGTTTCACAAGGAATCCTGGTTGTGGAACAAGCGATTTTGAAACTGTAATGTGCACTCTCTTAGGAAGTTAACTAGAAAAAGTCGTAGATAGAGACTTACACAAATTATAGTTTCTATAAAATAAATTATGTAATCGTTGTCATAAACGAATCCAACATAAAACATCTTTCAAACCAATGAATAAAGAAAGTACTTCTCAACCTCTCGAGTTGGTTCACATGGACTTGTTTTGGACCATCTAGAGATTCTAGTCTCAATTGTAAGAAATATGTTTATGTTCTTGGAGATGATTTCTCTAGTTATACCATGACCATTTTCTGGGCTCATAATAGTTAAGAATGTTTAGACATTACCAAGTATGTTGGGACTATAGAAAATCTCAGTGGACTTAAGACTAAATCCTTAAGCTGTGATCATGGCCATGATTTTGAGAATCAGAATTTTGAAGCCTTATGCTCATGAAATGGCTACAATCATAACTTATCTACACCTATATCACCTTAGCATAATGGTGTGGTAAAAAGTAGGAATATAACCTTACAATAAATTTCTCGGACTATGCTCAATGACTATGATCTAACGATCTATTCCATAAGAGTTGTGGAATAATATGAAACCCAATGCAGGTTACTTTAAGGTGTTTGGATTTAATGTTTATATCATAAATACTAAAGATAATTTAGATAAATCTTCCACGAAAAGTGATGAAGTAATATTTCTTGGATATTCTACATTATGTAAAGCCTATTGAGTCTTTAACAAGAAGACCAAATGTGTGGAGGAATCTGTACACATCATGTTTGATGTAGGATATCTGCATGAGCCCAAGACCTCACCTGAAAATATTGAAGAGGATATGTTAAATATGGAAATTAATGATAAAATGAAAAATCATCATGAAAAGGAATTTGTGAAAATATCTAGTTCTGAATGTTCTCCACATCCTATCCATAGTGAAGTATATCAACCAGACCAACTTGAAATATCTCGTTCTACATTCTCAAGGCCAACGAGAACCCTTAAGAATCATCCCTTAGATGTTGTTGTTTGAGATTTAGATAGAGGAAAACAAACATTATATTCCTGGAGAAACCAAGTTGAACATAAATACTTTTTTTCATAGCATGAACATAAAAATATCATTGATGCTATCAGTGATGAATTTTGTGTAATGTCTGTGAAAGAAGAACTTAATCATTTTGAAAGTAATAAAATTTGGAAACATGTAGAAAGACTTCCAGATACATTGACCATAAGAACCAAATCTGTGTTTTTAAATAAGGTAGATGAAGATAGAAATATAGATAGATATAAAGCTAGACTAGTTTTACAAGGATATAATCAAGACGAAGGAATTGATTATGAAGAGACTTTTTATCTTGTAGTGAGACTTGAGGCAATTAGGATCTTACGTGCATATGTAGCATACTTGGATTTTAAATATTATCAAATGGATGCCAAAAGCGAAATATTAAATGGTTATATAATTGAGGATGTTTTTGTTGATCAACCCCTAGGTTTTATAAATAAACATTTTCCAAATCATGTGCTCAAATTATCAAAAGCATTATATTGTTTTAAAAAAGAACCAATTTCATGGTACGAATGGTTACATAATTTATTTTTTCTAACGGTTTTACAAACGGACTTGCAGATCCTACTTTATTTATAAAAATAATATCAAAACACGTTTTAAAATCCCAGATATATTTTGATGATATTATTTTGGATCTTCTAAAAATTATTTATGTAATTAATTTTCAAACATAATGCAAAGTGAGTTTGAAATGAGTTTAATGGATGAACTTAAATATTTTATTGGATTTAAAATATTTCAAAATAAATAAGGTTTTATCATTAATCAAAGTAAGTATACACAATATATTTTGAAATTATATGGCTTTGATATAATTAAGAATATTGAATCTTCTATGAGTTCTACATGTATGTTAGATCTTGATGAAAATGGAAAAGCAGTTGATCAAATAGATTATAGAGGAATGATTGGGAGTTTTCTATACTTAATTTCTATTAGGCTGGATATTATGTTTAGTGTGTGTATATGTGAGAGATCTCAAGCAAACCCAAAGGACTCAAACCTAAATAGCGTTAAAATAATTTTCAAATACCTCAATTACAAATCAAATTTTGGATTGTTCTATCCTAAAGGACAACCGTTTGATTTAGATAGCTATTCAGATGCTGACTTTGGTAGATGTATGTTAATAGAAAGACTACCTATAAAACACGAAACTTTTTTGGAAAGTCATTAATATCATGGTGTATTAAAAATAAAAATTCAGTTGCATTATTAACTGATGAAGCAGAATACATTACTTCTAGTAGTTTTTGTGCACACATTTTGTGGATGGAACACACCTTATTAGAGGTTGGATTTCAATTCAGACATATCCCCATAACTAGTGAAAACACAAGTGCTGTTAATATTTATGTGAATCCAATTTCTCAATATAGAACAAACCATATTGTTGTAAGACATCACATTTTTATAGATCACTATATTAAGGGATATATAACTCTTAAGTTTATTCGAAAAGAACGTCATCTTTATTATTGAAATCGATCTTCTATGAAACCGATCATCTTGAAACTAATTCTATGACACAGATATTTTTTAGGTTTGTTTTTTAAATTCTGTTTCCTATAAATGAAACGATGACGATTTATCTCTTTTAACATGACGCATTTAATGTTTTTGACTTACGAGTTACAATCCCTAAATGATATATTTAGTATAATCCATCCCAACCATTCACCTTCTCCTCTGCAGAAAATCCTTCTACCTTTTTGTCACACACTCTCTTTATTATCGACCTCTCAACAAAATTGGAATCAAAAGCGTCCTCATGGCTAGGACTAAGATCGCAATGGAAAAATCAAGATAATATCCTATTGCTAAGCATCAGAATGGTGAGACCAGTGGGACTACGAAAGAAAGCCAAGATATCCGAGTAGTTACACCTGAAAAGGAGGTGTATACTGTATGTCTTCTGTCAAGAAAATCATTTTTATTAAAGGTATTGGAATATCAAGGGTCGATCAGCTGGTTCACCAACATTGAAAGACCCTATTATCCCCAAATTGTGCACAAGTTCTATCAACATTTTAGTATATCACCGGATGAAGCTGATGTAGCAAAGATGATATCTATGGTAAATTTAAAGGAAGCGGTATTTTTGTCTTTGGAATGGGATGAATGATTTGAAGTGCCTCATGAAAGATTCTATGCTGACTATACTAGTAATATTCCACATTCTTCAAATTTGTTTTCTTATGAATATTCTCTAAAAGTGATGACCGGAAATGCAGAATCTAGGAGGATTGTTTGAAATGAATTTGAAGGAGAATTAAGACTTCTTTTTGAGTTCATACATCATCAAATCTTCCCAAGGAAGGGAGATTTCACTGCTACGAAATATCAGGATGACTTCATGATCTTTTTATTGAAACGAAGAATAAAAGTTAATCTATGCAGACATCGTATGGTGCATATCTCTAATTTGATTAATCAATTCAAGAAGTAAACCTTTTTATATTATCCGAATATGATTTCGGAAATGTTGAAAAAATTAAATTGCGTTGAATATGGAGATGATGTGATAAGTTATTGTAGTGGATTTTGTCTTCAGAATCGAATTTGTAAAAGAATGAAAATAATCTAGAACCCATGGAAATGATGTTTGGTAGGAGATGAAGAAAGTATATATGAAAATTTCAATCCAGTAGATCACCCTTCTAGACCAATGGAGAAAGTATATATTTTTGGTAGGGGCACTCTTGGAATGTCTTGAAAAGTAACTTTATTATAAAATGATATTCGGATATCAAAGGTCCCAAAATAATATATTTCGAGGATAAAGTTATAAGGATTCGAAATCCACCCATCCAATAGGTTTTTGACAAGTTTTTGTCATAGATTTTATATAATCTTTTCATTTAATTAAAATCGTTCATTAATGAGGTAATCGTTGCATCATCATGATGTCATAAATAAATTAATTTATTTAAGGACTAAAATTTATAAAAAAATACTATGATATTAAATCTTTTTATCTTTCCAATGAATATTTATGGTCAAAAATATGACTTGTGTAACCCCATGTAAAATTTGTTTTAGTAAAACAATACATGTTTGTGACATTTTCATTTTAACTTTAAATAAAAAATTATTAATTTAATTTTTCATACCAATGTTGCTCCATTGGCTCCCTAGTTGACCCATGGATTTTCTTGGTCCACCATGGCTCATCCAATAAGGGTAGGACATGTGTCATGGTAATTTCATATTATTATAACATTATCTTTATCTTAAATTACACTAATTAACTTTAATCGCTATTAATAAAATGTAAAAGTTACTATTCACCAAAAACTTATTTTAATCCCATTGATCCAAATTTTAAATCCTAATGACAACCATGTATGTTGGATTTTTGAAAATAAAATCAAATAAGTGGTAAAGATTAATTTAAATGAAAAATCAGTTTTTAACTACCACCTAGTTGTTTCATTGTTCATTAAAAATTGAAGTTTTTCAGAAAAATACCAAAAATTCACCCTAAGCTATATTTTATATTCTGTATTCGAAATGATGTCTATAATAAAAAATTAAAAAAATATAAGTTTTATTAATTAATTTATATTTAATTCCCACTGTCAAAACAAATACAGTGTATTTAAGAAACAATATATATTAAAAGATTGACACTAGAATAAGTCCAATTTCAATGTGAAATTAATTACAATTACCACCATTGGATTAAATGGTAAAAATATATTCTAATTTTACTTTAAAACCAATTTAAAATATTATCTAATCATATAAATAATTTAGATTAAAAATTGGTTTTATCATTTTTCACATATTCATTAAAAATGAACATTATTGAAAAAATAACAAAAACATACACAAAGTAAATTTTGATGTCTTGATTCTAGAGAAGGATTTTATTTGGTCCAATATAATATATTAAATTTTCAAAAATTGTGTTTAAAAAGGTTTCTCCATCAAAAGGTGGTTAATCGACCTTTTAAATAAGATTATAATATTTACGCTTATAATTGGATTCATTCGCATTTTAAGCCTCTAACATTTATTGGATAGAAGTAAAAATATTTGAAAAACATATATAATCATTTTGTTATTTAGTTATGTTCATTCCCGCAATTACAATGGCTAGGAGTTAACTACCATTTAAAATAATATTATTATATTATTATAGTGCAATGTAAGATTTCCAAGAAACATGTTGTTACGTATTGGGTACGCCATTGAGTATAGCGTTCCCATTAAATTAATATTAACATTTTATTGACAAATATGTATAAATATGAGTATGTCATATTTTTATTTTCCTTGGGTGTTACAATTACAATATTAATAATTCATGTGAAATTATATGTAAGGGTATGGAATGATTCAACCATTTATATTAATGTTTATATTAAATTTTTATTATATAATGAATGGTATATTTAATGATCAACATCCAATAAATATGATGATATTTTATGCACATGTTGAACAATATTAATCTTGATATAAACATATACAATTCCAAATCTAGATTCATTAATGGTGTATAATGGATGAATAAATATACATAGTCTGGATTCTCTCCCATAATTCATCAAAGGACATATAACAAGATCATTGTAAAAAAATTCATGTTGAGTTCTCTAGATCCATCTCAATCTAGTAGTAGGTTTCAATTTAAAATATAGTTGTCACCCATCCCATTTCATACACCACTACTAGAGGTCGAAGAGCATCAATCATGGAGGATAACTCCACATCCTAATTTCCCGAGGTTTATATTTTTGAAAATGTATTTTATAAATTTTACTTCATAGAAGATATAATTGTTTTATATTCCACTATTTGTCTGTCCATGTTTCATATATAATCACACAAATGGAAAAGTATATGAAATTTTGGGTCCAATAACTTTGAGGCATCCATCATATAATAAAGTAGTAAAATATTATTAACAAATTAGCATAGCCTACTCTCATTCTTGGAAACATTTTTTCAGTTCATTATTATTTTCATTATGTTTTCATAAAATCTTTAATAGGTGATCTCTTTTTCTACAATAATATGGTAAATTTGGTTGATGGACTCCCCTTGAAAACAAATATCCATTACGAGCGTCTTGATAAATATGGCTAAAATTATTTCTAAATTACTCTTCATGAAATACCTTTATAACATGAAATAATTGATAGTTCTTCAGAATGAGGTGGAAAGGTTAGTATATATTAAAATATTATATCCCTCAATGGAAGGAATGAGTTATTTTCAAAAGATGTAAAAAGTGTGTCTTTGACTACTCTCTAGTCACTGAAGACATTCTCTAACCCTCCTCCAATAATCAAAACATCCACTATTGTTATTAAGGGGATATTATCCTTAAAATAAACAACCTCATCTACATAAATACATTTTTTATATAAAATGTAATTTGTTTGATGGGATTACTAATTCCGGAACTAGTTCTAGGAAGACCAAAATTATGAGATTCTAAGAATACATGGTGGTATCGAACCATTGGAATGGTTCTATCATCACATCATCTATGTAAGACCCCATAACCGATTGGGTTTATTCTCATGAAATATTAGTGGGATCATTAATAGGTTGTATAGAAATATTTCATTAAGTAACATAATGTGAAATAATCATCTATAACTGAAAAAATATTCCTAGTATATCATTCCGCTCACATTACAGTAAAAGGGAGAGAATTTACTTGTTGAGTGTAGAAAAAAGGATAAGAAAATTTGTTAGGATTTTAGGAAATGTATATTATTAGATCAACTAAAGAACTCCATACCATATGTAAACATTTTATGGCTTCTCATCAAGAGAGATACATCCATATTAGATGATATTTTTGAGATATTGAAGAGTATTGTATAAAAAAACTAGTTATTCATACTCAAAATGTTCCCAAAATCCTAAACATGTAACGACATTTCGTTATCCCGAGATACATCTAGTAGCTAACAGGAGAATAAAGAATGTGGAATTGTAGACTTATTTTAGAACATATAACACCTGAAGTGATCTTATATCTAAATAAATAGAAACTATAATGGCTCACTAATATAGTAATGGTTATTACCTTGTAAAATTTCTCAAAGGATGTGATAAAATATGATATCTGGTTGGAATGGATATGTTTAGAGACCTCCCTTCAACTATTCGAGTTTACATCACCAATGTGAAAACCTAGAAGATGAAACATGAATCACCATTAGGTAAAATATATCCATTTAGAAACATTGAAAAAATCCTCTCTACCGAAGTGTGGGAAATACCTACTGACCCTACATATTTCCCCATGAAGCATACTTTACAGCCTCCAAAATGTTCCAATAGATCCCATAATATCCAAAACTAACCATGAAGGACAATGATGATGACATATTTTAGTTCAATATGTCAATCATTGAAAAAATGGAATTTATTATCATTGAAATAAATGAATAATCATAGGTTATACTTTGTAGTTACCCTCTCCTTAAAAATATGATCCTTTTTCATTTCAAGTATATAGTCTATTTTGGGTTATCTTGAACATCAATAAAAAGGAGGAAGTTGTCACACATATCCACAATATTAAGAATTTTCCCTTGATGATACATGTCCAATAGGATTATTGTAACACCCAATGATTTTATAGTACATTATTTCTTCAAAGCAATTCAATAACTTGCACTACATGAAACAACGAGTTCAAGCGCACCACGACTTACAAAACTCATTGTTCAAATGATGTTATGAATAGTATTATATTAATTTTTTACATTATATAATCCTTATAATTTTAGAATACATATTTTTAGTTTCTTCGATTTAAGGAAAAAAAATCATTTTTTCCGATAAAAGAATTATTTTAAAAAAATTACAATTTCACCAACTTTTAATAAAAACACCTTTTTAAATATATTAGTTTAAACTATTATGTATTATATTTGGAAAAATAATATTATTCTTTAGAATCGGGACATAAGAATTTAGTTCCAATAACATTTTGGTGTTTTTTTGATAACTTTCATATTTGGGAGAATATTCAAAAATACTATATTATAACTGAAAACAACTTTTTTAATCAAAATATTTTGTAGTGTTAAATTATAAATTTTAATTATTTTGAAGAATAAATATATTATATTTTTACCATTTATTCCAATTTTATTCATTGGAAATAATTTCACATCGAAATTGAATATAAATAAGAATCAATCTATTGTTAGTTATTATTTCATAAAAAACGCTTTTTGGTTTTGACCACGGGAGTTAATATTAAATTAATAAATGAAACTTATATGTTTATAATTTGGTAAAATAGGCTTAATTTTCTAATTCAGAATATAAAAATAATCTTAGGGTGAAATTTTGGTATATTTCTAAAAACATTCAATTTTTGATGAATAATGAAAAACAATGAGTTATTGGTCAAAATCAACATTTTATTTAAGTATATATATATTATATAATTTTTAAGGTCAAAATAGATAAATAATACCTATATAAGTTCAATATATTTCATTGGAGTCATTTTATAATAATTTTAGATATATAAAAATTTAATTGAACATATTACCGTATTTTACCCACCTCTATGAGAATTTGCAATTTTGCATAAAACATAATTTTACCATTTCCATGAGTTGAATTTAAAAAATCTTAGAGGCAAAGTTAACCATATTAAGTAAAATGTGGTTCAATAAGATTAAAATAATTTTTGGTGAATAGTAACTATTTTCTTTTATTTACCTAGATTAAAAGTGAATAGGGTAATTGAAGGTAAGAAAATTTTTTATAATAATATAAAATTACCTTAAAACATGTATTAACCTTATTTTATGAGTCATGGACGACCATGGGAGTCCTTTAATCGATTTTGGGACCCCATTGAGCAACTTATGAATGAAAATGACAATTTATTTTAATTAACTTAAATTAAATGCAAAAAAGACATAAAAAATATCTTTTAATAATTACATTTTTACATTTGGGTATATAAGTTATATTTTATACTATAAGTATTCATTGGAAAGACAAAAATATTTCATACATTATGGTTTTTTTTATACTATTTAGACATCAAATAAATTAAATTGTTTATGACACAATATTGATGTAGTATTTACCTCATAATAAATGATTTAAATAAATAATATTATTACTATTAATATTATATTCAAAACCTATCCAATTCTTATTGGTTGATTTATTTTCCACCATGAGTCTTCTTATATTATAATTTAATTAATTTTGGACCATTAGAACCCGAATATCTCTATATAATAAAATAATATTTTCAATCATTCCGCAAGAGACCCTCCACCCCCTTATAGAAGGACACCACATCTAACCCAATCCACGCACCTCTCAATCCCCTTGGATCATCCAAACCCTTCCCAAATAACTCTAAATATCTCTTATTACACTTATAAGACTTACATTAGGTATAAGTAACTTAAAAAAGTAATTTTGGTTCAAACCAAAGGAAGTTACCCAAATTTAAGGTAATAGTTTCTCATAAATTCATTTCTTTTATTTTGTTTTTTTACTTATCCAACCCCATTATACTATTTTTATTCCTTTAATTTATGAAAACAACAGTATCCTCAATATATTAGGATGATTATATGATATGTATTCAAACTACACTTACACACACCTCCATCTATTCGGTGAAGAACATACTATTTCTATGGTTGGAAAACTAACGCCTCACGAAACGATGATTGTTTGATTATCGCCTACCACCTCTCATGGTGAATATTAATATGGAACTGTATTTATATATGATATATATATTATGTGTATGTTTTATGTGTTCATCTTTATTTTTCATTTATATCATACCTTTATGGTTTCCATTATTGGTAAAACATTATACTTTCATTTGAGGAAGTGAGGACTAATGCCCCCTCAAAGTGATATGAATCATTAATGACTTATGTGGGAAGTAAATTTATAGAGATAATGTTATTAAACTAGAATTATAATATACCTATGTATAATTATTTTTTAATTCCATTAAAATTCAAATATAAATGAATGTAGCATTCATATGTACGTACGATTTACTGTCTCAATGAACGATGCATTTAATTTCTTTTCACAAAATAGAATGTACTATACTAAAAACACACACACATATATATATATATACGGGACATATATGATATATATATATATAATCTAAATATATTATATAATTCTATAGATAATGTAATTTTGACCACATGGAAAATTTATAATTATAATAAATTCATTTTTTACTCAAGTTCCGAACATCGCCAAAATGTTCGATATGAACTCAAATAATTAAATAATTGTAATAGGAAGGTAATAAGTTATATAAAAGGAATAATAAACTTGAAAATATTTTGAATCAAGATTAAATTTACTTAATTTTATTATTCACGAAGATCAAGGAATATACGAGTGAGTCATGTCGGACACGTGGTAAGGGGATTCTTATCTCAATTTTAATTCCATGAGATTTCCATTGTTCACCACTTCTTTATTGCATGTGGTGTATTGTGTACTGACATTATATATTTATTATCATGATTCTATTTATATTCATTATATTCTGTGATTCATTTTTTTATTGACTATTGTTTATACGACTCGAATGATTACAATGAGGTAAGGGTTATTTCCCCAATATCATTATTATCCGAGATTGTTCATGTGTAAGTATTTTTGGCGACATACTTATCAAAGATACTGATATTTAATAAAAATGATTACAAAATGAATATGTAATGGTTTTATGGTAGGGTCTATTTAACTAGATCATAATTATAAATGTTTTAATGATTTATCTTTTTAATCCTTTTTAATTAATGTCCATGTTTTCAAATTGATTTTAAAGATTTATTTATATGGACCTGAATGTTTTGAAATGAAAATTATTTTAAAAAGTTTCCATGTTTTATTGTACAATTTGATTCAAAAATCATTTTTATATTACTACCTTTATAAATTATGATAATTATAAACAATTTCATGAAAAATGGTCATTTCTATCAAAGCATTTTACTGGCCATTTTCATCTATGTCAGCATCCTTTAATGGATTCTAAACTTGTTTGAAGTTGATGTTTATGATACAAATCTTCCATTTTTTTATTGAATGTTACTGATATGATTGAATGTGGATGTATTATTTTTATACCATTCATGGTTTATGGATAAATTATTGACATTTAGTATGCTAGTTTTAATACAAATGTTTATTTTATAATTCAACCTTTTCTTATGATGAATGTATTAGAATAGTATGTTCTGGGTTGGGTACTGGTAAATGTAATACCTCCGGGTTGGGGTCCAGTTATAGCAGACCCTCCGGGTTGGAGTCCAGTTACAGAGCCTCTCCCGGTTAGACTATGATTACAGAGGCTCTTCTGGATGGGTCCTGTTAGAGTTATCCCACAGGTCCTGGAACGAGGCCTTGACACAATAATTAATGTCTGCTACTATACATTCCCTCGTTATGAAATAATTTATTACATGTGATTATTATACTATTATAATATCCATGTTCATGTTTATATGGTATCATTTGATTTTTTCCCATATTATGTTCAATTTCATGTTTAAAAGACTGTTGTTTTATTACACATCTTGCCTTAAATGTTTTTGGCTTCCACCAAATTATTTACCCTTAAAAAGCATCTGAGCTCACCCCTTTATTATGTTTTATTTTCCCAGGATATGAGGAAGTTAGTTATGAGTGGCTTTCAGTCATAATCGAAGAGGCTTGGACATTTATAACGGAATAAATTATTGTTGTTTTTCTTTTCAAGTGGTAATGTTTAACATCATGTATGTAATTTATTTTACAATACTGCTAAACGGATCTTTCCTCCATGACGTGATTCCTTGTAATCATTCCAATGTTATGTAATAATGCACCAACTCTGGGTAACTAGGGTTGTGGCATTATAGTTGGAATCAGAGGATGTTTAGTGATAATCATGGAAATAGATTTAGATAAACTCTGATTAGATAACAATACCATAAGATAATATTTGAGGATTAGTATAGAATAACGTCCAATAATTTTGGAACTGTATATATTTAGTGAGTTTTCCCTAAAATACATCCTTGTCTTGATACGACCAGGTACAGGAGGCTCTAGCACATATGTACCTAGGGGTAAAACCCAAAAACACCGCTTCAATCTAGATTCGAATGGGAATTGGTGTATGACAACAGGCCTTGATGCACTCTTGGTTAAGACAACCCTGGGGGACATGTTTAGGATAATTAAAATTTTCATTACAATCCATTATGAAGTATTTATGAGTAAATACTTCCTTAAAAACATTTTTATGAGAATGGACTATATTCATAAACTGTTCAATTTATGTTAGTTATTTTATAAGTCTGGAAGTATTTATTTCGATTCATAAATTGACCTAGTGTAGGCCATTATTTAGAAATGGCACCTAGTAGAAGTAATGAGATCACCAAAAATAATAATGATCCAAAGAGTATGAAGAATCATATCTTTAATTGTATTAATCCATCATTTATAAGGGAAATAGTCTGCCTTTTATTCTCAACATATGACGAAATAATATCATGTGTTAATAAGATATGTAAAAAATTATCTCTGTCCTATGGATTTGAAGTGGAGAAACACTAGAAAATTATGGTAGAGGGAAATATGGATAAAGAGAATAGGGAAAATAAGGATTTTCCCATAATTGATAAATGTGGAAACAACCACCTTGGTAAATGCTTGAAGGGAAAGGTAATTTTTTATATGTGTGGGGAAAAAGGACAACAAGTACGTGATTTCAAGGGTAAGAAAAAAGATTCAAATATAAAATGCGTCATCATCAAGGAGTTCGGACACTGCGTGAATCTATCATTATAGTATACCCCAAATTCTACTATTGGATAATAATCATGTTATGATACTACCTCATATGAAGAGGAATGACTAGTGTTCTTATGCTGTTATTATTGAATTATTTCATTTGAGTATTGTATCAACAATATACTGGTTATATGAATTATAGAGATAAATATGGATTATATTATAGTACTATTTTATTTAGGATTTGAGATTATATGGTTCTATGAAAAGTTACATAATAGTAAGTTACACTTTTTGGAAAATACATGGTTGAAGCAAAGGTAACACTTAATATGATCTTAATAATGAGGTTGTTATTTTGTAATCAGATATGGTTGATTTGGATAAATTATATTAGATATTCTTGACTACCTTGAAACCGATTAATGATTTGTATGTTCCATCATTGTTGGATTTTACAACATTTTTGGATAGATGGATTATATCTAGTATTATATATGAAATAAGGGAGCATTAATGTAATCAATAAGGTTTTATGGTAATTGAAGATATTACAGTGTTTTTAATGAATACATGATGAAGGTGTTCACATGTTATTAGGTGAAAAAACGTTTCATCATTATGTCTACCTTCCTTATAAATTTTGGACTATGAGTTTGGAAAGAAGTATTTTGGATATGTCTAGTTTGATATTATTTTTGGATTGCCATATAAAGGACAACATGGAGGTCGGGAGGAAACCCATCACGTCTGACAAGGTCGCAAGACTTGAACCCGCAACCGAAAGGAGACAAGGGTGTATCACATACCAATAGCCCACACGATTTCCTATATTGAATAATGTATTTTTTTTAATAGTTCTATTTGATGAATTATAAATTCATTTTTTTGGATCCCTATAAAAATAGGATAAAAAATAATTTTTTTATGTTCTATAATCTATTAAAGTAAAAGTCGCGTTTGTTGTAGAAATTAGTTACATGATGGAACTATACTTGTCAAATATATATTTTCTTCTTCTCTTATTATATGAATAAATTAATTCTTAAACATTAGGTAAGGGATATTAAAACTAAAAATGCGTTATCCTCATACCTTATGTTTGGTTGAACCAATGATATTTTAAATCAACATAGATTGATGGTTTTGAGGCCCTCAATTATACAATTATTTGTGATTGATGACCTCAATCACTCCAATAAATATTAACGCTTTTCATCCAATTATGTTTCTGTAAATGCCACCAATGTTCTCCTAACCGAGATCATAATTTGTTGGTGACTTTTTCATTCCCCTTTTCCTCTTGTTAAGACTAAATTTTATTAACCCAATTTTTTATGTTGGTTTTCCCACAAAGTTATTTTCTATTTTCAACCTTTTAATTTTGAAGAACTATTTCAAATTTCAAGGACACAATTTATTGAATGAGGGAATAATGATACAACCCATGATTTTATAGTACATTATTTATTCAATGTAATTCAATAACTTTCAATACATGCAACACCGACTTCAAGCACAACGTGACTTACCAAACTAGCCATTCGAAAGAGGTTATAAATATTATAAACTAAATTTTGAACTTTATATAGTCCTTATAATCTATTATTCCATATTATGAGTTTCTTAGACATAATGGGAAACCAAATTCATTTTTTTAGATACAAGAAGCATTTAAAAAAAATTAAATTTTACCGCCTTTTAAAGGAAATCCCTTTTTAAATCAAAAATATTAAACATTTATATATTCAATTTTAAAAAATAAAACTCTTCTTTATAATTGATCCATAATAATTTAGTTTCAATAAATTTTTTGTGTTTTCCTGATAACTTTCATATTTGTGTGAATAGTGAAAAATACTATATTTTAACTGAAAAAATCTTTTTAAATCAAAAAAAATTGTAGTGTCAATTTATAAATTTTAACGGTTTGGAATTATAAATATATTATATATTTACAATTTAATCCAATGTTATAAATTTGAAATAATTTCACTTTGATATTGAACTTAAATAAGTATCAATCTTCTATTAGTTATTATTTCTTAATAACACAATGTTGGTATTGGCCACTAGAATTAATTTTAAATTAATAAATGAAACATATATGTTTTGAAATTTGTAAAATGGACTTAATTTTTGATGTCAGAATATTAAAATTAGCTTATGGTGAAATTTTGGTATTTTTCTGAAAACATTCAATTTTTGATGAATAGTGAAAACACCGAGTTATTGGTTAAAATCGACTTTTTATTTAAATAATTATATATTTTATATAAATTTATTTTAGGTCAAAACAGATACATAATACCTATATAAGTTCAATATAATTCATTGGAGTCATTTTATAATATGTTTAGATATATAAAAATTTTATTGAACTTTTTACCTTCTTTTATCTACCTCCTAGGAGATTTTGTAAATTTGCATAAAACATATTTTTATCATTTCAGTGAGTTGAATTTAAAAAATCTGAGTGGCACAGTTAACCTCAGTAAATAATATTTGGTTCAATAAGAGGAAAATAATTTTTATCTAATAGTAACTTTTGACTTTTATTAACTGCGGTTAAAATTAAATAAGATAATTTAAGAAAAAAGAAAATTATAATAATAAAAAATTACCATAACACTTGTCCTAACATTATTGGATGAGTCATGGCCAACCATGGGTATCCTTGGGTCGATTTTGGGACCCCATGTATCCACTTATGAATTATATTGACACTTTATTTTAATTAACTTAAAGTAAAGGAAAAAATGACATAAACAAATATCTTTTAGTAAATCAACTTATACATGGGGTTATATAAGTCATAATTTCGTGTATAAATATTAAAAGGAAAGCTAAAATGATTTACTACATTATTGTTTTTGTTTTATAATTTTTAGAGATAAAATAATTTAAATTATTAATTACACAATAATGATGTAGTATTTAACAATTTAAGAAATGATTTAAATAAATAAAATTATTAATAATAAAACATTATCCAAAAAACTGTCCAACTCTTATTGGATGATTTTATTTCGACCAGTAGTCATGATATATTCTTCTTTAATTAGATTTGGATCATTAGAAACCAAATATCACTATATAATAAAATAATATTTTCACACTTTAATTAAAGAGCCCCTCCCCCCTTATAAAAGGACACCACTTTTAACCCATTCCACACACCTCTCAAGCCCCTTTTCTCATCCATAACCGGCCCAAAAAATCTAACAAGATCCCTATACTAATACTAGAAACATTAATTTATTCATAATTTTCTTCAAAAAGTTCTTTTGGTTCAATCCAAAAGAAGTTACCCTAATTAAAGGTAACAATTTCTCTTAAATTTGTTTCTTCTATTTTGTTTTATTTTACTTCTCCAACCCTCAAATATCATTTTATTCCATTATTTTATGAAAACAAACGTATCATCAATATAATAGTATGTTGTTTTGATATGTATTCGAACTAACTTATACACACCTCCATCTAATAGGTGAAGAACATAATGTTTTTGTGGTTGCAAAACTAACGCTTCACGAAATGATGATTGATCGATTACTTTCTACCACCTCTCATGGTGGCCATTAAGATGGAAATGTATTTATTTTATATATATATATATATATATTATTTTTCTATTTTCATTGTGCTTCTATAGTATCCATTTATATCATACCAATATGGTTTTCATTATGGGTAAAACATGATAATTTCATTTGAGGAAGTGCGAACTACCGCCGCTTCAATGTGATATGAATCATTAATGACTTATGTGGGACATATATGTATGGAGTTAATGAAATTATACTGGAATTATAATATACCTATGTATAATTATTTATAAATTCCATTAAAAATACAAAATAGAAAGGAAAGTAGTGTTCATGCGTACGTACGAATTATCATCTCCATGAACGATGCATTTGATTTCTTATCTCCAAATTCTATGTACTACTATAAATATATATATATATATATATATATAAAGGACATATATAATATATATGAAATATAAATGAGTAAATAATTCTATAGATAATGTAATTTTCACCACATGGACAATTTATAATTATAAAAAGTTCATTTTTGACTCATGTTCCGAACATCGACAAAATGTGCGATATGAACTCAAATAATTAACAAATAGTTACAGAAATGTAATAAGTGATATAAAAGGAATAATAATCATGAAAAAAAATTTGACAACTAAAAAATTAACTTATGATTATTATTTAGGAATAACAATGAACATACGGGTGATTCATGTTTGACACGTGGTAAGGTGTTTCATATCTTACTTTTAATTCCGTGAGATTTCCATTGTTCAACACTTATTTATTGCATGTGGTGTATTGTGTAATAAAATTTGATATATATTATCATGATTCTATTTATATTCATGATATTCTATGATTCAATTGGTGGTTATTGACTACTGTTCATATGACTCTATTGATAACAATGAGTTAAGGTTTGTTTACTCATTCTCATTATTATCTGAGATTGTTCATGTGTAAGTATTTTACGGGACATTCATATCATAGATACCCATATATCAGAAAAAGTATTTCAAAACAAATATTTTACGGTTTTATGGGAGGTTCTATTTAAGTAGATCATCATTATAAATGTTTTAATGATTTATCTCTCTAAACCCTTTTAATTAATGTCCATGTTTTCAAAATTATTTTAATGATTTATTAATATGGACATGAATGTTTTGAAATGATAATTTTTTTTAATGTTTTAAAGTTTTATGGGACACTTTTATTCAAATATACCTAATAAATTAATACAATTATAAATTATGTGAATTTTAAATGATTTCATGAAAAAGGGGTATTTCTCTCAAAGCATTTTACTGATCATTTTAATCTATTTCAACATCCTTTAATAGATTTTAAACTTGATTGAGGTTGATTTATTTTGATATAGATCTTCCATATTGTATTGAATGTTTTGTGATATGTTTGAATGTGTATGTTTTATTTTTATATAAATCAAAGTTTTTGGATAATGTATTTACATTTCGTATGATAGTTCAAATAATAATGTTTATGTTATATTTCAACCATTTCTTATCATGAATGTATTGGACTAGTATGTTCCGGGTTGGGGAATGGTAAATTTAAGGCCTCCAGGTTAGTGGGTGGTTATAGAATACCCTCTGGGTTGGTGTCTAGTTACATAGGCTCTCCGGGTTGGAGTCCGGTTAAAGAGGCTCTCTAATATGGAGTCTGATAATAGAGGATCTTCGGGTTTGGGTCTAGTTATAGTCAGCCCATAGGTCCTGGAACGAGGCCTTGACACAGAACGTAAATTCCAGTACTATATATTCCCTCATTATGAAATTATTTATTACATGTGATTATTCGAATAGTAGAATATCCATGTTCTTATTCATATGGTAACATTTGATTTGTTTTTTCCATATATGTTCATGTTTATGTTTAAAAGGATGTTGATTTATTACACATGTTTCTTTAAAAGATTATAGCTTCCGCTAAATTATTTACCTTTACTGGGCATCTGAACTCACCACTTTCTTATGTTTTATAATCTCAGGATATGAAGAAGTTAGTTATGAGTGACCTTGAGGAATAATCTCGTAGGCTTAGATGTTTCTAATGGAATAACTTACTGTTGTTTTTATTTTCACATTATAATGTTGAACTTCATGTATATAATATATTTTCCAAGACTCCTAAACTGATCAGTCCTTTGGGACTTTATTCCTTGTAATCTTGCCAATGTTATTTAATAATGCACCGACTCTAGGTAACTGGGGTTGGGGCATTACAGTTGGAATCAGAGGATGTTTAGAGATAACCTTGGAAATATATTTACATTAACTATGATTGGAGAACATTACCCTAAGATAAAATTTTAGGATTAGTAAACATGAACTTCCTAGAATTTCGTAAGTGTAAGGATTTATTTAGTTTTCCACGAAATCTGTCCTTATATGGATACAAGCAGGTAGAGGGGGATCTGGTGTAGATTTAACTAGGGGTAAAACCTGAAAACACCGCTTCAAGATAGACTCAAACAGGAACTGGGGCATGCCTATGGGTCTTGCTGCACTCTTGGTTACAACACTCCCGGGGGACATGTTTATGATAATTCACATTATCATTAAAAGTCATTATGAAGGATTTAAGAGTAAATACTTCCATAAATTAAACATTTTTATAATTATGGATTATATCCATAAACTGTTTAATTTACGTTAGTTATTTTACAATTTTGGAATTATTCATTGTGATTCATAAACTGACCTAGTGTATGCCATTTTTTAGAAATGGAAGCCAGTAAAAGGTATGAGAACTCTAACAATAAGTATGATCCAAATAGTAATAAAGATCATATCATTCATGGTATTAATGCAAAATTTAAAGGGGAAATAGTCTCCCATGTATTATAAACATATGAAGAAATAATATCATGTGTTAATAAGATAAGTAATGAATTCTTTGAGTCCTATGGATTTGAATGATAGCAAGAGAAGAAAAGGACTGAAGAGAGAAATATGGATTATGAGACTAAGGGAAATAAGGATATTAACATATGTGATAAATGTGGAATGAATGACATTGGAAAATACTTGATGGGAATTGGAGTTTTTCATATGTCTGGAGAAAAAAGACACCAAGTACATAATTGTAAGGTTAAGAGAAAAGTTTCAAATGTAAAATGCTTCATCTACAAGGAGATGGGACACTACGCGAAGCAGTCATCAGATTATACCACAAATTCTACTATTGGATAGTAATCAAGTTATGTTACTCCTCATATGAAGAGGAATGACTAGTGTTCTTATGTTGTTATTATAGAATTATTTCATATGAGTGTTGTATCAACAATATACTGGTTATATGAATTATAGAGATACATAAGGATTGTATTTTAGTTCTATTTTATTGAGTATTTGAGATTATTTGGTTCTATTAATGTGACTTAATAATAAGATACAATTTTTAGAAAATACATGGTTGAAGGAATTGTAATCCTTAATATGGTCCTGATAATGAGGTCGTGATTTTGGAATAAGGTATTGTTGATTTTGATAAATTATATTGGATATTTTTGACAACCATGAAACTGATTAATGATTTGTATATTTCAACATTGTTGGATTTTACAACATTTTGGGATAGAAGGAGTATATCCAGTATTGTATAACGAATAAGGAAGAATGAATGTAATCAATATGGATTTAATGTAATTCAGGATGTTTCAATGTTTTTAAACAATGCATGATGAGGGTGTTAACATGTTATTACGTGGAAAAAAGTATGTTCATTGTTTTTACCTTTATTATAAATTTTGGACTGTGAGTATGGAAAAAAGTATTTTGGATAAGTATATTTTGAGATTATTTTTGGATTTCCATAAAAAAGAGAGCCCGGATATCGGATGGAAACCCGTCGCGTCCGGAAAGGCCGCGAGACATGAACCTGCAACCGAAGGGCGACAAGGGTGTGTCACCTACCATTAACCCATGTTATGTCATTGATCGAATAATGTAATTTTTTTAAATGGTCTTGAAGATTAATTGAAAATTCATTTTTTTGGAACCCTATACGAATAGGATAAATATAATATTATTTATGTTCTATTATCTTTTATAGTGAAAGACGAGTTTATGGTAGAAATTAGTTAAATGATGGAACTCTACTTGTCATGTATATATTTTTTTCTTCTATTATTATATGAATAAATTGATTCTTAAAATTTATGTAAGGGATCTTAAAACTTAAATTGTGTTATCCTAATACCTTATGTTTTTTCGAACCGATGATATTTCAAATCAACATAGATTGATGGATTTGATGCCCTTAATTCTATAATTGATTGTGACTGATGTCCTCAATCACTCACTATAAATATTTACTTTTTTCCTCCAATTATGTTTCTCTAATTTCCACCAATGTTCTCATAATCGAGATCATAATTTTGTGGTGACTTTTTCATTCCCCTTTTCTTCGTATTTAGACTAATTTTTATCATCCCAATTTCCGATGTGGTTTTCCTAGAAAGTATTTTCGATTTTCATCATTTTAGTTTTGAAGTACAATTTCAAATTTCATGGACAGAATTTATTGAAGGAGGGAATAATAAACACACCATGATTTTATAGTATGTTATTTCATCAAAGAAATTCAATATCTTGCACTACATGAAACACCGAGATCAAGCACACCCCGACTTACCAAACTAGCTATTCAAAAGAGGTTATTAATAGTATTAACTAAATTTTTAACTTTATATAATCCTTATAATTTTAGAATCCATATTTTAAGTTTCTTAGACATAATGAAAAATCAAATTCATTTTTTCAAATAAAAGAAGTATTTTAAAAAATGTAATTTTATCACCTTTTAATAGAGAACGCTTTTAAATCCAATATATGAAACGTCTATATATCCAATTTTACAAAATAAACTTCTTCTTTAGAATTTTTAAATAAGAATTTAGTTTCAATAAATTTTTTGTGTTTTTCTGATAAATATCATATTTGGGAGAATAGTGAAAAATAATATATTTTAACCAAAAAAAACATTTTTAATAAAAATAATTTGTAGTGTTAAATAATACATTTTAATGGTATGGAAGTATAAATAGATTATATTTTTACCATTTATTCTAGTTTTATTCATGGGAAATAATTTTATTTTGAAATTTAACATAAATAAGAATCAATCTTTTGTTAACATATCTATGAGTTGAATTTCAAAAATATAAGAGACATGGTTAACCCCAATAAGTAAAATGTGTTTCAATAAGATGAAAATAATTTTTAGTGAATATTAACTTTTTATTTTTATTTACTGCGGTTAAAGGTAAATAGTGTAATTCAAGGTAAAAATAATATTATAATAATACAAAATTACCTTGAAACATATCATAAACATTTTGGATGATTCATGGCCAACCATGATTATCTATGTGTCAATTTGGGGACCCGATGGAGCCACTTATTAATGAGAATGATAGTTTATTTTAATTAACATGAAGTAAAGGAAAAAATGACATAAACAAATATCTTTTTGTAAATAAATATTTACATGAAGTTATATAATTCATCTTTTCGACTATTAATCGTAATTGGAAAGATAAAAATATTTCCAACATTATGTTATATTTTGTTTTTAATTTTTAGATATCAAATAAATTAAATTCTTTATGACACCAAAATGATGTAGTATTTACCTCACAAATAAATGATTAAATTAAATAATAATATTATTATTAAAACTATATCCAAAACCTATAAAATTCATATTGGATAATTTTATTTCTAACTTTAGTCATTTTATCTTATAATTTAACTAGTTTTGGACTATTAGAAACCGAATATCACTATATACTAAAAAAATATTTTCACACATTCTTAAAGTGCCCCTCCCCCAATTATAAATTGACACAACATATAACCCATTCCACACACCTCTAAAGCCCCATGGCTCTACCACAACCTATCCAAATAAGCTCTCAGGATCCCTATATTACACCTAGAATCCTTACCTTAGGCAGAAGTCACTTCAAAAAGTCTATTTGGTTCAAGCCAAGGGATGTTACCCAAATTAAAGGTAAAAGTTTCTTTTAAATTATTTTCTTTTATTTTATATTATTTTACTTCTCCAACCCCTTAACTCTTTTTATTCCTTTATTTTATGACAAAACCAAAATCCTCAATATAGTAGGATGTTGTTATGAGAATTATTATAACTACACTTACACACACCTCCTTCTAATTGGTGAATAACATATTGTTTTTATGGTTGGAAAACCAACGGCTCACGAAACAATGATTGTTCGATTATCTCATATCGCCTCTCATGGTGGCCATTAAGATGGAACTGTATTTATATATGACATATATAATATGTTTATTTTTTCTTTGTGCTTATGTATTTTCCATTTATATCAAACCTTTATGGTTTCCATTATGGGTAAAACACGATAATCCATTAGAGGATGTGTGGACTACCGCCCCCTCAAAGTGATATGACTCGTTAATGACTTATGTGGGACAAAAAAGTATGGATTTAATGATATTATTATTTAATAATAATATAACTATGTATCATTATTTTAATTCCATTAAATTAAAAAATAGAATTGAAATTAGCGTTCATGTGTATGTACGGCTTACCATCTCCATGAACGGTCCATTTAATTTCTTATCTAAAAATGTTATGCACTATTATAAATAAATATATATACTAGAAATATATTATATATATGAAATATAAATTAGTAATATCATTCAATATATAATGGAATTTTGACAACATTGACAATTTATAATTATAACAAGTTCATTTTTTACTCAAATTCTGAACATCGACAAAATGTATGATATGAACTATAATAATTAACTAATTGTTATAAAATGGTAAAAAGTGATATAAAAGGAATGATAAACATAAAAATATTATTAATCAAGTATAAATTAACTTCATGTTATTATTTGGGATGAGCATGGAACATATGAGCGAGTCAAGTCGGACAGGTGGTAAGGAGATTCTTATCTCAATTTTAATTCCTTGCAATTTCCATTGTTCACCAATTATTTATTGCATGTTGTGTATTGTGTACTGATAATTGATATATATTATCATTATCATTTTTATATTAATGATATTATGGGATTAATTTGGTGGTTATTTACTATTGTTCATTTGACTCGATTGATTACAACGAGTTAAGGGTTATTTCCGTAATCTCATTATTATCTGAGATTATTCATGTGTATGTATTTTCTGGGACATAATTATCATAGATACCCATATTTTATAAAATTTATTTCAAAAGGAATCTTTTAAGGGTTTATGGGAGGGTCTATTTAACAAGATCATCATTATAAAAGTTTTAATGATTTCTCTTTCAAATCCCTATTAATTAATGTCCATGTTTTCAAAATGGTTTTATGGATTTATTGATATGGACATGAATGTTTTGAAATTATAATCCTTTTAAAAAGTTTCAAAGTTGTTTGGGAGACTTTTATTCAAAAATACATTGTAAATGACAACCTATATAAATTATGATAATTTTAAATGATTTCATGAAAAATGGGTATTTCTCTCAAAGAATATTACTGATCATATTCATCTATCTCAACATCATTTAATGGATTTTATAATTGTTTGAAGTTGATATTTTATTATACAAATTTTAAATATATTATTTAATGTTTTGTGATATGTTTGACTATAGATGAGTAATTTTTAAAACATTCATGTTTTATGGATAATGTATTGGAATTTCGTATGCTAGTTTTAATAGGAATGTTTATGTTATATTTTAACCTTTTCTTATGATTAATGTATTACACTAGTACATTCTGGGTTGGGGACTGGTAAAATTATGCTCTCTAGGTTGGGGTCTGGTTACAGAACACCCTTCGGGTTGGAGTCCATTTATAGAGGTTCTCCAGGTTGGAGTCCATTTTAAGAGGCTCTCCAAGATGAAGTCTGGTTAGAGAGGCTCTCCGGGTTTTGGTCTGGTTGTAGTTTTCCCATAGGTACTAGCATGAGGCTTTGACACAGAAATGAATGTTTGGTACTATACATTCCCTCATTATGAAATTAGAGATTACATGTGATTATTCGACTAGTATAATATCCATGTCCATGTTTATATGGCAATTTTTAATTTTTTTTGTCCATATTATGTTCATGTTTATTTTTAAAAGGATTTTGTTTTATTACACATATTTACATAAAATATTATAGCTTCCAATAAATTATTAACACCTACTGAGCATCTGAGCTCACCCCTTTCTTATGTTTTTTTATCCGAGGATATGAAGAAGTTAGTTATGAGTTACATTCATGCATAATCTAGGTGGCTTGGACGTTTCTAATGGAATATATTGTTGTTGTTTTTTCTATTTGTAATGATGAAAATCATGTATGTAATCTATTTTCCAAGAATACTAAACCGATTGGTCCTTTGGGAGTTGATTCCTTGTAATCATGTCGATGTTATATAATAATGCACTGACTCTGGGTTACTGGGATATGGGCGTTACAATGACTCCAATCTCACCTCGAGTCAGATGAAAAGAATGGTTTTAGGGATATGAATAAATGATTATCTATATATGGTGTTCTAGGTTAATTTATATGATGAATTGAGGAAACCACATCACCTCATAGAGGTCGATGTTTCAGAATTGGAGGGAAATTTTTTTACAACTCTGTCTAGCCCAGAATAGGAAAGCCCATTCATAAAAAAAATTACACTATGGATGATATCCCATTTTAACCTCCAACCACCTTTCATGTTATCCAAATCAGGTAAGATTATATTTTATTTATTCCTTTTAATCGACTGATAAGAAATAACATATTCATTCAGGCTCAGTGATGAGTGATTCAATAATTATTATTATCAGTAGAATGCTTCCAAAATAAATTCTCTATTATCAAAGAAAATATAATTGATATATTTGACTTCATATGAATACTATAATTTTAAGAGATTTTATTTTATAGATTTAGGAACAATAACATCCACAAATATGTCGACATACATTGGTGGTATATGTCATTGGGGATAAATATAAAGGCCGATCAAAATAAGACCATTTAGAATCTTGTTGTCATATGATACGCAATATTAGGGATTTGAATTGTGGTTCCCAACCAATATATCCCTCTAAGAATCTATATAGAATGATGAATTCATGAAATAAGCCATCTAGGTTGAGAAATAAAAATAAGATGTTTGATGAGTGAAGAACCTAGTCAAAAGGTGTATACCATATGAGAAAAACCATGGATAGGGTTGCATCATGTCGATCATATGACCTATTCCAAGTCTCATGTTCTCAATATCCATTTTGAATATAATGTCCCATCTCTTATAATGAAAATCATTTAATTAATATGAAATCCTCCAATGACCCCCATGAGACACATGATTCATTCAATGAACCCCCACAACCATAGACATGGAACAATGTTTAGGCGAGTCACAATTGATTAATTAAAGGATTGCTTCAATGATACTTCTGGAGAATCTATCAACATGTTGAGATCATGTTAATAGATAACATGAAGATATAATTAAATTTTTTCATAGGATGATGTCATGTGAAGTAGTTATACTGAGGAGGTTATATGTCGAAGAGAATTCTGAGCACACAAATAGTTTGTTTCGATGTTGAAATGGTCAGACCCTTGGGAATATATTTATAGGGAATGCCTCAGAATAAGAAAAATATTTCCAAACACTATGATACAGTGAAGAAAATCATCAACATAAGTCAATGGGACTCACTCTATCATATACTTCCTCAAAACCAAGTCCTTGTTCTTTCCTCCAGAATTCTCTTTCGAGTGTGTGGGGGGGTGATTTGTTAACACTTTCCTAATGAGAAAGGAAAATATGGTTAAAAACACCCAAATAATGATTATTATTTTCCAAAAATTGATAAAAGTAATAATATATACTATATATCAAGAACATGGTCTCATGAGTTATGAGACCTTTAATAAGACACATGACTGCATAACCCAAGGAAAATAACATTAAGGGATTATGCACGTCACATGAGCAATCCAATTATGTTATGAAAACCCTTTGAAAATCCCTCCTGATCACACAAGGTAAATCAGATGATTTTTCTTGATCACATGATATACAAATTGAAATATTTTTGATGACCATCAAATAATTCCTCTGAATGAAGCTGAAAATGATGGATCCTTAAGTGAAGAGGGTTACGTTAATATTCATTTGACTGGATAACATGGATTTATATGATCAATTAATTGAACAAACAAAGTATCCTAGACAAGGTAAGATTATTATGTGACATCCATCTGATATGAAAACTCGAACTTTTTATTCATTATTGGGAGGACACCTAAAATTCCCCCAAGGAATCACACAATAAAGTATTAAAATGATGGGATAATTACATAAAGGGTTCTATACTATTTTACAGATGATGAACTTAAGATATTTTCCTTATAATTTCATTGATCAATTAAAGTACACTAGACATGTCATTTAGATCATGTGAAGGGACTCAAACATGCTGGCATTGTTTCATAAAGGGACCCAGACATGTTTGTATGGTCACACAATATCCCTTGGACAAGTCGATGTGATCAGGATAATGGTCCTAGTAATATAAACATGATCTCAAAAAAGATCTATTACATAATTGTTATAACACATGTTTGACCCTTGGTTAAGCCTTGGGTTCATGAAATCTAGTAATGATAGATTAATCACATGGTCACTACTTATCAAATGAAAAAATGAAGACATAATTGATGTTATAAAGAATGATCATGTGAAGTGAATGATATATCACTAACTTATTTGAATTTTTCCTCTTCAAACTCAAACCATGATATGATAATTAATTTTTATGAAATGCATCATAGATAAGGTAAGGAGATGCCTATAAAACTCCCCTTTAACTCCTATTAAACAGATATGGAGATAAGTGTGGAATTTATAGAGAAAAGGACTATGTGATCTCATGAGCCTTCCACGTAGAGATTACAATGAGTAACTTAATGGATTATATAGTATGTTTATGTGATTTACATGATCATATAATTGATCATGTGAAGGATACCCAACAATTAATTAGGTCAAATAGAGGTCCTTTGGTGTGTTGTCTTGATTATGTGTTACCTAGTTTCAAAACTCATGGAAAACATTGAGGAATTTGTGTGACGAAAGTTAGAAATGAAAAAATATTCATCTAAGTAAAGGTTCGAAAATTCATGTGTGAAGGGATCATGGTTTTTAATTATTGTTCATTAGTAATGTGGAGACACCTAGACATGCTAGTAAATTATTGAATATAAATCCACACATGCCATCAAGAAATTGTGAATGAATCGGGACACGTTAGGTAGATCATGTGAAGAAACATGTGCAGTTCATATTGACCATGATAATACACCTAGAAATTTTGGAAATATAATTCAATGAAATGAGAACATGATAGTGGGATCCTGCGAAGACACATGAACATGTCAATCAGATCATATGAAGACACTTGAACATGTCGATCAAATCATGTGAACCGACACATACATGTTTTCCAGATCATGAAAAAACACCAAGACATGTTAGAGAGATAATGATAAAAAATCCAGATGTGTTATCCATATCATGCTAAGTCACCCAGACATGTAATCCAGTTCATGGGACATTATTCACCCATGTTATTGTCATCACTTGAGATACCCTTAATCATGTTATCTTGGTTCATGTGGAATAAGACAAACATATCGTCTTTATTCTATGATGTTCCATGGAAATGTAACATTTAAATACTTAAAAATGTCATCTTCGACAGACGTACATCCTCAGAAACATAAGCGGTTTCATCGAATGTCCTTAGACATGATAGCCTTATTAGACAGAAATCGAAATACATTTCAAGAAGATATCCTCAAATATGTTATCCTTGTTAGGAATGCATACATGAATATATTCCCTCAAGCAATGTAAACCCTCAACCATGATTAATTGTTTTAAAATTCCAACTTATATGGGTTATTTTCATAATGGACTTCGCTCACAAACTCTTGGAATCCTAGATGATACATTCCCTCTATAGGGTCTTTATGAAATCTAAACATATTCAATTACCATCTCATTGTCCCAAACATTTATCTAAGAGACGATAAGTGAATGATTTAAGATATCGGAATCCACCATGATGTATATACATCAATTTTCAACTCCCTCTAGCATAGGGGACCCACCTCTCATGGATCTCATTTCCTTCCTCATCAACATGTTAATAAGGATATGATGTTAACTATGGGGACTCTTGTTTCTCTTATAAAAATGATACATTGGAGGCACTATTAAGTCTTTAGATCAATATAAAACCTAAATACCAAAATTTCACATGGGGGCCATATCATTCACAATTACACTAATACATATTCCATTGGGTCTAGTACAATGCATAAGTCTTCCACCTAGAGGTAGTGTATCTGATCCCTTAAATCTCTTATTTCTCTAACCATGCATTAATCATATGATCTTAGTGATTATTATTTATTATGTCACTATAATAATAACCATTTCTTAATTAGGGAAACCATAGTGTGTAATCGCATCTCAAATATATGTGAAACATCAACATCTAATCCCCATATGAATTCAATATTGTATCCATTGTGACATTCATGGTCTTATACTATACCGTTTTTCTCAATCTAAGTGTGACTATCTTGGGATAAGACATTATCAGTGCCCTTATGAAAAACACGATAATAATGCCTCCCAAACATGGGAATCTATCATGGTATAAGAACTGAACTTTGAAGTCTCGAATTTCTATTATAAGGTGGATAATTAATAATAGTTTCTATTTATTGAGATATATTCCTAGTGTTTAAATAACCTCATATACATCCCATCTTCAAGAAATTAAAAAACCATAAATGGTTCTAAATGATCATTTTTGTTTCCGATTCACGCATTCATATGTTATGTAGGACGACTCGTGAAGGGTAAATCCTGATCATAAAAAACCAATATCCTTCCTAGATGGAAATAAACAGTAGATTTCATTGTTATATGGTTTTTAAAGTGAATAAAGTCTCTCAATTCTATGTAATAATGTGAAACATATGGAGAACCTCTAATATATATATATATATATATATATGTATATATTTACCCAATATAACACCCTCTAGAATTTATAGGAATTCAACAATAAATCTCTTTATTAGAGTAACCAGTCCCATTATGGGATTTGGGAGATAGTAATAAAATATTTATTCTATAAGAGAGACTTGGTGTTATAAATAACACACCCCCAAAATGGTGTGATGCGCTTTTCCTCTCATTTTATCCATCAATGTGAGTTCCCAAGTGTCGTTAGTGTAGAAACACTAAATGTATGTCTGCCTTTGGAATAAAAAATTGTAGATTTTTAAGGAGATTAGATCCATTGGGAATTTCCATCAAAAAAATAATCATTTATGATGATGATAATACTTTAAACTAATTCTATAGAATAATGAATTAAAAATGATATTTTTTTCAGTTCCTGTTGGTCCAATTTTCACCACCCTTTTGTGAGAAACAAGATATTAAAATATTAAAAAAATAATTTTTTTGAAATACTAAAATATTATAATTACTAAAATATGTACAATATTTTAGAAAATTATTTTTGTATTTGGAATTATCACAAAATTTTTCTCTAATATATGTTTATATTGTATTTTTCTGAAAATCATGATTTTTTTATAAATAGTAAAATTACACTTTTTTAGATACATTATTCATTATGTCATAATATAGAATAAAAATTAACTGATGAATTATATTATTGTTTTCCTATCAATAATGTTTTTTATATGTTAAAAAATTTATCTCAAAATTTTAAATTGAATTTCATTAGTCTAAAAACATAATTTAATCCCTATTTTTTTATTTAATTTTTTTCCATTTATATATTTTTCATTAAATATTGTTTTCATTGAATTTTTTAAAAACTATAGAAACTTATATGGGTTTATTAAAATAATTTTCAATATAAAAAGTGATATAACTATTTCATGTCCTAGAAATTAGAATGCCTTATATTAATTAGTTTTACCAATGATATCGTTCCCCTCCGAGTGTATGTTCCCTATATTATCCTCATGTAAAATCACTTACAAAAACACATATCATTATTATGATCTACCAATATCCATTTTAATGAATCTTAATAGTGTGGGAGACCTTCTGGTGTAATCCCACTGTATACATTCAAGGCTTTTAGTCAATAATAAAAGATTTTTTCTTCATGGAAATGGTAAACTCCCGACACATTTGTTCGTTATTTTGATTTATCTATTAATATTCCCCCCCATTGTGTCAAAATCATAATTTTTTAAAATATTATATATGTTATAAAAAATTTATATAATTAAATTAAATAATAATGATTTCACTTATATCTTATCTTTCAACACGTCCAATTGTTGTTTGGGATTACCACCTACAAGGATGTTATCAATAATTTAATTATCACTACCTTTACAATATGTTATTTTATTATAAATAATTTATAAATACTTTTTTAAATAATTTAATATATTTTAATTATTTAATTGCAATTATATGCTTATTTTAAAATTTTTTATTGTTATATAAATCTCCTTGAAATAATATGGGCATACCAAAATTTAAAATATAAATAATTATAAATTTATAGTGTAAAATTTAAAAATAGATAAAATAAAATAATTATAGTTCTATATTTCTAAATTAATAAATTCGATTGAATTATATAGTAAACCAATGTGAGTCTACTGACCTGAGAATTGTTGTAAGGGGTATTCCTATCTAAGTTAACTCCCTTTTAGGAATCACTTGCCTCAACATTTTAATTTATCTTTTATAACCTATATTTTGTACAATAAATGTTTATTCCTTCATTTTTCATCCTTTCAGATATTACACTCATTTCAATATTCACTTGTGATGACTTTAATATTATATTGAATATTTATTCATTAATATATTTTAAAAAAATTATTGTTTCCACTGTTTTATAAGGATTAAATATAATTTCGATTCAACTTCATTATATCTCATTAATTATTTTGTCCTGAAATTTTTTTTCTTTGTATTGAATAAAAATTTATTTATGACTAAATAAAATCATATAATATATAGAATGGGATATTTTTTAAGGCTTATCATTATTTCCTCTCACATTATCATTTCAACCACTTAATAGTTTTATAGTTATTTTGTTATTTATTTTATTAAAAATTGAATAAGAAAAATCACAATTATTTTCATTCAAGGTTATTTACATTAATTTATACGAATGTCATTCTAATAGAATATATGATGTGATTTATATGATTTCTATGCCTCTTATTTATTTTTAATGAGGGTTTAATTTGTTAATATTGTTGATTGATGTAAGAAAATTATATATTTTTTATATGAAAAATTAATTATTTTATCATAATATGATTTAAATGGTCGACCATGAATCAAGAAACCCAAAAATAAGTCGTTTATTTATTTTATCTCATGTGATATTAGGTATACTAAATGTTCACAGATTGTAGCCCACAATTATTATATTTTCATATAAGTAATAATGTTCATATTCTATATTTTCTTGATATTATGAATATTCCATTTCCAATTTCTAATTTTTATGGATTTAATATATATTATAATAAAAATTCTATGATTATGTTGTGATAACAACTATCATGCTCAATGATGTACTAATCCTAATTAATTTATCATTTTTAATCAAAACATTCCTTCAATATATTTATTTTTAGATCATATTCTATTTGGTTTATATCCCTAGGTAATAACATGTAAGAATATTGTGATGATCTGTAGGGGGAGTTTGATAAATTATTTTAATATATTTTATTATATAATTTGTTTTAATGTTTCATGATACTAGTTTTTGAAGACACAAAACCATTCAGTTATAAATTTTTTAATATCATGTATATTTTTTATTAAAATGAAATAATAATCAAATAAGTGATGGATCAGTCATTATATTTCATACTATTTAGGAAAATAAAATATTATTCTTATCATAAATATTAAAGGTTCCAACATCATAATGATGATTAAAACAATTATATAATATGTGAATAACCTATAATACATGTGATAGATGATATGATACCATCCTATATCTGTCAACAAGAAAACTTATTATCCCTAAAACATGGGAATCACCATTTATTGATTAAATTACTACAATATATTGGAATTATTTAGTATAAAAAAATAATCAATTACAAAAAAAATAGATACATGGGATAAAATTATCCAAATGGAAACTGATGTATTGTTTGAATGAAAAATGATAACTACATAGGGAGTGAAAATTAATTCGAAATATACTTTCCAAAAAAATAATAAATAGAATCTTACTTGTTGATTGATAACATCATAGAATGATCCAAAAAATAAATATGTAAAATAATAGGAATATATATTAAATAAAAATAAAATATATATTTTTAAATGGTTTATACACTCCTTTAATAGACTGTATACCTTCATTACACTATGTGATGTGTTTTAGGGGACCATCCAATGACCGTTTTCAGTAGAGAAACCCCAAGAATAATCTCAATCCATTTTCAAGGTAATGATTGTTCATTAAAGATGATTAAATATTTTCTTTTACCAAAAATCCATTACACTCAATTTAAAAAGAGAAAAAATCATTTGAATTACCATAGATGATAACTAAGCTTCCATTATTTATAGGTTTGAAAATGTGCAAAGTTAGCAGATCACATTAGGGGGACACTGATGTATAAAATGGGTGATAGTTACTTCATCTAGGTAAAAATCAATCTTTATAGAAAGGGGAGATAACTAAAATGTTGTAATGTAACCAGGGAACAGAAAAAATATGTATTGTATCACTCATATAAACAATATTGACACACATTATTTAATGAGAAAATCCACCATATGAAATATATTTGGTTAAATCCAATGGAATTTTCATGTTATATCCCATTAGAGATCTCATTAATTCCATTCACTGAATCTAGAAGACTTATATAATTCATTTTTAATGAACTCTAAATGTGGAAATTATAGGTGAAATTATTTATTTGTATTTTTACTTATATATAGAATGTATCATACTCCATCCACCTAAAAATATATTCAATTAAATCATATAATATTCCCCTTTTATAAAAACAACACATTCTATGGTATGATATGAATTTTATACATATTGTTCCATGTAATTTTACATACTAATAAAATATGACTCACCCATTTTTATGTGAATCCACAAATCATCCACTTATAAGAAATCCATATATGACATTATGAAAAACATCACATCTCTATGTAAATCCATCTAAAACACTTATGGATATAAATTCAAAAATTATTTACATATTGGATAAAATAAATTTCAAAAAACATAACCTTTATCCAATTTCAGTATAGAATAGTGATTTTGGCCTTAGTATCCTAGGGAAATAAATTTCCATCCCAATTTCATAGGCAAAAGAAAATAATATACCTTTCAAAAATAATCACTCCTACTCATGCTTCTCATGGTTTATGTGTGATCTTCATCATATATACTAATATATAACAAAAAATATCCACCATATTATATATCATATAGTTTCATCCCATTATATTCTCCATTCCTAAACCATTTTGTTACCACTAGACACAGAAAAATATGAATATAGTATAGTTCATCCTAATGATTGAAGATTTTTGAAAAATATAAACATTTTCACTCAATAAATAACATGTCATTAATATATTTGATGATCATATCATGCTAAACTCATCGTTGTAGCATAAGAAATCATCTTTGACCTAATTAAGAATATCTGTCCATTTTATCATTCTACTTAATTTAATGTACTGGTCTATTTTCATGATATTCAAGTAGAAAAACCCATCATGGATGAGATAAAACCAATGAAATGATCAATAACATGTCCATCAACACATTTATTATCTTATCCATATTGGACTTTTTATGAATTGAATCAGATTATACATTTTCAGAAGTTATGAATCTCACTCTTCGTAAGAAAAGATGCTGGTAATAATAATAAAAATATTAGTATACGAATTATTTAATCTCATTCAATGGGATGTAATTGGTGGCTAATTCCAAAGAATCTGCCTTCACAATATTTCATGTAAGTACACTACTAATGGTAATATTAATATAAAATTAAAAACCATATTACTTTATAATGACTATTTATTATATTAAACTCAATATTTTACATTGGGGGATATTATCAATCCACCACTAATATATATAAAATTACAAAACACATTAATGAATGAGAAATGGAAGTTATAATTTATTAAAAATTCACATGAATTATGAAACCATTACATATGTATCATTTGTGGGATATATAAATAGTCTCTAAATTAACCTCATGCTTCTGATATGGTAATGGATTTATTAGTGGTTCATATTCATTTTTATGTATCCAACAAATAGTTCCTAATATTTCCACACCCAACATTCTCTCCTATAATATGGTTTTTTGAATTATTTTTTAATGCATTGGTTAGACTACGGTTATTATCATGAGTTATATAACCATAATTTATGACAATAATTATTAATAAATCCATCAATCAAAAGAATCATTTCTAGTTTATTGATGAAATATATTATTTAAACAACATCTTTTTCAGCAATTGATTCAATGATACACTTTTCCTATTTTACCATCTCTAACATGATAGTCTATTTGGAACTATAACAATTTGTACATGTAATTTTCATGAACCCAATTTTTCATACAAGATAATAAAAATAGTTTATTTATAGAGATGTCTACAAATAATGGTTTAATAGTTATATTTATCATGAATATTATAGTGATTTATGATATGTCACATTGTTAAAGAATCATTTAGAATCCTATAAGCTAAAAACCATTACAAATCTACCAATATAAGTTTCATAACTAATCCCAATAAACCTCATAGAACCATATTTATATAACATCATATATATTATATAGAATTCCTCACCTATGTGTTCAATGAAGACACATTTACTAGAAAAAATATTCTTAGTTTGAAGTGTACAGATGTAATTTTAGATTATATTTATTTTATCAATATACATTAACAGAAATTATACTAAAATCATATTGAAGCACTTTTATAAAAAATAATAATTCACGATATTTTTAATTTTATTTTATTAAATCATCAAATAAAATATCCAAATTCTGAGATGATTTTTTCGATCTATAAGTTTATTATTGTGACATGATTACCTTAATGAACTAATGTGGAACATTGAAACATTTAGATTATATAATATATTCAAACATAACTAAAATACCATAGGAAATTATTATTTTGATATTTATAATACAAATAACAAAATAAAAATGGGCCATCGTTTCTATAAAAATCCAAATGGATATTTTCCTCAAAATGTATGAATGTTTTATTCATATACAATACGATGAATTTTCTTGTAATTTTTTACAACCAATCACGATTTATTTTATAAATTCTACCATCAATGTAATTTTTATTATGGATAACCCACATGAACCATATGATACTTACCCATTGTCAAGGTTCCACCATATTCCAAACACGGTTTGTGTAAAAGGATTCAATTTTAGATTGCATGGCATTTTGAAATTATTGAAAATCATATTTATTAATGGAATCCCAATTGTAGTCGTTTTAACATCATTTATAATTACTTCATAATAATTATAATTTAAAAATATAAATTTCCTTGAATCATGAGGAACCCTATGGGTCCTTCTAATCTGTTGTGTAGATTTAGTAGGATCATCTTCCAAAAATCTTTATAGAATGAGCTCAACGTCCATATTTGCAGCAATTCCTCATTATTTATCATTAACATATCTATCTTTATCTATCCTCTTACTAAATTTGACATGAATATAGCTATTCTAAAGGAAATAAAAACATTAAACCAAAATCACATTCCACTATATTGTATTATATATTTAGTGTTCATTATTTTCCTTGTTATAACGAAAAAATATATTTTTTAGACTTAAGTTCATCATTATCTTAATCCAAACATATCACAATTTCATTACTACCAAAAATCAATACATATGATAGTGTATGATTTTTTTAAAATAAAAACCTCATATTATTTATATAGGATTTCATTAGATTGATAATTTTTAATTATGAATATAATAGTCTCCAGATCATAACCCAAAATTTAATTAGAAGGTCATATTTACTCATCATCAATCAATATTTGTATAATAATGTAAAATTCCCCTTATTAGATAAACCATTCTATTATTTTTTCAATACTAAGGGAGGTGTGAATCTATTTATTAATCCGTCATATGATTAATGAATTATATGATCATGTATTCCCAAATCTTTCTTAATTGGGGAATTTTAATACTTTTTCCACTTTAATTTTATAATTCAATCTCAAACACTATTAATTTTTAAAAAGTTTCATACTTGTGTCACATAGAAAACACATAACCATTTTGATTAATGTTATTAATAAAATTTACTAAGAATCTATAAACACCCACTTTTTTAGTTCCCAATGGTTTATATACATAATAATATATTAGATCCAATAGTCTAATAGCAATATTACATTTTCCATTAAAGTGTTTTTCGATCAGTTTTCAGAATAAAAAATATTCTCCCTTCTAAAAATATTGATAATTGAATTGTTCCAATAATCCTTCTCAATGGGATCATTGGGGGTTTTTCTCATTTATATTTATATGACAATAATGAAAATTATAAGTTGTACTAGAATCATCAATGAACATCATATTATTAATAAAATAAGGATTAAATAAATAAGGAATGTATATTACATTTACCATATTCCCAATTTAATAAATTATTTCATTCATATATATATATATAAATAATATGGTTCATAATGATGAAACACCCCCATTATTTTAAAAATAAGACACATAAATCAATGTTATATTTATGTTGGGAAAATAATAAATTTTCTCCAATTATAGTATTGATCTACTTTGTTTTGATAGGTCATATGTGTCGACTTATAATGAAATAACTCTTACTCTATTACCCACAAAAAATATATAAATCAGAATTAATTTAATTACAAACTATCTCAACATGTGTTTAACATCAAAAACATGTGATGCGTACCAATTATACAATACAAATGAGGATGAGTTCATGAAATTGATCTATATTACATTCACATTTAGATTCTCACAATGTATCTATTTAAGAAAAATTCTCCACCCCAGATAACAATGTTTAATTATTCACATATTTATACCTATAGTTTATCTTAATATTATTATCATGACCTAAAAAATATAAAATTAAGACTTATCTATTTGTGAGTATCATTATTTATATATTTTTTGTGTAATTTTAATGAATATACTGATAATAAAAATGATATCCCTACACATCAAATCTATTTAGTGACCCGAGAACCATATTTGAGAATGTAATTATTATTCTAGCGGATTACACTGAACAATTATTTATTTATGTATGGAATCATATTAGCCATTAGAATTTTTATTTATGAAAACATTATTTTGAAAATATTTTCTCATTTCTATTAGATAGTAAAACTCAACTATTTTACTCTTGTATCCAATCTTTTAATGTTTTTATGCTATGTGTTACCAAAATATCATGATGAGATTTCATTACCTGGTATTCTAGGTTTTCTATTTAACTATTTCATCAATAATATAATTCATTAGAACCATGGTATGGTATAAATATATTATTTAAATGATCAACATCTTAACATGTGCTGGTTTGGATGAAATATCATAGTAGTATTTAAGGGTGATTTATTTTAAAAGAATCAGTAGATTAATTTAACACAAATTTATATTAAACTCATTTCATAGTAGGTAATTTTTAAGGTTCACTTGATTTATTCCTTTGTATTTACATGTATATAATGATTTACCTTTGGAAATAATATTCCATTAACCGACTTATTGTGTTCCCACAACATTAATGTTTAATTCATTACAAAATTGACAGGATGGTGTGCCTCTACAATAATTAATATATAAACTTTTACATACATATAAAAATACATATCTTGTGTAATGTATATGAAATATTGACTTAAAAAAATTTATCTATATGATCTTGATAGTTTACGCATGATTAATCCCAATGTGATTGATTGGAAACCTATCATCATCTTAGAATAAG
Source organism: Viscum album (assembly GCA_963277665.1). Classification (NCBI taxonomy): domain Eukaryota; kingdom Viridiplantae; phylum Streptophyta; class Magnoliopsida; order Santalales; family Viscaceae; genus Viscum; species Viscum album. The sequence goes on along the minus strand of OY728161.1, from coordinate 458,302,992 downwards.
TCTTAATCTTCTAGGATATTGAGTAGTATATCCCCAATTTCATCTCCTTGGGGAGACATTAATCAAGTGGTAATTAAATAGATCATATCTATAAAAATTAATATACGCAAAATATATTCATCAAATATTCTCAATCTCATAACTATATAAACAAATTGATGTGATGGTAGATAGAAATTAAAGATTAGGATACAATTCATAGAATTTAGTGAAAGGATCTATGTTCAGGAAGTAATTTATCATATAATTAAAGCTTATAAAATATTCATAATTGATAACTATCTTATAAAAATGAATATAGTAATAGTATAAACTAATAAAGAAACAGATTATTTATCATCGATAATATGAGAAAAAATAAGAACTTCTCAATTTTTTAGCCCTGTGAAGTATTTATTAATATTGTATAACACATTGAAAACTATTTATAAACAATTATAAAATTAGTCAAAATTGTTTTGTAATAAAATATTCCAGATGTCATATTTTACAAGTGATAATCTCATTATCATTGAAAAATATAACTATTTTATGATATCTTCATCCATACATGGAAATCACATACGATGAAACTAAATTTTATTATGGGTTATAACATATATTACTAATTATGATTTCTGATATAGTAATTAATCTATTATATTTAATGATATAGTATATATCATATTTATTAATAAATACTCTGTTTTTTAAATCCCTAATTCTATCAAGCATTATCTATAACAAAAAATATTGAACAAAATGATGATCTTAGGGTATATCATACTATATGATATTGAATATTCACATGGTACGACTAATAAAAACATATGGATTTCCACATTTCAAATAATACAATATTGATTCATATTTTTTAGATATAAATTTCTTTAAAACTCCAAAATAATTTATGAGTTAAATACTTATAGATAATTTCTCTGAAACAAATTTTTAGTTATATGGTATTATACTATGATCATTATAAACGTTAAAAACTCAATATAAATATTTTCTATCATAAAGGAAGTAAATGTTCATTGAAAATGATTAATATATCATGAATTTAGTAGCCTCTATCATAATGGATTAATATTTTTATTGATAAAAAATTTATAAAATGATAATTATTTCATCTATAGGTAAATGAATTTTCATAGACACGTGATTGTATTTTTAGGGACTAGAAGCACAAAAGGGGTTTTATAACCTTCACCAAGTGACAAATTAAGATTTTAGATGAAGAGAAGGCTTTTATAAGCATGTTTGTTAATTGGAAACACCAACACGATAGATCATAGATATTTTATAACCAACCTTGATGTTATTTATTTAATGATGAGTGTCATAAAATCATATGTAGTGGGTCCTATATCATTGAACATATAAGATACATCATGTTGTAGAATTATATGAACTACTTTAATAAATATGCACAAAATGTATAAATCATTCTAGATGAATTATAATCATCTAATATGTGAAATAGATGAGTTTCATGAATTTGGGATCCCATGAATCATATATCATATTCTAATCGTTTAATATTATATTGGAAATTTGAGAATATTAATCCCTTTTTTCTATATCAACATATAATAATGTATGATATAGATATCATGCATTCCATACTATATGATACCAATGTGTTGTAAAATATAACATACCCTTTTTAGTTCATATTCATCATTATATTTTTTCATCCTACAGCAGATATTTCCATTTTTTTATATACATAAAAAATGATAGCTGAGTAGGAAAATGGTTATAATCTCTTAAATGTTTTAAAAATGTTGTTTAAGAAAACATGAATAAAATTTATAATAAGTATCATTAAATGATGTAACTAACCCATTCGTAAAGTCCATTAATGAATAGAGAATAAAAAACATTTTTATTTTCAAAAAATCCCCTTATATTCATTGAAATTCTCCCATTATGATGTAGGTTAATATCCTTCTATTGTATTGAATATATTCATGTAAAATAAGAAACATTTTATAGAAAACAAAAAATCAATCTTTTATGAAAATTATTTGGGGAAAAATTTATCTAACATTAATTTTTAATTTCATGGATCAAATATCATTTAAAATCTTTAATATCTTTCAAAATATATCTAGAATAATTATAGATGACTTGAAATTTTTTGGAAAATGCATTATTAAATGATGTAATATTTTTCAAATAAAGATTTCTTTATAATTATGAATAATTTTTTGAGATTCAATAGGTATATTATATAGCGTAATTTATTAACCTCTAAATTTTAAATTTTAAATTAATATTATACAGAATATGTGTTATACAAAAAATGTTCTCTCATAGTGAGATATATGAAATTATGATGTGATAATACCTATTTAAACTCTAGTTTGTTCCCTAAATATTTCCCCCTCATCCTACATAAATTATGAAAAATTATTATGATATAATAAAATGATTGATGTTCTAATTCTTAAAATGTTAGCATACATGGATGATGCAAATGTTAATCCTTTTACCCCTCAATACACCATCAATCTTTCACTCATTCATAAATCCGAAAATATTATTTGTTGACCTACATAAAGGTATCATTTAAATCATAAATTAGAATAATATAAATCTATACACTACAGAAGAAATGATTATAGAATTAATATAATTTTTATGGCATTATTTTCAGTCATTTATGGAATTATCCTTATAAATAACTATTAGAAATGAATTAATAATCCTTTGTGCATAAAAATTCCAAATTTATAAATTATTTTTTTCCATTTCATAGCTATATTATTCTAATAAATAATTTATCATGATGATAATAAAATCAAAATGAAAATAGAACCAAAAAACAATATTGAAACCACTCAAGAAACAATTCACAATTATATGAAAAAGAAAGTGTTATCAAAAGACCAAATTATAATATATAGTAATTTTAATGAGATTATTATAATGTTCAATTTAATGATATTTAATTCAATGATAAAGACCCATTTGACGGATTCACAACATCCCTTTTTCCTATTCACTTCATAAATGGATCTTTAAAGGATCCCTTGATAATCTGATCTGATATTTTCAAAATATTTATATTACTTACAAAGGATATTGGAATTTGTTTTCCTATGATTTAATTTCATCAATGATAATAAAAATTAATTGTTTGATCAAAAATAAAAATTTCAATTCATTATTTAATATTTATCTCATCTAAATGCATCCTTTGATTGATTTGGGAAATTTGGTTTTTTAAAAATTAACATTTAGAATAGTTATAATTCACTAAAACCATAAATAGTCCCCACCTAATAATATAAAATTTAGAAGTAGTTTTATTTTTTTGAGAAAATTATTCACATTTTATTAACTCTCTAGATCACATAAAACAACTCAAGGATATTTAATTTTTCATATAAAGTGCCCGAAACTATTAAATTGATTATGTTGATAATAAAATTTTGGAAACTCTTAGTACATATTTATATATTGTTTTTTTTAATTGAATAATTGTAACAATAGAATGTTATGATGATGAGGTATTGTGAGTTATAGTGAAATATACTTGTTTTGATATACTATTTTGATCAATATATTGATTTTGTTTTTTATGATTGAAAGATGATCATCCTTATGAGATTACTGTGAAAAAATACATGCTTTTAAACAAATCAAAACATTAAATAATTTTAACTGCATTGGTGAAACCTATTAACTCAATATATGCTAAAATAAAACATTATTTTTTTAATTTTATAATGAATCTAAAAACTGTCCATATAGAATACAGAAAATATTTCATTTAAAAAAATTATTAAAAAAAATTAAAAGTGAAATAATACTTTGTTTAAAAGGAATTTAACTCCAAATAAATACATTTAAAGTATAATTTTAAGAATATGGAAATCAGAAAAAATATTAAAAAGATAAATATTTTAAACATTTTCATTGATGGTTTTAAAACATAGTGCCTATAAAATGTAAAAAAAATGAATTTACTAGGATGAATATGGTGAATGAGCTCAATATTTTGTCACCTTTAGAATAATAATCAGGACATAATTTTCATTTTTATGAATCAAATTTAATTTTAAAACCATATAGGATAAATGGTTATGAATGATTAATGAAGTTATAATCATCGAGGTGATAGGTTGTATATAAAAATGAGTATCATTTCCATTTTTAAATGATAAAGTTGGAAATAATGTAGGTAATTTTTTCCTCATGTAATTATTATTATATTATAAACATCATATTATATCATTTAATTAAATTATCTTATATATATAATCCATCATGTCTGGTTATGGAAAATGTATCAAATCTCTTCGTTAAGGAGGTAGTCCACACATAAGCTTGTACGACGTAATCATATTTCAATGGATTGAATCGTAAAGAAATAAATGATATATTATAATAAAATAATTATAATTTTGATATAAATATAATATATATATATATATATTATAACCATAACTATAACTATCCATGATAGGCTATGGTGGGAAAGAAATGACATCGGTGCATGAGGTGGTAGTCTTCTATATATAGAAGTGATAGTTATATTTCATATTTGATGGAATAAGATATGTATATAAGTTATTAATTTAACATAAAACCATATAATTATATAAAATATTCTTGTTTTATTATTTTAGAGTATTTTAGGAATATTTGAAGGATTTATAAGAATAAATCATACAAAAATATTCAACTTATTACATTAAATTATGTTTAGAAAAATTCTTTTTCATTAATCATTAAAACCTCAATTATTGGTATTCATCCAAAAATAAGACCACTAGAATTTGTCTATGGATATTATTAAGCTATTTTTTCATGTATTGCATAAACTAAAATACTTTTTTTGGGTGTTAATAAAAATGGAGAGGAGGTTCCCATTTATATGTGAGGGATGGGGCACTATCGGAATTGAAAAAAATATTAAAGTAATATATTTTAATTTTCAATTTATAAATTCAAAAAACATAAATAAATATAATATATGAAGATTATTTATATAAATAACATCGTCTAATATATTTTTTACATGTTTATATTTGGATTCTATTATTATCACATTTTTTAATTTGTGTGAACCCTTATTGACAATTTCAAAGAAAACAATTTTGTTGTTATTAAGGTTAAAAATAATCTATTTAAAAGTATAATTTGTACATAAATATAGAATGTTTTATATTTTTATTCATCCAAAATACAATTTTTTGATGAGAATATTTTTAGGAATTTAAATATTTTAAAAAAAATTATTTATTGTGAAATTACATTAATGTCATTTTCTAAACAATTAATATAATTCGATATTGAAAAAAACATGTAAAATAGAATTCAAATATAATGCATTCATTCATAACTATAATGTTATATTTATCTACTAAATTTTTGAAATAGAATAATTCATTAATATTATATTACCAATAATATTTTTAAAATCACTTATTTTATTTTTCAATTAATGAAGGAAATATAGTTTTAACAATGTGTATGTATTTTAGGTAATTATATAGTTACTAAAATTTAAAAATAGATTATCATGATAAAAAGTCATTAATCTATAAAATTACTATTTACAATGGAACATAGAATATGTTTATACCAATGTGAAATATTTATAGATAATAAAAAAATAGAATGGAATTCTAGAATACTCTTTATATAAAATAATATAATGATCACAATCACATAAATATTGTCACAACATTCCATTATTTCAAAAACATGGATATAAATAGGTGAAATAATGTAATCAAATATAATAAATCGTTTATTATGATTATTTCTTCTTATCATGTTATATTGTGACATGTGTCTAATATAATAGCATGTGATGATGGATGATATCATCTCAGTTCCTCGTCATTGAGACCTAAGTGAAAGCCCCTTTCTCATTCGGTTGATTCAACTATGATCTTATGGAATTAGTATCAAACCCAAAACATGAGATAGGTAATTATAAAACAAGAGATGGAGTTTAGTAACTGAGTAAGACATTGATAATTACATAACTTGAATTTACATGAGAATTACCTCAAAACGCCCCCCCCCCCTAAAGGGACATGTAGACAGAAAAAAGGAATCGAGGACCTTTGTCTATGTGAGAGAAAATAAGGGGGACAATAAAAAAATACCTCAACAACATTGTGTAAGGGATGTGGTTTTTAAACCAAAATAACCCCCACATCCCAGTACATACTAGGATAATGACCAATCAATGTGCGCATCTAAGCCAGTAGGACCTTGACCAAGATACAGTGAACTAGTGGTGTACCAACGGTATATCGGTGGATACAAACTACAAAACCATACACATAAAATTCCACTCATTCTCTCCCATTAACATTGAATTCCATACAATTCATTTTCCATTATAATAAACACATGGTTGAAAAAATCATTGGATTTTAAATATGTTCCAATACCTAATTAAGAATTTATCATATTAACTAAATGTTATTTTCAAAAAAATCTTGAAATAACAACTCATCTATAAAGATACGGTGGAAAAAAGTCATCACCATAACACATTTAATCCCCCATTATTCCCTATGGTTACAAAATTATACACACCGACCTACCTTGGTAATAAATTTCTTTTTAAATATCTATACTATATCCTCAACATCCTAGTGTTCCCCTAAAGTGATGTATCAATAATTATGTAGTAAAAAAATAAAAAACAATCAATTTCATGTCTTCAATAGAAAATTATTAAGGAAATTCTTTTGGATAACCATCCATCCTGAGAATCCTGCATGTATTCATCCAACTGGTCATTTGACCTATGGTTCTCCCCACCATTGAATTTAGCTAATAATTCATTATTTATGATGTCAGAATGCATCCTACATTAGAATTTCTTACTGAATAACTATATCTATATTATAAATAAAAATAGTGTGGTTTATTATTAATGAACTAGTTCATACCTATGATCATTATTTAAAATATAATATCCCATTGTTGTTTATAAAATTACAAGTCAAATTAGAAACTCCTAATTTCTGAATTCTACCAAAAAAGAATAATAATTTTACATGACCCACTTGTCACATCTAAAAAATGCATCCCATATAGTTTCAATTCACTATATCCAATAATAAGCTAAACCACTAGTCTGGTCTCATATGGACTAACTTTTCTAAAATGTTTAGATTCCACCTACCAAAATATCAATATGAAACACTATCCTATTTCCCCAACTCCTAGAGACACCCCATTATCATTTAGATATTCACTATAAATTACATACCAAACATTTTATGAAATTTCATTCTGATAACACCTGCCAACTAAAACGATCATCATTATCTACCACACCATGTGAATTTTTTCACCTATGCTATAATAGCTCCAAATTATATCAACTTATTTGGATCTTGAATCTGATAGTTTGATTCCACCAAATTCCATTCCTGATATTATACCAAACATTCACTAATGAATCAGGATGCATCAATACTATTTTATATCCATTATTATAATTCCAAAAAATATTCTTGGGGTCTGGTTCCATGAACCGATTTTCATACCTACATGGGTTCACATTACTAATGGTTGACATCAGGATCCCATATATTGGATCATAACTATCATTAAATCACTAGAAAAATTCTGAACTCCATGGACCGCACTCAGTATATCTCTAATCATTCTGCCTTGACATGTACAGACCCTCCCATTCCCATGTCTGATGATGAACAAAATTTCCCATTCCCATCACATGGAACATTTCATATAGAATTACTATAAAATAAATTTATAATCTGAGTCTCCACCCTCAAAAATCCATTGGTGGACTCACAACCATATGTATTAACTAATTTCACTCTATATGAATGAATCCTTGTTAGTTTTAACCATAATTGTACCTATTCATATCCTCCAGATCCAAACTCGCAAGATTCCTAGGTCTTTTAGGATTACAAAAAAAGAATTAATACATGACTGCTGACCATCACTCATTCATTAACCCCCAATAATTTCACATAATAGAAGTGTAATACCTCACCCCATTTATAAATAATTATGTATTCTCTTATACCACTAAACCACTGATCATGACTCAAAATTCAGTGAGTAGAATTCTATCATGATAGGGTGGAATTTACTAATTAACTAGTTGATAATTCATATTTCATATTAGTTCCACCCTTCTAGAATCATAAAAAATATATATAATTTATATAAGTGTTATTCAATATCACTGATTTCAAGGATATCCATATATAACTATGGATTACTCCATTGTAAAACATCCTCAAATCCAAATAGGATCACTACATACACTCATCATCGAAACCAGGAACCAACCTATTCCAAACATGTCAACATTATTATCTTCCATCATAAATTATTCCATGTAATGAGTTTCTACCATTTCTCTCACAATGTACTAAAATATATAAAACATAATTATGTTTAGTTACCCAAATGGTTATACCCATTGAAAACATCATTTTCACCAAGAAACATAAGGTTATTCATCATGAACTGAAGTCATAACCCTGCTGATTCTACCGCCCCAATAAACCTATGTGCACTGATATCAATCAAATTCACATAAAAATTATTTACATATATGAAAAAGAAAAAATAAAATATGACAAAACCCCTTTCATAATCCATATTAAAAATAAATAGGCACCAAATCACTAAAACTCATAGTCATCACTCAATTTACCAATTACTCACACATAGAAAAAAATGGGATCCAATAATTTTTAAAACATACGAGTCATCTTATTCTCTCGCATCTAAAAAATCAACATACCAATCCCTAAAATTTAGTATAGGGTCACATATATATACCTCTGACATCTCACGAAAAAACTACCAGACCATTAGCAAAAATATTATCACCAAGCATCGACCTACAAGACTTCTCCCTCGAGGATCACGCACCCACTGGTCATCAATACTATATAAATATAATTCATTCATGGTGGAGTGTAACAAGTAAAAAAATCACAAATTTTTTTATATATAATAACATCATAATCTTAAATGGAAAAAAACAATATATATTTTAATTGACTCATTAAGTAACTGAACCAAGAAACTATAAACCCACATGGGGTTATAACTAAGGTATCATGGGCCTATGCCGACCTACTTGGGTTATTGAATTTCATATACCAAAATGGACCATTACACCATATTCCTAATGGATTCTCTAAACATATATCCATATGAAATTCCATTATAACAAAATAAATATACATTTTGGTCAAACTGACTATAAATTCACCATGTACATATATGGGAAAACAATATTTGAGTATTTTATGACTCTTTAAATAATTAAACCTTAGGAAAACTACAAACTACACACTAGAGAGCCCCAATATGTCATGTCAGTCCTATTTTAAAAATCATGATATTTGAACAGAATCCTCATACCACAGTGATCGTAGAGCTAAATCCAATAACTAGATTCATCTCAAAAGGACACGAGATAAAAATACTACGATAATACTATCAAACTCAAACAACATGGGTGCGAAATAAGGGAATACGAAACCATTCATAATATCACATAGAATTAAATATGATTCCAACCCTATAGTAATGAGGAATTATAACTAGAATTGGTTTTCATAACACTCCAACCCAATATCCATCACCTTCTCGAATACAATCCCATATATCATGACTACAATTTACCATATATATATATAAATAAAAAAAGGCTATGATACCAATTTTTAATATCTCCCCACCCAAGAATTGTAATCAATTATAATACTTGAGGTCACAACAAACATGAGGTATTTCTCCCTAAACTCCATACGATTTTGACTAGTAATAGCGGTATAAGGAGTTACAATGGGAAGTATATACCCCATATATTAGAGTGAAGAATCATAATAGTGATATCATAGTTTTATAGACAAACCATATAAATTAAATATTTTATATAAATAAGAAATCCCTAAATATTAATACAAATGTGATACATACATATAGTCATAAAATCTAAATCACCCACTATGATGAATTCATAATCTGAGTATATAATAAGTGTAAATAAGCAGTGAAATTTATGTACATATGGCTCAGATAAAATCATTGATCCTCACCTAATCATGAACACAATGTCTCATGTGATCTAGTTTATCTTGATCATGTAATCTCAAGCCATAGTTTAAATTGAACTTGTAGTAAGCAATGTATTCATGGGCACCCAAGTTCCATGGTATCCTATGTTGGGTGTAACTACAACACTCTATTGGGAACCACCAACATAGAACTATACAATCCAAAAACATAGTGATATTTTAATGTTTAATTATTTTCAAGGAACAATAAAAACTTATAAAAAACCATAAATGTTCACTCTCAATCATCTGGTAAAGGAGACCGATTGACCATACCTTATTTGGATAGTGTTAGGGTGTCTCTGATAACATCACAATGGTTGTTCTAGACTAGTAACATGTCAGATAAAAATCCCTAGAATCCCTAAAAATATCCCCATTTTTTGGGGATCAACCCCATGATAGTACTAACATATAAAATCCAAATTCATGGAATCCATAATATCAAGCCACATGAATATGAAGACTCTAATAATATACAAGTCCCAAACCCATGGTAGTCGAACAGTAACCCCACTGCACTAAGGTTCCATACATTGAAACTAAAAACATATAATTTCTAAATTTATTGTATATTTAATAGTATACATGATGTAAATCCACGGAAACCTATTTTTATCATCATGAATCTAGTTCCCCATCACCTGATTGTCCCAAAATTGAATAACTAAATCAATAGTAGCTGAAATATTATTATGTGAGATCTAAATCCATCCAATACCAATATATTTTATTCCAATATCCAAATCCATTACATCTCCCATTAGATTCATATACATTTTTTATGGATGTTTTTTATAGCATAAAATCACATACTTAAAGGCATCCACTAGGAAATTTTCTATTTCATAACAGAACTACCTCGATGTTTTATACCAAGTCCAAACACAAAAAAGAAGAATGAAACAAGGAAGTAAAAAACCTAAATCCATAATATAAGTATGTAACATGGAAAAACATCTTTCCTCGGTCAACGTATCACTGTGAAACCTAGTAGGGTCCCCTAGTTTACTAAAAAATACGGACACCCACATGGGTTCCTCTAATAAAAATTAGAACTCCTGACCCCTACCCATTCCCATGGGTAACACATCCCTCACCAAGTCACAATATACTAATAGTATTATAGGCCAACTTGTGTAATCCTTATAGTAATACCATTAAAGAGATAGTATAAATTACATATTGAAATCCAATGTCACTTAAGGTTAGTCATTCACCCACCCATAGTCATTATAAGTCTCACATGGGACACCAAGTACCAATTCAACACCCTAAGCAATAAGTAAGGTCCTTGAAAAGATACCCTAGGGATTATATCTAACGTTTTATTTTTTTATTTAACAAATCCCCTATCAAGGGGTCCAAATGATCTAATAATACAATATGAAATACCTCCATTATCATTGGTAGAGGCATAAAGTTAGCATGCATGTCCTAACATAGCTTTGCAACATGGTCCCAATCAGAGAATATACTAATAATTATGAAATTAATGGATCATTAAAAATTTAATCTGAGTATAAATACATCCATATGGTCAAAGAGAGTCATAAAAAGAACCATAAAAAATGATTATACATTATATATTGTGGATAGTACCACATACCACTTTGTAGTATTCTTTTAGTTTAACTACAATGATTAAAAGATCCAACAATTTTTTATGTACTATGTAATATATTTCATTTTCAAAAGACATTTAAACCCCCCAAATAAATCATAGATTCCAAAAATGATCAATTACAACATTTAAAATTACATTAAAAATTTAATTCAAAAAGGAAATAACATCCAAAAATCTCAGTGGTGGCCTCATTTCACTAGGACCTCAACAAAACATATTAGAACAACCAACAATGTTCCACTGACCGTAATATGCTACAAAAACCTACATTGTGTTACCGATTCTATACAAAATTTCATTCAAATATAAGGTAAAATATATGAATAATTTATATAATGATCTGCCACCATAGTAATGATGTTTGATGAGAGAAAATATAATCTCATTTCCTCCTCTATGAGGGATGAGAAAAATACCCATCTCATTGGGATAATTTCACCATCCACCTGTTGAATTAGAATTAAATCCTAAATTAATATGGATGAAAATTAATACAATATGGGAACATGATAAATGGATTTATACATATTCAATGATGTAACATTATTTTATGTGAATGGAAACATAAAAACCCTCACTTGAAGAGGCCTGGAGAAGAAATAAAGGGTTTATAGGGAAATGGGTATTTTTTTCCAATTTACCACCACAAACTATTGATTGTGACCACTTCTACTACCTTTCACCTTCCCAAGAAAATATATATATATTGGTTGAAAACTACATCCTCAATTACCCTACCCTCTTACGTTGTTTTCTTTTTTCATATGGCCTCCATCAATACCTGCCTCAATGTTCAAAAATACCAATTTGAGGTTTTTATTTGCTCAAAATTACATTCTAATTTTTGGTTCAATATTAGTCCCATCAGAGAATTCAAAATTTAAAAAATAGAAAAAATTTCAAACTTATACTTTTGTAGTGTGTATTATAGTCACCCTACCCTTGTTAATATAGTTTATAGGTCTTGGCCTATGTGGAATAACTAGTTTCCCCACAAACACATATTTTCCCTCTCATGGTCCAACTCATGTCCTTTAACGGTTCAACAAACTAATGTTAATCCCAAAAGGAGAAAAAGTTCTATTAGTGTTCTTTTTTCACACTCACACACACTCAGAGGAACATCAAAGGAGTTCACCAATATTTACACTACTATATAAAAATCACACATACCTATGAAGTCATAATCTATTAGGATCTCAAAAATAGAGGTTTGACATATTTAAAAGTGATAAAACATTTATTAATTATACACTTTAACTATCTATGTTGTTACACCCCCATAGAGAATAACATCCCCATTATAAACATGACAGGTCAATCCAGGTAGTGATACTCCAATTATGGAAGGGTTCCATTATGATACTATTATAAAAATTATTCCCTACTAAGAGTATATGGAAAATATTTTTTTAATATTTTTTGGTAGTTATTGGAGCACAAAACTCCACATGTTTCCCTGTAGATACATGTTAACAGATACTGAGGGACAAACCACATGGTCAAATAGGTCAAAAAACTAAGTAATATCACCATATTCTGATAAATTTTTAATTAAATTGATCATTCCTCACCAAAATAATCCTTTTGAAAAATCAAAGGAGTTCACCCATTCCCACACTACTCCAAATAGAGAACACTTAGCTATGGAGTCCAAATGAGGTAGGCTCTATAATATAATGATGCAGCTTATAGGAAAGGATAATAACATTTATCCTTTTAATAAAAATACTTTCTAGTTTGTTAATAACTATGTGGATAACATATAAGTACTTTTGTGACTAATAATAATAAATAGTGGTGAACCACATGGTTGGTTTATGTTTCCAAATACAGTGCGGCTAAACCATGTGACCCATCATATTATTTTAAAATGAAATTTTTCACAAATTAATTCCGGATTTTATGTATACATTACTCCTTATTCCTCGTATCTCATGTGAGGAATTTCCTCTTTCAAGAATGGAATTCCTACCATCTTTATTTTCATGTTATCCCATGAAAATTTGGTGAATCCTTCGAATTATACATGCATTCTTTTTTAGATTCCACCTCCCTTATTCTTCTTATACCATACTAATTCACATACTTTTCCCTCAAAAACAAATTAAAATCGTAGTAAAATAAGGGGATTGAGATGGGTTTTTATGAGTTTGTTTTGATTTTATGTTTTTGATAATTCCATTTTATCCCTTCTAGTTTTATATTGTGAAGGTAATGATGTTTTGTCACTTCTGAGGTTGGTGTCTGAAAATATCTTTAAATTTTTTATATATTGTATTACTTCACTTGTTTTCCCTTTTTATCAATATTTAATATTGGTAATAATTCATAATTTTTGATATACCTAGATTATATATTCATTTGGTTGCTGTTGGAAAATGGATTTTTCCATAGATTTCAGAAAAATAATCCACCAAATTCATTCAATGTGTTTGATCAAATGTCTCAAAGGAAAAAATTTGTCTCAAATGTGTTTTTAAAGAGGCAATATGAATGAGGGTGTTTATTTTAATTTTATTTCTGTAATATGGATTTTTTATGCTTGTAAATGTATTTTTGGGTTTACATGGGAGACTATTTGTGTGTTTTATTGGGATAAGTATTATTCTAGACTTAGGTGTGGTGGTTTCTATGGGTATTTTCCCATTATACTAGGAGAAAGATAATGTTTACTAATTTTCATTGATATAATATATTTTTTATGAGTTTTTTTGAATGACACATATACACCTAGATCAAAATGGTCATGTATCTCCCATGTTCCATATGTATTTGGTGTATTGATGCCGGATTATCTTGTCCATTTTTACATGTTTTTGGATATTTTGGTGATTCATACAACATATAAAATTCTTTTTAGATTCAATAATTATTTCAATGTAATATATATTTTAAGGATTAACTTTTTTAAATCAAAGTGATTTATGAAAAAAAAATTAATGAAAATATTTTCAAAATATTGACTTCAAACTATAATCATTGGTTTTTCATTATAAAATTTGATATGTAATAAATGTTAGTATCATTATAGTATTTTTCTCACACCCTTCATATGAATTTGTGCATATACAGAGCTTATTTTATTGTATGTTTTTAGGTAAATGAAAATATTATCATCATTGATCATTTTATTATTATTTAACCTTACATGATATGAGTTTTGTGGTGTCTAAGGTATACAATGATACATATTTTCTAGTAGTTTCATAATCCTATGTATTTTTTTTTTTATTTTGGTATTTTATAATGAATTAAACAATTAGGGATGACGTATGTGTTGACTCACATGATTATTTATGTGAAATTTTTTATTTCTGGACATCATTACCTTGTGGTACAATTAATGAGATATTTGTATATTGTTACTACTTATACTATGTCTTTAATGATTAATATTATTATAATTATTTATTTATCAATGTGGTTTATATACGTAATAACATGAAAATACATAATCATAGGTGAATTTATTTATGTATTTTAATGTAAATTAATGATTAAAACACTACCATTATTAAACATTAATCCATTTCACTAGTAACTAGTCTTTTTTGATTAGGAATACACCCTAAGTCATGTGTAAGGCCAACCTGGGTGACGAGTTTCTACACTAGGAGTAAGTATTATGTCCTTAGGGACATTGATAGGTTTATATAATAATTTCATCCTTTGTGAGTATTACTAATTACTATTTAGATAATTTCCCAGAGATGAAAAAACTAAATTTATTTATATACAATGGAAAAAATAATTATTTAGATTTTATGATATGGTGAGTCCCATAATTGGGTTTGGGATATGTTTTACATTTAATTTCCACAAGAAATGAATAAATTAAATATTATTACAATTTACAATAATATGTATTGAATATATTTACTCAAGGTAGTCATACATTTTAAGTGAATATAAGGAAAATATTGTATGAACTTATTATTTAATATTAATAGTTTGTTTGAAATTTTACTAGTATAATGGGTCACGTTGATAACTCATATTTTATTATAAAAAATATTTTATTTATTTAGCGTGTGATAAAATGTTTATGAATTTATTTATGGGTATACTATATCATATGTTTCATTAATTTAATATTTTTATGTTTAATATTTTTTAAATTCTAACTAATAAGTTAAACAATGTTAAACCATCTTATTTAATCTACATTGAAAAGTAAATTCATAGGACTATTCATCCGATGAATTTGGGAAGTAATTACTTCTATATTAAACATCCTAGAGAGATGATGTAAGGATATTAGAACTTGAATTCATGGAATTACATCCAAATAAGTGGATAAATTTATATGTGATCATCAATGAATGAAATTTTTCATTGGATCCCTATACTAGTGATTATAAGTCAACAATCAACATAGTGTTAGGATTTCAAGCATGTAGGGCTGATATTAAGGAGTCCAGGTTGGGTGACAATGATAAAAAATCATAAAAATGATTGCAACACTTAATACTTTTTTAATTGAATGTTGTAATAGTTTATTTTTATTTCTATTAGTATTCATAATCACTAATGATAATCTGGTGGCTGCTGAGATGTGCTTATGACAGAAATAACGCCGATCACAACATAAAAAATTTATATTTTAGATATTTTTGGAATAAATTCTATCCAATGAATTAAAAATAGGTATGAGAGTGATTATGCGACTATAATGATGAATTAAAAATAAAATGTCATGAATTCTAGTATATGGACATGATATGATCCCAATTCCACTAACAAAATTTTGATCCATGTGGGATGGTCGAGCTATGGTCATTAAAAGATCAAAGAAAATGAAGTTTTCTAATAAAACTAAAATTTGCAATTTTTATTAACATAAAATTAATTCGAATACTATCAGAGCACCTAGTCAAATGAATAAAATCATATCTAATAGTATATCGAGTAGAGGTTTTTCCCTGAAAATGAAAACAAATAGATTAATATATAATATAACACACACAAAAATACACACACATATATATATCATCTGGAATATTAACCCATGGGTCAATATCAACTGATTAATATTTACCCATGAATATTTACCTAGTAATAATACCATGTGATAGTACCAAAAACCTATTCATGGGTTATAAATACATTATACATCCAATAAATTCAAAAAAAAATTTATATATTTTTTGAATTTAATAATATTTTCTTGGGACTATTTTTCTTGTATTTAATGAATTAAAAATTGATTAATTTATTTATTTTTTCACAATAAATATCATTTAGCATAATTTATTCAATCCATAAATTTATTACACAATCATAATACATTCTAATTTATCAATGTCCCTAAACTACCAAGGAATGTTTTGATTTTTAAATTTTTATTTATTAAATAGTAAAAAAATTTAATTATTAATTTTTTTAACATATGATTATATAAAGATCTTATTTATTTTAATTATTTGTATAAAGGTGTGTGTTACCAGATAAAAGTTAATTCTTATTATGGTTTATTTTGGATATCCCTTCAAATATGTGAAAGTAGAGTAGCATGATTATTAGGATGAAGGGTGTTAGAGTTCATTATATTACATTGAGACGCACTTGATGGGTCTTTGAATCATTGGATGGGGTGTATAGTGTAAATTGATTTAGAAAATACACTACTCAAGGATTTACCCCTAGGGTCTATGATGATCTAATATTTTATTAGTGGATCAAAAATTATTATTTTTTATGATCATATTTTTAGTTTTTTTGGTATGGTTTGTTTTGTGGTATTCACAGTATATATATGGGACCACATAAAATTATAAATTAACATGAATATTTAAATGGATATACAAATTTAATATTTCCTATGTAAAATATAGTAATATTGTGATTGTGGTCATATAGAAAAATCCTGTCAAATAGAAAAATATTTATTTTACTATTAATAATTAAAATCCCTCAAAAAAATTCATTAACTACTTCCATCCCTTGAATTTTATAAAAACTATATGTATTAGGTTCTGTTGAATCCATTTTGAGGGTGTGTCTTACTACTGTGGTGATATTATTAGAATGACATGTTGAAATACCACATATTAGCCAAAATTAATAGGATATTTCTAGATTTGTAGAATTTTAGATTAAAATAATTGACTAAAGAAAGGTTATTATTTTTTAGATATGGGACTCCAATCATTAAATCAAGGAGTAGCGAGTTAATGTGTGGGGCTAGGAAAATCTAATTGTGGAACTCTTGAGGTATTGGGGTAGCCATATTGTGGTCAATGAGTATTGGAATTAAATTCCTTTTCCACTAGAGTACTCAAGAAATAGTGTTTTAAAAATATAGTAGTTTAGGGAAACTATATTTTCATAATTTAGTTGGATAAATTTATGATTATTAAATTTATAGTGTCTAATATACCATAATCAATATAAATGTTGTTGTCTACATATAATTTTTATTGAAAAAATTTAAGATAATACCACAAAACATTATGATCAATAATTGACAAAAAAATACTTCCCAAATAATACTAACATTCAAGGCTGGTATAGGTAATTGATCATAGAACTATGAAATGAAAAGAAATTCTATATGCTATAGTACCCACTATTCACTTACCCGCTTCACAATGCAATGATAAAATAGAATATTATATATGACACATTTATTTTTCATCAGATGTTTACAACATAATAATATCACAAATTTTTAACGTGTTCTGAAAACAATATGATGAAATGGATGATAACATAAGTTTTTTAACCACATATAAATATTTGAGGTGAATGTATGGAATAAATTTAATAAAATTATCTTATTATTATATCCTTATCGCAATGTAACTCTATTTTTGTTTAGGATTATAAAATCAACTATATAGAGAAACTAATTCAATATGTTTTGGGAAAGGTTCTCAATATTTTCAAGATATATATATTACATTAGATGATTAGATACTATGGTGAACAATATGAATGGAATGGATGAAAAATGCATGACTAATTCAAAGTCAATGGATCTTTTATGACATTTGTAATAAAAAAATTAAAAATATATAAAATCATACATGAGGTTATTTTTTCATGTGGCATGAATGGTAAGCTGAAGGTAAATTAAAATGAATCAAACAAGAATAATGAATATTATTTTATATTAGGAAAAAAATCATCAAAACTAATATATCCATTTCAGTGCTTGTGTTTTAAATATTAGATGGATACAACACATTTTCTTCCAAATATAAAATCATAGTATTCAAGGAATAATTACCTGGTGCATGATGAATTATACAATTAATTTGAGATGGTTAATTCCTATGTCACCTATTGTAATAACAATACATATATTTATTTCATGTAAAATAATTCTTGTAAAACTATTATTCTATATTTATTATTACCGAAACATTTATCTGGTGAGTTGAATTGACCCCATAATTGATTATTTAACTTATAAAAGAATATGGATAATAATTCATCACACTCAACCAATAATTTAATTATACTTCAAAAATTATTAATAAATTATGAATATAAAAATTTAATACTCAAAAAAAACCATTAAAGTTAATAAATGTTTTTTCTTAGTAAAATAGAAAAATATTATTGAAGAATATACATAGTCTGGTATTTGGACTATATAATAGAGAAAACAATAAGAGTTATTGATCTACTTAATATTTTTATAGAATCAGACTTTTTCAAATAATGGTCATCCAAGTGCTTCTATAGATTTTTCGGCATACCCATATGAACTGTTATAATGAGAATATAGATGAAACAATATATACATCATAAGATTAATTTATGAAAATAATGTAATATAAATGTGATGTATGAAACATTCATGGTAATAGTACATTAGCTACTTTTTTCCAGTGTGATGAAGTATATATTAATAGTGCATTCATTGATAAAAATAAAAGGAGAGTGTATTTATTCATAAACATGTCGTTTCTTATACCTATCAAATCCATGATGTTAGTATGAAGATGATCGATTGTGTTATTTACATATCTATATTTATATTTATATTTTTGAATGGATTTATTCCAAATAGCATGTATCCTTATACACATCAACGACATGATGAGTGTATAAGGAGGATAAATAATGATTTTTATAAGATTTTAAATGTTTGCCATTTTCCTTTCGAGACATGCTTTTCAAATTACTTCATTAACACATAACCATAATAAATAAATAATGAAAAATTTATACCATTTAATTTATATTATGAAATAAATCTATTATTTCACAAAACATGTGTATATATGTAAATAGATCTTAATCACTATGTTTTTACACAAACACGCATCAAGAAAAATACAATATGCATCTCCTTAATTGCCTTACATTTTATATATTATATTAAATATATACCAATGATAATGATTTTATATTCATTTGAGAGAATATATATATAATATAAAAATATATATTATATATAGTTTTATCATTATTTAATATGATAAATTCTAAACTATATATGCAATGATAGTCGGAATAGGGATATGTTCCACAAGGGCTCTTGGAATGATAATTTTCCATAGAAACTTGATATATTGGAATGAAAAAACAATAGTGATATTGTTTTATGATCCCCATGTCAAGTTGATATTTAATTTAATATGAATAATTAATTTTTTTCCTATAAAAAATTTTCAAATGTAATGAAGTTATTTTTGACATCTAAAATATGATTTTATAAAAATGGATTCCATTTTCCAATACATGTTTAGTATTTTAGGTTCTTTTTTATTGGTTACATTATTTTACTCTAAATATATTTTTCTATCTCACATCTTACAAACATCGTAATGTGATAGGCCATGACTTTAACAAATTCATGTTTTATAATTTGGTTTTTTTTATAATGGGACATAAAAATTATAGTTTAAAATGGATCTTTAAAATTTTTTTTTATTTTCAATATAAGGGAAATTATATGTTGGATTCCCAAAAAGGTAAAAATGATACTATATTGTTAATTTATTTAAAACTAGTATATTTTTTGTTTGGTTTGGAAGACCATATTAAATGCACAATAGTTCTTACTTACTTGGTTTTGTATTGTACACCTTACTCACACCGCTCAGAGTATATAGACATTGTGGATCTTTTTTTTAGGTCAACCATTGTTCACCGTAAGAGTATCTATATTTTTGGATTTAGGGGTTCCTTGAGTCACATGGGATAATTTGATTAACCATTTCACTATTTTAATTTTATCTTTTCTCTCACATTGGAAATATATTAATTTTATTGATTATATGGTTGGAGGTGTAATGACATTATAGGGGTCCATGATATGTAATGTTATAAGCTTACATATATGAGACGGTGTTTAAAATATGTCCTAAGAACTAAATTAAATTATAATTAATATATAATGTTAATATTTATTTTTTCATATCAAATTTTTTATGGACATCTAACTTATTAATTTTTCATGTTTTATTTTGAGTAAAAGATCAGTTTTGATTAAAATATAATTTCAGTGAAATTCATTCTCAATAGATATTAATTGACTCCCATGAACTTGTCTCCAAACTTAGGAGACCGATAATGCCTCTATGGTTAGTTACAGATTGACTCAATCCCTTTTTTGAATGTAAGTCTATTATGGTTCCTTATAACGTCTAGTGTTATAAAGAGGTCCTAGGTTCCATAGTCACCATTTATTATTTATGGTGTCACTTAGATAGAGATATTATTATTGCGGTTTAGGAGGTAATATTGGAAGTGTGTTATGATCTCTACCACATTGTGATCCCAGATTCACCATAGGAAATAGGGATTAAATTCTTGAATTTTGTTTTTTGGTTTGTTCTATTTTTTAAGGATAAAATTTAATCTAAAATTAAATAATGGTTTATATGGTGGTAGAAATTATCTCACAAATCCATATAGAACACATGGATCCCATGTAAACAGTTTTTTATTACTCATATTAATGGATGTGTGATGGTAACATGGTCCACTAATCCATGTGATAAATTAAATCTCAGTCATTATTCCTATTTCAGTTACCCTACATTGTATTATATTGATTAATTGTATTTCTAAATTATGATTGATAAAGATAAATATGTTAATTTAATATTGTTTTCAATTAAATTTTAAATATTTCAAAAGAAAGTGGATTATTAAACTGAATCATTTTTTGAGTGATGTTTAATAAATTTAAAATAGAAATTTTATTTTGGAATTATTTAGAAATATATTTTTTGTTATCTCTTTTTGAATATAATTTTTAAATATAATAAACTTATTTTTTTGATCAATTTGTTTCTAAAAGGGTTGTATTTCCATTTAAATAGAAAAAATGTAACATTTATATAAGAGGTAATTGGATATGATATATTTGAATTGGTTTTATAAATAAATTAAAAAAATGATATCATTATTAAGTGACATAAAAAATCAATTATATAATTGAAAATTTATTGTATGGGTTTAAAAATTGGGATTTGTATTTTAATTTAAATGTTTTTATTTTTGAAAATGATTCTTGAATGGGTCTTTGGATTTTTTAATTGGTTGGAGATCTATTTAAAATAAACCATGTGTGGTTTCATTAATTTTTCTGTTTAAAAATTTTATATGATTTTTGATGATTTGGATTATTTTTTTTAAAAAAATATTGTCCTGAGTTTTATGATCTCCCCATTGAAAAATATGCCTCCCTATAAATTCTTATGTTGTGATATGTTTGGGTGATCATATATTTATTTGGTTTATTTCTAATCAATTATTGGTAAAATACTATGTTTACGTCCTAATATCCTTTTTTAGTTACATGTTTTTTCATGTGGAAGTTTTGTGTTTCTATTGTCTCATCAGATTGGGTGAGTTCTTTATAATTTTAGTGTGGACTTTGGGAGGTAATGATTTCATTCTAGTATAATGATTTGGGAGTAAATCCAATTGTGTGGTTTTGGTATCTAGTTATGATGAAGGAATATTTGAAATTACACTGATATGATTAAATTTTATTTTTAGGGATCATTGTAACATGTGTCCCGGACATGGGCATACTGGGTTACAACCACTTTATTCTTAACCCAGTATAAAATCCCATATTTTTGGAGAGGTTTCTTCAGTGGTTATTCCTTTTCACATAATTTTTTCCTGAGGGTATTGGTGTGTAGTTGGGTGTTCTTATATATGGAATCATTGGAGTGTTCTCAAGGATATAATATCCTTTGATAGTGGTTCAATAGATTTTTAATGCATCATTTTCCCCCTTATATACCTATTAATGATAAAATTTATATACATATGTTATTATATTCCATGATTGATGGTAAAAGGTTCTTGGAGATTTTTGTATATTTTGGATTCATTTCTGGTTGGTTTTTTTTCTTACGTTCTTTTAATTTGGGTGTCTGGTTTAACTTTGTAGTATTCTTTAGGTGATTCCACTATTTTTTTGATCGACCATCCCAAGTAAATTATTAATGGTAGGGAGACTGACTATGGGTATCCAAGTCATAGTTTCCCCTGTAGTATTCCTTTGTGGGTTACTCTTTATGGGATTTAAATATTGTTAAAAACATTAATAATTCAAGATCATGTATAGAATAATTCTTATATAACTATTTAAATTTTGTTTTGGGAAACGTGGATCTAGTGGATATTGATGTATCTTTTCTCCATTCCTATTTGAGGTCGTTCATTGAGTCCTCTCAAGGTTGGTAGATTTTTAGTGACAATATTAATTATATTGGGGAGGATTGTTATTTCATGAAATTTTCAATTTTATTAATTAATTTATTTTTTAGTTTTTATTTTTTTCAGATTCGTGGGCCTGATATTTTTTCTTTTTGGATATTTTTTGGTATATTTTCCATGTTTTATAGTTATCACGCATTTAGGGATAACCATATTGGAACCATACAAATATTTTATATTATTAATTAATCAAATTTTCATACATGTAAAATAATTTCATTGACCATAAAAGATAATGGTGTGGGTTCCTAGAATTTTCTAGTGATAGGCACATGATTGACACAATGTTTAGTGAACTGAGCTATAAAACCCTAAGATAATTCCATTTAGTTATAACGATTAAAATAAAAAATACTACCACCTCCATCCCCCCCCCACAATTGTGATGAGACACCCCCCTTTACTCAATGCATAATTAATGGACTCCTCATTCACTATCACACCCCTCTTCCTCTATCCATTAATATTTTTCATTTATTATAGAAATTACAAACATAAATGTGTTCAGGTGGGTCCACATATCCTTCTACCCCATCTACATCCTTTTTATCACAATTTTCCACATCTCATTTAGTGTTTTAGGATTTCATTTGATCAAATGGTATGGTTTCGTCTCTAATAAGTTTATTTATTTCTTTTAGGGTGTTCAATGACTTCTTTAATAATTCATTATTGTTGATGCCAATTTCATTACATTGTTTCCAAAAGTTACATGGAGGGGATTACCGGCATTGTGATTTACCTAAAATAAATAATTTTTTGGCGTATTTTCGATTTATACATTAAATTAATAAATTATATTATAATTTTTTTGATATAAATATAGTTTATGTTAATGGATTTTAGGATTTATAAAATAATTTTGATTTTTGAATTTTGGGAATTTGGAAATGTTATTAGTCTACACATAAAAATAAAATAACGTTTTGACAAATAAAACATTTTTATATGGTTTTTTAATATTACATTTTCAGACTAAAAGTTATTTGGAATCATTTAATGATATTTTAAAAAATGATCTATTAGTTAAGTTTAAAAATATATGATTACTCTTATGTAAGGATTTTACCATGTTAATTTGTTTTTCCATTTAATGCTTCTACTATAATATATATTGGGAAAATATTATATAATGTTATGTATTTATATTTACAATCATTTTTTAATATAAAAATAAGAATACGTTAATATGTACATTGATAAATGTTTATGAATATATTTTTAGTCTAATATGTTCATAATGTATGAGAAATAATGATTTTGAATTTAAGCATGATGTAGGTTTTATTTTTCCAAAGGTTTTTAAATTTTTTTAAATGGGTTTCTGATATTTAAAAGTGAGTTGATATTATTAAATGTTTTTAAATGGACTTTTTAAAAGTGGTGTATTTCAAAAGGATTCATCAAAGTTGTACAAAAAAGTAGAACAATTATCTATGTGATATTTTATTTGAGGGACATTATTTATGATGTAAATGATGATTTAAATGTGGATTTATTTTTAGTTGGTATAATGGATACCATAGTTAGATAGGTAAAAAAGATAATACCTCCATATTCATAGGTATGACTAACACTAGATTCCATATTAATGTTTCCATATAAGGTCCTAAGTTTTGGTTGAGTGGTTTATGTTGGCAGGTCGAGTGTTCCTTATAGTGAGTTCGGATTACCATTTAGTAATATATTTCATTTTTCATTCAATGTTCCACGTATTATTCTTTTAATGTTTCATGTTATTCATTACTCACTCTTTCTCATACTTTTGATGTTTGGATTATGATTTTATTCCTTCTACATTCTATTTTGATACTTTTTATTCAATATAGTTGTTATTTATACAAGTGATATTATTTTTATATTATTTATCTATATTTATTATTATGTATAATACGTAAAATAATATTTCTAATGTGAAACATAACAAGTTTATTTAAAAAAGGGAATGGTTTACTGGGTTTTATTTTTTAAATGGATTTAAAATATTAGTTTTAAAATTCTATTTTTAATTCATTATTTTATTTTCAATGATAAATCGATTTAGGATTATTGTTTTCAAAAAGATAATAATACCAACTATTTTATATGTTAATTTCATACTAGAATATTTAATTTTTATTTGGAAGATATAATCACAGACTCTATGGTGCTTGCCTACTGAAATTTTGAGCTCACAACCCACCTATACCCCTTGGTATTTATAGTAAATGCCTTTTCCTGTTTTTACATAAGTGATGTTCACTCTTAAGGAATATATATATATTCTTTGATAATGATCATGGGTATCATGGGAGGATTTTATCATATATGTTAGATTTTTATTTTTTTATTCATCTTTCATTATCTATGTATGATTTTTTCAGTTTCTTTGGACTGAGGTGTGATGATATTATGTTAGACAAGGATATAAACTATGAATTTTTATTCCATAAGGGATGTTGTTTGGAGTTTTATTTGAGTATTTATTTTGGATTTTTTTAATACTACAAGTTTATTTATTTTCTACATATTAAATTTTGGAATGGAAATCCAACAAAATTATGGTTTATACTTTATATTTTGAAAATGATCTGTTATGATTAAACTATTATTTAAGGGTTGTATTATTCTCATATGCAATGCATTGATGTCTAAATTCTTATTAGTATCCTATGTAGAATGGTAATTCCCCTTACGTTAGTGGTGATTCGTTCCAGGTTCCAGTTTGAGTGTCATTCAGAGTGAGTTAATTTCAAATAATGTTCTTAAATGAGTTATGTGGATTGTTATTCTTACTATACAAGATTTAATAGAAATTTTAACAAATATAGAATCCAATATAATTTCTTCCATCATGATTTATCTTTTATGATTAATGTTTTAATAGTTTACAACTAATATTCTTCTATACAATGTTTACCACCCCATTAGATTTTCAATGTCATTGTTTATGTTTTTTTATTCTAGTTTATAATTCTACTCATGAATCCTTAATTTATTAAATTTTGATTTAATTGTTTTCAAATTAATATAGTTATTTTTAACTAAAATTTTATTAAATTTATTTTTAATGATTCATCTTGAATTAATTTATTCAATGGAGGTTTTCTTCAGCAACAAGATGTTATTTTATGGTCAATTCTCATTTTCCATGTAGAAATTTCATTTTCTATTTAATTATACTCATTTAATGGATTAATTATTTTATAAAAGTGAATAATTTTTTTAATAATTCATATCATATCTATATTATATTTTCCTCAATTTCTATATTCAATAATTCTAGAAATATTATACGTTCTTATTTAAAATTCGTATATGTACTTTTTAATGTGATCTTCATATATTCATACACTAATATTCAATAGGAATATTTATTTCTCTTTAAATTATGTGAGAATCAAAAAATATGTTTCCATATATTTAAGAAAAAAAATTATTTTTATATTCATATATATTATCTTATACTTAAATTTTTTTAATATGTGCATTATTTTTTCAATAAACCCTTATTGGGTTCTTTATCTAAATAATTTTTGATATGGTCTTAATACAATCTCATTAAAATATATTTTGAAGTGAATCATAATGTATTATTTTTTTGAAATTTTATTTTTCATTAAATAAAATTTAATTATTTCACTTATAATTTTATACATATCTATGATGGATTTATTACCAATATATTTTTATATATACCACCCTGTAAATTTTATTATAAAATTAATTTTTGGCTGATTAATTTTTTGGTATAAACTAATAAAATTTGTGAGGTAAATCATTGTGATACCATTTAATAATGTTACAATACCCTTTTACATTATTGTGGTTTTAATGTTATGGGGATTGGATTCATGTGTCATACTTAAGGATGAATAATATGTGATGGTTAAGGTCCAATATCAAATCCCATGTATTGGATAATGTATTAAATCTTATATGATAATGTTTGCATATGATTTAATGTCCATTAATTAATGAATGGATATATTTATTTGAAACATTTTTACAATTATTTTCTTGTTATTGTACTCATTTTCATTTCATAATGTGGAATCCTATTTCTTTAATACACTCACAAAATTATATGTGTGGTCTTTCACTCATGTCTGTAACATTATGGTTAAACCGATTGGTATATAGACCTTAACAAAATATTGTTATTACATATGATTGTTATTATTATACATTTATATATTGTGTATAAATATACTACTATCCCAATATCATTTTTATTATATCATTTTTATGAAATTTTAATTCATAATACAATATTATTCATTTGAGATTACATGTTCTTATATATTTACATTTCTGTAATCCTAATTTTTAAATCTTATTTTATTCATATATTTCACTCCTGGTAAAGTATTATCACATTCTTATTCTATATCAATTTTTACCTAATTGATATGTTTTCTCTTCCTTCACATTTGAGCTCAACGAATTTTATTTTTAAGTTTCCCTAGAAAATTTTATTTAGGACTATATAAATAATGAAGTTTTATGTGGAAGTATTTCGAATGATATTAATGAAATAATGTGAAATAATATTTTTATATACCCAATATGTAATGATAATATTTTTTTGGGTTTTGGTATGTTTTTGATTATTATGATTTATAATGGATAATTTAATGGAATATATATATGTGTTTGTGTGTGTGTGTGTGTTTGGAATGGGATATCTCACTTGGTATTGATACTATTGTGTAAAGAATTAGATTAAAAAAATGGGTCTGATATTGTAGGTTTGAGGAATCTAAGTTGGTATCAATTGAGTATTTAGTTTTATATAGGTTTCAAGACTATTACAATGAACTTGAAACCCCATGGATATTTATAAATATAATAAATATGAATAAAATAATTTCATAGTAGAGAGTGTATTGTTTCATAGAAATGAAATTAATATTTTTATATAGATTACTGGATGTATGATCTAACTTAGTTTAACCTTGGGGTATCAACATTTAAAAACACTGACAGAATACCACAATGATCTTAACTCGATGAACAATTGATGGCCCTAAATACAAAGATGATTTGAACATCCCACGAGGTATTCTAAAATTACTTCATGTTATCTTTTTGAATGATTTATAAAAGATTTCAATATAATTTTATGTAATCGTTTGACAACCTAATAGGAAAATTACTATTTATAAAATATTTCTATTGAAAGAGTAACATGTTGATACAAATATATCATATCTAAATTAGAATTATCATCATTTTAAATGAATGTGTCTAATTATAGGTCATGGTGTGATTGATTTTTCATATTCATATGATCATTTTCTATTATTTTATTTGATATTATCAAAACTATTTTTGATTTAATATTTATCTAGAAACATGATAATGGAATCAAAGCTATGTAGGGTATGACTATATGAACTCAAATTAATATATATATATAAGGATGAAAATCGGGATCCAATTTTTGAGATTATCCATATAAGACAATGATAATAAATTTTATGTGTTTTATAGTCTTACCCGTGATTGTGAGTTTGAAATTATATCATGGATTTCGTAGATCTTCTGTATAACCTTATCTATTCTCATTAGTAAATTATAATTAAAATTATGAGGATGAAATTTATTTAGGAAATTAGTAGTGTGTAATGCCCTGAGTTTTTAGTACTAATTTCCCATTAAATAAAAATAATTTTGAATAGATTTTTACACATGTAAACATAAAATACACATTTTCATGGTTCACCAGGAAGATCATCACCCCAATTGAAACAATGTATGTACGGTACATTATTATAAATAAAATAAAATTTAAAATAATAATAATATTAGATGAATGATTTATGGTTATTTATAGTAATTAAATATAAAATTATATATGGTATTGTTGTTTATATAGCCATTTGTCTTATATGAACATTGAAACATAACCATTTAATTGATAGATATTAACATAAGTAAAAAAATTGTTTGATCTATCTCTAAAAGTAATGTAATTAGAATAGTTCATTCGAAATTGTATATATGAAATAATATATTTTATCATATGGAGGAGGGATAATTACTATGTATTTCCCTAGATAATGCCCACAATGAAATCTAACAAGTGTTTCTTGACTGATGTTGTTCAAGGGACAAAATCATTCACTTATAATTCACTAAAACATATATGGTATTTTAAATTCCACCCACAATGACCAATGATGGTTATATTATCCATGGATCTTATTCCAAGATCATGATGAATTATTTAAGAATATAATATTTTGATATAAATGTTTAATTATAAATGTAATAAATTTTTTATATACGAAATTTATATTTACACTTCTCCCATATATGATTTAAAAAAAATAAAGGATATTTTGAATAATAATTCAGGGGAAAAACATGTAATCCAAGAAATAGATTAATATTTTAAAAAGTATTCATTTTATTTATTCAAATTCATCATATTTCTATATATATTTTCATTGAATAATGAATATTAATATTTAACTATATTTTTTTCTCACGTATTACATTTTTTTTAAATTATGTAATTTTTATTTTAGGACATTAGTTCAATAAAACAAAATTATTTCGTATATAATAATATTAAATTTAACTTAGGGTTAATGTTTTTTATTTTTTATAAATTTTACGGTAATTTTAATAGTAAAAAATATTTACTTCTTAAAAAAGTGAAATTTATATTCAATTATTTAAAAGGTATAATTGTATTTTTAATTGGTTATAATGTTAAATTAGTACCCTTTTACTAAATATAATCCAATTAATTCCATTTTAATCATAAATATACAATATTTTCGAAGATATCATTTTTATTCTTATAAATTGATTTATATTGAAAAAACTATCCATACTATGGTTTGAATATTTTTTAAAATTCATTATTACCACTAATATAAATTGAATATAGTAAAATGGATTAAATATTTAGAAGAATGAGGTAATGTTTTTTTATTAGGATAATTTCTTCTTTGTCCCTTGTGAATAGTAACCTTGGTTAATCCTTGTCACTTCGATAGTGGAAAAAATTCTAAATGAGGGGGTTAGAACTAAGTTATAAGGCCCAAAATATCACAACAATTGTTTATATTTTATTGCATTATATTATTTTGACTCATATTCATTTTTTTTATTATAGAAATTCATTTACCCTTTAATTCTCGATTAACATATAGTATATTTCAATCTTTTATGTTTCGACATATGTACCACTCCAATCATTTATAAAAAGGTATAACCTTATATCATTTATTCACACACATTGAGATATATATATCTTATCTGAGAAGAGATTAAATATAATCCCAAAAACACTATACATATCATAGAGGTTCTGATGAGACTAAAAACCAATATAAGATGGCTTAAGGTGTAAGATAAGAGTGGTTTTCCAATGAAGGGTTATAATCCATAACTGAATGACATATGTTTATTTATTATTCTAAATCCATAAAATACACATTAATAAGGATAAAATAATAAAAAATTATTTTTGATATTCAAAAATGTTATTATGACTATGGTAAAAACAGTTTTTTTCTTTTCTATGATATGGGAATTGAAATCATTGCATGTGCATACTTGTGGATTGTCACCACCACAAGGTGTTGTGTTTTGTTTTTATCACCGAATCATATGTGTAGTTAAATTATGGATAAAATTTATTTATCTGAAATTTATTAAAAAATTATGATTCAATGAAGATATTTTATTACATAATCTTTTTACTCTTCTATTAATTATAAAATGGATATTTTTCTCATGTGTAGCTATAAAATACCACCTCCATGAAGTAATATGATTTGTCTTTCATTTCCTCAAAATAAGGCTATTAAAAAGGAGTGGAAAACTGAATAAATAATAAATATATAAATTATTTATGAATCTTGGTATTTAATATATTATCATAATTATTTAATTCCCACCCATTTATAAAGGAAAACTTCATTCATGCATATATATAGACAAAGATATCAATGAAAGAGCATAATTAATTTTTCATAAATTCCTTACGTGGTTAGATTTAAATGATTATTTAAAGAATAAACATTATAATCATATCAATTTTAATATTATTTATGTAATGAACCCATAAGCGCTTTTTCAATAGACCACACATCAGTATTTTTTATGAGGTTCTGAAATAAATATCCTAAAAAAACCATTGTGAAATTAACTATTTTAGTAAAAAATTATAAAATTAAAATAATTAATTAAATTGAATAATAAAAATTAAATAAATATTAAAAGGTTTATACTAAATTATAAATATAATATACATTTATTACATAGTAGGGTATACGTAAAAATGAAATGTGTCAGGACTAATTGTTTGGAATTTTTAATTTAAATATTATTTTAAATGTTTTAAACTCATTCTCATTCATTTCTATGTTCTAATAAATTCTTCAAGAATGTTATTATTTATTATTAAATGGTTTTTCAATTTCTCCAAAAAGAATATATTTCATTATTTATAATTGTATTAAAAATAATATTTTTAACATGTTTATTATTTTCATGACTCTGCCCAATGGGGCTTGATTCAAGACTCCCCAAGACCTTCTATAGTAGGCCAAGGGATGGCAACTAGTGCTGAGTAGGCCATCACACACATGAGAGTCTTTTCTATATCGTACCTATATGAACGCACCCACATACACCTCCATGAATCAATGTATAGGTATATAAGTAAAAAATGAAAACTAAAATTCATGCATACATCTATCCCAACCGGAGTCCGAAAAAAGTGAAAAAGAGAAAAATACACACCCATTAAAAAAACTGAAAAAGTGTCTAACCTACTTAGATGGATTGAGTCGATGTTGAACTCATGTTGATAGGTTCCTTGGTATGGATCTGGTAAAATCCTTGGTTATTCCAACTACTACACTCTTCCTAGTCTATGTCCTACTGGGACATCATCGAAGGACCTTTAATCTACATACAAAAAAACATATGGGAAAATCCCATGCAAGGGTGAGTGTGGGAATACATAGAAGGATCCACAAATCCCAAACCAAAAAGTTAGAAATTGATAGGCATCTGATTACTTGACCTAGCTAGAGAGAACCCAAATGGGATATAAACATTATCTCGAGACCATCCTCTGCTAAAACAAACAAGTCAGCTCAATTCCCATGAAATTTCAATGAAATAGAAGTCACCATGGTGAATCATATAACATGCCCAATTATACTCAACTCTGACTCGATGCCTCATAGTTCCGACCACAGAATGTCCATGGTATTCAACTTGATGTTCTGATACAACACTCCCAATTGGTTCTTATCTAGGTCCTGAAGGTATAATTTTGCATCAAAGTACAGACAAAGAACCAAGCCATCCATAATGGAATTCTGCATGAGAGGGGACATGGATTGATATCCCACAATCGATGAGCTAACCCCAACAAACCCAAATTCACCCAACTGAGAGATTCCACTCTATCAGAAAAAATGAACTAAAAACATAACGTGACCCGATATCATGGTACCTTTCCATGTGGGCACGTTGGATGGAAAGAACCAAAAAAGAATTCACCGAAGGACTAAAACAACTCCATATCCTATAGAAGGGGGGTCCCATCTATGGATCACTAGGGTACACTAATAACCCTATCTGGAAACTCCAAACACAGGTATGGGGTATTTCACAACAACCCAAATCTGGTACAACTTGACTAGAAGTGGATCAAAATCTGTATAGTGTTGGTCAAACTGATTCTGAGATCATTTCTGAGGAAAATATTAATATATATTGTAGATGGAAGAATCATATCTCAATACACATATAGAGGGTCAGAACACATGGCTCACTAGGGATATATACCCTAATGTATCATCTTATTGTGTAGAGGATCGATGCCCAGGTAAATATTGGTATCACCAGTTCACTGAACATTACCCGGGAGACACTAAGGGATGTGGGGATCTCGCGGGCAACTCTAGGTGACACCTGATCCAATCCTAATGAGTCTTTTATTGAAGATGATTGAGACAAATCACTCTATCCGTTGGGATGCACCCACACTGCATGTACGAAAGCTTCCAAAGAGAGGTCACAATCCACTGAATAAGAAATCATCCAAGAAAACATCAATGAATAGGACTATTGGGACTCACTCAACCATTCCAGTCTAACAGTAACTAACCGAGGCATGGGGACCCAATCAACCCTTCTGGTATATACATCACGAACAAGGACCGCATGGACACACTCAACCCCACTAGTCTCAGCTTCATTAACCCAAATGACCCCGAAAAACCTCCACAACGCATGTCCTAGGACCAAACAATGACCACCATCACATTCTATGCAGAAAAGTGCTCAGAATAGATTACTCACATGCCCAAATCGGACTTCAAATGTGCAAAATACCCAAAACCTCTGAGATGGAAATTGTACAAGGCATGTACATTAGATGACATAGTGCTTACTTTACTCTATCTAGCTGAGCATGTACCTTTAAATATCCAAAGGGTTATGGTGTTTTCCTCTGTAAATATTCATGGTGTGTACTTAAATTACATGATGTGTAATGTCCAAAAACAATCTTTCTGTGTTCTTTTTCAGAATTCCAAACACATATCCATGTGCTACTGCATAGCATGTACACATAGTACACAACATTTACATCTTAATAATACTTCTTTTTTGAATGGGAATAAAACATGGTGTGTGTGATTGGTTTAAATGTCTTGTATATGGGAAAATTCAACCAAAATTCCATGAAAATAACCTAGATCACCCCCATTCACCCTGATACACTTGAATCGACCAATGAGTGGTCTCTATTAAGAAGATAAGGGATATAAACATTGCAACGAAGAATAAAAATGTGGTCAGGACTAATATGAAAATACCCCTACCTTGAGGGTGAAACACTAATGATTCAGGTGTAGAACGACGCACGAGACCTGTTGATTCTTGATTTGGTGACGATCTACGTGATAAACTGCACCTAGAGGTATCACCACTTATTGGTTCATTTGTCAATTGATGTGAGAGGAAGATGGGGAGAAGGGGATTGACCTCATGCATGTACAAAAAATGGGAAAAGTGGAGGGTTATTTGATTTACATATATAAAAAAATATCCACTTAACACCTCGACCTAACTAACCTCTATCCCGACACTAGGTTCCAACAAATTTATGTCTCGCTTAGGGTAAGCATGATATTATGAATGCAACCTTAGTATATAAAAACTGATTTGAAACTCCACCTAGGGTTTATTCATGTTTCAAGAAAAAAATTCATGGCTGATAAAATATAGTTAATATTTTTGTTCTCATGACACCGAGGCTCACCACCCCTTTTATTCCTACATTGACTCAACACCATGAATCTCTAACATTTGTAGCAATATTCAAAATTATAATTGGGTCAAACCTGATTTGCTACATCCAACACACCTTATGTCATTTCATTCCGAAAAAATTACTAGGAACATGGGTAAAGGCATGAGATCTCCACTAGTACTGCAACCCCATGGATCTCACAAAAAGTCAGCAAGGGTTCTCGTACTTCCCACGAACACAAACATAGGGGAACCATCCTGCACAGCCACATGCTATCCATCTACAAATAGGTTACCATCATGAAATAAGAGGCTTATGTTTCCTCAGCTATGATAGAAAGAAAACCCCAATATTCTACCAAATGATTTGTAAAGGGACTCAAAACATGACACCTCAGTAGGACACCAATAATGAAAGAGATGGTTTACAAACCTCAGAGAGATCTTGTCACGCCAGCCATCATTGAACCTTCAATAAGATCCATCCTATTTGAAGATCTCATCATTGGACACTCATATCCAACTTTATCAGTCTAAACCTATCCCGAACGAGCCCGAAAAGACCTCAAATATATCGAAACGGTTTATTACAACACCAAAACATTGACAAGAGAAATTCCACCTCATCATCCTATCTAACCATGTGACAGGTGACAACACCAAACCTCAGATGGTTGAAACACACTCCAACATTATGAAAAATACATCGAGAATTGGATATCCCATCACATGAGACCTAAAAATAACCTCAATAAGTAGCCCTCCCCCAATTGGAGAAAAAATAGTTTTTCCCATGCATACACACTATGTCTTACATGATATCCTGAACTACTGCCAATACAAGAAAGTGACATCAAACTCACAGGTAAAAGGAACTCATCCACCACACCATGATACTATCTGCTTTAGACGTCATTGACTTGCATTCATCGTGTTCTCTTGCATCTCAATGAAATGTCATAGTGGTGGAAGGTTCCATCCTTCCTATGAATCTGATTATACATCAAACCACAACAAAATATCAATGATAATTATATATAAAATCTGACACCAAGCATGTGAGGGTACTAACGAACAAAAAATTCATGCTCAGATGATCACACTGGGTCTTACCGGGCCCTCCGGCTACCATCCACTCTCACACAAATGATCTGAATAGATAATAAAAAGTGTCTCATCCACCAAACCTCGATACTATATTATTTTGGGGATCTGACTCCCCCATATGGTTATAGTCGCATAAAAAACATGTCTCAGTGGGGGAAGGATCCCTA
Organism: Viscum album; assembly: GCA_963277665.1. Taxonomy (NCBI): domain Eukaryota; kingdom Viridiplantae; phylum Streptophyta; class Magnoliopsida; order Santalales; family Viscaceae; genus Viscum; species Viscum album. The sequence goes on along the minus strand of OY728161.1, from coordinate 458,267,035 downwards.
TTTTATTTAATTTGATGGAAAAAAAGAGAAACACTGACACATTGATTAGCAAGAACCCTACGTCTTACCAAAAAATCCACCACATTGTAATCAAAAGAAAAGATTACCTTCGTGAGTGTATATCAATCGTACTGCATTAATTTAAATGACACAAGTTGTACCTATATTCAACTAGAGCCACTAGGTAAGCACCTCCAACAACTAAAATCGTTCAATCCCTATCTACCTGCTCCCTGAGACTGACATGTTCCACTTGGTGGTTGCGGTGGTGGAAACTGATAAAAGTTCCAACCACCTCCTAACACCTCGGCTCTGACATCTCATCCATTTCTCGATGAGCATCGATGAAACTATTTCAACTGCCAAGCGGACCGCTAACCGGTCCTCCATCAGCAGCACAGTGGGTTTGAAAATCTATCGCAAGATATCCCTAGTAGTCGCAAGTATAGAAGTGCATCTTCCACTATTGACCAAATCATTATCATTGATCATATGTTCATACATGATATTCATCCAAAAGTAATGGCGCATCATGCATTGCATGCTTCCTAAATACGGGTCCCACTCGACCTGGACATCAGGAAAACTCTATCTATGAATGTCACAGTATGTGATTGACCCCAGAGAACTAGTTTCCAACACCAACTGAGCCATCTATATCTCATTCTGACATGAAACATCCACATGATCCCTCAATGGTGGGCCTACACACGAAAAGACAGGAGGTGGATCCACCAGCAGCTCAACTATAAAAGAACCTACCTCATTATTAGGCCCCATTAAGGAAACATCATCACTCATCAGGTCATATTCCTAGCCTTTCTACGGGATCCTCAAAGGATTCCATCCGAAAAATAACATGAAAAAAAATTCAAGATGCACGACGGTCAATGATTATATCTAGGGAGATGAATCATGGATAGGAAAAACAAAATACCCAGTCCTATATAATGCATGTACAATTATTTCACTATGGCCATTTTCCTAATATACCCAGTATAATGGATGGTTCGTATTGGTATAGTGAATGAATACATTGGATGATCGTACCCAAACTACTGTCTTAGGACTGAAAATAAACCCCAAACACCCTAAAATTCTCAATATGAAACCCAAACCCAGTTTACAGCTAGACTTACTACACTCGAATATCCCAATGTTCAAACCTCCTAGGATACGACTCTTTAACGACCTAAACCTATGGGTCTCGAGCCGCGACGCCAAAATTCCTCCTCCAATAGGCCTGGGGCTAGAGACTATCATCGAGTAGGCTATCACACGTGTGGGAGGCCTTATATAATCATACTTGTATTCACACACTAACATCAACCTCCATGTAATAGTTCATATATATATAATTAAAATACGGAAAACTAAAATCCATTCATACATTTATCCCAATAAATGTCTAGAAAAATTGAAAAAATGAAAAATACAGACCCACCAAAAAATTTATACAACCATCCAACCTGATCAAATGGAGGAGATCATGGTCCAACTCTTGATGGTATGCTCTATGATACACCTCTACTAAAAAACCTTGTTAGTCCAGATATTATAATCTTTCTACCTTGGGTCCTACTAGGACTTTGTCGAAGGACATCTGGTCTTCACAAGACACAACACATGCAAGAAAATCCCGTGTAGGGTGAGTATAAGAATAATTGTTAGGCATACCAAATTCCCAAACTAAAATGGGAGAAACTGATATATATCATATTAATCAACCTTGAATGAGGAAACCAAAAAATAGATAGAAACCCAATTTCGAGACCATCCTATGTTAAAAACATCTAGTTAGATCAAATCCCATTCCAGGTCTATGAAACGACACACACCACTGTAAATACCATAACATTCCTACATATACTCAAAAATGTCCCCATGTCTCATGGTCCATACCATATACTATCTATTGTAGCCAAATTGAAGGTCCAACACGATACTCACTATGAGTTTCTATCTGAGGAATGATGTCAGAATCTGACCTCAAGGAAAACATAATGAAAATATCTATACATAATAGAAAACAAATTGAGTTGGAACAATCATCAGTATCCCACAGTTGATGAGCTAACCTCAACAAACCCAATTTCACTCAATAGATCGATACCACTCTATCAAGAAAAGAAAATATAGTAAAAACCTAACCAACTCTCTTGGTACCTATCTGTGAGGGAACACTCGACAGGTAGAGCTACAAAAGAATTCACCTAGTGACTACAACAAATCCTAATCCTTAAGTATGGGATCCCACCATGGGACTTCTAGTGGTCACTAGGAACCCTCAATGGATACACAAAACATAGAAATGGGGGTATTGAACAATAACCCCAATCTAGTACAAGGCACTTATTATGGGTTCACCCTCCATATAGTATTGGTCACACCAATTCTGAGAAATCTGCATAGGAAAACATCATGATAGAACACAGAAGGGAGAAATAAATCTCAATACACAGATAGAGGTTTATCACCTACGTCTTAGTAGGTATTTTTCCATTACTATAAAATAATCATGGATAGAGTATTTATGATCGGGTGAATATTGGTCACACTGATTCCAAAAACCCCAATATGGAAACATGTTGGGGTGTGAGGATTTTGATGGTCCTCTCAAGGTAACAATTGATCTAAATCCTCTGAGTCTGCTGTCTAAGTGGATTGAGACAACTCACTATAGAATTTGGGAAACTGTCATGATGCACATATTTTATCTTCCAAAATGGGGGAATAATTAAGTGAATAGAGAATGATACTAAAAAACGTCAAAGATAAGGATAATGGAGACCCACTCAACACTACTAATCTGAACATTGCTAACTAAGGCCACTGGAACCACTCAACCTTGCTAATCTAAACATCATGAACAGGGAACAGGGGCCCCCTCAACCATGCTAGTTAAGGTGCCGTTATCCCAAATGACAAAAAAACAAAACATACACACTACATCTTCTAGGGACAAACCATGGCCACCATTGTGTTCCTTGTAGAAAAATTCTCATTATAGACTACTCACATGCCCAATTATAACTTCAAAGGAAAATAATAACAAAAACATTAAGCTGGAAATATTACATGGAGTTTACTTTATAGTACATGACCAGTACACTAATCTCTCTTCATGTCCAGTAAGTTTACACGGCCAAAACAACCTGGGGTATACTTGTGTAAAAAAACAATGCATGTACTGTCCACAAACCATCTTTCAATGTTATTTTTCACAATTTCGGACACTCATCCATGTGATACAACATGGTGCATACTCAAAGCACACAATATGTACTTCTGAAAAGTCCTCCATCCAAAAATGGAGAGAACACCGGGTGTTTGTGACACGTTTCACACTATATATATTGGAAAATCCACTAGAAATTCCCTAAAAAAATCTTGAATCGCCCCTATTCACCCTGAATCATTCGGATTGATCCTTAATGGGTCACTATAAATAATTTAAGGCTTTTAAAACAATAGAATTATGCATTAAAGGGGGTTTAGGAGTAAAACCCAAAACTACCTACCTAGAGGGTGAAAAAAGCAAATAATTGTGTGTAGAACAATGCTCGAGACACACTAATTCTTGATCTATCAATGATAGACATCAAAGAAAGAACAACTAGTAGCACACCCTCACCAAGGATCATCCATCAATTGAAGGGATTGGAAGAGGGGGAAAGGGGGTTTTTACCTACCTATGCACCAATGGGGAAATATGGAGGGGGTATTTTTAATTTTATTAAAACAAATATCCAATTCATATCACAGCCCGACTAACCTTCATCCCGACACCTGGAACCGACAAAGTTGATTTCACACATAGGTTAAACACGTTGTTTTGAATGCAATCAGGATCTTATAAATCTCTTTCGAGACTCTACCTATGATTTATTCTCATTTCAATGGAAAGTATGCATTGGTGATAAAATATATTTTATATTTTTAACATCACCATGCCAAGTCATACCATATCATGGAATCATGCGTTGACTCATTGCCTTGCATCAGTAATATTTGTAGTAATATCTCAATGTCTGATAGGGAAAAGGACGAGTCTCTAAAATTATGGGCTATTTTCCACATTTTTTAAAAAATATAAAAAATGTCTTAAAACACTTATTGATTGACCGACATTTCCCATTATGTTAATGATAATTTGTTATAAATATTCATATATATTAAAATCTAGTTTTTTTAAAACAACATTTTTTTACCTTTTTGTAAATTTATTAAATTTTTTGTGTTTCCGGATAAAAAATGAAATTTCTCCTTATAAAAATGTTTAAATGAACAGTGTCAATCTAATGGATTGAAATTATTTTTCCAAGGGTTTTATGTGGAAAAATGAATGATAATATATTTTTCATTCACTATATTTTATTTGAGTATTATATATTGTGACATATGATCTCGAAGTAACTCATTATGATGGTTGATCCTAATATATATCTCTAATGAATTCGGTAATGATGATGTCTTTGAAGGTTGAAATGGGGGAGATAACATGGTTGTTAACTCTTAAAGAATTGAATGAGATTTTTTTATGACACATTTTAAATATGAGTGAACATATGTTTTGAATATGTGCATAAAAGAAACATATAATATTTATACAAAAATGGTTTTTATGAAATCCTTTTTATTTCATGACATAACTAATTTTTATGAAATTTTAATGGTTACATGATTATTTTTTTCCCAAAGAAATTATTTTATGAGAATCATTGGGCCTCAAGATTTATTCATTGTTATAATATTATTAATTATGGTTTCTCAAATTTTTTATTTGGAAAAATAATTTCTCACAATTTGATGTGTTTTATTTATATGTACTATGTTTTATTGGGAAAAAGGTAAATCTCTTCATCCGTATTCATGATTTCTACTGCACCATTGGGATTTCATTATTTTTACATCCGTTCCCAAATATTTATTTTTATCATATAATGTTTTAAATTAATTTAATGTGATCTAAGGAGGAATAGAAATTTAGTACGGTCTATATTTTCCCTATGTTGACTCATTTTAAATGTAACAATTCTATTTTCAATGAAACATGGGTGTAAACATAAGGCCCTATTTTTGTAAAAAAATGTACATAATGTGAATGATTATTCTTTTTTGTGTAATTTTTTACCTAATTAATTAAATATATAAATGACAAAGATCCTAGTAATTAAATAATGTAAAACAGTTTTTATAAATAATGTGATTATTTTCTGATTGTGTTAATTGGAATTGTAGTGTGTATCAATGAAACTAATTAGATATATTTAGAGATTTCGAGTGTTATGATCTAACCCATTAGGGCCCTCCAAAATAGTTATTATTGTGATTCATCATGTATACCATTAATATTATAGAGGTGATGATTGTCCCCAATAATGTATAATATACACACATGCGACATTAATTTAATGTACCAATAAACATAAACACATTATTGTACACAAGTGTAATGAAAAGAGAAAATAAATGATACTGTAAATTTGTGAATATATACTGATCCAACATAAGAGTATGAAAAAGAGTATGAAAACGTATACATAAAAAATTTATTCCCATCAATACTATAAAAATAATCTTACATACTAACAATAAGGGATTGCTATCATGAAGTGTTAGTTGGAACCATCCATAGTCTATCTAGAAAAACTAAACTCCACCTATTGTAAATTTACCTATTACCCTGTCGAAAGTACTTTATCCACATTAGAAATGGTAATTAAATTTAAATACTATACTTAGGTGAGTATAAACATTCCAATTAAGGGTTCCCAAGATCACCAAACATAATTCATCATGGAAGTAGTCATCTCTATATCCTGATAATTTGAAAAAATATATAACTAAGATATGATAATATGTAAAAATGAAGTCATTAAATATGATCATGTACTCACTATATTCATAGGACTATTCTAGAGGGTCATCGGTAACATTCATCTAAAAACACTCTCTTAGTGGGATTGTATGTATATATGGCACTCATCTGTGAGGTTATACTCATTGGGACATTCCATGAACAATTAAAAACTAGGGATTACAATACTTTGTTACATAGTTAGTTGATCATTACTAGGTACTAGGGGGGATACTTGAACCATTTAAATATAATTCAATAGGAAGGGTATCACATTCCATAAAATGTTGCAATTAGACTCCATACCCATCCTAAGTAATAATGATATAGGATAACACCTTAAGAAACATGGAGTGATACTCAACTATATAAATAAATATCTTGTAATGGTTATTACTCATTTTCTTCTTGGGATGAGATACCACACTATACCCTCCTATGGACGAACCAAGGGAACCCACCCATGTTGAAACGGAAATGGAAACATCCCCTAAAATGTGTACATGATGTTTTCATGTGATACATTGTGTTCCACAAATATGTTGTTGCTACCTAGGTATGTGTCCATGTACATTAGTCAATGCCTATGTACTATATTCATTCCCATATACACTAGAGGTGTTACTTCTCTATAAAATAGCCATATTTATTCACATGTACCAATAGGTATATGATGGCGCACTAAAATTAGGGTAACACTGCATATAGAAGAGGAACATGACCGTATGATATTTATCTTCATGTGTATACCATAGAAACATTTGAAGGGGTCCATATGGAGTTTGTTCTTCCAAACCACATTCCTGGTACATCAAAATATCATTGATGTTCTAGATAAATCATGGATATTAACTATTTCATCCATATCCTCTGATCCCATGACTAATTCCACCACCAATCTTCGATTTTAACTGGTAAAACCCCCATTATCATCAATAGTTAGATTCTAGTCACCAATTGATCATAACTTTTGCATTCTCCAAGGCTCAAAAAACCCAGAGTGTCCAACTAGTGAAAAATCTAACACCATCTATTTTAAGATATATTACATCACTATCATGCCTATATCACATAATCAAAACCAAATCATAATCCAAGGTTTCAATCAATTATTCTAATAATCGATTAAAAAATTAACAATTTCCAGGTAGTGTTGATTCATCAAGCACATTAAATATCGATAATATACACTAGACAAAAGGGGTGAGAAAAGGAACAAAAAAATTAAGAAATAATCATTAACCATTAATGTTTTAGATTCTGTTTATTGGAAGTGAATTCTATGAATAGAAAATAATTTCAGGGATAAGAAATTTTTCTAAATAAATAAATTAGATATTAAACATCCATAACCCAAAAAAATTATGAAATTGAATCTATAAGTCATTTAGTTTTCATTCATCATACCGAAAACATTAATGATATTATACCAAAAAATGAAACATCATACCTAGGAATCATATCAATCTGAGATAAACAATGAATCCATATATTTGTTGTTGGTGAGATCTAATAACTCCTATAATGATAAAAGTACCTAATATATTATGATCATTAAGTCATGATTTCATATTTAGCCTCCAACTCTATCCTTTATAGTCCTCTATCCCAATCTATAGGGGTTTTACGTTAATCCTATGATTTGAATATAAAACAGATTAAATATATATATATTAGGTTATAGGGAATTAATCTTCAATAAAATATTTTACAAGAATATTTTTCTATTATTTCACCCACAATTTCACTTAAATGAAACACTCATCACGTAAAATGGTTATATCATTCCTATAAGAAAAACCATGTTCCATATTTAATGATGTTCTTGGCTTTATCCTCAATGTTTAAATATAGTAGATAATTAATGAGTTCATAAAACATCAAGAAAAATGTTATATTATATTTAATATTTTTAAAATAACAATTATAAGCCTCTGTAGGGTTTTTAATTATTCTCCTACTCTAAAAATTACTAAAAAAATATTAATTCAAAATGTTTTAAGTATTTAAAATATTAAAAAAGTTTTTACATTCACCAATCCTATTGTATTTTCATCCGGAAAAAAACCCATCTTAAATAGGTGAGGGTAGAAAGCTCACTTATAATTCCATCATTCCAAGTAGCTCACTTTAGGGTTCTCATATTACAATCTAATGCATACCAATTGAATCACTCGCCCAAAATGGATCTTCTCATTTCCACCACTGATCACTAATGGGTACTCTATAAATGTTGCTCAATTCACAATGTTAATATTTTCTTGGTCAGTGCAATGTGATGGTTCTTTAGGGTATATCCTAATATTCATCACATATAATACATAATAATTATTTTCTAAAGATTATGGTATGTACATGTTGAAATAAACTCAGCATCCATGAAAAAAATCATTAATGGTATAATGAACATCGTATATGACTTTTTTTCATGAACAAATCCCTATAGTATTCTCCAAGGTGACACATTCATGAAAAAACGGTCCCTCCATTATTGATCTCAAGAGGCCTTTTTATTGTTCAGCATATAAGTTTTGTTTGATATTCTTACTACTCAATCCTAACCAGATGACTTTGACCTTTTTAATTATTTCATGGACAAACTATGGGGCCATTATCACCATCTTACATAGCTCATCCTCGCACAATGATGACCTACATAGCTTCCCGTACAAGGTATAGAATTGTTACAAAACAATGGGGGATTGATAACTAATGGTATAATCATACTCTAATAAGGGTATATGAACCTCCAAAATATTTCCAAAATACAAGAAATTTAATGATTGATAATTTATTCATGATACAACATTTATTATTATGTCTGGTCATCAATATAGAAATTAAACACAATTTTCATCCATAACTGAGTCCCAAAATCCCCCTAAAGACCTTTATGTGAATAAAAAATCATATTTTGAAGTTCTCATTGTGGGAACACCATGATGCCCAAATATATCCTATAAATAATGGTATCTAAAAATCAATACTAAACACTATAATCAAATTTATTGGAATTTGGACAACATGGTGATTAGTTATATGATCACTCAAATAAGATTGTTAAAATCCTCTTGATCATGGAATTCCCATTAATTAATTCCAATTATATAAAATCCCACTACCTCTTTGACACCTCAATGGTTTGAGAAAATCATACTAGAATATGGTGATAAGATTTCACCTATTGTAAGGTGAGGCATTAAGAGATAAATTCATCAATACTTTTCTTTCTCAATGGCCACCAAAATTGACATTGATGGTTCTAGTATATCTTCACTACTATGATATCTACCACTATGGTGGATGTATAATGCTCCCTCAGGACCACCACATGAATTATGATTGACACCACATTCCACCCTTGTAAAAGAATTATATGCTCCCATTTCTAAAATTCCAATTGGATAATTGCTAGTGGATATCTAATCCCAATGAATCACACAATTGATATCTCCAAACCATGGTTCCCTAATGTGTGGGATAAGTGGGGGGGATCAGATTCTTAAACTGGTGATACACTACCTCAATTTACTTTACAATTTTAACTAAAAAGTGTCTATCTAATCCATCACCTCACTCACTAACTATGAATGTATTTTCATTCTAAATTAATCTTCCACCACATTATATTTCTTTAGAGTATAAATTTCTAAACAACATTGTACAATATGAACTCCATCCTTCAAATCCACCTCAGTATAACAACTTTATTCACTAAAATATACTTGATACACATATTGAAAGAATAGAATATTATTCAAACTAAAATTATATTATGTCTCCTGTAACTCAGTGTGAAAACTATACCATCAACTACAAGTCATGAGTCTTGTAATAGTTTCCATGGGGTCTTATATATTGGGACCCATATGCATTCACCACCTAACATTATATCATATCACATTCATTCCAATCTACTAAGGAATTGTAAAAAAGTATATACAGAACCACACACTCATAGTCTCAATATTTGGGAACATATCAACCTATGAAGAAACTCAAGAAAACCCTTCCAAATTTTTTTACCACATGATATGATACCTATTTCAGTTCCAGGAAGTGAGTTTTGTAACGATCTTATTTAAATAATTTAATAATCTCCAATAGTATCCTTCTAAAATAAAAAAACTACACCGATTAAAAACTCTTCTGGTGGGTCCCAAGATAATTCGTACTCAAACTATTTTATGACAATAACTATTCCCCCGTCTGAGATGACATGTCATAGTATGTGTATGTTGGGACCATGTTGGACAGATAAAGAAGTATGAAAAGATTGATGTTATAGAGTGTTTTATTTTTTTTTCAAAGAAGCTAAATCAATTCAATTGTAAAGGACTTTCATACTATGTTGATGCTTTGATTATTTCTATTTCACAAATTTCATATAATTGGAGAACTTGTGATGAAAGCCTTATGAACAGTAGAGAGAGTAATGAAGTGATTTTGGAAATAGAAAGAAAGTGGCATGAAAGTGAAGAGTGGAGTGAAACTATTGGCGAGAATTTATTGACGCTCAAGTGTAAGTGGCATGAAACTCATGTTTAAAGATAATTGAATATAAATATGACAAAAGAAATAAATTGGCGTGTAGTTTAACGATTACCACACAAGTAAAAATGTGGCGCACAAGTATAAGTGGTGTGTAAGTGTGGCACACAAGTATAAGTGGCGCGCATGTGTGGAGTGCAAGTATGGTGTGCAAGAATAAGGGGTGTGCAGGTGTATGTTGTAGGCAAGTCATATTACAAAATCCTCATATCAAAATATGACAATGGAAAGAAAATGTTTCACTAGTGATTGAATGGCGCGCAAGTGATAGAGCAGTGAGCAAGTAGGAACAGTGTGCAAGTGTATGTGGATTCAAGTCAACAAAATTTCTAGAAATAGACAACTCACCTCCTCATTCTTTAATGCTCAATAGTTAAGTGAAAAATTTGAGCTCTAATAGCGCATGGGTAGAAAGCAGCGCACAAGCTGAAGTGGTGCGCAAGCTGAGGGTTATTTATAAGGTGTGCAAGTTTTTCCGCACAAGTTTTGTTGTGAATGTTTTGGCGCACAAGTTGTGTAATGAAAGTTGCAGGAGGTGTGCTAGCAGGGAGGTGTGTTCATGATGCATTTTGGGTATATGCCAAAGGTTGTGCGCAAGTTATGAGCTACGCAAAATAATGGCATGCAAGTAGTTAGTGGCTCGCAAGTTTGAGGCGTGCAAGCTGAGAGGCGCACAAGTATGTGGCGCGCAAGTAGGGTGGTGCGCAGGCAGGGAGACGTGCAAGCAGGGAGTGGCGCGCAAGCTGTTTGCACTAAGAGTTTCTTACCAACTTCTGGGTAGGAAAGTGAAGAATTTTTTTGGAAAGATTTGATTTGTGAAAGTTCATTAAGAACCATAGAATCATTACATTACCTTATTTGTGCTAAGAGGGAGTACAAACACAATTGGATTATATTCAAAGTGCTACATGAGTGTATGGTTATATCCTACTCATTGCATTACACATCAAAGGATTGTTTTCTTTTGAATTGTGTGGTACTGGATTGTTTCTGTACAATAACAAGGTCGTAGATACTCATGTTGAGTAGTGAACCTTGTAAATCATGTGTTCTTTTGGTTTTGTGTGTTCAGCAGGGAAGAAACTCTTTAATAGGAGGCGAAGGTTGTTTCAAAAAGAAGGAAAATTAAAAAGGAAAAAATATCACTGATTCACCCCCCCCCCCCCTCTAACTGATACTTGGATCCTGACTTGGAACATCAATTGGAATCAAAGGGATAGGTTACCTTCATTTCTACTTATCTGAAGTTGTTGAAGATATGTTGTGATGGAAAATCTAAATTGCGTGAAGAGTAAGGGGATTCTGAATTTTTTATGGAATAAACTATCACATCTGGAAGAATAGAATGAGGCATTATCATATTTCTATGGGATATAATGTCATTGAAAATACAACATATGGATTTCTTGCTATTGATGACAAGGTTCCTCTTACTCATATCGATAAAAAGATCCTTGAGAATGATGGAAGAGGTAAAAATGCATTACTCTCATCTCAATCTGAGAGTGAATTTTTAAGAGTGATGGGTGTTGCTACCGCCAAAAGAAGATGGGACAAACTAGAGAAACGTTGGAGGATTTCATTACCAAGATAAATGATATTGTCAGTACAATCAGATGTCTTGGTGAAACGTTGGAGGAGTCTACCGTTGTCGAAAAAATATTGAGAATTATTGATGACAAGTTTGATGCTAAAGTGTCTTCAGTAGAAGATAGAGACCCTGAATCATTATATTTGGATTATTTTCATAGATCTCTCATTAATTATGAAATGAGAAGAGATTAGACTATGAAAGGAAAAACAAAAGCAGATAGTGAAATGTGATTCAAGGCTACAAAGATAGAGAAGTCATAGAAGACTCTTATTGAAGATGAAACTGGTGAATCTGATTCTGATGATGAGGAATGCAAAAATTTTGATGAAATTATATCTTTGTTTTCTAAAAAAAGTGAAAATATGTACAGGGATATACAAGGGGAAACTTCCCTTGAAATGTTTTGAGAGTGGAGCAGTTGGTCACTTTGCGGCTAATTGTCCTAAAAAAATAAATAACACATTTATGGTGATAAAAGAAGGCCAAGAAGGTCGTGGATGAATCAAACTGACAAAGATAAATATTTTTCATAGGGTTAGGATAAAAAGTTCATCAAATAAAAAATGAAGAAGCAAGTTATCTAAAGATGACAAAGAAGAGGATAAAGGAGATGAATCTGAGAAATCATTTGCTGAGAATGCTAGAGAGAATACCTTTATTGTAGCAGTGAATAATGAAGTGTACGAGAGCAATAGTTCAGAAGAAGAAGAAACTCAACTTGAATATCATATGAAAGAAGAGTTGAAATATTTATTGAGGATGATCAAAAGACATGAGAAGGAAAAAAACAATCTGTTAAAAGAAAATCCTACATTAAACAATCCAGAAGGTTTTACTGATGAAAAAATCAAGATGGAAAAAGAGATTGATGATATGAATAATTCTCTTGAGAATACAAAGAATCGTAATTGTCATCATGAATAATAGATGATGAATAATGAAGAAGAGTGGGATCTTTTCCAACAAAAACTATATAAATCTAATGAAATTAATATCAGTTTAAAAAATTATATCTCAGATGTTGGTGAATGTTCTAGTAATGTTGAACCAAACAAGGATCCAAAAATGTTACCTTCAAAGGTCGAAATGAAATACATAACTGTCTCTGATAAGAACAAGGCTGGAAAGACCATGTATGTGGTCAATGTCATCAATGATGAAAAATCATAAGTGCAAAAAAATAATGAGTCAAGAAAGGCTTCTAATACTTCCAATGCTGTTAAATCTGATATGAGAAAGGGAGTTACAATTGGAAACATGATGGTTTATGGTCAGCTTATTTCTATTAAGAGGATTGATGAGAAGTGGGTTCAAAAATCTTGTCAGTATAAATGATTCAGAGGCACATATTCAGTCTATGGTTAATTCTGGTATTGTGGTGGATTCAGATAGATGGATAATATGTGTTGGTTCAACAAATAACATTACAACCATTGCACAAGTTTTGAAAGACACGGATTGAGGGGGAGTCAATTCTTTCAAAATATAATGTCTCTAAATTTATTTAAAAATATATCTGAGAAGACTAGTGTGAAATTTTGGAATAGGATCCCACCACTGGAAACTATTTGTGAATGATGTGATCGTCCTATAAATTATTCCAAGAAATTAATTATGTCAATGTCTTCTAGTATGAAATCGTTACATTTGGAAATGATGAATCTTTGAGAATCAAATTTGTGGGATCAGCCATCATCGGAAAAGAAAAAACGAAATCTAATATAACATTATATGTTGATGGGTTGAATCATAATTTTCTAGGTGTTTCACAAATCAATGATGAGGGAACCAATATTATATTCAGAAAATATGGGTTCATTGTGAAATGTGAAAATGATGGAAATATAGTTACAAGAGGCCAATGTACCAAAGGAAACATGTTCCAAGTTGGTGAAGTACAAAATTCCTTTTACTAGGGCATGGTGGATGAAAATTAGTTATGGAATAAAAGGCTATGACATAGAGAAACTTGTGTAAGTTATCAGCGTGAGATTGTGTCTGAAATATGCCTGATTTATCAAGAATAAAAGATTGGTGCTGCACTATATGTGAAAATGGAAAGATTACAAACTCTTTTCATAATAGAGTTGAAATTAATTTAAAACAACCCTAGGAACTTATACATTCAGATATATGTGGACCAATGAGCAAGTAATAAACAAATTCAGAAAATTACTTCATTAAATTAATTGATGACTTTACTCGCATTACCTGTGTTATGTACATGAGACATAAGTCAGATGGTCTGAAAATTTTTAAGAGTTTCAGGAGGAAGGAAAAGAAAGAATTTGAGTATTCAGTGAAGATGTTGAGAACCGATAATGGTGGAGAGTATAAGAATGAATATTTTTAATGTTACCTCGAGAAAATATGGAATTCGCCATGAGTTTAGTTCACCATACACACCTCAAAAAAATGTGGTTGCTAAAAGAAAGAATATATGTTTGGTGGAAATGGGTATAACTATGTTACATAAACATAGTCTTTCTCATTATTATTTGAGGTAAGCCATGTGCACTACAGTGTATATTCAGAACCGATGTTTCTATAGTCCAAACCCAGATATGACTGCATATGAAATGTTGTATGGGGAAACTCCATGTCTAAAACACTTAATATTTTTTTGTTGTTCGTGCATCATAAATATGAAAGGTGGTAACCTGGGAAAGTCTGATAAAATATGTGATGATGTAATTTTTCTTGGAAATGATCTAGAAAGAAGATTATATAGTTGTATCAACAAAGAAACAAGAAGATTTATTTATTCATTAGATGTTAATGTAGTTGAAAATGATGAGAAAGAAAAATAGTCATATGTCAATGTGGAAGTTTAGTAGGATAGAGGAGATTTTGTTAATGATTCTAATAATTCTGTAGACTGTGTTAATCCTACTCAAGACGAGGAATTTGACTTATAAATTTCAATTGATGAAGATGAAGTAATAACAACTCATCCTAGGCTGAGGAAACAAGTGGAGGCTTAGAAAATTAGTGGAGATCAACATCAAAGGGTTCAAACAAGAAGAACAACGGATTATTTAACACAAACTTCTCATTATTCCAAATTTTAACCAAGTGATATAAATGAAGCATTTCAGCATCTAGAATGGGTTCATGCAATGAATGAAGAGCTTGATCAGACAGAGAATAATGATACATGGTAACATGTACCCATGCCAGACAACAAGAACATTATTGGTAAAATGTGTGTTTTCTGGAACATGCTGAATGAAGAAGGTAAAGTAATAAGAAATAAATAAAGGATGGTTTTCAAAGGGTATTCACAAATTGAAGGCATTGATATTTTTGAAACCTTTGCTTTGGGGGAAATATTAGAAACAATCAAAATATTTCTTGCTATGGTTGCACAACGAGGTTACAAAATCATTCAAATGGATGTATAATCTGCATTCTTGAATGGTGACATTGACGAGAAAGTTTACATTGATCAAACTTGTGGATTTTTTGTTGGAAATGATGAATGTTATGTGTTAAAGTTGAAGAAGGATTTGCATGGGCTAAAATAGGCACCACTAGCATGGTATTCTAAATTAGATAATTTCTTAAAGAAGATGAACTTTAAGAAAGGGAGAGTTGACAACAATCTCTACATCAAGGAATGTGAGGAGTTTTCACTGATAATTATTGATTATGTAGATGATATTATATTTTCTTAAAATGATGATAGATCATGTGAAAAATTTCTTGAGGAGATTATGAAGTTATTTGAGATTTCCAAGCTAGGAGAAATGAAGTACATTCTTGGGATACATATTTCACAGAAGAATAATCATGTTTTTCTATCTCAAAAAAAGTTTGCAAAGGAACTTGTGAAGAATTTTTGCATAGAAAGTCTGAAACTAGTTTCCATACCAATTTAAGTGGCAACTATGTTGTCTAATGATGGAGAAGGCTAAAGAAGTTGATCAGAATGAGTTTCGAAAGCTGATTGGAAGTCTTTTGTATTGGACTGCCTCAAGACCCGACATTGTCTATGTTGTCACTTCGTGTGCAAGATTTTAGAGTGCTCATAAATAATCACATTTGATTGCTGGAAAAATATGTCTCAGATATATCAAAGTCACAAAATATTTAGGAATTAGGTATGAAGTTTCAGGAAATCTTGATCTATTCGGGTATTCTGAAGCTGATTGGGGAGGAAATGTTGATGATCGAAGATCCACATCTGGTGGAGTTTTCTTTCTGGAGAAAAGTTGTGTTAGTTGGCATACCAAGAAACAGAATTCAGTAACTCTTATCACATCTTATGATGAGTATGTTGCTGCTACTCAAGCTTTAACTCATCTAATGTGGATAAATACTCAGCTGGAAGACCTACTTATTGATGAAAAACTACCATTGCTTTTCGGTTGTGATAATTAGAGTGAAATCAATATTACAAGAATTCTAGTAAAAAATTCTCATTCAAAACACCTTGATATAAAGTAACACATCATCAAAGAGAAGGTGGATAAGAATGAATTAAGGCTGTATTATGTTCCTACATATGAACAAGTTGCAGATATATTCACCAAACCATTACTGAAAGAACCATTTGAAAATTTGAGGATGAACATGGGTGACCAACCTCCTTCTCATCAAGGTTAAGGTACTTTTTTTGTACCCACTATCATGTTGCATTTGGATAGTGTTTTCAATGGGGATAATTGTTTCATAAATCTATCCTTATTGATGCATGCATAAAGGGGGAGTTGTGTGTAAGCTATGAATACATCATTTGTGTGTGTGAACTATTCTAACTGATTGTTGGACTGGTTATGGGAAACAATATTTTTTTCCAGGAATGTTGACGATGTGAAGAATGCTAAGGTAGAATCTTGAAATTTGTTCTGAAGAGGGCTGATGAGGATCGTTCATTAGATTTCATAGTCACTGCTTTTGGACAAAATGTTTTTGACTGTCAGTAATTCTTGTTTCCTAGAATGAGTTAGCTCACGTAGGCTTCGAATTGATGATAAGTAATCTATTTCTTATGTTTACAATGTAAATTGATTTATGAATCATTATTGAAAACCAAATCCAAAGGGGGAGATTTCTGGGACAAATTTGGATGGATAAGGAAGTATGAAAAGATTGATGTTGCATAGTGTTGTGTTTTGTTGTCAAAGAAGCTAAATCAATTCACATTGTAAAGGACTTTTTAACTATGAAGATTCTTTGATGATTTGTATTTCACAAATATCATAAGTTTGGAGAACTTGTGATGAATGCCTTATAAAGAGTAGAGAGTGTAAAGGCGTGATTTTGGCAATGGAAAGAAAGTGGTGTGCAAGTCAAGAGTGGCATACAAGTATTGGCGTGCAAGTGTAAGTGGCACGCAATTCATATTTCAAGATAATCACATATAAACATGACAAAGAAAATAAAGTGGCGTGGAAGTTAAAAATTTGAGCTCATGTCAAAAAGTGGTGCACAAGTATAAGTGGCGTGCAAGTGTGGAGCACAAGTATAAGTGGTGTACAAGTGTGTCCTGCAAGTATAAGTGGTGTGAAAGTGTGGCACACAAGTTTAAGGGAAACACAATTGAACATTTTGCGCAAGTCATATTACAACATCATCATATCAGAATATGAAAAAGGAATGAAAATTCCACACTAGTGATGTAAGGGTGCGCAAGTGATGGAGCGTCGCACATGTAGGAACGGCGCGCAAGTGTATGTGGAACGCAAGTCACCAAAATTACTAAAAATAGAAGACGCACATCCTCAATCATTAAAACTCTACCTATAAGTGAAATATTTGATCTATGATCACGCATGTGTAGAAAGCAGCGTACAAGCTAATGGGGCGCGCATGCTGAGGGTTATTTATAAGGCGCACAAGTTTTTCAATGCATGTTTTGTTGCGCAAGTTTTGGCGCACAAATTTCCAGAGGTGTAAAATAAGGAAGGTGTGTTGAATATGTTTTTTGGGTATATGAAAAATGTGGCACGCATGTTGTGAGCTGCACACAATTGTGGCACACAAGTAGTTAGTGGCGCGCAAGCAGGTTGTGTGCAAGTTGAGTGGAGTGCATGAATATGGTGCGCAAGCAGGGTGGTGTGCTAGCATGGAGGTGTGCAAGCAGGGAGTAGTGCGCAAGAAGTTTTCAACTTGTGGTTATTACCATCTTCTGGGTAGGAAAGTGAAGAGTTGATTTGAAATATTTTATTAGTGAAAGTTCATTAAGAAGCACATAATGATTACATTACCCTATTTGTTCTAAGAGGGAGCATACACACTATTGTATTGTTTTCAATGTGATACATGAGTGTAAGGGTATATCATACTCATTTTATTCCACATCAATGGATTGTTTTCTAGTGGATTGTGTGGTACTGGATTGATTCTGTACCATACCAAGGACGTATCTACTCTTGTTGAGTAGTGAACCTTGTAAATCTTGTGTTCATGTGGTTTTGTGTGTTCAGCAGGGATGAAACTCATTAACAGGATGTGAAGTTTGTTTCCAAAAGAAGGAAACTTAAAAAAGAAAAATATATCACTGATTCACCCCCTCCCCACTCAGTGATACTTAGATCCTGACTGGGAACATCAGTGTACCTCTCAGATGCAGAACAAACACTCCAAAAGCATCCCATAATGATACTTATATTAGATTATATCTTGGACCACCCAAAAATATCTCACATTCTCCTCATTGTATGCTTATTACATGAGGATTTCATCTATAAATACCACACACAAAAACAAGTCTATGAAAACATAAATTATCTACTTCGTGATTCCCATGAACCCTGCTAGGGTTTTTGTCACATTAAATGGATAAACCATTTACTCATAGTGATTTTATAGGAACATATATTCCATATTCGATATATACTTATCTCAAAATCAGAGTAGGTGATAACTTGACCTAGGATCAAATTTTATGAAATAAATTTCTCCTATCAACTAGTTAAATAATTCATTAATCTAGGGTAGTGCATATCGATTTTTAATAGTCATTTAATAAGTGAATATTATCTATAAATATCCTCATAATCCCATCACCCTTCTTAGAAACCATCACTAGGGATGTGTATGGTGGCACACTAGTCCCAAAAATTCCATTATTATAAAAAACCTATAACAACACCTTTAGCGCTGGATTATTTTCATGGTCCATCTACCATACTATCGACTATGTATATGTAAACCCCAAGTGAGTGACTATACCTAATTAAATATATTGATGAGGTCATAATCTTGGAATTTTACTTGGAAATAAATCATCATTATCATCCACCAATACCAAAAAATGAATCCACAATTTTTCTTCCACTCCAATGGTCATAGTGTACAACTGATGTGAAGTATACTATATCTCCCTTAGTATGAAACCATACTCCTATGCATGGGATTCTTTTTCACCAAAAAAATAAAATATAAACCCATCAAGACATAGAACTATTATCATCCAGTTGAAATACTCTATCTATAAATAGAAATCATAGATATATTTCATACCTACTATATTTGGCCTTATCATAGACATAAAGAGATCCCATATGATGAACTCCCGTCCAATAGTTTACTAAAATCATAGGGTAAATTATGTGATTGATTATTGTACCTTTTTATATGGTTCTAAAATAAATGTTTGAGCAAACATTACCACCAATTCTTTAGTTCTCAAACATGTAATGGAATACAGAAATATTGGATTACACCTATGCCTATAAAAAATAGAACTAATTTAGAAAAATATGCAGACTCTTCCTCAAGATCCTACAAAAATTATCTAGGTAATATGCCATAATTCCTAAATTTGACCATGATCCTGAACACATGCTCATTGTTCCAAACATAGAAAACCTATAGGTAGTATTTTTGGAAACATATCCAAAAATGATCCCCAACCAACTACTTTCTCAGGTACTCTTCCACATCCACCTCCATATAGATAATCCCTACCCAATACACTTCCACTTTTATGGTGGTACATAGACCATCTAATTAACAAATGAATTGTTGGTTTTTTAGTCGCACATGATATAGCTCACCCATCAGAGGAGAAACATTGACTCTCCCTTAGCTAAATAGAACTACACCATGATCCCTGATTGGTTGAAGAAATGTCCAATGATATGCAATTAAGCTTCTATACAGGCTTGGATCCTAGAGTATAATGGAACCCACTAGCTATTGAGGTCTCATATATTTGGATTTCACTACTAGACCAAAAAGATGACAACTACTAGTCTAAGATACGTTCCATAACAAAGTCACACTCCAACACCCAACACATCATGTGATAAAAAAGTTTCCACATAATCTCAGACAAATCTTCAAAGGAAACTCTCAGAGTTTCAAAATAAATGATATATGTCACAACTATATATCTAGATTACAATGAGTTTCAAGTGAACCTTGAAAAAAACTATTTTACTGATTTTCATCCTTGATGGAGCTCTAAAATTTCTTGGATATGTAGATCCAATATGTTAACTAGATAAAACTATTCTCAGAAGAAGATTTAAAACATTGTCTATGTAAATGTCACCAAATAACTCATTTACATCATCAAAATATACCATCTCTTTAATAGTCCTTAGATAAGGGTTTTTAATAGAAAAAATATATAGTCATGAGGGGTCCTAAAAAATGGAAAATTCAATCTATCACCCCAGTCCAATCTTCTTCAACAGAGGGTATAGATCTCTTAGAATCATGAGTGGTCTCTAATCTATAACTAGTGATTTTTTACAAGAAATAAACTTCATATACTATTAATATTGGATCAATAGACATCTTTATGAGTGGAGTTACCATTATAAATCCATATTTTGGAACCGTCTCATCATAGGTCCATATACAGAAGTATCATCACTGAGAGGATCATCATTTCGATTCTGCTGTAAAATAATAGTTAGCCACCATTATTGAGAAATCAAATAATATTCAACAAAAACTATGTTCAAAAGATCATATTTTGGGATTTGGACCATAATTTATATGGAAACCATAACCCAGCCCTATAGAATTCATATTCCAATTTCCATATAACCGATGATCAAAATCATGAGTTCAAAAGGAATTTTCTAAGAGTACCGGTGAATGGATATAACATCCTCTATACAATCAAAGGGTTACCTAACCTAAGATCCCAACTCATGAAAATTTATCTATATTACACAATTTTACAAACCCAAAATATAGCTACAGTATCACTAAAATTCATATAAATGACAGTTAGTTCAATGATAATAATTTTTCATTTGATGACCATTTGATCCATTTGGATAGTGCTATGACAACTACGACATCCCAAGACCACCTACTATATGCCAGGGGATGATGACTGGTGCCATGTAGGTATATCACACACATGGATGTTCTTATAATAATGTTCATTTTTGCACACACACATCTCTAGGAACCAATGAAATGAAAAAAATAAGTAATACTAAAAATGCATCAAAATAACCCCACAATATAGTATATGTAAGAGTTTATAAAAAGAAAAATTGACAAATAGAAGACCAGTAATATTTTAAAAATATTCTATCCATATAACAATAGGGTATTTCTATTAAGATGAAATTGCAGGATCCATTATAGATTCTTCATCCTAAAATAAGATCCACATAATCCTGGATAAACTAAAAACCAATAAAAATTCAATATTGTTTCATAAGATATTACACATGTTGGAAGCACACATTTAGAGTTGAGTATAAAAATACCCATCATGAACCTCATTGATTGGAAATAAAAAGGAATCATGGAAGGAATCCGATCATAATCTTAAGAAACAAGAAAATAACAAAACAAATATATTCTCAGTAGTATACAAAATGTTTTAATGTATGGTCACATCCTCAAAACTAGATGATGAATCTTCTCAAGGATTAAGGGTATAAATCATCTTAGAGAATACACTCACTAATTCCATCAAAGCTGTTGGTGCTCATCCAAATGGCCATATTTATCCATCCCTTTCATAAAGAATTACAGACATAGACTTAAATGTTCTCAATACACTATTACGAAATCACACACAAATACTATGGGGGATACCACTATATATCTAGGACAATCCACTCTATAGGTGATCACATGCATATGATTATTGGGAAAATATACCAGACCCAACCTATTTAATAATTATAGATGATTGCACTTTATGAAACATAAAGGGATCATAGAAATTGTCTAGAACAACTCTATTGATTGGATCAGCCATTCTATTATTGGAATTTGATACCACAATATACCCTTTTTGGGTGAACTAAGGGAACACAACCATGATTATACTGATATTGGCCACATGGAATTAAGGGATTTGAATTTCCGTCAATGGAGTACACATCAGGTTTAAGGGACACAAAATGTTTCCCACTCTGTTCGGTCTTACATATATCTATGTCCATATACTTTAGGAAATTATGCGGTTCAGTAGTTTTACCCATGTACACTATCCATATCGGATGTCATGTACATCAACCATGTATATGCTTATGTACATGGGGTAACTATATAGGCCATAAGCTTAAGGATTACACAACATGAGGAAGATTCACATGTCCACGTAATATTAATTTTAATATGGATACCCAAGACATCATGGAATGGGTCTCCAATACATGTTTTCTTCTAGAGAACAAATTATCTTGATAACATTTTTATATAAATTCCAGATCATTCATGTTTCTTCAGCATCACCATAACTGCTTCCCATACTACAATTGTATATATTATAAATATCATAACATAGTTTAATATTCCCCCATTATAGTTAGTGGTCAGATTCTAGCCACCCTTTACTCAAATAACTCCCATTATTGCAATCATGAAACACCCACATAATGGAACTTGTAAAGACTCCATCACCTCCACCCCAACCAGATCTACACCATTTCCATCACACCTATTTCATGAATTGAAATTGAAAAAAACCCATTGAAAGGGTTGTTAAGTGAAATGATTGAATGTATAACTATATATTCTTGTTTATATTTGAATTATCAGCTAAATGGAAAATCAATGATGAAAAATAGAATAATGTAGGGATAAAATAAAAAAACAAAAATGATTGAACTATAAATTATCTTTTGTTCTCTTTACCATTCATATATTGGTAGGGAATTCAATTAATGGGGAAAAAAATTCAAGGGTCAGACAAATTCCAAATTCAGGGAATTAAAATTTAATCAACTATAAACCTAGATGATGAGCCATCAATTAATTTCAATATGAATTTATTTAACTTCATCACGTATAGAATCAGAATAGGGTTAAACCAAAAAAATTAGAATTTCATAAATTTAAAATGGTTTGATCACTGATAATAAATAATTTTTCAACATTTCATTTGGTGTGTGTAATGTCCGGACCTGACATAACATTCAACCCGGTAGCCGGACCGGTCTCCACATGGCCTCAAGCATATCTCCCCAAACTACAGATGATGCTGACTAGTAGGGAGGGTCTTTATGAGTCGGTGGGGAGACTATTCCCTCATAAGCAATGTAACAAAATAGAATTACAAACATTCAATAGAGGAAGAAGGTAACTAGTAGACAACACGTAGACAACAGAAATAAATAACAAATAGAAGGATCTGATAAACATATGATGGTTTATGTCAAAAAAATACAATATAAGTACACAAAATACAAAAAATAAACCAAAATGTATCCCCTGTTGCATTGAAAGATTCATCTTGGTCCCATGCACTCTTACTCTGAGCAGCAATTCCCCTAGCTGTACTAGGTCTTTTCCCCTTCTCATTACCTGAAATCATAAAATCGGCTTGGTTCCAAAAACATGACCCAAAAAGGGTGTGAAACTAAATCCAAGTGGGAAGCCACCAAATATCCATGTTAATCTATCATTATATATATATATAAACAGATAGTATAATATGGAAAGCAGTAAAAAAGCAAACTAGCAAGACCAACCCAAGCTTGTGCTTTGGCTTGGAGTCACTTCAAGTATCCATTCCAATCGTTAATCACTTCATTCAAGAGTTCAAACCATTCCACGAGCCCGTTCCTGGAATACAAAATTTGGTAACAAGGCATCGCTCAGGGATAAAACCCACCAACACCCTACCAGCCCGTTCCGGTGAACCTCCTAGGTACCCAGCCTCGCTCTAGGTGTGGAATTTTCCGTCATCTGAGCCCATCCCCAAGATCCTATAAATAAGATCCGGGTATCTCCCATGACATATCATGCTCTGTTGATTCCTTCCATGGTAACTCATAATGTAACCATGATTCACTTGGAATTTCAGTAACAAGTCTTGTATGAGTCTATCCATGGAAACTCACATTGGTTCAATGGTTCACCCATGAATTTGTTTCACATTTTAAGAGGTTCAAAAGCATTTAACTCATGGTGGCTTCCAATTCAATAATTAACATACAGGGGTCTATGGTCAAAACTCTATCCCATACTCAAAACCATTTCAATTGTAATTTCATCTTATTGGAATTCCATTCATATTAAATTTCCATTTTTAACAACCCACAAGGGAATGAAAAGGCATGCCTCATAGGCATCCTAGGTCAAAATAAAGAAAAGATCCATTCAAGGAAATAGACCCAAGGGGTGGTTCATGTCCAAGGTGTACAACATAACTCAAGAACATGACATCCTATACAGATAACCTACAACATGCTAGATAATACCATGGTTAAATTACAGGTTCTAGCGACACCCCAAAAGTGGGTGGGCGACACTTTGGCATATATAAATAGCTTGAAAAACAACGAAAAGAACGAGACCACCTACCTTAGGATCGTACTAGATAGCTCGTCCAGTATCAGGATCTGATTCGTCATTGTTTGGAAGAAATCTGAAGAACATATGAAGAACGAGAAATTAGGGCATATGATCCTTAATCCAATATGAGTTCGTTATAACCAGAATAATCGAGAAGGATTAAAAAGGAATTGAGGACTTACTGTTTCAGATCCAACAAGACGAACAACATTCGAAATGGAGATCAGACAGAGAAACTAGATTGAAATCCTCTGTAGACTCGTTGGAGAGCTCCCCCCTGCTGTGCGGCTAAAGAATGGGGTTAGGTTTAGGTTTTATAAAAAAAAAATTAACCACTTTAATTAAAAATTTATTAAATTATCAAAACACAACAGGTCGCACGGTTTACAAGCATGGCCTGACAAACCATGCGGAGACCGTGTCGACCTTATTGGAAGGAAAGGGGCAACTGCACGACCACCCTGCACGGTTTACTCAAACCATGAATCGGTCGTGCTCCAATCTCTATCAGGCATACACCGAGTCATAGGGTTTTCCCTAGGCCATTTATAGGCCAAGCGAAAACCGTGTTCCAGGACATTTACAGCCTAAATAATGGTTCCTGGCTCCGAACAAGCCCCACACAACTTCACAACTCCCTCAGTCAAGTTAGGCATCCACAATAGGCCTCAATAGAATAGTTAAACCAAAAAATAAAAGGACTCGTACATCATACGGAAACCCGGGTTCTTACAATATTCCCCCCTTATAGCAATTTGTCCCCGAATTGCTCTATGATGGGTGGTCACGAATCTTCTGTGAATAGCTTTGGCCACTGAGCACGTTCGTCGGCCTCTGGCTCCCAAGTCTCACCCTGTAAATGGTCATGCTGCCATAGCAGCCGTTCTAGAGGAACTAACTGGCCATGAAGAACCTTTGGGCTCCTATCAACGATATGAATCAGATGCTCCTCAAAGGATGCATCTACCTGAAGCTCTACCTCCTCATGCTGGATGGTATAAGATGGGTCTGAATAGTGTCACTATAAATGAAAAACATGGAACACCCCATGCATGGCTCAATACCACTGATGTAACTTCAACTGATAGGCTGCCGGCCCAACCATCTCTAGAATCTCAAAATCCCCAACATATCTGGACGATATCTTACCCCGTTTTTTGATCCGCCTATGTCCCAGTCTCAGTGAAGTACAGATGAAAACCGGATCCCCGACCTCAAACTCTAGATGTCGTCTGCAGCGATTAGCATATGACTTCGGATGAGATTGTGTTGTATCCATCCACTTCTGTATCAACTAGACCTACTCTGAATTCTCCTAAATAAGTTGCCTTCTTAGTAAAGCTGCCTCACCTAACTCTAACCAAGACATGGGTGATCGGCATGTCCTACCATATAATGCCTCATAAATTTCCATCTGTATAGTCGCCAGATAACTATTGTTATAGGAAAACTCAACTATGGGAATATTACTCTCCCACAAGCCCCCAAAATCCATTATGCATGCTCATAGCATGTCCTCAAGAACTTGTATCAAATGCTCTGACTGGCCATTAGTCTGAGGGAGGTATGTTGTGCTGAGAAGCACCTGTGTGCCCAGCCCCGTATGAAAACTCTGCAAGAAGAGTGACGTAAAACGAGCATCCCTGTATGAAACAATGGTGCGAGGGACCTCATGGAGTCATACTATCTCCCAGATATACAACCTTCCCAGCTCATCCACACTGAAGGTCTTCGTGATTGTGAAGAAATTAGAAACCTTCGTGAGCTTATCAACTACAAACCACACAACATAGTTACCTCGAGGTGACATTAGAAAACCATCCACGAAGTCCACCGCAACATCATCCCATTTCAACTCTAGGATAGGTAACTATGGTAAAAGCGCAGCTAGCATCCGATGTTCTTCCTTCACTAGCAAGAAGGTGGAGTATATTGTGATAAAACTAGCCACATCCTTCTTTATACCCGGTCACCAGTAATGTAGGTGCAAGTCATGATTCATCTTAGTGACTCTGGGATGAACTGCCCAAACCGAATCCTGAATCTCCCGCATCAACTCCTCTCTAATATCCATTGTAACCCATACCCGCCTATGGATACGAATAACATCATCATTTCCTATCGTCCAACCAGGAAAAGGGTCCTCACCTAACACACCTCCCTGTAGAACTATGCATTCTGAATCTGATAGTTGTCTCATCCTTACTCTATGCTGGAGGGTAGAAGTCACAACTAAGGATCATAGAAAAGACTGCCCTTGGATACTTTTCACCTCAAGATGCATCCTAGATAACAAGGACATAATCTTCCATTCGTTTCTAGCGTGTTGCACTACATGTATTTGAGTCCTCCAGCTCAATGTATCGGCCACTACATTGCCCTTACGAGGTGTATAAGAAAGATCGAAATCAAAGGACCGTAGATACTCCACCCACCATCGTTGCCTATGATTTAGATCACGCTAAGAAAAGATATATTTGAGGCTCTTGTGGTAGTTGTACATCACAAAACCCTCTCCCAATAAATAGTGTCTCTAACAGTGCATCTCATGAACAACTACTACTAGCTCAAGATCATTTGTAAGATAATTCCTCTCATGTGTCCCCAGCTGTCAAGATCCGTACGCCATGACTCTGTCTCCCTGCATCAACACTACACCCAGCCCAATACCTGATGTGTCACAATAGACCATGTAACTCATGCCATGTTCGGGAAGTATCAGTACTCGTGTAGATGTCATCCATCCTTTCAGGTCCTAAAAGGCTTCTTCACAAGAATATGTCCAAAAACAATTCACGCCCTTCTTAGTCTGGCATGTCAACGGCGCTGCTAAGCGTGAGAAATCCTAAATGAAACGAAAATAATATCCATCAAGACCCAAGAAACTCCGTATGTCAAAGACATTCCTGGGCTGTTCCCAAGAAACCATAGCTCTATCATTCTCTGGGTCTACTGACACTCTTGTCTCAGATATAACATGGCCCAATAAGTGAATTTGATCTATCCAAAAGTAAAACTTAGTAAGCATTGCGTATAGATGATTCTGTCTTAGTGTATTCAGGATGATCTCACGATTTTTTTCATGGTCGTTTCAATTTTTAGAATTCCCCAAAATATCATCCATTAAAACCACGACGAACGAGTCCATGTATGGATGGAACACATGATATATCAATGCCATGAAAACCGATGGAGTGTTCGTGAGATAGAATGGAATAACCAAATACTCATAAAAGACATACCTATTACGAAATGTTGTACAAGGTATGTCTGTAGGTAGAACATGCTCCTGGTGATACCCTGGCCTCAAATCAATTTTCGAGACCACCCTAGCTCCTCGATGTTGG
The DNA here is from genome assembly GCA_963277665.1 of Viscum album. Taxonomy (NCBI): domain Eukaryota; kingdom Viridiplantae; phylum Streptophyta; class Magnoliopsida; order Santalales; family Viscaceae; genus Viscum; species Viscum album. The sequence continues at coordinate 458,238,951 of OY728161.1, read as the reverse complement.
TCAAACAGGTCATCTATCCGCGGCAAGGGATATCGGTTTTTAACCATCAGTTGGTTCAGATTCTGATAGTCGACACACAGCCTATGAGTGGCGTCCACCTATTTCACAAAAAGGACCAGTGAACCCCATGGAGATGTACTGGGTTGAATAAACCCCTTTTCCTCCAAATCTTCAAGAAGTTTCTTGAGCTATTTAAACTCCGTCGTAGCCACCATTTAAGGAGGAATGGATACTGGTGCAGCTCATGGAACTAGATCAATGGATAATTCCACCTCTCTCTCATGAGGTAAACCTGAAATGTATTCAGGAAAAACATCCCTGAAGCGCTCAATAACTGGAGGAAGGGCTGTCTGACTCACTCCCAGATCATCAAGAAACAAAGTAGAGTTCTGGGCTATCATCCTGCCTAGCCCATGATGCTCTGGTATAGCTTGGCTTGCCTGGATATCCCACTCACCCTTAGGAGTATACATTTCACCATCTAGTGATTTGAAAATCACCCTCTGGAGGTAACAATAAACGTAGGCTCGGTAATCTACTAGACAGTCCATACTGAGAATTAAATAAAAACCTATATTTACGAGAACATTAAGATCCCAGATGAAGTGACACCCTCCAACCTCAAAGTGGCACCCTCTGCACTTACGTACAACCTCTCCCCTCACTCCTAGTGGTGTGTCTAGCAGCAATACTCCGTCAAAAGACAACACAACTAGCCCAAATCTTTTCACGATAAGAGCAGATATAAAACTGTGTGATGCACCTGTATCAAAAAGGGTATATGAAATAATAGATGCTTCTAAGATCTTACCTCTCACCATAGACGGTCCCGCTCCATAATCCCCGTAAGTAAGATGCACTGAAAACATCTGTCCTGAACCACGGCCCTGTGATAAAACCTCACTACCCAGAACTAGCAGACTCTGACGTCTCGGTGTACCCTATTCCTGGATACCTCTTTCACAACCGCTACCTCGTCCTGATCGACCAGTCGCACCACAACTCCCTATTTGATGACAAGCTATCGACCCTGCTCTTGCATATGGAGTTTGTGTGGACCCTCTATCGCTGGCTGATGGTGAAATCATTCTGCAGAAACGTTGATAATGACCCATCTTTCCACACAATCGGCACTAGACTGGGTCTCTTGGACACTACGGCTTCGTGTGTCCCAACCTACCGCAATGGTAGAACATCATATTGCTAACCAACTATAGGTTCTGACAACTATAATCACCGTGTATAACCTCCAAATGACGCTTCCTAATAACAGTTGTTGCAGTACCTGATCTCGATGTCGAACCGCCCTGGCTCACACCTCCATCCTCTCTCAAGTTACGTTCTGTGATTAGTGCCTGGTTAAAAACTCTAAAAATGGTAGTCAACCTGAAGATATTTACATGAGATCGGATTTCATATCTCAGACCATACTCAAAATGTCTGGCCCTCGACAGCTCATCGCCCTTCAAGATAGGTGTGAAGCGTTGAAGCTCAGTAAACTGGGTCGAGTATTCCATCACTGATAATAGGCCATGTTCCAGACGCAAGAACTTCCGGGCTCGATCAACCATCAAATTCTCGGGATAAAAGAAATCATAGAAGGCTGTATGAAACTCTATACAAGCCATATCCCGATGATGATCCGACTAGGAGATTACATCCCACCACCTCCTAACGGAATCACGCAATATGTACGCAGCGAGCTTAAACCTCCTCTCTAGAGGTGTCTCCAAATTCTCAAAGATAGCTATTAATGCTTATAAGTAAGATTATATAGAATGTGGTCCGTCATCCCCTGATTACGTAGGAGGATGCGGCTGATGAAACTCACGTATCAACTCTACCATAGTCGGGTCAGGTCGTGGTGCTCCATGAATAGTCTGCATAAAACGCTACAAGCTCTCACAAAACTGTGCCTTAGAACCTGTGTCTGGAAGAACCGCTGGTGCTACTGCTGGAAAAACTAGTGTTTACTCTAGTATCCCATGGCCTACCATCTCCATAATGTGGTCTTCACTGCTCTACTGATGTACGACTGGAGGTCGCCGTGGTGTCATGACTCTGCAATGCTAAACACACGCCTTAGTTCAAGATTTTTTACGGGATTTGAATCTCCCAAGAACATGAACCAGGACAGGACACATGAAGACCTTCCTAAAAACCATTTCAACCCACAACCTACTTTTAAGGCCTGGACTGCATAAGGAATAGTCACCAAAAACTACTATAGTCACTACCTCTTTCCCACTCCGAAGCGGGGTCTAGGTCAAGCTTTATTTTCCACATTCATTCTTTTACCATAACCTTTGTTCAAAAGCTTTAACTAATGGTTGACAAAGTTCTGATCCCTAAGGGCCTATAACACCTCATAAATCAAAATTTGATGCCCATATAACCATGAAATTAAATTTCATTTAGCATTTTCATCCAATTGGTGCTTCATTTCCCAATCCATAAGGGCCCATACACCATATGAATTGAATTATGATGTCACTATTCATTAATTACACACAATCAACACAAAAGTAGTCACAACTATCAATCAACTATCAAAACAGTATGAAATAGCAAACACAAAACCTATCACAGGAGCATGAAATATCTAATGCATCCAAGATAGCATGTCATAATGCATGACATGTGATTTTTAAAAAGGTTCTTATATGATTCATGAGATGGAAAACACTCATCTCATCGGGTTGTAATGAAATATAACCCACAATAATATCAATAGTATCAACAAAAAAACATGTGCATCACCCAACGGTGAAATCAGAACAACTGTAATAATTATACCCCGAAACATAATTCCATTCGAGGCGACTTGGATTTTACCTGTATGTGGGTTTGCAACTCACATGAAAAGTTTATTACCATAGTCCCTTCCCTTACTACTCTTGTCTAAAGTCTACAAATAGTAAGTCAAATACGAAAAGAAAAATTCCTTTGATACTACATTGTAACATCCCGACCCGACTTACCATTCAACCCGGTATCTAGACCGGTCCCCACATGGCCTCAAGCGCATCCCCCCAAATGCCAGAGGCCCCCAACTAGTAGTGAGGGCCTATGTGAGTCTGTGGGGAGACTATGCCCTCATTACCAAAGTACCACAGCGAAATTACATACATTCAATAGCGGAAGAAGGTAACCAGTAGAAAACACATAAACAACATAAATAGATAAGTAATAGAAGGATCTGATATGAATATGATGGTGTAAGTCAAAACAAAACAATAAAAGTACACAAAATACCATAAAGAAACAAAAATGTATCCACTGTCACATCGCAAGCCTCAGTTTGGTCTCATGCACTCCTACTCCGAGCAGCATGTCAAGTAATTGTACTAGGGCTTTTCCTTTTCGCATTACCTGAAATCATATTATCAGCTTCGGTCCAAAAACAGGACCCAAACAGGGTGTGAGACTAAATCCCAATAGGCAACCACCAATGATCCATGCTAATCTGTCGGTGTATATATATAAAAACAGAAATTGTAATTTAAAAAGAAGTAAAAAAGGAAACTAGCAAGACCAACCCAAGCTTGTGCTTTGGCTTGGCATTTCTTCAAGTATCCATTCCATTCATTAATCACTTCATTCAAGTGTTCAGAGCATTCCATGAGCCCATTACTAAAATACTAAATTCGGTAACAAGGCATCACTCATGGATAAAAGTCACCAACACCCTACAAGACCGTTCTGACGAACATCCTAGGTACCCAGCATCACTCTAGGCGTGGTATAGTCCATCATCTGAGCTCGTCCCCTGGATCCCATAAATATGATCTGGGTATCGCCCATGACATATCTTTCCATGTTGAGTCTGTCCATGGTATCTTATATTGGACCAATGATTCCCTCATAATTTCAGTAACAAGTCTCATATGAGTCAGTCCATGGAATTTCACATTGGTTCCATGGTTCATCCATTACTTTGTTTCACATTTTAAGCTATTCAAAAGCATTTAACTCATGTGGGGTAGAAATTCACGAATTAACATACAAGGGTCAAGGGGATGAACTCCATCCCATACTAAAAACCATTTCAATTATAATTTCATATTATTGGAATTCCATTCAAATTAAATTTCCATTTTTAAAAACCCACAAGGGAAAGAAAAGAAATTCCTCATAGGCATCCAAGGTCAAAATCCATAAAAGAGACATTCAAGGAATCGCACCCAAGGGGTGGTTCCTGTCCAAGATGCACAACCTAACTCGAGCACATATCTTCCAATTCATATTACCTACAACATGCTAGGTAATAAAAGGGTTAAATTTCATGTTCAAACGACACCCCAAAAGTTGGCGCGTGGCACTCAGGCATATATAAACATATTGAAAAATAGCAAAAATCACAAGACCACCTACCTTAGGCTCGTCCTAGATAGCTTGTCCAGTATAGGGCTCTTATTAATCCTGGTTTGGAAGTAATATGAAGAACAGATGGAGAACAATAAATTAGGGAATATGAGCCTTAATCCAATCTGCTTTCGTTATGACCAGAATAATCGAGAAGTATTAAAAAGGAATTGAGGACATATCATTGCGGATCTAACAAGATGAATTGTGTTCTAAACGGAGATCTGACGGAGAAACCGGATTGAAATCATCTGTAGACTTGTTTAAGAGCTCCCTAAGCAGTGTTGTTTATGAATGGAATTAGGTTTAGGTTTTATAAAAAATTTGCCAAATTTAATTAAAAATTAATTAAATTATCAAAACACAATGGGTCGCACAGTTTACCCGCAAGACCTAACAAACCATGCGGATATCGTGCAGACCTTCATATAATGAAAGGGGCAACCGAAAGACCAACCCACATCGTTTCCCCAAACTGTAAGCAGGTCGTGCTCCTGCCTCTGGCAGGCCTGCACCAAGGCACTCTGTTTACCCTGGCCATGCGTAGGCCATGCACAAACTGTGTTCCAGGCCATTTCCATCCTAAAACATGGTTCTGGGCTCCGAACAATCCACAGACACCTCCATAACTTCCTCGATCATGTTAGGCATCCACATTAGGCCTCAACCGAACATTTAGACCGAAATGAAAAGGAATTGTACCTCATACGGAAACCCAGGTTCTTACAGTGTGATCCAGGAACTCCATTGACTATGAGAATCTATTTGGTATTCTTGTCAACAATCAAAATTATCATCATTATACACATGTGATCTCTGACACGTACCTTTGTTTTAATGTCTGGTGTTTTATGGCTAACAAAATGATTTTTCTATTAAAAATTTTAAACTATGTTTTATAAGGTTATATGATGTTAGTAGAAAATAACATTTTTAAACTATTTATTTATCTATTATTTTTTCTTGGACTATATTTTTAGGAATTAAATACCTTGAACAATGTTGATATCATGTATAAGTTAAAAACCATATTCCATATTTAATATTTTTCTTGGTTCTCTTATATGATTCAAAATTTTGGATATCTTCCATTAATTATTAAAAACTACTTTTACATGATATGTTATAGTTATTTTTTTAATATATAAATATAAAATCTGCAAGTGTCTTTATATTCCAAACCAGATACATGAATTTCTCAAATAATATTATTTAAAACATTAATATTATTTAGTTGGATTATCTGATTCAATATAAGGATAATGATAAAATACACATTATAGAGACTCTAATCTAGGGTTATATTATGATGAGGTAGAATTAAAATATTTTTATATTACATTATCTAATAAATATTTATTTTCATTGGTTTTACATTGAGGAAATAGGGATTAAGAAGTAGTATGGAATGGAAGTGATATTAAAAAAATTAAATAGAAGATAGGTATGGTTGGAATAGAAAGTTTTTTATATTTTTATCTCGGTCGAGGTGGGATATTAGTAGTGGAACCCATGAATGTGGTTACCTGAAAAAATCACTAAGGAATATGATTATAATAGAGAATTTTATAAAAAACAAATTTTGGATATTGTTGTATTTGAGAAATTTTCCATTGAATAGTATCATAGATTTTCATAAAATATAAATGGCGATTCCAAAAGTTTCATTTTCCATTCTTTTAAAAGGGGTTCACTTACACCATTTCAGGAATGAACATCCAAATCTAAATATCATTGTAAATTTAAACAATTATTTTCATATAGAGTTACCTCAAACATTATTAAAACCCATTTCATTCTATTTGATCATATTTCATTAATTCAAAAGTGTTTTCAAATGAAGGGTCAAGTCTTCAATGTATGTATTATCTCATTATTATGGTTTTCTCATAATACACAATTTACAAACCGTTTATATACAAAAAAGGTTAATTAAATATTTATCAAAATTATAATTAAATGTTATTATAATACTTTAATTACCATTATGTATTCCTCTATATCTTCTAAGAAAATGAAAACCATCATTTCTGTGTTGCACAAACTAATGCCTCTGTAATGTGGTGCCTTCCATTTTTCATCCCATGGAAAACTGTATTATAAAACTTATTTAAGGATTAATAAATATGGAATCTATAATATAGCTATTATTATGAAATTTCAAGTTATCATTTATGTTTGTAACCTTTAATTCACTGAGAATACCAACATTAATTGTGTTTACTTGTGAATTATCAGCCCCACAACCACTGAGATTCATTGATAATCTCCACCCATAATAGTTATATTTATTATATATTTAATATAAAAAAAACATAATCATCCCTATTAATATTTTTCGAAATGTTGAATTTTTCATTCAACTCGTTCTACCATAGTCAAAATACAGAAGGAGTTATAAAAATTTGAACGAACATCCTCAAGTAAAAGACAATGGCAATGAATCTATATAATAAATAAATTTAATATGATAATAAATGTTTTATATTAAATTAAATAATTTTTAATATTCATAATATCGTACGTAATAATGATAATTTTATTATTATCGCCATTGGGTATATGGGAAAAACGAGTCTTAAATAAGGAGACTTTTTTAATATAAATTTCATTTCATTGAGATATTTTTATGATATAAAACATGTTTTTAATTTGTATTGTTATCTAGAAACACCATTGTATAATTTTTAACATGGTTATTTTATATTTATTTATAAATATTTTTCCATTTCATCATAACATTCCCACTGTATTTCGGTTCCAATGTTCCAAATTTTGTATTTTTTCCTTATATTACCCTCATTAAAATATGTATGATATTATTCTCATAATTTGATTTATGTGGTCCATAAACTTCCTATGAGAGATATAATATCCTTAATTTTCCTTTAGTCATTGTATTTAATATTCAATTTTATTCTATATATTTCAATTGGTTTTGATTAAGGTGTTACTCAAGATGCAATAGTTTAGTTTGACTAAAATATGTTTATTTGAGGCAGGTTACATGTTTACAACCATGTTTTATTAGTTTTTTGAATTTACATCCCATGATATTTTTTTCCTATTTTACTCTCTATAATGTCCATGTCCTAGAGGCCACTAACCAATTCCACGATCCGAGTCACCACATGACCTTAGGTGACCCTCCGTACAATAGAGGTTTCTGACTAGCAACGAGGGACAAATAAGTCATGTGGGGATTCTATACCCTATTTACAAGAGTATGCCATTGTAGATAAATATTATAAATATCAAAAGAAAAATTTAATAACCCAATAACATGCAGAACCAACTATCTTCTCAAAACGGGTAAAACCAAAGTCAATAGTAAATGTTTCATGTCATTTTGATAACAAAAAGTGGTCAAAACCAAAGAAAACATAAAATAGTAGAATAAAAAATGTTCATTACTCTATGTTTGGGACCTCATCCATCTACATCTCGATCCCGAATCCACTCCCAATCACAATTCCTTTTCCCTTTTCCTATCCTTTAACCCTGAAATCTACCATTGCACCCAACGTCAGCATGAGCAGGGTGTGAGTACAACTCAGTAGGACACCACCAATGGCATCAACAAAATATCAAGTCTTAACAGGTTGAGAATAAGTCAATTAAATTTAAATCAATTTTTATTCATTGGTTAACAATATTTTCATTTTATATTTACAGCCTTTATACTAATTCCCACTATTTTTCCTTCTTTATTACATAATATCTTATCAACTGGTTATCCATTGGATAAAAATTTATATAATAATGCATAAGGGATAGGTCGGTCCTCTGTCTCACTACGGCTATAAATTTTACAATCAATAAAACTCACAAACCTTGGTGCCTGATGTTATGTAGATTTATTAGATATAACAATTGAGTGCATAGATAATCACTCCAACTTCCAAACAAATGCATTCCTAGGTGGGGTTAGAGAAGCAGTTCATCCTGACCATTAGGAAGAGCCTCGGTCCATTATCCAACAACAATGTCGTGTGTAATTTCTCATATGTATATCCATACACCACACATACCATATCACATCAATCACAAATACTAATCTTAACCTACAATAATTAATAATGGAATAAACATTATGAAATAACCCATTCATCACTGCCCTTTGATTAACCCACTTTTAAATTCGATATATAAATCACAACCACTTGGAACATTCTCTTTAAATTCCATTTAACCCATTTCCTTGAAAACCAAAAAATATATTATTAATTACCCACATGTAGACACAAATACCTATTTTCCATTATTAATAAAAAAATTAACCATTCAATATATTCATCATGGGATCTATTTAATTACAAGAAACATTGAAATTTAACATTTCTAAAGCCATGTTCAGGTAGGTCAGTGCACCCCATGGGTGGCCCTTCACATGTCAATTCATCCTCCATACATACCACAAGGATCATGAGGGTATCAATTTATTATTTGGACACCCTTTATATAATATTTCACAAATAGAACCAAGAATACAATAGAAGAATAATAATAACATAACCTCATTTGCATGAACCTATATAAAAACTATAGGACAAATCTTCTATAACACCTAACTAGAATCCATTGACAAACACACTCTTATTCATTTCCCCAAATCCTGATTCAAAAACCATATGAAGCTAAAACTTTTATCTCACCATAAAAAAACTATTAATATATTTGGATGGAGGTAAGAGAATGATGAAAAACCTAAACCAATAATAATACCAAGGGAGGGATTAGACTCACACAGGGAATTGATCCATATCTAATGAAAATATAAATGGATTTGGATTGAATTAGAATCGCCTATTGGTCTATTGGGTTCTTAGGGTCCGTTATTACAGATATAGTAGGAGAATTTGGAGGAAAAATTGGGCGATGTTCTTAAATCCAATTATGTAAATTTTTAAATTTTCCAAACATTGACTTGCACGCATTGTTTGTTTGGATGGTTCAAAAAGCCATGAAAAAATTGTTCATTAGACACTATCCATGGAAAAATGGGAAACAAAATTTCCATGAGAACTCCACATAGTTTACAAACCATGCTATATTCGGGAGATATGCCACCATCTTAATCACATTGTTTGGCCCTAACCTCACTTGCTTTTCACTAACTGTGCGCAAACCGTGCAACAATCCTAGAATGCTTTGTTTTCATTTTATTTCATGTCCCAAATCCTAGGATGCCCCCAAGGCACCCCATATACATAAGAAACATTAATTTATCAAAATAAGATATACTAAAACCAAAATATAAGATATAAAATTATCTTAAAATAAATTCAGGATCTTACGACCTCTCCACCTAATATCAGCTCTTGCTAAAGATGCATTTCAAAGCATTGTTGAGTTTCTGAAGTAAATATATTGGGTCATTGGTACTTCAAATTCAACTCTCTCTCCCAAGATTATTCCTAAACACATACGTATTTCTATAAAACATTAATTATGTTAATAATATTTCCTCACATGACTCTCTCACTACGATATATGATACATTCCATATGCTACTAAAAGGATGCTTGAGCCTCCAATTATACATTCTTAATATTAACCTTATGAGAGGGATTAGGTCAAAACTAAAAAATATGTGAAATAAGAAAAAAAATCGTTCATTCCACTATAATGATGGTGAAGAGCTTATCTGTAATCCACCATTCTGATCCTCTCTATAATCTATAACGACCCTATGTACCTGGATGGAAACATTCCATGTTATCAAACATGATGGTGACCCAACCTTGGTGAAATATGAAGAAATACAATATCACCCACCATAAAATAAAGAGGTATATGATGTTGGTCTTCATATGACTTCTACCTCCTTTGATCTGTTACAATGGTTTTATGAATCTACTGAACCATTTCTAATGTCTCATGTGGTTCTAACGACTAGGACTCTCTAGCTTCTAACCAACACAGTGGGGATCTACATGGCCTCCCATAGATCTCCTCAACCATTCCCATCTAAATCATAGATTAAAAATTATTTTTGTAGTAAAACACAACATGAAACATGTGTTTTTTCATGAACACCCACAATCCATACCATAATTTGCAACATATCCTACTGTACATGAATTGTACGCTCTAACTACCTGTCCATTTATGGATAAAGATCCATACTAAAAAACAACTGAGTACCCAATTACTTATACATTCCCTACCAAATTTGTGAAGTAAAATGAATATCATGTTCAAAAATTATGGTCCATAGAACTCCATGAATCCTCACTATCTACTGAATATACAACACACCAAAAATAGTAAACAGTGAAGGTCTCTCAGATTGACAAGAAATGAGCCACCTTTCTCCACCAGTCCATCAAATACCCATATCACATCATTCTTATAGGGAATACATTGAATTCACACTAAAAAATTCATCATTACATCATCTAAAATCCACTCTGGAATGGGTAATGGATATAACAACACACATGGGAGTTGTAACATCTTAGATCCGGGTGCCACCAAAAGGATTCATGAACCTGGTTGGTCACATAACCTCAAGAACATTTCCCCAAAAATAGAGGTTTTTGACTAGAAACAAAATAATAGGTGTGATATTGGAGAATATTTTCCCTTATTGGCATAGTATACATAGTAGAAAATAAATAGTAAACAATAAAGGAATCAGTAATACCATACGACCAAAGTATACCACCGAAGACAAATAGTTATAAAACAGTGAAAAATATATATAAAAGAAGGATGTCACATGTGGCTAGGAAATCATCCAAACAAATCAAAATTCTGGAAATAAAATACAAAAACAAAATTACATAAAAGAAAGTAAACTCCAACAGCATCACAAGCATCAAATTGGATCCATGCTCTATATCCCACACAATAATCAAGTACCCGATGAATAAGGGTGATTTCCCCTATCTATACCAGCAATCATATAATCTGTTTGGGTCTAAAAGCATGACCCAAATAGGGTGTCAGTCAAATACCAGTATTAAAATACCAAAATATATGTTCCTAAATATTAGTTAACATATATAGTAGTTAATATGAATGAATGAAGAAAAAAACTATGAAGTACTAAAAATTAAATAATCCAACAGTTTTCAATTACATCCATTTATAATTTATTATTAAATCTGTTGAATCATGTAATCCTTGGGATCTAGCCTATGATCTATATCTCATGGGAAATTAATAAAATAGATGTCTCATAATTCCATATAAACAATCAAGTAAGATAAAATCCAAGATTCAACATTGTCTTGTTTGACACATCATATACATTCAATTATTTAAAAACAACCATCTAGGAATTCACTAATAGTCGGACCCATTTGGAATAATAGTATAAATTAATTAAATAAAAACCTTCTAGGAAGCTCTCATGGTCTAACCACATGGTCAAAATAGAATCAATAAATTTTAAATGACCTCCTATGTTGTTCTCATGGTCAACACCCCTGGGTCAGCATAACATCAATCAATTAGAAAAGACCACGTGTGTAGCTCTCATTGTAAATACCACAGGGTCTACATATCATCAATAATTCATAAATTGAATCTTGGGTATCTTTTATGCTCTATACCAATTGGTCAATCATCTACACCAATGCTCTGATAGTCCTATGTAAATAAGTTGGAAGTCCCCAAAGTCTTCTTGGTCCAAGGCTCTCACGGTCCATTGGAAAAAAACATGCATATAGTATCAATGCAATTCATGTAATCTATAATTACTCCCTAGATAAATAGTCACAATGCACATCACATCCATTTAATTTAATCAATCCAATTCCATCATAAGAATCCAAGGCATGGAAAACAAGGAAAGCCTAACATTCATCCCAGAACAAATGACCAAAAAAATCAATAAGAGGAAACACATTCATGGGGTGTCCCATAAAAAAGGTATCTAACCTTATGAATAATAAACAACCCATTTTTAATTAGTCAAACTATAGAAGGTTATAAACAGGGTTAAATTCCAAATCACGAAATGCCCCAAACAAGGGTATGCATCACTTTTAGCATTTATAATACAAGTACGAACACACAAAATTCACAAACCACTTACCATAATGCCTTAACATTGATATTGTTGAACATTGGTCCTTGGATCGTCCTAGATCAGTGTAGATATAAAAAATACTAAAAATCGTCCAACCTTGAATAAGTCATAATAGAGGAGGAATCATGAAGAAATGCTATAGTGGTTTTTAGAACTCATCGGTGGGATTCCAACGCACCCTAAGTTGTCTCAATATGAACTATGATGGAGAATCCGGAGGGTTTCAAAGTTCGTTATTTGTTCTCTCTCTCTTGTATGAACCAAGGGGAGAAGAAGACGTCTAAGGACATAAGACGTGACCCCAATCTGATATATCAAATAAAAAAGAAATATACATGAAGTGTTCATTAAAACTACAATCCGTGTAGTAAAATTAACCGGCCATTGATTAATGTGGTCTGGCATCTTACCATAAGACCATGTACACATTATTCACACAACCAACACATAGATGTATGCGGGAATATAGGTACATGACTTGTACTTATAAGTACACCTCGTGTACTTAAAAAATCCAATTTTCTTCCTTTTCTGAAAAAACGACAAGGAAAAGATATCCATACATGAAATGAATATTTGGGTTCTTATAAACATCCCCTATTAATTAATTTTGTCCTGGGATTTCATTTTTAAAGGTTTTGAAGAAGAATCTATGATCAAATCTAGCCACTACGATCGCACATCAGCCCCCCCTCTCCCAAGACTCATCTTGCGCGCGCTCATGCTACAATATCACCCATCCTAGAATAAGATACTAGGCACAAAGAACCTTCATGCAGTGATTTAAAATCCAAATATGGTGCTCCTCAATGAATGTATACATCCAAAAATAAACCTCCTCAGGATTAAAAACTTTATACGATTATGAAAATTAATTTCATAGCTGAGAAAAATGAAAGACATAATGCATATCTTGGTACCTATGAGGTAACTACAACTGATATGAAACCATCGTGACTCTTTCCAATACCTATAATGGCCCAACGTATCTCGGTGAATTATTCCACTACCTCATATTCCTCAGGTGACCCAACCTCAGTGTGACACGTAGAAAAAACTGATCTCTGACCTCAAACTCTAGAAGTCTTCTCTGTCGATCATCATAATATTTATATAAACATTATGTGGTATCTATCTTTTTCTGAATCAACTCCACATGATTATTAGTCTCCTGGACAAGACAAGGTCCCATCTAAGCTACCACTCTTACCTCTATCCAACATAGGAGTGATCGGCATGGCCTACCATACAAATCCATGTAGGGTTCCATCATAGTTGTTTCCTGATAATTTTTTTGTTAAGAGAATTCCACTAGGGGTACGTGTCTCTCCCATGATCCCTCAAAATCCATGACCAATGATATAAGCATGTCCTCCAAAACATGAATCAGGCACTCGGACTGACCATCTGTTTGGGGATTGTATTTTTTACTCAAGAGTACCTATGTACCCAAAACCCTATATATTTTCTTCCACACACGAGAAGTAAACCATGATTCCTTTTCTAAAATGATAGAGTATGGAAGCCCATAAAAATGTAAAATCTCTTAGATGTAAAAAATTACAATCTAATCAACAATGAAGGATTCCTTGATCTGTAGGAAATGGGAAACCATAGTGATTTTGTCAACAACAACCCATACAACGTCATTTAATCTGGGAAACCTTGTTAATAACATCACAAAATTAATCACAACATAATTTATCTTCCACCCAGAAATCGGTAAGTGATATAAAATCCCTACCGGCTGCATATGCTCCACCTTCACCTGGTGACTGGGAGAACATCTCATAATAAAACCAGCTACATACCTCTTCATACATGGCAACCAATACTGAAGATGTAGATCACGATAATATTTGGAGACACCATGATGAACTTTCCATACTGAGGCATGCAAATATCATAGAAGCTCCTCGGGAATGTCCACTGAAACCCATATGCTTCGATGAAAACATAAAACCTCATCCTTTCATATGGTCCACTATGTAGTAGTGTCCTCTCTTGACACACTCTCTAGTAGAAATAGGCATTTGGAATCTGATACCTTCTTCATTATCACTCGATCATATAAAATTGTGATAATATCTATAGAATAAATAAATGTATGACCTTGTATTTAAATCATCTAAAAATTCATCGTAGAGAATATTCCAATAAGATACCACTCAATGTTGGCCTCCGGATCTGCCTGTATCTGAGTCCTCCTGCTCAATTCATCAGCCACAACGTTGCCTTTTCCAAACGTGAAGGTAAGATCAATGTCAAAATACATAACGAATTTACCCCACCTACACTGTCTCAAATTAAAATCTCACTGATTAAAGATATACATGAGTATTTTTTGGTTTGTGTACACCCAAAAATGCTCTCTGAAAAGATAATGTATCCAAAATAGGAAAGCATGTAAAACTGAAGACAACTTGAGATCATGCTTAGGGTAGTTCCTCTCATGTGGCCCCAATTGTTGAGACCCATATGCAATGAATCCTACCCCTTTCATAAGCACTTCTCCCAGCCTGATAGCTGATACATCACATTATACACTATAACTCTTTATAGGCTCCGGAAAAATATGTATCGGTGCTCATGTCAATATCCAC
Source organism: Viscum album (assembly GCA_963277665.1). Lineage (NCBI taxonomy): Eukaryota > Viridiplantae > Streptophyta > Magnoliopsida > Santalales > Viscaceae > Viscum > Viscum album. Next base: position 458,223,942 of record OY728161.1, on the reverse strand, counting down.
TTCAGTACATGAAAGGATGAGTCGCAGAAATCTATCCACAAGTACGTTTAACCCTTCTTAGTTAGGCCATTTATTGGCACTAATATGCGTGAGATGTATCAAATAAAGATTTTATAGTATCCATCCATCCATATAAAACTCTGGGTCCCAAGAATTGAATCTTTTCCATCCAAATGTGGCACTTTGAGAGCTGAGCATATAACTATTTCTCTATTAGTGTAATCAATAAAATATCAAAATGGACGGCATGGTCATGACGAGTGTGAGATTACAACAAGATAACCTCAATGAATACTAAAATAAAATAATCGAAGTAAGTAAAGAACAGTCTGTTAAAAAATTCCATAAAACCTACAGGTGCATTTGTGAGACTGGATGGAATAACCAAATACTCATATAGACCATACCAACCCCGAAAATCTATAAGAGTTATATCTGATGTTCTAATGCTCAATTGATGATAAACGGATCTAAAATCAATATTTAATAACACCCAGTATCCACAAACCTGATTAAATAGATCATGAATCTTCTGAAAGGGATATCAGTTCTTGACAATCAATTTGTTCATCTTCTGATAATACACACATTGTCAGATGGTACCATCTACCTTTTTAACAAAAATGATATGTAATCCCCAAGGAGAAGTAATGGGTCATATGAATACATTTACCTACAACTCATCAGAATTCTTCTTGACCTCTTGTAACTTTGGTGTAGCCATCATATATGGAGGAATGAACACCAATGTCACACTAGGAACAAGCTCAGTAGAAAAAAATCCACCTCTCGATCTTGAGGTAAACCTGAAAACTAGGATAAAAATACATATATGAAATGATCAACCACTAGAGGAAATTACATCAGTGAGGTTCCCTGATCATCAATATATAAACTAGAAATGTGGTCATTAAAACCTCCAAACCCATGATGCTCAGGTCCATATCTATTCACCTGGACGTCCTATTAGACCTTCTGTAGAAAATATATTCCCTCCTGAGATGTGAAACTCACCCTATAGTGATAGCAATCAACAAATTCATGAAAAGAGATCAACCAGTAGATTCCTAGAATGACATCGAAGTATATCATCTATACAACATAGGGCTCCCATAAGAATTGAGACCCACCAACCACATGAGGGAGCTCCTTGAACTGACATACACTAGTTGTATTAATCCCCAACAGAGTGTCTAGAATCATAACATCATCAAAAGTAAAAACGATGAGCCCAAGGCTTTCCAAAATAGAAAAAATTATAAAACTATGGGAATACCTATATTAAAAAGATAAGAATCTAAAACTGAGGCCAGTAGAATCGTACTTCTAACCGTATAGGGTCTGTGATTCTTCTCCAACTGGGTATGTTCCATCATAAAATTCTGACATGTACCATGACCCTATGACCATTAGTGGATACCCTGAGATGATCCACCCATCTTTTGCTGAAAACCTGTCATCTGGTTTCCACAACCACGACCACCTCTTCATATTGAACAACCTATCGAACTATTATTCCCTGATTGATGAGAAATTATTGGTCCTCCTCCTAATCATGGAGTCATAACAGATCCCCTCCACCTAGCATTTGGTGAGAACATCCTACAAAAAAACTGAAGATAACCCATCATTCCACAAGATCAGCACTCAAATGGGTCTCTTGGGTACTGAGCACTCATGTACCCAATCTTCCTGCATTGTTTTCACACCACATGTCCATCTAAAGAAACATCCATTCTACAAAATAATCACCGCATGAAATCTACCTATGGTGCTTCTTTCTATTGATTGAAGGAGTACAAACCCTGGATGTTGAACCTCCCTACCTTGAGCTCCAAACTCTCTTATATTGTGCTCAGTAATCAGCACCTAGATTACTATATAATTCACTAATGTCAACAAAATAACTTTCAACTGTGATTGGATTTCATACCTGAGACCATCCTAAAATCACCTAGCCATTGATAACTCATAACCCCCCATAACATGTGTGAATTTATAAAGCTTTGAAAAGTGAGAAGTGTAATCCATCATTAAAATAGATCCCTACTCCAAATGCATGAACTTATGGCTCGATCACCCATAATCCTCTCGGGGTAAAATCAATCATAGAAGGTCCTCTAAAACTCTTCCCAAGTCAAATCACGATGAAGTCCCTCCTGTGAGATAAAATTCCAGTATCTCTTTGTTGATTCATGTAGCATGTAAGTAGCAAGATTTAAAATCACCTCCATATGTTTCTACTGATGATTGATGATAGAAAACATGGCCCCCACCCATTACTCTATAGCTTATGGTTCTCCATAAACAAAGAAAGGGGGAAGATTCTACTGTTGGAACACCCACGTAAACTCTAACATAAACAATGACGGATGTGGTGATCCCTAAAAATTCTATATCATCCTCCTAATTCCTTCGTGAAACTTTTAATCAGAACCTCCATTTGGTATAACTATTGATGAATAGATATATAATATGGGAGGATCTCCATGTATTCTCGGATCTACCATTCCCGATGTCTGATCACCACCCAGTACATAGAGTACAATCAGAGGACATCTTGGTGGAATGAATTTACAAGGTCAAGCACACACCTTAGTACAATATTATCAAGGATTGCAAAATAGAAGTTCCCTAAAAGAACATGAGAAGTAAAACATTAATTTTTTAAAAAACGGGGTTACACAACACGATGAAACATTACACGAAAATTTCACTTGATGCCTTAACATGGGCATGTACCTCTGCCAACATGGTCATGTAACACCCCATGCACATGGTGTATTCCCCCTAAGACACAACATGTATATTAATATTCCTTCCTACTAAATTCTTCTACATAGCTATAAATACACAGTTCTCTATCCAGGTGAAACACTACAAAATGTGCACACTCTAGAAACAGCATGCATGACTAGTGTTCCATCCACCTATGTCGTTAGTCAAACGACCATATTCACAGTCAATTACAATAGGGCGTGTTTGTCCTATACACGTTGTGTTCTACCCATATTATACCAACCTCATGTCTCTTGTCAAATAGTATGTCACAGGGTAGATAAATATATAGTGTTTAAAAATGGTACATGGAGTGTACATAATAAAATACATTTATTCTAGAACAGAAGAACACATGGTGTGTGTTTAAAAAATCACACGCCGTGTTTTCTAGGTTTATGGACAGTAAGACTCTCTAACTTCTTTGGTACCCCCAAAATCTTAAAATTTGACCAAGGTATTTCATGTTTCAATCTGCGTGATCCCAAACTCCTAGCGAATCAATTCTTGGCATACCTTTTTTTCTAAGATCTTAACCGAATTCCATTAATTTCCAAACATGATCCACCAATTTACGATCCAAGAAGGCCCATAACACTGTAGGGAACCATGCATGGCATCCATACAAATGAAAACTTACATATGACAATACACTATCAAAATTGTATGTATTTATATAACATAATCTATCAAAACAACATGCATATCTCGGACAACATCTACTCTAACAACATGCAATCAGTAATGCACCCAAAATGGCATGAAAATAATTTAAGACATGTGATCTCTAGAAAGTGCCTAAATGATGCATGAGATGGAATAACCTCCTCACATACAGTAGCAATATAAATAGAACCACAATTATATCAATAATAACATAAAAAATCAAGTGAATCACCCAATAGTGAAATCACATCAACTGCAACAATTTCAAAACCAAACAAAACTGAAATTTTCAAGGCAATTTGAATTTTCCATGTACATGGGTAAGCTAAAGAAGAGCAAAACTTCTAACCAAATACCTATTCCTTACTATCCTAATAAATTTTCTCTAAATAATATGGTAATGTAGGAATGAAAATCATCTGATACCATTTGGTAACATCCCAGATCCGAGTGTCGCCCAAAGGTTCCCCAATCTCGGTTAGTCACATTACAACAAGCGCATTTCCCAAAATGCTAGAGGCTTCTGACTAGAAATGAGGGAAAATTTGTGCTAATGGGGAAACTATGCCCTCATTGGCAGAGAAAATATAGAGGTGAAATATAGTAAACAATAGAAGAAGCAGTAATACCATACAACAAAAGTAATTTGTGGTAGAATGATATTAATAAAACATTTTGAGAATATATATATACATATATATATGATTAATGTAGCATGTGTCTAGGAAAGTATCCAAACAAGCCACAAGGCTAGAAATTTAATACAGAAACCAATGTATAGTATAGAATGTAAACTCTAACAGCAGCACAAACATCATATTGGTCCCATGCTCTCCATCTCCAACATTAATCAAGCACTAGATGAAGAAGGTAAATTTCCCATATCTAAACATTCAATAATATAATCTCTTTGGGCCCTAAAGAATGAACCAAATAGGTTGTGAATGAATTCTAGTAGGAATCCACCAAATGATATGGGCCTAATTGTTAGGGAATATATATAGCATGAAATATGCAAGAATGAAGCAATAAACTAAGATGCACTTACAAGTAATCAATCATAATGTTTTCAATTACATCCATTTAACATTTATTATTCAATTCATTGAATCATGTAAGCCTCGGGATTTATCCTAAGATCTATATCCCCGATGTAATTAAAAAAATACTTTCCATAGAAGACCTTATAAACATTCAAGTGAGACTGAATCAAAGGATGTGATTTGTCTTTGAAGATGTGTCACAAACATTAAATCATTCATAAAAACCCTATAAAAATTCTCTCACGGACTAACCCATTTCCCTTATCATTGTCAATTCATAAAATTAGGTCCCTCTTAGAAGATCTCATGGTCTAATATCTTGGTCAACATTGCATCAATAAATTTGAAACGACCTCATGGGTATCTCTCATAGTAAATACTTCTCGGTCAACATAGTATCATTCAATTATAAAAGACCTCCAAGGAATCTCTCACATTCAATACCCACAGTCTACATAGAGTCCATAATTCATAAATTACCTCATGGGTAGCTCTCATGGTAAATACCCCTAGGTCAATCATCTACTCCAAGGATCTCACGGTCCTGTGTAAATAAGTTGGAAGTCCATACAGTCTTCCATGTCCAAGTCTGTTTTGGTCCATTGAAAAAACAACATTTAGATGATATCAAATCATCTCATAGAATCTATAACTACTACATGGATAAACATTCATAAATCATATCACATTAATTTCATATAATCAATAAAATTCCATCCTAATCAATCATGTCATTGAATACAAGGAAAGACTAACAAACATCCTAGACCAAACAGTCATAAACAATCAACCATGGAAACTCACCCATGGGGTGTCCCATAAACAATGTATCCAACATTACGCATAATAAACAATACTTATTTAATCAATAAAACTGTAGTAGTTAAAAAATAGGGTTAAATTCCAAATCAACAAAATACCCTAAATGTGGGTATGTGATACTTTTAGACTATATAATCCAAGGGCAGACAATGAAAGGAACAAACCACCTACCTTGATGTCTTACGATCGATATACATGAATATATGGATTTGAATTAAACAAAATCATTGTGGATCAAGAAAACGGTGAAAAACCCCAAACCTTCATTAAATAACAAGATATGTGGAATCAGGAAGAAATGCTATAGGGATTTTGAGGACTCATCAGTGGCACTTCAAGGCGCCCAGCGTTGTCTCAATCAGAGCTCATGCAATGAATCGGGAGGGGTTCGATGTTCATCGGTCGTTCTATAACTCCCCTGTATAAACAATGGGGATAAGACGACATTTACAGTCATAAGACATGACCCCACTCAGATATATCAAATAACAGGAAATGTACACAACATATTTATTAAAACTACATGTCGTGTAGTTTTATTAACCATCCCCTAACTTAATCAGTCATCCACGTTACCACATGACCGTGTACTCGGCCATTAAACGGGCATCATGTAGTTGTACATAGAAATCATGGTACATGGCATTTACTCATAGGAACACGAAGTGTACATAAAAAAATCCCCTTTTATTCCTTTTCTTCATAAATAACCCAAAAAGAATATCCATACCTGAAATGAAGATCCATGCACATACAAGAGCCGATGATTGACCTTTACTTACTGACTGGTAAGGCACCACACCATTAAACCAACAACCTCATTCATCATTCCTAAACAGCAAAAATTCATACATTGATCACAAAAAATATTATTCAAACCTAGAATCACATCGGAAATCGATACATTTAATTTGCACATCAAATCTATTTCAATACACACTGGCACAACCACATGGCCACAGAAACTGACCAAACCATCCTCATAAATAACTCAACTAGAAGGTGACACCCCACCTTTAAAACATTCCTTCAAAGATGAACACTCTGGATCCTTGAGATGACTCTCCATGAACTTGCTCAAAATTACTGACTGAACTACTGTAGACACTAACTGAATCTTCATGTACCCATCCTACACCTCTATATGAATCATAGAAAACAATTCTTGTATTCTCCACCTAGAGTTGGAGCCATGAACCCTCTTGTTCTTAGCCTTCTAACTCGTAGAATCTACAACACTATTCCCTTTTCCTGGTGTGTAAAGTTGATAAAAACAATAATATAGAATATATTCAACCAATATTCGCTGATAATGATTAAAATCTTGCTGATAGAAAATATAATTATGGATAATATGGTTGTTAAACACCGTGAATCTTTCCCCCAACAATTAATGACTCCAAAACATTAAGGAGAAAACCCAAGTCGCCAAGTCATGATCATGAGTAGGGTAATTTCTATCATGGGGCCTTGAGTGTCTTGACACATATCCAATAACCATATCATCCTGCATCAACAATGAACTGATCCCAACACTGGATACATCACATAATAGTGTATACATCTTTCTAGGATCATGTAAGATCAAGATTCTTTATGTCATCACTCACTTCTTCAATTAATGAAAGGAATAGTCATACTCCTTAGAAAAATCAACTTGACTCCCATCATGGTTAATCCCAATGGAAGGGATTCCAAATGTGATAAATATTTAATGAACATATGGAAGGAGATGAAAAAACCTAGGAAAACATAGAATATTAGAATCATTCTTAGGTTTCACCCCTGACACCACAACCTACACTTTCTCTAGATCCACATAAAAACCTTCCTTAGAAATTATGTTGCCCAATAAATTCATTTTATCAAACCAGAAATTATATTTTGATATCTCATCATAGACAATATGCTCTCATAGTGTACTCATGACGATGTCAATATGTTTGACATGATTTATGTGAGTTCTAGTGTACACAAAGATGTAATCAATGAAGGAAACCATGACCTCATCTAGATATGTGTGAAATGATTATTTTAATAATTCCATGAACACGTCTATTTCATTGTCAACCCTGATAGAAATTCCCACAATCTCATACAAACAGTACCATTTGCTAAATGCTATCCAAGCTACTTCAAGAGGTGTCACCATCAACTGATGGTATATCAATATCAAATTGATCATAGAAACCACATAATCTTCCCTCATCTGGTCAAATAGGTCATAAATTCATAGAAGTCTGTATCTATTTTTGGTTGTCATATAAATCAAATTCATATAATTGACACACATCATTAATGACCATTCATCATTCCTATAAAATATCATAGGAGATCTCTAAGGAGACGTATTAGGATGGATAAATGCCTTATGATTCAAATAATCAATCGGAAACTTATGTTCATGGAGTTCTATTAGTGTCATTCCATACAAAATAATGGAAACCAATTCTTCCCCTTGAATCACCTCATTTGTGAAGTCAAAATCTCTTTGAGGTGGTATCCCAGATAAGTCCTTTGAAAAAACTTCATGAAATTGAACCAAATTGGGTGGGAATACTTGATGATATAAAACTTCATCAACAAGAATAATAAAATCTACTTTGGCTATGATTTCTCCCAACTATTAGAGAAATTCCCCGCATATCCTTCCCAAACATCCCACTCACCACAAACCACATAAGTGTCTCCATCAAGAGACATAGATGGTACCTATTGACGGTAACAATCAATATGTTCATAGTAAACCACTAACCAATCCATACACTAAATCAGGTCAATACCTGACATCTCGATAGTAAAATATTCCCATAGGAAATTGTACCCTCAATTATCTAAAAAATGAATCTTACATTGCCTAATATCCTCACCCCACACCCTCATCAAAGTGACAATAGGCATAACCCCACACTCATATTCCACTTATAGACCCAAAAAAAATATATATATAATGATATAAAAGATTGTGCGGCTCATGTGTCAAAAAACCCCTGAGAAATCGTGGAAGCTATAATGATTTTACCTCAAACTATAGATGGTACTTCTTCGCAACCTCTTGGTGTGGACTGAAATGTGTGGAGATGTCATATCCCTTTACCCTGGGCTCCATCCTGAGTACCAATCATTTCACTTCCCTACAAGGTCTGGATATTTTTTCACAGAGTACCACGTCTTCCACTCATACAAGTATGGCCCATGGAACTCCAACAACCATCCTGGTATGGGGTAACCGAACCCCATTTATTTCTCTACATTGGTATATGTCCTTAATCATTTCCCAACTATAATAGTTTATTGTTTAACCATAGTTAAAGTCTTAATATTTTTCAAACCAATCACTAAAATGTTGGTGGGGAACACTAACTACACACATGTCACTTCCAACCACACTTATAGCAGAAAACTCAATCATTGACCTTAGAGGCCTTTTCTTTTTTCTCGCTACTATTTCCACCATCTCCTTGGTGAAAAATCTTAAACCAAAAAAACATATTTTCAGAAATTTCACCATTGGTTTTCCCAACTATAGATGTATGTCACCATATAGAAACCTCCCTATGTTTTCCCATTTATGTAAGAGCTTGATCCACCAATCCAAAAAATCTCTTCTAGTGAAATTTATTCACATATGACTTGATCTCATGATTTATCCAATCATAGAAACCACTAGCCATGGCTACCTCATCTCCCACTAGTGTTGGAACAAAACATAGTAGGTTGGTGAGATTATATGCATATTCTATAAAAATCATAGACCCTTGGGTCAACCTTATAAATTACAAATTCTATTCCAAACAAAAGTAATAATGATAATAGTTTTCTAGAAACATATCATAAAAATCTTTCCAACACATACTATCAGTTTGCTGGGCATGAACCAAAACATACCACCAGGGATTCTCATAGCCTCGCAGCATATAAGTTCCTAGATGAATCATATTCTATGAATGATTCTCCATGTGGCCCAAAATCAAAGGAATATATTATATCTAAAATTATACTCACATGGTTCAACCATCTCTAGTAAATATTGAAGGGTGCTACAACTGAAATTATTTGGTCAGCTCAAACATACCCGATGTAATCCACCATGGGTCCCACTCCATAATCTGCATGGAAAAAGTGAACATATCATGGAAGTTCTCTTCTCTATTACCCTAGATCTCCACATTTTCTTTCCCCAATGCTAAAGGATCATTCTAAACAATATCCTCTTGGTTTTCTTCTAATACACATCGTCATGGAAGAATTTTTCTACAATTCCAGAGATGAGTTTTATAAAAAAAAATTAATTTACATAGATTTTTTAAAATAAATTTCCCTACTAGACAGAAAAAATCTCATTAGTATACACTGTCCCATGGGTCACCATCACATCCCAAACACTACCATTTACCATTTCTATGATGGTTGATCACTAACGATGGATAAACCTAATTAAATAGTTACAAACCTTACCTTTTTCCCCAATTGAAAAATATTCCCATATAATAACTACGTGAATAAAATTTTAATTTACTTAAAACCCCTTTTTTAAGAACAAACAATTAATCGTTATTTATCATTTTCATCCCTTTTTATCTATCTACATCATTTCATTGGACACCATTTTCATCCACTTTCAAAAAATAAAATTCATTTTACCCTTTATGTCCCACAGACCCATCCTATGTGTGTGCCTACCGTGATATATGTCCCTTACATACTTTGGATCCTAGAATGTAGTGTTAAAGAAGAACCATGTACAAATCTGTCAATGAGTGAAACATCCTAAAACTATCACACACCAAAACAATTGTACAACCTAGTGGTGAAATGGCGTCAAATGTAACAACGCTCAAGAATAACAATAATATCCACCCGAGGCACATAGGTTTTCCCTCATACATGAGTTAGCTAATCCCTGGAACGAGAACATTTCCATGGCATGGAACATCATAATCCCTCTTCTACCATCCCAAATAGTAATTCCACATAAAATAAATACTCTAATAACTCATTGTAATTATGCCATACCAGTGGCCACTAACCAGTTCCTCGAGCTGAGTCACCATGTGACTTTATTCATGACTCCTCATATGCTATAGTTAGCTGACTAGAGGGGAGGATATGATAAGTCATGTGGGGAGACTATATCATCATTACTAGAGTATTCCATAGTTTATAAATATAAACGGAGTGGATGAAAAAATGAAATCAAATATCATTTCTTAAAATATCTCTCCAAAAATTGTGTAAAACAATATCCAATAGTAAATATTCCATTTCCTCCTAATGGTGTCGAGTGAGAAAATACCAAGAATAAGGAAAAATAATGAAATCCCAAAAATAGTCCTAAATGAGTGACCCAAACCTCATCCATGTATTCCCTAGGCCCGAATCTAGCCACAAGAAAATTGCCTTTCACATTTTAATGACCTAAAACCATGAATCCAACTCGGGTACCCAATGGTGGCCTTAGAAGGGTGTGAGTACAACTCTATTGCACATCACCAATGGTGACTAAAAAGTATCAAGTCTAATAAGGTAGTGATTGTAAGTATGAAATAAAAAATAAATAAATACAGAATGGGATTGGTTCCGTTAGAATACAATATTATCATTCACTAATTCTAAACATAATGCTAATTCCAACCATTTACAGATTCATAGTTAATTAATTTCTTATCTATTGATTTTATGTGGGTTTATTACTTATATCAACATTCATATGGGATAGGTTAAGTCCCTATATAACTGGGGATAAACATTTGAATGTCAATTATTCTCACATAACATGGATCCTTTGTCCATATAGTTTCATCAAATATAACAATTGGTGGCATAGTGCATTAGTCTAACTCCACAACCTGTGCATTCCTAGGTGGGGTTAGAGAATCAGTCTAACTCGACCCATGGGAGGATACTCAGTTCATTATCCCACCACCAACACATATTAACATGGTCATATATATATCCATACACCAATAAACCATATCACATAAAATAAAAATACTAAACATAACACACCACAATCAATAAGAGGAGAAATTTTATAAAATAACCAATTCAAAATTTTCCATGGATTAACCCCCTTATGAATTCCAAATATAAATCTCAACCATTTGGATCATTACCATCAAATTACTTTTAACTCATTTTAATGGAATGACAAACAATACCTTAGTCATTAACCACCTCTAGACACAAATATGTATTTTCCATTATTAATCAACAATTTAACCATTCAACATTTTAATCATGGGAATTATTTAATTACAATCCAATATCCCATTTTCAATTTTATAACCATGTTTGGGTATGTCAGTGCATTATATGGTTGGCCCTAAATTGGTCAGGTCATCTTCTATGCATCCCATGGGGATAATAAGTGGTTTAATATTACATTTTTACCCCAATTATATAAAATATAACAAATATAATTACGAATTCTTAAATGTAATAATGAGACCATGACATCATATGCACAGATCTATATAAAAACAACATTGAAAACTTATAGACCACCTACAATGAATTCATTGACAAATAAACTATTAATCATATCCCAAGATCCCAATTTCTCTACCCTATAAAGCCTCAACATAGATCTCATAGGAGAAATAGTCTTCTTTATCAGTGTATAGAGATCAGAGAAAGATGCAAACCCTAAATAAAAAATATAAGCAAGAGGGGGATTAGACTCACCCAGAGCTTCAATCTGCATCCAACCATGCTCAAAATGTATTTGGATCTAAGGAGAATCCCCTATTTGAAGCATTGGTTTCAAGGGTTCATCAATAGGTCATGGAGTAGGATAAATGGGAGGAAAATTCATTGTGGTTATTAAATCCAATATTTGTGATTTGGATGTTTTCAAACTTTAAAAGGGTAACATAGTAAGTTTGCAAGGTTGGAAAAATTGTTCACAAACTATGTGTAAGAACATTCCTAAGGTAATGGGCTCGAATAGTTACCTAGGTAACTCCAATTTTTTTACAAATCATGCTATGATTATATGATATTCCACTACCTTAAATTTCATGGTTCCCACTCTTCACAAATTATTTCACTAACCTTGTTCAAACCATTTAACATGCCGAAAAATCACTTTTACATCATCTTTCTTGTACAAAAGCTGTCGGACTCCCCTTGTCGTCTTTTTGAACATGTGAAACATTTATTTAACCAAATATAGTAGACTTAAAAAAAATTATTTGACATATACCTTGATAGAATTCAGGATCTTGAAACCTCCCCACCTTATATCATCCCCTCCATGACCTGCGGTTCGAAGTGTTATTGTTTATCTGGTGATAAGATATTAGGATACTCAACCCACACATTCAACTCTCACTACTTGAATTATTCATTATCTCTACCATTATTCCATACAACTCTAACTAAGGTAACAATCTAACCTGTCATGACACTCTCACTATTATCCATGATAAAAACTAGAAGCACCTCAAAGGACACATTAGACTCTAGTTCTGCATATTAAATATTAACCCCATGGGATAAACATGGTGATACGTTCAAAGCTGGGAAACAAGAAAAACATTGTGGATTCCACTACACCACTATGAAAGAACCAATCAATAATCCACCAGTTTGTTCCTCACCACAATATCAATTTTCTTTATAAACCTAGATTCCAACATACCCTATTTTTAAATTCTATGTGGGAAAAAACATGGAGACACCCAAAGAAATACACTCTCACCCACAATAAACAAAAGACATCTACACTTGCAGTTTTTTTAGGACTTATACCTACTATGAGCCACTAAAATGAATTTTTGAATCAAATGAAACATTTAAAATACCTCTTGCATGAATCTTCGTCTCAAAAACCTTAACTCTTCATATTTAAACCAAGAACCTGGGGATTTACATGGCCTCAAATGGAGCTCCTCAAATGGTGTCATCCAAATCATAGCCTGAAAACTGTTGTTGTAGGAAAAAACAAAAGGAGATATGTGCTTTTTTCTGTAAACTACTGGAATAATAATAACACACTCACTAAATATAATTTAATAACTAAATTGAATGCTCTGACTACCCACCTTTTTTAGATGAAAATACATACTCAAAAACACCTTAGTACCTAGTGCCTGCTGCATTCAATACCAAAAGTGTGAATTAAAATATCGATCATGACCTGACACTATGGTCGGTGACACTCCATAAAACCTGTCTATATTTAAAACATAAAACTCACCCAACTAGTCAACTGTGATGGTCTATCAAATTGGAAAGAAATGATCCACCTTTTTTAACAAATCCACCACTGCCAATAACACATCATTCTTTTGAGGTGTCCTCATAATTCCCCCTAAAAAATCAATCATTAAGACTTCCCACTTCTTCTCTGGAATGCGTAATGGCTATAAAAAACCCGTGGGTTCTAATTATAGACCATCACCTATTGATATCTAATGGAAGACACAAAAAACATGCAACCTCATTGTTCATTCCCAGCAACCAATATTGGCAACCGAGATCATGATACATCTTAGTCAAAATAGGATGCACTGCCAACATTGATGCATGAAATTTTTGCATCAAATAAATCTACATACACATTGGAACAACCTAACATCCACAAAAACTAAAAATACCCTCATAATTGTCATCCAACCAGAAGGTGACTCTACACCTTTAAGACTTTACTTCATAGCTGAACACTTCGAATCCTTGATCTAAATATCCTTAACCTAACTCAAAAATTTTAACTCAAGTGATATAGACACTAGGTTCATCCTCTCATGCACATCATTCACCTCTATATGAATATCAATAAACAAGTCCATAATTTTCCACATAGAGTTAGATTTTTAAAACACCTCATTCTGAGTGTTCCTTCATAGATCATCTGCAAAACTATTTCCTTTTCATGGGATATAAACTAGCTCGATATAAAATGAATTAATATATTCAACCCATATTAACTATAAAATATTAATATAACAGTAAAAGAAAATATACCTAAGGTTGTTATGGTTAGTATGTGCTCTGAGTCGCTACCCAAACAAGTAATGCCTCCAACACTATAAGGCATAAACCAAAGTGGCCAACTCAATATCCTAAGTAGGATAATTTCATTCATGGGTCCCAACTATCTTGACCCATACCGTGAAACCATATCATCATGCATCAACATTTCCCCGATCCCAACACCAGATGCATCAACAAACAATGTGTACCTTTTACAAGGATAATGTAAGATTAGAATTTGACCCATCATTATGTTATTCTGTTATTTCTAAAAGTGGAGATGCTAAATGATAGAAATCTTTAATGAACCATGGGAAATAAGTGGTGAAACATAGAAAACTATGAACAACATAAAAATTCTTCGACTGCTCTTATGACACCACAACGCACACTTTCTATGGATCCACTAACACACCTACCTCAGAAATGGTGTCACCATAGAAATGTACTTTATCAATCTATTAAATACTTTTTGATATCCTCACATATATCCTATAATCTATTAGTGTATTCAGTATAATATCAAGATGTTTGTCATGATCGTTATGAGTTATATAGTACACCAAGATGACTTCAATGAATTCAATAAATTCACTACATATGGATGAAATACTCAGTTCAATAAATCCATTAATAGAGTTGGTGCATTGGAAAACCCAAAAGACATAACAATGAACTCAGATAACCCATTCATACTTCTGATAGCTATTATGTGTATCTTAGAAG
Source organism: Viscum album (assembly GCA_963277665.1). NCBI lineage: Eukaryota > Viridiplantae > Streptophyta > Magnoliopsida > Santalales > Viscaceae > Viscum > Viscum album. The sequence goes on along the minus strand of OY728161.1, from coordinate 458,208,928 downwards.
GTCTCTCCCACTACTAATGGTATCTTGTTCTCAAATTGATCTTAGAAGAAAATGAAGCACCCCTCAAGTAGTAAAACATGTCATAAATTTTAGAAGATGACATATATTCTTCACTTTCATCTTATTCAACTTCTTATAATTGATACACAACCTCAACAAAAAGTCATCCTTCTTGGAAAACATAATAGGTGATCCCCAAGGTGAGGTACTTGTATATATAATCCCCTTATTCTCTAACTCTTCTAGCCGAAACACATGTTTTTGTAGCTCTACTAGCTTTGTCTTATATAGAATAATGGATATTTATTCGTCCCCTTGCAAAAACATTATTGTAAACTCAACAACTATCATGGGTGGTATCTGGAATAATTCCTCAAGAAACATATCATGAAATTGACCCTTAATGGGAGGGAAGTCCATCTGACAAACACCACAATCAAGCATAATACAAGACACATTGGTCTAAATTTCTCCCAATTGATGGAAAACTATCGCCGAACATATTTCTTGAATTTCCCAGTCACCATGAAGGATATATGTGTCTCCAATAAGAGACATTATCATTACCGTTTGATGGTAACAATCGATATGTTCCTAGAACTGCAACAACCAATCCATACATAAAAATATGTAAAAAACTAACATCTCAATAATGAACATGTCCCACAAGAAATTGGTACACACTAACCTCTAGAGAACAACCCTTACATTATCGGATATACTCAGAACACACACCCAAGGGAGTGTCAATCAATATAACCCTACACACATGTTTCACTTCTAGTCCCATGAAAAACTAAAAATTATGAATAGATAAAAGAATGTGTGGACCCTAAGTCAAATAAAACACTAGAAAGCGTTGAAGCCACAAGGATATTACCTTGAACTCTAGATGGTCTGGCTATACCACTCCCAATGTAGACTGAACCGCATAGAGCTAGTCTATCTGTCTACCCTTGTTTCTAGGATATGTACCAAGTAATACACATGCAAATTTGAGTGGGTGATCTCAGCCCAGAGTAAAAATTCTATAACCCCTTCTTGTAAGGCCCATGGAACTCCAACTGCCTACCCGATATGAGGTAACTAACCTGATTCCTATAATATGCACCAGTTTATGACCTCCATCATTTCACAACTACAATGGGATTCAATAGTAACATTTTACGTTGACCAATCTTCCCCAATCCCGGCTCTCCACTTCTGTTCGGGATCACTGAATACACATCTGTACCAACCTACCACACTGACAGTATCAAACTTGATCACTATCCTAAGTGACTGGTTCCATATTTTGTCTTCCATGTCCACCAATAACATAGTTAAAACTCTCAAAATTGTGCTTCTTTTTATCCGAATATTCAAAACTATTTCACCCAACTAAAACAGCATATATTATTCTGGAATACCCCCTAAGAATTCTTTATTATAAAAGATATTGATCCACTATATCAGAGACTGTATTCAAGTGAATGATATTAACCTATGATTTGATATCATGTGTGAGTCTACCTTGTAAATGTCGCAATGTTGCTACCTTGCCTCCAACCAAATATGGGAAAAAATGTCGAAGGTTGGTGGAACATCATGAATATTCCATGAACGTTATAGATCCCTGGGTCAACAGCATATACACCAAAACAATTTACTTGATAAACATATAATGATAAATTTTTTTTAGAATCATATCCATAATATTCTTCCAACAATTAATAATTACTTAATATTTCTGAACCAGAACATCCCAATAGCGTTTCACCTACCCTCACAGCGTATGAGTATCTATCTTAAAACTTTTTTCTATAAGAGATCTTATGTGGCCAAAAATTGTCTTTATATATTCTATCAAAAATTATTCAGCATCATAACTAACCTCTAGAAAATTTTAGAGGGTGCAGAAACTAAAATTCTCTAGATAACTCAATCATACTTAGTTCAACCCACCCTCAGCCCCACCCAATAATCTCCCTTAAACAAGAAAATTTCTCATTAAAATTATATTCTCCATTACCCTAGATCCCCACATTTTCTTTCCCCACCACTTTAGGATCATTACTGTGAAACATCCTCTTGTTTCTTTATAAGTACAGGTCTTCATGGTGCAATTTCTCTACAATTCCAATCATGACTTTTAATGTATAAAACAATAATATTTCATAGTTTTTATAAAATTAAGCTCACAACTGGCCATAAATAATCTCATTGGCATACACTATCCCCAGGGTCACCATAATATTCCAAACACTACATAAGACCACTCCTATCGTGGGTCAAGGATAAAGATGGGTAAAAAAACATAAACAATTACAAAACTAATCATTGACACCATTTCTAATCTATTCCCCAAACACAACATAATATAAAAATATTTTAATCCATCAACATACCATTTTTTACAAAACAATCCTATAATCAGTATTTAATATTTTACTTCCCTTTATACCCATTTACATCATTTCATTAGACACCATTTTCACCCACTTCCAAATCATAAAATGTATTTTACCCTTTATATCCCACACACCTATTCCCTATGTATACCTACTGTGATGTGTGTCACTTATATACATAGGTTCATATAATGATGTATAAACGCACAAATTTATTTCATTATAACCAGGATCAAAGTATCATAAAATTTTCACATCACACAACAAGTTCGTCACCCAATAGTGAAATATTATTAAATGTGACAACACAAAATATGAAAAATAATTTTAACCCTAGGAACAGGGGATTTCCAATATAAACTAGTTATAAACTCCCAACTATGAGCTTATTTCAAAGGTCTGAGACATCATAATCTATCTTATAACATAACAAATAGTACATATATATATGAAAATAAATCCTCTAATACCACCTTTTAACATCCCTGACCCAGATGCTACTAACTAGTGCCTCAAGCCGAGTCACCACATGACCTCAAGTAAGCCTACTTGTATTCTAGAGGACGATGACTAGCAGTACGAGTCTGAAAAGTCACATGGGAAGACTATACCCTCTTTACCAGAGTATGCCTCGAAAAATAAACTTATGGAATAATGGATTCAAAATTTCATAACCAAACGAAATGCATAAAAAACTATCTCACAAAAAATGGATACACCCATAGCCAACATTAAATAATTCATATCCACGTAATAGTTCCAATTGAGAAAAATCAATGAATAAAAAATATTAGAATCCCTAAAACGATCTTGACTGCCTAACTTAAACCTAATCCATGTACATCCCAAGACCAAATAAACTCCCATAGATATTTCCATTCTAATTATCTTGAACTGCAACAATGAAATATACTCGGGTACCCAATGGTGGCTCAAGAAATATGTGAGTACAACATAGTAGGTCATCACCAAAAATATCTACAAATTATATGATCTAAACAGGTATTGCATGTACGTATGAAATAAAATCCATGTAAATAGTGAATAGTCAAGATTCCTCTAGTTAACAATATTTTAATTATTTCATTCTAACCATAATAATAATTCTCATCAATTTAATCTTCTTCATTGCTTAGTTTCCTATAAATAGGTTTTCCATGGGTTAATCATTTACATCACTCGGTATAAGGGATATGTTGGGTCCTTAACTCACATGGGATAAAACCTTTAAAACAAATAAATATAACTTAAATTAGATCTTTGATGTAGTTATTTTTATCTAATACAACCAGTACATGCATAGAAAATTATTCTGACTCCCCAACCCATGCATTTTTTATGTGGGGTTAGAGCATTTAGAGCATCCATCCAAACCTAATCGTGGGAGGATCCATAGTCTTTTATCCCACCACCATGACATGTGAACAAGCACACACACACACACACAGACACACACACACACAGATATATATATATATCCTTAAAAAACACAAACCATTTCACATAAAATAACAACTCTAATTAAAAGCCACAATAATCAACAAGGGAATAATCAGTATTCCATAAACCATTCTACATTTCCCTTAGATTAATCCACTTATTCATTCCAAATAAATATAAAATATAACTGAAAAATTTCCATTAAATACCTTTTAAACCATTTATATGGAAATCCATACAATCCCTTAGTCATTAACCATCTCTCAGCAGATTTTTTTTCTTTTCCTTTCTTAATAAACATGTTAATTGTGTGTTCCATTTAATTACAAGCCATTTTCACATTTAACATTTCTCTAACCATGTTCATGTAGGTCGGTGAATACCACGGGTGGCCCTAAATCAGTCAAGTAATCCAACACACATCCCCCAAGGATCATTAGGGGTTTAATTTTTCATTTGGACACCCATTTTATCAAATATCACAAGAAACACCAAGAATTCAAAAAAGGAAGAATAAGAACATAACCTTATATGCTTGAATCTATATAAAAACAATAGGAAAAATATGTTGACCACCTAACTTGAATTAGTTGATGAATACACTACTAATAATATCCTTATATCTCGATTGAACTACCTTTTGATGCATCAACATAGATATCCCTGGAAAAAGATGTTATTGTATCTTCGAATGGATGTAAAAGAAAGATGCAAACCCAAAAAAAAGGGATGAAAGGGAGGGATGAGACTCACATAGATCTTTAATCAGTAACCAATATTAATCAAAAATGAATATTATTGAAGGATAATAATATATTGGTAGATGTTGCTTATAGGGTTTTCCACTACATATTAGAAGGGGGTAAATTGGAGGAAAATCAGGAGATGATCATAAATACTAAAATCACAATTTTTACATTTTCAATCTATAATAGGGTCCCACAGTTATGAAAAAATTTGAATAAATCATGCGTATACCTCTATCTAAGAGAATGGGGGATACAAGATTACCTGGAGAGATCCACAAAATTTTCAAACCATTCTACGACCATGTGGTATGCCTCTATCTCAAATCCCATTATTTGACCCTCCACACACCATGGTTTTCCCAAACTGTTAACAAACAATTAAAAATTCTCAAAAAGCTCCTTTTTCCTTCTCTTTCATGTCCTAAACTCATATGAAAACACCTATACTATTCTTAAACTAGGTAAAAATTTATTTATCCAAAGAAAAGAGACTTAAACTAAAACATAATATTAATCATACCTTATAAAAATCTATGATATTTCACTCTAAATATTATAATGGATTTACTAGTTAAAAAAAGTTCCCTTATTCGGGTGGTTATTGATATAGTTATTTCCATAGTAGTAATGATTTTTGGTAACTCTAATATATTTATTTGAGTTATAATGTTTTTATCATGAACAATATTCTTCCATACATAGGTTCTAAAAATATAATATTTTATTTCTTTTTATAATACTCATAGGAAAAATTATTTAAAAAAACATATTACATAATTTTAAAATATGGGTTTTTATCATAATACATGTGTATTTAATGAGTATTTACTTTATTTTTTAAATTTCATTTTGGATTTGACTCATAACATCCTGTTTTATGATTCCACTTTCATTTCAATTTCCATTTAAAAAAGGATTTTCCCTAATAGGTTTTATGTTTAATGATTTATCTTCTAATATAAATATATATTACATTTAATTTGAAATGAACTCATGAAACCAAATAATATTATGCATGATATCTTATTGGGTGGTATCATCAACAAGTTATTTTTCGATGTCGGTTTTTATCTATTTAATTATCTTTCTAGGTTTCCTTTGGTACACTAATGATATTTTATTTTGGAAAAGTCATACTACTTTTCAAGTACATTTTACGGTTACAATTTTTATTTATTGACATATACTTATAATCATTGTTTTATATGGTGATAACATAACATTTTACATAATTCATATTTGATTTTGGTCACCCTAAAATGAGGTTATTTAATTGACGATGTGAAATGTATAGGAATTTTTTTATTGTTGTTATAAAATGGATGATTATTGGAAGGCAGACTATGAAATGTGTATCCATCAACCTTATTCCTCTATAATATTTATGATCATTTTATCACTTTTATTAACATGGGAAAAAGTATTATTATCCATATAATATTACCCTAATATGGAATATTATTGTAAATTTAAATATGTAAATTTTGACCATCCAATTTTTAATCATGAAGGGTTATGATCATGTTATCCCTATTATTAACATATGGAAATTTTATGGAATTAATAATAATTATTAACATCCAACATAATAGGATTATGTGTTTGAATTAAATATTATTCCTTATATGAGTATTAAGGTTTTATTCTAAAATAAGTTCCTTGTGGAATGGATTGAATGACCATGATAACTCTTATGTAGAAGGAATGGTAATTGATCATGTGACTTTTGGTTTTTAGGAATATATATCTCCCCACAATATTGACATGCCTCGAGAGAAAAAACAAATTTTTGGTATTTTTTCGTATGCCTACAGTCTCAATGATAAGTAAAATGTCCTAGCACAAGTACATGATTACTGGAATTTTATTTATGACATTATACATTACTAAAGTATGAGATTATTATTATTGATATCAATGTTTTAATTTATTGCCATGGATATCAATTGACCCTTGCTTCAAATTTATTATGGATTTATGTTTTTTACCTATCCTTAATTAAATATTTTTTTCATTTTTATGTGAGTTATTATTTAGAATGTTCTTTCCCTTACATAGCGTTTGATCTCACCATATTTTAATGATTATATTCCCCATTGTGATAATAAAAATTAGTACACATGACATGTATAAAAGGATATCATGTGTGGGATAATTTACTAGATATTTTCAATACATAATATTAATTAAATTGGTTATATATATAATTAAAACATTGTTTATTATCTATGAACCGAATTAGACTTATTTGTTCAATATGTTTCAAAATTATGTAAAGTTATAAACCTAAAAATACAATTTTTATGTAAGAGATTAACTAATATTTATTGATTTTGTAATTATTAATGGTTATATATAGGCTTTTATAGTTGGTATTATTTTATGTATTTAATGTATTTTCCTATGAAATTGGATCTTAGTTGATAGATATTGGGTTTCACATTAAATGTCCATCACTCATGTTCAAAATTTTGGATTTATTCAAGGATGAAACTAGATGATATTGAGCTACTCTTACATGAGAGGGGTAATGCGATGATTAACATAATGATCGACCCATTAGGATGGGTTATAAACCAATAAATCATTAAAATATTCCAAACCATCTATCAAAAAATAGGATTAACAAAGTATTTGTACTTGTAATCTGGAATAAAAAAATAAAAATTTGGATGGTGTCACATGAAAGATAATATGAAGAATATTAAGAAGGTATGAATACTGAATGTTTTTTTTCAAAAATTATTGAAGAAGAACAATTAAAATTTCATAAGGGATGAGGGAAAACATATCTTATATTTGTGGGTGTCATATATCATAACATTGTTCAAGGAATATTAAGATATCAATCACCATGATGGGAGTGAAAAACATGCTTCCAAAAGCACCAATAACAGTCCAATTCTCCATGTGTAGAAAAATGGTTTAATATTTAAATCAATTCCAAAATATAAAGGAGAATAAGGATAATTTTAATGAAAAAATTCTGAGGTTAAGGGAATTAGATAATGACTATGCAATCACAACTATAAAAGATAGTTCTGAAAATTATGTGGATTGGGAAAGACTAATCATCCACTAAAAACCATTTTTTATTTTATTTCTATCATATCCAACCCTCACCATTACACATATAATTTTTTTGAACATCATCAAATCATCTCATCGATTTCAACATGTAAAATTATTGATAACAACTTTTTTGGTACAATTATTGTATCACATGTTTATGTTTATGGGTAATATTATGATTAATATCGTATTATCCACCCTTGATAAATTAAATGTGATTTTCAGAAATGTAATAGTTCTATCAATATAGGGGAAATTATTTGGAATAATGATATCACTTTTTATATCATGATATGATTGCCTGTTCAAGGATGATTATGAACACCTTTTGTAAGAAAGATATATAATTGGTCTTTCTATACAAAATAACGATAAAATATTGAATGAAATGGATAAAAAAGTAAATATTAAGAATAATAATATTGTATGAAAAAACTATTTTCTCAAATTTTATATTATTGATGTCACACTATAAATTTTATTCTATTAACTTTAAATATACACTTAGAAAACATCATTTTTATGTAATAATTTAAATTTCGAGGGCACAAATTACTTAAGGGGAAGAATGTACCTTCCCATGTTTTAGGAAACATTATTATTATTATTATTATAATTATTATTATTATTATTATTATTATTTATGTCCATAAGATTATATAATTTGTCTCTATTCATTCAAACTAATTAATACTCGATTCGAGATTGTTTTAAAAAATATACAAATAAAGCTATCAAATCATTATTTAGTTATAATGGACAATTAAAATGAATTTATATGATACCATGTATCACATAAAATTGATTACTATCACATTTAATGATAACCATTACTATAAAAATCAACAATGAGAAATCATAACATTAAAGGGAAAGGGTTTTTTTTATACCCTAAAATGAAAACAATGGAAATGATATGTGTGAATGGAATGAGTTTAGTATGTCAATATATATTGGAAAAAAATCAGGAATTTCAAAAATGGTCTTTTAAATTATGCACATTACAAATACTGTCCTTACAGCTATGGTCTTCAGTCACATAAACAATATGTATACTGATGTCAGGTATTATTAAGTGATAAATTAAAATAACAAATAACTTCCAATGAAATAAAAATATTATAATAAAATATTATATATATATATACAAATCTTATATATAAATATTATCATTATTAAAATATGTTATGTTATATTTATATATATAATTCACACATGTATTTCAATATTAATGGATTTGTAAAATTGTAATTTTAGTATATAAATAAGTAAATAGTTTTACTTTTAAAAGAGTACTTAATATAAAAGTATAATTTATTTCAATATAAATATTTAATTAAGGATTATATATTTTGTCATAAAATGTTTATTTACTATTTCAAAATGTAATTATATATGATGAAATTTATTAACATCCGTTAAATTAGAAATTTATAGGGAATAACATTAATAGAACATAATGTATAAAAATACAAATTTGTAAGTAAATGAGTTTTATATTTGATTTATATTTTCATTTAAAATAAAAATATCTAAATTTAATTATATAAATTTTATAAAATAATCTCAAAATTTGAATTCATTATACAAAAATTGACTTAATAGAAGTTTTTGATATTTTTAAGAATTAATCTATTTTTAGTTGACTAATATAAAATTTTAATTTTGTAAAAAATATAACATTTATAACACAATATTGAATTTAATGATTATTAAATAATATTTAAATAAAAAATGTTCTTTAATATGTAATATAAAATATTTAATAATACAATCTTGATTTTCTAAAACACATGTTTAAAATTTATGAATCTCATGAAATATTTCAAATTAAAAAAATACATTCTTATAATAAAAATTATATATGATTAGTTTTATAAATTAAATATAAACATATTTATTCTTATTAGTCTTTAACATTTTAATATAAATTAAAAGGTTCCATTTTATTTTAAGCATATAAATTATATTAGTAAGATTATGGCTAATTACTCTAATAATGGGGCACTATTGTTTTTCTAAGAATTAATTTATTAATATTTTTTGATATATTTATTAAATAAAATTGATCTAATATAAATTATGACTATAATATTATGCTCAAACACATATATAATTATATTTAAATTCACTAAATTGAAAATCAATTGAAAATAAGAATAAATAGAAAATAATTTTTAAATGTCAATATTCTACAAGAAATTTTTTAATTATATTATATATTTTAATATAAATTCTTCAAATCATATATTTATAAATTTTATTATATAAAGTATATAATTAATATTTTTTCAAAATAGAAAATTTTATAATACTAGTTACCTTTTATTTTTAGAAAAATGAAATGTACATTGTTCAAATACAAGTAACCAATGTAAAAATAAAAAATGTTTAAATATAAATACATATGGTAAAACACTAAAAAAATTATATATCTATGTAAAGTCTCAGTTGAGTAATTTTTGACCATGACTATCCCACGTTCCATTTTTCATAATTTTGGAGTTATGTTCCATGAATAGAGTAATGATAACCCGAAAGGGTAAATGGTATTCCCAATAGTACCCTTTACTTCACTTACGATTCGAGATCAAATTTACCCCTACATGGTTATACAACCAATATGAAATTTCAATTAAAATTCACAAAAAAATTATCTCTTATTATTCAATTTCTTATCCTAATGCCCCTTGTCTCTTGAATTTATCTTAAGAAATCACTTCCTAGAAAATATCTAAGAGAAGATCATGACACCAACATAATTATTAAATTATTTGTATCATTTATCTTTATAATTTCACTAAAAATATTTTATATCTATTAAAATATAAATAAATTATCATAATAAATATAATATGTTGATATTATATTAATTGAATAAAAACTAAATATTCCTCCACATAATCTAATTGAAATAATGGTTTCATTAGTGAATTTTATATAATAACACAACCACAAAGGGACATCTTCCATTTTCAATCATCTACATTCTACCAAAATATACCAAATTCACCAAATTTTTATTTATTTTTGTATAATCCACATTTAAACATGATTGAGAGGGAACCCTTACATGACCCGTAAACCCAGTTTCATATGGCTCATTACATGAATGGAGGCCTACAGACTCAATTTCTATAACTAATGATATATATATAGTAAATATTATTCCAAATATCCAAATTATCATTTAACTTATTTCCCTCAAATTCATTCATAAACAGAAACATCAATCAGGTGTATGTGTTACCAATCACCTACTTGAGTAATTAGATTCATTTTTCATCACCACTCATCATCGATCTCCATAAAAATATACATAATTTAAAATATTTTTTTTTAATAAAATGGAAATAATTATTCTATTTTATAAATACTTTAATACGGTTATCGTACATAATTTGTTATTTAAAACATTGCTGAACAACTAAATTAATCAATGTAGTCATGAAAAAAAATATTATGAATAAAGAACATGTGATTGTTAATGGACCATGTTATATGATTTATAGATGAATACATTTATTTTTAAGGACTTTTGGAAACCAATTCAATTATTATGGAAATTTTGTTTAAGCATTGACTGATTCTGGGCACAAGGTAATGGTTTAAAATAAAAATTTAATTTTTTTTGAGATAATTTCTTTTTCCCCCTAGTTTAATTGAAATAGTAATTGAACATCCAATTTTCAATAAAATATTTTTAATTTTATGTATTCATGTTATTTTAACTTTTAAACGAACCGTTCTCTTTTTAAAAAAGTTCTATTATAATTTTTAATTTTTTTAGGGTTCCATATCAATCACCCTTTATTCATGTTATTCCTTGATATTGTGAGCCAATTTTTATTTTAAAGGATGATATATGTCCCAAATTAAATATAATGTCATAAATTATTATTGGACATTGAATCACCACTTCCATTAATTCCCTTCCATATATTTGTCTATGAATGATATCATCCCAATAATATAATGTACTTCATAACTCAATCTCATTTTGAATTATAATTTTTCTCCTTCAATTTTTTTTAATTTAATATATGGTACCCTATATATATATTATGAGTTAATATTTTATTTAAATATTCTATACGGTTAAATTATAAACCTTTTTAAAAATTCAACTATGTTATGAAAAACTCTTATCTAATTAACTCATGCTTCCCCCTAATTATATCAATTTAACCTGTATTATAATTCTATCCTTTTTAATTGGTAAAATAATTAACTGTTATCTCATGTAAACATAATATTTACAATATCATGATTTATAAATAATGTTTTATTATCTTATTTTATGAATTTTGATTTCAAAAATGTTATTTTAAATCATTGTAACATATCATTCATAACTCCTTCATGATATGTACTTTACAAGATCTATTTATTTTCTACCTTTTATAAAAAAACTCTTCTCATGTATGATCTTTAATTTTTTAATTATTTCCCTTACATATATATGTATTTAAATATCACCATCATTTTTTTGGGTTATAAATATTTTTAATTTCATTCTAAAATCCAACATTTAAGTAAATCCATTTTGGGAAACGTTCTTATTTCTTGACACATATAAAAAATCACCACATAAATGTATTAAATACATTAAAATATTTTAAAACCAGTTATTTATTTATGGAGATTCCACTTTTATAATTTATGGTTTTATATAAAATAATAAGGTATTTCCTTCTTCAAAAATAACCTTCATTTTTTTATAAAGCGTCACCCAAGTGGTAAAATTCTAATATTTCTTCTCCTACACTGTTATCATAAATTATATATATTTATTTATTAAAATTAAATGGTCAAGGACTTTAATTAATTTATATATATTAACTTCAAAATTTTTAAATTCCTTCTTCACTTTTGAATCCTTGTGATTTATCATTTGTGTGTTCCTTGAAACGAAATTATGAAACCCACTTCCTTATCAATGGTTTGATCATTTTTATGATTTTTAATGGTATATATTCCTCATGTAGAATATATATATTAATATTAACTTTTGTGATGGGTGGGTCCAAAATTTTATCTCCCTATAATTCATTTGTTAATACTTTATATCTACTGATATTTTCTATAATAGATAAAGGTGTGAACCTAAACCAACTGTGTTACATTTTCAACTTTATAAAGTCTATCTTTTAAGTGAGCCTTTACATCTTTTTATGATTCCTTGTTTTATGTTTTTTCTAAATGGTCACAACCATATGAAATAATTTTCTTATCCCATGGATCATGTTTATGATTTTCCACATTATGTTAACATGAATTTCCTCTTAACACTAATGATACACTATTTTTCAATCTATATTCCATTAGTTTAATTTATAGATAACACATTCCATTATGTATTTTCCCCTGTATATCCTATGATATTTTAGAAGATATATGGGTGTTATAAAAAAAATATAGATTTTTAAATTAACATGAATTTATTGTTATTATGAATATATATTTCTATGTATAGTCCTATAAAGACATTAGAATTCGTAATCATCAGGTTGTATTTTTTTGGAAATTTTTTCTTAGAGTAATCAAATAATATCATTTCAAGGGTTGAGTCACTATAGTATAAGAACAAATTACATGAATGCCATGGTATAGTTTTAGATTTATCATCGACCCAAATATGAAATAATGTTCGAATATTTAAAATCCTAAATTAAAGTCTTCGGAATCCATTATCTATATCATATTTCAGTAACTATGAAGAAATCAATCAATGTGAACTAAAAGATTAAATGGTGAATGGGAATTCAATTTACTCTTATTGTTTTAGTGACATGAAGTAAAACATTAATCTGCCTAAAAACTATAACGGTAAATCATATGGATGAGGGATATTTCAACCACTTACATGAAAACATTTGGGTGAATGAACTAAAATTTTCATTTGAAATGAATTGGGAACTGATTAAATTATTTAAAGGATGGCTATCAATATAGTGATTATTAATAGGCAGTGAAATGGTCAGAAAATTCAATATAGTATACTAAGGATTTAACCAATGAAGTTTAATGTTTACTATTTATAAAGAATTATAATTAAGATAAACAATCACCTAATGTAACAGCTATTGAGGATGGTAGGAAACACCCCCCCCCCCCCCCGACACACACACAAGAAATAAGATATAGGAAATGACTTTTTAGTTACAAATAATATGGGTTAGGAGAATAATGAGATGAAAGGTAAACATACCATCCACTCTATAATGACACATTACTTATTTGATTTTAGAAATACACAATTTACGTGTCTACTGTGTTTTATAATGGTTTCACGCTACCACTTAAATGATTGGATATTGGGTAAGAATTCAAAAATCACAATGGTATGATGATCACATCTTATGTCTAATCCCCACTCGGATAAAAGTGTGTGGGTAAAAGCTTCTAGAAATATTATTATTATACCACTTGAATAATTTAATGACATTTTTATCATAGATTATGTCTCTCTATTTTGAACCCACATCATATTTTTAGGAATGGATGTTATATTTTATATTCTAAATCAACCAATAATTTAATTTCTGTGAGGATGAATATTAAATTAAAATGGATGTTACATACATTATATGTATCTTACTTCTTTTTAGAGGGGTATATTTATCTCAAATGGTTTAGGAGAAAGAGAACATTGAAAATGTTCCTATTTTTTAAGATTATGATGATGTATTTCCTAAAGTCATTAATATTGTTCAAATGAATATTAATATTAATTTTTCAAATTAAATCATAATTTGTGGAAGCCTATTTCAATGAATCCTTATTTAAAATACCTAATTGGGTTATAAAATTTAAAAAGGAAACTCCATGAAAATATAGATAAACAAATCATACACCCATGTGTTGTAATATGAGGAATGCCTATTTTATTATTACAATAATAATGGTACAATTCATCATTAGAAATTATTATTAAGAAAATGAAAATACCAAAATCAAGAACATGTATCAGTTATGTAATAATGATGACATGTTTGAGCAACAATGTAGAGCACAATACTTTACAATATTTCTTCATCAATATAGATATTATAAATTGAGTATTGGGACGGAAAATACAATACTGAAATCACACCATATGAGGTATGTATATTATGAATTTATAGTAATTCCATTTGAATATATCAATGTACACACAATTATCATCAATATAATGAATATAGTCATTAGAGTATACCTTGATCAGTTTTTCATTGTATTTATAGATTATATTATCATATATTCAATGATACATTATGAGAATAAAGATAATTTTAATATTTTATTAAATATCAAGGTGATGAAAAAATTGTATTTGAAATTTACAAGGTGTTATTTAGGCTATATAAGGTTTCAGTAATGAGGAATATAATCTCATGTGAGTGTATACTAGTTAGTCGTTAAAGCATTGAAGTTATTAGCCAATATTCTTGACCAACTACGGTAACTAAGATCCATAGTTTTCATGGTTTTATAGATATTATTGAAACTTTTTTAGAATTTATCATTGTTATATAATCTATAAACTAAAATTACATTAATGTGAGTAAAGTTCCAATAGATAGAGGAATGTGGGGAATCATTCAAGAAGTTGAAATTATGGTTGGTTAATGGACATGTTCCCACTCTATCACTGAGTAGAGCTTGATTTTTTTTTCTAGAAAAATACATCATAGAGAGGACTATGGGATTTCCTCACATAGAATCACATGGTGAATTACTATTCCTCACATTAATTGAATATTCATGATAAAATAATTTGATACTTGATATAGGGATTGTGATTCGAATTTCAACATTGAAAATATGGATTCATTATCATAGTGGTGAAATATGTGACATATATAATGATAATAAATACATATATTAGATATTCAAATAATAATATTTTTAATATTAAAAGATAGAGAATCTAAAAAAAGATTAATTATTACGAATGTTCAATACACTACCACGTTTGGAAGGAATACAAGGAATCTGATTCCCTCCGTTGGAAAGGCCATGCTAGATTATACATTATGTGGGCCTTAATTGTTCTATTATTTATAAATTTATAGATTATGTACCCTGAAACAATGGGGAAAGGGGAAAATTCATAGCTTTTTTATATGAATGATTATTCGTCGATGTGTGTGATGATTAAAGATACATTGATGAAGGATATTGAAATGTAGAAGTTGATAAATGTTCCCTAGTTAAAATATGATAATAATGGAATTATAATATTTAGAAACAAATTATGTGTCCAATCAATAAAATTATTGCAGAAGGAGTTTTTGGATAAATATTATTCATCATTCTCTATTCATCTTGGATATTTAAATATGAATAGATATTTTAAAGTGTATTTTTTCTGAAATAACATGAAATGTTGTTTTTTAGCGTATTTATCACAATTACAAGTATTTTATTAAGATATTTATAATATAAAAAATTCTAATGTGAGGTTATATACATTAAACCAACTATAAAGGAAACAGAAAATGAACACCATGAATTTCATCATTGGACTCCACAAAATATATATAACGAACAATAAAATTTAGATTAAAACTCATTTGTTCACAAAGTCAGAAAAATTTATTCATGTAAGATAAAATATCTCCCTTGATCATACTTAAAGTATTTACATAGCGGATGTAATAGAAATGCATATATTATATCATCATATTATATTAGATGAAGATATGATATTTACCTCATTGTTATGGAGAAGTATTCAGGTGGAATATAATACATAGGTGAACATTAGAATTATATATTATCCTTAGGATGATGGTTTTTATTAAGGGACAATTAAAACCTTAGAGAATATTTTTATCTAATTTTTTATGTTCCATTGATGGTTGGTATCAACACCTTCCTTTAGTAGGACTTTCTAAAAAAATGTTGTCATTTGCGCATTTAGATGGATCCCTTTGAAACACTCTATTGGAGTAAGTACGCAACTCAAAAACATTGAGAGGGAGTTAGAGAAGTAAATTAATTAAGAAATAAGATATCAATGTTCATGGAAACCAATGATATATATATTAAAAAATCTGTAGGGAAGCTCATAGTTGGGAAAAAAGTTATATTGACAATCTGTAGAAATATATAGAGTTAAAAGATTTTGAAAATGTAATCTTATGAATATATCCAGGGAATAATAATATTATATTTTGAAAAAAAATTAATTATAATTCTTATTTAATTTGATCCTTTTTTATATTCTTGATCTTATTTGGATTCTTTCTTATCACTTGGAGCTTCCACCAGATCTCTCTCAATGTCGTGATAAGTTCCTTGTATCTCTCACAAGTAAGTAAAAACCTGATCATTCACATATATTAAACACAGAAGTCATACCACTTTATATAAATATCTATTATGATAAAAAAATAATTGGATATTCTATATCAAATAGACAAAGTGAAATGGAACAATAATACTCACCTTGTTAGTGTTCAATGGTGAAATCATATATTAGATTATGTTACACAGGAACTCAAGGATGTGATGAGGCATAAGTATCCTACATTATTTGAATCATAGTGAAAAAATCCGGAGGGGATAATTATTGTAAGAGGGTATTATATAAAAACCCAAGATATTAGGAAATGTTTTTTAAAAATAAATTTGAGTTCTTTGATAACGTTCATTACATGAAACATCTGGTTTTTAAAAAATCTATTATACTGTTAAATTATTACCATTTAATTAGATAGTTATCATATAGACATTGAATTAAAAGATTCAAATAAGAAAAAATTCTCATAATGTCTTGTTTTCACATTTAGGAAATGAAATCATTGGTTATCAGTTGAGTAAAATAATTTCAATTTAAAGAAGAGTTGTTTTAAAAAACAATATTTATATGGAAATTATGTTTCTAGATTATGAAAAGATATTATTCACTATTTATTAATGATTTTAATATAATATATAAATTATATATTCATTACTATATTTTAACATTCATATAATGGGTTTTAATATGAATAGAATAAGAAAAAATACAGTTTATCCTTAAATATTCATTTTTCTAAAAACATGTTTAATTGGGTCTAGAGAAATTATTTAAAAATGAATTTATTAAAATTTTATAAATTTCATTATGAAAAATGGATTCCTTATTTTTAATAAATTTTATCAAATTATTTAAATGACCCCCTTTTATTTTTTGGCATTATTATTTAAAACCATTATAAATATTTCTAACTCCAAAAAGGGTAAAATTAGATTAAAAACGTTAAAAATATAGAATAATGCTTCAAAATCACTTATATACATTAATATATTTTATTTTATAATACATATTCTAACATTACTTCATATATTCTAAAATAGTTAATTTTAGTTCAAATTTTCTATGCTATAGTCATTTATATTATATTACGTAATCAAAAATTTCAAAATATCATTCTATTAGTTTTAGATTATGTTTTATGTTCACATAAGAGTAATAAGTTTTTATAGATGAATAATAATATTTATTTCTAAATTTACTAATGTAATTTGATGATGGAAATTTATAATTAATTTTTAGTGATGGTATAAATATCTTAAATGATTACACAACACTGACTCAGTGCCTGTGAAAGCAGCATAAAAATAAAATTAATCTTTTTTAAATCATCGAATTTAATATTTTTTGAATTTAATATAGAGTTAGACAAATTAATTATTAAGATAAATTTATAATTTATGTTTAAATACATTAGTTTCTAATTCCATGCATATCCTGACATTTTTAAAATTCAATATATTTGAATAGTTATTAAGATAATTTTAACTATATTTCATGTTAAATAATATATTATTAATTAAATTTTAAATCATAAAAATCATGAAATAGGAAACATGGTATGCGATATGGTAAACAATTTTATCCCATGCCCATTTTTTATGTAATTGTTACTTTAGAAGAATGTTTATAACACTTTTTTTAAAGGACATTACCATGGTTAGGTTAAAATTTGTTAATGTAGGAGTTAAAAAAATTTATGGAATAAAATTAAACATTAATCAATCCAAATATTTTTTTAATGGATATATAATTTTCCTTATTTTCATTTTTAAATTTAGAAAACCTGATTCCACTTTCACAGTAAAACGAATTTATTATATTTAAATCATTTAAATATTTCTATGAGTGTACTTTATTTCACTAAAAAAATATATCAACTCTCTAATATTATATATATAACCTTATACCACATAATAAGAATAAACCATACCAAAAACAATTCTCATGATTCTTATCATTATTTTCCAGTTTTTTCTCCAAAAAAGACCATTCATAGGATCCTTGTGAAGGAATCCAAATGGGGATTCTTAATGCGGATTTAATCATTTTAATCATTGTATTTAATTTTTTTACTTCTTATTTTAACCCCTTTAATTCATTACTAACTATTCCACATGTATTAAAATTTCTATCTCCCATATAATAATATGTTATTATTTTTATGGAATAAAGATTATACATTTCCTTTTCCATCCATTGGGAAATGATAATGCCGCTCGTACGTACATGTGGATTACCACCTCCATGATGTGATGTGGTTTCATTAAATTATATTTATTAAGATTTTAATAATTATATATTTAATGAAAAAATATTGAATTTATGAAACTATATTTATTCATTAATTGTGAATTATAATTTAACCTTCTTTTAATTTATCCATTGAAAAATGGAAAAATTATTTTTGCCTATAGACATACTATTGTCTTCAGAAGGATATAGTATGTTATATATGAATATGGTTCTAGAATAAATTTAAAATAATTATATATTTATAACAAATGAGTTTTGGATATTTTTGAATAAATATTATATTTTAGGTAAGTGATTTTTGTCACAATCCCATTTTTTTGACATTTTAAATTATAAATTCCCATTGAAGAAAATATATGGATCTTATCCGTTAAAACTCATCAGTTTTCTTCGCATATAGTTATTCACAGAATTTTAATGTACACATTCCATTTTCAGTCTTTTATAATTAAAATGACCGTGAAAATATTTTTGAAGGAAAATATACTTTATTTCCTCTTTGGTTAGTATTTTCCATCCATGATAATATTTTAATTATAAATATTTACAATTTTTTTTGATATTTTAAAATGATTTACTATTTTAATTTTCCCCATATTTAACTTTCAATAAAAAAATTATTATTAATTTACTTATCATTTTATAAGGAGTTAATTTTACATATGGTGCGAATAAAATCCTTGTTGATATGTATGTCGCATAAAAAGGTTTTAGCCATCATTGTAACTCCTTTCATTGAATCATATATTATAATATTCCAAGATTATTATAAAATTAATATTTTCTACTATTTATTTTATATATTTTTGATTTTATATATTTTCATTTAAAATAAAAAAATCTATTTTACACAAAAATGATCCAGTTATCCTTTAAAAGTATTTTTAATGATAAAAAAACATTTTTATGATAATTTATGATTCACTAGGGCCATTATCCAATTATATCATCCTTATTACGTGTTTGGATGGTAATTTATTATTATGATTAAATCATAATGAAACCCATTTTCATTTCCGTGGGTTAAACTAAATGATGTGATAATTTTTTTATGAACCACGTGGAAAACATGTGAATGGATTATGAGCATATATAGTTTGGATATTTTTTAACCTACAATTCATTAGGTAATTTGGTCTATATATTTCATGAGATGACTACTCTATGGATATACATTATTTTTAATATAATATTTTGAATATAGAAGTGTTAGTATGGTCTATTAAAGATATGCTCATATATTTTTTCATGGAAATTAATTTGAATATATTTGGTATAATTTTGATTTCTGATTGTGATATATTATATATATGTCAATAAGATTCTCTATGGACAAAATTGAAACTAAAAATGTTCCCAAAAAAATGATCTCCTATGATTATGGAGTCACATTCTTACGTTATAACTATTTAAATATGATAACTACTTTTACACCATTATTAATTAGTCCCCTATATGTAACATGATTTTCGATTTTACATTATATTGTTTTCTAGTTAGAATATTTTACATTTGATAACATGAACATGAATATATTATAATACCCAATGTGATTATAATATGATATTATGATTGATATCATCCATGTTTACCAATACTAAGAATACAAGATCTATCTTTATTATGTTTACTATCACCATGTTTTTTATGGATGGTTCTAAGAATTTTATGTTTATAAGGGTAATAATATGTAGATAACTATAATATTACACAAAGATATTTTATAAAATAAGATTATTAGGAATCTTGTCTCCAAACAATCTACACATTTACATTCCTCAAGAATGTATACTTGTGACATGTAATAATTATTCATCTAGAATGATGTAACATTCATATATGATATTCATGGATTTCCTCTAGTAAAAGAAATGTTACTCATGAAGATAGTGGGTTTCTATGTTAGTTTGGTGGGGATTTTAGTGGTTACATACTGCTATAGTGGCATTCATATCACATGGAGATGGGTTTTGGTTAGTATTAACTATATTAGATTACATATGATTTTTTGGAACTACTATTTTCTTGTGCAATTTTTCTCCCACAATATGATATTTTTGGCTAGTTTACTGTATTTAAAATATTCCACGTTTCAATCATTTGTTTTTGTTGGGTAATGTTATTCCTAATTTTATTTATTGATTCTTTTGATGTTTGCACAAGAATAGAAGGATTGTGATCACCCTTCAATTCTTTCGAGGGGATGGGTTCAGATTTCTTATTAGCGATGAAATGGGTTGGATGACGACATTTTATCATAGAATATTCCAATATAAACTCAAAACTTTTCTATAAACAATATAAATCACTCATAAAGTAACATACGAAAAAATCTTTATTTTTGAAACATATAATTTATAAAATATTCTAATTTTTTCTATAAATATATTGAATCAACATAAAGTAAAACATAAAACCATGTATCTTAAAAAATGATAACTCAATCTATATTCATCGATTAATATCAACAAAATTTACATAAATTTCTGTATTAACCAAAAATATTGATATTTACCTTTATTTTTATAATGATATAAATCATTATAGAGTACATATTTCCAAATAAAATCAACCAACTAATAACTCAACAAATTTTTAACCACATAGTATTCTATTTGATAAAAACAATCAAAAAATTAAAATAACCATCTAAATATTTAATCATTGTTTGCTCGATATTAATGATTATATTAAAATTTAATGTTATCATTAACTTATCAATTTTATATCCAATACAATAAAATGGTTATAAAAAACATTATTAATAAATTAAATGATAAAATTAAGGTCTATATGTACCACAATAATGTATTAATACCAAATAAATATCATAAAAAATATCTTCAATCCCCTTTTAATACAATCATATAGGATCTCAAAATGTTATGTATTCATTTAAAATTATGATGCCCTTAGACTTTTTATCCAATCCGGGTGTCTAAAAATCCAAAATTATCTTCATCGAATAACAGCTTACCCTCTAAAGTTATATAAACCCTTTATATAATCCAAATATTACTCTTAGGACCGTTATAACCATATCTCGTGCTAAAAAATAATTCTTTTATTTCTAGGATGATATCATCTATGGAAACCCATAATATAATTAATACATAATTATATGGTTTATAATAAGTTATTCACTCTCATAAATTTCATTTACTTTATTCTATTCATATTTGAGAGAATTTGGAAAATTAATACATAACAATGTGGAAGCATTCACAAAGTGTAAATTTTATTATTAAATTTGTTAGTTTATTTATATTCCTATTTCATTCATGTCATATTTATATAATTTAATAAAATAGACCTTTTAAATTTATACTTTCCCTTTATAAAATTAAGATATGAGGAAATATTTTGAGAATTTGGGATTTAAAAAAAATTGTAGGAGGTATAAAAAGAAAAGAAAATAGACAAACTTATAGAAAAATATGAATGTACATAAGAAAATATTCCATTTTACAAAAAAAGAATATTGAGATCAAATAAAAATTTATCCACCCTTGAAACCAACATTATTTACCATATATTTTCATACTATATTTTATATAATGTTAAATAGATAAATCCTAATTAATTAGGGTTTACTATAAACTATGAAACATTTTCCCTAAAAATAATCCATATACCCTTTAAAAATAACAAAAAAATATATTTAGTTTTGATGTCATTTTGGGACCTTGTGATATAAAAAAAATAATAAAAATATTCAAATAATATAAAATCAATTAAGAACCACATGACATCGTATTTTTAGCACTCATGGAACCAAACATTAAATAACCCTTACAAAGGAATAACCACGAAAGTTAATATGATTGTGTATCCACATGGAGAACATTTCATTTCCCAGTCTATTAGAGAGATATATCTTTGGCTCTCCTTTCATTGAAAAAATTATGAATGAACTATATCATGAAAAAAATTATAATATTTCACATTTTCCTCACTAAAACCATGAAAACTAAATTGAACACACAATCAAAACACCATCTATGTCCACCTGAAAAAAAAGAGAAATACCATTCTCTTTGAATAAATAATATGTATCGAAAATTCCAAAAATAATGGAAAAAAATATTTTTTGAAAAAACATAAAAGGAATTTCTAATAATATTGGTATCAAATAATGGCCATGTTGGTGATAAAAGTCTCTCACGCAATAAACATTAAAAATATTCTACTAAACTATTGTAAAAGGAGTCAAAAATAATATGTTTGGAAAAATTAAAAATTATTTTTTAAATAATTGATAGGAAAGTAAAAAAGCGATATTGAGAATGTAATTTAAAAATTAGTTATGTCTTTAAACGAATATTCTTGATATATTTTGAATAACCTGGATTGATAAGAGAAACATTTGGAATAGATGACAATGTGGCCCTATTTATAATGGGGCAGTGGTATTGCACTTGGGTTGAGCATAGTTCCCTTAACCATGTTCCTATCCCATGAAAGGTGTGTCATGGAGGTAGAAGACTTCACACAGTTTGTGCACGGTATGGAAACCATGTGTGCGAAACCGTGCACGACACCCAGTTTTTAAAATTTGACTTATTTTAACTTAAATAAAATAAATTACAGTAAAACCTAAATCACCCAACCCTCAACCACTCTCCCACTAATCATGATGCACTAAGGGGAACCCCTTTGATCCATCTATTCAACTGCTCCTCCATACAGACTCCTCTCAGGTCGACTTACTCCCACTTTTTTTCTGGTTCTCAGTCCAAATCTCCTAGGTATGGGTCTCCCATCTCTTCTCATCTATTTCTAAATTTCACTTCGACATAATCCACACTCAGTGAGGTGCTGCTAAACCCTATGTTTTGGGGTCATTGATTTTCTGGTTTTCATTAGTCCTTAGGTTTTGTGGATGTTCTCTCGTGGAATTAGGGTTCGAGTTCCAGCAACTATTGCCGATGGCGAGGCAATTCGGGTTGTTTCGGTCTACCGACAATAACTCTGTATAAGATGTATACATTAACCATTGTTTATCACCTATTGAATTAAGTTCATTATTTGTCCATGCATGTCTGTGGATGTGTGTATGCTTAGTTGTAGAGGAGTAGTGGATTTTAGTTAGAAAGCTCCATGAGTTGAGTGGAAAGCTTAGTTCAACCTTGAGGTTGGGTCCCTTTCCATGTCCAAAAAATTTATAAATGATTTTATAATGGTTATTAATGAAATTTTGTAATAAATTAATTCTTTCAATTTAGTATTATGTTCAATTCCTCTTAAATGTGAATTTAGAGTGTTTCATGTTATAAATGATAAGAAGATAAATGATTTTGTTATAGACAATGTCATGTTTTTATAATAAATCCCCACCAACGGAGGTGAACTACCTTCAAGCTAAAATGTAGTTGTAATACAATGCATGCTTGAATTTTCATGTTTATAATTATTATGCATTGATGTTATCTTGAGATATTTCACGCTTAGAACATGTCCATAAAGATATATGAGAGACTGAGATTCGTTTATAAAATGATTAATGGACTGAAGCACATTCTAAGTGTTTGGTCCAGTTTTAGATTGGAATTACCTATGTAGGTAATAGACCGTTTTTTGTATACTTGTAGCCTAATAAATGAAATTGACATGTTTTTTATAAAGGGAATTATTTGAGTAAAATTAATGGACAATGCTTAATTATAACTCTCAAAACAAGCTACCAAATTGATTTCAAATGTTCTGAATACTAATAACACCATGTTTGAAATGTGGGTTCCGATTGTGGAATGCCATGATGGACTCAATGGGTTTTCATGCTCATAACTTGTGTGATACTTAGATTCCCATGTAGGATTTCCATGGATGGACCTGAGTTCATGAGACAAGGATTGGTTCAACGTTCGTGGAAACCCTTACCTTGTTAAGGGAAGGTATCAGTGTGGACCTTGACTGTTGAAAATTCGTTAATGGTTTTTACAAAATGGTTGTAATGATACCTGACCTTTCCAGTCTAATTTATGGGAAGGCTTCAACTAATAAATAAATGGTTTCAAATCTACTTTTCAATTACACAATAATAGAAGGAAAGGATTGAAACAATAAATATTTGTTTCAACTCTAATAGATCAATTAACACTAATGGATGGAAGGAATTGAATGAGATGAATCATTAAATT
Organism: Viscum album; assembly: GCA_963277665.1. NCBI lineage: Eukaryota > Viridiplantae > Streptophyta > Magnoliopsida > Santalales > Viscaceae > Viscum > Viscum album. Next base: position 458,183,595 of record OY728161.1, on the reverse strand, counting down.
ACCTCTTAACTAAATAGGAATGGTTAGAATCAAATTTGTCATGGTTTTAGATAGGAGAATACCATGAGCACTCATGTAGACCATACTGAATTAAAGGACAGTTTTATAAGGTTTAGCCCTGCCTAGATCTCATTCCATGTCATATCTTTCGATGCTCGGTATACTACCATTGGGTCCCCCATGCAGTACTACAGGATGACATGGATACACTACGTGGATCAAGAATTGACATGACTATTCCATAGATACCCTCCATAGAATTTGTCCTTTCATTTCCCCATTTTACCATGGATTCACTCCGTGGGCTAAATAGGCAATTTATTGTGGAATGACTTGGATAACTGTCCTTGGATTACACTCTTACCCCTTAACTGGACTTATATACTACTGAGTTAGCTTTCTTTGAGTCTACATCACCTTGGTTTTTACCCTAGAACTCCCACACCATATATATTTGTCCGATTGGTTTATTAGGTATTTGAACCATCACTATTATACTGTAACTATTTTGTTGCCTTTGTTGTTATATTGACAGCTTATTACTAAATACCATCACAGAATGCCTTGGATACACCCACTGGGTCCTGCATTGACAATTAGGAGCCTGGGATAAACCCATCGGGCCTGGTCATTTCTTATCCTTGTTTTAACTTAGAGGAAACTCTTTGGAATCAGTAGGTGACCTATTAAAATCTGACTTATAAATAAGTTTGTAATATTCAATTAATGAACCAATTACATGTCTAAAAACAAGTTGAGGTTGAATTAGGTACTTGATTATTTAGTTACATTGTACCACTTACTTTATTTATGAATGCTTCCACCCAGTTAAATTTATATTACACTATCGGTATTAGTTTAGACACTAGTGGTGCTGACCTACTAAGATTTATATATCACACCCTACTCGGTCCTCCATTGCACTAGGGTACCCGAGTAGACAATTCATGTTCATAGGGCCTTGGACCTTTCTTATTGCTATTTTCTTGTACCCCTGAGTTAGGGGAAAAGGACTGAGTTGGAGCTCAGTATGCTTGTGGAGATTTCCATTGTGCTTTTAGTTCATTTATTAAATTCTGTGTCACATTTTATTGAATAGAAAATAATGTTTTAATGTTTACTTCTTTTATTAATTTATCAATTCCAGGTCAGGCATTCATCTATTGTATAAACTGGCATTGACCACTTTTGTTCTGTTATATGAAATCATCTTTTTGTTGCTTTTTTATTTCAATTTATCGCTTCATCTGTTGATTATTATTATTTCTATTATACTAATGTTCTACTCTGATAAGAGGGTATAGTCTCCCAACTGACTATTCATACAACCTTGCTACTAGTCGACATCCTCTGGTGTACGGGGAGGTGTGCTTGAGGTCATGTGGCGACTAGTCTGGCCACTGTGTTCGTTGTAAGATGGGTCGGGATGTTAAAACATGGTATGTAATGAGGTGTATTCCTTATGTATTACTCTTTTCAGTTAGTATACAGGATAGTAGGAATATTTTGGTTCTAGGAAAATAGTTGTTATTGGGACTAATAACCCCACGTACAGGGAATGACCAACTGTCTAGGGTTGGGATTGATGTTTATGTTGTTCGCTGTTACAATTGACATGATTTCACCTAGAGTGACTCATTTATATTTCTATGATTATGATTTTTTGAATTTTTCATACATTACTTGTCCTGATTTGAATGGATATTGCATTACATGTACCATATTAGGCACAAATAAATTCAAATTCCATGCATATATTCCATGCCATGTAGTTGCATTAGAAGGTTTCCTGATAAGTATGATTCAGTTCCTTATCGATATTTCATGGTTAGATTTATACGTATTTAGGTAATACATTATCCATCCTTCTATGGTTACTACTCACTATAGAATGCTCTGGTGGTTAATATGCCATGTTTCTGTTATTTTAGCATGATGCTCTGTGAAAACTACTTGTTGTGATAAGCTAGATTACCATGACATATTTAAATTTTTACATGGGATATGTTACCAGTTCCGGTTATGAAGGGAGTCAGTTTTATGTTTTATGGTTTATGGGAACCTTATAGCTATAAAAATGTAACACGTGTAATTGAACCAATGGAAAAACGATGCTAAATATTATTATTACGTGAAGTTTGATTAGACTAAAGGGAGTGAAATTCTCAACTATAAAGTGTATGGGAAGTTTGTAGGTTGGTAGGTGGCCACCCATGTATTATGAACTATTATGTTTGACAATTTATAATTCTTAATTGACTTTATTATCTATTAATGGGAGCCATTTATCCTTCCATCGAGTGTATGGGTGCTTCCTGAATTGGGAAATGACGACCCATATTAAATGTGATGACATAATGCTTTTTCAAATTCTTATAAATGTAAGAGAGGAATGAATTTGATCTGAAATCAAATGGATAGATTTCAAAATGAAATTGGACCCAAGTAGGTTAGTTGGGGAATGTTTTTATGAGATTACATGTTTGTGTGTTTAATTTTTTTATTAATTTGTTCATTTTCAATTGGGTTGCGTTTTGGAGAACCCAAGATAGTTAATATGGGACCCTCATAGGTCACCTTATCTGCTTAAAAAGAATTTATCGTGATATTTTTCCTAAAAATTAATATATCTCAACTGATGTGAAATGTTTTTAAAAGGGTTTTTTAGAAAACTTAATTGTTTTTCCCTTGGGTTGTTATTTAAAATCATGTACCTTGTCAATTATTTTGAAAATGGTACTTTGATGTTTTTACTAAATATTTTGATTATTAAAGATGAAATGTGCTTAAATATAAGAGGCTTGTAAATGGATCCTAGAGTGGTTTCCAAGGTTTCAAACCCTCGTGTAAGGGTGGTTCAGGATTAAATTTTAGTTTCCGTGGAACAGAAGTGTGAGTACATTCCGTAGGCGTTCATTTCCTTATCAATGGTGTCATGATTGGCTTTTGAGAATAGTAAAATTTTTGATTGACGTGACCCGGTTTCTGGGTTGAATCTTGTTCTTTGTAAGGGGAAAACTTGTGGTAGGTAGAACCCTCAGAACATAAATTCCTTTCTAGTGTTTTGACCATTCTCACCATTTTTGTGTTGTTTGGGTGTCATTGTCTTGATTAGGACTCTCAATATTAAAGTTACACCCTTGTTTAGAAGGGTGGTCATGACTTAGGTAAATCATTTCCAAACCTAATTATTTGATACCAGGACACTTATTCTAGCCTGTGGAGATAGGGAACGCCCTTCGCTCCATGTCACGGGCCGAGTTTGAATTTGGTATTAGTAGTGACCAGATTTTTTTTGTGACAAAATGGTATCAGATGAGGTTATTGTTTTTGGGTTATATTTCTATTTTTGGATAAGTCAGGATAGTCATGATATTGGACTGTCGGGGCTTGGGGTTTTGGTTGTGAGTAGGGTGTCTGGATCATACCTCTCGTGGCAGAACTTGAGTCACCTGGGGAGGCTAGAATTTATGGACTGAGTTCACTTCCAAGTGAGACGTGTGGGCTGCTGACCACACGTGGACATCGAGTGGTGGTGGAGTAGGTATTTCTTTTATTACTGGAATGTGTAGATATTATTTATATTTTATGTATTTAATTATAATTTTCCAAATTTTGATATTTATTATTTTATTATGGCTGTTGAATTTTGTAGCAACATGCCTCCCCGGAAAGCTCCCACGCTCCCATGGGAGGAAGCCGGAGAGAGTTCACTCACACTGATTGATCAGAGGCTAGTCGAGGCTGTGGTATAGGCTATCCAAGGTCTAGGACATGAACCAAATCCAGCTTCTATTACTTCTAGGGCAGAAAAGACGAGTCCTAAAAAACATAAAGCTCAAGAGTTTCTAAAAAATAATCATCCTACCATCCAAGGCATCTCAGAATCCTAGGAAGCAGAGTAATGGATCATGATGATCGAATGTATGTTTAAGATCCTGGATACACCCGAGGATCTCATGGTGTGGTGTGCCTCCTTTCTATTGGAGGGTCCCAGCTGGAAGTGGTAGGATTCAATGCTTCAGTGAACAGTAATGTCTTGAGGTGTTGGATTATGATAGGTCCAGAGAGTTCATGGACCTTGTTCATGGGTATCAATATTTGATGGAGTACCCTAGCAGTTTCGCTGAGTTGGTTTGGTATTCTCCAAAAATCATCTCCAAGGACAATGCGAAGGACCAGAGGTTTGAGAAAGGCTTGCGACCATAGATATACACCATGGTGTAATTATTTAAGCTGATCACCTATTTTGAGTTCATTGATCGGGTGTGCGTGGTGAAGATTGATAGGAAAGGCAGGTATGGTTTCTCTTGTTCTGTTTTAGTAGTGGGAAGTGGCATCTCCTAAGAGAAGAAAAGCAAGTGGGATAAACATGTGAAGAAAGGTGCTGGCAGTTCTGGACACTATTCCAGACAGTTTTGGTCTGTGGCTTCTGATGCGATATCAGTCATGTGCCACCAATGTGGGAATCCAGGTCACATCCGACCATCATGCCCACTTCCTCTGAAGACTTGTTACCAGTGTGGAGGAATGTTTCATTTACAGCGCTTTTGCGGTGTGGCATGTCCACGTCTGAGTGGGGCAGGGTCAGTGGCATTAAGTGGAGTGCCAGCAAAGTCTGATCCATCGAGGACTGGGTGATCTTGATTTGGCGGTCGTGGCAGTGGGGCTAGTTCATCTTCTGGGAAACTCCAGTTCAGGGCACAAACACAAACTAGTGGTCATCCTCAGGAAGAGACTGGAGATCTCCATATGGTGGATCAGGCACCACCAGGATCAAAGGACAGGCCGTCGATAGTTCGAGGTACCGTATTGATCGCATCTTCTATAGATACTGCTATTTTTGATACAGGTGCCTCTATTTAATTTATTTCTTCCGGTTTTGTAGGGATTCTTAATTTTTAAAATGTGTTGATGTCTTTCACAATGGAGAGAGTGACACCGTTACAATAGAAAAAGTAGCATGGACTCAGGTGCCCCTCTTATGTGCATTTCGTGTTAGGGTTTGAGATGTAGTGGGACCTCCTGGTTCAAGATATAGAACTATTTCACATAATAATTTGTTTGTATTTTCATGTACACTTCCAAGAACACATTGATTGCTACAAGAAGAGAGTGAGTTTCACGACAACTAATGGGAGTCGTTAGGATTTTTAGAGAGAATGTGATAACCGGTTGAGTCACACAGGACTTCCACTCCTAGAGTTGGGAAACCTAACCTTCTATTTATCATTGTTCATGCTATAGGATGATGTTATTTCCCCCGAAGGTTCACTAACACATGTAGTGAATGAGTTTCCATAGGTATTCTCAGATGATTTTTTAGGTTTTCCCCCGTAGTGGGATGTGGAGTTTTCAATTGATCTGGCACTGGGAACAAAACCAATATCTCCTCCCTATTATCGTATGGCCCCATCGAGCTGCGGGAATTAATGATACAACTGGATGACTTAGAATCCAATGTATTCATTCTCCCAAGCGTCTCTCCTTGGGTCTCTTTGGTGTTGTTTGAGAAAAAGGTTGACGGATCCCTCTGGTTGTGCATTGACTACCAGAATCTGAATAAGGTATAAATTTAGAGAAAATACTCTTTGCCCATAATATATGATTTGTTCAATCAATAGAAGGGGGAGAAGTGGTTGTCAAAAATAGACTAGCATTCGGTGTATCATCAACTCTGGGAGAAAGAGTGAGATATCCCAATGACAGCCTTATGAAGTAGGTATGACCACTTTGAGTATTTGTTCATGCCCTTCGAATTTTTCAATGATCCAATAGTCTTTATGGAACTCATGAATAGGGTGTTTCAGCATTATCTTGATTCCTTCGTTGTGGTGTTCGTGGATGAAATTCTTGTATACTCTAGCTTTGAGGAGGAATAGAAACATCACTTAAGGATCATTTAGGGTACATTACGGGATCACTTCATCTATGCTAAGTTGTCAAAGTTCATGTTTTGGATCAGAGAAGTGAGATTTATGGGGCATGTGATCTTGGAGAAGGGGGTTTCAGTGGACATCAAGAAGATTAGTGAAGTGATGTTTTGGGAGCAACCGAAGAATGTGGTCGAGATCAGATGTTTCCATTGCCTGGCTTGTTATTATAGGCAATTCTTTTAGGATTTCTCTCTGCATACATCACCGATGACTGCGCTCACCCAGAAAGGGGTGAAGATTGTATGGGTTCCAGAATGACAGGAATCATTCGGGGATCTGAAGAGGTGGTTGACTACCACCCCTGTTCTGATTTATTCGATGGTCGGGAAGGGGTATGTGGTCTATTGTGACACTTCCGGTATGGGTCTAGGGTGTGTGCTTATGTAGGATGAGCACATGGTGGCGTATGGCTCTCGCCAATTATGACCACATGAAAAAAATTACCAGACCCACGACTTGGAGTTGGAAGCTATGATGCATGATTTGAATACATGTCATCACTACCACTTTGGGGATATTTTTTTGGTCTACTCTGATCAAAAAATATTAGCCTAAATCTTCTCATAGAAGGAATTAAAATTGAGGTAGTGTCGTTGAATCGAGTACATTCAGGGGTTCAACTTTTACATTGTCTATACCCTAGGAAAGGGTAATGTGGTGGCCCAGGCCTTGAGGAGAAGAGTTCCAGTGCAGTCTTTGAGGATGTCCAATGATGAGTGTACTTTGATGGGGCTCTTTTCTCATATTCATGTGGTGACTACGGAACACCATGGAGGGGCATTCTATGCGAGTTTCGAATTGACTCCTTCTCTGTTAGAGTTCATTCAGCGGGGAAAACCCAGTGATGAGCTTTTTCATTGGTTGACGTAGATTCTTCATGGTAGGGTTACATCCTCTGATTGGTCGTCATCTCCCAAGGGAATAAAGTGCTTCAAGGGCCGTTCAGTAGTTTCATTATCTCTACGGATGGTGGTGATGTAGGATAGACACCAGTCTTAGTGGGCTGTCCATTTAGGTGCCACTAAGATTTATTGTGATGTCTAACGGCAGTTTTGATGGCCTAGTTTGATACGAGACATAGTAGACTTTGTGTCGAGATGCTACATATGCACGTAGGTGAATTAAAAGCACCAAAGAGCCGAATTTTTGTTCCAACCACTATCCATTCCTACCTTGACATGGGATGATTTCACCATGGACTTCATTGTTGTCTTACAACTTACACCTCGGGGTAAGAATACCATTTGGATGGTGATTGATTGTCTGACCAAATCATCCCACTTCATTTCGATAAAATATACATCTATAGTGGAGGAGTTGGGCCATTTGTATCCACAGGAAGTGGTGAGACTCCACGGATTACCATCCGTAGTTGTCTCAGATAGAGACCCATGTATCAGTTCTTGATTTTGAGAAGGCATTTAAAAGGCATTGGGGTCTTAGATTAAGATGATCATGACATACCACCCTTAAATGGATGGTCAGACATTTGGGGAGAATTAGATTTTGTAGGACATGTTCCGTGCATGTGTCCTAGACATTGGAGATTCTTGGGATTTCCATTTGGGATTGATTGAGTTTTCTTATAATAACAGTTACTAATCCTCGATTCAAATGGCCCCTTTTGAGGTGCTCTATTGTCAGCCATATCGATACCCCCTATGTTAGGATGAGGTAAGAGAGACTTACCTTTTGGGGCTGAGATTTGTGTAGGAGACTTCTATGAAGGTCAAGTTGATCAGGAAGTGCTTGTTGACAGATCAGAGTTTTGATGAATATTATGCTGAATGAAGCCGTCGAGACATAGAGTTTTCTATGGGTGACATGGTTTTCTTAAAAGTGGCCCCTCGTCTAGGACATCGTCGATTGTGGAATTAAGGTAAGCTGATGTCTCAGTATGTTGATCCCTTTGAGATAACCGAACGTATTGGAATGGTGGAATACAAGTTGGATTTACCTTCTCAGTTCACATCCATCAATGATGTCTTCCTTGTCTCCCACTTAATGAAATACAACTTGGATCCATCCCATGTGTTGAGTTGGGAAAAACTGGAGCTACAGCCTGACATGTCTATTATTGAGTGGCTGGTAAAAATAGTGGACTCCCAAGGGAAGGTTATTTGAGGGAAGTTCATTCCATTGGTCCGAGTTCGTTGGCATCATGGGAATGATACACATAAGACATGGGAGCGGATGTCCAGGGTTGGGGAAGAGTATCTATTCCTTTTATCTAATCATGATTCAGGTTGACTTTCAGGGACGTAATGTTTTCATAGTAGAGAGAATTGTCACATACATGAAATATTTTAATGGTATTATTTATTTAATTTCCATTCATTCATTTTTTTGGGGGTTTCCCGTGATTTTATAGAGGAATAGGTGAGTTTTCATGAATTGGGGAAAACCATGAACCCGATTCCAGATTTTAAAATAAATATCATTTCGTTTATAACATTTCCATATTATACTATTTTTTTAACATTCCAATTCCAAAATTTCATCCCCTGACATATCAACATAAAAATTTAAATTTTGAGCCTTTAGAAATCCATAAACATGGTTTATTTTGTTTTTTTAATGGATTGGGCCTGCCCGGAAGCCCATATATAGTTTTAAAAATGAATTTTATTTATTTAATAAAATTTTCAATATTATATATTTTTCAGTTATCCCAAGTCTCACACGATCCCATTTCACCCCGCCGTGCGCCCACCCTATTTCCCCCCTCTTTGGAGCTCTTATAAATCACTATTTTGGGACGATGGTTTTTGGGTTTTTCTCAAATCGGCCAAATTTGAGGAGGTATGTTTTTCTATAATAACTCGTTCAATTCATACTCATTTTCTCACCATTGTATGAAGATTGTTCTCAATTTCTTGAAATAACCAATGTCCAGTGTTTAGTTTTTCGATCCTAGGGTTTAACCTAGGGTTTTCTAGGACATTTCTTGTAGGTTTAGGATTGATTTCGGTCCCACTTGGTGCGCTGATGGTGCAATTTTATTTTCTCACAAATGATTCATGGTTTTTAAAAATTTGGTAGGTGATTACACTTTGTATTAAATCCTTGTGACATAAATATTGTTTTTATTATATTTTCATGTTTAACCCATTGATTTGGTGCTGAAAAATTGTTTATAGTAGTGTTTTTAATGCAAGTGAATTTTAAGTGCCAATTTCATGTGAAATTTGTATTTTTTTCAAATAAATCTTTTATTAGTTGATTAAGGGAAGCCTTTTAATTATTTAGTTGACCTTATTGAAAATTATTACGTCGAAAAATAATTTTTTAAATGTAATTATTCTTTGTTTGTTACTGCGAAATTGGTTTTGGGTGACGTTTGTTAATAAAATGTTTTTTGATTACCAATTTGGTGTTGAATTGGGTGTTTTACATGGGTATTCTATGTGATGCTTTTTGGGATTGTTTTATAAATCATTTAATGAGTATAAAGAAATTTTTTTGGGTGTGTTGGATTCTATTTGGATAAATTTTAGTATGAATATGGTGTTCAAGTGGTGTTTTCATAGATTTTTGGGTGTAAAACAAGGAAAGATTTGGAGAAGTTGTTTTATTGAAAATCAAAGTGTTTTGTTGTGTGTTTTAAATGGTGTAAAATTTCTGTAGCTACTATACTGATTTTATGTGAAAATTAGTGATGTTTAATATAAAAATGGATATATGTATCATTCTGATATTGTTTGAGCCCATAGGGGGATGCTAGCATAGCTAGGTGGGGTGTATGTGTACTAGTACGTCTAGTGGACCAATGGATTTTGTCCCTATTTCTCCTATCATTTGGATAACGAAAACATTAACTAAACTATTTGGATGATGATTGGAGACCACTAGGTTATGGCTTTTTTCCCTACTAGTGGCTAATGCACGAGAATGAATTTTATTATGGTTACTTTACAAAAAGGTATGAGGTACATGGGGCCTGAGACTATCTAGTGCCTAGGGTGTTCCCGATTTTGTTGCTCATTGTGTTTGTGGAGTTTTAATTTTTATTAGGTTATGTTATCGATTAAATTATAGTAGCTATAATATCAATTTAAATGTGTTAGCATTATGAAATTTTTTAATTGAAAAATGTTTTCAATTGAATGTTACATTTCTTGAAATTTATCCCTGCTTTTCCTTGAGATTTAAAACTGCTTGCTTTTTCACATTATTTTTCATGATCATTGGAATTATTGGGTGGTATTCTTTTGGTCTTTATCTCACACCCTACTTACAACCCTTGGGTGTAAGTAGACTTTATTATGCTTGAATCAGGTAATGGAAAGGCTACGGGTTATGGCAGTTCATGGTGTTAGTTCCCATCCTTGGTACAGAGTTGTGGAGACGGCTTGAGGGTGATGATCCATTTTCTTGTGGAGTACTAAGGGATGTCATGTTGTTGTCTTTATTTGTATTGGGAAAAAATTATTTCCTTTAAACCAATGTATTCAGTTATTGTTTTTTTCATAAGACTTGTTTGGCTCGAATGATTCATATTTATATTATGGATTGTTTTTAAGGATTTATTCTTTCATAATCGGGTAAATCGTTCCCAATTCTATTTGTTTGATACCCGGGCACATTTTCCAGCTTGTGGACATAGGGAACACCCTTCGGGCCGTATCATGTGCTGTATTTGTTACCAATATTGGTGGATACCAGATTCGGTTCGTGACAATGCCTCCCTATATAGTGGATTCACCACTCTTGTCCCATGTAAACCTTCTTGGGAGCATACTGTCCTACCATCAAACATTGTTTAATTGTTGACAGTTGATATTAACACCAAATAAATAGAAATTATTTCTTTTTCTAGATATTTCGTTGGACCAAATTTTAGTATGAAGACCACACAAATTACTTTGTAAATATATAATATAATTTTAAACTATTAGAAAGAATATATTATAAAAATGTACCAAATGGAAAATATAAATTATTTTTCATATCCTTTATAATTATCATGGAATAATATTAATCATTAATTTAATTCACTTATATCTTCTTGAAATTAAATCGATTCTGTATTAAAACCATTAAGCATATTTAAAAAACAATTCACCAAGAAAATGAATATTTTGGAGTATTAATATATTATCCTTATCATGAATATGGAATGGCCACTTGTTTCAGAAAATTTCACTACCCATCACATGTATTTATTCAGATAATATCAGTCCTTCAATCATCAAAGATATATATTATAGAAAAATTTTCTTTACCCTCATCACTTTATATGAATTACTTTGAATATTTTCAATACAATAATCATATTTAAATATTTATAATTTCTCAATCGTGATATAAAATTTCATAGAGAGGGTAAATAATAATGAAAAAATCGTCAACACTTCATCACAACTCACTAAACACATATTGACATATTTTTGACAAGAAATTAAATAATTATGTTTAAAACACTCCACTTCCATCATTCTTAATTTAATTATTTTCATATACATATAATCTTGTAACGCTTGATGATAATATTTCTATAAGAATACCAACTTAAATTTGTTTAATTCTATTATATTTTTCTCTAAATACATTCTATTTTGAATCGATAACCTTCATTATATGCACCTCTATCTATACAATTATAAGAATAAACTTATACCTCCCATTACATCTCCATACTAGAAATATATTCTCTACTGACATGATACATTTTTTTGCAATTAATGTGTTTTATTTTCCATTACTGGATGGAGGTTTCTTCATCATGGGCATTCCAACAACAATAAATGGGCAGTCTTGGTGAGTCGATCAACCACAACCCATATCGCATTATCTCCTCTTGACGTTTTCGGGAGACCCTTGACAAAGTCCATAGTAACATTTTCCCATTTCCACATGGGTATAGGAAATGGCTGCATCATACCTTTGGACTTTTGCCGCTCAGCATTAAGTTGCTGACATACCAAGCACCTTGATATATATTCTGCAATCTCCTTCTTCATGTTATCCCACCAGAAGTGTTCTCAGATATCACGATACATCTAGGTACTTACAGGATGAATAGAGAAAGTTGAGCTATGTGCATTATCCAACATCTCCTTCTTTATCCTGGGTGATGAAGGCACAAAAAGCCACGTTCCAAACTGAATCACACCATCATCATCGATATGGAACTCTTTCAGCTTCCCTTCCTTTACTTCATTCACCCTCTTTTGAATCTCCATATCATCCCTTTGTGCTTCCTTAATCTTCAGTTGGATGGATGCTTATGCAGTCATTTGGGCAAGGTAGGATGTATCTCATGCCCTTATGATTCCCAAATCCATCCTTTGCATATACAAGAAGATAGGGTCTTTCTCAATCCTCAAAATGGATTGAGTAGCAGATTCATTCCTGCTTAGAGCATCAGCTACCTTGTTCTCCTTTCCAGGATGATAGTGAATAGAGAAATCGGAATCCTTGATTAGCTCTAACCATCTCCTTTGACGCATGTTGATCTCCTTTTGTGTGAATATATACTTTAGGCTCTTGTGGTCGGTGTATATGTCACACTTCTCACCATAAAGGTAGTGCCGCCAGATTTTCAATGAAAAAATCATGGCTGCCAGCTCTAGATCATGTGTCGCGTAGTTCGTCTCATGGATCTTCAACTGTTTTGAGGTATAGGCTATCACATTATCATTTTGCATGAGTACACAACCCAAGAATTTCTTTGAAGCATCACTATATACCAGAAAACATTCTCCACTTTTCGGTAGTGTGAGTACAGGTGCAGTGATCAGCCTTCTCTTTAGCTCCTTGAAGCTTCCCTCACATTCTTTCGTCCAGACATACTTTACCCCTTTCCTTGTTAACTTAGTTAGCGGGCTTGACAATCGTGAGAAGTTTCTCACAAAACGTCGATAGTACCCAGCTAATCCAAGAAAACTACTAATTTATGTGACACTAGAGGGCCTTGGCCATTCTCCAATCGCCATTGACATTGAAGGGTCTACAGAAATTCCCTCGCTTGTGATCACATGTCCCAAGAACATGACTTGATTCATCCAAAAGTCACACTTGCTGAACATGGAGTATAACTTCTCCTTTCTAAATGTCGCCAACACGAGTCTTAGATGTTCTTAATGATACTCCTTGCTCTTGGAGTAGATGAGAATATAATCGATAAACACTACCACAAATTTGTCGAGGTAATTTCTAAAGACTCTATTCATCAAATCCATGAAGATTGAAGGGGCATTAGTAAGTCCGAAGGGAATAACCAAAAACTCATAGTGCCCATACCTTGTATGGAAGGCAGTCTTCTGAATATCTTCCTTCATCACCTTCACTTGATGATATCTAGAATGAAGATTCACCTTTGAGAAGTATTGAGCTCCTCTTAACTGGTTGAACAAGTCATCAATCCTTGGAAGAGGATACTTGTTCTTTATGATGATCTTGTTGAGTTACCGATTATCGATACACAGCCGCATGGTTCCATCCTTATTTTTTACAAAGAGCACTGGCGCACCCCAAGGTGATGCACTAGGGTGTATTAACCCTTTGTCCAGATGCTCTTGCGGCTGCTTCTTTAACTCCTCCAGTTCGATAGGAGCCATCCTATAGGGGCACTTCGAGATAGGAGTACCTCCGGGTATGAGTTCAATTGAGAACTCTACCTCATGATCCGGGGGATTTCTGGGTAACTCTTCGGGAAATACATCATTGTATTCCCTTACGATGGTCATTTCCTCCAGGTTGAAATTTCCTTTGACTCAAACATTTGGGCGAGGTATGCTTCTTCATAGGGAATCAACACCCACACCATTGAAGGATTCTTCAAAGGATATTCATGATCTTCCTTGCATTTGTAGAGGATCATGGGATGGTTCATAATATGAAAATATATATCCTTTTCCCGACAGTTGATATGTTCTCTTTATAACGAGAGCCAATCCATTCCCATTATAGCGTCGAATTCCACAAAGGGACGTATTAAGAGATTTTCCAGAAGAATCTTCCCACATACGTCAACAGGAGAAGAATCAAACACTTGGGTTGCAATGATTGCACCACTTGGTGTTTTTACCTATACATCTATGTCAAGGTTTCGGGGCTTTGATTCTATAGTTCTAGAAAACTTCCAAGATATAAAGGAATGCGTAAAACAATAATCAAATAATAATTTTTCCATTCTTGAGTGAATAGGATGTGTACCTTTTATGACATCATTATCATGTTCCACCTCCGCAGTAGTGATGGCATAAGCCTTCCCTTGTTCCTTTGGCTTTGGTGGTTGTTGGCGCTGATTACCCTCGAGAGCTCGAGGTTTAGTGCACTGGTTTGAATAGTTCCCTAGATCCCTACTGTTGTAGCATTGAACCACGAGTGGTTTTCTCCATTCATCAGCTACATTATCCTTCCTTTTCATGTATTTTCGACAGTCGTGAGCTTGGTGTCCTTCCTTCCCACACATAAAGCATTTCACCGTACCATTGAGGTAGTTCCCATGGTGCAACTTCCCACATTATTGGCATGTGGGTCGTTGTGTTTTCTTCCCATCTTTATCACTAGATCCACCAGCTTGAAACTCCATCATTCTTTTCTTATCACCATAGCCATGGGACCATTCTCCAAACTCCATCTCCACTTTGAGACTACACCGAACAACTTCTTAAAAACTCCCAAATTCTTGAATTGGAAGAGCCTTCCGAAGATGTGGTTTTAATCCACTAAAGAATCTATCAATTTTTCTACTATTGTTGATAACAAAACCTGAAGCATACCTTGCGAGACTTGTGAAATTTTCTTCATAGGTTGTGACAAAATCTCCTTCTTTTTTCTTGAGCTCTATGAATTCTCTCTACATCTTCGTGCGAAGAGTTCTTGGGAAGTACTTATTAAGAAACATTATCTTAAAGTCTTCCCATTCCATCTCTTCAATTTACTCCCTTGGTTTGGTGTTCTTAATCGAAGACCACCATTGATCAGCATCTCCTTCTAGACGATAAACGGCTAGAGTCACCTTCTCCATCTCAGAATAGTGACGAACAGAAAAGATCTTCTCCATGGAGTTGACCCACAGTTCTGTAACTAGTGGATCAGAAGATCCACAAAACGTCGGTGGTCGTTGCCACATAAAACATTCGATAGCTAGTTGCTCCCTCTTTGGTGAAGGAGGACGTTCCCCATTATTATGGTTATTATTCATAACCTGAGATATTTGGGTAATCATCTCCATGATGTTTTTAACTCCACCTCCAAAATCATTGGGGATGTTGTTCGGGTAATAGTTGCATTGTCCCTCACAAGAGTTGTTGGCCCGATTTCTCCGGGTTCCCACCATTTTATAAAATAGAAAAGGTTAGAACAAAACATAAGTAAACAAGTCATGAATAACTTATTTATTTAGACAATTATACCAAAACATAACATATGGGATCCCTAGGTAAATATCGTTGTGTGCATACTTGTACTTAGTTTCGTGTTGTAGGTTTTCTCTAGGGTTCACTAATCTTAATCCCCAAATTAACTAAACATTTCCTCTGATACCAACTATAGCGACCCAGACTTTTCTAACATTATTATTACATCATTTAAAAGATAAACAACATAATAGTATTACACATAGAGGATCCATAGGTTTAGTGTCTTGGGAAAACATGGACCATACATAACAAATACAACATCAACCGTAAACATTTATTTAATTTCATCTTCTCTAGCTTCTTATTGGCACTTGTCCTCTCCTTAGTACATGTAGCCACCTGAGGATATACATCAAAAGCGGTGAGCTAGAAGCCCAGTAAGACGATAGATAAGAACAATACATCATGTATTGAGAATAATCATGATATAGGAAAAAGATCATGAACATGAGAGGAGCATAAACAATAAACTTGAAATGTGGCATTACATAAAAATGAAACATCATTTCGTAGTGGTTAACTATCACACATACTTTTGAACAAAGATAGAATCATGTTCACACATCATTTCACATTTACTAATGAGATTCATCACTTTACCAAATGCATTGGATCTCTATATAATTCTGGGCGCACCCGTCACATTTAAACATTCATATTGCGCTATATAATTCTGGGAACACCTGTCACATCATAACATTATCATTATCATGATTGCCACATAAAGCACAAATCAAACATGTTCATAAATAACCCATGGAACGTAATGGGTTTCATCTCATAATAACACATTCATAAGCTTTGGGTTCCCAAAATAAAGAGGGAACAACATACTTGATAGAAGAACCATCAACCTTGAATGAGAGGTAAAATGTGAGATCTTGAAAGAAGAGTTCTTTTGGAAAACATTTTGATGGACATAAAAACCAGTGACAAAAAATTATATCCCAAAAAAGTCAAGGAAATGAGGGAAAAATGATCTTTGAGGAGTAACCATATCAAAAATGGAGTGAAAGAGGGAGAACCCGAAGGAATAAAATTTTGTTCGAGATTTCCCCTTACCTTGTACTCGAATGCCTACCTCTCTTTAATGTCCTATATAAAGACATTAAATTCATTAATTAGAAATTACAGAACCTTTTATACATTAATAGGGTTCATTATGGTTTCATTATTTCATATTATGTTCCTTTGGATGTCTTATAGAGATTAAAAACATTGTTCGAGGATGTTCGTTTTTATGGTTTTCTTGAGCGGTCCACTTGTATTCTTAAATTGATGTTTGGGTAGATCATGGGTAAACATCCAGAACTGATACTACATGTTATTAATGATATTACAGTAGCATTAATAATTTTATAGTGAATTATATTATATCCAAGTGTACGAATCATTAGAAAAAAAATTTAATGATGGTTATTTGGATTAATTTTGGCGGTTTTTGGATCACAACGATCTTCTTTAAACATTTAACATAGTAATAAGGCCATAGGTTATTTCCAGAACTTAAAATAGAACATAATACATATAAAATATTCTGGTTCAACCATAAAATGGTTTCATGACCAGATTAAAGGTAGAAATGGAAGAAGAGAACATGTCATTTTTGAAGGTGATAAATTTAACACCTCATGAACAACGTTTTCTTTAATAAAAAATAATTGGAAGAGGGAAAGAGTGTGGGTGATATAATCTTAAATTATAATCATAATATTACATTATATATATAATACTGCATTTACAGAAAAATTTGGATGAATATAGGTAGGGAGAAATCATGAAAGGAACTTGAACTTGAAAGGAAATTGAAGGAGAAGAGAGAGAGAAATTACCTTTAGAATCTTCCTCTTGAGAACCTCCTTATGGAATATAAGCCTGGTCTTTTGATGAGACCAGAAGCTTTTGGACGTGGGGGAGGGTCTAGGGAAGGTGTTTGGCCAGAGTTTAGAGAAGTAATGGAGCTTGAGAGGTGTGAGGAAAAGAGGGTGTGAAGGGTGGCTTTTTTAGTGGAGGGGAGAGGGGTTTCCTTAATATAAAATTGATTAGTTTATTAATTTCACCTAAGACAAGAAATAGTGAGTCTTGGATGACTAATAATAGTTAATTAGACATGTGAGTTAAGAATGTGGGTGCTTACATCACTTCTGATGTTAGGAATAGTGGGTTTTAATTAAAATGTATTTATATGGTAAATTAATGTATTATACTATTCACAAAAAAATTCAAGTATCTCAGAAAAATCCCAAAAATTTACCCCAACCATTTTTCGACGTGTAGAATCCAAAAATGAAGTCCGTTTTTGAAAAATAATTTTCTAAATATTATTAATTTAATAATTAATAAAAATCATAATTTACTTAAAAAAACAGTTTTTTAAGATTAAAACTGAATTTATAGTTCTATCAAAAATTACGTAGGGTCTTATAAAAATATCTAAAAACTATTAGACAATGATTCAATAATTTATGAATACATTATAGGAAAATAAATATTCTTTTAAATTAATTAATTAATTATAATTAAATATTTATGACTTATAAAATACCAAAAACATTTACTAAGGTCAAATTGTCACTTTCTAAGATGTCTAAATTTTATTTTATTATTCATAGGTACTGTAACTCTTATTTACTATTCCGAAGGGTCATATTACTATTCAAAACGGTAGGTTACTATTCCTAATGGTAGGTTAATATTCATCAAAAAATTATTTTTGTTTCAATAGACTCCATAAACTATCTTGAACACAACCGTGTATGTCGGATTTTTAAAATTCCAAACATAGGGGTGACAAAATTATGATTAAAGGTCACTTATCACTTAGTAGTTCATTATTTTGTGTTTTTATGACATAGATATAAGAAGGGAATTTTCTATTGAAATACTTTGGGTCGTTACATAAATCATGAGAATTTTTCTTGGTGTCTTATAATCCCCCTTCATATGATATACAAACATCTCCTATATTAATTTAGATAGATTTCTTTGGCTATAAAAAAATATATTTAAAATATCCGCATATCCCTTCAAGTTTCACATCATAGCGTGGAACATATATAACCTTTTTGTGAAAAAAAAAATCTATGGAAAATATCATATGATACTACATATAAGAACACTAATCATGGGATAATATAATAACAAATATTCATCCCCTTAAATTTAAATGTAACAAAAATTAATAATTTGTTGTTTCCAAGGAAAAACACTAATAATAACTAAAGTTCACTAGATTCAATAGTTAAATAAACATATTTATCTCACATTTTAGGAATATGTATAATATTTATAGCTATAGTTTCTGGGGTTTCTATGTTTTCTTTATCTTTTTTTGTTCCTTTTATTTTCCACTATGGGAAATATAATATTTCTGACCTCACTATATTGAGAATATTACCCAAGTAGTTTTAATGTATTTTATTAACCTATTTTATCCATCAAAAAATTTATATCTTGGACAATAATATATTTAAATTTGATCATAATAATGGTAAGACATTAATATATTGGTATTCCCTAATACTAGATTACATTATTATAAAACATTATTCTAAAGATACATAAAAAGTCACAATGTACATAGTAAATATATATAAATATATATATGTATTCTATAATGTATAATAAATCTATATACATATTACATTATATTATCTATGATAGTAGATCCAATATGATTCTTTTAGAAATACTATTTATATATCCTAATGATAACTAGTATTATAATTTCTAAAAAAATCAACCAATTGTTCTTTCTCATGTATCATTGGGTAGTTTTTACTATCATAAGATGTAATTATCCTAGGTCCATTTTGGTATTTTCTCACAAAACACCATATATAAGATATATTAAACATTAGTTCATGTCATGGAATATAATAAATGTTCAAAGAACATTATTATATGCAATTATTAAAAATAATAAAAATATTATCCCATACATAACCCATTAACTAAGTGACATTTCTTATCACAATAAATTGGAAAGGATTCAGTCCTAAAGTTTTCATATTATATTTTTCAAAAACTTTTCAAAACATATATAATGTCATAAAAAAATAACACCAAATATCTGTGTTTTTTTATAACATTTCATAAAATGTATATTTCATAATTAATTCATCAATTGAAAATATTATCCTTAGTTTTGTCTAACTTTAACACTAATCACATGTTTTCTATATAAAATGAAAATATTTATCTAGTATAAAAACTGTTCTATCACTAGGCACTTATAGACACATGGTACACATTCATTTAAATAAATATTTTTTGTAACAACGGTTTCTTCAATCCATAAAAGGATCTTTCTAACTTTAATATCTTACTAGAGGTCATTGGTGTCACCAACCATTTCAGATATGTAGTATAGTCTCTTTCATAGGGTTTCCATGAATAAGGATATCCTTAACATCCAATTACCCAATAACAAGATCATAGAAAATTCTATTAGTAGTAAAATTAAAATAGATTTGTTTTCATGATGATTAGTGTGAATCATTTCACACATACTATCTATTGATATCACATTAACAATTATTTATTATAACATGTTTCATTTTAACTGAATTTTTCTATAAATTCATTGTTTCTCTTGTATATCCACAAATGAGTTTATATAAATTAAAGAAACATAAAAAATACATTACATGATTTTAAAACACGTATTTCATCATTGAAACTCAAGAAACATTTAAATATCAATTTTTTATCATTTACTTATTCCCATAGAGTAAATTTAATTTATTATCATCTAATAATGTTTCACCTTCTTTGATGACCAGAAAACACCATCCATCTTATTCTAAAACATTTACATTTCTCCTACATAGTATAGGTCACTATAAAATTTTCCTTAATATATATGGTGTAATCTGGTGACCCCATACCAACTCATATTTATAAGGAATATAGATTTCATTGAATTATATATGGATTCCACTATCTCCTTGGAGATTTTATTCTCTCATATAGAAGTATAATCAATTTAATACTATTTATTTTCAATAATAGGGATGGTTATATCATATTATTATATTTGATAATTACCTAACATTCACTTTCTGTTCTCCATGATGCACATTTTTAAGTTAATGTATCTATAAATAGATGCTTCTCATCTGTTGTAAAAAGTATAACATAATTGTTTCATTAATAAATTTCCCACAATATTACTTTTGTTTACTCTATTTCATAGTATTTTACTTTTCATTTTGATTTTTAGTTGAGTCATGGGTCTTTTCTCTTGGATTCAAGAATTGTTTTGGGGAAGGAGTGTGGCACACAGTTAGTCAAAACTATTATTCATTGCACAAAGAACTATGTGGGATAGATAGTGGGATTCTATCCAGACTACACTTCTATTCACATGTTCATGCACCCCTCCCTTCGGTCTAGAGTTTCCCCAAACTGAGGTTACCAGATAGTGGGTTCTTGGTCTAATAGAATGTGTGGTGAATCCATGTAACCTACATTAGTTAAAAAAATAACTCATAATAAGATAAAGCATTAAATTGGAATAAATTAAATAAAATTTTAATTATTATTATACTCTTTCAACCCCTGTTGATGCCTAGAAGTTCTCCTGGAACATAGTACATCCCCATTCCCTCTGCCTCTGACATCCATTTTTTACAAAAATTCATGGTGTAGTATTCTTAAATATGTTTTTCCTTCTATCCTCTTTCCTTTCACCATTTTCGATTGTTTTCTTTTCTCCCTTATGGTACACGTGACCATAGAAAATTCCAAACCTGGTTTGGTTGTTTTTTGTTCCTTATTGGTTCATAGGGATCATGATGCTTGTTAAAGGTTTTTTAATGAGGTCATTGAAGGAAATGGGTTTCCATTTATTTCAAGTATTTTTTACTCGATATTCAATTTTTTTATTCATAATTTTTTCATTTTTTTGGTTTCCTCATATTTTTATACAGCGAACTGGATCTCCATGAGGTTGATTCAAGTAATCATTGTTGAAGATGACATCCATGTGTATACCTAGGTAATATTATATATATATATATATATATTGTACATTTTCATTCATTAAAAGGGGAATATGTACATTGGGTCAAAGGTTAAATATATATTTCAAAATATTCTAATGTGTTTTAGTGTGAAGTGGTATCTGTAAAAGTCAACATATTTTATGGTAGGTTCCCTATGTCTAGTAAATTGAATTGAATTCCTTGATTTCATGTGTGTTTTTAAAGTGGGTTTTAATTTTTATATAATGTTTACATGCAATGAAAATTTATTTTGGTCCTTCAGAAAAGGGTTTTTTCATTTTTTCTATATTTTACCCAATATAAAAATGTGATTTATCATTGTTTGAAAATTTTTACCAACCATTATTTAAATGTATAATATTTAAAATGTCACATTAATATTTTAAATGTTTTTGAATAAGTAATGGTAAATTTAATGTATTTTTTAGCATTTTTTTAAAAAAATTAATTAGATTTCCCTAATGGATTTATTGAACATTATTTTATTGACACAAGTAGTTTGGATTTATGTGACCATGAACTATAGTGTGAATTCAAAAGGAGTAATTTCAAATATTTTTAAAATTAAAGAACATGGGATTTGTGGGTACCTAAGCACATATTGTAGGAATACTATCTTGGAAAGATTATAGGGTCATGACCTGGGTATCCCTATTAGCTATATGACGCAATACTAACTGATTTGTCGATATTACTATGGTTACCTATAGAATATTGGCTTCATCCTCAATTATGGATCATGCATGGGAAGGTTATGGGTTCGTTCATAGAGATACAATGTACATATATCTGACTAAAATAACTTCTTGAGATATGACAATAGTAATTATCTCTTGACTTTACATGTTTCTAGATTTACATCACTATTTATTTCCAATAAAAATTGAAATCATCATTTCTAAACTCAAATAGTTTTTTTTCATTTTTTTTAACTGACATCTTTATTGATCATACAGTCGGCTTCCTTAAAGATTAATTATTGTTATTTATTTTAAAAAAAACAACATTTATATTTACTATATAGAGACATAGATTTTTCAGATAATAATTTAAAATATTTCTGTAAATATTTATAGAGATAGGCGCTGAGATGATGAATGATTTTGAGGCCTGGTGTGCCCCGAATTAATTTTATAAAAATATTAAATATAATTTCTGTTTTATGTGTGGATATTCTTAAAAAAAATTGGAGAACTCTTAAAAGGTGTTTTAGGTCATAAATCTGAGACCATTGTTGAGTGTAGAACACATTGTTTACCCAAGGAGTGTCCATAAATGGGTTGGCCTGTGACGTTCAGAATCCTCACTCGTTCGCGGTATGTTAAGAGAAATAATAAATTATTTATTTAATTAATTGTTTCATTATTGATGTAATATATAAATATATATATGAATATTTCCTGGGTATTTTTCTCATGTTTAGAAACATAAACCCTTGTAGAAATCAATATCCCTTCCTCCTCGTCTATTTTAATATCTTATGAGTCGATAAAGAAATGCCGAATCAAATTAGATCAGGATGCAGCAAACGTAAGGACATACTTGGAATCATTAGAGGACTCATTATTCTTAAAAAAAGATCCATAATCATGGTATGAATTTTATTTGGTTTTTTACTCCGTTTTATTCATTTTTTGAGTAGATCCATCATCGTTCATGGATATGCATCAATTTTTGGACAATTTCATGCACCTATGTATAAAAACTAAATTAATTTAATTTTTTATAACCCTTTATTCTCAATATTTATCATTCTACTAGAAATATTTTATAATAATTTTTAAAGCATTTTTTCTGTGATTTCATATCATATATTACTTTTCTTGATCATTGGTAGTACCCCGCTATCCCGGTTTGACTTTATCCGTTTGTACCATGCTCGATCGGACCTCCAAAACAACGACAAATCGAGAAATAAAGCACAAATAAGTTTACCATGATTAGATCTATCGAGACTGTGAGGCACAAGAATTTTTTTGTTTTTTTGGGCTCAAGGAATAAAAATCGAATTTCATGTGGAATGCAGTTCATGGGATGAATCCCCGCTGAAAAACAAAACTGGATTCAAGGTGAATGATGGAAATAAATGGTAAATCCCTTCCTGATACACATGTTTTGGGTGGATTCCGGGTGAGATATATGTATAAACACAGTGAAATGAAAAAATATACATCATGTAATATATAACATACATTCTCAGAAAAAAAAAATTAGACTACACAATGTGTATAGGAATGAGGAAGCAACAAGTATCACCCTCAGTGGAAGGGGTTAGGGATTTAGAAATGATAATAATTACACATTGTGTATCCTCCCCTCCATAGTGTGTATCCCATCCGAAGTCGGAATAATTGTGAGATGGGTTACATAGGCAGGAAATCCATGTAGAATTGCATGGATACGTCTCGACCACAAGGGAAACACCCAATGTGAAGCCACACACTGTGTACCAAATCACAAAGGCACATGATGGAAGTACATAGACACAGGGTCTGGTACCCAAACATTACATGAAATACATGGCTCAGTCCCGGTTATCATGGACTCACCTTGTAATCCACCTATATGGCATATATGTGTTCAAGGACCCAGTGGCATGTACTAGCTAGAGACATGAACATGTAATGGAGTTGTAACACTCACAATGTCAATACCCTAACATATCATGTGCCAATAGATCCCTTTTTAGGAAACTTAAATAATTCATATCTCCATCACATGAACATTGATTTTTTTTAATGTGATTAGAATACCCTATTTTTTCATCTACAAAAAAATGGTACCATTAGTGGTGGATTTTTAGATTCTGTGTAAAATTACATTGGAAAAAGACTTGGTTAGGTGACACTTGATTATGGTATTGATTAGGCGGGATCACTGAAGGCTCCTACTGAGTAGAACCCTCCTATTGGATAGGGTTTGGTACTAAATGACTCTAAACTAGTATCTATTGTCATACCAAGTCATAGGACCACAAAATCTATGTGAAACACCTTTATTGGATAGGGATTGGGTCCTCAATGACACTAGATTGGTAACCCCTATCATTGCAAGGTGTGGGTCGTCAAATTCTAGGTGAAAACACCTATAGTATTTCGGGATGGTCCTCTATGACACTATATTTGTACCCCCTATCATACCAAGGTGTGGGTAATTGACTTATGATTTGAACCTCCCTCCCCAAATGAGAGAGGGAACAAGTCATCGATGACACTAAAGTGGTACCCCATGACATACTAGGGCGTGGGTCCTCAACCTATAGATGTTAATCCCCCATTGGCATGGTCATAGCCCCCTTATGGATATTATTCGATTGTAACCCCTGATGAACTAGGGATTGTGTTCTCAACATTGACTTGGGTTCAAATTGGTTGTGTGGAACATTGAGGATACTTGGTAAGAATTTTTTGGTTCGTTCTGGATAGATGTGGTGATGTTGGGCATCATCGATGGAATTTTGGATCTATTGGCCACTCTTCTTCTTGGGTTGATCTGTGATATGAAGATCTCATTACTCACCAATTTTTGATTATTTTAAAAATAAAAAATATATATAACCTTTTGGATCCACAACTTATATTTGAGTAATCTCCTTCCAGTATAAATGAATACATGTGGGGTATTCCATATGCCTTAGACGTGTAGCTTCTCTTGTAAAAACGAGTCTAATCTCATTTTATAGATGGGGAGTACTTGATGGGTAGTTTATCTACTAACCATGTCAATTCCATTGTTTTTTCACCTAGATACATTCCCTCTTTAATTCCTTTAGCTACTCCCATTGTCTATCTTGAATCTTATGTCATTATACACCCTACTTTATCTCTTTCAAAAACCCTTCAGCTTTCAGGGTGCACGACTGGGTATGTATATCCTCACCCTTGTATTGGATTTTCCCACATTATTTGTTTGTTTTGTAGATGATAGATAGGATAACCTGACTTCAGAATAGCTTAGCGATACTGGGTACTCGGACCATGTATGACGGACGTAGCTTGGGATTAAGAAGTTGGGATCTCTTTCAGCAATTTATTATTCCAATTTTCTATTAGGTTGGGGTATATTTCTGGTAGGGAATTTATTTATCCCCATATCTTTTCAGTTTACACCATCGTACTTTTGTACTTTTTAGAGGTTCATGCATGCTTGGTTTACTTTATATAAGTTCCTCATCATTTACACATTACCTCTGCAGTTTTTCTTCAAGATAATTGTGTTTTTTAGAAAATTGGTACTTAGAAAAATGCATCCCCAAGTTATTTATGAGATCAGTACTTGCCTCCACCACCTAGACTTTGTAGGTGGGCTTTGGGTAGTTGCAGATTAAGCCCCATCTTAGGTCAGGTCATGATTTATTGCTATCAGACCTAGTTATTTCTTTGGAAATTTTTCAGACAAATCAACTTAAGAGGATTTGGTTGGGTTTATGTTAATAGTTTCAATGAGTCTTGAGTCCATATTTCTAACCACTGAGTCTAAGGATTTTATGGTGGCCAAAAAATCAATTCACTAGGACCATGACTAATATCTTGTTGACTCAGCATGCTGATACATTGGTTGTTGTGTATAATGGTATATGTTTCTTATTGGAGCGAGTCGTTGACTCATATTCATCAGTCAACACCACATTATTGTTATATATATCTATATGATCATCTGACTGTGGTATATCTTGATAAATCTCATGAATCCACTGTGAAGATAGTCATCCAGGATACCCACTCTAGATCTTAATAATTAGTTAATGAGAGATGAGGCCTCACTTATGGTTCCATCCTGTGACCCCCATACTCTATGTGGGTAGGTAGTAGCACTGAAACCTGATGAGTAGAAGATCATTCCATAAAAGTAGGTTGAGGATGTTAATAGGATACATGCACTCTGAGAGTTATAACACTAAAGGATAGTAGGGTTTCATGGATATCTAAATCCTCGTGCATTCTACTATTAGATAAATTCATTGTTCAATGTCTTCATGATCATCTGGACAATGATGAATCAAGTGATTTAACTAGTAGATATACTTTCCAATGGAGATTTTTGGCTTTGGTGGATCCATATTGTGTTGATAAATGATGAGTCGACACTGTAATGGACTGAATTCCCGCATATTTTATTTGAGGAGTACTTATCATCGTTCTTATGATCTATTCAGATTTAGAAGTTTCAAGAGTTTTATTATGGAGGGATGGTGGTGGAAGAGTACACATCGAGGTTCATAGAATATTCATGGTACTCTATTGTCATGATTTGGCATTATTACATCCTAGAACCAAATCATGACCAGGGACTCCCTTAAGAGATATGATCTAGCATTGTACCTGTGTGCATCCCCTCTTATGTTGGGGTGATGGAGAAATAACTAGTGATGAGGATATATCTATCTGAGGTATTTTAGTTAGCTAGAGTGAGAAGTGGATTCTATAGAGCCGATTCATCTATAGTATGTAGTAGACTCCATGCGTCGTTGGCTCGATGAAGTTGACATTCCCATGATTGGGTTAATGCATGTGTTTAGGGGAAGAACAGAGGACAAAGGTAGATTAGAAAGGAATTTTTATTTACAAGTGACAAGTGAGGTTATAGGGCATGAAACTGAAGAACTAGAGATGATTGATATTGTATAGAGACAGCTGATAGACCACCATGGCAGAGGCAGCTCCATGATTAGGTATCTACCAAGAGAAGACAGGGTGGTCCGCAATTAAATGGAGCTATAAAAGGAGTAGTAGGAGCTATGGGTGGTGGATGACTCTATGATATTCTACCACCACAATCATGAGGTAACACACTATAGTCTTAGGGAGCTAGCATTTGGGGTCGCAACCAGCTATAGGCTTTCGAGGTTTATCCTCCCACGGTGCACAAGATGATAAGATGTACAATTTGTGTTCTTTGTACTCTTACATTAGTATTAGTACACACATATTCAAGTAATTTATTTTACAATATTTTTCATATGGGATATACAAAGATCCCAGTTGAGGTTCCTACCAAGTATCTTCATCTTGAGGTTCCTAGAAGGAATGAATCATCTATATCATCCACTTATCGGTAGTGTGAGCTATAAATTTGTTGATAGAAGTTCATGTGGGTCATTTTTGTCATCATGATAGAACCTTACAAGGTCATCTTGTGTACATATTTTATATCAATCTTCTAATCACATATATAATTTCATTGTAGACAAGTCATATGACTATGAATATAAGGGGAATGATTCTCCTTTTATGGAAAGAGAGATCACATGGTTGGTGACCTTCACCCATATTTTAGTGAGTTTATCCCTATGTTATGTGGGATTTTTAGTAATCTATTATCCTCTAGTTATGGAGGATTATATGGATGTCTTACTTGAAAAAAAAATTGAGACTACATACATGTCAAGAGATGGAGTTTTTATCAACTTTCATTTGCAGACCACTCTGGTATCTTCTACAACAAATCAGATGGTCCAACCAAAGCATCGAGAGTTATGGTTACTGTTTTAGGACGTTCAATAGAAGATCTTCATCAAACGCAGTGTGCCCTCATTATAATCATCAGTGTTGTTCATGAATAGGGTGAATTTGAGGTTACAACTTTGTGTAGATTATCTTTCCTTGTATTATGACATGATAAAAACAACCCCTTTCTAAGGATTGATGACCTCTTTGACAAATTTCAAGGCACTAAATGGTTCTCCATGATTGATTGAGATCTAACTACTGCCAGTCGAAGGTTCATGAGGCTGATATTGCAACTATAGAATATTGATTTCTCTTAAACCCCGTGATTTTTAGTGATTCCCTTTATTGTGACTAATTCCATCTTCGTGTTTATGGAATCGATCAACATGGTTTTCTAGATATACTTGAACTAGTTTCCTAGTCGTCTTTATCATTGAAATTATCATCTACTCTACTTCAATGTAAGAAAATTCATAGAACATGATAAGGGCTGTAGATTTCCATTTAGAGTACCATAAATACAGAATGATCCATATGTGACAAATATAGATTCCTGAGGTTTCACTTTTGTGGTCATGTCATGTCTGAGTAAGGTTTATCCCTGGAACAAACAATGATCGATTCAATGCATTATTGGGATCCACCTATGATCATGTAATAGATATGGTGCTTTCATGGATTGGAGGGGTACTACATGAGGTTTTTGATAAGATTCTCAATCATCATTCCCCATTAACACCCTAAAATGGAATGGCATACCATTTACCGAGTTTGAGTAGTGCCTGAGTTCATTTGAGGAGTTCAAGAAAAGGATAATGAGTTCTCCTTTGTTGATACACCACATGTAGAACAATTTGAATAATGACCATGATATGGTATCCATATTAATTTCCTTAATTATGTGGATACACCATCTTGTTGGTGAGTACATTGTGGATTACTCGAACCACCATAGTCTCAGGTATATCTTCATGCAGATTGAACTAAAATATGGAATCATAGAGGATCATTAATGAATAAAATTTATTAAAATGGGAATCAACCCAAAAATGTGAAAAATTATATTAAAAAATCCAAAAATATGAAGAAGACTCAACTAGTTAGTAAATAAATTTTTTTAATATAGATAAAATAGTTAATGTCGGTTGGACTGATGGAATTAAAAAAATTGTACAGTGCATTATAAGAAATTATTAATGGGTTGAGCCATCAAGATCCACCAAAATCATCTTCTTGAGGATTCTTTTGGTTCCACACTCCCTATGTGTAAAACTTATATTAACTTATGTTCATGTGAATCATGATCGATGGGATACATGATCCATGGGTATATGGAATAAAAAGATGCAATGTAGTTATGTGTTGTTATCATGAATATCAATTGATTCCAAATAATTACCAAATATGAAGAATAAATCTAGAATAATTCATTTGAATGGAGTTAGTTGTCAATGAGTACATGAGATATGTGGAAGTAATATAGTTCCATGGATAATGATGGCCTTATTATCTTTATTTTTTTTCCTACACCAAGATTTAACAATGTAGGCTTACCTGTTTTGTTGATGGCTCATTGCTATGTGGTTAAATAATCAAAATCAAATAGCATTCTAGATAGCTACAATTGGAATCAGACATGAGAGATTGATTCGATACAAACAGACTATAATTTCATTGGGAATAAATAGGGTTTCCATGAAAAGGTGACTGAATATGGTTTTTTGATTCGACAAAAAGCATGTCTTGTGTGCTCATCGTACCTAGAGATTGAGGGTAACGATGTTAATGAATCATTTTCACATGTTTCAAGGCAAGATACAATCAGATTGTTTTTTCCTATATAAATTTGATGAATGTACCGTGTTTTTTAGATGGATGTCAAGTATGTATATTAGAAAGTGATTATAAAGGAAGAAGTTTATATTGAGATACCATATGGTTGTCTTATTCCCGAATATGAGAAAAAATATTTTTAACTGAATAATGTGATTTATGGGATAAATCAAGAACCAAGAGCATGGTATTAATGACTATATTAGTTTCTGAATAAGATCAGTTTCAACATGGTGGAGTTGATTACAATTTATATATCCAAAAACTATAGTAATAAAAGGATGATGGTACTATTATATTTTAATGACATATTATTTGTTGGATTAGATGAATCTTAGTGAAATTAGTTCGTAGATCTTAGTAAAAGTGAAATTTCAATTGTCAATTTCTGTAGAACAGATGATTTTCTTTTCTTTATAGGTTACACTAGGATATAATGGAACATTCACTTATCAATATAAATATACCAATGATGTTTTGAGAAGATTTTGAATAGATAATTTCAATGAGATGATGACTCCAGTGGATATCTTGATAAATTTTTTATAGGATGATGAAGGAAAAGAGGTTAATGTCTCCGAATACAGGGAGATCATTAGGATAATGTTGTACATAATAAAATCTTAACTAAATATTGTTTTATCCATATGTCAAGAAACACGGTATCAATGTAATCCAAAGTCAACTCACATGATTTTAGTGAAATTTAAACATTGTTATATCAATGTAATGGGGGATTTTTATTTTCTCTATAATGAAAATTATCAGCAGGAATTGTTGAGCTAAACAGATGATGATTGGTTTGGGTTATAAGATGATAGAAAATCAACATCATGGGGTGGATTCTATCTTCGCATGCTATATATTAATAGGTTAATAAAGAACTAATATTCCATTTCATTGAGAACCTCAGATGTTGAATACAATTTGGGCACTAAATATTTAACAAAATTACTATAGATGAAGCAACAACATGATGATATGGGAGATGAATTCAAGTCCCCAATAAAATTCCATTGGGGTAAATCAAGTGATATAAATTTAAGACAAAACATTTTCCAGAACAAGTGGGAAAAATAAATTGAAAAAATGTACCATTTTATAAAGGATACGGTCGAGAAGTGTCTTGTGAAGTTGGAGTATGTGCTTACAGAACTATAGGTTGCATACATTCCGACAATGGTCTTAACCAAAGAAGAGATCAAATGACTTCAAATAGATCTTGGAGTCTAGTCAACCCACCAAATATGAAAAAGTGTGGATGTGGACCTCCCCTCTCTTAGAGGAATGGTATTTTTCTTCCCTAATATACTGATTTTTGTTCTTTACCATGTGGCATTCCACAACGAATTATCCTTCGGGTTTGTTGACATGTTGGGTGAAATTATGCTAGAATAGGGTGAAATTTTCATTATCAAGAAAACATGAGAATCTGATAAGGGTATAAATTATGAATGTGGAGATTTAAATCAAAAAATACTAGAGATGATTGATCAATGATTATATATAATGATAGATGGGGTTCATGATGAAAAAATAATAGTGGTGTCATTAAGAAGAAGAAGAGTGGGTTTGGAATGAAATGGAGTTGCTAATTGATGAACACTGAATTATAATTTTGTTTATCATGATCAGCATAACTCGTGTGGGCTTATAGTGTGTGTTATGTAAATACCTGATTACTATCATAATTGTAAGAAGTGAATTTATGGTAGAATATGGAATAATATTCAATGTTATATCAAAATACGAAGAGTTTTCAACAAACCCAAAGGGAGATATTGTTAGCAAAAAATCCATCATGATGGTTCATTTGGTTTGATTGTGTTTGTTGACAAGCCTTGAGGTTTTTGAAAAGGAATGGTTGTCAAATAAAGCATGAAGAGTTAGCAGTACACTCAATGATTACATTGGGTCTCATGATGAGTCATAAAAATCATTGGACAACAAAAACATTGAAAATCATATGGTTGTACATGATTGACATTGAGTCTAAGGATAAACATGAGTTCATAACTAGTCTTGCAATGTAATCACATATGAAACTCATAGATGTCATTGGGACTCATAATGGGTCATGAAATGCATTGTAAGATAATAAAATTTACAATTGATTGATTGTGAAATATTGAATTTGAGTCTCATGATGGGATCATTCAAAACCAACATTTTTGGCTTCAGATCTAGTAGAGTGGCCTTGCGCAATATTCATGATTGTCCTTGGAGCTCGGAGAGGGGTCTTCCACAACACTCATGATTGTCTACAAATATCACACCCATATCCTTCACAAATCACGAATATGAATCTTGTTTGAGCATGAATGTTGAATGTGGGTTCCCAGAGTGCGAATTATAACAAGCCATAGGGATTTGATGAGATGCGGAAGACATGTCCCAAGGGACTCACAGGGTGTGTTGATTGTCATTATTCAACCGAGAATACCTCTTGTTTCCTAAAATTTTATCCTTGTTGTGTTATCATTCAAATCTCAAAGATCATGTGAGTTGGAATAAGTGATATCTAGGATATTTATAATATTTTCTGATTATTCATAACATGAAAAATATGGTTCATATGGAGAGTGATTAAGCATGTCATGAAAAATATATTCATTTATCCAGAGGGTGTTGTTTAGTTTTTTGGACATACCTAAGGACTTGTGTGCCTCATGGTTGATCATGGAAACATGGAAATAATGAATGTGGACTAATTACTTATGAAAAATGAAAATATTGATAGGGTACTCATGAAAATTCATAAGTGATAATGCTGATTGAGGACTCACACAATGTAAAAATGATTACCGAGGTCTTGCATAATGTGTAAATTTAGACCATGAACTCGCATAATGAAAAAGAGATATTGCTGACCAAGGACTCAATTAAAGAACATATGTTGAAATATGAGTACCACAAGTATCTCACACCAATATTGTTTAGATATATCACCTCGATCATGTGGAGCATGTGATCCCAATGAGGTGGATGGTTGTCCTCAATTCTTGGAATTAAGGAATTAGACACTCGCCTATAAATACCACATGAAATATCCTTAATAATTGAATTTTTTTAACGGTTGATATGAAGCTCATTAGGAAAAAAGACTTGTAGTGAGATCTCATGATAAAGGTTCTAAGAGGAGTATACTTGATTAAAATTGCATAATTCTATAGATAGATCTAAACAAGGTCTTTTGAATAGGGAGACAGTGGACTCATGAAAGAGGAAATATGATAGTAGCCATATGAATGAAACTTGTGCAGAGTAGGGATCACACAAAGTTCCATGTGTTCATGTAAGGCACTAGGGGTTCATGCCAGGGGTTTTCAAATAGAACTAAGGGATCATGAAAGCCACCAGGGTTTAATCCTAATGGTTGAACGCAAGGTGAGACTCCTATAGGTATCGTGATAGGATCTTAGGAAAGTAGTTGTGCTCTTCAATCATGCAAAGGGGTATCACACTAGATTATTGTTCATGGAGATACACACTTGAATTTCACTATGAACAATATCATTTCCTTATAAGAATTCTATAGGTGAAGAAGATGACATAGGATCTGTACCATTGGACCACACTCATAGAAAGAAGTCATTCAATATTATATTCCAATTATTGAAATGAAGACATAGAATTACCTAAATATCATGGAAAAGTAGAAGAATTTTTTATGCCTATAGTAAAAGATATACATTCTAGTTTACATGAAAGTGGATTTCTTTATTCCAAGTGTTTTCATAGGAGTGAAGGTGAATCCCAAAAAGTGATTCAATATATAATCTACATACAGTTGATAATTAATTCATTAACAATAATTAATGATCTGCATGTCCATAAATTGTGTGGGACCTACAATTCCATAAACATTGAGTGGAGTTTTTCTAAGATTAGTGTGAAATGGGAGATAACGATGGTGATCCATTCCAAGTGTATTGATCTATTTGAAATAGAAATATGATGTGTCCTTTGAGAAATATATGATTTAACTATAAACATTGAAAAGGAAGTGATTATGGACATAATGGTGATCTACCCTGAACATCATTATTGGTAGTGAGCATTGTGAATTTGGTAAAATTAGAATATTTTCATTGTATTCTCATTGTATGTCTCCTAGTTAGGGTGAACCAGATAAAAATAATTTTATCGTTATGCTTTCAATATTTAATTGTACTTAGTGCATTATCATCAAATAAAATTTTATAGGATGTGATCAATATGGAAAATAAAAAAAAGTGACCATAATAATAATGATGTCAAGATCTAGTGGGTTATGAATAATTTTTAAAGTAATATCCATACTTTGATTCACCCCTCCCCCCTCTCAGGGTGTTTATGCCCCTTTTAGACCTAAAAAATATTAACATGGATGAGTTTTTTGTCACATATGATAATATATACCATGAGATTCCAGATAACCATAAGGGAAATACGATGCTTCTTCTAATATTTAAACTATGTTGGATGAATCTTTCATGGAAATTTCCCAAAGGAACCGTACAATTTTTTTTGCGTGGAATGAAATGGAATAGAGTATCTAATTGTCAAGTAAAAAATATAAATTTTTATAGAGATAAATAAATTTAATCATAAGAAACAATTTGAAGTAAAATTTATTATATGTGGGGATCATGGTAATTATCTTATCCAATTCCCTAGTCCAAGTGTTAAATAATAGACCATAAAAGGAAATATGTTATAACATTTATTTAAGTGTAACTATTTATGTTTTATGTGTTAATATTTTAGAATTATATTTTAAAAGTGTTATATAATTGGAATTTTTTATATAATAATCATTAATCATCTATAGTCAATTACTCAGTAGTCTTTCATTAATGACTTGAAAAAATAAGTTAAATTGTAAACATAACCAGAAAATTGGGTTAGTGGTTAGGTGATAAGGATTATTTAAGACAATATGATGATTGAAATTGATGAATAAAATAGGATTGTATTGGTGAACATGAATTTGGTTAGTGATTTAAGGAAAAAGTGATTTAAGTCATATTTGAAAATGTTTATTTTGTTTTTGGATATATGTAATAACAATAAAAGATAGTTATTTTTAAGGAATAAGGATTGAGTTAATTTTCAAAGAATATATGTTTTCATGTGCAGTTAGATTAGGAGTTATGGAACCCATCATGGGTTTATATATATATCGTTAGTCATAAGTTCAAAGGCACATATACCCATTTTGAGGTTTTATGTGTTGGAATATTTAGGTAACATGAATCATTTGCATAGTTTTTAGAAGAATACTCAAGTGATGTTTAAATTAAAATAATTCTTAATATTTTATTTCTTGTTATGTTAATTATGGTGTAAAAGGTAGTGGAATATAGATAATATTTACTGTTATAATAATATATCATTGAAAATGATATGTTTTTAG
Organism: Viscum album; assembly: GCA_963277665.1. NCBI lineage: Eukaryota > Viridiplantae > Streptophyta > Magnoliopsida > Santalales > Viscaceae > Viscum > Viscum album. The sequence goes on along the minus strand of OY728161.1, from coordinate 458,148,600 downwards.
ATATATTAATATTCAATCAAAGTATTTTTCTTCAGGTTAGTATCTAAATTTTATTCATGTTATTATTGTAACTGTTTTTACATTGTATTTTTATAGAATGATTCATCATGGAGGATAATGATATTTGGGAATATGTTTCATTGGGTTGAGCTATATGTAACCCTTGGGATTAAAATGTTATTTTACAAGGAATATTATTGGAGAAGAATTATTTTTTTTTTGTGATTTAAGATGAAAGGTGTGAGATCACATTTGAATTTAATACATTATTTAATGTTAAGGATAATGAGGTTATTTTTTGATGTATAATTTTTTATTAAATGTACCATGTTTAAATATTGTTATTGTTGTGAAAATTTAGTTTTAATTAGAATGGTTTAGTGTCTTTGGATATTAGGTTTCCTTGCACAAAACATTCAGTTTTCTTTAATATATTATGATAAAAGGAATAACATAATATTATTTTGTTGATTGTGATGTTCATATTAGTATATCATGATTAAATAATTTATCTTTAACACTCAATATTTCTAAAATTGATGATATTGTGGAAGAAATTGACTAATGGATGAAATTATACATGGAGAGTAAGTATATATCCTAATATTATTAGTTTAGACGGTAAATTAATTATTTAAATCCAGGAAATAGTTCATGAAACAAGAATCAAATCCTATTAAATTCATTTATGATGAATCTATGATATTCTTCACACATCATTGATTTATGGTTTTTGGGTCATTAATGTTCTCATGATCATTTCCTTTCTTCTGATTAATTTTATCTATCACTATTTATAACTATTTTGATATGTCATTTTTACTATTTTTTTCATATAACTATTCCTAATAATTTTATATAATTTTGAAATTTAGTTTTGTGTTAATTTTTTTGACCTTCAAATCTCCCTCTCTCACTTTTCCGGAGGATGTTTATCAACCCTTTCATACAATGTGTTATTTAAATAATGTTATTATCTCATATCAAACCCTTTATTTTAATTAATAAGCTTAAATTGAAGGAACATGATTTATTAATGGGGTTAAATTTAACTCTTTTTGATTTAAAAACATTATTATTGATAAATAGATATATATCAGGCTACATTGATCTTTAACGAACCATGATATATTATTATATTATGATTGTTCTAACATATCCATTGAATTGAAAGTATGGAAAATAAGTAAATAAATTATAATATATATATAAATAATATTTTAAATAGAAATATATTTATAACATATTAGTAATTATGCAATCAATGTTTTGTTAAGTCTCTTTTATTCTTTAAAAAAAATCATAAAAATGGTTTTTATTGCCTTTTTTGAGAGTATATTATAATTTGTTTTTGGATTTCATTAATTTTTGTCTTTTATAAAAAATTTAAATTTTAAATTCATCACTTTATAATTATCTTTGGTTGATTTTTTAATTTTTTTCAATGATTGATTTTCCATTTAATAGTGAAAAAAACAAATTTTTATTGAAAACCGTATGTTGAAAGCATTTAAAATATAATATTTTGGTTTTAAAATTGTTCTAATGTAACATTGTTTCTATTATATAATTAATAATCACAATAAGTTCATGGGAATCCATTTTATGGTTGAATTTTGTACCAAAACATTGTTATACATAAAAATTAATTTTAAATAAAAACCATTTTTCGTTGTGTGTGGTGTTTTTATCATAAAACCTATTCCAATTATTATCTAATAATCAATTTATATTTAAAACCACAACCCTTCAGTATATGACAATTCATTACCATATTTATTTTTAAAAATGGTTAACCATGGGGTTATACAAAAGGATATGGTTTAAAATGAAATATAGATCTATATAAATTTTTTAGATGATAATATTAATACCATATCATCCATATTTTTAAATCCATGCTATATTGGAACCATTTTACAAGAGTTATACACATTATATTATAATAATTCATGTATTTCAAAAAATGATATTATTGATGTTTTAAAATAAAAAAAATTATCAAATAATATTTATTTCATTAAAATATTATTATAAGACACTTTAATTGTATATGGTTTATAATATCATCCATATTATTGTTAAGTGTCTTGTTTCCCTTTGTACTAACTTTCTCAATGCTAAAATTGAATAGATCAAGATATCATGGTAATTGAAAAACCTTTTAACAGATGTTTAAAAAAATGATATAAGGATGAAAAATAACCAAAACATGATCAAATTTAGTAATATTATAATGTTTCAAATAATATTCATCTTATCCTTTTAGGTTTTCAGTTTTGATCCACATTCTCCATGAAATAACATTTATATTAATTTAACACATAATGTAATTTAAAGAGTTCCCATCACCAAACATATCAAATGGGACAACCTATCCTTAATTATTCATAATGATTTAGAATTATATGATGGATAACCCTAGACCTAATATCATATTATCTTAATTTTAAAAATCTAAGAGATCCAGGTATTTCCAAAATTCCCTTTATTCAAGGTATAACGTGTAATCAAGTAAATTATTTTTGATGAAAAGGATGTTAAAGAGATTTTAAAAAAAAGTCAAACCTATGGAAAATGATTTATATAAAAATCTCATTATTTGTCCTAATTGTTTATGAATACATTTATGATGGGTAAATATTAATTTATAACTCTAAAAAATGCATAAATGTTCTTATCCTAATGTAATTTTAGTATATTACATGTTTTCCTTTCAATTTTCTCTATTTAACTACTCAATATACAGAAATATTGTTTTAAGGGGAAAATAAATTTATTTATCTCTTTAGTCAAAATAATTTTTTCTTTGATTTCCATGTTTTCTAAATAGGATATTAAAAAAATATAAAATCCTATATTAATTTTTGATGCCATTTTTCTAAAAGATATATTTTTTTGAAAAGTTTTAAAAGGAATTTTCTTTTCTTTTCATGAACATATAGCATTTGTTTTTTTTCAAAAATAATTATGAAATAATTATTTTAACATAAATTAGATGGAATTAATTTTTGTTCTTTATGAATACTCAGTTCATTTAATCATCATTTACATGTTTTAATGGTTCATTCCAGATAAATAATTTCCATAATATATGGGATATGTTTTTTATTTTATTACATGATTTAAAAATGTGAATCATATTCTTATCATGAAATATTTCGAGGATCCATTAATGTTGATTACATCTATGAAAACATCCCTTGATTCCTCATGTTATTTTATAGGTTTGTAATCTAATTATACCATCATTACTCATTATTTGGATGGTTCTTTGGTATGATGATGAAATATCGATGAAATATAATTTCATTTTCATGGAGTTAGTTCTTATGAATGTTGTTATCATAATGTGTCATATATATTAATATATATATTGTTATGTGATGTGTTGGAAAAGAATAATATAATCCACTATTATTTTGGATAAATAGTAATGTTATATGATCTCATAGTTAACACGGTGGGTTATCCCCAGACCAAAATAAAAGGGTACATGAGAGATTATACCAACCTTGAAGATTGTTCGTGAGAGGATGTCCAAATAAAAATGTTTTATCAATGTATTTTTTGATATGAGTGACCAAATATTATTTTTATTTTGAATATGAACCAATTTTTTACAGTTTTATGATATAGTCTTATTCAAATATAATATTATCATGGATTATATTCTTTGAACCCTTTATGATTCTTGACATTTTAACAATTATGATTTATATAATAAATCATGTTGATGATATAATAATTGTTGTTAATATCTACCATAGGTTATTTTCAGGTTCTCACATAATTAATTATCATGTTATGTTTAATGATCATTGATATCTCGTTTTTGTATCCTTATAGAGCATCTGAGCTCACCCTATCGAATTTTTTCTTTTCCCCAACTTATAAATAAAACAATTATGTATTATATATCTATGAATGGTTCTAGTTATTAATAAATATGATTCAGAAAATAATGATTAATTAGGGGTAAGTTTTTATGAATATAACTTTCCAAAGAAACTAAACATATAAGCTTTTAACATGGATCATTATTTTATTTGATGAATATTAAACTAATAGGATTTAATATTTATGTAAGAAAATTATCAGTAGTTAGGTAAAAACTTAATCTTTAATAAATATATTTAAATATTCTACTTCCATTGGGAATCTATGAGTTCACCGTGATTCACACTACTATTCAATTATTTATTTAATTTGGGGAGCATTACTATGTGTTTTTGAACTCCAACTCCCATCTAGTTAGGTTTCTCAATGGGAACCTAATTATATAGTCAATCACATTAATTTTTTACATTATTACTATTATTTCAAGAAAATAATTAAATTCATTACTTATAAATTTGATTACACCTAATTTGATAATATTTTAAAAATCAAAACTATTAACTTATGAGGAATAAAAAATAAATGTGATGTGATTATAACTTCTGAATCTCTTAGTTTCAATCCAGGTTATCTATGGTCATATTACTATTTAGTTATCTAACATATCATGTTATATATTACTTCATAAATATACAATTTAATTCATAATAATGGTTTTATATGGTCATGCCAATCAACCAATGTGTATCACCCAAGAGTTCCAAAGTGGGTATGTAGTTAAGACCACTTGGAATATACCAAGTAAGGATCAGGTAGATTGTTAATCAACCTTTTTATGTTTATTTTTCCTTTATTATATTCTAGATCATGTATCCAAAATATTTTATTCAGACATGGATTTCATTTTGCATATGTTAATGAATCTATTTTTAACAAAATTTGTTCCCATTTTCCTTTATTTTAAATTTTCTTTTAGGTTTTTCACTGATGTTCTATTGTGTTATTCCCCAATAATAAGAATAATAATATCATAAAATACAAAACCCTGCTCTATAAAAACTGAGGTGACCGAAAAAATCATGTATACATATTACATCATTTTTTATGAATATTCATCTAATCTAACAATAAATCAGGTCTTCTATCCTAAAGGGTTATTTAATCAAGGACTAGATATATAAAAAATTATTTAAAAACATTTTCAGTATCAAAATAATAGAATATTACAAAATATAATATTCATGACACATAAAACACAATAATATCCAAATTATAAAAGGGAATTTGAACATATGATTGGGTGAACTATGATAGTTAATATGGGTAAATGAACTAGTGATTAATTAAAGATCAAAAGTGGGGATAAAATGAGAACATGGGAATGAAAACATATTCAATGTTTATGTAATTATATTACATAATATTACCCAATAAAATTTATATCATAAAAATCTATTCATGGAATAAATATTTGATCATAGAATAAAACACTAGTAAAAGAATGAAAACATGTGTTGATAGTAATGGGCATTGAAAACATAACATCAAATCATAATGAGGAATAAAATTTTGTAAAATACAAAATAATAAAAAAATCATTTCTTATGTTGAGGCTCATAGCCAATAAATTGATCCAATAGTAGATATAGTACCATCTGGGACTAGGTTAACCCCCATTCCTAGAGACATTGTGGATAAAATCCTACATAGGGTTAGGTTCACCAAAATTTCTAGAAAATGTTTCCTCATGTGTCATAAACCATTTCCAAAGTAAATATAGGAATATATGGGACTAACCAATCTTAAAATTATAAATCATACAAACATGTATTTTAAAAATATATTAAGACAATCTTAATTCCTCATAACCTAATTAACCCATGAAAAATAATTTACACCATCAAAAAAACCATAAGACATGATCATGATACATCTAGAGAAATAATGTGAATGGTATTTAAAAATATTATTCTTGTTGATTAAAGAGTAACATTATTGGATTTTAACATAGATTAAAATCAATTTTTTAAAATTACTCAAAATTTACTTTTGGAAATATAATGAAATAATATTTATGATATTGATCGATATTGAGAAAATATGTATAAAACAAAACAAATGAAATTTGTTTTGAAAAAAAAAATAAAAACATAGAGAGGAAGTTTCATAAATATATCTGATGATTTTTATTTAAAAAATATGATATTAAGTAAAAATTAAAAAGTTTCTTGTTTCATACTATTGTAAATGAAGTAAAACTAAATCACTAATGAAGTAACAAAGTCAGATTTAAATATAATTTTCAAGGGGATGAAAATAATAATTTTTATGAAATATTTTCAAAATATTAATCTCAATAATCGATCCTATGAAATATATATTGTCTATACTCATTATTTTTTAGTGGAATAAAAAATAAAAAATATGAATAAAAATAAAAAAAATTTATTTGAGTCTCAAAAAATTTAAAAAGTGCTAATTATTAAATTTCAAAATGGGTGATGTTAAATATGATTATAACATGAAATAATAAGTATTTGGATTTTAAACTATTAAATTATTACATTATTTTAATGTAAAAATATTAACAAGGGGAGAAATCTTCATGATCATAAATAATATTTAAGATACATTTTTTATAAAATCATCACAATGAGTGAATTAATAAACATATGGAAATGGTTATTAAAGGAAAAAATTTAAATCTCATCCACATATAAAGGTGATTACAATAAAAAAAATATACAGAATTATTAAACATTTCCCCTGTTTTGTAATTTAGTTATAACAATCATGACTTTTAAATGATATTAGATGGAAAAACCATTACTTTTTAATAATGAATTCCATGAAATAAAATATCCTCTATAATAAAAATATGATTCTTAACAATCTATTTCATAACCTTATTTATATTAATAAATGTATCCACTATTTTACAGTGTTCATATTTTATATATTATTTGGTATGTTATCATTTACTTTTACCCTTTAATGTTATTAATTTTGTTCATCTCACACATATTTCTTAATAAAGACATAAAATCCTATATTATGATACCAAATTAGTCAATTAAAATTTATAATATATTTTGAATTTATTACTATTTATGATTTATGCATCCCAATTATTATTTTAAGGTAACTATGGGCATGCTTCATGAGAATGAGATCCATTATGAGATTGTTTTTTAAAAATTTACCAATACCATTGGATATTGTAATTATGATATTCAATTATTGAGTTTTCCTTCTAGAATAATATTTATGAATTTTATTAAACCATTGTATAATTTATATTAAAAAATACATTTTATAACCATCATCGTATGTAAATAGTCAAAAGTAACATATATCATTATAGGGTTGATAGTCCACACATAACATGAGCAAATTTATGATTTTTTTATTTATTGGGAGGAAGGTAAAATATGGCACTTATATTTAAAAAATAACATTTATGTATACATTTTTTATGTATGTAATATTTTTATAATTTGTGAAATATATTTATAGAAAGTGGATGATGAATGAAAAAAATATAAATGGAAAAAATGTGGTTATGAGTTTAAAATAATACTCATAAAAACTCATTGACCATTAATTGAATGGTATATTTTTGAAGACCATAACATATAAAACTTGGTATAGAAATTTGGAGATATATTTTTTTGAGATCTAGTTCAATATAAATGTCATGTTGTGTTGGGAGAGGTGGAGTGGTGTAGGGCTCAAGAATTTGTTGATACTCATAACATTATTTTAGAATATGTAAATTTGAAAGGAATGTGGCTCAAAAAATATAAAATAATGGGGATTACATAATTCATTTTTAATAAAACGATCATAAAAACAAATAAGGAATAATTATTTGGATAATTATATATGTTTCCAATTAATTAATCTTTTATTCAAAATATATGTTTACAACATTCAGTCATTTTTTTATCCTCAGTAATTTATTTTTAAGACTAAAAATTACATTATTTAATAATTTAAACATACTGATATAAAATATGAAATACGTATTATAATATTTAATATCATAAACAATAAAATTTAATTTTAAAATAATGAATTCAAAACAAAATTTTTTTTTAAAAAAATGTTTGTTCCAAAATATTAAATGTAAGTTCATAATTTAAAAAAAAATTAGTTTATATTTTTACTCATTAAAAACATATTTAGTCAATAAAAAAAGGTTATTATTATTATATTTCGTCCTTATATCCAAATTATATCACATAATTGATGGTATTTGTAAAAAAAATAATTTGTACCATTCATATAAAAATAAATTATTTTAGAAAAAAACCAAATATTTACTCTTAATATAATAATTTCACTATAAGTTTCAAAATGAAGTTGGTTTATTAAAAGTATTGTTTTAAATATTATTATTATCTTCTAAAAAAAATTACAGTCTATTTTTATCAGAAAAATTATATTTTGAAAAAAATATTCATGCTTATCCTAATTTAAATTCAATTACAAATTATATAAGTTTTTATATACTATTAATATTAAAAATATAAATTATAATCATTTAAAATAATATATTATGTTTTTGAAAATTATAATTGACAACTCATGAAACATATTTTTTTAGTAATATAAATTTTTAAGATTAATTTAAATTTATTAATATTACATGACAAGTGCAATTTGATGGATGTTAATTTATTTTAATATAAATATGATTATAATTATCAATGAAAATAACTCTTTATTGAAAAGTAATTTTAAATAAAAAAAACTTTTAAAAAATTTCTTTGTATAATATTAAATAATCAACTATAAATAACATTAAATTAAGTTATTTAGAATCTAAAATTTATATTTAACTAATCCATTGATATTATAATATTTTTATAATTTTATAAATAAATAATATAATAATAAAATTTGACAAATAAAAAATATTTTTATAATTAAATATTTCAATTAAATGTTATATTTTATCATTATTATATTTTCATAGTGTATTAATGTTTAACTTATATTTGAGTATTTTAACCTAAAATAATATATCATAGTTTCTTCATGTATGTAATTTCTTCTGAAACTAGCTACTAAACCGAGTATTAATTGAAGGATAATTCATTGTAAAATAATGTTACATTATAATAATAAGTATATTTTCATAATAGATTTTCTCAAAAGAAATAAAATTAGATTATAGATATATTAATTTATGGAAATCATCTCACCACAAGGTGATTTAATCTATAAATTGTAATCTAACACATGATATTGTAGATTAAAAAGTCAAAGAAAAAATGTTGGATATGAATGAATATATTGAATCATAATAATATAATAGTTTCACAATTGACATGTAAAAAATTAGTATACCTTTAACCTCTTTATTATAATATAATTAGTTAATTTAATTATTTAGTAAAATATTCCTTTCTTCTTTTGTTTTAGATAGTTATTGTATTTATTAATCTTATTATTATATTTATTTATTCATTTAAATCTTTAGCTCCAAAATTCATTAAATATAAATTAATTAATTTTTTGTGGTTCTTTAGTTTGGACCATTGTCTGCATTATTTTGTTAATTTTTCTCTTCATATTTTTTTTTCTACAGACTACTTCATAGTCAAATCTATTGCATGTAAAAAAATCATATTGATTTTCTGATGAAACTACCATGTTTTTTCCTCTAATATATTTTTCATGTTGGTTATTTAATTTTATTTCATCAATTTTTCATTATTATTTTTGTAACCAAAAAACATATTTTCTTTTTATTTTTTTCAAATTCATAAGGATAACGAGTGTTTTTATATATCATTTTCCACTTAATTTGAAATTAAGAATTATATTCAAATAAAACAATGTCTCTTATTGTTAATTATATTGTAAGACATTGTTTTAAGAAACTTAATAAATAATCAATCTTTATATTATGTTTTATAATAAAATGTTATTCATACCTTACAACCCTTGATAATTTTTATGTTTACTAAATGATTGATTGTTCACCTTTATCTTTAGCTCAATTACTTCTCACAACATATTTATATGAATAGTGTAGGGGAAAAATTTGAAAAAAAAACTTCTTAAAATTCTTTAATTACATTAATTAAGATTATTCCTTTTGTTTCTCGATTTTTATAAATATATTCCATTTTTCCACTACACCCTATAAAAAATAAAAACAATAAACCCCACATTTTTTTCCCTATGATATAATGAATTGAATATATTTTTTCTATCACATTGATAATATATCCAGAATATAAGGGATTCAAATATCTATTAATGATTGTTTTAACTATCACAGAAAAGAAGTAATAGTGATTTTCGCTTTCTATGGTGATATCAAGATATTTAAATGGTTTGGTTTATTATTCATAAAATATGAAATAATACCTTATTATTTTCAAGATATATCCCATCCCTTTTGGGTTTTCAATGGTAAAATGAGTGCATTGTCTATCATACTCATAGTTTTTTCAATTCCTCCTAATCACAACCCATTACTGAAACCAAAAGTTTTACAATGATTATTAAACAATAATGTTTTAACAATATCCTAGATTAAATTATAATAATATTAAATACAAAAACTAATATTTCATACTCATTTATTGATTCATTTCACCCATTGAAACAATAGGTTTTGCTGATGTTATGTTGTGTGTCATTCTAAAAAACTGAATGATGAGATGATACTATGAAATATGAAATGATCATAAAATGGTTATATCTTACATAATTTCTATATTATTATGCATTACATCTAACTTATATGAAAAATATAGTATCCCAATGGTTTAGTTTCATTGTTGATTAGTAATATAAATTCCATATTACATAAAAAACCTCTATCATCTCCCAATTAAATTTATAAATAATATTACTTCCATGTGAAAAACCTATATATATACATTATGAGATAAGAAACATATGAATTAGAGGATCTCAAACACTTTATTAGATAAAAAATCAATATTCCATCAATAATATATTATTATAACGTAAACATAGTATAGATAAATAAATAAAAATATAATTATATTATAATAGTTTATCATAAGAAATGATAAAATAAAATATATCATAGAATAATACGTAGATCCATATGTGAAACATAGTGAATTAATGACATATACCATAACATATGAAGGTGAAAAAATTATTACATAATCATGAACCATATAAATAAAAAATTTAAATGTGATAGAATTATACACATAGGAAATAAAAAACAATTCCATGGTTAACCACCATAACAATAATATCAAAATAAACCTGTCATCTATACATTTTTTTCATAACATAGTGGATCAAGCATCACTACCTATGTCCCATAATAGAGTGGTTAAAATTTGACAAATATCAACCCATATAAATCTCATTGGATATAGACCTTTACCAGTTTAATTGAGCGAGAAGATAAATAATTTTGATACCAAAAATTACATAATTAAAAACCAAACATATGTGTACCACATGATGTTAATCATAAATTAATGTTTAATTATCCCATGAAAATGAAATGTGTTATGAAACATTTCCATCTATTTTTAGATAAAAACAACTCATGAATTAGAATAAACTATCCACAAACATTATTCACACAATGAAATTATATCAAGATTGAATTTAGAGGGGGATACAAGAAATATTACTCTATAATATATGTATAATTTTGATATAAAGAGTAAATTGGTAGGGAAATTGGAAGAAGAAATTTTGTTGGACCTTTGTTTAATGATATTAAGAATGAATATATAAATCACTTTATAAATCATTTTCTTGAGGTGAAAAGAGAATATTTTTAAAAAAAATTAATATTAGTTTTTAATAATGGATAATTTGAATTAAATAATAGGTACGTTCAATAAATGTGGTGTAAATGGATAAAAATATAAATAAATTTAATAAAATACATTTTGTAGCATTATTTATTGTTTTAAATAAACCCACATCCTGAAAAAAAGTAATTAATTTTCTATATGAAAATAAATATAGTGGAATATTAAAGGAACCAATGAAAATAAATATTTTTCCTTCATAATATATATGTTATGGATAATGGTATGAAAAACAATGATATTAAAGACTTATTACCAACATAGAGTATATGATTTATTTATAACAACATCACATTTTATGATGCAAGGATTCAGTTGATGAAGAAGATTTTGAGAAAAGAATTTATATTTCCTAAATAAAAAATAAAATACCATTTTATATGGAAGAATGTAAAATATATTAAAAATATAAAAATATTTTAAAATATAAATATTATGACCCACGTAAATAAAAAAATTTCAACAAATCCTCTACTACATTGGAAATGTAAGAAAAAACCGAACGTGGAAGGGATATGAGGAAAAGGAAATTTAATCCCTTGAAAAAAATAAAATAATGATATGTATTTTAATTGTTGTGTATGTACAGTGTGTTAGATAATAATAGTACCATAATTTTATGGAATGCTTCATTGAAGGGAAATTGAGAGGAAAACTATTACCTCAAATTCCATCTTAGACGGATATGATATACCTCATTGTATAATAATTTTACTATTATTATTAATATATATTACAACTTTTTTTATATTTATTTTACTTACTTCATTGAACATATATTTTATTACAACCCATTTTTTAATCTATATCTGTTAAAATTGGTTTTTTGATGTTATCCTCTTTGTTCCATGATTTCTTTTGTATGGAAGCTCCCACCCATATTTATTGATCATGTGTTAATCCCCTCTATAATTTTCATAGGTATGATATATATTCATTTCAAATAGTCACACATAATTATAGTCATTTAATGGACGTTATAGTTTTACTTCATATAAAATTAGTAAACATAGCATTTTTTGAATTTTTATTGAATAAAATGAATTATATTTATTAGATAACACACACACACACACATATATATAAAACATAAATTTTAAATCATAATTTTTATAAAAAATTGCAATTATTGTGTTTGTAATTTTTAATCATCATATAAAAATTGTAACATTGTACTTTTAGTTGGTAAAGCTCACCCACTCAATATCATGTTATAATAATTGAATTAGTAAAAACATGTTATTTTATCACAATATTATCACTTTTAAATAAGATTGATGACCAAAATAAAATTTCATGAAAGAGTGAAATTATGTTGAATAATATTTAGATAATGAAGAAAATAGGAAATTATTTGTTAGAGTATAATAATATTGTTGATGAAATTATTATTCTGGTAGAGAACTTCATGTAAATGAATGATTTTATATTCCTTCTTATGGGATAAAGTACCCAAATATGGGATAGGCTGGTTTGAGATAAGAGTATGGATGGGAGTTAAGTATAATATTCTTAAAATATATTTTTTTTGATGTGGGTATATGGGAGGTCCATTTATATGATATTTTAGGTATCATTTTCAAAAATACACATTCATTAATGTGTAAGTTATATCAATTTACAATAGAAGTGGACAAAAAGTGTAGAATACAAAATATGGGTCATAATTCACCCATCCATTCAACTAATATATATATATATAGAGATATTCTAGGAAATAATCCAAAATTATACTTTTTACCTTATTTTAGTATTTACAATGCTAACACACTTAATACCATAATGGATTATTTTGTTCTATGGGTGTTTAATGGGCCTATGACACATGGAAATCAACAGGTCGCCCATATTTTATAAGTAGAGTGGAAGTTAAAATTTTTCAAATTTATTAATGAAATATAAATCAACTATGTTTGAAAATAATCTGGGATTTATTGAATTGTCCATGGACCTATGGATTTGTCAAAGGGTTGTAAACTATTTTTTAAAAATAAATTTCAATCCTAGCACTAAAACATACACAAAATGTAATGAAATATTCATCACTCCTTTTAAATTTTTTTTCCTTTGCACATATAGTCATTAAATCCCTTAATCTATTAAAGTATGAGTTCTAGGTTTTCACTCAAGTAGTTATCTATTCACTTCACATATATTCAAACATTGGGATTTAATCACCTGATATCATGCAATTTTCTACTCATTTGATTGAACTGTTAATTAAATTTTATTTCATTTCAATTGTTGTTTGAATTTTTATCTATTTTCATCTTAAATACTAGTATTATATTGAAATCTTTATTGTATTTTAATATTAATCCTAAATTGTACAATATAATCACCAGTAGATGTGGTTTTTTGGTTAATGAAATGGGTTGGGTGGGTTTTATATATTGTACTGAGGGATTTTTCAACATTGTTGGCATTATATTAACTATAATATTATTTGTATCTTGGTTCCATTTTCCTAAAATAATTCTTTTCCCTTCCATTTTTCTTTTCATAATTCATATTCATCTATGGGTTTACGGAAGGTTATTTAATTTGGTCCATTAAATGAATTTATAACCATGATTTTATATAAAAATATAATGTTTAATTTAGTAGGTTCATTGTGTTTGTATTTGTATTTGGTATTTTCTTTTTTTGTGAAATTTTTCCCCATATACTAGTTTTTTATCTTTATAATTCATAGTAAAAATGCCTACCTTATTATCATTGAAATTTAAGGAATTTATTTAACGTAATTCCATATTTTTATTGGCATAGTTTTTTATTAATTTATTATTTCTATAATTGTAATAAAATATTTAAAATTATTTAGAATTATTGTCGATTAATTTTTTTAGGAAATATATTCTTTTATAATATAATTCCAAGTTGATGAAATGAATCATAAATAATTCCACATGAACCTACACATCTGTGAAATTTATGAATCCTATTATTATCCATTGAATTTTATGAAAAAATGACTATATAGATAATGAAAATTGTTTTTAGTGATGGGAATGATATTATTTACATGATTATTTTAAATGACATTATTTTTTAGATATTATATTTAGTTTATTATTTAAAATTTAGTTGATGGAAAAAATAAATTAATAAATATTTTTTTGAAATTATTTAGGTTTGAAGGCCACTTTATTTGTTAAATAAAAAAGATAAACACTATGTTCATGTATGAATAAAGCTGGCAATTATTTCTCAAAAAACACAAAATTGAGAACTTATACTGTTGTGAGGGGCCTATCCACTGAGACTGTGTGGAAATAATACCCTACTCAAAATATTTAGATGCTCTTATTTTCCACCTCTATCATCCAAGGGGTTATTTTGAGAATCATCTCTAACCTATGCCACCTAAACATCATTAAAAATACATTTCTCATCTTCTTCTCTAATTTCATAGGCTAGAAGATCAAACATGCTATTCTGCACTCTCTATTTTCAATTAGAGGATGTGTATTTTCATTCTAATCTAGAAATAGAATCCACTTAGTATTCCGTAATGTAGATTCCAATTTCATCATTTCCATCGACAGATATATCCATTATAGGTTTCCCTATTGTTTGTACTACCCCTATGCTTCTCTATATTTTGGTTTTAGTAGTCTTTAGTGAACCATTGAAAACATGATTGGGGGCATTCATATATTACAACATCTCTACTTACAAAATATCCAATGTAGCATGTTCATGTCTAAGAATAGATCATAAAATAGTGTCTTGGATATCGTTAAAATTAGTTTCTCTAGAAAAAATAGTCCTAATATCCTCATACCTCTTAGTCGTACCTTATAGAGTTGCTGAGACCTATTGGGCAGAATGATATCTTTCTATATAATTAAGAGTGGTGGAGGGATTCTTAGGTTTCCTTGAATATTCATCCACCATTTTAGTTTTACCTTTAACATTTACACTGGACAATATCTACTTGTTCTAAAATTACAGGAACAACATCGCTTGAATATCAATATCTAATATGGATCTCTATTTAAAATTCCATAATACGAAATTGAATCTTCACCTCGATCCATTCTCATTCACTATGATGGAATGGCATGGAGAGTCTTTATCTCTTTTTCATAAATAATAATACTTACATGATTCATACCACTAACACCATCACTAAGAATCCACCAACCTATCATAAAATAGAATCATCAATTCATCCAACATCTCAAACAATAAAAAACTCACTAAAAACAGTGTTAAAAATCAATGTATCCATCATATAGGATCATACATCTATAAAACCTCTAAATGAAGTCATATTCATCATTTCCAACCATTTGCCAACATAGTTAATCTATTATATCATTGAACCTAAATACTTAAAGTATAATAATGAAATAGACCTCATTATTAAATAACATATAAATAATAGGAATCCAGCCCATTGAATCAAAAAGATATATCTTCCGAACAATGAAATGCCACCATTTAAAAATAATAACCCCAAAAAATGTTGATACAACAATAGATTTTTTTTCGCACTGACCACCAAAAGAAACTTAATAAATACATCCCAATCCACAGGAAGAGGCCCCAGGCTATTCTCTAATATGGAATTTTTTTTATTAAGATGAAAGTGATTTCCTGAAATGAACCAAGTCCATAATAATTATTTATGGCCATAGATAAGTAACCAAAAACATGAAATCGTGAATATATAAGGACTTAAAAAAGATAGAATAATCCTTTATCTAAAAGATAAAAATGGGGAGAGATTTTGGGACCTAGATAGTATTAGAAAGAAGTTCTCACAAATTTAAATTAAAATATTGTATAAAAAATATGGATACCACATACAATATCATAAGACATCATGAGAGCCACCATACTGAATCAGAGTGGATTTAAACATGATTGAATTTAAATCCTAGGAAAAGGAGTAGAAAATGGTAACTATAAACATGGAAGTGAAGTCATAAGGAAATTCCCCCCATTAAAATGAATCCATGAACCAAAGTGATTGAATCCCAAAATAGTGATGCATCATCACCATAAAAACCCACAATTAGAGAAATAACATTGGATTGAGATGTTATCTAACAATATAGAAAAGACAAAAAAGGCGGAAAAAGGATGAATAAAAAAATTTCAACTATAGAAAACCACATAAAGAACAAATGAAACTGAGAAACCCCTTAATCCAGAAAAATGGAATAAAAAAGAGATCTAGTATAACAAGAAAGGGATATGAATTCTTTATGCTGAGATGAGGATCCATCATTTCCATATGTTTATTTATGTTGAAAACATATTTTTCTCCAATATATATGAGTGATATTCTCCTATTAGATTGGGGATACATCACAAATTTTATTATTCAATGGAAACAAATATTTAAATCATTATTTAATATTGATTATTTAGTAGAAAATTAAAATTTCTAAAAAATATATAATAAAACTAATAATATGGAATAACTAATTGCATTAAAAATATCATTTATCACATTAATAAGTAAATGTTTATATCTTCCTCAAATCAATTTAAAAAATCACTAAATCTCTTTTTATAAGGGAAATGTCTAAGAAATAAAATTATTGTAGTTTTGTGTGATGATTTAAATAATAGGGATCTCATAATGATTCCTAAAATAATGAACATCACTCATATTCGATTTCACTCATGTCATACATAATAATTTTTATAATAGCAATAGTCAAGGGAAAAACCTTGTTATGATACCTATTTCTAATGGTTGAATAAATAACCCTTATATGAAAAAATCTTCAACTTGAGGTCATATCTTCATTATTTTTATAAAAAATATACAATGTGAACTATTGTATTTACACCCACAATAATAACAGTTATATTATAATAGTTATATTGACTATAAAATATTATTTCCACTAACCATATAATTTATATCATATCTTCTTACCATTTCAAATTATTTTATATACAAAATAAATTAACAATCTAAAAAACAAAAAATTTCTAAATTCTCTATAAAAATCAATATTTCACTAATTATCTTATATATAACTAAAAAAAATTTCTTATATATTAACATACCTACATCATCAAAATTATACAACTTATTCTCTCATTTATTTTCTTATTATGTTTAAAATATTTATAACATGGTAAATTCATTCCATAATTATTATCACTTGTATGGATTTCATGGAAGATCAAGATGATGATACATTCAATAGTTTATTATTTTTAATTACAAGTGGTTTTATTTTGTGTTAAATATTACTAATTTTCTTTCATTTAGTTATATTGTAATGTGTTTCATTTTGTATAATAATTTTTTATCTTATTATGATAATAAATTGATCATTTTTTTAATATTACATGAAAAATAATACAGACAATAAATAATGTATATTATAGAGAATTTCACAATAAAAATATGGTGTATAACAATGTTAACCATTAATATAGTATTAGTATGTTACCAGTTCTCTGATCATAGGCCAACATGGGTGTGGAATACATCACATGTTATTCATCTAATAAAGTAAGAACATCATTTTCCCATAGTCTATATAGATAAGACCAATATACAGATCTCATGTATGTTTTTACATATATTTTTTAAATACGACCCTAGAACAAATGTCCAATGTGTTTATTTACAAACGAATTTAAAAAACTCAAAATAATAGTAGCCTATTAATAAATATTTTATATAAAAGGTTGAAATTAAATAGGGAGCATGTCTGAATATGCGAGTGTAAAAAAATGCTCATTTTAGCAAGCTCATCTTCATTATTATTTGAAAAACAAAAACAGTTGTGATAATAATGTTGAGTCTCCTAAGAGTATTAATTCATTCCATCCACATGGATTTTAGCATCTAAAATATGATATTCACCATTTCTAATAGCCTTTATAAAATTAGATGAGTCATTTTTAAACCAAATGTTATTCCAACTATTTTTTTAAAGATATAATGGATAATTCAAAGAATCTCTACTTCAAGAGAAGAAATCACACCACAAGATCCATAGAAATATCCCTTGACAATTTATTCATAGTCCCAAAAAATAGAACTACACCTCGAGGTGCTAGGGTTTACATTAGAGGAAGCATCACTATTCACCATAATCCAACGAGTGAAAAGAGGAAACCAATAAACCTAAATTGTACCCATAATAGGGTTAATGTTTTTATGGAGTCCAAATTTTTTCAGAATACTGAAATCATGTATATTATTATAACAATAGTGAATTTAGGTTGAACTTGTTTCCTTATTAGTAGAATATTTTTTCTACAAAATCAGCTTCAAATTGAATATCTTCCCAGTATGAAGATTAACATTTCAACTGAACTAAATGAAGTGAAATCCTTCAGTAACAACAACACTAAAATGTGTATGCACCTGATCATAATGCTATAGGAACAAACAAAATCAAATAAAGGCTTGAAAACTCGAGAATCATAAGCCCTACAATATTAATACTTAAAATATCTTATTTTATATAGTCAGGTTTGTGTCATTGATGAGGAATATTTTCTTTCTATCCTCTCTGTGTTGATGACCTAAAACACTATGAAATCAAACAAGAAAACCAATCCTCTATAAAACATCAGCAATTAGTGTAATATTATAATCAAGCCTCTAGATAATTGCTAACCGAGAGGGTATAGAACAATCCATGTAGAATGATGATAGCTGATAGAAATTAATATTTCTTCCCCTGATGTCATTTTTATAAATGATTTTACTATTGAGGGCTCTATTTATAGACAACTCCCATACCGGAAATTCTGGAAAAGAAACAAAATTATATTTCTCAATAATACCCTAATTTTATTCATATAAAATGGGATGTGGATCATAAAAACATATTTAATAAAAATATAATCATATGTACTCAAAACATGTGGCTAAAAATCATCAATGAGGATAGAACCAGTCCTATTGTAAAACCAAAACATTTACTGAGATCTCTTATTCACTATCCACCTTCATCATGTGAAGATATTCTAAAAAATAATTTAATTGTGGGACAAATGGATTATTCACGGAAATTATTACAGACATATTTTGATTTATTTCAAAAATTAGCTTTGAGAAACCCCACATAGTCCTAATTGTTGTAAATAAGTCTCCAGGTACGTCTAGGCTAATGATAATCTTTAAAAAGTTCAATATTCTTCATACCCATTCCACAATTGGTTAAATATTTACAACATGCTTTCTAACAAATACTGACCAGTATTCTATCAGGGATACATCCACTGTAAATAATGTTCATTAAATACACATTTAATCTTCTAATATTTCATCCTAACTATTTAAAAACCATGAAATAGTATTAAAATTTGGAAACAATAATATCCTTCAACAAACTAATCCTTCAAACCATCAAAAAACTCTTCTCCTTTCAATTTGATAGTTTTCCAATTATCTTATCCAAAATTAAATAATAAAAATTACTATATGTATCCCCCCAAAAGTGTAAATAATATATTATTAAAGGAAATGTTTCCTTATATGATTTCCATCCCCAAGGGAATACAAATTTTCATGTCGATATATAACCCATTCCTAAAAAAGATGAAATATTTATCCAAACTACAAATTTTCATAGAAACACCTTCATAGTGGTGTAAAAAATTTCTACATAACATGAATAATATTTTTACTTACATGCATGAAAATAATGATATCATATTCATATAAGAGTTGGGTAAGTGTAGTGAGCGACCAAGACACTCGAATTGGCATTATCATTCCTTCTGAGACCACGTGAGTGATGCACCTACTAAAACAATAATCATCATTAGTAAATATTAATTTAGATAGGGGTGATCATGATGAAAACATCTAGAATATGTAAAATATCCTTTTGGGGAACTATTTATATGTTATAATTCATGATCATATCCAAATATGGATGAAACCAAATTAATGAAAATTTTATTGAAACCAATGTATCCAAATACCTTGTAAAAAAATTTCCTCCCTAGAGTATCATATTCCTTTTTAATATCAACCATAATAGTAAATTATCCTCTTATTCAAGGTTTCATGAGAAAATTAGTACATTCTGAAGTAGAAAAACTGAATTCATGGATATATGTTTCTTTAAAAACCCCAAATTGGTTCCAAGGGGGAATATTTGATGTAATTCATGAAATCATATTAGCAATAATTGTGGTAATAAACATATAAATTGTGTTGGAATGTAAATGTGTCTAAAAAATTTAATTTCATAGTAATTCTCAATTTTGGGGATCAAAGTGATAAATTTATCATTTAAACTTGAGGGATAACTCATGATGTGAATAATTAAGTGACCAATTTGCAAACATCACCTTTTATAACTTCCGAACACTTCTGAAAAAAATATGTTATTGAAGATATTTAGACCAGGGGAATTTCTGGAATTGAATCAAAAAATGGAATCTATAATCTCAAAATCAAGACGTATTCTAGGGAGAAAAATATTTTCCTCCCAAATGACCATATAAGGGAAAATTACATCAATAAAAGCCCCATTTAAACTATTCAAATTTGTGATATTGGAGAAAAAAATTACAAATTATTCAAAAATACATTACTTTTGAAATAATATTTGATCCACAACATTAAAAAAATATAAATGTTGGTTATATATGTGAATTATTTGAATATATTTAAAGAATATTTTGTTCCAGATCCCATCCTCAAGACACATTATTCGAAAAGTCTCTTTATGAACCCATTACTTCATTATTAAGAGATAATTTAGCTTGGAAACAATGTTATCTTCCTTATAAAAGTCCATATTAATTTCAGTATCAGATACCACAGCCTGATGTTGCTGAATGGAATATTAAAGATTGTTAATGTCCCTGTATATACCTCTATAAGTAAACATCCTCCAAATTTCTGTTTGGACTTTAGTAGTCCCAATTTATAAATGAAATGATATTCTCTCGATCCATAATTCATGATAATCCAAAAATATTTAATAATACTTTCACAATCACTCTATAAAGCCCAACTATTTTTAAAATGAAATGGTAGAAGAAGTTGTTGTTCCATACTCCTGAAGATAACAAGAATTGTATGATTATCTAGAGGGAATTTAGGGAGAGAAATACAAGAAATATAATACCTTTTTACCCTTTCCACATTATTAACAAAATAAAATGAATGATTAGTAAAAATCATTAAATTAATATAACTAATGTACTATATGTATTTAGAACCAAACAAGATGAAATCAATCAACTCACATCATCAATGAATTATTTTAATTCACTAAGGAAGATATAATAGTTAAGGGCCCCAATTTTCACACATAAAGAGAAAATTGTATTGAAATCACCAACAAGAAACCCAGAGGATGAGGGATATCCCTAGAGATTCTCAACGTCCCACTATAAATTAATTATACATAGGTATCTATTTATAGATAAATAATAGATCCAAACATCTTCACATTATCACATTTAAAAGAACAAGAATTCACCTTCTCCTCAGTGGTGATAATATCAATATTTACCAAGGATGCATTGGAAAAAACCAATAAAAGATCCCCCTGACCAGAGACGCCACATGAAACAACTACTTCAAAACCATGTTTATTAAAACCTAAAAAACCAATTGAGAAATAATATTTGGGTTCAAAAATTCTATGAATCTTGGGGTTGTGTACCTAAATGTTCATGTGAAAATAATTAACAATTTTGGTGTTAGGAAGTCCTTGGTAACTAATTTATAATTAAATTTTTATTTTATTATTTTCTTTTTTTCCTTATTCATTAAAAATGATTTTTTTGGACACATTATTAATTTTTGAAAGGTTTTTATATTATATTCTATTGATAGAACCATCATCAAGAACAACTTCATGTGGAGAGTTTACTGGTTCTTCATTTCCCCCTAACGAAGGATCGCATAACTCTAAAGGGAATGGAGGATCACTTTTTGAAATTGAAGAGTTAACCTCCAATTATTCTTATTCTTCAACCACGTAACACAATTTTTTCATGGGAGTGGTTGTGTTGTGTACTTTATCAGATGGGTAAAAAACCATTTTAACTAAGGGGGGATGAGTCCTTATAATTTTAGAGGCTGCAGGAGAAGTTTCTTTGACAACATCATTATTACATTTCTTTTGAGCAATAACAGTAACACCTTGAATTTTCTAATTTTAATCACCTAAATAAAGTTCCAAGGAAGGAAACTCCCAAAACATAGGCTACTCCCATCAACACCAATTTGGTAATACTTTGGTTCAATTATTGAGTTTACTCTAGTAACATAACTCTTATTTAAAGCTATTGTAGGAGCGTTCAAGTTCACCACCTCAGCATCGGCCTTTGAACCACCACAATCAATATGTTCGTTCATATTAAAGAAAAAATATTCATTATATGATTATCATCACCAATCGGGGGAGGTACTACCCGAACATAAATTTATTTTATGATAGAAGCAGATTCAGGAGAAGGCATACCTGATGAGATCTGGAGATCCTTACCCATGTGCTCACCCATCTCAGGCAATGGAGTCTTCACTTTATTATTCCTACATTAAACCTTGCACAAATTTTTTTTCAATAGAGGGATTATTCACAAGTAATATAATATTTCTAAAATTATAAAATTAGTGACCAATAATATTTCATTATTCACAAAATGGTGTTTTTTATCATACTCAACACAAATTCCAATCTTTTGATCATTATCAATAAAGGGAGACACATCAAAAAAATTTGGATTTGATGCCCACATAAACTAGAACACAGATATATAATCCATTCTAACCATTAATAATGTTTTTATCCTTCTTCAGTAGAGTCCCCACACATGATGCAATATCAATGAGAATTTTAGAATGACAATAAAACTAGTTAATCCAATGAAGTTTTATACATACATGTGCAGATGTTTTCCTTTGAGTGAAGGGGTTGAATTTCATGTCACATTCAGTAAATTTAAAAACATGACATTTTATAATGTTATTATCATTGGTCCAGGACACCCAAATATCATCCTTACAGTTGAATGAAAATGAGGAAGAACTCTTTCTCTATTGGGATCATCTTGATATACCTCAAGATCCAACATTATAAAAGATTCATCTATAGATCAAGATTTCTCTATGCTTTATATCCATTGACAAGTGAAATTTGACCTAGCATAGAAAATTTTCATACATCAAGCCTCCACTTGAATACATCTGGATTAGTAACCACAGTAAAAACACAATCATCAAACCTTATCAATATGGCCGATGTATCTAAATTCACTACAGTATGATGAGAGGAACCTCAAAAGGCATTAGTAAAAGTGACTCCATTAATGCGAGTAGCGTGATATAATCCACTTCTATATTGGTATATCCATATCAAACTATGATATAAACCATAAATAAATCCCATGATGAGTAAAAATAATCCATGAAAAGTCAATGAGACACCAGATGAATTACTCATCACATTAGGATTCATATCCCATAATAGTTAATCCAAAATTGATTTAATGATCTATAACATACCCAAACACCATAGATTGAATCACAAAAAAATTATGTTAAATGTATCATAGAATAAGGTATTTCATTCATTACATATTTCCAAATATAGGTATATAGATTATATATAATATTTACACCCATATAATACCAATTACATACTTTGAGTCATTAGTTTTGGAAAAATTTATTTCTATATAGTTCATAAAACATGTTAATTTTAAATATTAATATATTTAGTATCTTTTTACTAGATAATAAATATTGTTAACCATGACATTTAATGAAACCTATAAGACTCTATAAAGAATATCAGTTAAGGATAACTAAATGTCATTCCTAGAGGACCAAATTATCATTAAACCATATGTAATATAAACATTAGATGTCAAAAAATAATAATGTAGAGTCTACCTATTTTATAAAATGATATATTTTATTTTCATAATACATTTTATGAATTTTAAAAACCATACATAATATCACATTTTATCAAATTATATATGACAGTTCATGAAAGTGGCCATTTTTTCTACACTTTTAGAACTTAAAACTCATTAAAACAACCTATTATTCCGACTACATATCTATGAGACTATCTAAATAAATCCTTCAGTTAAGTTATTTCAGTTATTAAGATCTAGAAAAAAATCTGTAGTGTCTAGACATATGAATCATATTACTAATGTTTAAATCATTAAAAACACTATTATAAATAATTTACTTCACAAAATAAAATTTCATTATGTTAATAACACAAGTTTTAAAATTATACCACTTAATTTATTATCCACCATTATTATGGAACATTTCAATTAAAATATTTTATTAAAGATAATTTCAATAAATAAACATATATTTATACATTTATCATTCATTAATAACAATAATTTCACCACTTTTAAATATAATGTGAAATTCACATTGAATAATCACTAGGATAATATTTTAATTGTTGTACTTGTGCCTCACTAAATTCAAATATAGTCCCAATTTCTAACTAAGAAATATATTCTATCCAAACACTTATAAAATGTTATAAAATCTAAATTTTATTTTAGATATAACATATTTTATTATTAAAATAAATATTTAATAAAAGAACTATTGAAATAAATATATAAAATTTTATTTTATGTGTTTACAGATATATTCATAAAGGAAGATTTTATTCATTAAATAATGATACATTTAGGTGGTGGGATGTTTTTTCCCATATATTTAAACAAATATCTTATATAAAACTTATTTTATTTATTAAAATCATTTACACCAATATTTATTTTAAATAATGTTACAGAGTCAAATGAATAATAAAATATATGTATCCATTATTCATGTAATAAATTCATCAATAGGATTTTTTACATTAATATATTATTATATAAAAAATGAAAAATGTAATTTCATGTACATATATTTTATTACAATTTTATTTATAATTTTATGAAAAATAGAAAATAAAATTTCTTTATCAGGAAAATTCTCCTCCATCACTTGAATGAAAACATCATGATTTTTCAACAACCTCTTCATCTATTTTATACTATGTCGTAGATTAGGAAGAAAAATTATATATATTTTTTATATCATATACACTTCAAATAAGATGAATTGAATTCTGAAACACTAATATCTAATTTGGAGTCTCTATAATATATCTTATACCCCTTCATGTGATTTGGATATTTTTTCCTCAAATAAAAATGTTTCCAATAATAGAAGCACTACAACTATTTAGTTTTCACTGGTATATATGACATTATAGACTCATAATGACTAATTTTCTTTTCCTTTTGGATCAAAATATATCATTATATCTTATATGATAATCATCAAACTTCTTTTGAGTCCCCATAATTCCAAAATAGTATTATTCAACATATTGAGTATATTGGATATACCTTTCTTGAACCAATTCATATTTTAATTAATAATTATATTTTACAACTATTTTAATAATAATTACTAAATGAAGATAATGACCCTATTATTATTCACATGTGTGGATTTTATATCAATTTCATTGAAATAAAAAATCATATTGTGTATAAAATTCGAAATTAATGTAACTTATATAATTCAACACCAAAAGAGGACTTTTGAATCTTGATTTCTATAATTTCCAGATTATATATTTTAGAGCATATCCAGTTTCACTATATATAAAAATAATCTATATTATAATAATGATTATTTAGAATAATACCTATAAAATATTAATTAATATAGACAATTGATGATAATCTTCAATATGATTACAAAAAGCCTCATTATCTTCATGGTTATAAACATCAGCTAATGGTTTCTAAGGATCGTTTTACTAATAAACATATAAAATTAAATCATTACTATAAATGATTCATTATTTTATATAACAGTTTAATAATTTGATATTTTTTTATGATTATCTACTTTCTATATTGATCTCAAAGTCATGTTTGATGATGATGGTCATTATTTCTTATACTTGAATTTTTTATCATGTTGGTGTCATTATATACATTGAATTAAAAATGAATTTTATTAAATGGGATCCAATAATCATGATAACCCATTCTAAACAAATTTAATCCATTAGTGGGACAAGATACATATTTCACTATTTAAGGAGTTCACATTAGTATTCTTCAATAAAAATTTTCGTTTAGGAATTCCATTATTCTAATCATATGATATATTACTCTTGCATGATGAATGGAAAGCTCATTATCCAATATATAAATGGTTAAACTCAACACACTTCCTCTAGTATCATTCTCATGGGTATCAAGCATAGTTATAAACACAATGAAATTTAATAGATGGTCATATATTTATTAGGGTCAACAATTTCTATCTTTTAATACACAAGATAACCTCTGGGAAGTAAGATTTAGTATAAAACTAACTAGTTTTATGACTGAGTTATTTGTATGCTCTTATTAAAAAATAATCTAACAGAAATTATTTTTAAATGGTATTTTATGCCATAATAATATTTTATTTATTCTATTATCATATATGAATTCTTCATGGGATTTAGTCTTGAATCCCTATCCATTCTACTAAATAAATATGTTCAACCCATATTGATATATTACTTTTTATATAACTCATAGATTTTGTAACTAATCTAAATATAATGATATATATTTTTATTTATATCATCAATCATTACATGACTAATGTATTAGAAAACCCTTAATGTAATATATTAAAATTATATTAAACAAAAAATCAACAATAATGTAATCATGGAGTGGCTGATATCCATCCAACACTTTCGTAAATAGTGTATTAGCCTCTATGATAATTATATTTCCATCCTAACATCTATCTACCAATGTTTCATTACTATAAATATAACTTAATTCCATAAAAATTATAACACATTATATATATAAACTCTGATAACTTTTAAATAAATTTTCTTAACTTAATGCTAAAATAATTAATATTTAGAGAAAATGTAATTATTTTTCATAACATGTATTTGACAACATAGATACATGTATAAAAATTTCATTCAGAATATCATACACTTTTATAAAAAAATTAAATCAAAATGCTAAATATTATAATTTTATTCAGTAATTATAATTTATTGAATAATAAAAATTTATTAATATTTATTAAATTTTGTCTTGAAATAGTAATTTCATAATAAATTAAAAAAATATATATTCACATTATAATTTATAAATATAAATCAATAATAATTTTTTATCCAAAATAAAATTTTCAAATTATTATTTTGATTTTTTTCCTGTGAAATTCTTCATATTGAAAAATATGTTTTATATTATAATGAAAAATATACAATTGTATAAACATTTTAATGTATCATGGAATCACTTTAGCTTATTTTAATATCATATAATTTACAACATTTAAAACATGGATCATATCATCTAAAAATATTTTGATATAGTTAAAATAATAAATAATCTGTTTCAATATAATTATTTATTCTATCAATTATAAATAACTCATAAAATAATATAAACACTTAAATTAAACTTATTTTAAATTTATAATAACATTATATATTATTAACAATATAAGTCAAATATAATTCTTAAAATGTACTCCAATCATTATTTGGTTCAATTTAATTTTGGACTTGAACATAAAATGGTTGGTGAGAATTTTATTAAAAAAATGTTCCGTTAAAATTCCACTCAAAATGGATCATTATCATGACATGGTATTCTATAAGAATAATTCTAAAAATGGGGAATTATATACCTATTATACATAATTAAAATTAATTTTAAATAAATGTTTATATAATATACCACAAATATTTTTCAAATCTTTCTCTCTTCTAGTTATTTTTCTTATGTAAGGTGTTTTTGGGAATCCATTTCACCCTGCCAAGATATTTTATGACCAAAATATTTTATCATTAACATTTTTCATGGAATGAATTCATGGTAGATACCTCTACCATATTGTTAAATTATAACCACGATAAGGTCATATAAAAATTGATACTATATTTTCATGGAATTCATTATTCACCCATAATAGTGTTTTAATTGAAGTATTTCAATGTCAGAACAACAATGTGAGAAAACCCATTATAAATGATGTTTATCAATGTTTTATAAAACAACTTGAGAACACATATTTTAATAGATTATATTCAACCCATCCTATTAAATACATTTTTTCATTTTTCATTATCTTTTAATGAATCATTCCAAATATAATGAATGTATCAAATTTATGGTTATTTGTTTTTTGGTTTTGATGAAGCATTTCTAAATACAATAGATATATATTTACCCTATACCTAAAAGTACATAATTTTCCACATTTTATTTTATTAAATAATTGAATTAATGTAAAATGGAATACCCTTTTCTATGAAGCATGATCTTCCAAATTAGTTTTATGTATATCACTAAGAATTGGAATAAATACTCATTCCTCCTAGGGTGTATACATGATGTAATAATCTATAGACACTCTAGATAGATCTCTCTAT
Organism: Viscum album; assembly: GCA_963277665.1. NCBI lineage: Eukaryota > Viridiplantae > Streptophyta > Magnoliopsida > Santalales > Viscaceae > Viscum > Viscum album. The sequence goes on along the minus strand of OY728161.1, from coordinate 458,119,505 downwards.
ATAATATTGATTGATATAACCTAGTTTAAAGGAATTAGTGAATGTGAGAGGGTGTATAAAATCTTACAAATTTTTTTAAAATTTCATAGACACATATTCTAAAAAGAGAAATGAAATATATAAACATATAAATTACTCAAAACATTTAGTAAATTAATAAATGTTTCATAAAAATTAAAACAATTAAACTCTTTAGAAAATTTTTATTCTTTAACCATTTAATACATTTAAAATTAAAATTTATAAATAAAATGTCTAATCACATATTAATAATCATTAATTGATGATTATGAAATCATAAAAATAAAAGGAAGGATGGAATTAATACCATGGATTATTGTATAAATTTCATGTTTAAGAATTACACTATGATGGTGTCACCCTCACCATGTTATGGATCGTCATAGTGTTGACCATGATATTGTATAAAATACCACACCATTATGGTTATTTTAGAGAACATTTCAAACACTATATTACCATACTAAGAGGTTCTTGAACTCTGGTAATTGTTATAGCCAACACTTTAATATGAAATAATACAAACAGTTTCATATCCTCTTATTCCATAGGAAAGTGGTTTCTAAAGATAAGAAATGTTTTCATACATATCATGTGCAATATATTCATTAATAAACACTATTTCATTCTCCTCTACCTCCTCATTATGGGGTGGTGGATATTTTATAATTGAAACAATGTCCAATATCATAGATATAAATTCATTAAAAACTTATTTAGTGCTAGTATCATAGTATATGGTGGTTTAACATAAAACAATTCAGTGATTACTTTTAAAAATTAATAAATTAAATAAAAATGAATTACCTAACACTAGTGGTTAAAACTAGTTTTTACTCTCATAGAGAAGAATATGAAGAATAATTGATACCTCAATAAAACATGGTAAATCATTACTAATATAAAACATATGGAGTTTCTCATCTCATTTTTTATTATTTATATTCACTTGAGATAAATAAGATATAATAATCTCATACTGGTTAATAAAAGTAATGTGGCCACCCTCTTTAGATATAGTCAAGTGAGTTTCATTAAATAATTTAATAGAAATAGTATAACTGACAATATTTTAATATATACTAGGATTTTTATAAGAATAAAAAAACAAAGTGAGTGAAATAATTGAGAAACAATAATATATAATGAATTTTCATATACATATATATAATATATCTAGGATTCATGTCCTTAGAAAAGTAATTCATCATACTCACCATTACATTGAGTATCCACCATTGTCCGTGCTACCCTTATCTGAATGAGAGTACTAAATAAATCATGATATCTCTCATCTAAATCTATAATAACTATAGGTGTATTATAATCTTACACCTCCACTTCATTGAAATCTATTTTACCAATAAATCCTTATCTCATAGATTTTTCATCATGAGTATCATTAATGTTTTAAAACACAACATGGGATAAATATTCACAACCCCTATATAATTTCAATTGTCAAAAGACCATGGATATCTAACATAACAAGGTATGTGATTATTATAAGAGAAAATTTATCAAATAATTTCATTATATCATTTAACTTGAACAATACCTAGATTGTATAATTCATATTTATATTCATATATATCTTTTTATTTATAAAAATATAATTGGATGTGTCCACTCATGATTCATTTTAACTGGTCAACACCTTAAAATCTGACAGAATTTATAAAATGCATTAATAATATCAAATGTAGAACTTCGAATTAGTTTCTCTGACCTATTTTATGTGTCTTGTAATTAATATGTAATTATTTATCTTCCACATGGTATAAAATTATTATAAATATATCATTTTATATTTTCTAAATATTATAACTTATTAATTTGATGGAAAAATAAATTGTCCTAAAATATTTACACATATATGGTTCTCAAAATTATAGAAATTAGAAGCATTAGTCTTAGGGTCAATATAATCCTTCCACAATTGAAATTCAAAAATTAATTAATATTATATATTTTAAATAACATTTGTATTAAAATAATGTTGGAAATACCCTTTATGTCTAAAATATAGTGCTCCTATTAACTTATTTAATCTCTATTTTATAAATACCCCACAATCCTTTTAATTATTAATGTTTTCACAAATAAGGGTAATGTTATACTCATGTACAAATCATTCAAAAATATTAGGTATCATATCTCTCACTTTATGACATTTTTACATTAATGATATACCATCCCATTCAAGGATATTTCATAGAATGGATTATAGACTCTAAATGAAGTATTTTTTCCCATTTCCATATATCACATTTATTTATTTTTAAATCCCATTAATGTTGATATAATAAAAAATTCATTTTTTATGGATCATATTTTTCAATTTATAAAGATGAAATTTGATATAATCTTTTAATCTTAGTAATTAGGTAAACGATTTAATATATTATATAAGAAATCAAGGGATATTTTATGACAAATAGCATTCTATATGAGATATAAAGATGAATTTATCTCAATGGGGTTAGGGATAGAATAATAGTATGTCTACATGGATCGTTAAAAAATAGAAAATACATGTATAACAAAAATAAAAAAAATTAACCAACATTTTTTTGGATCCTTGGATGAAGGATAAATCAAAAATTATATAAAAAAATTTAATTCAAAATGTAATATAAAGGTAAATAAAAATCCCTCACGTGTTGAAGGGACCATAAACCCATCAAGATAATGTAAAGTGAACAAATTTATTTTTTATGAAATGTTGATCTGTACATAGTGAATAGTCATAAACATTTTAATTTAATTTCCACTGTTATAATATCCTTGCCCCATTCTAGGAGAACTATTACTAAATAGGACAATTATAATGCTCCTGAATTCCTAATCATACAAAAAAGGCTATAAATTTATGGACTATGACTAAAACAAATAGACAATTGTAAAAAAATACAAAATTTTATTTTCAATATAGAATATATAATAAAATTGGAATTATTAGTCCATATAAAGAATAAGCACAAAACTATAGATAAAATAATGAGATAATAGGGATTACAATATTCCAAAATATAAATGTAAATTTATTTTTATATAGTGAAACATACATACACGAATTTAGTAATTAAATTATATATTTCACAGAATTATAAAATTAAATTAAAAATATATCCATAAAGGTATTAAAAATATATTATAGTACAAAAATAAAATTTATTGGGCAGTAGATAAACTCACAAATAATCTACCTATAAATAATTGTTCATTATTTCACTTATGTTCTCATAATACACAAATAGCTCTAATATGATACCTATGAATGATTTCAATACATACAATTCCACTCACTAGCATCGAATTACAAGTCAAGTATATCGGTAGGTGGTAAGTCAAATGATACTTTATGATTAACACACATTCCTTTACTCCCAGAGTACTAGCGATCATGTGAATCCATGATCAATTCCATGGAGTATGTATTTTTTTATTCATTAAAATTATTTCCACCCAGAAATATATCTTGTGTATTCTAAAAAATAAATACATTACATAATGTACAAAAGACACAAACACATGGATACATACTCATGGTACCCAACATAGTCCATATCCTTCATTTATTCAATTATTTATCTTTATTCACATATATCCCAATATTTCATGGTTCAAGGTTGGCCTTTTATTAGAAAATATGATCACCAACAAGTATCTCCTCATTTATATAAAGTCTCTCTCATTGGATTCCAACATATACCATCAATCAAGTCAAAATAATTAATAAACCGAACACAAAATTGTAGGGTAAATAATGATCATATCTTGAAAGGAATCAATTGTAAATCAAAGATTGAAAATCATAAATTATAACTATTATATGATAATGAAAATTGTTAATGGGTGTTAATGACATCATAAATCATAATGAATCGAGCAAACCATAATATAATTGTATATAATTTTACAAAAAATGAATGGTAGCCAACCATATGAAATTTTAATTTTAATTCTCATTTTATACCCCACATCAATTGATCAGTACTTATTAGATATATTCCAATAAATACCATATGATAATATTGTATATATCCCATTTATCATGAGAAACCACATTTTTGGTATCCCAAAACATGTTATTATAACACTAATACTATATATTTATCCATAATATAATACATTTACATCACCGCACTTATTCCAAATATCATGTTACAATTATTTCAAGAATATGTGTAAGGCCTAGATAAGAACATCTCAAAATATGGTTCCCAATGGAAATATTTCTTCTATTTTCCATTACATAAACATATCCCCCCATTTTCTGATAACAATATCTCATATTTCCTTTTTAGTCACCAAAAATCATATAAAACATCAATGAAAAAAGAAACATTCTAGGAATCCCATATTAACTAGAAAAAAAATTATTTGATGCAATAATTTTTGTATAAGTAGACCTTTTTCTCATGAAAAATCACAAACATAGAGTTAATAATATTTGTAACCTCCTATATTTTTGTATTGTGATCATGTGTTCCATCATCCAGTTACACAAACTCATAGACTAAATTCCATATCTCTCTAAATCATCTAAAAATGATCAAATATCCTTAATGAGGAACCCACTCTCCTCCCATAAAAAACACAAAGGATGGAACCCACTCCCCTTTAAATCCATTATCATTATCGACATCAATGATTGTTCAAACATAAGGATTATTTTTCTCAATTCCATCCTTATCCATAAATTGAGACACATAAATACTATCTATAACCTCAATCATTGTAGTATATAAAATTTGGAAACCCTAAATGAACTATTGAGGCAAACTACACATTATAATACCAAGGACTACCCATGAAAAAATGGTGAACTTGATTACTCATCATAGAATTATTATTGGTATCAATCACACTTCTTAAGGCTCACCCAAAACCTTGATCATTACCTAAATATTATCTATAATTAAAATCCCCCAAAATACACCTTGACTCTCTCCTATATTTTATTCTTGTAAAAGATTCTAATAATCAATCCCAATTTATAAAGGTTACCTCAAATGGTCCAATTAATAAACCATCAAAAAGTATCTCAACAATCATTTCAGCCTATTCCAAGAAAACCATCACCCAATGGGATAATTAAGCTTTATTAATTTTATAATACAATTAATAAAAAGTAAATAATAGATCATATACAATGAAAGAATAATTACATGCATAGTTATGATTTTTTAAATTTGATGATATTTTAATTTTGAGACTTGGAGGATAAGATGTTTTCATAATAGGGAATCAGATATGGATTCATATGTTCTAGAACATATCTAGGAAGTGTTTTTAAGTTGTTTTTTAGGTCCATGTGGTGTCTCAGGTATCTGGGAGAGAATCATAGGAGCAATAGGGTGTCCATAGTTAAGAATTATATTATATGTCATAGATCACTCCACAACATGGGGTTTTTTAGTGTAGAGTGTGTCACATGAGATAAATTTTTAAAGAATTAATAAGGTTTGGATATGAATAAAGAGGACTACACCACAAATTCCTATATAATATAAAAAAATTTACAAGCATTTATTAATTTCAAAATGAAATAGTGGATTGTTGTACGAGTGGTGATCATGGGGAAAAGATTAAATTGAATCCTTAAAGGTAGCCATGTGAGTATTTTTCAGGGTAAAGTCTTGCACATTAGCTTGTGGGAAGAATCATGAAGTGTTTTTATGAGGTAGATTTGTTATTTTGATTTATGTATAGTATAATTTCAATTTTTCTTAGGCTATACATTATTTTATTACTAGGGGTTGGTTTGGATTCATGACCTAGTGGGTTATACCAAAGTCTAACCATATATTTGGGGATTTTCCACACAAAATATATTGGTAATTCTACATTGGAAAAAATATCTAAATTATCAAAATAGTGGCATTAAAATAAATTCTAGTTTAAAAAATTAAAATTTATGAGAAATTGGGGCATCAAAAGAGGTCCATTCATCGTGTCACTTCCCTAATACTTCCAATTTTTTCATTCCATTAATGATTTGTAGTTCATTAATTTATTCAATTATTATTTTTGGTGATTTATTACCTTTATTCCGATATATTAATATAATCCTTAACTATACTTTATTTTTTATGTATTCTTATTAAGATATTTGTGATGATTCCAACAAATCATTGTATAATATTTAGTGATAGGAATTTTTTTATGATCAACAAAGGAATTTATAGGATGATGAAAAAACGTTGGATGTAATAACGTTTTATGTTTCATTGGATTATTGGTTTTTTATATGGTTTAACCAACTTATCATATAATTGATGATAAATTAACTATTTCATAATTGTTATTTTATTGGTAGTTGCGTCAGAAGAATGTAATGGGGGTTGGAATGACATTGCACGAGGTTTAAACCATGGTAGTAATCTCTTTGAGTATATGATTACTATGACTAATGGGTTTAATTTTGGAAATTAATTATAATTTTTTATAATGTATTTTTTTATTGGAAAGACATGAGATAGGCGTTTAGGTTGTTTGTGTGTCTATTTATAGACATGGACGAGGCATATACTAGTTTAGATAATGATATAAAATATGATAATGATGTAGGAATTCTCAATTATATTTAACCATAATAAATCATATATATAATTGAAATTAGTAATAGTAAAATATGATTTTGGGGGAATTGGATAGTTTTTGGGAAAGATATAGGGTTGATTTTAGGGGTCTTAGTTGTTCTAAGGCCTTGGGTAACCTCTCCTCCATAAATATATAGGGAAATTAAATAACCCAATAAATATATATCCAAGGGGTATGTCATTGTATTTCATGAGGTTCTTTGTATCTTAATTTATACTTTAAATGTGATATCTTTAGCCAAGGGTAGCCTCCAAAATCTAATGTGGTTTGAATCAGGGTCCTAGTCTATCATATGTCATGTAAGATTCTTGTATATTTCACGCATGGTTGGAGACACCCTATAAAGAGTTGAATATATCCTTTGTGTGTTATATCATTAAGATATGAATGGTCTATGTAGTTTTGGAATATCATTGAGACTTTTCTCTTGGTGGTGTGTTGGAGATATATCTTATGGGACCTATTTTATGAGACCTAAGAGAGGGTTGTCTGAGAATTAATAACAACATATTTGTGAGATGATCACTGTTAATGATCATATTGTCTTAGAATAATCTTTTGTTAGAAGGACTAGAGTGTTGAAATTTGAATTTGAAGAGGATATAGAATGGACACATTAGTTATAGGTCATTTAGGACTATATATTGTGAATCACTACGGTGTTTTTCGAATAGATCTCTCAATGTGAGTTGAGACTATGATTTTTCTGATGAAAATAATGATTATCATTATAGGGGATATGGAATAATCAATGAGTTATGTTTTTCATATCCTATGTGATAGGTTCTAATCAGTTATATTAGTTTTGGGGATAGATATTTTTTAATATGTGCATCAAGTCACTTGATGAGTCACGTATGACTATTGATCTTCTAATGATCTAGGATAAGGTTTGATTTGATTGTATGATATACTATCTATGAACTATGATAGGGGTAATGATTTTAGTTTTAATCATGTTTAATTCATTATATTTATATAGGTTTGGAGTCATTGGCGGCATGCAGTGCAATTGAGAATGGTGTTGAGTTACGTATGCAAGTATTCATCTCCCTATATAGAAAAATTTCACTTCTATGTTAAGACCAATAGAGATCTCATGATACAATATGATATTTCTTTCCAATGGTATTACCATTAATGGTATTAATATTCTATATATAAGTTAATGGGTATGGTCAGACTATTAGATTATTGAGGACTCCATATGGAATTCCCGCCAAATGGTCTTACTATTAGTGGGATCAGATTCCATATGAATGTTATGATTTATAATCAAACGAGAATCCATAATTCCATATGAAATTTTAAATTTGTGATTATAATATCTTGGTTCTCAATATTACATAGGTATTTTTTAATTATTAATTAAATTGGTATATATCGTTGGATTCTATATCCCATTTCATTTATATAGTCAGACCAACTGAGAGTCTAGAATGTTATATGATATTTAACACTCATGGTCAGAGTGGTTGAAATATGATACACCATATATAATTTCTTATATCCTATGTTCTAATACTTTTTTATGAATTCATACAAATTCATCATCTACCTAATATGGTGATAGACATGGCTCACTAAAGGTGATTAGCTTAGATATGGCCATGTGTTATGGTATCAGGATTATAACATGATGACCTAAAAATAATTGTGTTGTTTTTCTAGATATTTATTTTACTCCTTCATATAAATGAATTTTATACCAATATTAGGGGGTATTTGGATACTTAACTAAGTGTTAAAAGTTCCAAAATAATTCTTCATTAAACTCACGTTCAAATCTGGGAGGTGAAGAATTTTTTTTATTATAGTAGTGAGGTTATTAAAAAAGCTTTTATTAATGGTACTATATTATTTGTAATATTAATTAAAAAAAATCAATTTTTGCATTCAATTAGGTCTTTATGACACAATGCCTCTTAGCCAACAAATGATGCCCTTTTGGTGATGTAATAGAGCAGATCTAGACCTAATGGACTATATAATGATGGTAGTCAATCAGTATGTTTGATAGACATTAGAAGTAAATGGATGGATCCTTCCTGGTGAAGATTTCATTTGGTACTTGAAAAAGGTTAACAGATCACTAAAAATTCATAGGTGTTAATGATCAGGGTGAAAACACTGATGATAATCCATGGGTAGATGATTGCAAGAAATGGAGGGTTTCTTACAGATTGGACCATAGGGAAATTTGAATATCCTTTTTTCCTTCTTGTTTTTCAAGAAATGTATTATATTATTTCTTGTAATATAAGGATTCCCTCTATAAAAAGTTAATAAAGGGGATTATCTATACAACGAAAGAAAAAAGAAAAAAAATAGAGTCTATATTAGAGGAAAATATTGATTTCCTATTGATATTTATTTCTCATGACCAATATGGTTACTCTATAAAATATGAATATATTATGTTTTTTTGTGGAATGAGTGTTGGTTGTACAGTGGATCAGGATGGAGAATATAAATTTTATTTTTTGATGGGATTATGGTGAGGCTTAGGGTTATAGACGATCCTCCTTTTACATTTATGTTCATTGACTCATTTTCTATCTGCAATCATCCCCAAAGCAATTTTTTGATATATGACAATAATACTAAATATTCTGTTTTTAACAAAGTCCTATTGTAGTTATTGTGTTCTTTGATTATCAATTTTGGTTTATATAATTTCATTTAAATTTATTTATAGTAATGATATTGGTGGTATAGTCTCTCCAACATTTGATCCCTTTCCTCGCTGTTATTCAGTATCCTTTGGTAGAAAATGATGTATGCATGAAGTCATGTGGTGAAATGTCTATGATACCAATAAATGAATTTATCCATGTTTTTAAAAAATTTCATCACAGTGTGTTTTTTTCATAAAATTTTGGAACTAGTTTAAAAACATTGGATTTATAATGAGATTGTGTTGGATCTCAAACTATTGAGTTATAAGCAAAATCATTCTAGGAAATACAGGTTTCAATGATATGATACTTTTATTCATGGTATTCGCTATAATCATTCATATATTTGTTTGTATATGATATTGTTATTTAATATTATTATTTTATTCTTTTCTTTTATTAATGTATTGGTAAGATACTTTTGTAGATGCGACATACATGGCACATTTAATTGAAATTATATTTTTATGGTTTTGTGTTACTCATATTTTTTATTTAATGTTTCAATATAAATACATATATTTTTTTTATATATCATGTTGGTGGTGATCCAATAATATAGACTATGGTTTTGATACAGATTTAATTTTTTTCTTATAGTTTATGGGGATCATATGGTGAGATATTCGTTAATCATTTATATGATGTCTCTCAATGAAATGGTTGTAGAATAACAGTTGATGGGTTGGTTGAGTAATTGGGTGCTTTAGTAATGGTTTAATGTAAGAGATATATTCCGAAGAGATATTTTGAATTTCAATGAGTTCTAATGTTGAGTAGGATAAAATTTAGAGGGTGAATGGGAAAATATTGAGGAATGACTTGGGTTTTGAGATGTAGAGTAATTAGAGTAATTTTAGCTTGGTGTTTTACATAATACAGGACCATGAAACCATTTTGGTTTTAATTATATTCACATGGATTGTGGGAAATAACTAGTGAGATGGATCATAATGGGGAACTATTTGTTAGAAGATTATATTGAGGGTTGACGAAGATTTTTAAGAAAATATAATGATGCATATGGGATTGTGTGTGCCTATTTAGTTTGATTTCTTTATGGTTTTTGGATTTGCGAGTGAATTGTGGATAATTTTTTATCGTTTTCAAGGATATAGGACATTTTTAGTGATTTATTGATGATTTTATATAAATTAACACCCCTTCATCATAATTTAATATATATGACAGGTGAAACTGTCATGGGAGTTTTTTAATTGGACCCCTTGATGAGAGGTGATTGTGGTGATTAGGGAGACATTTGTGAGCATGAAATCCAAATTTTTTATGAGAATTGGTCATTTTTACTAGATATGAAGTGGTTTCATTGGGTTATATTAGAGTATCATGGATCATTTTATGCAATACTAGTCATTGACAGGGGTTGTCGAGATGTGCTGAGAACAACATGGGATATACCCAATGGATACTATATGTAGTGACCCTCCTTTAATTGGGATTTGGTTAATTTTTGGAGTAAAATTTTAGGTCATACTACAAAAGTATAATGATAAATGTGCTTATTGTATCTCAGGTTTGAACAAGTTTATTCCATATAGTCCATAATTCTGATGATTGAAATGATATGGGGGTATATATTGGGAATTTTTTGTTCATAAAATTGATTATAATGATAAATTTATGATTTGAAACATCAAATTCAACATCGATATAAGGCTTTAACATCTGAATGATTACAGATGTGGTGATTCTGATTAATGGAAAATCATTATGTAACCAGGATGTTAGTTTATAGGAATATACGATTTACCATGTTTAAAGGTAAATACAATAATATGAATTCGAATGCAATGTTGGATGGTTCTAGAGAATCAATATTATTATAATAAAAGAGTATAATAATAGGTTTGATTTTGTGATAATTGTCCCATTGAATCAAAATGTGTTCAATAATAAAATATTTGTGTGGGAATTGGATGATCATTTGATTACTCCAGATTTTAAGGCATTCAGATCAGGTGGTACAATGATGCATAGATAGATGATCCCAAGAATTCATTATAATTTTTTCCTAGTGGATGGATTCCAATTCTTTTTATTGGATATTATATCATTTAATCCATGATTGGAGTTTTGATCAAGATGTATATGGTGTGTTTCAATGACCATACCATGAATTCATAAATAGAAGCTAGTGAATTCAATCTTACAAATGTTCTTTGGAAACAATTCTTATTAGAATCGTAATCATGATGAAGTAGTATTATCAAATTCTTATTGATGGATTGGATATCAAGATACATTTTTAGTACATATCTATGATAATGAGCATTGAAATAGGTATTTTATGATGACCTAGGTTGAAAACGTTTGTGAAATAAGATGTAATTTGAATATAAATTATCCTTATTGGATATGATCAGGGAGATTACAGTTTTATTGAGATTTTGGGAGATAAGATAGCTATTTGATGTATTTATTGTTGTATTTTCATAATTGGTAGTTGTCTCAATTTAATAGGTGTTCTATAATGTAGCGTCAAGTGTCTCTACTATAATAGATAGATCAAACCATAATTAGTTGATTTGAATCAATTTCCATATTATATAAAATTAATTATAATTAAATGATGTGGGGTTCATAATGAAGGGATGAGACCAGGAATCAAACAACTTATATGGGATTAATAATAGAGATTATACAATGTTTTTACCACAGTGATGGATACTCAACCACAAGGGCACTCATAGGGCCAGGATCACACCATATCCTAAGCGGGTACACTAGAAGGTTTTCCCAATGGTATGGATTACATCCTACTTTTTGGCAAGTTTTTTTATTATATTTTATGAGTAAGAGGTGTCAAGATTCTATAGAAGGAGTATCAAACTATAATTGTTGATTATAAATTGCAAAGAATGTCCAGGTTAAGTGTTGCACCTTGAACTAGTGGCCTACAACATATTCTAACCTTATATGATGAGAATTATTATGTTACATATATGAGTCAAAATGTAGTTTTGTCTATTTTTTTTATATTTATGTGTTCGATCTTCTTTTTTAAATCATCCAACATATAAATTATGAGTATGGGTTTTTCCTAAGAGGGATATTTATCATACCCCTTACCTATCCCATGCTATATTTGTTTACATTTTATGTGGGATGACTCATTAATGGTTTATATTTTCATATGAAGAGTTTTATTCCCTTATTCCCATCAATTATTCTACACATTTATAGTCTTTTAATTTATTATTCCTTATCGTTAGTGCTTGAGTGTAAATTATACATGTTCATGTTTAAATCATTATATTTGATGGATATTCTTTATGTAGTGTATGAGGACTTTATGTTATGATAAAAACATCAATTATATCATCATTGATATGAATTTATATCATCCATTATATTTTTATAGGTTTTCACCTAAATCGATATGGAATTAATTATCGATCGAGTTGTGAATGATGATGATTTGTTCCATATGGGTGACAGAAGGATGAAGTTTTCTGTTCAAATTTCATTTCAATATGTTTTAGTAATGTGAGTCCCCTAGGTTTTTCTTCTTGAGATACAGTCTTGGGAAACTGTCATGGATTTGTAAAATATTAATCAAGTCATGGATTGTTTTACTAATGAGTGACAACTCTAATAAAGTGGTAGGAGGTCCCTCTGATACATAACCTTATTATTAATTATACATGGATTTTTTTTCCTCATAAAATTATATTTTTTGGAATGTTTTATATGTTTTGAGTGTTCCCTAGTGGAGAAGATCTTTTATTAGAGCCAGTTAATAAATGAGTGATTACTCTAGTATATATTTTGGCGGATTAAATCACCTTACTGATGTGTCATAAAGGGTAAAATGGTGTAATTTGGATTTAAAATATGTCTAAAAGAGGTTATAGGGAATGATATGAAATGTGGATTTCATAAATTAGAATCTAGGGATATTTGGGCCAGAATGATGTGTATAGAACTATAAATAATGATTTAGAAAGTCATACAAATCATAGATAGATGGAATGGGATAGTTCAATGTTCAATGTATCAATAAAGACAAAAATTACATGGGAATTTGAACTTTTCATTTATAGGATTTTACATTTTTAATATTAATTTTTAGAACATTATTCTAAGAGATTCAAACCATAAAATTGATGTTTTTAGACATGGATGAAGGCCTGGAATGTTTCTTGGGCGTCTCATCCAGTATCTAGTGTGTCAGACTAGAAAAATTTAGTTTTCAAGGACCTATAGAGGGAACATGGTGGGTCTGAAACCGTGCTTTCCAAAGTACGAAACAATGTGTCCTTATGAATGTGGGAAGAGGCTATGTTCATAGTTTTTGCACATTTCTCCAAATAGAGTTCCTAGGACAGATGGTTTGTGGTATTGGGAGGTAACTAAAAACTATTCATCACATAGTTGGCACACTATTACCATACCACGTGGCCAGCCCATAAAGGGTGCCCCCGGTGTGTAGAAGAGGGGACACATTTTTTAAAAACCATCTAGCCTAAACCATGTAAAGTGATCTGTTTTAACAATTAAAATAATATAATTAAAATTAAAGGAAATTAAAATAATACCCAATACTACTCTCCACTCCCAAAAACTCACATGTGACACCCCACCCCTTCTTCTCCAGCATACATTGAAATCCCCCTCTCAGCGCCCTCCATTCACGGCTCTGTCCCCTTAAATTTATCATGTTTATTACATGAATCCTCAAGGTAATCCTTGTTCCTATTCCCTGGATTTAGTAGTTTTTCTCTCTTTCGTCGCCCAATATGGTTCGAAAAAACCTAAGGTTAGGGATAAAGTAGTTAATGGGTGTTTTACTTTGATGCTAGGTTATTCAAAGGGTCTCTCAAGAATCCATATTTCATATTCTGCCGCCCTCCACTAAATATGAAGTGGATTGTTTTGATTTGGTTCACATAAATTTTTTGGGGTAACATTTTCCTTCATTCTTCATTGTTGCTCCATTTATATCTGTTTTTTGTTTTGTAGTTTTAGGGTTCCTAGAATTTTTCATGGAGTTTTATGATCCTTGTCATAGTGTTTTGAGTTCCATGTATTGTTTGTAGTGTGTTGGGTCATCCTTGAGGTGGGTTTAGCTTTCCATCACCGCATTGAGAGCATCTAATGATTATATGATATCTTACACTCATATAAATAGGAATGTCTGTGAGTGGATATATATATATATATATTCCTGGTACATATTACCTCATGGTGAGGGGAATATGTTCATTGGATTAAGGTATATATATATATATGAATGTATTTTTTTAAACTATAGAACAGATTTGAGATAAAATGATCACGTGTCGAGTGTTTGGATTTGTTTGTTCTACTTCCTAAGGTAGGATCCCATTCTCATGACCTTAAATTTTATAATTAATTAATTAACTTCATTTAGACCATTAATTAATGCTTTTCCATTTATGGTGTTTTTTCTCATATTCTTTCCATTGGTGAATTGGATGTGATTATTAATTGAAAAAATAAATTCTTTTATAAACAATTTCATGATTTTATTATAAATCCTTTCCAATGGAGGTGTGTTGTCTTCCAAACACAAAATTAGTGACAATTATTTATATCATGCCTAGTATTGGTTTGAGTTTTCTATATGCATCTTGTTACTGGTTATTTTAATCCAAGTTAGAATTTTTTATAATTGATTAATAATAATTTAAATTCCATGCTTGGTTATTTAAAATGACATTTCTTGAGTTGGAATATTCCTTATTACAATGTAACATTCCATTTGACTCTTTATGTCTTATTAATGAATAATTCATGTTTAGGAAAAGAAAATGGTTATGGTAAATGGTTTTTATAGGATGTCATGTGCATGATGGAAGCATCATATATATTTATATATATTGAACATGTTACCTTCTATTGACATTGAGCTTCATAAATGGATCTAAAATGATTTTATGTAAACAATGTGATTTTTCTAATTGGAATAACTAAAGAATATAGGGTGGTTTTCATAAAATGAATCAAAAAATTTTAAATGGAAGGACCCAAGGATTAGTAAATCAATTCAATTTTTATTCATTGTTAAATGATTCATTTTTAATGTAATTTTTTATTTTTAAATTGAACATGTTATTGAAATTTATAATAAGAACTTGATTTTTCATTATATAATAATTTTCACAGCCGTTATAATGGAATTGATAAATTAAAAACATGAGAGGAACTAATTCATGGATTTAATCATAAATGTGATTATATTTATTTTCAAAATAGATTAATAATGATATGGATGGGAGGTTTTTTTCCTTTCTAGTTATAAATACACCATTAAAAGAGGTTGTGAAACTTTTGTAAGGGAGGTTTAGATGAGAAATGAGACTCCCAATCCATTACATAGATGGTGGTAATGGAAACCCTCACCACTAATTTGATATTTATAAAGGGATTTTGAGGGCTATGTTCCTTCTAGCGTGTTTCCCTAGCATGAAAACTCTCCATCCTAAGTGATGGGGTTGAGGACCCTCCCTTTATCAGTATATTTGACATACTACCCCATGACTATAGAAGATTAGCTTGTAGACTGGAGTTGGATGCCTACGTGTAACCTCCTAGTCAACTTCTTATATATATATCAGGCTTACTACCCTATGAGTGTACCTTACCAACACACAAAAAAGTGTTGAATTATTGTGTGTTACATCTTAGTACACTACAAATATATATAAATATATATATAGTGACATGATTAATCTCGTATTCCATCTATGAGCTGAATAATGTATAGTCATTATGTTTTCCTTAGGAACCTAGATGGGTGGTTTCATATATATTCAGTTCTATTTATCTCTTTTCTATACCTATAAAATTTTTCATTTATATCACACTATATTTAGGGGGATATACATCAAGGGAGTTGGCCTGCAACTATTTATATCCCACACACAACTCGGGCCTCCATTACACTGGGGTACCCGAGTAGTCCTTCTTGTTCACAAGACCTTGCACTATTCTTGATGTTGTGTGCTTATACCTAGGAGTTAGGAGAATAGTACTGAGTTGGATCTCATGATTCTCATGAAGATTTACTTTGGGGTTTTTAGTTATTTTCAATACTTTAGAACAATATTGTACTTAATTATAATTCTTGTTTTATATATTTTTTTTAATTTTGTATCATCAACTATACATACATGCTTTGTATATAATGAGGTTGGCCACATTAGTTCAGTTATTGTAATATTTGTCTTCCATTTCATTGTTGTTAACTAATTATTTATTTATGCTACTATTATCAATTATCAAATATTTAGTTATTTACTATAGTGGTAATCTAATATGAGGGTATAGTCTCCCTAAAATCACCACATGAGACCCTCACTTATAGTTGGTCATCTCTGTCCTATGGGGAAACACGCGTGAGTCCATGTGACCCACTGATTTTTCAATCGGTTTAATGGTCATTTGGGACGAGATGTTACAATGTATTATCATATGAAAAAATTTCAATTTTCTTACTACTTTGATTGGTTAGATTAGATTTGATGAATGTATCTGTTCTTGGTTAATATCCATACCTTGAACTGATAACCATACATATAGAAAATGACAATGTGGTTATGGATGGGATTGATGTTCATGTTGTTTTCTAATAATATTGATATTATTTCACCTAGTTTGACTTGTGTATATTCCACCACTGATGAATAATGTAAATTTATAAAAATTTACTCATGTTCTAGTTCAGTGATGTTGAAAGAGTGCATGCATCATATTGGGAACCTCGAAAATCAACATGGCATGCATGTTCCACGCCATGTAATTTCTTTTCTGTTTTCTTGATAATTTTTATTTTCTTCCCATTGTGTGTTATAACATGATTTTATTTATTTATTTTTAACATAATTATTTTATTCCATGTTTGGAATTATAGTGACATTTATGGTTTGTACTTTTTTAGGTAATATATATATTTCATGTTAATATACCATGAAATTGTGATTATATTCTATTCTGTTTTTTATTTGGAATTATTTTCCTATTCATAGGTCATGCCTATATGTTAATAGAATGATTCCCTTTGTATGATTATTTTAATGACATTCTTCTCTTAGTTTAGAATACGGTTTGTTGCATGGGCTGAAGATATAGTGGTTGTGAATAGATGGGAACCAATATACAATTTTAATGTGTATGATAGCCTTATTACTGGGAAATGGTAGCCCATACATCAAACCATTTTGAGAATTTTATAGTTATGCATTTTCATGTTGTGGTTAAAAGGTGAAGGTTTTTTAATTAAAATACAAAAGGGAATTGGTTTTTACTAATGTGATCCAAATTCAAAACTGTAAAGTGTTTATGTATTTATGTATTGTTATATTGTAACACCCCAAGCTTCTATGGTACGTTTCCCTTCGAATAATGTGATAGCGTGTGTTGTACGCAACCTCGAGTTCTAACACACACCACAACTAATTAAACTAGCCGTTGTGAATAGTAATACCTACTTTTTGAAATCATATATATTCTATATTTCAAAATGGACTTCATTTTTGGATTAGGAATATCAAAATTAGCCTAGGGTGAAATTTTGGTACATTTCGGATAACTTTCATATTTTGATGAATAGTGAAAATTACTAAATTTTAATTAAAAACAACTTTTTTAATCAAAATAATTAATAGTGATAAATTTTGAATTTGAGTGGTTTTAAAGTATATTTAGAATATATTTTTACCATTTAATATAATCTTGGTCATTGGACATAATTTTACAATTAAACCGAACATAAACAAGTGTCAATCTTTTGATAGTTAATATCTCTTAAAAATACGCTTTTTGTTTTGACAGCGGGAACTAATTTTAAATTAATTTCTGCCACTTCTGTGTTTTGAATTTAGAAAAATGGATTCCATATTTGGAATCAGGATGTTCAAATTGTGTAAATAGGTAACTTTTATTTTTAGACATTTTGAATAATTACTGCGGTAAATATTTTATTTACCATGGTTAAGGGTAAATCCGGTAAATAAGGGTTAAACAAATAATATTATAATAATAATAAATTACCCTAAAACGTGTCTTAACCCTATTGGTTGATACATGGTCGACCATGGGCATATTTGGGTCTATTTTGGGACCCCATGGATCCACTTGTAAGTGATAATGACACATTATATTAATAATGCCTAAATAAAAATAAAAATGCCATAAGCTTACATCTTTTAGAAGAACAATTTTTACATAGGGTTATACATGCTGGATTTTCGATTATAAATATTAATTAGAAAGCTAAAACGATTTCCTACATAATGATATTTGATTTATAATTTTTAGACATTAAATAATTTATTTTATACATGACACAATGATGATACAGTAATTACTATAATAGTGAAAAATTAAAATAATTGATATTATAAATACCCAAATAAATATAATATGAAACTTTTAATGAATTAAACTAATTTTCTATGATAATATGATATATTAGGATTGATTTAATTTACTTTGTTCGAAGTAATCAATCTGTTAGGAGTTTCACAAAAATCAACTATTGAATAGTGTCAAAATTGACATAAAAGAGTTCTTAAAACAAATATTATATTATTAATTGATATTAAATTCCTAAAAATCTAAGGTTCTGCCAAGAGACTTATATTATGATAGGTTAATCATTAATGGACCACTTGGGGGTCTCTTGGATGTATATAGTAAGTTTATTAACCATATTATATAAAAATAGAAAGAGACATTGTAAAAGTGAAACTAATTAACTTAGAGTTAATACTTAAAGATAAGGTTAATATAAGTAACCAAACCTGTCTAAATTCTATTGGTTGAGTGGTTTTCGACCTATCCCCACCTTAGCCTTTTAATAATAAACTTTGGAGCCATTGGAAACCGAATATGAATTTATTATAAATTAATATTTCTAGCTTTTCCAAAGGTGCCCCTCACCCCTCTTATAAAAGGGCACTCTTCCTTCTCATTTCTTCACTCCTCTAAAGCCTTTTGGTTCGGCCAAACTCTGCCCAAATACTCTCCCAACATCCCTAAATAGAACCTAGAGGACTTAGTTTGATCAGAAAGCCAACCTAAGGAGCCCTTTTGATCAAATCAAAAGGAAGAACCCGAAGAAGAGGTAATGATTTCACCACCCTTTTCTAAGTTCCTTTCTTCTTCCACTTCCTCTTTCTTTGTTCTTACCATTCTAAAATAATAACTCCAGTATCTTACATATACTGTGATGTTATTATAAATATGGTACAACCATATTCAGTATTCTATCCACCCTTTGAATAACATGTCACCATACGTGCGTACGTACGGCTTACCGTCTCCACGTCGTGGTGTAATTGTTATTCAATATAGTATTATTTGGATGGGTATAATAATGATGTTTAACTCATGTAAATAATAAATATAACATGTTAATGATTATGTATATATGATATAACATCCATTTATATATTATTTTAATATCAAAAGAATGATATTGTCGCTCGTGCGTACGTACGGACTACCGTCTCCACGAACGCGATGAGATTCATTCTCCATCGTAACCATTAAAGTATAATTATCATTTGATGATTTAAAAATGATGTTTAAGGACTTGATATCATTCTGGATATGAATAATATACAACCTACCCTTTACAAACATGTCTTACGTAACAAAACATATGAAAGAAAACAAGTAAGTTAACACCCGAAACAACGATAATACTAAGATGTCAATATTAAAAGATCATATATGATATCATATTAATGTATATGATTCTTGTATAATTTAATAACAATTATTTCACCATTATACAGGAGGTTAACCTACCCCAACAAAGGAAAAGTACAAGGTAAGGGTTATTTCACAATCTCTTCTTTATCCGAGGTTGTATTATACGTAATAATCTACTGGGATCTCTTTATCATCCACATCCATGTTTCTTCGAAATGTATTTCAAAAAATTTTTACTATTTACAAGAATATGGGTTAAAGTCATTTATACCCTTGTTTGACTTTTTATAAGAAGTTTATAAAGGAATCTTTCCGTCGTTTTCAAAACAAGGTCCTTTTTAACCTTTTTGACAGAATTGAGGTAAGAATGTTTTTTTTAACTTATACGGCGGGTGCGGTTATTTTCCGCCGTTATAAAATCTTCAAAGATTTCCTTACAAGCTTATAAGAATATTTTCAAAGAAAATGTTTTATTTTATATGGATCTTAAATGATTTCAAAATAAAAGGAGATATTTCTTTAAAAAGAATTTTGATTTCATCTATGTCAACATCCTTTGATGGATTTTAAGATTATTTGAAGTTGATTTATTATGATACAAAACTTCTATATTGTATTGAAGGTTTTGTGATATGTTTGAATATGGATGTGCTATTTTTATATCATTCATAGTGTATGGTGAAATTATTGACATTTCGTATGCTAGTTTTAATACGAATGTTTATGTTATGTTTAAACCTTTTCATATGGGAATGCATTGGACTTAATAAGTGACGGGTGGAGCCCGCTATAGCTCCTCGATGCATCGGTAGGTCTCATGATACAAACTAGTGTCTTGGCACAAGGCCTTGACAAAATCTTATTTGTAGTCTTGGCACGAGGCCTTGGCTATGTGGTTATGATAGTCTGGCATTATGCATTCCAACATTATGAAAGTGGTTATTGATTTTTGCATGTGATTATTCGTTTAGTAGAATATCCATGTGAATAAGTAAATGGCATTATTTCATTTTATTTATGCCATACCATGTTGAAATTTCGTATTTAAAAGGCTTTTGTTTTAGTTATACATTGCCTTAAATGTTTATTCTTAGTTTCCACTTTATTGTTATCCTTACTGGGCATTTGAGCTCACCCCTTTTCTATGTTTTATTTTTCCCAGGATGTGAAGAAGTAAGTTATGAATGACCTGCAGGGATTTTATGAGGGGATAATAGTGTGGTCTATCGAGACATTATGTTGTTGTAGTAGTTTTTCATTTTATGATGTAATGTAAAACTTATGAATATATCTGGTGTTTCCAAGGCTACTAAACCAATCGGTCTTTCGGGATTTGATCCTTCTTGTGATCATGCCAATGTTATGTAATTAATGCACCGACTCTGGGTAGCTGGGGTCGGGGCGTTACAGTTGGTATCAGAGGAAGTTTAGTACAAACCTTGGAATCTAGATTTAGATAAACTCTGATTAGAGCACGTAGACCTAAGATGAACTTTGAGGATTAGTATAGAAGAACTTCCTAGAATTTTGGTATTGTAGAGATTTTGTGAGTTTTTCGAGCAATACATCCCTGTCTGGATACGAGCAGGTAGAGGCGGCTCTGGCACAGATGTACCTAGGGGTAAAACCCGAAAACACCGCTTTGAGCTCGACTCAAACGGGAACTGGTGCACGACAACGGGCCTTGCTGCACTCTTGGTTACGACACTCCCGGGGGATATGCTTAGGATAACTCTCACTATCTTTACAAATCATTATGAAGGGTTTATGAGTATATACTTCCTCAAAGAAAACATTTTTATGATTATGGATTATATCCATAAATAGTTCAATTTATGTTAAGTGTTTTATAAGTATGGGATTATGTATTTTGATTCATAAACTGATCTAGTTTATGCCATTGTTTAGAAATGGCGCCTAGTGGAAGAAATGGAAACCGTATCAGTGCACGCACTCCATGTAGGGATTGCCCTCCTGCTCAAGATAATTATAGCGGGGCTGGTGATGCAACTGGTGCCGATCAGCTAATCACCGTACTGGGACAACTTACTCAGGTTATGAATAATAACCTTACCCGTATGGAGCACCCTGATCCGCAGCGTGGAGGATCAATGTTAGATCGATTCATGAGACAACAACCACCAACGTTCAATGGGAGTACAAATCCCTTAGTAGCTGAGCAATGGATATTTTCCCTAGAGAAAATATTTCAGGCTTTGGGGAGTAGTGAAAGGGAGAAAGTTATCATGGCTGTTTATCGCCTCACTGGAGATGCTGATCAATGGTGGTCATTGATTCAAAACATGAAGGAAGATGATGAAGTATCAAATATGGAATGGAGGGAGTTCAAAAAATCTCTTTTTAGAAAAATACTTTCCTCGCGACCATCGAGCAGATATGGAAAGACAATTTCTGAGTCTGAGACAAAAGGAGGATGAGAATGTCACAAAGTATGAGGCTAACTTTACAAGGTTAGCGAGGTATGCTGGAGATTATATTCGCAACCCAAGAAGTAAGATTGATCGTTTCTTTTATGGGTTAAAACCATTTCTCCGTCGAGCATTAGTCTCACAATCCTTTTCGTCGTACGAAGACATTGTCTCATGTGCTATCAAGACCGAAAAGGAATTCTCTAAGTCTTATGACTTTAAAGCAAAGCAAGAGAAGAAGAGTCCTGCTGATCAATCTGGGAATGGAAATAAGGGGAAGAAGGGAAAGGTTGAATATCCATCTTGTGGTAAATGCGGGAAGAAACATCCTGGTACTTGCTTGAAGGGAATGGGAGTCTGTTACAAGTGTGGTGAAAAAGGCCACCAAGCTCATGATTGCAAGGGGAAGAAGGAAGCTACCAACGTTCAGTGCTACAATTGCAGGGAGATGGGGCATTATGCAAATGCATGTCCTAAGCGTCAGGAGAACTTACCTCAGAAAAGGCCAAGGGATCAAGGCCAGGCTTATGCTATCACTACTGCTGAGGTAGAAGCTCCGAAAGACGTGGTGGCAGGTAATTTAATGGTTTCCTCAAGTTTAGCAAATGCATTATTTGATTCTGGATCATCGCATTGTTTCATATCTTCCCAGTTTGCTAAGAAAATTAGATATTTCCAATTTGATTTAATAAGGGAGTTGTCAGTTAAAACTCCTAAGGGAAGTATCATTGCAACAAAGTTTTGTGAATCAGTCCCCATTAGAGCACATAAATTTTCTTTATCTGCTGATCTCATCGTCATACCTATGGTTGAGTTTGATATAATCCTCGGTATGGACTGGCTTTCGGACTATGATGCGAAGATTTATTGTAAGAAGAAAGAGGTTACGATTCTTGATGATAATGATAAGGAGCACCTTATTTTTAGAGCAGAATCGTCACCACCTAATTCTTATTTAGATCCACCCCTTGTAGCTCAACTTAATTCAATTATCGGGGAGGAAGAGAATGAAATAACTGTCGGTGAGGAAAGGAATGTTCAAATAGAGGATGTACCTGTTGTGAAAGAATTTGTAGATGTATTTCCGGAAGATTTACCTGGACATCCTCCAGAACGAGAAGTTGAGTTTTCTATTGATTTGATTCCTGGATCAAGGCCTATATCGAAGACCCCTTATAGAATGGCCACTGTAGAGCTAGTCGAACTAAAGAAACAACTAGAGGAATTGAGTAATAAGGGATTTATTCGCCCTAGTGTTTCTCCATGGGGAGCCCCTGTTCTTTTTGTTAAAAAGAAAGATGGATCTATGAGGTTATGTATCGATTACAGGGAGATCAATGCTATAACGATAAAGAACAAGTATCCCCTACCTCATATTGATGATTTATTTGACCAACTGCATGGAGCTCAATACTTTTCAAAGATTGACCTTCGATCTGGATACCATCAGTTGTGTGTAAAGAAGGAAGACATTCCGAAGACAGCATTTCGAACCAGGTACGGGCATTACGAGTTTACTGTAATGCCTTTTGGATTGACTAATGCACCCTCAGTATTCATGGATCTGATGAATAGAGTTTTCAAGGAGTATCTCGATGAATTTGTGGTGGTATTTATTGATGACATCTTGGTATACTCCAAAACCTACGAAGATCATGAAAATCACTTGCGCATTATCTTGAAGACTCTGAGGAGGCATGAATTATATGGAAAGTTTAGCAAGTGTGAATTCTGGCTTCAAGAGATTTCTTTTCTTGGCCATATTGTCTCTAAAAATGGAATCTCTGTTGATCCTTCTAAGACCAAGGCAATCCAAGAATGGCCAGCACCTACGAGTATAACTGAGGTACGTAGTTTTATTGGTTTGGCAGGTTATTATCGACGTTTCGTCCAGAATTTTGCCCGATTGGCTAACCCATTAACGAAGCTCACACGTAAAGGGGTTAAATTTGTTTGGACAAAAGAGTGTGAAGAATGTTTCGAAGAACTGAAGAGAAGATTAGTCAATGCTCCTATATTGACTCTACCATCGGGGAATGATGGGTTCGTTATTTATAGTGATGCATCGAAGAAAGGACTTGGCTGTGTCCTTATGCAGAATGATAGAGTTATTGCCTATGCATCACGACAGTTGAAAATTCATGAACAAAACTATCCTACTCATGATCTTGAGTTAGCAGCTGTGATCTTTGCTTTGAAGATATGGAGGCACTACCTCTATGGTGAAAAATGTGAGATTTATACTGATCACAAGAGTTTGAAGTATATTTTCTCACAAAAAGAACTCAACATGAGGCAAAGGAGATGGCTTGAATTACTCAAGGATTATGATTGCACGATACACTACCACCCGGGGAAAGCAAACAAAGTAGCAGATGCTTTGAGCAGAAAAGACCATGGAGTTCTGAACATGATGAGAATTGAAAGGGATCCAATTTTCATGGATCTAGAGAAGATGGACATGGGAATAACCAGGGAAGGTGAAACATCAATGCTTTTTCAAATGGTTGCCAAACCATCTTTACTAGAAAGGATTAAGAGTTCCCAGACCGATGATGAAGAATTTCAGAAGAAGATTAAAGCTGTGAATGATGGGAGATTGAGAGACTTTGTGTATGAAGATGGAATTTTGAAATTCGGGAAGAGACTTTGTGTTCCCAATATACCTGATCTAAAAAGGGAATTGCTGGATGATGCTCATAGTTCCAATTTCTCTATACACCCTGGGAGCACCAAAATGTATAGAGATTTGAAGGAACATTTTTGGTGGGACAACATGAAGAGGGAGATTGCTGATTTTGTGTCAAGATGTATGGTTTGTCAACAAGTGAAAGCTGGAAGGCAACAGCCTGGAGGAGTCATGCAACCGCTTCCCATACCGGAGTGGAAATGGGACAATATTACAATGGACTTTGTCATGGGGCTACCAAAGACTCCTAGAAGGAACGATGCAATATGGGTTATTGTTGATCGTCTTACCAAGTCAGCACATTTTCTTTCTATAAGAGAAGATCTACCCCTGGAACGTCTAGCAAGACTATATATTAATGAAGTTGTGAGACTTCATGGAGTACCCCTATCGATTGTTTCTGATCGTGATCCCCGTTTTACTTCAAGATTTTGGAAAAGTCTTCAGAAATCCCTAGATACTGAACTTCATTTGAGCACTGCTTACCACCCTCAGACAGACGGACAATCAGAACGGACTATTCAGACCTTAGAAGACATGTTGAGATCTTGCTCACTTGACTTTTAGGGTATGTGGGATCAATATTTACCACTGGTAGAATTTTCCTATAACAATAGCTTCCATTCGAGTATACAGATGGCACCATATGAAGCGTTATACGGAAAGAGATGTCGTACACCAACCTGTTGGGATGACGTTGGTGAAAGAAAATTTGTAGGCCCAGAACTGGTGGAGGAAACGGTGGAAAAGGTGAAAGTAATCCAAAATCACATTAAAGCAGCTCAAAGTAGGCAGAAGAGCTATGCCGATAATCGAAGGAAGGATTTGGAATTTCAAGTCGGTGATCATGTTTTCCTGAAGGTATCTCCGTGGAAGGGAGTCATACGTTTTGGTAAGAAAGGTAAATTGAGTCCCAGGTACATCGGACCTTTCAAAATTCTAGAACGAATTGGGGCTGTGGCTTACCGATTGCCAATGCCGCCAAGTCTCTCCAAAGTTCACGATGTGTTCCACGTATCTCTGTTGAGGAAATACATGCCTGACCCAACGCATGTACTCACCTATGAGGAATTAGAACTGGAACCCGATCTTTCCTATTGTGAAGATCCCGTCAGGATTCTTGATACAAGAGAACAAGTACTGAGAAACCGGACGACACGTCTGGTAAAAGTTTTGTTGAGAAACCATAAGATGGAAGAGGCAACGTGGGAACCCGAGGAACTTATGATGAAGAACCACCCGAGTCTTTTTATGCAATAATACCCTAGAAATTGCGAGGACGCAATTATTTGAAGGAGGGGAGAATGTAACACCCCAAGCTTCTATGGTACATTTCCCTTCGAATAATGTGATAGCGTGTGTTGTACGCAACCTCGAGTTCTAACACACACCACAACTAATTAAACTAGCCGTTGTGAATAGTAATACCTACTTTTTGAAATCATATATATTCTATATTTCAAAATGGACTTCATTTTTGGATTAGGAATATCAAAATTATCCTAGGGTGAAATTTTGGTACATTTCGGATAACTTTCATATTTTGATGAATAGTGAAAATTACTAAATTTTTATTAAAAACAACTTTTTAATCAAAATAATTAATAGTGATAAATTTTGAATTTGAGTGGTTTTAAAGTATATTTAGAATATATTTTTACCATTTAATATAATCTTGGTCATTGGACATAATTTTACAATTAAACCGAACATAAACAAGTGTCAATCTTTTGATAGTTATTATCTCTTAAAAATACGCTTTTTGTTTTGACAGCGGGAACTAATTTTAAATTAATTTCTGCCACTTCTGTGTTTTGAATTTAGAAAAATGGATTCCATATTTGGAATCAGGATGTTCAAATTGTGTAAATAGGTAACTTTTATTTTTAGACATTTTGAATAATTACTGCGGTAAATATTTTATTTACCATGGTTAAGGGTAAATCCGGTAAATAAGGGTTAAAAAAATAATATTATAATAATAATAAATTACCCTAAAACGTGTCTTAACCCTATTGGTTGATACATGGTCGACCATGGGCATCTTTGGGTCTATTTTGGGACCCCATGGATCCACTTGTAAGTGATAATGACACATTATATTAATAAAGCTTAAATAAAAATAAAAATGCCATAAGCTTACATCTTTTAGAAGAACAATTTTTACATAGGGTTATACATGCTGGATTTTCGATTATAAATATTCATTAGAAAGCTAAAACGATTTACTACATAATTATATTTGATTTATAATTTTTAGACATTATATAATTTATTTTATACATGACACAATGATGATGCAGTAATTACTATAATAGTGAAAAATTAAAATAATTGATATTATAAATACCCAAATAAATATAATATGAAACTTTTAATGAATTAAACTAATTTTCTATGATAATATGATATATTAGGATTGATTTAATTTACTTTGTTCGAAGTAATCAATCTGTTAGGAGTTTCACAAAAATCAACTATTGAATAGTGTCAAAATTGACATAAAAGAGTTCTTAAAACAAATATTATATTATTAATTGATATTAAATTCCTAAAAATATAAGGTTCTGCCAAGAGACTTATATTATGATAGGTTAATCATTAATGGACCACTTGGGGGTCGCTTGGATGTATATAGTAAGTTTATTAACCATATTATATAAAAATACAAAGAGACATTGTAAAAGTGAAACTAATTAACTTAGAGTTAATACTTAAAGATAAGGTTAATATAAGTAACCAAACCTGTCTAAATTCTATTGGTTGAGTGGTTTTCGACCTATCCCCACCTTAGCCTTTGAATAATCAACTTTGGAGCCATTGGAAACCGAATATGAATTTATTATAAATTAATATTTCTAGCTTTTCCAAAGGTGCCCCTCACATCTCTTATAAAAGGGCACTCTTCCTTCTCATTTCTTCACTCCTCTAAAGCCTTTTGGTTCGGCCAAACTCTGCCCAAATACTCTCCCAACATCCCTCAATAGAACCTAGAGGCCTTAGTTTGATCAGAAAGCCAACCTAAGGAGCCCTTTTGATCAAATCAAAAGGAAGAACCCGAAGAAGAGGTAATGATTTCACCACCCTTTTCTAAGTTCCTTTCTTCTTCCACTTCCTCTTTCTTTGTTCTTACCATTCTAAAATAATAACTCCAGTATATTACATATACTGTGATGTTATTATAAATATGGTACAACCATATTCAGTATTCTATCCACCCTTTGAATAACATGTCACCATACGTGCGTACGTACGGCTTACCGTCTCCACGTCGTGGTGTAATTGTTATTCAATATATTATTATTTGGATGGGTATAATAATGATGTTTAACTCATGTAAATAATAAATATAACATGTTAATGATTCTTTATATATGATATAACATCCATTTATATATTATTTTAATATCAAAAGAATGATATTGTCGCTCGTGCGTACGTACGGACTACCGTCTCCACGAACGCGATGAGATTCATTCTCCATCGTAACCATTAAAGTATAATTATCATTTGATGATTTAAAAATGATGTTTAAGGACTTGATATCATTCTGGATATGAATAATATACAACCTACCCTTTACAAACATGTCTTACGTAATAAAACATATGAAAGAAAACAAGTAAGTTAACACCCGAAACAACGATAATACTAAGATATCAATATTAAAAGATCATATATGATATCATATTAATGTATATGATTCTTGTATAATTTAATAACAATTATTTCACCATTATACAGGAGGTTAACCTACCCCAACAAAGGAAAAGGACAAGGTAAGGGTTATTTCACAATCTCTTCTTTATCCGAGGTTGTATTATACGTAATAATCTACTGGGATCTCTTTATCAACCACATCCATGTTTCTTCGAAATGTATTTCAAAACATTTTTACTATTTACAAGAATATGGGTTAAAGTCATTTATACCCTTGTTTGACTTTTTATAAGAAGTTTATAAAGGAATCTTTCCGTCGTTTTCAAAACAAGGTCCTTTTTAACCTTTTCGACAGAATTGAGGTAAGAATGTTTTTTTTAACTTATACGGCGGGTGCGGTTATTTTCCGCCGTTATAAAATCTTCAAAGCTTTCCTTACAAGCTTATAAGAATATTTTCAAAGAAAATGTTTTATTTTATATGGATCTTAAATGATTTCAAAATAAAAGGAGATATTTCTTTAAAAAGAATTTTGATTTCATCTATGTCAACATCCTTTGATGGATTTTAAGATTATTTGAAGTTGATTTATTATGATAAAAAACTTGTAAAGACCCGCAAATTTCAAGGAAATTTTTTTCTTAATTTTCTTTGGAATTTTACAAGAGCGTAGCTTCAGACGGCACCTGATTCCGAGGCCCGGTGTGCCCGGAATCAATTTCCGAAGTTTGGCTCGGGTACGTTCAGTGAACGGACGAGCGGGTTTTTCTATCTTTTGAACCGGTGCCCGGAATCGAATTCTGAGGGCACCGATGAAATCGCAGCGCCGGTATTTGCTTAGAAACGCTTCTTCCGGAGTTGCGTTTGCTCAGACGTGGTTTTTAAATTTTGCGGCTTTAAGTCAGAAATAAAAATAAAGTTTGTGCGACAACTTTATTTTATTTCACTTAAACTGCTTGGAAGCCACTTAAAGTCACTTAAAGGCGGCTTGAACTGAGTTGAACTGGATAGGATGCTATCCAGAAATATCCTACCCCTTGGTAGGATATTTGTATGGTGGGGCCCGCACGAGCCCCGCCGTTTCTTTCGCTAAGTAACGCACCCGCGATAACCCGTCAATGTAACTGAAAAGTCAACCGATGCGTTTTCTTTAATTCTTAACAGACCATTTAATTGGGCGGTTTATTTCGTGAATTAAATGGGCTGTTTTATTCGTTGAATTAATTCAACGAATTAAGTGGGTCGTTACTTACGCGTTTTGCGTTTGTTGGCAAAATAATAAAATAGACAAACTTGTCTATTTTGGAGGATTGCTATTCCTCTGAGCCTCCACCCTCTCCGCGAAGAACGCGAAGAACGCGAAGAACGTGAAGAACGCGAAGAACGCCGGAACCGGAATTCTACGACGCACGATCTGCGACGCCGACAACTTTTCCGCGACCTTCTTCTTCTTCTTCTTCGGTGCCTCTTCTTCCGCGGCGAACGTGCGATCGGCAACAAAGGTGAGAATCAAATCCTTTATTTCTCCCTTTTTTTAAATTTCAATAACAACGGATTTAATTAATTAAATCCGTTTGTTCTTGATCCGGAGATTGGAGACGCGACGCCGGATACCGCGACGACGCGACGATCTCCTTCCTCCGCGACGAGCGATTCCGCGACGACCTCTCGTCCGACGACGACGACAAGGTAAGGGTTGATTGGAATATTTTATTCCCGTGATTATTCTTTTTAAATAAAGAACCCGATCGGAACAATTTTAATTTATTTAAAATTGTTGATTTGGTTAATCCTTTTCCCTCCCGGTGACCTTTATGGCTAACGCGGAGGGTGCGGGTCTAACGAACAAGACCCGGCAACCCTCCGCCGATCTGTTTTTGTTGTGCGGATATGGCGGACGACGACGAACCACGCGGCAGGGGCGATCCGTCGATCCCGCAGTGAAGGTCGGCATCCGGGAGGGGAAACGGCGCAGACGGGAGACAAATCGGGCCACCGGGGCATCTCCGGCGGCCCGCGGAAGGCGGCGGCGGCGCGGGTCACCGGCGCGGCGGCGCCGGCGACCGGAGGCGGCGGCGCCCGGCGCGCCGCCGTGGAGGAAGCCCGCCGCGGCTGAAGCCGCGGCGGCAACGGCGGCCGGTTCCGCGGCCGCGCGGAACCGGGACGGACGCGGCGGCCCGGCCGCGTCCGCGTGGCAGGCGGCCCCCCGCGGGGCCGCGTTCGCTTGAGCCGCGGGTCAAGCTCGCGGCGCCCTTCCTTCGGCCGCTCGGCCGAAGCCGAGCCGGCCGGTCCGGTCGGCCGGGCCGCGCCCAGGCCGGACCGGACCCGGCCGAGCCGGTTCGGGCCGGTTCGGGCCGGCCCGGTTCGGGCCGACCCGGTTCGGCCGACCCCAGGGGGGGGTTCGGGCCGGGTCGCCCCGGGCCCGGAACCCCCGTTTCGGGCCCTCTTCGGTCTTTCGCCCATATCTTGGGCCTGGGACCTCCGATTGACGAACCGTCAGCGGCTACGCGATCCTTGGATCGAGACGGTCGTTTCGGTATATTATACTCAAGGTTTCGGAAGACTTTGGGTTCGGCCGGGTTGGTTCGTACACGAAACCAACCGGGCCCTCGGAGCGGAAACGCTCATAACTTGAGCTACGGACGTCCGAACGACGTTCCGTCAGCTGTGGTAGTTTCCTCTAAGTGAGACGGAGCTTTTGGCATACTCCGCCCGAGGATCGGACACAGGCGGAGTACGGTCGGGTTGGTTTTTCCCTAAAAACCAACCGGGCCCCTGGGACGAAAATGCCAATAACTCTCAGACCGGGCGTCCGATTGACGCGCCGTCTGTCGCGTTGAGATCCTGTTGTCGATACGGAACTTTTGGATACATCAACTTCGGACTACGTGTCAGTTGATGTATCAGCCCCTCGGCTCGTGGAGCGGACCCTCCTAAACGAGCTCGCTACGTGCGGGAACCCTAGCGCTGGCTGTGACCTCGACGACAGAGCAGAGATCCTCTGTGGACTGCAACGACGGCAGAGCAGAGATCCTCCGTGGACTGCGATGACGGCAGAGCAGAGATCCTCAGTGGACTGCGACGACGGCAGAGCAGAGATCCTTCGTGGACTGCAACGACGACTGTGCAGGGACCTCAGTGGACTGCGTCGACTACTGCACTCAGCGATCCTACGCGGATCAGTGCCCGATCCTGTGTGGGTCCTACTACCGGTTCTGTGTGAGCCACTGCCTACAGGTTCTGTGTGAGCCCGATCCTGTGTGGGTCTTCTGCGGGGGTTAGTACCTATCGATCCTTCGTGGGTCCGACGACTTAGACGGATCAGTGATCGTCTCTGACGTCATCTGAAAAAGTATACCTGGTTGAGCTGAATCTTAAGTTACTCTCCTTTGTGGATTGTGTTGAACTATCCTTTGTGGATTTACTGTTAACTCTCCTTGTGGATTTGAGTCTTGCTTTCCTTTGTGGATTGAGTTGTTCTTGAGCTCGTGAGCAGAGCTAGAATTGGGGACCTAGGTATATGTATGGGCATATACCTAAGTCGAGTCAGATGTTACTTCGTGATTGCATCTTTCTTTTGTGCTATATCCTTTGCGGATTTCGGGAGAACTTCGGGGGTCTCGGGGTCCTTACTGAGTAGCTTGTACTCACCCCTGCACGGGCTATGCCCGCACCTTGTTGTGTTGGTTGCAGACGACGGACAACGCTGATCACGGTTGGGGCGTGGAGCAGGACGGTACCTGGAGGTGGACCACTGGGCGGGACGTGCTCGGAGCGGACGTGGGACCCGAGGAGCCTGGAGGCTATCTGTAACCACCCTTCAGGTGGGATTGCCAGTGGAAGACACGAGGCCGCCGTCTTTCTTCAGTTGCTGTACTTTACTTTTCAGTTGTACTTTACAGTTGGGCTTGTATTTCCGGCCCCTTTACTTTTCTGCACTTTACTTTCCGCTTGCTGACTCTGTGTGGTTGTTACTTATAAAGGCAATGCCTTCCCTGTTTACTGGGATTTTACGCCTTGGTGCTAGTCGCCAGCCCCTGGCCTATGGAAGGCGGGCTTGGGGTAGTCACGGCACGGGCCCCGAGGACGGGTCGTGACAAAACTTCTATATTGTATTGAAGGTTTTGTGATATGTTTGACTATGGATGTGCTATTTTTATATCATTCATAGTGTATGGTGAAATTATTGACATTTCGTATGCTAGTTTTAATACGAATGTTTATGTTATGTTTAAACCTTTTCATATGGGAATGCATTGGACTTAATAAGTGACGGGTGGAGCCCGCTATAGCTCCTCGATGCATCGGTAGGTCTCATGAGACAAACTAGTGTCTTGGCACAAGGCCTTGACAAAATCTTATTTGTAGTCTTGGCACGAGGCCTTGGCTATGTGGTTATGATAGTCTGGAATTATGCATTCCAACATTATGAAAGTGGTTATTGATTTTTGCATGTGATTATTCGTTTAGTAGAATATCCATGTGAATAAGTAAATGGCATTATTTCATTTTATTTATGCCATACCATGTTGAAATTTCGTATTTAAAAGGCTTTTGTTTTAGTTATACATTGCCTTAAATGTTTATTCTTAGTTTCCACTTTATTGTTATCCTTACTGGGCATTTGAGCTCACCCCTTTTCTATGTTTTATTTTTCCCAGGATGTGAAGAAGTAAGTTATGAATGACCTGCAGGGATTTTATGAGGGGATAATAGTGTGGTCTATCGAGACATTATGTTGTTGTAGTAGTTTTTCATTTTATGATGTAATGTAAAACTTATGAATATATCTGGTGTTTCCAAGGCTACTAAACCAATCGGTCTTTCGGGATTTGATCTTTCTTGTGATCATGCCAATGTTATGTAATTAATGCACCGACTCTGGGTAGCTGGGGTCGGGGCGTTACATATATAGCCACCCATATAGAAATTCAATTATATATTCGAGCATGTTATAATCGGATATTGGATTTGTTTCAATAAATGGGAACCAATTTTTAATCCATGAAGTGTATGAGGAAATCATAAATTTTGAAATGGAAACTCATGTAGAAAAACATTTCTATGTGACAATGTCATGTTGGGAAAAAGTTTTAAATGAAAATAATGTTCAATTGTAATAAGAAATGAATTTGGTAATTACCAAATGAAAAACTGGTCCCAAGTATTTTACTTGGGAACTGTAACTTAGGATATGACCCATTTTTGTGTTGAAAACTTTTATATTTGTGAAACTGCTATTGGGGATTTTTATAGGGAACTCATGTTGAATTGGTGTGAACTTTATGGTCCAACTTTTATACTAAAAATATATTTATATGCCAAATTTTCTATTTATGATGGTATTTCTAAAAGAAATTAATTTTTTAAAAAGTAAATTTTAAGAAAATTTCATGGTTTCCCTTGGGGCGTTAGCTAAATTAAGAACCTTATGTTTTTTTATAAAATGGTACATAATACTTTCATTAAATCATTTAATGATTAAAGATTATCTTTATATAAATATAAAGAGATTGTAAATGGAACCCCATATAGTTACCTTTGATGGAAACCTTAATGTTAGGGTACTTTGAGTTTCTCATTTGTGATACCTTCTAGGAAGCATGATCATTTTCCACAAGCCATTGTATTTTTAGAAATGGTTTAAACGATTGTATTTGGAGTCTACTGACATTCTGGTTTGCATGACCTCATTGTAGTTTGACATTTTACCTTCATAATGGGATAACCCATAGTATGTATCCCCCTTAGAGCTTTTTTTCCATGATAAATGATGTGGTTTTCAATCACATGGTTCCATTTGGGTGATTTTCCACAAGTGAGACACTTTTTTTGCTAATGATACCCTTGTTTATAGCGGTGGTTGTTATGTTTTTGGACTTTTTGGGATGTGAGCTTCAATTAATTCCTTTTCTTTAGCTTGTTAGACATTTCTTGGTCATGGTCAGTTACTTAGTAGGTCACCTAGACATTTTTTCCATCTTTGATGTACATCTTGGTATACCATCATCCAGATTAGTGGTCATATGGGGTAATACTAATCTGATCTAAATATCCTATATGAGCCACCTGATACTAGAAATCATAGTTTGGACAACCTATGGGTATTATTGAGGATTTTTTGAATAAAAAAACCTTGGGGTAGTATGAGTTTATATCTACAGTACTACTGAATTACTAAATGACGTTATAAACCGGGTGAGTTTGTAGCTTGTAGAGCCTTACGTTATGGAGTACCTAATTAGGTTATCCCTATAGTAGAGTGCATTGAGAGTAAAATTGATCATGTTTATTCAAATGCTTAGGAATAATTATTTATGTCTTGAGTATTTTTAAATGCTGTTCATTTTGGTTTTGGGTTTTCATGATAATTTCATTGATGTTGTGATTGTGGCTTAGATGGGAATCATTTTCACTATTATGCTAAATATGGATTTGGTGCACTTGTGAACATCTAGATTATATCTTTTTTAAATGTATTAAAGAGTATTATGGTGATTAGTTTCATTTATAATATTGTAAATGTTTCCTTCCATGTATAAGAAATACATGTGAAGAAAACCATTTGGAAATAGTCATTTCTGCTCAAAATCCTTTGAGGTTTGCAAGTCCTGAATCAAGTCGGCGCTTATTTGGTAGTGCAATATTGATTTAGTTAGATGTGTAGGTAACACATGATATATAATTAGAAATAAATAGAATATAGTGGTTAGTATTTAAGGATTACAAAATACATTAAGTGTTGAAGCAATTATGATATGTTTCAATGATACGTTTGCAGGCGAATCTGAGATTCTTCCGAGGGAAGTCGACCAGTCCTAGTTTGACTATTATTCTATCTAGTAGTTGGGTGTGATTGAAAAAAAAACATCTCAATCCTCTTAGTGAAATTTATTTTGGAACTACCATTTCCATTATCTTTACATCATCCTTGATTCCCTAAGAAAGCGTCAGTCTTATGATGTGTTGATGCTTTAGAGTCATTAGTCTAGTTTAGGTGTTTTTTATTGTTGTTTTATGACATACATGCAGTTCTTATCGATACATGATTAATATTGAGTGACCAAAATATTCCTAGGTTGGAATTCCTAGTATGCACTCTTGGAAACCAACCATATCTTCGATCATGACCCCATGGTGGATGTTGCTCAGGGATCCATAAATGATCTGATATAGACATTGAGACCTAGAGTCAATCTCTCACATGTAATTTTGGTGTTTGGACTAACTTTAAATAGTTCCTCTAAATATAGTTATGTGAATCAAAGGATTTACTAGACTTTTATTAAGTATCATATGTTTGATTAAAGGGTAAGGACATCAGTGGGATGTGTCCGGGTTACCCCATTGGTTGTCCTAAGGCATGATATTTTGAAATGTCCAGTTGATTTTTTGACCAAGGAACATCTATCAATGTTAGTTATGGATTTCAACGAGTGTGTTCATTGTAAATGCATGATTTTGTGGAAGAAGGCATTAAAGTTATCAGGTAATATTTAATTCATCAAATCTGAGCTTCTTGATAATGTTAAGTCATCTAGAGTGGATCAAATTGTGTTTCCTTTCGCTCAATGTAAACAGTGAGTGAGAAACCTTCTCTATAATGTTATTTGTTTGAGATGAGTGTAGTATTTGTCATCCAGATATTTTCATGAAAATTCATCCCATCATGGCCTTAAGGATGATGGTAATTTACTATTTTAACCATTCTATAAATTATACAAGAGGCCTCATTAAATCTCATAGAGTCGTGATATGTAGTAAATTATAATGGTGAGAAGTTCCATGGCTCAGAACTGAAACTCTTTAATGATGAACCCTAATGTGGGAAGTACATTAGTATGGATGTTTAATGAGATTATGATTTTGTTGTTTCTATATCTAAATGATATTATGCAGGAGTTTTCTCAGTGTTTTAGTTGGAAAATGAGTATTGGATTGACTTGGGATGGATTATGTATTGTGGGTTAAAAATATGTGTGGAGGAACATTGCGAGTTTGGAAATGAAACTCGACAATTTGAATAATGCTTCATGATCCTTGTAGTTCTGCTGATGTGTTAGTTTATCCAGAAGGCGTCTTGTGGAAGAGAAGTTCCATTGTATGAATGTTTTAACTTCTCATTTTTGGAAACGGACAAAAATTCCAGAGGAATTTGAACTTTTCATTTACATGATTGGGAAATTTAAAAAAGATAATTGGAAATTAATTTAGAGTGTTGTATCCCATAAAAATGACGTTTTTGGACTTTGTTGAAGGTCTAAAATGTTTCTCGGTTGTCTTGAGAAGATTTTGGAGTTCAAGACCAAAAAAATTCAGTTTTGATGGACCCACATAGGGTGTATGGTTTCTCAGAAACAATGAATTCCACATGTGGAAGACGCGTGGATTTATGTAGGTGGACATTGGTTTTTTGTGTTGGATGCACAAAGTTTTGCAAAACACCCACCAATCAGACATAGTTAGTGGTATTATGTTGTACATAAATACTATTCATCACAAAGTTGGTGAACAATCTCCAAACCATGTTTCCAGCCCATTCAGGGTGCCCCAAATGTCCAGTAGAGGGAGCACATTTGGTGCATGGTTTTTTAAACATTATGGCATAAACTGTGATAATTACCTATTTTTGAAACTAAAATAACATAATTAAAAAAAAATAAAAGAATATAAAATCTAATATTATCATCCTCTCCCCTAAAGACCCACGTGCAACACCTATCACCTTCCTCTCCAGTATTTGACATGACCACCCTCTTGACTCTATTATTCCATGGATCATTCCTATGAATTTATTCACATTTTACACTAAAATATCCAAGTTAATCCTCCCTTTTCCTCCATTTATTTGGCGGGATTCCCTTATTTCACAAACTGGTGACGTTCGGTCGAACATCTGGATTAGGCTAAACCGGATTGTTGGTGGTTTTCTATGTTGTTAGGTTATGAAAAGTGTCTCTTAGGACACCCTTATTAATATTCCACGACCCACCACTGAAGGAAAAGCATATATGATCTATTTAGTTCATCATCCAAATTTATGTCAAAGTATTCTTTCATTCTTCATAGATTCTCCATTTATATTTTTAGTTTTTGAGTTTTTGTGTTTCTAGTATTTTGTAGGTAGTGAGATGTACCTTGACATTGTTCTTTCAGTTCATGCATTTGTTTATAGTCTTCGGGTCATCCTTGAGGCTGGTTCATCTTTTCGTTTCCTATTTGAGATCATCTTACAACTTTTATAATGTTAGCACTCATATACCTAGGTATGTAAATATATATATTACTTATACATATTCCCTCATGGTGAGGGAAATATGTGCATTGGATTAAGTGTTATATATATATATATATATATAAATGTATGTGCATGCAAGTGTGGATAAGATTCAAGTTAAAATCATCATGTTCCGAGTGTTCGACATAGCTTTGTCTACATCCTACAGTAGGTTACCATTTCCATGACCTTAAATTTAATAATACAGTAATTATTTCGTTTCATAAATTTAATTAATTTATTTCCTTTTATGGTAGTTTTTTCTAAAATGATTTTTTTGAATTGGATGTGATTCTTAATTGAAAAAATTAATTGTTTTATAGTCAATGTAATTATTTTATAAGAAAACACCTACAATAGAGGTGTGTTTTCTTCCAATCCAAAAAATATTTATAGTTATTTATATCATCATTATTCATGGTTTGAGTTTTCTATATTTACCTTGTTGGTTCAAGTTTTCTAGCAAGTAACCTTTTTCCCCATTTCATAGTATGAACTAAAATTTCATTCTCAGTTAGTATACATGGAAATACCAGAGTATTCATATGCCTTGTTACAATGACATGTTCCATTTTACCCTTTGATTGTTTTTAATCAATATTCCATGTTTATGAATAATAAATGGTTCTGATAAATGGATTGTTTAGGATGTCTTATCAATGATGGTAGAAACTTTTATATATTTATATATTGAATAAGGTACCTTCTATTGGCCTTGATCTTCATAAATGGTTTCGACATGTCTTCATATAAATTGGGAATTGTTATAAATGGACTGTGTAAAGCATGTTGGTTTGTTTTCTTAAATTGAATCAAACTATTTTAAATGGATATACCAAGGGATGGTAAGTCCATTCCCTTGTTATTATTTTTTAAATAATTCATGTGAAATGTAATTTTTTATTTGCAAATAGATCCTATCATTAAAATGAAAAATAGGTAATGCCTTATGAATTATATCATAATTTTGAAAGTGGTTATAATTGGTTGGATAAATGAAATGCCTGAGAGGTACTGCCTCATTGCTTGCATCATAAATGTGATTATATTTATTTTATAAATGTCATAATAATGATATGGATTGGATTTTTTTCTTTTTCCCATTCCAGTTATAAATGATCCATTAAAAGAGGTTGTGATACGACGGTAGGGGACGTCTGTATGATCATGGTGACTCATGATCCCTTACAATGTTGTTGGGAATGAATACCCTCACCAAATTTTTGATATGGGTGACAGTATTTTGAGTGGAGCATTCCATATAGAGTGTTTCCATGGAATGCACACTCACCCACCTGAGTATAAGGGGGTGACGACCCCCAATCTATCGGGTTATCAGGCATACTACCCCATGACTAGAGCTTATCAGCTCATAGACTGGTGTTGGATTCCAACATTTTATGTCATAATCCACTCCATATATATATATATATATATATATATATATATATATATATATCGGTCTTACTACCCCGTTGGAAGATATTATCATCCAGTAGACTAGTGTTGAATGCATGTTTGTTACATTGTAGTCCACACCATTAAAATATATATGGAGTGACATGATAATACTCTTATTCTTGTTATGATCTGAAGTGGGTCTAGATGTCAGGTGTCCCTTTGGAACCCGTAGGAGTGATTTCATA
This sequence comes from Viscum album, assembly GCA_963277665.1. Taxonomy (NCBI): domain Eukaryota; kingdom Viridiplantae; phylum Streptophyta; class Magnoliopsida; order Santalales; family Viscaceae; genus Viscum; species Viscum album. Next base: position 458,079,792 of record OY728161.1, on the reverse strand, counting down.
TTTATTCAGTTCTGTTTATTTCATCGCTATAACTATTTCATGTTTCAATTATATTGCACTACCAGTATTTGGCTAGGAACTTTTTGTATAAACCTATTGAGATTCATATCTCACTCCCTATTCGGCCCTCCATTACACTAGGGTACCTGAGTAGAACATCTTGTTCGTATGAACTTATACCTTTCTTTGTTGGTGTGTTCTTTTACCTGGGATTCTGCATCCATTGACTGAGTTTGAGCTCATGATGCTCATGGAGATCACCTTTGGTATTTTTAGTTCTTTACATTACATGATGCCTATATTTTTATGAATTATAAATCCCCTTGTATGTTTACTATATTAATTATTTTCCTCAACTGTACATTTATACATTTTACAAACTACCACTGGCTGCATTTATTCAGTGATTATAATATATTCCTTCTACCTCTTTTTCGTTATATATTTATTTACTACATCGATTATTTTGAACTATTTTTTTATTTAAACATTGTGCTATTGTGATATGAGGGTATAGTCTCCCCACTATCACCTCTTGAGACCATGCCTACTAGTAGGTAACTTCTGTTATATTGAGAGGTGCGCTGAAGACCATGTGACCCACCGGTCGAGCTACCAGTTTAATGGTCAATTAGACCGGTATGTTAACGATAACTCCTCCAAGAAATGATTTTTCATATACTAGAGGTGTTCATTCAATTGATTGACGTATGAGAACACCAATGTTATATATGAGATGGTATCCTATTGAGGGATATTAATTTTTTCTTCACATATTAGAAGATTGTATCCAAGGGCCGGTGATAATGTTTTCTTGAAAAGGACCTTTGGTATTAGGGCCAAAATGGAAATGTGAGAATTTGAAGAGGAAATGTATTGGCCTCTAGATTCCAAGGTTATATGGGTTTTAAGAGGTGTGATATCACATTAGGTTGTTTTTTTATAATTTTTAGTTTTTGATAGATAGCCACGAAAAGCCAAATGTACATAGTTCATACCTTCATATGTGAATCATGAATTAAAATAAGAATAGTTTTTATTACATTTTTTTCATGTGGTTTTATATTATCAAATTATATTATAAGGAAATAGGAATGGCGATACATGAGATGAGATATGGGCTAATTTCATGATAACTACTTCCCATTTAGTAATTCGGGATATGGGTTAACATGATGTGTTTCAAGATAGCTTTGTACTATGTTAAGTGATGTGATTTTCAAGTATGTTAGGATCACCTAGTAATATTTATTCATGAATGATGGTTGGTAAATCTTGTCACCCTAAACAGTGGGGTGTTGAGATTAAAAAATAGGTTCGTGTCTCCACAAATGATGAAATTTATTATAAATAATATTTTCAGTAGTGATTCTGAGACACAATATGATATTTCATAACTATTTTTAAACTAGAATTGGCCTAAAGATGTCATATGGGAAATTGGGTTTATGGATGGACTGAAAGAGAGTACCAGATAACACATTAATTAATTCACCTCTGGCTATACATGTAAAGGTCGGGTATACTATATGACATTAGACATATATGGTTATACAATTATAGAGTATAGGAAAAAACATGACATTTTCTACCAATGGTAAGACAGGTTGGGAGCCAATGATTACCCATGAAATTTAACTTCTATTTTTTTGACAAATTTAGAATCATTGATTATATATAACCTTAAAATTTATTATTAGAAATGATGAAATTAAGGTATTCTATATAATATATGAAGATCATGGCCATATTAGTTGAGATATAAGAATCCATATAGATACTATTAAAATCTACACTCTAATAGAATGTGGTTCTATATTCTTTACAACAACATCATATATTTGAGGTGGTTATGGACATGGTTCCCCAACCTTGATTGATATAGGAATCATTAGTTTTCATTGTGGATTATTTTGTACTTGATGACATGACATGAATTATTTTGTTTCATTTCACAAAACTTTATTTTTTAGATGAATACACAAGTATATGATGGTGTATATTTGTGTAAATGTTTAATAATAATAACATCCCTAATTTTAGGAACCATTATTATTACTACTAATAATTATATCAATATTTATAATTACTTTTTCTCTAATATTTAAAAATAATTAAGAATTTATTATAGATTGGTCCACATAATACAGGAAAAAGTTTAAAAACCCATTCAATTATAGTGCAACGTCAAAATTAAGAAAAATAAAACCATTTCTCATATATGATGGATTATTACTCATCATGGATGAGTACGTTCATTAAAATAATAAAATTTAAATGGTGAATGTAAATTGAAAACTATAATATCTTTTGAACTATAAACACTTATTGATTACCACAAGCTTTATTAATTACCATTAATATAATAAAAATAATAATGTGAAATAATTACACAGATGGAGAAAGAATGATGTCAAAATTAAAATGAATACTATTGAAATGATAAGTGTGAATTGAAAATTTTAGTATTTTTATATATATAGGTTTGAAAAATGGTCATTTCACATATCGTCATTTCAATTACCGTCATTAGAAATATGGTCACTATAATTATGGTCACTAACATTAAATGTAATATGAATACGAAAGTTGGGTATTGTTAGTTAGTAAATTTTAAATAATATAACTCATAATAAAATAAAATTTTTATATTAATATATATATATATATATTTACAAATTAAACATAAATATTAATATTTTTATAATATGATATATTATATAAATAAAAATCATTTAAATATTTCCATATCTATGGAGTAATAATAATTAAATTTTAAAATATAAATTAATAATTAATGGTATTTTTATAATCTTTGTTAGTATAAAGTTATTATTTATTTTTTAAGAACTATTTTAATTTCAAATGTATATTTATTCCAAAATATTTTATTTACACACTGAAAATATGTTTATATAGGTACAAATATAGTAAGAGTGCATGAATTCTAATTCGGTATGGAAAAATATTACGAACACATAATGTTTAAAGAAGTGAATTTTTAATAAAAGTAGTTTCATTTATAATTTATATTTTTTGTTTAAATATATATATATATATATTAAAATTTTATTTTAATAAAATAGAAATAATTTTCAGTATTCGTAATTTCAAAATTAGCTTAGTATGGTTTTTGGGAATATCCTATAATAATCTATTATTAGGTGAAAAAAATGATTTTTTCTAAAAATATCAATTTTATAAAACTAAAATGACATAAATGTTTAAGAGAATATTTTAATATATACATATATAAATTTAATGTGTAATATAAATCATTACAAATATATCTAATTTATTTTACATTTGTTCAATATTATTAAACTCATGTTATATTCCACACTAAATTTTTTTGTGTGCTTATAATAATATTACAATTAATGAAATATTGAAATTAAACATAACCAAATTTATTATTATTTATGATAACATTTTTTAATATTCCTTAACATTATATTTTTTGGAATCAATATAATGGAATTATGATTAATTATTATTACCATGAAAATGGGGAATATGTTTTTTAAATTGAACTATTTTTTAATATCATGTAATTTTTTTAAATTATTAAAACGAATATAACATAAATTATCAATATTAAATTATATTTCTACCAAGATATAATTATAATAACACTGATTAAATTTCTATTCAGGTAAAAATATTATTAAAAAACACAAAATTCTTAAAACTAATCTTACAACAAAAAGATTTCATTGTTATATATTTTAATTAAAATGATGATTTTATCATAATTATAATTTTATTTAGATTAAATTCATTCTAAATATAGGTTGGAAACATGAAAATTTAGTAATATGTGATTCTTTATAATTCTTAATAAAATTTATTTACAAATTTAAAAATATGTTACCAATGTAAATATGAAAATATTAAAATTTAAAAGCCTATAGTAAAAAGGCATGAAACATTTTAAAAGGTTGTGCGGAAATTATTGGATAAGGATTTCTCATCCCAAGGTCATCCAGACAACTTTAATTCTAAATTTTTTATTCATTTACCAAGCTATATTTTATCGATACCATGGAAATTTAAAGGGTGTTCCCATGATTTTCTTTATGTTCACTTATAAAAGGATATTAATTCCACCCGACCATGGTTAATATACCCATTTTAATTATCCTTAAACATCAGTAATTAAAATTAATATTAAAAAGTCATCTTAATGATAATAAATTGAATTGAGTTTTTAACAATTATTGACATGTTGAACTAAAATTTTAAATAAAATTTGTTATAATTAATTTATAAACGTGAAAATGGCTAATTTTTATTTCAAAACATGAAATTAATTTTTAATGTGAAATATTATTATATTTTTTTGATGTTTTAATGATTAATTTCATAAACTCAAAATATTAATTTTAATGTCTTTTATTACATAGAAAATATTTATTTTTTTCTAAATTGGTTCATTAACATTTTAGTAATTATCGTATTATAAATGTGATTGTTTTTAGAAAACATTGTATTTTTTATTCAATTAAAAATAAAGTTGTTTGTAAAAATTCACAATTATTACTAAGATAATTTTCATATATTAAATCATTAAATTGTGATAATTTGTTCAAATTATAATTATAATTGTATTATAAATATTGTAATTCATAAATTACATACTAATAACTATTCAACATTGATTAGTAGTTATAATGGTAATCATTAATATTTTAAATTCATTAATTTCTAAGGGGGTATTTATAATGACATTTTATGTCCCATAAGATACCCAACACAATATTTATTATATAGAAATAATCACTTATATCATGAGTCATTAAATTAGTAGGCATTGGGAGGAACTATAATATATGTTTAGATTAGTGGTTTACCATAGGAAGATGTGATTGATATGGGTGAGAAGACTAACCTATAAGGACCTAAAGATTCTAGATGCTCCATGGTCTATCTCGCATGAACTTTTCCAATATAAAATACGTGTTCCCAATATATTTTTGTTTTTACTGAGGTGTGTGATGTCTTCTAAGAGATGGTAGATGACATGAGACGTGATCGAGATCGAGGACCATAAGTTGGGTATCTACACTTTTTTAACCAAGGGGCATCCATTTAGTGTGCAGTGATGGATCAAATCATAGAGGGTGTGTTGTATACTAGTTTAGATTGTTATGGGTGTCACCCAGACACTTTGACCATTATTTTGAGTGTATTGGTGTTGGATGGTGATGGATGGTTAATGGAATTTTCATTTTTTTATGTTTTTTATAAGGTATAAACCCTCATCATTGTTGTGATTTTTATATTAAAACCCTGTAGTTTGTTTTATTATATTAAATGGAAAAAATCCTTTTTGGTGGTTATGAAAACTCGATACGGGAGGTCAAGAAGAATTCCTATGGGGGTGTTAGTGATACTACTTGTTGAGATACATTGATTTGGAGTTGGAAATATTTTTTTTAGAATATAATGATGTCTCTTCCCTATTCTAGCTAGATGATACTTATTGGGTATTCAGTGTGTGTGGTCCAGCCTTCTAGACTGTCAAGTCCCAGATCCCAGGAACCATTGTATACTGATATAGTCCATTCATGGGGTACTGATAGAATAATGGATGATTCCCCAAGTTATTACACTATATAAAAATGTGATTTTATTCCCATGAATGGTATTTGTATTCTATGGTAAAGGAACCCTATTAAATTATTATTGTTGCAACAATCGTAAATTCTTTCTCAGAGAAGTTCGTGCTCATACCAACACAGGTATGGTCGATCTGTGTCGTGAACCTAAGGATTGATCAAATTAATTTGTGTATTATGATAAGTTATTTCTTTAGTTAGATCATTTCACCTAAAAATATCATATAATTTCAAAAATTTATAGGTATTCCTTGATAGTTCCCTATTAAAATTTTGAACTCCAGACCTTTCTTAGGAAGTAATTAAAAGTGGGTACTTGAGTAGACATTCATATGGTTGAAGGCATATGTTGGATATGTCCAGGGTTTTTTATGATCAATTATGATACCTAAGAAGTATTTACCATATATTAGGATGTTGTATGGATCAATGTTTCATTGATAATTTTTTATTTTTTATTTTTATTTATCATTAATATGTGATTTCCATATGGGGTGTTCTAGTCTACATGTGTGTGTGTATGATTGTGAATTTCATATTACTAATTTTACGATGATTAAGGTATTTTGAATAATCTTTTAATTATTATATTCGGATTAATTTATGTTTTTTAACTGTTATTGTGAAATTTTATATAGGGGTTATAGTCACCTTAATGTATCACCTTACACCCCACTTCTAATCAAAAACCTTCATAATACGATGTTGTAAAATTGAGTTATAGTAGTAACTATCATTCCTTGCAGCAATTAATTATTTTTGGTGGTGAGGAGTTATAATTTTCACTCATGTTTAACATGACTTGGAACAACATATGGAAATTAATTCCATAGAAGTAACAAACCATGATGACTCCATCTTTTTTCTATTTGATTACTAATAAATACCCAATAGATTTAAGAGATATATCATTTTCACCCATTTTCATGAGATATAAAATGATCACCATTTATCATCTATTATTTATAATTATAATATCATAATTAATGAAATCATAATATTTCACATTTTATAATAAAAACCTTGAGATCCTTATTTGGTACCACATTTAAAAGCACATTTCATTTTCCCATAACATTTATAAAAAATATCCATTTCATTTGGAGACTCTTAAAAGTGACAAATTACCAAAGGAAAATTTATATTTAATTAAACATATAAATCCATATGACCACAAAGATGATGTTTAATAAAAATTAAATGGAATGATGGTAAGAAACTCAGTTCATGTCATATATGTAGAAAAACATTCTTTTTCACATTGGTAAAAAGATTCCAAACGTACATGTACAGAAAACGTTAAAAATTTCTATTGAAAATATGTAATGAAAGTAAAAAGAAGTAAAAAATTGAAATTTATTAAAAATTAGATATAAATAATATAATTATTGAAATATTAAAATTAATAATTATATTGATTAATAAAAAATAAAAAAAAACATAAATCTTTTAAAATAATAATCCCTTTCATCTTTGGTAACATTTAAATAAATATAATTTTGAAGTAGTTAAAATGAAATGTATTTAAAAACTTCTTGAATTTTAGAAAATTTGAGAAAAATGTAATTCATATTTATATTTATATAATAAAAAATTTATCATCTGGTGAAAATGGTTTAATTATAATATAGAAAAAATCTAAATGACCCGACCCCTTACTTTAATTCTTGATAAGCTTCATATGTTCTCTAACTCCTGCACATTGTAAACTTTTCAGAGGATAAATCATTAATCATTATAGGATAGTCCATTTAGTGAGACCAGAGTCTCTAATACTTGGGTTGGAAGGCTAGGAAGCAATTTTTAATGGACTTGGTGAATTTCAATTTAACATCATGTTTAAGGAATAGAGGTGGTGCAATTTTTTATGATAGGGATGTAGATATTTTTTTCCAAAATAATTACATATTATTAATGTACTACTCATTGAAATGTGGAACATATTGAATCCAATATTGAAGATAATGTTATATATATTAATATACTCTCATCCAATAAGAGATAAGAATTCGTTTTTTTACCTCAACACATTGTTTTGTCCTTTGTTAACCCATTTTATTGTTCATATAGAGATAATATTTTCCAATGGTTATTATTCATTAGGAAGAAAATAAAATTGAACATATCACAAAATATTACCCTCATAATTATAAATTTGAAATTTAATTTTCAAAATTAAAATTATAGAAATTAGAAAAATTAATTTAAATATAAATTTTTAAAACATAAGGAACAATTATATTTACAAAAATATTTTGTCAATAATTAAACTAAATTTATAGAGAAATTAAATATTATGATAAATCTAATCATACTAATTAGATTATGTTTAACCAACTAAATATTATGTTATAGAAAATTTAAATCCAAAATATAATGGGACTTCTAAATAACTTTTTTTAATGAAATGTAATGGTAGTTTTTCATACAAAGGTATTTTTCAATATTCAGTCATTAATCAATATTTTTATAAATAAACAATCATTAATAATTTTTATTTTATAAATATAAAATTTATTTTATTTTCCACAATGATAATTAATATGGTTTTATATATTTAGTTTTAATATACATTCAAAATATGAAATAAATTTTTTTTTATGAAAATGTATTTTTGAAGCATAAATTGACTATGTTCTCATAACCTTTCTAATAATCACAGTGATATGAATTCCAATTAATTTTATTTCATATATAACATATTCATTTCACAATAATAAAAAATAAATACTGATTAATTTAATATAATAAAATAAATGTACATATCGCACATAAAAATAGCTTTATTTTAAAAATATATATTTAATATATATTTATATATATAATTTTATATTAATTTAGTACAAAATAATAATCATGTGATGGTTGATAAATAATATAATAAGGTAAATATTTCTATATATGTTTTCTATTATGGTTATTTCTATTTATATACATCGAATTAACAACATGGTTATATCAATATATAAAAAAAATGTATTCTTATGGTATTTCATGGTTCGTATAAGCTTGATGTTTTTTACAAAACATGATATAAACAAAAAAAACATATATAAAAATTAAATCATCTTATATGAATATTCAATACATATCACAATTATACATTTTTGGGGGTCGTATAGGTTTAGTGTCCTTTGAGACTAAATAAATATTCATCAAATTTCATAAAATATCATGAACATCTCACAAAATAACCTACACTTCTAGAGATAAAAATATTTAAAAATTACATTAAAACCTAGGAATGGAAAATTTAAAAATTCATGAGGTAAAATACTCATAAAGGATACTTGTTGGGTATATCAATCATACTTGCATAAGATTTTCAAAATGGTATTCTGACACCATCATGTTAATGTTCTCAATATAAAAATATAATACCTTGAAAATCATATATCATAAACTCTAAAATAATGTCCTATCTATAATAATTATAAATATGGGTGTCAAATAAGTAACCCTTATTATATGGTCATAAAATTGGAATGTGGAATTATTTGAACAAGAAAACATAATCATATGGTGATATTTATTAAAAATCTTGTCCGAAGAAAATAGTTTCACCATAACTATAGTCATTCTGAATCACACATAAAAATGACAACATGGATATTTTTAATCATTTCCATTAGTAATATTGTGTGAATAACTTCAAGGTAATCATACTCATGAATTAAAATGTGATTATTGATATTTATAATCACGTCCTCATATTTTATTGTGATCATTGAACTATTCAATCGTACTCGCATATAAAAATATGAAAAATGATTTTCACAATCCGAAATTTGTTTATCATCATTATCTCATGACATAAAAATATCATTTTACTCAATTCATTTTAGGTATAAAAATGACCTAACCATAAAATAATCATAATCTATTTATATATATAACATAATATCAAAAATCATTCATCAAATCATTATATCATAACCCATGAAAGATAAAATGTTTTCTTAAAAAACACATAATCATTATAATAACCCATACACGGATCTATTATGGTTTACATCACTGGATAATATCACTATGTATGTAACATAAATGTATTTTATCATAAATTAATAATTCTTTTAAAATATCACTTTCATTTTTTTATGATTAAAATATATTTTTATTTTGAAATTAATTATTTAATGTATAAAAAATTTGAAAATATTATTTAAAATAAATAATTTGTAAAGAAACATGAAACTATATTAAGTATTATTTAAATAATTTTCTATCTATTATTGAGAGAAATTAATATATTTTCATAATAAATAGAAATAAAGAATATGTTCTCAGCTTCTTTAAAAATTATAATATTCAAAAAATGATATGTCATTAATTATTAACCATTATGAAGAAATTAAAACATTGTTAAATATGAAATTAATAAATAATTTTGGAATTTTAAAAACAATCATGATAACATTTTTGAGGATAGTTATATGGAGTAGAATTTATCCCTACCAGAAAAAGATAAATAAGTAAATCTTTTAGTTAAATCGTTTTTTAACAATTTTAGTGCTAAATAGTGAAAAATGGTATGAACCCATAAAAATTATTAAAATATTATATAAAATTGTAAATATATATTTATAACATAAGTCTCATATAATTTACAATAATTAAATTTTAAAATAGTTATTCTTGAAAATAAATGGGATTGTACCAATAATCCCCTACCTCAAGACTAGTATTTCTTTGTAAAAATTTGAATCTCTTATGTTATAAATATATATTTATTATTAATATATTATATAAAAATAAAATTTATATAATTCCATATAATATTTAGTTATAATATCTTATATTGTGATTATTAATTATTTGTTAAAAATCATTATTGTAAGTGATCACTAAATTATTTCCCATTCTTTCTTCGATTTGGCAGTCCCAGCCCTTGTACTCTGATCATGGTTCAAAAATAACAATATTTTTTACCCTTTTTAGGAGTATCATATGTAAGCATTATATAAAATTTTATAAATATTCATACAAATCAGTGATGCAAAATGTATTTAAATAGGGATATCATAGCATATACATACACACAAGTGAAATTTACACTTATTAATGGATTGAATGAAAGAAAATTAAAAAATAATTTCCATTTCCAGAACTATAATAATTTCATTAATATAATATATATTTATTAAACCAAACATTATAACAATTAATAGTGACCTGGTGATGAAACGTGAAACAAATTTCTTCATGGAGGTGGTAGTCCACATATACGCAAGTGCATTGTTTTCTTATCAGATATGATGGAAATGAGGTGGATAATGGAAGTTTTATTAGAATAATAAAAAATCATTAAATTTAAGAAATTTAATTTATTATTTTTGAATGGATGACATTAATTTATCAGAGGGATATGATGAAATAATATTTAAATTACCTGGTTAAGAGTTATTCTTCTTCTTTGAGAGACCTCCTTTTTCTTACATATTATTTCATGAAAAGATGGCATTTTAGAAATAACATAAGATATAGAACATGGGTATGAAAATTAAGATGGATTGAAGGTTCATATTGCCCATGATATAGTCAAAATATTTTTGAATATGGGAGTAGATGAGGTTACCTTTTATGTGTGAGTGGAGGGGCACCCATGGAATTACATAAAGTATTAAATTACTGTATATTATATTTCATGTCCATGTGGCTCCAAAATCATATATTTTTAAACAAGGATGATTATATGAAGAAATCATAAAGTCAAAAATGTTATTCAGATCTAGTTAATTTTGTAACACATGTGTGTTAGTTTTAACCCCTCATTATCCATTTTTATTATTACAATGATAGCAATGTTTTTTAATATATTGTGGTGATGAACGATATTATAAAAATAAAATTGTCCTTTATGTGGAAAATGGTCTATATTATCAACAAAATACTATTCCATTTTCCAATGATAAATTTTTTATTAATGATAAATTATTTATTAAAATATTATTTGACATAAGATATCCTAAAATTCATTTTCTCAATTATTCACATAGTTTAACAGTTTATTCAATATGATTGAAAAGAAATAAATTTTATATAAAAAATTACTAAAAATTTACGTTTATCTTTAAAATTTTTGGAACACCAATATTCATCCTTTTGTACTTGCATTAATTATTTTTAAAATCATTTAATTTATTTTTCTATTATATGAAAATGTAATTAGTCAGCATTGTGTAAACATTTAATGTAATTATTCAATAAATAAAAAATTAAATAAATTACCATGACTAACAAAATTTGTCAATATTTCTTATAAAAATTTCTAAATTAACATATCCTCTTTCTATACTTGTGGGGAAAATATAAGAGATATTTTATTAAAGAGAGTGAAATATTATATTTATTGATTATTAGAAAAAATATTTTCATCATCAAAGAAAAATGGCACAAAGTTTTCATATCATGGAATATCATACAAGGATTATTGAACTAACCTCCTCTAATAAAAATAATGAAATATTGGGATTTATTTTTAATTCCTTAGAACATTATTTTTAACCCTAGTTAGCTTATTTACCCATACGAAAAAAAACAATTTATCACAAATACTATTAATTATGATAAAAACAATGATATAATATTTACCAAATTTGGAAATTTGGATTAACAATATGGAATAAATTATTCCAAGTTTACATTTATAAAAGTGATAATAATAAATTTTATAATAATAATTAAATAAAGAGAAAATATATTTTATTAAAAATGATTTTATGTATAAAATTGGTTTATTTCATATCTAATTACAAATAAAAACAATTATATTTACATTAAAATAATTATATAGATTATATAATCTTTAAATATAATTAAATTTAATCATAAATAGTGATTAGTTTTATTTATTAAGTTGAAAACACATTTCAAGGATAAAAAAAGTTTTTCATTGAAAATAACACTTTTTCCATTCAAATACTACTATCAAGTGATAATAAAAATATTCCTTATATAAATATATATATATTATTTGTTCATAATTTATTTATTCCAATTCATAACCACCAATAAATGGACTTAGATATAACATAAGAATTCAATAATATATCATGGCCCATTTAAACCTTTTGTTTCATGTATGACATTGTATCCATGAAAAATTATTTATTTATGTAAATATATGTCCCAAAATCATAGGGATTAACATTCTACCCCATCATAATAATTTCATCATTGAAATTCATTGACAATAATATGAAAAAATTGGAGGCCTCTTCAACATAAAATATGAATGTTACAACGTAGCTTCCACAAATATATAGTTTTCCCACCAAACATTGAGTATCATAGTTGTCTTGTTGAGAAATATTTTCTATCTTCAATCCAAAATCCCTAATGGGTTTCCCTAATTAGAGGGAAATTTATCTTCTGTTAATAATTTTGATTTAGAACATGAGAAGGATTATTTATATACTCAATTCAAATATATATAATGTGTACATCATGAACATGAGAGATAATTGATGGAAGAGAAAAGTGAAAAGTAGCCATCTCAATATAATATATAAGTTTTAAGGGAACAATATATCTAGGGATAAAATTTTCCTTTATTCATAACATCATAACCATCATATTTGGAAATATTAATTAAAATAAAATATCACCAACATTGAACCCTATATATATACAAGGTTTTTTAGAAAAAAATTCAATATACTTTGAGCTATCTTGATGTGTTGTTGAATAATAATAACCATCTCTCATATTTCCTCATCTAGCACAGGTATTAGTACCTTTTCTCTCAATATTAATCATAGAATATGATTGTTCATCCCAATTTTTCATAGGGGGTCACATGTTGGCATCCAACCGATTGTGTTGGAGAAACGGTGGTTTTAATAGTTAACAATTGAATGGTATTTATGAAAACAACCTTTAAATTTCATATAAATAGTTATTTGTATGTCATTATGGGTTTTAATGTTTCGTGTATATTGACCGTAGTTTTGAGGATGTTATTTAGTGTTATAGTATAACTCTGTATTCGATTATATCTAGATACTTCTCTATAACATTATGGTAGAACACAGATTCAAGTTAGTTACATTATAATTTAATACACCTTAAAACTATACCAGTTCCATCAGTTTCATCGTATAAATATGATGAAGAGATAAATATTAATTAAATATAATAAAATTTTCATATTTTGTAAGTCGATCGACTAAAACTAAATTAACATTGTTTCATTTAATTTTTTTGGGGGATTAGGATGATGAAATCAATGGTAGTGTTATCCCATTTACATTCTTGTATGGTTGTGACTCTCTCATTCCATCATACCTCTAGATACTATCCATAACATTCATAAATACCACAAACCTTGTTAAATAATACGTAGTATCCATTTTCATGTTGTAGCACAAAAAAATTTCATTAATATCTTTGTATATGTTTATACATAATGATTTAATAGAGAATTATTACCTATGAGATCCATCCAAAAACTCATTATCCAAGCATGGTTATTAAGGGACACATATTTGGTTCTTGATCTTTATCACTCTATAAAATTATTAGTTGAAAACAAGAACATATATCATGTTTTTATGTTGTTCCATATCAAACTCTTATGCATCAGTAATCCTAACATAGATGGATGATTTTATATTCATCTAAAAAAGAAGTGATATATTCCTTTTTATAGTGAATAAAAATATATATTATAACAATCCATATGTATTGGATCCTTTTATATCTTCATCTTGAACAAACCAGCATGGCCTTTCTCTAACTAAGATCATTGAACACCTGGTTTTTTTTCTCAGGGTGGTAATGTATTAAGTTATTATAATAATTAACCATCTCTAACAATATTATTTAGAATATATAAACTCATTATATATGAATATATAGTTAATTTTTTTTATTTTTATATATTAAACACCTTTCACAACAAAGATAATACGTTCGTATGTTCAATGAATGAAATAAAATTTATAACCACAAATCATGAGTTGGCTAATTTTTCTTCTGAAATTTCAATTTTCATTAGGCATAATTTATCGCCATATAATTTTTCATGTGGATTTCTCCTAATCCCTTTGTAAATGCATCACAATAATTCAAAAACCCTTCTATAGTAAAGGTTATATTAACTATAGGTCCACTTACCACCATTGTTTTTATATCCTTTAAATTTTCCTCACAATCATATGTCCATAGAAACGTGGATCCATTCTCTGTAAAAATGTTTAGTAGATAAGATATCTTTAATAAATTATTCAAAAACTAATCACAATATCCATCTGAACAAAAAAAATTGATCATAGTTATCGTGGTTGGTTTTTGTGATTTTGAAAAAACTTATATCATTAAATGATCTAATAAAATATGTCAACATGAGATTATGTGACCCGTAAAGAAAACCTTCTATAGATAAAATTCATTGTCGGAAAATTTTTCATATAAATTCTCATTGATCGGGTTCTTTTCCAAAATCCTCATATGATCTCCATGCATGTACTCGAACATTTAATATATATGAATTTATTCTAGAAATGAAACCATAAATTGATCAAGGTAATATATAGTGTATCTATTCATTCGATCCATCAATATAGAGGGGGAATTGGTATGTAAAAATGGAATTACTATAAATTCATAATGAACAGATAATGTATGTAAGTATGTGTTAAGTATATTCTTCTTCTTAAACCTCGATTAAGGAAATCTATAATTATGATCAATAATTAAAAAATCTTTTCAACTGGTTTTTCATGTAGACAAAAAGGGTAAATTATACTAACTATTATTATTGATCTTTTTAAATTCATAATAACCAATTAAATGTCTCAATTACTAATCATTATTCTTAACAAAAAAGAATAGGTTCACCTCATGGTAGTGCACTTTCGTGTATCCATCCATTATGAATATTCTCTTGTATTTTCTTCTTGAATTATGTCTACTAAAATTTTTCAATTTTATATGAAATGTTTAAAATTTTTGTATAAAATTTATTAATTATATTGAAAACTAAATATAAAATATTGTGGTAATACTATGAATATATTTTAGAAATGTATCATAATAATCCCAAACAATTGGAACATATTTGGTAATGATTTTATCTCTAACCAAATGAGATAAATAAACATCATGAATTGGTAGTATGTCCCATATAAGGATAGTAAAATTAATTATAATTTAGTATTCAGCATCACATTGAAATATGATTATCAGATAATTCATAATATCATATATATCTTATATTCCTTTGTAGATTTATGTGATACCTATATATAAAGATTCAATCCATTAAAAAATCACATAAAACACTTCTAGAGAGAGAATCATAATACTTTTATAAAGAATATTCCAACAATATTCTATCATAGATTAGATAAAGAAAATAGATGTGATCATCAAATAGTTTTGAGTTTTTACTACTAAAACAATATATATTCTGTGTGGTGGTGATGTGATACCATTAAAAAATTCATCAGACATAAAACAGTCGGTATATCTATAATAAAATAATCCATTTTTAGATCAATAGTGGATAGTAAGTGTACAATTCACCATTTTTTTCTCTTAACAAACTCTAGTAGTGATAGAGTAGTCCTTACATTTCATTATTTACTCGGTTTTGTTGAGCCCCATCATCCATGTTAGCTCTTTTATAATGGAATTGATTCACATATTACACAATCACACAACATCTAAAACATTTAACATCATTAGTTGAAACCTTCTTCTACAATGTTGAATTTCCTACCATGTTCAAACTTCATAACCATTCACCACCTCACTAGATTGACTTTCACTAATTAAAATATATTCCAATTCCTTTTAAAACATTTCATTGATTCTTTCCCCAATATTTTTTACAAGTATGTTTTTGTAATTTCATTCCCCCACGATATTTATAATCCGAGTTTCCATGATGCTCTATTTTACACATCATGTCACTAAAAATAGATAAATAATTGGACTTCCCACAACCAATATCTAATATCAAAGAACATTAAATAATTTCATCATCCTTACAAATGACTTTTATGGATGAAACCATTTAATGAATTGGTTTCATGCCACTAAATAATCAATTAAATATTTTTGCAGTGTTAATGATAGATCTAGAAGCCTTCCTTAAAAAGTATTATATTGTTTTTATCATATGTAATAATTTATTCGTCATCATTATTTTTTCTCGAGAATGTAAAATTTTATCTTAGTATAATGATATTCATGAATTTATTTATTGATAAATATCCTCTTAATCTCCACCCATTCCATGGATTTTATTTCTTCCTCATACCTGATATTCATTATAAGTCCCTACTATAGATCAGTTTCACCATCAATGTGATATACTGATATAAAAAATTTCGGATGTTCTATGAACTAAATGATATTAAATATAATTTCATTCACATTGATCTATTGGTTGACATTTATTAGTTAAAAATACCTATGGAAGTTGGGTGAGAGTTTTTACATAAATGACTTAGTGGCATGTCTCTCCTTCCTTAGTGATTTCAAAAGGTCAACATGGTTCACATCATTACTCATCAATATATAGAGTGTTATGTTATAATATCAAAAAAATATTTAATCTCATCTCTAAATCCATTTTTTCTCATTTAAATGGTCATCACCTTACCTATCACAATCCTTTTTATCATGATACATTCTGGTCCTAGTCCATTTATTTCGATCAATGTTCAATCATCTACCAAATTTTAATAGTTTCAATAGTATAATATCGAATCAGTATATTAATTATGATAGTTATTCATATAAATAAGTGATAATAAATGAATTACATCACATGGTGGAGATAGTAGTTCTTAAATACACATGAGTGATGGTTCCAATTTTGTATTGATAGAATTAAATAAAATTAAATAATAATTTACCTTTATATAAATATAAAGATATAATAATATTTATATTATTGGATATAAATAATAATAATTAACAATTTTTTGTAGTCATGAAAAATAGCAATCTCTTCATGGAGGTTTTATTTCACAAGTACCTCTAGGTGATGTTATGTTTCCCCATATGATTGAAAAGAGGTGTATAATGGTTGTTACATCATCATAATAAAAATTAATTATGTTTAATATACAAAAATAATTTACACTTCAACGAATACAATATATTTATATGATGTATAAGAAGAAATAAAATTGAAATTACATTGTTAAAATTTTTATATATTCATTGAGAATCCTCATTTGACTTACAACTTAATCCTTGAAACAATAGTATATTAGAAATAACAATTAAAAATGTCATGTTAAATGTTCATAATATGGTATTATGTTATGGATTTTATAAGGTTTATTTGTCCAAAATTGTGAATAAGGTAGAATAAATTATAGTATTTTACAAGTGAAGGCAGGGGAACCCTTTGAATAACTCTAAGTGTTAAATTAATATAAAGTATATATCTTGTTAATGTTAATTCTAACTGGTATATATATAATATAGGATGAGGATAAGTATAAATACCAAAATATAATATTATTTTGAAAAGTTTATGTTTTGTTTAACCCTTATCTATAAGGTATATCCTTTGTTAACCCTTTTAAATATTTCCAGGATATCAACGTTTTTTACTATTCATGGGAGATTAAAGTAAATAAAAAAAAGGAAAAGTTCTCTATAAGTGGGAAAAAAATTAATTTCCAAAAAAATATCTCAGACATTTGGATAATTATATTATATTTAAAAAAATTTAACTCATTTAATTATGTTTTATTATCAAAATATATCATTAATGTCATTTTTTAGACTATTCGCATATTTTAAATTTAAGGAATACGAAACTGAAATGGAATAAATATATAAAATTTTAAAAAATTACTAATATGTAACATTTATCACAAAAATTTTGGTAGAATAATAATTCCTCCAAATTTTATTACTTGTAATATTTTTTAAATCATTTATTTTATTTTTTATTTATTTTAATATAAATATTTCACCATTGCATAAGCATTTGAGGTAATTATTCCATTACTAAAAATTAAAAATAAATAAGCATGATATAAAATAAGGTAATATTTAAAATAAAAATTTATAAACCTAAATAACAAATTTTTATAATTAATAGAAAATATAAGAGATATTAAAACAAAGTGAGAAAAATTGTGTATTTATTCATTAAATAAATTAATATTAATGCCATTAACAAAAAATGCAACCTATTATCCATATAATTGTATGTTTTAAGAGTGTGGTAAAACTAAACTCGTCCAATAGAAATAATATTCATTTTATATATATTTTCAAATCCCATTCACATTATTTTTAACCTTATTTTCTAGATTTACCCTTGCGGTGGTAAAACTTATTTGACACAATTACTATTCATGTCACGAAACGTCCTCGGGGCCCGTGCTGTGACATCCCCAAGCCTGCCTTCCATAGTCGAGGGGCTGGCGATTAACACCAAAAGACGTATCCTAGAGAAAATGAAAGGCAGTGCCTTTAAACCTGTAACTCACATAGACTGTACACAACCAGAGATAACCAAAAAGTACTAATATAGTAAAAGAGTGCTGAAAGTAAATGGGCCAGTATACAAACCCAACAGAAGTACAAGTACAATAAAATGGAAAAAAACTCCTCGATCTTCCATTGGGGAATCCTACCTAAAGGGTGGGTACAAATCTCGATCAAGTCATCCCTGATGTGCATCCTGTCTAAGCCCTGCTCCAATCAGCCTCCCGTCTGTTTCTCTCAGCCTCAATCACTACTGTTTGTCATCTGCAGAGGACATAACAAGGTGCATGCGAAGCCCATGTAGGGGTGAGTATAATGATACTCTATACAGACACTGAGACCCTTGAATTTCTCCCATAATCTACTAAGGATAAACCATATTAGTAAGGATACAATCACAAAGTATCATCCAACCCTACTAAGGTATATTACCATACATATACCTTAGTAATAAAATACGATTCGGCTCTAAATCTTCAGCCCGTGAACAACTCGTTCCGTGAAATAATAATGATAACTCGTTGATAACAACATGAAGTCAAGACTCAGCTCACACAAGTATACAATTTATGTTGAGAGATAGATATGATTAGATATAGCCACTGAATCATGTACTCATTCAAACCAACGTAGGATCCTGGTATAGTAATGAGATTTTTCAAACCCACGTAGGATTCTAGAATAGTAGTCGGAGTATTTGAACCCTTGTAGGATCCCAGAACACTAGTTGATTCTGTCATACCCACGTAGGATCCTGGAATAGTAGTCAATCCATGTATGATCCCTTTATCACAAAGCATCCAGCCACAGGGATTCCGCACAAAGCATGCTTGATTCATGGAGAGTCCGTTATCAAGCCAAGTTTCAATACATTAATGAACACTAAGTCCCATGTTGATGTATCTAGACGATTTTTCTTGTCATAAGGAACCCAACGCGACAGATGGCGCATCAATCGGATGCCCTGTCTAAGAGTAATTGGCATTTTAATTCAAAGGGCCCAGTTGGATTTATGTTTGATCCAACTTAGCTATAGCCCAATTTCTTCAAAACCAAAAGTGGGGTATACCAAAAGAACCATCTCACTCCATGGTTTCCGTCACCGTAGACGGTTCTTCAATTGGACGCACGTAGCTTAAGTTTTGGGAAAAAGAGTGGAAATAGGTCAAAGCGGGTTGGGTCCGGTCTAGCCCAGTCAGACTGACTCGACCCGGCATGATCTAGGCCGACCTGACCCAGTTCAGGTTGACCTAGCCCGACCTGGGTCCGGATCAGGTTCCGACCCGATCTGCGGGTCCGACCAGGCCCGCGAGGGTAGCTTGCCCCGGATGGGGTCCGGGCCGCGTAGGGTCTACCCCGCGCTGTGCTCGGACCGCCCGAGGAATGCGGCTAGCGGCCCGGCCCTTGAGGGAGGCCCGACACACATTGGTTCTAGCCTGCGGTTGGAGTCCCCCATGGAATTCACCCTAGCCACATCCAGGGGGAGTCCGCGTCCCCTAGAGTCCTGAACTACATAGCTGTTCGGGCGGTAAGTATTCAGCACCATGTGACCCGCTGTTCCCGACTGGCCGAGCGACCGACATCCTCCTGTGCGGCGTGGTTTCACCCCGAATCCTCCGACGGCCGGCCTAGAAAACTGCCCATCCTCCGTCGTCATGGAAAAGGTCACGTCCCTTTTTCCTCCTTGCGTTGCGCGCTGCGTCACGCCTTTCACGTCATCCCGGCGGCCCGAGTCGCCAGCTCTCTTCGCGGTCGGCCTTGTTCCGACCGTAGCTTTACCGTCATAAACTGTCGGTCATGGCCCACACCTTTGCAGGCGCCGTTGCACCACTTCCATCCACGCGGCCGGCCGGAGTGCCGACCGCCCTTCCCTTCATTCTACGGGGTACGTTCGCTGGTTTCGACCTCCGGCGAACCTTCCGCGGGTCACCAGATGTGTTCTAGTTTCCTGATTCTCATTCAGGAAGTTGCTGCGCACTCCTTGAGACTTCGACTTCGGTCCATGGCCATCGTTGAAGAAATTCGATCAACCTAGACTTGTGATTAAATTAGCTTCAAAATACAAAAATCAAGGCAGAGGGTTGGGGCCATGTTCACTCGCCCTACACCCTCCATGTTTGAGTGATATCATGCGGCTTTGAATCTTAATCCACGAAGGAAAATGAAGAACGAGAAATAGATGGCGAAGCTCAAACCCCTACCTAGGATTCTTCAATGTCAGGGAAGAAGATTTAGAAGTCAGGGATGACGTCATCAGCGTTCTTCAAGGATGGTGTTTCCTCCCTTGTTCCGGAAGGATATTGAAGAAGTAGTAGTTCGTTATTGGCGGAAGGAGAGTTCTTCCTCCATGTATTTCCTTCAACAAGAAGTTTTTACCAGCCAAACCACCCATTCCAGAAACCTCCAAAGGAGGGGATCAAACACCTGAATTTGAGTATCCTCCCCTTATCACATCTTTTAATGGAGGAGGGGTGTTTAAAAGAATTATAGTGGGGGTTTAGTTCGGGTGGACACCACTTTTATTCAAAAATGTTTGAATAAAATAAAATTTTTGTTTAACCAATTTATATTTTATTCCACTTTTTCTTTATCCTCAAGAATGTTTTGAAATAAAAAATCCTTTTACAACCAAACACATTTGTTGTGAAGGTCCCCCTATGAAATCACTAACACTGCGAGTTCAACGATGACCTCAGATTTTAATTCCAAACACCTGATCTAAAGTTACCAACACCCACTCTTATGATAACTAATCATACATAGAAACATCAGAAAAACATTTCGGGCACTCCGAGCATCAGAATTATGTGCCATCAGAATCCACAGACTCAGAATAATTACATATAATTTAAAAAATTACATGGATTTCTGGGTCATTACCATCTCTCCACCTCAGGGAATTTCATCCTCGAAAGCCAAAACTCAAAAACTAGGAAAAAAGTGGGGTTAATGATCATGAATCTGAGCCTCCCGCTCCCATTTTATCTCTTAGAGATTCTTGTGCTGCCATCACACATGCTCCAGAGGTATGGATTGCCCATGAAGGACTCTCTCCTGTCGATCCTCGATCTGCGTTGGAACCTCTGAAGTAGTCACCCCATCATCGATTTCAAGCTCGACCCAGTCTATTATGTTATTATGATCAATCCAGTACTTTAATAGCTTGGACACTTGAAAATTGCCATGCACCCGGTTCAATTGAGTGGGATGTGCCAAGTGTTAATCTACCTCTCCTACTCTTCTAAGGACCTAGAATGGTCTCGTGAACCTCATAGATAAATTTCTTCCCCTCCCAATTCTCTGCAAACCCTATCGAGGTGAGACCCATAAGAAGACGTGGTCACCAACCTCGAACTCCAGAGGTCTCCGTATCCTATCAGCATAGGACTTCTGCCTACTGCATGCAGTCTTCATCCACTCCTAGATGATCTATACCTTCTTTGTGATAGCATGCACTATCTATGATCCCATGAGTGATTAATCCACTGGGTTTGTCTAGTACAGTGGTGATCTACATGGTTGGCTATACAATTCCTAAAAATGTTCCATCCCGATGGTGGACTGATAGTTGTTGTTGTATGAAAAATCCACAAAATTCAAGTGGTTCTCCCAGCTTTTACCGAAGACGATGACGCAGGAACAGAGCATGTCCTCAAGGGTTTAACTGGTCCTCTCAGTCTGGCTATCCTTCTGAGGATGGAAGGCATTGGTCAAACGATGATGTGTCCCGGAAGCCTCCTGCAACCCCTTCCATATCCGAGATGTGAAACATATATCTCGATCGAATACAATTTTCAAATGCACTCCACGATTCCGTACAATATCCTGCATGTAGAGGCATCACATGCTCTCCACTGAACCCTACTCTTCGATCAGTTGGAATTCATCCAATCCACCCCAAGCGATATGCTAGGATCAACTCAGTACCTTAATTTGAATTAACTTAAATCTGTTAGTGATCCTTTAAAACCATCTTAAATCAACCTAATTTGGCCACTTCAGAGCCAAAAACAATCCATAGAATGCATGTGTCTGTAGGTACTTCATAGGTCTCTGAGGATTCGACAACCCAAACTAGACTACAAGGACTGTCCTACCTTCTTCTTTTGGGTAAATTTGAGCATGAAATAAAATTTTGGCACCGTTTCCAGGGACCAAGTAAGTACCACACACCAACAACCTTCATTCATCACCTTCATTCTTCTATTCTCATACAAGATCTCTTATCTTGTCCCTTTCTCATTTTTTTGGCGCATGTCTGCCTACACACGCGATAATTCAAATAGACTTGTTAGGGTGGAAAGTCCTAGGATATGGGAGTCAAGTGAACATAGGGGATTGTATCCATTAGATCCTAATATTCATAATACTCCAGAATAAAAAATTCAACCAATTATAATGGAGGTTCTTCCATGAAATCAAATTGTAAATCATGGGGGAAATCAATTGGGGAACCGAAACCAAGAAGTTAGAAACCTAGCGAATGTTGTCGATCAAACCATGAATGACTACCTCACTCCATCTTGGACCAATGCCCCCTCATGCATTAGACACAATTCCCAAAGATATGTAAATTACATCTTTAAACCCAATGTTCTAAACCACCTTTCAACCTTTCATGGGATGGATTCTGAGATTCCCTACCTTCATGTTAAGGAGTTAAATGACATTGTAGAAACCATGTGTCCCCCACATAAACTAGAATCAGCTAAAATGAGGATCTTTCCTTTTTCATTTAATGATCGAAATAAAAATTGGCTGAAAAACATGAGACCTACATCAATCCACTCATGGGACCAATTACAAAGAGAATTATACAAAAAATAATTTTCCCACAACAATACAATTTCACATAAAAAGAGTATCCAAAACATTTTTGAAAAATTGGGAGATTCATTCTATGAAACATGTGAGAGATTAAAAGAAACTCTTAACATGGATCCACACCATGGTTTTTCTTATACCGGAACAAGTGAGAATATTCTATGAAGGGTTGGGTCTAGGGAACAAACAATTCATTGACATGATGTGTTATGGAACCTTTAAAAAAAGTGCCAAATGATGGTTACGAGTATCTAGGAAGCCTTTCTGAACAAAACCAAACTTGTGGAACTTCAACTTATTCTGAAAAGCCACAAAGAAATACAATATTTCATTCACTTAGAGAAGAGGAAAGCCTTAGGGCTAAACTCGCAGCACTCTCTAGAAAGGTTGAAGAGATAGACCTTAGGAATGTCCATGAAATCCAAACGGTTGACCCTATTTGCACAATTAGTGAAAAACATGACCATAAGAAAGACAATTTCCCAACCATTCCATCCATTATGGATGTTCTTTTAGGAAGTCCCCCAATGGATGTAAATGCGTTGAACTTTCAAAAGCCTCAATACCAAAACAACATCAACCCAAGTTATAATGACCACCGAGGCTTCCGCTGGAAAGATAACAAACTACCTTTCCAACCACAGGGACAAAATCCTTACCCCCATCAGAACGACCAATCCCATAACCAGTTCCAAACCCAACCTATCCCAAACCAACAGCCACCGGTCCATTTTCAACCAACCATCCCACCTCAAAAATATCACCGTGGGATAAACCAATCTACTCTAGCACCAACCCAAACTATTTCACAAATCCTACTAGAACAACTGTGACAACAAATGGAGAGGATGAAATCCTAATTCTCTTCCCGAAAAAAATAACTTCAAACAATAAAAAAATAGAAAGGAACCCATGCCTACTCAGGTGGTTCCATCATCAACTTCAAGGGGAGAGTCAAGTTGTACTCAAACCACTCGTGAACAACTAAAGTCTCTGACTATTTAAAGAAGTGGGAAATAAATTGAGAAACCTGAAAACCTAATTCAGAAACCACCTGATGATTCAAACTTGGATGAAAATTCAAATTAACCAAATGATCAAACTGAAAATCATGATAACATTGTCAAAGAAACAACTCTTTAACAAATAAACCCACAACCTGCACCATTTCCTCAACACATGAAAGGGAAAACCATGCCTTAATTGAGTGAAACACTGAGGGAAATATTCTCACAAGTCAAGTTGAACATTCCTCTTCTCGATGCAATCCAAACCATTCCTGCCTACTTAAAGTACAAGAAGGACCTGTGCACTTTTAAAATAAAATTTTCACATAAAAACAAAGTTCTTTTGGATGCTAATGTGAGTACCACCATTCAAGGGACCATTCCTCCTAAGTTGAAGGACCCAGGTTTCCCTTTCATCAATGTTGATCTAGGAGAGAGAAAAGTCGTCAAGGCCTTGTGTGACCTAGGTGTTAGTGTCAATATCATCCTATATGTGGTGTACTTCTAGTTAGGCCTAGAAGAGCTCTAACCCACATCTTTCACACTTCAACTTGCTGATCGTAGCATTAGGGTTCTAATGGAGATTTTAAAGGTTGTTCTGGTAATGGTTGAAAACTTCATCTACCCTGATGACTTCATTTTCCTTGACAACCATCCAAACAGAGGAACTAAGGAACAAACCCCAATCATCCTTGGTCATCCTTTCCTTGCACCAATAAACTATGTTATCAGAGTCTGAAATGGGAACATGACCATCAACATTGGGAAAATGAGCCTAGACTAGAACATCTATTATGAATGCTCACAAATAGATGATGATGAGTACGTTAATTATGTAAACATGATAGGAATCATTGATAATGAATACATAGAACATCACGGAATATTTAATGGTTGTTTAAGTCAAGATGAGATTGATTTCCTTTGTTCACATAAAGGAATTCTATCTCCTTAGCTTGAATCATTTTCAAATTTCTCTTATGATGAAGTCTTAGTTCCAACAATAAATGAATCATTTAAAACTTCCATCCCTAAATCTGATCAAACCAATCTTGTAGCTAAAACATCTATATGTGGGGAATCAATACTATCCGAAACTCTAAAAAAAGAAAATTATATTAATCCAATGTCCCAATATTCTGCTGAAATTTTGAACCAACCTGATCTAGAAGTGAAGGAACTTCCCACTGCACTCAATTATGTCTTCCTAGGGGACAATCAAACACATCCTATTGTCATTTCTTATTCTCTTGAATCCAATCATGATATGATGTTTCTAGATGTCCTTATGATACATAATAAATCTATTGGTTGGACCTTGTATGATATTCCCAGGATTAGACCACTTTTTGGGACTCATAGGATTGTTCTGGAATCTGATTCAAAGTCATGTCGTCAACCTCAATGACGACTCAATCCTAACCTCATCGAGGTAGTAAGAACTGATATTCAGAAATTGTTAAAATTTGGTATCACATATCCCATAGCTGATAGTGAATGGGTGAGCCCAATCCAAGTTCTTCCAAAAAATGGTGGAATCACAGTGATGACCAGTGAGGATGGAGAGATTCTTCCAACAAGGGTGAGTAGTGGATGGAGGGTCTGAATTGAATATAGAAATCTAAACTCATTCACCAAGAAGGACTATTTCCCCTAACCGTTCTTTGACCAATTCCTTGAGAGTGTGGCAGGTCATGCCTTCTATTGTTTCATATATGGGTACTCAGGGTATAATCAAATTGAGGTCTCTCTAGAGGATCAAGGGAAGGCTACATTCACATGTCTATTCGGAACCTTTTCCTTCAAATGTATGCCCTTTGGTTTATGAAATGCTCTTGGATCCTTCCAGCGGTGCATGTTGGGAATCTTCTCAGACATGGTGGGTTCTTTTCTAGAGGTCGTCAGGGATGACTTCTCTGTGTTTGGGGATACATTTGAGGGATGTCTGCGGAATGTAGAGAGAGTCTTGTCATGATGTGAAGAAAAGAATCTAGTACTAAACTGGGAAAAATGTCATTTCATGGTTAAAGAGGGACTAGTTCTAGGCCATATAGTCTCAGTTTGGGGGATTGAAGTTGATAAATCCAAGGTTGATATCATTCGCCACCTTCCATCATCCAAAACATTCAAGGAATTTTGGTCTTTCTTAGGACATGTTGGTTTTGATAGAAATTTCATGAAGAACTTTAGTTCAATCTCCCATCCCATTTGTGCTCTACTAGTAAAGGATTCTCCATTTGTTTGGACATAAAGCTGTAAGGGTTCATTCTCAAGCCTCAAATACTCTCTCACCTCTCCCCCCATCATGAAATCTCCAAATTGGAACCTTGATTTCGAACTTATCTGTGATTCCAGTGAATTTACTATAGGAGCTATGTTAGGAAAATGTTGTGATAAAAATATTTATGCCATTTTTTATGCAAGAAAATACTTAAATGATTCCCAAATCAACTACACCACCACTGAAAAGGATTTACTTTCTATTTTTTTTCCTTAGATAAGTTTAGTTCCTACCTCTTAGGATCCCCCATCACTATGTTCACAGACCATTCTGCACTAAAATAACTCTTCCAAAAACAAGATTCTAAGGCTATACTGATTAGGTGGGTCCTTTACTAAAAATAACATGGCCTCACAATCAAGGATAAAAAGGGTGTTGAAAATGTTGTAGCTGATCACCTTTCGAGGATGGAATTCAAAGGAAACTCAAGTCACTTTTATGTGTCTGATTCATTTCCTGCTGAACACCTATACTCTATGAGGGACTTCCATTGGTATGATGACATAGCCAACTTCTTAGTTATGAGAGTAATTCCAAAATTCTTAGGTACTCAAGCTCGAATAAAATTCCTTTCTGATGTTAGGCACTATTTGTTTAATGATCCATACCTCTATAAGTTCTGCCTTGACCAAATCATTAGGAGGTGTGTTCCAGAATCTGAACAAGAGTCCATCCATAAATTATGTCATAGTGAGGCATGTGGAGGTCACTTTTCCTCTGAAAAACTTCTGTTATGGTTCTTCAGTGTGGTCTCTTATGGTCCACCCTCTCAAGGGACTCTCACAAATTTTTTCAAAGTTGTCCTAGGTGTCAACAAGTAGGGTCCATCAAAAAAGGGAATCAAATTCCACTCACTCCCATCTTAGTGGTTGAAATATTTGACTATTGGGGAATTGATTTCATGGGTCCCATCCTAAACTCTAGGGGATACCTCTACATACACTTATCTGTTGATTATGTCTCAAATTTGGTTGAGGTTATTCCCACTAAGTCCAATGATCATAAAGTTGTGATTCGATATCTAAAAGAGAACAAATTTTCACGATTTTGAATTCCTAGGGCTATAATTAGTGATCGAGCTACCCATTTCTGCAACCGCCCATTCTCTTCACTCATGCCTAATTATGGTATTTCTCATAATGTGTCCACTGCATACCATCATCAAACCAATGTTCAAGCTTAGTTAGCGAATATGGTGATTGAGCAAATTCTTGAAAAAACTGTGAACCCCTCTAGGAAAGATTGGTCTGAGGAACTCTTAGATGCTCTTTAGGCCTATCGGACCGCATATTAAACCATTTTAGGAATTTCCCAAAATAAGATGGTTTATGGAAAATCATGCCATTTGCATGTTGAAATTGGGCATACGGTATTTTGGGAAATAAAAAAATTGAATTTTGACATTTATTTAGCCGAAGAAAAGAGGAAATTAGATCTTAATGAACATGAGGAACTTCCGATGGAGGCTTATGAAAATTCAAGGATAAATAAAGCTAGAGTTCAAGCCTACCAATATAGGAATATCAAAGAAAAATATTTTTAACCCAGAAAATTTGTGCTCTTATATAGTTCAAAACTTCATTTACACCCAGGAAATAAAAGGTCTAGATGGTTAGTTCCTTTCATAGTGCATCATGTGTACCCCCATGGGGCAGTAGAGATTCAATATCCCACTAGTGGTAACATTTTCATGGTCAATGGTCATAGGATAAATCCATTCATTTAATCATTCAATAAAAAATAAATAGAGGTTGAGTTAACTGATCTAACCTATGATTTGGAAAAAATTGATAGATTTAGGGTTCATGTAGGGCTAACGGTGTTAAACAAATGTGATTCCTGGGAGGAAACCTGTAGTTTTCATATTTTTAATCATTATGAATCATATTTATTTTTCAAATAATATTAATTAATCATTTTGATATTTAAAAATATAATATTAATATTAATAATAATAAAAAATAGACTTCGGACCTATTCTTCTATTATAAGTATCGATGGGTACGAAAGGGGAGCATCATATTCATCTGTGTCACATGGTGTGATCCTTGAGTAATACTTTACCCATAAATTTAAAAATAAGACAATGTATCATCGGTATATTTTATTATAAATATATACATATATTTTACTTATTTATATATATATATATATACTATTTTATTTGGTTTGTTTGTCTTCCTTTTTCCACTAGGGAACTCTACAGGCGACATGGATATCAAATGCTAAATTGGATCGGCAAGAACATAAAGCATCAACCACCAGTTGACTTCATTCCATGATCCTTATATTTAAATTTCCATCTTGAACACCTGTTTTATTCCTCTACCCCATTCTAAATTTTCTTTAAACAAATCTAGGGACCGTTTCATTCTATGTTGGGGGCTATGGAAACAAAATGTTTGTTGAAAAAAACAATGATAAAAAAGAAGTAAAATTCCTTTATCGTTCATATAATAACATATTTGCACACATTAAAACTACAAAGAAATGTATGTTTATTTCTTTGACTCTTAACATAATTCATGATTAAGATTAAATGCATTGATTTTGGAAGTTTGGTTGTCTAATGTGAATTTGCATCATTTTTATTTTCATCTATTAAATCAAAATGCCACAATGCACGTCCTCTAGATCATGGGTTAATAATTTGAATGCTCAGGTTCCCATAATAAATATCATAGGATGGTTTTATTTTTATGAATAATATGTGTATTAAAAAAATAAAAAAAATAAAAATAAAAATTTCCATGTATAGAAATGGATTGATAAAATGCGAGGCTTTCGGCACTTGGGGATCGTGACTCTAGAGTTGTCTAGCCATGAGTTTTTCACTCTATATCTATTAATGGTAATATGATTTTTTTTGATCTATTTAACTCAAAATAATGTCTGATTATGTGGGCTTCACTTGGTTGCCCAAGGCCTTTTATCCTGTGAGTCATTGGAAATGTCTCGCTACATGGGTTAATTTGATTAAGTGCGATCTCAATTACTTTGGAAACATTGAAAAATAAGAAAAAAGCAAAAAAGAAAAAGAAAAAAATAATGAATACTCATAATAGGATTAAATGTGATTCCCCTAGAACTTCCATGATTTCCCCTTGAATGAAAATGAACCCCCATATCTATTGTGATTCATAACACATCAGTACACCTTATTGAGTTGGATGAATTATGATGATGGATTTGATCAATGTAATGGGATTGGGATTGTGATCTTATTTAAAATTTATCTTGTTTTAAATTATTTTCATAGGTTATAATGATATATTTGTGTACAGTTTACATTTCGAGCATTGTTTGTTATAATGTGTTTGAAGAAAGGAATTCAAATAGAATCATTGAATTATTTGCTCGGGACTAGCATATCTCATGTTGGGGTGTGTGATTACATAATAAAAACATATATGTTAATTACATTTTCATGGTATTAAATGTTCATTTTTGATCTTATGGGCCTGAGTTAGTGTATTTTGATTTTGAACATCCATTCTCATCATTTGTGCGCTTCATGCCGAATGTACACCAATTTAGGTCCAATGGGTCATCTGATTCTAATGAATGTAATTATCCACATTTTAATTTGATATTTTGTATAATGGATCTTTGGTTCATGGTATCATTGTAGTGTTATGTTGATGCTTTATGTTTGTAATCACATTTCTTTCTCATGTAAGTTGATTAATTCACCTTAGTTTCTTAATAAAAGTTCTTCCTTTATTCTTATTCTGTTATTCTACTTAAGATGTTGATACCGTTGGTTCAAGGTGTGAATTTATTCACACCATACTTTGTGATATTTATCACACAACGAAGTAGTGATCAATTTTTGTTGTTGTTTTTACTTCTTCAATTCCACCCTCATATGTATACTTCTCGCTTCGGTTGAGGACTTGTCATCAATAGAGGGTTAACCCTTTTATGGGTTAATCTATGGGAGTATCAAGGGGCCTGATTGGATGTTAATTATCACTCCATTAATGGATAATCACTTCTTTTAAATGAAATTTTTATTTAATGATTTTAAAACCTCTTCATCTTTATTTAATTTAAGGTCACACATTTCAAGTGCTAATACGAACCTCTACCTTGGAGTGCTCAAAAAATTGATCCTTCAATTGTATAGGTGATTAGTATTAGGGGGTGTTGGAATTAAACCAGTAAGTGATGATTTTGTTTGATCTTATTAAATGAATCCATCTCAATTATAAGAAATTGAAATCATTAATAAAGGAATTCATCGAATCCACCCCGATCGATAACCTCAGATCAAATCATTGCCTAAATTTAAATTAACTTAAATTTGTCAGTGATCCATTAAAACCAACTTAAATAAACCTATGTTGGCCAATTCATAGCCAAAAACAATCCATATAATGCAAGTGTATGTAGGTACTTCTTAGGTCTCTGAGGATTTGACAACCCAAACTAGAATACAAGGATCGTCCTACCTTCTTCTTTTTGGTAAATTTTTGTGTGAAACAGAAGACTTGGTTGGATGGTCAACACCCACCAAGATGAGATTGTGACCCCTAGATGTACGTGGGAGTCCTATCACGAAATCCATGGATATCCCATCCCACCCCCACTCTGGGACCTCTAAATGGAGAACCAATCCTACTGGTACTTGGTGCCCTGCCTTCACTTGTTGACAAACGAGGCATCAAAAGACAAACACTGCTACTGCTTTCTTTATACATGGTCTCCAGTGTTGTCATCAAAGGACCTGGTACATCTTCGCCACAATTGGATGTAACAGTAGAGGTTATGTATATAAATCCATCAACACTTCCTTCTGAAGCGACACTGGTAACAATGTACTTCCTCTGAAGAGGATGACGTTCTGCCCACCTACAGAAAATATATCAGGTTCATGTCCTATGTATATCTGTGAATGTCGAGCCTCAAAGTCCTAATCCCCATGTTGCGCCTCTTGGACTCTCTGAAAGAGTGGGGTTGTGACTATAAGATACATCATGAATGCTTCTCCATCTCAGTCCACATAAGAAATTTACAAAGAGAAAAGCAGCTCGGTCACCTCTCTTAGAAGCTAAATACCTGATCTCTTGCTAAGATCATCTGCTACAATTTTCCCCTTCCCAGGAGTATATACGATCTCAAAATCAAATTCTTGGAATATCTCAAGACAACGCCTCCATCGCAGGTTCAGGTCCATCAGTGAGAAGATTTCCCTGAGAATCTAGGGGTGAGAGTAGACTGTGAAACGCCCACCTATCAGATAGTTTCACCACATCTTCAAGGAAAAGACCAATACTACTAACTCAAGGTCATGGGTAGTTTAGTATTACTCATGTTGTCTCAACTAACAAGAAATATAATAAATCATTTCTCTCTACTGCATCAGGATGCATCCAAGCTCCGCCCCTAATGCATTGTAGTAGACCATGTTCCCAACTCCCTCCTCTGTTAGACTCCAGATGGGCTCACTAGTCGGCCTCTGCCTCTACTCCTAAAAACTCCACTGGCACAACTCTGACCACATGAAGGGTTTTTCCTTCTTTTTCAACACTAATAAGGGTGATACAACTCTAGAGTATTCTTGCACAAATCTTCGATAATAACCGGCCAGACCCAAAAAACTTCGTACATCCGTCACACTTCTGGGTGGCTCCCAAGATAGCTCAATCTCAATCTTCTCTGTATCAGCAACAACTCTCGCCTCTAAGATGTCGTTTCCTAGAATGTGAACCTCTCAGATCTAGACCTGGCACTTCGAGGGCTTACCATAAATCAGGTGCTCATAGAGTGTGTATAGTACCATCCACAAATGATAGGCATTCACCTCATCAGTAGTCGAGTAGATTATAATGTGATCAATGAAAACTACCAGAAATCGTAAGGACATACCTAGTGTGTTTGTTACACTAAATGGAATAACCAAGAACTCGTAGTGGACATACAGACATCTGAAATCTATCTTCTGCACATCCTCATCTCGTACTCTATGCTGGTGGTAGCCCGATTGGAGGTATATCTTCGAGAACCAATTTCCTCCCTTCAGCTGATCGAATATGACATTAATCATTGGAAGTGTATACTTGTTCTTCAAATTCACCTGGTTCAGGAGCCGATAATCTATAAAAAACCAGAAACTCCTATCCACCTTCTTGGAGAAGAAAATCAGGGCATCCCATGGTGATACAATGGGTCTGATGAACCCCTTTCCCAAAAATGTCCTCAAGCAGTACTCACATCTCACAAAGCTCCATGGGATCCATCTGATACGCTGGTGGAGATATCAGTTTCGTCCCAGGATACAAGTCGATGTAAAGGACTAACGTTCCGTGAGGAGTTAGTCCTGACACCCCATTATGAAAAACAATAGCGTACTGATCCACCACAATAGGATAGATCAGTCTCTGCACATCAGCCACTCTAACGACTAGGTTATGCAACTAATAAGTTATTGGCTACCCCCTACTCAGGGTAATTCCATCCTGCACTGCAAAGGGTCCCTTCTAACTGGTGATGGTAATCCTAGTCCCATCTTCACAGACAGACCACACATTCCGTCTAATGTAGTTGATCTGATCATGATATGTGGATAACCAGTCCATACCCATGATGACATCGTAAGGCCTCAACGCCTCTACTAGAAGATCCCAGACGGAGCTCTCGCCTCCTTGAGTGATCTCACACTACCGTCACCAGTGTGTAATCATTGAATCCTCTACCATAAGAGTATCTATGTGTAAAGATCGATCCAAATCCTCCACCAGAATATTTGAACTCCTCACAAGGGAATTAGAAATAAATGAATGATTCTCACATGTTTCTCTAAGTACTGCAGCTACGGTGGAGTAAAAATAGATCATAACTCAAATCTTCTCAGGAGAGTCGTGGACGTACGCCTCATCTTCCTAGAGCTGAGGTCGCCCATGTCTGCATGCTCCCTGTGGTCGGGGTGGACCTCCTATTGGTCGTGCTGGTAGGACCTCGAAACGTCGTCCACCACCTGCTACTCGGCAAGCTTCTATGCCACATCCGCATGCTCCCTCCAGACCACAATGATCGAACCTCTTCCTCTGGCTAGGAGGTCACTCAACCTTCTTCTGATCATCTGCATGGTGGGTCAAACAGTCATGAGCCATGTGACAATGCCCTCCGCATGCGTAGCACTTCCTTCTCCTTGTATGACTAGCTATGCCTCATATATCCAGCACAACCTTACCAGTATCCTATGTTTATCCACCAGATGGCCAGGTCCGCTTGGATTTCTATAACATCAATTTTCTTCCAGCTACAAAAGACTCCTATATGTGACACTCGGTGGTGGGTCTCGCTGTTGGAGACTACTTAGAAATGAAACTCTCCAATAAGATGACTCTCTCAAACACCTCTTCCAAAATCGGGATGCTGAGTGAGATCATAGAAGCCGTGATCTCTAACCTCAACCCCTTCTCGAAGGTTCAGGCCCTAAAAAAAGGTTCAAAAACCATATCTTTGGAGTAGAGAGAGAGGTCGGTGAACCTCGCTGAATACTGTTCCACCGTCATGATGCCCTGCTGCAGATGAAGTAACTCTTTTATTCGCACTGCGCGTATGGTGGTTGGGACAAACTATGCCTAAAACATGCTCTTTATATCTTCCATGAGAATTTTCGTCTCTTCATGCACCTAGATCATTAGGCTCCACCATCTACCTATGGCTAACTGAATGAGACTCGCATCATGGATCACCATATGGTCTGCTGGTGTCCCTACCAGTATGAAGACTATCACCACAGCATCCAGCCAATCCTCAGTTGCCTGTGGGTCTGTCTCACCCCTGTTCATGGGCGGCCTATAGCGTTGGAACTCGTGCAATGCACTCAGGTGGCTTTCAGTCTGTTCTTCTGGGGATGGTGGCATCAGTGGACCAACATATTGTGATCCCGCTGGTGCCTCTGTTGTGATATGACCTTGAACGGAGACCTCATCACTCGGTGGGCTGTCATCTCATACAAAGCCTGGAACCCTGGATGGCTATCTATGTGGAGCCATCCTGAAAAGAAACAGGTGTGACATGGTCAATATGTTATACCTGATGTGATGACTCAAAGAGATCATGAATCTAGCTTTTCAAATAAAACACACATGCAATGAGTGTTTTCGTGCACTGAGTCGGAAATCAAAAATCATAGTACTAGTGTATGGATGCATCGATCACCGCACAAACATCAGTTTCCCTAAACCGATAACCACACCCAAAAACATAACAATATTTTTGTTAAAAGATCAATGTCTAATGTTCTACGGTAGAACTGAATCCTCTAATACCAATTTGTCACGACCCGCTCATGGGGCTCGTTCTGTGACTACCCAAAGCCCACCTTCATTATGCCAGGGGGTGACGACTAGCACTAAAAGGCATATCCCATAAAAAATGGATGGCATTTCCTTTAAACATGCAACTCAAATAGACTATAAAAAATCATAGAAAACCAAGAAGTAATAATATAGTAAATGTGTGATAAAATTAAATGGGACATAATACAAACTGATCTGAAGTACAAGTACATGAAAAGGGAAAACAGCTCCTGGATCATCGACTGGGTAATCTGACCTAAAGGGTAGGTATAAATCTCGATCAAGTCATCCCAGATGTACATCTCATGTATGTACAGCTCCGAGCAGCCTCCCATATGTCTCTCTCAGCCTCGATCACTACTATCCGTCGTCTTCACATGACACAACAAGGTGCGGGTGAATCCTGTACAGGGGTGAGTATAAAGATACTCAGTAGGGACCCCAATTCCCCCGAAGGTCTCCTAGAATCTACTAAGGATAAACCATAGTAGTACGGATCAATCACAAAGTATCATCCAACACTACATTGTTATATGCCCATACATATACATAAGTATTCAAATACAATCTGGCTCCAACTCTAGAGCACAAGAACGAGATGTACCATGAAGGAAGAAACATAACTCATTGATAACAACACGAAGTCAGTACTCATATCACACAGGTATAAAACTTATGTAGAGACTTGGAGATTATTAGATGTATCCAATGAATCATATACTCTGTCGAAACCATGTAGGATCCTAGTATAGTAATCACAGCTGTCGAACCACATATGAACCTAGTAAAATAGTTGGAGCAGTCGAACCAACGTATGATCCCAGATCATTAGTCGAAGCTGTCGTACCCATATAAGATCCTGGAATAGTAGTCAGTACATGTAGGATCCTTTTATCACACAGCATCCAGCCACAGGGTTCCCAAAGAAAACACATTCGATTCCAGGAGGGTCTGCACCTCAAGACAGGTGTTGATACATTAACTACACCAAGTACCATGATGATGTATTCAAAAGGTTCGTTTTTTCATAAGAAACCCAACGAGATAGATGATGCGTCAATTGGATGCCAGGTCTGAGAGTTATTGGCATTTCTGTTCCGAGGGACCATTTGGATTTATGTTCGATCCAACACGGCCATACCCCAATTGAATCCAAATCTCATGGTTGGTATACCAAAATAACCTCCTCACTCCAAGGTTTTCGTCTCCATAGACAGATCGTCAATCAGACACCCATAGCTCATCTTACAGGAAAAATAGTGGAAATAGGTCAAAGTAGGTCTGGTTCTGGTTCGTCCCAGTCGGGCCGACCAGGCATGGGCCGACCCGACCCAGTTAGGGTCGACCCAGCCCGACCTGGGTCTCGACCAGGGTCCAACCCATTCTGAGGGTCTGACCAGACCCATGAGGGCAGCCCGACCCGCACTCGTGTAACGCGGGACAGGAGCGGGGGGTCCCCATGTTCCCTGCTTGTCGAGCGGCGAGCTACCTCATGCGTAAGGTGGTTGCGCCACGCCTCCTCTAGCAGTCATCCCGAATGGCCGCCCGACCA
Organism: Viscum album; assembly: GCA_963277665.1. NCBI lineage: Eukaryota > Viridiplantae > Streptophyta > Magnoliopsida > Santalales > Viscaceae > Viscum > Viscum album. The sequence goes on along the minus strand of OY728161.1, from coordinate 458,042,728 downwards.
CCATCCTCGATAACTGCAACCAAGGCTATGACACTAGCTCCTCTGCGCGGCAGGCCTTCCCTGGAATCCCAGTGGCCTGAGCCACCAGTTCACTTCATGGTTGTCCCTACACAGGTCACTGCTACACCACCGCGGCCCATCGGCCGTGGCCCAATCCTCAAGTGGTGCGGTTGGATCACCTCCTTCGACGCGGCCGGATGGAGTGCTAGACACCATTCCCTTCATTCTACCGGTAACTTTCACCAGTTTCGACCACCGACGAACATTCCGCGGGTCACTGGACGAGTTTTGGTGGCCATATTCACTTTCTGGAAGTATTCGCGCACTCCTCGAGATGTCCCCTTTGATATGTGACAAATTTTTTATGAAATGTTCTAAACCCGGACTCGTTCTGTGATTAGAATAAAAATACACAATGCAAGGTGGTGGGTTCGGGTTGTCTTCGTTCGTCCGGCACCCTCCGTGTTAGAGTGATAACATTTGGCTTTGAATCCAAATCCAGAAAGGGAAATGAAGAATTAAAAAAAACATTGATAATGATAAAACCCCTACATCGGATTCGTTTACGTAAGGGAAGAAGATGAAGAAGTCGAGGATGACGTCATCAGCGTTCTTCAAGGACGACAGTTCCTCTCTTTTTTTGGAAAGAGATCGAAGAATTATTATTTCTTCATTGGCAGAAGGAGTTTTTTTCCTCCATGTATTTCCTACAACAAGAGGTTTTCTCCAGCCAAAGCACCAATTCGTGCTAATTCCAAATGAGAGGAACAAACAATTGAATTTGTGGAGCCTCCCCCTAATCACTTCATTTAATAAAGAATGGGGGTTGGAAAGAATTAATGTAGGGTTTAGTTATAGTGGACGCCACATTAATTCAAAATGTTTCGAATAAATTAAAATTTATGTTTAACCAACTTTTATTTTCTTCCACTTTTTCTATATCATCCCCAAAAGGTTAGGAATACAACTTTCGTTCATGACCAAACACAGGTAAGGCGATGGTCGCCCTAAGCAATTACTTGTGTTGTGAGTTCAACGGTGCCCTCAGATGTCCATTTTTAGCACCATTTCTAATGTTACCAAAACTCGGTCTTATGTTCACTGAACGTACACAGAATCTATGGAAAAAAATTTTGTGCTCTCCGGGCATCGTAATTATGTGCCGTCAGAAACCATTGACTCAAAATAATTCCATATAATAAAAAATATTACATGGATTCTGGGACATTATAATTTATTTTGTACAAAATTAAAGTTAACAATTTTAAAATATTTAGAAATTACGATTCCAAATATGGAATCCATTTTTCTTGATTTGTTTATATAAGTGATAATAATCAAATTTAAAATAAGTGTCCAACACAGAACAAAATTTGTTTTTAGAAAAAATGTGTTTTTATGAATAAAACTACATTTATTCTTATCATATTCCTAGGTAAATCAGTTAGATAAATGTTAAAACATTTTATTGAATATATATTATAAATAAATATAATTAAAATAATTAATCAATATTTATTGATTTAATTAATAAGGATAGAAACACATTTCGTGACTATAAACAGTTCTTCTAGAAATAATCACCTTTTTTACTTCCAAATAAATTTATCAATCGATAATCAATGATTTCGATCTTTATATGTGTAAAAAATAAATTTATATAATTTATATTTTACAATTTATAACAACCAATCAAAAATAGAAGTGATAAATTAATATTTAAAGGCAATATAATGGTTTTTTGACCTAGTACTTCATGTAAACCACGCTATAAATGAAATTTTAATTATATAAATTAAAATATAACAAAAAATCATTGGTCATTACACCACACACAATCAAATATATTATTTTATAAAATATATATTTTCAAATATTTGTTTGTTATATTAATATACAATAGATGAGTAACTATAAGGTTCTTTTTATATATGGAATGAAACTATTTCATTTTCAGATATCATGGAAGTTATACTAATGAAAATTTTTCAAAGGCAAAACCAAAAATATAAAATACATAAAATATTTTAAATTTTAAAACCATTTATAAAAATTAAAAAAAAGCATAAAATTGCATTTATAATTTATTAATACCCCTTTTAAATATATCCATAAAATAATATTACTAATTATTACTTGGAAGATAATAATATAGAATATAAATCCAGAAAAATATTTAAACTGGGGTTTTTGAAGTAATGTGTCCCTTACATCGCACCTAACTCGTCATGTAAATTAAATATTATCTTTATAAATAAAATTATATTAATTATTTACATTATTTATAACATTTTTCAATTTTATTAATCCTTTTATTTCCATGTTATATCTAATTATATAATCAGTTGTACTATCATTAGTCATTTTGATGACATTCGGTTCATGGGTCCAAAATGATTCATTAGGTACACTATGGAAAAATTGTTCAATATTATATCATCTCTAGAATAACTATCATGATACAATTATAATTTAATACATCAATTTTACTCTACCATGACTTGATCCAATGGCATTGATACATTACTCCAAAAGCCCACCTACATAGGCCTAGGGCTGGCATCCAGTTCCGAGTACGCTATCACACATAAGGATTCCTTAGATTAAAGTACATGTATGCACAGACCCACATACACCTCCATTAAATAGTACAGCGATATACAACAAACATAAAAAGAAACATAATTTATACTTTTATCTCAATACAATGTATAAAAACATAACAAAAAGGTTGAAAATAGGGACCAACGAATGAAAACTACAAAAGCACCCAATCCTCTCTAAAGGAGGGGGTCACTAGAAAAACAATGCACACGCTGGTAAGATCTTCAAACCAGATCCATTAAAATCCTCTGTTAGTCTATCTCGTTAAGATCCTCATAACCCAGGTTCTTGTGCGAATTCTCCAAAAGGCATGGGGTCTCCACAGATTTGGTGACTTCTAAAACCAACCATAAATATTGGTATTAAAAAAAACTATGTTATGATGATGGAGACATTTTGTCATACATATTCATGAGTAACATTCCCATTTTTTAACGACATTTATAGAAGTAAGGTATGAAATATTTTATCTTTATATAATGAGAATAATTCCATAAATTCAATATTAATTCTATAAATACACCAATATATACCATCTATGTGATGAACTCAAGAATGATAAATTGCATCGCATCGTGGAAGTGATAATCTACACGAATGCATGAATGAAATTTTCATTTTTAAATTAATGGAATGGAATGAAAATATATGATATATAGAATTTATAATATGATTAATATTTCATTAATATCATATATTTAATTTAAATACTTCATTATAAATATCAAGGAGAATAAATGATTGAAATTGAATTACATTGCTCTGTGAGGCGGTATTCCTCCATACACTCGAATGATGGTTTCGTTTCCCATTTTATGGAAGAGTATATGAGTCTAAGTTATGCCATTAACATAATAACATCTCAATATATGGAATAATCATATTTAAACCCTGTATTTTCAAACATTAACATATCATAAATTTTTCAGAATACATAAACAATAATCAAATAGACTCCCAATGACTGTAGTAGGTTTAATGCCTTTGGAAACATTAAATCATAAACACGGGTACATATATGAGCAACAACATATCCCAATAGGTTCTTATTGAATAGAAACCTTCTTAGACATATAAAACATAGTAATTTTCATCATAACATGGGGTAAATGAAACATGAATGTTGTGAGCTCAAATTCTAACTAAGGGTAAACAAGTGATACATGTAAGCATAAACATGATTGTAAGGTTATGAGAACGTGATCTTGTAAATAGAATATCATAACCTTCATATCAATGATCGTAATTGAAATCAGGAAAATAATATTGGCAGTTCATAGGACATGAATCATACGAAATAAAGAGCATAATACAAGAAACCAAAAGATAGGAACAAGAGATATAATTGTGGAAAACACATAAGTATATAATTATTTCCATAGTAGATTTGGAATTACTACCAAGACCTTCTTGGTATTAATTTTTCACTCCCATAGACATTCTAAAAGAAAGAGTCAACTCCTTGTACCATCTTAGTAGTCATGTGTATTGTCTCATATTTTCCGTTTATTATTTTTAAATATTATATGGAATTATTTTGAGATCGGGCGTGAAGACTGCACATCATTCCAAGGTCCAGTGAGCCCAGAATGGTGGTTTGAACTTTTTTAAGTTTAGTAAGTCGACACTTGTGCACGGTTGTGGAAGTTTCCAAATGGATGCTCGGATTAAAAATCTGAGAACACTGTTGCATACTAGATAACAACTTTACCTAAGAATGAGTCCAACCTCGACCGGCGTGAGTTGAAGGAATGCGTTATTTTTCGGAAATTTTAAATAAAATAAATTAAATTAACAAGTTTATTTTATTTCATTTAAGGAAACATCTGATGTCGCGCGGAAAATGGTGCAGTTGTTTCCTACATTAATAGCGCATCATAATAGCTTCAAAATGGCGAGTCGATGTCATTAATTCTGCCACATTATTAAATGAAAACATGTTTCCCATTTTAATGGGTTAATCAATTGTTGAACATTGGCGATGTTTGAGAGGAAACTCTACCGAATCTATGGAGTGTTGGAGAAAACTCTTGACGACGAACAATGAAGGATCATAGTCGAGAATCGCTATGCCAACAATGTTGAAGGATCTCGATGACAATGGAAGAACATCGCCTTCGTCAAGGATCGATCCTTTAAAAAGGTTGGGGTTTGTCATTTCAATTTCTTTTCCCCGTATTTGAGTTTAAATGACGAACATGAATCAATCACGAACATGTTTATCTGCAGATTCGTACGTTCTTGCGGGAGGGTTTTCTTTCGGATGATTTTTGGGGAAATAATCCATGCTTTTCATTATGTTTACATCTGCTCCGTTTAAACTTATTAATGGGTGTGGATAAACGTCGTGATGAACGAAGGTATAGGATCGTTCTTCGATTTGTTTATTTGGATTTCTTCCTCCTTTCTTCCTCGTGTGTTCCTCACGTTCTTCATGGTGTGACGAACAACAGATCGTTGCACATCCCTTCCTTGATGCAATGATCCCAAATCGATGGTTCGACACCGCAACAACATTGAGGAGGTTCGAGGATGATGGTGTACGACGAATCGAACCATATTGGAAAGAGCTTTCTTTGAGCGTTCTTCGTGCGGTAAGATCGGAACACGTTTTTGGAGCCGATCGGAGGCCCGAAAACGACGAAAGTGGCTTCATAGTGTCGTGGGACCGAAACCTGAATGTTTTGTGGTGATTGGACGACCGAATCAACGATCGGAGCACCACGGGAGGTTCACCAGTGAAGGGCATCATTTCTGGAAATATCCAGAATACACCGTGTGTACTTCCGAAGAACACTCCCTATAGTTCTGGAGGTGACGACTATGGTTTCAGGGTCAGAGAGGAATAACACGGCGTGTGACCCTAGTCACACGGCGTGTTGGACTTCCCCCAAAACTCAATGTGTACTTTGGGCTGTACACCGACCCGGGATGAGCTACAAGGATTCAGGAGGCACGGTGTGTACATGACCGTTTACTCCATCACACGGCCAGGAGAGGCTTGCAGTGTGGGTCACCCCGTGTGCAGATTACACGGGTTGGAGTACACTGTTTGATGACCGTGTACGGGCACATGGCCAGAGTACATTGAGCCAATATGACAACCCTGCTTTTTATTACAACTTAATCAAGAATTATTACATAAAACATCACTCGATACAACAAAGATGATCGATAGGATTAGTGTATTTGGGGACTAGGATCATTACATAAAAACATAAAACATGAAATACAACATCTTTATGGAAACAATCCTTTACATGACCACTACATTCCCTCGTACTTAGCATTGCATGGGATAACCTATGGACATGCATAAGAAAAGGGTGAGCTATAAAGACCAGTAAGGGAGTACACATGGGATAACATGAGTAAAATACATGTTAGACAATAGGCATATCAATAGAGCATAAAGGAAACATGAACATAAATCCATGATAAAGAATGATAATCATAACACGGAAATGTGGCAACAACACTTAACATGGAATTAGCATGAGCCAAGGCGCATTGCACATGGAGCATGTGTAAATCCTCATTGCACATAAATCATGAGTGAACCCTCATTTAACTTTAATTACAATGAGTCAACACTCATTGCACATGAAGTATCATGATACTATACTTTACCCAATGCATTGAAGCGCTATAAGGGCGAACAATTCTAAAACATTTCATTTCATGCATAAGTGTGCCACATGGATCATAAAACATGGATTCATAAAACATAATCATTTATTCCATGATAAAGGAATGTGGATTTCATAAATTATACATTAAAATCAATAATGTGCATAAAGGATAATACCCTTTATGGATAAATGGGCATGGTATTCACTACACAACAACATCATCTTAGAAAATTGGTGCAATTTCGGCAGCGTAACGGCAAGACATAAGAATTCATAAAAATGGTTGATGAGAGAGAAATGGGTTCCTCATAATATTTACATGTAATGGACAGTATGGAGGTAATATAGATTCATTTCCCAACAATTTTAATGGAATTTAGATTCATGGTACAAAAGTATTGCTTGAATGTAAAAGAGGAGAGAGAAGTTCCATTCGGAATTTCGGCATAGTAATGGCAGTACATGGGAGGAATTTAATGAGAGAGAGAGGGCCTCCATTAAATCAAAAATAATGAGGGAAGTATGAGGGAGGTTTAAAACCATACCCCAACATTTATAATTGAAATTAAAAGGGCAAAAAAACTTAATGAAAATTGGACAAAAATGAGAAAGGATGAAAAAACCCTTACTTCGAAGTGTGCTTCCAAAGGCTAGAGAGAGGCTTATGAGAGGATTCTTGGGAGCTTGTGTCACCTTTTAAGGATTATAGAGAGAGTATGGAAGAGGTTGGACGAACTCCAAGGGCTTTGAGTGAGGAGGAAGCGGGAGCTTGGGTGGGTTTATATAGGAAAGGTCAGGGAATTCTTTGTTATTTAGGTTTGGGAGCCCTTATATTAAATTAATCCAAACCACAAACCATCCCATGGTTTTTGCGCATGGTTTTTGGAAAAGGAAAGAGGAATACAATATTTTATAAATCCAAAGTCCGTACTTCTTAAAATAATAAGGATTCTTATGTGGAGGTGAGTCACACTACCATGGAAATTAATTTAAAAAGGAAAAGTGTTGAATATGTCTTGAGGGGTCCATTAATGCTTTAAAAAGTAAGTCAAACAAACCCAAAATCACATTATTTTAATGTTAAAACATATATTGGCCCAAAATAAAGATTATAGTATTTTATTAAATCACTATTGGTACATTATGATGTCATAAAACACATTATATATTTAAACAGTATTTAATTTTTACCCAAAAAATTTGACTGTCTCAGAAAATTATGAAAAATTCACCATTGGATAATTTCGATGTCCTGATTCCAAAAATAACATTTATTTTATATAAATACTTTTCTAAATATGTGAATTTTCACTTTTAAAATAAAATCCGAAATTTATCGAAAATTCACGGGTTTTGACAGAAATGGATTTCAAACCTTAATAAAAATTTTAATTGCATTCATAAAATTATAAGATCATTTATATTTAATAAAAATTAATTTAATAATAATAATTTTATTTTATTACAATATTATTTAATTCACAAGTCCATTAATTTAATAAAATATATTTTTTAATTAAATAATAATTAAAAACACCAGTTGTACTTTAAAAACTATTTACAATGTATCAAAAATGACTAGAAATTATTTTCATTATTATATACAAAAAAAATAATGTACATGAACATATTACTACTTATTTGTTACATAACCCCTTAAAACAGCCACATAAGACCTAAGGGTAAGGTGTGCGATGGTGACAGACTCTTGGGGTGGCTCAGATAACATCGCTCAAGTGTTAATTTCAATCAACTACCACTTTTCCCGTAGATAGTCACGTTCGAACTTGACATGATGATGCTCAGCTTGGGCTCAGTCAAGGGAGAATCCCAAGGATTACACCTCTTTTCTGAGATTCGACAAATGGGCTTCGTATGGAGCAATTCTACTGGATGAGGCCATCGCTTCTTTTGTCTTAGTAAATTGGATTTGTTAAAGTCCTATATTTATCCTAATCATGTGATCACTATTCAACGACTATATTAGCAATGGTCAAAATTATTAACATAAAACCAATGAAGATGAAATTTTATATAAACATAAATAGTCATTTAAATGGATCAAGAGGGATTTTCCATTAATGAAACTTTGGGTTGTTACAATATTCCCCCCTTAATAAATTTTACCCCTGAAATTTTCCTTTTCCCAAACTAAAACAAATGTGGGTAACCCGTCTTCATCATATCCTCTGATTCCCATGTTGCTTCTTCAAACTTTTCGTTTCTCCACAACACCTTGACGTGGGGCATTGTCTTTTTTCCTAGAACTTTTTCTCTACGTTCTATGATCTTCACTGTTTTCTTCTCATAAGAAAGATCATCTTCCAATTGTACCACCTCAAAACAGAGTACATGTGAAGGGTCTGGTATGTACTTCCTTAAGAGGGATACATGAAAGACATCATGCACCATGGCCATGGTAGGTGGAAGTGCTAGTCGATAGGCTATAGCCCCAACACGATCAAGAATCTTGAATGGGCCGATGTACCTTGGACATAACATCCCTTTCTTTCCAAACCTCATGACTTTTTTCAATGGAGATATGCATAGAAACACCATGTCTCCAACTTTATACTCATGGTCTCATCGATGATTATCTGCATAACTCTTTTGTTGACTATGGGATACCTTGATATGCTGGTGAATGGTTTTCACCTTCTCCACCATTTCTTCGACCATTTCTAGTCCAAGCAACTTAAGTTCACCGACCTCATCCCAACATGCCAGTGTTCTGCACCTTTTCCCATACATGGCTTCATATGGTACCGTTTGGATTCACGAGTGGAAATTTTTATTATAAGAGAACTAGATCAGAGGAATATGTTGATCACATACTCATTTAAATTCCATTGACCACGCTCTAAATTTATCCTCAAGTGTTTGGATAGTCCGCTCGGATTGGACATCAGTTTGAGGATGATATGTCGTACTAATGTTCAGTTCAGTATTCAGAGCATGTTGAAGACTCTTCCTAAAATTAGATGTGAATCTTGGATCTCGGTCAGACACAATACACAATGGTACTCTATGCAACCTTACCACTTCCCTGATATATATCCGTGCCATTTTATCCAAAGAGAAATCATCACAAATATCAATGATGTGTGCAGTCATTGTAAGATGATCCACAACAACCCAGGTTGCATTGTTTCCTTTGGATGTCCTTGGAAGTCCGGTGACAAATTCCACGGTGATGTTCTCCGGTTTCCATTCTGGTATGGGCAATGGTTTCATCATCCCCTTAGAATTCCGCCTATCTTCTTTCACTTGCTGACACACCAGGAACTTTGATGTATATTCAGCGATCTCATTCTTCATATTATCTCACCAAATGTTTTCTCGGAGATCTTGATACATCTTTGTGCTCCCTGGGTGAATAGAGAAATTTTAACTATGTGCATCATCCAAAAGTCCCTTATTCAGCTCTAGACTTGATGGAACACATAGTATTTTCCCAAACTGCACAATTCCTTCTTCATTAACATTATACTCCGAGGATTTCCCCTTTTTGATAGCTTCCACTTTTACATGAATTCCCACATCATCCTTTTGAGCATCTTTTATCTTTTCCGAAAGAGATGGTTGAGCAATCATTTGTGCAAGGATTGATGATTTTCCCTTCTCTATGATTCCCATGTCCATCTTCATCAAGTCTATGAATATTGGATCCTCTCAATTCTCATCATTGATTGAATCACTGGATCCTTTCTACTTAGGGCATCTTCCACCATGTTCTCTTTCCAAGGGTGGTAATGTATTGAACAGTCATAATCCTTGATGAGCTCTATCCATCTTCTTTGGTGCATATTAATTTCTTTCTGTGTGAATATATATTTAAGAATCTTTTGGTCAGTCTATATCTCACATTTCTCTCCATAGAGATAATGCTGCCAGATTTTCAAGGAAAATATCACCGCTGCCAACTCTAGATCATGTGTTGGATAGTTTTGCTCATGGATTTTCAACTGCCTTGAGGCATAGGATATAACTTTATCATTTTGCATCAGCACACATCCTAAGCCCTTCATCGAAGCATCAGTGAATATGAAAAAAAGCTCCCGACTAGTGGGTAAAGTGATCATGGGTGCAGTGATAGGCCTCCTTTTCAACTCCTTGAAGCTTTCTTCACATTCAACACTCCAAGAAAACTTTACTCCCTTTTAAGTTAGCTCGGTAAGAGGGTTGGACAATCGTGAGAAATTTCTCACATATCGTCGATAACATCCAGCTAACCCCAAGAAGATACGGATATCTGTTACCGATGTTGGCCTCGACCATCCCTCAATTGCATCTGTTTTGGAGGGGTCCATAGATATCCCATCACTTGTGATGATAAGGCCCAAGAATGAGACCTCCTTCAACTAAAACTAACACATTTTTTACTTTCCATAGAGCTTCTCTTTGCGCAATGTCTCTAGTATAGTTTTTAAATGCCTCTCATGATCCTCCTTGGTTTTGGAGTATATTTGAATATCATCTATAAAGACTACCACAAATTTTTCAAGGTAATATCTAAAGACTATATTCATCAAGTCCATGAATATTGTCGCAGCATTGGTGAGTCCGAAAGGCATTACTAAGAATGCATAGTGCCAGTACCTTATACGAAAAGCAGTCTTGGGGACATCTTCTTTCTTCACCTTTACTTGATAATATCTCGACCGCAAATCCACCTTGGAGAAGTATTGTGCTCCATGCAGCTGATCAAACTAGTCACCAATTCTTGGGAGAGGATACTTGTTCTTTATCGTGATTTTTTATGTTCACGATTCTCGATGCAAAGCCGCATTGACCCATCCTTATTCTTGACGAAGAGGACTGGTTCACCCCATGGTGAAGCACATGGGCATATAAACCCTTTATCTAGATTATCTTGTATTTGTTTCATCATCTCTTCATGCTCAACATCATTGATTCTATATAGAGTCTTGGATATTGGTAGCACCCCAGGTATATGATAAATTGATAACTCAACATCTCTTCTAGGAGGAAGACCAGGAAGTTCCTCAGGAAACACTTCAACAAATTCCCTTACAATAGGCATTTTTTCAAGGATGGTTTTCTTCCTTGGACTCAATTATCTGATCCAGATACGCGTGCTAATTGGGAAGTAATATCCATTCTAGAGATTATGGAGCTAAAAAAGATTCATCTTCTTCCTGACACATGTAATGAATCGGGGGTCGATTCTCCATATAGAGTGTGATTTCCCTCTCCCAACAATTTATGTTGGCTCTAAATAAGGAAAGCCAATCCATGCCAAGAATTGCATCAAATTCCACCAGGGGGAGTACGATGAGGTTCTCCAGGAAGTTCAATCCACAGATTATAACAGGGGAGCACTTATATTCATTGGATGCAATGATTGCCCCATTTTCGATACACACCGACATCTTTAATTCCATGACTTTTGGTGGTGCTAGGATTGTTCTACTAAACATTCGAGATATAAAATAATGTGTAGAACCTGAATCAAAAAGTACATTCTCTATTATTGAATGAATAACTAGCGTACCTGTCACCACTTCATTTTCGGGGTTCACTTCGGCAAAAGTGATGGAAAAATCTCTTCCTTGCTATCTTGGAGGTTGTTGGTTGCCTCTGAAAACCCTTGGATTAGGTCACTGATTTGGAAAATGACCTGGTTCTTTGAATTTGTAGCATTAAAAAATTCTTTGAGGTTTGAACGGAGCGTTCCTCTCCTCTGTCGCAGTCGCGGGTCCTTTTTGCGAATAGTTAACAGCTAGGTTCCCTTCTCTTCCACACCTGAAACATTTTCTCATCCCCTTAAGGCAATTTCCAGGGTGCTTCTTTCCGCACTTTTGGAAAGTGGGGTGCTGGATCTTCTTAGCACCGTTGGATTTATCCATCAAACCACCAGCATTGAAGTCCACCCTACACTTCTTGTCGCCATGATACCCCTATGATTCCTCTTTCTCCATTTCATACTTGAGGGCACATCGTACAATTTCATCATATCAGTCAATGTCACGGAATGCTAATGTTTTCCGCAAGATAGGATTCATCCCACCAAAGAAGCGGTCAACCTTGCGTTCGGGGGTAACGACATAGCCGGAAGTGTATCGTGCAATCCTTGTGATGTTTTCCTCATACGCTCCAATAGATTATTCATCTTTTTTCTTAAGGGAAGGGATTTTCCTTTCAATCGTAAGCCAGAGGGTGTGCGGAAAATATTTATCGAAAAAAATCTTCTGGAAATCCTTCCATTCCAACTCCTCGATCTCCTCCTCAGGCTTTGTATTTTTTATCAACAACCACCATTGATCAGCTTCACCATCCATATAATAAGCCACCAGGAGAACCTTCTCTTGTTCAGAACATTGGAGGATGGAGAATATCTTTTCAATGGAGTTGATCCATTGTTCAGCAATTGTGGGATCAGATGATCCACTAAAAATACGAGGCCTATGTCTCAGGAAGCTCTCGATAGAGACTTGTTACATCCTAGGGGGGGTTGAACGTTCATCTTGACCCGTGTTTCTATTAAAAACTTTAGTTAGATGAGAGAGAAGCGTGACAAAGTGCGTGATTCCCGATCCCATTGGATTGGGCATCTCATTAGTACAGTCGCACACTGATCTTCACAACGGTTGTTATCCCGATTCCTCCTATTATCAGCCATTGGCTGGAATAAAAGGATAGTTAGGGGAAACACATAAAGGGTAATCCAGAGACAAAAGTTTATGACTCATAAATAAACTTTCAATTCCTTAACTCATGAGTCTATAGGCTTCAATCTAGGCTTTTCATGATCTTCTTTCTAACATATACTCTTAGGGGAATTTTTTTATTCCCTTAATAAGGGTTAATTATAAGCTTGTGAATTTATCAAAACATATCCCCCAGGTGTGTCATAACCAAGAGTGCAGCAAGGCCCATTGTCGTGCATCAGTTACCATTTGAGTCTAGCTCAAAGTGGTGTTTTCGGGTTTTACCCCTACGATACCTCTATGCCAGAGCCGCCTCTACGTGCTCTTATCCAGAAAGGGATGTATTTGTCTGATAAACCACTTAATCAGACTTACCAAAACATAAGGATACTTTTATTATACTTACTCTTATCTATATGGATTTAATAGGTTTTCCTAATCCCAAAAATAACTAAACCTATCCTCTGATACTAACTATGACAACCCTGCTTTTTATTACAACTTAAACATGATTTATTACATAAAACCTCAGTTGATACAACAAATAAGATCGAGAGGTTTAGTGTCTTTGGGGATTAGGATCATTACATTAAAACATAAAACCTGAAATACAACATCTATATTGAAAACTTCCTTCACATGACCACTACATTCCCTCGTACTTAGCGTTGCATGGGATAACCCGAGGACATGCATAAGAAAAGTGTGAGCTATAAAGCCCAGTAAGGGAGTACACATGGGATAACATTAAGAGTACAATACATGTTAGAGAATAGTAATATCAATATAGCATAAAGGAAACATGAACATAAAGGCATGATAAAGCATGTTAATCATAACATAGAAATGTGGCAACAACACTTAATATGGAATTAGCATGAGCCAAGGCTCATTGCACATGGAGCATGAGTAAATCCTCATTGCACATAAAGCACGAGAAAACCCTCGTTGCACTTGAATTATCATGAGTCAACGCTCATTGCATATGACGTATCATGATACTATACTTTACCCAATGCATTGGAGCGCTATAAGGGCGCACCCTTCTTAAACATTTCATTTCATGCATAAGTGTGCCACATGGATCATAAAACATGGATTCATAAAACATAATCATTTATTCCACTATAAAGGAATGTAGAATTCATACATGAATCTTTACAATAAATATGTAAATGTGAATAAGGGTGAATACCCTTGATGGATAAATGGGCTTGATATTCCCTACACAATGACATTGTCTTAGAAAATCGGTGCGATTTCGGCAGCATAACGGCGTGACATAAGAATTCATAAAAATGGCTGATGAGAGAGAAAAGGGTTCCTAATCATATTTACATGTACTGTACAGTATGTAGCTCATATATATACATGTCCCAACAATTTTAATGTAATTTATATTCATGGTACAAAAGTATTTCTTGAATGTAAAAGAGGATAGAGAAGTTCCTTTCGGAATTTCGGCATAGTAACGGCTGTACATGGGAGGCATTTAATGAGAGAGAAAGGGTCTCTCTTCATTCAAACATAATGAGGGATGTATGAGGGAGGTTCGAAACCATACACCAACATTTATAATTGAAATTAAAATTGGCAAAACAACTTAATGAAAAATGGACAAAAATGAGAAAGGAAGAAAAAACCCTTACTTGGAAGTGTGCTTCCAAAGGCTAAAGAGAGGCTTGTGAGAGGCTTCGTGGGAGCTTGGGGAACCTTTGAAGGATTCTAGAGAGAGTAGGGCAGAGGTTGGAAGAACTAAAAGGGCTTTGAGTGAGGAGGATGTGGGAGCTTGGGTGGGTTTATATAGGAAAGGTGAGGGAATTATTTATTATTTAGGTTTGGGACCCCTTATATTAAATTAATCCAAACCCCAAACCATCCCATTTTTTCCAATGGTTTTCGGAAAAGGGAAGAGACAAAAAATATTTTATATGGCCAATGTCCGAACTTCTTATAATAATAAGGTTGCTTATGTGGAGGTGAGTCACACTCCCATGAAAATTAATATAAAAAGGCAAAGTGATGAATAAGTCTTGAGGGGTCAATTAATGCATTGAAAAGTAAGTCAAACAAACCCAAAATCAAATTATTTTAATTTTAAAACATATATCGGCAGAACATAAAGATTACTGTATTTTATTACCTCACTATTGGGTCATTATGATGTCATAAAATACATTATATATTTAAACTGTATTTAATTTTTACCCAAAACTTGTACTGTCTCAGAAAATTATGAAAAATTCATCGTTGGATAATTTTGACGTCCTGATTCAAAAAATAACATTTTTTATCTAAATAATTTTCTAAATATGTAAATTATCACTTTTAAAATAAAAACCGACATTTATCGAAAATTCACGGGTTTTGACAGAAATGGATTTGAAACCTTAATAAAAATTTTAATTGCATTCATAAAATTATAAGATCATTTATATATAATAAAAATTAATTTAAATATAATATTATTTTTTTATTAAAATATTATTTAATTCAAAAATCCCTTAATTAAATAAAATAGTTTTCTTAACTAAATAATAACTGAATATACAATTTGTACTTTAAAAACTATTTACAATGTATAAAAAATGACTAGAAATTATTTTCATTATTTTATAAAAAAATAATGTACATGAACATAGTACTACTTATTTGTTACATAACCCCTTAAAATAGCTGCAAAAGACCTATGGGTAAGGTGTGTGATGGTGACAGACTCTTGGGGTGGCTCAGATAACATCGCTCGAGTGGTAATTTTAATCAAATTCCACTTTTCCTTTAGATGGTCACGTTTGAGCTTGACATTATGAACCCAGCTTGGGCTTGGTCTAGGGCGAAGTCCATGGATGCCACCTCTTTTCCGAGATCCGAAAAATGGTCTTCGTATGGAGCAATTCTACTGGACGAGGCCATCACTTATTTTTTCTGAGTAAATTTGATTTGTTAAAGTCCTATATTTATACTAATCATGTGATCATTGTTCAATGACTATATTAGAAATGGTCAAAATTCTTAACATCAATCCAATGAAGTTGAAATTTTATATAAACATAAAGAGAAATTTAACTGGATCAAGTGGGAATTTTCCTTAATGAAACTTTGGGTCGTTGCAGCCAACCCCAATTACCCAGACACGACATGTACACCGTACTAAACACTGTGTACGTAGTTTTCCCTACATGACCAGCCTATGACACAGACCATTTTACATGGGCATTTCCTGGGGTCAGACAACAAAACCAGCCTATGACACGGACCGTTCTACACTCCGTGTACTTTTTGGAAAATGACATGGTCCTTTTGTTCACCGTAACATGGACATATTTTGTTTGGATTAGTTCCCCTTCTTCTCGTTCCCCTGAATGCTAGGAATCATTAACCACTCTGGAGTATGATCCCTTCAGTATTTTTTTTGATAGAGTCAGGCATCCATCTGAGTGGCCCGGATCGAGATCTTATATCCATTATTGGACCTAGGTAGAGTCAGGCGTCAATGTGACCATCCTTACCGAGAATTAATCCTCTACCTAGCTGGTGTATCACCTAACTGGTGAATCTGGATGAGTCCCGAAATCCGACATGGCCCTGGTAGTGATCCTCATCTATGTATCATGATCTTTCCCACTCAGGAGTGTGTCTCTCGTAATGAGTGATTCTATCTATTGTAACCTTTCTACTCAAAATTGTGTCTCCTGTAATGAGTGTAGCTATCTCTCATGAAAGTTCCCGACGAACATAACATCTCGTATGGACTTCAACAGAGATATAAGACTTGTGTAGTGTGTTCTCCCTGAACGAGTGCTTCACAGAATCTTCGAACAGAATCCCTAATGGGGGTATGCAGTTGTGTGACTTGTCCCTTGACTACAGGTCCATGTTTGAGTACATCCGGTTTGTTCTATATATTCCGTGGACATATACTATGCATAGATGACTGTACCTTTACATTGTGTACTGCTTTGTGGTTTTCGGGGTCCTATGATTAGTATAGTTATACTCACCCCTACACGGTCTTTGCCTGCACTTATAGTGTCTTGTGTAGACGAGCAGCCTTTTGACAGAGTCCAGGGTGGACCAGGACATGATCAAGCTTTCTGAGTTCCCTACAGTCCAAGGCATTCCTACGGCTATGAATAGTTGTCACAGTGCCTTTTGTGCTTATAGGATGGACTTTGCAGTCTTAAGACTTTTGTTTGTTTTTCTTTTTGGTGGGCTTGTACTTTTGGCCCAGTTTACTTTTACAGTACTCTACCTTTCGTCGTACTTTTTTGGTTGGGTTTAGTTGTATGCATGCATTATTTTTTCCTTTGTGGTTTTTACATTTCAGCATTTGTGGGTGTGGAGATGTGTGCATGTGTATAGGTACTTAGGCAATTCCTCCCATGTTAGTGATATACCTTCTCGGTGCGATTCACCAGCCCCTGGCCTGTTGGAGGTGGTCTTGGGGAGTCATTGTGCGGTCCCCACTGGTAGTGGTTGTGACAGAGGGTCTTTTTCTCTAGAACTCACTCTTTCACGACCCGTCCTAGAGGGTCTCGCGCCGTGACTCCCCAAGCCGGCCTCCAATAGGCCAGGGGCTGGTGACTGGCACCGAGTAGCAGTCCCAGTGCCTTTTGTACTTACAGGTTTGACTTTGCAGTTTTCAGAATCTTGTTTGTTTTTCTTTTCAGTGGGCTTGTATTTCTGGCCCAGTTTACTTTTACAGTACTCTACCTTTCATCGTACTCTGTTGGGTGGGTTTAGTTGTGTGCATGCATTCTTTTTTCCTTAGTGTTTTTTACATTTCAACATTTGTGGGCTTGGAGATGCGTGTGTGAGTACATGTACTTGTGCAATGCCTCCCATGTTAGTGATATGACTACTCGGTTCTAGTCACCATCCCCTGGCCTATTTGAGGCGGGCTTGGGGAGTTATTGCGTGGGCCCCCCTGGGACGGGTCGTGACAGAGTCATATCAGAGGTGGTCGGTTCTACCTTAGGACACAGAGTCTGTTAGTTTGGTTTGGGGAAATAGTGTTAAGTTTTTCGAGTTCGGATTATAGGCCAGAGACTATAGTGTTTGTGTGGCGGCTAACAAATCCATAGACCAGGGCTCTGATAACCTGCATTTGGACTCGGTACATGAAAATACTGGTTGTAGGGAAATAAAAAGGTACATGCATTATATAGGCATGGTTTGTGGTTTCTATGTACATTGTGTCAGCTATCCAGATATACTCTTTGACCATGGTACATCTTGTTTCCTTACAGGATTCCTCTGTGATGCATACCGGAAAGGATTCAGCAGCACGATCACGAGGATGACCCCATCAGTGATGAGGCTTCAATACAGGGACCAGTTCCCCAGGAGTTTCCACCGTGTGGTGCACCTGCTATGCCACCACCAGTGGAGCAACAAGTGTTACCAATAGTACCAACCGGCGAGGAGCACAAGCTAAGAGTGCTCCATGAGTTCCAGAGACAGAGACGACTCAGGTCTTGAGGCGAGCCTGACCCTCAAGTGGCTGAGGACTGGCTGGAGGTGGTGACCAGAGTTTTCCGTCTAGTGAGGACACCAGCAGACCAGATGGTGATCTTAGGAGCGAGCCTTCTTCAGGGATCAGTGGGACGATGGTGGGGTCTGACGACGCAGACTCGAGATGAGTAGACTCTTTCATAGAAAAAGTTTGAGCGAATATTTCGGGAGGAGTTCTATCTGGTTAAGTTGAGAGTTGTGCGCATCCAAGAGCTTCTTTAGCTCTAGTAGGGAAATATGATAGTAGCTAACTATTCATCGAGGTTCACCAACCCCACTAGGTACTCAATGGATATGGTCATGGATCAGTACATAAGAGTTCAGACATTTGAGCGAGGTCTACGGCATGATATCCGAGCTTGTTTCGGGCCTCTATGTATTTCCACTTATGCTGGAGTGCTCGAACGATCCTTGGTGATCGAGAGTTTCTTGGCAGAGCAGAGACAGCCCCATGGAGTTAGCAGTATGAAGATAGGTGCAGAGACACCGTCAGCTGAGATTCGCCGTCAGGCATAGGTATCTGGATGTGGGAAACATCATTGGAAGACCCAATAAAGGGGATCAATAGACCAGGGCTCTTAGGCTGGATCCAGTCAGCCCAGGGAGAAGCGATTCTATGCATGCGACAATAGGGGACATCTCGTTAGAGATTTCCCGACCCGTCGAGCTGCAGACAGGGAAGTGGTGGATGGACCACAACAGTAGAGGCAGAGAACAGAACAGGAAGACCCGCCAGGAGGCGGACATGGCAGAGGAGCAGGGAGAGCTGCGGGTGGTGGCAGACGCTCCAACTTACTTCCACCACCACCCCCAAGAGGTCTGCACGAGGCTTAGGGAGCTGGGGGACAGGGAAATGGAAAACTAAATGAGGTCAAGGCATGCGACCCAGGGGCTCTATGGGTGATTCAAGGTATGATTGGAGTCTTTTATACCTTATCATCCATACTCATAGTCACAGGTTCCAGTCATTCCCTAATAGCCACATGTCTTGTAAAAAATCCTTGAGATTTTAGTTGAACCGTTGACTCGATCCTTATGCTTGGAGACACCTACAGGGGGAGACTTGATGATCACGACCTTTGCAGACAGTGTGATCTTATCGTTGGAGGTGAGGGATTCGGTTGGAACCTCTTGGTGGTAGCGTCAAGGCCTTACGACGACATTATCAGTATGGATTGGTTATTTTAGGTCCATGCCCAGATAGACTATTTTAGGCGAAGAGTGCGGTGTGTCCACCATGATGGAATGAGGTATTACTTTGTCGGAGAAAAGTAGACCCAGGAAACACAAAATGGTCTCATGCATAGGAAGGTGTAGTCGATCACTCATGAGATGGCTAGCCTTTCCCTCAGAGCAGTATATGTTGTGAGGTCTCAATTTCTTGTAGTGGTGGCGGAGTATGACGACGACTTTCCTAAAGATGTTCCAGGATTACCTCCCCGCCATGAAATTGAATTCTTCATTTACTTTTACCTCGAGAAGACAAAAATTTCCTCATTTACATATCGGATGGCTCGCACAGAGCTTCGTGAACTGAGGGTGAAGTTGGAGGATTTGCAGAGAAAGGGTTTCATGAGACCCAACGTTTCACCCTGGGCGGCCCCAGCCTTGTTTGCCAAGAAGGCAGACAGAAGTCTGAGGCTGTGCATGGATTACCAATGCCTAATCCCGGTGACGGTGAAGAATAAATATCCACTTACAAGGATCAATGACCTCTTCAATTAGCTAAGAGGGGAATAGTGTTTCTCAAAGGCTGACCTTCGATCAGGCTATCACCAGCTACAAGTGCGGGATGAGGATATACCGAAGACGACTTCCAGATGCCGCTACGGTCACTATGAGAACGTGGTGATGCCTTTCGGTGTGACGAATTCCCCATAAGTGTTCATTGGACTAATGAAACGAACCTTCTAGCCGTAATTGGACTGGTTCGTAGTGGTCTTCATCGACGAAATCCTTGTGTACTCGGCGTTAGAGGAGGAGCACGCGAGACACCTGCAGATGGTGTTGGACGTACTCCGGGAGCACCAGCTTTATGGGAAGCTCTCGAAGTGTCAGTTCTGGATTTAGGATGTCCACTTTTTTGGTTCCTTTCATCTCAGCAGATGGAGTAGCTGTGGATCCAGCCAAGTTGGATGCTGTGATAGCATGGGAGCCACCTTGAAGTGTGATGGAGGTACGAAGCTTCCTTGGGTTGGCATGATATTACAGGAGGTTAATTCCTGATTTATCCTAGATATCAGCACCAATGACATCCTTGACTAGGAAGGGGCGACCCTTCATGTGGACCGAGAAGTTCCAACAAGCTTTTGAGCAGTTGAGGCAGAGTTTGACGACCGCCCCTGTCTTGATATTGCCAGAGGAGGGTGTCGAGTACGTAGTTTTCTGCGGCACGTCAGTGACCGGGCTCGACTGTGTCCTAATGTAGAGACATTCAGTGATTTCTTATGGTTTTCGCCAGCTTAGTCCACATGAGCAGAACAATGCGAACCATGATCTCAAGTTAGCAGCGGTAGTCTTCGCATTGAAGATGTCACGACAATACCTCATGGGTGAGAGGTTTATTGTCTACTCAGACCAAAAGAGCCTCAAGTACATCTTCTCACAGAAGGATATGAATCTGAGAAAGAGGTGTTTGATAGAGTTCCTCCAGAACTATGATTTCTAGATCATCTATACTCCTGGAAAGGGGAACTAGGTTGGAGATGCCCTTAGCAGGAAGTCGAGCTCACAACTATTGAGTGAGGCAACACAGGAGTTAGACACGTTATAGTTATCCTCTGTGGATGGAGAGGATACAACTTACCTACAGTTGATGGTTGTCACCCCTCCAATATTACAACAAGTTAGGGAGTCATAGCTTGGGGATGTCGACTATGTGGCTTTACGTTCTCAGTTATCCATAAGACATACTCTTGATGGATATTCACAAGGTGGGGAGCATGTACATCTTTTCAGAGGAAACACTTGTGTACCAGTGGCGTTCCAGGAGGGGGTCATGAGGGAGTTTCATATATCCCCTTTGGCAGTACATCCCGGAGTGGAAAAGATGTACCAGGATCTCTGACAACAATTCTGGTGGTCATGCATGTAGAAGGCAGTATCAGGGTTCGTTTCTCGATACCTCACATGCCAGCACGTGAAGGCTGAACACCAGGTTCCTGTAGGGTTAGCTCACCCCTAGAAGTTCCATAGTGGAAGTGGGATGGAATATCAATGGACTTGGTGACAGGAATACCGCGGATGTCCAAGGGGCATGATTCCAACTGGGGGATCGTTGACTGACTCACCATGTCGGCCCACTTCCTAGCCATCAGGGATAAGAGTTCTGTAGAGAGCATGGGCCATCAATAAGTGCAGGAAGTAGTTCTTCTTCATGGTGTCCCCTCGACTATAGTCTCGGATCGAGATTCCCACTTCACATCCCGGTTGTGGAAGGGATTCCAAGAGTCTTTTGGGAGTCATCTACCCTTGAGTACAGCGTTTCATCCCCAAGCGGATGGTCAGATGAAGAGGACCATTCAGGTTCTGGAGGATATGATGTGAGCCTATATCTTGGACATTGGTCGCAGTTGGTAGGAACACCTACCACTAGTAGAGTTTTCTTACAACAACAGCTACCACTCCACCATTGGCATGGCATCATTCAGGGCTTTGTACGGGAGACCTTGATGGTCACCGCATTGTTGAAATGACCCTAGAGAATCAGAACTCATGGGTCCAAAATTAGCGCGAGATACCATAGAGAAGGTGCAGATCATCCGGGAGCGGATGAAGACTGCCCAGATCCTGCATTATTCATATTATGACAGGCATCAGAGACCTCTGGAGTTCGAAGAGGGAGAGCACGTCTTTCTTTGGGCCTCACCTCGACGAGGGTTGCAGAGATTTGGCCAAAGTGGCAAGCTATCTACAAAGTTCATCGGACCATTCCCGATTCTGTGCATAGTTGGCGAGGTGGCGTACCTCCTAGCTCTAATACCATAGTTTCATCGGGTACATGATGTCTTCCACATGTCGCATCTAAGGGGGTACATGCATAACCCATCGAACGTCATCAACTGGGGAGAAATGGACATCGAGTATGGAGGGACCTTTGCTGAGTACCCCGTGGAGATCGAGGATCAGTAGGAGAGGATCCTTCCTGGCCGATCGATTCCATTGGTGTGCATCTGGTGGCAGCATGGGAATCATCAGGAGAGCACGTGGGAGCGAGAGGCCCAAATCTGTGCCCAGTACTCTCATCATTTTGAGTAGCCTTTGTTTTGTCTTTTCTGGGACATAAAGCCCCATGGTGGGGAGAATGTAATGTCTCAGATTTTCTATTTATTATTTTTAAATATTATATGGAATTATTTCAAGACAGGGTGCGAAGAAGGCACATCATTTTGAGGTCCAGTGATCCCGAAATGGTGGTTCAATCTTTTTATAGTTATGTAAGTCAGCACTTGTGTGTGGTTGTGGTAGGTTCCAAACAGATGCTCAGATTAAAAATCTGAGCACACCGTTGTTTCTGGAACAATGACTTTACCTATGAATGAGGCTAACCTCGAACTGCGCGAGTCGAGGGAAAAAAGATAATTTTTGGATATTTCAAATAAAATAAAATTAAATAAATTAACAAGTTTATCTTATTTCATTTAAGGAAACATCTGCTGCAGTGCGACAACGGTGCAGTTTTTTCCTAAATTAATGGCGCATCATAATAGCTTCAAAATGGTGAGTTGACATCATTAATGCTACCGCGTAATTAAATGACAACATGTTTCTCTTTTTAATGGGTTAAGCAATTTTTTATCATTGGTGACGTTTGATAGGAACCTCATCCGAATCCGTGGTGTTTTGGAGAAAACTCTCGGCGACGAATGATGACGGATCGATGTCGAGAATTGCTACGTCAACAACATTGAAGGATCTCGATAAAAATGGTAGTGCGGCGCCTTCGTCAATGATAGATTCTTTCAAAATTTAGGGGTTTGTTGTTTCAATTTATTTTCCTCGTATTTATGTTTAAACGACGAACGTGTATCAACCATGAACAAGTTGCTCCGTGGATTCATACGTTCTTGCGGGAGGGTTTTCATTGGGATGATTTTTGGGGAAAAAATCCATGATTTTCATTATGTTGTTCTTTGTTCCGTTTAAACCTATTAACAGGAGCGGATCAATGCCCTAACGAATGATAACGGAGGTTCGTTCCTCGATTTGTTTATTTGGATTTCTTCCCCCTTCCTTCCTCACGCGTTCTTCGCGTACTTTGTGGGGTGAAGAACAATGGATCATTGCACATCTGTTCTACAACACAACGATCCCAAATCGAAGGTTCAACACTGCAACGACCTTGTGGAGGTGCGGAGACATTTGAGAACGATGAATCGGACTGGATCAGAAAGAGTGTTCTGAGAGAGTTCTTCGTGCGGGAAGATCAGATCATGTTTTTGGAGCCGATCGGAGGCTCGAAAACGACGGAAGTGGATTTGTGGTGTTGGGGAGACAAAAAACTGGAAGATATGCAGTGATCGGATGGCCGGATCCATGATCGGGGCACCACGGGAGGCGCGCCGGTGAAGGGCGTCGTTTTTGGAAATTTCCAGAATAGATGGTGTGTAATTTCGAAGAACACGCCGTGTAGTTCTAGCGGTGACAGCTAGGATTTTAGGGTCATAGAGTAATAACATGGCGTGTGACCCCTATCACACGGCGTGTTGGACTTACACTGAAACTCGACGTGTACTTTGGGTAGTACACAGACACAGGATGAGCTACACGGCTTCATGCGGCACGTCATGTACAGCGCAGCAGAAGCGGCTATGTGGAGCTCGGCATTTATCTCGTGGATACGCAGACACAGGATGGATTAAACAACTGTCTACTCTATCACACGATGAGGTGATGCCAGCAGCGCAGGTCACCCCGTCTACGGATTACACGGTTTGGAGTACACGGGTTGATGACCGTGTACGGGCACATGGCCAGGGTACATGGAACCAACCCCAATTACCCAAACACGGTGTATATACCATACTACACACCGTGTACATTGTTTTTTCTACATGAATAGCCTATGACCCTGGCAATCGTACACGGGAAGTACGTGGGTACAGACAACATGGCGTGTATATTTTCTACACGCCGTGTACTTTTTGATAATTAATCCCATGAAAATTCATTAGATATGTACAATATGATATCATCAAAACTTGCATAAACCTATAAAATCTTGATAAAAATGATATTGTCTCAATGTACTCTTATAAATTGGAATATCGAGATCATGCTATACATGTAAGAAATGAAAATTAAATTAAGCATATAATATAATTAAAATATTTATATTCATGATATTTCATGTAAAATATAATTATATTCACTAAAAATTGTGTTTAGGTGCATAACAAGAAATGATTCTCAAAGAAGTAAAATTGAGACAAAAAATTTTAACCAATTTGTTTACTTTTGAAACATAAACTACATGAAATAAAGATAATAAAATGGTAATGTGATTAAACACAAATTTATATAAAAGATAAATATAATGAAATTATGTTCAATACATACACCAAATAAAAATAAAGAGTGTCTAGCAGAACATATATCTCAGAAAAAATAAAAGTGAGATGAAATCCCCTTACATTGTGTCTTGACTCTCCCCAAATTCATACAAGATTCATATATAATTAATATATATTTATTATAAATATTTTATATAATAATATTCTAATATATATTATCATATATGGTTTTATTATTACCTTATATTACCCTATTGATAACAAACCTATGTTAAAGTTTCACTTTGGGTAAAATTCACTTTGTTCTTCACATGTGTCTTGATTTGTTATATCATTGGTCATTATACTTATATACTAATTAAAAAATGTAAACCAATATATAAATATCAGATTTATACATTATATTATTATTATTGTTATAATATATATAATATTGGTTTACTAAATGGAATACACTATTCATGGAGATGGTAAGGTGTACATATGAATGACCACTGTTTCTATTTTTATTATCATATTGAAAGAAAGTATGTAAATTTCATATCTGTATGTGTGTATGTATATATATAAATCTTTATTAAATTATAATTATTATATCATATATATCATATAATTTCATCAAAACCATCCTTCATACATTCCATGTTGTGTGTGACAGAATCACATCGCTTTAAGGAGTAGTAGTCCACACTTCCTCAAATAAGATTATAGTATTTACACCAAACTAAATGTAAAGAGATGTTTTTTTGTAAAATAAATAAATATTTATATTATAAATATAATATATTAAATATATAAATTTAGTTTCCATCATAATATCCACCGTGATTGGTGGTAGTGGAGAAATGAACAAGCATTGTTTCATGAGGCAGTAGTTCATCGTACACATAAACAGTATGTTCAACATCCATTAGATAGAGGTGTTTGTAACTATAGGTCATAACCCTACAATAAAAAAATCCATGAATATGTAGTCTATTTATTTACACAAAATAAGGTAATAAAGGTATTATAGGGGGGATGAAGTAAAATAATTGAAATAATCTGGAGAGAAGATGTTACCTCTTGATCGGGTAACTCCTTTTGGTTTGTTCCCAAAGTCTTCCTTGAAAGAGTTTCTTAACCAAGGTAGGATTCAATGTATAAGTTAATATTGTTTTTAGGATACATTGTAATATCTTTGATGGAATTAAATGATTTATAGGTGTGATAAATGGGTAGAGGTGGTGTCCATTTATATAGAAGGAAAATGACTCACATGGAATTTTATAGAGAAACATTAGGTGAACACATGTTCTTACATAAAAATGTCTTAAAATAAAAACAAACTCAATAATGGAACTTTTATGGACTAAATAGGGATAGAAAAGTGTGTTGGAAAATTTTATAGGTCATTTTTTCCTTAATTTTATGGTTTAGTCCCTAATATAGTTTAATTTGGCCTTAACTATTATGATTAATTATAATCAATTTTAATAATCAATTTGGACCAAATTAACTTGGTATTATTAGAC
Organism: Viscum album; assembly: GCA_963277665.1. Classification (NCBI taxonomy): domain Eukaryota; kingdom Viridiplantae; phylum Streptophyta; class Magnoliopsida; order Santalales; family Viscaceae; genus Viscum; species Viscum album. The sequence continues at coordinate 458,016,281 of OY728161.1, read as the reverse complement.
AATAAATATTACATTTAATACAATGGTTTATGTAATATTTTTTAAATTCCAATCACATCAGTCAAAAAATTATGATTAGTGATAATCCTGTAGACAGGACGAAATAACTGGATTTTAATGTCGGAAAAAGTTCAAAAGTTTGTTATGATTTTATATTCAATTTAAATGTGAAATTGATTTGTATTAATGAAAATATATTAATATAAGTAAAATTGATCTATTTTGACCTTAATAATATTTTTTTATCATTTATAATTAATAATTAATTAGACAAAAAGGCCGTTTTTAACTAAAAAGTAGTATTTTTTACTATTCATAAAAAATGAAGTTTCTAAAAAAATACCAAACAATAACCCATGTATAATTTAGAAATTACGAATTAAAAAATGAATATTATTTTATCAAATAAAATTTATATGTGTCTCTAAAATTTATTTTATTATTAAAATTCTTCTCATTCAAGAAAATAGTATTTTTTTAAACATAATTGGACTTTACCAAAAATCTAGTCATTCATTACCAAAATTATTTATTTTAATATAATTATTATAAAAAAATTGGAATGTATTTATTACTATTCATGTAATTGTCATTAATAGTGAGGTTATAATTATATCATATGATAAATTGTGTGTGTTTGTGTGTGTGTTTCATAGATATTCTGTATTGTGTGCCTCATATTCCATGTCAGTGTTACATAGAGGGCAAGGAATCTTAGTATTTAATGTAGTGGAAGCCAAACCATGTGCCTATACCATAAACTTAGTTCTACTTAGAAAGTAATTAGACATTATCCACAACACAATTGTCACATAGTTTGGATAACCATATGGGACAAATCATGTGAGGTGATTTCATAAGTAGTGGGTGTCACATGGTTGGAACACAGTTTAGCAAACTATACAAAAAAAAACCATGCATTGAATTTTTTAAAGAAAATAATTTAAATAAATTATAAATAAAATTAAATAAAACAAAACATACGCCCCCATTCCCCCTCATATTACATGTGATGCACCCCACCTAGGGATCCCTCTGCCTCCTATGAAAAACCATCTCAGTCTCCTCTCTGGTGGGTCAATTTCTATATAATTATTTCTAGTTTTTCATTCAGTTCAATGAGGTTATCATCCTCTTCCATCCACCTCCTTCAATTGGGTATATTTCTTTGCTCTATTATCCCCTATTAAGAATCCAAAACCTATAGTTAATGAAAACTATTGAATTTTGGTTTCTTCTCTGGTGTTTGGACAAAAACATTCTATCTTGATATTACTTAATGCATGTTTCAGCATCATCCACTGAAGGAGAAGAAGATTCGAGTTTTTTTATCTACATCATATATTTCATGTAAGTTTTCCTCCATTCTAATTTTTTTCCCAATTCTATTTTTGTATTTTTTCAGTTTATAGGGTTCTGTTATTTTTAATTATTACATTATACAATTCCTCATTTGTTTTTTGTTTCCATTTTTAATGGAGACTCATCCACATATGCAAAGGCACACACACACACAAATATAGATGTGTGTGTGTGTGTGTTTGTGTGTATTTTTGTGTATATATGTTCCCCTATTATATTTATATTCACAAATGGATTTGAATATATAAATATATATAAGATTCTAGGTGTGCTAATGTATAACATGAAAAATGAATATGTGTGTAAGTGTAAATGGTTATATTCATATATAAGGATATATGTAAGGATCCTCCTATACAATTTAATTTCTATGTGAATACATACATAGGGGTTAGGTGTCCTTATGTAAACATGAATGTGGATATTCTCTGAGGCAAGAGGGAACATCATTGAGTGGTTTCTGATGAAAATGCCAAGTTCTAATATGTTTAGATCAACCATATTCTTCTTGAGGTAGAGTCCCTTTATATTTTTCCCGTAAAATTTATGAATGTATTAGCAGCTCATTTTTTTCACCTTCCATGGTTATTATTTAGAAATGTGTGGTTTTAATTAAAATAAATTCCTCTTTATCAATAATATAGGTTGACACAAGAAATAGTGATTATTATGCTAAATGAATTGTTTAATGAAAAATATCAGATTTTTATAATAAAACGCTTTGATGAGGTGCACTGTCAATAATTGATAATAAATTATGCATTTCCTTGTAATATTATGCTAATTTTTTAGCATAGTTACTATTGGATTTCTCATTTGGAAATGGTTGGTATGAATTAGTTTTATACATCACACCTTACATTTAATATTTTATTCTGGACGCTTCACTTTTACTATTTATGCCATCATTAAATAGTTAATTCTTAATTCCACGTTCCTTATTCCAATATTATAGTAGTGCCAAATGAATTTATTCCTTATGTAAATGGATTTAATTAAATTACAATCATGGAAAATTTGGATAAATTTAGGTATTGAAATTTCATTGATGAAATCAGATGAATGGAATTCTATTTTTTTGATCCTTGGCATCTATCTCATTGATTATGCATGTGCTTAATGCATTATCCCCTTTTAAACTGGATAGTGATACATTTATAGCTTAATAGGTTTTGGTATAAGATTTTTATTTAATGGATTCGATTAATAATTTCATGTCATGATATATTCCATTCATAATATGGATCTCTTAATACAGGATGGGGTAGAACATGTGTTCTGTATTAGGTATTCTAGGACGGACTCCAAGTGTTTAGTTGGTTATGACTCGATGCATTAGTTGTGATGCTTTAGGTTTCCATGAGGCAGTTTCTCGAGAAGTTTCTTATACTCATAAGTGATAAGAATTATCTAGGAGAGAAAATATGGATGGGACCATAAGAAATATGGATACTCCATGCCATCGGTGATACTTTTTCCCCTAAGAGAAATAATTGGGATGAACTCTGTGTCACCATGCCTTGAGTTATACAAGGGACTTCATATGGGTCACATTGGACAGACTCAGTGGTATTGGGTTATATTGGATTTTTCAATAGTGACATATGGGATTCTATCTGATCATCATTGATGGGCCATGACTCCAACTCTATATTTGACCGTTTTTTTTTTGATTTTTTGATCATATGAGATGCACCCTTTATTTTTATTATTATGATCTTTCTCTTGAAATTGTAATGTTTCACCGTTTTTTTACTATCACGGGTGAATGATGACATGTGAATTAGACCTTACACGAATGTACAATCATTGGGGTATGTCCTTCTATATTTTCCATGTTTATTAATGGGTCATGTATAAATATTATTACTTTCACAAGTACCTCCTTTTAGATTTCCGGTTTAGGCAGATGTAGGTTGTATGGGATGTTTGTCCGTTTATGAACCCGGACCAAATTGTTATTATTTATTCTATTATTACTACATATTTATACTATGTGGATATCTATAATTTATTATTTATTTACTGCATGAAATGGATTATTTTAGACACTTTGGGTGAGGGACTACTAGTATTTATATTTTACACTCAACTCGAGCACCATTTGGGACCCAAGTAGACATCTTGTTCGTAGTTCTATAGATTAATTTGTGATGTTAGGTTGTGTACATGGAACAATGGGATCACTGAACTGAGATTTTGTAGGATATTCTTGTGGAGGTATTCACTGGGAAGTAATTACATTGTTACATTATGTTGATATTTTTAATTCGTACTACTTACACTCATAGAATCACCTATCATACATGTAATTTTTTTAAATGGCATTATCTACTTTTACTTATTTATTTTATTCATCTTACATTGTTATTCATTCATTATTATTACTACCACTACTTTTGTTTTTTGTTTTAATATAATATACCATTATGTGATTATGATATATAGGGTATTTTCTCTCTATCGTACCATCGTTTCTAGTTAGTAGACAATGCTGTATGGGGAGGCGTGCTTGTGGCCATGTGGTGACCGGTCTGACTACCAGTTTTGTGTTCAGTCATGTCAGGATGTTACAACAACACCAAATACATTTCTATAGAAATACATTTATAAAAACATGACCACCTGACATGAAAGAAGTATGTTTATCTGATTAGCAATGTAACTTAACTACCTACTCTAACCCATCCTCATATGTTTCTAAATCATCAAGAACTTCAAAACCATATTATCTGAAAATTTTATTCTCAAAATTATTCTTTTACCTTCATAAAATAAAAATATTGGATTCCAACCCTAATTTCCAAAGTAGTCCTAAAAAGTTTCTATATTTACACTAGACTAAATACTATTATTATAAGAATATTAATCCAAAGAAATATATTCTAACAAGATTTATTTGTAATTTATTGAACAATCATGAAGCATTTCATCAAAGGTTTGAATCATTCACTTTCATTATCTATCATATTTATGATGAAAAACATTACTAAATTTTAATCCATTACTCAACGTCTTATGATATCCTTTCTATAAATTAGAGGGGAATCTGAAATCATAATTTGATATAATATAGAGAGGATTTCCATTTTACCAAACTATTTCCATGCGAGATAACTGAAAAATTTGATCTAATTATATAGTATCCTGAATGGGGTGGATATGTGATGATTTGGTTATTCGATCCAAAATAACAAAAATCTCATTATTGTCTCATGAAATATTTCAAAAAACTACTATCAAATAATTGGAAATATTTTTCCATTTTCCACTCTATTATTGGAAAAGGATGAACTATCCCATTCATTGATTTTTAATCTTCATTATTGTGTTAAAAAGAGAAAAACTTCATGATAAATTTAGAAATATCTTTTTTCATTCCATCACACTAGTAAAAATATCAAAGAACACTATACTTATTAGTTATAGTAATACAAATAGAAAATATTGGACAATGATATTCTTTCAACATTTAACCATTTAACTAAAAATCATAAGGAACACTTAATAATTTTCCAAATCTGGTAACACATTATTTATAAATTTTAAATCATAGAACATTACACTTATTAATAGATTAAATAATTTCCTATAAAACATGATCCTAATTATATGATTTTCTATATCTCTCTAGTATATAAGATTTTATTGAAACCTAAAATAAAATAAAGTTAGTTCCTTCATACAACACTTCTATACCAAAATTCATTAAATCATTAACAAAAATGTCTCATTCAAAATGTAACATAGTTAATGTAAAATTATTTTTTTGAAATAAAAAAATGGGTTAATTATTTATGATTTACTATGATGACCAGGGATTTTGTATTCATAGTCATTAATTAGCTCCAATCATCTTATCAACCTCATTTTTACTTTTTCTGAGTGAATATATATACTTCCAATTTTTATGATCAACATATACTTTACACTTTACTTTATATAATATTTGACTATAAATTTTTAATGAAAAAAAAACAATATATAATATGAGATCTTTTTTAAGATAATTTAAATCATGAGGTTTTAGTTGGAAAAAAGTATAATAAATTCCTACACCATACAACATTAGAAAAAGAACCATGTCCCTTCAATTAAGTATCACTATTGATTTTTTTTCACTATTACAATATGGAAGGGGAAAACATGAGTATTTACCAGTATGCGATTTTTTTTCATAAACTCAATCATCAAATTATTTTATCTAGATGAACATGAAACCATTTTATGTTAACATAGTTAGTGAACTAGGTAACTGATCCATGTTTTCAAAAAACTGTATGTATGAATATTCTAACCCATGAAAATTATCTATATATTTTATATTTATAAGAATTTTCCATTAATAGATCTCATAATTTTAAATATATTATTTTATAATTAATTGTGATAAATCAAAAAAATTTATATTTTAATGTTAATTGTCTCAATTTCTCTTATTGTTAATAAACAGATATTTATTGTGAAAATAGAATATTTTTCGAATTTAAATATGATTATATATTTTTTCTTTCAACAATAAAATATTTTACACTTATCAAAAATATATTAATCCATTTTTTGGATTCCAGGATTGAAAATATACATTTATTCCATAAAATAATCAAGATCTTAATCCATCATTTTGAGAACCAAACCCATCACATGTTACAGAACATGAAATTTTTTACTATACTTTTTTAATATGATGATGGGTACATATCTAAACATTTCACCATCCAAATTTTTAAAAAACCCAAGGATATAGAAATAATCTAGTGGAACATTATTCATTAATATTTCAATTTCAAAATAATCCACTTTCAATTTCATATATATATATGGAAAAATAAAACATTGGAATTCCCATAGTTTCCAATATAAAATATGTTTATGGAGTACACCTATTATATGGAAAAGTACATGTGAAAAATGGAACACAAATATCTTGGGTGGTTATAGGTGGCATGGATGAATAACCACAATAAAGGGAAATATCATACTTTTTACCATTGAAATTTCAAAAATGAAGAAAAAAATCAGAATAATTTTGTGGAGTGAAATTTGGATACATTTTTTCAAATAAATTTTCACCTCCACTTCATTCATAAGGGTTGGAAACATTGGATATACATTTCAATTATGAGTACTGTGTTTTATTATTTAATTTTGTTTCACATGTTAATATATTTTATTTCACCTTTATCTATTACCCCTGATTTTTAACTTTTTACCCTATAATGCACATTCTAATATACATGAAAATATAAAACTAACCCTCATTTTTGTTTTGAGGTGCTTGGGGAGGGGAGAGATGAGATTCTTGAGTTGATGAAATAAATACTTTATCATCATTATATTTTGAGAATTTTAATAGTGGTGAAACAAGTTTTCGTGTAGGGTTTACCCCAATTTCACAACTATTGAGTTCTTCTTCGTGTTTAATTTTTATTCCTATCCTTCATCATTATAATGATTTATATATAGTGGAGTATCATTATTCTGATGATGTGAAGGAGTATTATATTGTATGACAATCTTAAATGCAGGATAATAAAAATTTAATCTGTGGGAGTTGAGTGATTGGGCTAGTATCAATATTGAATATATTATTATAAAATTTTATTTTAAAGAACAAGGACATCATTACCATAAAATCCCAAGAAAAATTGACTAATTTCTTCACAATGAATATTGTCATGTTTTCACATCCATCGGTTTTAAATTATTTTTTAATTTTCATTTATGAATTTATATATCAAATTATTTAATAAAACCCCCATTATATTAGTATTTTATTATAGTGGTTTATGCTGGTTCTTGGCGCAATGGAAGCGTGGGAGGGACGGTGCCCAATATTTATTTTTTTTATTCTATGAACAATCAAGTATCAATTCAACGATGAACACTAGTATCCATAGAATTCAATCAATGATTTAGAAAAAGGAATAGAAACCAAGAACCAGGATAGAGGATCAACATATTTTGTTTATAAATAATTTAATTAAATTAAATAATTTCATCCATGGGGATTCATTCTTCGTTGATGCATTTGGCTAAAGATATGAATGTTTACCATCGTAGCGTTGAAGGGATCATTGGTAGATCTTCTATAGAGGCAATACACATGTGTTCCTTGTATCTCTATACATCACTCAAGGAGTCTCCTTGTTCTAGAATTGAAGATCCTTTTTCATGGGATATCCACCTTTTATCATCTTGAGAAACACCTCACAAGTCATATCATTGATCTGGTATAGGAGGATCACTCTTTTTCTTGACAGCGTACTTATAGGAGAAATTACTCTCTAAGCATGGGAAAATTTCTCCAATTCATTGTACAGAACAATAATAACCATTGTTAGGCGAGTGATTGGAAAACAAGAGAATAATATATTCCATCATTTAATTTACTGGGGTAATAATAAATAATTTGGAAAGGTGCATTAGTTATATTATTTTTACTATACAACCCCCTATGTAAAATAATAATAGAAACATCATTATTTCCTGAAATTCACTTAACATCCAAGTTATAAATAAATATTATTTAATAAAAAAATATTCAATATTATTATTCCTTATCGGGCCATTAACTAAGTCTGTTAATCGTACACCATATTTATTGATCCTTGAATAATGAATATTTATTTAATAAATTAATATCGCTGCATTAGTCAGGAATAAATATATAAATATAATATTCACAAAATAGAAAAATAAAATTATTAATTACTCCTCCCACATAATATTCTATCGAATAAATACTATCCCAATAAATGCAATCAGGAAACCTTGAATAATTATGAAACCAAAATTAGGAGTAATATATATTCAAATTATTAATAAATAAATAATATATTATTTAATTGAGATACTTGATACACTTAGTGTGTGACCCTATAAGCCTCTTTCTCAGTGTCATTAGGTGGAGTAGAATAAATTCAATTGATTACTTCTAGAAACATGCCAAGTAACCCATAGATAAAAAAGATAATACCACAATGACATGTCACCTCATATAAATTCTTACAATGTAATATAATCTCATTTTTTCCATATCTATAACCAATCGGGTTTCATGCAAGTGCCATCAATCAATGTGGTATATTTCTCATTCTTTAAATTTCTGGAAATTGAAATTGTCTATAGAACACCATGGACATGTAATTAATTAGGCTATATCATTTACATCAGAGGTTCTAAGATATCAACTTATGCTATGGAATGGAAATTTCAAATCCTTCCTCATGTTAATCATTATTCTAATATTAATCATGACACACCCAACATATCTTACTTCATCAAAAACACATGTCATCATGGTTTTCTCCAATAATTATAAGTGCACGAGTCATTATACCCATTTATAATAATAGTATATTAGAAGTTTCAATACACACATTTTCAAATAGGAACATCTATAGAAACTTATAAATGTTCATATCCTATGGGCACGTCCTGTTCTCAAAATATCACCTTGGATATTACCATAGGCATACACAATGAGAAGCTGCCTCAATGTTCTTTGAATCTCTACCCATGATAGCATGTATCATTTGTGTACCTTCAAATGATATCATCCATCTATATAACATATGTTCATGAATTGTGGCATGACACTTCCGGGTTATCATCATAGGAGGGATCCGCTATGACCTTTTAGTGAGATAGATACTCATAGTACATTATAACATACAATTTTATATAGAAGAACAATGATGATGTGATAAGAACTTTATTAATATCAATCCAATAAATATATTGTTTTCATAAAGTAAAAAATAATGTGATTTTAGGGAACCATCTCCAACAGAATCTGAATTTAACTAGAGCTAACTTCTAAAAACCATCAGTCTACTAGCTCTCACATGATACTGATGCTTCTGATGAGATGCTCCTTTAGTCACGGGTTCTGCTATGTTCTTTACCATGGATTCTCTACTTACTATAAATTCACCCCTATGATAAGAAATCCTCAAGAGGTTCTACCTTCAGAGTGTGTTATTAATCCACTAATGTGAAATTTCCTCTTTTTCAATAGTCATCACTATGTTATTACACAATAAAATGTGATATAGAATTTACCTCTAGGTACAAAATCAAGTTCCTAGATAATGTTTTTAATCAAGATGGTTTCCCTGACTGCATTATATGCCACTATGTACTCATACATATCTATAGAATCAACTCCAACTAGATGCATTGAACTCTTCCAGCTCAAAAATCCTCCATTAAGACAGAAAACATATCTTGGTTGTGACTCCAGATCATTCTGAGCTTTAAAAACCCAACATCATCATTCCCTCCGGTGAAAAGATCCTCTTTTCCTCCATACACCTGGAACATAACCTTATTTATTGATAGATACATAAGGATATTTTTAATAGAAATCCAATGTTGTTCCCCCATATTTTCATGATATATTCCTACCATGCTCAGTGCATAGGCAACATCATGTATAGTACATAACATGGAATACATGATATATCTTGTCGCTGAAGCATATAGGAACTTTCTCATTCTATATTTCCCTTATTTTGACTAGGGAAACAATTTCTTATAAATATGTAATCCATTTAACACTAGAACTAATCCCAACTTGGATTGTTTCATACTAATATCTCTTTAGTATCTGAATATTATATATATTTTGACTAAGTCCAAGAAGACTCTTGGATATTTCATGAATGAACTAGATCCTTATAATGTAGTCTACTTCGCCTAAGTATTTCATGATGAATCAATTTCTCAACTTGTCTGTAATAGAATGTAATATTGTAATTTTATTTCCAATAAGTAGTATATCATCATCATATAATACAAGGATAATGACTACCTTTCCATTAAACCTTTTTAAACACATTGCTAAATTTTTATTTATTGAAACCAAATCCTTTTATGTATTCATCAAACTGAATCTTCCATGACCTATATTAATGATTCAATCCATAAAACTATTTTTTGCAACATTAAAATAATTTAGTAATCAACTAGTGTCACAAAACCTTCGGGTATTATCATACAGATATCTTCCTGAAGCTTCCCGTTAAGGAATGCAGTTTTTACATCTATCTACCAAATCTCATAGTCATGTTAATATACTATGGAAAATATTATTCTGATGGATTTAAAAAAGGAAACTGGTGAAAAGGTTTTATCATATTCAATTACTTGATGTTTTTTAAACCCTTAAGATACTATAATTACATTATAGGTACATACATTACCTTCCATGTCCAGTTTCATATTGAAGGCCCACATAAACCCCACATGCTTTACATCAACTGGCATGACGTACGGAACCCAAACTAGGTTCTGATACATGGAATCCATCTCAAAATTCATAGATTCTACCAATTTTATAGCTTTTTATCTCCCTACTTCCTCTGTATTGGAGATAGGTTCACCATTTTCCAACAATAATGAGCAACCATCATCAGTGACTAGAAAACCATATCTCTCTAGTTCCCATAACTATCTTGAGATCTAATATAGGACTTTTTTTTCAGGAATTACTTCTTCCATGGTGACCTATGGAACTATTTATTATACCAACTCTACTATATCTTGAGCATCATCATCATAAATTTAAATATTTCTCCCACTATCATTTTTAGGATGTTCTCCCTATCAAGAAATATGGCTTGTATGGATATAATTACATTATTTTCATATGGTTTTTATAGGTAGTAGCCCATTGTTTCCATGGGATACCCTATAAAGATATATATCATGCCATGGTGTGTTAGTTTATTTCATGAGAAATCCTTAACAAACTCCTCGCATCCCCATTCTCATGTATAAGAAAAAATTGGGTTTAATTCTACTTCATAACTTGGAGGGAATTCCATTTTATTCCTTATATGGTATTCAGTTTAATTAGAATGTTTTAGTTTCTAATGCATATAACTAAATTTTTTTTGACGATATACATGAATCATCATCAACCTTACCATGTCCAATATGGTATAGTTCTTCTATTCACTAACACCATTCCCCTATGGTTTATACGGTGAAGTGTGTAGAGATAGAATTCCAAACATCTACAAAACGTTGATGAAGTCTTGGATAAGATATTCTCCACCTCAATCCGATCGACGATTCTTAATCTTCAAACAAAGATGATTCTCTACATCATTCTTGAATTCCATGAATTACTCAAAGGACTCTGACTTATACCTAATCAATTAAATATAGACATATCTACTAATGTCATCAGAAAATGTTATGATGTAATAATATACACTTCTAGAATATTCAAGAAATGGTCCACACAGATCCGTTTATACCAATCCTAGATGCTCTATGGCCCTTTCAATGAGCCCACAAAATGGTGGTTTGGTCATTTTCACTTGTAAAAAATCATGGCATCTATCATGTGGTTTTAGCTCATAATAGTCTATATAACCATCTTTACTGAGCATTTTCAAGCTCTTATCATTTACATGACCTATATGGTGATTCCACAATAGGGTGTTATATGTGTTATGTGAACATGATTCATTATTGATTTCCAACAATTTGTTTTCATAATTTAATACATAAATACCATTAGTTAATTGTTTCATACCGTTACATACATTATCCTTATAAATGAAACAACTTTTATTTCAGAATTTGAAAATAAACCCATATATATCTAAATATGATACACAAATTATATTCTTTATAACACTTGGTAAATAATAATAGTTATGTTAAACTAAAATTGTCTTGGTTAGAAATGAATGGTTGTAGTCACCAAATGGAAGAGAATATATCCTCGAACCATTGGAAAATTGTAGATCCACCTCTCCTCCAGAAGTTTTTAGAAATATACTTGGATCCTACATTTGAATACAAATCATAGAACCACAAACTATATCTAATACCCAACATCTAGAAATGGAAATATTTCACTTGATTACAAACACACATTTGGCTTCCCCTTCCCTCTGGGTGTACTTCCTCTTCTTGTGTCCTGACTTGCCACATGAAAAACACATTATCCCCATTTCCTTTCCATGACGTTAGATCTTATTTCTCTAGTTATGAAGGGTTTTGGAGGCATTATAATAAGTCTTATGCCCCTTTTCCATGTCCTTATTATTTATATTAACCATAAGGACTACATGTTTTCACACCCCATGTCCTAATCGACTTGGTGAATTAAAGTTGAATTTCTGATAGACTCTTATAATTATTTCTCAAATGATAATGAAACATAAAACTAAAGAACGTCTTGGGTAGTGATGATATAAAGAGATCTTTACGCAAATCAACCTGGAATTTAACCCCCAAGATGTAGAGATACTCAATATAGCCAATAATTTTGACTACATGTTTCCCACATAGGGAATAATCTCTATAAATAGTTGTGAACAATGCATTGGATATCTCATACCTCTCTTGTCTTGCCTTCTCGTGATAGAGATACCAATGGTTTGACATCATACTATAAATAACCATTTCCTCCTGATGCTTTAGGAGCTCATTTTTCATTGATGATAGCATGGGGCACATAACATCCAAATAAATTTTAACATGTTTCTCGTACACATAGATATCATTATCACTTTCCACATTTCCATTCATAATAGGTTATTTTTATTCCAAAACTTATTGTTTCCATTCATGGATATGGATGGCCATAAGTCACTGTTACCACTCATGGAAATTAGTTCTGGTGAGAAGGTTTTCTTTCTCATGTATGGATCACAACGATATGTTAGATGTAATTATTTAATGTCGTTTCATCGTATATGATTAAGAGATTTTTACCACATTATCTGATAAAATTTTGAAATATAAATAAATACATATCTATTAGTCTTCCACTATTTTATCAAAAAGAAATATCCATCTACATTGGCTCTAGAATATTCTATTCCTTAGAAATTCTCTCCGAAAGGGTCTATATTTCCATTCACAATACCCCAAATTTGGCGGGTGAAGTAATTTGAAAGGTTTTAGGTTTGTATTCCAAGGTCCAACTATAATATATCACATCTCTCTGATAAACATAGTGGACTCACAAATCCAATAATATATAATTTTCAATTTACTCATCATTTCCCTCTCAATTACACTGTGTCCATATTTGGAAGTCAATCCTTAATGTTATGTATATCATGTCAAACCAAAATCAAAAATTATAATTCCTCGATAATATAAATCACCTCAACATTGGTCAGTCATGCACCATGAACTATTTTTGATTTTAACCAATGTAATGGAAGACTACACTGACTAAATATTTTATTGAGGGATTTTATCCTTCATGGGTCAATTAAATTTATTATCATTTCACGTGAAAATTAATATTAAGTGGGATAAACATAATTGAAAAACCATGTATTAGATAATATTTAAAAATAGGAATGTTTATTTATGTTTCATCTTGAATTCTTGTAAATTCATTAATAATTTGATAAGGAAAAATCATCCATAATGAATAATCATACATCTAATAAATATAAAATAAAGTATATAATCCTGATATTTTTCTATTAGTTAGTTTATCTAGTGGTTTATAAAATAACATTTGGCCTTAGGGAGAAACTCTATGAACCAATTATATGCGTGCTTAAAATTTTTCACCTGTCCTCATTTTTATATACTTGGATGGGGTTTCCATCAGATCCTATATTGAACTGCATCCGCTAGTTTAGGATCTCCATCCACTACATATGATTTTACTCACACACAGGTTAAGGGTAAAAGGGGTTTTACATAAAAGAAACCATGGGCACACATGCCCCGTAGATTAATGAAGAGAGAAGGTTCGCAGTCCAAAAATTAAATTTAATTATAAATTAAAAGGAAACTAATCACCAAAATAATTCCGGTCTAACTTCTGATGATCAACATTCATGAAACAAATTATGAATTTAATCAAACTAGAAATCAATTTCTTAATAATTTTTATTTAAGATAAATCCCCCTCGAAGAGATTAATTATTATCATTAATTAATCATTCCATTTATCTTAATAATTTTTCTCCATTTTCTTGAGATTATCATCCATTATAATTGGAATCTAATATATAAATTTATTTAAAATTTATTTTTTATATAACATGTACGTTGAAGGTAACTCGGTGAATACCCATCCAAGAAAACCAAACAAGAATTATAATTGTATATAGTTTATTATTTTTTAGATGTATCAAGCACACTCAACTATAATATAAATACAAATCATACATGATGTGTATATATTTGAACATTACACAACTATTAATTAATCATTTATATATAAATATATATCATACAAATATAACATGTTTTCCCATATTTACACTCACACAATGGTATATGTCATGAGGGATACATTAAATAATAATAAATTGAATACTACAATAATCTAGAAAATGTACATGGAATGTAGATCTGACTACATGGATTGTACCCTCCTCCCTTTCCATCTGAAGTACACACCTTGGGAAACAGCGTGTGAGGATTACTTCAGAAATAACAAGAGTACATTGCCTATACATTGTGCCTCACGCCATTTATACTCTACATTATTCAGTCACCAGAAGGGAAATCCAAGTATGGGATGCACGACTAAATCCTGAATTGAAGGGAATACATGATGTGTCTAATGAGACACATGATGTGTAGTTCAGTTTCCATGTTGCAGTTAATCCTGGTTAAACATGTGTGGTTTAAAAGACATTAATGGAATCCTTAATGGCTAATTAATACAAGATCTCAAATTGATTACCGAATAAAATCATGATGTGTTGAACAATACTACACTAAATGGAATACCAATTACATGGTTTTTAGTCAAGTGTTATATCTCCAGGATCTATGGAACCTCTAGGTTAGTTCCTTTATTTTATTTTAATCATAAAATTTATTGCTTCTATTAGATATGTGAGAAAAGATAGAGGAAGAAACATAACTCGTAATTCAGAATAAAAAAGAAGGATTAAAAAGTAATATATAAACTAATTAATTAAAGAAAAAATAATTAAAAAATAATTATATAATTATAAACAATCAAATTCACCCTATGATACCACTTATAGGCTTTGGGCACAGTGGATGCCAGGGGGGTAGGTGGGGGACGGTTCCCGACTTGGATTTTTTCCCGATTCAATGAACAATCATGGATAAATATGACAATGAATTATAGTATCCATGAAATGGACCAAATATTTAAAAAATGTAACAAAAACCTTATTCTCGCTCAAATTTACCCAAGAGAACAAGGTAGGACAGTCCTTGTAGTTTAGCTTGGGTTGTCGAATCCCCAGAGACCTAACAAGTAACCTATAGACACGTACATTCTATTGACTGTTTTTTCCTATGAAGTGGCCAACATGGGTTCATTTTAGATGAGTTTAAAGGAAATCTAATAGACTTAGGTGAATTCAATTTAAAATAATGAGTTGATCCCAGGTCATTTCTCGGGGTGGATTGGATGTATTTCCTTTTCAATGATTTCAATTTCTTATATTTGAGATATGTTCATTTAAGGAGAAAAAATAACATAATCACTTACTGGTTTAATGCCTACACCATTTAATACTAATCACCT
Source organism: Viscum album (assembly GCA_963277665.1). Taxonomy (NCBI): domain Eukaryota; kingdom Viridiplantae; phylum Streptophyta; class Magnoliopsida; order Santalales; family Viscaceae; genus Viscum; species Viscum album. The sequence goes on along the minus strand of OY728161.1, from coordinate 458,000,407 downwards.
ATGCACTTGAAGGATCAATGTTTTTATCACTTCAAGGTAAAGGTTCGTATTAGCACATCAAGTGTGTGGCCTTAAATTCAACAAGGACGATGGAATTTAAAAATCATCAAATAAAAATTTCAATTAAAGAAGTTATTATACATTAATGGGGTGATAAATAACATCCAATTCATCCCCTTTATACTCGATTGGATCAACCCATAAGTTGGTTAGCCCTCCATTGATCCCATGGATTCAATGGAAGCGGAAAGTTGACTCATGAGGGATGAATTGAAGAAGTAAAAAAACAACAACAAAAATCGATCATTCCACCATTGTGTGATAAATATCACAAAGTATGGTGTAAATAAATTTACACCATGAACCAACAGTATCAACGTGATATGTAGAACAACAGAATAAGAGTATAAGAAAAACTTTTATTAAGAAACTAGGATGTCTTAAAACAACTTACATGTGAAGGAAGAAAGTTACAAGGAGAAATTGGTAGCATAACATGAAGATGAAAACAATTCTCTAAGATCCATCAATCCTCCAACACCACTGCCTTAAATAGGAATTTTTGAGACCTTGGGTCGAGCCTCCAACATTCAAAGTATCCTCAATTAATTGTGGTAGGCCATTGGTGGGTGGAAAGTAAGGGAGAGTTGATTTTTCCACTCTTGACCCGAGGTGGAAACCATATTTCCTTCACCAAATAGACGGTCTTGGACAACCATCTATATGGATGAATCACAGTGTACCATAGGGATGTCCTCTAACCGTCTATAAAATGTGGGCCCAATTGGAGTTGTGGATTTCGAGATATAATCATGTTAGTGGGATGTTTTTCTGGGCCACAGAATATGGCCTAGAATTTTATCTTTAAATTGGATCGCCTAAATGGACACCATGGAAGCAGAATTAGCATTGTATCCTGAAAAGGTATTTGTTCCTATACATGTCTTCTATCATCCCAAAAAATTTGGGATTCATTGGGCATGTATTTTGGGCCCCACATTTCAATCAGTGAGCTGGTGTCCAATCTTTCTTTTCTAGAATTGTTTCTTTTCATTGCCAAATATCTCCATCATCCTTTATGAATAATTCATTGATCCTTTAATGAAAAATGTTAATACTGATGTTACTATCCAGTTCAAAATAATATCAAATTAAAATATTTATAATTAGATTCCATAAAATTACATTAATCATTGGGTACTTCAAATGATGTTAAAAAATGTACCACATAATAGTTCATTTTAAGAAGGTATTACAATCATAATGTGAAATGATGTTAAAAGTGTAAAATGCACTAAATTGTTGTTTATGAATAATAAAGAACATGAATATTATGTATATTAAAAATAAATATTATCCTCATTTAGTGGCTAATCACACCCCCAAACTTTATTTTTGCTAGTCTGGAGCAAAACATATATCATCAATATGAAATTCGAATTCCCTTTTCCAAAAACATTTTAATACACAATGATCACCAGAAACCATTATACCAAACAATCATGAAGCCTATAAAAATAATTTAATACAAGATAGTTTCATAAGAATATCCCAATCCCAAACCCATTCCTTTGTTCAAATTCATTTCCATATTTCATCCAATGTCAATTAAGTATGAGGATGTGTTGTGCATCACAATAGCCATGGGGGTTCATCTTTATTCAATGGGGGAATGATAGAAGCACTAGGTGGAATCACATTTCAATATTAAGATGAGTATTCATTTTTTTATTGTATTTAATTTTTTTTTCAATTTTTCTATGGCAATTGAAGTTGCACTCAAAAGAGTCAACCCTTGTAGCGAGACATTGCCGATTACTCCCATGCTCAAAAACTGTAGGGAACCAAGTGAATCCCACATACTCGGTCATCATATCAAGTTAAATCAGTCGAAATCAAATTCAAATTACCAGTAATATAGATAAAATTACTATCTCTGAGCTAGACATCTATGGAGTCACGATCCCCAAGTGCCGAAATCCATGCATAAGGTCATATCATTTCTCTACGCGCAATTTTTTTTTAATTTTTTTTTTCGAATACTCGTATTAAACTAAAATGATCACTAAACCTATAATATTTATTTAGGGGACCCCATGATCTTAAACTAATACCCCCACTATCAAAAAGACGTTCATTGTGATTTTTTTATTTGGATGAAAATATAAATGATGAAATATCACATTGGACAGCCACACTTTCCAAAATCTATGCTCATGAAATTATACAAGGATTCAAATCATAATAAGGGTATGCTAGATTATTTGATATTCAGTTTCAACGTGTGCAATGTTTATTACCATTTTCAATGTTAAAGGAATTTTTCCTTCCATTTGCAATTTTTTTTTTCAAATCATTCATTTTTTTTGACACAAAAGCATTTTTTTTATTTTATCTCCCCCCAACATAAAACAACACTGTCCCCAGTGTTTGAAGAAATGAAAATTTTGAAGGAGTAGAGGCAGATAATGGATGTTCAAAAAGAAAATTTAAACTGAGGATCATGGAATGAAATCACCTGGTGGTTGATGTTGAAGTTCTTGCTGCTCCAAATTTGTCCTTGGATCTCTTGGGGGATGTACAGACCTCTTTAATTGAACATGTATCACCCAAAATAGTACTGGAACCATAAAAAGAAGAACAAACGAGAAAAAACAAACAACACAATGACTTATTTAATTCCAAGTATCATCATTTTAATGGTTTTTCATGTTTTTCTATTTTTTTAAATCAAACTATTGATGCATTGTCTTCTTTTAATTTTCTATGTAAGGAATTACTCGGGGATCACACCGCATGACAGAGATGAATACGGTGCTCTACATTCATACCCATCCATACTCATAATATAAGAACATGTCAAAAATCATTTTTTAAATATATAAATGATTAATTAATCCTATTTGAAATTTAAATTTTATTAAAACAGTAAAATGATAGGAAACATGAAAACCATGGGTTTCCTCCCATGAATCGCTTTGTTTAATGTCGTTATCCCGACATGGACCCTAAATATATCAATTTTTTCCTGGTTCATAGGTTGGCTCAATTAACTTATCCTCTATTTTTGGTTTATTGAATTATTTAATGAATGGTTTTAACCTTTAACCATTGACCGTGAAAATTTAACCACTTCTGGGATCATGAATCTCTACTGCCCCATAGGGCATTACATGATGAACTTTGAATGGTCCTGACCATCTAGAACATAACTTTCCTGGGTGTAAATAAAGTTTAGAACTATATAAGAGCACGCGTTTTCCCGGTTCAAAATGTTTGACCTTGATATTCCTAGATTGGTAGGCTTGAACTCTAGTTTTATTGATCCTTTATTTTTCATAAGACTTCATCCCTAGTTCATCCAGTTCATTGAGATCTAATTTCCTTTTTGTTCTGGCCAATGAGAGGTCATAATCCATTTTCTTAATTCCCAAAAGGCCTTATGCTCAATTTCAACAGGTAAATGGCATGATTTTCCATAATCCAACCAATATGGTGACATTCCTATGATAGTTTTGAATGTTGTATGATATGCCCAAAGAGAATCCAAGAGTTTATGAGATCAATCTTTCATAGAGGGTTTGAAGGTTTTTTCAAGAATTTCCATAATCTCCATATTCACTAACTCAGCATGACCATTGGTTTTAGGATGGTATGTAGTGAAAACGTTATGAGAAATACCATACTTAGAAATGAGTGAAGAGAATGGGCAATTTTAGAAATGGGTTCCTCGGTCACTGATTATAGCCCTAGGAATTCCAAATCGAGAAAATATGTGCACTTTCAGAAATCGAATCAAAACATGATGGTCATTATACTTGGTGGGAATGGCGTAAACCCATTTTGAGACATATTCAATAGCTAAAAGGATATAGAGGTATCCCCTAGATTTTGGGAAGGGTCCCATGAAATCAATTCCCCAACAATCAAAGATTTCAACCACTAAGATGGGAGTGAGTGGAATTTGATTCCTTTTTGTGATGGACCCTACTTCTTTACACATATGACATATTTGACAAAATTTATAGGAGTACCTTGAAAGGGTGGGCCAGAAGAGACCACATTGAAGAATCTTAGCAGATGATTTATTAGAAGAAAAGTTACCGCCACATGCCTCACTATGACAGAAATTAAGGATGGACTCTTGTTCAGATTCTGGAACACACCTCCTAATGACTTGGTCAAGGAAGAACTTATAGAGGTATGGATCATCAAACACATAGTTTCTAACATCAGAACGGAATTTCCTTCATTATTGAGTCCCTAAGAATTTTGGAATGACTCCTGTAACTATGAAATTGTCTATGTCAGCATACCAAGGGTAGTCACTCACAGAGTATAGGTGTTCATCAGGAAATGAATCAAACATAGAAAGGTGATTGGAGGTATCTTTTAATTCCATTCTAGAGAGGTGATTAGCTACAACATTTTCAACACCCTTTTTATCCCTGATTGTGAGGTCATATTCTTGTAAGAGAAGGACCCACCTAATCAGTCTAGCCTTAACGTCTTGTTTTTGGAAGAGGTATTTTAGTGCAGAATGGTTAGTGAACGTTGACATGGGGTATCCTAAGAGGTAGGACCAAAACTTCTATAAGGAAAACACAATATCAAGTAACTTCGTTTTAGTGTTGGTGTAGTTTATTTGGGCATCATTTAAGGATTTTCTCGTATAAGCAATGACATAAAGAGTTTTATAACAACGTTTTCCTAGCACAACTCCTACAGAAAAGTCACTGGGATCATACATAAGATTGAAAGGAAGGTTCCAATTTAGAGATTTCATAATGGGAGGAAAGGTGAGAGAGGATTTTAGGGTTGATAATGATCCCTAACAGCTTTCTGTCCAAACAAATGGATCATTCTTTACTAGTAGAGCACAAAGGGGATAGGATATTGAACTAAATTCCGTGATGAATATTCAATAGAAACCAGAATGTACTAAGAAAGACCTTACTTCCTTGACAGATTTGGGTGATGGAAGGTGACAAATGATGTCAACCTAGGCTTTATCAACTTCAATCCCCCTACCCGAGACCAGATAGCCTAGAACTAGTCTATCTTTAACCATGAAATGGAATTTTTACCATTTTAGGACTAGATTATTTTCCTCACATCTTGACAAGACTCTCTCCATATTTTTTAGACACCCCTCAAATGTATCCCCAAACACAGAGAAGTCATCCCTGAAGTCCTATAGAAAATCCCCTACCATGTCTGAGAATATTCCTATCATGCACCGTTGGAATGTTCCAAGGGCATTGCATAAACCAAAGGGAATGTTTTTGAAGGAAAAGGTTCTGAATGGACATGTGAATGTAGTCTTCCCTTAATCCTCTATGGAGACCACAATTTGATTATACCATGAGTACCCATCTAAGAAATAGTAGAACACATGACCTGCCACTCTCTCAAGAACTTGGTAAATGAATTATAAGGGGAAATGGTCCTTCTTGGTGAATGAGTTTAAGTTCCTATAGTAAATTCATACCCTCCATCCACTACTCAACCTTGTTGGAAGAATCTCCCCATCCTCATTTGTTATCACTATGATTCCAGCCTTTTTTGGAACCACTTGGATTGGGCTCACACATTCACTCTCTGCTATGGGATATATGATACCGACTTTTAACAATTTCAGAAGATCTTTCTTTACTACCTCCATTAGATTAGGATTGGGTCACCTGTTGATGTTGATGACATGTCTTTGAATGAGATTCCAGAACAAACCTATGAGTCCTGATAAGTGGGATAATCCCAATAATATTAGAAAGGTTCTAACCAATGGCTTTCTTATACTTCCTAAGGACATCTAGAAGCATCCATTCATGATTGGCTTCAAGAGAATAATAAATTAAAATAGGATGTGTTTGATTGTCCCCTAGGAAAGAAAACTTGAGTGTAGCGGGAAGTTCCATCAATTCAAGATCAGGTTGGTTCAGAATTACAACAGATTATTGGGACATTAGATCAATTTCAATTTCTTTTTTTATAGTTTCAGATAGGATTGATTCCCCACAAGTAGAAGTTTCAGCTACTAGATTGGCTTGATCAGATATATGGAAGAAATTTGGAGTGGTCTCCATGAAAATGGTTTCTTGAAAGGTTTCACTGATTGTTGGACCTAAGACTTTATCATAAGAGCAATTTGAAAATTTATTCAAGCCAAGGAGATAATCTTACTTCATGTGGACAATTGAAATCAATCTCATCCTGACTTAAACATTCAGAAAATATTCCTTGATGTTCTATGGATTCATTATCAATGCTTCCTATCAAGTTCACATCATGAATTTCCTCTTCATCCCCTATTTGTGAGCTTGAATTATAGATGTTCAAGTCTAGGCTCATGTTCCCAAAGTTGATGGTCATGTTCCCATTTCATTCTTGGATAACTGAGTTGATTGTTGCAAGGAATGGATGACCAAGGATGATTAGGGTTTGTTCCTTATTTTATAAGTTTGGATGGTTGTCAAGGATAATGAAGTCTGTAGGGTAGATAATGTTTTCAACCATTACCAGAACGCCCTTTTAAATCCCCTTTGGAACCCTAATGCTATGATCATCATGTTGAAGTGTGATAGATGTTTGTTGGAGTTGTTCTAGGCCTAACTGGAAGTACACGACATAGGGTATGAGATTGACACTAGCACCTACGTCACACAAGGACTTGAAAAATTTTCTCTCTCCAAGTTCAACATTGATGTAAGGGAAACTGTGGTCTTTCAACATTGGAGGAATGGTCCCTTGAATGGTGGACCTCACATTAGCAGCCAAGAGGACTTGGTTTGTATGTGAAAATTTTCTTTTAAAAGTGCACAAGTCCATAAGGTACTTTGAGTAGGCAGGTATGGTTTGGATTGCATTGAGAACGGGTATGTTCAACATGACTTGTGAAAATATTTCCCTTAATGTTTTACTCAATTTAGGCTTGGTTTTCCACATCATGTGTTCAGGAAATGGTGCAGGTTGTGGGGTTGTTTGTTGAAGGGTTGTTTCTTTGGCAATGTTATCATGTTTTTCAATTTTATCATTTGGTTCATTTGATTTTTCATCCAAGTTTGAATATTCATGTGGGTTTTGAATTAGATGTTCAGGTTTATCGATTGATTTCCCACTTCTTAAAATAGTCACAGCCTTTAGTTGTTCATGATTTGTTTCAGTACATCTTGACTTTACCATTGAAGTTGAGGATGGCACTGCCTATGTAGGAATGGGTTCCTTTCCAGTTTTGATGGTTTTATGTTCTTGTTTTAGGGAAGAGACATCTGAGATCATCCTCTCCATTTTTTTGCACAGTTGTTCTAGTAGGCTTTGTGGAACAGTTTGGGTTGGTGCTTGAGAAGATTGGTTTATCCTGGGGGGATATTTTGGAGGTGGGATGGTTTGTTGAAAATGGATCAGTGGTTGTTGTTAATGGATAGGTTGGGTTTGGAACTGGTTATGGGATTGGTAGTTCTGATTGGGGTGAGGATTGTGTCCATGTGGTTGGCTAGGTTGTTGGTTATCTTTCCAGCAGAAGCTTGGGTGGTCATTTTACCTTGGGTTGATGTTGTTTTGGTATTGAGACTTTTGAAAGTTCAAGGCATTTACATCTGTTGGGGGTCCTCCTAAAAGAGCATACTTGATGGATGGAATGGTTGGGCAGTTGTCTGTCTTATGGTCATGTTTGTCACAAATTGTGCAAATAGGGTCAACAGTTTGGATTTCATGGAGTTTCCTAAGGTCTATCTCTTCATCCATCCTAGAGAGTGCTGTGAGTTTATCCCTAAAGCTTTAATCTTCTCTAGGTGTATGAATTATAGTAGTTCTTTTTGGATTTTCCGAATAAGGTTAAGTTCTTCATGTTTGGTTTTGTTTAGAAAGGCTTTCTAGATACTCGTACGCATCATCTGGGGCTTTATTTTTAATGGTTCTACTATACATCATGTCAATGAATTGTTTGTTCCCCATACACAACCCTTCATAGAAAATTATCACTTTTTTAAGAATAGAAACACCATGGTGTGGAACCATGTTTAGAGTCTCTTTTAACCTCTCTCATGTTTTATAGAATGACACTCCCTCTTTTTCAAAATGTTTTGGATTCACTTTTTAAGTGCAATTGATTTATTGTGGGGAAAGTATTTTTTGTAGAATTATCTTTGTAGTTGGTACCAAGAGTTGATGGATGATGGTATCAAATAGTTTAGCCATTTTTTAGTTCGATACATTAAAGAAAGAGGAATTAGCCTCATCTTAACTGATTCTAGATGATGTGGGGGACACATGGTTTCTACAATGTCATTGAACTCTTTAATGTGAAGGTAGGGCATCTCGGACTCCATTCCATGGAATGTGGGAGGATGGTTTAGGACATGGGGTTTAAAGATGTAGTTGGCATATTTTATGGAATTGTGTCAAATGAATGAGGGGTCATTGGACCAAGAAGGTGTGAGGTAGTCATTCATGAATTGATCGACCACATTCCCCAAGTTTGGGGCTACCTCATTTGGGTTTCCATTTTGGTTTCCACCCGGGTTTATGAATTGGTTTCTCTGAAGACCATCCATTGAAATTAGCTCAATTTTAGACTCTAGAGTATTAGGGTCTAGTGTAAAAAAATAGTTAGGTTCACTTGACTCCCCTATCCTAGGAATTTCCACCCTAACAAGTCTTTTTGAGTTATCGCGGGTGTAGGCGGTAATGCGCCAACAGAAAAAAAAACACGAGAAAGGTAAAAGATAAGAGATTTTGGGTGAGAATAGAAGAATGGATGTGAGGAAAGAAGTTTGTTTCACTATGGTAATTTCTTGGTTCCCGATAATGGCGCCAAAATTTTATTCACTCTCAAATTTACCCAAGAGAAGAAGGTAGGACGGTCCTTGTAGTTTAGCTTGGGTTTTCGAATCCTTAGATACCTACGAAGTAACTTATAGAGACGTACATTATATGGACTGTTTTTGGATATGAATTGGACAAAATTGGATGATTTTATATGGGGTTAATGTAACTCTATGAGACTTACGTGAATTCAATTTAAAATAATGAGTTTATCCTAGGTCATTGCTCGGTGTGGATTGGACTTATTTCCTTTTCAATGATTTCATTTTCTTATATTTGAGATGGGTTCATTTAAGGAAATAAAATAAAAACATCACTTACTAGTTTAATTCCTACACCCTTTAATACAAATCATCTATACACCTGAATTATCAACTTTTTGAGCACTTCAAGGTATAGGTTCGTATTAGAACATGTAGTGTGTGGCCTTAAATTCAACAAGGACGATGGAGTTTACAAATCATTAAATAAAAATCTCAATTAAAGAATTGATTATACATTAATGGGTGGATAAATAACATCCAATATAGACCCTTTATACTCCTTTGGATCAAACCATAAGTGGGTTAGACATCCATTGATCACATGGTTTCAATGGAAGCAGAAAGTAGACTAATGAGGGAGGAATTGAAGAAGTAAAAAAACAAAACAAAAATCGATCACTCCATCATTGTGTGATAAATATCACAAATTATGGTGTGAATAAATTCACACAATTATCCAAAATTATCAAAGTGATATATAGAAAAACTGAATAAGATTATAAGAAGAACTTTTATTAAGAAACTATGATGAATTAAAACAACTTACATGTGAAGGAAGAACGTTACAAAGAGAAATTGGCAGGATAACATTAAGATGAAAACAAAGCTCAAAGATCCATCAATCCTCCAGCAACACTACCTTAAATAGGAATTTTTTATCCCTTGGGTCAATCCTCCAACTGTAAAAGTCTTCTTAGTTTATTGTGGTAGGCCATATGTGGGTGGAATTTAAGGGAGAGTTGATTTTTCCACCCTTGACCCGAGGTGGGAGCCAACATTCCTTCACCGAACAGACGTGCTTGGACGACCTTCAAGATGGCCGAATCAGAGTGGGACATAGAAAAAGATAATGTATATCAGGATTTCTTATAACCTTCTGTAATATTTGGGCCCATTTGGAGTTGTCTATTTCGAGATATGATCATACTAGTGGGCTATTTTTCTGGGTCACAGAATCTGGTCCAGAATTTTATATCTAATTTGAGCCGCCTAAATGGACACCATGGAGGACGAATCACCATTGTATCCTAAAGAGTGATTTGCTCCTATACATGTCTTCTAGAATCCCACGAAATTGGGGATCCATTGGTCCTGTATTTTGGGACCCCCATTCTCATCAGTGGGCTGGTGTCCAATCGGCCTTCTCCAGAATTGCTTCCATTCATTGCCAAATATCTCCATCATCCTTTAGGAATCGTTCATTGATCGTTTAATGAAAAATGTTCATATTGAGGTGAATATCCAGTTCAAAAGAATATTAGTTTAAAATATGTATAATTAGATTCCTTAAAATTATAAGAATCATTGGGTACTTCAAATGATGTTCAACAATGTACCACATAATAGTGCATTTTAAGAAGGTATTACAATCATAATGTGAAATGATGTTCAAAGTGTAAAATGAACTAAAATGGTATTTATTAATAATATTAGACTGAATATTATTTACATTAACAGTGAATATTATCCTCATTTATTGGATAATCAAAACCTAGATAAAAAATATAGGATCAACATATGTTTTATAATTAATTTAATTAAAATAAATAACTACCTCCAAGTAATTCTTTATTAGTTAAAAAGTTTGGACACATATATGAATGTGTAAAATTATTTAATTATATCAATCAATTTTAGATCTCCTCTATTTGTTAACTACATGTGTTCCACGTATCTCTGATTGTCGTTGAAGAAGTCTCTAGGTTCTATCACATAAGATCCTTATGCTTGAGTTGTCCTCCTTCGATAGATTTGAGAAACACTTCCAAAAAAATTCCCTTGATCCATTGGAGGATGATCATTCTTATTCATGAGAGTGTTCTCAGAGAATAACGAACACTTTAGTCTTAATATCTTTTCCCCAATTCATTTAAAACAACCATAATAACCGACACTTGGATAGAACATGTCTTCTAAGAGAATAATATTATTGAGAATTTAATTCACTAGGGTAACAATAAATGATTTTCATTAGTGTTGTAATTATTTTATTAATCCTAGAAATACCCACATGTCACATAATAATATGAACATCATTATTTCCTAATATACACAAAACATGTTATTTATAATTAAATATTATTTAATAATATAATATTCCATATTATTATTCCTTTGCAGACCCTTAACTTAGTCCTACAATACTCCACCATATTTATTAAACCTCTAACAATTACTATTTGTTTATTAAAAAACATGACTACATTCTTCACCAAAAAATATATAAATATTATATTCACTAAATATAAAATAAATATTTGTTAATTATTCTTCCCTCATTATATTATGTTGAAATACCACTATCGAAATAAATGATATTAGGAATCCATGAATAATTATTAAACAACATCCAGGAATAATCATTTTCAACTTATTAAATAATATATAATAAATTATTTCACTAAGATACTGGATGTACATAGTGTGTGACCCTCTAGGCCTCTTTCTTAGTTAAATTCGGAAAACTATCCTAACATCCAAGGTTAGCATCTTGAAACATGCCAAGGCACCCATTGAGAAATAATGTAATGCCACAATTATATTTCACCTCATTTGAATGCTTACCATGTAATATAAGCCCTTATTAATTATATCACCAATGAAGCAGGTGGTAATCAAGTACCATCAGCCCATGTGCTTGATTTATCATTATTTGTCTTCCTAGAAATTGAACATACCTACAGAACACCATGACCAGGGATTTATTTAGGCTATATAATTTCCATTATTGGACATGTGATATCAGCATCCATTGTGGAATATAAGGGAGAAATCATTCCTCACATTATTCATTAATGCATTATTATATGTGATGCACCGAAAATATCCTACATTTCAACAAACAAATTTTGATATAGTTTTCACCAATACAACTATGTGTGTGATTAATAATAACCATTAATAATAATCATATAGTCTTAGGACCAATACACACTTTCTTAGAAAATAACATCCAATGACACTTATATATATGTATTTCCTACTAGAAGATCTGGTTCCCATAATTTGTTCATGGAAATTACCAATAGCGTACACTATGAGAAGGATCCTCGAAGTCATTTGAGTCTCCACCAATGATACCCTATATAATTTGGGTCCCTTAAAATGACAACATCTAGATATAGAATATATTTAAAGGAATGGTGTCAAAGAAATTTCAGGATCTCATAATTGTAGGGATCTTCTATGACCTTTTAGCGTGATAGCTACTCTTAGGATAGTATCACATACAATGTCATGCAGAAGAACAATCATGTTGTTATTATAATTTTTTTAATATACATCCAATGAATATATTTATATCATAAATTAAAAAATAAGATGGTTCTAGGGAACCAACTCCAACAGTATGTTGATGTTATAAATAGTCATAATAGAAAATTATTATGTGTGATATGCCTCATAGAGAGAATGAACATGGGTGTGACACATATTGTATTCTTATGTAAATAATAATTAATTGGTGTCGAGTCTATGAAAAATACATTACATAAATTTTATCCTTTTTTGAAGAGGAAAATGATTTTGAACATTTTTATTAATAAAATAACAAATAATCATAAATTTTCATAATTATAAATAATTTTATTCATTGATGATGAACAATTAATTTCGTTGTGTGAAAAAATTTGAATTTTAAATGACAATTATGTGGTGTTTTAGGTATAAAATAGAGGAAACAAAAAATATCATAGTGAATCTGAATGAATACAATTAAAAACCTATTTTCAAATCATTTTCCAAGGGCCTCAAAAAAATTACACAGTATATTATAGAGTTTTATGATGAGTCGGTTTTAACACAAAATGATATTATCATTCAAACTTTGGATGTTAAAATAACGGATCCTGAAGCTAAACTACACAATCCTTCATTGCCACAAAATTCTACAATCCTCCAAGATTCCATACAAAAAGAGATGAAAATGGAAGTTGATCATTTGAAGTGGGTGGAATTATTACTATATTATTGTGATTTTTATTATACACTATTGTTAAATTCCATTCACTATCTTTAATATCATTTTAATATAATTAGTACCAATTCATTACATAGAGAGTGATTATGTGAGAGAATATGGTGTTAGAATTTAATGAAGAAGAATATTAAAAAATAAAGAAGAATACGATGATAATACATCCTATTCTACATCAATATTCAAGTCACATGGAGGGAAATATGATATATTTGAGGGGGATCCCAACATTCTTTTTCCATCCCATATACACCAAACATTTTCTATATCGTCTCACCCTCGGGTTGGGACATTTTATACTTTCTATGGGTGTTCCCACTCTTGGAATATATATATATGTGGATGTCGGATGAAATAAAAAGTGGTGGTTTCTAATAATGAAATCCCAAACACATTATAATTGTGTATAAACCACATTAACATATTAAAATATGGTAGAAAAAAATAGAACTCACTTTGGGGGTCAATAAAATTTCTACTCTCTTTTCGTGTTCTCTTTATTTTTTCATTATTTTACATTTTTTGTTCCTTATATTTATGTCTAAATAGTAACCACTAAGATCAAAACTCTTAGAAAAAATAGAAAATAAATTATTATTTTATCATTCATTCTCTTTGTTTTTTCTACCCTTTTAGTTTTATTGTGACAAGACTAAATGAAGAATAATGGAATTTAAGTGTGAAATAATTATAAACCTAATTAAGAGTCTTTATGTATTTTACTTTTTCTTCTTATTTTTAATGATTTTTAAACATTAATTAATATAATTCTTTATTTTTCAAAAATTAATTTCTTTTTATATATTTTTCATGATTTTCCTTAAAATTAATTTAAAATGATTTTTTATGTGGATTTTTTAAGAGATTCTTATTTTAAATCATATTTTATAAATTTGGAAAATTTTTGAAATCTTTTTCCACGAAATAATGACATAACATGTTTCCTATCATTTGTGCTATCTGAACAACTTTTTTACATAATATTTATAATACCAATAATTTCTTGGGACAAACATTGATTGTGTGCTCATACTAGACCACATTGATAACCTCCTTCAACACATTGAAGTTTGAAATATATTTTTTAAAGTAAATGTGGATTTTTTTGTCAAGGTATATATGAATGTGAGACCTAAATTTTTATTTACACATTAGTCCATTAGAATTCATTAATTTACATATACTTTTTATAACACCGTAATATTTTGTGAATTGTTTTGTATTAATTTATTATTTTGATATTTTTCATTTCATGAAAAACTGAATTTAGCCATTGTTATATGATATAACTTGGTGTGGCTTGCATTATACACAACATCATGTCAATATTTCACAACATGAAACACCTAGATTATATTTTGGTACACGTAACATACTATTTTTCTTCTATTATTCAAAATACCAAGTCCCTTTGATAGATTGTGTTACACATAAAGTTGAGTTTCAATAAACTACAAGATACTATTAGTATTTTTATTGAATTATTATTATAGCTACCACCTAGTCATTAGATTGGTGGTTATGAATAATATTAACTAATTAATGAAATTATTATTTCTACATGTATATAAAAATAATCATTTGGTTATTAATTAATAAATGTGAAGGTAAAAATTATTTGAAAATAAAGAAATTACATTTATATGAAAACTAATTTTCAATGTACAAAAGAAATTTTATATCAATAAATTAAAAAAACTATATGTGAGTAATTTTTTCTGTATAAATTTTATATTATATAATAAATATTTATTTTTCATACTCATAAAATATATTTTATAGGTATAAGATAATAATAAATCCAATTTTATAGAAAAAAAGATGTATTCTTTTAAAAGGTAATATTACCACCATTTAATGGTGAACCCAATTTAAATATTAATTTTAGACATTTATAATATTTATTTGGAAAAATAAAGTTCATATTTGAATTTTAAATATCAAAATTTATTTTGGGTGAGTTTTTGGAATTTTTATGAGAAGACTTGTTTTTTGATTAATAGTAAAAAACAATGAATTTTAATTCAAAACATCTTTTTCATCTAATGTGTTTATATTATTAAAATATAGTTTTGGTTTTTAAAGTGTAATTAGATTTATTGTTCACAAATTAATCCAATTTAGTTCATTTTAACCAATTTTAAATTGAAATTGGATGTGAAAACATACCAATCATTTAAACATTTTTGCATAATAACCCCACGGTCGCAACACCTTTACGAGGTTAATTATAAATTATTTTTTTACACTTATGAGGTTAAAATTTCTAAAAATGGTTTCCATATTTTTAATATTAATATTTATAATTTAGAATAATGTAAATTTAGTTTTTTACCAAACTTATTAGTGAATGTTACTAATATTAATTACAATTATTAAGAGAAAAATTACTTTAACAAAGGTCTAAACCGTAAAACATAAGGCTCCAATGTCCTAAAAAAATGTCCAAAATCCTTTTTCTGCACATATATTGACCATATAATCCATCTTATATAATATTAACAGTAATTTTATCAACTTTAATGGGATAATTATGTGTGGAATTCCCTTTTAAAAAATTTACAAGAATTCCACTCATTCTCACTATAAAAAGTCACTCACTCCTCCCAGTTATTCACACATCTCAAAACATTTTTATCATCCACACATTGAAAAAAATATCCCAACATACCTCTATTCATCATAGATCATTAAATTTGGGCATAAATCCTTCCATTAAATCCCTTTTGGGAAAACTAAAAATAGTTACCTAACGAAGAGGTAAAATCCTTCCTCATGATCTTTTGTTTTATTTTATTTCTCCAATCCTACAATTATCATGATTACATGATTATATAATAAAATATTTATCCAAAATATAGTCAAATTTTTATTATTTTATGGTTTATACCTTCACATATACACACTTAAATATAATGGGTAGCGAACTTTCTGTTCATGTGTACGGAGAACTACAACCTCACGAAACGAAGTTGTTCATTTTTCCTTTTCCACATATCAAGGTAGAGAATAATGATGTAAAAAATAATTTTATATGATATATATGATATTTAAGATATATATATTTTCCTGAAATTATTATAGTAATCATACCTTCATGCTTTCCTTTTTTTATATGATAACTTTCTATGTAGAAGTGTGGACTATCGCCTCCTCAAAGTGATGTGATTCATTAACACTATATATGGAATGCATTTAGGATGGGTTTGAAAAAATTATGTAATATATTTGAAATAATAATTTTTATTTAACATCAATATATATATATATATATATATTATTTACATTTTTTATTTTAATATGATGATTAAAAATAATGAGCATTTCTGCATGTGTACGACCATCCATTTCCACGAATGTTGTATTCCATTTCATATTTATATCATTTATAGATAACTATTAATATTTATAAATATATGATATATTGTATTTTTATAATATTATATATTATCTAAATAGTTAAACATGTTATAATTAATAGGATCAAGAATAACAACTCAAAACATATATGAAAAACAATGTAGACATTACCTGAAACGTAACATTTACCTGGAGTTGTTAATTAACGGGTAATATAAATTCATTGAAAATAATTTATGGTATTATATATAATAATATGTTTATGAATAATATTTATAATAAACATGTATTTATTAAATAGGATGGTTGATTGTGTACGATCAATGTCAAGACTTATGGTAAGATAATTACATCACACTTTATGTTTCAGTAAGATATATGCTATATTCACGAGTAAATTGTCTTTAATGGTCTATATACTTCTATATAACATTTTATATCAGTAATTTACATTATTAAATAATATTATAATATTTATGTGATGTTATTTTATCATGAAGATCATGATTCTAATGTTACACAAGTTGTAAGGATTTTCTCATCTCACTCTTTATTATTTCTGAGATACATATCATGTTCACCACTCCTTTATTTTGAGTGGTTTATATATATCACATGAATGTATTATATGATTAATATAATTAAATTTATTTGTATTTATATATCCATTTTATAATATCTCTTACATGGGTTTATGTTTCAAATATTACCAAATTGGTAATATATTTTTCCTCAATTTCCTTCTTTGAGACATGTGTCATGTTAGGCACATGTAAATTTATTTGAGGTGTATATACTTACATTGACAATTTAGATAACTAATTTTATTTTTTTTTAATTTTATTTAAAGATTCGTGTATTTTAATTATCCTATTGGAATGACGATTTAATGTTACCAAATTGTTAATTGTGTTTTCCTACAATCTCATCATTTATTCGGATTTTTATTATTATACTCCCATTGATGAAATATTATAATAAATCACTCAAGAAAACTAAAGAATTATCTTATCCTCTAGTTATTAATTATATATTCATGTATTGTCTGAAATTTTCGACCCGTTTTTACTTCTGATGATTATGAAAGTATATTTATGAAAATCCATCTTTATCCCTCTCTTTGGTGGGAAATATTTGTTCTTTCAAAACCATGTTTTCTAAAAAGGATTTGAAAACATTTTTTGTTTAAATGGTGTTTTACATTATTTTAGGGGGTTAATTTATATATTTGAAAAAGATTATTTTTAAAAAAATTGATTTTAAATATTTCATGATATATTAATAAGTTTTCATATCTATTTTCATGAAAAAGTGTTCTCAAAATTATTTTAATCCGTATATTTACATTTTCAAACTATTTTTAAAGAAAAAGGTTTTAAATTTTTTTCCATATCTATTTATGAGTTTTAAAAGTGTTTTCAAAGGGAATGGATTTTAAAATATTTTTAAACCTCTTTTATATGTTTCCAAATCAATTATAAAAGAAAAATGTATTTAAAATTATTTATGTTTCAAAAATAATTTTTCAAAGAGAAATGGATATTTCCATTAAGAAATTTTTACAATTAAATTGAAAAAATCATTCTTTATAAGAAAATTATTTTTAAATGATTTTATAAAAAAATGGAAGTAAATCTATTTTCATTACCAAATGTTTCATGTGATATTTCAAAATCCTTATCCATCTTGGGTGACATAATTTTTTAACTATTATTCACTACTAAGGATATTGCCCACGAATTACATTCATATATAGTATAGAATCACTAATAGACATTTATTTATTTGCAACATGGAATTTGTGATGGGGAATTTTCCATCGTGAATAGTTTCTCGGAGATTTTTTTTGAAAAAACCAGTTGCAAAAGACCTATCATGAATATTAATTATAATGGGCCCATCTAGAAAATATAAAAATTATTATAAAATTGATATTAATAAAATTAAATAAAATAATATTAGTAATACAAATAAAATAATAATAAAAAATAATATCTAATTTTTTTAATAATAATAAAATAATAATAATAATTAAAAAATTATAATAATAATAACATTAATATTAATATAAATAATAATAATATAATATTGATAGTAATAATATATATTAATAATATAATAATAATAATAATATTATTATTATTATTAAAATAATTTTAATAAAATTATTAATAAATATTATAATAAAATAATAAAAATTGATAAAATAATAAAAAACTCAATATTTTCAAAAAAATTAATAATAATAGTAATAGTAAATAATATAATAATAATAATAATAAATAATTTTAATAAAATGATAAATAAATAATAAACTTAGCAAACATAAAAAAAACTAAATAAATATTAAAGTAATAAGATAATAAAAAGTAAAAATAATAAAAATAAAAATAAAAAACATAATATTTGTTACTACATAAAAACACACCATAAAGAAATGTAAATTGATAATATTGAAAAAAATGATTATATTCAAATGTCTTATCAAAAAAAGTGAATATATCAATGAGGGTGAGGGTCCTTTGGAGTAGTCGAGGGAGGTGGAGAAGCTGGAGGAGATGGTAGAGGGAACACTATCCAGAAAACAAGAGTCAAATGTCTCATATTCTTCATCCTCTTCTTGTGTTGATATTCCTTCCATTGACACCTCTCCTTATACTCATGCTGCTACTACTGTCGACAAAGCACTTCCTGCTCCCTACACATACTCTCTATAAACTCACTGTGATCTAGAAACTACTACTAGTATTATGAAGTAGATTATGAGGACTCTCCCTGAGATCCTCTCAAGATACACACTGACTTCAATATGGTACCAAAATAACTTTTAGGCATCAAAAGAGAGCTGATACCAACAACACGGCCTTTCCCTAAGGCATATTGGGTCATCTGCATCCATGATACCAAATCAAATCTTGTTTTACTAGTCATATACACAGTGGTGGCCTAACTCATTGTTACTGTTATAGAGGTCGTGGCCTTATTTGACTCCATAAATTGAAATTTAAAATTATAATAGTTAATTTTTTTTTGTTAATTATAATATTCAAAAAGAAATTTTACATACCACAATATGATGTTGGAAATCTCCTCTAATATCCCTAGTGATAGGATTGTTGTAGATCTTCTTATAAACATAAAAATTCATAATATTATGCTATTTTCCTACCTATATAAAAATAAGATTAATAGTTTATATTTAAAGATATACAAATTAATTAAAAATGTACATATCATATGTTCCCTATGTATTTTAAATGTATGGATAATGGCTCAAAGTCTCACCACCCATCTCCCCTGATTGTTCAAACTACTGATGAACACCTCTGAATACAACCACCCTATTGTTTTATTATGTTTTCCTTATGACATTCCCATTCCTCCATGTTTTGAAAATCATAAACACCCTATCTTAAGGAAAAATTCATTTTCCATAATATTTTTCTTAATAACCAAAATTTACCTTTCCCAATGAAATTTACCCTTTCCAGGTTTTTCATTGTTAATATTTTAGTCTCTCTAAATCCAAATCTTTTTATTCCTTAGTGAAAAATTTTCCTTCACATCTAAAATCTCAGATTTATATAATGTACTTAGATATTGAATATTCTATTTTGTGGATCCAAATTCGTGTTCTGAATTCTCTAAATTTTGGAATCTGAATTCTATGAAATTCAGAATACGAATTATCGGAAATTTGGACTCTCAGTTATCTGAAATTCAGAATACAAATTCTTTATAATATAGACATCGATTCTCTAAAATTCAGTCTCTAAATTCGCTGAAATTTATATACTGAATTACATAGAATCCGGGTTCCGAATTCCATGCAATTAAGACTCCAAATTCCATAGAATTCAGACTCTGAATTCCTATGAATTCTGACTCTGGATTCCTTAGAATTATGACTATAAATTCCTTATAATTTAGGTTATGAATTCCATAGAATTTGGACTCCGTATTCCTTATACATCCAGTTCTGACTTCCTTGAAAACATACTCCGAATTCCTTTGAATTTAGACTCTGAATTCCTTAGAATTCAGACTCCATATTCCTTGGAATTCAAGTTCCAAATTCCTCTAAATTCAGACACTGAAGTCTATTGAATTTTGATTCCAGATTCCTAGAAAAATAGAATCCCAATATCCTTGTAAAAAAGACTCCAAAGGTTAACTTGCTTAGACTCCGAATTTTATTTTTTCCATAGACTCCAAAAAATTGAATTTTTTGATAAACCTTATTTTAATTACCCTTTTTATTGTTATAAAATGAGGCTGTGAATCTTGTTTCTATACAACCGTTGTTTGAGTGAAATGTGTACATGTCCCTCCAAAATTCATGGAAAAATACGACCGTTATAGGATAGATCTGACCATTGGAAATGTGGATATAAATTGGAGGTCATTTGAATGAGCTCAAAACAAGTCGATCAATGTTGAGATTACATGTTGCTGAAGTGATTTCTAGAGAGAGATAATCTCATTCTTTTTTTGTACTGAACATCTTATTCAGATTCCTTCATGCAACTCCAATTCTTGTTTTGTACAACCAAGGGCTTCCAGGGATAGGAAGACAGAGGTGCTGACTACCTTGAAGTATGAGGGCTTGCGGGGATAGCAAGACAGACTCTGATATTCATATCAAGGGATTACCCTAGTTTGGGTAAGATAGACTTTTTTTAATGTATAAATCAAGATAAATTTATCAAAGGTTGTTGGATACCATACTCTTTGGGTTAAAAGATTTCATACATGTTACTTTTACTTATTCAAGTTTATTATCCACTGCATTTTGATTAAAAAGGAAATTATAACTATCTTATACTTTCTTTTACTTGTACTCTTATTAGTAAGATTCTATACACATTAATGTAGAATCCTTGTCCATGTAATCTTTTCTTATGTTTCATTTCCAGAACTGAATTTCAGGAATCTAGTAAGTTTTTAGAACTAAGAGGTCTTGTGAATTTACCTTGTTTAACATTGTTAAACCATATGAAGGTTTATACCATCTTTAAAAGTTCCAAAGAAATTTTTTTAAAAGTATACAATTATCCCCCCTCTTTTACATTGAGAATATATATTCATCTTTTCGATCCCACAATTGGTATCTGAGTAGGTCTCTAAAATACTTATATTCATATTTACATTTTCTTGTTCATGTATTTTCATTGTTCTATATTTTACTTGCTTAGGATATGTTTATCCTTGTTTATAAACATTTATTACTAAAAATATTCCGTGTAAAGTTATTTTCATCTAGATGGAAAGAATGAATGTTGGTTCGATTGACAATCTTAATCCTACTAGACCACCAATATTTGATGTTAATGATTATGAATATTGGAGAGATCGAGTGATGAATTCTTTAATTAATACTGGAGTGGACAACTTTGTAGTTCCTATTATAAATTACATAATACTTCATATGGAAGTCGGAACTTTTATTAATCAAGAAAATTTAGAATATCAAATAAATAATAAGGAATGCAATACGTTGTTGTGTTTCATGAATATGAATATATATATATCCAAATTTCATCTTGCAATGATGAAAATTGTATTTTGATTAAATTGGAGATCCATCATTTTGGAACGTCCAAAGTTATCGAAACTAGATGAGATATGATCAGAGCTAAGTATCATATAATTTTTCTTTCCTTATGGAGAACCAGTGTGAAAGGTACAACAATAGTTTAGGAACATTTTTAATAGTTTACAATCTATGGGTGAAAAAGGTTTAGATTATTAGGCACTAGTGGACAGGATTATAGATATCATGCCTAATTAGTGGAATAAAACGGAACAATTATTGATGAAAACAAGAAAGTCACACTGATTAATCTTGATGATATTTTTGTAACACTTAATCAACACAAGAAAAGAATGAAAAGAGATGCTGATCTAAATAAGAAAAAGAATGAAAATGGATATGTTTCATTTACAACTACTTCAAATCAAATGGAATCCAAGACTCATGAGAGATTAACATGATCCAAATCTAATAGGACTGTTATTCAATCCAAAACCAGTGAATATGATCATTCTGAGAATCAACTGGATATTCTTCCTCTAAGGATGAACAATAAAGTTGGGAAGAAATGATTTTTGTATAGATTCAATAAAAATGACAGAATTGATAAGAAATACTCTGAAACTACTTTTTATGAATGCAAGAGAGTAGTGCATATAAGTCCATATTTTCTTATTCTTATGAGAAAAGACAGAAAGGAAAAGCATTTTGAGAGGAATATAAATAAGTACTATAAAGAAAAATCATATAATGTGTTGAAAGCTAATGAAATCTGGAGTGCCTTTGGTGGTGAGTCTTCAACAGAATCCTCAGAGTACGAATCTTATGGTTAGATGAATATTGTTTTAATAGCCAGACTACCTATTGAAAATAATTGTATAATGGAAAAGGTACACAATGGTGAATCTATAACCAATGAATCTTTGAATTCTATTTATATTGATAATAAATATTATAAATTTTTGGATGAATAATATTCTTCTTATTAAGATAATACTTCAGCTACATATGAATAATTGTCTCGGTTTTCTATGCTCTATGAGAATGAAAATTCTAAATTCAATAAAAATATCGATAAAGAAAATTCTAGTATTTCTATTCGTACTAATTAAATATCATATCATTCTAATGATCTTGATAAGAAAATTTATGACTTAGAAAAAATTTTGAAAACCCTTGAGGAGGTTAATTCAGAGAAGGACAAACATTCTAAAGATATAGAAAATGTAATTTCTAAGAAAAATGTTTTCAAGACTAACTCTAGTGCTAAAACTAATGTTTTTGAGGATAAAAACATAGTTATTAAGCTAATTTCAAAAATATTTTTTTTGAGGAAGTGTTTTTCAAACTTTACCATACATAAAGAAAATTTTGAAAAGATTTATTCCCAAATTCGACCTCTAAGGAATAATTATGGATTTGGTTACACTCATTAAATACATGTTTTTAGTAAAAATTAATTTTTCCTCAAACTGGTCAATTTTTCACTAAGTCTCAGTGTGGTGGGAATTGGGAAAAAAATTGTTCCTTAAACAAAACTCGGTTCTTAGGATTTCAAAAAGCATATTTTTCCATGAAAAATTGGATTCATAAAATTTTTCTTTCTGAATATTTCAGATCTAATAAAGTTTGGGTACTGAAATTTTGACACTCTTTTAATCAGGAAAGTAAAGATAGTACCAACAACAAGACATGGTACATGGATAATGGATGTTCCCGGCACATGAATGGTAACAAAAACTTCTTTGAAAATATTTTCAAGACTAAAGGTGGAAAATTAACTTTCAGAGATAATGCTCAGGGAGAAATTATTAGTATATATAATATTGTTATTCTTGAAAAAACATTGATTTCAAATGTTTTATTCTTTAAGAGCCTTAATCCAACCTTATTAGCATATGTTAATTATGTGATGAAGGTTTCCTTGGGAATTTTAGTAATGACAATTTTTTAGTACACAATTCCAAGGAAGAGTTTTTTCTTTCTTCCCATATGAAAGAGATTGTATACACACTAAACATAAAAGACCTTAGGAGCCATGATCTACCTTGTCTTAGTGCAATGGAAAATCATTATTGGTTGTGTCATAGAAGGTTAATAAACTATATCCTTAGAAACCTATGAAAATATTCTATGAAAAGAATAGTTAAGGATCTAACAGAGCAAAGATTTGATTCCTCAAAAGTTTATTATCCTTATCAACATGGAAAGAAACATAAATCGAGTATTAAATCAATCGGTGACGTATCAACTACGAATTCTTTACAGTAAGTTCATATGGATCATTTTGGTCCAACAAAAACTAGATTCATTGGAGGAAAAGATTATGTATTTGTCTTAGTTGATGATTACACTAGATTTAAATGTTTCTATTTTTTAGAAAATAATTATGAAGATATTTCTTATTATAAAATTTTTATATCCCAAGTTAAAAATGCAAAAAACCATCCATTTATAACTATACATAGTGATCATGGACGAGATTTTCCAAATTTTGATTTTTAATCTTTTTTAGTAGAAAAGGCATTACTCATAACTTCTCAGAACCAAAAAAAACTAAAAAAATTGATTTTGTTAAAAGAAGAAATAGTATTCTTTAAGAGATTACATGAACCATGTCGAGTGAATATTCAGTAGAAAAATATTTTTGGGATGAAGTTATAAGTTCTACTTTCTATACTATAAATCGTGTTTGATTAGACCTTTTTATTAATAAAACAATATATGAGTTATAGAATGGTAGAAAACGTAGACATTCCTACATCAAGGTTTTTGGTTTCAAGGTATTCATTCAGAATAAAAGAGATAATATAAAGAAATTCTCACCAGAATTTGATGAAGGAATTTTCTTAGGCTAATCTAAAACATCTAAGGCTTATATGGTTTTCAATGTAAATACTTGTACTGTTGATGAAATAGTACATGATAAATTTGATGAATCTAATCCTTTTGTTTTTAAACAACCTCAACCTATATCCTTATATGTGTTTTCAAAAACTAATTATCAACCCTTGATAGAAGATTCCTCTCATAATGAAAAATGTTCACGAAAATGTTTCTAAAGCATTTACCTTAGAGGCTTTCATACCATAAATTGATGAACATGTTTTACAAAACTCAAATCAGTTGTTTCTTATAAAACATCCAAGATATAGAATCATCTGTGATGTAAATCAACCTGTAAAGACTAGAAGTTCCTTAGGAAATTATGTATAAAATCTAGATTTCATTTCCCTATTAGAACCATAAATCACTGATTAAGATTTAGGTGATTATGATTTTATAAATTCTATACAAGGTGATCTAAATTAATCCAAAAGGAATAAAGTATAAACCTTGGATGAATGACCTAAGGAAACATCTGTTTTTGTTGTAAAATGGGTCTTCAGAAATAAGTGCGATGAAAATGGAATAATAGTAAGAAATAAAGTTATATTGGTTGCTAAAGGCTATAATCAACATGATGGAATGGACTATTATGAAACCAATGCTCTAGTAGATAGGCTTGAATTTATTGGTATTTTACATGCCTTTGTAGCATTATTCAATTTCAAACCTTTTCAAATGGAGGTTAAATGTTCTTTCCTTAATGGTTATGTTCAAGATGATGTTTTTGTTTTACAATATCCTATTTTTGAAGATTCAAAACATCCTGAACATGTTTTTAAACCAACCAAATCTTTACATGGACATAAACAAGCTCCAAGAGCCTGGTATGATAGACTTAAATGATTTTTTCTTAAAAATAATTATGTTAAGGGAAATGCCGATCCAACCTTTTTTATAAGGAAAGATATGAAAAAAAATTTATTGTTCAATTTTATGTCTATGACAATATATATGGTTCAACTCAGCAATCTTAAACTGATTTCATTGCGGATCTAATGATATCTGAGTGTGAAATAAGTATAATGGGTGAGTTATCATTTTTCTTGGTTTTCAAATTTCTCAAAAACCAGAAGGAATCTATATATACTAACATAATTACATTAAGTATCTTCGTAATAAGTATGGTTATGGAAACACTAAGAGTATAATTACCCCCATTGGTACCTCAAATTCACATGATCTAGGTGAAGATGGAAAACCAGTAGATCAAACATCATTTATAGGTATGATAGGAAGTCTACTTAACATGATAGCTGGTCCTCGAGACCTAATGTTTTTGGTATGCTTATGTGCATGATATAAATCCAATACTATGAAATATCACTTAATGGTAGTGAAAATGATTCTTTTCTACTTAAAGGGAACCATGTATTTTTGACTCTTTAGTACTTTTGGAAATGATTATTTTTAATAAGTTTTTTAGATGATGACATTTGTTTATGTAATATGTATAAGAAAAATACATATAGAGCTCTTCATTTCTTAGGATATTCATTAGATTCTTTGTCAAGAAAAAAGTAACAGTCATTAGCACTTTCCACTGCTGAAGTTGAATATGTAGTAGCTGGAAGTTGTTGTTCTCAAGTGTTGTGGATGCAACACACACTCATAGACTATATTATGAGTATTACCAAAATAGAAATATTGTTTGATAATATTAATTCCATATCCTTAATTAAAAACCATGCACATCACTCTCGTGAAAAACACATAGATATTAGGCATCACTTTCTTAAGGATCACACACAAAAAAGAGATATCATTCTTCATGTTATTGGAACACAATTTCAGCTTTCTTATATTTTCACAAAATCTTTATCATCCAATATATTTGAATACAATAATAATGGTTAATAATTTTAACTATAAGGTAATATTCTATATTAATTTCTTGTTGAAACCTATCCCGTTACAGAAATAAACTCATTTTCATAGGGGGAGTACAATTTCTTGTTAGCCAAAATTTGCATAGTAAAAATTTTCATTGTCAATATTTTTTGTAGATAAAATTTTCGTACTTAAAATTATCATAGTTATAATTTTTGTAGTTAAAGTTTTCGTTGTTAAAATTTTCATAGTCAAAATTTTCATAGATAAAATTATTGTGGATAAAATTTTCATATTTAAAATTTTCATAGTTAAAATTTTCATTGTTAAAATTTTCATAGTTTAATTTTTCAGAATCAAAAGTTTTTAATGAATAATTTTCCTTATTACGAATAATCTTCCTGGAAATCTGAAAGGTATGTTTCATTTACAATGTTTTCGTATTTATCTTTTACTTGTTGGAATTATATTTTTGTTTTTAAAATTTTGGGATTCACATTTACTTAAATTTGAATGTTTTTCCTAAAAACCTCAAAAGATCAGAATCTTTCAAAATTCTTTTTCGGCTCTCATCTCAATCATCAGATCATCTCAAGAAGTTTTCAATTTTTGGATATAACGGGGAAGATGAACCATTGCTAAAATTTCCTATATAATGTACCCAAATAGTCATCCCACATTTAATTTTAATCATTCACATGCTAAAGCCATGCCTTTTTTTTAAAGTCGTTTCGGATTTATAAATTTCCCTTCCTTCCGAATGTCTACTTAAGCTTCTTCTTATAAAGAAATATCATCTGTTAAGGAAATTTACAAGTGGAAAATCAACCACTAAATGTTAGTTGATCCGATGTTTAATACCAAGTATGATTCCATTGTTTCTAAGAATATCAACCTGAATAGATGGGAGAGTTCAGGTATATCAAAACCAAGAGCACTGGATTCTGTGTATCTAGGATTGTTGGTTGAAATCAATGAGACATTTTTTTTTCCAATGATGGAGGAAGAGATAAAATTTCTTTGAAGACCTATGGAATGCGATACTCTATTTCTTATAATATGGAAGAAATTATGATAGTAATTACTTATTAAGGATAAGTAGTGTTTTTCTCACACAAGATACATGATAAAACAAGATCTTTTGACAAAAATAGTATTTATATTGTCTTGGTCTTTCAGAGGTAAAGAATCAGACAATTATTCATCTCCCTAAAAATTTTCGGATTCATCATCTATCGGTTCGAGGTTTTCTCATTCTGAGAAAAAGAGACAGGGATACTATGATGAAAAGTGATAAGTTTGTTCTGGATTTCCTAGTGAACCTATAAAAGATAAACGTAGTTAAGCATAACTTGGATTTTATTGAGAATATAATGAATGGAAATGTGAAGTCTCGGAATTTCATGTATCTGACCATTCTTTAAAAGTTCATTGTTCTTTGTCTTCAGTATTTCAATATTCCGTGATGTTCTAAGATGAAAAATTTTAAGGTGATGCTTTTGAGAGACGATACTCTAAGGAGGATGAATATTGGAATTAAAAGTCAATATAAATAATGTCATGACTTGTTGGAAGTATATGTTGACACTCTATCAAAAAAGCCAGATGTGGCTGAAACTTTTAATAATTGTGGAAGGAAGAGGAAGTTTAAGGAAGCCGAAGAGAAAGAAAAATCACCAGTGGCTAAGAAACTCTGTCAGCACCCCCGATTCCAATGAAGAAAAGAGAATATCTAGATGAGGTAGTGGCTAAGTAATGAGAAGATTAGAACAGGAAGGAAGGGGAGACTAAGTTAAGCTTGGACCCTACTGAGGAAAAAACATAGAAGGAAAAGGCTATTGATAATCTTGAAAATGGACAAAAAGAGAATAGGAAAAAGAAGAAGATGAAGGAGACAGAGATAGTACAATCCCTTCTTAAGGCTTCTGAAAAAGTCTCTGAAAAAATTCAATTACCAGCATTGTTTTTTATTGTACCTTTTCCAGAGACTTCAGGAAATAAATTTTGTGATTCCGGAATGACATCAAGAAGAAGAAATAGTGCATGAAAAGAAGTGAGAAAAGAATATGAATAATGGAGTGTTGATACCGAAGATATAATAAAAAAATTATAAAACTATCATGATAAGGATAGACCTTCTGAGAAGTTATCAATCTATTCTTCCAATGTCGATTCTTTGAAACTTTTTACCCTAGGAAATGATTATAGGGGTGAGAAAAAAGTGAATAAGATGTCTAAAAACGAATGTAGCAATCAAGATTTCATTCAACTAGGGGATATTGAGGCAGGAGCTAAGAAGGAAGAAGTTAATGAAGATAAATTTTTTCACCTATCAGATAGTGAACATGAAAATCATAATCAAGACGAAGACATTCCGAAAGATGATATGGGAAAACAGGTGATAGTTGATACACCTAGAAATTCTATGGTAATGAATAAAAAAGTGTGTGCTTCACCGATGATGAAGGATGTTGAAATAAAAAACGAATCCTCACCAAACAAATTATCGGATTCTAAATCACCTTCCATTTTCCATGAATATTTTGTTCAGCCTTTAAAGAATCCATTCGGGACAATTCCAATATTCCCTAGTGTAGAATCTAGATGTAAGAAGCTTCAACATATGTTAAATCAAAAATCGGAATCAGTATCCATTGTGATTCATAAATTTGTCAGTCTCGATGAATACATCAAGACCATTCCCATTGGATACGAGGAACATAAAAGATCATTCAAGAAGATGACTAGATGGTCAAAGAAGAGAATATAAGAGTTGATAACTTTGATGAATTTCAATATAGTGTCATGGATTATTTTTAAACTGATGATGTGAAGATCAAGGATCTCACTAATAGTTTTGAGTAAAAGCTATCTCTTGAAAAGTCTTCTTGGAAGCATGAAGTGAATGATCTGCATGGGAAATTGAATTCAATTTCTCAAAGTTGGAAGAGATAAAGGGATCTCATAATTGAGATGGAAGAGAAGATTCTTAAGTAGGAAGAAGTCTTGAAGGCTCAGGCGGAATATCATAATGCTTAGGAAGATAAAATTAAATCCTTATAGAAGAAAACCAAAGAATAAGATCAGTTTCTCAAGTGTGTAGAAGACGATCACAAGGAGCCCAAGAAGCTAATGACTATTGTGATGAATCTTATGAAAATGAAGAATGAAGGATAATATTTTCCAAATCTGATGTTTTGTAGTATTTTTTTGTACAAATTCATTCATTCCAAATGAAATTCTTATTGCACATTATTTTTTTGGTTGTTTAGTACTAATCATTCAGGTACCTTATTTTTATTTCAATTCCTTATATTTCTTTTTGACAATAAAAAATCGGGATAAAGGAATGTAAAAAAAGAATACTTAGTAACGAATAAATTTCCCCATGTAAGGTGGAGTTCATCTAAGTTGAATTTTTCATCTTGAAGTTTTTCATATACAAAAAAAAAAGAAAAATATCATTCAGGAAATTTTGAATACGATCCTTACTATTTACAAATCCTAAGTGTGAGTTAGTCATATTCACATTGATCTATAAGTAAAGGGAGATATGTTTTTATTTATAATCCCAAAAAATTTCTAAGTTATTATATTCATTTTCGAAAGGATATTTGTGCCTTCCAAAAAGGGGGATATTGTTGAGTCAGTAAGGTTTCTTTATGAATTCAATTCTTTCATGTTTTGAAAATCACAAACACCTTATCATAAGGAAAAATTATTTTTTCCCTATGATTTTTAATAATAAGGAAAATTTTCCTTCCAAAAGAAAACTTATCCTTACCATGTTTTTCATTGTTCATATTTTAGTCTCTCTAAATCTAAATATTTTTTTCCTAACTGAAAAATTTTATTTCAAAACTTAAATCACATAATTATATAAAGTACATAGATATTTTATAATCTATATTAAGGATCCATATTTATGTTCCAAATTCTTTGAATTCAGAATCCAAATTCCCTAAAATTTATAATCCGAATTTTCTAAAATTCATTCTTCGAATTCTAAGAAATTATGACAATGATTTCTATGAAATTCAGACATTGAATTCTCTGAAATTTAGAATCTAGATTATAAGAAAATATTTTACCGAATTCCATAGAATTCCGGGTCGAAATTCCTTATAATTCAGACCCTGATTTCCTTAGAATTCAAACTCCTAATTCCATAGAGTTCAGGTTCCGAATTCGTTACAATTTAGACTCTGAATTCCATAGATTTATGGTTCTAAATTCCTTGGAATTCATATAAAGAATTATTTATAATTCAATATATGATGTCCTTAGAATTCAGACTCTGAATTCTGTAGAATTTAGGTTCTTAATTCCTCAGAATTCAGACTCTTAAGTCTATATATTTATGATTCCAAATTCCATTAAAAACAGAATCCATATATCCTTGTAATATATACATCGAAGGTTTACATGATTAGACTTTGAATTTTATTTTTCCATACACTCCAGAAAATGAATTTGTTTGAGAAACTTAATTTACTTACCCTAGTTATATTTATAAAATGATGTCGTACATTCTGTTTCTAACCAATAATTGTTTGAGTGACATGTGTACATTTCCCTCCAAAATTCATGGAAAAATATGATACTAGGAGGAGGGAGTCGACTGTCGTAAATGGGCCAATAAATAGGATCTCATTTGAATGAGCTCAAGACACATTGATCACTCTCGAGATTACATGATGTTGAAGTTATTTATAGAGAGAGAGACTCTCATGATTTGTGCATATTGAACATCTTTTTCAGATTGTTTCGTGTGAATCTGATTGTTGTTGTGTACAATCGAGGGTTTCTGGGGATAGGAAGACATAGGTGTCGACTACCATGAAGTTTGACGGCTTGTGGGGACAGCAAGACATACTTCGATATTCTTATTGAGGTATTGTCATGGTGTGGGTAAGAAAATCATTTTTGAAAGTATAAATCAAGGGACTTTAATCCAGGGTTGCTGGATACCCTACTCATTGTGTTAAAAGAATTCAGAATTGTTACTAGTATTGTTTCAATTTTGCTTTTTGCTGTATTTTGATTAATAAAGAATTATAACTATCTTATACATTATTGTACTTGTATCTGATTAATATAATTTTATACGCTTTATGTTGGAATCTTCTTCCATGTAAACATTTTTTTATGTTTCATTTCCAAATCCATATTTTTGGAATATTTCAAGTTTGTAGAACTAAGAGGTCTTGTGAATTTACCTTGTTTAACGTTGTTAATTGATAGGAAGGTGTATAACATCTTTAAAAGTTCCAAAGGAATTTTTTTAAACATATACAATTCACTCCCCTCATGTATATTGAGAACTACATTAATATTTTCGATCCAACACACCCATCTAGTGTGAACATAATCCATCCCAAACTTGAGATGAAATGTAATCAGGTCGGTGGGCACATCCAGACGAATCTAACTATATGAATCCTACTTTAGTCATCCTCCCCTCAAATTGTACAACACCTGAAGACAACAATCACAGATAAATACCTCCCATTCCTCATAGATAGATTCATGCATTGTCTCATCATTGGGATTTAATAAACCCTATAAATAATAAATAACATCAAGTTATTAATTAAATAAAATTTAAAATAAATATTATTTATTTTCATACTTGCCAATTATAAAAAATTTGGTGATGAACATTGATGGTAATCTGATCCAACGTTACCCATGATCTAGAAAAATAATTTCACAATATAGCTCTTCCCTGTCCAAAAAATATATGTGAAAAGCTATGAAAAAAAGAACAAATACTAATTTTTTTATATAAATAAATAAATTAAAACTAATTACAACTAACTAAAATAC
This sequence comes from Viscum album, assembly GCA_963277665.1. NCBI lineage: Eukaryota > Viridiplantae > Streptophyta > Magnoliopsida > Santalales > Viscaceae > Viscum > Viscum album. The sequence continues at coordinate 457,967,907 of OY728161.1, read as the reverse complement.
ACATGTAAAAATACATATTCATTTGTGGGTAGAAGGAAATACATAGAAGTCACTTGAGTATTGGTTTATGAATCATCAATATAAAAAGCCCATGACCCCTCAAGGTCTTTGCTGAACCGTAAGCAGTATTAGGGTAGGATTATCTTAACTCATGCTCTTTATTAGGCAAATCATCCACTTACGACTCACTAAACAGATTTGGGTCCAAATGAAAAGCGAAATTACTGCTGTTAGCAAATAGTTAAAAAATTAAATATTATATATAGATATATAATATATATGATTATAACCATCATTTAACCATTTCAATTTTAATCTCAATTTTCATCTTCATATCTAAAAATGTCAATATCCTCATATTTACCCTTAGTAAAATCAATTTCCAAATGAGTTTCAATTTTATCATCTCTTTTCATTTTTAAATTTTTTACATCAATAACATTATCATCCCCATCGAATATTAACATTGGGGTTTATCATTGATATTCATGTCTCTTCATGGAAAATATGGATTTGGAGTAGCCTCTTGAAAAAATTAAATTCCATTCACTTCAACAGAACCACATTTATTTTGAATTATCTTATTTTCCTAATATTTCAATTTTATTATGCTTCACCAACCACTTAACTATTTGGAAGTAACAATATAGTTTTCATAATAATTTTTTTTGTCCCTAATGATCTAACACAAATAATTCATTTACTAAAAGAAGATATTTATATTTAATATCAATTATTACATGTCATGGATGAACATGAAAGACTCTCTCAGTATCCAACCACTAAAATTTAAACATTGTTATGTAACCTATCATATATAACATATTTCAATTATTTCTTCAAGAATGTCATAAATTTCAACTTCACATTATCTATGATGAGATCCTCTCAAAATAACACCAATATTCATTTTTCTATTCCTTATATGTATGTTCATGAAATTGAAAATCATTAACCACATATGCATTATATGATATAACCATTTTGGATTATGGGTTACTCAATATACCAAATCGATTATAAATTTTATAAACACATTGAGATACCAGAATTTTTTAAATCAATTATCAATATAATAAGTAATAAATTGATTTTATATGTTAAACCATAAAAAATATATTCTAAAATTTGTTAAAACCAGTGAGAGAAATAATGTTGTTGGTGTTATTCAAGATCAGCTACTATAATTTGTGGGAACTATTTCTTGATATGATTATCATACAATCTAAATACAAAATAATTTTAATTATTTATAACAAATATTATATAATATGTGATATAAGAACTCGAAATAAAAATGGAATAATTTCATCGTAGTTGAGTAGATTATATATATGATACTTGTGATGTTCATTATCTGTAATCCATCATACATGAACTCCAATAAAGCTATGTTCAGGATGATCAAAAACAGATAATTTATTTTTCATTTCATCATCAATATTTCTCTCATTTCGGTTCATGCGGGAATGTTTTGATGGATATTTAGGTTTAAAATAATGATAGAAGAAAAATGAAATTTTCTTCTACAAATAAGCATATGTAATATATCCTTCACTAGATGCTTTGTTACATTCATTTTTATTCAATACGTACATACATCTCTTCAAACGGTATATACATTAGAATTTCACTAGACCTCCTAATTTTTAGTCATGAGGAAAATTTAATTTAAAATTTTACAATGAATCAAATAAAATCAGGGGGATGGTTTCATTGAATTTATATATAATTAGAACAATATCTTTTTATAAACTTCTCAGTGAATTATGTTCTATTTTCACTATAATAATGTATCAGAAAAAATATGGTTTTTCTATTAGTGCATCCCAAATAATAGAATTTAATAAACCTCTAAATACAGTCACTATATGTGTTTCAAATGTAACCTAACACTCATAAATTTTTAATCTAGGAATTTGGCTATTACGGACACATCTAGAAAAATTAGAAACATAACCATCTGTATGCCTCAAATTTGCAATCCTCTGTCAAAATATTATATGATTTTCTTTATAAACTATATAATCTACTTTTGTCTTCATTAACATTTGTGAACACTTATTTTCAAACATTTCTAGTCTTATTCACCAATAAATATGGTAAATATTTAATCATACATTTACATTTTCTATGGTCTTACTTGTTATATCAAGAACAATATAAAATATATTATAAAAAAATTGTTCTTAATGTGCATGATAACCAACATGTCACTAACAAATAAATAAGTCCAATATAGAAGATCCCAAAAAATGTTCTGTTTTATACGATTGTGTTATTTCCAATGTCATAAATCTTCTATTGGATTATATTCAGTCAAAATGTAATGGGATATAATGAAGAGATAATGGATTTTAACTCAATATCTGAGTTCATTTTTCGAGTTCTATCTCTTTCAATTGTGCCATTTCTAAAATGATATATGTTCCCTTGAAAGGGATGGTCATTTGGAAAAAATCATCAATGACAGTTGAAGAAGAAAGGGTTTTCCCATTTACAAGAATAAATGATTTTATTTCTCTCAAATAGTATATATAGTATTTTGTACCATGTTTACTCTAACCTAATTACATGTCACAAGCTGGGAAGTAAATAATTTTCAACACTAATGCATCTTTCATTATGAAATATTGGTTTTCAAAAATATCATATGTATAGATACCATTACTCCATGATAAATTAAATTCATCAATCAATGGATTCAAATAAACCTCGATATTAATTTTCTAATATCTGGTAATTAATAAGTTCAAAAAGATATAGGGAATATTAATTAGCATCCAAGTAGGTAAATTATACAGATTCATAAAGACATGCCCACAATAATATTGACTACTGTAATAACCAAATGGATAGAAATCATTAGTAGAAAGACCCAATCATATATTTAAAACATCCAAAGCATTATATAAATGAAATTGGTCAAAAACATTTCATGAATTGCCAGCAGTAGGATATTTTTAACATGTACGAGATGAAATATTAATTTTTTCCCATTACATTAATGACTTTATGTTCTGAGAGATAAATAAACACCGAAATCTGAGTGTAATCGGGAAATACAACAATTATTATATAGGAATCAATCCAGAAGTCCCAAGTTGATCCACATTATACCTTGACTTTCCACATATAGGGAAACTAATTAACAAATCATTATCACAAATTATTACTAATTATTAATAATTATTAGAAATTTTTACAAATAATTACAAATAATTACAAATTATTAATAATCATTACTAATTATTAATAATTATTAATACTTATTACTAATTATTTCTATTTATTAACATTTATTACTATTTATTATTATATATTACTATTTATAACTATTTATAACTATTTATTAATATTTATTAATATTTATAAAAATTCATGACTATTTTTTAGTAATTAATATAAATTATTACTATTTAACACCATTTATTGCTAATTTTTACTAATTATTACTAGTTATTACTAATTATTACTAATTAATACTAATTATTAATAATTATCTCCATTTATTACTATTTACCACTAATTATTAATATCTAGCACTAATTATTATGATTTAATACTATTTATAACTATTTATTACAAATTATTACTAGTTATTACTATTTACTACTTTCTAATAATAATTAATACTATTTATTACTATTTTAAGTAATTATTACTAATATTTACTAATTATTACTAATTAGTACTATATATTAACATTTATTACTATTTGTTAGTACTTATTACTACTTATTAATATTTATTAATAATTACCCCTAATTATTAATAATTACAGCTAATTACAGCTAATTGTTTCTTATTATTACTAATTATTACAAATTGTTACTAATTATTACTATTTATTACAATTTATTACTATATAATAGTATTTAAAGCTAATTATTACTTTTTACCACCAATTATTTCTATTTATCAATAATTATTACCATTTACCCCAAATTATTACTATTTACTGTTAATTATTATCAATTATTAATTAGTACTAATATCTATTAATTATTACTGTTTATTAGTATATATTTCAATTTATTACCTTTTATTACAATTTTTTTATAATTGTCACTAATTTTTACAAATTTTTACTTATTTCTACTAATTTTTCCTAATTATTATTAATTAATACTAATTAATACAAAATAAAACTAATGATTTCAAATTATTACTGTTTATTATAATTTATTGCATTTTATTACTATTTATTAATATTTATTAATATTTATTATTAATTATTTGTATTTACTAATATTTATTACTATTTATTACTAATTACAACTAATTAGTACTAATTATACCTAATTATTACTAATTACCCCTAATTATTACAAATTATCGCTAACTATTACAAATTATTACAAATCACAAATATTTATTACTAATTATTACTAAAACTGCTAATTATAATATTTACTAATTTTTGCTAACTATTACTATTTATAACTATTTATTACTATCTATTACTAATTATTACTAATTATTACTAATTATTACTATTTATCACTATTTATAAATATTTATTACTGATTACCAGTAATTTTTTACTACTTGCCACTAATTATTAAAAATTATTACTAATTTCCACAGAGAAATCATAAATATCACTAATTATTACTAATTATTACTAATTATTAAAAATTATTACTAATTATTACTAATTATTAATAATTATTAATCACTAATACTAATTATTACTAACTATTACTAACAATTCTTGTTTATTAGTATTTGTTTCTATTTATTACTATTAATTACTAATTACCACTAATTAATAAAAATTACTGTCAATTACCACTAATTATTACTAATTATTTTACTAATTGTTACTATTTACTACCAATTACCGCTAATTACCACTAACTATTACGTTTTACTTCTAATTATTACTAATTATTTCTATTTTTTACTATTTATTACTATTTATAACTATTTGTTACTATTTATAACTATTTATTACTAATTATTACTGTTTGTCAATATTTATTACTATTTGGTGTTATTTATTAATATTTAGTACTAATTTCCCTTATTTTTACTAGTTACCACTAATTGCTGCTTATTATTAATAATGATTATTAATTATTACAAATTATTACTTATTAGCATTAATTTTTACTATTTTCTAATAATTATTACTATTTACCGCTAATTATTGTTAATTATTAATAATTATTACTAATTTCTTTTAATTATTACTATTAATAACTTTTTATTCGTATTTATTTCTATTTCTTACTAATTGATACCAATTGTTACTAATTATTACTTTTTATTATTATTTATTACTAATAATTACTAATTATTCCTAATATTTACCAATTAATACTATTTATTAAAATTTATTATCATTTATTAATATTTATTAATATTTATTACTATTTATTACTATTTATTACAATTTATTACCAATTACTGCTACACATTACTAAATAATGCAAATTATTACTAATTACAGCTAATTATTACAAATTACCACAAATTATTGCAAATTACCGCTAATTATTTGTAATTATTATATATCACGAATAATTATTACTATTTATTACTATTTATTTCTATTTATTTCTATTTATTACTAATTGTTAATAATTTTTACTATTTATTAGTATTTATTACGATTTACAAATATTTATTAATAATTACCACTATTTTGGACTGAATACTACTAATTATAAATATTTTCCACAAATTATTTCTAATGATTACTAATTATTATTATTAATTACAATGTATTACAATGTATTACTAATTATTACTAATTATTACTAATTATTACTACTTATTACTAATTATTTCTATTTATAACTAATTATTTCTATTTATAACTAAATATTACTTACTGAAAGTGGTCCAGGAGTCACGTGAATCTGCCTATACCAAAATTTATTAAAAATATAAGACATCAACATGAAAAAGACTCATCCAAATATAAAAATTTCACAATAGTAAAATGACGTCAACATCAATGATCAAATGTTTCATCATCTGATTCTCATTCTAACTTCGTGTTCTTCTAATTGAAAAGAACAAAATACTTTCCCTTACTTTTACCTGCTCCAGGGTGAGCTTCTTAAAACAAGACGACTGACCACATCCATGTTCACCATGTCCTCAACCATGATTTTTTTGGATGAAAAACCTATTACCATATCATAGGATGCAGCTAATCCCCTTCTCGTTCTACCCTCTATGAAAAAAGGGCATTCCCGCCCAAAGGAGATCCCCTACTGGTGACATCCTTCAGAACAGGGGAGGCATAAATCCCTATTACACTCATCCCGTAGCTGGATAAGGAATGATCCTGCACCAGTTCCTCATCCACTTCTTTTTGTACATCCCCCTCAAAATCAGATTGACCAAAGTCAGCAAGCACTTACAACTGGTTCAATAGTAATATTGGGTCTGCGTTTGGAAGAAATAATGGCATCCATGAATGAAACAATGCCACCTTCAGTGCTTTAACTAGGAGGTCCCTCATTTTCCGAAGGGGAATGTATGCCCCTTCAATGAAGAATCCATCTCTATATCATTGACAATGATGTGATCATTCATAGCATATGTCCTGAAAAATTTCATATCAGAAGGTTGCAAAATTAACTACTTGTGTGACAGGGATGTTTCAGACATTCCTAGATTTGGAGACCTCACACACTACATCCATGTAAAATTTACAAAAGGGTGGAATTAATTCATATTTAAAATGGATAACATTTTTATCACCATTTTCCACTAGGGTGGCATAATCAGACAAAGGGTTAAGCATTTCAACATCCATAAGAACTCGAGCGATGTATCCAAATTCCCCTTCGACATTGATTTTATCCATTTTAATTAGTGCACCAATATAGGATACAACGACATTTAGAATAATAAGATGAAAAAAACGTGGCGGAGACCATGATTTCGAATCCAGATTTTCATAGATGTATGTTTTTTAGAACGTTAGTTGAAACTCCGATCCATAGTTGAGATGTGAAAACCCCCTCGATTAACCACATAGAAATTGAACCTCGAAGAACAATCCTGATCATGCTCATTAAAAAATATTAATAAAAATATCCACTTCTAATGGGGAAAATTCACTAATTGGAGATTCCCCAAATCCGAGAGAGCAACAACATAACCTCCTTAGTGTTTAATGGTTTATCCCCATTAGTAAGAATCAGTCGCCCAATCAGAGAAAAGTTACATGTATCCAACTATTCTTTAAGTGTGTCAGGATTGGATAAAACATTGAAGGAACCATTTCAAGGTCTAGAAATAACCTCATGAGGGATGACATCATCTGCATGAGAACCTACTTTTGCTTGCAGATTTTAACAATAATGTGAATCAGAAAAATAAATACCATTATGAAGTGGTTTCGACAAACGATGTCCAAATATGCCAAAAACATGAGATTGATCAACCCTTTTCGACATATCTGGATCGCATGATATAGTGGAAACAACACAGTTTAAATTTGGATCCTCCAACATTTTACATCCAGAATTCGGAGCTGAATCCTATTGATCTAAAGCCCAGTGATCACCAAGCTGCTTTGTAGGGTCAAAAAACTAGCCACCAGAAGCGGGGTCACCACTCCAACTATGTAGTGCTTCCACTAAGGGTAGATCATCAACACACTTGTCCGGTCCCTATCGTAGTGCATCAACAGACAGGATAAGGCCAGGTCACATCGCTTTGATGGATGATCCAAGGCCAGATCAAATCGCTATTACGAATGAACCAGAATCATGTGCATCACTATAGCTATATCATAACGCCTAGATATGTTCACAATCATTATCAGCCACCCCCAATATTGTTAGCATCCAAGAACAATGAAACCATCACAAAAGAACCAATAGGAACTCCCCTCCCCTCTCCTCCGCATCTATCCATTTTTTCCAAATAGCATCATTATTTATTACTAATTATTACTAATTATTTTAAATTGGTACTAATTATTAAAAAATATTACAAATTAATACTATTTACTACAAATTTTTACAATTTATTATTACTTTTTACAATTTATTACTAATTTCTGCTAATTATTACTAATTACCACTAATAACTGCTAATGATAAATAATTATTAATAATTATTACTAATTACTACTATTTATTACTATTTATCACTATTTATTATTATTTACCACTATTTATTATTAATTATCACTAATTATTACGATTAACCGCTAATTGTTAAAAATAATATTTCTTTATCACTAATTTATTCTAATTATTAATATTTATAACTATTTATAACTATTTATTACTATTTACTAAAAATTATTACAAATTATTACAATTTTATTAATATTTATTAATATGTATTAATATTTATTACTAATTAAAACTAATTATTACCCATTACTGCTATTTATTACTAATTATGGATAATTATTACTAATTACCTATAATTATTTCAAATTACTGCTAATTATTACAAATCACTACTAATTATTGTTACTATTTATTACAAATTACAGATAACTATTACTAATTATTAATAATTACCCCCAATTACCATTAATTATTACTAATTATTACTAAATATTACTAATTATTACTAATAATTAATATTTTTTATTATTTTTTACTAATTATTACTAATTGTTACTAATTATTAATAATTTTTACATACTATTACTATTTATAAGTATTTGTTACTATTTATAAATATTTATACCTGATTGTCACTAATTAAAACTAATTTTCACTAAATAACGATATTATTACTAATTATTATTAATTAGCGCTAGTTATTACTAATTACCCCTTATTATTACAATTATTTTCAGTTTATTTCAAATTAATACTAATTAATAATAATTAAGACTAATTAATACTAATTAATACTAAATAAAATTAATAATTAATAATTATTACTATATAATAATAATTAATAATAATTAAAATTTATTTACTACTAATTAATTCTAATTACACATAATTATTATTAATTATTGATAATAGAACCAAATTGTTTAAAATGGATATTATTAACTTTTTAACAAAAAAAATTCAATCTCAATGAAACAACATATTTGTAAAAATAAATGATGAAAAAATAGGATCTATTTTTAATATAATTTAATTTTCGTTAATTAACAATAATTAAAACTAATATAAAATAAAATCAATGAACTAAAAAATAAAATCAATAGATAAGTACCTTAATAATGAACCTTTTATAGGATGTAGGGCTTTAAATTTTTACTAATGAAAAATTTTAATCATTAAAAAAATTTATGAGAGAAATATGATAGTTGAGAGGGATAGTGGAGTTGAGAGAGTTTTGAAATGGGGAAAACCTAATGGGTGTATGTATTTAGGTTAGATTATTTACGAGAGGATTCCCATTGCCAATGCTAACCCTTATTAATTTTTTTCAGCAGTTAAATTTTTTTTGCGAATGGAGATAAATCCAATCGCAATTACACGTCCTACAGTTTTATGTCCACCATGTGACAAACCTTTTACTATGAGATATCTATTCACATCGCAAATAGTTAGTTATTTTTTACAGGAACCTGGTATCACCTCATATAGTACCTCTCGACGGACTATTTGTGACATGACACTTCTCCATCGCAAAAAACAAATTTTCCAGTACTGAATGGTTTATGTTTTTTATGAAGTGATGTTTGTAAAAACCATTTAATTTCCATCAGTTTTATGCTTTTGAAATCCAATTCTTTTGACAGGTTAAGCTTTGATGAAATGATTATGGAACCAATATTTTTTCCATCGGAAATGATATACTAAAATGTTTATGATACCCATTTCGTTTCATGGGTTATGATATGATGCTTAATAATCCTATCGCTTTTTTGGGTCCTGACAAGATTCATTTTTTATTATCTCATGGAACATATATGTATGACTGTATTATGTGATGGGATGGACCTATGTCTCCCTCTAATTCATTGGTTAAGTTTTATATCTCATGAGATAATGATGAGAATCAAGTCAACAAGCTTGATCCGCTATGGAAGATTGGGAAATATGATCCACTATGTGAAGATAAGGAAACCTGATCCACTATGGGAGGATGTGGAAACATGATCCACTACAAGCATATGGGGATCCCTTATCCCTTACAAGGATATGACTTTAACGGGGGATGTTGGTGTGTGCTGCCCAGTTAGTATAGTCCCCATGAAGTGCCCTGTTATGTTTTGGAAATGCGCATGGATATATTGTGAATGACGTTACATGATTATGTTTCCAACACAAGCATAATATATAATACCATGGATATGCTCACATGGTTCATGTTCTTGATTATCTTAGGATTCATGGCTTATGAACTGCCAATATCTAAGTCATGTATCATGATTATTACCTTTTTATACTGGGTATGATCTTCAAATGTTATGCTCATGTTCTCATACCATTGAACTATTGTTATGATTATATATTACCTTTATTTACTCTTACTGGTCATTCAGGATCACCCCATTCTTATGTTTCCTTTCCCAATGTTATGAAAAATGTTTTTATGTAGGATTACTAAAGGGGAATATCTTGATGGGAGATGTTGAATAGAATTCAGCATACTATAAGAATGTGTTCCATGTTTTCAAATATAAAAAACTATTACAATCCTTGGGAATACACTTTTTTATTGTTCTTAATATTCATCTAAATTTATTTAATAACCATGTATGTTAAGAATGCATCGCAATAGTTTGTATGAAAGAAAAGTTTATTCAAGCTTGGGAAACAATTTAGGGAAAACTATACTAAGATCCCTATAGATATTTCTGAGGACAGGTCTAGGGATGTCTCTAAGGACGGTTCAATGATTAAAAAATGTACTAGAATTTTTGGATAGAAAATATGGAGTAGTTTCCTAGAAATACATCTCGTTCATGAAACTACAAGTGGATGTGGCTCTGGAACAGATGTGCATAGGGGTAATAACCTCAAAAACACCATATTGAGCTAGACTCAATTAGGAACTGGTGCATGGAAATGGGCCCAGCTATAGACCTTATTTGACACTCCTGAGAGATATGTTTTGGGAATTAATAAAATATTTATGAACCATCCTAGAGGATATAAACAAAATATGACTATGAATAACCTGGTATAAACATAAGGTTTCATTGATTAATGAAGTAGGTTTCCTGATTTAGACATCTTATAAGTGATTTTTTATGATTATGGGGTTTTCTACTATGATAAATGATTCTCGTGGTATTTGTTAATGGAGGAAAGGAAAAATAATTGGTTTAATGTTGAATGTCACGAACAATTTTCGGATGAGTTTTCAAATGGGATGATCATTGGAGTGAAGGTTGTTGTGATCACACGTAATCCTTTTTTATGGAACATCATTAACAATGTGTACCTTAATCAACTCTCAGACTCACCATGGAAGAGAATGACCGTGTCTTCAATGAATTATGGTAATTGAAACCCCATAGGGAAGAATATTCATTTTCATACATGTCATAAATATAAGAAGAAACACCCCAGGGAATTTCTCAAATGATCAAGATGATGTTTTGATCGTGTAAAAGAATTAAACAAATCAAGTAACAATAAAGGGATAATGAAAATTTCTATTTACACAATGGATGGTAATATCATCCTTTCTAAGGTATTATCAACAATTGAATGCATTAAATGGGTAATTAATGGTAATTATTAAAATTGATGTAAAAAGTGGAATGATCTCAATTAGAATCATCAATGTGGTATGAGTAAAGGTTATATTGTTGATAATGATGAGATTATAGATGAAATGTGAATGAAAAGTAGTATTAAGTAATGTGATGAGGTATCACTGTTAATGGATTAAAGATGAAGAAGAATAGTTAATGTGATTATGTATTTGGATTCATGAATTGTGAATTGTGAATTATATAAGGTTTTTTGGATTTATATGTTCACTAATGATTTAAATGATCTTGTGAAATAGATATGATGCACTAGAGTAGTGATTTAATGTTAAGGTGATATTCATGGGAAAAACAAGATTATGGGAAATATAACTCTTGATATATTTCTAATGTTGAGATAATGATGTTTGGATAATGAATTTTTTTATAATAATAAGTAAATTGAATTGTAATGATTACCTTACAAAAAAATGGATTTATTGAAAAAGTATTTGTGCAATCATGGATAGATTTTTTTTTTTGAACTTTGGAATATATCCAACAATCATTAGAATAAGGAAACATGCATGTTTTCAGTATGGATTTACAGTAAATCGGGTTATTACCACATTTAAAGAGAAAACATGATGAAAGTAATCAAAAGTTTGGTATGTGAAAAATGAGATCTACATTATGATATATGGGTACAAATGTTAAGATGATTTTGAGAAATTTAGATTCCATACAACTAATGTTTGTTAGTTTGACCATCTATAATGGTTATAATGGTATTAATTTATATAATGGTTTATGTTTATATTTAGATGCAGTTTTATATATTAATATGTTATATCACCATATGAGTATTTATGAATATTGGATAAACTATGATAATAATTATTGTGTGATAACAATTGACAGATCGAATGACTTATCATTCTATTTATGGATCCCATTATCTGTTACTTCTTTAGAAATGACAAATTCAGCTTCTTTCTGTGGAGTAAGAGATGATGTGGAAATCGATCAAGGAACAACCAAATTGTGAGATAATACATATGGAATGCAATGAAATCAAGTATGTATATATTAATGTTAAAGTTATTAAAATTTAGAAAAAGATTATATTGAAACAAAAAATGTTATCCTAGTACCTTCATTTCCAATATTCTAATGGACCCTTACAAAATCACATATTATCGGCTTTGTGATCATTAAAAATCTCCTGACCTTGTTCTCTATCACACCAAATCAGAACATGATAGTTATATTTCTATTCAATGTATAGGTTTTCACTTCCCACCAATGTTATCATCTGTAGAAACTAGGTTATGCGTTACTTTGGGTAACCATTATGTTTCCAATACTCCCTTTTCAAAGGATGTTTTAGTTTTCTTTTTTATGATGTGGGTATCTTTGAAATGAACTTTCAAGTATTAGACCTTTGAAATATAACATGTATTTTGAGGGAGAAGTTAATTTTAAATGGTGTAGGATGTATCACCTAGATATTTTGATATATGTTTTTTTCCAAATTAATTTAGTCTTTTCATATTTCTCATTCAATACATCACTGAATATAGCCCTTTTAATACGAATGAACTATGTGTGGATTGTGTTATATGCAACACAAATTCAATATCTTACTACAAAAAATAGTTATATTAGCTTTTAGTACACGAAACACTATATTTGGATTGAATTGCTCAACATACTAGGTACCATGGATGTCTTTTGTTACACACATGGTCGAGATTAACACATCTACAATATACCATTAATATTTTTATTAAAATATTATTATAGCTACATCATAGCCGTTGGAAAAGAAGTAACGAATCAGATTAAATAAATTATAAAAATATAATTCAAACATGTAAATAAAAATTATCATTTGCTTATCAATCAGTATAAATAAATGTAAAAACTATTTGAAAATAAAGTAATTACTATTTAAAAAAACTATTTTTCTGTATAGAAACAAAATTTTATCTCAATTAATTAATCAAATTATGATTAATGTTTCAAAAAAATTTATATAATATATTAAATATATATTCTTGATATTCATCCAATATATTAAATAGGTATATGAAAATAATTTATAGAATTTTATGAATATAAATATGTATTCCTCTAAAAGGTCATATTACCATATTTTAAAAGAGAACCCATTTTTAATCTTATTTTTGAAAATTTTATAATTTTTATTTAAAAAAATTATTTTTATTTTTTTTATTTTAATAAAGAAATTACATTTGTTGAATTTTCGGTATTTTTCTATAAAGATTAATTTTTTTAGAAATATTAAAAAATAATGAATTTTAATTCAAAACTGTTTTTTCATCTAATTTATTTATATAGATAAATTATATTTTAAATTATTTTTAATGTTGAATTAGATTAATTTTACATAAATTAATCAAATTTATGTCATTGGAAGGCATTTCACATTTAATTTTATTATAAAAACATCTCATACATTTAAACATTTTTTCATAAAAAACATGTTGTCGTGACACGTCTTCCTGACTTGTTTTAAATCAACTAATGAGAATTCTATGATTACATTTTAGAAAAATGGATTCCGTATTTATAATATGAATAATGTATATTTTATAATGAGTTATAAATAGCTTTCTAAAAAAATTATTTGTGAAAGAGATTAAATTTAATTAGAGTGATTAAGAGAAACATTATTTAAAAAGCACCAAACATTAAACATAAGGCCCAGAAAAAGCCGTAAACATGTCCAAAATCCATTTTATGGATATATCTATACTATAAAATCCATTTTATATAATTTTTACAATTATTAGATCAAGTTTATATTGAATAAATGTAGGTTTAAATGCCTTTTCCATAATTAAAAAGACTGCCACTCCTTCCCTACTGTAAAAGGCACTCCAAACTCCCACTTATTCACACCTCTAAATCCCATTGGATCATGGAAACTCTCCTAAAATATGCTCCCAAAATCTCTCTCATAATATTGTATGTGTCCCTATTGTAATAATTCAATCCCTGTAATCCCTTTGGGGAAAACCAAAAGGATATACCCAAAGAAGAGGTAGCATACTTCGTCAAATGCTTTTGTTTATTTTTCATTCTCCACACCTTAAATTATACTTATTCCATTATTATATAATAAAAACAGTACAATAAATATATTAAAATGTTTTAATGTTAATATTTATACCTTCACCTACACACACTTCCATCTAATAGTTAACAAACTTATTGTTCATCTGTAAGGAGAAACACCAACTCACAAAATGTTGTTGTTGGTTTGTCCTTTTCCATGTATCGTATTTGGGAAATATGATGGAAACTATGTTTTTATATGATATTTAGGATAGTTATTATGTATTTATTATTTTTTATTTATTATATAAAATAATCCTTCATGAATTTAAATTTGTGTAAATACAATAACATTATTTGTGGATGTGTGGACTATCGCTTCCTTAATGTGATGTGATTCATTCACACTCTACATGGAATGTAATAAGGATGGGTTTTGTAAAATTTTATAAAATATATTACATAATAATTTAACTATAATAATATATATATTTGTGTGTGTGTGTTCGTGTACCTCATATACTTTATTTCTTTGAATATAATAATTAAACGGGAACAACGTTCTTGCACACATATAGCCTACTGTGTCCATGAACGGTTTACTACAATTAACAATTAAATACTTTATATATTATTATAAATAGTTATATAAATAATATATATATGATATATATCTATATATCATATTTTACATAGTGTAAATAAGTAAATCAAGATCTATGTAAGTTGATCAAGAATAATAATAAAAAATATATACCGAAAACAAAGCAGATATTACCCGAAATATAACATTAACATGAAGTTGTTAATTAACAGGTAATATAATGTCATGAAAAATAATATATGATACTACATATACTAATATTGTTCAGAAGTATATGTATGATAAAATTATATTTATTATACCAGATATTTGAACATGTATGATGAAAGTTAATTATTATGGTATGGGAATATCATTACATTTTTTATTTTCATTAGATAGAATCCATATTCACCACACTTTTATGTTTTGTGGAGTTTATACTTCCATTTGAAAAGTTATATAAATAAATATCTTTATTTAATGATATAAGAATCTTTTATTTATGTTATTTTTTCTTGGGGATCATGATTCTAAACTTACACAGGTAGTATGGGTTCTCTCATATAACTTTTTATTATCTATGTAACACATGTCATGTTCTTTTATACGGTGTATATAATTCCAAATAATTTATTTTATAATACTTATACATAAATTTTTCTTTATTCACATATCCATTTTATCATCTATGTTTAATATGATTTATGTTTCAAAAGATACCAAATCGGTAAGGTAGTTTTGTCTCAATTTACATTCATTGAGACACATGTCATATTATATACTATATTTTTCTATGAGATGTATATTATTAAATTGACATGTTATATCATTTATTTTATTATTTTAATTATTTTATAAGATTGATTTAATTTTATTACCCAACAAGGATAATGATATAATGTTAACAAAGTGGTAAAAAGTTTTTGCTACAATCTCACTGTTTGTCGGGATTGTTAATGATTATGATTGCATTGATTAAATATTATGGTCCCTAACTCATTAACACTCACTAATTTTATTCTAAAATGGTTATTCATGATATATTCATGTATTGGTTCCATTTTTACCATTATTGATACTTAATAAAATTAAGAAAGTATTTTTAAGAAAATATGATGTTATCTCTCTCTTCGGTCATAAATTTATGTTATTTCAAAACCATGTTTTATATATACAGTTAAAAAATGTTATATGTTAAAAATGAGGTTTAAATGATTTTAATGTATTAATTTGTAGTATTTGAAAAAATTATCTTCAAAGAAAAGGATTTTAAATATTTCAATATTTTTTTATATATTTTCAAATCCATTTTCAAAAAAAAAAGGTTTCTCAAACTGATTTTAATCCTTAATTATAGTTTATAAAATAATATTAAAATAATAATACTTTAAAAATGTATTCAGGATTTTTTTATTAATATAATGTTATTTTAAATTGTTTTTTGTGAAATATTTTCAAGCATCTTTTATATGTTTTCAAATATATTTTTAAGGAAAAGGTTTCTCAAAATGATTTATGTTTTAAAAATATTTTTTAAATGAAAAATATAATTTCCTTCAGAAATATTTTAAATGTAATTAAGAAGAATTATTTTTAAGAAATGGATTTTGAAATGGTTATGTAAAAATTATTTTCAAATTGATGGTATTTTCCTTAAGATATCTTTCATCGGTTCTTTCAAAATCCTTCTCTATCTAAAATGAAATATATTGTTATAGTTTATTATTTATTAGGGATATGAACCCATAATTACATTAATATTATTTCTTCAATGGTTTATGTTTTGATGGAATAATATTTATTACACCTGTTTCTCTTCCATTGGTTATATAATATAGAAACCCACTTCATTACATTGTTTATGAATTGATGATAGGAGTATGAGATATATATATTTTCCCAAGGCAATGATATCATGAAATAGTTATGACACCCATTTCATTTCATGGGTTATGAAATGATGTTTATGAAACACATATATTCTTATGGGTCATGATATGATGAATGTTTTATTTTCATGTTGAAAATGTATGTATGATTTTATAATGTGATTTTTGGGCCCTATATTTTCCACAAATGTATTGGGAAAATATTTTTTTATCGTTAGTTAATAATTGGAATCATGTTGATGGGATTGATCTAATATGAATGATAGGGAATCTTGATTAACTATTGGATGATTGGGAAACCTGATCCATTTTGGGAAAATAGGGAAACCCAATCTAGTAAGAGAATATGGAAGAAAACAATCCCTTATAAGTAAATGAATCTAACTAGGGTTGCTGGTGTATCCCGACCAGTAGTTTTAGTCCCCATGAAGTGCCCTATTTTGTTTAGTCAATACACCCAGACTTATAGGGAATGATGTTACATGTTTATGTTTCATCTGCAATTTTTTTTGTCTTATTCGTTTGATATGCTTTGGTCGATCATATTATTGATTATCCTATTATTCATGTCATATTAAATTTCAATATATATTCTATATATCATGATTATGGCCTTTTTATGTAGGGTATGTTATTCAAATTATAGGATCATGTTCCAACACCCTTATGTTCATTTTGTACATACATATTTTATTTATTTACCCTTAGTGGGAATTTAGGCTCAATAATTTCTTATGTTTCCTTTCCATATGTTATGAAGAAAGGTTTTAAGTAGGAATTATATATGGGAAGATCTGTAAGGGAGATGTCGAAGATCATTCACTATAGTCAAATAATGTCTTCTACGTTTCAAAAGACAATAAACTATGAAGGTCCTTGGGCATATAAATTTGTAATGTATTGAATATTAATATAAATTTATTTAATATTCTTATTTGTTAATCATGGGTCGTTATAATTATAATCCATATTATAATCCAACTATTCACTACAATCCTTCACCCTATAAATATTTTTGTGAATATTTCAAATTTTACTATAGAGAAGGTATTTCCAAGTGAGTTTTTTGGGATGCTAAATCAATTTTATGTGCTGATATTGAGATAAATGGAATAGGTAATATTCCTTCATTTTTGTATAATTTTTATCATACCTTCCTCCTAAAAAATATGAAAAAAAGTACCAAAAAAATCATATAAAATGGATTTATAATAGAATTAATACTTATAATAAAAATTATAACTCATTTACCTATCAAAAATTGAGGTTATTATTATAATTTAGTAATTTTATTTTATTTTAATCTTGTAATATATGTAAGGAAATGAAAATGAAAAATAATGTGAAGAAAAAGTGAAATTAATGGAGGATAATTTTGGAAGATATTATTCATTTTAATCACAACATGGATCAAGTAACATTTCAAAAACGGAGGTAGGGGTGTGTTTCACATTTTTAAGGGGATTTAAGTGGAATATTTACTATGTTTTCACATTAATATTTATTCATTTTATTTTATAGTTCAACATTTTATTTCCAGATAAAAAATAGTATAGTTTTTTCACAATAAACCGTAGCTACAAAATTCAACATGTAAAAGTAGTCATGATTTAAAATATTTGTATGACAAATGGGGCGTATATATGATAATTTTCACAATTCAATTCTGAAACAATCAATTTAAAAGTATTATCTTCACTTTAGAGTTCATTTTACTTGAGTGAATAATGAGATAAATTTCAATGTGATGTATGTTTGATTTGGATATGGATTGTCTTTTTTAGGTTGAATGAGTTTACATGTGAGAGATGAAATTGAAAGGGATTTTTTTTCATTGACTATTAATGATGAAATTTCGTTTTGGGTATGATTTTGAAAAAAATTTACTTTTGAATTTGGTGTAATTTTGATTTAGATATTTGTTGATTTCTAAGTACTGAAATGTTTAAATATATAGGATTGATAAAACAAATAATTTTGTTTATATTATTCTTTAATTAAATTTTATAATCCTTAATATTTTATATTTTGAGGATAATTTTCCTAATTTTAGTTTTTATTAATAAATCATGAAAAAATATTTTCAATGGACAAATTTAGGAATCTAAATATTTATTTATCAGATTGGTATTTTTCCATTAATATATTCATTTTAAATAACAAATATAAAATTAATTTTTTTTATTCTAGTGTAATTGGATATATTTAAAATATTAGGATAAAGAGATTAATCAATTATTTTTAAGTAAAAAACTCACAATTTTGACCATGAAATTTGTGCCCAAATCTCAAGAATTTTGAATATGGGCCCATATCTCACCATTGGGTGGATAAAAGGAGCTAAAACTTCAAATGGGAATATAAAAAATCTTCTGAAAAAATTTCATAGCTTCTTCTATGTGATATAAAAATTCATTAAATGTATAAATTCATTGGAAATTTGTAATTTGGAATTCCAACTATCTTCGCCCTAGTAACTATTTTTTGATTAAACCATTAATAATTCTGGATAAATGTGGCCAATGGAGATAAAAAATTATGTGTGGTGAGAGGTGGAATGGAAGAACATAATAAATAATGAAAATATTGCTTGATATTTATATTAATAAGATTAATAAATCCATTATTTGATATAAATGTTTAGAGGGAAACCATGCCAAATAATTTAATATAAATTTCTTTCTACACTCTATTATCACGACTTTAAAAATATGGTATTACTTTTTTATAGACGTATGTATTGTTATTATTTAATTATTTTCACTGTTATTATATATTTTAGTTATCCACTTATATATTTTATTCATTTTCACTTTTTCCCTCACCATTATCTATCTAATCTGTATGAAAATGGTGAACTAACCCTCACTTTTATTCAATGAATGTAGTAGTGGTACCAAATATTATTATTCATAAATGATTTTTATTTATTATATTATAATAACTTTTTTTGTGTTGAAATTTTATTTGGTATAATTTTTACTCTTGTCCCACTAATATTGATTTATTCTTCCAACTCAATAATGATTCCCTTTTTCATCATCATCATGCTGGATATATAGTTGAGTGTTTTTATGGTGATAATGTGAGCAAATATTTTCCTATATGTGGACGGGAGGATGGGATAAAAAACTAAATGCGAGGGTTTTGAGTAATTGGAATGATAAATTTTTTTTTAAAATATTGAGAATTATTATTATAAAAAACATTGATAAGATCACCATTACCTCATAATAATAATAATAATTCTTCACTAACTTCTTTTTGTATTATCTTATTTTTTTCTTAGTTTTCTTGTATAAATATTTAATTCATTTATAAATACAACACCACAATATATTATTATATAATTTTTAGTATATGTTTCAGTTTATAAATAGCATCAAGAGAAAATTGGTGTCTGTGTGTGAGAGCAGCCTCCTCAAAAGATTGACCCTTAATGTGCACTGTATAGAATGATTACTTTTAAATTTATTGTTGAGAGTTAGTGAAAAATTACTATCATCATCCATTCATTAAAAAAATTATTATTATATGGTTAAATATTTATTCCATCATTAAAAAAGTATTCCCTTAAAAAGAAATCTATCGCAAAAAAATTCAATCTTAACAAAGTTTCAATATTTTTTATTATATTTTTCATGTTTTCAATAAAAATACTTTACTGTCTTTAATAGTCCTAATTTAATTTTTAATAATCAAATATATCATCAATAATAACAACCACAACCATATTCAAAATCATATGGAAATCTCTATTCAGAAGGCCCGTGAATAGTGCTTGCGACTTAGGAAACACAATGGGAATAAATATAAGCTCATAATGAATGTATCTAGTTTGAAAAGATATCTTTGGAATATATCTCTCTGTCACCCTAAAATTATAGTAAACTAGAAAAAGGATAATATTTTAAAAATACTACACTCCCAAGATCAAATCAAACTAATCCTTAATAAGATAAAAATGATACATGTTCACAACAATGATGTTATTTAAGGCTTTATAATCAATTAAAAATATCATTGAACTACATAAAATTTTAACATGTAAAAAAAGTTTACCCCATGATGATGTTCTAGGATGAAAGAAACCATATCTAGAAACTCTTTATAATAATTAATTAATTTTAAAATTTCTACATGAGATATCCCATAAGGGTTTCTTGAAATTGATTTAGCACTAGAAAATAAGTCAAATGTAAATTCAACCTCCTCATTTTAAATAACATTAGGAAAATAATTAAATAATACATATAATTATTAATTTAATATTGGTAGATCACTAATGGGAATAATTTATAAATTTTCAATAATATGAGCTATGTAGAATTCACTTCCATATATAATTAATTTTTTAACTTCCAGGTAGTTTATCAAATGTATGAAATAAAGAAATAAAAAATGTGTAGCTCTTCAAAATTTTCTATCATTATAAAAAAAATATAATCCAATCCAATGTAATATAAAACACTACTATGTTTGTTCCAACAAAATTTTCAATCAAGAAAATTGGAAAAATTACAATAGTGATATTACTATAAATCAGGGATTCATTAATATCTCCACCCTTATTTCTTTAATATAAGTTCTATATTATTTTCATGAGTTTATATTTCCATTTTACAAAACAAATTCTTATAAATAATGCAATTTACTGATCTAGAGTCAAATAAATAACTGAAATTGTTCAAATAAACAATTCATGTTCCTATTAACACTTCATTATATAGAAAATCATCAATTATATTATTAAAATATGGTTTTTAAACCCTTTTTTTATTCAATCATGATCATTTCCACCGTGATTAACTATCATTAGATAAAAATTAGAAAAATTACACAAATAATTTCAATGAGAACATCTCACTACATTCCTATAAAAATTGGTCTTACTACTATTAAGATATATTTCATGTAAATCTCATGAAATGCTCCCAAACATACCACATCAAAATAACTTCCCATTTTTTTAGACATTCCTCAAGTTTATTTAATCCAAATTTATCAGAAACTGAATATTTTACATTCATACATATGGAAATCATTGATATATACTTCCCCATTTCATACAATTTGGATGATTTATTACATTGGTTATCTCATGGAACATATGTATTATAAAACTCCCTCTAAACTTTCTTAGCATAATGAAAAAATTCTCAAAACTTTTAAAATCATAGTAGGTTAAATGTATTACTAAACATGGTTTCAATCCTTAGAAGAATCAATATATGTTACTATCATGACCCTAAATGAAATTAGTTATATAATTTTCTAGTACATTAATAATTTTTTCATATGATGATACTAAATCACCTTATTTATTTCAAAATTCCAATATTTTTTCCTCTATTCTGATTTGAAAAAATAGGGAAATATTTATAAAGAAAAAAAATCATAAATGTGTCCCATTACCTAGAATCAAGATCATCATTATCTCTGGTATTATTAACCAATGACAACTATCAATCAGCTTCAACTATGTAATGATAAATTGAAATAGTATCTTATTGACATTCAGAAAACCCAATGACATAAAAAATATTTTTTTGTTCAATGATCTATTCTTTGGCTACCACTAGATATATTGATCTACCTAAAATCAGAGGCTACTGTTTCATGAAATTATCAAATACTTACATTTTATTATGTGGTTAATCTAGTTTCCCTCTCACATGGACACCACCTAAATTTATATCCTACATCAAAAAATCTATCACTGCAATCAATCATTCATTTCCAATTAAATCCATTCTAGGATATTGATTTTTACAAATATTTTTTTCTTGATATAATCCATCTTCATCTTCTATATTTCCATTTTGGTTAACCATTTTAAAATTACATATATTAGACAAAGAAACATAGTAATACATATATTATATATCATTCTAATGTAACCATAAATTATATTCTTTCAACGGAATCCTATTATCAATGTCTTAGATAGTAAATTTATCTAATCATTTCCTCAGAAAACAACTATTAGTAACTAGCCTAAAAAATTGGTAAATATTGAGTTTTAATTGATTATCTCACATTTTTGGATAAAAATCATTTAAATTTTTATAGAATTAAGACATCACTATTAAAAAAATTAATATTAGACAACAATGTGTTCACTTTCCTTTCGTATCCATTTTCCCACAAACAATACTTTTTATGTTATAAAGTTTTTTCTTTTCTTAACATATCTTTCCAATTTTAATATGTACCTCATTTGTTTCCATACCCATCATTAAAAACCTGTGAAAACAATTTAAAAGGTGGGAGGATCACAAAAATCATTTCAAAGGGAATTCAAATAATGAAAACAAAACCATCTACAACATGAATACTTATACAAATATTCATTTTTAGGAACTATAATTTTGGATCAAAATAATAATTTTGATACCTATTTAATATAAATTTATGGCCACATATTTTCATAAGCATTTAATAATAAATACTACTGTAAAAATATAAATCATAAAGGTTCCCTTTCAAACTTGAAAAATATATGAAATGTTTTAAAAAAAATTATGCATTTCACCCTTACTATGTATCATTTCAAGTAATTTAAACACAATATCATTAAAATACCTTTCGAAATAGTAATAATTCTATAAAAAAGATTTGAAAATTGGTAACATCATAGAGGTAACTTGTTACATAATTTTTGTATCACTATTACAATAACTAACTCATTTGAATTAAACAATATGGTTGACTATCAAAAACATTCTTATCCAATGCATTGGAGGGATATCATATACCTACTCATACATGGTTTATTATGAAACCAAAAATCCATGGGTTTTAATATAACACCAATCCATGATTTATAATGGAACCACCATTCGTTATAATTAATTCCACTAAACCATAACACAATCAAAACAATGAAATCTTACAGTTTTTAACATTATACTTAGTAAAATATTATTTTCACCCATAGGAAAATAATAATAGATATGAAAATACCAATTACACATAATTGTATTTGAAAATAATTAGAAAAAAGTACATGATGTTTTTTAATTGAGTAAAATGAATTATTATGAAGGAATCCAATCCAAAAATAAGTGTTATGGTAATGGGAAAACTGTTGATTCTGTATATTTTAAAATATACCATTGTTTTTTTATATTATAAAGAAATTCAAATCATTTTGTAGAAAATAATTAAAATGATTAATTTTCATAACCACTAAACGAAATTAAAATGTAATTGAGATGATGTGTACAATTCATTTATTTCTAAATAAATATATCCATAATATAATGTTAGGAATATATACATGGATGTTTCAGGACTTTTCTTTAATTTTCTTCTTCATCATCGATGAAATATGTGGAGGTATGGATGAGTCCCTACTCCCCCTTTGATGGGAGGGGTGGATATTTTCTAGGCCCTCTATCTACTCGGAGATTATCGTTTTCCACTTTCACTAACCCTCGAACGATCCATATCTTCCCTGAGTGTGATGTGTAACATAAAGTTAATTCATGCATTGATGTCATTCATTCTCTCTCAATTTATATCTTGGAGTTATGACATGAATCTTCTCTGTTGGAGTTCTCGTTTGTGGTTCATTTAAGAAAGCGTCATCCTTCAATTGACCACATCAAATGGTATTTATTTAAACTATGGTGTTTGATTGAATGAGTGGTTGCATTCCTTCTAAATTAGTGACATTTCATGATTTTTTTTTATTTAAAGCTGACCTTGTATCAGCTAGGGTGAATGCTCTGGGACCCTTTTTTTGTTTTCATTTCTTCACGTTTCACTTGTCTTTTGACATTCATCTGAATAAAGAAACCCCCATCATTGAAATTTGGATTACTCTACTTTGGATTCCTCTTCCATTCCAAAGTTGATAGATTATAAGGATGATTGGAAAAATGTTGGGTAGATACATTTGATTGGATACCCATACATGAACTCTTTTTCATCCCAACTCTCTATAAACTTTTGTCGAGGTGGGTGTATCAAAGGATACATTGGAACTCTTTTCCATTGAAATATTAGGTAAAATCCCCATGATTCTGATGGTCTTCTATGAATCATAGGTTTGATTATATTCCTCTTGTTAGTAGCTGGTCCATGAAACCTCTAAATTCTAGAATGGGTTGAATGGTGTTCCTTCTACAAACATCTCAGTTAATCAAAGATTTATGATTATTCATAATTATGAAGCTTCTCATTAGGAAGCAGTGATACCTCCGAATCTAGACTATAGGGTTGTAGATTTATTTTCTAGGAATATATATTACCTGTAAGGTCACATGTCAGATGTGTAGGTCCAAGATGTTGTTGGTCCAAGTTTCCCTTTGGTCGCACCTTCTTTCGCTCCATCTGTTATAGTTGGCAGTGAGGGAATGGGAAATTCTCTTATTTATGGAGACTTTCATTTTGTATCCAATGCCATCGTGTCCTATACTAATCTGTTAATGTTTAGAGGTAGTGTTAATGGCATTAAGACTTTACAACTAGATGTTAATATTGGTGCTTGCACTTATACTAATGCAAGTGAGGTTGCTGAGGTCTACAACTTTTCTAACCATAATTTTGTACTATCTCTATGTCAAGGGCTTCCCAACCAATATAAAGCATCCATGATTATTGAAATTCATAATAGATTTTATACCATATATGGATATGCTATGGAGAATGTGAATTTTTAAGAAAAGAAACCATATATTACTAGATGTAAATGGAAACATGTCAGGCTCATGTATTCAAATGAGGATAAATCATGTGATAAAGAGGTGAAATCATTATTATAAACTATGGATTATGAGAAGGTGTCTCAATGGCACAAAATGGTTGGGTTTGGTTCAATAAATTTGAATCATGTAAACATTCATGATGGGAATTTCCCGAACCACAAGGGAGGGGATCAAGACATCTTGATGATTACACAAACATCCCAAAACAATAATAACAATATCATTAGATAAGTAGCGTAATAAAACAAATATCAAATTAGGGGAGTCAACCACGGTAAGTGGTGTTAAACTAGTTTCTATGAAAAACACTCCAATTACTGATAGAAAAGTTAATGAAAGTGGAACTGGGGTGTAAGACCAAGATAAAATGTTGGCTGAGGCTTCTGAGAAGAATTTGAAATCAATACTGATCGAAGTATCAAATAGTATGTCCGGAAAGGTGGAAGCGATGAATGGGGAATTTTTGGATATTTTTCTTCACTCTAACGATGAAATGATATAATTTTCCATTAATATCAATGCCTCAATGTATGTTGTCAACTAAATGTATTAATGATCATGTTGATTTTTCCTTAATGGAAAACATATGGCGTGCATCAACATATAAGACCGTATTTTGGGGGATGGTTTCAATGAAAGTAAGATCAATTTATAGGAGCACATTGTGGTCTAGGACAAGATAACATATCACTTTGATGATTTTATAATGAATTAATCAAATACACAGGTAACCTTTCTTAATTGAAGGATTTATAGGGTGGTTGGGTCTAATATCCATAGCCTAGTCTTTAATAATTTTTAGATCCTTTTGCGTCTAACACCTTTGCTCTCTACTTATTCTAGTTTCCACATTTTAAAAAAAAGTTTATTTAGAATATTTACTTTAATATTCATGTTAACATATACTTGGAATAGATATATTTGGAAAATAAATCTTGAAAAATATTTTAAACAAGGTTCTCAACGTAATGTGTCCCATAACTCAAGCACAAATCATTACATTTATCGTATATCTTTCTGAATAGTTATTTTATGATAAATATTATATTTATAAATAAAATATTTATATTTATTATACAATTTATTTCCATTTCGTTATCAATTTTATAATCAATTAACTTCACATCGAACATTTTTACAATATTCCACTAATATGTCCAAAATGAATTCAGTCGATAGACTATGGTCAAAGTGGCCAATATTCCATCATATCCAAAATAATAATAATAATAATGTAATAATTAAAATTTATTCATTAATTATACATTAAAATAAAATAATGAAAAATGGTTATGAAAAATGAACTAAGTTACAATCCTGGGGAGGGTAGGCCATTTGTATATATGAGTAATGTTTCCTATTTTCAATGATCATTATAGAAATAAGGTAACTATTATTTTATATTTATGAATTTATAAATATTTCATAAATAAAACATAATATATGAATACATGTTTATATTCTATTCATGTGATGAATTGATGAAAATATAATGAAAACACTATGTGGAGGTGGCAATCCACACTTACAAATGATTGATGATATAATTTATCAATAAATAGAATGTAATGATAATATATGAGATATTAATTTTATATAATTAAATATATTTAATTAATATCATATTTATTATTTAAATCCACCATTATAAGTAGAAATGATAATTAGTGATGGATAAAAATTATACCAACTAACAAGACAACAATCTTTCGTACACATGAACGGGGGTTTTGTTTCCCATTTTATTGAAGAGGATATTGATATAGATTATCAATTAATAATAACATATTATTATATTTAATATGCTTACGATATTATTTTAACATGTTTTAAGATTTTTTGAAGAATGTAGATGAATAAGTAAAATAAAAATGCTCGGTGGAAAACTATGCATATTCTTCAAAAACCTCTTAAGTTTATCACCAAAAGAATTTGTAAGATGTTTTTATAATAAAAAAGGAATATATGATGTGGGGGTAGGTCTGTAATTGATTTGATTGGGGATTTAATGTAAAAAAATTAATTTTATGTTTGAATATATGATGAGTGGACATACCTTTTATATGTTAGGGGAGGTACACGCTATGAATTTGTTAAAATAATTAAATAATATAAATATATTTTAAAAAAAAGGTTCTTGAACTCAGATAATTATAATATAGGATATCTATGGGTCTATATACTCTTGTCTAATATAAATTGGACAAGTTATGATTATGATTTCCCCTTTATAAAAATTTTTAACCCCCATTCAACTTTTTCATGATTAAATTGAACAAAATGTGTTTTTACATATTATGTGTCAAGCAAGTTAATATAAAAGCAAAATTGGACCGTAAATGGATCAAGGATAATAATTTAAACCATATCCCAATAAGACGTAAAATTATCTATTTTTTGGGAATTGTATGCAATTTTATATAATATTATTCAATATAAAATAAAATTAATGACATTTTTTAAACTATATGTCAAATTCTACTTATTCCAACGGTCATAAATCATGTTTCTTATGTTTAAATTGAGTTTAATGTTTTATGATAGTGTATTATTTTATAAAGAACTATTTGATGAAATATGTCTATGTTTTTAAAAGATCCAGTACCAGACTTGTGTTATTGCCATATCTTGCTACCACCAGAGTGGTGCTATATCTAGACATGCTACTACCAGACTTGTGCTATAGCCATGAATGTTACTCTCTAGCATGATACCACTAGGATTGTGCAAATGTTAGAACTTATCTCATTAGGCATGATATCACCAGACTCCTACTACATATAGATATTCAAATACTATGACCTAACCACTATAGTAGTTTTTAAAACAGAATTTTATACTATCATTATTTTTATACTTTTTTCATGTGCTTTTATTAGACCATGCTACCACCAACTTGTGACAGTGCTGATCTTTTCTACAATTAGATATGATATACCTTCAGACATTCTTCCATTTATATTTTAAATCTTCTTAATTAAACACTCTCAACAGTTCTTTATGGTATTTAAGGCATTGGAATATTTTATTATTATTCATTAACCATTTCATAGATTCTTTAATGGAAGGTCAATATTTGATACAGGGATCCAATAAATCGTGAGGATTATTCTACAATGGTTATTCAAACCTACAATGGTATTATATTTCAAATGGACTCTCGCGTCCATGTATGAATAATGGAATGGTTTAGATGCAAGGGTTATATACATAACTCATACATGTTCATTAAACAGTGAATTAATGGAATACATAGATGATATATATAATTTACATCCAAAATAAAATAGAACATTGCAAAAATCTGTTTTCTTACAATTTTCCAAGAAACTATTATTTCTCCTCACCAAGACAACCCCAAGGACTCACGAGAACCTAGATAATTAATATCTAAGGAGCAAATAATTTCATAATATGTATTTATTTTCACAATTTTTATGTACATTTGGAGAGTGTACTGTAATTCAATATAGTTAAACACAATACCTTCTACTTTGGATCTAGATAATACATGACATTCTATGTCTCTATTTTTATATACATACCAAAGGTTATTTTGAAAGAGGTCCATACATGACTGGTTTAGTTTTTCTTCCCACATATTACTATGGAAGAAGAATTTATCCTCAATGGATTAAAGTTATTATTTATACACCTGATCTAGGTTGTCAAAGAAATTATTGTTTCAAATCATATTTTTAGTAGGTGATTTTTATGTGGAGGCTATTTAATCTCAGCTTAAGAATGAACCCCTTGATTATTCTAGTGTGGATTTATATTTTGTTCCCATTTTTTAATTCATAAGTCACATTTTTTAACCCGTAAACAAAACCTAAACTTTGATAGTTAGACTTAACATGTTATTATATAATTATTTGTTTAAGTAAATATATTTCGGTAGTTAAATAATGATTATGTATTGTGTTAACTGATCCCTAATTTCACTTTTAGAAATATTAACAAAACAAACAAATATTAAATTAATATTTTTAATAACAAGATGAATTTTTATTTAATTTTCAGAATTTATTTGATATTAATTTTAATTGAAATTTTATTTGGAACTCAATATAACCCCTCTGGAGGTACTCACTCTGACCAACATTTTGTATCAATGGTTTTCCAATATCTTTCAACTTTTATTTTTTTCTTTTATTGATCTCAAATTTATGTTCTATCGAAAATTTATTCTTTATAGATAATAGAAATGATTGTTTTGCTGTTAAAATGACAATTTTTTTTAATGGAACAAATTATGATCAATTGAATATGTAAATGAAAATTAATATAGAGAAAATTTGATTTGAAATATAGAAAACTATGATAAATAAATTTTAAAAATTTCTAGACATAGATTGCATGATCCAACTAAATTTATGTATAATAATAACAGTAAATCAATTAATTCCTTTTATTGTTCTTTGGGTGATGAATAATTCAATATAACATCATTATACACAAATTCTTATAAAATTTGGGACGGTTTATCTATTTTTAATGAGGAAAAAACAAATATTAATGAAATGAATTTAAATACATATAATTTTAAATATTATAATTTTAAAATAAAACATGGTGAAAATATTTTGGACATGAATTAGTATCAATAAGACTGTGAAAAAATTCACTCATTAGGGAATATTTTTATGTTTAATATCAAGTGATGTGCCTATTGAGGTGTATACAAGAAATACGGAGAAGAAACTCAGTATCAATCAAATAATCATGTTATTTAAGTAAGATAAATTTATAAGAGATTATAGTAATATTGATGATTTACACGAAATGAAACAAATTAAACAGATAAGAGGAGGAATAACCAAAAAGTAATTCATTCACCTTCAAATCCACTACAATAAAATGAAAAGAGAATACTCATGCAGAATGTTTTAATGATTATGAATCACCTAGTTAGAGTGATGAAGAGATACCTTATCTTGCCTGAAGATTTTATAATTTTTATAAGAAGAATAATTTATTTAGAAACCAATGTACAATGGTATATATGATAATATTTGAAACTAGAGAAAGAATTTAAATTAAGATGATAGTTCAAATGAAATAATTTTCTATTAGTGTAAAAGTAATGGGCTTGTTAACAATAACTATCCAAATATAAAGTATCAAAATTAATACGAAGTCAAGGATAAGATATACAATAAAGAAATTAAATAAACCTGGAGTTCTTCGAAAGGCAACATCAGTTATTTAAACACAACTATAGGTGATAATCATGACAGAGATAACCTGTATTTTATGACAATCACATTTGTGGTATATGATGTTTTTATTGTTTCTCTTATACATATTTATAATTAATAAATTAATGAAAATAGTAATAGAATAAATAATTAAAATATCTATAATTATGATATTATTTAATATTATAAAATGTTAAAATATATATTCAATTAACATAAGGAAAAATATAATATTGTAAAGAAACAACATTATTTGACTTCTATTCTAAAATATGATCTTAGTATTGAAATGAAGGGAAATAATCAACTATTAAAGTAGATTCATGAATTAAAAAGTTTCTAATTAGAAATTCAAGAACGATCTAGAAATATTATCCAATAGGATAAAAACTATTACATTGATTCTTGGAAAATAAACTAATCCAAAATACATAACTGGTATAGGCAATCAACATGGACAATGAAAGACTATTAAGAATAGTTTCACTTCATATTCTAGTTCTGTTACAAGTATTTACTCTTATAGACCTAAAAACCTATATTTATAAAAATTTTATGTATTTTTATAGTAATTATGTTATGAAAATATGGGTTCCTAAATCATTAATTTCTAAAATATCTAGACCCAATATGATTTATGTACAAAATTAATTTTTGGTGTAAAATTTGACTTATAGGAGATTCTCTTGAAGGGCTCCAGTAATAGCATATTTTAATAGGAATGTTTCTATTCTAGAAACATGACAATGGATTATTCATGTTTTAAGAGTTTAATAAAATTTTGTAGTGTACATGTCACTTTTAGTGACAATGAAAATGGTAAAATTATTGGCCTAAACCAAAACGATAATTCTTGTACTGTTTTAATTTATAAATTTTTATTTTAAATGGTTTAATGTTCAATCATCATAGGTTTTTTATATTTATGTAATGATGGATTTCATGTGAAATTTTAAAATAATGCTTTCAATTTTATTGATTGAAAGATGATTTATTTTTTATTTCCATCATAAATGAAAATGGTTATACTATTAACATAGATTCAATATTTTACCATAATATTTCTTACCTAAGTATATTTAACAATGAATATTGGATTTGGAATATAAGAATTGGTCATTTATTTATTCATTCACATAGAAAGCTATGTATGAATGGGTCTATCAAGGATCTACCAAAACAAGAATTACCAAATAAAAAGTCTATAACCCATGTCAAAAATGAAAATAACATAAGATATATTTCAAATAAAATAAGGATGTTATAACTTCTCATCCCCAAGATTTTATTCTCATTAACTTTTTTGTAACTCTTAGAGTTTATATTTTAAATGGGATTCAATATGTTTATGTTTTTGTAGATGAATTGTTTAGGTATACTTGGGAATTCATTATTTCTCAAAATAGGGAATCCTTTTCCTATTTTATTAAGTATTTTTAATCTTTATAGAACATTAGAAGTGTTATGATTATGTAATTATGAAGTTATCATGTTCGGGTGTCTTAAAATCAACACATAGAATATCTATTCTCTAAAAATGGCAATAATAATAAAATTTATACTCCTAGGACCTGACAGAAGTATGGTGTTGTAGAAATCAGAAATAGAACACTTCAATAAATTACTTAGATTGTTCTTAATGAGTATGAACATCCTATTAATTTTTGGTAGTGGATATGAATAAAACATGTTATATGATTAATAGAGTTATAATTATACCACTCTTAAAGAAAAATCATTATGAATTTTAGAATAGTATAAATCCAAAGGTGAATTACCTTTTAATTTTTTAGTAGAAAAATATTCATTCTTAACACTACGTATAATCTAGGAAAATGTTATTCCAGGAATGATGAAGAGAAATTCCTTGGTTATTAAACTTATTATATATCATATAGGGTCTTTAATAAAATAAATAATAGTATAGAATAATATTTTGATGTCGAATATGATGAAATAGATCCCTATGATCCTAAACCCCCTTTATAAAATACTGATGATGATTTGAAAATTCAAAATATCAATGCCAATAATTTTGTAAATTTTATGAAACAAGCAGAAAAATCATCATGTTTTGATGAATAACGTAAACCTGAACATGTATTTGATCATGAAATAACCAACACATCTTTTAACAGAGTTTTATATATTCATATATTACATACTCTAGATGTATTCAGATACCTAAATGGATTTATAAATACAAGATATTCTCTTAAAACCAAGGTCAAACATTAAGAATTCTTATCACATATTCAACCTAAGAACATCAATGATGCATAATATGTTGAATTATGGGATATGTAAATATAAAAATTCCTCAATCATTTTGAAATAAATAATATTTGAGAAATTATAGTTAGACCTAAAGGATCTCTAACTGTAGGCACTAAATGGGTGTTTAGAAACAATATTGATGATTCAGGAATAGTAGTAATAAATAATTATAGGATGTTTGAAAAATGTTATATTCAAGAATATGGTATTGACTATAAAAAAATATTTAAAATAATGGGTATATTTTAATTCATTATAATACAACTTTCGTATGCATTACATTTCGATTTAAAGCTATATCAAAAGGATTTCAAAAGTAAATTCGTAAAAGGATATATAGTTGATGGTGTTCTTTTAAAATGCACCTAAAATTTTAAAATCCTCATTTAACAAGTTATTTATTAAAATTAACAAATGATTTATATGGATTAAAATATTCTCTTAGATCATGGTAAGATGGGATCATTTATTTTATTTTTTTTAAAAAGTCCAAGCCCTCTTTATTAAATGCAAGAGAAATAGGAAAGTAGAGAATAGAAAACAGTACGGGAAAAAAATAGGGAAACCCCAAAACAATGAGTATTTCTTAACCTTTTTCAGTAGACGCTCAGTTAGGCTTTTCTCTTCTTCTTTTAAAGCAATCAGCTCCGCTTTATCACGTCCTCTTCAACGACCTCTAGATCGCCCTCTTCTATCATTTTCCCTATTCGTAAAAACTTGAAGCCTTCCCTGCAATGTCTCTGCATCATTACTATCAGAACCTGAGCTATCCTCTATATCTTCTTTTCCATTGACAGAAGAATAATTTTTTTTAACTGGCGTCATCCTTTCTTCTGAAGTAGGCTTCTTAACCGCCGTAGAGGAAGCAACCGGGGACAATGTCTTCTTGTAAGAAACAATCTGAAATCCTTCATTATCCAAAAAGGGATTTGCAGAAGAGTGACAATCTTTATAGATGACTGGAGTGTCATGATCTAAAGTTTGTTTAACTTTTCGATTCCCAAAGGGCATCAATTTACTTTGAGAGAGTTGCTGATCAACCACAATCTGTGATTCTACTTCTCCTGACTGCTCATTTCCTTTTCTTGTAGAATCAACATGTTGGAAATTATCCGCATATATACACATCTCAGCCCAATACTTCTTCTGATTTTCTGGGAAAGTACAAACCTTGGGCGAATCTGTTCGGTCTCCCAAAACATCTACTTTATATGCCTCCTCATGAGTGGCACCCTGCTCCTCATTCTCAAACTGGTTAGCAACCGTGCTCAACTCTGGCTTAACCATGTTTTTGTCATCTGCAAGCAACAACTGTGATTCAGATTTCCAGAAGAGGCAGATTTTCCCTTCTTGAGACAATTATTGAAATTATGGCCATGCAATGCACAAGAACTGCACACTAAAGAACGCCGACAAGAAGAAAGATCATGACCAATGACATGGCAGTCTTTGCGGAACTTAGGCATTTTTTCATAAATGATCTTCAGCTCAATAATATCTTCATCAGTAGCAAGCATCACTTATCCACAAGAGTCGATTCCGATTCAATCTCAACCATAAACCTAGCGAAGTGTCCAAAAC
Source organism: Viscum album (assembly GCA_963277665.1). Lineage (NCBI taxonomy): Eukaryota > Viridiplantae > Streptophyta > Magnoliopsida > Santalales > Viscaceae > Viscum > Viscum album. Next base: position 457,932,973 of record OY728161.1, on the reverse strand, counting down.
GAGCAACTTCCATCTCCTTATCAATTTCGATTGGTATACCAATAGATAAAGCAATATCATATAATATTTTAGGATGCCAAAGTATCCAGTTTAAGCCATTAACTCTAACCCAAATCTGAGTCATAGTGCTGTCAACATCCAAGGGGTTGAACTTTTTATCCCATTCCTGTAAATGAATAATTCCATGTTTGAGGGCAATGGAACCAAAGCCCCATGCTCAAACTTTTAATTCAGTCATGGGGAAAAGCATATGGAAATATCCTCGACCAAGCGAGAAACACTTCCATGTTGAGAAGCCCCAAATTAGAGAAATATGTTCCTTAAGATCATCAATTTTTATAGGTTGTGTACCCTTAGTAAGGAAAAGGCGACCAATAATTGAGAACTCACCCATTTTGCGACTTTCGAAGACCGCAATAGGATCCACCTTTATGTGCGCAGTATTCCCCTTTCTTCTAATGTTAGATTCATTCCCACCTTTATGATGAACAACGTATCGACCACTGCCATCCTTTCTAACAGCCACAGATCTCTTCATAGCAGGTTAAATTGTACCTGCTCTAACATCAGATCTAGAAAGAACTGGGATGGAAACACCAAATGGGACCTTTCTAGTAGCCACACTATCCTTTGACCTGCAACTTCCCTCAATACCTCCCACAGCAGGCACTGAATCCGTGTTCACCCCTACCAGCGATGAGCTCGCGCCGCCAGAGTCCTGACCCGCGGCCCCTGCCATCTTCAAGGTCATGCAACCCTCAGCCGGCAGTAGCCCGACGCTCATCGGATTCACCACAAACTGAGACTTCGTCGCAGTATTAGATGTCGTCTCCATCACATTGTGTGGACCATTGTCATCCACCGGGACGTCGCTGACAGCTCCGGACATCACCACCGAAGCAGAATCTTGCACTCCACATGCAACAGAAGATCGATGGGAGTCAAAACTCCGAAGAGGAAATAGATCCACCGCAGGAAGCATCATCTCGATCACCAAAACCATAGTCATCGTGATCAGAGATGATATAACTATTTTTATTAAAAAACAATTTTTTTAGTTCATCAAATTTATATTGATGATATTGTCATTATCATTGTTAAAAATACATTGTGTATTTATATTTCAATAAGTATGAAAAATGAATTTGATATTAGCATAATTTGTGAACTAAAATTCATTCTAGGTATCAAATTTTATAAAATAAATATGGAATTATTTTAAATCAATGTAAGTATACTAAATAAAATGATAATTTTTTTGATTTGGATAGCAATAAATGTTGTGATACTCCAAATATTACTACCTATAAGGTGGATCTCGATGATGTTAAAAAGATAGTGAATCAAACCAATTATATATGCATTATTGAAAGATTGTAAAAATAATATTTATCTGAATATAAATTTTTTAGTGGTTTTATGGGTTTACTTTTTTCAAGTAAATCCGAAATACTCTCATTTATGTGATGTTAAAATAATTTTTAAATACCCAAAATATAAAACCAATTTATGACTATTGTATCCTAGAGGTCAAGAATTTGGATTAACAAGTCACACAGATGTAGATTTTAGTTTTTATTAGTTAGATAAAAAATATTCCCTAAAATATGTCATAATTTAGGAAATTCACTAGTATCATGGTGTATTAAAAATAAATTGGATTCACTTTCAACTAATTATGATGGTTATATAACTTCTGGAAGTCGATGAAAAAATGTTTTGCGGATAAAACACACTCTTCTAACCTATGGATATCTATTCACACACATCCATATAAGTTTTGAAAACAATATTATGATAAACATTTATATGAATCTTTCTTCTCAGATGATAATAATGAAAATTGATTCAATACATCAATTTTTAATGGATCATTTTCAAAATGGTGATACAACACTTAAATTCATTGATTCTGATCATCATCTTCATAATATTTTTATAAAAAAAAATTATTTTAAGAAACTAAACAATATCATATAATAATTAGCTATAATAAATTTAGTTTAGCCTTTAATTTGTAGGATCCACCATTGGAGAATCCGCCATTGGAAAAGCCACTGTTGGACAAGCCACAATTGGACAAGCCACCTTTGGAAAAGAAAATCTGGGAATGATGCACCACTGGGATGATCCACTGTTAGAATAATCCACCATTGGCATGATCATCCATTTGAATAATCCACCATTTTGATGATCCACCATGGGAATTATCCACAATTTTAAGGATTCACCATTAAAATTCCACTATTAGAACCACTATATTTTTATCATTAATAATTTCCTACATTAAATTTTTTATTCAATGTAATATATTTTTTATTTTGTTATAATTATAAAATTAAAATCCCTAAATGAGAAAATGGGATTAAAATTTAAATACAAGTCACTCTCACTCGTGACTTACTCCTTCAAGTTGTTTTACCTTCCCTTTCTATCGTGACATTCAATATTATCACAACTTTGATTAAACCTTCATTTCTCCATAATAGTGAGAGTCAATAATTCTTATGAGTTTTATCTTATGGAATTGAGATCTCCCATGATGTCTAGTTAATAACTAAGTCATGATGTTGTAGATCATAGAATCATACAGCTTGTGAATGGTCTGGTTGTTGTAGAAAAAGAAGCTGATATAGACTTGTTATTAATCAGTTTTATGGTGGTAATATAAGTGATATTGGATGAAGTATGGATATATTGGTTCTACATAGAGGATTGAAATTTCTATCCTTGGTTTCATCATCAATAATATCAATGAATATATTTTATCATTGTTGAAAATAAATATTTCTCTGGAAGAATGATAAGTGGACAATAGGTTACCATTTCTTCACAAGAATGATATTGATGTATCAATGTGCCTCAATGATTAGTTTTTTAATATTATAAAATATTTATTCACAGTTATAAATAACCATTTGTTTATGGATCTAATAGGAGGTACTACATTAAAAAGATTTTTGCAACTAATTTTATTGTAGACTAAAGACTGCTTTTCATGGTCATTCAACATATTATGACTCTCATAAATGGACCTTATAATAGTGCACTGTTAAGATATATAACATATATTCATTATGTATTAAGGATATAGGAATATCCTGTACAGATACCTCATGGTGAAAATGATGGGAAAAAGTAAGTACAATTCCACGTTTAATTCGATTATTTATCCTCTATTGATTTCAGAAATGTTGGAAAACAAATTCATGAAAAATGATGCAGAGGTAGAGAAATATTGGGGTTTCATATTCATCATAGTTACTTTCAAATCAATGAATTTAAATTGGAATACGTGGATGAAAAAAGGGTTAGAATGTTATTAAAAAACTATAAGAGAATTTTAATATAGTATACCATCCTTCTAGACACATAAACCTTGTTGATTTTGGATTAGAGATAGGTGAGACAGTGGTTTATTCTAATGAGGAAGAAGAAATTGAGGTATATGTTGATGAAGAGGAAATTGAAACCTCTATTGAAGAGGTTAGAGACCCTGATATCCCAACACTTCCTTCCATTTCTTTTAGAGATGCATGTCCAACCATCTCACTCTTTTCTAAAGAGAGTCTCGTAAGTGAAAAAGATGGTTATGATGTTGATGAGACTGTGGTCTCTGGATATAAGAATATTATAAGTTCATCAAATTATTCTATGAAAATTATGGAGGTTTTGGATTTTAACAATGGTGTTAATGGTGATAATGATGATATTGGAAATAGACATGATTGAAATGATATTGATGATATATATGATGTTGAGAGGACTCAATCACTTCTTTCATATAATGTTTCCTCAGTTAGGTCAATGGATATACTTGATTCATCCATATATATGTTTTTAGAGATAGAAGTTAATGCTCAACTATTTGGTGATGTTGCTATAGCTAGAGGTGAGTCTTGTGTACTTGTTAATGAGGATGAATTCTCTAGTTTATGGGATCATAGAGTTGACCCTGTAAATCCTACTAATTTGATATCATCTGGAGTGGAAGTATTTTTACATGATGACTAGTAAAATTTACAAGAATATGTCAACATGGTATGGACTCCTCAATGTCCAAAAAGGTAATAGAATAAGGTGACGTTCATATGGATATTCAAGGTGTATCTAATTTGGTAGAGGATGAGGTATCATATAAGGGAGATACATCCCCTAGTTCGAAACTACATGGACTATCATAGGCAAACTCAGATGATTATGGGAATAGTGATGACCATAGATGTACACCAGATAATAGTAGACCTACTATCTTAGTTGGAGTTGGGAAAACACTCAAAGGGATAAATTATTGACTATATTTATGATGCATGTGTGATTTTGGAATTCCTGTCACATATATATAATATATTAAAGCATGCAAGGGATGTTATGCATATTGATGAGAGATAGGATTCAACTCCACTTACTTCTACTATTGTGCCATAAAATTTTGTATATATAACATATTTATACTCTTTCAAATAGATTAATATTTCTAATTTTAGTAGATTTTTGAGGTCTTAGGATACTCCTATTAAATATATTAGAGAAGTTGATTTCAGATATATGATTGAGTTGGTTTTTTTCCATATACATCACAAGATGAATTTTCATATTCATGAAGTGGAAATTGATTATCGGAGGATGTCAAGTGAGAAAAAATCCTTGAGATCTATGATAGAGGATTTTAGAACATACATAGCTTATATTTATTAATTTTATATTGGAAAATTTTGACAGTGTACCTTTCATTTATTACACATCCAGTGATACACCTCCTTGTTCCTCAATTGACACTAAAATTATCTTCTCTATTTTTAGAGAGGAGTTTCAATATATTATGGATGATATCCAGACCTCACATTAGGTTGATCTACATCAAATATGATAGTTTAATGAGGACATATACAAACTAGTAAGAGAGTGTTTGAATGAATCCCTAAGTTAAAGGGAAACAATTACAAAGGCCAGAAAATACTATCTTTCCAAGATATATACTAATCATGGGTGGAATTCAGATTTCATGTTTTCTTATAATAATCTAAGGAGTTCACATGTTTCTAGGTAATAAAAGTAATATGTAAACCAAATCAATGTTTTGGAACTTCTTCTCATGTTATTCATGGAATTGAAGAAGTATGTCTATAGTGGTATGGAGAGGTGAAGAAAAATTATTCTAGATGTTTTGAATCTCTGGAATATTTTCCAGTATGTATCTAGCGTTGAAGTGGTTTTTCCGAAGGTGATTACAATTTTAGCCATTTCATTGGATCCTACCTCATATTCTTTACTTCCTCAGTACCAGTCATTCAATATTTATCTGGTGGAAAAAGTTAGGCATCATAGACTAGTGATAATCCGAGATCTTCTTGCGACTACCCCAACACCTCTAGACACTTCCTCATCCCCCTCAACTTCTACATTAGTTCCTCTTGGATTTATAAATTTTAAAGGATATATGGATCCAATCTCTGGGGATGAGAGTGATTTTTATTATACAATGTTTTTGATAAATTCTTTATTGTGTTTTTTTATTTTTGTTTCTTTTGGGTTATACTATAATTAATTGTGTACTTATGGAATTTCAGTATTATTATTCCAATATTTATTATATTTATGCATTTTTTCATGTATTATCTATTTGATTATACCAAAATAGGGAGAATAGTTATTTTAGATTTATTTTAAACCACACTTCTCATCTTTTTGATATGTTACCATCAATGCAGAATTTATCTTCAAAACCCATTCTATGATTCTAATATTTTTTTGGTGGAATTAATTTATATTTGATACCACACTTATCCTTTCCTATATTAATTATTTTTATTTATCCAATTATTCAATAATTATTTGTATTTCTATGTTAATACTAAAATTCAATTTGGAAAATTACTTATAAACCTTCATATTTGTTATTTGAAATATTGGGAAGATCGATACTCATCAAATTCATATATTTAATACAAGTGTTTGTATCATACATGGTCTATAAAACACCCTGATTTGTGATGATTAAAAGGGATTATATTGTTGGAACCACTTTGTTTTTTACTCACAAATCATGTTTCTTATTTTTCTAATGAATTTAATTTTTTATGACTATATAATATTTTATAAAGCATCATTTGATGAAACATGGCTATGTGTTGAAAATTTCCACCCCATGTATTGTGCAACCACCATCTCTTACTACTGCAATAGTGGTTCTACTATCAGGATTGTGACCACTAGATGTGTTCTACCACTATGCTTTCTACCATTTTGTGTGCTACTATTAGACTTATGCTACTGCTAGACCTACTACCATTAGGTGTGCTACTACCAAACTCATACTACTAACAGATCTACTACTCCCAAATAATGTATTTCCAGAGCGGTGCTTCCATTGGAATTTTCTACCACCATGAATTTTCTACCGTTGGGTTATTATACTGATAGACTACGCTAAAACCAAATTTTGTTGTTGTTGATCTTTGATGTCATCATAGAGGATATACTATTATGCTTATTTCCTTTTATATTTTGTAGTATTTGAATTAAATGATTTCAAAGAATAGTCTGTGGTAGTAAATTCATTAGAATTATTTTATAAATACGCATTAACCATTCCACAGATGTCTTAAAGACTATTCAATGTTAATTATGAGGATCCAAAAAATATTGATGATTATTCTATAATGATTATTCAAACATTCAATGGTTTTATATTTCCGAAGGAATCCTCGATGCATCTCTGAAATATGAAAATTAATGGACGCATGGATTATACAAGGAAAACGTAATAGTTAATTCCAAAATTAAATAGTGGAGTACATAGAACAACTAGATCATTTCATATAGATAGAAAAGTAAACTTTCAGACACTATACTTTATTAAAATTTTGAAATAAACTTTTTGATTTCTTGACCAATCACAACGCGGTGAATCATGACCATCTAGATCATTTGAAACCGAGATTCTCTTTTTTCTATATTTATTTTCACTCTATGTTTTTTATATACTATGAAGAAGCTTGTTACATTTTATTGATTATTTACACACATTTTCTACGACAGTAAAACTGGAGAATACTCGATATTCTCCATATCTCTTTTCACCTACTTACCCATGGTTATTGTTATGGATCATATTATTATTATATAATCTTCTGAAACGCGGTGTATTTCAATTTAGAGTTGACTATATCTAATATTTAGACTAAATCCATTTTTTATTCTAATTGATTGTTTTTGTTTTGTTAACTTTATTCTAACAATTAAGCAAAATTTATTTTAATCAGTAAAAAATCATGTACATTGAATGTTAGTCTTAATTGGAGTTTATGTAAGGTTTTGTTTATGTAAATCGATTTCAAAAGTAAAATTAATTTTACGTAATGTTTTAACTAACCATAATAATGATTTGAATTTTTTTTAAAGAACAAACATATATTAATCTACTTTTTGGATAAATTGTTAATTGTTTCAATTGGTTGATTTTAAATGAACATTTATTTTTAAAGACATTAATTGGCAACTCAATTGACCCCCATTGAGAAACTCACTCTAATGAACACTGCTCATTTAATTTGACTATGATGAAAACATCTAAAAAATTATAATAAAATACATTCACACATACTTAACATTAAATGAAAATTTAAAAATTTCATGCCATATAATAATTTATTCAAATTATATAACTTTTAAACTGTTTAGAATCATTTATTTAATTGTTCCGTTAATTTAATAAATATTGTATCGACATTACGTAAGAGCTTTATGTAATTACACCATCACGAAAAATTATAAATAAAATATGATGATGAAAAATATTTATCATTCAAATAACCATTTATAATAATATAATCAATTTTATCCCAGCCACATAATATTATAGATATTATACATAAGAGAGTTACGTTTTTGACTTTTTCCTTCACTTAAATATAATAAATATCCAAATAAAATAAATATGAAACAAAATTACCATAGATTATTGAAATAGATAATAATTTCTAAACTAAACTCATTAAATAGTATAAATTAAAGTGTTTGGGTCATTTTCAAGTCCTTTTCGTATGTTTTAAATCTTAATTACCTGATTTACCCTTACCCAGGTGACAAATATTTACAACAATCACAATTCAAAATGGAACTATGTAAAGTGGCCCTATTTACAAAATTTGGACCTCTTAAATCAAAATATAGAAACATTTTTTCAAATATAAATTCATAGATATTGAAAATTTTGGATTCAAATTAAACCCACAAAACACAATGAAGAGTAGTTTTTCAGATATATGACATTTAAGAGTACAAATGTTTTTTTTTGTCGAATTAAATTATAATATTCATTCCAAGGACTATAATTAGATTATATAATATAGAAATGAACTAATGAAAATTAAAACTAATAAAAATTTGAAAAAGGCATTGTAAATACATTAAATGAAAATACAAATTAGAATATCAATTGGTATTTTTCTCTATTCATTTAAAGCCCAACTCTTTAGAACATTATCAAAAATTCCCCTTATATAGTTCAGGTATAGTAAATTAAAAAGATAAAATTATTTTTTTCCAAATTATGTTTTTATAATTTAAAACATATGTTTATAATTAAAACTATAAAATTCAATAAAACCCAATTTGGTTTAAAATATATCTTTTTCATATTTATAGAAATATTACCTAATATTGATATAAAAATTATAATTTTATAATGTATAATTGAGAAATATAAATAATAATTGTAAATTATTTTTCATGACCTTATACTGGTTTCTTTGGGTTTTATGTTATGATCTATGGATATTATGGGTTTATCCCACCCATTATGTGACGCTACACCCTCGGTGCTAGTCTCCAACTTGGTGTGTATTAGAGGTCGTAATCAAGCATTAATAATTCTCCAAATTTCCATATCAGGTGGGGTACTAGTGGAGGGGGAGTATAACATTATAATATTTTGCAAATTATTTTGGTAAATATATATGGGAGATTTTTGAGTTATTTACTAGTTAGGACTCCATTGTTCAGTAATGAAATTTTGTTAGAAAAATATATTATGTAATGGCACAAAGGGAGACCTAGTAGAACATAGGATTTTAGGAACCCCTGTGATCTATTCTAAAAACCAAATTCTCTCTAAAAGTTCATATTAAAATGACTCTTCTTGTAAGTTTGAGTCCTTGGAGGAGTACATGCATCAAACATGACTGTTTTCTATTTATAATGGTGATATTATAGTAATAAAAAATGAATCTATAAATAAAAATATATATGAATCCATTGCTACATGAATTTGGTGAATTTATTTCCTTTCATAGATTTCAATTGGTCATTTCCCATGTGTCGTATGAGTTTAATAGTCCAGTGGGATGACCTTGTTGATAATAAATGGGTCAATAATATATAATAGGATGAGTAGTAAAAATAGACATTTCACACCATTCAAATTCAATGAATATATAATTTGGGGATAGAAACTCTAATATAGAGACAATGAACTAACCGGATGAAATGGGGATCTTTTTAGAATTTATTCAACTAGACGAGAGTATTTGGTTCCCTGAATTGCTTTCTTATTGAGGGGAGAATCATGTAAGTGCTGGATGTAGTATATATAGGATTGAGAGGAGTCTGATGTACCTTAGGTCAACTCCTAGTAGTTGGTCTGGGCTCTGTTCTTATTAAAAACTATAAAGGAGGTAAATTTTTGTTATTTCACTTATTTTCATTTGGGATAATGAGTAATCTAATGCTGGGGATTTTTTATAATAAGAATCTAATATTTTCCAATGAGGTCATTCATTATGAAGAGTCCCAAGAACATAAATTTTAAGAGGATTATCACCCTTAAAATTTAGTATGTAGTCTCCCAATTTACATTTAATATATATTTGGAGGTGAATAAAATGATGAATTTGGTGGAGAGGGTGGACGATTGAGTTTGAATTCCCCTATTTCAGGGTTAGTAGGGACCAACGAGGAGATGGTTATAAAATGGAGTTTAACTGATGATGGAAAATTCAAGGTTCTTATGGAATGGGAAACAACCCAAATAATTAACATAGTGCTTCATAAGGAATGGAATTTCCCTTGAAATTTCTAGGACTAATCATGTTTTGTTTATTGGCTATCTTGGTTGTGGTTATTACCTGTGGTAATGAACATCATTTCTAAAGAGTAAGTATAGATTTGATAGTCAACCACCCTATCAACATCAATGGTATTTTCCACCAACTATGTATTAGGAAGAGGTACTTCATGATTAGGTTTAGAATCAGGTTTAGTAAGCATATTCCAATTATAGAGGAGGTGAAGTTGATAGAAGATATACCCAAATTATGCCACACCATCAGAGACTTGGGTTGAATCATGGATTCAGAGGTCATCCTTTGATTGGTAGATAATTAATCCAATTTTCTATGCATGTGATAAAGGTTTATATTTAATAGGTTAAAATTTTAGTTCTATGTATGATCTTTTTAACATATACCCTAATTTCTAAATTGTTTAATCCTAGATCTTTACACTCCTTTATTTCACCCATTATTGAATGATTATTTAGAAAAGATATAAGGAGGATTTCTATTATGTTGGTGTTATTAATTCTAGTTAGTTCCCCTACTAGATATTTCCATCTTTTCTAGGGATTCATGCCAATGATAGTGAAAAATCAGTAATTAGAATTTTTATTTGTGCTTTAGATACAATCATATGATGTCATTCAAAGAATGGATTGGTTGTATTCCATTCATGTGGTGGATTATTGTTTCTAGTACCATTATGAGTTTTATAATATGGGTGGAAACATTTGGTGATAGCTAGTTAGAAATTATTCAAGATTGGTGATTGGTAAATAGATCCCCTTCATTCAATGTTGTATGAATGGTTCATTGTGTCGGTGAGAGTTCAGGTAGAGGAGGTCCCCAAAGATATTTTGGAGGTTTTTGATGTTTTCCCTAAGAAGTATGACACTACCACCAACATGATATATTGTTTGGATTACTGTTAAAACTTTTTGATACAAAGATTTCAATGTATACTTATTGGATGGAACAATCAATTTTGTGTGAGTTGATATCATAGATTGATGATATGATGAAAAATGATTTATTAGGCCCTATGTGATTCCATTGGGTAGCTCAAATTTAGTTATCCATTAAGGAATAATTCTAAAAAATGTTCAATATGATGATGACCTAGAATCATTACCTAGTTTGGGGAATTTTTTAAATTTTTTACTAGTTGAAGGGATATAGCTCTTTTCCAATGATCAATTTGTAGTATGGATAAAATTAGTTAATGTTAAAAGAGGAATATATTGTGATTACTATATTTTAGGTGAAGGTATTGGATATTTGAGTTAATTGTCTTTTTGTTTAGTGTCATGAATAAACATGTTGTGTTTTTTGGGGTGTAGTGTTACTGTGTTCTATGAGTTCTTTGACTAGTTTTTAGTGGTGTTAATTAAAAACATTCTCATATATTTAATGTGAGAGAAAGAGAATTGAAATAACTAGAGGATCAATATTCACAATCATCAACACATTCAGTTGTATAGTAAATTTTCCATGAGTCTATTCCTGATACAAGAGGATCAATTACTTGGACATAATAGGTCCCAAAAAATAGTAGTGATGTATTTGAAAAAGGTCGGGGTAGTTGATTTAAAAAAAACCTGGTATGTGAAATTGTTTCTTATCATTCTTGTTCTTTTAGGTAATTATGAAAATATTTCTTTAAATATCAATAAAATTGTTGACCTATTGAATCCCCTAACCATGAACAAACATTCTGATATTTGAACTAATTAGTGTTAAAAACATTCCACTTTCAGATAGAGATGTTGGAAAATGACTTAATCTTTCAATTCCCTTATGATTGAATGGTTTTTACGGTATTGTATGATGCTTCCTTCTTGCCTTTGGTGTTCTTTATAATGTATCAGTGGACAGTGTACTGTTATGGGTTGAGGTGATTACATGCTCATGAGTGTTACCATAAAACCATTGATCTATAAATGGTTATGGTAGTATTTTCACTATATATATGGAAACATAGACTCGTTGGGGAAATATTTATTGTCTTCATGGACTACATATTCTTGATATATATTTTCTATCAATATGACCTGAATCTATAATACTAGAAGTGGATGGATTTTTTACAAGACCATGATTTCAATATCTTATATAAACTATAAAAGGAAAAACTATAGGTATAAATGTTGATAAGAATGTAATGGGGATACATTAAATAATTTATTAATGCTTGGGGGGAGATATAGGAGTTAATGGATTTGCATCTTGGTGAAAAAGAGGTTGATGGATCATGTTGCTTTTTACAAGTGAGGGTATAGCCCTATTTTTTATCATGTGGATGAATCTCAATTATGATTATTTATGGGAAGAGGTTATATATATTTAGGGTTGTACATAGTTATTAATATGATTTATAGTTAGAGGATTTCAAAAATAAGGTTATGTCTAATAGAATAATGGTCATCATTTTGCAAATGCATGAGAGAGTCTTCTAGGAGTTTCATCTATAAACTATAGTGGTATCCCTTAAATATCTATCATATAACATATATTTAGCTGGAATTTTTTGTTAATAGTAATGAAGTGGTTAGGGGAAGTGTTTCTTTAGTGATTCTTAGACTGATAGTCGGTAAAGGAAGAGCATAATGTCTTTGGTAGTTTTTTTTCATCTTTTGGATGTCCTAAACTGGAAATGAGGGGAACTAATGAAAGGGTTTACCATCCAATTACCCCAGTCAAATTGGGATATGATGTTATCTAGGTGATCATGGATCGAATAATATAGATGGATCACCATATTTAAATTTCAGAGTTAATAAACATGGAAATTCCAGCTGTATATTACATATACACAACGGTGAGCCTCACAGAGCCTCCAGGATGACAATTTCAAATCAAGACCCTAGAATTACATAAATTTTCTATAGTGGATTTGAAGAATTACATTGGACCCCATGGGATGAACAGATGGTGTGGACCATCTAAACACATGAGGATATAATATGAGTTTGCATCTTAGATTTCAGTGGATTATGGGTTTTACACCTAGATTTGGTTGAGTTTTATTATAATAATTTATATTGTTCATCCATCAGTATGGCCTCATTAGAAACATTTTACTTATGCTTTGAATGATCTGCATTTAATTTGATATTGAGGATGCCTCATTTCTCTTTCCATATGTGTTTCAGATAAGAATAGAAAAGGTTCAAGTTTTTTATTAAAAGATGAAGATAGAATTGAACTACCAAGAGGTTAATGTCAATTAGTAAAGGATGAAATTTCAGTTGTAGGATGATGAACATGTTTTCATAACATTTTCACCTAGATTAGGTAAATTGAATTTTTTCTGGGAGTAATGTCCCACCCCCTATTTTTTCCCCTTCATGGTTTTGGATCTTGTTAGTGATGTAGCATTTTGGTTAGTACATCCCACATATTAAGAAAAATTTCATGAAGACTTCATCATGTGCTAGTTTCATAGGGTATCTTCATAAAAATTTCCACCTCATCGAATAGGGTATTTTCACATCGATAATGAGGAAAAATTCATGGAATAAATGGTTGAGATTACATATAATCGTAATATTGTATTTTTATGTCATATTATCCCCTTGGTTTGAGACCTATAGAGGCATGTTGGTCTGGTTGAGAGTACATGGGAAGGAGATGCATATATAGTCCCACAGTAACCAAATATTTTCATTTCCAAGTGTGTTTTATATTTTAATTATTTAATGTTTTGCTGTTTTTTTGAATTTTTTTGTTATGTTTTGTAATATAATTTCATCCCTATATGAGATGTATCTCTTGGGAAAATATTTGGGGGTTTCTGGTTGTTGGTGCATTTGTTTTATTTTTGTTTTTTAATATCGAGAATAAAAATCATTTTATAATTTTCAACTGTAAATGCTTTGAGCCATCTATTCCATTAAATTGGAAATTTTTATTATTTAGGACTTAGTTTGTGTTTCATGAAAATAAAATAAGGATATAGAGTTGAATTTCCAAATTCATATTGAGATACATGTTATGAATAACTATATCATGGTTTGAATGTCATTTTGGTGGGATGATTCATGAGGATGATAATATTTTCAAAAAATTTATACTATAATCTAATGTTTATAATCCCACAATGGTGTTATTTAATGGGAAAGTATCCCATTTTTAGGCCTTTTTAGTAGTTTTATCTAAATTGGAAAAAAGAATGATTTTGGATTTCAAATGTTTAAGTTTATTTATTTATTTCAGAAATATTTATTTCTAAAATGATTTAAATCCAGAAATTACTTATTTAGGATTCTAAACATTTGGGGATTCATTTCATTAACCTCAATCTAAATATCAATCCATCATTTGAATACCCAAAACTAGATCCCAATTTGGCCCTCAAAATCTGTGCAAAAATCAATATACATTTAAATATGAAAATATATTTATAATACAACTAAGATATTTTCACTAAATTTATCATTGTTTTAGAAAACACCCAGTTTAATAAATTATTAAAAATGTACATGACATAATATTCCACTATCAATATCATAAATGCATGGGAAGTTAGAGCCTGTGAATTTGAATTTTCACCTAGCTAGAATTCATTTCTCATAGTAAAATAATAATATATCATTATATTATTGTCCAATAAAGATTAAATTTCATGGGAATACATATATAAAGTTTAAGAACAAGTTATATGTAGAACACAATTCCTAATTCATCCCGTTACTGTGTAATCTACATGGAAATGGTCTGAGACATATTTTGGATCTAATATTCATTAACCCATTTGTCTATATATTATCACCTATTCTCCCATACCATAGGATCTCCATTTTAGGATGATAAGGTAGAGTGTTTTAATTGAAAAATATCTTCATAATTTAAGTATGCATTATAAAATCTCTTTTCGTATATTTTTTTTTCAAATTTGTGTCTCTCTCACCATGATTATTTTAAATCCATTTTTGTGAATAACTAACCCTCATTTTTGATACAGGTGGGGGTGGTGGTGTTATAGTATATTGTTATTTCACGGTTTTTTATATTTGATTTTAATATTTCAATGGTGGTTAAAATGATTATGGTTAGCAGTCACCCTACATTCATTACTTTTTTTTCTTCCTCCTCATTCACTCATTTTCTTTATCAATGATATCTACATCGTACAAACGATACAGTTTGGATTTGGTATTGATGTAGAGGATATTAATACTATATGAATTAGACTCATTGTATATTATTACATTTATAATTATAGGTTGTATAGTTAATTTCATGTATCCTTACATTTTATATATTAATGAAGAAATATTTTTAATAATAATGATAACATCAGTAAAAAACCCTTAGAGCTATGGATTTTTCCATTAAATTCATTATAGGTTTTCTTTATTTTCCTTTTTGATCTATATTTTCATTATTATATATATTCGATTAGATTTATTTTTTTTAATCAACACCTCATTTACATTAGTATATAAGTTAGTTTTATATTTGTTATACTATAATAGTGAATGTAGAAAGATCATGTGTACATGTGAACTCCGTATGACCACCCATAGATTGTTATAATATGGTAAATTCTAAGATAAATATGAAATGAATAGACTATGGATATGTGAAATACCCATTTAACAAATTTGAAAATGTTTATAGGGATGTGAATTGCTTGAAATTTTTTATAAAAAAAATAATTATTTGAAAAAAATTATATCACTGCATATAATTCATTTTTTAGGCTGAGATGGATTTGATTAATGTTTTTTAATATTCATATCCTAAATAATATTTGTGAATTAGGGGTTATTTTTATATAAAATAAGGTGAATAATTTTATAGAAGGTTTGAGGAAATGACAAATAAATTGGAAAACATTTCTACATTCATTCAATAATCGAATGTCCAATGGTTGGGAAAAAATACAAAAGGAAATTCAACAATAAGAGATATGTCTTATTCAAAATACATTGGATGTTAAAGAACCCATGGTAGAAAAGAAGATTCAACTTGAAGATCCAATTATCTCTCTTCTCCAATACATGAAGAGGTTTATAAATATATCATTCCAACTAATATAATTTTGGGAGATCAAAATGATTCTAAAAAAATTGATCATATTTCATTAAAGGTGAAATTTATAAGTCATTATAACATCATTAAAACAAATTAATCAACTTATTTTCACCTAACTTCTACTGTAGAAGAATATGAAAAAGAAAATATTGTAACATAATTCTTAGTGGTCTTGCCCGAAAAGATCATGTTTTAAAATGACCTACTTGAATGGGATGATTTCTTTATTGATTTTTCATGTTTTAATACTATTGAAAAAGAATTATTTTTTGAAATACCATTTTATATCACAATTGAAATACCTATATGTAGATTTTGATGAGGCCTCACAAGTAGTGACATCAAACAACGAGGACCCATTATTTCTCTTTCCATAGTTATATATGTTTTACCTCATTACAAAGTGTTTGGGGATGATGTACCCTATAAATGGGTCCCTCGATGAACATTTCATGGAAAATAGAACTAACCGAATTTTTTAGTGGTTTATTGGAAAAAAATCCACATCCACCAATAGATTAGGGTTAATCAACAACAGATTCCTGACTATGTGTGGTAAAAACCTTGCACCGACATGGGGGGCCAAACGAAGATTTATATGTTTCACTAACTATTATATTTAAATATTTTTACTTGTCTTATTTTATTTTATTTTATTATTAAATTTTTGTGTGGTAGTAGTAGGGTTCTTAACTCAAGCTTCTACATCAAATTAAATCAAATTGTGTTTTCCATTTAAATAAGTTATTTTTATACCCATGTAAACAATTTAATGAATAAATTATCTAAATTTAACTAAAAATATTGTAGTAAATGGAATATTATTTGGGGATGTAAATATATTTTTATTAGATTTTTGTGAGTTTCCATTTTTTTATGTTTTTATTTTTCTGATGCTTTCAGCTTTTTCATTCAACTGTATTGTATTTTTTACAATTCATGAAATGAATTTAGTTATTTGGAAAATTGAAATCATCTTGAATTGGAAAATTATATGATATTAATATTTTAGGACATAACTAATTTTTGATTGTAATTTATTCCATATTTCCAATAGTTCATTTGATCATGTTTGTTAGATTTCAAAACACATGTTAACTGG
Source organism: Viscum album (assembly GCA_963277665.1). Classification (NCBI taxonomy): domain Eukaryota; kingdom Viridiplantae; phylum Streptophyta; class Magnoliopsida; order Santalales; family Viscaceae; genus Viscum; species Viscum album. Next base: position 457,915,777 of record OY728161.1, on the reverse strand, counting down.
GGGTAAATAAATTGAAAATATTTCCCAACCCGAGAGGTTTTTAGACCTTTTTGAAAAATTATTTATATTTATATTATTAACTAAATTAATAATAAATGTTTAATAATCAAAAAAATGATTTTTTTTAAATATGATTGAGTTCATTGAATGTGTCAACTATAATTGAGGCACCACATTGAAATCCATTTTTCCACTTAACTCCAAAATTGTATTAACATTACATTAGATTTTTTTTATCGCAATAAGAGATAGAATAACATTTTATTAAGCTAAATTACAATAAATTTAAGCCTTTATTCCCTAATATAAAAATTAAATTCCAAATATTTATCTAACTCAAGTGTGGGGAAGAAGAAGATGGCTAATATTTTTCTTTCCTGAATTTTTTTTTGGGAAAAAACGTGTTTCCATATTTTAAGGAATTGTTTATAAAAATATTCATTATTAAATGATTGAAGGGTGTAAAATTTAACATTAAAATATTTGTTAATGATTATAACACTATTCCAAGAAAAATTTATTCATCTCATGATCCGAAAAATATAATTCCGATGAGAGATTATAAATCATAATTCAATCTTAAACAATGATTAAAATGGGGGTAATATGGATGAAATTTATAATTGATGATGATATTAAAAGTTTGAAATTTACAACTATATCAAGTGGGATATAGATATGATTCATTTTAATTATTATTGCGGAGAAAAACATTCTTGATGAAAAAAATCCTTGTATTTACGTCACTTTAGATCCTAACACTCCTCATTATGCCTCTGATATTTTTTCACATTTAAAATCTTCGAAACCTTAGAATCATAATAACAAATGAGAAATACCTCATGATTGGAAAATAATTTTTTATTAAGAGTATATACTTGGGGACATAAAACCTATGAATAGGATACATATTACTCCAAATGTGAAAAACATCACATTAAAAATAATTGAGTCAAGAGAGAAATATTTTTTCAGGGATGTAAATATGACATGAACATGAGTTTTAACATTAAATTGACTGAATTTAAATATTTTTCAATTTTTTTCAATTTTTTATTCATATATGACTCATGATATTTCCATATATGTAATAATTAATTTGAATTGTCATTTATACTTAGGGATGTTTGTTTTAATAAGGGTATTAGATCGTTTCCCAATAATGAAATGGTTAAGTGTGTGTGTGGGGTGATGAAGATAATATTATGATTCATTTTATGATATAATTAAATATATATATTCACACTATAGAGTTGTTTTATGGGAAATATTCACATTTTTAGATCATTATAGTATTTTGAGATAATTTGAAAAAATGGCATAATTTGGGATATTAAATGTTTTAATTTTTTTTATTTTGGCCATTATTTTTTTATAAAATGATTGAAATTTCAAAATTCTTTTTTAGTATTCCTCACATATTGGGATTCGTTCAATTTATTATAACCTATTGTAATATCCATCAATTGAAGGACCATTACTAGCTCCCATTTCAGGCCTCAAAATCTATGCATAGAACATGATACTTTTAAATATAATCATATGTATCATATAGTGACAGATTAATAGATATAAAATTTTCCTATGAGGTTGAAAATATATGTGGTGGAAACAACATTAACTATTTCCATGACTGAATATGCATCTTTTAATGTCATAAATGCATGATTATTTGGAGCTATGGAATTTAAACTATCACCTAGTTAGAATAGATTTATTGAAGTAAAAAATACACAACTCGTTCAATTTTTATCAATAATGGTGTAATGTAATGGATGAACCCAGATAATATAAATATAAAATTTTAGATAATTATAATTTCCCATCAATATAATGGTTTGATTTTTTTCCCACAATATCATCTAAACCATGTGCTACATGTTCTACCATTACTATCCAAAACCCCCTCTCACATGGGCGAGGGGAAAAGTTTGAATAATTGTGTTCTATCAAGGTAAAATTACCCAATTAAAATATAATGATAAACTTAAATATAATTTCTCTCAATCTCATGGTTGTCTAATAACTATGATTCCTTTTAGTGTTCACTAAATTCCTTGCATTGTTGGGAAACACGATTAGTACAAACTGTGTACTAAACATATGGCTTAGTATCTCTCCCAATATTCACTATATTGTGTATCTAACGAATCCCTAGACACTACAATATTCTTCCTATGTCTATTAGACACTCTCACTAAGATTAAAAAATAATTTAAACTAATAAACCAATGATATGTACCTTCATAACAGTCCAGGTCATTATAACATTGATTTTTGACACATGTTTTTTTAATAGATTCAAGTAAGATATGAGAGTTGATATGATATTCTTATTCTAGATGAGGTCACATGAGATGTGATTTACCAAACTAACTTACTAAAAGTGTATAATATGATGTGGATCGACTATCACTTCAGAGGAGGAACTGTGATTAGGGATCTCTAAGTCATGGTATGTGTAGCGCATATTGATGAATTGTTGGTAGTGGGGTGGGTGGATCACTAAAGGGAGGAGATTTTATAATGGGTGGATGATTTGAGATATCCCAACACAACCACTAATTATCCCATTCATGAATAAGGAAGGTGCAGGTTATGTGGTTCATTTAGCTTCAATTTGTGGAGGGAAATGAGCAAGTTTCAAATAAGTGGATTTAAGGTACTATCTATATCTTTTGTACTCATTCATTCATACTAGTAGTCATAGGTACAAGTCATTACTTACTAATCATATCCCTTATTTTAGAGATATTATGTCTACTATAAACCTTATACATGAATTTTTTTTCAATTGTTTCATACTAGGAGTTAATTTATGATATCACATATATGCTAGCAATCCAACACATTAACAAGTGGAGACTGTTTCTCATGGGAACTATTCATTTTCATGATGAACCCCTAGGAATCCATCTTTGTTATAGAATATTCCACTATTATTTAGTCATATATTGGATATTATTTGGAATTAAATAGATTACATTGGGCATATGCTTCAAGATTCTCCTTTGTGAGGAAGAGAAATCTAATGGATGGGTGATTTGGTTATGTGAGTATGATGTTGAAACTCATCACCCATCAATTGGTGAGTTTATCCATTAGCAGGACATATTGGCATCTTCTATACTTTAGTAGTGGGTTTTTAATCATAATTATTTCCTAAGGATTTTATAGAACTACTTCTTAGGAAGGATGTGGAATCTTGTGTTTACATTCACTGCATGACAATACAGATATATTCCTCAACATATTAGATGGACCCTACTGAGACCAAGGAGCTAAGTTTGTATTTAGGGAAAATTTCAGATAAGGTTTTAATTTGATCAAGGGTCTTCACCTAAGATTTTCTAGTTTTATTTTGGAAAATAGTGGATAAGATCTTGAGAAAATTCATTGATTATCATTGCATGAACCAGGTTCTAATAAACAACATGTTCCCCTTACTAAGGATTGATGGCCACTAAGCCCAATTAGGAGGACCGAGTTGTCTCTCGAATATATATTCCATGTCTTGATACCACCATTTTAGGTCTCATGAGGATTATATTTTTAAGACGATATTCAAATATATATATTGGCATTATCAGTTCTTAATTATGCCTTTTACTATGAATAATACCCCAATGGTGTTCATAATTCTTATGAATCATATCTTCTGGACATATTTTGACTAATTTTTTCTTCTCTTCATTTATTACATTCTTGTTTTCTTAACATAAAGGGGGAGGGGGTCATATAGAGTATATAAGGATGGTTCTATACATACTTTGGGGGAACCAAATTTATGGTATCCTATCGAAGTGTGAATTTTGGACAAGGTATGATCACTTTTTTGTCATGTAATCATTATTCATGATTTAGGTATGAATCAAATGATGTTCTATGTGGTTCTTTCCTATGATCCACCAAACAGTGTGTTAGAGGTGTGGAGTTTCTTTGGATTGTTATGGTACTACTGGAAGTTTCTTAGAGAATGACCCCAGATTTAATCCCCTTATATTAACCAAACTACTAAGTGGGAGTCTTTTACCTAGAAGTATTACTGTTAATTATCATTTGAGGTGTTAAGGTAGAGGTTCATTATTCCTCTTTATTTGAAACTACCAGGGATGATCGTGGAGTTCACAGTGTTTTTTTATGACTATATTTATGGTAAGTGATACATGAGGAATAAAAAGTTTTTTGGGATCATATATGCGACTAGGTAATTGAGACCACGTGATAAAAACTACATGAAACCAAACCTTGAGTTTGAAGCGCTAGACATTTCACTGAATACGTGGTTGAACTATTTACTTCTTGAGTGATTTTTTATTCACCTGGACCACCAAATTATTAGGTATATATTTTCATATAAATATATTATCCTAAGATAGAGATGTTGGTTTGAGTTTCTATAAAAATATGATTTCGAGGGGATATATACTTATAGGAAGGGAAACATGGTGGAATATTTCCATGTAAGGAAGTCTCATTCATTCTTGTTTGATGAAGTTTTTGAGTAATTGAAATTGTTTTAGATGTCCCTATAAGAGGATAGGGGGGGCATATTGTGTTCTATCGATGGTGGTGAATCCTCCACTCCTTATTCATTAGAGAGAGGCATAGTTGGGAGACATCGACTATGAGGTTCTACATGATTAGATATCCTCTAGAGAATAACTATATAAACTTTTTTATTTTTGGGAGAACATCATCCCATTCGATGGATTTACAATGGTTCCATTCACATTGTGTGAGGAGGTGATGAGGGAGTTTCATATATTCCCCTTGGAAGTATATATTGATGTATAATAGTTTTACAAGGATATCCAATGGTAGTCTTGGTGGGAATTCATAAGGAACAATGTCACTATGTTTTTCTCTCAAATATTCACCGGTTATAATCAAGTGGTTAAACAAATCGTTATGTCATGTTTGACGTATCCTTTTTAGATCTAGTGGTGTAAATGGGATTACATATCAACGGAGATTGTGATGAAGAGTTTGGGGACAACGAGAGGCTACTATGTTTTTTGGATTTTTATTGACAGACACACAAAGTTAGGAGACATAGTTCCCATCATAGAGTATACATAATTTTAGATTTTTGTATAGTTTTACATGGGGTAGATTATCTGGATTCATTAGGAACCATTGATGAACATCTTTTATCATGATACTCGGATAACATTTCAATTTTGGAAAGGCTTATAGGAGGCCTTCATGAAATAGTTGATGGTGAGAACAGTGTTTCATGTCCAGATAGCCATATAGACGGATTGGAAAATCTTATTGTTAGAGTGTATGTTGAGGGCCCATGAGTTGGACATTGGCCTAAGATGGGACGATTAACTTCCATTGGTGGAGTTTTCATAAAATAATTGTTATCATACTAATATTTGAAATTCACCTTTTGAGGACCTATATTGGTGACCCTTTAGGAAAACAATATTTTAGAATAAAAATGGTGAGGCATCATTCTTTTGGATAGAGATGGTGAAGGTGACGAAAGAGAAGGTTTAAGTGATCCACGAGTGTATGATTAAATGACAAAGAAGATATAAATATTGTACAGATTAATTTCGCATTTCATTGTAGCTCGAGCATAGAGACCATATTTTACTAAGAGTCTTCCCATATTGGGGATTTTAGATTTTTTGATAGATGATAAGTTATACCAATGGTTTATTAATATATTCATTATCATATGAAATTTTTATGAGGTTTTATAACACCTGTTACTTCCTTATAGTTTGATCAATTGCATGGTGTCTTTCATGTGTCGTAGATGAGGAGACACATGCATGAACATGAAAATATTATTGATTAGGGGGAGATTTACATCAAGTATGGATCCACCTTCAAAGAGTCCCTAGTGTTGATAAAGGGTCAAAATTTTAAGACCCTAAATTGATTAAAAATTCTTTGGGTTCAAGTGCATTGGAAGCAAGTGAATATGTAGGAGAGAACATGTGAGTGGGAGAGTTTCATACAGACCCAATTCCCCATTTTTTTAATTTAATTATTCAATTTGGGATGAAAAGTATTGAATAAGTTGAGTGTATAATAAATTTTGATTTTTGTTTTAATTCATTTAAATATTTCTATATATATATATATGTCTCTATATTTTTATGTGAATTCAATGCTATGTTTGGTTGTCTTGTGACACCAAAATTAATATATTAAAAATATTAAACACTTTTAATGAAAGTGTATTAATCATTTTTATGTAAATGGGTTCCTATTGTTTTTTACCTAGGATGGGAAATATGAGACCAAATTTCATTATAGAATGATGGGTTTACTCTAGACGTGACCTAGGGTTAGTTAGTGTTAGATGTTTCATGTATAGTAGTCCTTAGTAGATATGAATAATAAAATAAATATTTATTTATTTATAATAATTAAATGACCTACCCTAATCCCCCATCTATAAATCTAATGACATGAATGATCAGAAGTTTTCACTACACAATCCTATAAATATTTGAGATGAGGAAGATCATTGTTTATTGGCGTATCGGTATCAGAAGGTGATAAAAATCGAATCAAGGTGGATTGAATGGTATATAAAGAATAAAACAGACTATCTTCATTGCTAGTGAATTCACTCTTCACCAATGATAGATCCATATTCAAGGTAGGTCTCATTTTTTTTGATATCCACTATTTTATTAAATATTAATCTTGGATTTATTATCTTATTTAATTTGTCAATGATTTCAATTATTCTTATGAACCTAAATCTTGATTTATAATTTTCTAATGACATTTTATTTTCCGGATAACACATATTTTAATCATTTCAAATAATTTCATTTTCTAATTATGGAATAAACTCATTATTTCACTTCTACCACACTATTCATTGTATTCATATATTTTGGAAAATAGGGTCACCTTTTTACAATGATTGGTGGGATCACGTTCAATCAAACCACTATATTCATAGAAGTTGTGAAACTGGTGTATGTATCAATGATTCATAGATAGATCATGGTGTTTTTCATGATCACGGTGATAGGTTCAGGGATTTTGGGATCCGTAATGGTCATGGGATATGGTATGCATAATGTGAGGTGCATCGAATTTTCATGAGTGAATAGAATTCCAATACCAAGACAACTGAGTCTATAGATCGATGATTGAAAATGTTCCTGTTCGTTTTCAAGTTGAAAACAATTGGATTCATAGAGGTGAAATTTTATATGGAATTTTGGTGAATACGATCGGTTTTAATGAAAACCCTAACAATACACCATGAATTATAGAAGAACACATGGCATGTACATCATATTCTATGGTTGCTTTGGATATTGGTTGAGTTAAGGATCACACGCCATCGCCTGGGCCCACAAACCATGATATCCTACATGGGTATCCATTTCATGTGCCAACACTATATAACCTATGTCCCATGGATTTGTTACATTCCTTTTCACCACAAGGATTCATCTTGTGGTTCTACAAGGCTAGTTGAGCTATGTACTAGGAGTGCATGACCTAGAACCCCTTGGAGACATACACATTGATTCCCCATGGGGAAACTCTCTATAGTGTGACATGGATTCCCATGCAGTGTCTAGGGCATAACATTCATAGGATAAAATTATGGTTTTCAAATGATTTTACCCTATGTACATTCTATTTACATCACCCAAAAAAATCTACCCTCTATATCTTCTTCTATTAGAATTAATGTTTTTCCAAAGAGTATTATATCCTATGTTTTTTTCATATAGAACATAATGGTCACCATCATTGTGGAATATTAGATATTCCATAATGTATACCAAGAATAAATATTCTATTTGAGATTTTTTACTAATAGTTTTTTTGTGTAGTATCCTCAGTATAGCAAACATCAGTTTTCATACCTTAACATTTCATCATTTATTGAGAATACATAATAAATAATAAAAAAATATGCACTACGACCATATTAGTTTAGTGCCTTTGGTAACATGAAAACAGAAAAATTGTTACATAAGAGAGATAATTATCTATAATAGGATTATTTATGACTACCACCCTTATTATACACATAACACATAATACATATCTTCATAACATAGAGAAAGGAAACATAAAAATGGGTGATCTCAAATGCTCTGTAAGGGTAAACAAGGGACATATGTCAGCATATCATGAGAATAAGGGTATGATAACATGATTGTGAAAATAGAAGATCATAAACTATATATCATATATCATAAAGATGATTCATGGAATAAATATTTGTTGTTCACAAGGCATTAATTCTAATGGAATCAAGATCATAATCAATATAATCATAACAGAAGAATATGACATGTCATTTTTCAGACAAATAAACATGTAATATGAATCCCTATATGTAAATGTGAATTTCCAAAACATAATAGGGAAATTCAGACATACTACACCTACAATAAGGGGCCCAACATCATTCCTCAATCACAATACATTACGTTTAATGGATCAGGTTTCGCTATCTTCTCATAGAAGATTGGATTTCACTGTCTTCCATAGTGGATCAATACATTATTCTTGATTCCCATTATTATATCATGAGATATAAATCATTACCCAATTAATTAAAGGGAGATATTGGTCTCACCCCTCGCATAATGAAAACCATAAAAATGTTCTCTATAAGAACATAAAACAGTACTCATATCTAAAGCCTTGGTATGAAATGGGTTTCAAAAACATCATTCGATCATAACACAACATATGGAAATGAAATGGGTTTCATAAATTACATTTCATCATAAAACTAAAAAATTAATAAAATTAATAATAATAGAATAATATAATCATATCCCTTTTAGAACATAATCAAAAATAAATAATTTTTCTTATATGTAAATTAATGTTGAGAGATCACTTTAAAACATTTATTAAAGAATATATCAATTATTCTTTGAAAATGTTTTCTTAAAATGCGACAAAATATTAAAAGACATTTTTTTGAGCAAAAATTATATTATTGTAATTTATTATTAATTTCATTAAATATTCAAGATGGAGGAAATTACATTCATTCAATATAAGATAGAAAATTTTGATTCATACTTTTGTTAGAAAAGTCACAAAATACATCATTTGGAAAATGATAAAAATATTCTCTTAAAATTGTGTAGTAAAAAGTAAAATAGGATAAAAATTAATTTAAAAATATATATTATAATAGAAATAATATTTCTTGAAAATGGTTTTGGAAAAAAATGGCATGGAATATAAATATCCCACCATAGAGACTCAAAATGAAACAATCCAAATCCTTTAAGAGATTATAAAATAAATACACATCACATGATAATCTATAGAATCCTAATCCACATGAAAGAAATAAAATTATATGGATATGAAAATTCAATAATATTTTTTATAATTTTCTTAAAAAACATTAATTGGTAGTATATACACAACATATATGAAATAAGTATTGTATAAGGCTTGAGTCCTTCAAAATTAAAAGTGAGACATAAATCCCTTACCTTATTTCTCACCTATCTTTAAACTCATTAACACATCGTATATAATAAATATATGTTTGTTAAACATATATTATACAACCATATTCAATTACATCATCCCATATATAATTTACTTATGACCATCCATTACCATTTTCTTAACCATTCATTGTCAATGTTTCGTTTTGTGTAATATTATCTTTTTTTAACTTGTTAATCTTGATCCTTTTACATAGATCGTGATTATATTATTTCCATAATGTAAATAATGATATATATAAAATATATATTTAGTGGATTAATATTTATAATATTAAATAAATAATATAAATTTGAAATGGAATACACCGTTCATGGAGACGGTAGGTCATACGTACAAATAGATGTTGTTTATGTTTAAATAATGTTTTTAAAGAAGGAATGTAAATGAAATATAAGTATATATAGATATTCTAATTATATAATAATAAACATGTCATATATATAATAAAAAATTACAATCATAATTACAATCCATGAGAGGTGGTAAAGGATAAACAAATTGTGTTTTGTAAGGTGGTAGTTTACCATAAACAAAAACGCTTAGTTCATAACCAATTTGGTGGATGTGTGTGTGAGTATAGGTATAAAAAAATAGAATCAAAACATATTATTATATTTAGGATACTTATGATATTATATTATCATATAATAAAAATATTTGTGAGGTGTAAAATTAAAATAAATCAAAAGAGATTATGAAATGATGTTACCTCTTATATGGGTGACTCTGAATGGTTTTCACCAAATTAAATCATTGGATAGATTTATGACCTAAAGGATTATTATAGAATTTATTATTTATTTTCGGGAGGAAATTTTGATATATTATTCTGTAACTAAATAGGTTCTGAAATGTCAATAAATGATAAGAATATGTTGACTTTCAAAAGAGAGTGGACGGTCACTTTTGGAATTCCCCAAACTAGTAATTTATAATAAATATAATATCAAATAAATTACCTAAGAGGTACATTTATTATTATATAATATAATTTAGGGTTTTAATCTCATCAAACAATTTATTTTTTCTATTTTATTATTATTTTAAATCTTATCAATTTTTAACATTTACTTATTTTATTTTTATTTTAACCAAGGTAACATCTTTTTATATATTAACATGTTGTAATTTTTAATTATTTGAGGTTACTGAAATCATAAATGGATCATTAACAACATATTATAAAATATTGTGATTTTTTTATTTTCTTTTTTCTTTTTTTAATAATTTAATAATATATTAATTTTATAAAATATATTAAGGGTCAATTTTGACATTATTCATTACATTGACCTTAATAAAATAAATACAACAAGATAACTTCAATCCAATTAACTTAATACACCCATATCATGTCATATTCACATATAAAATTTTATGATCACCTTAATTAAGTCAAATTATATTTCTTTTATTATGTATAATATCATTAAATTGATTGTTTCATTAATTAAATAATTACCACATCATCATTTTTTATGATGTATTAAACTTATTTATTTACAAATAATTAAAAATAAATTACCACCTGGCCTTGGGCCTTCGGTCTATGTAATGGGTTTCCCTCTACACAGTCTAAAGAGGTATTTTATTTCAAAATAATAAATTGAGGCTTCAGCACCAACCTTCTAAAAAATGAAGTTACATCCTGAAGTAAAAAATAGTTTAGTATATTAAGAAAAACAAATGCCTAAAAAATATTAAATTGAAAATTTTAAATGGAAAAAACATATACACATAATTGGAAACAGATTTAAACTCCTAGGTTATCCTTGGATGTCATCCATAATAATCATCATTGCATTCAGGGATAGACTGAATCATAGGAAAGGGTTTAGCTCAGATTATCAATAATAGTAAAAAAATACACTAGAAGATATAATAATCAATAATTACTTATGAACAAAAAAACTAAATTCCATTAAATCATAATCACGGTCATAATTTTTCAGGAGTGAAAAATCATTATAAAATTCTAAAATAATTACATGAGAAATAAACAAAACCATGGATATTCTACTAGACAAATAATTAGATGAATTATCAATTTCTAATGTCATAATAATGGAATTCATAATCTTGGACATCTAAAACATACCAATTTGGCCTCATCAAATACATATAATACTAAATGGGTAAGGTCGCGACAAAATCCATATCTAAATATATATTTAAAACACCTCATCCATGCTCGTATCTATTTTGTCTCATGAGACCTACTGATGCCTGAAGGGGTTATAGTGGGCCCTACATGACACAAATTAAGTCCAATTAATTCATCATATTAATTGGATGAATCATAAACATCATACACATAAGAAATTTAAATAACATTCCCCGATTTGTAAGCACAGTCACTAACCATTCTGAGTACTATGGTGAATTGTGTCAAGATAGCACATCCATCGTCAAACTGATCAAAAACCATTTATTAAAATATGGTAGATAATAATAATAATAATAATATATCAAACTCAATAAACAAAAAATTTCAACATATGTGTGGAACTATACGAAAATACTCAAATAAAATCATTGGGGAATTCTTGAGAGAAATGTCATTTTATACATTGCAAAGAAGAGTTCTTTTGTAAAAATCATTTGTATTTATCATAAATGTATCTATAAACGATAAATGTAAAAAATATTTTTTTCATGAAAAATTTCTTTATTTTATAAAAATAATGTTTTCTTAAAATAGATTATTGATGGTACATGAAAATGTGAATGAAATTGGGAAGTTATCTTTAATAATTTTTTATTATCCGAAATAATTGTGATGGGAACCTTGAGAAACATGTACATCTCCCTGGAAGAAAGATGAAATGATCGAGATATATAATTTTTGAACATATATAATTTAATTTTAAGAATAATATAAAAATACCTACGATCTAAATTTTGGTAAATATAGAGAATGGGAAACTTTAATGGAAAATAGGGTTTCGGGAAGAAGACATTACCTTGTATTCGAAACTATTTCTCACAAACACTTAATGTCATGGATAATGAAATTATATTCATTAACAATTTAATTTAGAACCAAATAAATTTTTATTTGATTTATTATAATGTTATTAAGTTCATTTATAGTCTTTTTTATGAGTTAAAATAATAAATTTCATTGTTCTGTAGGGTTCTATTCTTTCGGTTTCATGATCTATTTACTTTTATACGCATTTGAAAGATCATTTTGATTGAAAATAGTTTTAGAAAATTAAAATTATATGTTATTAATGATCATACAGTAGGTTAAATGACTATATAAGTCATTTTGTTATTTTGGGTGAGGAAGAATCATTATATAAGATATTAGTGATATTCGTTTAGATTATTATGGTGGGTTTTCAATCATCACAAACTTGTTTCATTTCATTAATTAATATTATGTATATATAATGGTTCCAAAACATTATATAAGAATTAATAAATATATTATTATCTTATTTAACAATAAAATTGTTTTTACTACCATTATTTAAGGATTAATTGAAAAACAAAACACATCATCTACAAAGGTGGTAAATCGACACCTCACAGATGATGTTTTCATTATAAAAAATGAAAAATTAAAAGAGTATTGATGATGGATTTTATATAGAAATAATAAAATATTTTTATATAAAATATACATTATTTTTCATGTAACTTTTAATCGGGTAGGATAAGTAAGGATATGAACTGAAAATAAACCGAATGAAAGTTAAAATCACAAATGGGGTTTACCTCCTGAATTCCCTTCCTTGAGAACCTCCTTAATAAACATTGAAATGATCTTTTGGGTGGGACTAGAAATAATAGAATATGGGGGAGAGTCTTGGGATATTAAATTGTTATAATATAAGAGAGGTAAAATGCTTTTGAAGTGTGAGTATAAGGGTGGTATTTATAGTGGAGGAGAGAGGTGTATTTATGAATATTTTATTAATTTGTTTCTTATTTTGTGTTTATAATATTAATAGTTTTGATTATTGTGAAACAATATTGTATGGAGTGAAAATTATTTTGAACTAATGGTTCCAAAATACTCCAAACATCATCCATGATTAAATAATTCATGTATTTTGCAAATACCATAAATTATAGTATTTCACTATTTGCAAAAATTCAAGTATTTTAGAAAAATACAAAAAACACCCACCATAACCATTTTTTGACATGTATAATTTAAAAATGGAATATTTTTTTCCAAAATAATATTCTAAATATGGGACATTTTATTTTTATATAAAATCATTATTTACTCAAAATATACTAATTTTTGTATTATAACTGAATTTATGATACTTATATAAATTAATTAAGGCCCCATAGAATTATATTTTAATCACAATAAAACAAAATATTAATTTATGAATATATCTTATTAAAATAAATTTTAATATAAATAATTATTTTGATTATATATGTATGTATAAAAAAATACACAAAAAATTCCAATACATAATAATTTTTTTTTAAAACATATATTTACTTATTATAAAATATAAGTATAATAATTTTTTTTCATAAGATAACTATATTTTATGTATACCTTCATTGGTGAAGTTAATGTTCTATTGGTAATATTACTATTTCTAATGGTAACATTACTCTTCCAAAAGTAATATTTAATAGTGTATTCTGGTTTTAAATTCAGTGTTTCGTGGAGAATAAACTATCAAAGATGTAAAAATTTTGAAGAGTAATACCATAAAATCATGGGGTGTTACAGTCTGCCCACATTTAAAAAATTTAATCATCAAAATTTCAAAAAGTTTCCCTCATAATAAAATTTGGGATGTTTTTAATGCTAAATTTATCAAGTTCCCATGTCACATATTCAATTTAATGGTCCATACAATGTACCTTTACCAGTTGAGAAATCTAATTCCTTGCCACATAATCTATTGTGTCGATAAACAAGATATGCTCTTCTCAGTAAGATAAATCGTGTTCCAATTCTATTCCTTTATAAGTGAGGTCATGTGTTGTTTTAAATGTGATTATTTAACAAAGAGATGTAGAACACATTGTGTAATTTAGAAAGACTTGGTGAAATATCCAAATGATAATCCAAAAATCCATTTCTCTCTAGGATTTGAAAATATGCAATATTAATGGGTATTAGTTTCCCTTTCTCTCCAAATCTTATAACCCCCTTCCATGGAGATACCTTATAGAAGACATGATCTCCCACATGAAAGTACAAATCATTCATTTGGTTATCAACATCGACCTTTTTCCTACTTTTTGCTGCTTTCATATGTGTTTTAATAGTCTTTATATTTGTTATTATTTACCCCACATGTTCTGGGCCTAACAAATTACATTCACAATATTCACCCCAATATGTTAGTGTATGAAATCCCATTATATACAATGCTCTTGTGGTGCCATTTGAATACTAGAGTGAAATCTATTATTAAAGTAAAATTATACCAAAGGTAAAAACTAATCTCACATGCCTTGAATCTCATGTGAAATGATCTCAATATGTCTTCAAAAGTTTCTATTGTCTTTTCTGGCTGCCCGTCGTTCTGAGGGTGACATGAAATACTCAAATGAAGATGTGTATCCAGCAATTTCTAATTAATTTCGCGTAATTTAGATGTAAAACATGGATAATTATTAGTAACAATTTAAAGAGGTTCTTGATACCATCTTACAACTTTATTAATATATATTCATGAAAGATGCAGTAGTGAAAGATTTCATCTTATTGTGAATAAATGTGTATATTTGGTAACTTGATCAACAATTACCCATATTTCCTCATTATTTCATAGAGTTTTTGGAAATATTGAAATAAAATCAATAGTAATATCATCCCATTTCCATATAGGAATACTAAGTGGTTGTATGACTCCTCTTGGATGTTGTATTTTACCCTTCACCTATTGACAGACTAAACATTTTGATACCTCATAATCTATTTCCCACTTCATATTATCCTCTCAAAAATGTTCCTTCAAATATTAATACATCTTATTTCTAATATGGTATATATATAAATTATAGTAGAGGGAATCATCCTATAACACCATTTTTAACTTAGGTATGGAGGCAATACAAAGCCTCTTCCAAAATTTTAGAATTCCATCATCGTACCCAATGTCATACTACATCCCATCATTCAGAACATTATTTTTCTTTGAAAATTATCATATTCAAACTGATAACATTTAATCTTTTAAAATAAATATTACTGGGAAACAAATAATCATATTAATGATATTTCACATTTCTTGATAATTCATGTATCCATATTTTTTAGATCCATGTACAAAGGATCCTTGTCAATCCCCATTTTATTGAGAACTCTATAATCCTTTCTTATCCATGCATCAAATAACTTATTCTCCTTAAATGGGTGTTAATTTCCTGATAAATCATATTCCATGAGTAGTTCAAGTCTATTCCTTTACATCACATTGATTTCTTTCTGTGAGAAGATATATTTCAAGCTCTTATGATCTATATATATTTCACATCTTTGATCATAGGTATTGAGTCTCCATATATTCAAAGAAAATATTATAGTTTCTAACTCAATATAGTTATTTGAATACTTCTATTCATGAGTTTTTAACTACCATTATGCATAGTTAATAACTTTATCATTCTTTATAAGAACTCAATGAAAACGGTTCATTGATGTGTCACTATAAATAACTAATCAAATATTACTTGAAGGATGAATCAAGATTATAAAATTCAATAATATCTTCTTCAATTATTCAAAAAATTCTTTGAATTCTTTTTTCCATATGAAAATAATCCCTTAATGAGTAATCTCGGTAAATGGGATATCTAATGAATATAAATTCTGAAGAAAACACTAATAATAACTTTATAAACCAATGAAACTATATTCCAAATTTATGTTAGTTGGTATTGGCAATTCAAATAATTCATTTTTATTAATACGCTGAACTATTATTCCATCATTATAGGAAATATGTCTAATAAATGAAACTATTTGAAACTAGGACTCATACTTGTTAAAATTCCCATATATCTCTTTTCTTCTCAAAGTCACCAAAACAACCTCTAAGTGGTTCTCATAGTCCTCATTATTTTTGGAATATATCAATTTATCATCAATAAATTCCAAAAAATATCCATTTTATTCCTTCAATACTCTATTTATAAGATCTACAAAAATATAGGGTGCAATATTTAGTAGAAATGGCATTCCTATAAACTCGTAATGTTTTTAACTGGTTTGAAATGTTGCCTTTTGATATCTTCTATCCTCAAACGCAATTGATGAAATCCGTTTCAAAATTCACCATTTTAAACATACTAATCTACTTGGATTTTATAAAAAAAAATTTGAGAAATAGGATACTTTTTCATTATTGGAATAGCATTAATTTATTTATAGTCAATGCACAACCTCATGAATCCATATTTCTTTCGGAAAAAATTGAAATTGAGATCCTGATGGAGAAACACTAGTGTAAATAAATCACAAATCCATAAATTATTAAAGGTGTTTCATCTTATACACTAATTCCACATTGGAAATTATATATGGATTCATTGATATAGGGATTTCATCTAGAATTTAACATGTAGAGAACTCAACTTCTTGCCTTGGAGGATGTCATATTAAATATTCTAGAAATACATTAATGTATTCTTAAAAAATTAGGTACTTCCCCAAATTGATGATTTATATCCTCATATGTATATATATATATATATATATATATTTTCTATTCTTCCCCAAAAATTTCATTTAAATGATTTACAAGTGGTGGATCCAGATATAACTCAGATGTAGTAGTCTAACTTATAATGATGAAAAATTCCATACCTTCATCACAAATCATAATTTCCTTCCCATTGAAATAAAATTTTGAATTATATTTCAATATCCAATACATGTGAAGGAATATATCAAAATAAACTATAGTTAGGATGATAATGTTATTAATTAGATCATGTTTATGGGTCATAATAGGATCTTCTCAACACATCTTTTTTGAGTTAAGGTTTACACTATGAATATTGATTGAAAAATCCCTTTTTAAGGTAAATTGGAAATATCGGATTTTTAACGAAAACTAGGAATATATAATGGAATGATATGATCCAAAACCATATAATTCTTTACATAAATTTTTGGAAATGAATAAATTAAATTCCATCACATCATTAGGAAGATAAACCTCGTCTATTGTAATCTTAATTGTTTTTCTTTGATCTCGTAGCCTATTCCAAGGCATGTTTCATTGACACTTCAGACACTGATTTGTGTAGTGTCCCGTATCCCTATAATTTTAGAATAAAAAATTAAAAACTTTGTTATTTCCCTTAAAATCATATTCATGATCTCTTTTATCACCACACATGTATAAAAATCCATTTCCATTTAACTTGGCACCGGGGTGTTTCCTTATATATGTTTTTCAAATTAGAAAAATCCCTTTTTATGCTTCCCAGTATCCATTAATTCCTCCACCCCCCCCCCCCCTTAGCTATTGTTTTCACATAAATTCATCAGACATCTAGAATTATTTCTCAATCTTTATAAAAAAAGAGACTATATCTTTATATGATGATATTGTTTGGGAAATCAGTTCCCTTTTTATGAATGGTTTTAACCTAGAAAGGTATTGATCAATATTTCTATTTGGATTACGTATACACTACAAAACATATCTTGACAACATTGTAATGTTGTATTCATACATAGTAACATTCCTATTATCATTTTTTACTTAATATCAATATTTTACTCTCTGTATTCACTCGCTATTCCTAAATTTTTTTTCCCAATACAATATATTTGAAATCCTTCAATTTCATGTGTGTTATTTCTTCCTCCTCCTTCATGTTTTGAATTAAGGACTACCATTGATCTTCATATCATTATAGATGATAAATATCAATGAAATCCTTATATCATTCATTAATTTCAAAATTGAGAAATAAATTCTATAAGGAAATTAGGAATTTTCATCTATAAATGGGTTTATAGTCCCATTAAATAATGGAGTTTGTTGTCTCATGAATAAGGCTTCCATTTTTCTTCCACGTTATAGATCAGGGTGATACATATGGGCAAGGTTATTTTTTATAACCTAGTCTAGATATCCTAGTATTTTTATTTTTTAGTAAGCTATAGTTGCATCTCTAGATCAAACATCATTATCTGGAATAGGATAGAAATCCTAACATAGAATATGTGTGATGACCCAGTTTCTATTTCTTCCACTAGGCACCATTTATAAAAAATGGAATACATTAAATTAAGTTATGGATCATAATGCATGATTTTCCAATTATAAAAACAGATAACATATATTAGAAATTTATTCATGTTGAGTCAATAAGGATTTCCTTATGACATTTCCATTCCTTCTTGTTTTGAAAATCACAATCACCTTAAACATAAGAAAATCGATATTTTACTTCCATAAAAAAAATTTCCTTCCTTAAGGAAATTTATCCTAACCTAGATTTCCTTACAAATTTAAATAGTTTTCTTAAGTATAAAAACCATATTGATACCCAAATCATCGGAATCATATAATGCTAAGATATGAAGCATTCTGTTTTAGGATCCGAATTCTGGATATAAACAATAATGATGTTCCACTCCGAATTCAGGATATAAACTGTAATGATGTTCCACTCCGAATTCTAGATATGAACTGTAATGAATTCCACTCCGAATTCTGGATACGGACACTAATAAAGATTCATTCCAAATTCTGGATACGAACTCTAAAAATGTTCCACTCCGAATTCTAGATACGAACTCTAATAAAGATCCACTCTGAATTCTTGAATCTGAACATTTAGAGTTCGACTCCAAACTTTTACTAGTTAGACTCATAACATCTATGATTTTGACTCTGAACTTATATGAGTTCGACACCGAACTTCTACATGTTTGACTCCGAACATTGTAAGTTCATATTCTAAATTCTAGTGAAATGAGACTCCAAATTTCCTTAAAATTTAGACTCTGGATTTCTATATAATTCAGGTTCTGAATTCCTACAAAACATATTTTGGATATCTCTTTATTATAGACTCCGAATTTTATTTTGGTTAGACTCCAAATTATTATTTTCTTACATTACGAACATCAGTTTTTCTTATTCTTACACTTGTTTCTTTATAAAATGATGACGTGCATTCAGTTACACATGTTTTGTTATAAAACGATTTCGTCCATTATGTTTCTAACTAAGCGTTGGTTAAGTGAAACGTATACAGGCCCCTGCGAAATTTAAGGAAAATATGACCATTGTGGGAGGGAGCCGACCGTTCCAACCGAGGCTATAAATAAGAGCTCATTTGAAAGAGCTCGACCCTGAAGTAGATCAATCTAGAGACCACATGTTGTTAATGTGATTTCTAGAGAGAGAAGGTTTTTCTTGCCTTGTGCATATTGAAATGCTCGTTCATATTTCTTCATGTGACTCTGAATGTTGGTGATTACATTCAAGGGATTCCGGGGATAGGAAGACAGAGGTGCCGACTACCTTGATGTTAGATGGCTTCCTTGCTGAGGAAGACAGAGGATCCAACTACCTAGAAGTTGAGGTCTTGCGAAGATAGCAATACAATGTATCCCATCTTCGTGTCGAGGCCTTACCCAGGTGTTGGTAAGACAGACTTTCTTGAAATTATAAATCAAGGAACCTTTATCCAAGGTTGTTGGGTACCCTTCTCTTTGGGTAAAATGATTTATATCTTGTTACTTGTAGTTTTACAACTTTTTTTTATGCTGCTTTTGGTATTGTAAGGAAAGTATAATCTTCTTATATTTCCTTACACCTTTTGTCTAATTAATTTAGATTCTATATACTTAAAGGTAGAATCAGAAATTGTAAACATTGGTTATGTTTCAATTTCCGGATACATATTTCTAGAACCATATTTTCAGAATCACTTTCCAGATTTAAGAAAGCGTACAGAACTAGAAGTATGTAAATTCATACATTGTTCTATTTTTTTATTGGTGTTATAGCTGTTGTTAATTTTCTTAGTTTAACTTTGTTAAACATAGATCTTTCATTGCTTTAGTAAATTTTTAAAGTATACAATTCATGACCCTCTTGTATATTGATCATTTACATTGTTATTTCAATCATACAATTGGTATCAGAGGAGGTCTCTGAAATACGTATACTAACATATAATTTTTTCTTGCTCAGTTTATCATTTTTATATATTTTCCATGAATAAGAATATATTTTCCTTGCCTAGTAATATTTTCCTTGAATCCGAAATATTTTTTTTAACAAGTTTTTGTGTAGAATGATTTTCTTAAAGATTTCAGGTTTAATATTGGTTCCATCGACAACCTAAATCCTACAAGACCACCAATTTTTTATGGTAGTGATTATAAATATTTGGGAGATCGAATGAAGACTTTTGTTTTCAATACTGGGGTTTCTAACTTTCTTATGATTACCGATGGTTATAAAATTTTTGATAAGGAAGTAAGTGCTTTCACAAACCAAGAGAAACATGATTATCAATTAAAGTATAAGTTACGCAATACTCCACTATGTTCAATGACTAGGAACATATATATCCAAATTTCATCTTGTGAAACAGCTAAATGTATATGGAAGAAACATGAAGTTACACATTTTGGTACATCCAAATTCATAGAGACAGGAAGGGCTATGTTGAGATCCGAGTATCATGGTTTTAATTTTCCTTATGGAGAACCTATAAGCAATGTACAACGAAGGTTTATGGCTATCGTGAATAGATTACAATCTATGGGAGAGAAAAGTCTGGATGATGAAGCTCTTGTGGATAATATTATTGATATTATGCCCAATGAGTGGGAATGAAATAGAACAACCATTGATGAGAACATGAAGTTTACTCAAATTTCCTTAGATGAGCTATTTGGAACTCTTCTCCATCATGAAACAATAATGAAGATAGATACTGACAACATCGAAAAGAAGAATGTGAATGGTACTGCTACTTTTACTACAACATCAAATCACATGAAATCTAAGACTCCTGAGAGAGTAACTAGATCCAAGTCTAAGAAGGTTACTATAAAATCCGAATATAGTGAGAGTGAAGTTTCATAAAATGAGTTAGCTAATCTGGCTCGAAGGATGAACAAGATAGTTGGTCAAAGAAATTTCCAATCCAGGTATAAGAAGAAGGAAATAAAAGATAAAAAAGATTCATAGGTCAAATGCTATGAGTGCAAGTCAAGTGGACACATACGACCTGATTGCATGATTCTTAAAAATAAATAATGAAATGAGAGGCATTTTGAAAGGAATTTGATGGTGTTCTATAAAGCTAAAGCTAAGAAAAGTCTGAAAACTAATAATACTTGGAGTGCTAGCTATGGTGACTCTTTAGAAATTGAATCTTCAGAATATGATTCATCAACTCAAATGAATATGGGATTCATTGATAATACTTCTTTTCCATATACATGTCTTATAGCTAAGGTACGTTCTGCCGAGGATTTAACAAATTTATCTCTTGATAAGAATTACTATTCCAAAAATAGTACTCTAATTAAGATACTTCATCCTCAAGAAAATGAGGAACCTTCATATGATGAAGTTTATATATTTTAAAAGTTACATGATGCAAAAAAATTGTAAAATTTCTATGAAATTAGAAAAGGGAAATACTATGGAAGAAATTCTTACAAAAGAGATTTCAGATCATAGAAAATATCATAGAGATAAATAAGAGCTTTTAGAAAAAAATTCTAAATACCTTGAGAAAGAAAACTCTGATAAGGAAGAACTTTTTAAAGATCATAAGATTCTATTTTAAATATGAATGTTTTTGAGGAAAAATCTAACTCTAGGGAAGTGATTCCTGAGGATAGGAATTTAGTCATTAGACTAAAATCTGAAATATTTTCTCTATAGAAGCTTCTCGCAAGATTTACTTTTGGGAAGGAAAATTTTGACAAGATTTATTCTCAAATTAAACCTCAGGGAAATAGTACAAGAGTAGGTTATACTCTCCATAAACCAATTTTAGAAAATAACTATTTTGTTCCTTCTAAATCCCCTTTTTGTACTAAGTGTCAAAGTGGTGGGCATTGGATGAAAAACTGTTCTTTGAATAGAGTTCAATCGCTTGGGTTTCATAAAGCTTATTTTTCTAAAAAAATATGGATACCCAAAAAAAATTTGTCTAACAATTCCAGATCCAAGCCAGTCTGGATTCCGAAATCCTAACTTGTTTCTTATTTTCAGGAAAATAGGGACAGTACCAACAACAATACTTGGCACATGGATAGTGGGTTTTCTTGGAATATGACTGCTAAAAACACTATTTCGAAAATATTATCAAGACGAAAGGAGGAAAAGTAACTTTCAGAGATAATGATCAGGGAGAAATTGTTGGTATTGGTAATATTGTTCTTCTTGGTAAAACCATGATTTCAAATGTTTTGTTTGTAAATGTTCTTAAGAAAAACCTCATTAGCATAAGTCAATTATGCGGTGAAGTATACCTTGTGAATTTTAGGAATGATAAGTTCATAGCACACAATTCCAAGGAAGAGTTTTTTCACTCTATGCATAGGCAAGAGAATGTTTACACATTGAACTAAGAAGACCTTAGGATCCAAGACATACCTTGCCTAAGTGCAATGGAAGATCATCCTTGGTTATGTTATAGAAGGCTGGGACATTATATCCTTACAAACTAATGGAAAGTCTCTAATAAAAAACTAGTTAAGGATCTACCGGAGCTTAGATTTGATGCTTCTAAAGTTTGTGATCCTTGGAAATATGGAAAGCAACATAAATATAGTTTTAAATCAATCGGTTATGTCTCAACAACTGATGTGTTACAGTTGGTGCCAATGGATCTTTTTGTTCCAACACAAACTGGAAGCATTAGAGGGAAGTATTATGTATTTGGTCTAGTTGATGATTATATTAGATTTACATGGTTCAATTTTTTAGTGAAGAATTCTGATGATTTTTTTTATTTCAAAAGGTTTAGAGCCCATGTTAAAAATTAGAAAAACCTTCAACATAAAACTATTCATATAGATCATGAGGGTAATTTCAAAATTCGGATATTGAAACTTCTTGTAGTAGAAAAGGTATTACTCCCAATTTTTCAGCACCTAGAACTCCTCAACAAAATGTTGTAGTTGAAAGAAGAAATAGAATTCTTCAAGAGATAACTAGAACCATGTTGAGTGAATATTCAATAGCTAGACATTTTTGGGATCAAGATTTAAGTACTGCTTGTTACACTATAAATCGACTTTTGATTAGAAATTTTCTTAATAAAACTCTTTATGAGTTATAGAAGGGTAGAAAACCAAGACATTCCTACTTCATGGTTTTTGGTTGCAGGTTATTAATCCTGAATACTAAAGATAATGTACAAAAAATCACCCCAAAATTTGATGAAGGAAATTTTTTAGGTAACTCCACAACTTGTTAGTCTTATAGAGTTTTCAATAAATACACTTGTACTGTTGAGGAAATAGTACATGTAAAATTTGATGAAACTGATCCTTTTGTTTTTAAACCATCCCAACCTAAATCCTCAGATGTGTTTTCAAAAATTGATTATCAACCATTGATTGAAGATCCTTCTGCTAAGGAAAATGTTCAAGAAAATATTTCTGAAACATTTACCCCTGAAGACTTTCTATCCTATGTTGATGAATAGGTTTCACAATACCCAACTCAGGTGTTTCCTAAGAATCATCCCAGTGATTGTATCATTGGTGATTTAAATCAACCTGTAATGACAATAGTTCCATAAGAAATGAAGTATAGCATCTAGCATTCCTTTCCCAATTAGAACCAAAAAGCACTGAAGAAGCTTTATGTGTTGATGATTGGATTAAATCCATGAAAGATGAATTAAATGAATTCAAAAGGAATAATGTCTGGACCATGGTTGAAAGACATAAAGAAACTTATGTTATTGGAGTAAAGTGGTTCTTCAGAAACAAGTATGATGAAAATGGAGACATATTTATAAATAAAGCTAGATTAGTTGCTAAAGTCTATAATCAGCAAGAGGGAATAGATTATAAAGAAACCTATGATCTAGTAGCTCGACTTGAATCTATTCGTATCTTACTTGCCTTTGAAGCATTCTTCAATTTTAAACTTTTTCAAATGGATGTGAAATGTGCTTTCCTTAACGGTTATGTTTAGAAGGAAGTTTTTGTTGAACAACCTCCTTTCTTTGAAGATACAAAACATCCTAATCATGTTTTTAGATTTTCCAAAGCTTTGTATGGTCTTAAACAATCCCCACGAGCTTGGTATGATAGACTTACATGATGTTTGATTCAAAATAACTAGGTTAAGGGAGATGGAGATCTAACCCTTTTTATAAATAAAGATAAGAAAAATGTTTTGATTATTGAAATTTATGTTGAAGACATTATATTTGGTTCTACTCATCAATATTTAACTGATTCCTTTGCAGATCTAATGAAATCTGAGTTTGAAATGATTATGATGGGTTAGTTAACATTTTTCCTTGGTTTTAAAATTTTTCAAAAACCAGAAGGAATATACATATCCCAATATAAGTATATTAAATATCTTCATAAAATGTATGTGTATGAAAATACTAAGAGTATATGTACTCCTATTGGTTCCAAAAACACACTTGATCTTGATGAACCGTAGAAACATGTAGATCAAACGCCTTTTAGAGGTATGATAGGAAGTCTACTTTTCATGATAGCTAGTTCACCAGACTTGATGTTTTCTGTATGCTTATGTGCAAGATATCAATCCAATCCTAAGGAATCTCATTTAAAGGCAGTGAAAATAATTATTCGCTACTTAAAGGGAACCTTGGATCTATGATTATTTTATACTTCTCAAAATGACTTTAACTTAAAAAGCTTTTCGGATGATGACTTTAGTAAATGTAGAATGGATAGAAAATGTACATCCAGAACTTGTCATTTATTATGAGATTCATTAGTTTCTTAGTCATGCAAGAAACAAAATTATGTAGAACTCTCCACTACTGAAGATGAATATGCAGCAGCTGGAAGTTGTTTTGCTCATGTGTTGTGGATGCAACACACACTAACAGATTACGCCTTGAGTTTTACGAAGTCTCAAATTTTGTTTGATAACACAAGTGTTATATCCCTTATTAAAAACCAAGCACATCACTCTCATGTAAAACACATATAAAATAGGCATCACTTTCTAAGGGATCACACACTTAAAGGAGATATCATTCTTTAGATTATCGGAATGCAAGATCAACTTGCTGATGTTTTCACAATATCTTTATAACGCCCCGACCCCAGTTACCCAGAGTCGGTGCATTACTTCGTAACAATGGCATGATAAAAAGAGATCAAGTATCGAAAGACCGATTAGTTTAGTATCCTTGGAAACACAAGATACATTCATAAATGTTACATTACATCATAAAGTGAAAAACTACAATAACATGGTCTCCATAGTCCATACTCATATCCCCTTCCAACTATCCCTACAGGTCATTCAAAAAATACTTCTTCACATCCTGGGAAAATTTAAACATTGAAAGGGGTTCACTCAGATGCTCAGTAAGGATAAAAATATATAGGAATCATTCATAAATAAACATAAACATTTAATGAAATGTATAACTAAAACAAAAGCCTTTTAAACTTGAACTTTAGCATAATATGGAAAAATTTAAATGAAATAATGTCATTTACTTATTCACATAGATATTCTATTGGTTGAATAATCACATGCAATATCAATAACCACATTCATAATGATGGAATGCATAATTCCAGACTATCGTAACCACGTAGCCAAGGCCTCGTGCCAAGACCACAAATAAGATTTTTTCAATTCCTCATTCCAAGACACTAGTTTGTGTCATTAGACCTACCGATGCATCGAGGAGGTATAGCGGGCTCCACCTATCACTTATTAAGTCCAATGCATTCCTCATATGAATAGGTTTAAACATATCATAAACCATAACATAATCTTATCACATAAAACATGCATAAAGGAAACATAACATTTCCACATTTCAATCACAAGATATCAATACAACAAATTGATATAATAAAAACATTATCAAAACCATTTTCAATACCAAAATAAAAGAAAATTATAACTTGATATTTATTTTTCATTTAAAAAAAGTTATGGCTTGTAGAGGAAGATGAAACTCAAATAATGGTCACGGTGGCGGAGAAGTCGTTGTCGTTGCATACATATGACAAAAAAACATTCTATTTTTTCGTTTTGTAAAATGCTTCGTATAAAAAGATTTCTTTTGAATAAAGATAAAAGAAAAATGGGTTTATACACCGTATAAAATAAATTTGGGTATAAAACAAAATATGCCTCAATGAATGGAGCTGAGACGAAGTCCCTTAGAAATATAAATTTTTAAATAAAATATATCTATTATGTGTATTCATTATATTTACACATAAAGAAATTATAAATACAGGATAGGACATAATAATATCATGACATAATTTAAAAGTAAGAGATTAACCAAAAGAATGGAAATTGGGTTAAGAAGTTCTCTTACCTCGTGTCCAACATGACTGGATCATTCTTTAATCTCCTGAATAATAAACTAGAGTTAATTTATATTTTCTTAAGAACATTTTTCATGTTCATTATTCCTTTTATATCACTTATTACAATGTTATTAACATTATGTAATTATTTAAGTTAATAACAGTCATGTTGTCGATCTTTGGTACTTGAGTCAAAAATAAACTTCTTATAATTACATTTTGTTCATGTGGTGAAATATATAATATATCCAGAATTATATTTATGGTGTAGATATCATATATATCATATATAATCAGTATATACATTAATTTATAATATTACATAACATTTAGAGGTAAGAAATTAAATGCACTGTTCATGGAGACGGTAAGTTGTACGTACGCATGAACGCTACTTTCATTTCTATTTCATATTCAATGGTATTAAATTATAATTATATAATAGAATACTACAATTCCATTATAATATAATGTATAATACCATTTACTCCATCCTTTATATATCCCACATATGACATTAACGATTCAAATCACTATGAGGGGGCGGTAGTCCGCACTTCATAAAATGAAATTATCACGTTTACCCATAATAGAAATCATAAATGTAGGACATAAATGAAAAATAAAAAATCATAAGGAAAAATAAAACATAATATATATCACATATAAAAATATTGTCATTATAATGTCCACCATTAGAGGTGTTAAAAGAATATTGAACAATCATCGTTTCGTGAGGCAGTATTTCGCCACCCACAGAAACAATATTTTCATTAACCATTAGAAGAAGGTGTGTGTAAGTGTAAATCAAAAACATATCATAAAAACATCCTAGTATATTGAGGATTTTTGTGTTGTTACAAAAGAAAATAATAAAAAGAGTTTAGGGGGTTGGAGAAGCAAAATAAAACAAAACAACATTAGAGAAGACATTACCTTAAAATCGGGTAACTCATTTTTGATTTGAGCCAAAGGATTCCATGGGAAGACTTCTGCCCAAATTGAGGCTTCTAGGAGTAAGGAAGGGAAGTTGGGAGAGTATTTTGGTAGTGTTTGGCCAAGCCATATGGATGTAAAGTGTGAATAAGGTGGTAGTGGGGGGGGGGCCTTTCATAAGAGGAGAGGAGGGGCACTCTTGGAAAGTCATGAAATGTCACTTTATTATATAATGAGTTTCGGATTTTAAAGGTCCCACAGTTATATATTTAGAGGATAAGGTGATAAGGGTTCTAAATATACTCATCCAATAGGTTTTTGACAAGTCTATGTCTTATATTGTACATTATCGTTTCATTTTATTTAAATCGTTAATTAATGATGTAATCGCTGCATCATCATGGCGTCATAAAAAATATAATTTATTTAATGTCTAAAAAATTATAAAAACTATCATGATGTAGGAAAGATTTTTATCTTTCTAATGAATAATTATTGTCAAAAATATGACTTGTATAACCCCATTTAAAAATTGTTTTAGTAAAACATTTCATGTTTGTGACATTTTTATTTTAACATTTAATAAAAAGTTTTTAATGTCATTTTCCTACCAAAGCGGCTCTATGGGGTCCCCAAGTTGTCCCATGGATTTTAAAGGTCGGAAAAGAATCATACAACAATGGTAGGAGAAGTGTAAAGGTATTTTCATATTTTTATAATATCATTTTTACCTTAAACTCCACTAATTACCTTTAATCGCGATTAATAAAACATAAAAGTTACTATTCACCAAAAAATTATTTCAATCCCATTGAACCACATTTTACTTCCTAATAACAACCATGTATGTCTGATTTTTTGAAAATCAAATCACAGAAGTGATAATGATTCATTTACACGAAAAATTAGTTTTTAAACTACCCCTTAGTGGTTTCACTATTCATCAAAAATTGATGTTTTTCAGAAAAATACCAAAAATTCACCGTAAGATATAATTGATAATCCAAATTCAAATATGATGTCTATTTTAAAAAATTTTAAACCTATATGTTGCGTTAATTAATTTTATAATTAATTCCCGCTGTCAAAACATATAGTGTGTTTTAAAGAAACAATATATATCCAATGATTGACAATTGTTTATGTCCAATTTCAAAGTAAAATAAATTCAAATGAACACCATTGGATAAAATGGTAAAAAAATATTCTAATTATACTTTAAAACCACTCAATAGTATAATTTATCACTATAAATTATTTTGATAAAAAAGTTGTTTTTAAGTATTTTTCACTATTCATAAATAATTTGAAGTTCTCAGAAAATTACAAAAAATTAAACATAGGATAATTTCAATTTTGCGAATACAAAAATGAAGTCCATTTTGAAATATAAAATTTATATAATTTCAAAAATTGGGTATAACTATTCATAACTGCTACTTTGACTAGTCACAGTGTGATAGAATCTCGAACTTGCATACATTGAAAGCTATTGCATTATTAAAAGAGAAGTGCATTGTGAAAGCTCGGGGTGTTACATTCTCTCCTCCTTAAATAAATTGCATCCTCACAATTTGAAATTTTTCTTTGAAAATAAAAGGTTGAAAATAGAAAATACCATTGTGGAAAACCCACAACGGAAATAAGGTTAATAAAATTTAGCCTTAATAAGATGGAAAGGGAAATGAAAAAGTCACCACCAAATTATGATCTAGATAAGGAGAACATTGGTGGAAATTAGAGACATATAATTGGAGGAAAAACGTAAATATTTCTAGGGAATGATTGAGGTCATCAATCAAAAACTAGTGTAAAATTGAGGGCCTCAAAGCCTTTAATCTATGTTGATTTAAAATATTATTAGTTCAACAAGACATAAGGTATTAGGATAACACATTTTTTTAATATCCCCTTACTAAAATATAAGAATTAATTTATTCATAGAATAAGATATAGGTATATATATATATAGATATTCTTGACAAGTAGAGTTTCATCCTTCAAATAATTTCTACCACAAACTCATGTTTTACTCAAAAATATAATAGAACTCAAAAATATTATATTTATCCTAATCGTACAGGGTTCAAAATATTAACACATATCATTTAGATTAGGAAAACTATTTTGTAATAACCAGGGACTTCCTTTAGGCTAGTGGTAGGTAATAAAGGCATGTCGCACTATGGTTGTGGGTTCGATTCCTACAGCTTTTTCCGATGCGACGGGTTATCACCCAACCTGCAGGTTGTCCTTTTTCTAAAACTATACTATTATAATATCCCAAAAATAATCTTCATAAGTGTTTTAACCTTAAACAACACAATCAAAAGTTCAACTTAATCCATTCCAACCTTTATTGTTATCCAAAATACCTTTGTCCAGACATTCTGTAAAAGGTCACTAAATTCCAAAATCAATTGTAACATCAGATTCCCCAAACAAGGTAAATTTTCTCTTATTGTCACATACTAAAAATATGATTACCTTCATCATATTAAATCCTTAATGAAAACAACAAGTACTACAGTACAATACTTATATATATATATCACATTATCCTTATAAACATAATATAATCCTTGAGTCCAAAAGCACCAATACATTAGTTATTCCACTTCAACTGTAGTAACAACATAAGATTGTCCTTGATCCCTTGGCCTTTTTTGAGGTAGGTTTCCCTGAATCTTAGGAAATTAATTTGCATAATTCCCCATTTCTCTACAATTGTAGCATTCAACATTGATAGCCTCTTTCTTTCCCATGAAATCACAAGCCTGGTGACCCTTTTCTCCATATTTATAACAAACTCTCATTCCCTTCAGGCATGTTCCAAGGTGTTTCTTCCCACAGTTATCACATATTGGAAAATTCGTCTTTTCCCTCGTCCCATTATCCTTCATTCTCTCTTCCATCCTTGCCTTCTCTTTCATCCCTTTAAATCCATAAGACTCAGAGAATTCTTTACTTATCTTATTGACACATGATACTATTTCTTCATATGTTGAAAACACATGGGAGACAATTTCCCTTCTAAATGTTGGTTTAATACCATGAAAAATATGATCCTTCTTACTCTTTGGATCATACGTATTGATGGAGTTCACATTCCTTCTACTGGGCGCCATATCTATACAATGGCATAAACTAGGTTAGTTTATGAATTGCAATGAATAATTCCAAACATGTAAAATACTTAATGTAAATTGAAAGGTTTATGGATATAATCCACAATCATAAAAAAAATCTCTTTCAGGAAGTGTATACTCATAAACCCTTCTTAATGGTTTGTAAAAAAATGACAATTATCCTAAGTATATCCCTCGGGAGTGTCGTAACCAAGAGTGCAGCAAGGCCCATTGTCATGCACAAGTTCCCATTTGAGTCTAGCTCAAAGTAGTGTTTTCGGGTTTTACCCCTAGGTACATTTGTGCCAGAGCTGCCTCTACCTGCTCGTATCCAGACAGGGGTGTATTGCTCGGAAAACTCACAAAATCTCTATAATACCAAAATTCTAGGAATTTCCTCTATACTAGTCCTCAATGTCTATCTTAGGGATATGTGCTCTAGTCAGAGTTTATATAAATCTAGCTTCCAAGGTTAGTACTAAACATTCTCTGATACCAACTGTAACGCCCCGACCCCAGTTACCCAGAGTCGGTGCATTACATTGTAACATTGGCATGATCACAAAAGATCATGTCTCGAAAGATAGATTAGTTTAGTTGCCTTGGAATCACTAGATACATTCATAAATGTTACATTACATCATAAAGTGAAAAACTAAAATAGCATGGTCTCCATAGTCCACACTCATATCCCCTTCCAACAATCCCTGCAGGTCATTCATAATATACTTCTTCATATCCTAGAAAAATTAAAACATTGAAAGGGGTGAGCTTAGTTGCTCAGCAAGGATAAATATATAGTAGAAGATTTAATAAATAAACATAAACATTTAAGGCAATGTATTACAAAAACAAAATCCTTTTAATCTTGAACTTTAGCATAACATGGAAAAGAAAAATGAAATAATGTCATTTACTTATTCACATGGATATTCTACAAGTTGAATAATCACATGAAATATCCATAACCACTTTCATAATGATGGAATGCATAATTCCAGACTATCATAACCACGTATCCAAGGCCTCATGCCAAGACCACAAATGTGATTTTGTCAAGGCCTCGTTCCAAGACACTAGTTTGTCTCATGAGACCTACCGATTCATCGAGGAGCTATAGCGGGCTTCACCTGTCACTTATTAAGTCTAATGCATTCCTCATATGAATAGGTTTAAACATATCATAAACCATAACATAATCATATCACAAAAACATGCATAATGGAAACATAACATTTCCACATTTTAATAAAAAGATATCAGTACAACACATTGATATAATAAAAACATTATCGAAACACTTTTCAATACCAAAATAGAAGAAAATTAGAACTTGATATTTATTTTTCATTTTAAAAAAATTTATGGCTTGTAGAGGAAGCTGAAACGCAAATAAGGGTCACGGAGGCGGAGAAGTCTTTGTCGCCGCATACATATGAAAAAAAACATTCCATTTTGTCATTTTGTAAAACGCTTCGTATAAAAAGATTCCTTTATAATAAACATAAAAAAGGGGTTTATACACCGTATAAAATAAATTTGTGTATAAAACAAAATACGCCTCAATGAAAGGAGATTGAGACAAAGCCCCTTAAAAATATCATTTTTTAAGTAAAATAGATCTATTATGTTTATTCACTATATTTACACATAAATAAATTATAAATACAAGATAGGATATAATAATATCATGACATAATTTGAAAGTAGAAGATTAACCCAACGAATGGAAATTGGGTTATGAAGTTCCCTTACCTCATGTCCGACTTGACTCGATCGTTATTTAATCTCCGGAATAATAAACTAGAGTTAATTTCAATTTTCATAACAACCTTTTTCAGTTTCATTATTCCTTTTATATCACTTATTACCATTTTATGAACATTATGAAATTATTTATGTTAATAACGGTCATTTTGTCGATCTTTGGTACTTGAGTCAAAAATAAACTTATTATAATTACAAGTTGTTCATGTGGTGAAATATCTATTATATCCAGAATTATATTCATGATGTAGATATCATATATATCATATATATCCAGTATATACATTAATTTATAATATTACATAACATTTATAGGTATGAAATGAAATGCACCGTTCATGGAGACGGTAAGCTGTACGTACTCATGAACGCTACTTTCATTTCTATTTCGTATTTAATGGAATGAAATTATAATTATATAAAGGAATAATATAATTCCAGTATAATATAATGTATAATAACATTTACTCCATCCTTTATATATCCCACATATGACATTATTGATTCAAATCACTTTGAGGGGGCGGTAGTCCGCACTTCCTAAAATGAAATTATCGCGTTACCTATAATGGAAATCATATAGTTATTCCATAAATGAAAAATAAAAAATCATAAGGAAAACAACAACATAATATATATCACATATAAAAAATATGTCATCATAATGGCCACCAGTAATGGTGTTAAAAGAATATCGAACAATCATCGTTTCGTGAGGCAGTATTTCACCACCCACAGAAACAATATGTTCTTTAACTATTAGAAGAAGGATTGTGTAAGTGTAAATCAAATACATATGATAACAACATCCCAGTATATTGAGTATACTGGTGTTTTTACAAAATAAAAAAATAAAAAGAGTTTAGGGGGTTCGAGAAGCAAAATAAAACAAAACAACATTAGAGAAGACATTACCTTAAAATCTGGTAACTCTTTTTTGATTTGAGCCAAAGGCTTCCTTGGGAAGACTTCTGCCCAAAGTGAGGCTTCTACGAGTAAGGGAGAAAAGTTCGGATGGTATTTGGGATGATTTTGGCCAAGCCAAATTGCTTCAAAGTGTGAATAAGGTGGTGGTGGTGGGGGCCTTTTATAAGAGGAGAGGAGGGGCACTCTTGGAAAGTCATGAAATGTCACTTTATTATATAATGAGTTTAGGATTTTAAAGGTCCCACACATATATATTTCGAGTATAAGGTGATAAGGGTTCGAAATATACTCATCCAATAGGTTTTTTACAATTTTAAGTCTTAGAGTTTACATTATCTTTTAATTTTATTTAAATCGTTAAATAATGATGTAATCACTACATCATCATGGTGTCATAAAAAATTTAATTTATTTAATTTATAGAAAATTATAAAAAATATAATGATTTAGGAAATCCTTTTAGATTTCTAATTAATATTTATGGTAAAAAATATGACTTGTATAACCCCATTTAAAAATTGTTTTAGTAAAACAACTCATGTTTGTGAAATTTTTATGTTAACATTAAATAAAAAGTTTTTAATGTCATTTTCATACCAAAGTGGATCTATGGGGTCCCCAAGATGACCCATGTATTTTTTTGGTTGTTCAAGACTCATCCAATAAGGGTATGACAAGTGTAATGGTATTTTCAAAATTTTATAATATCATTTTACCTTAAATTTCACTAATTACCTTTAATCGCGATTAATAAAACATAAAAGTTACTATTCACCATAAAATTATTTCAATCCCATTGAACAAAATTTTACTTCCTAAGGACAACCATGTATGTTGGATTTTTTTAAAATCAAATCATAGAAGTGGTAATGTTTCATTTACATGAAAAATTAGTTTTTAAACACCCACTTAGTGGTTTCAGTATTCATCAAAAATTGATGTTTTTCAGAAAAATACAAAAAATTCACCCTAAGCTATCATTGATATTCAGAATTCATAAATGATTTCTATTTTACAAAATTCCAAACCTATAATTTTTATTAATTAATTTTATAATTAATTCCTGATGTCAAAACAAATAGTGTTTTAAAGAAACAATATATATCAAAGGATTGACAATTGTTTATGTCCAATTTCAAAGTGAAATTAATTATAAGGAACACCATTGAATAAAATATGAAAAATATATTCTAATTATACTATAAAACCACTCTATAGTATAATTTATCACTATAAATTAATTTTATTAAAAAAGTTGTTTTTAAGTATTTTTCACTATTCATAAAAAATTGGAAGTTCTCATAAAATTACAAAAAAATAAACATAGGATAATTTCAATATTCTGAATAAAAAAATGAAGTCCATTTGGAAATATAAAATTTATATAATTTCAAAAAGTGGGTATTAATATTCATAACTGCTACTTTGATTGGTCATGGTGTGTTACAATCTCGAACTTGCGTATAATGCAAGCTGTTGCAATATTGAAAGAAAAGCGTATCGTGAATGCTAGGGGTGTAACAATCTTTACCCTCCGATAGATTTTAATATATTAAACAGAAGTTATGAATGATAACCGTAAGGTAATCCTTCTTCATTAACATCTAGTTGAACAATTCTCCATACAGTAATAAATTCCTTTTCATAGGGTAAGTACATTTTCTTGTTAGCATAATGAACATTTTCATAGTCTTTTTTTAAAAAAAAAACTTTTGTAAACAAAATTTTCCTAGTCAGTTTTTTTAAAAAATATTTTGTAATCAAAATTTTCTTACTTGAACAGTCATAATGAAATTTTCGTACTGGAACTTTCATAATGAAATTTACGTACTGGAACATTCGTAATGATGTGTTCGTACTGGAAATTTTTGTAATGTAAATTTTCTGAATTGGAACATTTTTAATGCTGTTTTCGTACTAGAAATTTCCGTAATGAGGTTTTTGTACTGTAAATTTATGTAATGATGTTTTCGTACTTGAAATTTTCAGAACTTGAACTTTTGTAATGAAAATTTTTCGTACTGGGATTTTCGTACACATACTTTTCGTACTACAGTTTTGGTACTCAAAGTCTTTTCAACTTTATGTTTTTCATATTTAGTTTTTTGTAGTCAAATTTTTCATCAAGAAGAATTTCACCTATTACTAATAAACTTCCTGGACAATCTGAAATGTATGACTTCATTACTTAAGTTTTTGTAATCATATTTTTCTTGCTGTTACTTTCCTATGTGTTTTAAAATTTATCAGATTCTAGTTTTCTGAAATCCAATTATTTTTCTTAAAACCTCAAAATATCGGATTCAAGATATCCTTGTGGATTTGATTTCAACTGTCAGATCATATCAGAGAAATTCTCAACCACTAGATTGTTTTTGGAAGCTTAAAGGTCAGCTCCATCGCCTATATAAAGGGAAACCCCATTGGTTTTCCCACATCGATTTCAATCAATAGCATGCCGAAGCTCTGCATCAATTGATAAAGGTCGTTCCAAAAATAATCTTCATAAGTGTTTTAACCTTAAACAATACTATCAAAAGTTAAACATAATCCATTCCAACCATTATTGTTATCCAAAATACATTTGTCCAGACATTCTGTAAAAGGTCTCTAAATTCCAAAATCAATTGTAACATCAGATTCCCCAAACAAATTAAAGTTTCTTTTATTGTCACATTCTAAAAATATGATTACCTTCATCATATTAAATCATTAATGAAAACAACAAGTACTACAGTACAATACTTATATATATATATCACATTATCCTTATAACCATAATATAATCCTTGAGTCCAAAAGCACCAATACATTAGTTTTTCCACTTCAACTGTAGTAACAACATAAGATTTTCCTTGATCCCTTGGCCTTTTCGGATGTATGTTTCCTGGATGCTTAGGAAATTCATTTCAATAATTCCCCATTTCTATACAATTATAGCATTCAACTTTGATAGCCTCATTCTTTCCCTTGCAATCATGAGCCTGGTGACCTTTTTCTACACATTTATAACAGACTCCCATTCCCTTTCAGGATAGTTCCAAGGTGTTTCTTCCTACAGTTATCACATATTGGACAATTCTTCTTTTCCACCGTCACTTTATCCTTCATTCTCTCTTCCATCCTTGTCTTCTCTTTCATCCCTTTAAATCCATAAGACTCAGATAATTCTTTACTTATCTTATTAAAACATGATACTATTTCTTCATATGTTGAGAACACATGGGAGACTATTTCCCTTCTAAATTTTGGCTTAATACCGTGAAAGATATGATCCTTCTTACTATTTGGATCATAAGTATTTATGGAGTTCACTTTCCTTCTACTAGGAACCATTTCTATACAATGGCATAAACTACGTTAGGTTATGAATTGTAATGAATAATTCCAAAAATGTAAAATACATAATATAAATTGAATGGTTTATGGATATAATCCACAATCATAAAAAATGTTTTATTTGGGGAAGTGTATACTCATAAACCCTTTATAATGGTTTGTAAAAAAAATTAGAATTATCCTAAGCATATCCCTTGGGAGTGTCATAACCAAGAGTGCAGCAAGGCCCATTGTCATGCACCAGTTCCCATTTGAGTCTAGCTCAAAGAAGTGTTTTCAGGTTTTACCCCTAGGTACATATGTTCCAGAGCCGCCTCTTTCTGCTGGTATCCATACATGGATGTATTTCTCGGAAAACTCACAAAATCTCTCTAATACCAAAATTTTAGGAAGTTCTTCTATACAAATCCTCAATGTCTATATTAGGGATATGTGCTCTAGTCAGAGTTTATCTAAATATAGATTCCAAGGTTAGTACTAAACTGCCTCTGATACCTACTGTAATGCCCCGACCCCAGTTACCCAGAGTCGGTGCATTACTTCGTAACATTGGAATGATCACAAAAGATCATGTCTCGAAAGACCGATTAGTTTAGTAGCCTTGGAAACACTAGATACATTCATCAATGTTACATTACCTCATAAAGTGAAAAAATACAATAACATGGTCTCCATAGTCCACACTCATATCCCCTTCCAACTATCCCTGCAGGTCATTCATAATATACTTCTTCACATCCTGGAAAAATTAAAACATTGAAAGGGGTGAGCTCAGATGCTCAGTAAGGATAAATATATAGCAGAAGATTTCATAAATAAACATAAACATTTAAGGCAATGTATAACTAAAACAACAGCCTTTTAAACTTGAACTTTATCATAATATGGAAAAAGTAAAATGAAATAATGTCATTTACTTATTCACATGGAAATTCTACTGGTTGAATAATCACATTCAATATCAATAACCGCTTTCATAATGATGGAATGCATAATGCCAGACTATCATAACCACGTAGCCAAGGACTCGTGCCAAGACCACAAATATGATTTTGTCAAGGCCTCGTTCCAAGACACTAGTTTGTCTCACGATACCTTACGATGCATCGAGGAGCTATAGCGGGCTCCACCCTTCACTTATTATGTCCAATGCATTCCTCTTATGAATAGGTTTAAACATATCATAAACAATAACATAATCGTATCAAATAAAACATGCATAAAGGAAACATAACATATCCACATTTCAATCAAAATATATCGATACAACACATTGATATAATAAAAACATTATCAAAACCCTTTTCAATACCAAAATAAAAAAATTAGTCCTTGATATTTATTTTTCATTTAAAAAAATGATATGGCTTGTAGAGGAAGCCGAAACTCAAATAATGGTCATGGCGGTGGAGAAGTATTTGTTGCTGCATACATATGACAAAAAAACATTCCATTTTGTCATTTTGTAAAATGCTTCGTATAAAAATATTTCTTTTGAATAAACATAAAAGAAAAAGGGGTTTATACACCGTATAAAAGAAATTTGTGTATAAAAAAAATATGCCTCAATGAAAGAGATTGAGACGAAGTCCCTTACAAAGATCATTTTTTAAATAAAATAGATCTATTATGTGTATTCACTATATTTATACATAAATAAATTATA
The DNA here is from genome assembly GCA_963277665.1 of Viscum album. Taxonomy (NCBI): domain Eukaryota; kingdom Viridiplantae; phylum Streptophyta; class Magnoliopsida; order Santalales; family Viscaceae; genus Viscum; species Viscum album. The sequence continues at coordinate 457,877,019 of OY728161.1, read as the reverse complement.
AATACAAGATAGGACATAATAATATCATGACATAATTTGAAAAAAGGAGATTAACCCAAAGAATGGAAATCGGGTTAAGAAGTTCCCTTACCTCGTGTCTGACATGACATGATCGTTCTTTAATCTCATGAATAATAAACTAGAGTTAATTTCTATTTGCATAAGAACATTTTTCAGGTTCATTATTTCTTTTATATCACTTATTACCATTTTATGAACATTATGTAATTATTTAAGTTAATAACGGTCATTTTGACGATCTTTGGTACTTGAGTCAAAAATAAAATTCTTATAATTACAAGTTGTTCATGTGGTGAAATATCCATTATATACAGAATTATATTCATGATGTAGATATCATATATATCATATATATCCAGTATATACATTAAATTATAATATTATATAACATTTAGAGGTAAGAAATCAAATTCACCGTTCATGGAGACGGTAAGCCGTATGTACGCATGAATGCTACTTTCATTTCTATTTCGTATTTAATGGAATGAAATTATAATTATATAAAGGTATACTATAATTACAGTATAATATAATGTATAATATCATTTACTCCATCCTTTATATATCCTACATATGACATTAAAGATTCAAATCACTTTGAGGGGGCGGTAGTCCGCACTTCCTAAAATGAAATTATCTCGTTTACCCATAATAGAAATCATAAAGTTATGCCATAAATGAAAAATAAAAAATAAAAACGAAAAAAAAATAATATATATCACATATAAAAAAGTGTCATCATAATGTCCACCATTAGAGGTGATAAAAGAATATCGAACAATCATCGTTTCGTGAGGCAGTATTTCGCCACCCACAGAAACAATATGTTCTTTAACCATTAGAAGAAGGTTTGTGTAAGTGTAAATCAAATAATTATCATAACAACATCCTAGTATATTGAGGATACTTTTGTTGTTACAAAACAAAATAATAAAAAGAGTTTAGGGGGTTGGAGAAGCAAAATAAAACAAAACAACATTAGAGAATACATTACCTTAAAATCCGGTAACTCTTTTTTGATTTGATCCAAAGGCTTCCTTGGGAAGACTTCTGCCCAAAGTGAGGCTTCTAGGAGTAAGGGAGAGAAGTTTGGAGGGTATTTGGGCAGAGTTTTTCTGGGCCAAATGACTTGAAAGTGTGAATAAGGTGGTAGTGGTGGGGGCATTTTATAAGAGGAGAGGAGGGGCACTCTTGGAATGTCATGAAATGTCACTTTATTATATATTGAGTTTCGTATTTCAAAGGTCCAACAATTATATATTTCGAGTATAAGGTGATAAGGGTTCTAAATATACTCATCCAATAGGTTTTTGACAAGTTTAAGTCTTAGAGTTTACATTATCTTTTCATTTTATTTAAATCGTTAATTAATGATGTAATAACTGCATCATCATGGTGTCATAAAAATTTTAAATTATTTAATGTCTTGAAAATTATAAAAAATATCATGATGTAGGAAATCATTTTATCTTTCTAATTAATATTTACAGTCAAAAATATGACTTGTATAACCCCATTTAAAAACTGTTTTAGTAAAAAAACTCATGTTTGTGAAATTTTTATTTTAACATTAAATAAAAAGTTTTTAATGTCATTTTCCTACCAAAGTGGCTCTATGGGGTCCCCAAGTTGACCCATGGATTTTAGTGGTTGTCCAAGACTCATCCAATAATGGTAGGACAAGTGTAAAGGTATTTTCAAATTTTTATAATATCATTTTTACCATAAATTTCACTAATTACCTTTAATCACGATTAATGAAACATAAAAGATACTATTCACCATAAAATTATTTCAATCCCATTTAACCAAATTTTACTTCCTAATGACAACCATGTATGTCAGATTTTTTGAAAATCAAATCACATAAGTGGTAATGTTTCATTGACACGAAAAATTAGTTTTTAAACTACCACTTAGTGGTTTCACTATTCATCAAAAATTGATGTTTTTCACAAAAATACCAAAATTTCACGCTAAGATATAATTAATATTCCAAATTCTAAAATGATTTCTATTTTAAAAAATTAAAAACCTATAATTTGCATTAATTTATTTTATAATTAATTCCCACTCTCAAAACAAATAAAGTGTTTTAAAGAAACAATATATATCAAAAGATTGACAATTGTTTATGTCCAGCTTCAAAGTGAAATTAATTATAATGAACACCATTGAATAAAATGGTAAATGTATATTCTAATTATACTTTAAAACCATTCAATAGTATAATTTATCACTACAAATTATTTTTATTAAAAAAGTTGTTTTTAAGTATTTTTCACTATTCATAAAAAATTTGAAGTTCTCAGAAAATTACAAAAAAGTCAAATTAGGATAATTTCAATATTCTGAATACAAAAATGAACTCTATTTTGAAATATAAAATTTATATAATTTCAAAAATTGGGTATTAATATTCATAACTTCTACTTTGATTAGTCGTGGTGTGTTAGAATCTCAAACTTGCATACAATGCAAGCTGTTGCATTATTGAAAGAAAAGAGTATCATTAAAGCTCGGGGTGTTACAATATTTAACCTCAGATAGATTTTAATATATTAAACAGAAGTTAGGAATGATAACCATAAGGTAATACTTCTTCATTAACATCTTGTTGAACAATTCTTCTTATAGTAATAAATTCTTTTTCACAGGGTAAGTACATTTTCATGTTAGCATAATGAACATTTTCGTAGTCTTTTTTTAAAAAAACATTTGTAAACAAAATTTTCGTAGTCAGTATTTTTAAAAAATATTTTGTAATCAAATTTTTCGTACTGGAACATTCATAATGAAATTTTCGTACTGGAACTTTCACAATGAAATTTACGTAATAGAACATTCGTAATGAATTTTTCGTACTGGAAATTTTTGTAAGGTAAATTTTCTGAATTGGAAAATTGTTAATGATGTTTTCATATTGGAAATTTTTGTAATGAGGTTTTTGTATAGGAAATTTTTGTAATGATGTTTTCGTACTTGTAATTTTCAGAACTTGAACTTTCGTAATGAAATTTTTCCATACTGGGATTTTCGTACTCATACTTTTCGTACTACAGTTTTGGTACTCAAAGTCTTTTCAACATTAAGTTTTTCATAGTTAGTTTTTCATTGTCAAATTTTTCTTCAAGAAGAATATCACCTATTACAAATAAACATCCTGGACAATCTGAACGATATGACTTCGTTACTTAAGTTTTTTTAATAATATTTTTCTTGCTAGTAATTTCCTATGAGTTTTAAAATTTCTTAGATTATTGTTTTCTTAAATCTGATTATTTTTCTTAAAACCTCAAAAGATCGAATTCAAGAAATCCTTTCAGATTTGATTTCAACTGTCAGATCATATCAGAGAAATTCTCAACCACTAGATTGTTTTTGGAAGCTAAAAGGTCAACTCTATCACCTGTATAAAGGGAACCCCCATTGGTTTTCCCACATCGATTTCAAGCACTAGCGTGCCGAAGCTCTGCATCAGTTGATAAAGGTCGTTCCAAATCCTTCAGAGCTCATTCATTCCGAATTTCTGTAGAAGCTACATACAATGACATGTCTACCTCGAAGAAAATTTCAAAATGGCTAGTGTACATAGAAAGACTGGTGCATCTGAACTTTTACATGTATGATTCTATCATCTCCAAGTATATCAAGCTGAATGGTTGGAAATATGTATCTGTATCCATGAAAAGTGATCTAGATGCGGTCTGTCCTGAGTTACTTGTATAATTATATGAATTAGTAAGATTCTATGAGGAAGAGGGAAGAGAAAAGTTTTATTTCATGTCTTATGGGAGGACATACAGGCTTACTTACACCAAGGCAGCAAGCATGGTGGGGCTAGATTATGATAGAGAAGCCGAATTTTTCTCACACAAACTCCAGAATGCTCAAGGTAGTTTTGTTAAGGTTAAGTCCATAAAATGTCTTGGATGTGATGATTTAAAGACAACCAAGATTTCCCACATATCTCCTAATAATCGGATCCTTCAACTCTGGGTAAAAGGTTTCATGGTTCTGAGAAAGGGTGATAAAGATACCCTAACGAGAAGTGACATATATTTCTTAGACATCTTTGTGAATCTAAGAAAAACAAATCTGATGAGGCATGTTCTTGTGACGATCAAGAACATCAAGGAAGGAAATTTGAGAGCTCAAATCATCATGTACCATGCCTTTCTATCAATGCCGGTAGTTCGGTGTTTAGATTCTTTCAAAATTGCATGTAATTCTAAGGTTGTGAATTGCAAGGTTATGCTTGTAAGTGATGATACCTTGAAAAGGATGAATATGGCATATTCTATGGAAACATGATAATTTTATAATTTTCCAGAGGATGTCGCTGAAACCATTACGGAAAATGTGGAGAAGGCTAAACCAGTGAAAAAGGATGCTATGAAGAGGAATCTTAAGGAAGTGGTTGCTGATGAAAAAAACCCCAAAGCTAATGAAACCCAGTACGAAGCTCTCAAGACAAAAAAAAAGCATATCCAGATGAGTTAGCTGCTAAAGGGAGAGAAGATAAGGATAAGAGGAAAGAAGTGGATCCACAGTTCAGATTGGACCCTGCTAAGGCTAAGGCCTTAAAAGAGAGAGTTGTTGATGAGTTAGAAAAGCAAGAAAATGATATGAAAATGAAAAACAAGATGTCTGATGGTGAGATTTTACAATATCTGTTGAGAGATACTAAAATAGTTTCTGAGAATATTCCCATTCCGGAAACTTTTGATGTCCAACCATTACCAGATACTCCTGGAAACAAGTACTTCACTCCAGAAAAGTTCAAAGGGAAAGAGGTTGTTGCAGAATAATTAGGGAATGCAGCTGGTAAATAAGTAGAGGAAGAAGTTTTTAATGTAATTGAAGAAGAAGAAGAATTAGAAGAAGGAAGTGATGATCTATATGCCCTGATTAAACAAGTGTAATATTATCAAGAAAATGATGAATCTTCTAAGTTGGTCACTCCGGGAAAGAGAGTTGACAATGATGATAAGAGAGATAATGTTGAGGAAGAAGAAAAAGAGAATGTTTTATCTAAAGAGGAAGTTAGATATGAAAAATATTTTCTTGAATAAGGAGCAGGCCAGGAGAAACAAGATGAAGACAAAATTGTTCACGTATTTGAATCTGATGAAGAATCTCTTGATGAGGCAGTTACAAAAGGTGATAAAGCTAAGAAAGTTCTCATGGACACCCCAGCAAAAGATGTTATAAGAAAAAAGGAGGTTGGGGGTTCCTCTAGAAATAAGTTGGTTGAAACTCAGGAAGAATAACTCCCAAGCAAGTTATCGGATTCGGATTCATCAGCACAAGGTCATGACATTGTTGTTAAATATTTGAAAAAATTGGTGGACACCATTCTGATATTTCCCACTATAGATTCCTGATGCCAAATGGTGTAACATAGTCTAAATATGAAATTGGAATCCTTATCCATGGTGATGGATATGTGTGTGGAAATTGAAGTTTACCATATAAATTTTGTCATCAATTATGATGTTCATAGAAGATTTTGCAACAAAATCACCCATTGGTCAAAGATGGTGGATGATGACCTGGTTGAGTTTGAAGATTTTCAAAATGAGGTAAAAGATGATTTGGATACCAAGGATGCAAAGATAAAGAATCTTCAGGATGAGATGATCATTGAGAAATGATCTCGAAATCAACAAGTGAAGGGTTCGAATGGGAAGGTTAACTCTATTTCTAAAAATTTTAAAAGGGATAAAGATCTCTGGATTGTGCTCGAAAAAATGCTTGTAAAGTAAGATGAGTTATTGAGGATGCAAGAAGCGTCCATAAAGGCTCAGTAAAAAGTCTTGAAAGCTCTAGATGAAAGGATAAAATCTTTGGAGCAGCAAGCTGAGGAGGATAAAAAAGACATGAAGAAGCAGAAAAACTTGTCGAAGATGCTTATTCTGAACGAAAAGGAGGAGAAATAGGCAAATACATTCTTTTGTTGCATTTTTTTCTTTGTAAAAATATTCTTTTCCAACTCTAATAAAAATTTTGGTTGGTTGTATCTTCTGTTATTATGGACAAATGTTTCAGGTAATTTATTTATTTTCAATTCCCTGAAATTATTTTTGAAAATCACAAAGGGGGAGAAGGAAATAGAATTACTCAAAAGAGGGAGAAAGAAAAATTTCTATGTCAAGAACTATCCATAAAAAAGGGGGAGATTATCAAAGGGGGAGTTTCTCATTATGAAGTTTTTCATTCCCATGATAATGAAAACTTCATTCCGGAAATCCAGAATACAATCAATAGAGATCTTAAGCCTAAGGGGGGTTAGTTATACTCATTATCATCCATATACAAAGGGAGATAATCCTTAACTTCAAAGCCTAGAAATTTATTCTAAGCATGTATATTCTTTTTCGTATGGTTGTTTGTGCTTTCCAAAAAGGGGGATATTTTTGAGTTAATAAGGTTTTCCTTATGACTTTTCCATTCCTTCTTGTTTTGAAAATCACAAACACCTTACACTTAAGAAAATAAATATTTTACATCAATAAGGAAAATTTCATTCCTTAAGGAAATTTATCCTAACCAAGATTTCCTTACACATATCAATATTTTTCATAAGTAGAAAAATCAGATTCATACCCAAATCCTCGGAATCATATAATGCATAAATATGTAGCATTCTGTTTTAGGATCTGAATTGTGGATATAAACTGTAATGAAGTTCCACTATGAATTCTGGATATGAATTGTAATGAAGTTCTACTCTGAATTCCAGATATGAACTATAATGAAGTTCCACTCCAAATTCTGGATACGAACTCTAATAAAGTTCCACTATGAATTTTGGGTACAAACTCTAATAAAGTTCCATTCCGAATTAAGGATACGAACTATAATAAAGTAACACTAAGAATTCTGGATTCCGATCTTTTATGATTTTGACTCCAAACTTTTACTAGTTTGACTCCGAACCTCTATGAGTTTGACTTTGAACTTCTTTGAGTTCGACTCCAAACTTCTACAAGTTCGACTACGAACATTGTATGTTTAGATTTTGAATTCTAGTGAAAATAGACTCCAAATTTACATAGAAATTCAGACTCCATATTTCTATAGAATTCAGATTCTAAATTCCTACAAAATAGAATCCGAATATCTCTTTATTATATACTCCTAATTTTAATTTGATTAGACTCTGAATTATTATTTTCTTACATTTCGATCTTCAGTTTTGCTTATTCATACACTTGTTTCATTACAAAATGATGCCGTGCATTCATGTACACATGTTTTGTAATAAAACGATGTCTTCCATCCTGTTTCTAACAAACCGTTGGTTAAGTGCCACGTATACAGGTCCCTCCAAAATTTAAGGAAAATATGACTATTGGAGGAGGGATCTGCCCGTTCCAACCGAGCCTATAAATAGAAGCTCATTTGGAAGAAATCAACACTGAAGTTGATCAATCTAAAGACCACACACTATTAAGGTGATTTCGTGAGAGATAAGATTTTTCCTGCCTTGTGCATACTGAACTGCTCGTTCAGATGGCTTCGTGTGACTCTAAATGTTGGTGATTCCATTCGAGGGCTTCAGGGGATAGGAAGACAGAGGTTCCGACTACCTTTATGTTTGAGGGCTTCCTTGCTGAGAACGACAGAGGTTCTCACTACCATAAAGTTGAGGGCTTGCGGGGATACCAAGATAGAGAATCCGATCATCATATCGAGGGCTTACCCTAGTGTGGGTAAGACATACTTGGTTGATTGTATAAATAAAGGAACCTTTAACCATGTTTGTTGTATACCCTTCTCTTTGGGTTAAAAGATTTATATCTTATTACTTGTAGTTTTACTACATGTATTTCTTCTTATTTTTGTATTGTAAGGAAAGTATAATCTTATTGTATTTCTGTACACTTGTGCTCTGATTAATTTAGATTCTATACGCTTTAAGGTAGAATCTCATATTGTAAACTTTGATTAATTTTCAATTTCCAGATCCATATTTTCAGAACCAGTTTTTCGGAATCACTTTCCAAATTTAAGAAAGTGTATAAAACTAGAATTTTGTTACTTCATACATTATTCCAATATTTTATTGGTGTTATAGGTTTAGTGAATTTTCTTAGTTTGAATTTTTTAAACATAGATCATTCCATGTTTATGGAAATTTTTTAAATGTACACATCACCCCCCCCCCTCTTGTATATTGAGCATCTACATCGTTATTTCATACCAACAATTCATATTTAATATCAAAATCATAAACATGTATTATTTTGGGACATGTTTAATTTTAAATCCTTAATTATTATTTTTAAAGAAAAATTGAATTTTACGAATCATATCACTAATGTGTTACATGTTATGTGTTCTTTAAGGGCCATTTTCATGTACCATGTGACACTGAGTTAGGCCAGACACACTTTATTAGTGTTTTACCCTTAGGTACATTTATGTTAGAACCATGTCAACTGGTAGTATCTTGAGAGGGAGGTATTTGTGAGGATGGAACAAATAATACATACCATAACAAACATTTTACATATTCTTCTATGTTTATCCCAAAATTATATATTGGGGTTATGGTCCTGAATCTATGTCTTCTAAATCTATTTTACAATGTTTCTTCTAAACATTCTCTCATACAAACTATAACTACCTTATCCCTAGTAACTCAAATCCGGTGTGTTACTTAATAATATTGGAATAATAATAAAGGAATCCACATCCCGAAGTAAAAAAATAGTTTAGTAGGTTTCAGAAAAACATATACATAAATAATTTTCACATTTACAATTAAAAGGAAGAAACATAGAAACTTTATTGGAAGCATCCAAAAACCTTTAGATTATCCCTGCAAGTCATTCATAATAAATATATTCATATCATGAGGAACAATAAAACATAATAAAGGGTAGATATCAATTTTCATGTAAGGGTATTAAATATAGATAAAAATATCATAAACAATAAGGCATGATGATTAACTAAAAAAACATGCTATTAAATCATAATCATGGGCATAATATGGAAGATGTTATAACTTTTTAAATAAATCAACCAATAATTACATGTTAAATAAACTTAACCTTGGATATTTCACTAGTCGAATAATAACATGAATTATCAATTAATAATATCGTAATTAGGTAATACATATTTTCAGACATCTGGAGCACACCGTCGAAGACACAAACATGTCATTTGAAAATAAATGGTCAAAGCCTTGGTCAAATCCATATCTGGAAATAATTGGGCAAGTCCTCAACCAATTTATATTTTTTTCTCTCATGAGGCCTATAGAAGCATTGAGGGGCTATAGAGGGCTCTACTCATCACATACTAATCAAAATTTATTACTCATTTTAATAGGTGGAACATAGACATCATATACATGCTAAATGTAAATAACCATCCCAAATTTATAAACATAATTACTAACCATTCTGAGTTGTACGATGAATGGTTTCAATATAGTACATCCATATTCAAACTAATCATAAACTATTTAACAAATTATGATAGATGATAATCATAAGAAATAAATATTAATAAATCATAACACTTTATAGATTTGATGAAATATATGAAAATAATATAGTATAATAATAAAGGTATTCTTGAGAGAAATGCCCTTTTTACATTAAATAATAGTTCTTTTGGAAAAACTTATTTGTATTTTTCAAAATTTTCTATATAAATCCATAAATGTAAAAAAAAATTTGTATTTCATGATAGAATTGGTGATTTAAAAAAAATATTGGTGTCTTAAAACATATCATGTAAGGTACATGAAAATGGTTATGAAATCCAGAAGTTCCCATTAATTGGGTTTCCTTATCGGTAAAAATTGAGATGGGACCCTTGTAAAACATATATTTAACAAAAAAATAAATTTGAACTAATATATATATATATATGAGTTTTGTAATATATAAAATTTATTTATAATAATTATATAATAATATCTATTAACTTAATGGGGGTAATGAGATAAAATTTGTAACCTAAATGGAAAATGGAGGTTCCGGAAGAAACCCATACCTTATGTCTGAATGTTTTCTTCAATTATAATTAATATACTAGATAATTATATTAGATTCATTAAAAAATTTATTAAGAACATAATAAACATGTATTTTATTTATTTTAATTTCATTATGTTATTTTATGGTATTTTTTAAGAGTTATAATATTAATTTTTTTGGACTGTTTTTTTCCTTGGATATAATGACACTATTGATTTTATACGCCTTTGGAAGATCGTGTAAGATGAAAATAGTTTTATAAAATTAAAATTATACTCTATTAAGGTTATTATATAATATTAGATGTTTATATATGTTGTTTGGAAGGTTGGGTAGAGGATGAATCATTAGATAAGACATTAGTGACAATTTTTTAGATTATTTATCGAGTTTTCAATAATAACAAACTAGTTTGGTTTCCGAACATAAAAATATATATATATATATATAACTTATGTAAAATTATATAAGATTTAATATAGATATTATAATCTATTCTTAAAAAAATTGTTTTAGGACCAGCCTTGAAGGCAGAATTTAAGAACTAAAACATAGTATCCATGAAGGCGGTAAATCGGTACCTCACAGACGATGTTTTTAAAATTAAAATAAATGGAAATGGAGAAGTGACTCAAATGATAGATTTTAAATTTAAATAATAACATTATAGTGTATAAAAAATATTGTAGTTATCATGTCATTTTTTATAGGGGATGTGAGTGAAGGATGGAAAAATAAAAAATTCGAAAGAAAGTTAAAACAATGAAAGGGGATATTATATCTAGAATTCCTCTCTTTAAAAACCTCTTTACAGAACATTGAAATATATTTTTGGGGGAGAAAGTAAAAAATATAACGTGGGTTATATGTTTGGGAGAGGAAATGGGAAGAATATAAGTGGGAATAAAGGCTTTGGAAGTGTGAGGAGAAGGGGTGGTGAGGGTGGTATTTATACTTGAGGAGAGGGGTGGTTTTTGAATATTTTATTCATTTGTTTATTAATTTGGCTCGTGATTATGAATAGTTTTTATTCATGTGAATAAATAAGGAATGGATTTCTGTTCAGTATTTTCTAATGTTGCATACATCATCAATAAATCATCCATTATTCAATAATTCATGTATTTTGTTAATACCCTAAATTACCATATTTTACTATTCACAAAAAATCAACTATTTTAGAAAAATCCCAAAAAATAACCATAACAATTTTTTGACATGGAGAATTAAAAAATGGAATTTTATTTATCAAAATAGTTTTCTAAACATGTGATCATTAATTATACATAAAATAATTATTTACTCAAAAAAACATAATTCACATATTATAACTGATTTTATTATACTTTGATATATCAATTAAGGCCTCATAAATTTATCTTTTAATAATATGAAAACATAATATTAATTTTTTAATGTATTTTATGAAAATACATGTTCTTTTAAATAATTATTTTAATTATAATAGTTTATATAAACATTTATGCGTCACAAACAAATATCAATACTTAATTTGTCATTTTTAAAACATTTATGTACAAATTATATGATATAAATATAATAATTATTAATTTTAAGATACCTAAATTTTATGTACTATTTCATTGGGGAAGTTATTATTCTATTATTAGTATTACTATTCCTAATGCCCACATTATTATTCCAATGGTCATTTTTAATAGTATATTTCTATTTTAAAATCAATGTTTTCTAAAGAATAAAATATCGAAGATATTAAATTTTTTAAGAGGTATACCATAATTTCTTAAGATGTTATAGATATCGTAGTCTTGAAATATTTATTATATTATTTTAACCCTCAATTACATGATTTTACTCTTAACCGTGTTAATAAAAACTATCAATGATACTATTCATTTTGTTCAAATATTCAATGGAGCTAATTATTAAATTTTGACCTTCTGATTCCAAATTTAGAATCCATTTTTAACAATTCAAATCATATAATTTTCTAAAATTATTTTAAAATTAATCGCTTTGACGAAATGAGGTTATAAAGTGAAAACATCCAGAAGATTGAATTGTTTTTATTTCCAAATTCAATTTGAAATTGATTTAAATGAAATAAATTGGAATAACTGATCAAAATTTTAACTAATTATACTTTAAAACAAATGAAATATATAATTTAAACAATAAATTATTTCGGTGAAAGTACTGTTTTTAAATAAAATTCATTATTTTTCACAATTAATGAATACATTAAACTCATCACAAAATTTGAAAAATCAACAAAATTAAATTTCATATCTCTCTTTCAGAGAATAAATTTATTTTTCCCAATATAATTTATCCATCCATCCAAATAAAATTTTTATTCAATTAAATAAACAATATGTACAACTATGAGACCATAGGACATAGGGAGGTCTGATATAGGGAATGATGAGGCCATCCCATCTATGTAAATTAACCCACTCTAGTTTTATAATATTCATAGGGATGATACTTGTGGTGATAGAGCTCTACAATATGAAAGAATCCATGTGATATGTGATCTTATTACCCCTACGGCATATGTGAGAAACTTGGATATTTTTCCAAAGAACAGATCTACATTTCGTAACTATATAAGAAATTGACCAAGGGGTTGATCTGTTACCAATAAAATAGCCGTAGAGAATTCTAGAATCAATATCTGCCTAGTTTAACTCCAGCATCTCTTGAATGTAGACATATAACCTCATGAACATGGAATTGGACTCATAAAATAGTGAAGTACCATTTCCAAATAAATATGTGAAATAGATGACCACCTCCCCAATTGGGATTGGAATCACTCCCCCTCCTTTCATCAACCCCATTGCACATGACCCATTTGTGTTTAGCTTGAAACCAGAGCCAGGGGGTTTCAATCACACCCAATTCCCTTATTGTATGTCCAGGGAGGGTGGAGTCAAGGGGAAACTTACATGAAGATATTTAAAATATGGGGAATCCTTCTAATCCTTGAGGAGTGAATCCAAATCCATCAGAAGGAAATGAGTCCATGCGATGATGGACCTTACTGTAGGTACAGATTCTTCGAACCTCACTTGGTACCTGGTATGCCATAAGCTCCAGCATCCTGCACTGAAGATTGTCGATCACACCATTATATCCATCTCAAAACAATCCATAAAATTGAACCAGATCTCTAAAAATAAGAATCATTATTCTCAAGAGAATATAGCACAATGGAACCTCCAATGTAGGACCACACCACGTGAGCCCAATCCCCCTTGAAAAATAAGTGGATTGTGCACTCTTCCCTCCTTTTGATACAACAAGGACACCTAGTGGCCAAGACTATTCCTAGAATTATTATTTTCTCATTAATAGCTAATGAATAGTTCCTAATGCACCAAGATAGAAAGTTAAATTTGTTTGAATCTTAGGGAACCACACTACACAATTATACCCTTCCTGAAAACCCTGATAAAAAAACCTACGAAAATTTCTACTGGTGAAGACCCCTAAAAAAGCAGGAGTGAAAACACATTTTTCTATTTTATCATTGGACTCAATGGTCTTGATAAGGGATTTGTGGTCGTCATCAATAATTTTCTTAGTGAATATGAGATGATGGAACATTTCAGTAACCATGATCAGCGGTGCTGGGCAACTAGGGAATGCTAAAACATAGCCCACCCAGTTTCTGTGCCAAAAGAGAAAATCCCAGGTGCCAAATATCCCTCAAGAATTAAGTTGAAGATTCTAGTACAAGGGGTAAATGATTTCCCACAGAAGAGATTCATAACAATATGAAACTTATCCACATCCTCCATAGAGAAACAACATGGACTTTCCCCATAAAGATCGCTCCCAAATAATTATCCAGGTGAGCTTGACATGCATGCAATGATTTGTGATTTTTATACTCTTTATATTTATCCCTCCATCCATAATGGGCCTATCCATGTTTCCCCACAAAGAACAATGTCTCTTACCTTCAAATTTTTCATCCCATACAAAGCTACATAGGATATTATCAATGTTGTTAATCACTCATTGAGGGACATTGGATGAATACAATGAATGGATCAAAATGGCAAACATAACACTATTATTCAGAAAAATACACCCCATAAAAGACAGAAACTAGTTTTTCCAATTAAGATGAATCTTTTGATTCTACAAAAAATGTAATCATAGTCTCTGATTTGATTTCTACATAAAGAAATAGTTGATCCCAAGTACTCCATCTGAAATGAACTGTGGTGCCTATCCATATGTTTTCACAAAAAGGAATACCACATGTGAGAGCTTTTATTGTAGGAATATATACTTATTTTGGAGTGACCGGTGACATTCCCACTGAAGTAGAAATATTCCTAAATAATATTATTGATCCAGTGAACCGAGCCCTGACCACTGTTGATGATGAAAATCATATCATCAGAGAACATTAGTTGAGACACCATTGCGATATTCAACATCCTCTTAAAAGGGAGTATGAAGCCTTGGGATAGACCTATATTGATAAGCCTGTAGATTGTATCATGTGCATGGATAAGGATGCTTGTAGAGAGTGGGTCTCCCTCCCTGAGACCTCTCTTTTCCTTGAAGATTCCATGGGTCTTCCCTCTGAATGAAACTGCCAGCCACGATGAACTAATACTCCTGAAAAACAGTTCCACTACCTTGGTCGAAAACTCAATTCCCAATTAGACTCTATTGATAAAAATCCATTCCAGCCTATCATATGCCTTTTTCATATCTTGTTTAATAGACATGTTGGATCCATGGGTTTTTATGTTAATGTCTCCTATCATTTCCTAAGATATTGATATTTCTCCCTAGAGGGAGAAACCTCTCACAAAGTTGTGCAACTCAACTGATATCAACCAATGATGAATATTGGACAACCTCTTGTTAATCCCACACACAATAATTTTATATGGGATGTTACATAGGCTCACTGGCCTATAGTGCGTGAGCGAAAAAGGGTCCATGAACTTAGGAATGAGCACCAGGGTAGTTGCACTTACCACATGAGGGAGGCATCCACCAACGATGTAGTCCTTAATTTCATTGGTTTTGTCATGCTTAACTACTTCCCACACCCCCTATAAAATGATCATGGAATGATGTCTGGGCTGGGTGCGCTCTCCGGGTTGAGCATCTGCATGGGTGAATTAATTTCTCCCTAATTGGAAATTGAATCCAAGACCTCATTTCCCAATTAGTTTCCAAGGTAAGAATAAACTCCCATATCCCTAAATTACCACTGGGATACCCATTGGAAATCATTAGGTTAGTTCCATCAAGAATATACCTAAAGAAAAAGTGTCTCATACTCATGATCATGTCACCGTTATGAGTATTGGGGCCATCCATGAGTAAGATTGTATACGTGGGAAGAAACCTTCTTTATATGATTCACACTTGGAAAAAAGTAGTGTTTAATCACATTCCTTAATCCATCTCACCCAGGAACAGTCCTGAGAAATCTACTCATGTTTGAAATGCTCCTCCTCCCAACACATATTTTTTTCCACAAGCTCTTCAAACACCGAAGCATCACACTCCACCTCTAGGTCATATTCTATGTTTCAGGGTTATAGGTTATGATCAAAGAGAGGAAACATTATAGAACAATCCATTAAACATATTTTAATCTCCACAATTTGTTGTGGAAATAAACCCATGTATGCCCTAGGACTGGTGCCCCCCATAGCTCCCTTACGAGCTGGTGATATCCATATATTAAAACCAATATTGACACAACCTGAAGGACTCTTGGAAGACCTACTTGGGAAGCATAGACACTAGTATAGGATAACGGTATGTTATACCTTTGGCTAGATTCTTCATTTGGACTCCATGAAGGAGTTATTTTCATTGTAATTTTCTATGCAATGATCAATCCTACTCCAATAGTGCCTTCATAACATTTGGTTTTTGTACCACATATACCGCTCTCCAGTGTAACCCATGTTGAAGATCCCCTTGTCCACCATGAAGAGATATAATACCAAACTAGCATGAAGAGGGATGGAACCTCTGCCCATATTTTCTTTGGGTTCAATAATGGTGTTGAAATACCCCACTACATACCACGGTCGGTCCTTCAGATCCTATAGCCCAAGCCCCTACAACAATATTTTCGAAACCTGACCATCAAAGCAACCATAAACTAAAAATACAACGAAACATCCCCCCTATACACTTTTGTGGTGATGAATTTGTCCACTACCTTAGTTTTATGCAGTGACACCTCCTAATTCCAATGGTTCCATATATGCTTGTTAGTTGGATCTATATGCATGGAGCTATGACAACACCCATTGAGACTTAATTACTTGATCGTGTTTGGGTTTTTTATTCTAAAAAATTGAAATGATACACACATTATTTTTCTTAACATACAAAGCTATGTGGCCCGACTTCAGTCGGGCACCTAGGCCGCAGGAGTACAAAACTAACATTAATAACATTAAAAACTGGGAAGCCATGCTTTATCCCCAAGTTCATTGGTCTTCATGATTAATGGAGAACGTCTTCCCCTAAGATATATCAATTTTTCCTGAGTATACACTCTAGGTAGTTGAACAGAAGGAGGTGATGCTACTAGCAATCTAGGAACAGGTAGCACTGCAGACCTCCCCTTCACCATCTTTCGATGGGAGAGGAAGCATGATTTCTGATCTACCTTTCCCTCTAAATTATATGTCTTTCAAAACCCCCTGAAATGTCACTAATATTTTCCACAATCCAAACCTCAAATTGAGGGGGAACTTGAGTCATGATTCTCATGGACTCCTTCTCCAAAGGAACATCTGGAAAATCGACACACATAGGTGAACAAAGTACCCACAACACCCATGTAGGTGATAGAGAAACCCAGAACCTTTTCCATAACCACCATGTAGAACACACCTGGGCTTACGAGGGAAATAATACCTCAAGAACATAGATCAATTATGGAGATTCCTCTATATTGAAAGGTAACATAACCTGAAAATGGGATACATCGTTAACTAAAGTAATTATCTGCCGAGTCTCAAAGACTGAATCTAATGAAGAATCCTGATCAACTGTCTGATGAATGACATCCTCACATGAGGGGTCAGTCTCTGGAACACTTGGTCTATGGGGAGTGATATTCCCCCACAAAATTCTCGTAGATCCTCATGTAAAACACCACACTTCAGATTCCTACACACCGTCTTGGAATGACCTTGAAGGCCACAAGAACAGATCCTTCGAAACACATGGAATTATAGGACCTACTCCAAGTCCACAAAATCCCTTACCTTTAATGCTACCTTCTTTGGATGTGGAAATGAATGGACCATATCATAAAATATTCTAGTAACCACAATTTCTTTACAATATAGGGTGCAATCTTCCGCACACAAGAAACCACCACGAGTGTCTCCCAACGCCTTTCGGAAATATCCATTTTGAAAAGGTAATGGAAATCCAGGGACAACTATCCAAACCATAGCATTAGGGATTTCCTTCCCATTGTGAGCCTCTAGAGACCAGGGAGCCAGAATGAATATCCATCTCCCAAAAGATCATAAAGGTTTTCACCAAACGAATATAAGAACTTCTTCCAATTCCAACACCATAAAAAAGAAATGGTAGTGAATCATATATAGATGCAATAATCCCAGCAATCCCCACGAGGAAAAAAATGCTTGAATTCCTTCAGAGAATGTTTTGCAGCCCCGAAACGAGAAATTAAAGGCCACTGGAGTCATGGGTCTGGATTCGCAAATTCCATCAGGGGAACCTCCAAAAAATATCTAACACCATCCCTTGATACAATCAGAGAATACAGATGAAAATCTGGGAATCAACTCATCAGAGGGACTTAGGACGATCCACACATGGACACAAAAAAGAATTTCACATGGTGTTGAGGCTGGGTAGGATCACTAAGGGACTCTAAGATCCTCTCATGGTCAGAACCTACGATCATGCTGGGATAAAAGGTTAGTGGATCCAAGATCACCACCTAAACCTCACCGCCCGGAGGAGAAATACTCATGTGTGTTTGAAAAAATTCCAGCACTTTAGGTGCATTATTTTTAACAGAAGAAACAAAACATTTGTGCCTCAATGACCAAATATAATTTATAAAAGTGTCGAAGCTATATTTAATACATGTTATCCCTCAAAAGGTGGAAAAACATCCTTTTAAGAATAAAAAATCTTTTATTTGTAAAATTAGATTTGTTCTTATATCATGTCTTGTAAACACATAATAAAAATGTTAAACATTACATTAAATAAATTATATATATTTATTTCATGTATATAATTCAAAAAAAATTATTCTTTATTTATTGGTATTAACCACGCATGTTATCATTTACATAATTTTAAAAGAAAACATTTCCTTTTATTTTAAAAATGGTTTTATATTAATTTATAATCTATTTTGTTATAAATTATGTGTATATAATAATTTCATAATTTAGTTAATATTTTTTCTATCTAAAATTCTAATGTCTATATTATAATTTCAGGTTTGAAATACGTATATTAATAAAATTATGTTTCATAGATTCTTATTGACGCATTGAAATAAATATAATCTATTATTACATCTATCTGATGATTAACTTTGTGAAGTGTATAATACAAGACATCAAATTAATTTAAATTATAAAAAATGGTTTATAAAAATGAATTTTGTTAAATTCTAAACCCCCCAAAAAATTAATTTATCCTTATAAATTCATCATTCCAATAAAAATAATTGAGGATACTTATACAGCATCATATCTTCATGTCCCCACATAGCTTCCTCTAACTATTATTTTTTCTGATAATTAAGACTGGGTGAGTAGTCTTCTTTCATAGAAATTTCTCTGTAAGATCAATAATTTCAACTATTTTCTCCTCATAAGAAAGTTCAAGATCCATTGGTATTAACTATGAGTTCAATATATTCCAACCTTTAAGTATTTAGTTTAATAGGATAGATTCATGGAACAAATCAAGGACTGGAGAGTGTATTGGAGGAAGGAACAAGCAATAGGCTACCATCCTAATATGATGAAGAATCTAAAATGAACTAATATTCTTAAGGAGTATTTTCCCTTTATTAAAAAACAACATAACATTATTAAAATATAGAATTTCATATAAACACCTTCCCACAAACATTATATTTAGGATCTCATAGTCGGTAATCAGTATAGCATTTCTGTTGAATTTTTGCAACCATTATATGGTACTGAATGATTTTTAACTTCCCTACAGTATCTTCGACGTCTCATGTCCAAATATCTTTATTTCTCAAATTTATCCTTATATATTGGATATCTACATTTATTTCCATAAAGGGATATGTGTGTAACCATCTGAATGATTGATTAAAAGCTACTATTGTAAGAATATTAATGTATAGAATGTTGATCATGTATTCTTTCAACAGTACAATATATTTTTATGATGATTTTAATGCTCAAAATACCCTTATTTTTTATTCTAATGATTTTACAAGAAGTATATTTTTGGAAATTAATATTCATTATATTCTCAATCTTGGAATAATATTTAATCATATGTTTCACATGATATATTTTTCAAATTGTTTGGAATGATTTTCAGTGTTCTCTAGAAACAATATTCATATCATACGTTGGAGAGTGTAGTTTAAGGATTAAATACTACGTTTATTTTTACGATAGTTTTGAAAAGTATGGTTAATCAAGCATATGTTAATATAAAATTATAGTATAAGAACATTACATTTGAAAGGAACCTTATGTTTGTTATATGAGAAAAGTATGGATACCAAACCGTACGTAAGTATCGAACACTATGTCTGCATCACATAAGAATGTATCATCAACCATAATATAGTAATGATCATTACATTTTAAAAAAATTATGGATCATGTAGATTACATTCTAATGAAAGGAAAAGTTCAATTCTTATACCTTAATTTTTGAAGCTGAATACAATAGTATGGATCATCAACCTTAATTTTTGTAATCAACCATACATTTGGAACCCTACATTTAAGCTCATCAGGTATTAGAGATTTGAATTTGTGACATTACTGTGCAATGTACTTTTGTGGAATATCATGCTGATTTCAAGACATATTCAATCCACGATGTTAATGTGCAACATAAACCAATTTAAATTAGTTTATTCACAATTCAAAGGATTAATTTTAGAGTAATACTTCATGTAAATTATTAAGGGATGTAACAACAGCTTTGTTATTCAAAAATTTTAATATCGTGATCTATCAGGTGAATTTTGTGGATCTGATTTTTTGAATAAAAATATTGTCTTTATTCTATATATTTTGTAGATCTATATTTTTGTGTCACTCATGGGACAAAGGATATATCTTGAATTTCTCGGCAATAAAATGATTCAAATATAGAGTTATTTTAGTTTTAAAAAAGGAAAAGATACGTTGAATTTTTTAAAGTGATACTTTAAAGATATGCTGCTATAAATAACGATCATATTATATTTTATTCTAGAGAAAGAAACCTTGATGATTTACTTAGTCTACATTAATAGTATACCATTAATCTAATTCTGACTTTCCTTTGAATATATTTCAAGACCAATTGCAACTATTTCACTAAAGAACTACTCTTATCTAATGAATAACAATTCTAAAATCAACGATTCGTTCCTTATCAGTTTTGTAATTTTGTAACAATTAAGATCAACTAAAATGTATTTTTAAAATAATATTTTATTTTTAATATCGCCTTATCGTACTAAGATATTTGATCGGTTCTACTTTTAGAACTAGAAGACTCTATTCAGGTCTTGAATTTAAATGGTGTCAACTGCCTGCAATTAGTCGTGGATGGTCTTGTGAAAAGAAGTTAGACTAGTGAAAATCACCATGCACATGGAGAAGAGCATTGGTGGAGTGGACTAAGATATCTTTGTACCTCGAACCAATGAAAATTGTTACATCCTAATATCTAATTATTTCCACTGCATAAAAAATCTAATAAATATAAAATGACAAGATTGATTGTTATCATGACTCATCGAAGAATATTTAAAAATACGCAATTCACCCCCCCCCCCCTCTTATGCATATATTATATAGCACGATCCAACAATTGGTATCATAAGAGGTTATTTTGTTAAATCTATAACAACATGAAAGATTATATAGATATATCAATGACTAATACACAAGAGGTAATGTCAATGATTCAAGCTTCGTACTTCAATGGTAAAAAATATTGATGTTGGAAATTGAGGATGATTATCTACATAATGAGTCAAGGATATAGAGTCTACTAAAAAATTCTAAATCATTATGAAATTCTTGAGAAACATGAAACATGGAGTGCAGCTACGAAAGGAGAGTATGAAATAATTTCCAAAGAAATGAATCCTATCGTCTGTGGTCTAGGAACATATAAATTTAATCGAGTATCTCAATTCCCTACTACATATGAGATGTGGCCGAAAATTGCAATTGCCTATGGAGGAACTGAAAATGTCATAAAAATGAGGTATACTGAAGCCAAACTAAAATTCGATACATTTATAATTCTTGATTGTGAAAGCATTATTCAGTTGAATGAAAGGCTAACAGAGATAGTAAAAAACATTACTACATTGGGGGAACATATTAAACAAGAAGAACAATCCTTGAATGAACTTAGAGTACTTCCAACACAATTGAATGGGATATAAATATCCATTAGGCCATCATAACCTATTAAAAATATAACCATGAGATAATTTATTAAAACTGTGATGATGTATGAAGATGAAATGGAAGGTTAAGCTAATGAGCATAAAGTATTGATAAAAAGTAAAAAAATGGCTCTGAATGTTACATCATAGAAGAACAAGAGAAGAAAGATAAAACAAGAGGTCAAAAATGAAGAAATTTATGACTCATCTAATTAAAAAATTGAACTAGAACTTATGGCCAACAAATTCAATAAATTTTTTAAGAAGAAAACCCGATTCATAAAATCCTCCAAGAATGATGAGAAATATCCAAATGAATTCAGATGCTAAAAATTCAAGAAAATATGTCACATAATACGTGACAATCCTCTGCTAAATAGAGTAATGACAATTATGTTTTTGAAAAATACTGATTATGAACAGAAAGATAAAAGAGAAATGAAAACTAAATGGAGTGTTTCTAAAGACTCCAACTGCTCATCAAAGTATGACTCAGAAAAAGAAGTATCCAATTTAAAAGCAAACATGTGCTTCATGGCTAGAGATAAAGAGGTAAAATCTTATTACTCTTCCAATTCTAATTATTAACCTAGCTGTTCAAATGAAAAACTTGAATCCTACTGTAACATGCTAGAAGAAAGATATGATTTCTTATAAAAAATTATAAGTCACTGAAAAAATTCACAATGCAATTTTTGGAGAAAGTGACACTTTTATAAAACATCATCATGAGTTAATTGAAAAATATAACTCATCTATCATATAGCATAGATTATAAAACTAAGATCAAAACACTACTAGATGATGTAGAAACCAAAAAACGTACAACGCCCTTTTTTCAAAAGTCAAAAATACTTTAAATGTAATTATTGGTAAGAATGTGATTATGAAAGAATGATATATAATAGGCAATAAACGTGAGAAACCTAAATTGTACAATTACTATTTTGTTCCAAATTCAAAAAGATTAATTTGTAGTCATTGTGGATCAAAAGGTCATATAAATAAAAATTGTCGTTTAAGTAATCCCCAAATAAGTGAAATTAAAATGGTCTTTATTTCAAACTATTTATTTGAATAAAATTATTATAGAAAAACAATTAAAATATGAATACCGAGATCACTTATTGCTAACACTGCTTGACCTACGAAAATATGGGTACCAAAATAATCATTTGTTTAAATACATTTGCAGGAATAAGGTCATAGAAGAAGAATATAAATATGGAACATGAATAATGGATGCTCTAGGCATATGAGTGTAAATTCATCAAACATTAAAACCCTAAATCAAAAGGATGGTGGATTAGTCACCTTTGGTGACAATGCCAATGGTAAAATTATTCGTATTGGAATATTTGGAGATCTAGAATCTATCTCCATAAATAAAGTAATTTATGCAAAATGATTGAAACATAACATGATAAGTATTTCAAAATGATTTTGATGATGATTATTGTGTTAATTTTGCTAAAACCCATCGTTCTATTGTTGAGGATAAATTTTTTAAATTAAGAGCACAAAGAATTGACACCGTTTATACCCTGGACATAAATTTCATGTGTAAAAAAGAAAATTGTTTATCTATTAAAATAAAATATTCATGGATCTAGCATAGAAGACATAGACATTGTAATATTTATGTTTTACAATGAATATCTGGGAACCAATTAGATTCTATTTTTCCTACACATAAATTTGAAAATGATGGATTCTGTTATGCATGTCAAATTGGAAAGCAACCAACATCATCCATCAAATAAATTAAAAAAATTACTACATCTTATCCTTTTGAACTTATCTATATGGATCATTTTGGACCTTCAACATTAGCATGTTTTAATGGTAAATTATATGTATATGTTTTAGTTGATGACTATTGTTGATTTACATGGATATATTTCCTAAAACATTAAAAACAATCCTTTACCATATTTGAATATTTTTGCAATGTTGTTCAAAATTAAAAAGATTTTTAATAAATTACACTAATAAGTGATCATGTTAAAGAATTTTAGTATCAGGAATTCAATTAATTTTGGTCAAATATAAGTATTAAACACTCCTTATCTCCACCAAGATCACCTCAACATAATGGAATTGTGTAAAGAAGATATAAAACAGTTCAAGAGATAGAAAAGACCATACTAGATTAATACATACATCCAACCTATTTCTGGGAAGAAGCTATAAACACAGCCTGTTGTATAATGAATAGAGTTTTAATCATACCAATTTTCAAAAAGCCACCCTATGAACCTTGGAATAATAGATAAACTATTGTAAAATATTTAAAAAAATTGATGCAAGTTTTATATCTTGAACACTAAGGAAAATATTGGTATGTGTGATCCAAAATATGACGAAGGAATTTTCTTAGGGTATTCTACTACCACCTAAGATAATATAAATTTTAATAAAATGTTAAGGATTATTTATGAATAAATTCATGTGAAATTTTATGAATCAGACCCTTTGGAAAAAATGAAATATCAATTTGATGATTTTAACCCTAATGAATATATGAGACTTGAAAACCTAATAGATGGTTTTGAAAATAATATAAAAAAAATTATATCTGGTTCAGAAGAACATGACACTGGTAAAATTAAGTATTTTACCTAGACATCCTGAAATCTACAGAATTACCATTTAGAAATTTTTACAGAAGACCTAGACATGGGAATAAAAACTAAAATAAATATAGGAAATCTAATTGAG
The DNA here is from genome assembly GCA_963277665.1 of Viscum album. NCBI lineage: Eukaryota > Viridiplantae > Streptophyta > Magnoliopsida > Santalales > Viscaceae > Viscum > Viscum album. The sequence goes on along the minus strand of OY728161.1, from coordinate 457,852,614 downwards.
TTTTCTGTCATTCTATCCAAATTAGACCCTAATTCAATAGAAGAATCCTTAGTTGATGAATGTTGTATGACATCAATGCAAGAAGAAATAATCTTATTTAAAAGAAATTAAGTTTATATTTTTTTTGAAAGACCAACGAACTATCATATTATTGGAACTAAATGGGTCTTTTGAAATAAGCATGATGATCAAATAATTATAACAATAAATAATCCAACAGTAGTAGCAAAATGATAGAATCAGAAAGAATGTATATATTATGATGATACCTTTTCACCTGTAGCAAGACTAGAATCCATTTGGATCTATTTAGTCAATGCATCTCATATGAACTTTAAATTATTTCAGATGAATGTTAAGTCTACTTTTTTAAATGGTTATTTAATGGAGGAAATCTATATAAAACAACCACATGGATTTGAAAATTTTCAACAACCTGATTTTGTTTTTAAACATACTAAGGCTCACAGTGGCCTTAAATAAGCACCTAGATCTTGATATTAATGATTATATTATTTTCTTTTGAAAAAATATTTTACTGTTAGTATAGTAGATCAAACTATTATTATGAAAACTATAAATTCTAATATTCTATTGTTTGAAATTTATGTTGATGATGTAATTTTTGGATCAAAAAATAATAAACATTATCATGATTTCTCAAAAATAGTGCAAAATAATTTGAAATGAGTATGATAGGAGTACTATAATTCATTTTAAGAGTTAAAATATATCATAAAGATTTTAGAAATGCATTGAATCAAAGAAAATACATTACTGATTTACTAAAAAAATTTGTTCTTAAAACAGAAAGACATATACCACTCCTATGTGAACTTATATAAATCATCGATTAGATGAAATTGGGAAACTAGTAGACAAATAATTATATAGATGAATTATTGGTAGTTTATTATATCTTATGGATACAAGGATAGATATTATGTATTCAGTATGTATTTGTGCAATATTAAAATCGAATCATAAGGAATATCATCTTACAACAGTTAAAAGATTTTTTATATATTTAAAATGAATTGTTTTTGACTCTCTTCATTATCCAAAAACTTCTGATTTTAATTTGATTTCATATTCATATTCTGATTTTAGAAGTTGTATATTAGAAAGAAAAAGAAACTCCAGAACCTTTCACTTTTTAATAAAATATTTAGTTTTATGGTCTAGTAATAAACAACACTCAATTTCATTTTCCATAGCTGAGGCAGAATATATATATACATGCAGTTGTTGTGCAAGATTTTTGTGGATGAAAAACACACATATTGACTATAGACTAAATTTTAATAATACAACTATTTTATATGATAATTCTACTGTAATAAATATTTGATAAAATCTTATAAGTCACTCTAGAACTTCATATTAGACATAATTTTATTAGATATCATGTCTATAAAAGGATATATTTTTAGTATTTATAAATACATAATTTCAATTAGATCATATTTTTAGTAAACCACTTTCCACTGCACGTATTGATTTTTTAAGGGGGATTTATGATTATTTAATTTTAAATAATTCGAATTTATTTTTAATATTAATCTTGATTGATAATATTGTTCTAAAATAAGTTAGTTATTCATCATTAATATCTTTTAATTTTATTATTATTCATTAATAATTTTTTAAAATATGCTAAATTCAATTTAAATTATTCTTAAATTTTGTAATGATTATTATCTATGTAATAATGTGGGAATCATGGATCTGTCAGAAACTGTTTGGAATTCCAAAAACCTATGTTTTTCTAAAAAAATCGAACTATCGAAACCCTTCACCTATTTTTTCTTACTTTTCTCACACATTTGAAACCCTAGAATCTCAAACATTCAGATCTTGTCAACATAAATGGAAAAAAAATGAGAATCAATAAAGAAGTACCTAGTGATGCAATGCGCCATCGTATAACTAAACTAAAAATCATTCAGGGAAATTTCTTTTATCTAGAATGGTTGTATCAGAAGAATATGATGCTAGGGGAAACATTTTCCATTCAATGTATTAAAATGATGTTTAGGGAGGACTACACTGAATTTCTATATGATGTTGATTTTCCAATTTTCTTTAAATCTATTTTATTTTGTTTGGTAGATATGGAAGTTTAAATAGTTGAGAAGATAAAAGATATATATTTATCACTCTCTTCTATTAAAATTTCATGAATATTGAACTACCCTCACGATGGAGTTTTTCATTATTATCTAAATAGTATTGGGGATAACAGTCATAAATCTGAAGATATAATGTCTTTTCTGTCTCGTTCCACTAATATAAAGAAAATGTTACTCAATGATTTAAAACCAGATCAGAAAATTAGGGTTATGTTTATTCAGACTGGGATAGCCCCAAGAATGTCAAAAATGGAGAAAATTATATTTCTAGATATGTATATTATGTTTCTATTTTTATGATATATAATTTTGAATTTTCCATTCTATATGATTAGATATTTGAGTTACTGTTGTCGACCTGAGGCTGGGATGAGTTTTTGTCCTTATGGAAGAATTATACCATAGATGTTAGTTAAGAAGGAAATTGGGAGAATAATTGAAGAAAGATTCATATGCCATCATAGTAATGTGATGAACGCTAGAAAATAGGGAAAGAAAGGATATTTTTGGAGCACTATAAAATATAAAATCATGCATATGGAGCTGATGAAGATCTGGAATCTACTTGGGGGAGCAACAAGATAATTCTAAAGAAGATATAGTTGAATCAAGAATAGAGGATGTTTCTATGCCAATAAGAAAATGTAGATTTTAAATAGAAGATGAACCTACTGATGATGAAAGTCAGGTAGGAATATTTAGATCAAGTAAATGAATAGTTTGTCAGGAACCTGATACAATGATAGTTTTTGAAAACAATGACCTTATAGGTTATATTTTTATGATAGAATCAATACAATAATAAATTATAGAGGATGAATCTTCTCAGTTAAATGTTGAAATTACACCTCCTATTGAGGTAGAGATAATAGCTAAGGAAGTACATCGGGTTGAAAAATCTCTGGACATGGAAATTATCATTCAATCCGCGGATCAGATTGATTGTGTCCTACAAAATTAAGAGGAAATCCAAGAATAAATTTACCAGGATGAGCACCGGCCTTTAGAAGTTGGGAATAATGAATCACTAGTTAATGAAAAATTCCCTGAAATCCATATAAAAGTTCTAAATGAATCATTATCCATTGATAATTATTGAGAGAAATCAGTTAAGAAACTAGTGGAGCAGCATGGAGAAGAAACTATAGATGCTCAATCTTTACCAATAATTTCAGTAGATCTAGTTTTCAATCACGGACATGGTTCCCTAATTCTATGTTAGATCATATTGATAATATTGTAATATAATTTAATATAGTTAATGAAGGGAATGATACATTAGAAGAGATTTAGAGAAATAGAACCATGGATTTCAAACTCTGAAAGATAGCTCTATTTCAATGCAAGAAGATGATGTTTTTATGAAAGTATTGCTAGTAGAGGTTCCAAAGATGAAATCTAAAGCAATGTCAAAATCAGATTTGGTAGATTTGCAAATCCATTTTAGAGAAACAGTTTTCAACAGTCATAGAAAGTCATGCCAGTACATAAGTTACATCACCTGATTTAATAATTAGATTTTAATCCATTACATCTGTAATGAGAAACATGAATGACATGTTGCGTGATTTAAAGTGTAATAGTGCTCCTTTGTCTGTCTTGTTGGAAAATCAAAAACACATGTTTGATCATCTTACCTCAGGTGAACCAAGTATTAGAAAATTACGGGAGAGATTCACTAGGATGCTAAATCAGTTTTTGTAGATGGAAAAACGATTGCATGAATTTTTCAGAGTAAACCTCATTGAAGCTATTAATTTGACCCAGGACGGAAGGGATTTGATCATTCTACTAGAATATGGTGTAATTAAGTGATAAAGGTTATAGTTGGTAGAATTTGAAGATGTTATTCAAAGTCGCTGATATACACTTTTTCAAACCCTTATCCCCAAAACCTTGTTTCATGTTCATTCATGTACAAGTAAATCTTTTATCAATGAAATTTCTTGTTTTTTATTTTTGATGACTTTTCACATTTGTTAATGTTTATGTTAGGTTTCTTCAAGAAATCCAGATTTCTTTATTGATAAATAGTTTCTTATAGCATTTGATTACATGTTCAGTACTAAATTAAATGGTTTATATTCCTTTTTCTTTCATTATTTTTGATATCACAAAAATGGGGAAAATTTTGATAAACAATACATTTTATAAAGGAAAAGGAGGAACAAGAGTAATGTTTTGGAGTAACAATTAAAAATTATTTTTTAATCCTAACAAATTATACATTTCTTATAAATAATTTTAATGGTTTTTTTAATCATCAAAATGGGGGATATTTTTTAGCATGTGTTGTTTGAATAATAAAATATAATTTTATGATGATTTTTATGTTCAAAAATGCCCTTATTTGTTATTCTAATTATTTTACTTTATGTATATTTCTAGAAATTAATATTCTTTATATTTAAAATTTTGGAGTACAATTTAATTATAAGATTCACGTGAAATATTGTTCAATGTTTTTTGATATATATTTAGCATTTTCTAGAAACAATTATCATACCAAACATTGGAGAGCAAAGCGAAAGTATTAAATCCTTCATTTAGTTTTACTAGAGTTCATAAAATTATTTTTAATCAAACATACATTAACAATAATGTATGGTAAAATAACCTTACCATTTGAAGGAACCACATGTTTGTTATATGAGGAAAATATTTATGATGAACCTTTCATAAGTATGGATACTTATGTTTGCTTCACAAAAGTATGGATCCTCAACCCTAAATTTGTAATGAACTTTACGTTTTATGAAGAAGTACAGATCGTGTTCCTTACATTGTGATGAAAAGAAAAGTATGACTTTTATACCATACGTTTTGAATGCTAAGACAAAATAATGGATCATCAACCATACATTTGTAATAAACCTTACGTTTAGAACCAACTTTTTAACCTCTTCAGGTATTGGAGATTTGAATTTCCGACATTATTGTGCAACAGCATTTTGTGGAATATCAGGATGATTTCAAGAAAGATTCAAAGCCTTATTCTAATTCACATATTTTACTAATTTAAAGCTATTTATTTACAACTCAGTGGATCGAATTAAGAGAAAGATTTCGTGCTGAATACTGAGGCATGTAACAACTGCTCTATTATTCATGCATTTGAATATTTTAATCTGTCAGGTGACATTTGTGGATCTAAATTTGTGAATGAAACACTCGTATTTATTTTATATATTCCGTCTATCTGAGTTTTTGTATCATTCTTGGGTGAAAAAATATCTATTGAATTTCACGGAAATTACAAGATTTAAATAAGGACATATTCATGTTTTAAAAATGACAGAGATACACTGAATTTTTTAAAGATATATTTTACAGAGCTACTTCTACAATGAATGATCAGATTCTATTTTATGTCTAAGAAATAAATGTTTAATATTTACATATTCTACATTGGAAATATATTTTGAATACAATAATTATTCTTTTCTGAACATATTTCATGATCAATTACAACCAAATCTATTTAGAAGTACTCTTATTTGGAGAAAAACCTATCGTAAATTGATGATTCATTCATTATCAATTGTGTACTACTGCAACTGTGATGATAAACTGCAAATTATTTTTCAAATACACTTTTAATTTGAGTACTAGATTCACATACTAAAACATTTTATCAGTTTGGTGTTTAAAACCAAAAGGCTTTTTTTCCTTAAATTGAAAATGTGTCAACTTCCTACACTCAGTTGTGGATGGTCTCGTGAAAGGAGAACCGACTAGTCGAAATCACCAAGATATTAGAGAAGAGCATTTGTGGAGTGGACTAGAGGATCTTTGTACCCCAAACCAAAATAACTTTTTGCATCCTGATATCTGTTTATTTCCACTACATAATCAGTCTAATAATGATAAATGGATATAATTGATTATTATCAAGATTCATTGTTGAATATTTGAAAAGACACAATTCACCCCATCTATTGTTCATATTTTATATAACACGGTCCAATATAGGATGTTTATTTATACCAACCCACATTGAAATATTGAGTGAATGATATCATCATATCCTTTAGCGATTGAGTTGTTATTTCAAACTGACCATCCATATGAGGATGGTAATCAGTGCTGAAACACAATTTATATTCAAGTGCATGTTGTATAATTCACAAGAATGTTGAGGTAATCCTCAGGTCCTAATCAGATAAAATATAATTTGTAAATTCATGAATCCCTACCACATCATTAATATATATCCTTTCTATTTTATCAAGATAGTACTGTTATATGATATCAATGAAGTGTTCTAACTCTGATCTGGCATTTTTTCATCATCAAAGATAATATGCCATAGGAAGGAGGAAGGATAGACTCATTAGTGATGTCAAAATTATGGTTCTAACCATATAGATTTTTCCATAATGATATATTAATTATTTTCTTTTAGGTCAAATAATCATTAATTAATCTGATAAATAGTTTATTAATCCAGTTAATTGCACAGATAATGAGTGAGGGGTCCGAACGTCCCTTTTAGACTCATTTTATGTCACACCTATGGTAAAAACCATATTCTGGACACAACTGTTGTCACAAATTTATGATCAAATAATTTATTAAAATTTAATCCTATTTTCTTTATGAATATATGTGTGTTCACTATAAAATATATATAATATTTTAATAAAATTAATTCCAGGCACATGGTCCTCCAAATCACCCACTATATCAACATCTAGATCTAAAAATATATATTTATCTATTTAGAAGTCTTACAAGTTAACAAACAGGACTCCATATGTATATAAATATATATATCATAATTTCTTATATAGAGATAATTCCTCCAAATATTTAATGGAAACATTAATACGGAAAACTGCAAATATAGTGTTTGGTAATTTTTCTCATGAATTTTCCACTATAGTTATGCATTTACCATAACCATTATAATAAACATATGGAAAAATACTAATCCCTTATTATATGGATCTATGTACCCTGGGCATGTTCCAGTCCACGAATTCAACCCTTCTGTTACAACCCATGTAACTAGTTCATGGGGTAACCCTTGTAGCTGGCCTCGTTTTGTCATGTGGTTGAGTGCACGTCTCTGTCCTCCACCCTGTGTCTGTCTATCGTCCAAGATACATGGAGAGTCTTGTCTAAGGTCCCTCATGACGTGTTCTTCGGAGCATATGTCATGTCCTCACATTGTGAATCGTCAAAACCCAGTCATTGTTGAGCCTGTCCCACACGACCTTTCCTTGAAGATACATGTCATGTTCTTCAGAAATTTATAGAACCATTGTTATTCCGCGCCGCCCCTCAAGGATTTACAATACCTGATCTGACTGAATAATCATTGTGATAGTCATGTTACATGTCCCCCATGCCATGCCATCAATGTTTCATGAGGATTCAGGCATTTGATCCCCCATGAAAACACATTTTGATCATCCGTGCGAATAGTTGTCAAAAAATGTTTTCTCTAGAACCGAGTTGATTTGACTGTCTCCATCACCATCACACCTACTCTTGGTTGTTTTGATTTTGAGTCTTTAATTTGGGATCGTCTCAATGCGAAACGGATGCTCAACGATCCATTGTTCGAAGCCCCATGAAGAACATGAAGAATGCAGGGGATATGGCAGAAGAAAATCCAATAACAAAAGACGAACGAACATCACTGTCATTCTTCACGGAATTAATCGGATCTCGTAATTAGGTTTCAAAATGGGATTAAATTAAAAGAATAAAACATGGAATAATATTCTCCCATGATTGTACCCAAATAATACCTCCCACAAAACTACAATACGTGGATCAAACAGTTCTTGGGTTGATCCCCGTTCATCGTTAAATTCAAAGGACAGGGAAGAAAAAAACATTAAAACATAACCCCTACCTCGTGGAGGGATCAATCGCTGATGAAGGGATTTCACTATCACCATCGGTGAGATCCTTAAAGTCTGTTGGTGTAGCGATTTTCTCTTTTGTTTCGCAGTCGTTCGTCATCGAGAGTTCTCTCCAATGTTCCAGAAATTCACTATTGTTTCACTCCATCTTTTACTGACGACCAACATTCTATTAACCCATTAAAAAGAGGGAACACATTTTTGGGTCTCATTGCGTTTTGTCATTAGTGAGTCATAATTTCTATTTTTGAGTCATTATGGCATGGTATTAATTATAAAAATAGATTCTCCATCGTTACGCTGCATCATATGTTTCCAAATAAAATAAAATAAAATATACCTTTAGTATTATGTTATTTTATTTTATTTTACTAAAAACATCTGAATATTAACTTTTTCCCTCGACTTAGACATTCGTGTTTAGGCTTTTTAATCAGTAAATTCATAGTCCCAGATGCAACGGTGCCCCAGTATTTTTTATTCTAGGCATCAATTTGGAAACTCCTCTAACTGTGCAGACCCGCCAACATACTTAGGTTGAAAAAATATAAAACCACTATTCTGAGATCATCAGGCCTCAGAATGATGTTCCATCTTCGTGCTTGCTCTTATAATAATTCCATATATCATTTAAAAATAATACCTGGAAAATCTAAGACATTTCATTATGCTTCAATTTTAATCACCAAAATGAATGATTCACAAGCTATGCATGTGACTCTCATTATTCCAAATCTATGTTTTACCTAATGAAATTATTTTCTATAATGTTGCAAGTTACATACTTACCACTCTTCACATTTTATCAATGAATGGGAATTAACATACTTTTTATGATGTGGGTTTAAATAAAATTATTTAACTATAATTAAACATTTTTCTAAATATTAGATTAAAAAAATTATCTAAATTAATGTTATAAAATGTTTCAGTATTACTTATTTTGAAAAAAATTAAATTCCATTTTTAAAAAATTAAATTCATTAAAAATAGATAAATTTAATTCATTTATAATTTACCATATGGATCATTTTTTGTTGTAATTAATCTCTTTCACATGTTTTGGTTTGAACATATGTTTCTATAGCCTTTGTGGTTTTTTAAGAGTCTACATCACTATTCTATCATGTTCTCAAAATGTTACATTTTTTGGCATAATAAAATCATCCTTTTTAAATTCTTTTACATTGAAATGAAAATAAATAATTTTAATTTAATTTTAATAATTATTTTGATAGTTTTTATTATCTGTACCGTTTCATTAAATAATGTATCCTTTAAATGATACCGTGCACCTTCATTATATGGATATCTAATGAATTTCTCTATTAAATCAATAGAATTATTAATAACTTCATTTTACAATCCTACCAATCCACATTTATAGGAATTATTTGCTTATATTTTTTTCTTATGTTAATTCCTTATTATCATTTACTTAATTGAAAGGCGTTCATATTGATAGAAAATACACCAATTGATTGAGGGAAATTATTATTTAAACCATATATCCATTTTTTATATGGACTAAATAAAATATTATTAAAAATATCTATAGATTGTTATTTACATATAAAAATTCATAATTTCATTGGAAATCTATTTAGATATTATGTATTTATCATGATATGTTTATTTTTGTAATTCTGAATGATTCTTATGAAACCACTAGAAATGAATATAAATACCATTTCATTTAATTATTTTTTTTATTATATATTTATTAAAATGACATGGCACACCCATTGATGATTTTTATTATGTGATGGGTAGGCTGGAAATCATATAGTCTTTCAGTGTATTGGGTATTGTTTCTATCTCGTAAGAAATCATGGCTTGTGGGTTGTGAGCCTTTCTATCTATGGTGTGTGGGTTTTTTTCCAAACATTGTTACATTAATAAGTCAAGGATACATGACTTATTCTTATGTTGTAATGTTTATTTTCTATATAAAATCCTTCAATTCGAGGTTATTATGGTATGATTATAATATAATACATGTTTTTATGATATCATCTCTTTATTCCATGAACTCAATGTTATGATCATTCTCATTATGATATCTTGTCATATCTCATGTCTCTCATGTTTTTATTTGGTATCATGTGTACACATACTGAGAAATTTATCTATCCTATTTTTATGTTTCCCTTTACACAATATAATATGTAAATTGATACATATTATGAGCCTAGAGGACAAGATAGAGAGATTATGGGACATACTTTGGATCTATTACTGATTTAATAACTTGTTATAAATTGTAAAAATGAGACCATTTTATGATAAGACCTGGGGTTTATTTATTATTAATTTGACATAATTTCTCTAAAATTATATTTTTAAAGACCCTGAATTTTCATGTATGTTTTTTTAATTAATTGGAAATTTTACGAGTCTGTGAAAATTAACGGCGTGTGATTCCAAGGCCCGAAGTGCCCAAAATGAATTTTTTAAAAAAAATCAGATACATTCAGTAATATTGTGAGTGAGTTTTTGAATATTTTAAACTATTGCATGGAATTAAAATCGGACGAAACTTTTGAACTCGAAGCTCCAGTATTCGTTTAAGGAGACATACACCTCAACAGAAGATAGCCGAGGGTGAATGTTGGTTTTTGTGTTTTTCATGAAAAAATAAAATAAAAAAATATTTAACATATTTATTTGATGAAACCTCCCAAGTGGAAGCTATAAAGGTGGGGACCACCAGAACTAAAACCTCCCACATGGGTTATGGTGGTGGGGACCATCTGAAACCTCATAATGGGAGAGACCCTTCAACTCCCTCTTATATGTGGGGAACCCTCTTGAACATCCCGAACTTTAATTGTGCCTCCACCTTTGATTAATTACACCAACTCATAAATTAATTAATTATGCCAAATTGAATTTATGTCAAAAAACTAAATAGATAAAAAATTCTATTATGCAGGTATTTCATTTTTGGTGGGGATTAGGGGAATGATTTTGGCAAAGGAGAAGGGGAGAGCATTTGGGAGGATTACACTTCTCCAACGAAGAACTTCTTCCACGAAAAATGCTTCTCCAAACGATGAATTTAGACGTTCTCCAACATCTTCGACTCCTTCCTTGTGACATCCTCCAATTATGGAAATCTTCAACAAGGAAGAACCACCTCCATAGAAGAGCTTTTATCTGACGAACAGGCTCGGGATCATTGGCATGTGGCGGGCGTGATGATCATCGATATTTTCGAATTCCCTCTTGCAAACAACAACAATACTTTGAGGAAGGGGATTAATTATTTGTGATCATCAATTCCTGTGTTCATCCATTATAAACAAATAATGTAGATAAACTCACTAACTCGTTGATCCACATATGAATGCTTTTTATGGGATTGGGAATAATTTTTGTAGGTGGTTGTAGGGTTGTTGTTTTAAATACATATCTTACATGTTTTTGATGTTCTATGTGATTCAATATTTGTGAACCAATTTCTATCACTCTAACATGGATGGTACGGGCCAAAAAAAATGGCATGAACTCTCTATAATCCCATGTGTTTTTTAGTGAAATCCTTGCGACGGAGGAAGAGGACAAATTGTGCATCCCCCGTGCAGATCCCACTATAAAGTCTAATATCATATAGACTGGGAATCCAATTGATGCACCATCTATTACGTTGAGACACCTATGACGTGTCGGAACATTGGGATACTTCTTCATGGGACTTTATGGAAGTTGGAGTATCAACTAGTGGATTGAGGAGAAGACCCTCTTGAAGACAAGAGAGCTTAGTGTGGGAACACTGTATCTGGCTATGAAGATGTACTAGGATCTTGTGTGGGTCGGACGATGTACAAGAGATAAACTAGGATCCTATGTGGGTCTAACAATGTACTGTATATGTACTAGGTTCTTGTGTGGGTCTGACGACGTACAAGAGATGCAATCAGATCTTGTGTGGGTCTGATGATGTACTGGTGATGTACTAGGATCTTGTATGGGTCTGATGATGTACTAGAGATGTTCTAGGATCATGTGTGGGTCTGATGATGTACTGAAGATGTACTAGAATCCGGTGTGGGTCTGATGACTTACAGGAGATGAACTAGGACCCTGTCTGGGTCTGACAATGTATAGAAGATGTAATAGGATCCTGTGTGGTTCTGACGACATACTGGAGATGTACTATGATCTTGTCTGGATCTGACGACGTACAAATGGTTTACGAGGATCATTTTCGGGTCAAACGACGTACTAGTGATGTACTAGGTTACTGTATGGGTCTGATGACGTACTGAAGATGTACTAGGATCATGTGTTGGTATGACGATGTACTTGAAATGTACCAGGATCCTCTGTGGGTCTGACGAAATACTGGATTTGTAATAGGATCATGTGTGGGTCTGACGACATAATAATGATTTACTAGGATCATGTACGTGTCTAACGATGTTATGATGATGTACTAGGATCCTCTGTGGGTCTGACGATGTAGTATGATTCTTTGTGGGTCTGCATGTTAACATAGTAAGATGAATTATTAGTTACATATAATAATATCTACTATTGTACTTATGGTATACCTAGTGTGAGCTGAGTTTGTATATGTGTGGTACATTACATCATGGTATTACCTTGGTGGTGTTCTTCCCTATGGCGTACCTGTGTGGTACTTACCTTGTGGTATTCCTATATTTGTGGAACAATTTAGCTTTGGGCTTTTGGGTTTGACCATGTGCTTCCTCTTGATTGAGATGGGTATACTTGATAACTTATGTATGTGTATGGGAATATACCTAAGTAGGGTTTTCAGTTTACTGCATGTTTTGTGGTTTATCATTTTTGGATTTTGTGATACCTTGAGGGTCTCGGGGTCCCTACTTTGTATCATTATACTCACCCCTGCATGGGCTATGCCTACACCTTGTTGTGTTTGGTGTAGATGATGGACAACGATGATCGAGGATGAGATTACAATAAATAGATGGGGCCTGGAAATGGACTATACATCGTGTCAGTACGCAGAGGATACAAGTAGACCTAAAGTGTGGATTAAGAGATATGCACCTACCCTTTAGGTAGGAACCTTGGAGGATGAACTAGTTGCAGGTTTCCTTTTTCTGTAGTTGTATTTGTACCTTTACCGTTGGGCTTATATTCTGGCCCCTTTTTTACTTTAAACACAATTTTTTCTATTCATTTTACTTGTGTTTGTATCTTTATGTGTTCTTGGTGACATGGGTTCACAGTTTATAAAGGAAATTCCATCCCGGTTTTATGGAATATGCCTTTCGGTGCTAGTCGCCAGCCGCTGGCCTATGGAAGGTGGGCATGGGTTAGTCACGGCACGGGCCCCGAGGGACAGGCCATGACAATTTGGTATCAGGGGAGGTGGTTCTATCATAGAACATAGGAATCTATCCTTAAATACAATAGTGTTAAGTGTAGTGTGTATGTTTATTAGTTTAGGGAATATAGTGTTGGTACGGTGGCCGACGTTTACATACACTAGGACCATGATGTCTGATTTTCGACGTAGTGCATGAAAACACTAAATGTGTGTGTGTGTTTTAAATATTTTTCTTTGTGATATCTTTTAGTAATCTCATATTGTATAACTTATTGACTATGGTTCACCTGTTTATTTTCAATATGCCTCCATCCAGACAGCCATCTAGGGTTCCGTATATAGTACACACTGATAGCCCACCGAGCGATGAGGCCTCAGTGTCGGGCCCTCTTCCAGGAGAGGCACCGGCAGTACAATTACCTGTTGGTCCACTGATTCCACCAGTCCAAGTAGCATAGGGTGAACTCCTATTGAGCGTGTTGCATGAGTTCCAACGTCATAGGCCACCCAGGATCAGTAGAGAGACATACCCACAGGTGGCTGAGGATTGGCTCGAGGCTGTAGTGAGAGTCCTCCGACTGATAGGGACATCAACTAATATCATGGTGATCCTTTCCCCCAATATTTTATTGGAAGCAACAGGAAGATGGTGGATCCTGATGCTCCAGTTTCACGATGTGGTGACATTTCTCTAGGTATACTTTCAGAGCATGTTTAGGGTAGAGTTTGTCTCAACGACTCTTCGTGCAGTGCGCATACATGAGCTTCTTCATCAACATCAGTGGAACATGATTGTGTCTCTCTACTAAGTGTGGTTCACCATCCTATCAATCTACTCCACTGATAAGGAACAAGAACCATTCTTCAGGGCCCGAACCATCGAGCCGGGACTCAGGCGGGAGATCAGGGAATCGATTATCTCACTTAGCATTCCGACACACACGAGAGTGTTAGAGAGAGCCCTATTAGGGGATAGTTATCTCACTGAGCAGTCACCTACAGTGATACCCACCACCTGTTATCACATAGTGGAGTATTCTGTTGGTGTTAGCAGAAAGAAGTCACAGTGGTCCAAAATGACAAGACCTACATGAGGATGATCGCATGATTCACGACCGGTTGTGTGGGGAACCTGAGACAGATCCAGTCATGCGGGGAGTAGGCAGTGTTACACATTCGGAAATTAGGGTCACATGGCTCGTGAATGTTCGACCCGTCATATAGATGACCATTATATAGTAGAGGGACCTCCCATGAAAAGATAGAGGTTCGACTGGGGAGGTCTGCATGGAGCAGGAGAATTTGGTAGTGGATCTAGTCATGTAGTTGGAAGTAGGCGACGATTTGAGGTGTTACCTCCACCACCACCAGGTGGTCCACCCTGACCACAGAGAGCAGGTGGAAAAGGGTGAGCTCAGCTCCAGGACACTAAGTCCAACAACCATGGTGCTCCAGAGATGATACGAGGTATGATCAATGTCTATTACACATTATTTTTAGTACTTATAGACCCAAGTACTGGTCATTGTTTTATTACCACTGCACTCATTCAGAGGTCAGAGATTTTTATGGATTCGTTGGATCGATCCTTATGTCTAGAGACTCCTAAAATATCGGATTCGACTATTACGCACTGGTGCCAGTAGTGTGAGCTTACTTTGGGAGGAAAGATCTTCGGCTAAAATCTCCTAGTAGCGGCATCGAGGACTTACAATGTCATCTTGGGTATAGAATTTTTATCTTCATTCCACACTCATATTGACAATATTAAGCATAAAGTGCAGTTTTTCTTCATGGATGGGACCATTTTTACCTTCACCAATGAGAAGGGAGCCTTTACAGTACAGGATGGACTTACATAGATGAGGGTGCAACCGATCACTCATCAGTTGGCTAGCCTTACCCTTGGAGTAGTTGATTTGGATATTCTGAGATATCCTGTATTGGTGGACTAGTACGCAGATGTCTTCCCTGGCGATGATTCGGGTCTACCTTATTCCAATGAGGTGCACATTTACATTGACTTATACTCTGAGAGGGAAACGATATCTATACCAACATATCTGATGGCTCCGGTGGATCTTCGTGAGATGCACGTACAGTTGGAGGACATACAAGGGAAGGGCTTCATCTGGATCAGTTTTCCTCCTTGGGAAGCCCGGATATCTTTCTCCAAAAAGGAGGATGGGAGCTTGAGAATTTTTTATTACTATCCACACCTAAACGAGGTGATGGTGAAGAACAAGTACCCACTCCTGAGTATTGACGACCTATTTGATTAGATAAAGGGAGAATAGTGGTTCTCGAAGGTAGACCTCAGATTAGGGTATCACCATATTAGAGTATGAGATGATAATGTGAAGAAGAAGGTTTTTAGATGCCGGTTCGAAAATTATGAGTTTTTGGTCATGCCGTTCGGTGTGACCAATGCTCTAGCAGTGTTCATGGGACTCATGAATAGAATATTCTAGCCATACCTTTATCGTTTTGTAGTATTCTTGATCGGTGACATTCTGATCTACTTAGCTACTGAGGATGAGCATGCCTATCATTTGAAGATAGTTCTGGACACACCATGAGAGAACCAACATTATGGTAAGCTCTCGATGTTCTAGTTCTTGATCTGAGAGGTTCACATTCTAGGACATGTCATCTCAGAGGCTGGAGTTGCAGTGGATCCTATGAATATTGAGGAGTTACATGCTTGGGAACCACCCAAGAGTGTGATGGAGGTTCAGATATTCCTGGGTTTGGATGGATGCTACTGTAAATTTATTCCAGATTTCTCCAGAGTTGCATAACCTTTATCGGTGTTGACAATAAAGGGGAAACCCTTTGTGTGGTCGGAGAAATGCCAGTGTAGCTTTCAGGAGCTGAGGCAGTGGATGGATAGTGCCCCCATCTTGAGGGTTCTTTAGTAGGGAATTGGGTATGTAGTCTACTACGACACATTAGGGACCATAATCAGATGTGTCCTGATGCATGAGCGAGAAATTATCTCTTATGGTTCTCAACATATAAGACAACATGAGAAGAACTACACTACCCATGACCAGGAGTTAGTAGAAGTGGTTTTCACCTTGATGATTTGGCGACATTACTTGATGGGTGAGCGTTTTATAGTGTACTCTGATCACAAGAGTCTCATGTATATCTTCACTCAAAAGGATATAAACCCTAGACAACGATGTTGGCTTGCGTTCCTCTATGACTATGACTTCAAGAAACTCTATACTCTTGGGAAAAGAAGCGGTGCAGTAGATGAACTCAGTAGAAGATTTGGTATAATGTTCCTAGGTGATGAGATAGAGCAGTTGGCTGCATTGCATATATCCTTCGTGGATCGAGATGGAGAAACTTTCCTTCAGTATCATATAGTCCTCCCACACTTCTTCCATGATTTAGGGAGGAGCATCGTGGGGATGCTAACTGAGAGGCTCGATGTGCTCAGATATCAATTGGACCAGCACCTGATGAATTTTCTGAATGTGGGGAGCACCACATTCTCTACAGACGACATACCATGGAACTAGTTTCACATCGGGATGATGATTTGAGGGATTCTCACATATCCCCTCTAGAAGTACATCAAGGAGTTTAAATTATGTACCATGGTCTCTGACGACTTCACTGGTGGCCGGGAATAATGAAAGTAGTACCATAATTTGTCTCTCGATGCATCACTTGTCAGCAAGTGAAGGCGGAGCATCAGGTACTAGTAGGCTTGGTTAATCCATTAGTGGTCCCAGAGTGGAAGTGGGATTGGTTATCTAGGGACTTCATGATAGGACTACCACATACATCCATGGTTCATGATTCTATCTGGGTGATCGTAGATAGACTCACCAAGTCGGACCACTACAAAACGATGAGAGAGAAGGGTTCAATAGAGATCTCATGACACCACTATTTGCAGAAGATTGTGTATTCCATGGGTTACCCACAACAATTTTCTCTGATTGTGATGCACGTTTACATCCTGGATATGGAAGGGGTTGTAAGAGGATTTCGGGAGGGAGCTTCATTTGAGCACCGCCTTCCATCCTCAGACGGATGGTCAGACTGAGAGTGCCTTTCAGAACATCGAGGATATGTAATGTGCTTGCGTCCTCGACTTCGGTCATAGATCAGAGGATCAATTGTCTTTGGTGGAGTTTTCTTACAACAATATCTATCAATCCACCATTGGGATGGCACCTTTTGAGGTGTTGTATGGTTAACCATGCAGATCACATTTGTGCAGGACAGACCCAGGGGAGTCAACAATCGTGGGACCAGAGATTGTACGAGCTACCACAAAGAGGGTGCAGAATATCTAGGAGCGGATGAAGACTGCACAGAGCAGGAAGAAGTCTTATGCGGATAGGGGATGGAGACCTCTAGAGTTCAATGATACAAACAATGGCTTTCTATGGGTCTCACCTCGACGAGGTTTTCAAAGATTTGGACAAGGTGGAATGTTATCTATGAGGTTCATCAAACCCATCTAGGTACTCATCAGAGTTTGTGAGGAAGCTTATCTCATATATCTTCCACCTCTATTGCACCGGGTGCAAGAACTGTTCCATGTATCACAGTTGAAGAGATACATGCACAACTCTTGTCACATCATCCACCATAGTGAGCTTGACATCGATGATGGAATGACTTTTACAGATGTTTCATTAGAGATTGAGGATCGATAGGAGCAGGTCCTTCATGGGCGGTTGATACCTCTGTTGCACGTTTTCTGGTAGCACGAGAACCTCTTGGAGAGCACATTGGAATGTGAGACACAAATTCATTCTTATTACACCCAGTTTTTTTCCTAGTTTTGTCATGTGGCTTTCAGGGACACAAATCATTGAGGGTGGGATAATGTAAAGAAACAGAATTTCCATGTATTTTTTTATTGAATGGGAATTTTACGAGTCCGCAAAACATGACTGTGCATGATTCTGAGGCACGAAGTGCCCGAAATGAATTTCTGAACTTTTTTTCTGATACATTCTATAAACGTGCGAGCAGGTTTTTGAAAATTATAAACCATTGCTCAGAATTTAAATTTGAGGACACCGTTGAACTCACAATGTCGGTATTCGCTTAAAGAGTCTTTCACCTTGACAGTAGTTAGTCGAGGGTGAAATTTTGTTTGTATTGTTTTAGTGAAAGAAAAAAAATTAAAATTATTATTTATTGAAACCTCCAATGTGGATGTTATAAAGTTTGGGACCACTTGAAATAAAACCTCCCACATGGGTGATGGTGGTGGTGACCACACGTACCCTCATAATGGAAGATACCCATAAACCCCCTCTTAAATGTTGGGAATCCTTTTGAACATCCCCTACATTAATTGTTCCACCCCCTTTGATTAATTATACCAACTCATCAATTAATTAATTAAGACAATTTCAAATTATTCCAACGAACTAAATAGATAACATATTCTGTTATTTTGGCTATTTCATTTTTGGTGCGGATTGGGGGAATGTTTTTGGAAAAGGAGATGGGCAGATATTTTAGGAGGATTACACTTCTAAAAAAAGAACTTCTTACACAAAGAACACTTCTCAAAAAAAATCTCCAACATTATACAACATCTTCCATTCCATCCTCATGACATCTTACAATGGTGTAAATATTCAACAATGAATAACCTCCTCTATCGAAGAGTGTTTATATGATGAACAATCTTGGGATCAGAGGCATGTGGTGGGAACGACAAACGTCAACATCTTCGACTTCTCTCTCACAACATAACAACAAGCCTTAAAGGTAGGGTTTTAATAATTTTTGGTCATCAATTCCCATGTTCATGCTATCTAAACAATGAACGCTGATTAACACACTAACTAGTTGATTCACGAATGATTTCTTTTTGCTGGATTAGGGAATAATTATTTCAGGTGGTTGTATGGTTGTTGTTTTAAATAAATTCCTTACCCATTCTTGATGTTCATAGTAATTTAATATTTTTGAACCACGTGCTACCTCTCTAATGTGGAGGGTCTGGAACCAACCAACATCGACCGAACTCCCTTCGAACCCTTGTTTTTTTGGATGAAATCATTTTGACGGAGGAAGACGACAACCGGAGGTTGATCACGCGATGAAGGCGACGACGTAACTGCACCACCCGATGGAAAAGAACCTCAGTCTGTACTACAGTAGAAAATGGAGGACGACCGGCCGATCCGACAAGAAACCACACTCCAATCCAGGAAAACACTCTACAAAAATCACTCCAAATCTCTTTATCAAACATAAAAAATCCTTAAAATAAACACCAATGGCAACAACAACCCTATATCGTTACACAAAGAGTAAAGATCTTGAAAATGATGGAGAGGGAGATGTAGATCTAGAGGAAACCACAATGAACCATTATAAGAAACATTCCTAAGAAGAACCACTTTCGATCCACTGAGAACACCATTTGATTTGTCTCCAAAATGAGAAAAAGAGCTTCCCTAACCTCTGAAATCCTGAACTCCCGCATGGGCCACAAGTGGGAGAAGAATGAGGGAAAATGGGAAATCCCAAGTGGCTCGAGACATAAAAACCCATACATTAAGTGGTCGCACGGTTACCCTGCATGATTTAGAAAATTGTTCGAAAACCGTGCGATTGTCACTGTCTCACCTAGGGATATCACATGGCTTTCCCTCACGGTCTGAAAAACCATGTGTCGCCCGTGAGGATCCAACTGTAAAGTCTAATAACATATAGACCATGTGTCCAATTGATGAACCTTGTTTTATGTTGAGACCCATATGACATTGCAGAACTTTGGGATACATATGTGTGGGAATTCGTGGAAGTTGATTTATCAACCAGTGGCCTGAGGAGTTGACCCTCTTGAAGACAAGGGTGTTTAATGTAGAAACCATGTAGCTGGATGTGACGATATATAGGGATCCTGTGTGGGACTGAAAACGGACATCAGATGTACTAGGATTCAGTTTTGGTATGATTACTTACTAGAGATGTATTAGTATCCTCTGTGGGTCTGATGATGTACCCGAGTTGTACTAGGATCCTGTGTGGGTCTGAAGACATACTGGAGATGTACTAGGATCCTTTGTGGGTCTGACGATGTTCTAAATATGTACTAGTATCCTCTGGGGGTCTGACGATGTACTTGAGATGTACTAGGATCCTGTGTGGGTCTAATGACATACGAGAGATGTATTTGGATCATGTGTGGGTCTCAAGACCTACAAGAGATGTACTAGGATCCTGTGTGGGTATGAAGACATAATGGAGATGTACTGGGATCCTATGTGGTTCTGACAATGTACTGGAGATGTACTAGAATCCTGTGTGGGGCTGACGACATACTAGATATGTACTAGGATCATTTGTGGGTCTGAAGATGTACTTAAGATGTACTCGGATCATGTGTGGGTATGGATACATACTGGAGATGTACTAGGATCATGTTTGGGTCTGAAAACGTACTGGAGATGTACTAGGATCCTATGTGGTTCTGATTAATAACTGATGATGTGCTAGGATCCTATTTGGGACTGACGACATACTGATGATGTACTAGGATTCTCTGTGGGTCTGACGATTTACTAAGATTGTTCTTGGGTCTTCCACATAATTGAGTAAGATAAATTAATAATTACATCTAATCATCCCTACTACTGTACTAAAGTTATACCTGGTATTAGTTGAGTTCATAACTATGTGGTACTTTCCTTCATGGTAATACCTTGGTGGTATTCATCTGTGTGGTGTAACTTTGTGGTACTTACCATCGTGGTATTCATTCCTTTGTGGAACAGTTGAACTTTTAGATTTTGGGTTGGACCCTATTATTCCTCTTGATTGAGATGGGTATATTTGATAACCTAGGTATATGTATGGGCATATACCTATGTATGGTTGTCAGTTGACTTCATGCTTTTTGGTTTATCCTTTGTGGATACTAGGAGACCTTTTGGGTCTCAAGGTACCTATGGAGTATCGTTATACTCATCCCTACACGGGATATGCCCACACCTTGTTGTGTTTTGTGTGGATGACAGACAGCGCTGATCAAGACTGAGGGTATGAGGACTAGATGGTGCTCGGAAGTGGAACATACAATGTGTCAATACGCAGAGGAGACGAGTGGACAGGGAATGCTAAGGATGCGATCTATACCTACCATTATGGTAGAAACCTTGGAGGACGAGCTAGTAGTCTCTTTTTTTTATTTGTATTGTTTTTTAGTTTTACATGTACCTTTACTATTGGGCTTGTATTCCGGACCATTTTTACTTTCATCACACATTTTTCTATCCAGTTGACTTGTGTGTTCGTATATTTTTGTGATCAAGGTTTCGTGTGTTTACAGGTTTTAATGGAAATGCCTTCTTGATTTTAGGGAATACGCCTTTCTGTGCTAGTCACCAGCCCCTGACTTATGGAAGGCAAGCTTGGGGTAGTCACGACACGGCCCCTGGGGGACGGGTCATGTCATTAATGTAAAAATTACTTGTACTATAAGAGTGTTATAAATATATTAATACTATATGTGTAATGAATCCATTTTTTACATTATGTGTTTTCAGCACTAGATCTAATAGTGTATGATCGAGAGCTTTTATAGTTGGCATCAAAGAAGTGTTTAGATAAATTTTTAGGATATAATAATATTCATTGATCTTGATTTATGATTTTTGAAATAAATTAATAGTGTATGAGTTAATTAGTATCTATGTTTCAATGTTATATATAAAAAATTAGTTTGGAAGTACTGAATGACTTTCATTTTTAGGGCTTGTTATAATATAATATTTAATAAAACGTTTTGAAAAATTATATTTTTTTGGAATAATATTTATTTTTTGTAATGTTGAGATTATATAGTTTTCTGAATAATTAAAACCCTTTTTAGATAATGTAATGTGGATATGGTTTTGATACGCATGCATCTGGGGCTAGAAACTATGAAAAGAGTTTTTTGGGTATATCATGGTTAATATTTGGGCCCCTGGTTAATGGTCCATTACTATGAACCAAGCCATACACTCCTATTGGATATACCTTGGTTAATGAAAATTAAATTAAAAAAACAATATGAATGTTTGGAAGATATTACTTAATGTATGTTAATTTAATTAGGTAACATAAATGTAAAATAACAACGGATAACATAGATTGACGATAAAGACAAATAACATATGGTATAAACATTAATTTTGAATCAATTATTCTATGCTAATATTTCCCCCACTATACATTTAAAAACATATATATTATAATACCCAAAAATTATATTAATTTATTTATAGGATAATTGATGAACCAAGATATCAATGGTTGAAATGAAAAATGCAGTGATTGTACATAATTTTAATCGATTTGATATAGAACTAGGATTAAAAATCAAATTGTTTTAAAAACAAAACTCTCGTAAATTGTGATTAAGTAAGTAAACATAAATGAATCATATATTAGTCTAAAGAAGAGAAGTAAGATATCTCATAAATGAGAATGTAACAAATATAATAAAGGTAAAATGTTCATTTTCTAATATGTAAAAAATATATAATGAAACAAATTGGGGAATATATCAAAGGAACATTAAAATTTCAAATTTTTTGGAAGGAGAACATAATTCGTCAAGCTACTAAGTGAGAGGGATGCATTAATTTTCTCAATAGATGAAGACTATTTGAATTGTAGTTAAAAATAATATATTAATTTATAAATTTTATAAGAAATTGTATCATAATTCAAGAATACCATTTTTTACTTCCTTAAAAAACTAATTTGTAAATAATTATGAGGATGTAATTTTTAAATGGGGATAATTTAAAATATTGAGATTATAGAATATATTTTTCCATTAAATAATTATTAGAGTGACATATTTCTTTACATGCACTAATATAAATGTACTTGTAAAATAGTTAAGTAATATAATCAACATTCTGATGTAATTATGATTTCTAAAAATATATTTATATAATATATAAAATATAAATATTCTATTTATTAAGGAATTGTTATAAAAAAAATTTCCCTATATGGTGACATAATTACATATGTTATCATGTAAGAAATAAAGGAATAAAATTATGAATTTTAAAATATTATTTGAACTTATAATACACTCATTTTTAGAACTATTGTAAAATTCCACAATTAAAATGAAAACATTTAATATCCTGTGTTTTAATTAATTATTATTTTTATAAAACTATTTAATAGTTTAATATTAATGTCAGAACTAATTTTTATTTATCTATAATCAATTTAGTTAAAAATTATTATTTAAATTAAAAATTTTAACTCACGCATAATTTATAAGCATAAAACCTTATTTTTCTACAAAACCATTGTCAATGATAAGAAATTTTATTTCATAATTAACATCCCTAGACTATAGTAATTTTATTTGATAAACTTAATATATATATTGGATAATAATAATAATATTAGGTTTTATGACCAATATTAATGATTATTTTTTTAACTAAAAATATGGGTGAAAAGAAAATCTACCCAGGTAAAATTATCAATGGTTAATGAAAAATGTTAAAGGTTAATCCCCTAAATACATTTTTTTTTTAAAAATATGATAGATGTATTTTAAAACAAAAAATTCCCATGAATTAAATATTAGTAATATTTGATCCTTTTATAAACAAATTTTCTATGGAAATAATTAAATAATTATTTAACATAATTCTAAAACTACCCATCCCTTTACTTGTAAATGGGGCAAATTACAACCTTTGATTGAACGCTCATTCCATCAAATTCCATATAGATAATATACCAATATAAAATCCAAGATCCCTTTCCATATAACCTAATACATTTTAAATAATTTGTTTGCTTAATTACATTATTTCCAAGGATAATTCCAACTAATATCAATGTTCATGTTATGAGTGTTACTCTACTCTTAGTATTTATTAAAATTTTCTTCTTCCTAATATTTCATGAAATTATTAATATATTTAATTAATTATCATCTATATATACTGAAATATAATTAGGTTATTTTAAAATAATTTATTTATTCATTACATATCATCAACTGAGAAAAAACAAACACATTGATCGTGTGTACATTCATACTAGCGCATTAAAGAAATGATGTGATTCATTTTTCATTATCAATAATTATGGTTTGTATAAAAGGAATGATTGATTAATAATTAATTTTTTATGATGAATAAACAATTATTATAGGATCACCTATTTTATTTACCATTATTCAATTCATTCTTTTAGGAATGATATCATTAATCACACGTATATGTGGACTATACTTACTTGAATGGTGTGCCTTATTTTTTTTTAACAACTTAATAATGATGGACATAAATTATAAACTAATCAAATAATACAATTTTTTAAAATTATTAAAATAATAAAATTATAAATTTCCAAATACAATCACTCACTACATACATTGGGAAATGGGTTCTTTAATAGTATCTACATGTGGACTATCACATCCATGTCACCGTCAAATTCTATTTTCCATTATCACCTAACATGGATGATTTTTTTGAAAAATGATATCTTAAAATGAAATTTATAAATATAATTATATTTTTTATATTTTTAATTTACTTTTATAGTAAAAATAACCATTTTAGACATGTTAAGATAATCCTATAAATATCAATACAACCATATTAGATTATCAACAAGAGTTTAATTGATTTAATAAATGAAAAATTAATGATATTAAATAGATCTTATGAATCTAATAATAAATTAATAATTTTATTGTTATGGTTGTTAATTAATTTAATTCAACAATACTATATGTTATATACAACTTGAAATTGTTATTTTTCATTAAGATCGTATATGTTTGTATCAATCAACCCCACTGAGACACATTTTACATTTTGAATAAATATACTATTATATGGTTTATATACTACATAATTAATATGTTATCATGAAATATATTTTATTAATTATATTTTTGGATCATTTTGAAGCTCTTTCTCATTAAATAGTTTTTTATAAATTTACTCATGTACAAACACATATTTTGTCCCACAAGTCAAGATTTATATTCTTTACCATGATCATTAAAGTCTCATTTCTCCTAAGAATTTAGTTTAAATAATTCATATTTTCAATCAATTAGATAAAATTATTACCTTAATTGAAAATATTTCTCTTTTT
Source organism: Viscum album (assembly GCA_963277665.1). Classification (NCBI taxonomy): domain Eukaryota; kingdom Viridiplantae; phylum Streptophyta; class Magnoliopsida; order Santalales; family Viscaceae; genus Viscum; species Viscum album. Next base: position 457,827,145 of record OY728161.1, on the reverse strand, counting down.
GGGAACAGATTGTCTATTAATTTTTTTTACTAAAATGAGTGATTCCTAACATAAGAACATACATATTTTTGTTAAATACCATCCTTTTATCAAACAAAATTATTTTGTGTAATTTCTTCAGTGATATTAATACTTATATTCACCTTTTATAAATGATTAGTTTTTACATACATTTTTATGTACATTTCACTAAATATATTTAATAGACATTTTTTTTCATGATTAGTTTTTAAAATAAATCCTATAACGCAAGATTTTAAAATGATTCATATTTTCTTAATTACAAATTATATTATGGGTATTTAATAATATATTAATGATTTTAAAAAAATTATATACGAAAATCAATTATTGATATCTACATGGGTAATTTTGTGATGAACATAATCTCTTCCACACATTTCCATGATAATGTATCATTCTAAATCATTTATCATATCCTTGGATATTTCCACTCTATGATTTTTGGATTTCAAAATGATAAATTTTTATGTGTATAAAATATATTTACTTCGAAAAAATTCAATGTAAACTGGAAATTGAAATTTTGAGGAATTTCTACTACTTATTCTAAGAGTTCACTTCAAATATGAACTTTTTTATTAGGTGTATTTTTCAAATGATACCATCAACTATATTAATATAAAAGTCTTTTGAAATTATTTGTTACATATATGGTATGATTCATCACTTTTTCCCAAGAATAATCTCCCAAATATATATAAATAATTTAATTCAATGTACTTTTCTATATGAATTACCCAATGTTTTATTACAACATTTATGGTTGATCAATTATATCACTCAAAAATTGACTGATTTGTGTTTTTTTCAAAATTACCTTTCCATTAACTATATAGTTTAATTCCATATTCTTAATCATATTTATTGAAATTTTATATACCTATAATCATGCATAATCTCATTTTATACCCATTTCTTTGTCAAGGGCTTATCATGATATGTTTATTGAACGTATTCATAATTATTATTTAGGAAACCCATTTAAAATAATATAAAACCCATTTTATTTATTTGGTTTTTTCTAATATGCTTATTCAAAGCATGTGGAAAACATATATATTATTTTTACTATGATACATGTGATATTGGAATTATATATACCTTTAACTCATTAGGTAATGTTTCAATCTCATTAAATATCATCATGTGTGTTCTATGATGGAAGACATCTAGGGTGTATTTGAGGTTATATATGAAATCCATATTATTTTAATGAGATTGTATGACTTTATTATTTATTATGGTGTCATTTTTTATGTTTCAACATTCTTATGATTCAATTATAGTTTTTTATTATCATTGTTTAAATAATTTTAATGATATGATATCTTTATTCTCTTTTCTAACTTTTATGATCATTCTCATTATGATATATTATTATACATCATGTATCAATAGTTATGAATTATTATTATATTAAACCTTATAGATAATTTGATTTTTGACCTTATTTTGTCTCCCTTTTCCTAGGATATGATGTAATGATATATTTAGGATGTATCTAAAGGAGTGTCATATGTGGTAATTTTATGAGACATATTGAAGACTAATAAGGGATTTATATTATTTGTATAAAATTGTGAAAATGACCATTTGTTGAGAAAAAAAGGGTTTAATATTTTAATGATTCTATAAAATTATCTGGAACGATAAAATAAATAGTTCAATGATTGTAAATGTTAGAATGATATTGTAATATATAACTTTTATTATTTTCAATGATATATATAATGTGTTTTTGATACTGGGTCCAGAAGCATGGGATTGAGGGGAACTATAAATATGCTTCTTTTATTTATTTTCCCCTTATAAAACACTATAAGTTGCTAAATTCTTATTTACGTTAAAGGATAAAGCTAATAATTATAGGATATAAAAACATAATGTAACACTTGTTAAACAATGTAATTTATATGCTGAACAGTGTGTGACATAGTTGAAAAAATATTACTTAGGGTGAAATGATTTTGAAATATAAAAGACATTTTGCGGTTAATATTTTACATTTATATGATTATATTCACTAATTTGATCAAACATTTTCATAGTCACATTGGATTTAAATATGGATAGAAATAGGATCATGGAAATGAAACTATAGAAGGTATGTCTCTAAAAACCCAAAATACATTCATATGGTGGCATATTTAGAATAAATAATTGAGAATGTTAATATCATCATATTATGTTGAAAATATATATTTCATTGTCATACTTAACATAAATATGATTATATATCATAAAATCTATATATTATGTCATTATTCTCATCAATATACTTATTTATTATTATTAGTAAGTGATAATTAAAATTTTGAGGACATGATTTACTTAAAGGTGTATTTTGGTGCTCAAAGATTTAAGAGACTGTTTTTTCCTATTCCTTCAAAATATGTAATACTTGATTAGATATTTTTCAATACATGTTATGAATAAATATAATAACACTGCATTCAATTATAATGAAGCATTACAATAAAGGTAAATGAAACCATGTATCATTTAAAATGGATAATTAAATATAATGGATGATTACATCAATTAAAAATAAAAAAATTGAATAGGATATTAAATTGAAAAGAATAAAATATTTATAACTAATAATCACCTAGTACATGGAATCCTTAATCAATCAACATATGTATAATACATCATACAATGGGAAATAATATAGTGATATGATTAATAAATTTGGATGATCTAAAATTAAGACTACAAAAATGGGTTGTGATAATGAAATAATTTTGGTATATATATATATATCTAATTGAAATATGGATACTACAAATATAGTGACTCAAAATATAGTTGTTTCATATATGGTCATTGTATATGTATCAAATTGGAATACTAATGTAATGTGACATTATATAGTAAAATTATAACAATACAACTGAAAATTAAATGAAAATATTATATATATAAATATATATATTCATTATATGATAAAATATTAATATAATATTTTTGAGAATATTTTATAGTTTACAAAAAATTAAAAGTTTAATTTTAATTTCAATGGAGTAAAAAAATTATATTTTAGAATATAAATATTTAATTATTATGAAATATTTGAAAGTCTTTTTAGTTTAAAAGTATTTTGCAATTTATCAAAGAGAATCATTTTGTTAATTATTGTATAATTTATCAAAATATATTAAATATAATATTTATAAACATTAATATATATGATCTAATAAAATAATATTGTTTTATTATAATTTGATTTTAAATAATATTAAAAAAATTAATTAATAAAAACAACATTGTTTCAATAAAAGAAGTGGATAATTATATTTTTTATTTTCATTGAAAAAATAAATTGAAAAATATTTTTATTTTAAATATAATAATATAACATCAATACTTGATGGTTAAAAATCCCAGATGGTAACATTGTACAATTTTTATGGTTAATTGTGTTTGTTGAAAAAGAGGGTTTCCAGGATCAATTGGGGATATCAAGAGATTTATTTGATATGGTATACTGAAAAAGATCTAAGAAAAAGGTATGGATTCCATAGAAGTTGTAAAACATTTTTTTACATAAGTTGATGTTGTTTCCAAGTGTTTTCGAAATTTTTTGGGTAAAAAATTTTAAAGACAAAGAAAATCATGAAATATGGATTTCCATGAATGCCTTTGAAAATTATTTAAATGTCAATTTTTCATTATATAATAGTTTTAATGAAGGTGGTTTCATGAATGAACAAAAAATTTATTTTTAATATATCTGACAATGAAAAGAAGCACGAACAATAAATTCCCAAAGTACGTCACGAGATAAGGAGAATCACGAATGAAATGGGGTAGAATCACAAAATGGTAATCATATGGATATATGCATTTTGAAGCAGTGGAAACGCTTATTAATATGCCACTACCACCTCCTAAAAATTAGTGATACTTAAAATATATATTAAGGCTTCAAATTTGAAAATGTGGTTATTGCGAAAGAGATCACAAGGAGAGTTTTTGAAGGCTATAATATCCATCTAAAAACATGTGCATCACCAAATTAAGATAGTTAATATTGGATATAAAAGAATTATAGAATGTTGGGATCCTCGTAAAGGCTAAGAGAGCATTGTAAATGTGGTGAGATTTATGAAGGTAGTGGGAACCACGATAGTATTTTCCTTCAAGAAGGTTAAGTGATCATTTAAAAAGCTATTAGAATCACAAAAGAAGTGAGAATCAAAAAAGTATTCAAATGGGATTGCCCATAAAATCTATGGTAATGTGGTGTTCAACAATTGTATGTATATTGGACTTCAAGAGAGAATCCACCTAAAATTGAGGATATATTCATTAGTGATAATGTAGGGACCAATATGTTCATAAACTGTGGGTGAATCCCTTTCAAGATTAGTGATAAAATTAAGAGTATGAAGGTGATTCTTTCCATCAATAGTTAGACAAAGAAAGTGACTTAGGGAGTGTCCCTAGGGAAAGTACATAGATAATTGTAATCCTTATAAAGGATGTGATCCTACGCATAGAAGTGGTATGTCCCTATCATTGTTATTTGGTAGTGATCCTAAGTTGATTTGGAACATCAGAACAATGTTGGTGTTTTATCTTTAGACATAGCCCAGTGATGGTGTACCATGTAATATCAATATTTATCGTGAAAGATATAATTTATATTCATATATTGCTATTAGAAAGAGAGGGAAGAGTATTTTGTATAAACATGAAAATAGATATTGAGGGGATGTTTTTTTAATCATTAATACACTTATTAACCACCCCAAGGTATTTAACATAGTTGATATTACATTTTTTTATTTGGAACATAAATGTTTTCTACATAATTTTTTTTAGTTTATTATAAAATGGTTTCTTTTTTTTTCAAAAAATATGGTTTTTGTGAATATTATAATTTTTATGATTTTATAACAATTTAAGAATGCTATAAAGATTAATCAAACCATTTAAGTAAAAAATTTATTATTTTTAGGAAAACAATTTTTCATTCTAAAATATTCTTTGAGCTAAGGTGGATCATTTTTAGAAATAATGAAAATGCAACTTTAATAAAAAATTCTCAAAAGTTTGTTCTAATAAAGTGTTTCGATTGTCAAATTAGGTATTACATTTCTATAGAATTTATATAAAATTTATTTTTAACAAAATAATAAAATTTATTTTATAAAAATATGTGTCTATTATAATATTTTATTTTATATAAATTTTTAATCTTAATAATTCACTTTTTATAAATACTTTTTTTGTATTTTATGAATTCATATTAAAATTAATATATCAAATACATAGAAATTTTATTTTTTAAAATTATTTATAATTTTGAAATTATATGGTTATAATTATATGAGTAGCATAAATAAACCATAAAAAATCCTCTATAATTTATTCCATATTGGATACATTGTACAACGAATAGTAACATTACATTACTGTAACTAAAATGGTTATTGAGAAATCTGTGCATCCCTTAAACTATAGAAGCGTACCACATGTTCCACTTCACGGGTCAATAATTATTTTAATTTATTATTAAAAATATTCCAATATTATCCTTATATAATAATATCTTAATTCCATAATTTTATTTTAAGCTTTAGGTTTCATAAAAAATTGATTTCAAATGGCATTTTCCAGAGAAAACTCGATCTTCCACCGTGAGTATTACTTTCACATTATATATTCATTGATTATAAAACATAGAGAATATTCTATAAAATTACTAATATAATTCAATAATTATAATTAGATTAAAATACATCACCATTTTAATTTAATGTGAATTATTCAATCGATTCCACCCCTTCATAAAACAACATAACATTGATCGTGTATACATGAGGAATATCACCTCCATGGGTTGGTATTTTTTTAATCACCACCTCTTATTAATTTTAAAAAGTATGTGAATAATGAATAATATTTAATAATATTTAATATTTATAAATCTATAATGATAATTTATGATATACAATATTTTAGTCCATTTGTTGAGAAATTGGATTCTTAATCATTCGAACATGTATACTACCACCTCCACGAACAATGAAATATGCTTTTCATCACCAAAGATCATTAATGGTTACAATAATAAATATAATAAGGATATATGATTCTTATGAAATGATTATTTTTACATATTTTTCAAATTATCATTATATAAATGCATCATCTGACTCATTAAGTAATTAGAACACATTACCATTTTGGTTGATTTAACCACAATGTAAATGATATTAAAACGATTACATCATAAATGAATATGGGATTTAATATTATTGTAATATAATTTCATAAAAATATTTTAAAAATATTTTAATGATATTTTAATGTTATATTGATTTTTTAAAAACATTATTAATATATCACCATTAATGGATTAAGATATCAGAAACTAGTTCATCACAATTTCACCAATCACATTCCATATTCATTCCATTCAGCTTATAAATGTGGGACATAATTTTTCATTGAAAATAAATGGTTCTTATGTTTTGAATTTTTGGGGAATAATTTTTTTGAAACCAATTTGTGAGGTTAGATACCATCTTCCTGAAGTTTCAACAAAATAAAAAATTGATTGTTCAATATTCAGATAAAAAAAACTATATGATAACATATTTATAATATACTGTTATAAAATAATTATAAAAGGTATTTTCTGTTTATGTTAAGGTTTTAAGATAATATATTAATATAGTTACATTTTTATACAAGATTTTAGACCATGTTTGATAATGTCAGTATATATGGTAAGAGTTCCATCTAAAATTTACCTAAATTGAGAACATATTCTTTTATGAAAATAATATTATTAAAATGGATTGTATAAATACTATTTGAGATAAAATAAAATGAATATATTTATTCAAGTCATTTGAAAATAAATATAAATATCTCTCTTTTATAGGATTTTATTAGAAAATTTCATATGAAATAAGGGGGTTTTCATCACTCAATTATTTTCCTGGTGTCATAATCACTTCTAATTGACTATTATCATTATATATTGATATATGCTATTAAAATATTATGTGAAGTGTTATTTTCAATTTCATAACTTTGTAAATATTGTTTCCCACCAAATTTCTCATCATTTAAGAATCTATTTTGTTTGTGAAAATGCACTTTTATTGAGAATAATTCCTATTAATTTAACATATTTTTTATCCATGTGCACGTTTTTACATCCCACCAATGTTAAACTTTCCCTAGTGGAATCATATATTGTTTTAATATTCAAATATCGTTAAATTACACATTTTATTAAAAAAATGATTCATTATTATTTTAGTCGTGTGGGATTTCAATCAATGAATTTGAAAATATTTAATAATAATTTTCATTGAATGATTATATATTCTTGAATAATACATCACATTTTGATATTTGTTTTATTTTTTAACAGGTTGTAGTTATAATAATTTTATTTTATTAAATTATTTTTATAGTTTTAAGTTTACCGTCAAAGGAAATGGTTTCTTTGATTGTCAAATCAAAATCACATATATTTTTATATTATTTAGAATAAATTTAAAAGAAAGGTATTTCTGGGATTTCTATTACATTATCAAAGGATTATTCACAAATGGAGTATTTATTTTTTAATTAATATATATTTACACATCATAAAAAATCATTTTGGTTGATCTATTTTTTGTGTCAATTGATAATTTATTTTTTCACATGATAATATTTCATTTTGTATTGAAATTATATTTCTTCATGACACTTTCTTATGATGTGGTGAATGATTTTAATTTTTATGTGGAACCATTTATGGGGATTATTGAAGGATGGATTCCAATATCACCCTACAATGAATTGGTATTTTTTCTGACTATAAATTGGAACATTAGAGTGTTTATCCCATTCCGTAAGGAACATTTAAAGATTTATCCAAAGGCTAATGCTACATGAGAGAATTTATCCCCTGAAAAATGGTGAATGTTAGGAAATATACCAAGAAAATGAGTACACAAGATGATTTATTCTAACACATAGTATAGATGGATTGATTTTTAAAAATCAAAATGGTTTCATGAGAGGATTTATAATATGCCTAAGGATATAAGATAGTATAATTCCTATATGAAGAATTTATACTGGTGGTTATCCAACACCTAATATATGAATAATGTCTTTGTGTGTACCATTTAAATATATTTTCTAATCTTATGATTATGACACACTCTTATATTATAATTTAATGTCTATAATTATTCTATTTAACCCATGTATGATGTCTCATGACACACCAAACTTTTTCTATGGTAATTTTTCATTATTTGAGATTAAATTTCCTTCTATAATGATTTATTTTAATCTCTAGATTTTCAATTTTATTTTCATAATAATTTTTACCACTAACTAAGTTTTATAATATACATATGCTCTAACACATTTTTATTTATTGGTAATATATCACTTTTTTTCATTTGAAATCACCCCGTTCTTGTGAATCCTTTTCACTGGATGATTATATATGTATAAATCATTGAGAGACATAAAGGGAGTTTGGAGGTTTTCAAATATATAGACATGATTATATATTAAGATGTTTATATAGATAAAATATAAGACACTAAACCTTTAATTCCTTGGACTATGTGACTATTTTTTAGATCTATTAATAAGACCATTAAACCTATAATATATATATACACACATTTAACATAAATGGATATAACTCGTTTTATGATTTTTCAATATAAGTTTTCTATTTAGATCATTATAGGTTCATCAAGAGATGATGATCCTAATATCAGGTCCCCATTCTCTTGTATACTCTATTATTCCCCTAAGATATTTCACATTATATTTCATTATTGATGTATAATTTTAGTTAGGATAATTTTTACCTGTATGATTGTATGGAATGTGATCTATTTGGGTGGCCTTGTCTGTTGATCATTTGTGGATTTTGGTTTGTGATTCCCAAAAAGTGTTTAAGAATGTTTATTTAATGTTTATTTTGATTGCAATTATTTTTATATTTTCTTTTTTTATTTTGGAAGGAAAAAATTTCTTGGTTTTACACTCCATATAAAATATGTTTATCATTTATTCAACAATTATAAAGGAGTTCAAAATTGTTGCCTGCTACAATAACAGATCTTCATCTTGATGAAAAAATATGACACATTAGATTAGGGTTTGATGTTATTATATATGTTAATGATTTTCATGGAACATAATAAATTAGGTTGAGGTGTTTTGGGTTTTAATAGGGTATCATTATTAGTGGAAATGTTGGAATATTTTCATCCACCCACCCAAGATGTAGGAATTGATCGATTTCAGGGTTATTATTTATAAAAAAACATTGGCATTCTACAGGAATGTTGTGGATTGATTTGGATAATTCAGATACCTTCTTGTCAATATTGTTTAATATTTATTTATTATTTTATTTTATATATTTTCATATTTTCAGTTTTGAAACATAATATTTATTTTAAGATATATATATGCCATATCAATTATTATAGGGTTATGTCAAATAGATCTTTAAACATAGATACTAACTTTTGAAGTTCACTTTGCTCTTAAATTATTTTTATATATGGGTAGTGCATGGTAGGGTCCAAAACACGTGGATTATAGTGTTAATTATGTGACTCCTTTTGGGATTAGAGTGATGGTGGATGGATTTTATTCATGGTTATTAAATACCATGTGATGAAACACTTGTCGTTTATAAATTTTTATAGAATGTTTTTCATGATTAGTTCTTGTTTTGATAAATTGTGTATCCAAACCTCAAAATTGTGACTTTATTTGGTATTTAAAGTAGCATGATTGGATAAAATTTAACAAACCATGTAGAAAAACTATGTGATCTTCCATTGATCACGAAAAAGTTATTTTACACTTAATACACTGTAAAATTTTAAAGGGTATGTCCCTTGTTTCTTCCCCAGATTGTTCATTTGACCCACATGGGGCATGAGAATGATACTCCTATCCTAAATTCTATATTATTTCATTAAATTATAAATTTCAAGTGAAATATCATTTTGAAAACCTCAAATGACGATTTTTCAAATAAACTGATGTTTTGTGGCTTGTTTTGAGTGGTTTTCGCATGGTTCAAGATATGAGTTTTTGTGACTATCCAATCAATGGGAATTTTTTTATTTATTTTATTAGTTTCTTTTCATGATTAAAAATATATTTGATAATAATTATGCATTTCAAAAAAATTTGGAGGGAAAAACCAATTGACATAATGGTGTGAAATGATTTTTCATAGATTTATAAATATTTATTTTTCTACCATGATTTTTTAATTTGGTAAGTGTATTATTTTAAATGAATTGTAATATTTAATGGTTTCTCACCACATATATGTTAAAAATTTGGTAAAATGATTATTTGTGGAATTTATTATAATATATGGATATTGATTTGAGTACTTAAAATATTTAAATGAAGGTGATATATGATTTAATTGGTTTAGGTCAGGTATTTACAACGAATCAATGTAAAATTAAATGATGATAGTATATTTTAAATAATTTTATATGACTTATAATCCCTATATATTTTTTAAAATTATATTATATTTATCATAATTAAATATGTGTTTTTTAATTCATATATGACCCTTAGTTAATCCCCCTATCTATATTGAGAATGATGCATTATAACCTCATGTATATGTTTAGTTTTGTATAAACATATGATAAGGGTATGTTTCTTATTATTACGTAGGAGGTGATATGAGATTTAATCGAGACACATTGAATCATTTTTATGTCATGCAATTATAATTTATTTATTTCTCACATTTATCAATTGATTTCATGGGTGTCCATAGAGACTATGTAAGAGGTTTGGATATATAAAACACCTTGTGTATATTACTCTCTTATTATTGTGTCGCTACTAGTTAATGTTGGAAACTCAAATGATGTATTAGGTTTTAATGGTTTCTTCATACTTTGTGATTATTAAATGGTATGACCAGTTCGAGGGGACTGTTGCGATAAAAATGTTCTTATAGGCTCTCTATGGATTCATGATTCTTGTCAATATTAGGTTACAAGAGTCCAAGTAATTTTCATAAATTTTCTATTTATTATTGATGACCATGTAAGGGATTTCATTATACACCATATTTATATCCCTTATCCATTATTAACTAAAAATAACTAATGCACTAATATTTTAGTTTTATACCTCATGGAAATTTCTGTTCCTTACACATATTGGATTTCATTTTTATTTTCATTTTTTATCCTTCCAAAATTAATTGTAAAATAATTTAGAAATAATTGTATTTATAATAAAATGATTAGTTTATTTTAAAAAAAAATTCATAATTTTATTTGTAAAATGATATAGATATTTGGATTATTTTAATATGATTAAATAAGATTTCACTATTTAGTAATTAAAAGTATTTGAATAAAAATGATATAGATTCACCACTGATTAATTTAAGAAGGAAAAAGTTTTATAAAAATGTATATATGGAATGTTACCTGGTTTTGTAAAAATCCTATGAAAAAAATATCTTCAATATTTTATTAAAACTACAATTAATATAATGTTATTTTTAATGAAAATAGGGAAAACACTTTCATGAAATCCCATATGGAATGTTTAGATCACACCCTGTATAAAAAATAGGGAGAATGTATCTCTTATATTTTAATTAATGTTCTTTGTTTGAATTATATTATGGATTTGGTTCTATTTAGTTTTTCTTGGATGATACATTAGTGATCTTTATATATAGTGGAATGTAATCATGGGTCATTAGGTGAATCTATATAAATAATTTTTTTATTATAATCATTCCGGGTGGAAATATATTTGCATGTTTAGCCAATTTTCAATTATATTTTCATATTTCTATTGTATCATTATTTTCTGATATTTCTACGTTTAATGATATGTTCTTTAGTTATTAATCATATATTTTTTTAATTATACTCTATTCTGAGGCTTAATGTTTTTTGAACAATTTTTTTTGATTGTATGGAAGTACAAGTTATTGAGGGGTTATGATGTTTTGACAAAGTGGGGTCCTTGTTGTTGTTCTTATTTATCTATGGAAGAAACCATTCTCAATAATACATTAAAAATAACTAATAACTATATTCTATCATGTGGGGATCTGGAATTCCCATTAATCCTAGTTTCTAATTGTGTTGGTAGATGTTCTAGGTCATTCTTGTAGAGTTTATTATAAACTAGATTTACAAAGATAGGGATATCCCTAGAAAATGATTCTATATATGTTCACCAAACATATATTAAGTGTTAGTGGATAGAGATATTATATTGATTTGATTATCTCAAAATACTAATAAAATATAAATGTTCTCTATCAATTATCTATTTTTTTCACTAAAAATCCAATAAAAATATAGTACATTAAATAAATTTATTTAAGGAAGTTAGTTTAAATTATTGAAATATTCCAATTCAAAAAATCAATTTTATCTATAACGAGTCATTATTTTATATCAAATGTTGAAAATATTTGATACTATACCCTATATTTGGAGATCTATAGTTTATTTACCTAAATAATAGTGGTCTATATATTAGTTTTTACATTAGAGGATATAAAATAAACATAATATATAGTTTGATAAAAAAAATTCAAATAATAACAATATGGGTATTGAGAAAATAATAACGACTATCTATTGAAAAAATTTGAGTATAATGGTTAATATTAACATTAGAAAACCTTATAAAATTATTAATGGTGAACATATATTGTGGAGTACAAAACAAGAAGCCTTATTTGATTGACATTTAAGATATATGAATGAAACTATTTTTTTGTTTCTATATTGATGATTATAATATAGTATCTCAATGTTATAATACTAATATAATGAGATAAAATATTTTTGTTTCTTATGTATGAATAGAAAATTTCCAATAAATTATATATAACAACAAAAAATTAATTTTTAGAGATTCTATATGTATAGTGAAGAATGAATTACATGGATAAATCGATGACTCACAAAACATGATTTAGAAAAATTATTACTTGAGAAATAATTTCCATGAACAATATAATTGATTAAATGTATTCATATTGAATATTACTAGATGTGGTGAAAAATTATCAATTTTTAAATGAACTAATTAAATAAAATAATATATTTTAAAAAATGTGATAAGAATTCTAATGATGTTTGATGATATAATATAATAATGAAATAAGTATTCATAAGATGATTATGAAAAAATTTCATCATTTGAATTTAAAAAAGTAAAATATTAAAATACATATAATATTTTTTTTATGAATATGATAATAGTATTTCTAATTCTAATGATGAATCTTGTCAATGCACATGAAGTTCCAAAAATATGTATTTGTGAATAAAGGGGTTTAAAACCCATTTTATAAATTTATTAATGATGATGGATCTTTAAAGTATGACAAATGTTATGAGTATAATAAAATTAATCATGTTAAAACAATTTTTGAACTCTTTAAGATGAATGAAAAATCACAATGAAGAACTCACAGATGATCTAGTTACTATAGGGATGTATGGAAAACCCGGAAAGACACTTGTTGTGTTTCTTAAATTTTTACTAAGATATCTATTTCTTATTTAGAGGTTGATTAATATAATTATATGTTTTATTTTTCTCTCAAAATGAATAAGTACTTTGTTTTTATTAATGAAATATTGGAAAATAATAATTTCAATTTTCATAAAAATAATTACTATTGTTCTCTTCTTAAATAAAAATATTATAAATTGACAAATTATCCTAACCAATTCAAAAATCATATCATTTTTTTCATAAAATAAATCATCTAATTTGTGATTAATTTTTAAAAATAAATTTACAATAGATGAATGTTATAGAAAATAATATAACAGTACAATTGATTAATTTTTATAATAATTTTCAATGTTGTAATTTGATGGAAGTAATTTTAGTGTTGGAAGGAATAGTGAAACAAATACATGGTAGTAAAAATAATCATTAGAATAAAAAATGAATGGAATTAGCTGGTTATAATCTAATGTCATGGACATAATATTTTATTCAATATTCTAGTTTAAAAGTCAGGAATATTATTAATTGATTTTATTATGGTATTGTAGGTCAAAATACTAACTATCCTGGTTTGAGAAAACCACAATTTAATGTTTTTAAACATGATTATTTTTCACATGATATATGTTTTTTAAATGTGAAAAATTATATTTAGGAAACTGAAATTGGGATTCCAACAAGTTTTGAAATTAAAACTACTGTACCAAAAAGTATATAGATTAAAAAAATTACTAATTGTTTAATTCATTCAAAGGAATAATTAATCAAAACAATTATGGAGATATAGTATAATAATAGTTCATGTTCAAGGAATATGAGTAGTGATTAAAAACATTTATTTCAAATAGGATACAGACCCGAAAGCCACTAAGTAGTGCCTTAAGAATGTTTTCCACATAGCCTAAAGGGAACCTCCCCATACGGAAGGAGGTTGCAGACTTGTTGTAAAGGCCTAGGGCATGTATGTGGGGTGACTATTCCACCATGATCATATTGTAGAAATGAGGTAGATAATAATTATTAATTTTATAAATAACAATAAACTTCTAATATAACAAACAGATAGAAACTGAATCAATATCATATACAAATAAATAGTCCTAACATGATATTATATCAAAAGTGGAGTAAATGGGATATAGGGGTACACGTACATAAAACATTCTAATCAAACAGAAAATCTTCCAAAATCTTCCTCCAATAGTATCACATGAATAGTCATAGTTTTCAACTAACATACTCTATCCTAGTACTGAAGAAAAATCAAACAATGGAAGTCATCTTCTTCCCTCTCTCTACACTTAAATATATGAAGACTTTTGGGGTACCATAGGAAGCCGGAATAGGGTGTGAGATGTAATCACAAGTTCACTGCTAATGGTTACTAGAAATTTCCCATATATGAAAATAAAATGATCATTTTTCACGTATATAATTAATATAAGGAAGTAAATAAATAAACACATCAAATTGGGTTCCCATTGCATACCTGACTAACATTACCTGATTTACCTAAGGTAGATATCTTTGAACCAAGGTGAACATGTGTAGGAATATTAAATTTTTGAAAGTATATAAATATATTATACATATAATTGAAATAATAATTTTTGTAGAATGTGTGTATGAATAAAAAACTGGGCCATATGAAAGGCATTAGTTAAAATTGTCTGAACAGAAGCATGTTCTTTTGATTGGATATTAGATTATGAGATTTACAATAGAAACATGTGATTTTATTAAAATGCAACCTTATTATTTAATAAATAGGATCATAATTCTATCCAAGGAAATCCATAAATAAAATCTCGTGTATCATTACAAGTGCAATATATATACCGAATAATGTAAGAGTCTATCCATGGAAATCCATATCAAGGAATCCCAAGTATCACTGCCGACATGGTGTAAGAATGACCCTCAAATCATGTCCGAGATATTCCACATAGGGGAATAAGTATTTGACATGGAATGGCATAACTATATCACCCAATGATCTCATCCAAGGTAACCCCCATAAGGAACTGGTATCACTCATGGTTATATAAGTGGTATACCTCGTGACCCTATCCAAGGAATCCTATAAGAATCCATGTATCACTCCTAGTGCATTAATATTTATCTAAAATTATAATTAAATATTATGATGATCCCATCCAATGACTCCATAAATTGGGAAACATGTATCTCCCTCAACATGATGCAATGTAATTTTTTATCTATCAAGAACTTATACCACTTATTAGGGAATAAAAATAAAAACACTTATGTCGGTTAATTTATAAAATTCTAGTTAATAACTATATGTAATAAAGAACAAGGTTAGAAACCCAGGTCGAATAACCTATTTTACAAAAATTCAAATATAAAAAATAAAGGAAATTAATTTTTGTTCTTAGGCATGAATCTATATTACTCACAGAAGGGTACACCAATCGGGGTGTCTCAGTTCAAGGTTATCATCCCACAACATTGATTCATGGTTATTTAGGGATCCATTACACAAGAGAATAAAATTTAATTAATTAATTTACATACAAGGTAGAGATAGTGGAGGATTTCAGGGCACGTTACAATGATCCATGAACGAATGATACAATTATGGAAAAAGACTAGACCACCTACTTTATTCTTATAAAACACTCCTCATCCATCATCAACCCTTAATTAGTATTAGATCGGGTGGAACTATAAGAATAGATGAATTCCATGAAAGTAGGGCATATCAACTCATACAAAAAATATCCCCCAATATGGAGAGATAAGTGTCTAAAGGAGGGAATTGGAATGATAATCTTAGTGTTGTGGATCTAACATGACTGATTAAAATTAATATAGATATCAAATGAAGAACAACCAAGGGAACCATATATAGGAATGGTAGAGCTTAATATATTTTCTAGGCTCCAATGCATGAAAATAAATATATCCCTAGTAAAAAAATAAAGGGTTTTTCCTCTTTAATAAATCCATCCACGAAATTTGCACGAGGTGTATATTTTTACACATCATGTAATGCTTGGGGTTCTCCCTTCTTAGGAAAAACTAATTCACATTGTGTAAGGGGGTCTTTCCAAACAAAATCATCATGTATTCAAATAAACACCTTGTATTTATAATACTCATCATGTAGTAGGCCTACATATAGATGTCAGCCCTCTATACAGTTACTTCCCAGAAGAAAATCTACTATGATAAAGGCTCAGTCACTATGGTCTGAGTCAAAAAGAAAAACCCAACATGATTTCTCCCAAAATAAAAAAGAAACCTGAAACTATCGGAAAGGATATGAAATTTAAACCTCCCAACTTTATGATAGCATGTCTTTATAGTAAAAATAAAAAGGGTCCCACACCTATCTGAAAGGATATGACATTAATACCTCCCAACCATTTGACAAAATTTACTGGAATTTCTCATTATGGGTGATAAAACATCATATATGAAAATATCTAGCCACTAAGCATGTACATCATCCTCTCACGTTCATGTCATGTCATACACTTTTTTGTGCTTCCATAGAACCCAAAGAAGAGGAACTAGCCTACCTATTAGATCCATCGTGTTATGATCAATGATACATATAGTATTATCCTCAATGTATACATCAAAATCAAGTTACAAATGCTCCGGACTAAATGAATGATATGGGTTGGAATTATTATGGGGATGTTTTGATACATGGAATACATCGTGCTTGGGCCAGTACCTATGAGGTAAGGAAATTGATAGTCTATCATCCAGACACATCCAAGATTTAATAAGTAATTGATTAATAAGGTGATAGATTTCCCTGCCTTTGAATCTTTATATGACTCAATATAGGATAAACCCCATGAAAGAATCAATTTCCCAACATGAACTCTTGAGGTCATTTCCAATGACCAATATATGAATTATTCATAGAATAAGCTGCATCCATATGATTCTATGTTAGTGGTACCTAATCAAATGTCTACTAAATGAGATGTGGACTCTATAATGCTTCTTCAACATCATTTTACTTGTATATATGTGTACAATAAGGTATATCATAATGGGACTCATATGAAGCCATATGAATCATTTCTTAAAGGCTATTATTATAGGCAAACATAGTGAGAGGTAAGTGTTGTTCCCATTTACCAATGTAATTATGGACACATTCTCAGAGAATTTCATCTAACACCAACATCATCGACATGGATAATCTACCACTCAGAGAGTAGTATGTTATACTCAAGAAAACATGGGAATCCAGTGCTTCTATCAACCCCTACTAGAACCATGATTTAAACCAGGAATCTCAATATTAAATAATAGAATTGGTTGAACCATAAAGGAATAACATTTATTGAATATAAATCCTTCCAAGATTATCAAATAAAAAGTGATCATGGATACATAACAAGTGTGTAACCTTAGTCAACCTATCCATGATCACCCATTATATATTGCTACCATCAGAGGATCTCATAAGAACCATAAAAAATTCTATAATAATGTTGTATGATTTCCACATTGGAATGTACATAGGATTTAGAAGTACTATAGGTTACTAGTGATATGCCTTCACCTTCTCACTGGTGGAACACCTCATTATAAAACGTGATCATTATATAATCCTTACCCATTCAAGAAGTAATGATTTTACTGCCTAATATTCCAACATATGCTACACATGGTATTCTTGAACCTCCAGGTGTATCTTAAAAAACATATCCATCAACTTCAACTCATGACTAGCCTCATGGATGGATATTGTTATAGCAATCTAGCTCATGGAATAATATACTATATTTCCCATTCGGAGGGTATAATAATTATCAATGCCGTATGTCTGTAAATACTCTACCCGCTTTTGCTACCTATGATTTAGGTTATACTATGTAAAAATATATTTGAGACTTATTTTATCTATTAAAAAACTATTCACCCAATAGATAAAATCTCCAACAAAAAAATCTCATGAACCCACGTATCAGGTTTGAGATAATGCACATTGTATTTCATATCGTGAGGTCTTAACTAGAGGGACCCATATGCCCTAATACAATCAACCTACATCAGAACTGCTCCAATCCCATCTCCTAAAGAATGAAAATTAATTTTATAGCACTACCCCAGCTTTACAAGAATTAGGATCAATGTTGATGTTAATAACCCATTCAAATATTGAAAGGATACTTCATTGGATTCATACCATGAGAAATCATCACCCTTTTTAGTCAATCCCATATGATGTTCTTCAGGTTGTGAAAATTCCTAAATTAAAAAACTATATAAAATATATCCGCTATGAAACATCTTATATCAAAGAAATTTTTAGGCTTGTACCATGAGACTATGGTTTATACCTTCTTTGGGTCAACATATACTTCTACTTAAGAAATGATATTCCCTATGAAGTGAAGCTTATCAATCTGAAAGTTTCATTTTCTGATGATAACATATAACTTGTTCTCTATTAGTGTATTCAACATGATCTCAATATGTTATTCATGGTCCTTTTAATTGGGATAAAACACTAATATATCTCCCATGAAAAATACCACAAATGAATCGAAATATGGGTGGAAGTCATTATTCATTACTACCACAAAAACTAATAGCACATTTTTCGTACAAATGAAATAACCAGATACTTATACAAAATGTATCTACTCTAGAACATTATTTATGGCTCTTCTGAAGGTCTCACAAGTACCTGATGGTGGCCGAAACTAAAATATATCTTATAGAATATTTTAGCACCTGAAATATAGCCTATGAGTTTATCTGTACAAGGACGTTGGTATCAGTTATTAACTATAAGAAGGTATTATCGTTGGAAATCCATACAAAATTTGAGTTTATAATCCTTAATCTTGTTCAAATGGACAAAAAACCCCATTAAGAAGTACTAATTCATATAAAAACCTCTTTTCTATGTCCAATATGTTCTTCCTCAGTTCCATGAGCTCTGTAGGATTCATCCTATAAGGAGGATTGTGCACTAATTTCACTCATAGGTCTAGCTTGATGTAGAAAACTACCTCTCTCATAGGAGTTGAACTACATATGTTTTTAGGGTAAATGACCATAAAAAATCCACCAATGGAGGTAATTCCAAAAAAGTACATTCCTTAGTCACTAAAAATGACTAGCCATCTCAGATTCCACTATTCTAGTACCATGATGCTTGAGTCCAACTTGACACACATGGATAACCCATTTAATCTTATGAATAATTGTTATTCCTTTAGGTGATGTAATGGACACCCTCAAATGATAGTTATCGACATGTGCCTCATAAGGCACAAACTAGTATATCCTAGTAATGATGTCAAATCATTATATATTGAGGTCAAAAGGATTTCATATGAAGGGATATCTTCCCACCTTAAGAGGGGAATCCATACAATTAATTATTCTCTTTTATTAAACCCATAATATTATATTGAGAGTCATCAAACTATATAATTATTCAAATTCAAGGCCCAAAGAATCCGGAATAGTTGTAGATATAAAATAAGGTGAAGAACATGTTTCTAAAAATTCATGAAACTAATTTAAGAATACTATAATATTGCCTCATATGGTAAAAGTCCCAAGACTCTACCCATCGGGAGTAGACTACAGTAGATCAATATGTCCTGATCGACAACACTGAGATGCAAAATAACTAACCTTTGTAGGTATTATCTTTTAAAACCTATCCTCTATAGTCAGACTACCTTGGAAAAGACCACATCCTTGACCTAATTAATCAATATTTGACATGATCTTATCCTGATGTGGAGGTAAAAATCCTATAACTGATGGAATTGTCGTTATATATCCCTTATTACAAGGTACTGCAAGGGAAATTATGATGAAGTTATAGAGGTGAACCGTCTTTCCACAAGTTAGTAACTTGATTGGATTCATCATACACAGGGGTTTCCTAGGGAATGTTTTACCACCATAGTGAAACAGCACATATATGTCACTGTGTTTCATAAAAATGCTGCATCGTCCATGTGAAACCATGAAATTAGGCTCCCTGCTATAAGAAAAATCATATCCCTATCTCAATATTGACTACCATGGACCACAATTCCCACTTACCTATGTTTTTTCTCTATGATGATGGTTTTTTCACTATCTATGTGACAATGGCCGACTAGAATAGATCCACATTCGATCAGATGGAGTATCCAATATCATCATGTAACATTCTCACAGTCATTAATTGATCACCATTCAATGACAATGAAAACACTAACGATTAGTGAAATGGGATGAATAATCCATTATAGATATTTCACCATAAAATAGGTACACAAAAACTATATCAGAGTCCACTATCAATGTTTGTGAAAATATGTAGTCATTGATGACCATCTTTATGTCTTCATAAAAAATACCCTAGTGATGATCAGTTTAATAGATTACATCCCAAAAATATCTAAAGGATTCATGGATCATATAAGTGGTGATGTTGACCCTACAACCTAGAAGAGTCTTCATATGCTCTAAGATCAATAACATGGACTCTAGCCATGACTCAACAGCCATTGGAATTCAATCCCATGAAATGATTGGTTAATTTTGCTACTAAATATACCACATCAACTTTTCCATCAAAGACGTAGGTTATAGAGCTCCCTATAAATATTGTATGAAGTGCAAGATGATATCTTGAAATTGAGCATTGGAACCTAGTGGAGGAATAATATAAGGAAACTTTGTTGGAAATATAGGTGGTAATTTTTGTGGATTAGGGACCACAACCTCTGGAGCCTTGTATTCAATAGCCTACATGCACATGACTAAATGATGATATTGTGGAATAGATCTACAATTAAAAGCACAGATCTTAGATAATATTTAACAATAGATTTGATCAATGATAATATAAAATTTCTGGTACATAACCTTCCTATAAATGATTCTCTCCTAAATAGTTTCTCCTTATGCTTGTTCAAGGTGACAATAAATTTCACAAATGTTATAATAGATACTTTCTACTACCCACTGTGAAGATCATTTTAGGTACATGGTCTCATGTAAAATAGTATTAGTTACAGGTTATTGAGTTTCAATTGCAATGTATACAGTAAAAATATTCCATTAATTTAAAATTGGCATCCTCATTTAATGATAACCATTTCATTTATGTTTTACATTTATTTATGTACACAATTATTGTTATATATATTGACATCGTAGACTTTTAAGATGCGTTTCCATTCCCAATTTTCAAAGGACCATACTTTTTAGACATTTCAATTGGTATGTCATGTAATTAAAACATAAATTTTAGGTTCGATATGAGGATGCAACAGGGCTTGTATAATTATATGATTAAATGAATCACCATTCCCATTTGATGGAAGTAAATTCTTCATAAATAATAATTGGAATTCATGTAATCAAATAAACTATCATTTTATCTTGTAGGAAGATTGGTTCATTAATCAGACATCATATAATTGGTTAATGAATGTGTCATCATCATCCTAGAAGAGAAAACGCCAAATATATTGATGTAGGAATTTAATTAATCTAATTATTTTATCTGGTTGAATTTTTTTGTCATATTTCTATATATAATAATCTATTCACTCATTAAAATTATATACAATATAGATAATGGATGTAGTAATATAAATATGTCATAGTAGAATACAAGACATTTGAATCCATAGGTTTCTAATATGATTCATGAGATGATATATATTTTCCATATCAGGTCATGGAAAAAGATGTCCATAATAATAATATCATCAAAATTATTTTCCGAGATTTTGTTCTCAACCAATGGTGAAATTAGTACAACTGTAGTAGGATAAAACAAAAAAAACAATAAACCATACAATGTAATTTGAGATTCCCCTATATGTGGGTTAGGTACTCCTAGGAAAAACTTCATTACCCAATTCAAATACATCACAGTTTCTTTTCTAATATCCAAACTATATAACATAATGAAATTATTTTATGATACCACTAAGTAGAATCCTGACCTAGATGCCACTAAATAGTTCCACGAGCCGATTGTCCACATAACTTCAAACATACCTCACTATGTTCCCGAGGATTCTAGTTAGCATCATTGGCCTAGGGTGTGTATGTGAGGAGGGGATGACCTCATTTTAAGAGTGTAGCATAATGGTTGTTAATAATGATAAGTTATGGAAATAAAAATAAGCTTCCAATATATAAAATAGCTAAAAACTGAATCAATATTAAATAAAAAATGATGATAATGAAATGATACTATACAAAAAGTGATGTACATGGGATATAAGGGTACATAAATTTACAATATTCTAATAAAAAGGGAAAAACATCAAAATCTAGCTCAATTGGTATCTCGATCATATGCTCATTCCCCATATCCCATACTCAAACCTAGTACAATAGAAATATAATACATATAATATTATATTACTTTTTCTCTAGTATCAAAGATGATATCTCTTTTGTTACAAAAGGTAGTCCAAATAGTGTGTCAGATGTACTCATTAAACAACCACCAAAGGTGTCTAGAACATTCTAGTGTCTGATTATCAAATTAGTTGTGTGTGGGTACATAATAAATATATGTACATAAATAAATCCACCAAATTGGGATCCCCATGGGATTCATGACCGAAACTACCTACTAAATCTTAAGACAAATATATCTAAACCATTGTGAAACTATGCCGGTATATAATATTTGAGTTACTATATAAGGTATTTCTATATGAATTTATAAACATATTAATAATCGTAGGTCAGCTAGAATGTGTGTTTGAAAACATAACTAGGCCATCTGAAAGGAAAGAGTAAATTTGGAATAAACCAAATAATTTTTTTATCTTGATTTTCAACTCCAGTGATTTATAATTAAAACTCAATATTTTATTATAAAAAATCTATAGAGTTTAACTAATGGCTTCCTAATCCCATCCTAGGTGATCCATAAATAGAATCTCCATTAACTCACTAGGAGATATATAAATACCCATCCCCGTAAGATTTCATCCAAGGTGATCCATTTAAATGAATCCATACTATGACATTATAAATTGTGTAAAAATGACCCTCTGATTATATCCATAGTATACCACATAGGGGACCTAGAATCACTCGTGCCATGGTATAACCATATCACCCACCAAGATACTTAAATGATAATCTCCTACGGAAATGGTATTACTCATGGGTGGATAAGTGATTCTACTTATGAGTTCATCCATGGAATCCTATAATAATCCAAGTATCCACCCTTTACATTAAAATTTATTTTCAAATCAAATTATAATGAATGATGAGTTCGTCCAATGCTTCCCTAAGTCGGGACCCTTGTATTTCCCTCAACATGATGCAATGCCATGGATTAGGTATCAAGAACTCATACCATTAAATAAGGCTTTATAATATTATTAATTTTATCATGTTAGATTGTTTATTCAATAAAATTAAAGAATGCTTTGGAATAAATCACAAGGGCTGAAACACATGGCCACCGATCCCTTTTAGATAAATTAATATATTATACAAAAAATAAATTAATTTTTTCCAAGGTATAAGTATTTAAGAGTTTAAGAAGGGAAACCCAATGTGGTGGGTCATGATAGGTTAATAAACCCACAAAATTTATTCATGGGTGTTATATGGATCCACTAAATATGATAATATCATTTAATGCAATTGATAAACACTATAGAGGTGATATAGGAAGAGTCTAGTGCGGAGAAAAATGATGCTTTAGAAAATAAAATGGGACTATAACACCCTAATAAATTACAATAAATTTTTTTTTAATAAGTATAATTTTATTTACAGATTTTATGCTCACAGTACGTAGTTATCTTTCATTACACAAAACAACAAATTTATTTGAAGTCTTGTGTTACACACAACCATGAGTTTTACCAATTACGATTAGTACTATTATTTAAAATGAAAATTATATTCTAGCCATTAAATTTTAATTTATAAATAGGATTTACAAACTTATGGAAATATATGGTCTAATTGATTGGTTATAATTTAATTATAAATGAAAATAAAAAACAATTGAAAACAAAGGATTTAAAAAAACCTATTTTCTTCCACCCAAATGAATTTTATCTTCATAAATAAAATTAATTATTATTATTTAATGATATTAATGAAATATATATTATTAATAAATAATTTTTTTTCATATTTATCAAATGGATTTTATGGGTATAAGATAAAACAAATCCAAATTTAGGTAAGAAATTTTGTATTTTTCTAAAGGCATGTTTTCGGATTTTTAATGGTGAACTTGTATTCAAACTACATTTTGATAGTTTTGTAACTTTTATTTCAAAAAATGTACTTAATTTTAGAAATATGAATTTCAATATTATCTTATGGTGAATTATTCTATTATTCTAATAAGTTTCATTTTTTGATGAATATTGTGAAATAATAAATTTTATTTCAAATCTGACTTGGAATATAAATAATTAATAATGTTAAATTATATTTTGAATTATGATTAAAGTGATAATAGTTCAATTATATATAAATTAATATAATTAATGACATTGGAAAAATTTAATATTCAGTTTAGATATTATATATTAGAAATTTTTTGAACATTTCCACTTTAGAAACCCGCTTTCTCATCACCCCTACTCAGTTAATGTTAGATTAATTTCAACCACTTCATTTACCTAAATTTATAAAAAGTGATTATATTTTTTTGATCAGAATAATTTTAAATTTTTAATAATTTCAAATTAATTTTTAACCAAAAATATTAGTAAAAGATGTTATAATTGAATAAACTGAGGAAGTGAAAAATGAGTTTACCATAGGACTAAAATTTAAACTGAAGGGGTAAATTACCTAGAAAATTTTCAAAAAACCATTTTATTGGAATATGATGACCTTATAACTTCTATTATATATATTTTATAATTTATGAACCATACATGGAAAAAAGATGGATGTAATTCAATTTTTAAAAAATTTACCTATTTTCTACTCACCACACTTAGAAATGTCCTCCCCCTCTCCCCCTCTCTTAACACATATGAAAAAAAATCATGGAAAAACCCCACCATAATCTCAGATAAACATCTCTATCCTCATCATAGAATCTTTATCTAGTGCATACATCCATCTTAAAAATTCATTAGTTTAAACCTAATGTGGATACCTAAAGAAGAGGTAATGTTTTTCTAAAACCATTTTTTATTTATTTATCTAGAACCTTAATTTATTTTCACATCTTGATTATATAATAACATCTGTATGGTAAATATAAATATATTTATTTATGTTACAGTAATGACAAAAAATTGTCACACTTCCATCAAATGGATTATGAAATCAATGAATATGTGTACGCAGATTACCGCTCCGCAAACCAATGTCATTCATTTTTTCCATTACCACATTTCATGGAAGGGAATAATGATGGATATATTATTTTTTATTATATTTATGATATTAATTATGATTTAACTATTATATAATTATTATATAACTCATACCATAAAACTTTCCATTTTGTGAGAGTATGATAACATCGTTCGGGTGTACGATGGACAACCATCTCGACATGATGTGATTCATTAGCACATTACATGGAATATATTAAGGGTGGTTATAATAAAAAATTGAATACATATGACGCAAATATGATACTATAATGAGTATCTACAAATATATCATATAATTTTTTTCATTAATATAATAAGAAAATGGAAGTGGTGTTCATGCATGCATGCGGCCTACCGTATCCTTGAACAATAAATTTCATTTCCAAACACTAAATTTTATGGATTACTATAAATACATATATAATAAATATATATTATATTTACATAATTATTTTTATTAATTATAAGTTAAAATCATTATTTTTTTAAGTGGAATAAAGAAATAACAAGTCAAAACATACTCAAAATAGAAGGACCTTAACAATCGAATCAGCAAAAATAATGAAATACTGTTAAAAAATGGGTGATAATATTTTACAAAAGAATCATATATGATATTATAAATATTAATATTGATTTATTGTAATTTAAAAAAATTCTTAAAACCATTATAAACAATGTTAACGAGCATCAATATAAAAAGAAGCATAAGGTAAGGGATTTTTTCTCAATTTACATTTCATTGAAAATTATTTGTTATTATGAACCATTTAAATTTTATATGGTGTATATACAACATATCTGAAATATAATATCATTAATTACATACTATTGATGTTATTTTATTTTTCAATTTATATTATCTTATTCAAGTTGATTTATCTAGAAAATTATCATGTTGGAAATGTTATTGTACAATATCTCTTTATTTTGTTATTGTTAACATTCTCTTAAAATAATAAATTTATTGAAATAATTTTTCATTGGGAAATAAATCTATATTAAATATAAATTTTCTTTCTTCATTGATATGATTATTTTCTAAACCATATACTATTTTTTCATATAGTTTTTTCTTTGAACGATATTCTATTTACTTTTGAAATATTGATAAATCTGTATCCATTACTCAAATTTGATATTTAAAAAGGTATATTGTTTATGAGTAAATTGATTTATTTGATATATAATGAAAAATTTGGGCATGTATGACATAGTTTGTGGACCATATAGTAGTCTCATGGGAATAATCAGTTGGAAAATCATATGGGTTTCTATCCAGTATGTTTCAAACTATCCTTTAAATTTTATCAAAGTTAATGGTTCATTATTCATGGGAAACATAGCTTCAAATATTTAATCATTTAAAATATTGAGAATTCACTTATTATTAATATCAATGATATTTTCAAAATAAAAAAAATCTATGGAAGTATTTCATCTTAAAATTATTTATTATTCCTTATCCAGTTATTTAGATGGAATGCGTTTTCATCTATATATATTTCTATATTATTTACACACTTCATTATCAGTTAATTTATTACAAGGAATGTGTGTTTAATTATTTATCATTCTATATTGATTTTTTTATTGATTCAAGTATATTCCAATGTATATAACCCTTTATATGAATTTGATCTCATCCTTATTTCGTTTCCTTTTCCAATGATTTGAATATGAATTCGTGGAATGAGTTTCAAGGATGTTGAGCTATTACATTAATTATTCTTTATTTTCACTTCCAAATGTAATATTGGTTTAATGTTTGTAATTTAGATTTCCAAAACTAAAAAATATTTTTTTTCATTTTGGATTTGAATCTTGTATATTTATTAGTGTCATACAACACGACCCTGACTTCGAGCTTTAGGGGATGGGGTCATTACAATTGATATCATAGGCAGTTTAGTGAAACCCATGGAAATAGGATTTTGGAAAATATATATTAAATAACATAACCCAATGATTTAATAATAGTATAAGTATATGATAACATCCCAATTATATCATTTTTATTATTATGAGAATAGATATGTATAAATTTTTCAGTTTAAACTATGGATTTCACTAGTTTTGGGATTATGAATTATGTTTCATAAAGATATTATCTAAACAATTATATGTTATTTTTTTATAAATGGTACCTAGATATCTTAATTTAATAGATCCACATGTACAATGTAGAAATTTCCCTATCATTTAATCCAAAACCTAATTTATTGGAACATAAAAAATTATAGCGATATTAGGGAATCTTAGTCATGTTATGACAAATATTCATTCCCAAATGGAGAAACCTATTCAATAGTGAGAATATTATAATAAGGATCACTTTATTTGGAATAATTATCCATCCTTTAGTAGGACTACTAATCCAATTATATTGGATTAATGAATGATGCCTATGGGGAATATATTTATGATCATGGGATGTAATGAGAGAAAAATTCATGTTTGTGATGTTTTGTCTCAAAGGTGATGTAGAACAATGGTAGTAATTGATCTAGAATACTAGGGAGGAATTAAAAATAGAACTAATGGAATGAAGAACATTTAAGAAGACATTATTTGATAAATAATTCCCTCATGGGAAAAAATTGATATAAATTGAATGTTCAAAAGATTAGAAAATTGAATGACTAAAGTGTCATTGATTATGAATATATTTTTACAAGATTATCTAGGCATGCTACAGATTACATATGGAACCGAGAGTTCTAGAATGACCATTTATTGAATGTATTGAGACAATAATCCAAAGGGAAGTGATATAAAAATCCTTTTTATCAAATGATGAAATAGATTTTTGTTCCATCAAAATGGAGAAATAATTTTCTATACCTTATATATTTAAGGGAATGCATGTGAATATGTGGTCTTAAAAACACCATGAAAAAGGAAATGCATGAATCAAGAAGATGAATATGAATAAATAACCACCATGTGAGAACTATGTAAGTAATCACCATGGGAGGTTTATGAATGGAATGGGGTTTTTTATAAGTATGGGTAAAATTGATGTTATCTTAAATATTTAAAGGGGAATATGTAATAATTTTTATTCTATTTTAGAACGGTGAGGATATAGAGCACTATGTAAATGAATTCCACAAAATTCAATGGAATATTACACATAAAAGGCCAATAGGAGATGAACAGGCTTATGAGACCACTTGAACTGAGGTAGAAGTAACCAATGATGATGTTGAGGGTACATTAATCATATATTCAAATTTATCCAATGCTTTTTCATTTGATTTTGGAACATCGAAATATTTTTTTATGAACATTGTTTCTTAGTAAATTAGACCGTTCCATTTTTATTTAACATGGGAGTTTTCATTCAAAACACCAAATGGATGTATCTTTGGAAAAAAGATGTGCAGTGAAGTCACTTTTATTACACATAAACATTCTTTATTTGTTGATATTATCATCATAACTAATTTTTTATTTTATAAAATCTATTGAATGGACTAGATTTAAAAATATGATATCAAAATTTAAGGTAAGAAGTATATAATTTTGATTTGAAAGGAATATATATAATTCAAATTTATTAGGGAAGAAACATCATAATATGAGTCTTTTCTTGATCCCCCAATGTAGATTTACTAAATGAAATTAATATGGAGGAATAAAAGATAAAATTTATTGATGGGTAAGTAAATACTCAAATTGAGGATGTTACTATTTTATATGAATTCAATGATGTTTTTTTTGGGAAATTACATGGACACACTCCAATGTGTGAATTTAGTTTTCTCATTGATTTAATCCCTAATTTATGTCCAATATAAACTACTCCTTAAATAATTGATATTATAGAATTAGTGGATTTATAGAAAAAACTAGAGGATTTGGGTAATAATAGACGTATTAACCATATTGTTTCTCTATTGGGAACCTATATTCACTTTGTTAATAAAAAATAAGGATACATGAGGAAATGCATTTATTATATAGATATCAATGACATTATTATAAATAACAAGTATCCCCTTCCTCACATAGATGACTTATTCGATCAAATACAACAGTCCTAATTGTTTTCTAAGAACTAAATTTGTTATGGGGAATCAACAATTATGAGTAAATAATGAAGACATTACGAAGATTGATTTTTTGAATGAGGTATGTACATTATAATTTTATAGTAATTATATTATGATCTACTAATTCACATTATATATTTATGCCTTTAATGAAAAAGGTATTAAAGGAATATCATGACTATTTATTTTGTTTTCATTATGAAATTCTAGGGTATTCTAT
This sequence comes from Viscum album, assembly GCA_963277665.1. Lineage (NCBI taxonomy): Eukaryota > Viridiplantae > Streptophyta > Magnoliopsida > Santalales > Viscaceae > Viscum > Viscum album. The sequence continues at coordinate 457,796,945 of OY728161.1, read as the reverse complement.
AACATATGAAGACTATGATAATCACCAGTAGATTATTATTAGGATTCTTATAATAAAATAGGTATATTTTGAATTTAGTAAGTTTGTTTTTGGCTTCAACAAGTATCATTTCATGGCCTTATTATCTAAAAAATGGAATCTCAGTTGATACTAAAATTACAATGATAGTTAAATAATGTCCTACACCAACAAAAGTAATTATTATAAGTAGTTTCATTAGTTTAGAAGGTTATTATCAGCGATTCATTTTGAATTTTACAAATTTTATGAAACATAAATAATGATTATATGTAAAGGGTTTTTTATTTTGTTTCAGCAAAGGAATGAGAATAATTTTTCGATGAACTGAAGCGAGTATTGTCCAATGCTCTGATTTTGACTCTACCTTATCGAACTGATGGGGTTTTGATATATAGAGATGCATATAAGAAGGGAATTGGATTTATCCTAATGAAAAATGATACAGTTATTGCATATGTGTCTAGGAAATTGAATACTCATGAATAGAACTACCTTACCAATGATCTTTTATTGGCTTCATTAATTATCACATTGAAGATACTGAAAAAATTTCTCTTGGGAAAATTATGTGAGTTATACACGAAGCAAAAAAGAAATTGAATTGAACCTATTTTTAGAAAGATATCAATAATAAAAAAATTTGAGGGCTAGATATAATCAGGTATTATGATTTCCAAATACACGAAAAAAAAGGAAATGAAAATATGGTTTTGGATGCTTTAAGTAGTAAGAATCATGGATTTATAACCCGAACAAAGAATAAGATGGATCCTATGTTCATGGATCTAGTAAATATGGAATTGGGAATCACTACGAAAGGTATACATCCCTAGTTTTTATTTCAAGTCCATATTTATTGGAGAAGATAATGAATTCCTAAAATGATGATGAGAAATTTCATAACAAAAATGAATCCCTGAATTATGGGAAATTAAAATACTACATTTGTGAATATGCTGTCCTTAATTTTGGAAAAATATTATTTATTAAATCTATATCCAGGATAAAAATGGAATTATTGGATGATTCTCATATGTCAAATTTTTCTATAAACCCTAGATTCACAAAGATATACAGGGATTTGATAGATTAGTTTTGGTGGTATAACATGTAACGAGAAATTGTTAATTATGTGACTAGATATTTGGTTTATTAGTACATGATGGATGTTAGGTAGCATTGTAGAGGAGTCATGTAGCCTCTTCTTATTCATTTTTGGAAGTGGGATGACATTACTATATACTTTTTCATGGGAATACCAAAGACTTCTATAAATAATTATGCAATATGGGTTATTTTTGATGGACAAGGATAAACTACACATTTCCTTGATATAGATGAATTTTTACCTATTGGGAACCACTAAAGTATCTAAATTAAGGATGTTTTAAGACTTCATGGTGGATCAATATCAATTTTTTTGGATTGAGATTACTGTTTTACATCAAAAATATAGAAGAGTATTCATAAGGCTCTTGATATTGATCTTCATTTGAGAACATTGTACTACCTTCAAATAGATGGATAGTCCTAAAGAACCATTAAAATAATGAAAGACATATTGATTTTATATTATCTCAATTTTTTTAGATGTGGTATTAGTATATACCCTTATAAGTGTTTTCATATAACAATAGTTTCTTTTCAATCACTCAAATGGTGTCGTATGAATAATTATTTGCAAATAGATATCACACTCCAACTTTATGGGATGAATTTGTTGAATGGGAACCTGTAAGGCCATAAATTGTAAAAGAGACACAAAAAGGTAAAGGTTAGTCAGGATCACATTTAAGTATCTCATAGCCGAAAATATAGTTATGATTATAATGGGAGGAATTATTTGGAATTCCATGTTAGAGAAAACTTTTTCCAAAAATTATCTCTATAGAAGAGTGTTATTAGGTTCGATGGGAATGAGAATTTGTGCCCTAGGTAAATTAGTCCCTTTGAAATTCATAAAATAATTGGAGTTGTTTCATTTAATTTGTAAATTCCAACAAACCTATCGAATATTTCTGATGTGTTCTATATAACTTTGAAAAGAATGTAACTTCCATACCCAATGTATGTACTCTCCATTCATGAAATGGAATTGGAACCAGATCCCTCATTCGGTAAAGAACACCTCCCGATTATTAATACCAAAGAGAATGTTTTTTTATACAGAATAATCATAGAGTTAAGGGACCCTAGGGGAATCACAAAATGGAGGATGCAATATGGGAACTATAGTAAATTATGGAAAAGAACTAAAATCATTTGTTTATAAGGTAATAACCTTGAAATTTTGAGGATGAATTTTTTGTAGTATGTAAGTGCATAAAACCCTAATTAAATGATAATATATTCCATTTAAAATATAATTAATTTTATTCATTGATTAATATGAACAAAATACTGAGTCAGCTTTAACTACACACAAAAATGACTTTCTTTGATGGATTGTGTTACACACAAGACTGAGTTGTACAGAATACCATTAATATTATTATTTAAAATGAATATAATATCCTAGAAATTAAATTTATGGTTATGAATATTTTTTACTAACTTATGAAAATAAATTTTTGAATTCATTGGTTACCAATTAATTATAAATGGAAATAAAAACTAATTGAATTTAAAGGAAATGTTTTTATAAAAAAACTATTTTTAGGAACCCAAGTGAATTTTATCCTAATAAATTAATGTAATGACCCGCCGATTACCATTGGCTTGAGAGTTCAACGAGTCATTACTAGACTATAAGCGACATCCCCAAGGTGCCAACGGCTGGAAATAAATGTGGAAGGGTTTCCAAACAAGTGGGGGATGATTTTCCCATTTTGAACATACCATAGAGCCAACATCCATAACCAAACTAATCAAATAAATGATGGATGATAAAATCTACGACCACTCAACCCTTTATTTTATCATAAACAAACCAAGAGTACTACAATGTAAACCAACACTAAATCAGAAAAAACTGCGAAAAAAAAACTCAAAGACTACAAGACAAAAACCCAACTCCATGCTCCACAAGGTCCAGGCTCCAACATCACAAACCATACCAAGCATCATGAAGTAGTATGCGACACTTTACCTTTGCAAACATCTTTGTACATGACATCTTTAAAAGGACCAACGTGCCAAATCAGGGGGTGAGTAATGAAACTAAGTAGGTTTTCCACGATGACTTCTAAACCCATGCCTCTAGGATAAAACATGTTAGCACATTTATATAAAACAATTTATATAAAACTATTCCAAAACAGTTCATAATATAAGAAGTTCAATGCCAAAAACAATTCCAACAAAAACCATCATTCTCAAGATATGAAACCAATCAATGTTTCCAATAACATTCACATTTCTATTTAGCACATTAATTCCATTACACCAATCCACAAAACCAATCATTCATGCAACCTAGACCTCCCTATACTCGCGAGTGGTGAGTTATCCTTCCACTAAGCCGTCACTTAGTAGACTACATGGACGGGGGTACATCGCGACCTTATATATCCCAACCTTTTGATGGGGGGGCGTCTCACCCTTATCCATACCAACCTTTTGATGGGGGTACTTCTTTCTCTTATCCATCCCAATGGATATGAACACACACCACAACCCATGAAATTCCATGCCAAAACTATGTGTGTTCAAAACCATTAAATAAAGCATCAACCCATTTATTGAAAACCATTTCTTTTAAGTATCAAAACCATAACCAATTTAAAATCACCATTTTAAATTCACTTCAACCATCACTTTCCAAAAACACACAAGTTCCATCACCCATTACTACAAAGGGGTTTCAACCATTCGTTCACAGTAGATAAACAAATCATTTCAATCTAGGAAAACAAATTTAAACTAAGCCTTCATTTTCTAAGAATGAGGAATCTAGAGTGAAGCCACCTACCTCATCAAATTAGGCGAAACCAACCAACAGATGAAGAACACCATCAAACCCGAGTCAACTACTCCCCGAACCTCCTTAGATTCCTACCCATATTACCAAAAAAACCAAAACCTAACATAAAAGTCATCCACTACCTTAAATATACCCACCGCCATCATAGATCTAAGGATCCATCAAGAGGGAAGAAGGATACCTATGAAAACTAAAGGAAAAAAGACTTACCTCGATCAACCGGCCTCTAAACTCCAAGGAAATCCTCCAGATCACTTCCAAAATGCCTGGTAAGTGTTCTCCCACCTTCACCAGAGAGATATCCCGAGTTAGGGCCATCTAGAAGCCAAAAATGTGGCTTTAAACATATCTCGGATTAGATCCTTAAAAATACTATCAATGGTGACCATGCGCATGGTTAGTCTGCACGGTTAGGCAAATCGTGCGCTAACCATACAGTAGTCCCTGCTTGGAAGGGGCACTCTACATAGTCTCCTTGCATGGTTTTTTCAAACTGTGTGCACACCGTGCAGTCTCCTTTTTCCAAGTGACCATCACCTTCATGGCTTCTGTACGGTTTGGGCATCTCGTGTGAAGCTTGTGTGTCATCCCTTTTTTCCCTTTTTACACATTAAAAGTCTCCAAACATTCTCCAACCATCTCTCATATGCTTCATCTACATAAAAAGAATAAAACAATGGTTGCTTACCAGAAAAAGGGGGTACTACATTCTCCCAACCATTGGAATTTCCTTCCCCTGAATGTAGAAAACTATCGGTTGCCAGAAATAGTTCTAGCCATTTCTCTGTCATTTCTTTCTCAGGTTCCCAATTCTCTTCCCGAATCTGACCATGTTTCCACAAAACATGCACTAAATCGATTCTTTTTCCAGGAAAAAATTTATCCTGCCTTTCCAAAATATAAACTGGCATATATAAAAACGAATTATCTGGCTCTAGGTCAAATTGATCCCATCTGATCATGTGGTCAGGATTGGGTGAATACTTCTTCAACTGAGATACATGGAACACATTATGCACTGCACTGAACCATGGTGGTAATTCCAACCGAAACCCCACCTCTCCAAACACTTACAGTATCTCAAAAGGGCCTATATATTAAAGAGATAATTTTCCCTACTTCCCAAAATGACGATATTCAAGCCTTGGAGAGAATCTCAAAAATACATGATCACTCCCCGCAAACGACAATGGTCTTCGGCGATGATCCGCATAGGATTTATGATGACTCTATTACATATCCATCCAATTTTTTATCAACTAAATATTATCTGTTGTTTCTTGGACAAGGATCGGATCAACTAGTGAATTCTCACCTGTTTCCACCCACCAAAGTGGAGAATGAAAAGGACACCCATACAATGCCTCAAATGGAGCCGTGCATATCGATGATTGATAGCTGTTATTGTATGAGAAATCCACTAAGGATATGATCCTCCCATGAGCCAAAATATCCCTTACACAATCCTACAACATGTCTTCCAACATTTTTATCGTCCGTTCGGATTGTCCATCTGTCTATGGATGATACGCCAAATTCATATTCAACTGAGTCCCACGGGCTTGCTGTAATGATTTCCAGAAACGAGATATGAACCTCGAATGTCTATCTAAGACTATGGATACTGGTACACCATACCTCTTTACCACTTCTTGGATATAGATTTTTTATACATCTTCCACCATATGGGTTTCACAAATATGGATGAAATGGGACGACTTGGTTAGACGATCCACTATCACCCAAATGGCATCGTTTTTCCGGACCGTTATTGGAAGACCTGTAACAAAATCCATTTCTATATGATCCCAATTCCACACTGGGATATGTAAAGATTGTAAAATACCAGCTGGTCTCTGATGCTCTGCTTTAACCTACTGATAAGTTAAACATCGCGAGACAAACTCGACCACATTCTTTTTCATGCCGGTCCACCAAAACTGTGCCTTCAACACCTTATAAATATTCTATTTACCTGGGTGTACTGCCCATCTAGAATGGTCGTAAGCATGAAGGAGTTTTTCCTGACAACCCATAGGTACAACCACCTGATCTCTAAAACAAATAATTGAACTCCCATCCTGCTTCCATCCCTCAATGGTCTCTCCAGCTTTGAGTTTTGAACTGATTGCAACACAGTCTACATCAGATGTATGTGCCTCCTTTACAATCTCCACCAAATCATGAAAAAGTGTAGCTGAAAATAAATTAGCAACATCACCTCAGTCTTTCCATTCCATATGCATGTTGGCTAATACCGACATCAACTACCATTCATCCAAATCTTCTTTTGCCAACTGAGCATACAAATTTCTATTTAATGCATCGGCCACTGAATTTCCTTTACCCAGTGTATACATCTAGTCAATGTTGAAAATTTGATGATACACCATCCATCTCCTCTACCTCATTTTCAAATCTCACTGTGACAAAATGTGTTTTCAAGCTTTTGTGATCCGTATACACAGAACATTTCTCACCAAGGAGATAGTGTCTCCATGTGTTGAAAGCATGAACGACTACAGCTAACTCCAAATCATGTGTGGGGTATTTATTCTCATGAACCCTCAACTTCCTTGAGCCATAAGCATCCAAATGATCTCTTTTCAGGAGAACACAACCCAACTCTGATCCTGAAGCATGACAATACACCACATACCCCTGTACTGATTCGTGCATGATCAATATAGGTGTCGATGTAAGAAGAAATTTCAACACTTGAAAAGATATCTAACATTCCTCAATCCATTGAAATGTACTGTTCATCTTTGTCAATGCTTCCATAGGCGAATCTAGTTGTGATATGTCATGCAAAAAGAGTCAGTAATAACCAGATAGACTAAGAATACTTCGTATTTAAAAGACATTCTTTAGAGTTTTCTAAGAATGAATAGCTTATATCGTTTCTAGATCCACTGTGACACCTTTCTCAGAAACAACGTGCCCCAGGAAGCGTACCTCTAGAATCCAAAATTCGCACTTTGATAAATTTTCATAAAACTGATGGTCTCTCTAAATTTCCATCACTTTCTCCAAGTGTTTCTCATGCTCAACCCTTGTTCATTAATACACCAAGATATCATCCAAACACACCACAATAAAAGAATCTGGATATTTCTGAAATATCTGATTCATCAATTCCATGAAGATTGATAGTGCATTCATGAGACCAAAATGCATGACTACAAGTTCGTAGTGTCCATTTCAGCTCTTGAAGGCTGTCTTCAGAATATCCTCCTTCCAAACACGCAATTGGGGATATCTTGATCACAAGTAAATCATGGAGAACCACTGAGATCCCCTTAGTTGATAAAAATGATCAACAATGGGTGGAATTGGATATTTGTTCTTTATCGTATCTTGGTTAATCTTATATTAATCAACACACAGTTTAAGAGTTCCATCTTCCTTCTTCAAGAACAAAACTTGTGTTTACCACGAAGATGTTCTTGGCTGAATGAACCCCTTGCTTTCCATCTCCTCTAATTCCACATTCAATTCCCAAAACTCTGTTAGTGCCTTTTATAATACGGAAGGGAAATAGGACTGATCCCTAAAAGGAGATCAATCATAAACTACACATCACATTGATGTGGTAACCCTGAGATGTTCTTTGGAAAGACATCTAGAAATTGAACCACCACAGCTGGAAAACTATTTCCCTCAATCACTTCCAATGATGCCTATGTCAATGCTGCCCATTGGTAAGAGATCATTCCCACCACTGGTGCCAACAATCTCTTTGCACCATTATTTACTATCCTCTATGCTCTAAAAAGATGGTTGATTCCATCCTCATTCATGAAACTAATCGTTGTCCTATATCAGTCGATGTGTGCCTTAAACCATATATACTAATCCATACCTAGGATTACGTCATAGACATCCATATCTAACATAGATAAGTCACATTTCATCCCAGCTCCATAAACAGCTATAGCACAAGCTCTACACACGATGGATTGAAATTCTCTTTCACAAAGAGGAGTTTGCAGTTTCAAGACAGAAGGTATCATTTCCATTTTTAAACATAGAAAGTCAACAGAAAGAGAATAAATGAAGGAATGCAATTAACCAGTATCAAACAACACTTGCACAATGGTATAATTCAAAATAATCGTACCTCTCACCATAGACGGTCCAGATTGGTCATCCACAATCACCTATTCCACTCCATACAGTTTCTTTGTTGTTGCACTTTGCTCTTTATTGCCTTGTTGAGATGGCCCTACCAGAGGAGTCATGGTATTCCTAGAATCACCACAGCTAGCTCTGTTCTCCTGGCAAGAATGAGTTTTTTGTCCTCATAATGTCGATGTATAATATGCTTGTGACACCTGATAAGTGTCACATGCACCCGACCACATAGCATTTCTACAATAGCGTCGTAGATGCCCCATCTTCTTGCAATTGTGACATTCACTAGGTGGAACCGTACACTCTTGCTTTATGTGGTCAGTCGAACCATGTTGAATGCAACCTACTCTACTTTGGGGTCATGGAGGAAGATTCAATGATCCAACTGTCTGGTTCTGATTCACACTCCCACCTTGGATGTTGAGGTCCCACTTCTGCTTGTTCCCATCATTAGAGTTCCCAACCGTTTATGTGGGTATCACCATACTCCCTCCTCCCATAACTCATGAGATGTCTCTTTAAGCTACTATTGTTCTATTTACCATCTCTGTATAATCTGAAATATAGGTCAGATCTTGCATCGAGCGAATCTCATGTCACAACCCTGATTTAAAGATGTGGGCCTTCAACGACACACTTGCAGCAACATCATGTGCAAAGAACACTAAATTCATGAATTTATCTGAATACTCCATGACAGAGATATTCTCCTGCTTCATGCTGAAAAATATGTCATCCTCTGGATCATGAACGTGTGAGGATACAATTGTTAATTGAATAGTTCCTCAAATTCCACCCAGCCTAGGACTTGATCCACCTTAGCCTACACCATTATCTCCCACCACTATCGTTCAAGATCCTCCAGAATATACATCACCAACATTCCATTCAGTTCTTCTGGTGCGACGATGAAATCAAAGATAAGATTCATCCTACTCAGTCACACCTCCACCCTTTCTGGTTCCGAATCACCCCGAAATATGGGTGGATTATGATTCTGGAACTGAAAAGAATGGTCTACATGCCTTGACTCATCCCTCCGATTCTCCGTGTCCACATCCTAGAATGCTTGAACAATACTCTGAACCATCTATTGGTTTACACATGGTTCAGGTGAAACCACATACTTCGCAGCTTCTTCAGGTTGGTTTCTGCGTCGCCTAACATGTTCCATTTTCTATAAAAACAATGCGCGTCGTTATTTTCACTTCCTAGAAACTCAAATATCAACATTTAAATTTCAATAACATAATTTATCACATCATTATTTTTCAAACATCAAGATTTTCCACATCTTCATCCATTTTTGAAAACATCCAACGTGCTTTTTGAAAATCCCCTCGTTTTCAAACAACACCAAATATCCATTTTTAATAATCTTTCATTGGAAAATCAATTTTTTTATTTTTCAAAAAGTTTCTTCTTACCAGAAATCATAAATAATTCTTCACAATGAGATATGAAATACTAGTGGGAAGTCATTCCTCTAATGCATTTCATGCTCATCTCATTGTCTAGACCCATAAAAATGAGATATCCAAGACTCTAGAAGTGTATCCAAAACACTTATGAACCCAACACCATGGTAATGTGAAGTACATAATAAATGGGTTAGCTACATCATTTTATGCTATACCTTTCATGTTCCGACAATCCTACTATTTTCTAAGATTCCAACCCAAGAAATAGACAAAAATGAATTTCAACTCTGTGACAGAGAACACCGATGACCACTTGTTAGGAAAAGACCTAACAAGATGATACCATTTCTAATGACCCACCAATTTCCATTAGCTTGAAAGTTCAAAAAGTCATTAATAGGCCTTAAGCGAAATCCCCAAGGTGCCAAAGGCTGACAATAAATTCTGAAGGGTTTCCAAACAAGTGGGGGACGATTTTCCTTTTTTGAAGATACCACAGAGCCGACAACCACAACCAAACCAATCAACTAAATGATGCATGATAAAAGCTAAGACCACTCAACCATTTATTTTATCATAAACCAACCAATAGTACTACAACAGAAAACAACACTAAATTAGAGTAAATAGTGGAAAGAAAAACTCAAAACTACAAGACAACAACCCAAATCCATGCTCCACAAGCTCCAAACTCCAACATCACGAACCAGCCCGCGCATCATGAAACAATATGTGACACATTACCTTTTCCAACATCTCAGTACATGACATCATTAAAAGCACCAACATGCCAAATCTGGGGGTGGGAAATGAAAATTAGTAGGTTTTCCATGATGAATTCCCAACCCATTCCTCTAGGATAAAACATGTTAGAACATTTAGATAAAACAATTTATATAAAAAAAATTTCAAAACAGTTCATAATATATCAAGTTCGATGTCAAAAAAAATTCCAAACAAAAACCATATTTCTCAAGAAAGGAATCCAAGCAATGTTTCCAATCACATTCACGTTTCCATTTTTCACATTCACTCTATTTCACCAATCCACAGAACAAACCATGCATGCAACATGGACCTCCTTATACTCGCGATTGGTGAGTTATCCTTCCACTAAGACGTCAAATAGTGGAATACCTTGACGGGGGTACTTTACGACCTTATCCATCCTAGCCTTTTGATGGGGTGACTTCTTGCCCTTATCCATCCCAAAAATTTAATGGGGGTACTTCTCACCCTTATTTATCGAAACGCATATGAACACACACCAAAACACATGAAAATCCATGACAAAACCATGTTTGTTCAAAACCATTCAATAAAGCATCAAACCATTTCTTGAAACCATTTATTTCAAGTAGAAAAACTAAAAAAAAAATCAAAATCACCTTTTTAAATTCACTTCAACCAACACTTTTCGAAAATAAACAATTTCCATCACCCGTTACTAAAAAGGGGTTTCAAAAATTCGTTCACAACAGATAAACAAACCATTTCAATCATGGAAAACAATTTGAAACTAATCCTTCATATTCAAAGAATGAGTAATTTAGAGTGAATCCACCTACCTCAACAAATTAGGCAAAACCAACCAACGGACGAAGAGCACCATCAAAACCAATCCAGCTACTCTTTGAACCTCATTAGACTCCTTCCCCTATTACCAAAAAAATCAAAACCCGACTTAAAAGTCATCCACTACCTTATATCTTCCCACCTTGGGCATAGATCTATGGATCCCTCAAGAGGGAAGAAGGATTTATAAGAAAAATCTTGGATATGAAACTTTCCTCAATCAACTGTCCTCTAAAGTCCAAGGAAAGTCCCTAGATCACTTCCAAAACTCTTGGAATGTGTTCTCCAACATTCACCAGAGATAAATCAATAGTTAGGTCCGTCTAGGAACAAAAAATGATTGGATTTAATGATAAACCAGATTAGATCCTTAAAAATAGGATCTATTTTGACAATGCACACAGTTAGTCCACACGGTCCGACAAATCGTGCACGAAACATGTAGTAGTCACAGCTTGGATAGGGCGCTCCGCATGGTCTCCTCACATGGTTTTCCCAAACCGTGCGCACACTGTGTTGTATCCTCTGTCCAAGCGACCATCCCCTACATGGCATCCTCACTATTTGGGAATCCCGTGTGAAGCCCGTTCATCACCCCTTTTTTCCATTTTTACACTTTAAAAGTCTCCAATCTTTCTCTAACCATATCTTATATGCTTCATGTACTTAAAAACCATTAAACAAGGGCTACTTACCTGAAACCAGGGGCACTAAAATTAATATAATTACTATTATCTAATTATCATAATTATGATTATATATAACATATTAAATCATATTTTTTCATAATCATCTAGTTTATTTAATGTGAATAAGATAACAATAAATCCAATTTTACTCATAAAAAGATGTACTTTTTCTTATGGTAGTTTTGCGGTCTTTTAATAGTGAATTTTTAAAAAAAAAATTATTGAAACATTTATAAATATTATTATTAAAAACTAAATTAATTTTATAAAATTTAATTTCAAAACTACATTTTGTGTAATTTTGGTCTTTTATTGTGAAGATTATTTTTTTTACAAGTAGTTAAAATAATAAATTTTTATTGAAAATTGACTTTTCATTTAACAAATTTATAATGTAAAATTATAATTACTGATGGTTTTAATGTAAAATATAAATATATTATACATCCATTAATAAAATTAGGCCATTTAAATAATTTTCATATTTAATTCATATATAAAACATACAAAACTATTGAACATTTTAAAATTTTAGAATCGTTCTCTCTTTTTGTCTGCTAGATTAATTTTAATTTAATTTCATCAAATTATGTGATTATAATTGCTAAAAAGGGATTAAATATTATGAATCAAAATTATTTATAGTTTTCAATAAATTAAAATTAATTTTTACTAATGTAAATATTGAAATCAGTTAAAATTAAATTCAAAGATTAAGAGAAAATCTAGTTTACTAAGAGACTAAATTTTAAACATAAAGGATCAAAAAAACATTAAACATTGTCCAACACCCATTTCTGGCCATATATCAACTTTATAACTTCTATGATAGATAATTTTCATTGTTGGAGCTAATGGACATGGAATTAATTTGTATAGAATTCAATATTTTATAAATTTACAAGCTCTTCACTCACCATACTTAATAAAGGTCTCTCCATCTCCACTTATATTCACACCTCTAAATTACATTTTCTTATGAAATACCTTCCTAAATAACTTCTCCACGTTATTTACATAATCTTATAATCCTTATCTTTTCATAAATACAAATTATGAATTTATTATTGAGAACTTTTGGGTGATACCCAAAGAAGAGGTAATGTTTTTCCCAAAGTGATCTTATTTAATTTCAATATCCATATCCTTAAATTATTATTATATCTTGATTATATAATATCCCAAATATATTCAATATAATGATGTGTTTTTATGTAATGTTTATTACCTAAAAATTCACACACTTCCATCAAATGGGTTAGGAAATCATCGTTCACGTGTATGTCTCACTACCACCTCACAGACCGATGTCATTATTCCGTTACCACAATTAATGGTTTGCAATAATGATAGAAATAAAATTTATATATTATATTTTCAATATTTACAATTAATTATTTCTTCTTGATTAATTATACAACACATACCATCGTGATTTCTATTTAGTGGGAATACGATAACATCATTCTTATGTACGGTGGATTGTCGCCTCGCGAAGAGATGTAATTCATTCACACTTACATGAAATGAATTATAGATGATATTAATATAAATTTTTGATATTTATGATATAAAAGTGATATTTTATTGACAATATAAATATAAATAATTTACATTTATTTCGTTCAAATGTGAAAATTTTAAGCAACGTTCATCAGTACCAACGACCTACCACCTCCATGAACAATACATTTCACTTCCAATAACTAAATTTTATTTATCACAATAAAATAAAATATACTATATATAAATATGATATTTACATAATTATTTAAATTCAATATATTATTAAATCACGATCTACATAGGATGAATAAGTAAATAACAAGTCAAAATAAACACAAAAAACAAAGAAATTAACTCTAGAAATAGTGAAATTAATAAATGATTATTAACAGAAAGATGATAAGATTTGATAAAATACTCATATATTATACTATAAATATTAATATGATTATAGTGTAAGATTATAACATGATTAAAACTGTTATACATGATTTTAAACATTATTAAACCAAATGGAATCATATGGAAAATGATTTCATCTCAAATTATATTCCATTGAGTATAATTTTTTATTATTAACCAATTTGTCTTTATGTGTTGTATATACTACTGCTCTGACACGTAATATCATGAATAAATTACTATTCTAGGTATTTAATATTTTAATTTTAATTATCTCATCCAATAGTATTTGAATTGAAAATTTCCAATTGGTTCAATTTATTACACAATATTACATTATTTTTTGATTGTTAACTTTCTCTAAAAATTTAGTTTTTTGTAATATATTTTTATTAGGAATTAGATTTATAACAAATATTCATATAATTGGGTAATATATATTATTATTTCCTAGTCCTGATACAATTTTTACATATAGTGTTTACTTGTAATGTTATTTGATTAATATGGGTAATATTAAAAAAATTATATCTTTTACTCAATACTAACATATGATAAGGCTCATTGTTTATGAGCTTAAATGATTTATTCAATATATGATGAATGATTAGGATATCAATGAAAAAGTTTGGAAACCATTTAATGTATTCTAATTGATGCATATGAAGTCTCGGGAAAAACTGGATAGAAAAATCATATGGGTTTCTACCCAGTATGTTTTAAACCATCTTGTGAATGGTCTTTAAGGTAATGGTTCTATGTTCCTGGAAAATATGAAATCCATTATTTAATAATTTCATCCATTAATAATTCAATTATAATTATTATCCATGGTATTTTCATTATGAATAAATTATAGATGCATTTCATTCTTTATTTATTGATTATTCCTTATAATGTTATTAAAATGGTATGTGCTTTATACTATTTACCTTTTTATATTATTTATTCACTGACTTTTCAATTTATTGACTAAAAGGAATGTGTGTTTAATTTTTTTCCATTCCACAATGATTATGATTTATGATTCATGGTATATTTCATTTTACATAACCTTTTGTAATAATTTGAGATCACCCATTTTTTTATTTCCTCTGGATATGAAGATGTATAATTGGAATTAGTTTCAAAGATGATGATATTTTTCTTTCATGACGCTTTATTTTATTTTCCCAATATAATATGGGTATCATGTTTGCAATCTAGTTTTCCAAAACTACTAAACTATTCAATAAATTGGGTTTTTAATAATATATCTATGTCAATGTAATAAAGTAAGGCACTAATATCTTGCAACTCGAGTTAGGTTCATTAGAAAAGTATTTAGAGAAAAGAATGAGAACACCTATATTTTTCCCCTAGAACTATCATCATCCAGTATCATCCATTAGTTTCTTCTATGTTTTGAGAAAATGTAGAATGAAATAAATCCCTAAATATATTTCATATCATCTCAGACCAAAATAATACTAAACAATTTGAGATAAATGACAAAAGGAACAGAAATAAGATTCTTTCTATTATAGATAAATGTTGACCTGTGGATAAGGAGATATATATTAATGTAAGATGATAAGGAAGAAAATATATTATGTGTGGGAGAGAAACATTGTAAAGATAGACTAAAATCCTAAAACTAAATATATTCCCTATCAAAAAATAATTTTTTCTTCCTCTAAAATAATAAACAGGACAGGGAATTTACAAGACCTGTATATTTTAACAAATCATGTAATGCTCGGGTGTTTCTTCTCTTTAAAAACCAATTAACATAGAATAATGGGGTCTAATAAGATATGTGTCATGTATTTTTCTTATATCTAGTCTCCATTCTTACAGATACTTCATTGCATCAAAAAAATCGACTAGCCCAGAGGACCAGTCACTAAGGTCTAATCCAAAAATAACAACGCGACGAGGTTTTACTAGAAAATATAAAATAATTAGCACCTATCTGAATATATGAGACATTACATTCACTTCAAATTACTAATTACATATAAAATATAATAACATATAATTAAAACCATAAAATTATATTTTTTATATTTATAGGAAATCCAAAATCTATTCCCATCAACATACTTCAATATATTGATAAAATAAATAACTATATTAAAAAATTTATAAACATATTGAACATGATTTCCCATTTTATTTTTCTATTAATTCAAGTTTTAAATTTAAATATATTTATATTATACTTAATTTTCATAGAGTTAATAACTTTTAAATTATAGATCATGAAATATTTTGTCGAAAACTATAAACTATTTCAATGCATATAGTAATGAGTTTTGGATTTGGTATAGTGGATGTGTAAATGTAATGTTTATTTTAAAAAAAGAAATCTTGATGAATAATTTGACCATTAATTTTGATAGAAAAAGGGTTTTATTGAATATATATTATGTGATTTATGTCAAATGGAAATGAAACTAATATTTTTGTTTGAATCAAACACTAACGTTTCTATGTAATGACATTTTTAACAAATCCACATTGATCTTAGAGTCGTGCAAGGTTTTATGAAAATATAATATTTTTTTCATATTGATTATTTAATATTTTCAAGGTATTTCTTTTTGATTTAGAGAGTTTAATATTTTAGTTTTTATAATAATTTTTAGCGACTAGGTAAAAATAAAATACTAAAATTATTTCATTAATAATCTTCTATGGAATAAAATTTTAAAGTCATGATATTACCTTTTTATCTAAGATGATTTAATAAATTTAAATTTTCACCTCTAAGAAAGTGTCTAAATAAATACATTGTTAAATGATATAAATTTAAATTATAAGATATTTTTATAACAATTATATGTTAATATATATAAGAGAAGAATTTTGTGTTGAATATATAAATACAACATGTTATCTCATAAGCATTGTTTTCATAAAATCAATATTAAAGGAAACATAAATTTTTTTATTTAAAGTGAGAATAACATTTGATAATTTATTGTGATTTCATATAGAATATATTATTATAAATATTACAGAAACTATTGGTGAATTTGATCAAATTTTGAATGAATGAATCTCACATGGTAATTTTAATAATACAAATATTATTGGGTTTTTAATAAAAAAGTCACTGATAGATAAAGAAATTATTTATTTGATTTTTGATTAATGTGATCCATTTAATTACATGAGAATATATTTGGATGATATAGATAATAATATTAATAACTTAATAAGACATCATCTTACCAACACTAAGAGGGATGATAATTAGAATCTTTTTTATGAAGAACAAAATTATAAATTAATATAAACTATTGATCATAATACTTAACTATCAGAATAACCTAGAACCTTAATAGACAATCCATTAGATTTTGTGATTGTTAGTTTAGGTAAAGGTGATAAGATTATATGCAGTTCTAGGAATATAGATAATTTATGTATTATAATTTTAGTTATTGAATATATATTTATAGACAAATACATGCATGATCAATGTTTATTTTCATCTATAATTTAATAATACATTAATTTTGGGAAGAATATTTGAGAGTAATTTTATAGAACTAATGAATATCTAGTTTTAGGGGAAATGTTACTTTCTATAAATAAACATTATGATCCAATAGTGATTACATTGAATAAAGATAAATTATTTTTAGAATCTAATAATCAAGAAGAAGGAATATATTATGAATTGTCCTTTTTTAAACATTAATATGTTAAATGATATTTTTATCCTCTAGTAATTAAATTTATTATGAATTTATATATATTAAAATTGTTTATAATATTATCTTTAATATTTTTTATTTTGGATGATCTTTTCTGTTGAACAACCTTTCCATTTTCAATTATTAATTTTGTATATTCTATTTTTAATAATAATAATAAAAAATATATAGTATTATATAGAAAATAGATCTTTCAAATAAATTATAAGTTGTTTTAATTTATTAACTTGTTTTATTATAATGAAGAAAGACCCTAAATTTTTTTTAAAGTATCAACAAATATATTTCATGTCTAAATATTTTTTTAGGTTTGGATTTTATATTCAACTAATGAAAATATTTGCAACAAATTTTCCAAACACAACTTTTTATTCAGATATTTATTATTTCACTATTTAAAATCATTCAAAATGAATTTGATACTGTTTTAAATTAATGAAAAATATACACATGTTTTTTTAAGAATTCCTGAAATTGAGAATACTAATGGTAATACAACATTAATGTTTTATTATATTGAAATTGAAATTTATGGACCACTTAAAATATTAAAATGTTATATATTTTATTGATTGAATGTTTGTTATATTCTTTTACAAAAATAACACATCATTTTCATTGTTGGTATTTATACTTGATTTTAATCTATTAATAAGGAATCTCAATTTAATGATGATAAAACAATGTTGGGTTACCTTACATGACTTTTTTTAATAATATTATGTTGTTTCCTAAAACCACTTATATTTATTTGATGTTATCTTGAATTACCAATATTAGAGGATGTAGATTTTATAATAATATTTCCTCAGTATCATATCATTTCATAGGAATTTTTTTTTATTATTTTCCTTTTGAAAACAATATTATATTTCACATTCAATAGTTGATGTTTAATATCTTGAATGTCAAATTAAAAATCAACTAATTTTGTATTAATTAGTAATATTTTATTAATAAAATATCATAACATCACTATTATTAAAAATTATATATATCCTATAATAAATTCTATATAAAATCTAAAACACCCTATATATATATTATAAGATATAATTTATTAAGATATCATTCTTAAAAATGAGATATATGTGTTGAGTTTATATACACTATACATTAGTTGATTGATATATTCCGAATCTCTCATAATATAAATATGTTTGATTCTATTAAGAAAAAGATGTGTTTACTTATTTTATGTTTTTTAATATGTAAAAATTATGTTAGTAATGGTATTAACTGTTTTATTGATATATATATATTATTTAGATATATGTTTTTGTTTTAATTTTAATTGTATATATATTTTTAATTAATTTTATGTGACCTTCTAAAAAAATAGTTTAATATAACGTAACCAGTTTTATAAAAGCATCTTTTCCCTTTATTAATATTAATCCAATTGTTATACAATAATCTTTATAATAAATGTGATAATATTTAGCCAATGTATGATTACATATATTTTATTCCTTCTCAAATGATTAAATATTTGTAATATTTTCATCAATGTATTATTATTAAATAATGATTATTAATTTAGTTATTTATAATTTTTTATTAAATCATTTTCGACTAATATAGAGAACGAATCATTTTAAATAATTGGTAAAATATTCATTATTTAAAAATTAAACAAACTACCTTAGTAAATCATTAAATTTTAGTGAATCCTTGACATATGAATGCCAAATATAACAAATGTGGCTTTATTTTTATATTCTATAGATAATTTTAATAAAGATGATTCAAATAAAAACTTTCCATATAATATGATAAATTTTTTATGTTTGAGAATAATCAATATATTAGTAAATAATATCATACACATTGAATATTATGGGTTTTATTTGGTTGCATGAGATACTATGAGGTTAATTGAAAATAAATATAATTAATTTTGTCAAAATTTCCAGATGATTTTTAGAATTTATAATCACAATCTAAATTTTAATGATAACGGAAAAATAGTTTCATTCATTTATTTATTTGATCGAGCCAGGTAATTGTGTTATACACATATTGAAATGTTTATGTTCAATAAATATTTTATGGATGATAGAGAAATAATGTAGCTGATATAATGATTTAATTACTCAGTATGTTATTTAGAGGAATAATTAAAAGATTTTACATCCTTAAAAATATTCATACCAATAATATTCAAAAAATTATTAAAAAAACTAATAATGTTTCAAAAGAAATTAATATAATGACATTTATCTTTATTAAATTTTTCTCAATGATATTAAAATTGATCCATATAGATACATTTTTGTAGTTATGGTTATCTATAGTCTTAGAAATAAGAGTCTTAATTTTTATCTATATAGAAATATATTGACCCTTTATTTATTAAATGGAAAGATGCTTTTAAGAGAGATTATTTGTAAAAATAGTCATCATAACACTTTTTTCAATGATTTTTTTTCATATATTTAAGGATCCATTAATTAAAATTATTCCTATAATGGAGTATATTATTGTTGGGAATAGATTAATGAATGTATCACTTTGTGTGCAAATGGATAGACTGTTAATAATAATTGTAAGAATGAACATATTAAATAAATTGTAAATAGAATTGATGATTTTGATGTATTTGATGTATTTGATGTTTCACATGAAACTAGATCTGTGGTGATGAATTTAGTATTACAATATAGAAGAATGATTTTGATGTTAATGTTTAGACCAATAATGAATATTTTTCAAATGATGAAATTGTAGTTATTGATTCTAGAGATTATATTATAGAAACTATAGTTTGATATTTATTAATTAAATGATATTTTTTATATTATTAAGCTAGTTGAAAAATATGGTGAATCTATTATGATAAATTTTTTAAAATAAAATATTGTAGATAATTTTTTCTCTTTCAAGAATGAATATATTTAAGTAATAGTTAGTAGACGAATTAAAGATCCCCAAAAATTATTAAACAAAAAAGGGTTATAATGATTAGAATATGTATAATATATTTACACTAAAAATGTAATAAATTATTGAAAATACAAGACATAGATTAGAAAACCATATTTAAATGAATATTTTAAAAATACCCAACAAGAAAAATAATCCAAATTATTCCAATGGACCCTCAAAGCCACATCAATAAAATCCATTAATTACAAAAAATTTGATTCCTTATGGAATAAATATTATATACCTAAAAAATATAGCATGAACTAATTTTATAAAAAAATTATAAATAATGCTTTCATAGAGAAGAATTGTGAGTCTTTAAAAAAAATAATAGAAATAATTATCCAAGTATATATAGGTGAATAATTAGGTATACTATTCCAAATGTTTAGTATCTATAAACATATACCAAATAAACTGTATTTTTTAATTAATCATCAAAAGCTTACCAGTATCTTGAACTTGGGATTTATATTTTCTATTATGAAACCTATCTCATTCCATAGTTTATGATATGGTGAAATGATTTGAATCCCATTTAATTTCATGGGTTATGATATTGTTAACATTTTATAATTTGGAGGAACATGTATGCATTATTTTAATTATGTGATAGGTGGGACCAATATCTACCTCCAATTCAGTGGTTAATTATTTACATCTCATGATATAGAAATGATGGGAATGGGGATTTATCCCAGTTTAGTAGGGAAATTTTTCTTCTATAATAGTCTCGGGAGTGAACCATGACTTATATAATGGTTTGTAACGTGATCCAATTCAATTGTGACAAAATTGGTAGTAAGCCCTGACTAATATAGAGATAATTTTCTATGCATATGTGTTTTCTATAATTCCATGTATTATTCTAATTTTTTATATCATGTTTTATGTTGTTTTTTTCCTTATGATTCATGCCCTAACTACAAATCTTTATTCCCCAAAACGAGATTCTGATATTTGACATTGGGGTTGTAGTTTTCATATGTTATTATCAACATATCATACCATTATTTTAATGTTATACATATATATCATCCTTTTACCCTTAATAATAATATATGTTACATGCCATGTAAATAAAGAAGAATACATTTTCATATTTATTATTATTTGTGAATTAAATACTAATTTTACATTAAAGTGGATACTATGATCGATGGAATACCTAATACACAATAATAGGTTTCATTAAAATATTATGTTTCACACAATGTAGAGTCATACTGAAAAATAATAATATAATATTATTTTAAATAGTAGTTAATGTCGAGTCGTTTTATTTGTAGGAATTGATAAAAAAATACAATATGATTATAAAAAAATTTAAATGCTTTTTGAATTTATCAAATAAAAGTTAGAGGCTTAAAATGTGAATTAATTTAATTTTAAGTACAAATAGTATAAATTTTTTAAAAGGTCGATTTACAGCCTTTTTAGGGAGAAAATTTTTTAAATCTAGTTTTTATATTTTCTATAAGTACTATATGAAAAATAAAATTATTATTTAGAATAATAACATCAAAATTTACTTTAGGAATATTTTGGGTTTTTTTTGAAAAATTCTTATTTTAATTAATATTGAAAAATATTGAATTTTAATTCAAAACTATGATTTTTTCAAATTTATTTAAATGGTTATATTATCATATTATTTGGTTTTAATGTATTATTAGATTATATTTTTACCATGTAATCCAATTTTTGTCATTGTATGTATTTTCACAATGAAATTGGACTTATACAAGTGCCAATCTTTTTATAGTTATTATTATATAAAACCACTCTTTTTGTTTTAACAACTTGAATTAATTTTAAATTAATTAATGAAACTTCTATATTTTTAATTTGGTAAAGTATACATAATTTTTGAATTCAGAATATCAAATATATTTTAAACTATTTTTTTTATTTTTTCTGAAAACAATCATTTTTTGATGAATAGTGAAAACACTTAGTAGAAGTTAAAATAACCCACTTTTTAATTTATATGAAATTTTAACACTTCAATGAATATAAATTTGAAAATCTTGTATACATGGTTGTTATCACTATGTGAAATTTTGTTCAATAAGATTAAAAGACATTTTGATGAATAGTATTTTTGGACTGTTATTTACCATAGTTGAAGGTAAATATGGTATTTCAAGGTAAAAATAATATTATATTAACATGAAATTACCCTAACATATGTCTTAATCCTATTGGTTGATAGATTTCTGTCAATTGGCATTCGTGGTCAATTCTGGGACCCCATTGAGCCACATAAAACCGATAATGAAACATTATATTAATTAATTTAATGTAATGAAAATAATGACATAAACATATTTATTTTAGTAAATCAATTATTATATAGGGATATATAAATAATATATTAGAATATAATTATTCTTTTTAAATCTTATAATACTTCCTTCATAGTGGTATTTATTTTATTTTAAGACATCAAATAAATAGAATTATTTATGGAATAATAATATTGTAGTGTTTACCTCATTAAAGAATGTTTTAAATAGTTATGATTATAATGATTTAAAAAAAATTCCAAAACCTCTCCAATTATTATTGGTTCATTTTATTTTGAAGAATAGTGATCTTATCGTCTGCTTTAATATGTTTTGGACTTTTAGAAACCGAAAATGATTATATAATAAAATAATAGTTTCAAACATTCCAAAAGATCCCCTCCCCCTTTAAAAATCACTCACCTATAACCCATTAATCACACCTCTGAAACCCATTTTCCCATCCAAAATCTGCCTAATTAAGACCATTACACCCCCTATTCCTTTTTAAAAACCTTCCCATAGGCAAAAGTCCATTCAATAATGTCTTTTGGTTCAACCCCATGGGAGTTATCCGATTTAAAGGTACCATCTTTGTATAAATTCTTTTCATATATTTTACTTCTCCAACACCATAAAATATTTTTATTCAATTATTTCATTAAAACAAACGTTTTCTAAATATACTAGGTTGATTTTATGATAAGGATTGAAACAACACTTACACAAACCTCTATCTAAAGCTTAAAGAAAATTGTTGTTTCTATGGATGATGAACTAATGGCTCGTGAAACGATGAATGTTCAAATAATCTCTAACTTCTTCTCAAGGTGTCCATTATGATGGAATTTTATTTATATGTGATATATATTATATTTATATTATTTATATACTTTTTTATTTTTCATTTATAGAATACCTTTATGGTTTCCAAAATGGAAAAAAGTGATAATTTAATTTGAGGAAGTGCAGACTACTACCCCCTCAATGTGATATGAGTCGTTCATGCCATACCTAGAACATATAAAAGATAGATTTACTAATATTATATATATTATATTGTAATGGAATTATAATATACCTATGTATCATAATGTTTTCATTATGTTAAATACGAAATAGAAAAGAAAGTAGCGTTCTTGCATACGTACGACTTGTCATCTCCATGAACGGTGCAATTCATTTATTATCTCCATATTTTATGTAATATTATAAATACATATATATACATGATATATATGATATATAAGACATCTAAATCATGAATATCATTCTATAGATAATGGGATTTTGATCAGATGAAAAACATCTAATTATTAGAAGTTCAATTTTAACTCAAGTACCAAATATCGACAAAACAAACATTATTAACATAAATGATTACATAATGTATATAACATGTAACTAAGTGATATAAAAGGAATAATAAACTTAAAAAATGTTCTTAAGAAAGTACAAATTTACTTTAGATTATTATTATTGTGGTTAAAGAACGAATATGTGAAGTCGACCACGAGGTAAGGGACTTCGTCTAAATATCCTTTTATTAATGAATATTTGGATTTATACACAACATTCATTTATACAGTGTATAAAACCCTTTTTATTTTTAGTTCTTTCAAAGGTAATGTTTTTCTGCGTAGAATTTTTCTAAACAAAAAAATGGAATGTAACTTTTTAACATAAGCAGTGAAAACAACCATTTTTGTCTCCGTGAGTATAATTTGATATTTGGCTTCCTTAGTAAGTCGTAATGTTTAGAAAAGGAAAATAAATAGAATATAGACTTTTATTTATTTTGGTATTGAAAATGATTTTGAGAATCGATTTGTTCTGTTAATATATTATAATTTTATATTTTGATGGAAATGTCAAAATGTTGTCTTTCTTTTATATTTGTTTCATGTGTTATGAATATGTTATGGTTCATGGGAATTGTTTACGTATACATGTGCTTACGTGATAAACCTAGGGGGTGATCCCGAGATATTTCTCTAATGAATTGGGTAATGTCACATAGGTAAACATGAATGTTTCTCCTACGAGATTAAGGGAATATACTGTGATGGGTATTCAAAATGTAACTCTCTACATATCTGTAAAAGCTACAATGAATGTGTGTTGTTTATGCTACAAGATACATTTATGATTTGTGGTTACTATTTATTATTCATAAGTCTTATGATTATATGAAGTATGTTAAATAGATAAGGTTATGTATGTAATGATGGACTAATGTTTTATTTCCTTTATTTATAACCATTAGTGAGATTTTTATGCTCATCCCATGTTTTGAAATTTTTTTCGCCGGACATAGAAGGTGAATATTGTAAAAAATGGGATCAAGGAAAATTCATGCTCTCTAAAACATCGAAGGAGACATGACTCTTTTATTAATAGTTTTTATTTTATGAAAAATAGAAATGTAGTAGAAGTTCCCACATTATAATTTTTGAGATGTAATGTTGTAATTATGGCCTAATTATATAAACCAATAATCCTAAAATTATCCTCAATGTGAATTATTCATTTAACTCAATATTATATAATGTATTAAGGATGGGTCCTTATAGTTTGTATCTGATGTCAATTTAAATAACATTAGGAGTTATGATATAGTTAAATTAATTTATTTTAATATTAAAATGATATATCATTTAATGATTACCATGTTTATTCTCTTATGATATTTATGTCTTTAGAATGGTTTTCCAGAATTGAAATAGGGTAGCTATGATGGGATTCCATCAGGAGGTAGACAGCTTTCACAATCAGTAACCCGAGATGGTTGGAATCAGAACTGACCAACTTGTTGCAGTGGTGGAACAATTATATCCAGCTATAAATGGTGGTGGTATCCATGTACAATATCATCCAGATCAACCATAAAGGAACATGTCAGTAGTGGATCATTTCATGAGGCAACATCCCCCATAATTCAAAGGATCATCTGACCTTGTTCTAGAATAAAGGTTTTTTAAATCACTAAAAAATATTTTTTAAGTCATGGGATGTTCAAAACATCTAAAGTTTAGTCTAGCTATTTAGTATTTCAATGGTTAAGCCGATCAGTGGTGGTTGATGGTGAAAAGTATCAGTGATAGTGAGGAGATTTATTCTCTTGACTGGGATAAATTCAAAGGTATGATTCATGAGAAATATTTTCTTATGGTGCTTTATCTTAGGATGGAAAAAAATTAATGTAATTGTGGCAGGAAGTTGACTCAGTGGATGGTTATGAAACAAAATTCACTCGATAAGTAAGTTATTCACCAAATTTCATATGAGATACTGAGAGGAATATCAACCATTTTTACTTAGGATTAATGCTAATGTATCGAAGGGATTTATCTTCTAAAGACGTAAAAAGTTATGAAAAAATTGTTCAATGTGCGTAGAAGGTGGAAATAGAGTTTTCTTATGATCATGTGTTCCTTGAAAAACAACAAAATTAGAAATCAAGGTGGCATGCGAAAGGGAATACCTATTCAAAAAACCATGATGGTAAGAAAATTATGTTTACAGATTATCAAAATTGATGTAAAAACATTTTGGGGAATCTCTTTTGAATTATGTTAGGTGCTACTGATGTGGTGAAATGGGACATAAGGCTCATAATTGCACTGAAAAAGATCAAGGTAATGGTAAGAAAAAAATCTTATTTACAATCAGTAAAATATTTTAAGTGCACTGAAATAGGTCTTTATGAAAATGAGGGTCCAATAAAGAACTAAACCGAGGGAATATAGAAAAACGACAAAAATAAATATGTGGTGAAATTATTTTCACCTAAATCTACAGATGTAGGGCCATTAAATAAATTAGTATTAGGTACACTGTTTGTTTGTTTTGATTATTCCAATGTATTGTTTGATTTATGGTCTACATTTTGATAATTTCTAAGAAGTTTTATGTTAAATTGGTATTTCCATCTCAAGATATGGGTCCTGAAATTATTGTAAAAATATTGGGGGAAATTTTGAGACAAAAAGAAATTATATGAACCTTTCTCTCCTTGTGTGTAGAAAGAATCAACCTACAAACCTTATTGTTCTTCCTCTATTAGAGTTTTATATTATTTAGGGTATTTATTGGCTTTCTATTTGTCATGATATGATTGGATGCAGAGCTAAATATGTTTCTTTTCAATAATATTTTGAGTTTGTATACAATAATGAATCCTTAATTTTGATAACATATCAGGAAGTTGAGAAAACTGGTAAAAGATAGAAATGAATTTTTCCTTGTATATATTTTAGAAACTAAAGGAACTATTATGATTAATGAAGTGCAAGTGGTAATGAGTATCTTGATGTTTTTAATGATTTGTTATCTATATTAATACCTAATTGAAATGTTGAATTTACTACTATCTTAGTTCCTAATGCTAATCCAATTCCAAAAACCCCTATGGAATGGCTCAAATTTAACTTTTAGTGTTAATGAAGAAATTGTAGGTTTTATTTGAAAATGTTTTCATTCGACCAAGAACATCATAATGTGGTGCTCCTATTTTTTTTTGATAAAATGAAATATGGATCAATGAGACATTACATTGATTATAGAGCATTGAATAATAGCAATTTTATGAAAAAGTATCTTATTCCTTATATAAATGATTTTTTGATCAGCCATAGGGAGCTTAGTAATTTTTGATGATTTAATTGAGGTGGGGCTACCATCAGTTGAATTTAAATGAAGTAGACATTATGAATACCTTGTTTTGTTCTAGATATGGCCATTATGAATTTTTTGTTATGCCTTTTGTGGTAACAAATGCACCAACTGTATTCCATGATCTTATAAATAGAATTTTTCATGTTTTCTTGTATAAGTTTGTGGTTTGGATCATTGATGATATTTTGGTATATTCTAAATGTTATGTTGAACATTAAAGTCATTTATGGGTAGTCATAAAAAATTTAAATAAAAAGGAACTGATCGTGAAATTCAGAAAATGTGAATTTTGGTTTCAACAAATTTCATTACTTGGTCACCTTATTTCCAGAAATGGCATAATTGTTGATCCTACTGAAACAAAACATGATGAAGATTGTCTAAGAGCCTCAAATATAATCGATATCTTTAGATTTCATGGATTGGAAGGTTATTATTAATCTTTTGTTGAAACTTTTACAAGGTTATCAAGCCCACTATCTAAGTAAACTCGAAATGGTTTTAAGATCAAATGGACAAAAGGATGTGATGATAGACATTAGGGATTTAAAATAAGATTGGTGAATGCTCTAGTTTTGGAACTGGCTACCTAAATTGGTTAGTTTGATATCTACAGTTATTCTTTATTGAAAGGACATGGATGTGTCCTTATACAGAATGATCATGTAATTTCTTATGCTCCATATCAGTTGAAACCTCATTAGTTAAAATACCCTACACATGATTTAGAATTAGCTGCTATTGTTTTTTGATTTAAAAATTGGGAGGCATCAACTGTATGGAGTTAATTAAAAAATATATACCAAACACAAATGATTTAATTATATATTAACTCTAAAAGATTTAATCATGAGACATAGGAGATGGCATAAATTAAATAAGAATTATGATTTCACAATTAATTAATGTCTATGAATGTAAAATAAATTGTATGATGCTTTGAGTTGAAAATATAATTCTTAATTTACTATACTACATTTGGAATGAGATCATTTGGTTTTTTATTTGATGAAAATTGTTAGATAATTTGTTGGTACGGGAAAATACTCTGTTTGGTATTAGGTGTCAGTGCAATCATCTCTATTAGACAGAATTAACAAAGCGCAGATGGATGATAGTGAGTTGCAGAAAATGGTAGATTTGGTTCAAAATTGTAGGTATCCTAATTTTAACAGTGATAATGATTGAATTTTTTTATTTTTAAAGAGATTATGTGTGCCTTGAGATTCACAATTGAAGAATGAGATATAATGTGCAGCTCAATGTTCTCCATTTTAAGTTCATCCTGTATGTACTATGATTTATATAGATCATTGGTAGTATTACTAGTGGGATGGAATGAAAAGATATATTTCTGAATTTACAGTGAAGTGTTTGACGTGTCAGTTAGTTAAAGTAGAGTGGCAGTTAACAAAAGCGATGTTTCAATCATTAATGGTTCCATAGTGGAAATGGGAAAATATATAAGTGGACATCATTGTGGGATTAGCAATAAAATCTCTAAGTAATAATAAAATATTGCTTATTATTGTTTGATTGACTAAATCTGCTCATTTCCATCCTATTTGGGATAGTTTTTATACAGATCAACTTTCTCGGTTGTTTGTTAAATAGATAGTTAGGATTCATGGAGTCCCCTCTCCATTGTATCTGACCAGGATCTAAGGATTACCTATAACTATTGGAAAGGCCTTTATAAGTCGTTGGTTATGGAATTAAATTTTAGTACATCTTTTCATCCACAATCAGATTGGCAGTCATAAAGATCAAATCCGACATTGGGGATATGTTTTGTGCTTACTCAATGGATTACCATGGACGATGGGACCGTCATCTTCCTTTGGTTGAATTTTCTTATAATAATATTTTCCATTTATGTATTCATATAGATCCATTTGAGAAATTATATGGGAAGTAGTGTCGAGATCTATCTTTTTGGGATGAAGTGGGTGAAAGGATGTTGATGGGACTAGAATTTATAGAATAAATGGTAGAAAAAGGTCAGTTGATTCCAAAGCACATGAGAATAGCTTAAAGTAGGCATAAATTTATACAGATAATTAGAGGAAGGATCTCCCTTTCTAAAAAGGTGATCATGTCTTTCTCAATGTATCTCAATGGAAAAGTGTGAAGTGTTTTGGTAAGAAGGGAATGTTGATTCATAGGATCATTGGTCCTTATGAAATTCTAGATAATGATATATCAGTTGCATACCTAGTGGATTTACCTCTAGGTTTATCCCAGGTACACAATGTTTATCTTGTTTCAATATGGAGAAGGTATATTCCAGATCCATCTCATTTTTGGAGCCCCGAGGTAGAATAGTTGGAATAGAATCTCTCTTATTAGGAACAAGCTGTCTAGATTATTGACTGAAGAGAGCATGTGTTTCAGAATAAGGTAATTCATAATGTAATGTTTTTTTTAAAAAAATCATATTTTTTATGATAAAATATGGGAATCTGGAAATTCTATGTGTGATAAATACCGCCACTTATTTTATAAGTGAATAGAAATTACAAAGGTGCAATTTCAAAAAGGGTGTAATGATGAAACAACCCAAGTAAATAAATAATAATACTTTTTCATATTTATTAAAATTTGGAATTAAATATTAAATTTACTTTAAATGGGATGTTATGATCGATGGCACACCCGATCCACAAGAACAAGTTTCTTTGAAATCTTTTGTTGCACTCAATGCTGAGTCATACAAAAAAATAAAAATATAATATTATTTTAAATGCTAGTTAGCACCTAGACATTGTATTGGTGGTAATGAATAGATCTAACTAAAAAATTATTATTATGTTGGTTAAATGTTTTTACATGTATCCTATAAAATTTAGGGGCATAAAATGTTAGTGATTCTTATTTTAAGCACAAATAGTATAATATTTTTTAGGAGGTCGATTTACCTACTATTGATAGAGAACCATTTTTAAATATAGTTTTAATAAATATTATATGATATGTTTGAAAAATTAAAATTCTTCTTGATCTTTAGAACATCAAAATTTACTTTGGGAAAAATTTTCATATTTTTCTGATAAAATTCATTTTTAATGAAAATTGAAAAATACTATATTTTAATTCAAAACTGCTCGTTAATCAAAAATTTTTATATGGTTACATTATCTAATAATTGGTTATAAAGTTTAATTATATTTTATTTTTATTATTTAATCCAATTTTGGACATTAAATGTAATTTCACTTTGAAATTGGACATAAATAAGTGTCAATATTTTAAAAGATATTATTTTTAAAAACACATTTTTTGTTTTAACAACGGTAATTAATTTTTTATTAATTAATTTAAATTTTATGTTTTTAATTTGGTAAAATAGAAATAATTTTTTAACATGTAACATCAAATATAGATTAGGATGTTTTTGTGGTATTTTTCGGAAAACAATCATTTTATAATGAATAGAGAAAACACAAAGTAGTTGTTAAAAAACCAACTATTTCTTTTAAATGAAATTTTACCACGTCTATGAATTGAATTTTGAAAATCCGACATACATGTTTGTTATAATTAGGTAAAATGTGGTTCAATAAGATGAAAATATTTTTTTTATAAAATTAACATTTGCCTTTTCTTTTTCGCAGTTAACTTTAAATAGAGTGATTTTAGGTAAAAAAATATTATAATTATATTAAATTACCATAACATGTGTCTTAATACTATTGGTTGTAACATTTCTGACCATGTTCATCCTTGGGTCGATTTTGGTACCCAATGGATCTACTTAAGAGTGATGAAGACACATTAGATTAATTAATTTAAAATAATGAACAAAATGTCATAAACATATATATTTTAGAAAATCAATTCATACAAGGGGATATATAAATTATCTATTTGACAATAAATATTAACTTCAAATCTCAAAATATTTCATACATCATGGTATGTTTTTATAATTTTAAGAAATCAAATAAATAAAAATTTTACTTTACAATAATGATGTAGTATTTACCTCATTAATAAACGATTTAAATAATTAAGATTAAAAACATTAAGAAAACATAAAAAACCTGTCCAATTTTAATTGGATGATTTTATTTCGAACTATATTCATCTTATCTTTGATTTCAATATGTTTTGGACCTTTATAAATTGAAATTCATTATATAATAAAATAATAGTTTCAAACCATCCAAAAGAGCCCGTCCTCCTCCTTATAAAAATCCCTCGCGTATAACCCATTACTCACACCTCTAAAACCCCTTGGATCGTCCAACATCAACCCAATTAATCTACCTACATCCCTATATTCCACTTAGAATCATTCCCTTAGGTATAAGGCACTTCAATAAATCCTTTTGGATCATACCAAAAGGAGTAACCTGATTTAAATGTAGTATCGTATCTTAAATTCCATTATTTTATTTTACTTATCGAACCCCATAAAAGAATGTTATTATTTTCCTTAATAACAAAAATAGTATCCTAAATATACTAGGTTTTTTTTATTATAAGGATTTGAACAAAAATTACACACACATCCATCTAATGGGTAATGAAAATACAATTTATGTGGACGACGAACTAATGCCTCATGAAATGATGATTGTTCAAATAATCTCCAACTGCCTCTCATGGAGGCCATTATGATTGAAGTATATTTATGTGTGTTAAATACTATACTTATATTGTCTCTATACTTCTGTATTTTTCATTTATATCATTCCATTATGGTTTCTATAATGGGTAAATGCGATAATTTCATTGGAGGATGTGCGGACTACCAGCCCCTCAAAGTGATATGACTCATTCATGCCATACGTAGAACTTTTAAAAATGGAGTTACTGATATTATATAAATGATATTATATTTTAATTATAATATACACGTATATCATTCTGTTTTAATTCCATTAAATACGAAAAATAAATGAATGTGCTGCTCATGCGTACGTACAACTTACCAACTCCATGATCAGTGCATTTTATTTATTATCTCTAAAAGTTTTGTAAAATTATAAATAAAAATTTATACGGGATATATATGATATATATGATATCTAAATATTGAATATAATTCTTGAGATACTGGTCTTTTGTCCTCATGAAGAACTTGTTATTTTAAGAAGTTCAATTCTAACTTATGTACCAAATATCTACAAGAAAACCATTATAAACATAAATGATTAAATAATGTTTATAAAATGGTAATAAGTGATATAGAAGGAATAATAAACATTAAAAATGATCTTATGAAAATAGAAATTATCTTTTGTTTATTATTCTAGAGATTAAAGAATGAACAGGTGAATTCAGACACGAGGTAAGGGACATATTCTAAATCCACTTTCATTGAAGCATATTTTGATTTATACAAAACATTATTTTATAGGGTTTATAAATCCCTTTGAATTTTAATTTCATTCAAAGAGAATTTTTTTCTATGTAGAATTTTACTAAACAATAAAACTGATTGTATGTTTTTATCATAAGCGGTGACAACAGTTGTTTCCGCAATCGCGAGTATAATTTGATCTTTGGCTTCCTTACCATGTCGTAAATTTTTAAAAAAGAATATAAATACCATATAATATTTTACGTATTTTTTTATTGAAAGTTGTTTTGATAATGGATTTTTCGTGTTAATATATTTAAATGATATTTTTTGATTGAAATATGGAATTTTATCTTTCCTTTATATTTGTTTTATGTGTTATTTATATGTTATGGTTTTTTGGAATTTTTTACGTATATGGGTGGTTCTGTGATAGACAAAGGGCGGGTGATCTCGAGATAGATCTCCATTGAATTGGGAAACATGATAGAGGTAAACATGATTTTTTCTCCTAAGAGATTTAGGGAATATACTATGATGGGAATTCCAAATGCAACTCCCTATGTAGCTGTGAAAGCTAAAACGTAAGTATGTTATTTATTCCACAAGTTACATTTATGATAAGTGATTACTATGTTTTCTTCATAAATACTATGATTTCATGAGGTATGTTAAAGATCTTATGTTATTCATGTATTATTGAACAAATGTTTTTTCATTGTTTTATAACCCTTACAGTGCTTTTTATTCTCATTCCAAGTTTTTAAAGGTTTCAAATAGGACATAAAGATGAATAGGGTCAATGATGAGATAATGGAAAAGTCATGATATAAAAAACAAGGAACAATACATGTCTAATTTTATTATGAGTTTTAATTTTTTGAAAAAAATTGAAATTGAGTAGAAGTGTCTACTTTGAAATTTTAGAGATGTTATGTAACAGTTATGTCATAATTCTTTAAAACTCTAAATCTGAAAAGATCCTCTATGTGAATTGTTCATTTGATTCAAGATTATGTAATGTTTTAATTCTGGGTCCTTATAATATAAACTCTCCCTTTCTTATGATTTATTTCCAAATTTTATAAAGAATTGTTTTTAGTATGGTATGTTTGTGAAGAGTACAAAATGATATGATATATATGTGATATTTTCATGATCAATCACTAAATTACAAATTTTTTTACCTAGTCAATTATGAAACTAATCTATTATGGTCCTCAATCATGTTTTTTTTAATGTATTGAATATTCATCCAAAAATATTAAAAATCCATTTGTGAAATGATCTGCTGATATATACGGTAACAAAAGAAATTTTATTTATCATTTGGAAACTAGGATGAGAAAAAATTAGTGACATACCTAGGGATATTTTTTTTATTTTTTCAGGGATATTTTCAAGGATAATATATTAGTGAGACAATTTAATGGAAATGCACTCGACTTTTAGTAAATGATACACTACATAAAAATGGAGAATACACACCCCTTGAAAAGGGTGATAGACAAATGTGGTTGCAACCCTAAAATACCGCCTACCTATCCTACCTACCCCTTGATCACAACCCACCACACCCCATAAAAATCGTACCCCTACAACCATGACCACTTCCCATCATATCCCTCATCATGCCCATTGTATCCCTCTCCAACTCCCCTCTCCAACTCCAACTTCGAATCCGGATCCAGATCCCACTTCCACCCTCACCCCACTCCCCACCTCTACCATTGCCTCTTCCTCCCCAGCTCTCATCTCCCTCTCCCTTCCTGACCCTTCTCTCTACTTTTGCCCATGAATCCCTCCCAAACTATCCTTACAATTCCACCTTCCCTTCCTAAAAACTCGATTTGGCATCGTCTTATCACCGAACAGCATCGAAATCCAATGTTAGTAGATCACTATCAATCTTACCACATTCATCACCTTTTCTAGTCCAACCAAAATATTGTTTCTTTGTTTCTCAAGATCCATTTTATGTATTCCAACAATGTTCCTGATCGTTAGTCGATCTACATCATTCAGTGATGATGAGTATACCATAAAAAATATTATTTCCACCTGACATCAGGTTCAACCAATGTGCTCAGTGTTACGTATTCATCTCTGGTAGTATGCATTCTTCAGAACAAACAACCATCATCACATAAAACATATAATTGTTTATTAATTGATTCCACTAGACCCTTGTAATTTATTATTTATTTAATTACTCTTTTTAATTTTTCATGAAAATCTCATTAG
Source organism: Viscum album (assembly GCA_963277665.1). NCBI lineage: Eukaryota > Viridiplantae > Streptophyta > Magnoliopsida > Santalales > Viscaceae > Viscum > Viscum album. Next base: position 457,762,120 of record OY728161.1, on the reverse strand, counting down.
TTATGGGTTTCTTAAGCGTAATGGATGTTTTTTTGGAAATATGTAGCATGGAAATAGAATTTGTATGAATATTCAAATTTTCAAAAAGTTTTATAAATATAAATATAATTTCCATATTTTTGGTTTAACTATGAAAAAACATGTTTCATAATTATAGCCTAAGGTATTACCAATGTTTTCCTTCAATTGTTATTGTATTCATTTCATAATGTTAGAAAACAATAAATTTTTTGATAAAAAATTTTAGTATATTTTTTTATATTTGGATTTAGATACCCTTTGTGATTTTCATTCATTCATCCTACGAGACAGATAAATAAAAAATCATCAAAATTATGAAAACTATGAATTTAATGATGTTCACATTGAATATACATATAAAAACTGTGTTGATGGTATTGTTGAAAATATGGAAGTTGACTTTTTAATATTACTTCCATGACAAACATTTTCTTCACCTCGAATTAAATACATTTTCTACCATACTTCTCATTTTTTTAGTGTTTTTGTGTCCCTAGTTTTACATTCTATTTTATCCCCCTAGAGGAATACTATTACTAATTATCTACACAATTATTTGTTGTTTTTGAACTATTTGTATGTATTACCATCATTATTATTATTTTTGAAACCATGTGTATTTATTACAAACATCACAATTTGTTTTTTAGGAAACATGTGTTTATATTATTTTAATATTAATTGGGGTTCATTTTAAATTTTAGGAGACTATTTGGAGTAATATTATTATATGATATTTTTTATTATTTCATTTTTGGAATAAATTTTTTTTTACCACTTTCAACATTCTAATTTTTAAGGGAAATTCTAATGATTGTATTCCAACACTTGATAAGTTTCATAAAGAGATATTTTCAATCATGAAAACCGTAGAAATGATGATATAAAATTCCAAAAAAAAAAATTTGTGACTTAAAATTGGGAGAAAACTATGTTATATATCTATTTTTCACAAGATTCAAATAAAATCATCCCTGATAACCACTAGAAAATCCCCTAACCCCTAACTAAATTCCCCTTATCCACTATATATCGACCCCAGCTTCTCTTGTGTCCCATTCATTCACTTGATAAAACATGCAGTTTATAATCTCTCTATCTCAGTCAGTTAATATCATTTTTTAGATGGTAGGTTGAAGAAAATAATGTATATGGTTTACCTTTTTATTGGGAATCATGAAAAAATTATTACACCAAAAACCATTATTTTATAAGGTTCGTTAACATTTTTTATTTCATTTTCTAATTCTTACCCATCATATATTGATTTTATTAACATACATGGAAGATATCATAGTATGGGTTACATTTTTTTCATCTGTATTGGACTTAATTTTTCTCTATACCGAATTCAGCATCTATTCATCCTCGGTGCATTAGTTTATTAGAAAAGTTTTATTTTATATTAAATTTATTTTATGTTTACTCTTTAATGATAGATCATTATAAATTTTTTTTACAACTCTAATAACAGTCTTCTTTGATTACTACGTTTTCATTAAATTAATTTGAATACATTATTTTATTTGTTGTTGATGTTTTTAAATAATTGGGTTATATTAGCATATTCTATTCAATAACATGACTATTATATGAAGTCTTTTCATTTATAAAAATTAATCTTTATTTTTTCCATTTTTTGACAAAACAACATAATGTTTTATTTTATTTTATGTCATTTTTAAAAAAAAAGTTTTTATTATTGTGACACATTACCTGATTATTTAATAGACTAATATATATTTTTTAAAATATCATTTCTTTACTTAGACTGTGATATGTAACTTTCCACTCATTTTAATAACACATTTGTTATTTTAATTTATCTGAAAGAAGTTTTTTTGTGAAATTATAACAATGTTGAGTTGTTTAAGATGATTAACATTAATAATTTTACACATGAATACTTATTATTTATATACAATTTTTCACAAAATAATTGACACTAATTGAATAAATATAATTTATTTCAATATATTCTCATATAAATAATAAAATCAAATATATTTTTATATTGATTCAAATTGTGTATCATAATTATCTACCATGGATAATAAATAAACATTTATTAGGTATATTTCAATATTTCAAATTGGTTTCTTTTCTTTTTCTCAAGTTCACATACTTATGTTTTACTCTATACAGGTGTTCTTTTATATTTTTACATTTTTTAAAAATTATCATATTTACAATATATCAAACTACTTATGTTTCACAAATGTGGAAAATTAATCAATTATTGTTGATAATATCATACTGAAATTAATGTTTCTCTATTCCATTATCATATTAAACCCAATTATATTTAATATTGTAATTTTATACTACTGACATATAATGAATGATTTTATATTTTTCTATATGGATTCATTATAGATTGTGATTTTAATCTTTTCAAATTGATTTCATTGTAATAATAACATTATTTTTATTATTTTATATAATTATATTATATCCAATATTAATTTTTTTTATTGTTTTATTGTTCAAATATTTACTTTTTTTATATAAAATATATTAAAATTAATGTATAATATGTTATTATCAAAAAAGAACTTTAGGTTTTCGTTAACAACAAGGATTTAATTGTTATTAATTTTTTATAGATTATTCATATTCTAATTATTTTCATATTCATTTGAAAAAGATGTTTTTAATACACATAATGAAGTATAATTTTTAGTTTATTTTAGATAACCAAATAAAATAAATATTTTAATTAATTAATCATTACTTATTTTCTATATAATGATCATGGTTTCAAAAAAAATTAAAAAATTGTTCTCTTTTGAGATAGGTAGCTTCATTGAATGAATACATATGTGTTGGGATATGGGAATTGGATGATTTGATTCAAATAATTTCATGGGGGGTTATAATGGAAAAACTTGAAAAATCATTGTTGTAGTGGGCATGTTTCATTACTGTTTCATAGTAAGATTATGTAATGGAAAAATAAATTAAATATAACATTGTATCATAGTGATAAATACATTATGTTATATAGTAATCTATTACATAAAATATAATAATTATATTCTTTATTGATTACACCATATTATTTATTTAAAATGTCATGAAATTCATGAAATACTGATTAGATAGATGATTTGATGATTGGTGTTCTTTTTATTATCTTTATGTTTCATTTTGATTTTGAAATTATTTATTTTTACTCTCACATTTTTTATTTTATCTATTTTAAATTTTTATTATTCACTTATCTTTTTATAATGGTTTTCTTATGGTTATTCTTCATGTTTTTATGGTGTTTTTATATTACAGTGTCAACATATATATGATCATTATTTATATATTATTTATTAAAAAATTCTTACTTGGGGTTATATATATTATAATAATGACTGTATATATAAATTTTAATGTAAATAGACTTTCTACATTTTGATAAAAAAATTAATTTTTAGACATCAAATAAATAAAAATATTTATGACACAATAATGATGCTGTGTTTACCTCATTTATGAATGATTATAATAAATAGGATTATAAATATTAAAAAAATATCCAAACCTGTCCAATTATTATTGGATGATTTTATTTAGAACATTAGTCATCTTATCTTCAACAGTAATAAGTTTTCAACCTTTTGAAACAGAAAATCATTATATAATAAAATAATAATTTTATGCATTCCTAAAGAGTCCCTCCTCCGCCTTTTAAAAATCCCTCACTTCAAAACCATTCTTAACACTTCTAAATCCACAATGGATCATTCAACCCCTATCAAATTTAAAACCCCGACATCTCTATACACCTACTAGAGTCCTCCCTCTAGGCATTAGTAAATTAAATTAATCCTTTTTGTCCAAACCAATGGGAGATACCTGATTTAAAGGTAACATATTATATTAATTTTTTTTGTTTTATTTTACATATCTAACCCCATATGAACTTTTTATTCCATTATATTATAAAAAAAGAATTATCCTAAATATTTTATATTTTTTTATGATTATTGTTCGAACTACACTTACACACACCACCATCTAATGGGTAATGAACATACTCTTTCTGTGGACGGCGAACTAATGCCTCACGAAACGATTATTGTTCAATCTTCTCCTACCACCACTTATGGTGACAATTAAGATAGAACTTTACATATATTTTATATATGTTATAATTTTAGTTTTTCTATTCTTCCATATTTCTAATTTATAGAATACATTTTTGGTTTCCATAGTGCGTAAATACAATAATTTCATTTGAGGAAGTGCATACTACAACCCCCTAAAAAATATATGATTCGTTATTTCATACGTGGAATGTATAAAGGATAGAGATAATTTAATTATATATGATATTTTACTATAATTATAATATACCAATTTATAATTACAATTTCATTTAATTAAATATGAAATAGAAATTAAAGTAACGTACATGCGTACGTACGACTTACCATCTCCGGGAACTATTCATTTCTTTTCTTATCTCAAGATGTTATGTATAATTATAAATTCTTATATATAATAGATATATAGAATATATATGATATATAAATCATGAATATAATTCTGTAGATAATTTAATTTCAGCCACATAGAAATTTTTTAATTATATCATGTTCATTTTTAAAGTTCTAAACATCAAAAAAATGACCGATATGAATTCAAATAATTAACAAATTTTTATAGGAAGGTAATAATTGATATAAAAGGAATAATAGAATTTAAAATGTTATTTTTAAGTGTAAATTATCTCTAGTTTATTATTCAAGAGAATATATATCGATCGAGCCAAGTTGGGCATGAGGTAATGTACTTCGTCTCAATATCCTTTCATGGAGGAATATTTTGTTTTATACAAAAAAACGCTTTAATGTGATGTATAAACTCATTTTAATTTTCATTTCACTAAAAGGGAGTCTTTTTTCTAAATGAAAAAAGGAATGTTTCTTTTTACATAAGTGGTGACAATGTCCTTTTCCACCACCACAAGTGTTATTCGATCTTTGGCTTCCTTAACAAGCCATAGTGTTTTTATGGAAAATAAATACCATATACCCATTTTAGGTATTTTGGTATTGTAAATTGTTTTGAGAAATCATTTATTATTTCAATAACTTGAAATGATATATTGTGATTGCAATTTTGAAATTTTATCTTTCCATTATGCCTGTTTTAGTTGATATTGTTCTTGATATTTATTACATATATTGGTGTTTCCGTGATATACGTAGGGTGGGTGAGCCCACAAAAAATATCCAATGCATTGGGTAATGTGACAGAGGTTAATTGAATGTTTCTCCTAAGATAATTAGGGAATATACTATGATGGGTATTCCAAATGTAACTACATACATAGTTGTGAAAGGTACAATGTAATTATATCATATACCCGGTAAATAATGAATATAACTTTTTTTTATATCTTAAATTTTTTGAATTAAAAATTAATTTTACATTAATATGTATTCTCTGTTTGATTGCATACCTGATACACAACAATAGGTTTCATTGAAAACTTATGTTGCACACAACGTAGAGTAATAATGAAAAATAATAATATAATATTATTATTTTAAATGGTAGTTAACACATAGCTGTTGTATTGGTGGGAACGAACAAAACAATCAATATTATGAATAAATACGTGTCTTAAATGTTTATACATTCTTACATTAAATTATAGATGGTTAAAATAAGAAAGAATTCGATTTTAACTATAAATATTTTAATATTTATTAAAAGTTCAATTTGTTGACTTTTGATGGAGAACCCTCATTAAATATAGTTATGGTCACTTTTAAATCTTATATTTGAAAAAATAAAATTCATATTTAAAAAATGGACATAAAAATTTACATTGGTAAAATTTTTGGTATTTAATCCAATATTGGTCAATGGATGTAATTTCACTTTGAAATTGGTCATAAATAACTGTCAATCTTTTCATAGTTATTATTTTCTAAAAACACGCTTTTTGTTTTAAAAGCGGAAATTAAATTTATATTAATATCTGCCACATTTGTGTTATGAATTTTAAAAAATGATTCCATATTTGTGATCTAGAGGTCCAATTTTTTTAAATAGGTATCTTCTATTTTAAGACATTATGAATATTTACTTTAGTAAAAAATTTATTTACCATCCATAAAGGGTAAATCAAGAAAATAAGGGTAAAAAAATATTATTATTAGTATATTAAATTACCATAACATGCATCCTAAACCTATTATTTGGTACATTTCTGAACATCATAATCCTTTGGTCAATTTGGGGACCCATGAAGACCTTTGGGATTCATAATGAAACTTTATATTAATTAATTTAATGTAATGACTAGAATTACTTAAAAATTTATATTTTAGTAAATAAATGCATACATGGGGTTATAAAAGTTATTATTTCAAATATAAATATTCATTTGAAAGAAAAAAATATTTTCTACATCCTGATTTTTTTAATTTGTAGAAATCATTTAAATAATGTTATTTTTGACACAAAAATGATGCAGTGTTTACCTCATTAATGAATAGTTTAAATAAATATGACTATACTGATTAAAACAATTCTGATTACATGTCCAATTCTTATTGGATGATTTTATTTCAAACATGAGTAATATTATCATCTAATTTAATATGTTTTGGACCATTAGTAAAAGAAAATAATTATATAAAAACAGAATAGTTTTAAACATTCCTAAAAATCCCCTCCCCCTTAGAAAAAGTCACTTATAACCCATTCTTCACACTTCCAATGCTCCATGGATCATCAAACCTCTCCCTAATTAATCTACCTACATCCCTATACTCCTCCTAGAATCCTTCCACTATATAGAAGGCAATTCAAGTAAAGTTACTAGTTCAAACCAAATAGAGATACCTGATTTATAGGTAACGTCTTTTCTAATGTTCTTTTAATTTATTTTACTTCTCCAACTCCATAAACTCTTTTTATTCATTTATTTTATGACAGAAAAATATCCTAATTATATTATGTTGTTTTTATAGGAAGAATTTGAACTAAAATACACACACTTTAATATAATATTTAATGAAAATAATGTTTTTGTGGATGGAAAACTACTCTCATACGAAAAGATGATTGTTCAATCTTCTACTACCACCTGACATGGTGAATATTAAGATGGTACTATATTTATATATGATATGTATTATGTAATATTCTCTATGATTCTATAATTTTTATTTTCAAACTCACCTTTATGCTTTCCAATATGTGTAAATACAATAATTTCATTTGAGGAAGTGCAGACTACCGCACCCTCAAGGTTATTTGATTCGTTCATGACATACATGGATCATAAAAAGGAAGGAATTATTGAAATTATGTAGCATATATATCAAATGATATTATAATTAAATTATAATATACCTATGTATCCTTATGTTTTCATTCCATTAAATATAAAATTGAAATGAAAGTAGTGTCCAAGCATACGAATGGCTTACCATCTCCATGAATGGTGCATTTCATTTCTTATCTCAAAATGTTATATAATATTACAAATACATACATATACTGGATATATATGATATATATGATATCTAATCCATGAAAATCATCATGGAGATAATTGACTATTGACAACATGAACAACTAGTAATTATAAGATGTTTTTTTGAATCATTTACCAAATATCAACAAAATGACCATTACTAACTTAAATGAATGAAAAATGTTTATAACAATGTAATAAGTGATAGAAAAGGAATAAAAACATGAAAAGGATTCTTAAGATATTATAAACTACCATTAGTTTATTTTTCATCATATTAAATAATGAACGGGTCAAGTCGGACATCAGGTATGTGGTTTCTTATCTCACATTTAATTCAATGAGATTTCCACTGTTGACCTCTTATTTATTGGAGGTGGTGTATTTTGTACTGAAATTTGATATATATTATTTTGATTCTCTTTATATGCAAAGAATTCTTTGATTAATTTTGTGGTTATTAACTTTTGGTCATACGAATCGATAAATTACAATGTTTTAAGGGGTTTTCATCTCACATTTTATTCCCGTGATATTGATGATATATTTTCCACATTCTATATTTTTGTGGTGTATGTACTACACATGATTGTATTATTTTTACAATATAATTTAATTTATGGTTATTTACATATTCATTTTATGATCCTTCATTCATGTGGTGTATGTTTCGAATGTTATCAAATGGGTCGGGAAACCTTTCATCCTCTTCTTTTAATGAAAGGGATATTCTATGTTATGTCTCCTAAATTTCTGCATTATTATGTTGGGATACATTCTTAAATATATTTATTGCGGTAAATTTTATGACCATGTGAAGAGAGACCTTTTTCCCTCTCATCAAAACATTTTCTAAACTTTAATGTAACAATGTTATGCTGTCGAATTTCTGTAAGGGATCTTCTTAACAAAATGTGAATTCATTGGTTTAAACATCTACTTCTTGATTATGTCATGCTATGAATAAGTGTTAATGACCTATGATTTTTTTACACATAAAACCCACTTATATTGGGTGTATTATTATTTTTCACAAATAATTATGTAATTGATTTATTGTTATCCTAAGGATGCGGTCTTTATAAGCGATTTCATCTCAATTTACATTCCATTGAGACTTTATTGATATGAGGAAATTAAATTATATGTGGTTTATATATTTCCCTTTGACATATTATATCATGAATAACATTACTTCCTTGATATTTAACGTTTTATATTAAAATTTATTCCTCATTTATTTTTATTTAATCATCTCTCATTTGGTTAGGAACACTTTAACTAAAATATCATTTTAACGGATTAAAATATTTAATCATATAAATATTTCTCATTAATGCACTTTTTTTAAAAATGGGTTTATGCATATAATTATATGGACATTAATGTTTTAAAATTTTAACCCATTTACAAGCTTCAATGTGGTATGGTACACTTTCATTCAAAAAGTTATTAATTAAATGTTTTAAATGGATTTATAAAGCTTTGTTTATTTAAATATATTGATATGATATATTTTGATTGGAATGTGGAAATGTTATCTTTACTTTATGTTAGTGTTTTTTTTATGATTATGTTATGGTTATTGGCCATTGTTTACGTATTGGGTGGTTCGGTGATAATCCTAGGGAGGGTGAGCCCGATATATCACTCCATCAAATTGTGTAACATGTCAAAGGTAAACATTAATGTTTATAGTAAGAGATTTATAGAATATATTGTGATGGATATTCCAATGTATCTCCCTACATAGCAGTGATATCTACAATGTAACAATTATATGGATTCCATAAGTTACCTTTATGATTTATGATTTCAATTTGTTATTCTTAAATATGATGATTCCATGAGGAATGTTATGATAGAAAAGTATTGTTTCATTGATTTGTATTTATTTATGGATTAATGTATCCTTCCTTATTTAATAACCCATACTAAAATTTTTATGCTCATTCCAAGTTGTTGAAGTGTTTTCCACAAGACATAATGATTAATACGGTCAAGAATGGGATCAAGGAAAAGTCATGTTGTCTAAAACATGGAACTCTCCATGATTCTTCGTAAGAGTTTTTATTTTCTGAAAAAATCGATACTGAGTAGTAGTGTCTAGATGTAATTTTCATTTTGATATGTAATAATTATGGGATAATTCTCAAACACCCTAAACTAGAAAAGACCCTCAATGTTAGTTTTACATTTAATTCACGATTATGTAATGTTTTATGGCCAGGTCCTTATAGTTGGTATCAGAGGTTAGTTTAGATTAATTTACAGTTTACCGTGTTATTTAAGCATATGTGATGTAACCATAATGGTTAGAATATTATAAAGAGTCGTAGTTATTTGAGAGGTGATAAATGGTTATTACAATTTGGGGTGGAAAAAGAAATCTATTGGAAAACTGTTGAGGATAAAATATATAAAGTTTATTTTTAAGTAATTTGTCGCTTTTTTGGAATGGTATGAAATTTTATTATTTTTGAAAAAGTACAACATGTAGACCTTGTGACATCCTCTGTGGTCAGAAAAAGTTGAAGGAATCAAACCTACAACCAGTGTGCGATTAGTATTTATACCCTAACACTGGACTACGTGTTGTCCATAGTTAGTATGACGAATTATTTATAGTTAAAGGATATTATGGATCAATAATATGTTTATATGGGATCTTATGTTTTATCATATAGACATCATTAGTATTTGAAAATGATTTGGTGATTATTTATGAAAGGTAATTTTGTAATTCATTCTCTCTTTTGGAAACACTATATGCTTAAGGAAAATAAAATAATATGGGATTTAAATTGTGGAGAAATAGTTGAAATATTATTTTTGAATAATATATGTTTTTATTGCGGACATAAGGATATTTTGTTTATTTATGGAAATGCTTAATCAATCATAGAGAATATGTGTTTAGGATAATTACACATAAGAATGAGAATTTGAAATTAGTCGATGTTTTTGGAGATAAATTTTAAGATTTATTGTAGAAAACTATATGATTAAATCCTTCTATGTTTTGGGTTTCAATATTAGTTTGGATTATTTTGAAAAAATTTAAGTACAATTGTATATTGAATGGTATTTATTGATTTTTGAGTTATTTTGTATAATTTTGGAGATAAAGAGGAGTATTTTATTTTATAAAGGATTATCCTTTTGGGATTATCTTATCTTGTACTATCCAATTCTAGTTTTAGTTGATGTCTAAAGATATGATAAATATATAGTTTAACTTTTGTAGATTATGTGATAATCTATATTTTTATTCTCTCACTTCAGGTGTGACCAAGTCATCATTAATACTTTCCATTTGTAGAAAAGATGGGATTATGCTAGAATTTTTTTTAAGGATGACACTCTACATGAACAGTATGTGTATTTCCTTACGATCATACTGTTGTTATGAATAATATTCATTAACGCTATAAAATGGATCTTCATGAAAAAAATTTATTATCTCTCTTTTTTCATTAGAATTTTACCTAACCAAAAATTGATGGTATTGTGGTAGTTAACGTTCTATGGTTAAGTACTCTATCACTTTCTATTAATCTATCAGAGTTAGTATGTCTTCCATATCCATGTCTTCAGGGAATCATAGTATATTCTGTCTCGGGTTAACTTTTTAATTTATTTCATTACATTAATGGTATATTTTTATTGAATCTTTTTTTTTATGTGGAACCTTCAACAAAGTTTCCAATCCCAATTTTGAAATAGCGAGTACGCGATTATAAAGGGGGGGTGATGTAATATCCCAGGGAATTGATGAATTTTTCTTTTTTATATTTATTAAAATTTGTGAATTAAATGTTAATTTTACCTTAAAGGGATTCTATGTTCGATGACATACCTCATATGCAACAACAGGTCTCATTGAAAACGTAATTTGCACACAGTGTTGATTTATACTGAAAAATATTATTATAATATTATTATTGTAAATTTTATTTAATGTAAATCCATCGTATTGGTGTTACTGATCCAAACTAACCATATTATGATTAAATATGTTTCTTAAATTTTTTTACATTTATCCAATAAATGTTATAGGCTTGAAATAATATATAATTTGATTTTAAGCATAAATACTCCAATTTTCATTAAAAGGTTGATATACAGCTTTTTGATGGTTATCCCTCATTAAATATAGTTTTAGAAAAATTTATATGTTCTATTTCAAAAAATAAAATTATTCTTTAAAATCGAAACATCAAAATTTAGTTTGGGTAAATTTTTAATATTTTTCTGATAGAATTCATTTTTTAATAAATAGTGAAAAATAATGTATTTAAATTCAAAAGTTCATTTTAATCTAATTTATTTATAAAGTTATTATACATTTTTAATTGTTTTTAAAGTTTAATTATATTATTTTTTTACTATTAAATCCAATGTTGGTCATTGGAGTAATTTCACTTTGTAATTTTACATAAATAATTGTCAATCTTATGATAGTTATTATTTCTTAAAAACACTATTTTTGTTTTGATGGTGGGAATTAATATTAAATTATTTTATTCCAATTCTGTATTTTGAATATGGAAAAATGTATTCCATATTTGAAATCAGGAGGTCCAAATTGTGTAAATAGGTACCTTTTTTTAGACATTAATAACATTTACTTCAGTAATTTTTTTACCATGGTTAAAGGGTAAATCTAGTAAATAATGGTAACAAAATATTATTTTAATAATATTAAATTTCCCTAACATATGTAATAATCCTATTATTTGATACATTTCTGACCATGGAAATATTTGGGTCGATTTTGGGACCTCGTGGAGCCACTTGGTAGTGGTAATGACACTTTATATTAATTAATTTAATGTAAAGACAAAAATTACTTAATCAAATATCTTTTAGTAAGTCAATTCATACATGGGGTTATATAAGTTTTCTCTTAGCAAATAAATATTAATTTCAATGCTAAAAATTTTACCTAGATCATTATATTTGTTTTATTATATTTAGATATTATATCAATAAAATTATTTATGACAGAATAATGATGTAGTGTTTACATCATTAATGAATGATTTAAATAAATAAGATTACATTGATTAAAACATTATAAAAAACAATTAAAATTATTATTGGATGATTTTATTTAGAACATGAGTAATATTATCTTCGACTTTAATATGTTTTGGACCATTAGACACTATAAATAATTATATAATAAAATAATATTTTTAAACATTCCTAAAGAGCCCCTCCCACACCCCCTTATAAAAATACCTCATATCTAACCCATTCATGAAAAACCACAAGACCCTTGCCTCATTTAAAATATCTATAATTATGCTCCCTACACCCCTCTCCTCCTCCTAGAGACTTTCCCCTATTCATAAGGCAATTCAAGTAAACATTTTGGTTCAAACGAAAGGGAGATACCATATTTAAAGGTAATGTCTTCTCCTAAGTTCTTTTGTTTTATTTTACTTATCTAACCACATAAACTCTTTTTATTACTATATTTAAGAAAAAAAAGTATCCTCAACAATCTTTTTTGTTTTTATGAGATTTATTCTAACTACACATACACACACCTCCATCTAATAGTTAAAAAAACATATTGTTTCTATGGATGACAAACTATTGCTTCATGAAATAGATGATTGTTCAATCTTAACCTACCACCTCTAATGGTGGCCAATATGATGACACTATATTTATATATTATATATATCAAGTTTATGTTTTATCAATGATTATGTAATTATTTTTTACAAACATAACTTTATTCTTTCCAATATGTGTAAATACGATAATTTTATTTGAGGAAGTGCGAAATATTACCCCCTCTAGGTGATATGATTCATTCATGACATACATGGAATGCATAAAGTATGGAATTAATTAAAAGTTATGTTACAAATATATCATATTATATTATACTATAATTATAATATAACTATGTATGATTATGTTTCCATTCCATTAAATATGAAATAGAAATGAAAATTGCGTTCATCTGTACGTACGACATACCATCTCCAGGAATGGTGCATTGAATTTCGTATCTCCAAATATTTTTCCATATTATAAAAACTTATAAATACTAGTTAAAAATGATAAATATTATATCTAAATCATGAATATCTTTTGGAGATAATTTAATTTTGACAACATGAACAACTTGTAATTATAAGACGTTCGTTTTTTACTCAAGTACCAAATATCAACAAAACGAACATTAACTTAAATGATTGCATAATGTTTATAACATGGTAATAAGTGATATAAAATGAATAATAAAACATAAAAATGTTCATAAGTGAGTATAAATTTACTTTACTTTATTATTCAGGAGATTAATCAATGAACTGGACAAGTCGGAAATGAGGTAAGGGGTCTCTTATCTCACTTTTAATTTTGTGAGATTTCCATTGATCGTCACATATTTATTGGATATGGTGTATTCGGTACTAAAATTCGATATACATTATCCTGGCTATCATTATATTCGTGATATTTAGGGATTAATTTGGTGTTTTTTAACATTTGGTCATATGATCTGATTTTTTACAATGTGGTAAGGGGTTTTCATCTCACTTTTTATTCCAATGAGATTCATTCTATATTTGCCAATTTTTCCTATTGTGTGGTTTATATACTACCCATTATTGTATTCTTTGCATAATATAATATAATTTTTGGGTATTTTCTTCTTCATTGTATAAGAATTATTCCTTGTGGTGTGTGTTTCGTATGTTATCAAAACGATAGAGGAACCTTTCAACCTCCTCTTTAAGTGAATGGAATCTTTTTTGTTTTGTATTTTAAATTTCCACTTTCATATTTTGGGATATGTTATTAAATATCATTTTTATGTAAATTTTATGACCAGGTGATGAGAGGTCTGTTTCTCTAACATTAACACATTTTCTGAATTTTATAGTGACATCGTTATGGTGTCGAATTTCTTTAAGGGGTCTTCTTAACCCAATATCAATTCATTGGGTTAAACATCGACTTCATCATTATTTCATGCATTGAATAAGTGTGAATGAACTATTATTATTTTACAATTAATATACAATTAAACTGGGTGTATTCTTATTCATCACACATAATTATATAATTGATTTATCTTTAACCTAAGGATATTGTCTTGATAAGGGATTTCATCTCAATTTACATTAAATTGAGACTTTTTTGTTTATATGCACAAATTCACTTTTATATGGTGTATATATAGACCTATGAAAATTTATATAATGAATACCTTTATTCTCATCATATTATAAGGTTTTTATTAAAATTTATTCCTTAATTATTTGCATTCAAGTATCTCACATTCGGCTAAGATCTATTTAACTAAAATATCACTTTAACAATAATAATGATTTAATCTTCTATATATTTCTCATTAATGACCTTATTTTCAATATGTTCTTATGTATTTATTTATATGTAAATTAATGTCTTAAACTGTTATACCCTATAAAAAATTCAAAGTGGTATGTGACACATTGTTTCAAAAATGTTTTTGTAAAATGTTTTAAATGGTTTTGAAAATAGTTTGATAAAGCATTGTTTATTTCAATATCTTGAAACGATATATTGTGACAGGAATGTGGAAAAGTTTTCTTTCCATTTTTATTGTATTATGTGTTTGATTGTGTTATGGTTATTGGGAATTGATTATGTATATGAGTAGTTCTGTGATAATTCAAGGGTGGGTGAACCCGATATAGCTCTCCAATGCATTGGGTAATGTGACAGAGGTAAAAATTAATGTTTCTCATAAGAGATTTAGGTAATATACTATGATGTTTGTTCCAGCATAACACCCTATCTAGATATGATATCTACAATGTATGTATGATATGGATTCCACAAGTTACCTTTATGGTTTATGATTTTTATGTGTAATTCATAAATATTATGATTTCATGAGGTATGTTATGATTGGAAAGTATGGTTTCATTGATTTGTATTTATTGGTGAGTTAATGTTTCTGTTCCTTATTTTATGACCCTTACTGATATTTTTATGTTCAACAAATTTTTTTGAAATGTTTTTCATAGAATATAAAGATAAATAGGGTCACGGATGGGATCATTGAAAATTCATGATGTTTAAAACATGGATGTAGACATGTTTCTTTTTAAGTGTCTTAATTTTATGAAAATAATGGATATTGAGTAGTAGTGTATACATGTATATTTCTTGTTTATAAGTAATATTTATGGCCTAATTCTCAAAAAATATAAACCTGAAAAGATCCTCAATGTGAAATATTCATTTAATTCAAGATTATGTAATGTTTTATGGTCATGTACTTATAATATATATGATATTTATAATATAATTATATAACATTAGTCATTAAATCATAAATTTTATTACATTCTATTTCGTATGGGATACAATAATGTTGTTTATGTGTACACAGCCTCACTAAGCGATATGATTCTTTTTCAGCACTGCCTTTCAAGGAAGAAAATATGGATAAATTTAATTAATATATGGAATTTATAAAAAATAAATTATGGTATTAATGAAATTTTGTAAATTTTTAAATTTAATATATATCATTTTTTTCTTATATTTTCACCCACTGAATGTTGACTACATCATTTTTGTATGTTTGGACTACCCCCATCACGAAGCGATATGACTCTCTCTTTTCATCAACAATCCACATTGATGATATGTATAAATATATTTTATAAAATAATATTTTATTTATTATAATATTTCCATTCTTCAAATATAAAATATTAATTATCTCATATCCATAATGATCATTAAATAATTTATACGTTTTACCTACCATCGCCATGATTGTGACATACATAATTTCCCAAAACTGACATTCATGATTGGTCTTAAAAGTATAATTGATGTATTAATTTGATAATTATTTAATTATTATAATTATATAGATTAGGAAACAATAATAAAATTAATATGATCAAAAATAAAAAATAAAACCATATGTGAAAAAGAATTCTTTTATTACAAAAAATGTGATTTCGAAAAATAATTTTTAATAAATGGATAATAAATTTTGATAAGTAAAAAATATATGGTATTATATATTAAATTCTATTTTAATAAAAAATTTATAATAAACATATATTTATTATAATGTTGTTTTAAACATGTAGGATGGATGTTTTGACTTATGGTAAGGATTTTTTTTCACGTGTTTATTTTTTGTGAGACACAATCCATATTGACCAAGAGTTTCATTAATGTGGTGTATATACTCTTCCATTGAAATTTTATATCATGAATAAAAAAACGTGATGGATATTTTATGATTCATTTAGATTTATTATTTCATGGGTATTATGATTTAATATTGCCAATGTGGTAAGAGTTTTATGTTACAATCATATTCTCTATTAGGAATGATTATGATTTTTCTTCTAATGAAATCTTATGTTCCACCTCTCATTAAAATATTAAATTTTATTATCCTATGGTACTTTTATAAGAATATAAATTTTCTCTTAATTTTCATCTCTCTATGTACCCAAGAGTTCAAAATATTGTTTTTTCAAAAATCAAACCATATTTCTCTCTTCAGTCAAAATCCCTTTTCCTCCCAAAAAATGTTATCTAAAAAAAATTAAAACAAATTTCTAACATTATTAAAATGATTTATTAAATACATTTTAACCGTGCATTAATTGTTTAAAAAAAAAATTAAATAAATATACATTTAATTTTAAAAAATTATTTTTATTTTACCATAAATGTGAAAGGAATAATTGGTCTAACATGTACAACATGAACATAATTTACCATCATCGTGACTGTTATTTTATTCCAAGATTCCATTATATGTTTCCAAGGTTATTTAAAAAAATGTTATTTTCATCATTTTATATTTTTTAAAGAGAAAACTTTTTATATGGTAAGGATATTTTCATTACAAATTGTTTTTACATATTTTTAAAGAGTTCATTATAAGTTCTATAGTTTATTTTAAAAGGATTTGTTTTCCAATATAAATCATGTTTTTTGTAAAAAAATCCCATTGAAATGTTATATTTCTAAGTATTTTTTGTGGATTATCATTCAATGTAATTATCCATAAAATATGACTTCCTTTGATGTATGTTATTCTTTTATAGGGATATTTACAAAAAATACCATTATTATTCATTTTATGAATTTTTTATGAATACATGATCTTAATAAAACCTGTTTCTCTTCACCAGGTTATTCAATGATAAATTTATTATGAACCTCAGATTTGTTTCTGTTGGAAATACTATAATTATATAAATAAATTATTATGAAACCTGTCTCACTCCATAGGTTATGATATGATGAAATTATTTGAAACCCATTTAATTTCATGGGATGTGATATTGTAAACATTTTATAATCTGGTGGAACATTTATGCATGATTTTAATTATGTGATAGGTGGGACCTATATATACCTCCAATTGATTGGTTAATTATTTACATCTCATGATATATAAATGATGGGAATGGGGATTAATCCCAATTTAGTAGGGAAATTTTTCTTCTATAACAGTCTTGGGAGTGAACCTTGACTTCTATAATGGTTTGGAATGTGATCCAATTCAACTGTGACAACATCGGTAGTAAGACCTGACTTATATGGAGATAATTTTCAATGCATATGTGTTTTCTATAATTCCATGTATTATTATAATTTTTGATGTCATGTTTTATGTTCTTTTTTTCCTTAAGATTCATTCCCTAACTACAAATCATTATTCCACGAAATGAGATTCTGATCATTGACATTGGGTTTATAGTTTTCATATGTTATAATCAAGATATCATATCATTATGTTAATGTTATATATATGTATAATTCTTTTTACACTTATTAATAATATATGTAACATCCCTAGTAAATAAAGAAAAATACATTTTCATGTTTATTAATATTTGTGAATTAAATATTAATCTTACCTTAAAGGGGATAATATGTTCGATGGAATACATAATTCACAAAAGTAGGATTAATTAAAATATTATGATTTACAGTATAATGGCTCAGACCTCTCCGGTCCAAATTTGTTTTTGGAGGTATTCCGGGAGGTCAAGGTGACTTATCCCCAACACTTTGACAATTTTCTAGTTATGTGAACAATGTTTCCAGTTTTATGAACAATAACAGATCGGTCTCACATCTCGGTCTGACAGATCGGTCTGACAGATCTGTCTCACAGATCGGTCTCATAGATCAGTCTCACAGATCGGTCTCACAGATCTGTCTCACAGAACGGTCTCAAATATCGCTCTCACAGATCGTTCTGATAGATCGGTCTCACAGATCTGTCTCATAGATCGGTCTCACAAATCTGTCTGACAGATCGGTCTAACAGATCTGTCTGACAGATCGGTCTGACAGATCGGTCTCACAGATCAGTCTCATAGATCCGTGTAACAGATCGGTCTCACATATCGGTCTCACAGATCGGTCTGACAGATCAGTTTCATGTATAGTAATGATGGGTGAACAGTGTTTCCATGTTCCTTCAGTTTTCCACTTTTAACATTTCCTTTGATGTAAAATACATTTTAAGCCTTATTTTAAGGGCTCTTAAGGCCATTTAAAAGTCCATAAATCCTATATTAATTACTCCTAAGGCTTGGGATGTTTTACTTTGTCAAACCGTGTGGGTTAATGTGATCCACTTTTAATAGATAATTATGTGCATCTTAAACCATCACCCCATTAAATCTTGAAAAGTGATAATATATCATTCTCCCTTATTCTTCCTCTTTTTCCTTGGCTTTGAGACCCTATAACAATTCAATCCTTCCCTTATGAGTTTCACAATCAAACCCTACTCCTCCAATTAGTTTAGCTCTTTTTTGGATGCAACTGAGTTGTGCCGATGAATCTTCCCTATAAGGTATGTTTTATCGACGTTCCTTTGGGGTTCATCTTATCTTTTTCTGCTTTCCATATTACAGAATTTAATCTACATGCTTTTAATGAGTTTTTCATGGGGTTTGGTTGGTATTGTAGTATCATGGCATCCTTGGGAAGATTAAATTGTTGCGAGAGGAGGATTGTGACCCATTGTGTGGATAAAGAACGTGAAGAACTGTTTAATGTAGGGGAATCATGGCTTCTCTAATTTTTTATGTGCAATCGTAGAGTTATCATGATTTATCCATTTGGATCACAATTAAATTTACCTAATTAAATATTGAAACCAGATAAAGAAAATTGTTATCGCTCGAATGTTACTGCCTCATGTTTTTCTAGGAAGTGTGATATCTATGTTTCCTTTGCTTAGCTGTCTGTCCTTGATGGGAATTGATAAGAATGTAAAGCCATAATTAATTGATAATTAATTGGATAAAGATAAAGAGACATGTAAATGAATTCGGTTGTTTCCATTGTTGTAGTTGTTCTAATTTTATGTTAATCAAATTGGCATAGGAAGCATGTTAAATCTTTTGTGATAGCTTACTGAATCTGTTTCCTGGAATTGGATCCTACGAATTGAATTTGTTAATTCAATAGGGAATAAAGAACTGGTTGGTTGATAACATATTACGCCTGGTAGGGTTCTTAGAAACCCTCTTGTTCATATGGCTGAGGCCCTTGTGATTTCGATCCCTGAGTGCTCATTTTTTATGAAGGCTGGATGCCTTGTTAAAGGGCCAAGAGCCCATTTGATGTGATGATTGATTTCCTACTGCTTGTGCTATGATGTGACCCTGGAAAGGTGTTGTGATATGTGGAGTTAGGGAGGCATTGTGGTTGTGGCAGCGGATGATGCCTTGAGAGGCGAGATGAATCAGTTTATGAATGTGGGTTTCGGGGAGGACACCATGGATGATGGTATGGGAATGATGTGATGGCTGGATGTTGGTGGTTTTGTTTGTTTGTTTATCTACATTACTTTTCCCCACTGCTCAAGGTAGCAGGTCTTGCTAACCCTCCTTCCGAAGGAGGCGAAGACACACGAGGTATTCCATGTGCTTTCGTGTTTAGCCTCTCGATGGAGAATGGGTCTATGCTCTTGCAATATGTTGCAAAGACTCAACGGGTAGTATATCTACTCACCGTGTTGAGCCCCCTTTGTGTTTAGTAGCATAGGATGCTTTTTTAGAATGCTTGGGAATATGGGAAAGTAATTATGAAATGAAAGAATGAATAAATGGTGTTAACCCATGGGGTTAGAATTTTCAAGAACATAATGATGAGGAGGTAATTTGAAAAAGGGAAATTGGACCCTTGGTGTATGCCTATAAAGTTTAATGTAGTTTTGTTCATGGTTAATTAATGTGAAAATAATTAATTAACATAATGTGTAATTGATGAAACATGGAATGAAGTATCCTAATGAAGTTCTTTAACTGGTTGTGTGCCTATAGGATACATAGTCTTAGAATTGGCAGCCCGGAGTCCAAGAGATGTTAGCAGCAGTTGTGTCTAAGACTAGGTTATGCCCATAGTGTGGTTGTGAGATATATATATTCTGTACTTTTTGTGTTTCTGTACGCTACCCCACCTTGTCGGTAAGAGCAAATGACACCCCGTGGATTCTGATCCCTTGGGGGTGTTTTCCCCCACATTATGAAGGGAGGTTGAATGGCTGACTACCCACTTTGACCCCGCTCTATTCTCCTGGTCATTCATTGTGCTGGTAGGCACAGTGGTCAGTTTTCCCCATATATGTGTGTAGAGGGCTGTAATGGCTTGTGTTTATTTCACACACATATATTCTGGATA
The DNA here is from genome assembly GCA_963277665.1 of Viscum album. Lineage (NCBI taxonomy): Eukaryota > Viridiplantae > Streptophyta > Magnoliopsida > Santalales > Viscaceae > Viscum > Viscum album. Next base: position 457,740,900 of record OY728161.1, on the reverse strand, counting down.
TAGTATCCTTTGTACTACTATAGGTGTAATGTGTATAGGCTGTGATGGCTTGAGGATCCTTACTCAGCGCATGGGATTTGATGGATTGAGGTATAATACCTGACGTATAATACACGTTAGGCGTGATGTGGAGGCTCCTGGAAACTACCTGGTTACTTTGGGTTGTGAGGATGGTGTAGTGCTTAGGCCAGGTGTCTGTGGGAAAGCCATTATGGTCCATGTGGTGCAGATTGTGGAGCTTAGCCCATTTTATACGGGGAAGCCTTTGGAGAGAGATGCACAGGCCATATGTCGTTGGGGAAAAGCGGCAAACCAGTGGGGAAGTAGTAGCGGGGTACACTTGATATTCATTACTATATGATATATTCTTGCATTAGTTACTTTGTGATAGTATCCATGGTAAGGTTGGGAACTTAGTATACATTTTTATGTGACAAGTTAGTTTCACTTGTGGTTCACTATGCTTTAGCATGCTCTCATTACATTTTCACAAGAGGCTTTGCGGAGGATCCAACTCAGTATACTGTTATACTCACCCTACATATATATAAAATGTTTTTCAGGTCACTTGGAGAAGGTTGGAGATCATGATGGTTACTACTAGATTGTGGTTTCATGAGCTGTTCGGGCATGTAGTTGCTGTTGTCTTTCCATTCTTTTGGGTATTTGTAGTTTTCCCTTTTTGTTGTAGTAATTTTTCATGGAACTTCATATATGAACTTGGGCTTCTTTTATATTTCAGTTGGAGTTGGTCGGTGTCAATCTTATCTCTCTCTACCGCATGTGTTCTCTTAGAGGGTAATGCCTCCCATTTTTGTGTTACTATACCCTCAGTGCTGGTTGCCAACCTGGGGCCTATTGGAGGCAGGACTCTGGGGACATTTTCTCCCTTCTCACATTGTCGGCCCAGGAGGGTACACATTGTGGGTAAGTGTTTGTGATAGAGTGGTATTAGAGGTCTGGTTGAGGGATATGATGGAGATTAGAGTTAGGCATAGGTGAGGGTGCATGGGTTGGTAGGGAACAATGACATTCGTTTTTAGAAAGTGTGGTAAACACTGGAGACCGGTAGAGACATAGCCATTTAGGGGCCCCTATGATCTGTTGCACGGATGTTTAACTTTACGATGGAAACTAAACAAGGTGGTATTGGTTGAAGGGTAGAGTCCTAGGAATGGATCATGCATCATTCTTCATTGTGCATATGTTTGAATGGGTTGACCTTGGGATAGTTTAACCTAAAATGAACAAAAGAAAACCATAAATTAAATAATGTTGAGTCTTCCATAATCCAGGCTTAGGAGCTCTACATGTTTGTTCTTTTTAAGGTATGGCTCCAGGTCGACATCCTCATTAGGTTTGCACATAAAATGTTCATAAGGTCGTTCCAGCCGATCGTCGTCGGGTAGAGGTTGACGACAACGACACTTGGAGGAAAACACTATGAGAGTTTCACTGCCATAGTCTGCAAAAGTATGAGGGCCCCGTTTCAGATGCATTCATGGAAGACTGGTTAGAGGAGGTCGAGATCGGCTTCAGTTTGGTTCGTGCACAGAAGGAGCAATGGGTGTCCTTGGTTGTGACAATATTTAATGGAGGAGCAAGGCAGTGGTGGCTCTTGTTCCTCGGGGATTGTGAGGAGTCAGTGGTCTCATGGGAGGAGTTTCGAGATAATTTTAGATTTGAGTTCCATTCTTCAAACCATGAAGGCATCCAGTCGTAAGGGGATTCTTAACCTTTGACAGGGGAGCTCCTGTTTTTGAGAGATTGGAATTTGTTTCAGGAACCTTCAACAATATGCTTCAGACCTATTACCAGATGAGGAGGCCAGGGCGAGGCATTTCGAAGAGTATTTTCGCCCAAAGATCCAGTGCTAGGTCACCCCATTTATGTTGAAAACATATCATAAGGTGCCGGAGAGGGAAAAGGTTGTTGAAAATACTTTTTCCAGGACCGGGTCATCATGAGAGGGGAATCGTCATGATTCCTCACGAAGCAGAGCGGTGGTCCGGGGTTCCCGGTTTTTAGGTAGAAGTGTTTCCGTTCGCCTGGGGGTAGGTCCCATCCCTTCCCATCTTGTTTCTCCGGAAGAAGAAACTCTCAAGACTATTCCAAGGGATCATGCGCTTGTTTTTCTTGTGGTGTTCATGGTCATTAGTAGCGGGAGTGCCCGAATTTTCAGAGCAGTCATCATACATCGGGCACTAAACTCCAGGTTCCTCCGTTGAAGCAGTTCCTACTGAGGAAGCAACAGTAGGATGCACTAGATTTAGATCACCATAGGGTTGATGTGAAAGGTAGAGGATAGCCCCATGATGCTCCTCGTCCTCAGATAGCAAAGCGCGGCCCTGGTGGTGGTAATCATAAGGGTCAGAGGGGTCATGTAAGAGGTTGTGGTCAGCTTCGTGCTTTAGTATTTCCATCTCTAGGTGAGCCAGTAGTCGTCTGAGGTACCCTTTTCTTGTTTTCTACCTTGGTGTATTGCTTGTTTGATTCAAGAGTGACTCACTCCTTCATATCACCTACCCATTTCCATGCTTCGGGATTTGAGGTAGAGAGGCTTCCAGTGCATTTGGCATTGACTACACCAGTTGGAGATCGATCTAGTTTTTTTGAAGTATATAGAGACACTGAGCTAGTGATGGGGAAACACTACTCTTTGGGAGATTTCCTATGTTTACAGATAAAAAAATATGATTCCCTCCATGGCACAGAATGGTTGTATTCGGTGCAGGATATCATGGATTTCTACAGGAAGAAGTTTGTTTTCATTTATGCTGATGGAGAGAATGTGGTGTTTAGTGGTGAGTGAGATCCTTAGATGGGTCATAGACGAGTTTCATCCTTATCATCCTTGATGGCTGAGTTGATGTTGAGTTCTTCAGAGGATCAGCAATTGGCATTTCCTAGGGTCGTAGAAGAGTGTCATGATGCCTTTCCAGAATAGGTCGTAGAATTACCCCCTCGATGAGAGGTCGAGTTTGGGATCGAGCTACAACCAGGAGAATCTCCTATCTCTATGTCTCCATATAGGATGTACCCTTATGAGTTAAGAGAGCTACATATACAGCTTGATGGTATGTTGCAGTGCTGTTTTTTTCGACCAAGTGTGTCACCTTGGGGTGTACAGTCTTGTTTTTGAAGAACACCGATGGTAGTTTGCGGTTGTGTCTCGATTATCATCACTTAAACAAAGTGACCCTAATGAATCTCTATCTTCTTCTGCGAATTGATGATTTATATGATCAACTTAAGGGTATAAGTTGGTTCTCAAAAATCGACTTGTGGTCATTGTATCATAAAATGCATGTAAAAGAAGAGGATATCTCGAAGACAGCATTCTGTTGTCGTCATGGGCATTATGAGTTCGTTGTAATGTCATTCTGTGTGACGAATGCTCCAGCTATTTTTATGGGTTTGATGAATGTTGTGTTCTGTGAGTTCCTGGACAAGATTGTGGTGGTTTTAATCGACGATATCCTTGTCTACTCCATATATAAAGAGGAGTATGCAGAACATCAACGAGTCGTTTTGGGGGTTCTTTGCCAACATCAGTTATTTGGGAAGTCATCGAAGTTTGAGTTTTGGGCTCGAGAAGTCCATTTCATGTGGCATGTTGTGTCCCAACAGGGAGTAGCCATGGATCCATAGACGACTGAGGCAGTGGTGTCTTGGGAATCCCCCAAGACAGTGTCAGAGGTGAGAGGTTTCCATGGTCTCAGAGGCTATTACAGGAGGTTCGTAGCCAATTTCTCATGGGTTGCGACTCCTCTAACAGCATTGACCAGGAAGGATAAAGAGTTCGTATGGAATGATCTGTGTCAGGAAGATTTCGATTATCTAAAGGAGAGGTTGGTAAGTGCTCTAGTCCTTTGTCTTCAAGCTGAAGGAGTCCAGTTTAATGTTTTCTGTGATGCTTCACATCTGGGGCTAGGCTATGTTTTCTCCCTGCGTGACTTGAACTTACAACAGCCCCATTGGATGGAGTTCTTACAGGAATACGACTTCGAAATTTTGTATAAACATGTAAAAGGGAATGTTGTAGTTGATGAGATGAGTTGAAATTCACGTTGTGATTATGTGTGTGAATCCAGTGATTCATGTAGAGTAATGGAGGAACTGTCAGCTTTGCATCTTGATATGGAATAGGTTGGAGGTAGAGGTTGTCTTTTCCAGATGATGGTGCAGTAATCCCTAATGCAGAAGGTAGAAGAGTCACAGTTGGGTGATCCAGAGGTGGAATTTTGGAGAGATAGAGTTGTTTGTGGTGAAGCTCCTGATGGTTGGTCAGAGGATGAACAATACTGAGAGTTGTATCATGGTAGGATTTTCATTCCCCTGACAGTGTGTGAGACGGTTCTCCGAGAGTACCATAGTTCACCCTTAGTAGTACATCCTGGTGTGACAAAGATGTATCAATCCTAGAGGAGTCATTTTTGGTGGCTTGGGCTGATGCGTGCAGTTGCAGAGTTTGTGTCACGATGTTTAGTCTTCCAGCAGGTGAAGGTCGAACATCGTGTTCCTGGTGGTCTTCTCCAACCATTAGATATTTCTTAGTGGATGTGGGAGGACAACTCGAAGGAATTTGATACAGGTTTAGCTTGAGATCTGGGAGGACATGATGCTATTTTGGTGGTAGTGAATCGTTTAAAAAAATCGTCCCAAATCATAGCGATCAAGGAGTCGAGCTCAATGGAAGTGTTTTCGAGGAAGTTTCTAGAAGAGGTGGTGATACTTCATGGGGTACCTAGGACGATCATTTCTGATCTAGATCTTCATTTTACCTCCAGGGTATGGAGAGGTCTCCAGCATGCTTTTGGTTCTCAACTATGCCTTAGCCCGTCTTTTCATCCTCAAATGGATTGTCAGACAGAGCGAAACATCCAGACTCTTGAAGACATGTTGCGCTGTTGTGATCATGATTTTAAAGGTTCATGGATGAGGCACATACCCTTGGTAGTGTTTTTTTAAAATAATAGTTTTCAGTCTATCATTGGTATGGTGTCATTTGAATCCTTGTATGGCAGGCCTTTCCGTTCTCTGTTGTGCTATACTGGGGTCGGAGAGTCAGCAATTCTCATATCGGAACTAGTGCAGAATACAACCGAGACGGTTCAAGTAATTCGTGAGAGGATGAAGACAACACAAGATCATCAGAAATAATATTCTGATCAAAGTAGGAGAACCCTGGAGTTTAAAGTTGGGGATAATGTGTTTCTATAGGTTACTCCCTGCCGTGGGCAGTGAAGGATTGGTCGTGGAAGTATGCTTTCTCCCCGATTAGTTGGGTCTTTCAAGGTGTTATCTTGGGTCGGAGCTATGGCGTATCGAGTTGAACTTCCCCCACAGATAATTCGGGTACAAGATGACTTCCATGTATCACAACTCCGTCGTTATCATCGTGATGACTCTCACATCATCAATTTGGGAGATATCGATGTTGATGATGATTCAACCTTCGAGAAGCGACATGTGGATATCCAGGACCGAAAGGAGAAGGTGTTGCATGGGTGTTCAATCCACTTATTTCGTGTCTTGTGGCAACACGGTGGCATGAAGGAGAGTACTTTGGAACGTGAGTCACAGATGTGTTTCCAGTACCCAGAGCTATTTTAAGATGTTGTGTTGTGTTTTCGTTGATTATTTATTTTATGTACCATTTATGTGATGTTATTCTTGAATTTTTGGGATATGGATGGTTTTTACCCTTTCTCTCAGATGTCTTGGTTTTGTTCCATATTTAGATCAACTCAGGGTGGTTTTCCACTGAGAGGTATCTTACGAGGTGGTTGTTCGGACCCCTCTTATCATTAGGTTGGTTTTAAAATTCTCAAGGACGTGAATTTTTTGAGAGGTATCTGATGTAATGGCCCGGACCTCTCTGCTCCAAATGTGGTGTTGGAGGTGTCCCGGGAGGTCAAGGTGACATATCCCAAACACTTTGCCAATTTTCTATTTCCGTGAATAGTGTTTCCAATTTTATAAATAGTAACAGATCGGTATAACAGATCGGTCTCACAGATCAGTCTCACGGATTGGTCTGATAGATCGGTATCATATATCGGTCTCACAGATCAGTCTGACAGATCGGTCTCACAGAGCGGTATGAGAGATCAGTCTCACAGATAGGTCTCATAGACCGGTCTCACAGATCGGTCTGACAGATTTGTCTCACAGATCAGTCTGACAGATTGGTTTATTGTACAGTAATTGTGGGTGAATAGTGTTTCCAGATTCTTACAGTTTTTCCCCTTTTGACGTTTCCTTTAACGTAAAATACATTTAAATGACTTATTTTAAGGTGCTTAAGTCCGTTTCAATGGCCATAAATCCTATATTAATTATTCCTAAATTATAAGATGTTTTACTTGATCAAACTGCATTGGTTAATGCAATCCTCTTTTAATGGAGAATTAAGCGCATCTTAAACTGTCACCCCATTACATCAACAAAAGGAACAAGATATAATGATCCCTTGTTCTTCCTCTTTGTTCTCGGCTATGAGACGCTAGAACCATTCAGTCCTTCCCATAGGAGTTTCACAACCAAACCCTACTCCTCCAAATGGTTTTGCTTTGTTTTGGAGGAAACTGAGCTATGTCAGTGAATCTTCCATATAAGGTATGTTTTATCGACGTTCCATCGGGGATCATCTTCTCTTGTTCTCCTTTCAATTTTATACCATGTAATCTCCATGCTTCTAATGGGTTTTTCTTGGGGTTTCGTTGTTTTTGTCGTACTGTGGCATCCTCGGGTGGATGCAGTTGTCGCGAGAGGAGGATTGTGACCCGTTGTGTGGATAAAGAACGTGGGGAACTATTTGAGGTAGGGGATTCGTGGCTTCTCTAATTGTTTATGTGCAATCATAGAGTTAGCATGATTTAGCCCTTTGGATCACAATTGTAACAACCCGAGATTTTATGAGAATTATTATTTTTAATTTCATTGATGTCTTGTGTTGTATGCTACAAAAAGATTATCTTGTGCAATATGCAACACCGTATTAGCTTGCAGTATATGCAACACTATTCTTGGATCGTGTTACGCACAATTTCATTTTTTTTATAGTAGTTATTCTACGAAACATTTTGTGTGTATATATATATATATATATATATATTCAAAGTATAAATGAAATATTATTGTATTTTGTTATATGCAACAACAAAGCAGTCTTGCACAACACGTCACCCTGACTTGGCTTGCATTACACGCAATCACGACCTTCCTCGATAGCGTGTGTAGTACGCAATACTGGGTTTCAATAAACACTTATATATTGTTATAATATTATTATGGACTAGACGTTATGAATATATTATTAACTACATTTTTAATTTTATTACATTATTATTCATCTTACACAATTTCTAAAACATGGTATGAGAACAAAATCAATTTTTCGAGTAGAATAAGTATTTTTCAAAAAATGTAGTTTTGCCACCTTTTGATGGTGCACCAACATTAAATATAATTTTTGACATGTATACAAGTTCAATTTGACAAAATAAAACTCTTTCTTGGAATCAGGGTATAAAAATTTAATTTGGATAAATTTTTCGTATTATTCTATTACCTTCTTATATTGATGAATAATAAAAACACGATATATTTCAATTAAAAACAAATTTTTTCATTGAAATAATTTATATTGTTAGATTATAATTTTAATTGGTTTTAAATTGTAATTAGAATATATTTTTACCATTTAATCTAATTTTGGTCATTGGAATTAATTTCACCTTGAATTTGGACATAAACAAATGTCGATATTTTGATAGTTTTTGTTTCATTAAAACATGATATTTGTTTTGATAACGGGAATTTATTTTAAAATTAATTAATGCCACTTCTATTTCATGAATTTGGAAAAATGGAAATCATTTTTGAATTCGGAATATCATATATAGCTTAGGCTGAATTTTTGGTATTTTTCTGAAAAAAATTTAATTTTTAATGAATAGTGAAAACACTGTGTTTTTGGTTAAAAATGACTTTTTATTTAAATAATAATTTATTTGATTTAAATATATTTTAGGTAAAAATAGGTACATAATACATATATATGTTCAATAAAATTCATTGGAGTCATTTTATAATAATTTTAGATTTATAAAAATTATATTGAACTTTCAACCGACTTTTACCCACCTCGTAGGAGCTTCTGAAATTGTTCATAAAACATTATTTTACAGCCTCTATGAGTTGAATTTCGAAAATCCGAGAGACACGGTTAATATCAAGGAGTAAAATTTGGTTTAATTAGATGAGAATATTTTTCAGTGAATAGTAACTTTTTACTTTTGTTTATGACGGTCAAAAGTAAATATGATAATTAAATGTTAAAAAAAATTATAATAATTTAAATTTACAATAACACTTTTCCATACCTTATTGGATAAGTAATTTCCGACCATGGGCATCCTTGGGTCGATTTTTTTACCCCATGGAGCCACTTATGAAAGACAATGACACATTAGATTAATTAATTTAATTTAAAGACAAAATTGGCATTAACAAAAATCCTTTAGTAATTAATTTATATAAGGGGCTATATAAATTATCATTTAAACTATAAATTTTCATTGGAAAGATAAAAATATTTCCTACATGTTGGTGTTTTTTGTATAATATTTAGACATCAAATAAATTATATTATTTATGACACAATAATGATGCAGTATTTACCTTATTAATAAATAATTTAAAAATAATATGATTATAATGATTAAAATATCACTCAAAACCTTTTCAATTCCTATTGTATGATTTTATTTCAAATATGAGTCATCTTATCTTCGACATTAATGTGTTTTGGACCTCCTGAAACTGAATATAAGTTTATAATAAAAAAAATGTTTTCATGCTTTCTTAAAGAGCCCCTCCACTCTCTTATAAAAGAATACCAATTCTATGCAATTCCTCACACCTCTAAAGCCTTTTGGCTCGTCCAAACTCTACCCAACTAATCTCCCTATATCCCTCTCCTCCCTCTTTAACCCTGACATTAGGCAGAAGTCACTTCAAGAAGTCCATTTGGATTAATCCAAAGGAAGTTACCCAATTTAAAGGTAATAGTTTCTCTTAAGTTACATTCTTTTATTCTACTTCTCAAACCCATAAACTCTTTTTAATCCTTTATTTTGTGACAACAACAGTATCCTCAAAATACTAGGATGTTTTTATGAGAAGTATTAGAACTACACTTACACGCACCTCCATCTAATTTTTCAATAACATAATGTTTTTGGGATGGAAAACTAAAGCCTCACGAAACGATGATTGTTCGATTTTCTCCTACCGCCTCTCATGGTGGCCATTATGATGGAACTGTATTTATATATGATATATATTATGTTTATTATTTCTTTATGATTCTTTACTTCCCAATTACATCAAGCCTTTATGGTTTCCATAGTGGCTAATTACGATGATCTCATTTGAGGATGTGCGGACTACGGCCCCCTTAAAGTGATGTGATTCGTTAATACCTTATGTGGGATGTATAAAGGATGGAGTTAATGTTATTATATATGATATTATAATGGAATTATAATATACCTATTCCATTATAATAATAAATAGAAATGAAAGTACTGTTCATGCATACGTACGACTTACCGTCTCCATGAATGGTGCATTTCATTTCTTACCTCCATAAGTTATGTACTATTATAAATACATGTATATGCTGGATATATAATGAATATATATGATATATAAATCATGATTTAAATTATAGAAGTAATTAAATCATGATATATTTAATATTAACATCAATAATAACAAGTCCAAACACGAACGATAAAGAAGATGATTTTACCCAAAATGTTGCTTTAACATGGGATTTACAAAAGAACGGGTAATATAAAGTCATAAGTGAACCTTATATGATATAATAATAACGAATATGATTCTGTAATAAGTCAATTAAATTATTTAAATCATTATACATGAAGTTCGGATACGTACGAAGCATATCGGACCTAAGGTAAGGGATAACCTTTCCAATCTCGTTCTTATCTAAGATTATTTATTCGTATGTATTTGTTGGGGTTATTGCTATCATCCAAGTCCATGTTTTCTAAATGTGTTTTTACGTATGTTTAATGGCCTTTTTACCCATTTTTTCTTTTACTATATTGTATTTATGGAATCTTTCTTTTGTTTACGATACGAGGTACTTTTTGACTTTTCCGAAAAAAGTATGAAGAGAATGTTTTTTTAATTTATGGAATGAAATAATTTTTACAGTTTTATAAAGCCTTATTTTCATGATGCTTCCTCCAAAAGATTTCATGACTATTTTAAACAAAATATTTTTCTTTTAAAATTTAATGAGGTTTTTTGAAAACAAATTGATTTTGTAGAAGAAAGGATAATTTCCTCATGAATTCTTTTCAGTTTTTTTATGATGAAATGATATCCATTTGTTTTGTATGGATTATGTTATGATGGGATGATGTTTATGAAACCCATTTTTATTCTTTGGGTTATGATGAATGATTTATGTCTATGTTGTGGAAAAAGTAAGAATGATTTCATTATGAGATGGGTGGGACCTATATCTCCCTACAATTCATTGGGTAAAGATTTATATCTCATGAGATAGACATGGCTATAATGACAAGTAAATCTGGTTCAGTAATACACGGCTGGAACGGCAAGTAAACACAGTTCAGTAAGGGACTTTGTCCACTAAGATGGTGTTGGTAGCAATTCCTTGGCTACTATGGAAATCATTACATGTGATTAATGGATGACAAAATTACATGTTTTATTCCAATTCTAGTTTATCATGATTAATGTTCCTTTATGATCTATGCCTTATGTACTGCCATGTTTTATGTCATTGCCTAAAATTATGATGATTATAAATTATGTTCATGTTTTTAAGTTCAAATGTATATGATTTGTTTTATTTTATCCATGCATAACCTTACTGAGCATTTGAGCTCACCCTTTATATGTTTTCTTTTCCCCAAGACTTAAATAAAGGTTTTAGGTAAGAAAAAAATGGGGAAGATCTTTATGGGAGATGTTGAAGATCTTTCACCACGATTAGAAGATTATTTTTTTCCGGGTTTCCAAAGACGCAAAACTATTACGGTCCTTGTGTGTATATTTTGTTATGTATTAAGTATTCCACAAAAGTAATGTAATTTCCATGTACATCATGCTTCAGGCCTCTATATTTGGTATCAGAGGGAATGTTTAGTTAACCTTTGGAAACTAGGATGCGAAAACTTTAGTGAGATCCCTAGAGATATTTCTATGGTATGTCTAGGGATGTCCCTAAGGTTAAGTCTAAGTATAGATTATAGTCATATAATTATGGAAACGATCTTATAATTAAACCTAATATGTTATATATTGAAGTTACTCCCCCTTTATTATGTTGTTTTACCTATCCTGATTATTTCCTCTCACACTATTCTTTTTGGGTTTTAGAAAATGTCTAGAAACAAGAGGATTCATGATAATGAAGGATATGATGGAAAATGGAATGATATTCTTAATGAGAAACCAAAAGAAATTGGATCTATAAGTCCATATATCATTATTATTCATAATCAGCAATCTCATAATATGATCAATAATCTCAGCTTTGGTATGTTTCCAGACTCAGAAAATAAAGGAAAGATAGAGTTTCATGATGATCCTAGAGGAAGTAAAGTTGAATTTCCCTCATGTAAATCATGTGGGAAGAGGTATCATGGAAATGTTTCAAATGAACAGGAAGATGCTTTGGTTGTGGAAAAGAAGGACACAATGCCGGTAAGTGTAAAGGAAGTGGTTCAGTTAACATCGTGGACAAGAATAATGGAATTGCTACAACATCAACAATGATTAAATGTTTTAAATGTGGAATGTATGGGCATTATGCAAAACAATGCCCTACGGGAAAGTGTCATGAAGAGAATCAGCATGGTCGTATGGGTAGTATTTATGCTGATGATGATGAAGAGAATACAAATGATATGTGAGATGAAAGAATTGTTCAATCTCGGTCAATGGTTTATGAAGGTAGTGGAATGATTTATGTTTATCAAGAGTTATGTTGTATAGGTAATGGTAATACAGAATAAAGACACATATAAGGATTGTTACACTATTATTTTTTCTAAAGTATTGGAAAGTATATGATGAATGGTACCGGTAACCATGAAAGGTTATTCAGATATTTTTGGAATGTACATGATTTGAGCATAATGAAAGTATAAAGAGACAAGGAGATGTTTGATAGTATTTATGAGCTCATAATTGATATAAAGACTAAGTGATATCATGGTTTGATTATAAAGAATTTTTTGAGATTTTGGTATGTGGAAAGAGTTAACTTTTGACCGTATTCATGTTTTCACTACAGTTCAATGAGTTTTCATTTTCCAAGAGAATACATGATTATGGTAGTCACATGACTGGAATCTGACCAACAAGACATATATTATGATATATGGGGATCAACAATGGTATTAACATGCTTGTTGTATGAACTCTCTGGTAATCGTTTTCACTATAATATGAGAATCGACAACAGTATTTTGGATAATCCTAAATATTGGAATTGATTATGTTGGACATATGTTAGTATTGTTTAAAGCTATAACTATTTGAATATTATTGATGGAAAGTAATAATATTGTATTGTTGAAAAAAAGGACAACCTGCAGAACAGGCGACAACCTGTCACGTCAGACAAGGCTGTGGGAATAGAACCCACAACTGAAGTGTGACAGGCCTATATTTCCTACCACTAACCTACAAGAAGTCCCTAGTTAGTAGAAACTAGTTTTATTTTATTATGAAAGATGATATATGAAGTGTAAGCCCATTTTGGAACCATATATGATTAATCTCACTATAGGTGGAATTATGTATATAACTTTTGAAAACTATTGGTTGAGATGGATGGAATGACCTATAATTCAATCGCATGATCAACTAAAACATCGCGAAAGACAAATTCAACTTCATTTCTAAAATAGAAGAATAGGAAATTGTTCAAGGAACGAACAACGATGAGATTTTACAAAAATAAAGTAAGTATTTATTCTGATTCAAATTCTTCAACTTTAGGGAAATGACCTTGAAAATCAAAAATGTTGTCCTAGTGCCCTTATATCCAACGAATCAGATTGTACCCTAGATCATCACAAAATTATGGCTTTGTGATTGTTGGCCTTTTCATAGCCATGTTGTCTACCACTCTCCATCATAACATGACGGTTAGATTTCTCTTTTATATCCATATTTTCAACTATGTTCTCTGATTTGGAAACCCAGTTATTAGTTAATTTGGGTAACCGTTAAGTTTCAAACTTTAGTATTTAAAGTCATGTTTTGGTATTCCTTTTTACGATGTGGGATTCTATAAAAGAAATTCTCAACTAACAAACCATTTATAACCCCGATGAATTTCGATGGTGAAATTCATTTTAAGGGGGGTAGAATGTAACAACTCGAGATTTTATGAGAAATATTCTATTTAATTTCATTGATGTCTTATGTTGTATGCTTCACCAAGATTATCTTGAACTATACGCAACATCGTATTAGCTTTCAGTATACACACCACTATCCTTGGATCGTGTTACACACAATTTCATGTTTGTTTGATAGTAGTTATTCTACACAACATTGAGTGTATATATATATATATATATTCAATGTATAAATGAAATATGGTTGGATTTTTTTATAAGAATCAACAAAGGATTTTTTCAGAACACGCCACCCTGACCTGCCTTGCATTACACGCAATCGCGACCTTCCTTGATAGCTTGTGTAGTACGCAATACCGGGTTTCACTAAACAACAATATATTGTTATAATATTATTATGGACTAAAAGTTATGAATAGTATTAACTACAATTTTAATTTTATAACATTATTATTCATCTTACACATTTTCTAGAACATGGTATGAGAACAAAATCAATTTTTCAAGTAAAATAAGTATTTGTCAAAAAAATTAGTTTTGTGGCCTTTTGATGGCGCGCCCACATTAAATCTAGTTTTTGACATGTTTATAAGTTCAATTTGACAAAATAAATTTCTTCCTTGGAATCAGGATATAAAAATTTAATTTGGATAAATTTTTTGTATTATTCTGATAACTTTCATATTTTGATGAATAGTAAAAACACACTATATTTTAATTAAAAACAACTTTTTTCATCGCAATAATATATATGGATAGATTATATTTTTAATTGGTTTTAAATTTTAAAAAGAATATATTTTTACCATTTAATCCAATGTTGGTCATTCTAATTAATTTCACTTTGATTTTGGACATAAACAAATGTCGATATTTTGATAGTTATTGTTTCTTAAAAACACGGTATTTGTTTTGATAACGTGAATTGATTTTAAAATTAATTAATGTCACTCCTATGTTTTGAATTTTAATAAATTGAAATAATTATTGAATTTGGAATATCAAATATATCTTAGGATTAATTTTTGGTATTTTTCGGAAAAACATCAATTTTTAATGAATAGTGAAAACACTGAGTTTTTGGTTAAAACAAACTTTTTGTTTAAATAATTATTTATTTGATTTACATTTATTTTAGGTAAAAATAGTTACATAATACGTATATAAGTTCAATGAAATTAATTGGAATAATTTTATAATAATTTTAGATTTATAAAAATTGTATTGAACTTTTCACCGTCTTTTACCCACCTCCTAGGAGCTTTTTCAATTGTTCATAAAACTTGATTTTTCCACTTCTGTGAGTTGAATTTCGAAAACACAAGAGACACGGTTAATATCAAGGAGTAAAATTTAGTTAAATTAGATAGAAATAATTTTTGGTGAATAGTAACTATTTACTTTTATTTACCACAGTTAAGCGTAAATAGGGTAATTCAAGGATAAAAGAATATTATAATAATTCAAAATTACCTTAACACTTGTCCAAAACTTATTGGATGAGTAATTTCCGAACCTGGTCATCCTTGTATCGATTTTGGGACCCCATGGAGCCACTTATGAAAGAAAATGACACATTAGATTAATTAATTTAATGTAATGACAAAATTGGCATTTACAAAATTCATTTAGTAATTAATTTTTATAAGGGGCTATATAAATTATCTTTTAGACTATAAATATTAATCGGAAAGATAAAAATATTTCCTACAGGTTGATTTTTTTAATATGATTTTTAGACATCAATAAAAAATAAATTATTTATGACACGATAATGATGCTGTATTTAACTCATTAATAAATGATTTAAATAAATAAGATCATAATGATTAAAATATAATCTAAAACCTGTCCAATTCCTATTGGATTATTTTATTTCAAATATAATTCATAAAATAATCAATATTAATGTGTTTTTGACTTCTTGAAACTGATGATAATTTTATAATAAAATAATATTTTCACACTTTCCCAAAGAGCCCCTCCACTCCCCTATGGAAGGAGACCACTTTTATGCAATTCCTCACACCTCTCAAGCCTTTTGGATCGTCCAAACTCTTCCCAACTAAGCTC
Source organism: Viscum album (assembly GCA_963277665.1). Lineage (NCBI taxonomy): Eukaryota > Viridiplantae > Streptophyta > Magnoliopsida > Santalales > Viscaceae > Viscum > Viscum album. The sequence continues at coordinate 457,725,382 of OY728161.1, read as the reverse complement.
CCTATATCCCTCTACTCCCCCTTGATGCCTTTCATTAGTCAGAAGACACTCCAAGAAGTCCTTTCGGTTCAATACAATAGAAGTTACCCAAATTAAAGGCAATAGTTTCTCTTAAGATGTTTTCTTTTATTCTACTTCTCCAACCCCTAAACTCTTTTTAATCATTTCTTTTGTTACAAAACCAGTATCATAATAATACTAGTATTTTGTTATGGTTATGAGAAATATTAAAACTATACTTACACACACCTCCATATAATGGATGAAGAACATAATGTTTCTGTGATGGCAAACTAACGCCTCATGAAATGATGATTGTTTGATTTTCTCCTACCACCACTCATGGTGGCCATTATGATGGAACTGTATTTATATGGGATAAATATTATGTTTATGATTTACTTATGATTCTTTCCTTCACAATTATATCAATCCTTTATGGTTTCCATAGTGGGTAAATACGATGATCTCATTTGAGAAGTGCGGACTACCGCCCCCTTAAAGTGATGTGATTCGTTAATGCCTTATCTGGGATTTATAAAGGTAGGAGTTAATGATATTATATATGATATTATACTATAATTATAATATAACTATTCCATTAAAATAATAAATTGAAATGAATGTAGAGTTCATGCGTACGTACGACTTACCGTCTCCATGAATGGTGCATTTCATTTATTATCTCCATATGTTATGTACTATTATAAATACATGTATATTTTGGATATATAATGAATATATATGATATATAAATCATGATTTACATTCTGGAAGTAAGTAAATAATTATATAATTAATAATAACATCACTAACAACAAGTCCAAACACGTATAATAAATAAGATGATTTTACCCAAAACGTTGCTTTAACATGGGATTTACAAAAAGACAGGTAATATAAAGTCATAAGTGAACCATATATGATATCATAACAATGAATATGATTCTATAATAAGTCAATGACATTATTTAAATCATTATACAAGAGTTTCGGATACGTACGAAGCATATCGGACCTAAGGTAAGGGATACCCTTTCCAATCTAATTCTTATCCAAGATTGTTTATTCATAAGTATTTGCTAGGGTTATTGTTATCATCCAAGCCTATGTTTTCTAAATTTTTTTATGTATTTTTAATTTCCTTTTTACCCAGTTTGTCTTTTACTACATGGTATCTAATGAATAATTCTTTTTTTTACGTTATGAGATACTTTTTGACTTTTCTGACAAAAGTACGAGGAGGATGTTTTTTTAACTTATACGGCATGATAGGATTTTTATAATTTAATAAAGCCTTTTTTTCATGAAAGTTCCTCCAAAAGATTTCATGACTATTTAATCAAAATATTTTTCTTTTAAAATTGCATGACGTTTTTTGAAAATAAATTGATTTTGAAGAAGAAAGGATATTTTCCTCAAAAATTCTATTCAAGTATTTTAACAAAACCATTTCCCATCTAAGATGAAATTATATCAAATGTGTATGTTTCAAGTATAATGTCTCTATGATTTACATGGTTTAACTTTTTTTATTATGAAATGATACCCATTTGTTTTATATGGATTATGTTATGATGGGATGATGTTTATGAAACCCATTTTTATTCATTCGGTTATGATGAATGATCTATGTTTATGTTGTGGAACAAGTAATAATGATTTCATTATGAGATGGGTTGGACCTATATCTCCCTCTAATGCATTGGGTAAAGATTTATATCTCATTATATAGACATGGCTGGAACGGCAACTAAATCCGGTTCAGTATTACAGGGCTGGAACGGCAAGTAAAACCGGTTTAGTAAGGGAATTTTTCCACTAAGATGGTCTTGGCAGCAATGCCTTTGCTACTATGGAAATAATTACATGTGCTTAATGTATGGCACAATTACATGTTTTATTCCCATTCTAGTTTATCATTATTAATGTTCCTTTATGATCTATGCCTTATGTATTTCCATGTTTTTTTTCATTGCCCATGATTTTGATGTTTAAACATTATGTTCATGTTTTTTAAGATAAAATGTATATGATTTGTTTTATTTTATCCATGCATACCCTTACTGAGCATTTTAGCTCACCCTTTATATTTTTTATTTTCCCTAGGACTTAAAGAAAGGTTTTAGGTAAGAAAACAAAAGGGGAAGATCTTTATGGGGGCTGTTGAAGATCTTTCACCACGATTAGAAGATTATTTTTTTCCTAGTTTCTAAAGACATTAAACTATTACGGTCTTTGTGTGTCTATTTTTGTTATGTATTAAGTATTCCGAAAAAGTTATTTAATTTCCATGTATGTCAAGCTTCGGGCCCCTACAACAATGAAATTGACCTAATTAAATATTTAAACCGGATAAGTAAATTGTTATCTCTTGTATGTTATTGCCTCATGTTTTGCTCTATAGTGTGATATCTGTGCATTCATTGCTTAGTTGTTTGTTCTTGATGGGAGTTGATAATGAAGGTAAATCCTGAAATAATGGATAATTAATTGGCTAAAGATAAAGAGGCATGTAAATTAATCTGTTCGTTTCCATTGTTATAGTTGTTAAAATTTTATGTTAATAAAATTGTCATAGTAAGCATGTAATATCTTTTCTGATAGATTACTAAATAGGTTTCCTAGAATTGGAACCTATGAATTGAATATTTTAATTCAAGAGGGATTAAAGAATTGGTTGGTTGATAAACGATAACGCCTGGTAGGTTTCTTAGTTACCCTCTAGTTTGAAAGGTGGAGGGCCTGGTGCTTTAGAGCCCTGAGTGCTCATTTTGTATGAAGGAAGGATGCCTTGTTAAAGGGCCAAGAGTCCATTTGATGTGATGATTGATTTCCTGCTGCTTGTGCTGTGATGTGACCCTAAAGGGGTTTTGTGATATCTTGAGGTAGGGTGGCCTTGTGGTTGTGGCAGCGGAAGACGCAGAGAGTGGAGAAATGCATCAGTTTATGAAAGTGGGTGTCAGGGAGGACACCAAGGATGATGGTATGGGATGGATGTGATGGATGGATGTTGTTGTTTTTTTTTGGTTGGTTATCTGCTTTACTTTTCCCCACTTCTCATGGTAGCTGGTCTTACTTACCCTCCTTCCGAAGGAGGCGATGACACGCGGGGTATGCCACGTGATTTCTGTGTTTAGAATGTCGAGGGAGAAAGGTTATATTCTCTTACTATAGGTGGAAAAGACTCAATGGGTAGTATATCTACTCACCGTGTTGAGCCCCCATTGTGTTAAGTATCATAATAAGATTTTATAGAATTCTTGGGAATATGGTAATGTAAATCTAAAATGAAAGAATGATTAAATGGTGTTAACCCATGGGGTTGGAATTTGTTGGAACACAATGATGAGGTGGTAATTTGAAAAATGTAAAGTGGACCCATGGTGTATGATAATTATGTTTAATTTGGTTTTGTTTATGGTTAATTAATGTGAAAATAATTAATTATCATAGAGTGGAATTGATGAAATAGGGAATGAAGTAACCTAATGAAGTACTTTAACTTGTTGTCCTCTTAAAAGAAACCTAGTCTTAGAAGTGGAAGCCTAGAGACCGAGAGACATTTGCTGAAGTTGTGTCTAAGACTAGGTTATGCCCATATTGTGGTTGCGATATATATATTTATATTCTATACTTTTTGCGTTTCTAAACTCTACTCCACCATGTCGGTAAGAAAAACTGACACCCCGGGGATTCTGAGCCCTGGGGGGTGTTTTCCCCAACATTCTGATGGGAGGTTGAATGGCTGACTACCCCCTTTGACCACGCTTTCTTCTCTTGGTAGATCTTTGTGCTAGTTGGAATAGTGGTTAGTTTTCCCCATATATGTGTGTAGAGGACTGTAATGGATTGTGGTTACTTGACAAACATATATTTTAGATTTAGTATCCTATGGACTACTATAGGTGTAATGTGTATAGGTTGTGATGGCTTGAGGATCCTTACTCAGCGTATGTGTTGTGATGGCTTGAGGTATAATACCCGAAGTATGACAGATTTTATGCGAGTTGTGGTGGCTCCTAGAAACGACCTGGTTACTTTGGGTTGTGAGGATGATGTGGTGCTTAGCCCAGGTGTCTGCGGGAAAGCCTTTGTGGTGCACATGGTGATGATTATGGAGCATAGCCCATGTTTATACGGGCAAGCCTTTGGAGAGAGATGCACATAACAAATATCCTTGGGGCAATGCGGAAAACCAGTGGGGAAGTAGTAACGGGGTACCCTTGATATTCTTTACTATATGCTATATTCTTTTATGCGTTACTTGGTGAGAGTATCCATGGTAAGGTTGGGAACTTAGTATACATGTTTAGGTGACTAGTTATTTTCACTTGTTGTTCACCGTGCTTTAGAATGCTTTCTTTACTTTTTCACGAGAGGCATCATGGAGGATCCTACTGAGTATACTATTATACTCACCATACGTATATATAAACTATTTTTTAGGTCACTTTGAGCAGGTTGGAGATCAAGCTGGTTACTACTAGCTTGTGGTTGCAGGATCTGTTTGGGCTTGTAGTTGGTATTATCTTTCTTTTCTTTTTGATAGATGTAGTTTCCCCTTTTAGTTGTAGTACTTTTTCTTGGAATTTCATATATGAACTTGTGTTTCTTTTATATTTCAGTTGGAGTTGGTTGGTGTTTATCTTATCAATCTCGTCCACATGTGTTCTCATAGAGGGTAATGCCTCCCATTTGTGTGTTACTATACCCTCAGTGCTATTCTCCAACCCCGGGCCTATTGGAGGTGGGACTCAGGGGTCATTATTTTTCTTCTCACATTTCCGGCCCAGGAGTGGTACACTTTGTGGGGAGGGGGTCGTGACACACACAATTCTGAGTCATACTGAAAAAAATAATAGAATATTATTTTAAATAGTAGTTAATGCCTAGTTGTTTTATTGGTAGGAATGAATAAAACTAACTACAATATGATTATACATATTTTTTAAATGTTTTTACATTTATCCTATAAAATTTAGAGGCTTAAAATGTGAATTAATTTTATTTTAAGTCCAAATAGTATAATATTATTTAAAAGGTTGATTTACAACCTTTAATGACCGGTAAATATAAAGGATTTTTTTCATAAATTCATTGGAATGTTACGAGTACGTAGTGCTTGACGGAACATGATTCTGAGGCCCGGTGTGCCCAAAATCAATTTTCGAGGTTTAGCTCAGGTACGTCCAGTGAACGAACGAGCAGGTTATTCTATCTTTTAAACCGGTTCTTAGAATTGAAATCTGAGGGCGCCGAAGGAACCACAATGCCAGTAATTGCTTAAGTGGACCTTTATCAAAGATGCGTCTGCTCGGGAGGAGTTGATATAAATGTGGATTAAATAAAATGTAAAATAAAATTTTGTTACAATTTTATTTCTTTTTTTAATTGGTTATATCGTAGGTGTGGGAGTTGGGGTGGGATCCAGTAGTTACTAACAACCCTTGAGAGGATTATGGTGAGGTGGGGACCACACGATCCCCAACTCTTAACATTCCATAACTCCCTAACTCCCCCTTTATGTGAGTAACCTCTCTCTCTCTATCATTAAACATCCCAACATAACACCCAATTAATTAGACAACTCATGTTTAATTAATTAAGTGAGTTTGTTTTTGAATTTTGAGTTTTTTAATTGCATGGAAAAAAATAAAATAAGGGGAGGCCTTATTTTATTTTTTTGGTTGTTGTGTGAGTATTTTGGGAGAGCTCTAAGTCCCTTTCAAGAACTTCATCCTTCAGAAAAGAACGACTCCCTTCGACGAAGAACGTCGTCTTCACAAGGAGCGATGACATTCCATTTCATATTATGTTCGTAGCTAGTGAGAGGCGTTGTTCCATCCATGGACATACGCCAATTCCATCTTCAAAACCTCACACCTTGAGTTCATCTTCCACTTTTCCGGTAAAAGACATCGTTTATTGAGGTGGGAATGTGTTTGGATTGAGTAATGATTGGTTTTCCTTCCATGTTGGTGTTCCTCTTAATCTTCTTGTTATCGGACTAATGAGGAAGGGACCGGACCAAACTAACACGGTCCAATTCCTCCGCCATTATTATGAATATGTTGAGTTCTTCGACCGTTCTTGAGCGGTGAATCAAGATATGTTTTTGGAACCAATCGGAGTCCGAAAAACATCGTAAACGGCCTCAGAGCATCTGAGTGACTTAGAAGCGGATGTTTCTTAGAACTCAGATCATCATAATGAAGAACAGACACCTCAGGATGCGTGCTGGCTAGAGGCATCATTTCTAGAAAATTCTAGAATACACAGCGTGTCCACCAGGAGCACATGACGTGTAGTACAAGCGTATTGTGGCTTCTGTTTCAGGCGTTGGAAAAGTAACACACGGTGTGTGACTCTAGACACACGGCGTGTACTCTCCACACTGTTTGGAAAAGGAGGCTTCGATGGACATGGCATGTATTCAGGTAAAATACATAGACATAGATATAAATACATGGACAAGTAACACGGCATGTATTCTCTTCATAGAAAGGCAGAGGCAGCTTGGCGAGGCTCGGCGTGTAATCTGGGAGATACACAAACACGGGAAGAACCACACGGCCAGGAGGCACAACGTGTACTACCTTCACCATGGAAGAAGTAGCATCGTGATAACTCAGCGTGTAATATGAGAGATACATGGTCACGGGCAAAACCACATGGCCAAGAGGCACGGTGTGTACTACCTTCACCATAGCATAAGTGGCTTTGTGATGACTCGGTGAGTATTCTCGAAATACATGGACCCAGGGTGGAGTACACGGGCATGTACTCCACCACACGGCCAGGCATGGACAGCGCACATGGAACTGACCCTAGAGGTTTGGACACGGCGTGTAACCATACTACATGTCGTGTACTTATCTACATTACTAGCCCTATGACATGGGCCGTATCACACAGGAAGTACCCTGTGTCTGATGACACGGCGTGTATCGCTTACGTACACGCCCTGTACTTTAGGAAAATGGCTTTATTGTCTTGTTCCTTGTGACATGAGCATGTTTATCTTGGTTTTTCCCATATGAAGTGGGACAGAACTACAGGATACATCAACCCCGGTCTTCATGACAGTTGATATATCGATCATTGTCTCGAGGAGCGGACACTCCGGAAATCGAGTGTGCTATATACGGGAACACTAGACCTAGCTACGACTACAACGACGATGACAACTGTACATGGATCTTACAAGGGTTTAGTAGTGAGGACGACTGTACTTGGATCCTCTGTGGGTTCGTCAATGATGATGACTGAATGTGGATCCTACGTGGGTGTGGCAACGATGGTTATTGTACTTGGATCAGACGTGGGTTCAGCAGCGAAAACTTATGTACTTGGATCCGACGTGGGTTCGGAAGGGGAGATGATTAAGAGGTTGTATCTATCATCTCTACCCCTTTTCATGAGTATTATACCTCTGTGAGCTGAGTCTTGACATTCAATCAATATCATCGATATGATTTACTTTCTTTCCAGTGTGGATTTGGTTGTGTTTTCCTGTGTTTAATAGGTTGTACTTTGGCTCGTGAGTTGAAGCCGAACTCAAAATGGTGACAAAGGTACAGGTATGGGCATATACCTAAGTAGAGTTGGTCGATACTTCTTGTTTGTATCCTTCCTTTGTGGTTTATCCTTTGTGGATTCTGGGAGACCTTCGGGGGTCTCGGGGTCCCTACTGAGTATCGTATACTCACCCTTGAAAAAGCTATGCCCGCACTATGTAGTGTTGGTTGCATATGACGGACAACGCTGATCGTGGTTGAGTCTTGTAGTGTGGGTTGGTAACCAGAGGTGGACTAACAGGCAGAATGTACACGGATTGGACGACCAGACCTGAGGAGGTGAGGAGATCATCAGTACCAAAAATTCAGGTGGGATTGTCGGAGGACGACTCAGTGGTTGCTGATTTAATTTACTAATGATGTACTTTCTTTTCATTTGTACTATACTTTTCAGTTGGGTTTGTATTCTTGCCCATTTACTTTTCAGCACTTACTTTTGTACTCAGTTTACTTAGTGTTTACTTCATATTGGGTACTCTGTGGTGTTTTTTTCCTATATAAAGGTAATGCCTTACCTTTTATTGGGATTTATGACTTTGATGCTAGTCGCCAACCCCTGGACATTGGAAAGAGGGCTTGGGGTAGTCACGGCATGGGCCCCGAGGATGGGTCATGAAAAATTGTTATCAGAGGAGTCGTTTCTACCTTGGTACATAGGACTCTGATAATTTCTTTCTGCGAAGCAATAGTGTTAAGTGTATTGAGTGTGGTTTTCAGTCTAGGGAGTCTAGTGTTTGTGTGGCGGCCGATGTATCCATACACCAAGACCCTAATTTCTAATTTCCAACACAGTGCTCGAAAACACTGATTGAATGTGTGTTTCAAATGATTTCGTTGTGATTAATTTGTGTCAGCTCACCAGGTATACTTTATTAACTGTGGCGCACCTGTTTCTTTTCAGTATGTCCCCACGATGGAAACCAACTAGGGTTCCCAATTACATGCAATATGGAAGCCCACTGAGCAACGAGGCCTCAGTGCAGGTCCCCATTACAGATGAGGCACCAGAGTTACATCTACCCGCCGAGCCACCGATGCCACCTGCCCGAGCAGCTGAGATTGCTTGACACCTTAGTGCACTACATGAGTTTCAGCATCAGATACCACCCAGGTTCTGTAGGGAGACGGATCCTCGGGCAGCCGAGGATTGGCAGGAGGCTGGTGTTCGAATCTTTAGATTAGTTGGGACACCAGCTGACCTCATGGTGATCCTTGCTGCAAGTCTCCATCACCCAGTAGAATGTAGATGGTGGAGCCCGATGCTCCAGGTGCACGACGAGGCATCATTACTTTGGACGGACTTTGAGAGCCTCTTTCGCTTGGAGATTATTCTAGCCACTCTCCATGTGGTTCGCATTCATGAGTTGCTAGAGCTACGGCAGGGCAGCATGACAGTAGCCCAGTACTCAGCATGATTTACTGATCTCTCGCACTACTCCACGAACATGGTACGAGACCAATTCATCCAGGCCCGGACCATCAAGCAGGGACTGTGGCATGAGATCAACGAATCGATGATCTCCCTTAGTATTCTGATGTAGGCAGGATTACTGGAGTGATCCCTTCGTTTGGAGAGCTTTCTTGCTGAGCCTTCACTAGTAACGAGGCCTACCTTAGGGCGACACGTAACGGAGTCTTCTGTAGCCGATAGTAGACAGATTTCATAGAGGTCCAAGTGGACCAGACCATTTGGTGGGAAACCTCAGGATAATGGTTCAGAGGTGTAGGGAACACGCAACAGAGCTAGTCATTCGAGGAGTAGACAATGCTATGCATGCGGCGGGCAGGTCCACATGGCTTGTGACTACTCGACCCGCCATGCATAGGAACATCAGAAGGTTGAGGGACCACCCAGGCAGAGGCAGAGGTTTGACCGTGGCGGTCCGTAGGGAGTAGGAGGACGAGGTAGAGGACTTGGACGAGCAGCAGGTGGTGGACGACTCTTCGGGGCTCTACCACCACCACCACCAGGACGTCCACCCCGACCACATGGAGCTGGAAGGTTGTGGAGGCCTACGACCATAGCTCACCTAAGCTGATTCAAGGTACTATCTGTGTCTACTCCACCCTTTCTGCAGTTCTTATTGACACAGGATTGAGTCATTATTTCATTTCCACTGCCCTTTTTCGGAGCTCGGAGGTTCTGATAGAGCTGTTGGATCGATCCTTATGACTAGAGACTCTTATGGGAGCAGACTCTACGATTACTCTCTGGTTCCAGCAGTGTGAGCTTACACTAGGAGGCAAGAGATTAGGCTGGGATCTTCTTGTAGCAGCATCGAGACTTACGTTGTCATCTTGGGAATGGATTGGTTATCTACGGTCCATTCTCAGGTCGACTGTATTAGGCACATGGTGTGGTGTGTCTGCACCGATGGGAGCAGGTTCACCATCACCGGCGAGAAGGGATCCATTGCAGCGCAGGATGGACTCACATAGAGGAGAGGACAGCTGATCGCCCATTAGATGTCTATTATTATCCTAGGATTAGTTGATGTGCATATTCCGAGTTTTCCTATTGCGGAGGATCTCTATGCGGACGTTTTTATTGACGACGTTCTAGTACTTCCCCATCGCAGAAAGGTAGACTTCTATATGGACTTGTACCCCGGGACAACCCCGATAACTACTCCAGCATATTGGATGGCTCCTACTAAGCTTCGAGAGATACAGTTACAATTGGATGACTTGAAAGGCAAGGGATTCATTCGACCCAGTGTTTCACCCTGGGCTTCCCCAATTTTGTTCTCCAAGAAGGTGGATGAGATCAAGAGATTGTGTGTCGACTATCGTTTCTGGAATTAGTTGACTGTGAAGAACATGTATCCACTTCTGAGGATTGATGATCTCTTAGATCAGCTCAAGTGAGAACGCTGGTTCTCAAAGATAGACCTGAGGTTGGGCTATCATCATCTCAGAGTTCGAGATGAGGATGTGCAGAAGACGGCCTTCGAGTGTCTGTATGGCCACTATGAGTTCTTGGTTATTCCATTTGGCGTAACCAATGCTCTAGAAATGTTCATGAGTCTCATGAATAGGATCATCCAGCTTTACTTCAATCGATTTGTCATAGTCTTCGTCAACGACATATTGTTTTACTCGGGTACTGAGGAGGAGCACGCCTACCACTTGATGGTTGTACTAGATACACTCCAAGAGCACCAACTTTATGGTAAGATCTTGAAGTGTCAGTTCTGGATTTGAGAGGTCCACTTCTTTGGGCACTTCATCTCTAAGATGGGAGTTGCAGTAGATCCTATGAAGACAGAGGCAATACTAGCTTGGGAGCCACCTAGGAGCATGATGGAGGTGTGGAGTTTCCTAGGTCTGGTTGGGTACTATCAGAGATTTATGCCAGACATCTTCAGAGTTGCATCACCACATCGAGCTTTGACGAAGAAGGGGAAACCCTTCGTGTGGTCGGATTGATTTCAGTAGATCTTCCAGGAGCTGTGACAGAGATTGACCAGTGCACCCATCTTGATGCTACCAGAGGAATGCGTAGGGTACGTAGTTTACTACGAAGCATGAGGGAATGGACTCAGGTGTGTTTTGATGTAGGACTAGGTAGTGATGGATTATGGTTCACGACAGTTGAGGCAGCACGAGCAGAACTACATTACCCATGACCTGGATTTAGCAGCAGTGGTCTTCGCCTTGATGATGTGGTGACACTATCTGATGGGAGAGCGCTTTATAGCCTACTCTGAGCACAAGAGTCTCAGGTACATCTTCTCGCAGAAGGACCTGAACTTGAGAAAGATGTGATGGCTCGAGTTCCTCCAGGACTATGACTTTGAGATAGTCTATACTTCCGGGAAGGGGAATATAGTAGCTGATGCTCTCAGCAGGAGGTCGGGCATTCAGCTACTTGGAGAGGCATCAGAGAAGTGAGTTGCTTTGCATATATCCTTCGTGGATAGAGATGGGTTAGCCTTTCTACAGTCACTCATAGTCACTACTCTACTACTTCATCATGCCAGGGAGGCACATCGAGGGGATGTTGACTGTGATACGTGACGTGCACAGATATCCACAGAACATGCACCTGATAGATTTTCTATAGGAGGAGAGAACATCATCCTTTTCAGATGACGTATCGTGGTACCAGCTGAATTACGGGAGGAGGTGCTGAGGGAGTTTCACACATCCCCTCTAGATGTACATACAGGATTAACGAAGATGTACCAGGATCTGAAACGACAACACTGGTGCCCGGGTATGAAAAAGGTTGTGGCAGAATTCGTTTCACGATGCCTCACCTGCCAGCAGGTGAAGGCAGAGCAATAGGTACCAGCAGGCTTGGTACAAACCTTAGAGGTCTCGAAGTGGAAGTGGGACGAGATATATATAGATTCCGTGACCGGGATTCCACGTACTTCTAGAGGACACGACTCCATCTGGGTGATCGTAGACCGACTCACCAAGTTGGTCCAATTCCTACCTATTAATGAGCAGGGCATAGTGGAGATCATGGGATGCCTCTATATTCATGAGATTGCACGACTTCATGGTTTAACGTCGTATATCATCTCCGATCGAGATGCTAGCTTTACTTCCCGGCATTGGAAGGGGTTGTAGGAGGCATTTGGGATGCAGCTAATCCTAAGTAGCGCCTTTCACCCTCATACGGATGGCCAGATGGAGAGGAACATTCAGACTCTAGAGGTCAAGCTTTGTGCATGTGTCCTCAACTTGGGTCGTAGGTGGGATGATCACCTACCTTTGGTGGAGTTTTCGTACAACTACAGTTACCACTCCACCATCGGGATAGCACCATATGAGGCATTGTATGACCGACCTTGCAGATCACCTCTGTGCTGGACAGACCCTGGGGAGTCAGCACTTGTAGGACCAGAGATGGTTCAAGCCACGACGGAGAAGGTGCAGATCATCTAGGACCGGGTGAGGACTGCCCAGATCTGACAAAAGTCCTATGCTGACATGAGGCGGAGACCACTAGAGTTCGAGGATGGAGACCACGTGTTCTTCGGGTCTTACCTCGATGTGGATTACGGAGATTTAGACGGACCGGCAAGTTATCTATGTGATTCATCAGACCATTCCAGGTCCTCAGTAGGGTAGGTGAGGTGGCTAACCTTCTGGCCCTTCCACCTCAGCTACACTTTGTGCACGACGTCTCCATGTATCTCACCCGAGGAGACATGTGCATGACTCGACACTTATCATTGATCATAGGGAGCTCGACATCGATGACGGGGCGATATTTGCGGAGGTCCCAGTGGAGATAGAGTATCGATATAAACGGGTCCTACATGGACGATCGATTCCTCTTGTGCGCATCAGGTGAAGGCACGGGAACCTCCAGGAGTTTACATGGGAGAGGGAGGCTCAGATGCGTGCACAGTACCCACATTTATTTCCCTAGTTAATGATGTAACTTTACAGGGATATAAATCCCTGATGTGGGAGTAATGTAATGTCCAGTAAATATCAAAGAATTTTTTTTTCATAAATTCTTTGGGATTTTATGAGTACACAGTTTCTGACGGCACTTGATTCTGAGGCCCGGTGTGCCCAGAATCAATTTCTGAGTTTTAGCTCATCTAAGTTCTGTGAACGAATGAGTGAGTTTTTCTATCTTTTGAACCAATGCTTGGAATTGAAATCCGAGGGCACCGATGGAATCGTAGCACCGGTAATTTTTTATTAGGACCTTTACCGAAGATGTGTCTGCTCGGGAGGAGTTGATAAAAACTGTGGATTAAATAAAAAGTAAAATAAAATTATGTTACAATTTTATTTATTTTTCTAAGTGGTTATATCCTAGGTGTGGGAGTTGGGGTGGGACCCACTAGTTACTAACTACCCTTGAGAGGATAAAGGTGAGGTGGGGCCCACACGAGCCCCAACTCTTCACATTCCCTAACTCCCAAAATCCCCCCTTTATGTGAGTAACTTCTCTCTCTCCCTCATTAAACTTTCGAACATAACACCCAATTAATTAGACAACTCAAGTTTAATTAATTAAGTGATTTTTTTTTTGAATTTTGAGTTTTTGAATTGCATGGAAAGATAATAAAATAAGGGGAGGCCTTATTCTGTTTTTTTGGTTGTTGTGTGAGGATTTTGGGAGATCTCTACGTACCTTTGATGAACTACATCCTCCTGCAAAGAATGACTACCTTCGACGAAGAACGCCGTCATCACAAGGAGAGACGACATGCTGTTTAATATTCTCTTCGCAGCTAGTGAGAGGCGTCGTTCCTTCCTTGGATGTACACCAATGCCATCCTTGAAACCTCACCCCGTAAAACTATCTTCCACGTCGCCAGAAAACGAAATCGTTTATCGAGGTAGCGATGTGTTTGGATTGAGTAATGATTTTTTCTTCTTCCATGTTGTTGTTCCTCTTAAACTGCTTGTTACCGGACTAATGCATAAGGGACCATACCAAACTAACACAGCCTGATTCCTCCGTCATTCTTGTGAGTATGTGGAGTTCTTCAGCTGTTCCTTAGTGGTGAATCATGCTATGTTTTCGGAGCCAATCGGATGCCCGAAAACATCGTAAACGGCCTCAGAGCATCAGAGTGACTTAGAAGTGGGAGTTTCGTAGAACTAGGATCATCATAATGAGAACGGACACCTCGAGAGGCATGCCGGCCAGATGCGTCATTTTTGGAAAATTCCAGACTACACGGCGTGTAATCTAGGTGCACACTCCGTGTAGTAAAAGAGTATTGTGGCTTCCGTTTTAGACGTTAGAAAAGTAACACATGACGTTGGACTCTAGACACACGGTATGTACTCTCCAAACTATTTGACAGAGAAGACTTCGATGGACATCACGTGTTTTCAAGGAAAATACACAAACACGGACAGCAATACACGACCAAGTAACACGACATGTATTCTCTTCATAAGAAGGCTGAGGTGGCTTTGTGAGGCTCGGCGTGTAATCTTGGAGATACACGGACACGGGCAGAACCACAAAACCAAGAGGCACGGCGTTTACTACCTTCACCATGGAAGAAGAGGATTTGTGATGACTCAGCATGTAATCTCGGAGATAAACATATACGGGCAGAACCACACGGCCATGAGGCATGGCATGTACTACCTTCACCATGGAAGAAGTGGCTACGTGATGACTCATCGTTTATTCCGGAAATACACGGACACCGGGTGGATTACACGAGCATGTACTCCACCACACGGCTAGGCATGGCCAGCGCACATGGAACCGACTCTAGAGGTTTGGAAACGGTGTGTAACCAAACTACACGCCATGTACTTACTTATCTATAAGACCAGCCCTGCGATACGGGCCGTATCACACGGGCAGTACCCGGTGTCTGATGACACGGCGTGTATCGCTTACCTACATGCCGTGTACTTTAGGGAAATGGCTTGGTTGCCTTGTTCTCCATGACTTGGGCACATTTTTCTTGGTTTTTCCCCTATGATGTGGGACAAAACTACTGGATACATCAACTATGGTATTCGTGACAGTTGATATATCGATCTTTGTCTCAAGGAGAAGACACTCTGGAAATCGAGCGTGTTGTGTGCGGGAACCCAAGAGATTGTTGTGACTACGATGACGATGACGACTGTACATGGATCCAACGTGGGTTTGGCAGCGAGGATGACTGTACATGGATCCTCCGTGGGTTCGGCAGCGATGAGGACTATACTTGGATCCTATGTGGGTTCGGGAGAGAAGGTTACAGTACTTGGATCCTACGTGGGTTCGGCAGTGACAACTTTTGTACTTGGATCCTACGTGGGTTCGGCAGGGGAGATAATTCAGACGTTGTATCTACCATCTCCACCCATCTTCATGAGTTGTATACCTATGTGAGATGATTCTTGACTTTTAATCAATATCATCGATGTGATTTACTTTCTTTCATGTGTGGATTGGGTTGTGTTTTCCTGTGTGGACTGGGTTGTACATGGGCTTGTGAGTTGAAGTCGAACTGGAAATGATGACTTAGGTCTATGTATGGGAATATACCTATGTAGAGTTGGTTGATACTTCATGTTTGTATCCTTACATTGTGGTTTATCCTTTTTGGATTATGGGAGACCTTCGGGGGTCTTGGGGTCCCTACTGAGTATCATATAATCACCCCTCCACAGGCTCTGCCCACACTATGTTGTGTTGGTTGCAGACGACAGAAAGTGTTGATCGTGGTTGAGGCTTGTGGAGCGGGATAGTACCTGGAGGTGGACTAACAGGCGGAACGTACACAGAGCGGGCGGCGGGACCCGAGGAGTTGAGGAGATCATCCGTACCCATCCTTCAGGTGGGATAGCCGAAGGACAACTCAGTGGTTGCTGATTTACTTTACTGCTATTGTACTTTCTTTTCAGTTGTATTGTACTTTTCAGTTGGGT
Organism: Viscum album; assembly: GCA_963277665.1. Lineage (NCBI taxonomy): Eukaryota > Viridiplantae > Streptophyta > Magnoliopsida > Santalales > Viscaceae > Viscum > Viscum album. Next base: position 457,709,435 of record OY728161.1, on the reverse strand, counting down.
TTGTAGTCTGGCCCATTTACTTGTCAGCACTTACTTTTGTACTCAGTTTACATAGTGTTTACTTCATCTTGCATACTATGTTGTGTTAGTTTTCTTAAATAAAGTAAATGTCTTCCCTTTTATCGGGATTTACGCCTTTGGTGCTAGTCGCCGGCCCCTGTCCTATGGAAGGCGTGCTTGGGGTAGTCACGGCACGGGACCCGAGGATGGGTCGTGACACAACCTTTTTCTAGAGAAAAATTTTTAAATATAGTTTTATATATTTTATAATTTCAATATGACAAAATAAAAATATTCTTTAGAATCATAACATCAAAATTTTCTTTCAGATAATTGTTGGTATTTTTTTGATAAAATTCACATTTTAATGAATATTGAAAAATACTATATTTTAATTCAAAACTGTCATTTTATCATATTTTTCTATATGGTTTGATTATCTTTTTAATTGGTTTTAAAGTATTTTAAGATTATATTTTCACCATGTAATCCAATTTTTTTCATTTTATGTATTTTCACATTGAAATTGGACTTAAACAAGTGCCAATCTTTGGATAGTTATTATTTTATAAAAATACTCTTTTAGTTTTAACAACATGAATTAATTTTATATTAATTAATGAAACTTCTATATTTTGAATTTGGAAAAGTAGACATCATTTTTGAATTCATAATATAAAATATAGTTTAAGATATTTTTTTGGATTTTTTCTGAAAACAATCAAATTTTGATGAATAGTGAAAACACTATGTAGAAGTTAAAAACCAACTTTTCGAATTATATGGAATTTTACCGCTTCTGTGAATTGAAGTTTGAAAATATAGTATACATGGTTGTTGTCATTAAGTAAATTTTTTTTCAGTAATATTAAAATAATTTTTGATAAATAGTAATTTTTGACTTTTCTTTACCATGGTTAAAGGTAAATAGGGTAATTCAAGGTAAAAATAATATTAAAATAAAATGAAATTACCTTAACATGTTTCTAAATCTTATTGGTTGATAGATTTCTGTCAATTGGCATACCTGGTCGATTTTGGGACCCTATTGAGCCACATAAGAGCGATAATGGAATATTATATTAATTAATTTAATGTAATTGCAAAAATGACAAAAACAAATATTTTTTAGTAAATCAATTCTTACATGGGGATATATAATTGATCTCTTATAATATAATTATAAATTTTAAATATAAAAATATTTCCTTCATCATGGTGTTTTTTTATTTTTAAACATCATATAAATAGAATTATTTATGGAAAAATAATGTTGTATTGTTTACCTCATTAAAGAATGATTTAAATAATTATGATTATAACGATTTAACAAAATCCAAAACCTGTACAATTATTATTGTTTCATTTTATTTCAAACAATAGTTATCTTATCTTCTAGTTTAATATGTTTTGGACCTATAGAAACCGAAAATGATTATATAATAAATTAATAGTTTCAAACATTCCAAAACATCCCCTCCCCCTTATAAAAATCCCTCACCCATAACCCATTAATCACACCTATGAAACCCATTTTCCCATCCAAACACTTATTAATTAATACCATTAAACCCCCTCTCTTTCTTTTAGAAACCATCCCATAGGCAGAATTCCATTCAATAATGTCTTTTGGTTCAATCCCATGGGAGTTTCCCGATTTAAAGGTACCGTCATTGCATTAATTCTTTTCATTTATTTTAATTTCCCAACACCATAAAATCATATTTGTCAATGATTTTATAAAAACAAACAAATCCTAAATATACTAGGGTTTTTTTACGAGAAGTATTGAAACAACACATACAGACACCTCCATCTAAAGGGTAATGAATATGTTGTTCTTGTGGACGAAGAACTAATAGCTCGTGAAACGATGATTGTACAATCAATGTCCAACTTCCTCTCATGGTGGCCATTATGATGGAACAGTATTTATATGTGATATATATTATAATTATATTTTTTCTATACTTTTTTATTTTTCATTTATAGCATACCTTTATGGATTCAAAAATTTCAAAAGGTGAAAATGTTATTTGAGGAAGTGCAGACTACTGCCCCCTCAAAGTGATATGAGTCATTCATTCCATACATAGAACGTATAAAAGATAGAGATACTGATATTATATATATGATATTGTAATGGAATTATAATATACCTATGTATCATAAGGTTTTCATTCCATTAAATACAAAATAGAAAAGAAAGTAGAGTTCTTGCGTACGTACGACTTACTGTCTCCATGAACGGTGCATTTTATTTATTATATCCAATTTTATGTAATATTATAAATACATATACATATATGATATTGATGATATATATGATATCTAAATCAAGAATATCATTCTGGGGATAATGGGATTTCGAACACATGAAAAACATCTATTTATTAGAAGTTCATTTTTAACTCAAGTACCAAATATTGAAAAAACGATCATTATTAACATAAATGATTATATAATGCCTATAAAATGGAAATAAGTGATATAAAAGGAATAATAAACATTAAAAAGGTTCTTAAGAATCTACAAATTTACTTCAGATTATTATTCTTGTGGTTAAAGAATGAATATGTGAATTCGACCACGAGGTAAGGGACTTCGTCTCAATATCCTTTTATTGATGAATATTTGGATTTATACACAACATTATTTTATACGGAGTATAAAACCCATTTAATTTTTATTTCTTTCAAAGGGAATCTTTTTCTATGTAGAATTTTTCTAAACAAAAAAATTGAATGTATCTTTTTTTGTAAGAAGTGACAACAACCATTTCTATCGTCGCAGGTATTATTTTATCATTGGATTCCTTAAAAAGCACTAATGTTTAGAAAAGGAAAAAATACCATATACCCTTTTACGTATTTTTCTATTGAAAATGGTTTTGATAATGGATTTGTTGTGTTAATATATTTATATGATATATTGTGATTGAAATGTTAAATTGTTGCCTTTCTTTTATATTTGTTTTATGTGTTATGAATATGTTATCATGTGTGGGAATTGTGTACATATATGGGTGATTTTGTGATAAACCTAGGGTGGGTGATCCGGAGATAGATCTCTAATGCATTGGGTAATGTGACATATGTAAACATGAGTGTTTCTCCAACAAGATTAAGGGAATATTCTGTGATGGGTATTCAAAATGTAACTCCATGCATATCTTTGAAAGCCACAATGAATGTATGTTATTTATACTACAAGATTCCATTATGATTTGTGATTACTATATATTATTCATAAATCTTATGATTATAAGAGGTATGTTAAAGATAACATGTTATGTATGTAATGATGGACTAATATTTTCTTTCCATTCTTTATAACCCTTATTGTTCTTTTTATCCTCATCCCATGTTTTGAAATGTTTTTCATGGGACATAAAAGGTTAATAGGGTTAAAAATGGGATCAAAGAAAATTCATTCTCTTTAAAATATGGAAAGACACAAAACACTTTTATTAAGAGTTTTTATTTTATGAAAAAATGGAAACTTAGTTGAAGTGCCGACTTTATAATTTTTGAGATGTAATGTAATAATTATGGCCTAATTCTCTAAAACTATAATCCTAAAATGATTCTCAATATGAATTATTCATTTGAATAAATATTATATAATTTTTTAAGGCTGAGTCCTTATAGATTGTATCAGATGTCGATTTAGATATCTTTAAGTGTTATGATATAGTTAAATTAATATCCATAAATTAATATATGTTAATATTGAAATGATATATCATTTAATGAATACCATGTTTCTTCTCCTAAGATATTTATTACATTAGAATGGTTTTCCATAATGGAAATAGGGTAGCTATGATGGGATTCCATTAGGAGGAAGACAACCTTCACAATTAGTAACTTGAGATGGTTGGAATCAGAACTGAAAATCTTGTTGCAATGATGGAACAATTGACTCCAGCTATAATTGGTGGTGGTATCCATGAACAATATCATCTAGGTCATACATAAAGGAAAATGTCAAAAGTGGATAATTTCATGAGGAAACATCCCCCATCATTCAAAGGATAATCTGGCCCTGTTCTAGGAGAAAGGTATATTAAATCACTAAAAAATATTTTTTAGGTCATGGGGTGTTCAAAAAATCTAAAGGTTAGTCTGGATATTTAATTTTTTAAAGGTGAAGCCGATCAGTGCAGGTTGATGCTGAAAATTATCACTGATTGTGAGGATATTGATTATCTTGATTGGGATGAATTAAAAGGTATGATTCCTGTGAAATGTTTTACTATGGTGGTTCATCTTAGGATGGAAAAACAATTATTTGAATTGTGGTAGGAAGTTGACTCAGTGGATGCTTATGAAACAAAATTAACTATATGGGTAGTGAATTCACGAAATTTCATACAAGATATTGAGAGTAAAATCAACCATTTTTACATAGTTTTAAATCTAATGTATCAAAGGGCTTTATCTTCTCCGGACGTAAAAATTTATGAAAAACTTGTTCGATGTGCGGAATGGAAATGGAGTTTTTTGATGATCATGTGTTCCATGAAAAACAACATAATAAGAGATCAAGGTTGTATAAGAATTGGAATACCTCTTCAAAAAACCATGATGGTATGAAAATTATGTTTACAGTTTCAGAAAAGTTTTGTAAAAACATTTTGGGGAATATCTTTTGAATTATGGTTGGTGCTACCAATGTTGTAAAATGGGACATAAGGCTCATAATGGCACTAAAAAAGATCAAGGTAATGGTAATACAAAATCTGATTTCAAATAAGTATAATATTTTAAGTGCAATGAAAGGGGTTATTATGAAAATGAGGGTCCAACAAAGAACTCAACCAATGGAATATAGAAAAACTACAAGCACAAATGGGTGGTGAAATAATTTTCTTCTACTTCTACAGATATTGGTCCATCAAATGAATTAGTATTAGGTATACTGTTTGTTTTTTTAGAATATTCCAATATGTTGTTAGATTTAGGGTCTACATTTTGTCCATTTTTGAGATGTTTTCTAGTAAATTGGAATTTCCATCTCAAGATATTAGTCTTGAAATTATGGTAAAAACATTGGGGGAAATGTTGAGACAAAATGAAATTATATGAACCTTCCTCTCCTTGTGTGCAGAAAGAATCTACCTACAAACATTATTGTTCTGTATGTAGTAGAGTTTTATATTATTTTGGTTATGGATTGTCTTTCTATTTATCATGCTATGATTGGATTCAGATCTATAGATGTTTATTTTCAAAAAGAATTTCATTTTGTGTACAAGAATGAATCCTTACATTTGATAACTTTTCAGGAAATTGAGAAACTAGTAAAAGATATAAATGAATTTTTCCTTGTATATATTATTGAAAATAAAATAACTGTTATGATTAATGATGTGAAAGTGTTAAATTAGTATCGTGTTGTTTTTACTGATGTGTTACCTAGATTAATACCTAATTGGAATGTTTAATTTACTATTGTCTTAGTTTTTAATACTAAGACAATTCCAAAACCCCTCTATAGAATGGCTCAAATTGAACTTTTAGAGTTAATGACTAAATTGTTGCAGTTATTAGATAATGTTTTCATTCGACCTAGAACAACATAATGGGGTGCTCCTATTTTGTATGATAAAATGAAATATGGATTAATGAGACTTTTCATAGATTATAGATCATTTAATAACATCAATGTTATGAAGAAGTATCATATTCCTCATATAGATAATTTGGTTGATCATCCACATGGAGCTTAGTATTCTTGAAGATTGAATTGATGTGGGTTTACCATTAGTTTAATGTAAATGAATCAGACATTCCGAACACCTCGTTTCGTACTAGATATGGCCATTGTGAATTTTTTTTATTCCATTTGGGTTAACAAATGCACCTCCTTTATTCTAGGATCTTATAAATAGAATTTTTCATGATTTCCTAGATAAGTTTGTGGTTTCTTTCACTGTTGATATTTTTTTCTATTCAAAAAGTTAAGTGGAACATGAATGCCATTTATGGGTAGTCTTAAAAACCATAAAAGTAAAGAAAATGTTTGGGAAATTCAGAAAGTGTGTATTTTGGTTTCAACAATTTTCATTCCTTGGTCACATTGTTTACAAAAATGGCATAATCGTTGATCCTTCAGAAATAAAATATGATGAAGATAGTCCAAGAACCTCAAATATAATCGAGATCCATAGATTTGTTGGTTTTGAAGGTTATTACTAAAGGTTTGTTGAAAATTATGCACAGTTATCTAGCCCACAATCTATGTAAACTCAAAAGGGATTTAAGTTCATTTAGACAAAAGAATGTGATGGTAGTTTATAGGGATTTAAAAGAATATTGGTGAATTCTCTAGTTTTGGAACTTCCTATATAATGGTGAGTTTGATATCTACAGTGATGCTTCATTGAAAGGACTTGGCCTTGTAATTAGGTAGAATGATCATGTAATTTCTTATGCTTTAAATCAGTTGAAACCTCATTCGTTAAAATACCCTACACATGATTTAGAATTAGCTGCTATTATATTTGATTTAAAAAAATTTGAGGCATCATTAGTATGGAGTAAAATGAGCAATATATACCAAACAAAAAATATTGAAGTATATATTCACACTAAAAAAATTAATCATGAGACTTTAGAGATGGATGAAATTAATTAAGAATTATGATTTCACAATTCAATAATGTCAATGAAAGGAAAATAAATTGGCTGATGCTTTGAGTTGAAAATGTAATTCTTTATTAACTATGCAACATTTGGAATGAGGTCATTTGGTTTTTTATTTGATGAAAATTGATAGAGAAGTTGTTGGTGTGAGAAATTCATCTGTTTAGTTTTAGGTGTTAGTGAAATCATCTCTATCAGACAAAATTAACAAAGCATAGGTGCATGACAGTGAGTTGCAGAAAAAGGAAGAGTTTGTTCAAAAGGGTAGGTATCTTAATTTTAACATTGAAAATGATATCATTTTTATATTTTTTAAAATATTATGTGTTCTTTGAGATTCAAAACTGAAGAAAGAGTTATAATGTGCAACTCAAAGTTCTCCATTTTCAGTTCATCCTGGAAGTACTAAGATGTATATAGATATTTGGTAATATTACTAGTGGTATGGAATGAAAAGATATATTGCTGAATTTACAGAAAAGTGTTTGACTTGTCAGTCAGTTAAAGCAGAGTGGCATTTACAAAAAGGTATGTTTCAATCATTACTGGTTCCATAGTGGAAATGGGAAAATATATCAATGGACATCATTGTGGGATTAGAAAATAAATCTCGAGGTAATAGTGAAATCTTGGTTATTATTGTTTGATTGACTAAATCTTCTCATTTCCATCCTATTCGGGATACTTTTTCTCCAGATAAACGTTCTCAGTTGTATGTTTAAATCATAGTTAGGTTTCATGGAGTTCCCCTCTCCATTGTATCTGACCATGATCCAAGGTTTACCTCTTACTATTGGAAAGGCCTTTATAAGTTGATGGTCACATAATTAAATTTTAGTACATCATTTCATCCAAAATCATATTGGCAGTCATAAAGATCAATTCAGACATTGGGGGATATGTTTCGTGCTAACTCAATAGATTACCATGGATGCTAGGACCATCATCTTCCTTTGGTTGAGTATTTTTATAATAACAGTTTTCATTTAAGTATTCAAATGGCTCCTTTTGAGGATTAATATGGGAAGTATTGTCGAACTCCATCTTTTTGGGACAATGTGGGTGAAAGGATGTTGATTGGTCTAGAATTGGTAGAAGATATGGTAGAAAAAGTTCAATTGATTCTGAAGCCCATGAGAATAGCTTAAATCCGGCAGAAAAGTTATGAAGATATTCATAGGAATGATCTCTCATTCGAGGTAGGTGATCATGACTTTCTCAATGTATCTCTATGGAAAAGTGTGAAGTGTTTTGGTAATAAGGGATAGATGATTCCGAGGATCATTGGTCCTTATGAAATCTTAGAGATTTTTGGATCAGTTTCATACATAGTGGCATTACCTCCATGTTTATCACAGGTACACAATTTTCTTCATGTTTCAATGTGGAGAATATATATGCCAGATCCATCTAATTTTTGGAGCCCTGAGGTAGTTTAGTTGGAATAGAATCTCTCTTATGAGGAACAACTAGTATAGATTATTGATTGAAGAGATCATGTGTGGCAGAATAAGGACATTCATCATGTAATGTTTTTGTGAAAATACAATATGGTTTATGAGGAAATATGGGAATCTGAAAATTCTATGAGTGATAAATACAACCACTTATTTTATAAGCGAATACAAATTAAATTTATTCAATTTACAAAAGGGTGTAATGATGAAACATCCCATGTAAATAAATAATAATAAATTTTCATATTTTTTAATATTCTAGAATTAAATATTAAATTTACGTTAAAGGGTATGCTATGATCGATGACTCACCTGATACACTAGAACATGTTTCTTTGAAATCTTATGTTGCACTCAATGCTGAGTCATACGGAAAAATAACAATATAATATTATTTTAAATGCTAGTTAGCACCTGGACATTCTATTGGTGGTAATGAATATAACTAACTAAATAATTTTATAATGTTGGGTAAATGTTTTTACATTTATCAAATAAAATTTAGGCCCTTACAATGTGAGTGAATCTAATTTTAAGCACAAATTGTATAATATTCTTAAGGAGGTTGATTTACCACCTTTTTATGGGGAACCATTTTTAAATCTAGTTTTTATTAATTTTATATGTTATATTTTACAAAATATAATTTTTCTTTAGCTTTAGAACATTTAAATTTACTTTGGGAAAATTTTTCATATTTTTCTGATAAAATTCAATTTTTAATGAAAACAGAAAAATACGATATTTTAATTCCAAAGTGCCCATTAATCAAAATTATTTATATGGTTACATTATCTTATAATTGTTTATAAAGTCTAATTATATTTTATTTTAACCATTTAATCCAATTTTGCACATTGGAAGTAATTTCACTTTCAAATTGGACATAAATAAGTGTTAATCTTTTAATAGATATTATTTTTAAAAGCATGTTTTTATTTTTAAAAAAAATATTAATTTTAAATTAATTAAGATAACTTTTATGTTTTTAATTTGGTAAAATAAAAATAATTTTTGAATTCGTAATATCAAATATAGATTAGGATTTTTATTGGTATTTATGTGAAAACCATTATTTTTTATGAATAGTGGAAACACTGAGTAGTTGTTATAATACAGACTTTTTCATTTAAATGAAATTTTACCACTTATATCAATTGATTTTTGAAAATCTGAAATATGTGTTTGTTATGTAAAATGTGGTTCAATAATATGAAAATAATAATTGGTGAAAAGTAACATTTGACTTTTATTTTCCGTAGTTAAAGTAAAATAGTTATTTTAGGTAAAAAAATATTATAATAATATAAAATTACCCTGACATGTGTCTTAATACTATTGGTTGTTACATTTCCTACCATGGTCATCCTTGGGTCGATTTAGGGACCCAATGGAGCAACTTAAGAGTGATGAAGAAAATTTATATTAATTAATTTAAAATAATCACCAAAATGTCATAAGCATATATCTTTTAGAAAATCAATTCATACAAGGGGTTATATAAATTATCTAATTGACTATAAATATTCATCTGAAATCTCAAAATATATCCCACATCAGGGTATTTTTTTATAATTTTTAGAAATCAACTAAATTAAATTTATATTGTACAATAATGACGTAGTGTTTACCTCATTAATGAATGATTAAAATAATTATGATTATAAAGATTAAAACAATATAAAAAACCTGTGCAATTTTAATTGGATGATTTTATTTTGAACTAGATTCATATTATCTTCGACTTCAATAAGTTTTGGACCTTTAGAAATTAAAATTCATTATATAATAAAATAATATTGTCAAAACTTCCAAAAGAGCTTGTCCTTCCCATTATAAAAATCCATCATGTATAACCAATTACTCACACCTCTAAAGCCCAAGGTTTGTCCAACCTCTACCCAATTAATCAAAATTCATCCCTCTCGTCCTCTTAGAATCATTCCATTAGGTATAAGGAACTTCAATTAATCATTTTTCTTCAAACCAAAAAGAGTAACCCGATTTAAATGTAGTGTGGTATCTTAAATTCCTTTATTTTATTTTACTTATCCAACCCCCTAAAATATTATTATTATTTTTCATCATAAAAAATAGTATCCTAAATATACTATGTTATTTAATTATATGTATTTTAACAACACATACACACACGTCCATCTAATGGGTAAAGAAAATACTAATTTCGTGGACGATGAACTAATTACTCATGAAACGATGATTGTTCAAATAATCTCCAACCACCACTCATAGAGGACATTATGATGGAAATATATTTATTTTAGATAAATATTATATTTATATTGTCTCTATACTTCTTATTTTTCATATATATCATTCTTTTATTGTTTCTATAATGGGTAAACGTGATAATTTCATTTGAGGATGTGCAGACTACCACCCCTTCAAAGTGATATGACTCATTCATGCCATACATGGAACATTTAAAGATGGAGTTACTGATATTATGTATATGATATTATATTGGAATTATAATATACCTATGTATCATTATGTTTTTATTCCATCAAATTTGAAATAGAAATTAATGTACTACTCTTGCGTACGTACCACTTACCGTCTCCATGAACGATGCATTTTATTTATTGTCTCTAAATGTTATGTAATATTATAATTAAATATATATATATATAATATATATGATATATATGATATATATATCATGAATATAATTCTGTATATACCGAACATTTGACCATATGGACAACTTTTAATTATAAGAATTTCAATTCTAACTCAAGTACCGAATATCGACAAGATGACAATTATAAACATAAATGATTAAATAAAGTTTATAACATGGTAATAAGTGATATAAAAATAATAATACACATTAAAAAGGATCTTATGAAAATATAAATTATCTTTTTTTTATTCTATAGATAAAAGAATGAACAGGTGAATTCACACATGTGGTAAGGGACATATTCTAAATCCCCTTTAATTGAGGCATATTTTTATTTATACAAAACATTATTTTATAGTGTGTATAAACCCCTTTGAATTTTAATTTCATTAAAATACAATCTTATTCTACGTAGAATTTTACTAAATGACAAAAGAGATTGTATCTTTTTAACGTAAGCGGTGACAATAGCTATTTCCGCCATCACGAGTATAATTTGATCTTTGGCCTCCTTAAAAATCCGTAATGTTTTAAAAAAGAAAATAAATATGTAAGAACCCGGATCTTCGTTTAAGTTATGTATTCATTTTTATGGGTATTTTTGAAAAAATAGGGGTTTCGGGAAATTTTTGAAGTACAGGCCGTGTACTTCCGTGTCATGCCAAGATGTGTGCTGGTCGTGTCCCGGACACACACATGGTTTGTAGAGGCGAGGTGGTGGCCACTTAATGTGGAGTACGAAAAAAGAGAGTACACGCCATGTACCCCAGAAGTACACGCCATGTATTTTCTTTTTTTCATTAAACAGACCGTGGTCGCGCCTAACGGACATAATGCTCTTCTTCTTTAGGTTCTTCGACCGAGAGTGACCCATAAAGCTGTGATTCTTCTCTGAGACCTTGTGGATCCATATGATCTCCGTTTCAGCCACTGAAAATTGTGTTGGAACTGCAGCGGTGAGTTCTTCCTTCTCTTAGACCCTTGTTTTCCAATTCCTTTTCATTCTCATGTTATCGTTGGTTGAGAGTTTTTGACATTTTCTCAGATCATTGACGTTCTAAAGAGAATCAATCCTTGTGGTTCATGTATATTGTTCTCATAGAATCTAGGTAGGTGGTTTGTGCCTTTCCGTTAGATGTTTATGAATATTTTGTGCAAATTACACCAATACCCTTCAACAGGGTATTGCGTGTTTCCTATTTTCCCTTTGTTGTTTTCCTGCATTTCCGGATTTCTTGAGTAGAGCTAATTTCTTTTGTGTAGGGTAATTCTTTTACTATACTCTAGATATTTTTTGATGCTTTTTTTGCTTGTTCGGCATTTTTTTAGTTTTCATTCCTAGTTGTAGGATAGTGGAACTGTTGAACTGTTATGTTGTTGTTCCTTAGAATGATTGCCATGTAGTTCTTGAGGATTACCTGGGCCGATACGCGCGCTATGCATTTTTATTTTACACAGGGCTGTGAGAACATAGTGTAGTGGACCATTGGGAGAATGGACGTAAAGGATTCTTCAGAGTGTCCTTAATTTACGATGTGAGTCCACAGAGGGAATTGACATTGAGTGCATCCTCGGAGAGTCTGTAGTTCCTCGACGTGGACCATAGGGGGAATCAATGTTGAGTGCTTCCCCAGAGAGCCTTTGGTACGATACAAGACTATAGAGGGAATTGATGGAGAGTTCTTCCTCGGAGAGACTATTATTTAGCTGAACTAGAGGGGGCAGATTGTGTGTGCCTCCCAGATGGTTGCATGTACTTGTTGCTTTAACCATAGGGGTTAGGCTGTGGAAACTACCCAGAGGTTACCTTTTTGTTCCACTAGCTTGAGTGGCTGATTTTTGTTGATAGATTATATCCTAGAGACTGTGGATTGTTACTGGTGTGTTTTATCCTATTTACTGCTTACTGTATACTTCTTACTGTACTTTACCTGCCATATATTCACTTACTGATGGCACAGATCTTTGGGTGGTTGCCTATTGGGACTTTTTCTCACACCCTATATGGGTCATGCTTTTGTTCCCCAACAGAATATGTTGTTTCATGTAACAACCCGAGATTTTATGAAAAATATTCTTTTAATTTCATTAATGTCTTGTGTTGTATTCTACACCAATATTACCTTGCGCTATACGCAACACCGTATTAGCTTGCAGTATACGCAACACTATTCTTGGATCGTGTTACACACAATTTTGATAATAGTTATTCAACGCAACATTGAGTATATATATATATATATATTAAATGTATAAATGAAATATGGTTGGATTCTGTTATACGAAACAATGAAGGATTCTTTCACAACACGCAACCCTGACTTGGCTTGCATTACATGCAATCGCGACCTTCCTCGATAGCGTGTGTTGTACGCAATACCGGGTTTTAATAAACAATGATATATTATTATAATATTGTCATGAACTAGCCGTTATGAATAGTATTAACTAAATTTTAAATTTTATAACATTATTATTCATCTTACACATTTTCTAGAACATGGTATAAGAACTAAATAAATTTTTCGGGTAAAATAAGTATTTTTCAAAAAATGCAGTTTTGCCACCTTTTGATGGTGCACCCACTTTAAATCTAGTTTTTGACATGTTTATATGTTCAATTTGACAAAATAAAATTCTTATTTGGAATCGGGATATAAAAATTTACATTAGCTAATGTTTTGATATTTTTCTAATAACTTTCATATTTTAATGAATAGTAAAAACACGCTATATTTTAATTAAAAACAACTCTTTTCATCGTAATATCTTATGTGGTTAAATTATAATATTTAATGGTTTTAATGTATAAATAGAATATATTTTTACCATTTAATATAATGTATGTCATTAGCGTTGAGTTTACTTTGAATTCATAGGTTAAATCAATTCAATCTTTTGCAATGTTTTAAAGAAAAACCCGTTTTCTTTCGACAACGGGATTAATTTTAATTTATGCATCTTTTGTGTATTGAATTTGGAAAAATGGATTCCATATTTGGAATCAGTGGTTCCAAATTATGTTAATAAGCTACTTTTTATTTTTGGGCATTGTGAATAGTAACTACAGTAAATTTTATTTACTCTAGTTAAAGGTAAATTGGGTAATTAAGGGTAAATATAAGATTATGAAATTACCCTAAAACTTTGAAAAATCCTATTTAATGGCTAAAATTAGACCCATATAACCTAAGGGTCGGATTAGATTAATTTTATGGACTTTTTTCCATGAAAATAATTTAATTATTATTAAAACCAAAGAATGTGACAACATGTCACTTTCTTAAATATTATAAGTATAATAATTTTAATCTAGTGATAAACTTAATGAAACTTCAAACATGAATAGTCTCAAGAAAAATAATACAATTATCTACATCATAAGAATTTATCTAGAATTTTTAGGGATTAAATAATTATCATTTATTATGACACAAAGATGATGTAGTAATTGTGTTATTAATAAAATATTGACATAATTAATGTTATAAATGCCCAAATAAATGTAATTTGAGACTTTTTATGACTTACATTAATTTTCTAGGTTAATATGACATGTTATTGTTGATATAAGTAACTTGGTTCGAACTTATCATTCTGTTATGAATTTCATAAAAATCATGTACCAAATAGTGTCAAAATTGACATAAATTAGTTTTTAAAACAAATATTATATTATTAATTGTTATTTAATTCCTAAAAATATAAGGTTCAGACAAATGAATTAGATAAGGATATATATATATTAATAATAAACAACTTGGGGTTCTTTTGGCTTGATATTGTATGTTTATTAACCTTATTTTGTAAGAAAACAAGAAGACATGGTAAAAGTTAAATTATCTAACTTAAAGTTAAATCTAAATGATAAGGTTAAAATTGATACCTAAACTTGTCTAAATTCGATTGTATGAGATTATTTAGACCCATCCCCACCTTATCTTCGAAATATATCAATTTGGAGCTATTTAAAACCGAAATTGACTGTATAATAAAATAATATTTTTAGTTTTCCCGAAGGTGCCCCTCTCCTCCCTTATAAAAGGGCACCTCCTCCCTCTCCTCCTCACACCAATTTGAGCATTCATGCTCGGCCAACCCCTGCCAAAATCTATTCTCAACTTCCCTAGTATCATCCTAGAGGTCCTGGTTTTCTTCAAAGACCATCCTTAGTTCTTTAAGTGGAGGTTAAGTGAAGGCGCGTCAAAAAGAGGTAATATCCATTACCAATCTTTTTCAATTTATTTCTTCTTCAAATTCTTCTTCATTAGACGTTTCATGGTAAAGTAATAACATAATTATTTCTTATATACTGATATGTTATTATAAATATGAAACAACCCTAATTAACCTTCTATCCATCCTACGGAAAAAGGAAATCACCGCGCGTGCGTACGTACGGAATACCGTCTCCACGACGCGATGAGATTCATTCTCCATGTTAACCATTTAAGAATGATTATAAAGTATATATAAGCAATAATAATGAAATATATGACATTATAAATCTACTGTATTTATGTATATATGTATTTCATCTACTTACTTTCATTCAAGACAATAAGGAAAGGAAAACAGCGTTCATGCGTACGTACGGACTATCGTCTCCATGAACGGTGTATTTCATTTCATTTATCTATCTATTATATATATATATACTGAATATATATGATATATAAATCATGTTTTATATTCTTTAAGTAAGTAAATAATGATATAAGTAATAATAATGTCAAGAACAACAAGTCCAAACACCTACGATAAATGAAACGATTTTACCCAAAACGCTTCTTTAACATGGAATTTACAAAAGAACGGGTAATATAAAGTCATAAGTGAACCGTATATGATATCATAACAATGAATATGATTCTGTAATAAGTTAATGACATTATTTAAATCATTATACAGGAGTTTCGGATACATACAAAGCATATCGGACATAAGGTAAGGGATAAATTTTCAATCTCATTTTTATCCGAGATTGCTTATACGTAAGTATTTACTGGGGTTACGTTTATCATCCATGACCATGTTTTCTAAAAAATGTTTTCATAAAATGTTTACCATTCTTCCATGAATTTTTAAAGTCATTTTTACCCTTTATTGACTTTTTACCACATTGTATGAATGGAATCTTTCCTTTGGTTACCATATAAGGTACTTTTTGACTTTTCCGACAAAAGTACGAGGAGAATGTTATTTTTAACATATACGGCGTGAATGGATTTTTATGGTTTCATAACGCCTCATTTTCAAGAAACTTCCTCTACAAGATTGCATGATTATTTTCAACAAAACCCTTATCTTTTAAAATTGCATGGAATTATGTGAAAAGACAATTATTTTAAAGAAGAAAGGATATTTTCCTCAAGAATTCATTTCAAGTGTTTTGTCAAAACTATTTTCCATCTAAGATGACATTATTTCATATGTGTATGTTTCAAGAAAAATGTCTCTATGATTTAAATGGTTTCAATTTTCTTATGATGAAATGATATCAATTTTTTATGGATTAAGTTATGATGGTATGATGTTTAAGAATCCCATTTTATTACATGGGTTATGCTATGATGTATGATTTAAAATTTTGTGGCACACGAAAGAATGATTTCATTATGAGATGGGTGGGACCTATATCTCCCTCCAATGCATTGGGTAAAGATTTTATATCTCATGAGATATACATGGCTAGAATGGTAGGTTATATCGGTTCAGTGAAACAGGACTGAAACGAGGGTGACTCGGTTCAGAAATGGACTTTGTCCACTAAGATGGTCATGGCAATGAGTCTTGACTAATAAGAAATGATTCTCTAAGATTGTGTGTGTATGCCAAAAAGTTTCATGTTTTAAGTTATGATTATTGGGATTTCATTTCACTACTATGATTTATCCCATGTTATGAAATTATGCTCTCTTTTTCAGGTTAAGACTTCCAAAATGTTATGTTCTTATGAATATGATGTGATTGATATTTATTTTGTTTACCCTTACTGAGCATTTGAGCTCACCCTTTTATGTTTTCTTTTCCCCAGGATATAAAGAATGTTTTTAGGTAAAAAAAGGGAAGATCTTTATGGGAGATGTTGAAGATCTTTCACCACGATTAGAAGATTATATTCCGAGTTTCCAAAGACACTAAACTATTACGATCCTTGTGTGTGTGTTTTTGTTATGTACTATGTATTCCGCAAAAGTAATGTAATGTCCATGTATGTCAAGCTTCGGGTCTCTACAGTTGGTATCAGAGGAAAGGTTTAGTCAACCTTTGGAAACTAGGATGTGAGAACGTTAGTGAGATTCCTAGAGATATTTCTAAGGTATGTCTAGGGATGTCCCTAAGGATAAGTATACGTATAAGATACAGTCCTAGAACTACGGTAAAGATATTAGAATTTAAACTAAGATGTTAGATATTGAGGGTACTCCCCCTTTACTATGTTGTTTTCTCTAGCATGATTTTTGCCTCTCACAAGATTCTTTTTGTGTTTTAGTTAATGGAGGGAACCAGAGGGAATTCGGTTAACATTGAATCCAATGGAAAAATTGGTGACTATGAGAAACAAAATTGTGTAATTCCTAGAGAGAAAGATATTGTGATTATGCCGAATTAGTCATCGTGATATATGATTAACAAGGTGAAATTTAGTGGTATGCCTAATTCATCAAAGAAGAGGAAGATAAACTATTATTCATGTTCGCATGTTGAGGAGCATAAAGAAAGGAAGATTGAGATTTCTAAAGAAGGGAAGAAAAACCTTGAGGAATACCTCAAATGGAGGGACCGATGTTATCTGTGTGGAGAAAAGGGTCATAGAGTGATATATTGTTATGGAGTTCAATGTCTTATTTGTGGAGAACATGGGCATTACCCAACTCAATTCCCTTACCTAAAAAGTTACTTCTAAATTGAGGAAGGACTTATTCAGGGACAATAATTGATGTGGATGGACTGAAGTGTTTATGTATTGGAATTTAAGAATAATGTTGTTGAGGTACTTTTATGGTGTATTGAAATATTTATGTATTGGTCTATTATGGTTTTCAATAATTTTAAGGTACCGGTAACCATGAAAAGTGATTCAAATATTTTGGAAAGTAGATGATATGCGCATAATGAAGGGATAAGGAGAAAATGAAATGTTTGACAGTATTCATGAGCTCATGATTGATATAAGGACTAAGTGATAGCATGGTTTGAATATATAGAATTTTGAGGATTTTGGTATGTGGAAAGAGTTAACTTTTAACAGCACTCATGTTTTCAATAAGGTTCAATGGGTATTCAAGAGAGTACATGATTAAGGCCTTTGAATGATTGGAATGTGACCAACAAGATATATCTTATGATATATGGGGATCAACGATGGTATTAAATCTCTGAGAGTGGACTGTAGTATTATGGATAAGCCTAAAGATTAGAATGGATTATGTTTGACATAAGTTAGTATTGTTTGTTTTTCGATATTATTGATGGGATGTTATAGTAATATAGTTTTAGAAAAAGGACAACCTGTAGGACGGGCGACAACCCCTCGCGTCGGACAAGGCCATGGGAATCGAACCCACAACCGAAGTGCGACTGGCCTTTATCGCCTACCACTGGCCTACAGGAAGTCCCTGGTTAGTATAAAATAGTTTCATTTTATTAAGCGGTATGATATATGAAGTATAAGTTCATTTTTGGAACCATATACGATTAATCAAACCATAAGATGGACTTATAACTTTTTCTAACCTTTTGTTTGAAAGAGATGGAATGACCCATCATTCTATCACATGATCTGTTAACACATCACGAATAACAAATTCAACTTCATTTCTTTAAGGGATGAAGTGGAAATTGTTCAATTCACGAACAACAGTGAGATTGTACCAAAATCATGCAAGTATTTCTTTTAATTCATCAAATTTATGGAAATGATCTTGAAAAGCAAAAATGTTGTCCTAGTTCCCTTATATCTGATTAATCAGATGGTACCTTAGATCATCACAAATCAATAGCTTTGTGATTGTTGGCTTTTTCATAGCCAGGTTCTCTACCACTCTCCATCAGAACTTGATGGTTAGATTTTTCTTCCATATTCGTATTTTCACCTATGTTCTCCTACGTGGAACCACCGTGATGAGTTAATTTGGGTAACTGTTACATTTCTGACTTTAGTTTCTAAAATTCATGTTTTATGATTCCTTTTTACGATGTGGGTTTCTATTAAACAAACTTTCGAGTAGTAAACCATTTATAACCCCGACGAATTTCGAGGGCGAAATTCATTTTAAGGGGGGTAGAATGTAACACCCCGAGATTTTATGAAAAATATTCTTTTAATTTCATTAATGTCTTGTGTTGTATTCTACACCAATATTACCTTGCGCTATACGCAACACCGTATTAGCTTGCAGTATACGCAACACTATTCTTGGATCGTGTTACACACAATTTTGATAATAGTTATTCTACGCAACCTTGAGTATATATATATATATATATATATATTCAATGTATAAATGAAATATGGTTGGATTCTGTTATACGAAACAACGAAGGATTCTTTCACAACACGCAACCCTGACTTGGCTTGCATTACACGCAATCGCGACCTTCCTCGATAGCGTGTGTTGTACGCAATGTCGGGTTTTAATAAACAATGATATATTATTATAATATTGTCATGAACTAGCCGTTATGAATAGTATTAACTAAATTTTGAATTTTATAACATTATTATTCATCTTACACATTTTCTAGAACATGGTATAAGAACAAAATAAATTTTTTGGGTAAAATAAGTATTTTTAAAAAAATGCAGTTTTGCCACCTTTTGATGGCACACCCACTTTAATTCTAGTTTTTGACATTTTTATATGTTAAATTTGACAAAATTAAATTCTTATTTTGAATTAGGATATAAAAATTTACATTAGATAATGTTTTGATATTTTTCCGATAACTTTCATATTTTAATGAATAGTAAAACACGCTATATTTTAATTAAAAACAACTTTTTTCATCATAATATATTATGTGGTTAAATTATAATATTGAATGGTTTTAAATTATAAATATAATATATTTTTACCATTTAATATAATGTATGTCATTAGCATTGATTTTACCTTGAATTCGTAGGTTAAATGAATTCAATCTTTTGCAATGTTTTAAAGAAAAACCTGTTTTCTTTCGACAACAGGATTAATTTTAATTTCTGCATCTTTTGTGTATTGAATTTGGAAAAATTGATTCCATATTTGGAATCAGTGGGTCCAAATTATGTTAATAAGCTACTTTTTATTTTTGGGCATTGTGAATAGTAACTGCGGTAAATTTTATTTACTATAGTTAAAGGTAAATCGGGTAATTAAGGGTAAATATAAGATTATAAAATTACCCTAAAACTTGGAAAAATACTATTGGATGGCTAAAAGTAGACCCATATAACCTAAGGGTCGGATTAGATTCATTTTATGGACATTCTTCCATGAAAATAATTTAATTATTATTAAAACCAAATAATGTGACAACATGTCACTTTCTTAAATCTTATAAGTATAATAATTTTAATCTAGTGATAAACTTAATTAAACTTCGAAAATGAATAGTCTCCAAAATATAATACAATTATCTACATCATAGAAATTTATTTAGAATTTTTAGGGATTAAATAATTATCATTTATTATGACACAAAGATGATGTAGTAATTGTCTTATTAATAAAATATTGACATAATTGATGTTATAAATGCCCAAATTAATGTAATTTGAAACTTTTTATGACGTACATTAATTTTATAGGTTAATATGACATTTTATTGTTGATATAAGTAACTTGGTTCGCACTTTTAATTCTGTTCTGAATTTCATAAAAATCATGTACCAAATACTGTCAAAATTGACATAAATTAGTTTATAAAACAAATATTATATTATTAATTGTTATTTAATTCCTCAAAATTTAAGGTTCGGCCAAATGACTTAGATAAGGATAGATATATTAATAATAAACAACTTGGGGTTCTTTAGGCTTGATATTTTATGTTTAATAACCTTATAGTGTAAGAAAACAAGAAGACACGGTAAATGTTAAATTATCTAACTTAAAGTTAAATCTAAATGATGAGGTTAAAATTGATACCTAAACTTGTCTAAATTCTATTGGATGAGATTATTTCGACCCATCCCCACCTTAGCTTCGAAATATTTTAATTTGGAGCTATTTAAAACCGAACATGACTTTATAATAAAATAATATTTTAAGTTTTCCCAAAGGTGCCCCTCTCCTCCCTTATAAAAGGGAACCTCCTCCCCCTCCTCCTCACACGAATTTGAGCATTAAAGCTCGGCCAACGCCTGAAAAAATCTCTTCCCCACTTCCCTAGTATCATCCTATAGATCCTGGTCTTCTTCAAAGACCATCCTTAGTTCTTTAAGTGGAGGTTAAGTGAAGGTGTGTCAAAAAGAGGTAATATCCATTACCAATCTTTTTCAATTTCTTTCTTCATCAACTTCTTCTTCTTTTGTCGTTTCATGATAAAGTAATAACATCAGTATTTCTTATATACTGATATTTTATTATAAATATGAAACAACTCTAATTAACCTTCTATCCATCCTACGGAAAAAGGAAATCACCGCGGGTGCGTACGTACGGAATACCGTCTCCACGACGCGATGAGATTCATTCTCCATGTTAACCATTTAGGAGATGATTATAAAGTATATATAAGAAATAATAATGAAATATATGGCGTTATAAAGCTACTGTATTTATGTATATATGTATGTCATCTACTTACTTCAATTCAAGACAATAAGGAAAGGAAAACAGCGTTCACGCGTACGTACGGACTACCGTCTCCATGAACGGTGTGTTTCATTTCATTTATCTATATTTTGTATATATATATATATATATACTGAATATATATGATATATAAATCATGTTTTATATTCTTTAAGTAAGTAAATCATGGTATAAGTAATAATAATGTCAAGAACAACACGTCCAAACACCTACGATAAATGAAACGATTTTACGCAAAACGCTTATTTAACATGGAATTTACAAAAGAACGGGTAATGTAAAGTCATAAGTGAACCATATATGATATCATAACAATGAATATGATTCTGTAATAAGTTAGTGACATTATTTAAATCATTATATAGGAGTTTCGTATACATACAAATCATATCGGACATAAGGTAAGGGATAAATTTTCAATCTCATTTTTATCCGAGATTGCTTATACGTAAGTATTTACTGGGGTTACGTTTATCATCCATGACCATGTTTTCTAAAAAATGTTATCATAAAATGTTTACCATTCTTCCATGAATTTTTAGAGTCATTTTTACCCTTTATTGACTTTTTACCACATTGTATGATTGGAATCTTTCCTTTGGTTACCATACAAGGTACTTTTTGACATTTCCGACAAAAGTACGAGGAGAATGTTATTTTTAACTTATATGGTGTGAACAGATTTTTACGGTTTCATAACGCCAAATTTTAAAGAAAATTCTTCTACAATATTGCATGATTATTTTCAAGAAACCCCTTATATTGCATGGAATTTTGTGAAAATAAAATTATTTTAGAGAAGAAAGGATATTTTCCTCAAGAATTCATTTCAAGTGTTTTGTCAAAACTATTTTCCATCTAAGATGACATTATTTCACATGTGTATGATTCAAGTAAAATGTCTCTATGATTTAAATGGTTTCAATTTTCATATGATGAAATTATATCAATTGTTTATGGATTATGTTAGGATGGTATGATGTTTAAGAATCCCATTTTATTACATGGGTTATGCTATGATGTATGATTTATGATTTTGTGGAACACGAAAGATTGATTTCATTATGAGATGGGTGGGACCTATATCTCCCTCCAATGCATTGGGTAAATATTTTATATCTCATGAGATAGACATGGCTGGAACGGTAGGTTATTCCGGTTCAGTGAAACAGGACTGAAACGAGGGTGACTCGATTCAAAAATGGACTTTGTCCACTAAGATAGTCTTGGAAATGAGTCTTGACTAATAAGAAATGATTCTTTATGATTTTGTGTGTATGCCACAAAGTTTCATGTTTTAAGTTATGATTATTGGGATTTCATTTCACTACTATGATTTATCTCATGTTATGAAATTATGCTCTCTTTTGCAGGATAAGACTTCCAAAATGTTATGTTCTTGTGAATATGATGTGACTGATATTTATTTTGTTTACCCTTACTGAGAATTTGAGCTCACCCTTTTATGTTTTCTTTTCCCCAGGATATAAAGAATGTTTTTAGGTAAAAAAAGGGAAGATCTTTATAGGAGATGTTGAAGATCTTTCACCACTATTAGAAGATTATATTCCGAGTTTCCAAAGACACTAAACTATTATGATCCTTGTGTGTGTGTTTTTGTTATGTACTATGTATTCCGCAAAAGTAATGTAATGTCCATGCACGTCAAGCTTTGGGTCTCTGCATTGCAGGTTTAGATAAGGGAAATTTCCCTTCTACTTCAGGTGCATGACTTGTTGTGGAGCTGGAGAGCACATGACCAAGCTGTGGCTTGCGATTCTGAGGAGTTTACTGGATTACTTTTTCACATGTGATTAGTATTTTGTTCGGCATTGTGGATTGTTTGGCTGCTTTCCTAGAAATAAGTATCATGCATAAATTTATATACATGTGTGTGTGCTCCAGTTGTTTACTGTTAGTCTTCTGCTATTTATCGTTTATTCTTGTATGATGGTTATTGTTTCTGTTTCTATCTATTTGTTTTTCTTCCACTGTGTACTCTTCCAATGAAGGAATAGTTTCCCCACTATCACACCCAAGGCCCTCACTACTAGTCAGAAGCATGTGTCATTTTGGGAAATGATTTTTAGGCATTGTGACCAATTGGGTACAGGGCGCCTCCTGGTGTCTTCTGGAACTGGGACATTACAAAGTGGTGTCAGAGGGGTTTTATTTTATCATGATTACTGTTTGGATCCATTATCCTGGGATAGGACTGATTTGGTACTTGGTATTAAGCTGTTCTTGGGAGTAGCTAACCCGTTTACATTGAAAAGCCAATCTACCTCACTTATTATAGTTTTCTGGTTTTGTTATAGTACAGTTGATCTTATTTCACCTAGAGTGATTCACATGTTTTGTGTTGCTACTGTTGTTGCTATTCTGGTTCTATTTCTGTTGCAACACAATGAGATGAGGGTATTCCATCTCATGCATCATGTAGGCACTTGTTAGAAATCACATTCCATGTGTTCTTTCCATTCCATCTAATTTGGATTAGCAATTACATGCTGTTGTGATAGACCTAGTGTAGATTATTAATGCTGTTGTGATAAATTATTGATAGAATATTTGTAGTGGATAGAGGATTGTTGTATTGTACCATTCATATATGAATGCCAAATTTTGATTCATGAGGTGTTATGGGCCCTCTTGAATCGGAAATTGGTGAATCATTGACCTTTTTTCCTTATATATGACTATTTTGGATGCCAATATTTGATTTGTGGGGAGTGTGGGACCTCACGGGTCGGAATTTGGCACCATTATGATTTTATTTTCAGTGTTTTCTGGGGTTTGGTGCAGTTTCCGAGCCAATTCTCGGAAAACACCAGATACACGACGTGTACATTATACATAGATGCCATGTTGTTTTAAACTGTGTCATTGACTGTGTGAGCAGCAACACGGGTTGTAAAAAATCTTCAAGAACACGTCGTGTACGGTACGAACACACCGTGTAGTAATAAGTTGTGTACCCAGTTGTGTCACTAACAACATGGTTTGGGGAAGCTCATGTCAAACACGTCATGTTGTGCATGAACACGCTGTGTACCCTTGTTCTCAGTACCCAGTCGTGTGACGAACAACACAGGTAAGTGTTCTCTCCTCTTATACACGCCGTGTGCATTCGGAACATACCGTGTATGGGCCAGTCGTGTACTTGGTCGTGTCTCCTCCAACACGAGTCAGGAAAAATCTTCAAGTATATTCCATGTTTGTTCGGAACATGTCGTGTAGTCTCAGTCGTGTAGTCTCAGTCGTGTAGTCTCAGTCGTGTAGTCTCAGTCGTGTAGATGGTTGTGTAACTAAAAACACGGGTCAATAAACCTTTTCTACTACATGTTGAGTCCACCAGAAACACGCTGTGTCCACCAGGAACACACCGTGTAGTCTCTGTTTAAGAAGACCATTTGATTTAGCCATGCAAGGAGACACGGCCAGGGTAATAAAGTTAAGTACCCGCCATGTATAGTTTATACAAGCCATGTAGTGATGTTTTCTAAACATTAATATTTCCTTCTCATATTCCAATTCTGTAATCCTTTGTTCTCTGTCCTTGTTTACCTGATCTAAGGTTTTCTTTTGATATTTTAGAGTTATGCCTCCAAGACGTCCTCTGTTTGTATGTCAGTTGTCAGGCACTGATCAGACGCATGATATGGCTAATTAGGGACTTCATGCCGATCCTCCAGTCAGGCCAGCCTTTTCCCCGACCGTCATACCAGTTGCAGGGGCTGATGCACAGTTGAGGGAAGGCTTTATGAGGATGATTCAGACCTTTCAGGGTGCACCGCCTCCTCCCATGACTATGGAAGACTTGATGCAGGTTTTCCAGTAGCAACATACTCCTACTTTCTCAGGGGAAGGAGGACCACAAGCTATAGATTCAAGGCTGGAAGACATGCTGACTATCATTGAGCATCTATAAACACCTCTAGAGAGGCGATCCAAGCTCTCTTCCTATATTCTGCGAGACTCCTCCAAGATGTGGTGGGACGTGATCTCACAGGAGGGCCATCAGCAGGTTATGGCTTGGGAGGAGTTCCAGCGCCTGTTTTACGTCTACTTCTACCCGGAGACCCTGAGGGCTGATCGTGCCCGAGAGTTCATGAGCCTAGAGTAGGGTAATATTTCTGTTATGTATTAATCCTCTCGTTTCACAGAGCTACAACATTTCACACCCCTCCGGGATGGAATTTGGGTGTTCTTAGCAAGGAATTTTTAGGATGGTCTCAGGCGGGAGATCTGCTCGTAGGTGATTATCTTCTAGTAGACATCCATCACTTCCATCTCCAACCAGGCACTAATTGTGTAGCACAATTTGAGAGATTCTGGAGCTGTGATCCATGGCAGTTATTCTTCTAGAGCTAGTGTTCCTCCAGTTTATAGAAAGAAGAATCGTAGAGAGTCTACATGCAGTGATCCGAGGAGGTGAGATACATCTTCAGGAAGCCAGGTAGTCTGCTACCAGTGTGTACGGGCATGGAACATGAGGCCGCAGTGCCATAGAGACCCTGTGGAGTGACAATATTATGGAAAGATGGGTCACCATCAGTGTTTTTGATAGGTTTTCTCACCAGTAGTTGGTGACCGCGGTTCTTCCATGACTCCTCGTTCAAGAGCAGCACCACCAGTTTCTCACCAGTCAGGAAACTAGAGTTCTTCCGGCCGTTCCGGCCAAGGTGGAGGTCGAGACCGAGACAGTCAGTCACCGGTCCTTCTGCGTCAGTAGGGAGGATCACCTGAGAGTGGTCATGCAGGGTCACATGGTCGTGGGGCAGTCTAGACTTTTGCAATGGAGCAGACCTATCAGGAGTATAATCTAGGACCTTCTACCGTTTGAGGTACGATTTTAGTAGCCTCAGTTTTATCTTCATCACTTTTCGATAGTGGTTTTATGAATAGATTTATCTTTGTTGCTGTTATGGGGAGCCAAGAACTCTGTATCTTTTCTTCTGCTAACTTTTTGACAATAGACATAAATTTGAGGACGAGGAAATCTAGTGTACATCAGTGCAGAGAGTGCCCTCTTGAGGTTGCAGGGTATCATTTCTTATGGGATATCTATTTTCTAGAGATGATAAGTTATGATGTCATTCTCGGGATGTACTGGATGGTTCCCTTCCAGGCAGTCTTCGGCTATTATCCCAGCAGGGTGAGTTTCTTTTCACCAGAGGGTGAATATTTTCTTCATAGAGGTGAATGGGATGTCCAGGCGAGTCACGTTGGACTCGAGCATCATGGGATAGGAAGGGATATGACCTAGATTGCTAGTCTTTATATGGATGACCATGGGACTTCAAAGTTTGACTATTCTCCAATCATGGATCGTTTTAGAGACGTCTTCCAGAAGAATTTTCAGGTTTTCCTCCAGAGCGTGAGGTAGACTTATCGATTGAACTCGGGCTAGGAGCGGCACCAGTGTCCATTCCACCCTATAGGATGGCTGCACCTTAGTTACAAGAGATCATGAAGCAGTTGGAGGAGTTACAGGAAAAGCGTTTCATCTGACCCAGTACTTCTCCATGGGGTTCGCCTGTCCTGTTTTTGAAGATGGTAGACGGTACCCTTAAGCTTTGTGTGGATTATTGGATGCCAAACCAGTTAACTTTCAAGAACTAATATCACTAGCCAAGGATTGATGATCTCTTAGATCAACTTAGAGGAGCCCGTGTGTTCTCATAAATTTATTTGAAGTCTGGTTATCATCATTTTTATGTTAGACCATCAGATATACCTCTGACAACCTTCAGAAGCAGGTATGGTCTCTATGAGTATACGGTCATGCCGTTCGTTCTCACGAATTCTCCAGTAGTTTTCTTGGCACTGATGAACAAAGTGTTCAATCCTTACTTGTATTCTTTCATCGTGGTCTTCGTGGACGATATCTTAGTGTACTATCACACTCGACGCAACCATGCTACCCATCATGAGATCATTTTGAGTACACTAAGAGAGCATCGGCTTTATGCTAAACTCTCAAAGTGCGACTTTTGGATGGATCATATTCCCTTCTTGGGTCATGTCATCTCAGAGGCAGGAGTATCCATGGACCCATAAAAAGTGAGATATGTAGTTTTCTGGGAGAAGTTGAAGAACGTTTTTGAGGTCTGGAGTTTCCTGGGGCTGGCTGGATACTACAGACGCTTCATTCAAAGCATTTCACGCGTTGCAGCACCTTTGCCAGGTCTGACCAAGAATGGGCCGAGTTCTTATGGTCTGATTCTTGTGAGTCAGCCTTTCAGGAGATGATGGGGAGGTTGACATCGGCACCAATACTAGTCTTAACAGATCTAGGATAGAGCTATACGGTTTATTATGATTCATTAGGTATCGGGCTTGGCACTGTGCTTATGCAGGGAGATGGAGTCGTTGTGTATGGGTCTCGGTAGTTGAGGCCACATGAAAGGAATTATGTAAAGACCCAAAGATTCATTAATCTAAATCCCTATTGATCTTATTAAATGTCTCTTTATATAAAAAGTTTTATAAAATGTCAACTTCTTGGGTTTTATGATAAGATTTGTGACCGTTACTTTTATATCTGTTGAACAGTGATCACATGATTAGTATAAATACAAGGCTTTAACGAACCCAATTTTACTCAGACAAAGGAAGTGATGGCCTCATCCCGTTGAATTTCCCCATACGAAGCCCATTTGTAAGAGCTCAGAAAAGAGGTGGCGCCTTTGGGATTCTCCCTTGACCAAGCCCAAGCTGAGCATCATTATGTCAAGCTCGAACGTGACCGTCTATGAGAGAAGTGGAAGTTGATTGAAATTACCACTCGAGCGATGTTTTCCGAGCCCCCCCCCCCCCCCAAGAGTCTCTCACCATTGCACACCTTACCCTTAACTCTTAAGTGGCTGTTTTAAGGTGTAATGTAACAAATAAGTAGTACTATGTTCATGTACATTATTTTTTTTATACAATAATGAATATAATTTCTAGTCATTTTTGATATATTATAAATAGTTTTGAAAGAACAAATGGTGTTTTTAGTTATTATTTAATTAAGAAATCTATTTTATTAAATTAAGTGATTTTTAAATTAAATAATATTATAATAAAATAATAATATTATTATTAAATTAATTTTTATTAAATGTAAATGATCTTATAATTTTATGAATGCAATTAAATTTTTTATTAAGGTTTGAAAACCATTTCTGTCAAAACCCGTGAATTTTCGATAAATGTTTGTTTTTATTTTAAAACTGAAAATTAACATATCTAGAAATTTTTTTAGATAAAATATATGTCATTTCTAGAATTAGGATGTCGAAATTATCCAACGGTGAATGTTTCATAATTTTCTGAGATAGTCAAATTTTTGGGTAAATATTAAATACCGATTAAATATATAATGTGTTTTATGACATCATAATGACCCAATGGTGATATAATAAAATACCATAATCCTTATGTTCGGCCAATATATATTTTTTCATTAAAATAATTATATTTTGGGTTTGTTTGGATTACTTTTCAAAGCACTAATGGACCCCTCAAGACATATTCAACACTTTTCCTTTTTAAATTAATTTCCATGGAAGTGTGACTCACCTCCACATAAGAAACCATATTATTTTAAGAAATTAGAACTTGGGCCTTATAAAATATTTTTTTCCTCTTCCCTTTTCCAAAAACCATGGGCAAAAACCATGGTTTGGTTTGTGCTTTGGATTAATTTAATGTAAGGGGACCCAAACCTAAATAATAAAGAATTCCCTCACCATTCCTATATAAACCCACCCATTCTCCCACTTCCTCCTCACTAAAATCCCTTTTAGTTCGTCCAACCTCTGCCCTACTCTCTCTATAATCCTACCAAGGTTCCCCAAACTCCCATGAAGCCTCTCACATGCCTCTCTCTAGCCTTTGGAAGCACACATCCAAGTAAGGGTTTTTTCTTCCTTTCTCATTTTTGTCAATTTTCTTTAAGTTGTATTGCCCTTTTAATTTTCATTATGAATGTTGGGGTATGGTTTCTCACCTCCCCCATACTTCCCTCTTATTGTTTGAATGATGGGAGACCCCTTTCTTTCACATTAAATTCCTCCCATATACACCCGTTACTATGCCGAAATTCTGAAAGGAGCTTCTCTATCTTCTTTTACATTCACGCAATACTTTTGTATCATGAATCTAAATTCCATTATAATTGTTTGGACATGTATCTATATGAGCCCCTTACTTTCCATTTCATGTAAATATGATGAGACACCCTTTATCTCTCATCAATCCATTTTTATGAATTCTTATGTCACGCCTTTACGCTGCCGAAATCGCACAGATTTTCTAAGCCAATGCCATTGTGTAGTGAATACCATGCCCATTTCTCCATCAAGGGAATTCACCATTATGCACATTTACTTATTGTTTATAAAGTTTCATGTATGAATTCCACATTTCTTTATCATGGAATAAATGATTATGTTTTATGAATTCATGTTTTATGATCCATGTAGAACACTTATGCATGAAATGAAATGTTTAAGATGGGTGAACACTTGTAGCGCTCCAATGAATTGGGTAAAGTATAGTATTATGATACATCATGTGCAATGAGTGTCGACTCATGATAATTCAAGTGAAATGATGGTTTACTCGTGCTTCATGTGAAATTAGGGTTAACTCGTGCTTTATGTGCAATGAGCCTTAGCTCATGCTAATTCCATGTTAAGTGTTGTTGCCACATTTCCATGTTATGATTATCATGCTTTACCATGCCTTTATGTTCATGTTTCTTTTATTCTCTATTGATATGCCTATTGTCTAACATGTATTTTACTCCTCATGTTATACCATTTTTACTCCCTTACTGGGCTTTATAGCTCACTGTTTTCTTATGCATGTCCTCAGGTTATCCCATGCAATGCTAAGTACGAGGGAATGTAGTGGTCATGTAAAGGAAGTTTCCAAAAAGACGTTGTATTTCATGTTTTAAGTTTTTATGTAATGATCATAAGCCCCATATACACTAAAACGCTCGATCTTCTTTGTTGTATCAAGTAACATTTTATGTAATAAATCATGTTTAAGTTGTAATAAAAAGCAGGGTTGTCATAGTTGGTATCAGAGGAGAGGTTTAGTTATTTTTGGGATTAGGAAAACCCTAGTAAAGAATTAGATACAAGACTATGTATAATAAAAACATATCTAAGTTTTGGGAAATATTATGGTAGGGGTTTATCAAACAAATACATCCCTGTCTGGATACGAGCAGGTAGAGGCGGCTCTAGTACCGATGTATCCTAGGGGTAAAACCCGAAAACACTGCTTTGAGCTAGACTCGAACGGGAACTGGTGCACGACAACGGGCCTTGTTGCACTCTTGGTTACAACACTCTCGAGGGATATGTTTTGATAAATTCACAATCTTAGTATGAACCCTTATAAAGGAAAAAATGCCCCTAAGAATATATGTTATAAATTAGATCATGAAAAGCCTAGATTGAAGCCTATAGACTCATGAGTTAAGGAAATAAAAGTTTATTTTTGAGTCATCAACTTTTGTCTTTGGATAACCCTTTATGAGTTACCCCTAACATTCCTTTTATTCCAGCCAATGGCTAGTAATAGGAGGACTTGGGCTAACAACCATTGTGAAGATCAGTGTGATGACTGTACTAATGAGATTCCAAATCCAATGGGAGTGGGAATCGCGAACATTGTCAAGCTTGTCTCTCAGATAACTCATGTTTTGAATAGAAACACAGGACAAGAGGAACGTTCAACCCCCCCCCCCCCCCAAGAAAGAACAAGTTGCTATCTAAAGCTTTATGATACAAAGGCCTCCTACTTTTAGTGGATCATCTGGTCCCACGATAGTTGAACAATGGATCAACTCCATTGAAAAGATATTCTCCATCCTTCAATGTTTTAAACAAGAGAAGGTTCTCCCAGCATCTTATCATATGGAGGGTGAAGCTGATGAATGGTGGACGTTGATCAAAAATACGAAGCCTGAGGAGGAGATCGAGGCTTTGGAATTGAAGGAATTCTGGAAGATGTTTTTCGATAAATATTTTCCGTGCACCCTCCGGCATAAGATGGAAAGGGACTTCCTCTCCCTCAACCAAAAATATGAAGAATCTATTGGAGCGTATGAGGAAAACATCACAAGGCTTGCAAGATACGCTTCCGGCTATGTCGTTACCCCCGAATGCAAGGTTGACCACTTCTTTGGTGGGATGAAGCCTAGCTTGCGGAAATCATTAGTGATCCGTGACTTCGAAAACTATGAGGAAATTGTCCGATGTGCCCTCAAGGTCGAAATGGAGATCAGGGAATCACATGGTTATCATGGGGATAAGACATGTAAGGTGGACTTCAATGCTGGTGGTCCGATGGATAAATCCAACGGTGCTAAGAAGATCCAGCACCCCCACTTTCCAAAAAATGTGGAGAGAAGCACCCTGGAAATTTCCTTAAGGGGATGAGAAAATGCTTCAGGTGTGGAAGAGAAGGGCACCTAGCTGTTAACTGTCGGCAAGAAGGACACGCGGCTGCAACAGAGGAGAGGAATACTCCGTTCGAACCTCAACGCATTGTACAATGCTATAAATGAAAAGAACCGGGTCATTTTTCAAATCAGTGCCCTAATCCAAGGGTTTTCGGAGGCAACCAACAACCTCCAAGACAGCAAGGAAGATCTTTTTCCATCACTTCTGCCGAAGTGAACCTCGACAATGAAGTGGTGATAGGTACGCTAGTTATTCATTCAAGAATAGCTAACATACTTTTTGATTCAGGTTCTATGCATTCTTTTATATCTCTAAAGTTTAGTAGAACAATCCCAGCACCATCACAAATCATGGAAGTAAAGATGTCGGTGAGTACGGGAAATGGGGCAATCATTGCATCCCATGAATATAAGTCCTCCCCTGTTAAAATATGTGGATTGAATTTTCTGGAGAACCACGTCATAATCCCTTTGGTGAAATTTGATGCAATTCTTGGCATGGATTGGCTTTCCTTATATAGAGCCAACATAAATTTTCGGGAGAGGGAAATCACACTCCATATAGAGAATCGACCCCCGATTCTTTACAAGTGTCAAGAGGAAGATGAATCTACATTATCTCCATCATCTCAAGCATGGATATTACTGCACTATGAGCATGCGTATCTAGTTTAGATGATTAAGTCCAAAGAAGAAACAATCCTTGAAGAAATGCCTATTGTGAGGGAATTCGCGGAAGTGTTTCCTAAGGAACCGCCTGGTCTTCCTCCAAGAAGAGATGTGGAGTTCTCAATTAAACTTATACCTGGGGCTCTACCAATATCCAAGAATCCATATAGAATGGTTGTTGTTGAGCATGAAGAGCTGAAGAAACAACTACAAGAGAATCTGGATAAAGGGTTTATACGCCCAAGGGCTTCACCATGGGGTGCACCAGTCCTCTTCGTCATGAAGAAGGATGGGCCAATGTGGCTTTGCGTTGTTTATCATGAACTTAACAAAATCACGATAAAGAACAAGTATCCTCCCCCATGAATTGATGACATGATTGATCAGCTGCGTGGAGCACAATACTTCTCCAAGGTGGACTTGCGGTCAGGATATTATCAAGTAAGGGTGAAGAAGGAAAATGTCCCCAAGACTGCTTTTTGTACAATATATAGGCACTATGAATTCATAGTAATGCCTTTTGGACTCACCAATGCTCCATAAATATTCAAGGACTTGGTGAATAGAGTCTTTAGAGATTACCTAGACAAATTTGTGGTAGTCTTTATAGATTATTTTCTACTATACTCCAAAACCAAGGAGGATCATGAGGAGCATTTAAGAACTGTACTGGAGACTTTTCACAAGGAGAAGATCTATGAAAAGTACAACCAGTGTGAGTTCTGGTTAAAGGAAGTCTCATTCTTGGGCCATATCATCACAAGCAATGGGATATCTGTGGATCCCTCCAAAACAGATGCAATTGAGGGATGGCCAAGGCCAACATCGGTAACGGATATCCATAGCTCTTGGGGTTAGCCGGAAATTATCGACGATTTGTGAGAAATTTATCACGATTGTACAACCCTCTTACCAAGCTAACTCTAAATGGAGTAAAGTTTTCCTGCAGTGATGAATGTGAAGAAAGCTTCAAGGAGTTGAAAAGGAGGCTTATCACTGCGCCCATGCTAACTTTACCCACAAGTGGGGAACTTTTTGTGGTATTCAGTGATGCCTCAAAGAAGGGCTTAGGTTGCGTGCTAAGGCAGAATGATAAAGTGATATCATATGCCTCAAGGTAGTTGAAAATCCATGAGCGAAACTATCCAATGCATGATCTATAGTTGGCAGCTATGATCTTTTCCTTGAAAATCTGGCTGCATTTTCTCTATAGAGAGAAATGTGAGATATATACTGACCACCAGAGTCTTAAATATATATTCACACCGAAAGATATTAATATGAGCCAGAGAAGATCGATAGAGCTCATCAAGGATTATGACTGTTCAATACATTAACACCCTGGGAATGCGAACAAGGTGGAAGACACCCTAAGTAGAAAGGATCTGGTGATTCTATCAATGATGAGAATTGAGAAGGATCCAATCTTCTTATACTTGATGAAGATTGATGTGGGAATCATAAAAAAAGGAACATCATCAATCCTTTCACAAATGATTACTCAACCATCTCATTTGGAAATGTTAATGGATTCTCAAAAGGATGATGTGTGCATTCAAGAAAAAGTGGAAGCTATCAAAAAGGGAAAATCCTTGGAGTTTAATGTTAATGAGGAAGGAATTGTGCAGTTTGGGAAAAAACTATGTGTTACATCAAGTCCGGAGCTGAAGAAGGAACTTTTGGATGATGCACATAGTTCAAATTTCTCTATTCATCCAGGGAGCACAAAGATGTATTTATATCTCTAAGAAAACTTTTGGTGGGATAATATGAAGAAGTAGATCGCTGAATATACATCAATGTGACTGGTGTGTCAACAAGTGAAAGCAGAGATGAAGAAGTCTAAGGGGATGATGCAACCATTTCCCATACCAGAATGGAAATGGGAGAACATCACCATGGACATTGTCACCAGACTTCCAAGGACATCCAAAGGCAAAAATGCAATATGGGTTTTTGTGGATCATCTTACAAAGACTGCACACTTCATTGCTATTCGATAGGATTTCTCTTTGATAAACTGGCACGGTTATATATTAGGGAAGGGGTAAGGTTTCATGGAGTACCACTATCTATTGTGTCTGACCGAGATCCAACATTCACCTCTATGTTTTGGAAGAGTCTACAACGTGATCTGAATATTGAACTGAACTTCAGTACGGCCTATCATCCTCAAACAGATGGCCAATCCGAGCGGACTATCCAAACACTTGAGGATATGTTGAGAACGTGCTCAATGGACTTTAAAGGAGGATGGGATCAACATCTTCATCTGGTTGAGTTCTCTTATAATAACAGTTTCCACTCGAGCATCCAAATGCCACCATATGAAGCCCTGTATGGGAAAAGGTGCAGAACACCAGCATGTTGGGATGAGGTCGGTGATCATTATCTACTTGGACCAGAAATGATCAAGGAAATGGTGGAGAAGGTGAAAACCATTCAGCAGCATATCAAGACAGCCCAAAGTCGACAGAAGAGTTATGCAGATAATCGTCGACGAGACCTTGAGTTTAAAGTTGGATACATGGTGTTTCTACGCATATCTCCATGGAAAAAGGTCATGAGGTCTGGAAAGAAAGGGAAGTTAAGTCCAAGGTACATCGGCTTCTTCGAGTTTCTTGATCTTTTTGGGGATGCGGCCTATCGACTAGCACTTCCACCTACTATGGCCAAAGTACATGATGTCTTTAATGTATCCCTCTTAAGGAAGTACTTATCGGACCCTTCAAATGTACTCTCTTATAAGGTATTGTGGAGAAACCAAAAGTTTGAAGAAGCGACTTGGGAATCAAGGGATATGATGAAGGTGAGTTACCCACATTTTTTTAGTGTGGGAAAAGGAAAATTTCGAGGGCGAAATTTCTTAAGGGGGGTATATTGTAACGACCCAAAGGTTCATTAAGGGAAATCCCTCTTGATCTTATTAAATGTCTCTTTATATAAAATGTTTTATAAAATGTCAACTTCTTTGGTTTTATGATAAGATTTGTGACCATTACTTTTATAGCCGTGAACAGTGATCACATGATTAGTATAAATATAAGGCTTTAATGATAATTTTACTTAGACAATGGAAGTGATGACCTCATCCAGTAGAATTTCCCCATACGAATCCCATCTGTCGGAGCTTGGAAAAGAGGTGGCGTCTTTGGGCTTCGCCCTTGAACAAGCCCAAGATGAGCTTCATTATGTCAAGCTCGAACGTGACCGTCTACGAGAAAAGTGGAGGTTGATTGAAATTACCACTCGAGCGATGTTATCTGATCCACCCCAAGAGTATGTCACTATCGCATACCTTACCCTTAGGTCTTATGCGGCTGTTTTAAGGGGTTATGTAACAAATAAGTAGTACTATGTTCATGTACATTATTTTTGTTCTATATAATAATGAATATAATTTCTAGTCATTTTTGATACATTGTAAATAGTTTTTAATGTACAAATGGTGTTTTTAGTTATTATTTAATTAAGAAATATATTTTATTAAATTAAGGTATTTTTTAATTAAATAATATTTTAATAAAATAATATTATTACTATTAAATTAATTTTTATTAAATATAAATGATCTTATAATTTTATGAATGCAATTAAAAAATTTATTAAGGTTTCAAAGCCATTTCTGGCAAAACCCGTGAATTTTCGATAAATGTTGGTTTTTTTAAAGTGAAAATTAACATATTTAAAAAAATTTAGATAAAATAAATTTCATTTCTGTAATCATGACGTCGAAATTATCCAATGGTGAAGTTTTTATAATTTTCTGAGACAGTCAATTTTTTGGGTAAAAATTAAATACCGTTTAAATATATAATGTGTTTTATGACATCATAATGACCCAATGGTGATGTAATAAAATACCATAATCCTTATGTTCGGCCAATATATGTTTTTTCATTAAAATAATGTGATTTTTGGTTTTTTTGATTTACTTTTCAAAGCATTAATGGACCCCTCAAGACATATTCTACACTTTTCTTTTTAAATTAATTTCCATGGGAGTGTGACTCACCTCCACATAAGAAACATTATTATTTTAAAAAGATCAGACATGGGCCTTATAAAATATTGTTTTCCTACTCACTTTTCCAAAAACCATGGGAAAAACCATGGGATGGTTTGTGGTTTGGATTAATTTAATGTAAGGGGACCCAAACCAAAATAATAAAAAATTCCCTCACCTTTCCTATATAAACACACCCAGGCTCCCACTTCCTCCTCCCTAAAATCCATTGGAGTTCGTCTAAAATCTGCCCTACTCCCTCTATAATCCTCCCATGGTGCCCCAAGCTCCCACGAAGCCTCTCACAAGCCTCTCTCTAGCCTTTGGAAGCACTCTTCCAAGTTTGGGTTTTTTCTTCCTTTCCCATTTTTGTCAATTTTCTTTAAGTTGTATTTCCCTTTTAATTTCAATTATGAATCTTGGGGTATGGTTTATCACCTCTCACATACTAGCCTATTATTTTTTTAATGATGGGAGACCCCTTTCTCTCTCATTAAATGACTCCCATGTACACCCATTACTATGTTGAAATTCTGAATGGAACTTCTCTCTCTTCTTTTACATTCAAGCAGTACTTTTGTATCATGAATCTAAATTCCATTAAAATTGTTTGGACATGTATCTATATGACCCCGATACTTTCCAAATTATGTAAATATGATGAGACACCCTTTCTCTCTCATCAAACCATTTTTATGAATTCTTATGTCACGCCGTTACGCTGCCGAAATCACACCGATTTTCCAAGCCAATGCCATTGTGTAGTGAATACCATGCCCATTTCTCCATCAGGGGTATTAACCTTTATGAACATTTACTTACTTTTTATAAAGTTTCATGTATGAATTCCACATTTCTTTATCGTGGAATAAATGATTATGTTTTATGAATCCATGTGGCACACTTATGCATGAAATGAAATGTTTAAGAAGGGTGCCCCCTTATAGCACTCCAATGCATTAGGTAAAGTATAGTGTCATGATATGTCATGTGCAATGAGTGTTTACTCGTGATTCATGTGCAATGAGGGTTTTCACATGCTTTATTTGCAATGATCCTTGGCTCATGCTGATTCCATGTTAAGTGTTGTTGCCACATTTCCATGTTATGATTATCATGCTTTATCATGCCTTTATGTTCATGTTTCTTTTACGATATATTGATATGACTATTGTCTAACATGTATTGTACTCCTCATGTTATTCCATGTGTACTCCCTTACTGGGATTTATAGCTCACCCTTTTCTTATGCATGTCCTCAAGTTATCACATGCCATGCTAAGTATGAGGGAATGTAGTGGTCATGTAAAGGATGTTTTCAATAAAGATGTTGTATTTCATGTTTTATGTTTTTATGTAATGATCCTAAGCCCCAATGAAACTAAACCTATCGAT
Source organism: Viscum album (assembly GCA_963277665.1). Taxonomy (NCBI): domain Eukaryota; kingdom Viridiplantae; phylum Streptophyta; class Magnoliopsida; order Santalales; family Viscaceae; genus Viscum; species Viscum album. The sequence goes on along the minus strand of OY728161.1, from coordinate 457,671,335 downwards.
CTTCTTTGTTGTATCAAGTAATGTTTTATGTAATAAATCACGTTTAAGTAGTAATAAAAAGCAGGGTTGTCATAAACTACTCGACACACGATCTGGAGTTGGCAGCTGTTGTTTATGCCTTATGATGTCGGAGACATTCCATTCTGGGAGAGCAGTTTGTGGTTTTCACCGACCACAAGAGTCTCATGTACATCTTCACTCAGCATGATCTGAATCTGGGACAGCACAGGTGGGTCGTGTATCTCTAGTATTTTTATTTACATCTTTCCTATACACAGGGAAAGTGCAACGTAGTGGCATATGCGTTGAGTAGGAGAACTCAGATTTAGGATGTTCAGGAGGCCAGCAGTGAGTGGCAGCTTATGGCTCTACTCTCTGAGATGCATCTGGAGGTTCATAACAGACAGGGACAGACTTACCTATCTTTTTTAGTTGTTACCTCTACACTTCTGGATCGGGAGTAGATAAGGCATCAATCAGACTAAGAAGGCTTAGTCCTATAGGGGAGTGTGTCATGAGAGGACCCTCTTCCAAGATGTACAGTGGGCGAGGATGAAATATTGTGTTTCCAGGGACGTGTATGGGTTCCAACAGACATACATGAGGAGATGATGTGGGATTTCCATTCCTCAGCTTGGGCAGTTCATCCTCACGTCACCAAGATGTATCGCAATCTTCATTTCCAGTACTGGTGGCTAGGAATGAAGAGGGATGTTACTGGTTTTGGATAGAGGTGTTCTACTTGTCAGCAGGTGAAGGTGAAGCATCAGCGACCAGCATGCCTTTTGAAGAAGTTACCCATTCCGTAGTGGAAGTTGAATGATGTCGTGATGGACTTCGTGATTGGATTTTCGAGGATGCCCTGAGGGAACAATGATGTTTGGGTTGTTGTTGACATGCTTACGATGGTTTCTCACTTATTATTGATCAAGGAGACCATCAGTGTTGATGATCTGGGATGAATGAACATTTGAGAGATTGTATGTATGCATGGAGTTCCACACTCAATTGTTTCATATAGGGATGCACTCTTAACATCTAGGTTCTGGCAGGGACATCAGAAGGCCTTGGGTACACAGGTACATTTGAGTACAACATACCATCCCCAGACTGATGGCCAGTCCGAGAATACGATCGAGGTGCTTTAGGATATGCTCCGAGATTGCATTATAGAATTTGGTGGTTCTTTGGAGAAGCATATTTCTCTGGTGGAGTTCACGTACACCAACATTTTTTAGAAGACTATTCAGATGGTACCATACGGGGCATTGTATGATAGGCCATGTCGGTCACCCTTATGCTATATGGAGACAGGAGAGGCAGCTTTGTTGGGACCTCGTCTTGTTTAGGAGACCTCAGAGAAGATAGAGTTGATTTTGAAGAGGATGGATACAACACAGTCTCGACATACGTCTTATGTTGATCAGTGGAGACGACCTCTTGAGTACAAGGTCGGGGATCATGTTTTCCTACGTGTCGCATTGAGGTTTGGACACAAGAGGATTTAGAGACAAGGTAAGATTTCACCACAGTACGTCGGGCCGTTTGAGATATTGGAGAGAGTTGGGACGGTTTCATATCGGTTACAGTTACCTCAGAGGTACCGGGCCATGCATGACGTCTTCCACGTCTCTCAGCTCTGACGTTAATTTTTAGACCTGTATGATGTCTTTCAGCCCGAGGAGGTTGAACTCAAAGCAGATGCATTGGTTGAGGAGCATCCTATCTGGATTGTCAATTGCAGTACGAATGTTCTCCGTGGGCAGTCTGTTCCTCTTGTACGGGTTATGTGGCAGAACGAGCGAGTATAGGAAGAGAGCTGGGAAAGGGAGGCCGATGTATGATCGTAGTGGCCAGAGTTGTTCGGGGTTTCTTCTTCTCCACCTCGTTAGGAAAATTCGGGGAAAAATTTCTTTAAGGGTGGAATTTTGTAAGAACCTGGATCTTCGTTTCAGGTATGTCTTCCTTTTTCCTAGAGTTTTTGAGAAAAGAGGGGTTTATGGAAATTTTATAAGTACACACCATGTACTTTCTGAGTACACACCGTGTACTTCCTTGCCATGCCAAGCCGTGTGCTGGCCATGTCCGGGCCACACATACGGTGTGTAGAGGTGAGGTGGTGGCCACTTAAAGTGGAGTACAAAAAAACAGAGTACATGTCGTGTGCCCCAGAAGTACACGCCGTGTATTTTATTTTTTTTCATTAAATGGACAAGGGTCACGCCTGAGGGATAGAACGCTCTTCTTCATCGGGTTCTTTGACTAAGAGCGACCCGTAGGGCCGTGATTCTTCTCTGAGCCCCTGTTCCTCCGTCTAAACTCTGTTTCAGCTGCCAACGATTGAATTGGAACCGCAGTAGTGAGTTCTTCCTTCTACTAGAGCCTTGTTTTCCAATTCCTCCTCTTTCTCTAGTTATCATTGGTTGAGCTTTTTTGACTTTTTCTTAGATCTTAATTATTCTAAGGAGAATCAATCCTCATGGTTCACGTATATCGTTCTCCTAGATTCAAGGTAGGTGGTTTTTTCCTTTATGTAGGATGTTTGTGAATATTTTGTGCAAATTCCACCAATACCCTTAAACGGGGTATTGCATGTTTTCTATTTTTCCCATGTTGTTTGCCTGCTTTTCTTTATTTCTTGGGTAGTGTTAATTTCATGTGTGTAGGGTAATTCTTTTAATATATTCTGGATATTTTTACATGATTTTTTTCTAGTTTTTCATTTTTCCAGTTGCCATTCCTAGTTGTAGGATAGTGGAACTGTTGAACTGTTATGCTGTTGTGCCTTATAATGACACCCAAGTAATTCATGGGGTTTAATTGGGCCGATACGCATGTTATCCATGTTTATTTTACACAGGGCTATGAGAACCTAGTGTAGTTGACTATAGGGAGAATGGATGTATGGGCTTCCCTAACGTGTCTTTAATTTATGATGTGAGACCATAGGGGGAATTGAGGTTGAGTGCTTCCTTATAGAGTATGTAGTTCCTCGACGCAGGCCACAGGAGGAATAGATGTTGAGTTCTTCCCTAGAGAGCCTTTAGTACGATACGAGACTATAGGGGGAAATTGATGGTGAGTGCTTCCTCAGAGATTCTATTATTTATCTGAATGAGAGGGGTGAGACTATTTGTGCCTCCAGGAGGGTTGTTAGAACATGTAGGTTGAACCTTAGGGGTTAGGCTATGAGAACTACCCAGAGGTTACCTTTTTTTCCACTTTCTTGAGTGGATGTTTCTTGTTTGTAGATTATATGATAGAGACTTTGGATTGTTACTGATGTGTTTTATCATGTTTACTTCTTACAGCGTACTGCTTATTGTACCCTACCTGCCATATATTCACTGACTGTTAGGCACAGATCATTCGGTTGTTGCCTATTGAGACTTTGTCTCACACCCTGTTTGTGTCAAGATTTTGTTCCCAAAAAGATTATGTTGTTGTAGGTTTAGTTAAGGGCAAGAGACCTTCTACTTCAGGTGCTTGACTTACTGTGGATCTGGAGAGCACGAGACCAAGTTGTGGCTTGCGATGCTGAGGACCTTACTGTTTTTTCACTTGGGTTTAGTATTTTATTCAGCATTTTGACTTGTTTGGATGCTTTCCTAGACATATGTATCATGCATCATTTTATATATATGGGTGTGTTATCCTGTTGTTTACTGTTAGTCTTCCACTGTCTATCGTTTAGTCTTGTATGATGGTTATTGTTTATGCTACTATATATTTGTTTTTCTTCCGCAGTATACTCTGCCAATGAGGGCATAGTTTCTCCACTATCACTCCCAAGTCCCTCACTACTAGTTGGTATCCTCTGGAATTCGGGGAAATGCACTTGAGGCCTTGTGACCAACTAGATACGGGGCACCTCTGGGTGGCTTCGGGAACCAGGACATTACAAAATACCATATACTATTTTACGTATTTTTGTATTGAAAATTGTTTTTCTAATGGATTTTTTGTGTCAATATGTTTAAAAGATATTTGATTATTGAAATGTGGAAATGTTATATTTCATTTATATTTGTTTTAGGTGTCATGAATATGTTATGGTTCTTTGGAATTGTTTACGTATATGGGTGGTTCCTTAATAGACCAAGGGTTGGTGAGCCCGAGATATATCTCCAATGAATTGGGAAACATGATAGAGGTAAACGTGAATGTTTCTCTTCAGATATTTAATGAATATAATGTGATAGGAATTACAAATGTAACTCCATATGTAGATATGAAAGCTACAACGTAATTATGTTATTTATTCCACAAGTTACATTTACTATCTGTGATTACTGTGGTTTGTCCATAAATCTTATGATTTCATGAGGTATGTTAAAGAGCATCTGTTATGCATGTATTGATGAACTAATGTTTTTTCAATTGTTTTATAACCCTTACTGTGATTTGTATTCTCATCCCATGTTTTTAAAGGTTTCAAATATGACATAAAGATTAATTGTGTCAATGATGGTATAATGGAAAATTCATGCTGTAAAATACATGGATCTATACATGCCTAATTTTTTTAAGAGTTTTTATTTTTTGAAAAAAATGTAAATTGAGTACAAGTATCTAATTTGTAATTTTTGAGATGTAATGTAAGAGTTATGTTTTAATTCGTTAAAAATCTAAACCTGAAAGGATCCTCAATGTGAATTGTTCATTTAATTCAAGATTATGTAATGTTTTAAGGATGTGTCCTTATAATATAAACTCACACTTTCTTGTGTTTTATTTTCAAATGTTATATAGAATGGTTTTAAGTAGAGAATGTTTGTGAAGCTAACAAAAGTATATGATCTATATGTGATATTTTCATGATCGTTTACTAAATTACTAATTTTTGTACCTATTCTATTATGAAACCAATCTACTATGGTCCTAAATCATGTGTATTTATAATGTATTTAATATTCATAAAAAATTATGTAAAATCCATGTGTGAAAAGATCAGCTACTATAGATGGTAATAAAAGAATGTTTATTTATCTTTTGGAAACTAGGATGACATAACATTAGTGAGAGACCAAGGGATATTTTTTAGTATTTTTCTAGGGATATTTTTAAGGATAATATATTGATGATACCATTTAATGCAAATTAACTAAAATTTTATTAAAGGATACAATACATAAAATGGGGAATACACACCCCTTGAAACGGGTGACCACCAAATGCAGTTGCAACCCTAAAAAAGCAGCCTACCTATCCTCCGAACCCCTCAAGAACACCCCAAGACACCCCATGAAAATATTACCCCTAAAACCACAACCACTTCTCATCATATCCCTCATCATACCCATCATATCCCTCTCCAACAACCCTCTCCAGCTCCACATCTGAATCCAGCTCCAGATCCCACTTCAACCCTCACCCCCCTTCACACCTCTACCATTTCCTCTTCCTCCTCAGCTCCCATCTCCCTCTCCCTTCCTGACTCCCCTCTCCAATTCATTACATGAATCCCTCCAAAACTATCACTACATTTTCACCTTCCCTTTCTAAAAACTCAATTAGGCATAATCCTATCACCGACCGCCATCGAAATCCATGGTTAGCATATCTCTATCCATCTTACCACATTCATCGCCTATTTTTTTCCAACCAAAATATTGGTTCTTGGTTCCTCAAGATCCAATTGATGTATTCTAACAAGGTTCCCTATCGTTTTTCAATCGACATCATTCAATGACGATGATTATACCATAAAAAAATTTATTTGCAGCTGACATCAGGTTCACCCAATGAGCTATGTGTCGCGTATTCATTTTAGGTAGTATTCATTCTAGGGAAAAAACAAACATCATCACATAAAAAATATATTTGTTTATTAAGTGATTCCACTAGACCATTGTAATTTATTATTTATTTAATTTATATTTTTTAATTTTCAAGTAATTCTCATTATTTATGGGTTTCTTAAGCATAATGAATGTTTTTTTGAAATAGGTTGCATGGAAATCGAACCTCTATGAGTATTAAAATATTTTAAATGTTTTATATATATAAATATTATTTACATATTTTTTGTTTAACTATGAAAAAACATGTTTTATAATTATAGCCTAAGGTATTACCAATGTTTTCCCCTAATTGTTATTGTATTAATTTCAAAATGATAGAAAACAATAAATTTTTTGATATAAATTTTTAGTATATTTTTTTATATTTGGATTTAGATACCCTTTTCATATTTTCATTCATGCATCTTAAGATACTGATACATAAACAATCATCAAAATTATGAAAACAATATATTTAATGATGTGCGCATTGAATTTACATATAATAAATGTTTTAATGGAATTATTGAAAATATAGAAGCTGACTTTTTAATATTACTTCCATGACAAATGTTTTCTTTTACCTCGCATTAAATACTTTTTCTACCTTACTTCTCATTTTTTTAGTGTTTTTATGTCCATAGTATTACATTTTATTCCATCCCACAAGAGTAATACTTTTACTAATTATCAACATAATGATTTGTTGTTTTTAAACTATGTGTATATATTACCATCATTATTATTATTTTTAAAACAATGTGTATTTATTAAAAACATCACAATTTATTTTAGGAAACTTGTGTTTATATTATTATTATTTAATGTGGTGTTCTTTTGTATTTTTAGGAGACTATTTGGAGTAATATTATCATATGCTATGTTTAATTATTTCATTGTTGGAATAAAAAATGTTTTGACCCCTTTCATCATTCAAATTTGTAAAGGAAATTCTAATGTCTGTATTCCAACACTTGATAAGTTTCTTAACGAGATATTTTTGAATAATGAATACCTTTGAAATGATGATATCACATTCCATAATATATGTTGCGACATAAAATTTGGAGAAAACTATGTTAGATATCAATTTTTCACATGATTCAAACAAAATCATCTGTGGTAACCAAAATAATATCCCGTATCCCCTCACTAAATTCCCCTTATCCACTAAATATCAACCTCATATAGTCTTGTGTCCCATTCATTCACTCGATAAAACATACAGTCTAGAATCTCCCTATCTCACTCAGTTCAGATCATGTTTTTGATGGTATGTTGAAGAAAATAATGTATATGGTTTACCTTTTTATTGGGAATCATGAAAAAATATAATTCCCCTAAAATAATTATTTTTAAAATTCGTTAACATTTTTTATTTCATTTTCGAATTCTTACCCGTCATATATTAATTTCATTAACATACAAGGAAGATATCATTTCATGGGTTACATTGTTTTCCACTATATTAGATTAATTTTTTCTCTATTACAAATTCAGTGTCTATTCATCCTTGGTTCATTAGTATCATAGAAAGGTTGTATTTTATAACTAATTTATTTTATTTTTAATCTTTAATGATAGAGCTTTATAAATTTGTTTTGCGACTCTAAAAATAGTATTATTTGATTACTTAGTTTTTATAAAATAAATTTGAATACATTATTTTATTTATTGTTGATGTTTTTAAATAATTGGTTTATATTAGCATATTCCATTCAATAACATGACTATTATATGAAGTCTTCTCATTTATAGAAATTAATATTAATTTTTTGTCATTTTTTTACAAAACATCCCATTGTTTTATTATATTTTATGTCATTTTTTAAAAACTAGGTCGTTATTGGTGTGACACATTACCTGATTATTTAATTGACTAATCTAGATTTTTTTAAAAATATCATATCATTACTTAAACTTTGATATGTATCTTTCCACCCAATTTAAAAACACATGTGCTGTTTTAATTTACTTGAAAAAATTATTTTTTTGTGCACGTATAACAATGTCGTATTTTTTATGATGTTTAAATACAACAATTTTACACATGAATACATATTATTTATATAAAAGTTTTCGCTAAATAATTGACACTAATTGAATTCATATAATTTATTTCGATATATTCTTATATAAATAAAAAATTCAAATATATTTTTATATAGATTCTAATTGGGTATCATACTTATCTACCATGGAAAATTAAGAAACATTTATCATGTATATTTCAATAACTCAAATTGGTTTCATGCCATTTCTCAGGTTCACATAATTCTATTTTACTCAATAAGGGTGTTCTTTTATATTTTTACATTTTAGAAAAACTATATAATATTTACAATATATCAAAATAATAATGTTTCACTAATGTTGACTATTAATCAATTATTGTCGATAATATCATGCTCAATTTAGTGTTTCTCTATTAAATCATGATATTAAACACAATTATAGTTAATATTGTAATTTTTTAATACTGGCATATAATGTATGCTTTTATATTTTTCTCTATGTTTTCATTATAGATTGTGAGTTTAATCTTTTAAAATTGATTTCTTTGTAATAATGCCTTTATTTTTTATTATTTTATATAATTCTATTATTTCAAATTTTAATTTATTGTGATTGTTTTATTTTTCAAATATTTACTTTTTTAATAGAAAATATATTAAAATAAATGTATAATATGTTATCAAAAAAACTTTGGGTTTTCTTTGAAAACAAGGATGTAATTGTTATTAATTTTTTATAAATTTTTCATATTTTAATTATTTTCATATTAATTTGAAAAAAGAAGATTTTAGTAAACATATAGAATTATAATATTTAGTTTTTTTAGATATCCTAATAAAATAAATATTTTTATTAATTAATCTAAACTTATATTCTATATAATGATCATGGTTTCAAATTTTTTAAAAAAAATTGGTCTCTTTTGACATAGGTAGCTTCATGGAATGAATACATATGTGATGGGATATGGATATTGGATGATGTGATTCAAATAATTTCATGGGGGGTTACAATGGAAAAACTAGAAAAATCATTGTTGTAGTGGGCATGTTTTATTATTGTTTTATAGTATGATTATGTAATGGTAAAATAAATTGAATATTACATGGTATCATAATGATAAATATTTTATGATATATAGACAGCTATTATATAAAATCTAATAATTATATTATTTACTGATTACACGGTATCCTTTATTTAAAATGTCCTGAAATTCATGAAAGACTTATTAGATAGATGATTTGATGATTTGTGTAATTTTTATTCTATCTATGTTTCATTTTATTTAGGAAATTAATTGTGTTTACTCTCTCATTTTTTATTTTATCTATCACACATTGTTATTATTAACTTATCTTTTTGTAATTGTTTCCTTATGGTTTTTCTTCAAGTTTTTATGTTGTTTTTATATTAAAATGTCAACATATATGTGATCATTAATAGTTTATGATCTTATCAAATATCCCTAACACTCGATCACCCATAGAAGTACATTTTTTCATTATTAACATATTCATCATGGAAATAGAAGAATATTGTCCGCTTATTATTTTAAAATGGTAAAATGGTTGCTTTTATATTTCATCAAATATATGTTCCTCCAATTCTATTTTTTTGTATCATCCCATTTATATAGAAGATGGTAAATGAATCCTTCATTATATAATTTATAAAGGGACGATCATAGTTAACTAACATGGCGGTGCATGTTTTCTCATATCCCTATATTTTATATATACTTTTTATTCATTATCATTTTCTATATTTCCATTCAATGATATAAATAGAGGGTTTATTTTTGTCATTAGAAAGTAATGGATTCATTTTAATACCTTTATCTGTCTATTGTGATTAAATTTTTAGTGACATTGTATTGTGTTTATAGATTTTTTCACAATTTTAATATCATACAAATCTTGTGCTTTAGCTGATCGAACTAATGGAAAGAACATGCAAATAATCATATGATACTAAATTAAAAAGTCATTGATTTGGAAATGATTAAGATTAAAAGGGTTATCCCTTTTTACTGTTAGGTTTTATCACATAAGTTAGAAACATAGTGATCTAAATTTCATTGATTTGAGAAGTTATATTGGAAGAGTTATATAATAATATTATTCTTAATTATATTATATATTTCATTTCTATGATGTGTCTTTTTAAATGGTGTATTCGGGGTTGTAGTGGGTGACCTAGAAAGGGTAGCTACTGAATACCATTTTATAGATTCAATGTACCTATATTGAATATAAGAGTGACATAGAAAGTGGTAAGAGTAACATCATGTATATGTTTATTAGTATATGTTAATTTCTTATTCCATTGTGTTAACTTAATCATTATGTAACGATATTTAATAAGGTGGATTTTAAAATTTAATGTTGAAGGAATTTATTTATTTTTAGATATGGGAATGACTTTTCTCAAGAAGTCTTCCATTATCAAGAAACTATTTCTATATGTTCAATCTTTCACCTATAAGAGGTACCTTTTAGTTAATATTGGGTTACATGAAATAAATAAATATTTTTTATTAAATTGGTATAAAGATTATGGTTATGAATATTTCAACCTATTTATAATGAATAATTCAACTTCATGTGTTTGACGATTTTTTCGGGTTCGTTGCATTTTCTCTATAGTTCGTTATTTTTGGTTTACGATTTGGAGGCGCATTTGAGAGATGATTATATTCAAGATTTATGTCTTCTTTTATTCAGAAATTTTTTTTCTAGTAATATTAGATTCCTTTTACTGTTTGTTTGATAGTATAATTCTTCATAACTTTTTTGGGCTATGTGTTCATTTTTGATAAAACTCATTGAAAAATGATATGTATTTGGTTGGATGTTCTTCATAAAAAATTTATCTACACTAAAACTAATTGAAAGTTGTGGTTATCCCTCATATATATAGTTAAGTGTTAGGCAATATTAAAGTTTATTGTCAAACAGTAAGGAACATAACATGTGGTGAGGTACATATCATTTGTTATATGCACGGTAAGGACCATATCATGTGTCATATTTATGGTGAGGTCCATACCACATGGTATATGCACCGTGATGCCCATAATACAGTGTATATTAACACTGAAGACCACACAATGATGTAGTAGGACATGAGGGTCATTTAGAGAAATATGTGAGATGATGGGTATGACGTGGTCGATGCACTAGGTGGGAGGAGGATTGATCTCAGCCAGTTCACTAGGCGTGGAGATAGTTGAACTCATCCAGAACACTAGGTTGGTAGATAATAAAACATGGTCGAAAGACTAATTAAGTTGAGGGGATTTTAGACATGAGTTTTGATGGGGATAATATTTCCTTTTGTATTCCTTGATAATTCTATTAAATATCCATATCATCTTCCTTTCACTCCACTTACATTCTAAATAGAAATAGGGGGATAAGGAGACCACTTCCTATATTCTATTGTTGTGCAGAAGCCTTATGTCTACGGAGGTGGCTATAGTTGTTGAAATAATTTTTACAATGGAAACCTAAAATATAATGGAGGGGTATCAATATATATACCAACTTGAACAGAGGGAGGAATTAGTTGTGAAAAATATTTATTGGAACTAAGAGACTATGGCCATTTTTTGTGGAAAGCAGGCACAGTTGGGTAGGCAATAAAATGTTTCACCCCAAGGCCCATCATCAGTTCGACTGGAAAGTGTGAGATCATGTTGTTTTTAATGTTTGGGAATCAAGACTCTCCTCATGATTTATTAAATTATTATGATGTTTCTATGAGTATAATTTCTAACTAAGGGAATCGAATTGTTGGGATAATGTCCTCTATTGAGTTCTAGAATTTAATTTTATTGATAACATTGAATAAATGATTACAAATTAGGAGTTGGGGTCACTAAATAAAATAGTTAGTTAGGTTTAGGAATAATATTCTAAAATTTTTTGTGTTGTGGTCCTTACTGGGGTTGTCTTTATGTTTATGAAATTATTATTAGTATGGTTAGTATATTGTATTGTGCATTCACTTGTATTGTAAGTGAATGATTTGAGAATTTAGTTTCCATAAATCGTGGTGTTGATATGATGAGGTTATTTTTTATTATGTTATAGTGGAAAAGAGGACTTACTAGATTTCAACAAATATGGATATACAATATCTTTTTGTTGAATCTTACCAACCGAGCTGGAATCTATAGTAAATGACCATAGTCAAGAAAGACAAAAATTTCCCAAATCAGTTGGAACTATACATGTGGAAGTAATTTGTTTGTACATCAAATTGGTGGTATAAATAATCATATGAGACTACCAAGGTAAAAACCATCTATCGTGTGGCATAATAGACTTTTAAATTCCTGTAATAGTAAAAAAGAGAAGACCCCATTTATAAAAGAATTATTCTTAGAAGACTCTCAATAAACATGTATTTAAAAAAGGTAATTTGGTGATTTTGTTACTATATAAGATTCCAGAGGTAGCTAGAAATTTTATATTCATTAAAGAGGCTTAAATACTTACTGATATATTCAATAAATGTTATGGGATTGACAAATTTATTCTATGATGTTATAGAATTTTTTATCAAAGATGAAACATATCCAAATGAACTTGTGGATATATTTTGTAGTCCTCTTAAAAAATTTTCTTGTCCATTTATATATGTGTGATGAATATACAAAAATGTAAGTAACAACATAGTTCCTAAGAAAAACACAACTATCTTATAAAAAAGAATTAAATTTTCAACATGCTAGTATCATTATAATTTTGATGACAATCCCTTCAAGATAAATTACCTCAACTATTCCAATATAAAGTGGAAAACAATTGTATAAAAAATAATATCTCTAATTCGGACTCCAATGTATTTAGAATTTCAGTTACTTCAAGAAAAGTGAAATCTCCTACAAGAATAAATCATAGATTTCCTATAACCAATATATTGATACATAATATATGAATAATTCATGAAAATCCACTTGATGAAACCATTATACCCTTAATCGGATTAATGAGAAATCATAATGTAATTAGCATAATAAAATTTCTTGGGTGCCCATATCTCTATAGTTTTTTAATTGGTGATAATACACCAGGATCCACAACTACATGGAGGAATTTTCTATGGTAATTCATGAAAATGGGAAATAAAAAGGGATGAGAACGGATCCCTTCTATTAATCTATATTTATAACCAAAGTATCATTTTAGATACCCATAAATTAGTAGTAAGAGTATTGAGTTGATGGGGTGGATCAAAATAAGCATGATAAATCTTATTGAGAATCCAAAATTGTCTAGTAATTCAAAAATAAAATACCATATCGTAGTTAAAGAAGCTTTAGAGATTCCAACATTTAATATAATTCTTCCATTAATGGATATCATCTATAGTATATTCACACATTCAAGAGTAGATTATAAATAATCATGGACTTTCTTCCAGTTATAATCTAAAATTTATTTGAAGAAATAAGAGAATTTATAATGTATCCTAACCTTATAATAATCACCTTAATAATTATCCCCAATAATATGAATATATTCACCCACATAAAGTGCATGTTCCACCATCACAGTGAGAGTTATGATTTGATATTTGTTATCTAGAGGGATAATTTGTAGTTATATTGTTTTTCGAACACCCTAAATAATGTCTAAACGAATCACATCCAAATAGTGAATGATGAATTGACATGAGAAGCCACCCTGTTACATACGGTACTCAAATATTTCCCCTTCCATGATGAATAGTATATTTTTAATAGTTTTCACATCCACTATCATTATTTCCAGAACTACAATGAGTAATATTTATGAACATACATTTGACTCTATATGAAGCATCCATATGTGTTGATTTAATCATATTTCCCCCTTCTCTTACCTATTTTTTCTAATGTACCATAAAAATATCCTATTTTAAACTCAAATAAATATATTGAATAACACTCAATGATCATAATCAGTCATTTCAAAAACACATTTTTCACCTCCTTCGCATTCTAATTTTGCGGGCAATAAAATTATTTACATTATATATTTGACATTTAAAATTTGCAACATATTTGTGGGTTTACTATCCACTCTTGTGACATATAATAACCAATGTGGAAATGGCCTTCAAAACACCCGTTCAAATTCTCATCTTCCCGTTATGTCTTTTTATTTAAGACAACCCTATACAGACCACACCTTCCTTCATCACGTGGTGACTTTTTTCCTTCTCTCTATCCATGAATCTCAACATGATGCAAAACCAACCATTTCTTTATGTGAGTCTACAAAGGATAAAAAAACATCTATATTGGGCTTCCCTATATTACACAATTAGAATCTTAAACCAAAAAAACCATTCTCCATGACATGGTCATCAATCTGTTACTCATTATGATCTTCTCTAGTTATCTAGTTCAGTTAAATGCTCTTTAATTTAACCACAACCACTAAAATACAAATGAAAATCCTGAACAAATATTGATATCATTTATCTAGAGTCACCTTCACTGTGCAATTTACAGATTACCCTTACGCCGATCATCTTACCTTCCAATGTGGTCATTCATAGTCTATTTGGCCTCCCTTACTTCCTATTTCAATCTTCTACTTTCCTTCATGTCATTCATCCTTTCCAATGAACTCTCTTGATATATATTCTAAATCATAAACCAAAACTATTTTAAAAAAACTCATTCTCATCCTTTCCAATATGATTCTGAATGTGAACAAGAAATCTCTTCTTCAAGTGTCAATAAATATCCAAACAAAACTGGTCTGAAAACTATCCTTGTTGATCCATCATCCTGATTTTTCATAGCTCTGAATATGTGAATGAGATACCTATTGTTTTATAAAGGATCATTCATGAAGAAAATTATAGATTAGTTTTTTATTACTTTTAGGAAAAAATATTAAAATAAAACTAGGTTTATTTTTTTAACTAATACCTCAAAGTTACACAACTTAATGCATTTGGGGTTTTTAGAAAGAATACAATGTTATTAAATGGGGTTACATGTTCTTCAATGGGTAAAAGATAACGACGGTATCCCCCTTAATTCTTTTGGATAAAATTTTATATATATTTTTTTATATTTTTATTATTATTGTTTTTGTTTCTATTGTTTATATAATTAATAATATCAAATGTATACATCTATATTATATCTAGCATTAAAAATATTAGACCAATCTAGAGTAATGGGAAAATCGTCAGTTAGGACTCCCTTTGATAGGGGGGGTTTGAATAGTAAATCCTTATAGATTTATAATGTGGGATTTAGGTTCCCTTCAATGTGGAGTATTAATGATATATTATCCTTAATAATTGGTAGTTATTTAACAATAAATATTAATTAATAAAAATTAATAATAATACATATGTTGTAACCAACTATTATCATTTACTATTAAACATTAAGACATAACTAATTATTAATAATAATATTACTAAAAATGTTAATATATAACAAATTAATAAATAATTAATAAATAATATTTAATAATTGTTAAATAAGTAGTAATTAAAAAATATTTAATTACTTATTAATAAAATTAATTATTAATCCCAGATTGAATCTCCTCTTCAAGGGGAAAGTGATTTTCCCGTTTATCCAGTGGATCGTTAGCCCCAATACTAGGTTGACATTACCGAGGAAAATGACGTGAATATTGATGGAGTCTCATTTACCGATACAATATAATTGAACTATGAAATATCACAATGGAGCATAATATAAAGATGGTCAAGATGTTATGAAGATTTAGGCATATGGTGATATTGATTTCAACTTCTGAAAGGAGAAAACTATTATTTTCTCAATGAATCGTATTGGTAAAGAACAAATTGATGTTTCTTCTTCAAAGAAGCCCAAATAAAATATATCTCATTTTTTTCATTTTCATAAACAATATTTGGATGTCCCTAAAAAAGGGATTGAAATGGTGAAAACCCCTATTAAGAAGGCATAATATTTTCATCTTCGATGACAATCTTTGTACTCTTCAACTAATACATTGGGTCTCAATAAAATAAAAAATTGTTCTTGTAGTGGTTTTTGGAGATGTTTCTTAAAACTACGGCTAAATGAATTTATTTATTTATTTATTTTATTTATTTTATTTATTTTACAGAGGGTTTTAGTTTTGGTTTCAAAAAATATCCATACATTTAAAAAAAATCAACTTAAAGTATAATTTATTTTTATCTACGGTTTTTGAAAACCGTTGGGAAATCGCATTGATTTTTATAATACTAACGTTAATTTAATAAGAAATATATAATATATCAAATATTAATTTATTAATTTATTATTTATTATTAATAAGTATTATTTATTATTTATACTAATTTTACTGGTTATTTATAATTTTCATTTATTATAATGGGTTAATTTTTAATTAAATATAACTATTTATTTATAGTTATCTGAAAGTCAAATAAATTACTATATAAGTTGAAAATCATAATTCAATATCAAATGCCTATAAATATTGATTTAGATGTCTATTTTAGCTCTACAATTAATAAAAAAAATTATTATGAAAAAAACTAAAACCATATTAGATAATAATTAGGTAGTTATTAATATAATAAAATTTATTATAGTTTTTGGAGAAGTTCAAAATCAAACATAATATTCAAATGATCATAACTTTTAATCTAGGTGTTCATATGAGCTCTATCACATATCAATTAAATACCAATAAAGATATATATGTCCTAGTGATGGGAGGAATCATTGTCACTTTTTTAGGCAATCATTATCTCTAAGACCTCCAAACTGATTTTGTAGTTCTAATATCATGATTTTTGAACATTCAATGAGATTTTATCTTTTTTTTAGAGTATCTAAAATTTATTTTTAAGTAATATAATATTTTATTTCACTAATTTACATTCTTATGTTTTGATGGTGTTTTATTTATTGGGTTCTTCCCTCTTATAGAGATTTATTATCCATTATATATATATTGAATATACTTATATACATTTATGTATATTGATTTAATATATATATATATATATCATTATCAATTTGAAATTATAAATATTTGTATCCATGAATGGATATTTATATATATTTATGAATATTTGTCTATATTTATATACATTTGAAAATATTTATATATTTTTATGTCTATAGATATATATTTATATATTATATTGTAATATATATATTTATATTTACTTATGTTTATATATATATATATATTCATATACATCCATATGTGTGTGGGTGTGTGTTAATATATATTTACATTACTTAAATTTATGTTTACATATATTCATGTAAATTTCCTTAGATGCATATTTATTTGGAGATATTTATTTCCTTTTATTGCATAATTTTTTTTATTAGTTATTAATTATTAATTTGTTCATTTAAAACATATCTATTTTTTATTGATTTATTATTAATTATAAATTTTATGATAAATTATTATTTAATATTCATTTATAATAAATTATATATCAGTAAATTATATTTCATTTTTAATATTTATTCATACTTATTTACTATTTATTATTTACTTATTTTTAGAATTAATTAAGTATTTATTATTAATTTATTATAAATGAATTAATTAATTAAATACTTATTATCTATATATCTATATATTAGATATTAGTTAGCTATTATTTATTTTTTACTTATTTATTATTTATCATATACTGATTTATCATTTAGTTACTAATTATTTAGTAGATATTTATTTATATTTCCTTATTTACTTATTATAATATATTATTTATTTATTCTTTACTAAGTGATTTTATACTTCTAATTAATTTATTACTAAATTATTTATTCCCTACATATAATGTTTCTATTTAATTAAGGATTGTTTATGATATAGTCATTATTTATTAATTTATAATTTATTTACTGTTTGTTTATTATTTATTCTTTATTATTTATAATGTATTATTTATTATTTAGTTATAACTTGCTATTATTTTTTTCTTATTACTTATTACTTATTATTTATTTATTATTTAATTATTTATTATTTATTTTTAATTTTTTGTTATTTATAAATAATTAATTATTAATAATAATCAATTTTTTATTTATTATTTATTTATTTTTATTATTTATAGATTATTTATTAATTTATTTTTAATAGTTTAATATTTTATTATTATTCACTTATTATATATTTTTTATTTATTTAAACATTATTATTTCATAATTATTATTTATTATTTATTATATATTATCTATTATCTTTTATCTTTTATCTATTATATATTATCTATTTAATAATTATCTATTATTTGTTATTTATTATTTGTTATCATTAATTATCATTTATTAATATTTATACTTTTATATCATTTATTATTATTTATTATTAATTATTATTATTTATTATTATTATTTTGTGAAAATATATTATTTTATTATTTATATATTTATTATATAAATAATTCTTAAATATTATTTAATTTTTATTTATTTATTTATTCAATTTTTATTTATATGTTATTACTTATTATTAATTTTTTATACATTTATTATTTATTTATTTGTATTATTTATGTTTAAAAAACTTAATTTTTAATAAATATTTATTTATTGTTTATTTAATATTTATTTATTATTTATCTGTTAATTATCTATTAAATGTTAAATATTTTTTTATTTAATATTACATATTTAATATTTCTTTATTATTTTTTATTTTTTATTTTTTATTTATGTATTATTTATGTATTGGGTATTTATTAACTATTTATTATTATTATTGTATTATTATGTTTTATTTTTTATTATCATTTAATATTATTTACCAATAATATTCAATTTTTTATTTATTTAATATTTAATTATAAATTTTTTATTACATATTTATAAATATCTAATAATTATTTATAATATATTTATTATTTATCAGTTATCTATTATTTATATATTACTTTACTGTTATATTTGTAGTATGTCACACCCCGACCGCAGATATCTTTATTTTACTTCTTTCTTGGTCCCGATTTAAATTTTTTCGAGGTTTAGTTGTGTCGGCGGTTTCGCGCCGGTGTGCGGTCATCGCATCGCTAGATGTGATCGTGCGTTCGGCCCGGGCGACTATGTGTTCGCCCGGCGTTTTAAATATTAACGTTTTTACGTTGACTTTTATTATTATTACTTTTTGAGTTGCGTTACTATTATTATAGTTATTTTCCGTGTATAAGTATATATAAATATGTCTATATATGTGCGTATATATATATATACATATGTATATACTTTAATACGTTATGTTTATATATGTATATATATATATATTGTATCTATGTGTATATGTTTATATATAGGTATATATATATGTGTTTAGGTATGCATATATATACATGGGTATTTTGATTAAAATAATTATTATTAAAATTAACTAACTTTTATTTATTATCATTATTCTATTATTATTAGTATTATTATACATTTTATTATTATTATTATAATGTTTTACTATTATTATTATTATACTTATTAACATTTTTATTATAATGTTATAATCATTATTGTAATAATTATTATTATTATTTTTATCATATATATATATATATTAATTTAACCCTAATCTTACCCCCCTACCTAGTTGCCACATCGTTCCCCTTTTCTCTCTCTCTCTCCCTCTCCTTCTCCCCCGTCTTTCTCCTTCCCCCCCCCCCTCCTGGTTCGGCCGGCGCACCCTCCTCCTCCCGTCGCTGTGCCCCTGCCGCCTTCGCCAGCCAACCGCCGGCCTCCGCTCCGCTCCGGCGCTCCGCCCCGCTCCCCTCCTGTTCCCGTCGCCGACCCCGTTTCCCCCCTGCTTCTCCGCCTTGCGCCGACCCCGCGCGCCGCCGGCCTCCTCGCCCAGCCACCATCCCGGCTTCCCCAGCCCTCTCCGCTGCTCGTCGTCCCGCCGCGCCAAGTCGCCGGCCACCGCTGTCCTCACCTCCCGACCGACGACACCTCCCATGCGCGCGAACCCCTTGTCCGGCTCGCCGCTCCCGTGCCGGCCTCGCCCCGGCATCCCGGTCCCTCTGCTGTGCCAACCTCCTACTTTCCTCTTCTTCCCCAGCCTCGTCGGCCTCCCGACCTCCGGCGCACCATCTCCCCGGCCCCGGACCTCCATCCGGCGACCCTAGCCGTCGGCCCGCACCCCCCTGTTCCGGCTCCCCCCTCCCGCTCCATTGTGAGTTTTATTTTTATTTTGTTTTTATTTTGTTTTATTTTATTTTTTTCCATTGTGTTAATCTCATTTATTTACGTTTATATATATATATATATAACGTTTTAATTTTTTTATCATATTAATAATAATAATAATAATATTATATTATTATTAAGTTATTATTATTATCATTATATTATTATTATTGTGATTATATTATTGTTACATTATTATTATTATACTTATTAAATTGTTATTGTTATGTTATTCTTGTTATTAAAGTATGTTATTATTATTATTATATTATTATTATTAATATATTATTAGGGTTATTATTATTATTATTATTATTAAGTTATTATTTTGTTATGTTATTGTCATTATTATGATCATGCTATTATTATTATTATTATATTATTATTATATTATTATATTATAAATGTGCTAAATTATTATTGTTATTATTATTGTATTATTATAATCGTGCCATATTATGATTGTTATTATATCATTATTATTATTATTATATGGTGTTATCATTATTATGATGTTATTGTTATCACCATTATTATTTTCACATTATTATTATTACGATTGTTATTACTATTATGATATTATTATTATCGCTGAACCCGTTTAATGGTCTTTTGTTTTAGGACCGGGTTGACAGTGCAATACGGTGCGGCCATTACGCAACGGGAGTTTTGCGCCGTGTCGTTTTTCGTTCTGAGCTGCGTCTTGAGGTAGGTCTCCCTTTGCACTCACCTTTAAATTTAGAATTTATTTATTCCTTGACTTTTTATTAAGTTTCAGAAAAATTTAAAAGTATTATTAAGTAGTTATCTATAGTTTGGTGATCTGCTGATGATAAAAGTGGTTTTAATTCTAGCGTTTCATTAAAAGCGTTTTCTTGGATTTAATTGTGTACTTCCATGGTAGTGTTTCTAGTTGGTTCTTCCTGAATAATGAGAGACATGTTGAATTGGGATTTGAAATGTTTTTGGCGTGTGTAAATTAGTAGATGTATTGTTTATGGAAATGGTGTTTTTCTTAGAACCTTGATTAGAGAAAACGTCGTGTGACCTCTGAACTTGTTTCTGGAAACTTTATGTGTGGCTCTTGGTTGATGAAAGATGTTTTCCTTTGTTGCGTGAACAAAAGTTTGGATTTCATTTGGGAAATGGTGTTCCTTCAAAAAAGTGATTAGAGAGGCGTTTGGCTCTTGATAAAAGTGGGGTGCGTTTGGTTGTTGGAAAGTGACTCTACTTGTGAAACAAATGTGTTCCAGGTTTAAGATGCTGATTTGAGTTTCTTAAATAAATTTCTAGTGCGTTTCTGGTTTTCAATGAAATGGCGGGTGTAATCTCTCTTTAAAAATGCTTTAGTCTTAAATGATCAAAATGTAAGTGACATGATGGCCCGGGTGGCACTTTATTAAATGTGAAGTGATTATACATATATATATATATACGTACTTGTGAGGGAATTTCTACCGGGGGACTTCCCTTCGAGGGTTGTCGTGTAGCGATGTCCGTGTAAGGGGTTGGCAAGTGCGGTGAGATGAGTCACGCGTGCGAGGGCCTCCCACTTACACAGTGTTACTAAAACCACCATGGGTTCCTGGGTGTCTTGTAGATTATCGAGTGACGGTTGCTTGCTAACACTGATTAGATGGGTTGGTACCCCCTGGAGTCGTGGACAGGCCAGGTGGGATGTGCCACTGGTTGGCTATTAGGGCGGCCAGTTGGTTATTGACTGTGGAGTACCATGCCGGCAGGTAGTCTGAACCTGAGTACATCCAGGAGTTTTCTAGGGATGTTCAGGATCACCCATGGTTATTGCTGATAACTTCTGGTTTATTTCTGCTTGCACTTGGTTTTCCTTGCTTTCTTACTTTTACTTGCACTTGTTTTCCCTGCTTGTTTACTTTCAGTCATCCTTCACAGCCTATACTGTTAGACTTTGGGAAAATGGGTTTTCAAATGAAAATGCTTTATTCTCTTTGGGTAAGATTTGAAAATGTAACACTTTTCTTTTTAGAATGAGGTTAAAACTGATGAAAGGGAACTAACTTTCAAAAAGAATAAGGGAAATGTGTCGTGTTTGATTTTTAAGTAAAGAATTATGAAAACTTACTTTTATACATTATAGTTCAAACCTGGATTATGTAGATTCTTTATTTACTGGCAGTGCATTGGGATTTGTTGTGGGGCTCACCTACTGAGTACTTCTGTGCTCACACCTATCTTTTACCTTTTCAGTTGCAGGTTCCTTGTGTTCAGGTTTTCCTGGCTTGAGTCGCTCAGTGAGGGAGCGACGTTGGTTGTAGTTGGGTGGTGACCCGCGAGGTCACATGGAGGTATGCCATGGTATAGTTGTTTATGTCTTTAGTGTTTGTCAGTTTTTTTAGTTTATATTCTTTCTTTCGATCCAGTTTTTTTAGTTTGGGCTGAAATCGTTCCCAACGATCAAAATTTTAATGCCCGGCACTTGTTGCCATCCCGGGGGGATCAGGAACGCTCCTCGGGACTTGCCGCGGACCGGCTCGGGTGACCGGTTCAGGGTCGACCCGAGCTGGTTCGTGACAAAATGGTATGAGAAGAAGGTTCTTGATATTTGGGATGTCCGGTAGATGGAGATTAGGACTGTCGGGACTCAAGAGGTAGGTACGGGAAGGACATCATGAACCCTCGCCCGTTCCGCATCTCGAGTCGCCAGGGGTAGTTCGGGAATTGTATCCTTGTCTTTTCTGGTTTGTCTTGGATTGAGAGATGATAATGGAGGCAAGACGACGTTACATCATGATTTCACATGGAGTAGTGACCCATGTGGAGTCCGAGTACATGGTTTGAATTCCTCTTAGTGGTCGACGCTGACTTTGGGACATGGCCCACTACCATGTCGCTAGGTTGAGCGTGACTACTAGTCCATCACTCTAGGGGTTAATGCAATTTTGGATGTTGTTTTCGTTTTGGTCTGTGTGAGTGCGTTGTTGGAAATGAAAAAGGGTTTTGAAAAAAAAAATGGACTGATTTCTTTTAAAAAGTCTTTAAATATATGAAATGGGTTTTAAAACTAAAATCTCTTGATTTGGAAATCTGTTGTTTGCTTGGAATTGGTTAAGAATGATTTGGGGTGAAACCCCAGTTCCTCTTTATGAACATTTGCACATGTGTGGGAATGCATAAAAAAATGCGTCTTGGTGCGAGTATTAATGGACAGTGGATAAAGACATGTGCAACGGGTCATGGGAGTACCTGGGTGTGTATTTGAAATTAAAGGCTTGACCTTGATTTCTAAATTGGTTTTAAAGGGGAAACAGTTTTGGAAAGTTTTTGGTTTGAAAGTGGTTTGGTTTTGGAAAGTAGTCTTGAAAGAGGGTGGTTTTATAATCTAAAATAAAAAGGGGATTTTAAAAAGGAGATTTTATTTTGGGTGGTTTTTGTGTTTGTTTGGTTTTGTGCTGACTGTTTTGATGAAGGCGCTTTTATTGAGGTTGCTTTGGGTTGATATTGGTTTTGGATTTGTGTTTTATATGTCGCTCAGGAAATGCCGCCTAGAATGGTCTCTAAGGATTCTGATAGGTCATGCCCAGTTTTTGGTCCTCCTCATACTTGTCTATTCTCCATGGTGATCAAGGTCCGTTAGAGGCAGTGGAATCGCTCGAGGAAGTAGAGCGTGTCTTTAGAACGTTGGGAACTCCCGATAATGTTAAGGTTCAAGCAATTATGAAGTTGTTCGAGGGTCCAGCTCTAAACTAGTGGAAGAAGGTTACCCCATCATCAACGCAAGTTGAAATGATGTGGGATGTCTTTAAAATCTTTTTCATCCAATGGTTTGTACCTGAGGAAGTGAAGCTGGAGAAAAATGGAGAGCTTGTGCATATTCAACAGGGCCAACAGACGGTGAAGGCATATGTTGACCATTTCAAGGAACTGATTTCCGTTTCTCCAGAGGTAGCGTCGCATGAGCTCATGAAGGTCTCTCTTTTCACTGGGGGTCTTCATCCAGAGATCAAGGAGCGAGTCCTCCCTTATAAAGACCTTTGTTTCGAGAAGTTGGTGGAGGAAGCTTTCTTGGCTGAGTTGGTTTCCGGTGTGCGGGTGGTTAATACTTCAGCGTCCCCTATTGTTCGTAAGAGTTTCCCCTCTGGTGAGGAAAAGGCGCCAGAGATACCTATTCCTAAGGAGTTATCCCCTTTGGTCCCAGTTTCCTGTTCATTAGATCGTTCAATGGTATGCTATCAGTGTGGTCGTTTCGGGCATTCAAAGCCGTCTTGTCGCAACCCTCCAAAGACGTGTCATCGATGCGGCCGTCTGGGTCATCTGGAGAAGTTTTTCCAGAAGCGTCGCTTGAAGAGGACACTGTAGAGTGTCGGTACCTGACTGTGAGGCAGGAGATGCTTCAGCCATCAGAGCTCCAGCCATAGGTCTCGGGGTGAAGCTCGCGCACAGTCAGGAGTTCCCAGGGTTTTGAAGCCTTGGTCCAGGTTCGGTTTTCTGTATTGATGGTGGAACAATTAGAAAACTCTTCATATTTGTTTTCCTGCTATTAAAGTTTCAACAGCGTTGTAAATGTGATGTTTTTCTATAAAGTGACGATAGAATTGTTCTATGATAATCCAAGCAGACATGTTGTGTGGATGTGTTATTCTGATTCGTGTGTCCTTCTTAAAAGTGTGTTTGACTCTCGTGTGGGTTGACCGCGTTTTAGTTATGTTGTCGATGTGATTATGCTTTGTGGACTTCGGTGGATCATGTCTCCAATTTGATATTGGTTATATGTTTTTCTATGGATTTTCCCTGGTGTTGAAGGTTTTTGACTCTAGTCGAGGATTCAATGTCTTGACGGAGGTGTTGTTTTAATCGTTCTATAAGAGTTGGTTTGAATTGGTTGGGAGTTCCCGCGTCGACCACCCATTTTCCTAGGGTTGTCTATTTAGATGGTAAATTTCTCTGCACTAGTTGAGTTCTTGTGGTGGGGAGAACCCCTTTGTATTCTCCCCTCAACCTCGGACTCCAGTTTTCTCTTGAATGGGTCGGGTGTAACCTGTGTGGGGTAAGGTTATCCTGAAAATCTCAGTTCTCTTCAGTTCCTTTAGTTTTGTCTGGGCATAGACTTGGATTTTTGGCTAACTTGCGGCTTGGTGACTTTCTGGGTGTAGAAAGTGTCTGTGGTGGGGAGAATGGTCACACCACGACCGCAGATATCTTTATTTTACTTCTTTCTTGGTCCCAATTTAAATTTTTTCGAGGTTTAGTTGTGTCGGCGGTTTCGCGCCGGTGCGCGGTCATCGCATCGCTAGCGGTGATCGTGCGTTTGGCCCGAGCGACTATGTGTTCGCCCGGAGTTTTAAATATTAAAGTTTTTACGTTGACTTTTATTATTATTACTTTTTGAGTTGCATTACTATTATTGTAGTTATTTTCCGTGTATAAGTATATATATATATGTCTATATATGTGTGTATATATATATATACATATGTATATACTTTAATAAGTTATGTTTATATATGCATATATATGTATATATATATATATTTTTTATCTATGTGTATATGTTTATATATAGGTATATATATATGTGTTTAGGTATGCGTATATATACACGGGTATTTTGATTAAAATAATTATTATTAAAATTAACTAACTTTTATTTATTATCATTATTCTATTATTATTATTATTATTATTATACATTTTATTATTATTATTATACTGTTTTACTATTATTATTATTATTTTAGGAAGGTGCAGGACTAGGCCAAATGCCCAGCCCCGTAGAAAATTATTAATAAAAAAGATAGTACAAATGCAGGGAGAGAAAGAAATAAAACAGCAAACCTCAAAGCCTCACAGCCTCATGAACTAGAGCACATCAAACACATCATCACCGCCACCTTCTGAGAACTCATCCGGGTCCGCCGACTCCCATTTAGATTGTGGAGCATATTGACTTAGCATTTGTATATATTGCTCCCTCAGTCGTAGTTTCGCTGGGGACATGGGCTCCTTGCTCTGTCATCCCTTCTTTTGCTCCGATTCTTTCGGGTTTCCATTTTTGGCAGACGACCTGATTGCAATGGTCCTTGGTGTGTTGGAGTAATCTTTCCTATGTTTCCTCTTCGGTGGAGCAGTGGAAGCTCCATTACTCTCATCCCTTTGCCCCACTTTTCTAAGGATATCACTATAT
Organism: Viscum album; assembly: GCA_963277665.1. NCBI lineage: Eukaryota > Viridiplantae > Streptophyta > Magnoliopsida > Santalales > Viscaceae > Viscum > Viscum album. The sequence continues at coordinate 457,645,195 of OY728161.1, read as the reverse complement.
GACTCTTTCATCACACTATGTGATCTGCCTCCTTGATTCTCCTTCCCCACACCTGCCCCTAAAGATCCCTCATGCACCAGAGGGGTTGTAACCTGAACAGATTCCCTGTTACCATCTCTAGGTGTCAAACATGGATACTGGTCCTCATTATTCTGCCTCTTGCAGCTTCCATCTAAGCAGTCCTGCTTGTTCAAAGATGTTACCCTGCCATTCTTCCACTCTGCAATATCAGTATCACTCAATACATCCTCTGAAATTTTCCCAACATCATCTTCGCCAGCCAACCGCCGGCCTCCGCTCCGCTCCGGCGCTACACCCCGCTCCCCTCCTATTCCCGTCGCCGACCCCGTTTCCCCCCTGCTTCTCCGCCTTGTGCCGACCCCGCGCGCCGCCGGCCTCCTCGCCCAGCCACCGTCCCAGCTTCCTCGGCCCTCTCCGTTGCTCGCCGTCCCGCCGCGCCAAGTCTCCGGCCACCGCTGTCCTCACCTCCCGTCCGGCGACCCCTCCCCTGCGCGCGAACCCCATTTCCGGCTCACCGCTCCCGTGCCGGCCTCGCCCCAGCGTCCCGGTCCCTCCGCTGCGCCAACCTCCTGCTTTCCTCTTCTTCCCCAGCCTCGCCGGCCTCCCGACCTCCGGCGCCCCATCTCCCCGGCCCCGGACCTCCATCCGGCGACCCTAGCTGTCGGCCCGCACCCCCCTGTTCCAGCTCCCCCCTCCCGCTCCATTGTGAGTTTTATTTTTATTTTGTTTTATTTTATTTTTTTTCCTTTGTGTTAATCTCATTTATTTACATTTTTTTATATAAATATATATTACGTTTTAATATTTTTATCATGTTAATAATAATATTATTATTATTATATTATTATTAAGTTATTATTATTATTGTGATTATATTATTATTACATTATTATTATTATACTTATTAAATTGTTATTGTTATGTTATTCTTGTTATTAAAGTATGTTATTATTATTATTATATTATTATTATTAATATATTATTAAGGTTATTATTATTATTATTATTATTATTAAGTTATTATTTTGTTATGTTATTTTCATTATTATGATTATGCTATTATTATTTTTATATTATTATTATTTTTATTATTATATTATTATTATATTATAAATGTGCTAAATTATTATTGTTATTATTATTGTATTCTTATAATCGTGCCATATTATGATTGTTATTATATCATTATTATTATTATTATTATATGGTGTTATCATTATTATGATGTTATTGTTATCACCATTATTATTTTCACATTATTATTATTACGATTGTTATTACTATTATGATATTATTATTATCGCTGAACCCGTTTAATGGTCTTTTGTTTTAGGACCGGGTTGACGGCGCAATACGGTGCGACCATTATGCAACGGGAGTTTTGCGCCGTGTCGTTTTTCGTTTCGAGCTGCGTCTTGAGGTAGGTCTCCCTTTGCACTCGCCTTTAAATTTAGAATTTATTTATTCCTTGACTTTTTATTAAAATTCAGAAAAATTTAAAAGTATTATTACGTAGTTATCTATAGTTTGGTGATCTGCTGATGATAAAAGTGGTTTTAATTCTAGAGTTTCATTACAAGTGTTTTCTTGGATTTAATTGTGTACTTCCATGGTAGTGTTGCTAGATGGTTCTTCCTGAATAATGAAAGACATGTTGAATTGGTTTTTGAAATGTTTTTGGCGTGTGTAAATTAGTAGATGTATTGTTTATTGAAATGGTGTTTTTCTTGGAACCTTGATTAGAGAAAATGTCGTGTGACCTCTGAACTTGTTTCTGGAAACATTATGTGTGGCTCTTGGTTGATGAAAGATGTTTTCCTTTGTTGCGTGAACAAAAGTTTGGATTTAATTTGGGAAATGGTGTTCCTTCAAAAAAGTGATTAGAGACCCGTTTGGCTCTTGATAAAAGTGGGGTGCGTTTAATTGTTGGAAAGTGACTCTACTTGTGAAACAAATGTGTTCCAGGTTTAAGATGCTGATTTGAGTTTCTTAAATAATTTTCTAAGTGCGTTTCTGGTTTTCAATGAAATGGCGTGTGTCATCTCTCTTTAAAAATGCTTTAGTCTTAAATGATCAAAATGTAAGTGACATGACGGCCCATTTGGAACTTTATTAATTGTGAAGTGATTATACATATATATATATATATATACGTACTTGTGAGGGCATTTCTACAGGGGGACTTCCCTTCGAGGGTTGTCGTGTAGCGATGTCCGTGTAAGGGGTTGGCAAGTGTGGTGAGATGAGTCACGCGTGCGAGGGCCTCCCACTTACACAATGTTACTAAAACCACCATGGGTTCCTGGGAATCTTGTAGATTATCGAGTGACGGTTTCTTGCTAACCCTGATTAGACGGGTTGGTACCCCCCTGGAGTCGTGGACAGGCCAGGTGGGATGTGCCACTGGTTGGCTGTTAGCGCGGCCAGTTGGTTATTGACTGTGGAGTACCATGTCGGCAGGTAGTCTGAACCCGAGTATGTCTAGGGGTTTTCTAGGGATGTTCAGGATCACCCATGGTTATTGCTGATAACTTCTGGTTTATTTCTGCTTGCACTTGGTTTTCCTTTCTTGCTTACTTTTACTTTCACTTGTTTTCCCTGCTTGTTTACTTTCATTCATCCTTCACAGCCTATACTGTTAGACTTTGGGAAAATGGGTTTTCAAATGAAAATGCTTTATTCTCTTTGGGTAAGATTTGAAAATGTAACACTTTGCTTTTTAGAATGAGGTTAAAACTGATGAAAGGGAACTAACTTTCAAAAAGAATAAGGGAAATGTGTCATGTTTGATTTTTAAGTAACGAATTATGAAAACTTACTTTTATACATTATAGTTCAAACCTGGATTATGTAGATTCTTTATTTACTGGCAGTGCATTGGGATTTGTTGTGGGGCTCACCTACTGAGTACTTCTGTGCTCACGCCTATCTTTTACCTTTTTAGTTACAGGATCCTTCTGTTCAGGTTTTCCTGGCTTGAGTCGCTCAGTGAGGGAGTGACGTTGGTTGTAGTTGGGTGGTGACCCGCGAGGTCACACGGAGGTATGTCGTGGTATAGTTGTTTACGTCTTTAGTGTTTGTCAGTTTGTTTAGTTTATATTCTTTCTTTCGATCCTGTTTTTTTAGTTTGGGCTGAAATCGTTCCCAACGATCAAGATTTTAATGCCTGACACTTGTTGTCATCCCAGGGGGATCGGGAACGCTCCTCGGGACTTGCCGCGGACCGGCTCGGGTGACCGGTTCAGGGTCGACCCGGGCTGGTTCGTGACATAGTATATATTCATTATTTATTATTATTTAATACAATTATTTGTTTTTTAATCTATATATGTATAAGTATATTATTTATTGTTTACTCACCACATTGGGAGTTTGTGAGAGTGGTATAGTCTTTGCAGTATATCCAAGAGGAAAGAGGTTTAAATCTCTAACAACGTATATATATGCCAAATTTATGCATGACATACATGGAATATGCATGAATTAGTTTAAATAAATAAATAAATAATAATAATAATAAGTAAATAATAAATAATAATAAATGAATAATGAAAATAAATAATTATAATTATTAATAATATTAGTAATTAATAATGTTAATAAAAAATATTAAATAAATCAATTAAATAAATAAATAATTAAAAGAAACAAAAAACAAAACAATAAAAATCCCACTATTTAGTTGTGGTTTAAACTTTCACCTAATGCCAACACATCCACCAGGAAATACCATTTTTAGTATCTCAATGAATCATTAGCCTCTTACATTCCTATTTCTAATCTTAGGCGTAAAGAGGATGATGCTATGGGTGACCTGCCAATTTAGAGCAATTATAAAATTTCAAAGATGGTAGATTCAGTAGTTTCCAATTGGTGCTGTTTTGGTTTTAGTGTATACTCATGTATTGGAGTTTCAATGTGTTGATAGTGTTAAATCCCTAACAAGAAGGGATGTTGATAATGAAACAATATTCGTGGAGTCCTCATACAAGGAGCTAGCTGGCGATGATCTCAGTCTAATTGGATTGAAAACCCCTGGAATTAAATTACATTAGTGGAAATATGTATTGGGTTTTGAATCTACTAAGGGAAATGTTATCTATAATACAGCTGCTACTACATCAATAACTCTTACTAATATTCAACCAGTGAATAAATTATTTCTTTCAAAGTGTTGTATGCATAATGCTTTTGATTTTATCGCATTCTGAACCAGTGAAGATGATGGTTAGGGAATTTATCACGCACTTAGAGTGGAAGATATGAAGTTATTCGTTGATGTTGGACTCCAAGACGATAGAGATGGGTCCTGGAATTAGGTGTAAATTTTGAGAAGAGGTCAGTATTCATGATGTAGATGTGTGTTCTCCTCTCACCACAACTTGAGTACTCGATCTTGAGCTACTTGAGTTTCATCAATTCTTTATCTTATATTTTTCTCATGGATATTCTATGCTTACATGTTTTTTCATTGTCCTTTTATATTCAATAAAAGGGTCATTGAGCATTTTCCTTTCAAAACCAAATACCCAATGGAGCCCATCCATTGATTTAGAAGGTCCAAATCCATGACCACAAATTTTTTATAAGTAAAACATACAAGGCAGGATGGTTGCAGGTCTACTCATCATACAATATCCAATGTGTATAACCATAAATAAACCATCTAGATTCTATAATCTTTGTAAATTGTTCTCTCCATTTTGGATTTTGACCACACCTCCAAGTCTTTGTCCATGGAGGTGCCATACATTCATCTTCCCAAAATGATGAGTATTAGACCTATATAGTGGAGCATACCCAGGATTTATTAGATAGATAAAAAAATCAACTACATTATTGGGAAAAATCCATCCTTAATATTAAAATATAAAATTAACGGCACTTCCATATAATCACTATAATCAAAAACCTTATGTTCCATAACTAAGAAGATCAACTCATGTTGTGAGGAATAAAATTTTTCTTCTACCTTGATAGTCCCTATGATCAGTCATTCACAATCATGACCATAAGGAGTGTAAATGGTCTAATTTTTTTCCTCGTGCGGTTTCACACTCATCATTAGTCACACAGACAAAAATTGTATAAGAACATTTCCTTAAATCTGAAAAAATGTGGTGGATATGTCCACTAAATATTCTTAATTAACACAGAAGAGGGGAAAATAGAGTGCTCAATCTCTATTGGATCCTTATTCTTTTCATCACTTTCATGCGTGGAAAAAAAGGTCTGGTTCCCTCCAATGGTGTACCAACATGATCCTTTAATACTAGAACTAAACTGGAGAGAATCTCCTTTTATTACCCTTCAGGCGGAGGAGTTCTATATTTTTTCGACATCACCAACTAAAAGGCTGAATTTTCAACTAGTATAACCATTCCTTTCCTATTTTTAGACACAAGTTACTCACATCTCATGTCAAAATTGACCTCAACTTGTTTCATACTCTCATGAAACGATTTATATTCTTCTTAATTAACCACATCATCCCAAGATGTCTTCAAGACACTTGCTCCAACAAGTGAACCAACAACATTCTCCATAAAACACATCCCTTGTCACATGTAGTAAAAAAATCCAGAGCACTGAGAGGCAACTATATAAATAGGGCATTGGGCCACAGCAGGAGGAATAGCATAATATACCTCATCACTCATATGCACAACTACTCTCTACATGACAACATCAACAAAATATTTTGGGGCATTACCATGATCAATGTACTTCTTTCTAAAAATCAGCTTACTCTCCTTCAATCTGGCTAATGCTTTCATTGGTTAGGGGCATGTCTTGCACTCTTCTTTCATTGTCGTTATTCATTAGAGTGTCCAATACATACACAACTACCAAAAAAACTAGACAAGCAATGGAAAACGATAGATAGTTCATGTTTTATATTCCCCGTAACTAGGATAACCGTTTCAATTGTATTATATGAAAGATATAATTCAATAATAATTCATGAAAAGTGTCCACTTTTAGAATTCCTAGTCACCTTTTTCATTTTTATTGGGACACCCATAGAAGTGACAACCACCTATAGTATCTAATGGTGCAAAAAATACCAAGCTCAATTTGTTGATTCTAATACAGGTCTGCACTGGGCTCTTTTCCATGAAGGGATTCAATAGAGGATCCCAATATTTTTGGGCAGTGTACCCATGTTTAAGAGGGAATGGTCTATAGATCCATACAAACTACTGTAGTTTAATCGACCGAAAAAAGTGATGGAAGGCTCCCATCCTGATTGAGATCGATTTTCAGTTGATGACACCCCAACATTGAAGGATTTAATTTCTCAAATCATCAAGTTTCCACATAGACCAGCTGTCTGAAATTTGTGCAAGAAGGGAGAACTATAACTCTTCTAGTTATTATAAATAAAAATATAATTATTAGTTACTAATATATTAGTAATTAATTAATGAAATATTTATTAATAAATAATAATTATTACTAAATAAATAATATTAATGTTTTAAAAATATTATTTTGATTAAAAATATTAATAAATAATATTACCTTATTAAATTTTTTATTAGTAATTAATATTTAATAAATTTTTATTTATTAATTAATTACTTTTTTCTATCACTATAAATTACTACTAAATTATAATAACTAATAAATAGTAATTAAATAATATTATATACTAGTAAATTTTATTAATTGATAATAAACACTAATTAAAAATAAATATTTTCAATTATTCTTTAGTAATTAATTATTTATAATAATACCTAAATATTTATTAACGAATAATTAAATATTTTATTATTAATATTGTTTATTATATATGAAATACAATTTAATTATTAATTAATTTAAACCAAATAATTATTATTTTCTAATTAGTAACTAATTTATAAATTTGTATTTATTTGTTAATATTATTAATTTTTTTTCTTGTATTTATCATTCATTAATATTATTAATTAATATTGTTTAATTAATAATTAGTTATAAATTAGGAAATTATTAACATTTAATAGTAAATGTTACTATGAGATAATGGGTCTTTAGAGATAGATTCTCTCTTTAAGCTCCAATTGCGGCTAGGGTTTTCCCTATTTTGAATATGTCGATCTCGTTTGGGTTTTTGATTTTCTATTGCAGTTTTTCATATAGGTTTCCCTAGACACCGTCAATTTGGTAACCCTCATTGTGAAAATACTCAGTTACTCTAGGGCCACAACATCATTTTAGTTCATTTGACATCATGTTTCTCAATTTCATTAGGAAGATCTTGCTAGATCCAACTACCCTCACCTTGTAGATTCGACAGTCTTCAGCCAACATAGTGGTTGTAGATCTGGAGATTTTAACTCGTAGATCAGGATATCTCTAGCCAACGTCTCTTAGACGATTCTAGACTACATCACCTCCACCCTTTTTATCTTGTGCACTACTATTTAATTACCTTGATTCGGTGTGATGGTAGATACATTAGATCATGGGCATCTTAATTCCCATAAGCATGATGAAGGTTCCCCTAAATTATTTCACCCCTTATTGTCTTCATTATGGATCCATCTTGTGTTTTTGCATTGTGTCTGGACTATCATGTTAGTGGTTTTCCCCTCTATAAAGATGATGTTATTGGTATGATTCATCTCAAATAGAAATTTGTGCATGTCGAAGCTGATCGTGATATCTTTTCAGAATGAATGAAATGTGGATGTAATTCTCCAACTGGTCATGTTATTGTACCGAATTTCTCTAAGCCATGGATTATGATTGATATTTTAGATAGGTTGAAAAATGTATAGGGCTTCAGTAATTGGAAGTGTATCTCTCAGGACAGAGGCATCTTTCACATCCTATTTACCTCGGAGCATCTCAAAATGAAGGCAAGAAGATTTGGATTAGACACCCTCAAACTGGGAATCATGCACATTCGTGAGTGGGATCTAAACATTAATCACACAGAGGAATGAACCTCTTGTGTTCAGGTGTGAGTTTGGTTTAAATTGGATCTTGTGACATCAAAATATCCTTCATGATATTTCACTATCTATTACAGTTCCCATTAAGCTGGACAAAGAGACATAAATGTTTATATTTCAGCATTATAAGCACTTCCTGGAAGAGGTTCACTTATGTTCCACATTATTTGACAAAATATTCCTTGATAAAAACAATGATTACCTTACAATGAAAATTGAATACGATAAGATGCCACACTTTTGCATGGATTGCAGGGTGATTGGCCCTAACTACTCAACCTGCAAAAGAAGCCTTATTTTCAATCATGGTTATGTTCATGGACACGATGAGGGGTAGGTGTGTGCTACACCCCTCACCAGTGAGGATAGAAGAGATATTGTTGATCCATCTGGATTAGTTTCACCGCAATAGAGGGTGTGAGGGATAATCCCTTGTTAAGGTAAAACCCCCATCCCTTGATATGATAGAAACATGTGTGTAGGTAGTGGATGATGGGCATGCACCATTGATTCCCAAGAGAACATGGTTTGAGTGTTTGGTGATGCAATATGAAAATAATAAATCGGAGATTGAAAAAAACATTCAACAGGATGTATACAGATATCTTTTATAGGAACATGACATGAACTACTCTTGAAAAGAAAAATCATGGATGATTATGGTTTCCACTTGTCTTGAAATGATGGAAACAATAATAAATGATAGTATTCCCCATTTCTACAAAGATATTCAAGGAATCTAATATATAGAGTACATGATGTCACCAAAATCCAATAATGTTTTTCAGTTAGTTTTGTATAAGAAGTCGAGTTATGCTTTTTGACAGACTCTTGACATAGAGCACCAAGTGTAGATGGATCCCCCTTCAGTTGAGGAGCCTTCCATTTTGAATAAGGTGCAATTTTGTGGACTTTATGAATAACCACAAGAAAATTCATAAGATATTCCAAGACTTGTTTTTTAGTAACTTCCTTAGTAGACTTGGTGATGGGGAAGGAACCCATAAGGTCATGGACGGGGGTCGCGAAGTGTTTACCTGCTCTTCTTTTAAGGGCCAAATTTCACCCGAGTAAAAAAGGCTCAAGATGATGAATTCTGTGATTTTGAATAAAAAACAGTGACAATTACAATGTTAATATGATAATGAGGGCAATGTTTCTAACTACAGTTTTGGGAATGATTCCATATTGTTTTCATTTTTGGATGAGGGATTGTTGTGTTTCCTTGTCCTCCCTTTGTTCTTTACTACTTTTCATTCTTTTTTAATAAATAGTCAGAGGCTTCTCTGCCTATCTAAGCCTATTGGGTATTATTAAACATCAAAGGATAATTATTATTTTGGTATTATTATTATTTATTATTCATTAATATTTTATTAATTAATTACTAATTATTAATAATAATATATTATTAATTATTCGCATTAAAAGGGAAACCTAAATCCCATAATGAAATTCCATCATGATTTCCTGGGAAGTTCCCCCTATAAATGTCATCCCTCAGGTATAGTTTGTTTTATAATTCTATAATTATGTTATTGTCGTGATGATTGATACTAAATTAAAAAAAATGGATATTTTTTTGTAATATATGTATATTTATAAAGAAAAAAATATATATATGATACAACAAAAGATATTGTTTGGTGAAATGGTGATATGGGGAATAACACCATTGACTTTTACCATGAGGCTAAAGGAGTGTCCAAATTTAACACCTTTTCCATATATACAAAAACCCCAATGGTGTTAATGATGGTGATGCCTCTATGGGTTAGTTAATAAAATAACATATGAATATTTGTTTTTAAAAAAATTATTTTAAAAAACCCACCTGATGATGAATATAAAGAAGACATCATATTTAAATTTAAAAAAACAGGTGTTTAAAATATGTGAATACATTAAATTAATATTTCTCTAACATCTGAACCTAAATATAACTATTGTGTGTTTTATTACTCGCAATGAACCACAAAAATATTGATATAAATGTTAGGACTGGCCAAACCAATGAAAGACTTGACTATTATAAATAGACCTTTACACAGCATTGCATTCATACATGCAATTGTCAACCCATAGTAACACTCATATGAATTGAAGTTTATAAATGTATTTCTACCATGAAAAGTCATTACCTATCATTTTACGGCCTTACCACTTGGGAAATGTTTTTCGTTGATTTGGAACAATTATGTTTTGGTCATTGAGATCTAATCCAAAATAAATCTCTTATAAATATAGTCTCATTTTACTTCATATGTAGAAACCCAATTTCTCAATTAAAATAAATAGTATTTTGGGAATCATGTGAAACACATAAAATCCCAGATATAACATCACTCTATGAAAACAATTATTCCAATAATATTCATTGGGAATATATCCTCTTAAAACATTTAAATAACATTTAAATTTTATTTATATATTGCTGACTAATGAAACTAATAAACTCAATGTTGAAATATCCCCCACCCTCTTCTGATTTTGTAGAAAATATCTGGTAATGTATAAATCCATCTCTCTTCTCCTCCATCTCAATAAAAATACAATGTTGTTTTTTCTTTTTCCCTATGGAGGAACTGATAAAATTTTCCCCCAATTTAATGGAAGAAAATACACCAAATCTTATAAGATAATTCATCACCTAACCAATAATTAATGAATTAGTAATTTTTTGAAATTATTCTCCCCATTAATAGTTCTCAAAAAACCCACATGTGAATTACAATATTTGAGAATAATACTATTTTCATTCATCCTTTCATCATCCAATTAATCTTAGTATGTTTATGTTCAATCCCTTAAAACACTATTAAATGAATCACCACTTAGAAATGATATCTTAACAAATCCTCTTATCCTAACGAGACAATAATAGATGTTGTAAAAAAAATTAATTATAGTATTTTCATTGAAATATATAATTATCACTACTATTCCAGAATCAAAATTTCATCTTGATTAGTCAAATATTATATAATGATTTAACAAATTCTCTCAAAATATGTTGTGTTTAAAAATTAATACACATTTGTGAGGAATATACCACCTAAAGAACCAATTGATACCACTAGTTAATACCAAAAATGTGATATGAATAGAAATCCCCATCTTCCAATTTCTCCATTATGAATCATTCTTTTAAAGGAGTCTAAACAACTTATTGGTGCTAATCATTAACTCCCCCATATTTTTTGAACCTCTCAAATCTATATGTAGAGATGACATTCATCATGAAAAAGATTTTATCGATGATAGTTTTTTGACATTATTCTCTCTTTCTTTAGCATATATATATCCTATAAATACCTTATTATATTTTTAACAATTATTTTTATAATAAATAAACTCATGATCTTAATTGTTTTTATATCTCCATTTTATTACATCGACATCATGAGAAAACTATTATTTATACATTACCAAAGATCACTTGTTATATTAAAAAAATAATATTTATACCCTCTAATTGTCACTATTTTAGCATGTAAAAATAGAATTCATCACTATTTGTTTATGGAAAATGCTATAATCTATAAATATTAATCTTTTTATTTCATAAGATTAATTTTATTCTCTAATAAATGCACATACAGTGATTATCCACTGTGGATTTTATCTCCCCTAACATTACATTACTGGTAAAATTTAAAAACAAAATACTTAGGGTAGAGGTGTACCTTCATACTTGTGAATATGATGACTTTGGTTGGCCACTGTGGGTTAAAAAAATTCATCAAATTTTATTACATATATCTATTTGAATAACACTATTTCAGTAGGCCTATTATTAAAAGTACAAATATGAATATTATTTAATTCATAAACTATAAATTACAAGAGAATATTATTTTATTATGAATGGGATACACCATGATTATTCCATTTGTTTTTTTGTTTTTTTATTACTGAAACCCCTTAAATATCTCATGCTTATCATCCATGATTTCATATATATATTCTTTAAATTTTATATTTTTACTTTAACTATTATTCATCGTCTACTTGACTGGATTTTTTTCCCTGACTATGAGATCAAGCTATAAAATTTTCTACCTTTCCAAAATATTCATCTTTCATCACAGGGAATTTTGTAAGATATAATATATCTTTTGCATTCAACATACTTATTTTTAATCATTATTAAAATGAAATTACATGAATTGAATATATTTTTTCAAGGACTAAATTTTCTCCTTTTTCATTCATTAAGTGATATAATAAAAATATAATTGTAAATTTTCCTAATACTACAAATTTTGTTTTACATTATTGATATTTTATAAACATTCATTCTAATTATATTTTTGTAATACGAGTTGAGTATCTGATCTTCTCATTTTCATTTATTTTTCTTAATATATTGAAATCATACTATTACAATCCATTAATAATAGTTAAGCATTTATTATACTATAAACACACTCGTGATATGTTCAATCATTCCACAAAATTAGCTAAATAAATAAATTTTTCATTTTGAGTAACTCTTATTTTTTTTAGATGGTATGTACTTATTTTTTCTCAAATCCAAGATTTCTGTACATTTTGAACATCTTGAGGATTCCCAATGAGTCCCCATAGAGTTTTTAATCTCCCTAAAAATATGATATTGCACTTCATGAATCAAAATCCACAGATCCTTTTCCATAAGTTGTTGATTTTACATTTCAATTAGATAATTACCTTAATTATTTTTGTTTTTAGTATTCTCCTAAAATTTATCATTAAATACAATCATATATGTTTAATGAAATCTCTCCATTTATATGTAATCCTTAATCTCAGGAATCTATTATTCAATTACATCACATTTTTCTATTATATTTTTTCACGTATTTATGATTTTATATTACAAATATTATTTTAGGGAACAACTATATCATCCTTAAACTATTATTAATTGTAAATAATCTCTCATGACTTGAATTTTCCCAAATTGGTTACACCAAAAAATTCATAATTACCAACTTGATGTGGAATCATCATTCTCAAGGGACTATTTTAATCAATAATATAAATCATTATATTTTCAAAAATTATTTTCTACAATATTAAAATCTCACATGCATAATGAATTGTTCTTTTATTGAATAAATAAGAGAAGTAAACATCTTGAACATAATTTTTTTTAATACTCCTTGTATTGTAAAATTAAAATTTCATATGAAAGGTAATCAACAATTTTTTTTCATATTCTTCCCTATCATTATTGGATTGTACCTGATTCTTCAAATTAATAAATATTCATCACCATACAAATCATTCACAAAAAAATTACATTCCTTCTACTGTTTTTAAATTCAATATCAATAAAGTAATATAGAATTCATATTTTATACCATATCCTTCAAAATATATATAATAATTAGAATCAGTGTAAAATATGTTGATTAATAACTGAACCATTATGCTTTGAAACCACTAGGTAGAACAACAGACACCCTGAGACGGGGGGGGTGTCGGTGAATCAAGGTGCTTAAATTTTTTTTAAAATACTCTTTATTGTGTAATTGTTATTTATTTGATATTTTTTAATTTTTAAGATGAACATTCATTCAAACAAAATTTTATTTCAATTATATACACATAATACCCAATTTGAAATCAATTATTATAAGAGACCTTATTTAATTAGCTCTACCAAATTAGAATAGTAAAGCAGCATGCACATTTTAGTTTGTCTATTGGCCTAGGTGTAAGGAACCCGTGTAATAATGCATTTGTAGAAAGGAAAAAAATGATGTTGGTCTCCATTAATGGGTAATTATTCTACAAAGATATGTCAATTAGGGACAGTATGTGTGGAGTTGATGAATGGAGAAATTTTATTAGATTCCACTGTCGGTTGGTGTCTGGTGTAGGATGATCAACTTTGTCACCAATGGATAAGGTCTCACAACTGGTGAGGGATAGCGTCCCGGGTTACATCGAGAAAGGGGCGTGAGGCAATGAGGGGTGACTAGCACATATGAGGGAGATATCTATCCGCTGCGAGCAGAATGGTGATGAGGGAGGACTAACTGAATCGATGATGAACTTGTGGATATTATTGTAAGAAGGATATTGCAAGATAGTTGAAAGGGAGATGTAAACTAGGAAACTAGTGGGGGTAGGTGGTGATCTGCAATGCCAGAAGAAAAAGGTGTAAAAAGACTGATTGTGAATGATCTTGACTTAAAAATTTATTTGGGACAATGACCTTCTTATAATATGGTTTAATACCTACTAGGCTTCTAATATCCATATAATGGGATTAATCTATCCAGAATAATAAGAAGTTTTTCTTTTATAATAATTTAAAAATGGGGGACTTCCTATACCTATTTTTAAAAAAGTAGAAAACAACAACATTGTATTGTTCTTCTAATGATAAAATACTCTATAGTAGCGACATTACAATGGTGTTATGAACTATTAACTATCAATCCAATGATCAATGGTACATATCAACTCTTATACTATCATTAAGTGAGGAATTATTTAGTTTAAAGACATGATGGTCTCTCCATGATATTTTTTATGCCAAATCATTTTTTATTATTTTTATAAAAGCCATTTTTTGGAAAAAGTGGGACTGATACACAGCCAGACAACCTTATAGTTGTACAATATCTAAAATTCATGATCATTCCTCATATTTAAAATTTGAAATGAGATTCATCTTCTTGGGAACCATCTCGTTAGAAACAGATCCGACAAATCAAACAGTCGATGCATCGACAATGGGTCATCAAAAGAACCTTGTCCCTGTCATGATATCTATTATTTGAATTGGATTCATTTTTGATTATCAACATATTCTCATTAATCATCAATTATTGTTCCACAAATCCTAATTCAAAGAATATTTGAATCACACCACATATATGAGGGTGATGATTTTTCACTTAAACAAACAATATGAATTTTTTTAAGAAGGGAATTATTTCAAACAAAATAATTATCCTTAAATGAGTGTCTTACATTATCACCAGGTATAATAAAGATATTCCACTTCTTTTCCCATGATTCATCTATATTTGATATAACATAAATATACTTCAAGATAAACATCATTATTCTATGTCACCAGATGAAATATTGACATGTATCCAATTTATGAACCATATACCATGAAAATTTCTCAATGTTTGTTTGTTAGAATCCTATAAGAACTTTTTTTCCATCTATTTACATAAGAACAAGATACTTCAATATATAATGACACTATTATATATATATATATATATATATTACTCATTATCAAGAAAACATGGTCCATCAATTTAGAACTCTGGGCCTGATATTTCAATTTGGCACTCGTATCATCCAACTTCATCAAAGATCATTTTTATTGATATTTAGTTCAATGAATTTTTTTATTTTCAAAACATCATCGAGCTGTATATATGAAGCTAAATTCAACTCTATGTGATTCAACCAATTTTTAATATTATAATATCATCCACCCTACTCTTCTCAATAATTGAATTTTTTAATGAATGAATACATATTCAAATTCAACATAACTTTTCAAAGAAGACTCCTTTATCTTCATTATTACTTTAAAATAATCTTTTGATTCCACCATTAGCTACTAGTTCTGTTGGGTGGAGGAAAGAGGTGTTAAATGTTGTAACACCTTTAGTCGTGGGTAAATGATTGAGATATTATCTCCCTTAATTCATTTAGGCAGAACTTTATATTTTTTAGTATTAAATTTGTATTAATATATTTTTGTTTTGATTATATAAATATATATCATAATTTCTTATCAAAATATATCTATTATTTAATATCTATCATTATTTAATTAAAACAGTCTGTAATTATGAAAGTAATACTCACTTTGAACTCGCTTTTATAAGGGGCTTGGCCTGGAAGTCATTATGGATTTCAAAATGTGGGATTCAGGTTCCTCCTTCCATGAGAAGAATTAATAAGATATTATCATTTAATTTTTATCTATTTATTAATAAATTTTAATTTCTATGATATATTCATAATACTTAAGTAATAATTAAATGTTAACTATTAATATTAAATTCCAATAAAAAACTATTTTTTATTAATAATATTATGAAATATATTAATATATAATTAATTAATTACTAATTAATTATCAATAGTTAATATTCATTATACAATTAACAATGAAATTGTATTTACTTAATTTTTAATAATAATAATTAGTAAATAAATAATTGATTTTAAATTAATTAATAAGTATTAATATTATCAGTAAAGAATTTGCAATAAATGTTTTTATGTGCTTTTTAGTTACTAAATATTAATAATATTGATTAAATTAATAAATTACTTTTTATTAAGTAATTATTTTTAAATTATTATTAATTTATTAACTAATTTTTTATTATTAAAATCAATTGTTTATAAATATTAGTTATTAATAAATATAAATTTTAATTTTTTTATTAATATAAATTTATTATATAAATTTATTGTTAATTATTATTAGATACTAATAAATATTTATAATTATTATTTAGTAATTGTATTATAGTATTTTTTATATAATTATTAGTTATTAACTGATTGGTAAATTGAAAATATTTAATTACTTATTAATGGATTATCTATAAATTAATTAGTAAGTGATTAATTAATTAAAAAAATTTAATAATACTTATAAAACTATTACTAATAAACATTTACAATTTTTATTTTTAAACTATATACAAACAATAAAGAATATATTTTTTAATTAAAAAGTACTAATTATTTTTATTCAAATATTATTAACTTATTAACTAAATGATGCAAAATTATATTATTTACTAATATATATTGATTAAATTATATTATTTTTTATTTAATAATAATAACTTATAAAGAATATTTATTAATAATTAATATTAATAACTAATAATGAATTTGAATTATTCTTTAGATTATGTTACATAATATAGTAATGTAATTATTAGTTATTAATTAATTAGTAATTAAATAATATTTAATTACCTATTAATAATTTTAATTTATATTTAAAATATTAATATTTATTTAATAATGATAATTATAAACCAATTAATTATAAATACTTAGAAATATAATTTTTTTCATAATATTATTACAAATGACTAAATTGATAAATTTATTATTAGTAATTAATTATTATTAAATTATTATTAATTAATTAACAATTTTTTTCCTTTCATTATAAGTTACTACAAAATTGTAATAGAAAATAAATTTTAATTAAATAATTATATATATTATTTAATAATATTAATTTATTATAAATACAACTTACTAATAAATTTTTATGATTATTCTTTAGTTACAAATTATCTGTAATTATTTAATTTATAATATTATTATTTATTATAATGAAATATTATTTAATTAATAATTAATTAAAACAGAATAATTAAAAATTAAAAATTTATTATTTATTATTAAAGTACTATCAATTTATTTGTATTATTAATTATTAATATAAATTTATTATTAACTAATATCATCAAATAATTTTTTTTAATTACTTTCTAATTATTAATTATTAAATTATTATATTTAATTTAACGCCTTGACCTCAGTTACCCAGAGTCGGTGCATTATTACATAACATTCACAATATACATGGAATCATGTCCCGAAAGGCCGATCAGTTTAGTATCCCTGGAAGTACTAGATACATTCATATGTTTTATATTACATCGTGAAATAAAAACATCAATAACATTTTGTCCCCTTTGAACACACTTATATCCTTAGCCTATCATTGTCGTTCAACCATTAAATACTTCTTCTCCTCCTGGTAAAAATAAAACATAGAAAGGGATGAGCTTAGATGCTTAGTAAGGATAAAAATATAGCGGAAACTTTCATAAATAAACATAAACATATAAGAAACTTTATAAGAATAAAACAAATGACTTTGAAACTTAAACATCAACATAATATAGAAATGATAAAATCAAATAATTTCATTTCCTTGTTCACATGGATATTCTACTAGTCGAATGATCACATGCAATTTCAATATCCAATTCTATAATGATGGAATGCATAATGCCAGACTTCATAACCACATAGTCAAGGACTTGTGCCAAGAATACAAATAATATTTTTCCAAGGCCTCATGCCAAGACACTATTATGTCGTAGGGTACCTTCTGATACATATATGAGCTATAGAGGTCTCCACCCGTCACTTACTAAGTCAAATGCATGCCTTATTTGAAAAGGATTAAACATAACATAAAAAGTTGTATTAAAACTATCATATGAAATGTCAATACTTTATCCATAATAAATTAATTGTATAAAAATAACACATCCACAATAAAAAATATCACAAAAACATCAATACAATATGGAATATTTGTATCATAATAAATCAACTTCAAACTATTTGAAAATCCACCAAAATGATTTTTACAAAGTTGAAATCAAAAAAAATTCATAAAAATATGTCTTTCCATTTTGAAATACATTAAATGCCATTTAATTATAAAAGAAAACAATTATTTTGAAAAGATTCATATATTCATGTAAGGGAAAATACAATGATGTTATAATGGTGTAAAATATCTGCACCCACCATATATGTAAAAAAACATTATTACCTTAATTTTGTGGAAAAGATCATCAAGTATCTTGTTTAGAAAACAGCAGAAAGATTCCTTTAAAAACATATAAGGTCAAATAAGGGTATAAATGACTATAACCCATAATATAGAAAATTTTAAAAATGTTTTGAAATATATTTTTAAGAAAACACGGATGTGGATGACAAAGAGGTCTCAGTAGATACTTATGTAAAAACAACCTTAGATAATAAAGAGATTGTGAAATTAACCCTTACCATTATTTTCCCTTGGTTGAGGGTACATTAACATCCTGTATAATACTTAAATAGTTTTTATTAAATTATAAAAAAACTGTATATTTAAATATGATATCATATATGATCTTCTAATATTTCTTTGTTAATAATTTTTTGTTGTATCATCGTTTAGGGTGTTAACTGATTCATTTTCCCTTATACGATTGGTTATGTAAGTCATGTTTGTTATGGATAGGATGTATTTGATTCATATAGGGAATGATATTATGTTCATAATTATTATGATGAATCACATATTGAAAATTTTTATTGAATAATTATGATGGAGAATGGATCTCATCACATTCGTAGAGATGGTAATCCATATATACACACGAGCGACAATATCATTATATTGATAGAAAAATAAAATGTAATTGGATTTTATATCATATATACAGAATATTTAACATGTTATAATTATTATATACATCAGTTATACTCATTATTATACCCATCCATATAATGAAGTGTTTGAATAACAGACTACACCACGACGTGGAGATGTTAAGTCGTACTTACACATGTATGGTGACTTTTTCATTCCTAGGATTGATAGAATAATGAATATGGTTGTACTATGTTTTTAATAAAATCACATTATGTAAAAATTACTGGATTTATTATTTTGTCATGGAAACAACAACGAATTATGATGTGGAAGAAGAAAAGAACTTTGAAGAGCGTGGTGAAATTATTACCTCTACTTCCGGTGATTACTATTGAGTTGATCAAAAGGGATCCTTAGGATGGATTTCAGATCAAAGTAAGGACTCTAGTTTGAAGTGATGGAATTTGGGAGGTTATTTGGTTTGGGGTTGGCCAAGACATTGGGTATTCATGGTGTGAAATTAAGAGAAGGGGAAGTTTCCTTTTATAAGAGAGGTGAGGGTCACATTAGGAAAACCATGAAATATTATTTTATATTGTGTGTAACCCTATATTAAAAATTGTTTAGTTCTTAAAATTTTAATTTAACTCTTTTAACAATTATTTAAATAAAATAATAATAAAAGTCCTAATCTAATCCAAGTAGACCCAAAAGGACCATATTTCATTCCTATGGTTAATTTTGGTCGAATTATACTTATCCAACATAATTATGACATGTGTTAGGGTAATTATCATATCAATTTTACCCTTAATTACCATATTTACTTTTAACTGTGGTAAATAAAAGTCAAAATTAACAATTCACCATAAAAAACTCATCTGATTGAACAAAATTTTACATACTAATATGAACAGTGTATCTCGTAATTTTGGAATTCTACTTAGATATGTTGTAAAATTATGTTTTATTCAAATTTTAAAATTCTCCTAGGAGTTGGGTAAATGACGGTAAAAAGTTTGATAAAATTTTTCTATATCTAAACTTATTATAAAATGAAACCAATTAATTTCATTGAACATTTAAAGGTATTATATATCTATTTTTACCTAAAATAAATTTAAATAAAATAAATAAAAATTTAAATAAAAATTCGGTTTTAAAAAATATCTCAATGTTTTTCAATATTCATTAAAAATTGAATATTTTCTGAAAAATATCAAAAATTCACCCAATGCTAATTTTGATATTCGAAATTCTAAAATTAAGTCCTTTTTGAAAGATAAAATTTATAAAATTTAAAAAAGTGGGTATTAATATTCATTACAACTGGTTTGATTGGTATTGGTGTGTTTGAACTCGAAGTTGCATAAAACAAAAGTTATTGTATAATTAAAATGGAAATGTATCGTGGATGCTTGCAGTGTTATAATATACACTCCTTAAAATAATTTCATCCTCAGAATTTCTAGAATATTACTGAATAAAAATACTTGTGTGGTTCTTCTTCATAAGTTCCTCAGCTTCCAATGTTTCCTCTTCCATTCTATGGTTTCTCCATAGAACTTTTACCAAACGAGTCATCTGGTTTCTCTATACATGATCATTTGTATTATGAATCTTGATAGTCTCTTCACAATAAGAAAGATCTGGTTCTATTTCAATTTCTTCATAGTTGAGTACACGCATTGTGTCAGGCATTATTTTATCAATAGTGATACGTGGAACACATCGTGAACATTGGAGATACATAGTGACAATGCCAAATGGTATGTTACAACAACAATTCATTATAGAATTTAGAAAGGTCTGATGTACTTGGGACTAAATTTACCCTTCTTACTGAAACATGTAACACCATTCCATGGAGATACCTTCAAGAAAACATGATATCTTAAATAAAATTCCAAAAACCTTCTTTCAATTATCGAAATAGCTCTTCTCTCTAATTTGTGCTACATTAATGTGGGTTGGGATAAACCTCACCTTTTCCATCATTTCATCAACATGTTCTGGGCCTATGAGTTTTCTATCACCAACATCATCCCAACAAGTTGGTGTGAAACATCACTTTCTATATAACACATGATATGGTGTCATTTAAATACTTGATTGGAATCTATTGTTATATGAGAATTCTACCAGAGGTAATATTGATCCTACTTACCTTGAAAGTCATGTTATCATGATCTCAACATGCCTTATGAGGTTTTAATTGTCCATTTTGATTGTCCATCAGTTTGGGGTTGGTAGGAAGTTCTCAATCGAAGTTCAGTATTCAGGGATTTCTTAATGATTTTTCTGAATCTTGATGTAAAATTAGTATCACGATTAGAAACAATTGATATAGGTGCACCATGGCATCTTACAACTTCATTAATATATAGTCTATCCAAACATTCGTGTGGTAAATATTCACTTATAGAAATAAAATGTGCTGACTGGGTATGACGATCAACAATGACACATATTGCATCATTCCTTCTAGGAGTCTTTGGTTGCCCCATGAAAATGTCCATCGTAATATTATCCCATTTCTACTCAGGCATGGTAAGAGGATGATTGAATCCTTCAGGCTATTTCCTTCCAAAATTCACTTGTTGAAAAACCTTATATCTTGACACATAATCAGCCATCTCACTATTCATATTGTCCCACCAAAAATGTTCATTCAAATCTATATACATCTTGGTTCTCCCAGGGTGTAGGGAGAAATTAGAGCTATGAGCATCATCCATCAATTCCCATTTTAGAACAGGTAGGTTAGGAACACAACGTCTCTTCCCAAATTTTAAAATTTTATCTTCATGTATGAAGTCACTCAATCTCCCATCATTCAATGCATTAATATTCTTTTGAAACTCCCCATCACCTTTCAGATAACTCTTTATCCTTTCTAGTAATGATGGATTGGAAACCATTTGAAAAAGTATTGATGTTCCACCTTCCATTATTATTCCCATATCCATATTTAATAGATCCATGAAAATAGAATCCCTTTCAACTATCATCTTGTTCAAAACTCCATGATCCTTTCAACTCATAGCATCTTCCACATTATTTTCCTTCCACGGGAGGTAGTGTATTGTGAAATCATAATCCTTAAGTATTTCAATACATCGTCTTTTCCTCATGTTGAGTTCTTTCTATGATAAAATATAATTCAAACTTCTGTGATTAGTATAAATAACTCATTTTTCACCATAGATAAAGTGTATTCATATTTTCAGAGGAAAGACTATAGATTCTAACTCAAGGTCATGTGTAGGACATTTTTTCTCATGAATTTTTAGTTGTTGTGATGCATAGGAAATAACACTTTCATTCTACAAAAGTACAAAACCAAGTCATTTCTTTGAAGCATCACTATTAATAACAAACATGTCATTCCATGATGGTAGAGTCAATATAGGAGAATTGGCTAATATTAACATTAGTTCTTTGAAACATCCTTCACACCTCCTTTATGTATGAGCTTCATTTATGGGTTGGTCCATAGGAAACAATTATGCACAAAACACCAATAATAACCTGCTAATCCAATAATACAGAGTACCATATTTATACTCATTGGTACTGGCCATTCATGGATTCCATTTTTCAAAGAAGGATCATCATAGATTCCATTCTTAGAGACAATATGGCCATTAAATGAAATCTCATGAATCCATAATTCTCACTTTCTAAAGTTCCCATATCATTCATTTCTTCTATGAGTCTTTAGTGTAATGCCAATGTGATTTTCATGATCTTAGTAGCTTTTTGAGTATAGAAAATTATCATAAATAAATACCTCTAAAAATTCATCATGATATTCTGTGAAAACACTGTTCATTAGATCCATGAAGATAGAGGGTGCATTAGTCAGTCCAAAAGGAATTACTGTAAACTCGTAATGCCCATACTTGGTTGGAAATGCTATTTTCAGAATGTCTTCATTCTTCACACAAAACTGGTGATATCCAAATCTAAGGTCAATCATTGAAAAATATTTATCTCCAAGATGTTGATAAAAAAATCATCAATGCGAGGTAGGGGATACTTGTCAATTATTGTTATAGAATTTATCTCCATGTAGTCAATGAAAAAACTCATAGATCCATCTGTATTCATAACAAAAAGAAAAGGGGCTCCCCATGGAGAAACACAAGGGTGAAGAAATCACTTATTACTCAATTCCACTAGTTGTGTCATTAGTTACACTAATTCCATTGTGGATATTCTATATGGGGTCTTCGATATGGGCATTGGAAAAGAAATTAAATAAATAGAAAACTCAATTTCTCATTGTGGAGGATGTCCAAGTAAATCCTCTAGAAACACATCAATATATTCTTGCACAATACGTAGATACTCAATTTGAACATTCCTTTCCCCACCCATTGTTATTTCATTCTATTCCTCCCCAATAATTGAATTTATTTGAGCTACTGGGGGTGGATCTAGATAATATTCAGGTGGTGACGTTTCTGCTCTGAAGATAAGGTAATCCTTATCATCATCGATAATTCTAACCTCTTTCTTTTTCTAATAATGTTTCACGTCATGGTATGAAATCTAATCTATAAAAAATATTATATCAAATTCAATCATGGGTATAATGATGTGATCAGTAAAATAAGAACATTTATATGACCATATTTGAAATGATTCACAAAACAATGTTGTAATGATACTTCCCTTAAGAGTTTTTACTGAAAACTCCCTTGTTAAATCAAATTGGAAATATCTAATTTTCATAGCAAACTGGGAAGATATGAAACAATTCAATGATCTAGAATGAAATAAAACTTTGGCTAAACTTGAGGAAACCATTAAATTACATGCCACAACATCTTTCGGAGCTTCAACTTTTGCAGTAGTGATCACATAATATTGTATGATATCCTTTGGCATTTTATAGGCTATTTTTCCTTGATTCTTAGGACATTCGTTTCTATAATTCCCCTTTTCTCTAAAATTTTAGCATTCAACTTTGAAAACCTCATTCTTCCCCTTGAAATCATAATCTTGTTGGCATTTTTCACCACACTTGTAACAAACTCCCATTCTTATCATGAAAGTAATGGGGTTTTTCTTCCCTCATTTTCTGTAGGATGGATATTTAACGATTTCCCTTCTACCCCTAATTTCAGGATCCAGACTGTTCGGTTGATCTATTATTCACCTTCTTTTCTTTAAAGTCATAATACTTAGAGAATTTATTTTCTATCTTGATAGCACATAAGACAATATCATTGTATGATAAAAAGTATTTTGAGACTAATACTCGCTAGAGAAACGATTTTTATACAAATAATAATTGTTCAATATTACTCATTATGTTACATATATAATCTACACCATGCCTTTATATCCTTGTAATGTTTTCCTCGTATTTTGAGACATTATCATCCTCCTTTTATCTCAGACTCAAAAATTTCCTTTCCATATCCGCTTGATGGTCATGAACAAAAATATTTATCTATAAAAATGTATTTAAACTCCCTAAATTACATATTTTATAATTTTTCATCTTCATTTTTGTTTTGGATTAATGACCACAATTAATATGTTTCTCTCGTGAGGCGAAAACCTGCCATGAAAACTTTTTCCCTTTTGTAACTCCACAAGGTGTGAAATATTTTCTCTAAGGAACTTATCAATTTCTCGGCTACAAAGGGATTTCTACTCCCATTTAATTTTTGTGTTTGTTGCCTCCAAAATCTTCCTAACATTGATGATCCACATTGTGGATCAGGATGCTACATATAGGTATGGTTATTATTCATAAGTCCTAGTATGGTGATAAACTGATCAGCACCAGTTACATCACCAGCTCTACTATAATTATTTTTAGTAGGAGGGAAATCCATACATGGATAACATGTGTTAATACAGTTTCCATTCCTTCCACTAGGTGCCATTTCTAAACAATTGCATACAGTAGATTAGTTTATGAACTACAATACATAATTCTAAACATCTAAAATAGTTAACATAAATTGAACAGTTTTTAGATATAATATATAATCATAAAAAAAATTTATTTGAGGATGTATATACTTAAAAATCCTTCAAAATGGTTTGAATAGAAAATGCGAATTATCATAATGATATCCCTGAGAGTGTCCAAACCAAAAGTGCAGTAAGGCTAGTTTTTGTGCACTAGTTCACGTTCAAGTCTATCTCAAAGTGGTGTTTTCAGGTTTTACCCCTAGGAACATTTGTTCCAGATCCACCTCAACCTGATCATATCAAGGCCGGGATATATTTCATTAAAAACACATGAAACCTCTACAATACCAAAATTTTATGAAGTTTGTCTATACTAATCCTCAAAGTCTATCTTAGGGTAGTGTTCCTTAATATATGTTTTTATAAATCTAGTTTCCATAGATTGTAATAAAAATTCTCTAATACCAACTCTAACGCTCTGACCCTAGTTACCCAGATTCGGTGCATTAATACATAACATTGGAATGATACAAGGAATCATGTCCCAGAAGACCAATGAGTTTAGTATCCTTGGAAGTATAGATACATTCATAAGATTTACATTACATCATGAAATAAAAACAACAACCACATTTTTTCCCCTTTGAACACAATTATATCCATAACCTATCCCTGGAGGTCAACAATAAAATATTTATTCACCTCCTAGGAAAAATAAAACATAGAAATAGGCGAGATCAGATTCTTATTATGGTTAACAATATTGAAGAAACATTCATAAATAACTAAAACATTTAAGGAAATGGATATGAATAAATCAAAAGCCCTATAAAATTAAACTACATCATAATATGGAAAAGGTAAAATCAAATAATTCCATTTATTTATTCACTTGGATATTCTACTAGTCAAATCATCACTTGAAATTTCAATATCTAATTTCATAATGATGGAATTCATAATTCCAGACATTATAACCACATAGTCAGGGCCTTGTGCCAAGACTAAAAATAATATTTTTCTACGGCCATGTTCCAAGACACTAGTTTGTCTCATGAGTCCTACCGATTCATTAAAGAGCTATAGTGGTCTCTATCTGTCACTTACTAATTCCCATGCATTCCTCATATGAAAATGTTTAAACCTAACATAAAAATTCATTTTAAAAACAGCCTACGAAATTCAATACTTTATCCACAAACCATTAATGGTATAAAAATAACACATCCACATTCAAAATTAACAAAAAACCTTCAATAAAATATGTACAATTGATATCATAATAAATCGTCTTCAAACAATCTTAAAATCCATCAAAAGGATGTTGACATAGATGACATCAAAACTTTTTTTAGTGAAATGTCTATTCCTATTTTGAAAACAATTAAAAGTAATATAATTATAAATGAACACATTTATTTTGAAAATATTCTTATAATCTTGTAAGGGAAGCTTTGACATTGTTATAACGACTGTAAATAGCCCCACCCCCAGTATAAGTTAAAAAACATTCTTACCTTAATTTTGTCGAAAAGGTCATAAAGTACCTTATTTAGAAAATAACAGAAATATTACTTTCAAAACATATGGGGCCAAATAAGGGTATAAATGGAATTAAACTATAATATTGTAAATAGTAATAATTATTTGAAGTAAAATTTTACAAAAACACAGATGTGGATGATTAAGAGGTCTCAATAGATACTTCCATAAAAACAACCTCAGATAAAAAAGAGATTGTGAAATTAACTGTTACCTAGTACTTTTCCTTGGTTGAGGGTACGTTGAACTCATGTATAATAGTTAAAAAAAATTTATTAAGTTATACAGTAACCATATCTGTAAATATGAGATCATATATTATCTTCTAATATTGCATTTTTAATAATACTTTAGTAGTATCATCGTTTGGGGTGTTATCTGATTCATTTTCATTTATATTCTTGGTTATGTAATAAATGTTTGTTATGAATAGGATGTATTTGACTCATATATATAAAGATATAATGTTCCTAAAAATTATTTTAAATAAGAAAATGAAAAATATTCTTGAATTATTATGATGGGTAATGAATCTCATCGCGTTCGTGGAGACAACAATTTGTACGTACGCACGTGCGACAATATAATTATATTGATGGAAAAATAGTATGTAATTGGATGGTATATCATATATACAGAATCATTAACATGTTATCTTTATTATTTACAACAATTATTCTCATTATTATTCCCATCCAAATAATGATGTGTTTGAATAACAAACAACACCACGACGTGGAGGTAGTAAGCCATACGTACACACATAAGGTGACTTTTTCATTTTTTATATGGTTAGAATAACAAATAAGGTTGTACAATATTTATAATAACATCATAGTTTGTATAAAATACCAGATTTATTTTTCTGGAATGAGAAAAACAATGAAAAATGATTTGGATGAAAAAAAAATAACCTTAAAGGGGGTGGTGAAATTATTACCTATACTTCAGGAGTTTCTTTTTGAGTTGATAAAAATGGATCCTTCGTATGGATTTCTAATAAAAGTAAGGCATCTGGGATGATTTGAGGGAATTTTTGAGGTTATTTGGGTAGGGGTTGGATGGTCCAAATGGCTTTGGAGGTGTGAAATTATGAGATGGGGAAGTGCCCTTTTTTAAGAGAGGTGAGGGTCACATTAGGAAATTCTTGAAATATTATTTTATAATAAAATAATCTTCGGTTTCTAATGGCTCAAAAATGAATTATTTTGAGGATAAGGTGGGGAGAGGTCAAAAACCTCTCAACCAATATATTTTATACTGGTTTAGTCATCATATTAACCTTATCATTTAGATTTAACTCCAAATAAAATAGTTTGACATTACCATGTCTATATGTATTTTTATATTGCATGGTTAATAAACATACTATAACAAGAAAAGAGAAACCCATGTGGTTCATTATTAATATATATAACCTTATCTATTTTCTTTGGCCAAACCATATAATTTTAGGAATATTATATCAATTAATAATATAGTTTTAGTTTTAAAAACTCAAGTATGTCAATTTTGACACTATTTAGTAATTGTTTTTTTGAAAGCAATAACAACTTTATCACTTCGAATTAATTTTTTTATCCAACCCAAACATGTCATATTAATCTATTAAATTAGTGTAATTTATTAGAAGCCTAGATTTACATTTATTTTGATATTTATAATATCATTTAATTTAATATTTCATTAATAAGTTAATTACATCCTCATCATTGTGTCATAAATAAATTAAAATATTTCTTTTATAAAAATAATAAATAAAATAAAATTATGTTTTAAATAGTTTTATATTTTTAATTAATATATATAGTAGAATTTATATTGTGTGTATCCCAATATTAAAAATGGTTTAGTTATTAACCTTTTAATTTAACTCTTTTAACTTATCTTGAAATAAAATAATAATAAACGTCCTAATCTAATACAAGTGGACCAAAGAGGATCATATTTTATTCCGATAATTTATTTGGTCGAATTATACTTATCCAATAGAATTAGGACATGTGTTTGGAAAATTATGATATCATTTTTTCCCTTAATTACAATAATTTCTTTTAACCATGGTAAATAAAAATCAAAATTTACTATTCACAAAAAAAATATATTCACATTATTGAACCAAATTGTACTTACTAATATGAACTGTGTTTATCAGATTAATGAATTTTTACTCACAATAGTGGTAAAATTATGTTTTATGAAGATTTGCAAATTCTCCTAGGAGGTGGGTAAAAGATGGTACAAGGTTCGATATAATTTTTATATGTATATAGTTATTATTAAATGAATATAATTAATTATATTGACCTGATATAGGTATTATGGATATATTTTTACTTAAAATAAATTTAAATAAGATAAATTATTATTTAAATAAAAAGTCGGTTTTTAACAAATACTCTGTGTTTGTCACGACCCGCCCTTGGGGTCCGTGCCGTGACTACCCCAATCCTGCCTTCCATAGGCCAGGGGCTGGCGACTAGCACCAAGGCGTAATTCCCGGTAAAAAGGGAAGGCATTGCCTTTGTAAAGTAATCAAACACCATAGAGTAAGCAAGCGGAAAGTAAACACTAAGTAAAAACAGAGTACAACTGAAAGTGCGGAAAAGTAAATGGGCCAGTATACAAACCCAAACTGAAAGTAAAGTACAACTCGAAAGGGAAAACAACAACTGTAATTAAAAGCCGCTACACCGAGCTGTCCACTAGAGATCCCACCTAAAGGGTGGGTACAGATAGCTCCACTGCTCCCCGGGCCCCGCCGTCTGCTCCGAACACGTCCTGCCCAGTGGTCCACCACCAGGTACCGTCCTGCTCTGCAAGCCTCAGCCAAGATCAATGTTGTCCGTCGTCTGCAACCAACACAACGTAGTGCGGGCATAGCCCGTTCATGGGTGAGTATAAGCTACTCAGTAGGGACCCCGAGACCCCTGAAGGTCTCCCAAAATCCACAAAGGATAAACCACATAGGAAGATACAAACACGAAGTAACAACTGACACTGCTTAGGTATATTCCCATAAATATACCTAAGTCATCAATTCCAATACGCTCCAACCTCCAAGCCCAAGTACAACTCAGTCCATACAGGAAGGTAAACGTATTCCACACAGGAAAGCAAAACGAAATCCACAAAGGATAGCACAACTCAATCCACACAGGAAAATAACAGGATTCAGCTCACACAGGTATACTTCTTCAAAGGACGATAAAGATGATCTCTGATCCATCTAAGTCTTCGGACCCACGAAGCATCGATAGGTAACTAACCCCCGCAAAAGACCCACACAGGATCGGGCCCACATAGGACCTGTAGGCGCTGGTTCACACAGGACCGCTGAGCGCAAGGACCCACACAGGATCGGACCCACACAGGATCGGGCCCACACAGGACCTGTAGCACTGATCCACGTAGGATCGCTGAGTGCTGTAGTCGTCGTCGAATCCACACAGGATCTCAGTACTATCGTCATCGCAGTCACAGTAGCAGTAGCAGAAGTAGTCACAGTAACAGTCGCAGTCGCAGCCAGCACTAGGGTTCCCGCACACAGCAAGCTCATTCAGGAGGGTCCGCTCCACGAGCCGAGAGGCTGATACATCAACTGTCAAAAGATCCAGAGTTGATGTATCCAAAAGTTCCGTATCGTCAACAGGAACTCAACGCAACAGACGGCGCATCGATCGGACGCCCGGTCTGAGAGTTATTGGCTTTTTCGTCCTAGGGGCCCGGTTGGTTTTTAAGGCAAAACCAACCCGAACGTACTCCACCTGCGTCCAAACCTCGGGAAGAGTATTCCAAAAGAACCGTCTCACTAAGAGGAACACAACAAAGCTGACGACACATCAATCGGATGTCCGTAGCTCAAGATATGAGTGTTTCCGCTCCGAAGGCCCGACTGGTATCGTGAACGAACCAACCCGGCCGAACTCAAAGTATTCCGAAACTTTGAGTGAGATATACCGAATCGACCATCTCGATCCAAGGACCGTATTACCGCTGACGGTTCGTCAATCGGAGGTCCGTGGCTCAAGTTATGGCAAAAAGACCGAAATCGTCTCGAAAACGGGGGGTCCGGGTCCGGGCCGACCCGGCCCGACCCCCCCCCCCCCCCGGGTCGGCCCGGCCGGCGGCGGTCCGGCGCGGCCCGGCGCGGCGGCGCGGTCCGGTGCGGCGGCGCGGCCCGGCCGTCGGCGGTGCAGCCTGGCGCCGCACGGGTGCAGCGTGTGGGGGGCAAGGCCCCCACTTTTGTTTAGCTGGCGGCGCGGCTTAAGCCGTGCCTTTGGAGAACCCCCCCCCCCCTCGTGGGGGCCTGCTTTGAGGAAAAACGGGGGGCCTCCTGCCCCCCTTAATGAAATCGCCCCCCCCCCCCCCTCATAATGGGGGGGCAAATAACCTGGCCAGGGGAATTTAATTCCCCCGGTCTTTGACCTTTCGGCCGGCCCATCGGGCCGGCCGGTTTTTCTTCAATGGGACTGGCAAACCGGTCCCCTTTCTGGCTTCCGACGCCAGTGGCCCGGCGAGCCGCCGGTCCTCTCGTCCCGCCGCGGCCCGGAACCGGCCGCGGTGTTCGTCGTCCGGCGTGGTGCGACGGCACCGCACCCCTCCGCCGCGGCCCCGCTCCGGCCGCGGCGCCTTCGGTTTTCTTCGACGCGGCGTGACGGCGTCGCGTTCATGATGATCCTTCCATGGCACGGCGCGACGGCGCCGCGCAATACAACCGTGCGAAAATCCCGCGTGGTGCGACGGCACCACGCCATCTCATCATCCACAAGAAAATAATAATCATCACGAACAAAGGAGGGGGAATTCGGCCGTGTTTGTGCGGTCTGACCCCCCTCTCGTTAGATGATAACTCTTAAATAATTATCCACAAGACTATCATGCTAGAACCAATAACGAAAAAGAAAATAACCAACAACAACCCCTACCTTGGTTCAAGATTGATGATCGTCAACGACCCGCGGAAGACAACGTCGCGGAGGTCGGGCGTCGCGGTAAACGTTCGTCAAATCCGTTGACGAAGAGGTACGTCGTTGGTGAATCTTCCTAAGCCGACAAAGAAAGTCCGAGGAGTAAGCGGCGTTCCCTTTCGTTGACACGGAAGACGTCGTTGATCTTCGGAGACAACCGGCTACGAAGAAGAGAGGAGTGGCGTTCTTCGTCAGAGCTCGAAGGTTCTTCGCGTTCTTCGTCAAGGTTGAAGAAGAAGAAAGAGAACCCAAAATCCTCTCAAGAAGGCTAGAAAAATCTAACCAAATAAAATATGTTAGAGTCTTATTTTATTCACACACTTAACAAATTAAATTTCAAAGGTTTGAAATTCAAATAAAATAACTCCAAAATAAATAACAAGTTGTCATATCATTTAAAGAGGGGTTAAAGGGTGTTTTGAGAGAAGATGAAAAGTTAGGGTTTGTGTGGGCCCCACCACACTTAATCCTTTCAAGGGAGGTTAAGTGGGTGTGGGTCCCACCCCTAACTTCCTTTGAGAGAAGTTAACCAACAAAAAAAAGTGTTTCCGCATTTTTTTATTTAACTTCTTATAATTTCTCCCAAAACTAACTTTCGTCTCGCATAAATCACAACCTCGGAAAAGGTCCCCTTAAGCGAATAACGGAGCTGCGAGTTCATCGGTGCCCTCGGATTTCAATTCCGAGCACCGGATCAAAATTTAGAAAATCATGCTCGTTCGTTCACTGAACGTACCCGAGCCAAACTTCAGAAATTGATTCCGGGCACTCCGGGCCTTGGAATTAGGTGCCGTTAGAAACCGCGTTCTTGTAAAATTCCAAAGAAAATTAAGAAAAAATTTCCCTTGAATTTTACGGGTCTTTACATTACTCGCACCTCAGGGTTTTACGTCCCTGTAAAGATACATCAAAAACTAGGGAAACAAATGAGGGTACTGAGCACGCATCTGAGCCTCCCGCTCCCAAGTGCTCTCCTGGAGGTTCCCGTGCTGCCATCTGATGTGAACAAGAGGAATCGATCGCCCACGTAGTACCCGCTCTTGTCGATCCTCTATCTCCACCGGGACCTCCGTAAAAGTCGCCCCATCGTCGATGTCAAGCTCCCCATGGTCAATGATGTGCGTCGGGTCGTGCACGTACCTCCTCAGCTGAGATACGTGGAAGACGACGTGCACCTGGTGCAACTAAGGTGGTAGAGCCAAGCGATAAGCCACCTCGCCAATCCTACTAAGGACCTGGAAGGGTCCGATGAAGTGCGGAGATAACTTGCCGCCACGACCAAATCCTTGTATACCACGTCGAGGTGAGACCCACAAGAAGACGTGGTCGCCATCCTCGAACTCTAGTGGCCTCCGCCTCCTGTCAGCGTATGACTTCTGCCGGCTCTGAGCTGTCCTCATCCTCTCCTGGATGACCTGGACCTTCTCTGTCGTGGCCTGGACCATCTCCGGTCCCACAAGTGCTGACTCCCCAGGGTCTGTCCAGCACAAAGTAGATCTACAAGGTCGGCCGTACAACGCCTCGTACGGTGACATCCCAATGGTGGAGTGGTTGCTGTTGTTGTACGCAAACTCCACCAAGGGTAGGTGGTCCTCCCAGCTACGACCAAAGTCGAGGACACATGCACGGAGCATGTCCTCGAGAGTCTGAATGGTCCTCTCCGTCTGACCATCCTTCTGAGGGTGAAAGGCTGAGCTCAGACGTAGCTGTGTCCCGAACGCCTCCTGTAACACCTTCCAAAGCCGGTAAGTAAAGCGGGCATCTCGATCGGAGATGATAGATGATGGCATGCCGTGGAGTCGCACAATCTCCTGAACGTAGAGACGTCCCAAGCTCTCCACTGAGCCCTGCTCTCTGATGGGTAAGAAGTGTGCCGACTTGGTGAGTCGGTCAACAATCACCCAGATGGAGTCGTGACCTCTGGAAGTGCGTGGAAGTCCAGTCACGAAGTCCATAGATATGTCGTCCCACTTCCACTCCGGAACCTCCAAGGGCGGTACCAAGCCTGCTGGTACCTGATGCTCTGCCTTCACCTACTGGCAGGTGAGGCATTGAGAAACGAACTCTGCTACAGCCTTCTTCATGCCCGGCCACCAGTTCTGTCGTCTGAGGTCCTGGTACATCTTCACCACTCCAGGATGTACCGCCAATGGAGAAGTGTGAAACTCTCTTACCACTTCCTCTTGCAAGGCGACTGGTACCATGGTACGTCCTCTAAAAAGGATGTCGTGCTCTGCTCCAAGGGAGAAACCATCAGGTGACTGTCCCGAGGATATCTGTGTACACCGTGTCTCACAGTCAGCGTCCTCACGCTGTGCCCCACAGACCCGCTGCAGTAGTGGAGGGGTGACTTTGAGAGACTGAAGGAAGGCTGCTCCATCTCTATCCACGAAGGATATCTGTAAAGAGGTTAGCTGCTCCGTTGCCTCCTCAAGTAGCTGAATGCCTATCCTCCTGCTGAGGGCATCAGCTACCACGTTCCCCTTCCCAGGAGTATAGACTATCTCAAAGTCATAGTCCTGGAGGAACTCGAGCCATCGCCGCTGTCTCAGGTTCAAGTCCTTTTGCGAGAAGATATACCTGAGACTCTGATGATCAGAAAAGACTTTAAAGTGCTCGCCCATCAGATAGTGTCGCCATGTCTTCAGAGCGAAGACCACTGCTGCTAACTCCAGGTCATGGGTAGCATAGTTCTGCTCATGCGGCCTCAACTGACGTGATCCATAGGCGATCACTGCCCGCTCCTGCATCAGAACACATCCGAGTCCGGTCCCTGATGCATCGCAGTAGACTACGTACCCTACTCCCTCCTCAGGCAACCTCAAGATAGGTGCGCTGGTCAATCTCTGTCTCAGCTCCTGGAAGCTCTGCTGACATCTGTCTGACCACACAAAGGGTTTCCCCTTCTTCGTCAAAGCTGTGAGTGGTGCCGCAACTCTAGAGAAGTCTGGCACGAATCTCCGATAGTATCCAGCTAGTCCCAAGAAACTCTGAACCTCAGTCACGCTCCTGGGTGGCTCCCATGCTAACACATCCTCGATCTTTGCAGGATCCACTGAAACTCCCGCCTCAGAGATAACGTGTCTCAAGAAGTGAACCTCTCGTATCCAGAACTGGCACTTCGAGAGCTTACCATAAAGCTGGTGCTCTCGGAGTGTGTCTAGTACAACTCGCAAGTGGTATGTGTGCTCCTCCTCAGTCGAAGAGTAAATCAGAATGTCGTCAATGAAGACTATGACGAATCAATCGAGGTATGGCTGAAAGATCATGTTCATGAGAGCCATGAACACTGCTGGAGAATTGGTTATGCCGAAAGGCATAACCAAAAACTCATAGTGTCCATACCTACATCTGAAGGCCGTCTTCTGCACGTCCTCGTCTCTGACTCTGAGCTGATGATAGCCTGACCTGAGGTCTATCTTCGAGAACCACCGTGCTCCCTTGAGCTGATCAAAGAGGTCATCAGTCCTCGGTAGGGGATACTTGTTCCTCACCGTCACCTGGTTCAGGCGACGATAGTCAACACAAAGTCACAAGCTCTCGTCCGCCTTCTTGGCGAACAATATCGGGGAAGCCCAGGGTGAAACACTGGGTCGGATGAACCCCTTGCCCTGCAAGTCCTCTAACTGTACCCGTAGCTCTCGAAGCTCGGCGGGGGCCATACGATATGCTGGAGTCGATATCGGGGCTGTCCCGGGGTACAAGTCAATATAAAAGTCTACCTCTCTGCGAGGAGGTAGCCCTGGAACGTCGTCGAGAAAAACATCCGCAAACTGATCCACCACTTCAGGAAAACCAGGACTCCGCACGTCAACTGCTCCAAGGATGAGGATAGCCAACTGATGAGTAATGGGCTGTCCTCTCTTCCGCGGAAGTCCATCCTATGCTGCAAAGGCTCCCTTCTCGCCGGTGAAGGTGAACCTGCTCCTGTCGGTGCGTACACATCGCACCTTGCGCCTAAAACAGTCAATCTGTCCTTCGACCATAGATAGCCAATCCATGCCCAAGATGACGTCGTAAGGCCTCGACGCTGCTATAAGAATATCCCAGCAGAAGCTCTCGCCTCCTAGAGTAAGCTCACACTGCCGGCACCAGTGCGTAATCGTCGAGTCTGATCCCGTAGGAGTCTCTAGCCGTAAGGATCGAGCCAACGGCTCTGTCGGAATCTCCGAGCTCCGAACGAGGGCAGCGGCTATGAAAGAGTGACTCGCTCCTGTGTCTATAATAACTGCAGCAAGGGAGGAATAGACATAGATAGTACCTCGAATAATCTCGGGTGCGCCGTGGTCATAGGTCTCTGCTGCGTGGAGCTGTGCCTGTCTCTGCCTGCCAGCTCCATGTGGTCGGGGTGGACCACCTGGTGGTGGTGGTGGCAGAGCCTCAAAGCGCCGCCCACCACCTACTGCTCGGCCAGCTCCTCAGCCTCGTCCGCCTCCTCCCTGCGGACCGCCACGGTCGACCCTCTGCCTCTGCCTCGGTGGTCCCTCAACCGTCTGCTGCTCCTCGGCACGGCGGGTCGGGCAGTCACGAGCCATGTGGCCCTGCCCGCCGCACGAGTAGCACTTTCTGCCTCTCGAAAGACAGGCTCCGCATTGTGTGCCCCGCACTGCTGAGCCAGTGTCCTGAGGTCGTCTGCCTGAAGGTCTGGTCTGCCTGAACCCCTGAGTCATCCGTCGACTACCTGCTTCAGATGACTCTGCCACGTGCCGCCCTGCGGTGGGTCTCAGTGCTGGTGTAGACTCAGCAAGGAAGCTCTCGATCAAAAGGGCCCGCTCCAGTACTCCTGTCTGAGTCGGTATGCTGAGGGAGATCAGCGATGCTCTAATCTCGTGTCTCAAACCCTGCTCGAAGGTCCGGGCCCAGAAGAATGGGTCTCGTACCATGTTAGTCGAGTAGCGCGATAGATTAGTAAATCTCGCTGAGTACTGAGCGACCGTCATGCTACCCTGCCGCAGCTGGAGAAGCTCCTGGATACGCACCGCACGAAGGGTGGATGGGACGAACTCCGAGCGGAAGAGGCTCTCAAAGTCCGTCCAAAGAAGAGATGCCTCATCGTGCACCTGGAGCATCAAGCTCCACCATCGTCCTGCTGCTGCGTGTAGTAGGCTCGCAGCGAGGATCACCATGAGGTCTGCTGGTGTCCTCACTAGCCTAAACACATGTACCACTGCCTCCAGCCAGTCCTCGGCTGCCTGGGGATCCGTCTCCCCACGAAACCTGGGTGGTCGCTGGCGCTGAAACTCATGCAGTGCGCTGAGGCGACGTGCATCGTCAGCGGCTGGTGCTGGAAGTATCGGTGGCTCGACGGGTAGAGCTACCGCTGGTGCCACTACTGACAAAGGGCCCTGCACCGAGGCCTCATCGCTTGGTGGGCTGTCGTCATGCACAACTCTCGGAACCCTAGCTGGCTGCCGTCGTGGAGCCATCCTGAAAAGAAACAGGTGTGCCACGGTCAAACAGTATACCTGGTGAGCTGACAAAAGGTAATCACGAAGAAAACTTGAAACACACATGCAATCAATGTTTTCGTGCATTAAGTCGGAAATCAGAAGTCAGGGTCCTGGTGTACGGATACGTCGGCCGCCGCACCAACACTGGACTCCCTGGACTGATAACCACACCCAATACGCTTAACAATATTTCTTCACATAGAAAAAGATCAGAGTCCCAAGTTCTGTGGTAGAACCGAACTCTTCTGATACCAATTTGTCACGACCCGCCCTCGGGGTTCGTGTCGTGACTACCCCAAGCCCGCCTTCCATAGGCCAGGGGCTGGCGACTAGCACCAAGGCGTAATTTCCGGTAAAAAGGTAAGGCATTGCCTTTGTAAAGTAAACAAACACCACAGAGTAAGCAAGCGGAAAGTAAACACTAAGTAAAAACAGAGTACAACTGAAAGTGCGGAAAAGTAAATGGGCCAGTATACAAACCCAAACTGAAAGTAAAGTACAACTCGAAAGGGATAACAGCAACTGTAAGTAAAGCCGCTACACCGAGCTGTCCACTGGAGATCCCACCTGAAGGGTGGGTACAGATAGCTCCACTGCTCCCCGGGTCCCGTCGTCTGCTCCGAACACGTCCTGCCCTGTGGTCCACCACAAGGTACCATCCTGCTCTGCAAGCCTCAGCCAAGATCAACGTTGTCCGTCATCTGAAACCAACACAACGTAGTGCGGGCATAGCCCGTGTAGGGGTGAGTATAAGCTACTCAGTAGGGACCCCGAGACCCCTGACGGTCTCCCAAAATCCACAAAGGATAAACCACATAGGAAGATACAAACACGAAGTAACAACCGACACTGCTTAGGTATATGCCCATACATATAACTAAGTCATCAATTCCAATACGCTCCAACCACCGAGCCCATGTACAACTCAGTCCACACAGGAAAGTAAACATATTCCACACAGGAAAGCAAAACGAAATCCACATAGGATAGCACAACTCAATCCACACAGGAAAGTAACAGGATTCAACTCACATAGGTATACTTCTTCAAAGGATGATAAAGATGATCTATGATCCATCTAAGTCGCCAGCCCCTGGCCTATGGAAGGTGGGCTTGGGGTAGTCACGGCACGGACCCCGAGGGCGGTTCGTGACAATGTTTTCACTATTCCTATAAAATTGAATGTTTTCAAAAAAATATAAAAAATTCACCATAACCTAATTCATTATTCCGAATCCAAAAATAAATCCCATTTTGAAATATATTATTTATTATATTTTAACATGTTTGTATTACTATTCATAATGGTATGTTTTATTGGTTGTGGTGTGTTTGCACTCGAAGTTGCGTACAACACAAGTTATTGTATTAATCAAAGGGAAACATACAGTGGAAGATTGAGTTGTTACATTTAATAATAAATGTTGATAATTAATTATTATTTTGGTATTATTTTTATTTCTTAGTAAATAATATTTATTATTAATTTATTTATAATTATTAATGAGAATATATTATTAATTCTGCACAGGGAAATGGAAACCTAAATCCCACAACTGAAATCCATAAGAATTTATATGGAAATTTAATTCCCTGAACCCAGTTACCCAAATCCGTTTAATTATTTTAATACATTGGCATGATTACAAGGAATCAAGTTCCGAAGGACCGATCAGTTTAGCAGTCTTGGAAAATAGATTACATATATTAACTTTACATTACAATTTGAAGCATAAAACACAACATAGATAGTTTATTGAGAATCCCATTTTCCCTTTATCTTAACCTTGCATATCAATCATAATAAACTTCTGGGAATCCTGGGAAAATAAAACATAAAAAGGGGTGTTCTCAGATGCATGGTAAGGGTAAATAATTTAGCGGAAGCTATAAACATTCAAGGAAAGCTGTGTAATAAAAACAACATACTTTTAAAAATAAAATTGAACACAATATGGTAAAAATAAATGAAACATTACCATATAAACACGCACATGGATATTCTACTAGTCGAATAATCACATGTAATAACTAATTTCACAATGAGGGAATGCCTAATACCGGACATAATTACCACATAGTAAAGGCCTTGTGCCAAGACTAAAAATTAATTTTTTGTCAAGGCCTTGTACCAAGACACAAGTTTGTCTAATGGGACCTACCGATGCATCGAGGGTGTGTAGTAGGATCCACCCGTCACTTACTATGTTCACTTCATTCCTCATATAAAAAAGATGAAACATAACAAAAACATTTGTATTAAATCTAGAATAAAAAATATAAGGCCCCGACCTTAAACCTTACTTAATCTTGAGTTATTACAAGATAACACAATGAGGATCTTTTCAGGTTTAGAGTTTTGGAGAATTAGATCATAAAACATGCATTACATTCCACATATAAAAAAAGTGGTTACTTAAAGATAGTATTCATTTTTTCCATCAATGGATACATATTTAAAATAATACATAGATTAATTCTTGACTCTTCCTTGACACTATCATCATATCATGTACCTTTCCCTTGACCTGTGAAAAACATTTCAAAAAAACTTGGGATGAGCATAAAAAGCTCAGTATGGGTTATATAAATATGGAAAGGAAACATAAGTTCATATATACATAAAAATGAAATCATAATTTACCCATAAAACATATGCACTTTAACATACCACATCAAATCATGAATAAATCATAGAAATCATAAGACATAAAGGTAACTTGATGCATTCAGAACATTCTTACGTAGGGAGTAACCCTCTTGGTTACGTTTGGAATACCCATCACAGTATATTCCCTAAATCTCCTCGGAGAAACCTTAACGTTTCACTCCTTCGCGTTACCCAATGCATTGGAGAGCTATATCGGTCTCACCCGCCCTTAGTTTATCATGGAACCACCCGTCTTCATAATAATGCCCATGAACCTCAACATAATCGTATCAAATAAAACATGCATAAAGGAAACATAACATTTCCACCTTTAAATCACAAGATATAAATAAAACACATTGATATAAAAACATTACGAAAACCATTTTCAATACCAAAATAAAAGAAAAGTAAAACATGGTGTTTATTTTTCTTTTTAAAAATTGTATGGCTTATAGAGGAAGCCTAAACTCAAATAAAGGTCACGGCAGCAGAGATTTCCTTGTCGCCGCATATGTACGACAAAAACATTCCCTTTTGTCATTTAGTAAAGATTTCGTATAAAAAATATTCCTTTTGAATAAACGTAAAAGTCAAAGGGTTTTATATACCATATAAAATAAAGTTGTGTATAAAACAAAATATGCCTCAATGAAAGGAGATTGAGACGAAGTCCCATTCCTTGGGTCCGACTTGACTCAGTCGTTCTTTAATCTCCTGAATAATAAACTTGAGTTAATTTCTACTTGTTTAAGAACCTTTTTCAAGTTCATTATTCCTTTTATATCACTTATTTCCATTTCATGAACACTATGAAATTATTTTAGTTAATAACGGTCATTTTAACGATCATTGGTACTTGAGTCAAAAATTAACCCTTTATAATTACAAGTTGTTCATGTATCCATTATATCCAGAATGGTATTCATGATGTAGATATAATATATGTCATATATATCTAGTACATGCATGCATTTATAATATTACATAATCATTTAGAGGTAAGAAATGAAATGCACCGTTCATGGAGATGGTAAGCCGTACGTACGCATGAACGCTACTTTCATTTCTATTTCATATTTTATAGAATGGAATCATAATTATATAAATTTATATTATAATTCTAGTCTAATATCATATAG
Organism: Viscum album; assembly: GCA_963277665.1. Lineage (NCBI taxonomy): Eukaryota > Viridiplantae > Streptophyta > Magnoliopsida > Santalales > Viscaceae > Viscum > Viscum album. The sequence goes on along the minus strand of OY728161.1, from coordinate 457,604,364 downwards.
AATATAATAACTCCATCCTTTATACGTCCCATATATGGTATTAACGAATCAAATCACTTTGAGGGGGCGGTAGTCCGCACTTCCTTAAATGAAGATATTGCGTTTACCCATAATGGAAACCATAAAGGTATGCCCAAAATGAAAAATACAGTAGCTTAAGGAAAAAATAAACATATTATATATCATATATATATATAGTGTCATCTTAATGGCCACCTTTGAAGGTGTTAAAATAATGTTGAACAATCATCATTTTGGGAGGCAGAAATTCACCATCCACGGAAACAGTATGTTTTTTAACCATTAGATGTAGGTGTGATTAAGTGTAGCTCGAATAATTCTTAGAAAAACATCCTAGTATATGTAATATACAGGTTTTGTTACAAAATAAATTAATAAAAAGAGTTTATGGGGTTGGAGAAGCAAAATAAAACAAAAGAACACAAGTGAAGACATAACCTTTAAATCGGGTAACTCCCTTTGGTTTGAGCTCAAAGGCTTCCTTGGGAAGACTTCTGCCCAAAGTGAGGCTTCAAGGAGTAAGATAGGGATTTGGAGAGACAAAATGGGCAGGGTTTGGCCGAGCCAAAGGCTTTGGATGTGTGGGTAAGGAGGTAGAGGTGGGGGCCTTTTATAAGAGGAGAGGAGGGGCACTCTTGGAAAGTAAAGAAATGTTACTTTATTTTAAAATGAGTTTCAGATTCAAAAGGTCCCACATTGATATAATTAGAGGATAAGGTGATAATGGTTCGAAATATACCCATACAATAGGTTTTGGACATGTTTAGGTCAATGATTGTACATTATCCTTTCATTTTATTTAAATCCTTTATTAATGAGGTAATCGCTGCATCATCATGATGTCATAAATAATTTAATTTATTTGAAGTCTAAAATTTATAAAAAAAATACAATGAGGTAGAAATTATTTTTAGCTTTCCAATTACTATTTATAGTCCAAAATATCATTTATTAACAAAATTAAAAATATTTTACTTAGGGGATACATTCTTTGTTACATTTATCATTCTTTAAAAAAATGATAAAAACTCACTTTCTCACAAACGTGACTCCATGGGGCCCCCAAGTATGGAACAAGGTGTCCCATGGTCGGACATGTGACAACCAGTATCCTTAGGACACATTTTGTGGTCATTTTTTATTATTATGATATTATCTTATTATCTTTAACTACCCGATTACTCATTAATCAAGATAATTAAAGATAATTACCGTCGTTACTATTCATAATGTCCAAAAACAAAAGAGACTTAATTACATAATTTGTACCTTCTGATTCCAAATATGTAATCCATTTTACCAAATTAAAAACACATAAATTTCAATAATTAATTTAAAAAAACTTCATGTTGTCAACACAGATAGCGGGTTTTTTTAAAACAATATTTATGAAAAGTTTGGCATTATTTTATGCCCAATTCCAAAGTGAAATTAATCCTAATGACCACCATGGGATTAAATGGTAAAAATATATTCAGATTACACTTTAATACCAATTAAAAAGATAATCTAACCATATAATTAAATTAAATGAAAAAGCAGTTTTGATGTAAAATGCAGTATTTTTCACTATTCATTAAAAAAATGAACATTGTCAGAAAAATACCAAAAACATATCCAATGTAAATTTCAATGCACCAATAATAAAGAATATGTTTATTTTGCCAAATAAAGATTATAAGATTGTCAAAAGTTTGTTTTAAAAAGGGTTTTCCATCAAAAGGCTGTAAAACAATCTTTTAAGAATATTAGTGTATTCCATGCATAAGATTGGATTTATTCTCATTTTGAGCCTCTAAAACACTATTTAATTCTTTAATAGACATAGATAAAAATATCTATTATTCATTACTTACTTGGGATGTTACATCCTTCCCCCCTTTATAAAATTTTGTCCCCGCAATTTATTTACTTATCGAATAAATGGGGATACTTATCCCTCATTGCATTTTCAGATTCCCATGTTGCCACTTCCATCATGTGGTTTTTCCACAAAACCATTACCTGATTAATCACCATATTCCGTAACACTTGCTCCCTGTGGTCAGGAATCTGGACCGGTTCTTCCTCATTAGATAGGTTCTCTTCCAGCTGAACTACCTCTGGACTCAAAACATGAGATGGATCTGGCATGTACTTTCTCAACATCGAAACATGAAAAAAATTGTGTACCTGAGATAAACTCGGAGGTAAAGCCACCCGGTATGCAACTGATCCAACTCTCTCCAGAATTTCATATGGTCCAATGAACCTTGGACTCAGTTTTCCTTTCTTACCAAATCGCATCACACTTTTCCATGGTGAGACTTTGAGAAAAACATGATCACCTACCTCAAAAGAGAGATCCTTCCTCCTGTTGTCTGCATAACTCTTCTGCCTACTCTGAGCTGTTCTCATGTGTTTCTGAATCAGCTGAACTTTTTCTTCCATCTCTTCTACCAATTCTGGTCCCATCAACTTCCTTTCACCCACTTCATCCAAGAAAGATGGAGTTCGACACCGCTTCCAATATAACGCCTCAAATGGTGCCATTTGTATACTGGAATGAAAACTGTTATTATATGAAAATTCAACCAAATAAATATGTTGGTCCCAACTTCCCTGATAATCCATAGAGCAAGAACGTAGCATATCCTCCAATGTCTGAATTGTTCGTTCTGACTGCCCATCTGATTGAGGATGAAATGCTGTACTAAAATTTAATTCAGTACCCAACAACTTATGAAGGCCCTTCCAAAAGTTAGAAGTAAACCTGGGATCACGATCGGATACAATGGAGAGAGGAACTCCATGTAACCTGACTATCTCTTTAAGATACAAACAGGAAAGTTGATCTGGAGAGAAAGTATCTTGTATAGAAAGTAAATGAGCAGATTTAGTCAAGCGATCAACAATAACCCAGATTGCATTATTACCTCGAGATGTCTTCGGTAATCCCACAAAAAACTCCATGGATATATTCTCCCATTTCCACTCTGGCGCTGGTAAGGGCTGAAGAATCCCTTTCGGTAACTTCCGCTCTACTTTAACCTGTTGACATGTCAAACACTTCACAGTAAAATCAGCAATATCTCTTTTCATTCCATCCCACCAGTAATACTCCTGCAGATCTCTGTACATCATAGTACTGCCAGGATGAACTGAAAACGGAGAATTATGAGCATCACTTAACAAATCACTCATCAACTGTGAATCACAAGGCACACACAATCTCTTCCCAAATATCAAAATGCAATCACTATCAATGTTGAATTCAGGCAACTTACCCTTCTGAACCAGATCTACCTTTTTCTGCAACACACTGTCTTGCTTCTGTGCTTGCTTGATTCTGTCTGATAGAGAAGATTTCACTGATACCGGAAACAAAACAGAAGAACATCCTTCACCAACAACTTCTATGCCAAATTTCATCAAATCCTAAACCAAAGGATCAAGTTCCAAACGCAACATTTCTAATAAAGCATTACTTTTTCGACTCAAATCATTGGCCAATTTATTTTTTTTCTGGATGGTAATGAATTGTACAATCATAATCCTTGATTAATTCCCGCCATCTCCTCTTTCTCATGTTTAACTCTTTCTGAGTGAATATATACTTTAAACTTTTGTGATCAGAATATATTTCACACTTTACTCCATACAAATGATGCCTCCAAATTTTTAAAGCGAAAACAATAGCAGCTAATTCCAAATCATGTGTAGGGTAATTTACCTCATGAGTTTTCAACTGTCATGAAGCATAGGCAATTACCTGATCATTCTTCATTAGAAGGCAACCAAGTCCTTTCAATGAAGCATCACTGTATATAACAAACTCACCATTCTGGGAGGGTAGTGCCAAAACTGGGGCATTCACCAATATTCTTTTCAGTTCTTGAAAACAATCATCACATTCTTTTGTCAAGATAAACTTAACACCCTTCCGAGTTAGCTTAGTCATTATACTAGATAACCGTGAAAAATTTCTAACAAACCTTCGGTAATAGCCTGCCAAACCAAGGAAACTACGAATCTTAGTCACATTTGTGGGCCTTGGTCAGTCTTCCACAACTTTTGTTTTTTCAGGATCAATAGTTATTCCATCTTTAGAAACAATGTGACCAAGGAAAGAAATTTGTTTCAACCAAAACTCACTCTTTCTGAATTTCCAATACAATTTCTTTTCTTTTAATGTTTGAAAAATAACCCTTAAATGTCTTTCATGGTCCTCTTTACTTTTAGAAAACACCAAAATATCATCAATGAAAACCACCACAAACTTATCCAAGAACTCATGGAAAATTCTATTCATTAAGTCCATGAATACAGCAGGTGCATTGGTTAGCCCAGAAGGCATTACAAAAAATTCATAATGGCCATATCTTGTACGAAACGCAGTCTTTGGAACATCTTCTTCCTTTACCTTTAGCTAATGGTACCCCGATCTCAGGTCAATCTTTGAAAAAAACTGAGCTCCCTGGAGCAGATCAAACAAATCATCGATATGAGGCAAAGGATATTTGTTCTTAACAGTGATGTTATTCAAGGCTCTATAATCAATGCAAAGTCTCATAGAACCATCTTTCTTTTTAACAAATAAAACAAGAGCACCCCATGGTGATGTGCTAGGTCGAATGAAACCTTTCTCTAATAAATCTTGCGATTTCTCCTTCAACTCTAAAAGTTCAATTTGAGCCATTCGATAAGGGGGTTTTGAAATTGGGTTGGCATCAGGAACTAAGTCAACAGTAAACTCAACTTCCCAATCTGGTATTATTCCAGGCAACTCATCAGGAAAAACATCAGGATACTCATTTACCACTAGCACATCATTAATCGGAACAGTTCCTTTATTTTCAATGATTTGTGCAAGGTAACATTCATTTCCTTCTTTTACAAGTTTCTCGGCCTTTTGATATGTTATCAAAATTAAGGGTTCATTCTTGTACACAAACTGAAAGTCTTTCTGAAAAGAAACTTCTTTAGCTCTACAATCAATCTTTGCATGGTAAATAGAGAACCAATCCATACCCAGGATAACATCAAACTCTACTAGAGGTAAAACAATATGGTTTGCAAGTAGGTTCTTTCCACAGATAAGGATAAGAAGATTCTTATAAATTATTTTTGCCTCAACATTTCCCCCCAGGTGTTTTTACCAAAAGTTTTGGATTCATTTCCTGAGATGGTATTCCCATTTTACTAGAAAAGTTTTCAGAGGTGAAAGAATGTGTAGACCCCGAATCAAACAACACACTAGCATAATCTGAAAAAACAAACAAAATACCTGATACAACTTCATTTGATGGCCCGACATCTGCTGAAGTAGTGGCAAAGGATTTCACCACCCCTTTCTGCTTGTAGTCTAACTGCTTCCCATCACTCAAGCTCTTTTTCGGACACTCGTTTGCATAGTGACCCATATCATTGCACTTAAAACATTTCACTAACTATAAATCAAATTTGAACTTACCACCACCTTGATCTTTTTCAGTGCAATCACGAGCCTTATGTCCCATCTTACCAAATCGGTAGCACTTTCCAGAATTCAGAAAAAATTCTCTAGCATGCCTTTTTCCACATTTATCACAAACTGTAAACTTAGATTTCATACCATCAGATTTTTGTGAAGAATTCTTCCATTTCTCCTGCCACCTCGGTCTCTTCTTCTGTTGGTTGTTATAGAATGCTTGATCATCGGCAAACTCCATTTCAACATTCTCAGCACATCGAACAAGATTTTGATAACATTTAAACTCAAGAGAAGCTAATGCCCTTCGATATTTTGGCTTTAATCCTGAGTAAAAACGATTGATTTTACTATCAAGGTCTCGGATAAAATATGGAGCATACCTTGCCAATCGAGTGAACCTTTCTTCATAGGTATCCACTGAGTCTTCCTCTTGCATCAATTCCAAGAATTTCTTTTCCATCCTAAGTAGAACATCCTTAGGAAAATAATTCTCAAGAAACATACCTTTGAATTCATCCCAGTCAAGAGCATCAATCTCATAAGCGTCCCTGATATTTTTAACCATCGACCACCACTGATCTACCTCACCCTCCAAATGGTAAATATCAAGACTAACCTTTTGATTGTCTGAACACCCCATGACATCGAGAATCTTCTCTACTGATTTAATCCACCCTTCAAATAGCACAGGGTCAGATGATCCTCTGAATGATGGGGGATGTTGCCTCATGAAATGTTCCACCACTGACATGTTCCTCTGTGGTTGATCTGGCTGATCTCGTGCATGGATTCCACCTCCATTTATCGCTTGAGTCAACTGCGACATTACTGCAACAAACTATTTAGTTCCAATTCTGATCATCTCAGGATGCTGATTCGGAAGGTTATTTCCTTCTGTATGCCTTCCTAGAACTACTTCCCTATTTCCTCTGTGAAAAACCATTCTGAACAAACATGTCTTAGATGAAGGAACAAGGTAATATTCAAATGCTATATCAATTCAAAAAAAAATTGGATAAACATTTAATAGAATTCTAACTCATAAAGTTATCTAAACCGACCTCTGATACCAATTATAAGGTACCGGCCTTAAACCTTACTTAATATTTAGTTATTAAAAGATTACACATTGAGGATCTTTTCAGGTTTAGAGTATTGGAGAATTAGATCATAAAACATGCATTACATTCCACATATAAACAAAGTGGTTATATAAAGATAGTATTCATTTTTCCCATCAATGGAAACATATTATTATAATAAAACATGGATTCATTATTGACACTTCCTTGACACTATCATCATATCATGTACCTTTCCCTTGACCTGTGAAAAACATTTCAAAAAAAACATTGGATTAGCATAAAAAGCTCAGTATGGGTTATAAAAATATGGAATGGAAACATAAGTTCATATATACATAAAAATGAAATCATAATTTACCCATAAAACATAAGCACTTTAACATACCTCATCCAATAATGAATAAATCACAGAAATCATAAGACATAAAGGTATCTTGAGGCATTCATAACATTATTACGTAGGGTGTAACCCTCTTGGTTACGTTTGGAATACCCATCATAGTATATTCCATAAATCTCATCAGAGAAACCTTAACGTTTCACTCCTTCACGTTACCCAATGCATTGGAGAGCTATATCAGGCTCACCCGCCCTTAGTTTATCACAGAACCACCCGTCTTCATAATAATTTCCAAGAACCTCAACATAATCGTATCACATAAAACATGCATAAAGGAATCATAGCATTTCCACCTTTCAATCACAAGATATCAATACAACACATTGATATAAAAACATTATGAAAACCATTTTCAATACCAAAATAAAATAAAAGTAAAACATGGTATTTATTTTTCTTTTTAAAAAAGGTATGGCTTGTAGAGGAAGCCGAAACTCAAATAAAGGTCACGGCGGCGGAGAAGTCATTGTCACCGCATATGTACGACAAAAACATTCACTTTTGTCGTTTAGTAAATGCTTCGTATAAAAAATATTCCTTTTGAATAAATGTAAAAGTCAAAGGGGTTTATATACCGTATAAAAGAAGGTTGTGTATAAAACAAAATATGCCTCAATGAAAGGAGATTGAGACGAAGTCCCATACCTTGGGTCCGACTTGACTCGATCGTTCTTTAATCTCTTGAATAATAAACGTGAGTTAATTTATACTTGTTTAAGAACCTTTTTCAAGTTCATTATTCCTTTTATATCACTTACTTCCATTTCATGAACACTATGTAATTATTTAAGTTAATAACGGTCGTTTTAACGATCATTGGTACTTGAGTCAAAAATTAACCTTTTATAATTACAAGTTGTTCATGTATCCATTATATCCAGATTGGTATTCATGATGTAGATATCATATATTTCATATATATCCATTAAATTCATGCATTTATAATATTACATAATCATTTAGAGATAAGAAATGAAATGCACCGTTCATGGAGACGGTAAGCCGTACGTACGCATGAATGCTACTTTCATTTCTATTTTGTATTTTATATAATGGAATCATAATGATATAAAGGAATATTATAATTCCATTGTAATATAATATATAATATCATAACTCCATCCTTTATACGTCCCATATATGGTATTAACGAATCAAATCACTTTGAGGGGGCGGTAGTCCGCACTTCCTTAAACGAAGATATCGCATTTACCCATAATGGAAACCATAAAGATATGCCCAAAATGAAAAATACAGAAGCTTAAAGAAGACATAAACATATTATATATCATATATAAATATAGTTTCATCTTAATGGCCCCCTTTTAAGGTGTTAAAACAATGTTTAACAATGATCGTTTCGGGAGGCAGAAATTCGCCATCCACAGAAACAGTATGTTCTTTAACCATTAGATGTAGGTGTGTTTAAGTGTAGCTCTAATAATTCTTATAAAACATCCTAGTATATGTAAGATACTGTTTTTGTTACAAAATAAATGAATAAAAATATTTTAGGGGGTTGGAGAATCAAAATAAAACAAAAGAACACAAGTGAAGACATTGCCTAAAAATCGGGTAACTCCCTTTGGTTTGAGCTCAAAGGCTTCCTTGGGAAGACTTCTTCCTAAAGTGAGGCTTCAAGGAGTAAGAGAGGTATGTGGAGAGACAGAATGGGCAGGGGTTGGCTGAGCCAAAGGCATTGGATGTGTGGTTATGGAGGTAGAGGTGGGGGCCTTTTATAAGAGGAGAGGAGGGGAACTCTTGGAAAGTAAAGAAATGTTACTTTATTTTAAAATGAGTTTTGGATTCAAAAGGTCCCACATTGATATAATTCGAGTCTAAGGTGATAAGGGTTCTAAATATACCCATCCAATAGGTTTTGTACATGTGTAGGTCAATGATTTTACATTATCTTTTCATTTTATTTAAATCCTTTATTAATGAGGTAATCGTTGCATCATCATGATGTCATAAATAATTTAATTTATTTAAAGTCTAAAAATTATAAAAAAAAATATATGATGTAGAATTTATTTTTATATTTCAAATGAATATTTATAGTCCAAAATATCATTTATTTAGACAAAATTAAAAATATATTACTTAGGTGATACATTCTTTGTTACATTTATCATTCTTTAAAAATAAAAAGATAAAAAGTCACTTTCTCACAGAAGTGACTCCATGGGGCCCCCAAGTTTGGCACAAGGCATCCCATGGTCGGCCATAAGACAACCAGTAGCCATAGGACACATGTTGTGGTCCTTTTTTATTATTATGATATTATCTTATTATCATTAACTTCCCGATTAATCATTAATCAAGATAATTAAAGATAATTACCGTCGTTACTATTCATAATGTCCAAAAACAAAAGAGTCTTAATTACATAATTTGGACCTTCATATTCCAAATATGTAATCCATTTTACAAAATTCCAAACACATAAATTGAAATAATTAATTTAAAAAAACTTCCCGTTGTCAAAACAAATAGCGGGTTTTTTTTAAACAATATTTATAAAAAGTTTGGCATTAGTTTATGCCCAATTCCAAAGTGAAATTAATCCTAATGACCAACATTGGATTAAATGGTAAAAATATATTCAGATTAAACTTTAATACCAATTAAAAATATAATCTATCTATATAATTAAATTAATAGAAAAAGCAGTTTTAATATAAAATGCAGTATTTTTCTCTATTCATTAAAAAATTAACATTGTCAGAAAAAATACCAAAACTTTATCCAATGTAAATCTCAATGACCCAATCATAAAGAATATGTTTATTTTGAAAAATATAGATTATAAAATTGTCAAAATTTTGTTTTAAAAATGTTTTTCCATCAAAAGGCAGTAAAACAATCTTTTTAGAATATTAGTGTATTCCATGCATAAGATTGGATTTATTCTCATTTTAAGCCTCTAAAACACAATCTAATTCATTAATAAACATAGATAAAAATATCTATTATTTATTACTTAGTTGGGATGTTACACAAAATGTCAATACATTAACTATAAACCATGAATGGTATAGAAATAGAACATCCACAGTCAAACATATCATAACTCATTCAATACAATATGGAAGATTGTATTATAATAAATCATCCCCAATAAAAAATAATATCCAGTAAAGGATTCTAACATAGTTGAAAATGGTGAGTAAAACATTTTGAGAGAAATATCCTTTTTGTAAAATCATTTAAAAGTCACACATTTATAATGGATGTAATTGAAAAGCTATTTTTGGATCAAAGTGTCCCATACCAATTTGAAACTTTTGAAAAGAATTATCATTTCAAAACATTCATGTTCATATAAATAAAATCGTTAAAATCATTCTGAAAACATGGACATTATTTAAAAAGATTCAGAAAGATAAATCATTAAAACATTTAAAATTCTGATCTGGATAAAGAGTACCTTTCAAAAATCCTTAAAATATTCATTTTGAAATCATTTTTATGAAAAATCTTCATGGATGATAAAAATTTCCCAGTAAATACTTACACATAGACAATCTCGGATAATAATGTGGTTGTGAAAAAAACCCTTACCAATTTGGTGACTTACGAAACATACACCACATAAAATAAGTATCATACAATGAATATGTGAATACACATAAATTAAAGTTTGTTACACAAAGAATAAAATTTTGCGCAGTACATATACCACACAAATGGTAATAGTGGCAATTTGGAAAGAAACTCACAGGAATAAGGTGTGAGATGAAAACCCATTACCATGAACTTTCCTTCAGTAGAGGGTACGTTTATCCTCAAGTATGAAGACTATAGTATGTTATTAAATTATACCAGAACCATATTAATATTTTTTATATCATACATTATTCATTTATGACTTTATACTACCCATTTAATAATAATTTCCATGTTATATTAATATTTCAGGTAATAATCATTTTCTTTATCGTACGTGTTTTAACTTGTTACTCTTGATTGTATCACATACATCATGATTTATATAATTACAGAATATAAAAAATGATTTATAAATCATATATATATAGAATATAAATATGTATAATATATGTATATATGAAATGGAAAACACAGTTTATGGAGACGGTAGTTCATACATACGCATAAACGCTCTTTCTGTTTTCATATAGTATTGAACAGAAGTAAGTGAATAAGATATATGTAAGTAAATAAATAATTATATATATATAGATAAATATATATATATCTCCAGTAGAATTATTATTTCATATATTACATACATATTAGTAATATATATTTTTATAATCTTCGATGAATGGTGAACTAGGAAATGAATCTCATCGCATCGTGGAGACGGTAATCCGTACATACGCATGAGCCAAAATATAATTCTTTTGATATTAAAATAATATATAATTGGATGTTATATCATATATACAGAATCCTCATCATGTTATATTTATTATTTACATCAAATACACATCATTATTATACACATCCAAATAATAATGTATTGAATAACAATTACACCATGACGTGGAGACGGTAAGCTGTACGTACGCACGTATGGTGACATGTCATTCAAAGGGTGGATAAAATAATGAATTTGGTTGTACCAAAATTATAATAACAGCACATTATATAGAATACACTGTAGTTATTATTTTATAATTGAAAAAAATAAAAAGGAAGTGGAAGAAGAATGGAATGTGAAAGATGGTGGTGAAATCATTATCTCTCCTTCGGGTTCTTCCTTTTGATTTTATCAAAAGGTCTACATAAGATGGATTTATGATAAAAATAATGCATTTATGTTGAAGGTTGGATAGTTTTGAGGGTATTTGGACAGGGGTTGGTTGATAAAAAGTTCTTATGTGGTGTGAATTAGAGTGAAGGTGGAGTTCCCTTTTATAAGAGGGGTGAGAGGTACCTTAGGAAAAGCTAGAAATATTATTTTATAATAAATTCATATTGGTTTTATAATGGTTCAAAAATGTATTATTTAAATAATATGGTGTGTATAGTTCAAAAACCACTCAACCAATAGATTTTAGACAGGTTTGGGCAAATATATTAACCTTAACTTTTAGATTTAACTCTTAGTTATATAGTTTGACATTTACCATGTCTATTTGTATTTTTATATTATATAGTTAATAAACTTACTATATACTTCCAAGAGACCCCTAAGTGGTACATTAATTATACACCTATAATTACATAAGTTTTTTGGCTGAACCTTATATTTTCAGGAATAGAATATAAATTAACAATATAATATTTGTTTTAAAAACTCATTTATGTCATTTATGTCACTATTCAATAATTGGTTTTTGTTAAAGTCGTAACCACATTATTAATTCAAAAAAAATTAATTTATGCAATCCTAACATGTCATATTAACCAATAAAATTCTTATATGTCATCAAAACTTTATGATTATATTTATTTTAACATTTATAATACCAATTATTTGATGCGTTCATTAATAAGGAAAATACTTCATCATTATTGTGTCATAAATAAATTTAATTATTAAATGTCTAAAAATTATAGATAAAATACCATTATCTAGGAAATTGTTTTATATTTCTATTAAATATTTATAGTTAAAAATATAACATATTTAACCCTATGTAAAAAACATTTCTAAAAGATATATGGTTATGTCATTTTTTTATTTCCAATCACTTAATTAATATAAATTATAACTATCACTTAAAAGTAGCTCCATGGGGTCCCAAAATCGACCCAAAGATTCACATGGTCAGACATGAATCTTCCAATTAGGTTACGACATGTTTTAGGGTAAATTAATATTATTATAATATTATTTGTTTACCCTTATTTACCAGATTTACCCTTTACCCATGGTAAATTAAATATTTACCGAAGTAATTATTAAAAAATTCTAAAAATAAGAGTTACCTATTAAACAATTTGGAAATCATGATTTAAAATATTAAATACATTTTTCCAAATTCAAAACACTGAAGTGGCAGATATTAGTTTAAAATTATTTCCCATTGTCAAAACAAAAATCGTGTTTTTAAGAAATAATAACTATCAACAGATTGGCACTTGCTTATGTCCATTTTAAATGTGAAATTATGACAAATGACCAAAATTGGATTAAATGGTAAAAATATAATATAATTATACATTAGAACCACTCAAATTCATAATTTATCACTATCAATTATTTTGATTAAAAAAGTTTGCTTTAATTTAAATTTAGTAATTTTCAATATTCATCAAAATATGAAAGTTATCAGAAAAGTACCAAAAATTAAACCTAAGCTAATTTCGATATTACGAATCCAAAAATGAAGTCCAATTTGAAAGATACAATGTATAAAATTTTAAAAAAGTGGGTATTTCTTTTCATAACGGCTAGTTTGATTGGTTGTGGTGTGTGTTAGAGCTCAAAGTTGCGTACAACACACGCTACTGTATCATTCAAAGAGATGCTTATAGTGGAAGAATTGGGTGTTACATTCTCCCCTCCTTAAATAAAGTTCATCCTCGCAATTTTAAATTGTTATTCAAATCAAAAGGTTCAAAATAGAAAATATCTTTGTGGGAAAACCCAAATCGGGAATTGGGTTAATAAAATTTAGTCTTAATAAGAGGAGAAGAAAAATGAAAGGGTCACCACTAAATAATTATATCAATTTGGAGAACATTGGTGGAAATTAGAGACACATAATTGGTGGAAAAGTATAAATATTTATAGGGAGTGATTGAGGTCATCGGTCACAAACAATTGTAGAATTGAGTTCCTCAAATCCATCAATTTATAATGATTTAAAATATCATCAGTTCAAAAAAAATATGGTATTAGGATAACAGATTTTTTATTTTAAGACCCCATACCTAATGTTTTAAAATTAATTTCATCATTGAATTATTGAAGGAATATATATATATATATTCTTTACATGTATAGTTCCATCTTTTCACTAATTTCTTCCACAAACACACCTTTCACTCTAAAAGATAATAGAAATTAAAAAAATATTCTATTTATCTTATTCAGATAGGGGTCCAAAAAAATGAATTTATAATTCATCAACCACACCCTTTAAAATACTATATTATTCAATCTAGGACATCATGTGGGTCAGTGGTATGTGATACACCCTTTTCGCCCTTTGGTTGCAGGTTCAATTCTCACGGCCTTGCCGAACGTGATGTCTTGCCTCCCGACCATCGGGTTGTATTTTTATGGATATCCAAAAATAATCTCAAACTAGAATAATAAGAAATACTCTTATCCAAACTCATAGTCCAAAATTAATAAGGAAGGTAAACACAATGAAGATCCTTTTTGTCATGTAATAACATGTGATAACCTTCATCATGTATTATTTTAAAACATGGTAATATCCTAAATTACCATAAAACCTTTTTGATTACATTCATTCTACCTTATTCATTATAGAATACATGATATACTTATTCTATCCAAAATGATGTAAAATAAAAAAATTATGGAATATACAAATCATTAATCACGTTCATGGTAGTCAAGAATATCAAATATAATTTTTCCAAATCAATCATGTATTATTCCAAAATCATAGCCTCGGTATCAGAACCATATTATTGTTTATAATTCTATCGACCATATATTTTCCAAAAATTTAACCTGCTATTGAGTCCCTTTTTTTGGTTCCACACAATATCAAGTCCATAATAAAATAGTACTGCAGTACAATCCTTATACACTCCATAAATATCATAACTAGTACATCATTGATACAACAATAAAATTACATAATTCTATAATAAAAACATAAGAAATATAATCATTCCTCTTCATCTGTGGAAGTATCACAACTTGATTATTATCCAATAGCATCATTTGGGACATACTATGATGATTTGGACATTTTTTTGCATAGTGTCCCAACTCCTTGTAGTTGACGCATTATACATTTGAAACCTTTTTCTTACCCTTACAGTCACGTACATGGTGTCCTTTTTCTCCACACTTATAACAAACTCCCATTCCCTTTTGTCAATTTTCAGGGTGTTTCTTCCCACAGTTATCACATATGGGAAAATTCTTTTTTCCCTCTTCCCTATATCCATCTTTCTCTATTCTATCCTTTTTTATCTTGATTACCTACAATGCCATAGGAATCATATAATTCTTTACATACCTTATTCACACATCAGACTATTTATTCATATGTTGTGAATACATGAGAGACTATTTCCCTTCTAAATTGTGGCTTAATACCGTGAAAGTTATGATCCTTCCTACTCATTGGATTATATGTATTGTTGGAGTTCACATTCCTTTTACTAGGTTTCATTTCTATATAGTGGCATAAACTATGTCAGTTTATGAATTGGAATGAATAATTCCAAACTTGTAAAATACCTAAAATTAATTGAATAGTTTATGGATAAAATCCATAATCATAAATATGTTTTCTTGGGGGATGTATATACTCATAAAACCTTCATAATTATTTGTAAAGAAGATGAGAATTTTCCTAAGTATATCCCCTGGGAGTTTCATAACCAAGAGTGCAGCAAGGCCCGTTGTTGTGCACCAGATCCCGTTTGAGTCTAGCTCAAAGCGGTGTTTTTGGGTTTTACCCCTAGGTATATATGTGCAAGAGCCACCTCTAACTGCTCGTATCCAAACATGTAAGTATTGATCGGAAAAATCACAAAATCAATACAATATCAAAATTCTAGGATGTTCTTCTATACTAATCCTCAATGTCTATCTTAGTTCTATGTTCTCTATCCAGAGTTTATCTAAATCTAGCTTCCATGGTTTGTACTAAACTTCCTCTAATAACAACTGTAATGCCCCGAACCCAGTTACCCATAGCCAGTGCATTATTTTAATTTATTGGAATGATTACAAGGAATAATGTCACGAAGGACTGATCAGTTTAGCTGTCTTGGAAAATAGATTACTTATATTAACATTACATTACAATTTGAAGCATAAAACACAGCCTAAATAGTTCTTTGAGAATTCCATTTTTTCCATTAGCTTAACCTTTCATATTAGTGATAATAAACTTTATGGAATCCAGGGAAAATAAAACATAAGATAGGGGTGAGCTCATATGCTCCGTAAGGGTAAATAATTTAGCGGAAGCTATAAAATTTAAGTCAAGATGTGTAATAAAAACAACAGCCTTTTAAACATAAACATGAACATAATAGGGTAAAAATAAATGAAACATTACCATATAAACATGCACATGGATATTCTACTAGTCAAATAATCACATGTAATAACTAAATTCACAATGAGGGAATGACTAATATCAGACATCATTAGAACATAGTCAAGGCCCTGTACCAAGACTACAAATAATTTTTTTGTCAAGGACTTGTGCCAAGAAACTAGTTTGTCTCATGAGACCTACTAATTCATCGAGGATCTGTATTGGGCACCACCCGTCACTTACTAAGTCCATTAGATTCCTCATATGAAAAAGTTGAAACATAATATAAACATTTGTATTAAAACCAACATACAAAATTTGAATACATTAACTATAAACTATGAATTGTATAAAAATAGATCATACACAGTCAAACATATCATAACTCATTCAATACAATATGGAATATTGTGTTATTATAAATCAACCTCAATTAAGAAATAACATCCAGTAAAGGATGCTGACATAGTTGAAAATGATGAGAAAATTTTTTTGAGAAAAATATCCTTTTTATAAAATAATTTAAAAGTAACACATTTATAAAGGTAGTAATTTAAAAGAAATTTTTGAATGAAGTTTTCCATACCACTTAAAACTTTTTAAAAGAATTATCATATCAAAACATTCATGTCAATATAAAAAAAATCCTTAAAATAATTTTGAAAACATAAACATTAATTAAAAAGATTTACAAAGATAAATCTTTAAAACATTTAAAATTCTGATCATGATAAAGGGTACCTTTCAAAAATTCTTAAAATATGCATTTTGAAATGATTTTTATGAAAAATGTACGTGGATGATAAAATGTCACAGTAAATACTTACACATTAACAATCTTGGATAACAATGAGGTTGTGAAAAAAACCCTTAAAAATTTTGTAACATACGAAACATACACTCCATTAAAGAAGTATCATACAATGAATATGTGAATGAACATAAATTAAAGTGTGTTACACAAAGAATAAAATTATGGGCAGTACATACACCACACAAAAGGTAATACTGCCAATATGGCACAAATATCACAGGAATAATGAGTGAGATAAAAACCCCTTACCTTACATTTTCCTTTAGTCGAAGGTACATTTGACATCTTGTTTGAAGACTATAGTATGTTATTTTGTTATAATAGAACCATATTAATATTTATTATATCATACATTATTCAGTTATGACTTTATAATATCTATTAAATAATAATTTCCATGTTATATTAATATTTCGGGTAATAATCGTTTTCTTTATCGTAAGTGTTTAAACTTGTTACTCTTGATTGTATCACATAGATCATGATTTAAATACTACCAGAATATAATACATGGTTTATATATAATATATATTTAGAATATAAAAATTTATAATAGATGTATATATGTAATGGAAAACAACGTTTATGGAGACGTTAGTTCGTACGTACACATAAACGTAGTTTCTGTTTTCAAATAGTATTGAACAGATGTATGTGAATAAGATATATGTATGTAAATAAATACTTATATTAATAAATATATATATATCTTCAGTAGCATTATTATTTCATATATTACATACTTATTAGTAATATATATTTTTATAAGCGTCGATGAATGGTGAACTAGGAAATGAATCTCATCGCGTCGTGGAGACGGTAATCTGTACGTATGCACGAGCAAAAATGTAATTCTTTTGATTTTAAAATAATATATAATATGATGGTATATCATATATACAGAATCCTTATCATTTATATTTTATTATTTAATTCAAATACACATCATTATTATACTAATCCAAATAATAATGTATCGAATAACTATTACACCACGACTTGGAGATGGTAAGTTGTACGTATGCACGTATGGTGACATGTCATTAAAAAGGTGGATATAATAATTTATTTGGTTATACAAAAATTATAATAGCATCACAGTATATAGAAGATACTATATTTATTATTTTATAATGTAAAAAAATGAAAACGGAAGTGGAAGAAGAAAGGAACTTTAAAGAGGGTGGTGAAACCATGGCCTCTTCTTCAGGTTCTTCTTTCTAATTTGATCAAAAGGGTTCCTTAGTTTGGCTTTATGATCAAACTAAGACCTCTAGGTTGGAGGTAGGATTTTTTAGAGGGTATTTTTGTAGGGGTTGGCTGACCCAAATTTCATAGAAGGTGTGAATTAAATTGAAAGGAGAGTGCCCTTTTATAGGAGGGGTGAGGGACACCTTAGGAAAAGCTAGAAATATTATTTTATAATAAATTCATATTCGGTTTATAATGAATCAAAATTGTATTATTTAATGGTTAAGGTGGGGATAGGTCAAAACCCACTAATGCAATAGGTTTTTGATAGGTTGTTTTCACAATATTAACCTTAACTTTTAGATTTAACACTTAGTTAAATAGTTTGAAATTTACCATGACTCTTTGTATTTTTATATTATGTAGTTAATAAACATACTATATACTTCCATGAGACCCCAAAGTGGTACATTAATGATACAAATATCATGATATATTTCCATTGGATGAACCTTATATTTTTAGGAATAGAATATCAATTAAAAATATAATATTAGTTTTAAAAATTCATTTATGTCAATTTTGAAACTATTCAATAGTTGATTTTTGTTAAAGTCATTAAAACATTATTAATTCGAGACAAATTCATTTAAGCAATAATAACATGTCATATTAACCAATAAATAATGTGGATGTAATCAAAAATTTCAAATTATATTTATTTTATGATTTATAATACCAATTATTTGATTCTTTCATTAATAAGTAAAATACTGCATAATAATTCTGTCATAAATAAATTTAATTATTCAAGGTCTAAATTTTTTAAATAAAATATCATTATATAGGAAATTGTTTTATATTTCTAATGAATATTTATATTTGAAAATATAATATATATAACCCTATGTAAAATTTTTTTTACTAAAAGATATATGCTTATGTCATGTTTGTATTTACTTTATCTTAATTAATATAAAGTGTCCCTATCACTTACAAGTAGCTCCATGAGGTTCCAAAATTGAACAAAAGATGCCCATGGTCGGACATGTATCAACCAATAGTGTTATGAAACATTTTAGGGTAAATTAATATTATTATTATATTATTTGTTTACCCTTATTTACCGGATTTACCATGTAACACCCCAAGCTTCTATGGTACCCTTCTCTTTGAATAATGCGATAGTGTGTGTTGTACGCAACATCAAGTTCTAACACACCACAACCAATCAAACTAGCCGTTATGAATAGTAATACCTACTTTTTGAAATTATATATATTTATATTTCAATATGGACTTTATTTTTGGTTTCGGAATATTGATATTATCCTAAGATGATTTTATGGTATTTTTTTGAGAACTTCCAATTTTTATGAATAGTGAAAAATACATAAAAACAACTTTTTAAATCAAAATAATTTATAGTGATAAAATATATTATTTAGTGGTTTTATAGTATAATTAGAATATATTTTTACCATTTTATCCAATGGTGTTCATTATAATTAATTTCACTTTGAAATTGGACATTAACAATTGTCAATCTTTTGATATATATTGTTTCTTAAAAACACGCTATTTGTTGTAACAGCGGGAATTAATTATAAAATTAATTAATGAAAATTATATGTTTGGAATTTTGTAAAATAGACATAATTTTTGAATTCGCAATATCAATTATAGCTTAGGGTGAAATTTTGGCATTGTTCTGAAAAACTTCAATTTTTGATGAATAGTGAAACTACTAAGTGGTAGTTAAAAAACCGAATTTTTTCATAAAACATAATTTTACCGCTTCTGTAAATGGAATTTCGAAAATCCGAGAGACACGGTTAATATCAAGAAGTAAAATGTGGTTCAATGAGATAAAAATAATTTTTCGTGAATAGTAACTTTTTACTTTTATTTACAACGGTTAAAAGTAAATAGGGTAATTAAGGGTAAACATTATATTAATATTACCCTAACACATGTCCTAATTCTATTGGACAAGTGTATCTCGACCAAAAACAACCTTAGGAATAAAATATTATCATTTAGGTCCACTTGGATTAGATTAGGACATTTATTATTATTTAATTCAAAGAAGAGTTAATAGAGTTAAAATCAAAGTTTATTTACTAAAACATTTATAATATAGGGCTATACATAAGATAAATTCGATTGCAAATATTCATTAGAAATATAAAAGGATTTCCAACATAATGATATTTTATTTATAATTTTTAGACATTAAATAATTTAATTTATTTATGACACAATGATGATGAAGTAATTACCATAATAGTAAAAAATTAAAATAATTGATATTATAAATACCCAAATAAATATAATTTGAGACTTTTAATGAATGAAACTAATTTTCTAGGATAATATGACATATTAGTATTGGTTTAATTAACGTTTTTCGAAGTAATCATTTATATATGAGTTTGAAAAAAACCAACTATTGAATAGTGTCAAAATTGACATAAAAGAGTTTTTAAAAAAAAATATTATATTATTAATTGATATTAAATTCCTAAAAATATAAGGTTTGTCCAAGAGACTTATATCCTGATAGTTATATCATTAATGGACCACTTGGGGGTCTCCTGGATGTATATAGTAAGTTTATTAACCATATAATATAAAAATACAAAGAGACATTGTAAAAGTGAAACTAATTAACTTAGAGTTAATACTTAAAGATAAGGTTAATATAAGTACCCAAACCTGTCTAAATTCTATTGGTTGAGTTTTTTTCGACTTATCCCCACCATAACCTTTGAATAATAAACTTTGGAGCCATTATAAACCGAATATGAATTTATTATAAATTAATATTTCTAGATTTTCCAAAGGTTCCCCTCACCCCTCTTATAAAAGGGCACTCCTCCTTATCATTTATTCACACCTTTAAAGCCTTTTGATTCGGCCAAAATCTGCCCAAATACTCTCTCAACTTCCCTCACTACAACCTAGAGGCCTTAGTTTGATCAGAAAGCCAACATAAGGAGCCCTTTTGATCAATTCAAAAGGAAGAACCCGAAGAAGAGGTAATCTTTTAACCACCCTTTTCCAAGTTATTTTCTTCTTCCACTTCTTCTTTCTTTATTATTACCATTCTAAAATAATAAGTCTAGTATCATATATATACTGTGATGTTATTATAAATATGGTACAACCATATTCAGTATTCTATCCACCCTTTGAATAACATGTCACCATACGTGTGTACGTACGACTTACCGTCTCCACATCGTGGTGTAAGTGTTATTCAATATATTATTATTTGGATCGGTATAATAATGATGTGTAACTCATATAAATAATAAATATTACATGTTAATGATTCTGTATATATTATATACCATCATTTTATATATTATTTTAATATCAAAAGAATGATATTGTCGCTCGTGCGTACGTACGGACTACCGTCTCCACGAACGCGATGAGATTCATTCTCCATCGTATCCATTCAAGTATAATTCTCATTTGATGATTAATAATAGTATCTAAGGACTTGAAATAATTCTGGATATGATTAAGATACAACCTATCCATTACAATCATGGCTTACGTAACAAAACATATAAAAGAAAACGAGTAAGTTAACACCCGAAACAACGATAATACCAAGATATTATTAACAAATGAATGTTAAAAGATCATATATGATATCATATTAATGTATATGATTCTTGTATAATTTAATAACAATTATTTCACCATTATACAGGAGGTTAACCTACCCCAACCAAGGAAAATTACATGGTAAGGGTTTATTTCACAATCTCTTCATTATCTGAGGTTGTTTATACGTAATAATCTACTGGGATCTCTTTATCATCCACATCCATGTTTCATAAAAATGTATTTCAAAACATTTTTAATATTTACAAGAATATGGGTTAAAGTCATTTATAAACTTGTTTGACTTTTTATAAGAGTTTTATAAAGGAATCTCTCCGTCATTTTCCAAAAAAGGAGCTTTTTAACCTTTTCGACAGAATTAAGGTAAGAATGTTTTTTTTAACTAATACAGCGGGTACGGTTATTTTCCGATGTTATAAAATCATCGAAGCTTCCCTTACAAGCTTATAAGAATATTTTCAAAGAAAATGTTTTATTTCATAAATATAAGACTCTTAAATGATTTCAAAATAGAAAGAGATATTTCTCTAAAAAGAGTTTTGATTTCATCTATGTCAACATCCTTTGATGGATTTTACGCTTATTTGAAGTTGATTTATTATGATAAAAAACATCTATATTTTATTGAAGGTTTTGTGATATGTTTGACTGTGGATGTGCTATTTTTATACCATTCATAGTTTATGGTGAAAGTATTGACATTTCATATGCCAGTTTTAATACGAATGTTTATGTTATGTTTGAACCTTTTCATATGGGAATGCATTGGACTTAATATGTGATGGGTGGAGCCCGCTATAGCTCCTCAATGCATCGGTAGGTCTCATGAGACAAACTAGTGTCTTGGCACAAGGCCTTGACAAAATATTTTTTGTAGTCTTGGCACGAGGCCTTGGCTATGTGGTTATGATAGTCTGGCATTATGCATTCCATCATTATGAAAGTGGTTATTGATATTGCATGTGATTATTCGATTAATAGAATATCCATGTGAATAAGTAAATGGAATTATTTCATTTTACTTTTTCCATACCATGTTGAATTTCAAGTTTAAAAGGCTTTTGTTTTAGTTATACATTTCCTTAAATGTTTATGCTTATTTTTGAAAGTTTACGCTATATTGTTATCTTTACTGGTCATTTGAGCTCACCCCTTTTCTATGTTTTATTTTTCCCAGGATGTGAAGAAGCAAGTTATGAATGACCTGCAGGAATTTTATGCGGGGGATATGAGTGTGGAATATGGAGACTATTTTTTTTAGTTGTTTTTAACTTTATGATGTAATGTAAAACTTTATGAATATATCTAGTATTTCTAGGGCTACTAAAACAATCGTTCTTTCGAGATTTGATCTTTCTTGTGATCATGCCAATGTTATGTAATAATGCACCGACTCTGGGTAACTGGGGTCGGGGCGTTACAGTTGGTATCAGAGTAATTTCAGTACAAACCTAGGAAGCTAGATTTAGATAAACTCTGATTAGAGCACGTAGACCTAAGATGAACTTTGAGGATTATTATAGAAGAACTTCCTAGAATTTTGGTATTGTAGTGATTTTTTGAGTTTTCTGAGCAATACATCCATGTCTGGATACGAGCAGGTAGAGGCGGCTCTGGCACAAATGTACCTAGGGGTAAAACCCGAAAACACCGCTTTGAGCTAGACTCGAACGGGAACTGGTGCACGACAACAGGCCTTGCTGCACTCTTGGTTACGACACTCCCGGGGGATATGCTTAGGATAAATCTCATTTTCTTTACAAATCATCATGAAGGGTTTATGAGTATATAATTCCTCAAAGAAAACATTTTTATGATTATGGATTATATCCATAAATAGTTCAGTTTATGTTAAGTGTTTTATAAGTATGGGATTATGTATTTTGATTCATAAATTGATCTAGTTTATACCATTGTTTAGAAACGGCGCCTAGTGGAAGAAATGGAAACCGTATCAATGTACGCACTCCATGTAGGGATTTCCCTCCTGCTCAAGATAATTATAGTGGAGCTGGTGATGCAACTGGTGCCGATCAGCTAATCACCATACTGGGACAACTCACTCAATTTATGAATAATAACCTTACCCGTATGGAGCACCCTGATCCGCAGCGAAGAGGATCAATGTTAGATCGATTCATGAGGCAACAACCACCAACGTTCAATTGGAGTACAAATCCTTTAGTAGTTGAGCAATGGATATTTTCCTTAGAGAAAATATTTCATGCACTGGGGAGTAGTGAAAGGGAAAAAGTTATCATGGCAGTTTACCGCCTCACTAGAGATGCTGATCAATGGTGGTCATTGATTCAAAATACGAAGGAAGATGATTAAGTATCAAATATGGAATGGAGGGAGTTCAAAGATCTATTTTTAGAAAACTACTTTCCTCGCGACCATCGAGAAGATATGGAAAGGCAATTTCTGAGTCTGAGATAGAAGGAGGATGAGAATGTCACAAAGTATGAGGCTAACTTTACAAGGTTAGAAAGGTATGCTGGAGATTATATACGTAACCTAATAAGTAAGATTGATCATTTCTTTGATGGGTTAAAACCATTTCTCCGTCGAGCATTAGTCTCACATTCCATCTCGTCGTACGAAGACATTGTATCATGTGCTATCAAGACCGAAAAGGAATTCTCTAAGTCTTATGACTTTAAAGAAAAGAATGAGAAGAAGAGACCTACTTATCAATCTGGGAATGGAAATAAGGGGAAGAGGGGAAAGGTTGAATATCCATCCAGTGGTAAATGTGGGAAGAAACAACTCGGTACTTGCTTAAAGGGAACGGGAGTCTGTTACAAGTGTGGTGAAAAAGGCCACCAAGCTCGTGATTGCAAGGGAAAGAAGGAAGACACCATCGTTTAGTGCTACAATTGCAGGGAGATGGGGCATTAGGCAAATGAATATCCTATGCTTCAGAAGAACTTACCTCAGAAAAGGCCAAGGGATCAAGGCCAAGCTTATGCTATCACTACTGCTGAGGTAGAAGCTCCGAAAGACGGGGTGGCATGTAATTTAATGGTTTCCTCAAGTTTAGAAAATGCATTATTTGATTCTGGATCATCGCATTGTTTCATATCTTCCCAGTTTGCTAAGAAAATTAGATATTTCCAATTTGATTTAACAAGGGAGTTGTCAATTAAAACTCCTAAGGGAAGTATCATTGCAACAAAGTTTTGTGAATCAGTCCCCATTAGAGCACATAAATGTTTTTTATCTTCTAATCTCATCTTCATACCTATGATTGAGTTTGATATAATCCTTGGTATGTACTGGCTTTCGAACTATGATGCGAAGATTTATTGTAAGAAGAAAGAGGTTACGATTCTTGAAGATAATGATAAGGAACACCTTATATTTAGAGCAGAATCGTCACCACCTAATTCTTATTTAGATCCACCCCTAGTAGCTCAACTAAATTCAATTATTAGGGAGGAATAGAATGAAATAATTGTGGGTGAGGAAAGGAATGTTCAAATATAGGATGTACCTGTTGTGAAAGAATTTGTAGATGTATTTCCGGAAGATTTACCTGGACATCCTCTAGAGCTAGAAGTTGAGTTTTCCATTGATTTAATTCCTGGATCAAGGCCTATATCGAAGACCGCTTATATAATGGCCACTGTAGAATTAGTTGAACTAAAGAAAGAAATAGAGGAATTGAGTAATAAGGGATTTATTGGCCCTAGTGTTCCTCCATGGGGAGCCCCTGTTCTTTTTTTTAAAAAGAAAGATGGATCTATGAGGTTATGTATCGATTACAGGGATATCAATGATATAATAATAAAGAACAAGTATCCCCTACCTCGAATTGATGATTTATTTGACCAACTACATGGAGCTCAATAATTTTCAAAGATTGACCTTCGATCTGGATACCATCAGTTGTGTGTGAAGAAGGAAGACATTCCGAAGATAGCATTTCGAACCAGGTATGGGCATTACGAGTTTACTGTAATGCCTTTGGGATTGACTAATGCACCCTCTGTATTCATGGATCTGATGAATAGAGTTTTCATGGAGTATCTCGATGAATTTGTGGTGGTATTTATTGATGATATCTTGGTATACTCTAAATCTACGAAGATCATGAAAATCACTTGCTCATTATCTTGAAGACTCTGAGAAGACATGAATTATATGGGAAGTTTAGCAAGTGTGAATTCTGGCTTCAGGAGACTTCTTTTCTTGGCCATATTGTCTCTAAATATGGAATCTCTGTTGATCCTTCTATGACTAAGGGAATCCAAGAATGGCCAGCACCGACGAGTATAACTAAGGTACATAGTTTTATTGGTTTGGCAGGTTATTATCGACGTTTCGTCCAGAATTTTGCCTGATTGGCTAACCCATTAACGAAGCTCACACGTAAAGGGGTTAAATTTGTTTGGACAAAAGAGTGTGAAGAATGTTTCTAAGAACTGAAGAGAAGATTAGTCAATGCTCCTATATTGACTCTACCATCGGGGAATGATGGGTTTGTTATTTATAGTGATGCATCGAAGAAAGGACTTGGTTGTGTCCTTATGCAGAATGATAGGTTTATTGCCTATGCATCACGACAGTTGAAAATTCAGGAACAAAACTATCCTACTCATGATCTCAAGTTAGCAACTATGATATTTTCTTTTAA
This sequence comes from Viscum album, assembly GCA_963277665.1. Lineage (NCBI taxonomy): Eukaryota > Viridiplantae > Streptophyta > Magnoliopsida > Santalales > Viscaceae > Viscum > Viscum album. The sequence goes on along the minus strand of OY728161.1, from coordinate 457,577,944 downwards.
GATATGGAGGCACTACATCTATGGTGAAAAATGTGAGATTTATACTGATCACAAGAGTTTGAAGTATATTTTATCACAAAAAGAAACCAACATGAGGCAAAGGAGATGGCTTGAATTACTCAAGGATTATGATTGCACGATACACTACCACCCAGGGAAGGAAAATAATGTGGCAGATGCTTTGAGAAAAAAATATCATGATGTTTTAAACAATATGAGAATTGAAAGGGATCTGATTTTCATGGATCTAGTGAAGATGGACATGGGAATAACCAGGGAAGGAGAAACATCAATGATTTTTCAAATGGTTTCCACACCATCTTTACTAGAAAGGATTAAGAGTTCTCAGACTAATGATGGATAATTTCAAAAGAATATTAAAGCTGTCAATGATGGGAGACTGAGAGACTTTGTGTATGAAGATGGAATTTTGAAATTCGGGAAGAGACTTTGTGTTCCCGATATACCTGATCTAAAAAGGGAATTGATGGATGATGCTCATAGTTCCAATTTCTCTATACACCCTCGGAGCACCAAAATGTATAGAGATTTGAAGGAACATTTTTGGTGGGACTACATGAAGAGGGAGATTGCTGATTTTGTTTTAAGATGTATGGTTTTTCAACAAGTGAAAGCTGGAAGGCAACATCCTGGAAGAGTCATGCAACCTCTTCCCATACCGGAGGGGAAATGGGAAAATATTACGATGGACTTTTTCATGGGGCTACAAAAGACTCTTAGAAGGAATGATGCAATATGGGTTATTGTTAATCGTCTCACCAAGTCAACACATTCTCATGCTATAAGATAAGATCTACCCCTGGAACGTCTAGCAAGACTATATATTAATGAAGTTGTGAGACTTCATGGAGTACCCCTATCAATTGTTTCTGATCGTGATCCCCGTTTTACTTCAAGATTCTGGAAAAGTCTTCAGAAATACCTGGATACTGAACTTCATTTGAGCACTGCTTACCACCCTCAGACAGACGGACAATCAGAACGGACTATTCAAACCATAGAAGACATGTTGAGATCTTGCTCACTTGACTTTCAGGGTATGTGGGATCAGTATTTACCTCTGATAGAATTTTCCTATAACAATAGCTTCCATTCGAGTATTCAGATGGCACCGTATGAAGCGTTATACGGAAAGAGATGTCGCACAACAACCTATTGGGATGACGTAGGTGAAAGAAAACTTGTAGGTCTAGAACTGGTGGAGGAAACGATGGAAAAGTTGAAGGTAATCCAAAATCACATCAAAGTAGCTCAAAGTAGGCAGAAGAGCTATACCGATAATCGAAAGAAGGATTTGTAATTTCAAGTAGATGATCATGTTTTTCTGAAGGTATCTCCTTGGAAGGGAGTCATACGTTTTGGTAAGAAAGGTAAATTTAGTCCCAGGTACATCGGACCTTTCGAAATTCTAGAACGAATTGGGGTTGTAGCTTTCTGATTGGCAATGCCGCCAAGTCTCTCCAAAGTTCACGATGTTTTCCACGTATCTCTGTTGAGGAAATACATGCCTGACCCAATGCATATACTCACCTATGAGGAGTTAGAACTGGAACCTGATCTGTCTTATTGCGAAGAGCCCGTCAGGATTCTTGATATGAGAGAACAAGTACTGAGAAACCGGAAGACGCATCTGGTAAAAGTTTTGTGGAGAAACCATAAGATGGAAGAGGCAACGTGGGAACCCGAGGGACTTATAATGAAGAACCACCCGAGTCTTTTCATGCGGTAGTATTCTGGAAATATTGAGGACGAAATTATTTGAAGGATGGGAGAATGTAACACCCCAAGCTTCTACGGTACGCTTCTCTTTGAATAATGTGATAGCGTGTGTTGTACGCAACATCGAGTTCTAACACACCACAACCAATCAAACTAGCCATTATGAATAGTAATACCTAATTTTTGAAATTATATATATTTATATTTCAATATGGACTTCATTTCTGGTTTCGGAATATCGAAATTATCCTAAGATGATTTTTTGGTATTTTTCTGAGAACTTCCAATTTTTATGAATAGTGAAAAATACTTAAAAACAACTTTTTTAATAAAAATAATTTATAGTGATAAATTATATTATTTAGTTGTTTTATACTATAATTAGAATATATTTTTACCATTTTATCCAATGGTGTTCATTATAATTAATTTCACTTTGAAATTGGACATAAACAATTGTCAATATTTTGATATATATTGTTTCTTAAAAACACGCTATTTGTTGTAACAGCGGGAATTAATTATAAAATTAATTAATGCAACTTATATGTATGGAATTTTGTAAAATAGACATCATTTTTGGATTCGGAATATCAATTATAGCTTAGGGTGAAATTTTGGCATTGTTCTGAAAAACTTCAATTTTTGATGAATAGTGAAACTACTAAGTGGTAGTTAAAAAACTGAATTTTTTCATAAAACTTAATTTTACCGCTTCTGTGAATGGAATTTCGAAAATCCGAGAGACACGGTTAATATGAAGAAGTAAAATGTGGTTCAATGAGATGAAAATAATTTTTGGTGAATAGTAACTTTTTACTTTTATTTACCACGGTTAAAAGTAAATACTGTAATTAAGGGTAAAAATGATATTAATATTACCCTAACACATGTCCTAATTCTATTGGAAAAGTTTATCTCGACCAAAAACAACCTTAGGAATAAAATATTATCATTTAGGTCCACTTGGATTAGATTAGGACATTTATTATTATTTAATTTAAAGAAGAGTTAATAGAGTTTAAATCAATGTTTATTTACTAAAACATTTTTAATATAGGGATATACATAAGATAAATTCGATTGTAAATATTCATTAGAAATATTAAAATATTTCCTACATAATGATATTTTATTTATAATTTTTAGACATTAAATAATTTAATTTATTTATGACACAATGATGATGCAGTAATTACCATAATAGTGAAAATTTTAAATAATTGATATTATAAATACCCAAATAAATATAATTTGAGACTTTTAATGAATTAAACTAATTTCCTAGGATAATATGACATATTAGGATTGATTTAATTAACTTTTTTGAAGTAATCATGTTGTTATGAGTTTCAAAAAATCAACTATTGTATAGTGTCAAAATTGACATAAAAGAGTTGTTAAAAAAATATTATATTATTAATTGATATTAAATTCCTAAAAATCTAAGGTTCGGCCAAGAGACTTATATCAGGATAGTTATATCATTAATGGACCACTTAGTGGTTGCCCGGATGTATATAGTAAGTTTATTAACCATATAATATAAAAATACAAAGAGACATTGTAAAAGTGAAACTAATTAACTTAGAGTTAATACTTAATGATAAGGTTAATATAAGTACCCAAACCAATCTAAATTCTATTGGTTGAGTTTTTTTCGACCTATCCCCACCTTAACCTTTGAATAATCAACTTTGGAGCCATTAGAAACCGAATATAAATTTATTATAAATTAATATTTCTAGATTTTCCAAAGGTTCCCCTCACCCCTCTTATAAAAGGGCACTCCTCCTTCTCATTTATTCACACCTTCAAAGCCTTTTGGTTCGGCCAAACTCTGCCCAAATACTTTCTAAACTTTCCTAACTATAGCCTAGAGGCCTTACTTTGATCAGAAAGCCAACCTATGGAGCCCTTTTGATCAAATAAAAAGGAAGAACCCGAAGAAGAGGTAATGTTTTCACCACCCTCTTCCAAGTTCTTTTCTTCTTCCACTTCATCTTTCTTTGTTATTACCATTCTAAAATAATAACTCCAGTATCATATATATACTATGATGCTATTATAAATATGGTACAACCATATTTAGTATTCTATCGACCCTTTGAATAACATGTCACCATACGTGCGTACGTACGGCTTACCGTCTCCACGTCGTGGTGTAAGTGTTATTCAATATAATATTATTTGGATGGGTATAATAATGATGTTTAACTCATGTAAATAATTAATATTACATGTTAATGATTCTGTATATATGATATACCATCCTTTTATATATTATTTTAATATCAAAATAATGATATTGTCGCTCGTGCGTACGTACGGACTACCGTCTCCACGAACGCGATGAGATTCATTCTCCATCGTATCCATTCAAGTATAATTCTCATTTGATGATTAATAATAGTATATAAGGACTTGATATAATTATGGATATGATTTAGATACAACCTATCCATTACAAACATGGCTTACGTAACAAAACATATAAAAGAAAATGAGTAAGTTAACACCCGAAACAACGATAATACTAAGATATTATTAACAAATCAATGTTAAAAGATCATATATGATATCATATTAATGTATATGATTCTTGTATAATTTAATAACAATTATTTCACCATTATACATGAGGTTAACCTACCCCAACCATGTAAAATTACAAGGTAAGGGTTTATTTCACAATCTCTTCATTATCTGAGGTTGTTTATATGTAATAATCTACTGGGATCTCTTTATCATCCACATCCATGTTTCTTAAAAATGTATTTCAATTTTTTTTTACTATTTACAAGAATATGGTTTAAAGTCATTTATACCCTTGTTTGACTTTTTATAAGAGTTTTATAATGGAATATTTCCGTCGTTTTCCAAACAAGGTGCTTTTTAACCTTTTCGACAGAATTAAGGTAAGAATGTTTTTTTAACTTATACGGCGGGTGCGGTTATTTTCCGCTGTTATAAAATCGTCGAAGCTTCCCTTACAAGATTATAAGAAAATTTTCAAAGAAAATGTTTTATTTCATAAAAATAAGACTCTTAAATGATTTCAAAATAGAAAGAGATATTTCTCTAAAAAGAGTTTTGATTTCAACTATGTCAACATCCTTTGATGGATTTTACGCTTATTTGAAGTTGATTTATTATGATACAAAACTTCTATATTGTATTGAAGGTTTTGTGATATGTTTGACTGTGGATGTGCTATTTTTATACCGTTCATAGTTTATGGTGAAAATATTGACATTTCGTATTCTAGTTTTAATACGAATGTTTATGTTATGTTTGAACCTTTTCATATGGGAATGCATTGGACTTAATATGTGACGGGTGGAGCCCGCTATAGCTCCTCGATGCATCGGTAGGTCTCATGAGACAAACTATTGTCTTGGCACAACGCCTTGACAAAATCTTATTTGTAGTCTTGGCACGAGGCCTTGGCTATGTGGTTATGAGAGTCTGGCATTATGCATTCCATCATTATGAAAGTGGTTATTGATATTGCATGTGATTATTCGATTAGTAGAATATCCATGTTAATAACTAAATGGAATTATTTCATTTTACTTTTTCCATACCATGTTGAAGTTCAAGTTTAAAAGGCTTTTGTTTTAGTTATACATTGCCTTAAATGTTTATGCTTATTTTTGAAAGTTTCCGCTATATTGTTATCCTTACTGGGCATTTGAGATCAGCCCTTTTCTATGTTTTATTTTTCCCAGGATGTGAAGAAGTAAGTTATGAATGACCTGCAGGGATTTTATGCTGGGGATATGAGTGTGGAATATGGAGACTATGTTTTTGTAGTAGTTTTTCACTTTATGATGTAATGTAAAACTTTATGAATATATCTAGTGTTTCCAAGGCTACTAAACCAATCAGTCTTTCGAGATTTGATCTTTTTGTGATCATGCCAATGTTATGTAATAATTCACCGACTCTAGGTAACTGGGGTCGGGCGTTACATACCATTTAACCATGGTAAATAAAATATTTACCGAAGTAATTATTCAAAATTTCTAAAAATAAGTTTTATATATTTACACAATTTGGAAATTCTGATTCGAAATATGGAATCAATTTTTCAATATTCAAAACACTAAAGTGGCAGAAATGAGATTAAAATTAATTCCGACTTTCAAAACAAAAAGCTTGTTTTTAGGAAATAATAACTATCAAAAGATTGGCACTTTCTTATGTCCAGTTTAAATGTAAAATTATGTCCAATGACAAAAATTGAACTAAATTGTAAAAATATAATATAAATATAAATTAGAACCATTAAAATTCATAATTTATCACTATCACTTATTTCAATTAAAAAGTTTCCATTTAATAAATTTTTTGTAATTTTCAATATTCATCAAAATATGAACGTTATCAGAAAAGTACCAAAAATTCACCCTAAGCTAATATTGATATTCTGAATCCAAAAAAAGCTAATTTTGAAAGATAAAATGTATAAAATTTCAAAAAGTGGTTATTACTATTTATAATGGCTAGTTTCATTGGTTGTGGTGTGTGTTAGAGATTGAAGTTGCGTACAACACACGCTATTGTATTATTCAAAGAGAAACATACCGTGGAATCTTGGGGTCTTACAGGCAAATCCAGAATTAAAGGGATCTATAGGTTATTGATTTTCATTAATTCCATAATTCATTAATTATAGTAATTTTAATATTAAATAGTAAATAAATTATACTATTGTATATTTATATATATAAATATATAAAGAAAACAATTTATAAATATACACATAAAAACAAGAAAACCAATCTAGTCCAAATGTGATAAGGGGTATAAATCTATTCTATTTTACCCAGGGTCAAAATCATTACCCACTTTAACACCATTTTCCTATTCCTAAAAAACAAAGAGGTGTTAAGGAGGGTTAAAACATGATTTGTTGGTTTTAAAAAAAATAAACTAGGATTTCTTTATTTTTTTTACAAAATGTATATAAAAGACACACATGATGTTGAATATAAAGAAATCACCATAAATTCATTTGAAAATATGTAGTGTTTAAAATAGGTAAATAACATCATGTAATAATTTTACAACATTAGAACATAAATAAACTAATTTTGTGCATTATTATCCTCAAAATTCTACAACAATATAATAAGAATCATAAGACTGACACGGTCGCCGAACATCTTAACTCTTATACACCGACCCATACCCACCACTGCATTCCCAAATGATATTATCGACCTACAGTAACACTCACCTACATTGAAAATTATTGATGAATTTCTACATTGAATAGTGTATGTCAGTCATGTGATGAACTAGCTAATGGGGAAATGTGCTTCCTTGAGTTGGACCAATTATGTGAGTCTCTTGAAACACTATGACAAAACATCTTATATATATATATATATATTCCTATTTTTATTCATTATTAGGAATCAAATTTCTTCATGTGGAATAAGAAATATTCCAAGAATCACATGAAACATATAATATCTAGGATATAGTATCACAATATTCAAATAATTATTCCATTATTCATCATTTGTTATATATCATATTAAAAAATTGACTGAACATTAACTTAATCTTTATATATTTCTAAAAAATACATCCAATAAACTCATGGTTGAAAAATCCACAATTATTATTTTTTATAATATCAATTAATAACCGAATCCATCTCTCTAATCCAAACCCATTATCTATAAAAATAAAAAGGGGATTTTTTATTTTCTCTGTCGAGTGGTATCAGTTCAATTTTTCCTCAGACTTATTTATAAAAACATCACTGTGCCATATTTAATAAGATTATTCATCCCCTTACCAATCATTTTTGAATGAATGATTTGTATATACTATTCTACTCATTAATTATTTTCTTCAATCCCATAGAAAATTAAATATATTTGATCTTCGTTCAAATTCAATTCTTCTTTTCAACATAAAATTCATTTAAATATTTTATGTTTCAATCCATTTAAACTCCATTCAGTTAATCTCTATTTTTAAAAGACCTACCAACATTATTAATGAGCTACATACTAGATTAAGAAACAATATTAAATGTTAATAATGTCAATGCAATCCATGTTTGTTGCTATTATTACAGAAACAATATTTATTCTTTATAAATAAAATACTACTTTATCTTCATGGAAAAATTAAAAAATATTTAATATTTAAAAATTAATACACATTTGGGAGGAATATACCACGTGAAGACCCAATTTATGCCACTAATTAATTCCAAAAATTTGATACTAATTGAAATCAATAACATCCAAATTCTCCTCTATGCAACATTCTTCCAAATGAGGCTCAACAATGATTGCATGATAATCTTTAACTACCCCATATTGTGTGAAACTCCTAACATTATCTATTGGAATTATCATCATCATGGGAATGAATTTTCATATGTGAATTCCTTGATACAATTATTTTTCATTGTAGCTTCTAGATATAGTTAAAATAAATTTTGATATTTCTAGCATTTATGTTTATAATAAATAAACACACGATATTAACTTTTTATACATGTCTATTTTTATATATCAAAACCATTGGAAAAAAATTATTCATAATAGGGCTAACATCAATTTTTCTCTTCAAAATTATTTTGTATACCCTATATACACCATAATTGTAGAATTTACAAATATATTTCATCACTATTTATTTATCCTTAAATTTCTAATCTTCACACCATTATCATTTGAATTCAGTGAATGAATATAATTCTTAAATTAATGCAAATATAGTGAATATCCACCAAATATTTTTTCTCCTCATACATTACTCTATAGATAAAAATTAAAAATAAATTTCTATGGGGAGAAGGATACCTACATTATCCTTAATATGATGAGTCTGGATGGTCTTTATAGACCAAAACATCTTATCTAATTTTATTCCATGTATCTCTTTGAATAAAACCATTTAAGTAATCTTATTTATGAGTTTATTCATATGTATATTTATTTAATGTATAAACTCTACATTACATGAAATGATTATTTTTCCAGGAAATTTATTATCCATGAATGATTTTTCATAGTATGATTGAAACCACTTAAAAAAATTTCTACTTATCATCCATGCATGTCATATGACTTTCATCTTCTTTTTCTGTGTATACAATTATTCAACATCTTCTTTAACGTTTCATTATACATATTTATTGTGAGATAAACTTATTTATTTTTTCATAATTTCAAAATTTACTTTATTCATCTCCAGGAAAGATTATAGTTATAATACTATTTAGGGAATAACATAATAATGTTTTTCGTTCTTTAAAAAAACATTCCATGACATAGATCGTATTTTTACATGAGAAAAATTTATTTTATTAAATACTTTTTAACACCTCCATAAAATGCTAAAATTGTTATTTCAGTTAGATTAGTTCCCCATGTCATAAATATTTTGAATTAGGTTATGTCGGTCTTAAATAGTGGAGTTCAAGTGCATCTTTTTTATGAAAACTACCACATACAAGTATGAGAGACCCCAAACTAGAAAATAAGAATTCATTCCCCTAATTATACCCCAAATATGTAAGGAAATATGAAAACATATTCACCTTTTACCAAGTATAACTAAGGACACATGTGAATCATGTAATAATTTCAATCTGGGAATGAGGTAAGTCATGGTCCATGGAGATTGATGATCCCATATAAAAAACCATGGATAATAGTCTATTCCATTTCCATCAACTCCAACTTGATGTAATGTAAACGTCAGAACCCAATAACCTTTATCATCTTATAGGCCTCCACCATAAGAGAGTCTCACTACCCATAAACATTATTGAATGCTATAATCAACCCCCATTAATGTCCACAATCCACCCCTCCCCCCACCAGATCCAAGAAATACATGATCCATTTACATTGAGTTTAAATCAAATGATTGGGAGATTCCATCCCTCCTACATCCAATATATGATTACATTATTGGAAGTGTATGTTTTTGAATTTCTAGCTATGATATTTCATGATAAGGATGAACAATCCCATATTTTGACAAGAGGGACATGTTATTCCATCCTTATTTTGGTTTTAAGTAGTATTTCGAGTCATTAACTAGTAATGCCTCCATGTAAGATTTTGTTCATTGTACTCATGATCCTCCAAAAACCTACAGCAAGGAGTAATGCCCTCACCATCCATTCCGATGAAATATTCTCAATCCCCATAGTACATTCTTGATGAATAGAGTCTTTTTGTTGAATCTATCTCCTATCTTGATGAACTCACCCAGGACGGTCCATATCCCATCCACCCAATCAATCTCAAATAATATATGATCTATGAATTCATCATTATGATTCTTGCATCACAAACATTTAGAATCCATCATGATTAATTTTTTATATCCTTCTTATCAATAATAATGGATTGGTTATGTATATTCCACACCATGGTGTTGAATTTAATGGGAAAATCTTTGCACCATATGGTTTCATTCAACTCATATTTCACACCATAAACATAGTCCCTGAGTGGTATCCATTAGATGAAAACACACCAAAAGACTATCACATAAAGATGCATTTGTCCAGTTCATTTTTCATATTAATACTATCGAAGTCCATAACAAGATGTCGGTCGAGGATGGAATGAATGAAATGCTTGGACACACTTTCTTGGGAGAAGGTGATATCTAGGGTTGAACATTTAGGAAAACCGAGTACTGATCCGAACCAATTGTTATTCCAGAAATTAATATCTCCACAACCCACATTTCATTTTGAATTACTCTCAATCATTGGTAAATGGATACAAAACATGATCCACTATCAATATGTTCTCCCTTACTCTATCCATTTTCATTACATATTATATAGGGATGAATTTGTCCCAAAGAGAGTTATAAATAAGTAAATCCCATTTAAGTTTAGTTTGCACAATCTGTATTTCTTCCATGATAATATTGAGATTTATGCAACCATCACCCACCCCCAGTTAATTGTTTCCCTTGAATCCCAGAGATATATTCCACTAGAATGAGAATCCGTGATGAATCCTATCATAACGTTTTCAATGATATTAAAAACCATATTTGGTACATTTAGCAATAGCACCACATTCATAGGAATAAAAGAATAATCATAGATTACAAGAATAATTCTCCACCAAAGGAAAGAAATTTATTCATCTAATTTTCAATAAGATTAGTGACTTTATCAATTGTCCCATCAAAATAGTAAATATGAACCCCTCTAGGCATGATAGGATCCCCATGTTATTCCATGGGATGGTTTTAATTTTCAATCCTAGGCCAACCTTAATCCTCATTAACTACCTTTATAAACTCAATTTTTAAATGAATACACTACTCTTGTCCCGTTTGATGGATTATATACTCCACTTAGAATATTGTTTCATAATTTTGCTAAATTATCATATTTTATAACGATTTCCCTTAAAGTAAAATATGATGTCATGGAGAAAAAGATATTAGAGATGTCATTAGTATTATATATATTATGGTAGAGACAATGGTTTACTCTTAAATTATTCCCCTCATGATATCTATTGATTGGGTCTTAAACTAAGTTGAATTGAATAGGAGATTGGGTATCTCCTCGTATTAGTAAATGGGTGGATTTAAAGAATTCTCACTTATTCCCTAGGAAGAAAATAACCAGCCATGATGACCTAAAAGATTCAAATAGTAGACCCATCACCCTGATGGATAAACCCATGATATTAAACACTTTGATGGTGAAACTCTTTTCTATTTTATCATAGGATCTATGAATATCATCATTAATCACAACATTGGATCTCTGTGAATTTTTTATTATATACTTGACCATTTCATGGACCATGGCTACAGCCGACAAAGTTGATATTCCTTTGATAAAACCCTTATAATTATCCAAGAACCATTAAGGGTGATTCAACATGAGTCATCTATTAATAATGTCTTCAATGAACATTCATGGGATGTTACATATGATTTATTTCCTATAGTGATTGAGTAAATAGGCATACTTTACCTTTGGAATGAGGATCAATGTCGAAAGATAAGAATCACTTATAAAAATCCCACCTCTAAAGATACACTAAATGACTCCAAGTAGATCTTCTTTCACAGAATACAACAAGGTTATCTAAAATGAACCCAATAAGCAATTTTATCCCATCATAATCTCTATATTAAGGGTCCAAACTGCATCCCAGATCTCTGATTCCTCCAGTATGTTTTTATAAAATCAATTAATGAAATTGGAAACCAACATTGGAATATTGTCGAATATGTTAGTTTCCTCACTCAAATTTCCACACTTCATACATGAGTTAGGATCATAAAGTAAAATTTTAAAATAATCATTAGCCATACATCATTATACCTCTATATTATATGTGAATGACATGTCTTCTAGAGGACTATTATTAATAACAGAACACTTTTTTCCCATGATTAATGCCTAAAAGAAGGTAGTATTCTTATTTCCCTCCCTTGGACAAGTCCCCCTAGAACTCTCTCAGATGGTAATTTCTTTGGTCAATAAGAATATAAGCTAACTGATTTCTAATTTTAACCTGTTTGAAAATTTTATCTCTTATATTTTGTATTCTATAATCCCCTTAACGTGACATATCTTGTCCTTAATCCCTTCCATGTTGATAAATTGATTAGTCCAGTTAATGTACCAATTTTGAATATCACCTTTTAGTTTCCATAGATTATTGTGCATGCCTATCCATATAATCTCATACATGTGTTTTATTCAGGACATTCAAACCATGGTACGAAAACTATTATAAAAATCCTAGTGATTTGAATAAAAAAAGATAATTTTTTCCACTGATCCTTGATCCAAATAAATGAGAAGGGTAGCATGGTCTATAAGATCCCACACTAGATGCTTGATCCTTGCACTCATAAAGGTTGATATTGCCTAATCATCTGTGAAGCATCATTCTAATCTTGATTAGGTTCTAGGATTATATTTTTTGGTTCTTACACCATGTGAATTTTTTTCATATAAAACCCAATTCTAGTAGACTATTATGAGTAGTGAAGGAAAAAAATCTTGTAAATAAATTTTTGGAACCACTCTACATCCCTCCTTCTCTGATGAGTTAAGGATGAAATTAACATCCCCTGAAAATCCAATAAAAATCCCTCAGAACAAAGCTGTACGGGTGTTCCAATGAGTCTTCCCTTTACATATCATTTCATTTTGAAAATAAAAAGGGGAAGATGAATTATATATTTCCCAAATTTATTTTGATGAATATATATTACCAAGATTCTCCCAAAAAATCCTTTAAAATATTGATCCTCTAAAAACCAATATATACTGGTCGATAGGTTCACCGTAAAAAAACCATAGAAGCAATTTCTCAAGGAAAAGCGAGAAATTATAGAAAAATACTCTTTATGGTAAATGATATTTTCCATGGAATCCAAAGAAAAGATAGAGATGTGATAAGAAAAATTCCATATTAACCCATTCCCCCGGTCTATATGCATATCAAATGATAATCAAGATCATTGATTTTGGGAGTGATTGGGTTTGGCTCTAGATGTCAAAGAGACTTTAGTTTTTCTAGAATATAAAATATGTTTACATTTAGCTCATGCCATAGAAAAAATACCACTAGAATGGGAGGGTTAGAGGACATAATCTTCCCTATATGAGTCTTGATTATCCTGAAACAATTAACTAATGAAGTTCAACATAACAAAAAATGAACATAAAGCAAGAGGAAAATATTCTTGATGAGTGTCCATCTCATGTATTAGAAGCTAAAGACCATACATTCAATTACAAGAAGAGTTAGTAAATTACATTGGAAACACTTGAACTGAGATGATCTTTTTTTAAGCTAATTTTATTTAGAAGCATTGCACAATAGTAGTGGGGATGACCTATTTGAAGAAACCTTGGTAATGAAAGATGATCCCACACATTCCAACTGATAAACATGGGGACCAAGAAATTGAGAACCAACCATAAGATATCCAAATAATCCTTCAAAATGATAGAATCTAGGATAAACCATCCACACAAGAAATAATGCACTTTTAGAAAAATGTAATTGGAAATTCTCCCAATATTTTTAATTTGGATTATTTCATCAAAATTTTAAACCCTTCTATTCATATCTCCTTCTATTCATAGGATTTTATTATTTGATATGACCATTTTAATTTATTTTCTTCTTAATATATTGAAGTTATACTATAGGAGTCCTTTTATCACTATTGTAATTTATTTCAACCATGAAAACACTCATGACATGATGAATCATTAAAAAATGTAGCTCAACAAATTAATTTTTTAATTGGAATCACTCTTATCTATTCTAGATGGTATGTCCTTATTTTTCTAAAATCCAATATTGATGTTAATTTTGATAGTAGATATGGATTTCCCATGAGTCCCCAAATAGTTTTTCTTCTCCCTAAAAATATCATGTTCCACATCATGCTTCACAATACATAGATCCTTCTATTATTTTGTTCTTTTATATTGTAAATATGATATATATTTTCTTTGGGTCTTTTTTAAACTTATACCAAAATTAATCATTAAAAATAATTATATATATTTCATGAAATATATCCATTTCCACACAAACCTTTAACTCAAGACTAAATTTTAAACTTACATCACATTTTTCTTTCATCTTTTTAAACCTATTTTAGACTATATATTAAAAATATTCTATGAGGGAAAAAATTATTATACATTAATCTATTATTAAATGATCTTAATATCTTAAGGATTTAAACACTCTAATTTGTTTCACCAATATATTACAACGTCACTATATGATGTGGTATCCACCATTCTTAAGGGGATCAGTTAGTCAAAAATCTGAATCATCATATTTTAGAAACTAATTCTCAAAATGAATAGAAGATGATATGAATAATGAATAAAATTATTATCACCTTAGTTGGAGAACAAAACTTCATGGAATTAATTTTGTCATTCATTCTCTAGACATTGGGAAGATGGAATTCCTCATAAATAGACATCAAAACTATATTTCTTTCTTCATATTGATATCTATAATTAATAGAGAAATCATGGTCCCATCAATTCAATAAAAATTCATCATCATAATGATATTTTACATTGGAACTGGATTCATTTATATATATTGAAAAACTAATCTATATCAACTAAGAAATCATGAATAATTGATGAAATATCCTTCACAGTATTTAAAAACAATAGTATCCATGTTAAAAAATATGAATAATAACTAAAAAATTAGTATTTGAAACTACTTGGTAGAACAGGAAAAGCCCTGGAGGGTTTAATAAAGGTGTTACCAATTCGAAAAAATATCAACTTTATGGTTTATATTTTATTTTTACGACCATTTTTACATTCTAAGATGAAAATTAATTCAACCAATTTTGTAATTCAGTTAGATACACATTATACACATGCATAAATCATATATGAGGGGTAAAAATATTTAATTGGAACTACCTAAAGTGAAAATAAAAGTAGAACACATTAAAATTGTGATGCTTTTTTCAAGGATGTAACAATCTATAATTGGGATATTATAAATTCGTAATGAATGGTTTACGATTGATACTATTCTTAAGGTAACATCTCTACACTTTTTCCCTTCTGTAGTGAGGAACATGTCTATTTATAGATTTGAAGGAATATCTACTATATTAATTTAGTGAATTCATTTCCTCTTCGATTCATAATATATTCTCATTAATCATCAATGATTGTTTCCTCCCTCTTAATTCAAACAAGATGGAAATAACACCACCAATGTGAGGGTGAGGTTTTACAACTCATAAAAACTATAGAAACATTTATCTAAATGATAATTATTTCAAACTATGTTATTATCCAATAAATAAAATATTCATTTGTCAGTACATATATCATGGATATTCCTTGGGATTTTTCTATTTATTCTGCTAACTTTGATGTCACCATAATATACATCGGTACAAACCTTACTACTTTTTTATTAAGAGATACAATAATGAAACGTTTACAATTTATGAAAATTATAACCTAAAAATATCCCAATATTTTTTTCTTATAACCCCACAGGAATATATTTTTCTATATCTATGTAGAAAAAATATATTTCAATACGTATAAACTCTATTATTTATTTATATATATCTATATAGTATTCATTATTCAGAAAAATATGTATATTAACTCAGCACTAAAACCCTAAAACTTCAATTTGTAACTCCGATCTCCCCACATCATCAAAGAACTAAATTACTGTAATTTGGATCAATGGAACTCTTTTCATTTACAGAACATCCTCAAGATAAATTTATTCACCCCTACATGAAACTATGTGATTTAACTATTTTTTTATGTTATACTATGTTCCCCATGATTTTATGATCAGGTAAATTTTCCATGAATGGATTTATATTTAAATTCCAAGTATCAATTCAAATAATACTCCATGATCTTCATTCTTCAATTAAGTAAAATATTTTTTTACCTCATTCACCTTTCAGTACAATATTATTTAATAATATTTACATTTATATTTCACATTTAAATAAACACTCTTTTAATTTTTTAAGATACAAAAGAAAATTTTTTCCAACATCATAGAATAAATCATGATGAAACGTACATTAAATTACCTTAAAAATTCCCAACATGAACATGTTGGATATAGTTTAAGGATAATTTTTTGAAAATTGTGCCTTTCTCTCGAGCATAGAGTCATTTTCTAGAATGTATTTTCATCTATGAAACATGAAACTATGTACAGCTCCATGATATCTTCACATGAGTCCACCATGGTTTACATTATGGCCATAAATGGATTCCATGTTATACATAGAACAAACCACACAACATAATGCCATGTTTCATGTTGTTCTCTTCAATTTTCATCCCATTTGGAGTTTTCACAACATTCAACATCACTAAAACACTCTCAACATCATATACAGACTCCACAATGAATATAGTATGACTCCCCATACATAAATAATATTTATCTAGAGTTCCAATTACATATATATTATTATTTCTAACGAACCCTTATTAACCGGAAACGTTGATGTTAAAGAGATAGGTTGTGAAGAGAGAGAATGAAAAGGGAGAATCAATGAAAAGAATGGTTATCAATATCATGGTGGTGGTCAAGGGTGGTGACCATCAAAAGAGCGGGATAAGATAGGTTACATAAATGTAGCGGAAGGAAGTGGGCATAACGGCCAATCAGGAACATGGAAGATTGGGTAGGGTGGTAGGATGGTGGACAAGATTATAGAAAAAATCCCTGGCGGTGGTGGTGAAAAGAACATACAGGATCTTGAGGGTAATCCTGGAGATGGGGGTGGGTTCACGGAGAAGGTGAAGTAGATAATCCCCAGGGGAGGAGCTGATCATAATGATAGGCATTATTATAATAGTAATAACTTCTAACTCCTTTGATTGATACCTTCTCATCTGAATGGATCAATGTTATGTTAGAGAGATGTGTATTTAAGTTTTATGAAGGTTACTTATATTGTTCTATGTTTTTTTTGTAATCAATGTGGTATGTGGTAGATAACCATTATGAAGATCATATTATCATCCCACATTTCCATAAAAATTCAATTAATCCTACAGAAGATCATCCTTCAATAATATATTTTCATATATGTTATTACTCATTTCATATAAATTCTATTTTTTATTCTCAAGTGAAAAAAACACTGATAATTAGAAAAATAATGTTTATTTTTTCCTAGGTACATGTTAATTTAAACCATATATTCATTATTCATTGTCTATATTTATAATTTATCATATTTAAAAATATCTTTAAATATAACTAGTCCTCAGAATTTCAATGTTCTTCCATTATTAGGATTAATTCATATGTTTAAAGATACTAATGAGAGACATCATGGTTTATTGACGTCCATAGTGTCTTGATTCATGCATGTTGAATAGGTTATAGGTTTGCGATGAAGGAAAAAATACATTCCGTTTAATATTATGGTCATTTAAATTAGGTGAATATTTTTATGTAATAGTTTTCCCACATTAAAACCTCCATCGAACACTAGTGTGGTTTATTATATTCAATGCCCAACAAGAATATCAATAAAAATATTTTTTCTAACCCACCCAATGAACATATAAACTCTTGTAATCTATCCTTCACATACATATGTTCTCTCACATGCTACTATCCACTCGGGGTTCCACTCATGGTTATGTTTTCACCTTGAATATTCATTGGAAGTAATTTTATAATATGGTTTCATCGGTGATGTGCCTCCTTGAGTTTGAATTGTTTTAAATTTATCTACAAAAACTTATCCAAAATTTCTATTCAATATCTCTATAATTTATACATTTTCATCATATTCTACGACCTAAATTCATTAATGGGTATCTTGAATTATCTATGTATCATATATAACACCTAAAAACAATGATAAAATATCAAACTATATAATTTAAAATGCCACTCGTCTTCACTATTCACATATCCTTATAAAACATACAATGAATATCCAATAACCCAATTTACATTATCAATAAACAAATCAAATAAACTCATCGTTTCAATAATTTTATTAAATATTCAAACATATGAGTTTTTAATATGTAAATGTTTTATTTGGGATACTCTATTTTTTTATATATAATCTATAAAATTGGGTTGAAATTATAATTTCCTGATTATATATTCCTAAACATTAGTATTTTTATTATTTAATGTATTGGGTAAAGAATATTTATGAGATAAATAAAATATTAATTCATTATTATGTATTAGAAACAAATTAATTAGTATTTTAATTGATTTTACACTTTGTGATATAAAATATTAAAATAAAAATGAAAATTTAGAAAAAAATAGATCTATGTCATGATTTTGTTTTATACATTGTGAGTACATTGAATTTAAATTCATTAACATGAGTTTTTTCAAAAAATACATTTAGGATGAATATTTATGTGTTAGTTCAGAAATTATACCTGTACGATTTCTATTATCTTGAGAATTTTTATTTACCTTCTCTATTTACTATATATCGATTTCTAATATTTGAAATAGTTTTTGAAATTTCATTGTGAATATTTAAATTAATTAATTCATTTTATTTGAAATTAATTGTTCCTTGTAAATATATTTATAGAATTTAATTTCAATATTTTGGATGTCATAAATCACTTTTGGATATAATTAAATTATTATTTTATACATTTTAGGTTATATAGTGTAAAAAAGAATTTTCAGAAATTGGATAATAACTACTTATGATTAATTTTATTAAAATTTTTTGTATATTAAATATTCATAATATAATTTTATTTTCCTATAAATTTATGGTATATATTATAGGGAGCATATGTGGATTGATTTAAATATATGAAAATTTTCGTAAAGCACAATCTATTATTACTAAAAATAAAATGGGGGTTTCCAATTTGTTTGGTATAATAAACATAGGGAACTGATTTTGTATCAAATTTGAAGTAAAATTATTGTATACAATATTTTTTATTGTGAAAGAAAAATAAATAAATTTTTACAGAAAAATGACGATTTATTAAAAAGAAAATATGTACTATTTGTGAAGTAATTTCTGTAGTATATAATGGTTTCATTTTTCTTGTCTATTTCACATGTTTCATTACATTAACCCATATATTTAAATACACATTTTTTAAAATAAATTTTTTACCAGAAGTATAATTAATATTATGTTTAAGAGTCATATTATATATATTCTATAAGAAAATTTTGTAATCATAAAAAACATGGATAAAAACATGAATGACTAATTACATTTCATTCAAGTGAGACATTATATATATATTTATTATCAAATCATGATTCAAATATTTTCAATATATATAAAATATGTAAATTATTATTATTATTTGAATATAAATAATTTTTTTAAATGTATATAAATAATTTTTATAGTTATTCATTTATAATTTATTTGCAATTCCTTGAGAATTTAAATAGAAATCACATAAATTTATCATAGAATGTATCATTTGAGTATATCAATTTATATGAGAATAATAATTTTAGATAAATGTATTTACAAAAAAAATCTTCTTTTATATACCTACATTATTTCCTTTTATTGGACAATCTTTGAAATGAGTTATTCTAAATTTTAATTATTCAGTTTTCAACATTTATATATATTTATTAAAAGATATTAGAATGATTTTATATTTATAGAAATTATTATTTCTATTTTTAAATAATAATCTCATTGATGAAGTTTATCTTTTATATAATCAAGTAAAACATTTAGTTTTGGAAACATACATTTCTCAATGAAATTCATTTAAGGGGTATTAATGAAGACATTCAGTATAAATATTTTCAAGTGAGTTTCTTCACTGGACATCTCATTGATAAAATGTTTTCTAGTGGGGAGATCATAATACCCCCAATGTTAGTTATATTGTAAAATTAGGAAATTGTTATTTAAAAATGATAAAAATGAAATTCTTAGAGACTTGGTGATATAAACTTACATTAAATAATGGATTTAGAAATTTGAAATACTCTAATTAATAAACTGAAAACATCTTTTAAAATTTATATAAAATATAAGTGGGTTTGAAAAGAAAATTGGAAATATTTTGATCCTTTTCATGAATGAAATATTATTTTTCATGTGTAGGGTGAACATCCGTTATTAACAACGATTATATTGATAAGATTTATATTGGTATTTTCGCTATATAACATTGTTTCTTGAAGAATTTCTTGTTATTACATGAATCAATTTCATGATTATGATGGTCTAACATTGTATTCAAAGTGCCATATCGATTCATGGAAAAAATATCGATTATTTCCAAATTGTTCCCAAAGGATAGGGATGGTTGAACATGGGGTACCATATCCCAGTAGGATTCTTGGACTAAGGATCATTAAGTTCCAACATATGACCCCTATTATATATTCAATAGGTACCCATAATGATGATATGTGGTACA
Source organism: Viscum album (assembly GCA_963277665.1). Taxonomy (NCBI): domain Eukaryota; kingdom Viridiplantae; phylum Streptophyta; class Magnoliopsida; order Santalales; family Viscaceae; genus Viscum; species Viscum album. Next base: position 457,557,240 of record OY728161.1, on the reverse strand, counting down.
CATGATTAATTTGTTGGATAAATGAATACCATTGTGTAGTAACATGGAAGAATTCCATGATGTTGGTATAAAGGATCATAAATATGTAAGGATATTATTAAAGAATGTATTAATTTAAAACATGGTTTCCCTTGATATTTATTTATTTTATATAACTCGATTATATAAATACATAACTTTAATTACATGATTTTACTTTAGACATAGTGGGTGGTGTCCAGCTAACATGTACTCATACCCTACCCGGGCGACCATGACATTTTCATACCCGAGCTGAATAATTTCTTTTAGGTTCACGTTATGTATTGGATGTTGGTCTGGAGCATTGTGGATGAGTAACGTGATGGGACTCAAGTATATTTTTGAGTCCTTTTTATTTTTTTGGAATTATATTTTTACACATATGAATGCCTAACATGTAGTGTAGTCATAATATTGTTATAACATGTGTTATATGGTTAATTGTTTGATTTTATGTTATGTTTTTCATTTATCATTCTAGTGGTTTATTTCATATATTGATATTAATTGTATAGTGTATTAAATCTAATATGTGGGTATAGTCTCACCATGTTTTTATTTTGACCCGTTTTATAAGTTGTCTACCACTGACATAAAGGGAGGGACGACTAAGGCCATGTAGCGGTTCATCTCAGGAATCCAGTTTTTGTACCACCCATGCTCCATCATTACAAAGTGGTATAATAGAGTGTATCTTATTTTAATATTTGGGACATGGTATAAATGATACTAGGATCTTGTCAGTGATTGGTAATTATCTTTTTCTAGGATACCTATATCCCCACATATAATGTAAATCCCAAGCGTCGAGGGTTGTTAATTGGTGTTCGGTTTATTGACTTTATGGTTGAATAATAAATTCACCTAATATTTTTTCCTTATATTTCATGTTATAAATATAAGATGTTTTATCTCTTAGATCCGTATGAAAATGGAGTTTTTGTGTGTTCATACATCATTCTATCTACAAAGGATTGATAAATCAACTGTATGTTTCATGTGATTAATAGTTCCTTGGGATTTATATGCTGGTAGAGTAATTTTCATTTTTGGGTTTCTCCATGTTGATCTTCTCTGAGGTTTTTTAAATGAAAAATGTTTTGAAATTAAAATTAAAATTAATATTTTATGTTTTTAATAATAGGTTAATAAAATGGTTTTGAAAATTGTAAATCCATAGGTTTTAAAAATTGACTGTTTTGAAATATTAATGCTTGGTTTTTTAAAATGGAAATGTTTATTAAAGCGGAAATAGTAATAATAGTACATTTTGGATCATTGTTTGATACATCCCTAGTGGTGTGATCAAACCATGTCTATCAGTGGTTTGGTAAGGAGAGTGCACTAGTTTTGAGGCATTGGGTGATCGGTTGTGAGACCTCAATGGGTTTTTCTTGTTTGGTTAGTGGAATGTTTATTATTATAATTTTTATATTCTTTTAGCCTTTGGGACATGAGATGTTATTTGGTAACGTGATACTAGTTACCCGTAAGGGTTGAGACCATGCGAGTAGTGTTTTGGAAACTATGTGGGTTTTTGATTCACAGTGTTTTTGTGCATGGATTAATATCTTGGTATGAGACCTAGAGACAATGGCCTTTTGGTGTATTATATGTAGTGTGTTTTAGAACCGGGGAATGATTTCTTACTATTATTTGAAACTTGTTTAATGTCGATGTGTATGGTTAGATGGGAGATTTGAGGTCTTATGCTAGATGTGACTCCGGCTTAGGGAGTTGGTGTCCTTTTATCTTTAACGATGACCTATGAAAGAGGTTAGGAGAGTTTCTAGTGTTTTTCGGGTGTGTGTGGAATATTTAGATGTTTTAGGATTTGACTGTAGTGAACCATGGGTGCTACCTAGTCTGGGGTCTATCCATGGGGCTAAGGCCATTGGTTTTGAGAACACAAATCAATTTGTGGCAATGAGTTGATGGTCTTAGGATATCAGGGGTAACTGTATATAGGTTAGCCCAATGTTCTGTGTTCATTTTAATGTTATAAAACTAGGTGATATTTTTTGTTGTATGGTTGGTTTTGAATGGTAGAATTGTTTGAGGGTGAGATATGGGTTTTATGTAAATGTTTAAATATATGATTTAATAAAAACTAAATGTATGTTTTGTTGTGGAAGTGACACCTACGAAGATGGTCGGTCCCCCGGTTTTGTTTTTTATAATGAATGGGATGTTGTAAGGGATTGTTTAGAATTACTCATGTTCTATGGGGACATTGGACTAGAAGGCTTGGGTAGTTTTTTGAGTTAGAATTTGGACCTAGTTGTAGTGAGGTAAATGGCATTGAATCTGGATATAAGTTTAGTGACTGATAGAAGGAATGTGTGTGAAATTGAGGGTTCTAATGAGGATTGTTAATTGGGATCATTCTAGAGATTAACTATTTTTTGGGACTTATAAATAGGTGGATCATACATGTCCACCTGTTAGTGGCATTAATTATGGATCAGTAGTGGTGGAACTCATCAGTAACATCTTGGTGTACTCCTGAATTGAGACGATCATGACCAGTATCTTAACATCATCTAGGTTACACTTAGAGATATTTCAATATATGAAAATCCATAAAAGGTTTTATTCTAGTGGATAAAGGGACTCTAATAATGGGTTTCCATTAAATAATGCTTAATGTGAAGCCATGTGGTGTGTGGTTCACCATGAACCATCCCTAAGTGAGGTTCATGGGGTGGGTGGATAATGGTATTTGATAAAGGTTCTATTCCTGTAATTAATGCACATCTGATTGTTAATGTTTCATTTTATCTCTCTAGAGAGGGTGAGGTAGATATTAGTACATTTTGGGGCTCCGAAATTATGGAAACATGAACCATGGTTGATGAAATTGTTTGGTTGAGGAGGTAAAAATGAACTCCTATTTGGGAATGTGATAAGTCAATATTGAATATGTAGGATTGACTATGGGTTGGATGTGGTGAAAACATGATGCCAATAAAGAAACTATGAGGCACATGTTGGATTCCACAAGTAATCCAAGTGGAGTTTAGATAATGTGGTTAATTGATGCTTGTTTTGGATTCACTGTTAGGGTTGTTATGACTGAAATATGAGGTGACTATGTTAGAGTTATAGCTGAGAGCCATAATGAATGAAATCAGACCATGGGTGTAAGATGTTTAGTATTATATCCTCATTATGAGTTAGGCATGGACTCTAGTAAGATTGTTTGAATGATATTAGATTGACATTAAGTGTGAAGGAATATTGTCTATCTAAATTGGTGATGTACCAATAGTGGAAGTTGGGTGTTTTAGGAATAATCTGGATAGGATATGTTTTAACATGGTTGGGTAAAAGGAATAGGCATGGTGAGTTGTAAGCCAAGTTTGATTGTTGATTTGATGTGACGAGTCAATTTCAGGAATGGAATTGGACACTGATAGATTCCATGTTTCCCTTAATTTGTGCATGAATAGAGGAGGTTCCTTCTTTGAGGATGGTGTCAATTGTAAGGTTGGATGCCGATGATGGATGGTTCCCTCATGGATTTTTGGGAGTGGTTAGTTGGGGAAACACATTAGGAAAAATTGGAAGTAATGTTTAAGGATCATGAAGTTCTTTTTTGATGTTGGAGGACCCAAACATCATTATATAGTGGTTGTGAGCTTGAGAATATGGTGGGGTGATCTATGACAGGTACGTGGTTAATATTGATGGTGTTTAGTTGAGGATCATATGTCCTTTTAGGAGCATCAGGTTCTTGTTGTGGACCATAATGTGAGATTTCATTAGGGTAATATTGTATCATTGTTCCATGTTTTGGAATGAAATAGACATGTCTAGAAGGAAACATATGAGATAAAATATGGTAAGTTGTTCATGTGGTCCAACTAATTTTCTTTGAGGATTGTTGATGGAGGGGAGTGAATCATGAAGATGAGTTATTATAAGGAGGTTTTGTTGTAAGATCCAAAACTTGAGATAAGGCACATCACAGTTTGAATTATTTAGTTTATGGATTGTTTCATGGAAGTATGACAAGCCTCATGGGTTTCATGGTGGATCAGGACCTGAAAAAAATGGAAAAGAGTCCAATCTGTTCTGAGATCACTGTTAGAGCATCATTAGTAATAACTGTGAGCTATAACCATGCCGTCTGCAGAAGGATTTCATGGTTTTGGAAATTATGTAGGTTATCCCAAGAGACTTTACGACTTGAGGTCCACATGGACCCTAGATAATTCAATACCACTACATTGATTTTCAAACTACGTGGGTGATCAGACAAACCATGTGGCATTATTCATTCTTGGACAATGTGAACTACAAGGATCATATATAGTTTGGTAAATCATGGAGCCAAATAATGCTGCTCATTAAATTTCACGACACATTCCAAATGGGTCTATGTCATGGATCCCCAATCCCACCTCTAGTATCCCATGATATTTAGACTAGAATCAAGTTGGAATATCACTAACATGGGAGGCCTTATCCCATGTACCTGTTGACACACACACACACACACCTCTAAGATCCTACAATAATGGAATCTGAAAACAATTGAAAAACCAAGCATGTATATATATAAATCCCACAACTAGCGTGTGGAATAAAATTAATGGTATGTAAACAAGCCCTAATATAAGACCACCACAAATAGAATGAAAATATGTCCATCCTGAATGTAAAACAGGGGACTAATGTCATGTTATATTATGAACACACCTCAGTCTGTATGGTATCACTAAGCACCATTTGGTATAGGTCTATAAAGTACTCAGTGAATATTTCGATCATCTATAGAAGACATGACACCTAAGGGAAAATACCATTCATGGGTGAGTATAAAAATTCATTGTATGACACACTAAAACAACAAAAATAAAATAAAATGAAACAGTTAGATCAGAACTGTTATATTTCTACCACACATATAAAAATAATATACATATATAGTCAAAAGAAGAAGCACAATCTAATGGTATGTCAGAAAAATAATTCCAACCTAGGATTCTATCTCAATGGTTCCACATCACACTCATATTGGAGAACACACTCCAGAGTCTAATAACACTAATGACGCCCATGTGATAGGTAATTCTCACATGGTCTCACCATTAGAATAACGTGATGATATTTCAAAGAGATATGATACCCAAAGTATGATCTCTCTCAAGGCCATGGAGTAAACCAATTAATCAATATGAATTATCCCTCTAAGTAGAAGATTTATAGTAGTGAAATTTTGGTTACAAAGATACATAGAAATCCACCTAGGGAACAAATATGAATAGAGGATCTCACTCCATGCCTCACAGATTGATTCCAACAACTCTATCCATGAATTCCAACAAATGGGATCAATGTACTGGGAGTAGGAGGTGATTCTATACTAACCATGAGTGGAAGGATATGGGTAACACACCATCATGAAATATTTCCAACTTACTATGAACAAGGGATCCTAGACAATAATTTACGATTACATGTAGTGTAGTAGGGTTACATGCCATGTCCCTTTAACCCTAAGTCTGTCCCATGTAAACAGACCATGTCTATTTCCATGTCCATGTATGTGTGAAAGAACACAACATGCTTCTTCTTATGTACTTAATCCTTTGTCCCAATACATGGCATATCCCATGTATGCCTAGCTTGGCCATGTCTGTGTGGTAGTATGCACTGTGACCATACCCGTGTACTCTACCGCATGTTTTTGTTCCGCTGAAGGTACACAATGATATCACCATTGGAGACCTCATTCATTGTTACAAGGTCACACACAATGTAACACTTATCATCAAAAACTCTAACCATCACTGAGAGGGGATCACACAGGTTGAGGATATGTGTTATAAGCAATGTCGTGTAGAAACTTTTAGATTCTATGATTTGGATTCTGTACATCTTCTTTGATTCTTCAGACACTATTTCGGCCACACCTTACTATAAAAATTGAGGAATTAGGTCGAAAAATCCTAGCCATCAAAGCACCTCATCATCTAACTCTTCATTAACTAGAAAAATCCTTATATGCTCGTCTTCATTATGAACATAAGATCATGGAAACAAGGTACCTAAATCACATGATCCACTTCCATTTCCATCATTCCATGACCATAGTGTTGTGGCGATCCCAGTTCATCAATATTGGATCATTAGGATAAGAAAATGGTGTACAAGGATCGATTCATTGGGATGTGTTGAACCACAATGCAACAAAAAATTCCGGCAATGAATGAATAATCGGGGGAGAAGAGCGTGATAAAAATCAAGAGGAACAGACATTGATAAATGTTCATTTCAACCATGATTAAATATTTTTTTAACAATATGTGAAGAATCAATAGTCATGATGATTTTATTCTAATAAATCCATGTAATAAAACCATCCCACAAAATGCATGATCCATTGATCAATCTAATGGTTTATTGATCCATGTTTTCAAAGAAACCTAATTGGGGAACGAAAAACAAATCAATTAACATACATCCTCAATATGAATTGATGTTTGATATATAATGATCCTAAATTTTATCTTATTTGTGATCTAAATCTCATTTCTTGTTAATCGCTGATCTATGACCCGGTTGACATTCGCTTGAGAGAGATCCTACAATTCTATCACCAACTGTTGTCCATTATCTCTAGGGATATGTGTCTAACCCAGTAATTTATTCATAATATAATACTAAAATACTTATTGGTTGCATCATCATAAAAATAAAAAATAAATATTTAATTATTTTAATAATTTCATTCCTGTGATGGATTTTCCAAAAAAAAATCACACTAACCAAGGTTATGTTTCACCAATCATAAAACCCATGTTCAAAACTCAATGGTTCCATAATATTTCTAATCCAAACCCTCATTTAGAAGTTATTCTACATTTTCAAGAAAACTGGGTGGTCGTGCTTCTTAATAAATTTAATATTATTAAATATTTATTCATCGAACACTGGGTATCAAAATATCACTCCATCACAGCACCAGGTCTGAAATATAATCTGTACAATATAAAAAAACAATACATGGAAATTCTGATTCACAACATTTAAGGTAGGGATTTTTACCATTTTACCAACCAATCTAATTTACTTTACCATGAATTTCTGCCACATTCGATCCCCTCCATATTGGGGGATGAAACAGAAGCCTAATACTCCAATGTGACAGTTTCTACTTAAATTCAATGTAATTTGGGGAGTTTTGGGTGTGAATGATTTCTCCAGGTATGTTCTAGACTCTATTTCATTCCATTTTAAGGAAGGATATTGGTGAGTTGTTTCCTCTCCTTCCAAATACCTAAAACCTCAGTTTCCAGTGTGTTCCTTATTGTGTTATTTATATGTGTATATGGTTATTACCATTTTATTCCACATATAATTTTAATGTATTTGAATAAATATAGTTTTTTGGGACATAGTTCTAGGCTGGAAACCCTTGAAATATATTGTTGGGTTTGTTGATGATGTGAAACCAAACCAAGGGATACCCACAGTGTAAGATAATCCATCCAAGAAATGTTAAATGAAATTGTAAATATTGATATAGTAAAAATAGGATAAGGAATTGGATATGAAAACAAATTAGATATGTGGTCATGGTTAGAGGGATAATTGAAAGGAGTATTATGTTGGATTTTTTGAAATTTCAATGTGTCTCTTGATAGGGTTTTAATAATGTGTTTTGCATTTGGGATTCAGATATGATTGTCAATGAATAAAAATGATGTTTAGAAATTGGGTAATGTTTGAGAATGGTGGTGTTTTCCATAAGTGATTGGAAAAATAGATTTCATATCTGATTTAAAATTATTTTTTGAAATGTGGTCGTCGTTTCTCAATTGGTTGTGAAAATTATTTACTGTCACATTAAAGTGTATGGAAATTGAAATGAAATACTTGGGGAATGGTATAGTAATCACATTGAGGGGCCCTTTTTATGGATGGTTTAAAAATAATAATATAGTTAGTGGGTTTTTAAGGCCATTAAAATGTTTAAGTTTTGTTTATGGAATATAGAAAAAATTGGTTAGGTATTTCGTGACGTGTTTAGTTTTCAAGGTTTGATGGGTCCTTGTTAAATGAAGAATTATTAAGGGAAATTGGTTTTTTTATGATAAATATGAAATTGGTTGATAATGTGATGGTTGGGGACATCCAAACATGGAATGTCAAATTCAGATTGGATTAATGGACTTATGATCCGTGACTGTTGACCTGTGACTATTGGTTATGGAATCTTGGACTAATGATACACTCCCTAGTTTTAGGTGGGATATAATGATGCTTCAGGTGGCCCATTTAAATGTAGTTTTTTTTAGGGAAGGAGTGATGTCCATGAACCCAAGGGTATGGACAGGGAATTCCATATCATGTATTTGATGGTCAGATATGGTGTTACCAGTCCTACATTGATTAATAGATTGATGTTACATGATCTCTAACTTATGACCTAAGGGGTATAATGGTTATACCTGGAATTCTATGTCTTAGTTGGATTCATGGAGTGATGGTACTTAATTTCTAACTTGTTAACTAGTGGTTGGGATGAATAGAAATTATGTACCATATCTTTATTGTATTATTGAAGTGAGGATCCTGGATTTCGAACATGTGAACCATGTGATATATGTCAGGGGTACAAAGACAAATTATCTAAGGTACATTGGATTAAATTAATGGATACATAAATTCCCTTGTAAAATAAAATGGTATAATTCCATGGTGTTTGTCTGGTGGAACCAAATGATGTAAATGGTTGTTAATTAATTATTAAATTTAACTGTTTTAATACCATAATTTTATTTATTTAATACACCTTGATTATATATAAACACCACTATATAGATTGAATATTGATTTAGACATCATTGATTGTGCCCTATTGAGAAGTACACTAACCCTTCTTGGGCTGCCATGGAACTGGGGTACCCAAGAAGATGCTAATTTTTTTCAAGTATAGGTTATCCATTAGATACTGGGTTGGATATTGGGATGTTAGGATTAATATGGGATTCAAAACATTGGTTGGTATCAATTTTTTTTTTTTGGGATTTAAGTATATGACTTCCAAACATATACTATATTCATTTTATTGTTATAACACATGTTACATGGTAACCATTTTCATTTTGTCATATGTTATCCGTTTATTGTTATTTCTGGTTTTTACACCTATTTATATTACCAACATTTTCTATTTAATTTGTTAATTGGGTATTGTATCCCATTGTTTTTCATTAGTCTGCACTGCTAGTCACTAGTCTCTAGTGTATGGGGAGGCATGCTTGAGGTCATACGGTGGTCCGACTCGAGGCATTAGTTCTATTGGAACCTGGTCAAGGGTGATATAATAATAGAATTTATTGAATTTTATTAAATATAGTATAAAAAATAGAAGGCCCATTTTATTTTTTGTTATATAATTAAGTTATCATGGAAAAAATTTAACATATCATGGTTAGGATCGAATTGGGTTTAATGTGGTTTATCTTGGAGATAATGTTTATAATGTATCTAAAACCTGTCAAAATTTTATTTTTTGGGTTTTTCACCCTATCAAAATTTAACTTCTAATTTTGAGTGTCGTGTTTCCACATGACATTATATATAAAAATTCATTATTTAACCATTCCAATAATACGATGTGTGTATTTAACCTCATATATAAAATGGAAACTACAATCCTCTTAAAAAAAATTTTGAACTATATATTATAAAATAAATTTATTAATACATTACTTAAAACCCACTCTACACCTTACATGTATTATATTAGGTATAATATAAACTTTATCATGCTTAAGGTGTAATGGAAGAGAGGTTGTCTGAAGTAGAGGTACATCATTAAACTGAGTGTTTTAGTTTTTTCCTTCTTATACTTGATTCAATTATACATAAAACACGGTGACATAATAAAACTATTATCATACATGTATTGATTATTTTTCTTTTAATTTAACAGCATATATCTATATCCTCTTATATCAAAGGGGAAATGAAACCACTGTTTGTGTGTATAGAGAAAAACTACCCCACAAAATGATGTATTTTGTTTTCTATCAAGAATTCTCACGGATGGATATAATGATAGATTTAATATATATATATGATATAAATGAAATTTTTATTATTATATTAAGATAATATATTTTATATATTATGACATTTCAATCCATTGAAAAATGAAAGATATATTCTTTCATACAAGTGGATTGTCACCACATGGATGAAATGTGACCCGTTTATCATCACAAAATATCATGGATGATATATATAAATAATTTAAAGACCTAAAATTAATTTTTTTTAAAAATAATCATTTATATTATCTAATATAATAATTAATTTCATTCCATCATGTTCATTGAATATTTATAATGTTGCAAATTCATATGTACAATCTACAGTATCCATGATTATAATGTAAATAACTATTCATAATAGTCTTAAATATTTGGTTTTAAAAGAATAATTAATGAATAAAATGATTATTATTTCATTATTATTAATCTCATAATTATCTGAAAATGACCCCCATTGACTTTGGATAATATACATAAACCATTTTAAATTACAAATTGAAGATCCTCAAAACATATGATGTGGACTTAACTAGAGATAAAATTAAATATAAAAATACGATAAATTAAATATATTGTTTTTTACAATGTAATATTCCTAAAAATCTGTTTTAATAAATAAAATAATTTATATTTGTTAAATATACAGCTATTAAAGGACATACTTATAATATCTGGATTCGAGGAAAGGGATTTCATTTTATTTTCTCTTCACTGAGGCATGTTTTAATGTTGTACACATAATTTCATTTATATGTTGTATATATTTCCCTTTTAAAATTTATAGCAAGAATCCTTTATAAATCATGGCATTTTATCTTACAATTCATCTTAATTCATTATATGGGTTTTTATTATAATCATTCAAAAGTGGTAAGAGGTTTTTTAACTAATTCCAATTCATTAGGTTATATCACTACTATATTGATTATATTATTCCATTACTATGGGTGAAATGTCCTATGATTTATTTATGAAGTATTTAAATTTTCTTTGGATTTAAATTATTTACACATAATCACTCTATTTATTAATTATCAATTCAATAACTTGATCTTTGAATGGTTTAGTCGTCTCAATTTATCGTTCTTTTAGTCATTTGATTAGGTTATTCACCAATATCATTTTATAAGGTTTATATAACACAACAAAAAAATTATTTAATGCATCTACTTATATTATGAAATTTAAATATTTATATGATGTTATTCTTTCATGGGGCATAAGGATTAATTAAAACATAAAAAATATGATCTTTTTAAAGTTTTTCTTTATCTAAATCACACTTTACATAAGTATGTTTCATGAAGTGAACTATGATTTCCATATATGGTGTAATTAATTTTTTATTAATGAATTTTGAAATATTATTTGATGAAATTTTTGGGATATATATAATCATATCATACTCTTTATTTCAATCAAATTTGACTCAAATGTTTATACAGTGGTGATGGAATTATTTTTGAATCTTTTTTTTTAAGATTTCTAATGTTCAAGGTTACATTGCAGTGATCATGAAATCTTATTTCATTTAACCATATAACTTTTTATTTTATCAATTTATATAATTATTTACATGTTTAGTTTCCATTTCACTCTTTATTTATTAATGAATCATAAATATTTTTGTTTGTAAGTGATACTTATCTTGTATCCTCTTTTAGATTAAGAATCTTTTTATTCTATTTCCTTGTTTTATAAAATGTTTTCAAGAATGTAATTTTATATACGTAATTGATTTTATAAAGTTATTTAATGTTGTCATTTATTTTCTTTTAAATCTATTTAACATGAAATTATTAATATTTTCTACATGGGTCATATTTCACCCTCCATACAGAAGATTAAAAAGAATGCTTATATTTAAATGTTATGACATGAATAGATTTAATTTCATCATGAAAATTATTTTCATCTAATATAAAATAATAATTTTCATAGTATTTTGTGAAATTTAATTTTAAAAACTGAATTTATATTTAGAATTTGTTTTTTAATCAAGAACATTTTCAAATATATGTTAATGATATTTTTATTCATCGATGATATCATCCATCGATGTTAGTAATGATCTAATAGGGATATATTGGATTAATACCATCCTGAAAATTTCTATATATGAATTATGATTTTATTGAAATGATTTTCATGGAACCAAATTTTTTCCCATGATTAAATCAAGATATTAAATAACAATTAATATGTTTATGTAGAAATGTGAATATTTTTAATTATTTTTATCAGGTTGGGTTACTTTGAAATTAATCATGAACATAGGATCAGAGAATCAACCTAAATAAATAAGGTACATTTTCCAATATCTTACCGGTGGGTCTGTTAGATCCCCTTAATTCATTGGTTAATGAAGATAGATTCAAATGAATATAATTAAATCCAAATGGATGATAGAGTTAACAAGTCAATATATCACTCTTAAGATATTTGGGGTAGTATTGAAGTAATGTTATCCCACATATATGGTTTCATAAAATGTTTATAAGAAGATTATTTTCTAATATACAAACTTTATTTATTATTTTTTTTGTTTTGGGGTCTTAATATACATCCAGATATGTATTGACATCACACATATCCGGATTATTGATTTTTATAACTCAAGGATTTGTGAAATATTTATTTCATGTTACATGTTAAAATATATGGGTTTTTATTGTAATGAGTTCATTTTATGTAATTATTCTACAATTTTATTATCACATTATACCCTTATGATAATATTAGTTTGTAACATCCATGTCCAGGAAGCCTCTCAGAGGCGCCCCGTACCTAGTTGGTCATATGGCCCCAATCGCATTTTCCTGAATTGCAGAGGTTGCCAACTAGCAGCGAGGGCCTTGGATGTGATAATGGGGAAACTATGCCCTCAGTGGCAGAGTACACAGCGGAAGTAAAAAACAGAAACCTTGGAAGTAATAATAATCCATAAAGAAATAAAAAGTAGAATACTGAAGGAAAAAAACTGGAGCACACATATATAATAATGATGCATTATACATTTGTCTAGGAAAGAATCCAAACACATCAAAAAGTTGAATACAAAACTAAACCAATGTGTAAAAAGAAAAACAGGTAAAGTCCCATCATCGCAAGTTATAGTTTGGTCTCATGCTCTCTAGCTCCACAATAAGTCAATCACATGAAGTAGAAGGTCACTTGCCCTTATCTATACATGAAACAATATAATATTCTTGGGCCCAAAAGCATGGCCCAAACAGGGTGTGAGAAAAGGTCCCAGTAGGCAACCGCCCAAGGATCTGTGCCTAATAGTCAGTAAATATATGGCAGGTAAAGTACAGTAAGTAAAAAATTGGATAAAACACAGCAGTAACAATCCACAGCTTCTAGAACATAATCGACCAACAAGAAACATCCACTCAAGAAAGTAGAACAAAAGGTAACCACTAGGTAGTTCTGACAGCCCAACACCTAAGGATCAACCAACAAGTACTAGCAACCCTTTGGGAGGCACACACAGTCTCACCACTCTGGTTCAGCTAATGAATAGACTCTATGAGGATGCATTCACCATCAATTCCCCATATAGTCTCATATCATACAAAAGGGTCTCTAGGGAAGCACTCAACCTCTATTCCCCCAGTGGCCCTCGTTGAGGAACTACAGACACTCTGAGGAAGCACTCAATATCAATTCCCTATGTGGTCTCACATCATAAATTAAAGACACTATGGAGAAGCCCTTACATCCATTCTCCATAAGGTCCACTACACTAGGTTCGCATAGCCCTGGTAAAACAAACATGCATAGCCCGTGTATCGGCCCAATTAAACCTCAAAAACTAATTGCCTATCAATCTATGGCACCCAGCATAACCGTTCAACCGTTCCACTATCCTACAACTAGGCATGGAAACTGGAAAAATGCCGAACTAGCAATACAAGCATGGAAAATAATCCAGAGTACAGTAAAATAATTACCCTACACACAAGTAATTTCCTCTACTCAAGAAATCACGGAAAGAAGGCAACAACAAGGCTAAAACAAGAAACATGCAATATCCTGTTCAAGGGTATTGGTGGAATTTTCACAAAATATTCACATAATTCCTATGGAAAGGCACAAACCACCTACCACAATGCTAGGAGAATGAGATACATGAAGCACAACGATTTATTCTCCATATAACGTCGAATATCTGAGAAAATGTAATAAACGCTCAACCAACAATAACATGAAAAAGATGAGGAATTGGATAACAAGGCTCTAGTAGAAGAGGGAACTCACTGCTACGGTCCCAACGCAATTGATGATGGTCGATTCGGAGAACAGACGGAGGTGTGGGAGCTTGGAGAAGATCAGCGGTCATACGGGTTTCCTTAGAAGAAGAACATAGAGAAGGAGTGTGTTTTGTTCGTCAGGTACAACCCTGGTCCATTTAATGAAAAAAAAGAAAATAAAGGGCATGTAATTCTGTGGAACATGACGTTTACTCTGTTTTTTCAGTTCTCTACCTTAGGCGGCCTCCACATCACCCCTACACACAGTGTGTGGGCCCTACATGGCCATCACATGGGTTGGCACGACAAGGGAGTACACGGCGTGTACTCAGAAAGTACACGGAGTGTACTTCAAAAATTTAAAAAAACCTTCTCAAATACTCCTGGAAAATGGAAAAGATACCTGAAATGAAGATCTGATTTTATTCAAACATCCCCACTTAATGAAATTTTTCCCCAAATTTCCTTAGCAAGGAGGAGAAGAAGAAACCCCAAACAGCTCTGTCCACTGCGATTGTACATCAGACTCCATTTCCCATGTGTCGTCCTATACTCGCATGTTCTGCCACAACACCCCTACTAGTGGAACAGACCACGCAAAGAGAACCTTCGTACAACGATCAAAAATCCTGATAGGATTCTCCTCAAAAGATGCATCTGCTTCGAGCACAACCTCGCCTTTCATAATGACATGAGATGGGTCTGAAAAGTAACCTCAAAGCTAGGAGATGTGGAAGACGTCGTGCATGGCTTGGTACCTCTGCGGTAACTGCAACCGATAGGCAATCGGCCCAACTCTCTCCAATATCTCAAACAGCCTGACGTACCATTGTGAAAGCTTACCCTGTCTCTGAATCCTCTTGTGTCCCTACCTCAGTGCGACATGTAAGAAAAAATCATCCCTGACCTTGTACTCTATAGGCCATATCTGTTGATCGGCATAAGACTTCTATCGAGACTATGTTGTAGACATCCTCTTCTGAATCAACTCTATCTGCTCTGAGGTCTCTTGAACAAGACGAGGTCCCAAAAATTCTTCCTCTTCTGCCTCCATCCAGCATAAAGATGATCGACATGGCCTACCGTACAAAGCCTCGTATGTTTCCATCTGAATAGTCTCCTAATTTTTTTGTTATATGTGAACTCCACCAGAGGGATATGCTTCTCCCAAGAACCACCAAAGTATATAATGCAAGATCGATGCATATCCTCAAGCACATAGATTATATGCTTGGACTGGCCATCAGTCGGGTGATGGTATGATGTACACAAAAGTACATGTGTACACAAATCCCTTTGAATCCCCATCCGAAACAGAGAAGTAAAGCACGCATCCTTGTCTGAAACAATGGAGTGTGGAACTCCATGAAGGCGAAAAATCTCTCAGATTTATATCCATCCCAGATCATCAACCATGAAGGTCCCCTTGATCGTTAGGATGTCAGCAACCTTCGTGAGCCTATCGACGACAACCCAAACAGCATCATTCCCCAAGGGTGACCTCGGAAATCCGGTCACGAAGTCCATTGCGACATTGTTCCACTTCCACTTCGGAATGGGTAACTTCTGTAAAAGGCATGCTGGTTTCTGGTGCTCCGCCTTCACCTGTTGACAAGTATATAACCTCAAGATGAAACCAACAACATCTCCCTTCATTCCTGGCCACTAGTACAGGCGATGAAGATCCTTTACATCCTGGTGATGCCAAGATGTACTGCCCAAACTAAAGAATGAAAATCCCGCATCAAATCCTCGTGTATGTATGCTGGAACCAATACGCATCCATGGAAATGCAATATATCATCATCGCCCACTGTCCATCCAAGAATGGGGTCCTATCCTGACACACTATCCCAGAAGACTAAGCCTTCTGAGTATGATAGCTGCCTCATCCGTACCTGATAAAAGAGTGTAGAGGTAACAACTACAGAAGATAATAAAGTTTGTTCCTATCTATCGTGCACCTCTAGATGCATCTTAGAGAATAGAGACATAAGCTTCCACTCACTACTGGCCTCCTAAACTGCATGAATCTGAGTTCTCATGCTCAAACCAACTACCACTGCATTTCCATTTCCTGGCATATAGGCAAGCTCGAAAAAAAAAGACTGGAGATACTCAACCCACCTGCGCTGTCTCAGATTCAGATCATGCTGAGTGAAGATGTACTTGAGACTCTTGTGGTTGGTGAAAACCACAAAGTGCTCTCCTAGAAGGTAATTTCTCCAACAGCATAAGGCATGAATAACATCTACCAATTCTGGATTGTGCATTGGGTAGTTCTTCTAATGTGGCCTCAACTACCGAGGCCCATATGCAACGACTCCATCTCCCTCCATAAGAATAGCACCCATCCCGACACCAGAAGCATCACAATAAATAGTATAGCTCTTTCTTGGATCTAGAAAGACTAGTATCAGTGCTGACATCAACCTTCCCTTCAACCCCTAAAAGGCTGACTCACAAGAATCTGACCATAAGAACTTCTCCCACTTCTTGCTCAGACCAATCAAAGGTGTTATAAGGCATGAAAAGTCTTGAATGAAGAGTCTGCAGTATCCATCCAGCCCTAGGAAACTTTTTACCTCAAAAACGTTCTTCGAATTCTCCCAGGATACTACAACTCTCACTTTCTCTGGGTCCATTGATACTCTTACCTCTGAGATGACGTGACCCATGTAGTGAATCTGATCGATCCAAAAGTTTCACTTAGAGAGTTTATCATAAATATGATTCTCTCTCAGTGTACTTAGAATGATCTCAATATGGGTAGCATGGTCGTGTCGAGTGTGAGAGTACACCAAGATATCATCTAAGAAGACCATGATGAAGGAATCTAAGTAGGGATGGAACACTCGGTTCATCAGTTCCATGAAAACTGATGTCACATTCATGAGACCAAACAGCATGACCGTATACTCGTAGAGACAATACCTACTCTTGATGGTTGTCAGAGGTTTATCTGATGGTCTAATGTGTGACTGATGATAACGGGACCTTGAATCAATCTTCAAGAACACTCGGGCTCCTCGAATATGATCGAATAGATCATCAATCCTTGGCAAGGGATATCAGTTCTTGACCTTCAACTTGTTCAGCTACCGATAATCCACACAGAGCCTAAGGGTACTGTCTGCCTTCATTGAAAACAGTACATGCGAACCCCAAAGAGAAATACTGGTTCGGATGAAACCATTTGTCTGCAACTCCTCCAACTGGTTGTTGAGCTCCTGGAAGTTAGTTTTAGCCATCCTATATGGAGGAATGGACACCGGTGCCGCTCCTGGCACGAGCTCATTAGAGAAGTCCACCTCACGCTGTGGTGGAAAACCTGAAAATTCATTTGGGAAGACATCCCCAAAATGATCCACCACTGGTGGAAAGTCCAACTGTTAAGTCCCCTGATCATCCAGATAAAGACAAGCAATCTGAGACATCACCCTTCCTAGCCCATGATGCTCATGTCCTGCTCGAATCGCCTAAACATCCCATTTTCCTCTATGAAAAAAATATTCACCCTCTAGTGACATAAAACTCACCCTGTGGCGATAACAGTCGATGACTGCCTGGAAGGGAACAAACCAATCCATCCCGAGAATGACGTCATAGCCTATAATCTCTAGGATATAGAGGTCCCATAATGAACAATACCCTGCAACCTCTAGAGGTCACTCTCTACACTTACGTACACTAGATTTCCTCGCTCCTATAGGTGTGTCAAGTGTCAAAAAATAGGCAGAATAAAAGATATAGAGCTCAAGGCTCTACACAACAGCAATAGTGATAATTCTATGCGTAGAACCAGTATCGAAAAGAGATGAAGATAAAACGGAGGCTACTAAAATCGTACCTCAAACAGTAGAAGGTCCGGGATCCTTCTCCTGATAGGCCTGCTCCACCGCAAATGTATGGCTTGCCCCACGACCCTATGACTTTGCATGACCACTCTGAGCTGATCCTCCCTACTGGTACTGAAGGACTAGTGACTGACGGCTATGAACTCAACCTCCTCCTCGTCCAGAATTACTGGAAGAACTCCAGTTTCCTGACTAGTGAGAAACTTGTGGTGCTGCTCCCGAACGAGGAGTCATGGAAGAACCCTCGTCACCAGCTACTAGTAAGAAAACCTAGAAAAAACGCTGAAGGTAACCCATCTTGCCACAAGATCGGCACTCCACTGGGTATCTCTGAAACTTTTGCCTCATGTGCCCTACACTTCCACACTGGTAGCATACCACCAGGATACCTGAAGATGTATCTCGCCTCCTCAGATCACCGCGTGTGGACTCCCTACGGAACTTCCTGATATCAACTAGAGGAACACTATCTCTGGAAGCAGAACCTCCCTAGCTCACAGATCCGTCGTCTCTCATATTGTGCTCCACAATTAGCACATGGTTGATAATGGAAGTGATGGAAGTCAACTGGAAGATATTCACCTACGAGCAGATCTACCGCATGAGACCATCCTCAAACATCCTTTCCAAGAACACCGCACTTTCGTCTCGAAGGGGTATGAAATGTTATAGCTCGGTGAAACGAGAGGAATATTACATAAAGAAATAGTACCATTCTCCATGCTCATGAACTCCTAGGCTAGATCGTCCCTCAGGGTATCCGGGTAGAAGTAGTCGAAAAACACACGCTGGAACTCCTCCCAACCCATAACTTGCTGATATCCCGTTTGTGAGATCATGTCCTACCACCTCTTGGTGGAGTCTTGCATCGTATAGGTAGAGAGATTGACTCGCCTTTCTAGTGGTGTTTCCAGATGCTCAAAGATAGTCAGCATGGCTTCCAGCCATGACTCTGCAACTGGTGGTCCTCCTTCCCTCGAGAAAGTAGGAGGATCCTACTGTTGGAAAATCCACGTCAAATATTCCATAGTCATGGTAGGAGGAGGTGCTCCCTGAAAGGTCTACATCATCCTCATAAAGCCATTCATGAACTTCTCATCGACACCTGCAACTGGTATGATAGCCGGTACCAAGGCTTGCCTGACTGGAGGATCGACAGGAAGTCCCTGATCAGCCATATCTGGCGTCTGATCACTTCCTGACAACTGACGTACAACTGGAGGATCTCTCTAAGGCATAACTCTGAAAGATCAAAATCCTACCTTAGATTAGGAAAACAAGAACAGTAAAAAATGGAGTACAAAATGGAAAAAAGGAAGGGAAACACTCTTGTTTTACAAAACATGACTACACGGAGTGTATGAACTCTACATGGCGTGTACTTAACTCTATTCCCCTGCCCGTGTCTCCATGCATGGCTAACTCACATTTTCCTCTTAAACAGATAGTACACGGCGTGTTCCCAATGGAAAAGGAATGTAGTGGACAGGGTTTCACAACCCGTGTTGTTAGTTACACGGTCGTCTACATGGCTGAGATTACACAGCGTGTTCCGAACAAACACGACGTGCATTTGAAGACTTTTCCCAAACCGTGTTATTGGCGACACGACCAAGTACACAGCTGACCCTTACATGATGTGTTCCGATCAAACAAGGAGTTTATAGGAGGAGATAACATTGTCTAGTGTTGTTTGTGACACGCCCAGATTCTGAGTATAAGGATACACGGTGTGTTTATACAAAACACTGCGTGTATGACACGAGTATCCCGAACCCGTGTTGTTAGTTACACGGTTGGGTACACGCTCACTACTACATGATGTGTACCTACCTTACACGACGTGTTCTTGTATATTTTCACAACCTGTGTATATGCTCACACAGTAAGTGACACGCATTAAAACTACATGGCGTCTATATATAAAGTACACGCCATGTATTCTGGGTTTTTTCGGGTAGTTTCTATGAAACTGCAACGAAGCCCAGAAAAAACCGAAAAAAGATCATGAAGGTGCCAAATCCCGATCTGTTAGGGCCCATACTCCCCACGAATCAAATCATGGTATCCAATAACGTCATATATAAGGAAAAATAGGTCAATGATTCACCAATTTCTGATTCAGGAGGGACCATAACATCTAGAAAACAAAAATTTGGGATTCATTTATGAAAGGTACAAAACAAACAACATTTCTATCAAAATGAAGAGATTATATCAAGCATCTATCACAACAGCATGCATAATCTACACAAAGTCCATCACAACAGCATGCAATTTCTAATGCACCCTAGATGGAATGGCAAAAATGCATGGCATGTGATTTCTAACAAGTGCCTATATGATGCATGAGATGGAATACCCTCATCTAATCAGGTTTTCATAGAAATAGAACCAGAATAGCATCAATAGTAGCCACACATAACATGTGAATCACTGTATGTGAAATCGGATCAACTTTAACATAGAAAAACCATAAAACTTTAATATGCGGGATAGATTGGCTTTTTCCTATACACGTGTTAGATACTTCCGAGTGCATCTTAACACCATGAACTGAATCCGTCCTATCCCTGGGTAAAGGATCCACACAATAATCAAGAGAAAAGAAAACTCCTCGGATACCACTTTGTAATGTCCCAATTCTAGAAGTCGCCCAGAGGTGCCCTGTACCAGGTTGGTCACATGGCCTCAAGTGAATTTCCCCGAATGCCAGAGGCTACTGACTAGCATAGAGGGCCTTGGGTATGATAGTGGGGAAACTATTCCCTCATTGGCAGAGTACACAGCAGAAGTAAGCAACATACAACAACGAAAGTAATAATAATCCATACAGAAATAAACAATAGAAGGCTGAAAGAAGAAAACCTGATCACACATATATAAAAATTATGCATGATACATATGTCTATGAAAGAATACAAACACGTGACAATGCTTATTACAATACTAAACCAAGTCAAAAAACGGAAAATAGATAAACTCCCAGCCTCACAAGCCACAGCTTGGCCCCGTACTCTCCAGTTCCACAGCAAGTCAAGCACTTGATGTAGAAGGGTGCTTGACATTATCTATACCTACAACAATATAATCTGCTTGGACCCAAAAGCCTAGCCTAAACAGGGTGTGAGACAAGGTCCCAGTAGCAAACCACCTAAATATATGTGCCTAATAGTTAGTGAATATATTGCAGGTAAAGTACAGTATGTAGTAAAAAAGATAAAACATAGTAGTAACAATCCACAGTTTCTAGTATATAATCTACAAACAAGAAACAGCCACTCAAGAAATTAGAACAAAAGGTAACCTCTGGGTAGTTCTCATAGCCTAACCCCTAAGGGTCAACCTACAAGTACTAGAAACCCTCTGGGATGCACACACAGTCTCACCCCTCTGGTTCAACTAAATAATAGACTCTCTGTGGAAGCACTCACAATCAATTCCCTCTATAGTCTCGTATCGTACTAAAGGATGTCTGGGGAATCACTCAAAGTCTATTCTCCCTGTGGGCCGCGTCGAGGAACTACAGACTCTCTGAGAAAGCACTCGACGTCAATTCCCCCTGTGGTCTTGCATCATAAATTAAAGACACTCTGGAGAATCCCTTACGTCCATTCTCTCTATGGTCAACTACACTAGGTTCTCATATCCCTGTGTAAAACAAAGATTCATAGTGCGCATATCGGCCCAAGTAAACCTCAAGAACTACTTCGCTATCATTCTATGACACCCAACATAACAGTTCAATAGTTCTACTATCATACAGCTAGGCATGGAAACTGGCAAAGCACCGAACTAGAAAAACAAGCTTGGAAAATCATCCAGAGTACACTAAAGAATTACCCTACACACAAGCAATTATCTCTACTCCAGCAATCAAGCAAAGTAGGAAAAAAGGGTAAAACAAGAAACACGAAATACCTCGTTAAAGGGTATTGGTGGAATTTGAACAAAATATTCACAGACATCCTATGGAAAGGCACAAACCACCTACCTCAATGTTAGGAGAATGATATATGTGAACCACAATGATTTATTCTCCTTATAACATCAATGATCTGAGAAAACGTCAAAAATGATCAACAAACGATAACATGAGAAAGAGGAGGAATTGGATAACAAGGCTCTAAGAGAAGATATAACTCACCGCTGCGGTCCCAACGTAATCAAAAATGATCATTTAGGAGAACAGACGGAGGCGTGGGAGCTCGGAGAAGATATGCAGCCATATGGGTTCCCTTGGATGAAGAACCTAGAGAAGGAGTGTGTTCTGTTCGTCAGGCATAACCCAGATCCATTTAATGAAAAAAATAAAATAAATAGCATGTACTTATGGGGTACACGGCGTGTACTCTATTTTTTTGGTACTCCTCTTTAGGCGACCTCTGCATCACCCCTACTCACCGTGTGTGTGACCCGGATACGACCATCACACTGCATGACACCAAAAGTGAGTACACTGTGTGTAATCATAACGTAAATAGTGTGTACTTCAAAAATTTCATGAAACCCCAAATTTCTCAAAAACTCCACGAAAAAGGAAAACATACCTGAAATGATGATCTGGGCTCTTACATATTTTCAATGTTTTCATTCAATTGCTAATTATTATCTTTACCTTTACTGAGTATATTAGCTAACCCTTCTTATGTCATCCAATTTCCTAGTTTTTGAAAATTTATGATAAATAAAAATTTAATATAAATTATTAATAAATGAATAAATGTATGGGATGTCTTGAAGACAAAATGTGGAATATGACAATCTTAGAAAAATTGGGAATATTTTCACATAAAGACTTGGGAATTGTTATGTAATAGTTTTTCATAAATCTGTAAAACTATATTTCTAAAATGTATATGTATATTTAAGTAAATAAATATTCTCCTTTTATGTTTTATGTCATGTATAGTTGAAATTGGGTCAAATTGATTATAATAATACCTATAAATGTAATTATTATTCTGTATGTACTGGATTCTGGGAGTATAGGTTTAGGATTATTATATTCCATCACTATAATCCAAATGAAGCTCATTTGTATATGAGAGTATGAATTAATTTCCATGAATGAAATCATAAATAGGTTTTTATGAGTTAACTAATGAAAATTAACATTTTGGTATACTCAAATTACATATTTATGTCTTTTTAGGGGATGTTTCCATGAGTGGAACATGTATGTTTCTGAGATATCCATTTGTATGTTTTTAAAACAATATATTTTGTTCCTTTATTAACAAACACAATTGTTCCTCAAGAATCAATGGAATGTCCCAATTATCAGATACTAATATATTTGGATCTATTTAATGAGAACTGTACATCCTTTGAACATTTCATTATAATGACCATGTGAACACATTTTATGGTCATGAAATGATAAAAAATGATTTTACATTCAAGGTTTTCTTTCTAGAACTAATGAAGTGTCATTTTAGATAAAGTATTTAGGAAAGATAATGAATTACTAATGTTCATACAAAAAAAATTGCCAATTAATGTTATGAGTTTGAGACCAGTTTTTCATGTAGTTCAAGATCATTTGGAAGTAATATATTTTATGTAGTATAATGTCATATAAAATAGATGATAATGTGTGGATTCCAATTAAATTTTTGGTGTGGGATTTACGCATTAGAATCTATTTTAGTTTTTTTCTAATAAATTGGTTATCTATATTTAGGTGTGAGATGATAGATTTTTCAAGGGTCATAATGTTCATCGGTCATTGATTTTACTAAGGAGGCTATCTTGATGCTTGTGATCTATGTAACTTGGTTTATAGCAGCCAGGAAGAGCAGTTGGAGCCCAAATAAGCTCTACCCTTCTCCAAATGAAAGGGGTCATTATTATCAATAGATACATTACATGATATAATATCAACAATTTATCAATTAGAAAAGAAAAATATGTAGGATATATCTTATAGGATTTATTATTTCCAATATTTAATGAATATATTATTGAACGGGAGTATGCATATATGCTTGATGTCCCAATAATGTGAATTAGGCGGCTTTACAAGAGGTCATGGATATGTATGACATTCAAAGATTAATCCCTAGTAAAATAGTTCCACTAATGTATATTGTGACATTGAAAGGCATTAAATATACCCATAGGAAATCATTCATGATGTGGATCGCCAACATTTAAATCATATACAAATATATACCAATAGAACAAGGGTGATGATTATATTAAAATTCAACAATTTTAGTAAAGTGTTGTGGATTTATGTTAAAAATTGGGATCTAATGAGATAAATGATGGTGAATGATAGGTAACACATATAACCAATGTAGTTTCATCCTTTCACTATGAAACTATATAAGAGAATTAAAGGGATCCCAAAATGAAATTTCTGGATATGGATTCAATACTTTTATACATAGGATGGATGACCATGTCATTATTACACAAAGGGTATCCTCTATCTTCATTTAGGGAATTTGAGTCTACCAAATGGAGTTATTGTTCTAAGTCTTTTTATTAAGGGAACTACTCCAAAATGAAGCGATTTTCCTCAATCTTCATGATATAATATTTTCCATTTTTTTTAATATAATTTCATGGGGTGAATTTAAAGGTAATCATTTTATGTTTATTTTCTGAGTAATTTATAATCTTTGGTCCACATAAAATATTAGACTTTTCATAATAGTTCAATATTCAATCTAAAAATGAATACATGTCAACAAAAGAAAGGGTGGACACATTTGAATATAAACCTTATATTTTGAACAATTACACAACCACATATGATCCATGAGGTCACATTGATATTCCAACATCATGTCACAAATGATGGAATTAGCATATAAAATATTGGTGGTCAGACATGAAGTGTACCTCTAGTTTTAAAATGACTATTTGAAAACATATAATCTTAGTGGATTAATTGGAATTCTTCTATTGGTTATAAAGATAGTGATCACTATAAATATGGTTTGAGGGAACATAAAAACTCAACCTACTAACCCAAAATAATTCCACATGCTATCTATTAATATTGTTTTCTACAAATGTAATCACTTATTTTAGAAATAATGATCAGATATGGGAAATTATTATGAGTATGCATAATTTTAAAATGGAAGACTATCTTGAATATTTTAAAAAATATATCCAATATAACAGAGACCAAAAGTTCGATCTAAAATCCCATTTTGGCTCCATGAGTTTTCAAATAGAATCTAAATGAACGAATTATAACCTAGATATAGGTAATTCTGGTTTTATTACATTTTAGTCATCAAATTACATATTCAAGGATTTTAAAAATCCATTTTAAGAATCTCTATAAATTTATGAGAAAGTAAACAGCACATGGACTTCCAATTTATATATTCATTCAACATTGTGGTATCTTTTTTCCATATATAAAATGTTTCATTTCAATGAATTAAACTTCAAATCATACAAGTTAATGTGTGTAGAACACATTTGTGTGTTCCTATGAATATGACTTCCCTCTAACATGAGTTTGTATCTTGTATTTTTCATAGAAGAGTGGGAGTTCCAAATAAAAATTTGAGTGAGAATAATGGTTCAAATAATTCCATTCGATCCTTCTAGTTTACCAAATGATGATGCAATTTCTATTAGATATTGTTTGTTTCTAGTTATATGACGTTATAGTAAAATTGTTATTTATTTTATATCCCTCTAATTTATTATAGATATATATTTATGAGAATCATTTTTTCAAATTTATATTTTCTAAAATTAAAAAGTTTTTATTTTCTTTTTTCGAACGTACATGTTTATTTTCCTGTGAATGTAAATGTATTGAATAATTATATGAATATAAATATGATTATATTCACTCAACATATATATATATATTTCTATATTAAAAAGTATTTCAAAAAAAATTACATATTGAAGTAATCTTTTGTAGTTGTCAAATATATATAGTCATGCGTGAAAAGATATGGTTTTTTTGAGATACAATGGCTGATCATGTACCATATAATGATAGAGTATCTTTTCTTCACTAATTTTTATATTATTTTTAATATATAATATGATTTACATGTCCATTAGGTCACTCTATATCTTCTCTATTTTAATCTTTATATTTCTGATAGATATCTTATATAAATTATTTACATATCATTAATGGGTTTTATAGTTTCTAGAAATTTATAAATTATTTATTCCTCCTTGGGTTTTATTAGTTTTATGAAAGGAATATTAGGTTATTCAATGGTTGGTTTGTTTATTTCAAAAAAAATATTATAAAATTTAAATTGATATTACATTCTTATAGAGAAATTACATTTTAATTTTAGTATAAATACACTCTATTATTTTCATTATTTCAGAGAGTGGAATATAATTACAATATTTATATTATGATAGACTCAAAACCGGTGAAAACATATTTTATTTTGGAATTCATATTAAGAAATAATTAATGCTCACTCAAGTTGTAAGATATGACACCCCTGTAAGTATATTTTAATAAAAATCAACAATGTTGAATGAGGCTAGAAATGTAAACCATTTAGTATATGTATTGATACATATAAATATATTCCAATAACAGCTTTAATTGAAATAATTTTTTTATATTTTTATTAATGAATTAATTTCGTCGATTTTATCGAAATGATATTTCTATAGATAGATGAATTTTAGTTTTTATTAATATATTTCGTATATAAGTAATTATTCATTTAATATAAAAAATATCAAGGTTATATATAGAAATGTAGGTTACCTTTTTAATTATATCTTTGGTCATAATAATGGAAGGTACACATAAATAACTCATAATAATATGTTATTAGAAATTATTGGTCCCAAATAAATAATTTCATTATAATCAAGTGTGTTATATAATATGTATTTATATCATTATGGATGAAATTGAAATGGACATATTAATTTAATTTTCTTAATATACAACCTCTTTTGATGATTTTTATGATAATTTTAGTTGAGATTAAGAAATTACATGTAATAATTTTTAAGGAATTATGAAAAATTAGTATTTTATTTAAACAATGAGATATAGTTCTAATTGGGGGATGACCTTATCGATGATCACTGAAAACAATAGAATTTAAAAACTATCATGTTGTACCATAGGGTTTGACAACATGTATAGTTCTATCAAAAATATTTTGTTCCATTTAATGTGTTTAATTGTTTTCTCTATATATTGATTTTGAATATGAAAGAATAGTAATATTAAAATAACCTTAAAATTTTTCAGTGTTATTATATTTATTTTTTATCCTTATATGAAAAACTTTTGTTGTTACAGTTGAGATGAGTTTTCATTCATTTATAATGTGGTATATAGTATTTTAATATTTTTATTATGAATTTTTATGAAGTCAATAATACTTGAGTTAATTATAGAAAATGTAAAAGTATACTTCATATAATATATGTTTCATTAGTATGTATTTTAAAACATTATATTATAAATTTTTTATAATAATAATAAATATATTTTATGAATTCAATATATAGTATGAATTTTCATTTTGTAAGGGAAATTTAAAACAAACGAATGCATGATTTCATTAAAGGAAATATAGTTGATTGTATGTATTTTTTTGGAATGTAATTCATTAAGAAGATCAGATAGTTGGTATTTGTCAGGATTATAATACATTCCTGGATTACAAGTCATCATCATTATACTTCAACACATATAAAATTTCATAGATCCCTAGGGAGAGATATAATGTTTCATGTAATGGAATATTCTAACGAAATAAAACATAATGTCATTTCATGTTTTTAAAACTGATCATACATCATGAAGGGATTATGATTCATTTTTTGATGGATATAATAAAACTAAAGGTGATTCCAGGGAGCTGTATTATTTTTTAGTGAATTATCTTCAACCAAATAGAAATGGTGAAATCTCATGATTATATGGAAAATTAAAAAAATCAATGGGGTATTTTTTTAAAGTATAACATAATTATATTTAACTATTTTAAAGGAATATTCTGGTGGTGTTATAGGGTAATTTAGAATAAATATTTTAATTTGTTAATTGATTTATTATTTTTGATGAAAAGTATAATTCTATTGACTAAGGAAATTATTTAACCAAGCAGAATTGGAATTTCCATAATATTTTTTATAAAACAATTTTGTATTTTATTTGATGAATATAAAGTGACTAAATAATTAAAATGAATATCTTCATCAATTATGATCAAACCAACATGATGAAATATTGAAATGATTGATCTTAAGATCTATTGACCATTTTGGCATTATTGTATACCAAATAGGTCAATGCAAGCTAAATCCTCTATCATTGATCACGATACACGTATTTAAGGAGGAATCATATTAGTTCAAATAAGAATTATTTCATGCATTAGTTTCTCATATTGTTCTATCAAGTGGTAGGAAGATGTATATATGCTTCACTCTAACTGTTGTCAGAGTTGATAACCTTCAATAATATTTTATTACATTTGCATCAAAATAATATTTAATCAGGTTATAGATAGAATAAATTTATGCGATGGAATATTTTTTTAAACAGAGGGTTATTGTATTAATAAAGACACATATATAAATTGATAAATTATGTTAAACACTCATATGATAATTTTTGGATCTTTTTATCTCTAATATTTTATATTGAGAAGAATATCATTGTACATAACATAATTTGAATACAATAAAGAGAAAACTATTATACCAAGGATGAAATAAGTAAAAATACTTATGTGTGATTATTGTATTTAATACCTTTGTGTACACATTAGTAAGAGATTATAATGTTTTAATTGATAATTTAACTTGTCAAAAGGGTTTTATTATAAATGAATATTTATTAAAAATAAAGTAGGTATTACTGATCCATCCCCATATCAATACTCACCTATTTGGTACATTCTTCATACGTGATAACCAAAAAAATCTACCCCTAATATTACACCCAACAAAAGTTCTTATGAGAATAAGAATTTTGTGAACATTGTAGTTATTCAATTTTTTTAAGGGAAGTGAATTAATGGGTAAAAAATTGATTGATATTCTTTCTTCTATCACATTTACATTATTTTAGTTTTGTTTTCACTGTGGTCTATCTACGAACCACAAGTAATAACACCATGAAATTTAAAAAAAATGATGAATCTGGAAATTTAAAGGAAAATTAGAATCCCAATACAACCATTTTTGTTTAATTAAATTGTAACACAAAGTGATGAATTTACAAACTAAAAATAAAATTTGGGATAATATTGATAACATGTTTGATGGAAATTTCATGTTTAAATAATAAACGTTTCAAAACATTATTTAATAATTAAAAGAAGACATCAAAATGGAATAAGGGAAGCATTAATATAAAAGATAAATATGAATGTTCTTGTAGTACCCCGGATTTTTGGTATGTAGCCCTTACTTGATGCTTTTCATGATTATAATGTTATTGGTGACAAATGGGAGAGTCGGGAGAACTTGTAATGAGTTTTGGGGAAAAAAGGAAAGTCACGCGGGAGGCACACGGTTTGTCTAAACCGTGCGGCCAAACCGTGCGGAGTTGGTATGGGAGGTAGTGGCTTCCGCACAGATGGTGCACGGTTTGTTTAACCATGTGGCCGAACCGTTTGAGTAGTATGGTCGAGGCAGTAGTTGACACATTGTTAGCGTACGGTTTGTCAAACCGTGTGGACTAACCATGTGGTCACTTAAAATTAGATCCGTAAATTGTAGATCTAAATAGTTTTGCCTCTAATTGCCTCATTAAAGCTCCTAAGTGGCCCTAACTCAGGATTTCGGATCTACTAAGGTCAAAAAGTGTTCTCCCATTGTTCCAGAGGCGATCTGAAGGCTTATCTTGGTTAATTAGAGTTGTATTCTTGAAGTTGGTGACAGATCTCCTTCGTTCAAGAATGGTTTCTTAGATCTACTTAGATCTACATCTCGTCTTTTATCGGTTTCCTAGATCATTACCTGTTATGGTTAGATCTAAGTGTTTTGATTCCATATATGATGATATTTTGTCTTGGTAGTGTTAGGAGAAGAGATCTGAGGAGGATTCTAGAAGATTTGACCCAGTGTTCTTGAGCGTCTGTAGTCCGTTACTTGGTTTCGCGTTTTTGTTGAGGTAGGTGGATTTACTCTCGACTCCTCTGGTTAAAATTGGTTGGCTGAGTTTAAAATTGGTTATTTAAATTTTATTTATTGTGAAAATCAAGGAATAAATCTTCTTTAGTGATGATTTATGGTTTTGAAGAAATTGTGAAATCTTGGTGGATGGTTGTGAAATGTGATTTGGCTATTTGTATTCAAAATGTTGATTTTAAATTCTGAAATTGCTGAAATTGGGAATGGTTTGATGAGAAAGGGGTTTTCAATAAAAAGGGTGTTTTATTGAAATGGTTTTAATTGGTTGAACACACTTGGTTTTGATGAAAATGGTTTTCAATAAAAGGTGTTTTATTGAATGGTTGATTTTGGAATGATTGTTGGAAATGTGTAGTGTGTGTTCATATTGCATTGTACTAAGCTTGTTTGAAATAGGACCTTGTGATCGGTGCCAAACGTTAAAGGGAACAATGGTAACTATATGTATGAGTATTGGTTGAAATATGACCTTATTCTCGGTGCCAAAGGTTTAATGGAACATGGGAAAGAATTACCTTGTGACAACTTGGTAGATCAAAGAGAGACTGGTCATTAGTATTGAACTATCATAACGAAGCATGCATGGTTGATTTCTTGGGTTTGTGAAATGGTTGGTTATGCCATAATTGGATGTTTTTGAAATGGTTTCGAAATTTGTTTAGTTATTTTTCTTGAAAAATAACGTGTTGGAAAATCTGGTTTAAATTACACTTTGATACTTTTGAGCATGACTGGTTTTGGAAAACCAGCTTATATTTATTTATAAACAGCTTTGCCGAAAATGTTTTATATAATCTATTTTTATATAAATGTTACTAACTCTTCTATCCTAGTGGCGTGAGTAGGGAAGTCATTGGGGAAAACTTACTCAGTTTTATACTCACCCCTTCTTTGGAACTTTGGTGCTTTTGCAGATGTTGTTTTCCGAGACACAGGTAATGGTAAAGCATCCCATTACTAGTGGCTTGTGGTGATGATTGGGAGATGCTGTGGAGCTTGGAGCATGTGGACCACTGAGTCATGGTTTCTTATGGGAGTCTTGTGTTGTTTTATTTCTACTGTGTACTTTGATGTTTGGTTGGTCTTCCGCTGTTGTCTACATTGATGTGGTTTTCTATAAATGAAGTTGTTTGTTGGCATACATTTGTTCATTCATAATATAGTGAATGGTTAACAGATGGGTTATTTTCTTAAATAGTAATGCATCCCCCAATTGTAAGTTAAGCCCATCAGCATTTATTTCCAACCTTTGGCATCTTGGGGATGTCTCTTAAGGCCTTGTAATGACTCGTTTCACTCTTAATCCAATGAGAATTGGCGGGTCATTACAAATGGTACCATCTTGTTCTATCCTTGCCTAAAAAGTGGTCATCAATGTTCTTGGTATTGGAGTTGAAATTTCTTCTTTTCTATTCCTTGAGATAAAAACTTAGACATGAGTAGGATTGTCAGAACATGAAAGGTATAGCATAAAAGGACGTAGCTAACCTGTTTATGCTGAACTTCAAGTTAATAGGGTGTTGGGTAAATAAGTTTTTTGGATACACTTCTATAATATTAGAAATCTCATTGTCATGGGTTTAGCCAATTAGTGGATCATGACATGAATTAGAGGAATGAATTCCCACTAGGATTTTAAATCTCATTATGTGGAATGAGTATGAATTTTCTGAAAGGTGACAATTTTTGAAAAATAAGTAAATTGTTTACAACCAAAAGGATTTGAAAACAGGGTATTTAGTGTAATTTGAAAATAGAATGATTCTCAAAAAATATGTAGAAAGTTTTCAAAAATGGTTCAACATGGAAAAAAGTTGTTTAAGAAAAATGTTGTGATAGTTTATGTGATAGATTTCTAAATACTAATCCAACAATTACTAGAGAGTGATATTGATAGATTATGTTGTTGGTTTAGAAAATGGAACCCTATAGGCATCGTCGAAACCAACCCAAAGAAGCTGCGGAGAATGTGGTTGCACCGGAACCACGTCTGAACCAAGAGCTGGTTCAGAGTATTGTCCAAGCCTTTCAAGCTGTGGATATATGGAACCAAAGGAATGAGCCATGACATGTGGATCATACCATCCAGTTCATGAAGCAGAATCCACCGAACATTAGCGGTGATGCTAAACCCGAGAAGGCAGAGGTGTGGCTAAGCAGGATGAATCGTATATTCGATTTCATCGGCACACCAATAGAGCTGAAAATAAAGCTAGAAACGTATATGATCGAGGATCGTGCATGTTAGTGGTGGGATTTAGCGGTGCATGCTAAATTGGATGAAGGCCTTACATGGGAGGATTTGGAATAATTGTTTAACAAACTATTCTATCCTCACACGATCAAGATCTAAAAATGACGTACTTCTTCAGCATGAAACATGAGATCCTATTTATCATAGAGTATGCAGCTAAGTTAATTAATTTAGTTCGTTTTGCACCAGAGGTTGCGACAAGTGCTTCTTTGAAGGCACGCATCTTTGAATCGGGACTAAGGCAGGAGATTCAATTGAAGATTGCGGTGCTCTGTATTATAGATTATACAGAGATGGTGAACAGATCAATAGTTGATGAACGTGATATATCGGGATCGATAGGAGGAGGTATGATGATACCCATTGGAATGGGTGGGAAATATAATGCAGGAAACAAGCGCAAGAGGGACACATACTTCCACGATGGGAGTGCGAATCAGAACTAGACGGCAGGATTAGTCAACCTTCCTCCATGGCCCCAGAGCAAAGCAATTTTCTTTCAATGTGGTTCGACTGATCACATGAAATGAGAATGTAAAGCACCACTGAGATCATGCGACAATTTCAAGAATATAGGGTATCTATATCACTATTGTATGAATGCTCAGAGATTAGGTGCACATGACACTTCCCAGGTGTCGCAAGCATCATATGCTTCGATAAAGAGAGGACAACAAAATCAGTCCTGTCAGCAGAACAGAACTAGTTATGGTGATTTCACGAATACCATGACTCCTCAAGAAGGGAAATATCAACAAGGCAATAAAGAGAAATGTGAAGCAACAAAGAAATTGTATGGATCCAAGCAGATGATGGTAGACGACCAGTCTAGACCATCTACGGTGAGACGTACGATTCTTGTGAATTATACCCTCATGCAAGTGTTGTTCGATATTTGTGCATCACATTCCTTTATTCCTTCTCGTATTGCTAATTTTCTGAACATAAAATGGTAAATGATGCCTTCTGTCATGAAACTGTAAACTCCTCTTGGTGAAAGAGAATGTCAAGAATTCATGTGTAGAGAATGTGCTAAAACTGTTGAGGGAGATGAGCTGAAATGAGACTTTTCAATGTTGGATATCGATTTTTTTGATGTAATCATGGGTATGGATTGGTATACAAGGTTTAAGGATCACATAGACTGTTATAGGAGAATGGTAAGTTTCACGACTGAGGACAGCATGGAGCATCTCTTCAGAGGAGAGAGAATGGTAAAAAAATGTGCAAAGAGCCTGTTGGCACCAATTGTGGGAACGAACTCTTACCAATTGGCAGCGTTGAATTTGGCATAATTATAAGAGAGTGTGGAAAATATTTTTCCAGCTATGGTGGATCAATTTCCTGATGTTTTTCCTGATAACATTTCAGCGATACGACCTGTGACAGAAGTGGAGATTATGATGGATCTCCATTCACGGACTAGTCCTATCTCACTTCTATATTATAGGATGGCACCAACAGAGTTAAAGGAATTGAAATTGTAGTTAGATGAGCTGGAAACCAAGCAATTCATTCACCTAAGTGTGTCTCTATGAGTAGTATTGGTTTTGTTCGTGAAGAAGGAAGATGGAACTCTTCGACCGTGGGTTGATTATCGTAAGCTTAACCTAGTTACGATAAAGAATAGATATCCACTTCCACGCAATGATGACTTGTTTGATAAATTTAGGGGAGATCAGTGGTTCTCCAAGATCGAATTGTGGTCAGGATATCCCCAGTTGCAAGTTCTAATGGAGGATATTCCAATGACAGCTTTCAGAAGCTTATATGGCCACTACGAATATGTAGTCATGTCTTTCGGTCTAACGAATGCACCAATGGTCTTTATGGATTTGATTAATCAGATATTTCAGCAATATCTGTATTCATTTTTTGTTGTGTTTGTGGATAACATATTGCTATATTCAAGAACAATGACTAATCATGAGAAACACATGGAGATAGTGTTGTAAATATTGAGAGACCATCAGATGTATGAAAAATTATCAAATGTGTGATTTTTGGATACAGGAAGTAAGTTTCCTTGGGCATGTTGTTCCCGAGAATGGCGTTTCAGTTGATACTAAAAAGATAGAAGTCATAATGTCATAGCGACCACCAAGGTATGTGTTCGAGATACAATGTTTTCATGATCTAGACGGTTACTACAGACGCTTTTTGCGTGATTTCTCATGACTAGTGTCACCAATGAAAGCTCTGACAAAGAAGAATGCTCCATTCCAATGGATATAAGAATGTCATAAGCCTTTCTAGGAACTGAAGGTTCGTCATACATCGTCACCTATCTCTATCATACCAGAATCAGAACAGGTCTATTTGGTGTTTTCTGATGCTTTGGGAACGGGGTTGGGTTGTGTTCTCATTCAAGGTGACCATGTTGTTGCTTATGTTTCAAGGCAATTGAGATTTCATGAGAAGAATTACCCAACATGTGATTTTGAGTTAGCTTCTATCATCCATGCTTTGAAAACATGGAGACACTACCGCTTTTGTTGGAAATTTTCTGTGTTTACCGATCACAAAATCTTGAAACGCATCTTCTCACATCGTGATTTGAATATGAGGCAGAGGAGATGGATGGAGAATATTCAAATGTTCGACTATGACTTAATGTATGCACCGAGTAAGGTCAATTTGGTGGCTGATGAATTAACTTAAAATTCATATTCATAGTATGAAAATGAAGCTTCAGAAAAATGGCAGTTGATGTCGGTCTTAGCCAACATGCATGTGAAATTTGAAAACCGAGGTGATTTTGCGGTTTTCTTTTCATCTATTCTTGTTCATGATCTGGTAAAAATGGTCAAAGAGGCCCAAAAATCCAATATTGAATGTCTGGTAATGAGTTTGAAACTCAATGTTGGGGATACTATTGATGGCTGGAAACTGGAAGCAGGCTCAATTGTGTGTTTTAGAGATCAGATGGTAGAACCTATAGTTTGTCTGGAACAACTCCTTAATGCTTACCACCATTCAAGATGGGAAGTACATCTGGGTACACAAACGAAGTATAAGGCACTAAAGTCGCAGTTTTGGTAGAGCATCATAAAAAGGATGGTGGCCGAGTTCGTCTCATGATGCTTAACTTGTCAGCAGGTTAAAGAAGAGCATCAGAGACCAGCTGGTATGTTATAGTCTTTACCTATCCCAGTGTGGAAATCGGAGTAGATAGTAATGTATTTTGTTACAATTCTTCGTAAAAATTCCAAAAACATGATTCCATTTGGGTGATAGTGGATTGTCTTACCAAGTCGGCCCATTTCATCACGATTTGTGAAACACATACGGGGGAAGATCATTCAAAACTCTATATCCAAAAAGTGGTAAAGAGACATGGTGTACCAGTGTCTATAGTCTCTGACAGATATTCGAGGTTCACATATCATTTCTGGAAATCATTACAGCAATCCCTGGGGACTCAGTTGACGATGCGTACGGCGTACCATTCTCAGAAAGATGGGAAATCTGAGCAGACGATACAAATGTTTGAAGACATGTTCCAGGCTTGTGTAGTGGACTTTTGTGGCTCATGGGAGAAGCATATACACTTAGTGGAGTTCTCATACAATAGAAGCTATCAAGACTTGACACACATGGCTCCATTTGAATCGTTGTATGGTTGTCATTTTTGTTCTCCACTATGTTGGGTTGAGACAGGTGAAACGTCACTAGTCAGGCCGAACCTTATCCAAGAAACATTGGAGAATATTTAGTTGATTACAAAGAGGATGAATATGGCTCAAAGTCATCAAAAATCTTATGTAGATAACCGTCGTAGACCGTTGGCGTTCGTTGTGGGTGATCATGTGTTCTTGAGGATCTCTCCAAGACTTGGACATCGTCATTTTGGGGACCACAAAAAATTATCTCTTCATTATATAGGCCCTTTTGAGATATTGTAAAGGGTTGGAGAGGTGGAATATCAGTTGGTATTACCACCATGTTTCAATTCGGTCCACAATGTGTTCAATATATCATAATTTAAGAAGTATAAACCCAATCCTGACCATGTGATCATATGGGATCACGTTGACCTAGAGTCGGATGCTTCATTGGTACATATCTCGGTGCAGATTGTGTATAGGCAGGATAATGTCTTGCATGGGAAAATCATCGGTCTACTGCGGGTTTTATGGAAACATGATCAGTTTCAGGAAGAGACTTTGGAACGTAAGAAAGAAATGAGAGAGCAGTGGCTATAAATCTTTCAGACAAACATTGGTTTTATACTTTCTGAGGACGGAAAGCCAATGGTGGGGAGAATATAGTACCCCCGGTTTCTGGTATGTAACACTTACTTGATTATTTTCATGTTTATAATGTTAAGGGTGACAAATGGGAGAGTCAGGAGAATTTGGATTGAGTTTTGGGGCAAAAAAGGAAGTCGCACGGGAGGCGCATGGTTTGCCTAAACCATGCGGCCAAACTGTGCAGAGTTGGTATGGGGGTAGTGGCTTCCGCACAGACGGTGCATGGATTATCTAACCATGGGGCCAAACCATGCCATAAGGGTTCTAAGGAATTAACTAATGCGTGATTATCACATGGTTTTCCACACTGTGCGGACTAACCGTGCAATCACTTAAAAATAGATCCTTAAATTGTGGATCTAACTCGTTTTGCCTTTAGTTGCCTCATTCAAGCTCCTAAACATCCCTAACTCTGGATTTTAGTTCTCCTATGGTCAAAGAGGTTTCTACCATCATTCTAGAGGTGATCCGAAGGCTTCTCTTGGCGAATTGAAGCCAGATTCTTGAAGTAGGTTATCGTTCACCTTCATTCTTGAATGGTTTCATAGATCAACTAAGATCTACTTCTCATCTTCTCTCGGTTTCATAGATCTACACCTGTTATGGGTATACCTAAGTGTGTGGATTCAAAATATGACGTGATTTGGTCTTGGATGTGTTATGAGAAGAGATCTAAGGAGGATTCTTGGAGATTTGACTCGCTGTTCTTGAGCATCCTTCGTCTGTTGCTTGGTTTCGCCTTTTTTTAGGTAGGTGGATTCACTCTCGACTCCTCTTGTAATAATTGGGTGGATTAGTTTAAAATCTGTTATTTTAATGGTATTGATTGGGAAAATCATGGAATAAATCTTCTTTAGTGATGATTTACAGTTTTGATGAAATTGTGAAATCTTGGTGGATGGTTGTGCAAAGTGATTTGGCTATTTGTATTTAAAATGTTGATTTTAAATTATGAATTTTCTGAAATTTGGAATGGTTTGATGAGAATGGGGTTTTCAAAAAAAGTGTATTTTATTGAAATGGTTTGAATTGGTTGAACACACTTGTTTTTGATGAAAAGGGATTTCAATAAAAGGTGTTTTATTTAATGGTTTATTTTTCCATGATGGTTGGAAATGTGTAGTCTGTGTGTTCATATTGCATTGTACGAGGCTTGGTTGAAATAGGACATTGTGCTCAGTTCCAAACTTTTAATGGCACGATGGTAACTATATGTACGAGGCTTGGTTGAAATATGACCTTGTGCTCTGTGGCAAAGCTGTAATGGCAGTTGGGAAATAATTACCTTGTGAGGACTTGGTAGATCGACGAGAGACTGCTCATGAGTATGGAACTGTCATAAGAAAGCATGCATGGTCGATTTCATGGGTTTTTGAAATGGTTCGGTATTCCAAAACAGGATGTTTGTGAAATGGTATGCAAATTTTTTTGGTTTTTTTTGGATAAATAGGGTGTTGGAAAAGGCGGTATAAATTTAACTTTGATACCTTTGAGCATAAATGGTTTTGGAAAAAAAGTTTATATTTTGTTATAAATTACTTTGGTGAAAATGTTTTATATAAAATATTTTTATCTAAATGTGGCTAACTATTCTTTCATAGTGGCGTGAGTGGTGAAGTCATTGGGGAAAACCTTCTGAGTTTTATACTCAACCCATATTGTTCACTTTGGTGCTTTTATAAATGTTATTTTCCAAGACACAGGTAAAGGTAAAGCACATCATTACTAGTGTCCTGTGGTGATATTTGGTAGATGTTTTGGAGCTTAGAGAATGTGGACCACTGGGTCGTGGTGTCTTTTGGGAGTCTTTTGTTGTTCTCTTTCAGTAGTGTACTTTGATGTTTGGTTTGTCTTCTATTGTTGTGTACTTTGATGTGGTTTTTTTGTAAATTAAGTTGGTTGTTGGTCTATATTTTTTCATACATCATATAGTGAATGTTTACCATATGGGTTATTTTATTAAAGGTTAAATCATCCCCCAATTTTAATTGAAACCCTTCAACATTTATTTCTAGATTTTGGTGTCTTGGGGATGTCGCTTAAGGCATAGTAATGACTCCTTGCACTCTGAAGCCCATGAGAATTAGCGTGTCATTAATGTTCTTCCTCACGTAGTGACCTAAAAGATAAATATGATAGAGAATACACTAAAAGTTTGGATCATGTTTAAATCATAGAAAATTAATTTAGTATTTGAATAGGAATATAATATGATGCCTACATGATTCAGATATTAATGAAAAAATGGCATGGTTATCACAAAAATAAAACCGATTCGAATAATGAAGAAAAAATTACCAAAACAAATTAGTTATGATGATAAATCCTACATAAGACTTTCCATGATTTCAAAATAAGTACATTAATGATATCATGCTAATAATGGTGAATGTGGATGAGTTAAAATGAGTCATAGGAGAATCAAATAAAATATTGCAACTCAACAGGATGAAAAATGAAGGATGAATCAATCTGTCTGAATGTTATGATGTACCTTAGAAACATTGAAATTGATATGGAAAAAATGTTTAAATATAATATCCATCATCTCAAGATACATATCAATGTTTCATGTATAATTGTGTAATTTCTACACCTGTTAAATAAAAAACCGGTAAAAATGATTAGCCTAATAGATTATGTTCCCTTAGAAATTGTATAAAATATTAGGATAAAATAAATCCTCATAGAAATTATGTTATATTTTATTTTATATAGAGAATACATAATAACAATTTATCCTAAAAACCTGAGAAAATGTGTTTTTTTTAAACTCATTCATATTTTCAAGGGATGATTATTCAATTTTTAGGAATTTTTATGTTTTGAGGATAATGTTTGTTTTCCAAAGACTATAGACCTAAATCATATGTTTTCTCTTAGAAAAATTCTCTCCCATCGATTCAAATAATTCTATTGATATATGGGATAAATTAATATAATAAAATAATGAATAATTTAAAAAGATAAACGTAAAATGTGAATACATTTATGATTCATGTCCAAAATTGGTTTGAAGGGATTGAAGCGATGTGTGGATGGTGTGATCAGAAAGGTCAAAAATTCTATTAATTTTTTAAAATAATTCTAGGGAAAACCAATAAATTATAAATCAGATAGGATTTAATAGGTATGTATGCGTAAAATATCATTAATTATGGATATTGAATTGAAAGTCATGAAGATAATAAAACAGTACACTCATGATTGATGTTACTCATCACCTATGAAATGAAAATCTAATATCATAAAAATATTGAAGATCAAGATAGAGGTGATTCTACCTATGGTTATGAGTTCTATTTAAAAATCAATGGGATTGGGTCAATTGTAATTGAACCATCAAGATTGGACTCATAAGAGGTTTTATTTATTGATCAAATCAAACCTTACTCTTATTCTATTAATCCATAATGTGATGAATTAAATATGGTAGTAATCAATAAGAACATTTATATCCCTAGGATAATATAATATTTACATGATATGTAGTTCATATTTTTATTAATTTTCAAAAAATAAAAACGGATAAAGGGGCGCACAAAAAATTAGATACATAAACAACAAGGCCTCTTTATCTGAATCAGATCGATTTTTATTGACCTGCGAAACAAAATTAGATAAGTGGTGAAATGTATTTTATCACATTCTTGACGATTATACAAACAATTAACGATTGTTATTTTAAAATCACATTTCACAAGATGATAATCCATTCATGATATATAGAATATATATTTAAAGAGTGCATGGAATTAATATCATGAATCAATGAAAAATTAATGGAATTGAGTTCCAAAGAAATTAATTTAATTCATATACTGAAAATTATGTTATTAAACATCAACAAAAAACCACCTATAAAACCAAAAAATATGATTAACATAGAAAATTAATAGGACCATTATAGAAATAGTGAGAATATTGTATTCAATATCCAAATGATCAATGTAATTTATTATGGATGTTTTTTTCAAAGACATGAAAAAAAGTATGTTTTTAAAATTATTTTCGTTTATAAAATCCTATTTGATTTCGTATAACAAGAGACCGTCATTAAATTATATTATAGTTTTTGGAGTCCTTGAATCATAAATATCATTTGATTTAATCAAAAAAATTGATGAAATTGCTGAGGAGGATATATTCATTTGATACTTATTAAATTTGAAAGGGTGTGTATGAAAGAATAAATAACATTAAATGATAGACTACTGATTTAATGTAAAAAATACTAAAAACATACCCATGAATCAATACACAGGTGTAGAATCGTTTAAAAAGTAATTGGAAGAAAATAGTTATATTTTTTGGATAGATCAGTGAAAGAATCTATTATGGGATTAAAATTTAAGAGATTTTGAATATGATCAAGTAAATGATGAGTATGAGGAATTTTTGATTTTTATTATAAGTACCAAAATATTTTGAATCATGTGATGGTAGATAATATTATTAGAAACCAATATGTACCATTTTAGTTTAGATGAAAGCTATAGCTTAAAGACTAATTTAATTTAATATGCTAAATAGACCCATACTATGCAGTTTAATACTTTCACCATAAATAGTGTATTGGTACTATTAATGTGGAAAACAATGTTTGTTATGAATCTGACTTATGACATTATTCCATTTATTCATGAAAAAGGTATTTTAAACCATGTCTATATTGGTAAACAAATTAAATAATCATGGAAATGTTGACATGAAGAAGCCTGGACATGTTTGATAAGGGTATTGTGAATACAAAGTGGTTACTTTTGAAGATGTATTATCACCAGTTATAATATTGTAGGAAATACTATTATTTCCTATTGTTTATCCAGTTAAGAAATATAAAATTTATCAAATGTATTTCATGTATGCCTTTTTGAATAGGGGATAAAACAGAATGTTTATATAAGGTAACCTAATGGTTTTAATCATGACAATGAGATGATCTGTTTTTGAAAATTTATGAATACTTTAAATATATCAAATGAAACCCTAACATCATAGTATTCATGGATGGAAAATAGTTTAACAAAATTGAAATTCATCATTATAAGGGCTGACATAATCTAATATATCAATGAAATAATGAAATTTACATGTATTGTAATTATGTATGTCGATGTTATATATTTTCATGTGATCATGAGAATTATTTTCAAGTTTTTCAATTTAATAAAATAATAATTTGATATTTAATGGTTTGTATTGCTGAAATAAATCATAACATTACATGATATATAAAAAGAAAATTTTATTTTACTATCCAATGAAATGTATTCTATATAATTTTTAAAGGTGATAGAGATGGAGAAGTCCAATGTAATGTCTAAACTTATAAAAACAGGAAAAAAATTATCCAAATATAACGAAGGGGTGAATATTAAATATAAAGACATTATAATGATAATTATTAACCATTAATAATCTCACAAGAACAAGGAAATATGTTTTTTATTTTGTGATTTCTTGTGAATGATATAATAGTTACCCAATGGAGTCAAATATTATGGTTGATAAAAGATTTATATGAAATGTAAATGTTATAATAATCTATAGGAATCTTTAAATAAATTTAAATTTTATAAATCTATCAAGATTTTAAGATAATGATTATGTAGGTGAAAATAAAAATAAATGGTGTACATGATTTAAGAATTTTCTATTGGGAAACTTCTATGTTACATAGAACTATAAGAAATAGAATTTAGTCACACTATATTTCTCTAAAGAAACATATATAGCTACTTGTACTTCATTCACTAAAATTATATAGATAAATGAAAAGTTGAATGAATTTATTTTTAATGTGGAGAAACATCTTTTAATTACTTTTGATAATAAATGTTTAGTATAAATTTCATTGAATCCTTCAAAAAAAATTCGAAGAATAATAATATCATATTTTCACGAACATATATAAGGTGTCCAATGAATATATTAGGAGGAAATTTGTTCCCAATGAAGAAACATTGGTATATATTTTCACTAGGGTTTCCCCAAAGGACATATTTGACGAATTAATGATAATATTGTGTGGTCAACCCCTCCCACATAATTAAAAGTATTTGTGTTGAACACTACAAATCCCATGAATA
Source organism: Viscum album (assembly GCA_963277665.1). Classification (NCBI taxonomy): domain Eukaryota; kingdom Viridiplantae; phylum Streptophyta; class Magnoliopsida; order Santalales; family Viscaceae; genus Viscum; species Viscum album. The sequence goes on along the minus strand of OY728161.1, from coordinate 457,514,305 downwards.
TATTATTAAATGGGGAGAGAAATCTAACAACTCATTTATTTCATTATAGTTTTTTTTATTTTCTTTCAGATCCTTAATTTTCTGGTGTACTGTTTATTATAAAAAGGGATATTATTTACAAATATGAGTTCATATTTTTTAGGGGAGTTGAATTTATCACTTGGAAAAAAATTACCTATCACTAATGTACATAATTCACTCAAAAATAATACTCACACAATAGGTTTTGATCTATTTTAATTTGGTAAAAGACTATGATTTTGGGTCTATTGATTCAAATATGATTTTTGAGATGATTTTATTAAATAGTTTTGTGTGGTGACAAAAATTCCAAAGGGAGATATTGAAGTGAAAATATATCTTTTAGAAAATTATTCTCTTTTTTCAACACTCTATGGGAAATGAGTTGGGTTGGTTTAGAAGTGTTTTTTATGATTAGAATTGAAATTATCTATTTGTGGGTGTTTTAAAATAACTTTAAATAAGTATATAATCAATGTATTGGATCATGGAAATAAAAAATTCTACATCATACACTTTATATTTGTCGGTATATATATTCAAAATTTAGGGTTTGTCTTTAATATAATCTTAATTATTTGATCTGAAGTCTTAATTTTATCTTATATTATTGTGTTGTGGAAGTTTAATGGAAAAGGAATGAATGTATGAAATCACTATAAATAGTTTAGTTGACCATAATTAATTGTGATGTATATTAGTAATTTATTTGATCTAATTTTATGACATTTTTTAGAACAAATTTAATTATTGGACCCTATAAAATCATATCATGAACTCAATAGAATAGAAATATTTTATTTCAATCTCATTTATAAATATATCATCCAAAAATGAAATTCTCATAAGAAATGAAACCATATATTTATACATGATATTTTACACATCAGTCATTTGTTACAAAATGTAGAATGGTTCATACTGATAATTTAATCATTATACTGATTATGGTACTTTGAATGTAGAAATGTTATTTTATATTTAACATAGAACCTCATAGTAAAGATGAAATATTGTGATCAAATTGATTGCCTCAAAATAAATTATCATGTGGTTTTTAAATTGTAGTGGAACAAGAAATTAAAATTCGGTAAATTAATAATCACGGGGTATTCTCAAGGATTTTAAATAAAAAATTATAACAATTCATTGACCAATTCGTCTAAAGGGATTATTTTACGATGTGACCAAAGATTTCATTAAACCAATTCACTACATTATTGCAGAAATAGATCTTTAAAAATATTGAATCGTGATACAGTCATCTATAAACAAGTTGTTAACTTGGGATAAGTCTTTTATCATTGTTCTTGATTCTTATTTTTAAGTAGATAGAGGATTGGTTCATGCATAAATTATTTCATGAACATGTTTATCATTTTAATCTAATGATTGAAATTCCAATCTACTTCTACATTGCCAAATTTATTGTGGTATTAAATGTCCTTCTAGAAGAAGATATTATATTTGATACTGAATCATCTCCACACAAAATGATAATCGAATTCCTCATAGAGAAAAAAAATATTCTTTAAGGATGTGATAGTTTATGTATAATTGATGACATAATAAATATTAGTAATTCATGGATGATTCCTTTGGCACAATTTCCTTTTAAAATATCACATAAATTTAATAGTGATAAGAAAATGCATGCAGTCAAGATAAAATAAAACACCATCGGGATTTAGATCTCACATCAATGATGTAAATTGTAAAACTAAACTATGTGATTCTTTTATTTCATATATGTTTTTATATTTTTGGAAGATAATATAAACAATGAATCATGTATGTAACTAGTCATAGGGGTTTAGTTTTATGTAATAAATTTATAAATATAAAATAGGTACTAAGGATTCACCCATGTATTATCGTAATTGATCCATGATCTACAAAAGTAAGTTGATGAGAAAATTATAAACAATAAAAGAAAAATATCAAGTGTGATAAAATGGATGGAAGAAATGAAATGGATTATTTTCAATGTTATTGAGAAAAAATATTCCCCCCCTGAGTTTAAATAATAATGTATGTTTAGTTTTATTATTTTATATTTTTAATATTTTATTTATTTATCAAAGTCACTTTGTTGAAAGCGTGATGCAGTTGAGACACCAAAGTGATGTTATAAAGTCAAACCAGATATATGAATTATAAAAAACAGTAAATTATTACTATGTAAACTATCTGATTTAATAAAATGAAAATAAAATCAATTTTATGGAATTTATTGCTTTTTAACATAATAATTTTTTTAACCATTGTAATATACTGATAATAAAAATAAAAAAAATATACATTGTTTTTTAAGATCCTTTAAAAAATAAATCCACTAATATATTATATCGATGTTGGTTACGTCTCTATAAATTGATTTGGGATATCACAACATAACGAGTGATATGTAACACAACACTAAAAGAAAAACGTTCCAAGGAAAAAATTAAGAGGAATAATAACATGAGTGGGAATAGATGAAAAAACTATAATAAAAATATTTAATTATTAAAAAAACACTTGTGATATGAGAAAATTCATAAACACAAAATAAAAAAGACAATAATATGTGGGGAAAATAAAACATCACATATATTAGAAGAAATCAACATAAATATGTAACAAGAAAAAATAAAACAAAATTACCAGAAAGAAAATAGTGAAGAAGTATATTAAAAATTCAAATTTAGAGAAAAAATTCCAACCCATTTTTTGATGATATTATATACCAAAATAAATTATAGCCAAAAGGTAAAAAAATATTCTAGTCAAAACAAAAAAATTAACATGTTAATCAAAAAAATTTATTTTCATCTTAAAAATTACCTATATTTTAATAATATTAATTTTCCATTTGTATTCCTTAATAATAAAAAATTTAAAAAATCCATTCACATCGAATTTTTTTATTTCGACATGAATTTTTGTAATAAAACTACCCAAAATATAAAAAATATTTAAATGTAATTACAAATTTATTTTCAATCATATGACATATATACTATGAAAATTTCAGGAATAATATATTTAATATCATAATCACTAATTTTCATTTATTTTATCTTCGTTAAAACTTAAAAAATAAACCATTTTTATCATATTAAATAAAAAAACAAAAAAACTGAAATACATTTTATTGAGGATTTAAAGAAAAAATCAGCATATTTTTAATAAGTTTCAAATAAAAAATGTGTGACCACCATGTGTGTGAACTACCTAAGCCATTATTTTCACTCCATAGAATAATGTAATTTCTAATAAAAATTTCACCCATAAAATAAAAAATTTTGAATCATGAATCTTATTTCGAAACTAAATACATTAAGAATAATTTATTTTATAATTATATATTCTCTCAAACTTAAATTTATTCGACATCAATTATCCATTGATCCAAAAATCGTAACATGTCTTTCATGGACTTTTTACTCATCATATCATATTTGTAAATGATGAAAATGGTTATAATCATATTAAAAACATATATATCAATTCATAATTTTGATGAAATTTTATTCTCTTTTTGATAATGATAATGAATATTCCCTGATCCTAAATATTTTTAAAGGCTATAATGTTATTTTATTTTTTGTTGGTGTGAATTTATACCCAAATAAAAATATGTTTAGGAGATTAATAATAATAAAATAAACATATAAATAATCAATAGTCAATTATATATACCTCACTTCATCTTCCTTATAAAAACTTCTTATCACAATTCATCTCATTATATTTGGGTCATGAGTGTTGAAAATTAATCTCATTAAATATTGAATTATTATTTTTCATTTTCCCTATTTTTAAATTTTTATATACATTTTTTTTCATATTTACTCATTTTTTAATTTTAAATTTCTTGGAAAACATGATTATATAATTTACATGTTTATGACTTAATCGATATTGTTTTCTATAATGTTCACAAAATTAGAAACACCATTATCACATTCATAAAATAAAGAAATTATTCCTAATGTAATCTTATAAAGGCTCTTTTAATACTTATTTCCCTGAAATTTCCCTAAAATATTGTTTGAGTAATGTGTTTGTAATAAATTAATGATTTTAAAATATGCCTCTAACATGTAAGGTTGTTCATAACAACTAGTGGATTATCTATTAAAGATTTTATCATTTTCTCAAATTGGATAAAGGGGGATTTCAAAAATTCACATCATTCATATTAGTATAATATTTCATTATCAACAATCATTGAAATGGAAAAAAATCCTGTCTCATTTAAAAAAACCATTCGAGTAGACCCAAAAGGGGATTACTACAAAAAATGATGTTAAAATAAGTTTATAGTTGAAAATTGGATAGTGAATATGACTGTTTACACTCAACACTGGGCATGGATTACAAAAATTAGTACAAATGTTTTTGTAACACCCCGATCTTCCACGATACGCCTCTCTTTCAATAATGCAATAGCTTGCATTGTACGCAACTTCGAGTTCTAAAACATCGCGACAAATCAAAGTAGCCGTTATGAATAGTAATAACCACTTTTTAAAATTATAGAAATTTTATATTTCAAAATGGACTTCATTTTTGTATTCCTAATATTGAAATTAGCCTATGTTGAATTTTTTGTAATTTTCTGAGAACTTCAAAATTTTTATGAATAGTGAAAAATACTTAAAACAACTTTTTTAATCAAAATAATTCATAGTGATAAATTATACTATTGAGTGGTTTTAAAGTATAATTAGAATATATTTTTACCATTTTATCCAATGGTGGTCATTAGAATTAATTTAACATTGAAATTGGACATAAACAATTGCCAATCTTTTGATATAAATTGTTTCTTAAAAACACGCTATTTGTTGTAACAGCGGGAATTAATTATAAAATTAATTAATGCAACTTATATGTTTGGAATTTTGTAAAATAGGCATCATTTTTGAATTCGGAATATCAATTATAGCTTAGGGTGAAATTTTGGTATTGTTCTGAAAAACTTCAATTTTTGATGAATAGTGAAACCACTAAGTGGTAGTTAAATAACTGATTTTTCGTTTAAATGAAATATTACCACTTCTGTGATTTGATTTTCAAAAATCCGACATACATGGTTGTCATTAAGAAGTAAAATGTGGTTCAATGAGATCATAATAATTTTTTGGTCAATAGTAACTTTTAAGTTCTTAATCGCGATTAGAGGTAATTAGTGTAGTTTAAGGTACAAATAATGTTTTAATAATATGAGATGAGCATGACACATGTCCTACTCCTATTGGATGAGTCATGGCCGACCAAGACAACCCATGGGTCAACTTGGGGACCCCATGGAGCCACTTTAGTTAGAAAATGACATAAACACCTTTTATTTAATGTTAAAGTAAAAAAGTGACACAAACATAAAAAGTTTTACTAAAAGAATTTTTATGTAGGGTTACACAAGTCCAAATTTTGATTATAAATATTCATTAGAAAGCTAAAAAGCTTTCCTACATTATAGTAGTTTTTTTATAATTTTTAGACATTAAATAAATAAATTATTTATGACATCATGATGATGCAGTGATGACCTCATTATTTAACGATTTAAATAAAATGAGAAGATAATGCAAAATCCAAGGCTTACACTTGTCCAAAGCCTATTGGATGAAGATATTTCGAAACCTTATCACCTTATCCTCGAATTATATAAGTGTGGGACCTTTAGAAACCGAAAAGCATTGTATAATTGAATAACATTTCATTACTTTCCAAAAGTGCCCCTCCTCTCCACTTATAAAAGGCCCCCACCTCTCCCACCTCATTTACACTTTCAAGCCATTTGGCTCGGCCAACCTCTGCCCAAATACTCTCCCAACATTCCTCCCTTACTCATAGAAGCCTCACTTTGGGCAGAACTCTTCCCAAGGAATCCTTTGGCTCAAATCAAAAAGAGTTACCCGATTTTGAGGTAATGTCTTTTCTAATGTTGTTTTGTTTTATTTTTCTTCTCCAACCCCCTAAACTCTTTTTATTCATTTCTTTTGTAACAACACCAGTATCCTCAATATACTAGGATGTTTTTATAAGAAGGATTCGAGCTACACTTACACACACCTACATCTAATGGTTAAAGAACATACGGTTTCTGTGGATGGAGAATTTCTGCCTCACAAAACGATGATTGTTCAACACTCATATAACACCTTCAAAGGTGGACATTAAGATGTCACTATATTTATATATGATATATAATGTGTTTATGTTTTACTTATGCTTCTGTATTTTTCATTTATGGCTTACTTTATGATTTCCATTATGGGTAAAACGCGATAATTTCATTTTAGGAAGTGCGGACTACCGCCCCCTCAAAGTGATTTGAATCGTTAATGCCATATGTGGGATGTATAAAGGATGGAGTAAATGGTATTATACACTATATTATACTGGAATTATATTATACATTTATATCATTATTATTTAGTTCCATTAAATATGAAATTGAAATGAAAGTAGCGTTCATGCGTACGTACGGCTTACCGTCTCCATGAACGGTGCATTTCATTTCTTACCTCTAAATGTTATGTAATATTATAAATGAATGTATATACTGGATATATAAGATATATATGACATCTAAATCATGAATATAAATCTGGATATAATGGATATTTCACCACATAAACAACTTGTAATTATAAGAAGCTTATTGTTGACTCAAGTACCAAAGATCGACAAAATGACCGTTATTAACTTAAATAATTACATAATGTTCATATCATTGTAATAAGTGATATAATAAGGATAATGAAATTAAAAATGGTTCTTAATAAGGTATATATTAACTCTAGTTTATTATTCAGGAGGTTAAATAACGGTTGAGTCAAGTCAGACACGAGGTAAGGGAACTTCTTAACCTAACTTCCATTATTTGGGTTAATCTCCTACTTTCAAATTATGTCATGATATTATTATGTCCTATCTTGTATTTTTACATTCTTTATGTGTACCTATAGTGAATACACATAATAGATATATTTTATTTAAAAATTATCTTTTAAAGTACTTCGTCTCAATCTCCTTTCATTGAGGCATATTTGGTTTTATACACAATTTTCATTTATACGGTGTATAAACTCCTTTGACTTTTACGTTTGTACAAAAGGAATCTTTTTATACAAAGCGTTTTGCTAAACGACAAAAGGGAATGTTTTTCTTTCCGTACTTATGCGGCGACAATGACTTCTCCGCCGCCGTGACCATTATTTGAGTTTCGGCTTCCTTTACAATCCATCACTTTTTTTTAATAAAAAATAAATACAAAGTTTAACATTCTTTTATTTTGGTATTGAAAATGGTTTTGAAAGAATTTTTACTATATCAATGTGTTGTATTGATATCTTGTGATTGAAATGTGGAAATGTTATGTTTCCTTTATGCATGTTTTATGTGATACGATTATGTTATGGTTTATGATATGTTTAAACCTATTCATATGAGGAATGCATTGGACTTAATAAGTGACAGGTGGAGCCCGCTATAGCTCCTCGATGCATCGGCAGGTCTCATGAGACAAACTAGTGTCTTGGCACGAGGCCTTGACAAAATCTTATTTGTGGTCTTGGCACGAGGCCTTGACTACGTGGTTATGATAGTCTGGCATTATGCATTCCATCATTATGAAAGTGGTTATTGTTATTGCATGTGATTATTCGACCAGTAGAATATCCATGTGAAGAAGTGAATGGCATTATCTCATTTTACTCTTGCCATATTATGTTGAAGTTCATGTTTAAAAGGCTTTTGTTTTATTTATACATTTCCTTAATTGTTAATGATTATTTATGAAAGCTTCCGCATTATTGTTATCCTTACTGAGCATCTGAGCTCACCCCTTTCAATGTTTTAATATTTTCCAGGATGTGAAGAAGTATTTTATGAATGACCTGCAGGGATAGTCAGAAGAGGATATGAGTGTGGACTATGGAGACTTTGTTATTGTAGTTTTTCACTTTATGATGTAATGTAACGTTTACAAATGTATCTAGTGTTTCCAAGGCTACTAAACTAATCGGTCTTTCGAGACTTGATCTTTTGTGATCATGCCAATGTTACGAAGTAATGCACCGACTCTGGGTAGCTGGGGTCGGGGCATTACAGTTGGTATCAGAGGAAGTTTAGTACTAACCTTGGAAGCTAGATTTAGATAAACTCTGATTAGAGCACATAGCCCAAAGATAGACTTTGAGGATTAGTATAGAAGAACTTCCTAGAATTTTGGTGTTATAGAGATGTTATGAGTTTTCCGAGAAATACATCCCTGTCTGGATACGAGCAGGTAGAGGCGGCTCTGGCACAGATGTACCTAGGGGTAAAACCCGAAAACACCGCTTTGAGCTAGACTCGAACGGGAACTGGTGCACGACATCGGGCCTTGCTGCACTCTTGGTTACGACACTCCCGGGGGATATGCTTAGGATAATTCTCATTTTACTTACAAACCACTATGAAGGGTTATGAATACATACTTCCTCAAAGAAAACATTTCTTTTTATGATTATGGATTATATCCATAAATAGTTCAATTTATGTAAAGTGTTTTACAAGTATGGAATTATGTATTTTGATTCATAAACTAACCTAGTTTGTGCCGTTGTATATAAATGGCGCCCAGTAGAAGGAATGTGAACTCCAGCAGTACGTATGATCCAAAGAGTAAGAAGGATAGTATCTTTCACGGTATTAAGCCAACATTTCGAAGGGAAATAGTCTCCCATGTGTTCTCAACATATGAAGAAATAGTATCATGTGTTAATAGGATAAGTAAAGAATTCTCTGAGTCCTATGGCTTTGAAGCGAAGCAAGAGACGAAAGGGATGGAAGAGAGAATGATGGATAAAGGGATGAGGGGAAAGAAGAATTTTCCAATATGTGGTAATTGTGGGAAGAAACATCATGGAACTTGCCTAATGGGAATGGGAGTTTGTTATAAGTGTAGAGAAAAAGGACACAAAGTGCGTGACTGCAAGGGTAAGAAAATGGTTTCAAATGTACAATGCTTCTTCTGCAAGGATTGGGGACACTACGCAAACCAATGTCCAAATCATCAGAGCATGCCCCAAATGATGTTATTGGATAATAATCAAGTTATGATACTACCACAGATGAGGAGTAATGATTAGAGTTCTTATGTTTTTATTAATGATTTTTTTTAATTTGAGTGTTGTATCAATGATGTACTGGTTATAATAATTATGGAGTATATAAGGATTGTACTGCAGTACTATTTCATCAAGGACTTGAGATTGTGTGGAACCAAGAAAAGTGACTCCACAGTAGGTTAAATTTTTGGAAAATATATGGTTGAGAGAAAGATAAACCATAATATGGTTTTGATACTGAGATTGTGATTTTGGAATAAGACGTGATTGATTTGGATAAATTATATTGGATATACTTAACTTCCTTGAAACTGATTGATGTTTTGTATACATTTTTGGATAGAAGGAGTATATCTAGTATTCTATAAGGAATAAGGGATCATGGTAATTCAGTATGTTTAAAAAGAATACATGATGAAGGTGTTCACATGTTGTTACGTGGGATAAAGGATCTTCATTATGTTTACCATCCTTATAAAATTTGGACTGTGAGTTGGACAGAAGTATTTTGGATAACTATTAAGGTTGGAATGGATTAAGTTGAACCATGGATAGTATTGTTTAAGGTTAAAAAATTTATGAAGATTTTTTTTGGAATATTATGATACTATAGTTTTAGGAAAAGGACAACCTGCAGGGTGGGGCATAACCCGTCGCGTCGGACAAAGCTGCAGGAATCGAACCCACAATCATAGTGCGACAGGCCTTTATTTCCTACCACTAGCCTACAGGAAGTCCCTGGTTATTACAAAATAATTTTACTAATCTAAATGGTATGTGATAACATTTGGAACCTTATAAAATTTGGATAAGTATAATATTTTTGAGTTCTATTATCTTTTGAGTGAAAGATGAGTTGAAGGTTGAAACTCTAATTGTCAAACATAAATATATATATACCTATCTCTTATTCAATGAATAAATTAATTCTTAAACTTTAGTAAAGGGATATTAAAATAAAAAAAATGTGTTATCCTAATACCTTATGTCTTGTTGAACTGATGATATTTTAAATCAACATAGATTGAAGGCTTTGAGGCCCTCAATTTGACAGTTGATTGCGATTGATGACCTCAATCACTCCCTACAAATATTTGCATTTTTCCTCCAATTATATGTCTTTAATTGCCACCAATGTTCTCCTAATCGAGATCATAATTTGGTGGTGACTTTCTTATTTCCATTTTCCCTCTTATTAAGGCTAAATTTTATTAACCTTATTTCCGATGTGGGTTTTCCACAAAGGTATTTTCTATTTTCAACCTCTTATATCAAATTGCGAGGACGCAATTTATTGAAGGAGGGGAGAATGTAACACCCTGAGCTTCCACGATACGCCTCTCTTTCAATAATGCAATAGCTTGCATTGTACGCAACTTCGAGTTCTAAAACATCGCGACAAATCAAAGTAGCCATTATGAATAGTAATAACCACTTTTTAAAATTATAGAAATTTTATATTTCAAAATGGACTTGATTTTTGTATTCCTAATATTGAAATTAGCCTATGTTGAATTTTTTGTAATTTTCTGAGAACTTCAAAATTTTTATGAATAGTGAAAAATACTTAAAACAACTTTTTTAATCAAAATAATTCATAGTGATAAATTATACTATTGAGTGGTTTTAAATTATAATTAGAATATATTTTTACCATTTTATCCAATGGTGGTCATTAGAATTAATTTAACATTGAAATTGGACATAAACAATTGCCAATCTTTTGATATAAATTGTTTCTTAAAAACACGCTATTTGTTGTAACAGCGGGAATTAATTATAAAATTGATTAATGCAACTTATATGTTTGGAATTTTGTAAAATAGGCATCATTTTTGAATTCGGAATATCAATTATAGCTTAGGGTGAAATTTTGGTATTGTTCTGAAAAACTTCAATTTTTGATGAATAGTGAAACCACTAAGTGGTAGTTAAATAACTGATTTTTCGTTTAAATGAAATATTACCACTTCTGTGATTTGATTTTCAAAAATCCGACATACATGGTTGTCATTAAGAAGTAAAATGTGGTTCAATGAGATCAAAATAATTTTTTGGTGAATAGTAACTTTTAAGTTCTTAATCGCGATTAGAGGTAATTAGTGTAGTTTAAGGTACAAATAATGTTTTAATAATATGAGATGAGCATGACACTTGTCCTACTCCTATTGTATGAGTCATGGCCGACCAAGACAACCCATGGGTCAACTTGGGGACCCCATGGAGCCACTTTAGTTAGAAAATGACATAAACACCTTTTATTTAATGTTAAAGTAAAAAAATGACACAAACATAAAATGTTTTACTAAAACAATTTTTATGTAGGGTTACACAAGTCCAAATTTTGATTATAAATATTCATTAGAAAGCTAAAAAGATTTCCTACATTATAGTATTTGTTTTATAATTTTTAGACATTAAATAAATTAAATTATTTATGACATCATGATGATGCAGTGATGACCTCATTATTTAACGATTTAAATAAAATGAGAAGATAATGCAAAATCCAAGGCTTACACTTGTCCAAATCCTATTGGATGAAGATATTTCGAAACCTTATCACCTTATCCTCTAATTATATAAGTGTGGGACCTTTAGAAACCGAAAAGCATTGTATAATTGAATAACATTTCATTACTTTCCAAAAGTGCCCCTCCTCTCCGCTTATAAAAGGCCCCCACCTCTCCCACCTCATTTACACTTTCAAGCCATTTGGCTCGGCCAACCTCTGCCTAAATACTCTCCCAACATTCCTCCCTTACTCATAGAAGCCTCACTTTGGGCAGAACTCTTCCCAAGGAATCCTTTGGCTCAAATCAAAAAGAGTTACCCGATTTTGAGGTAATGTCTTTTCTAATGTTGTTTTGTTTTATTTTTCTTCTCCAACCCCCTAAACTCTTTTTATTCATTTCTTTTGTAACAACACCATTATACTCAATATACTAGGATGTTGTTATAAGAAGGATTCGAGCTACACTTACACACACCTACATCTAATGGTTAAAGAACATACGGTTTCTGTGGATGGCGAATTTCTGCCTCACAAAACGATGATTGTTCAACACTCATATAACACCTTCAAAGGTGGCCATTAAGATGTCAATATATTTATATATGATATATAATGTGTTTATGTTTTACTTATGCTTCTGTATTTCTCATTTATGGCTTACTTTATGATTTCCATTATGGGTAAAACGCGATAATTTCATTTTAGGAAGTGCGGACTACCGCCCCCTCAAAGTGATTTGAATCGTTAATGCCATATGTGGGATGTATAAAGGATGGAGTAAATGGTATTATACACTATATTATACTGGAATTATATTATACATTTATATCATTATTATTTAGTTCCATTAAATATGAAATTGAAATGAAAGTAGCGTTCATGCGTACGTACGGCTTACCGTCTCCATGAATGGTGCATTTCATTTCTTACCTCTAAATGTTATGTAATATTATAAATGAATGTATATACTGGATATATAAGATATATATGACATCTAAATCATGAATATAATTCTGGATATAATGGATATTTCATCACATAAACAACTTGTAATTATAAGAAGCTTATTGTTGACTCAAGTACCAAAGATCGACAAAACGACCGTTATTAACTTAAATAATTACATAATGTTCATATCATTGTAATAAGTGATATAATAAGGATAATGAAATTAAAAATGGTTCTTAATAAGGTATATATTAACTCTAGTTTATTATTCAGGAGGTTAAAGAACGGTTGAGTCAAGTCAGACACGAGGTAAGGGAACTTCTTAACCCAACTTCCATTCTTTGGGTTAATCTCCTACTTTCAAATTATGTCATGATATTATTATGTCCTATCTTGTATTTTTACATTATTTATGTGTACCTATAGTGAATACACATAATAGATATATTTTATTTAAAAATTATCTTTTAAAGTACTTCGTCTCAATCTCCTTTCATTGAGGCATATTTGGTTTTATACACAATTTTCATTTATACGGTGTATAAACCCCTTTGACTTTTACGTTTGTACAAAAGGAATCTTTTTATACGAAGCGTTTTGCTAAACGACAAAAGGGAATGTTTTTCTTTCCGTACTTATGCGGCGACAATGACTTCTCCGCCGCCGTGACCATTATTTGAGTTTCGGATTCCTTTACAATCCATCACTTTTTTTTAATGAAAAATAAATACAAAGTTTAACATTCTTTTATTTTGGTATTGAAAATGGTTTTGAAAGAATTTTTACTATATCAATGTGTTGTATTGATATCTTGTGATTGAAATGTGGAAATGTTATGTTTCCTTTATGCATGTTTTATGTGATACGATTATGTTATGGTTTATGATATGTTTAAACCTATTCATATGAGGAATGCATTGGACTTAATAAGTGACGGGTGGAGCCCGCTATAGCTCCTCGATGCATCGGCAGGTCTCATGAGACAAACTAGTGTCTTGGCACGAGGCCTTGACAAAATCTTATTTGTGGTCTTGGCATGAGGACTTGACTACGTGGTTATGATAGTCTGGCATTATGCATTCCATCATTATGAAAGTGGTTATTGTTATTGCATGTGATTATTCGACCAGTAGAATATCCATGTGAAGAAGTGAATGGCATTATCTCATTTTACTCTTTCCATATTATGTTGAAGTTCATGTTTAAAAGGCGTTTGTTTTATTTATACATTTCCTTAATTGTTAATGATTATTTATGAAAGCTTCCGCATTATTGTTATCCTTACTGAGCATCTGAGCTCACCCCTTTCAATGTTTTAATATTTTCCAGGATGTGAAGAAGTATTTTATGAATGACCTGCAGGGATAGTCAGAAGAGGATATGAGTGTGGACTATGGAGACTTTGTTATTGTAGTTTTTCACTTTATGATGTAATGTAACGTTTACAAATGTATCTAGTGTTTCCAAGGCTACTTAACTAATCGGTCTTTCGAGATTTGATCTTTTGTGATCATGCCAATGTTACGAAGTAATGCACCGACTCTGGGTAGCTGGGGTCGGGGCGTTACAGCTTTTCTTTAGATACAACATTAATGGTGAATATTGAAACTCAATAATCATTTTAACCAATTTTTTAAAGATTCATATTATCCATAAAAAATTATTGAATTATGATATTTAATTTATCGTATTTCACTAAATATCATTATATAAAAAATCAAATATTATTTATAAGTAAATAAAAATAAAAATTAAATATATCCATGTAAAATATGTTACATTATCTTATTTTTACCAAAAATATATAATCTATCATCAAAATCTAGAGAAGAACCATGAATGTAAATACTATGTATAAAAAGAAAAAATAAAAACTATATTTATATACATATTTAAATAGATATTTGTAGTATGTTTTTAATATATTGATCTTGTTTAGATATTTCCGATCATAAATCTTATAGTTAAAAACATAGGAAAATATTAAATATTACAAAATAAAAAATTAAATGGTAAACAAGAATACATATATTTTTATAAAAAATAAAAATGTGTTTCAATTAATATGTCCATAGATAGATAGTTCCAGTTGGTAAGCCAAACCCCATAGTGGGTTTTGTTTTCAATGTAAGAACTAACACAATTTCATAACCCTTGATCCCTACTAATGAAAAATGATCAAATATTATGATATTATATAGTTCAGTGAATCACTCGTCTCTTGGATATAGTTAACGAGGTCATCGAATTCACATTTTAAGCATCCCTTAATTAAATCTTCATACTGAATTTGATGATAAAAGGTATCACAATAGTTTCTATTCATCATAATTCAACAAAATAATGGGATATTTATATGAATAATACAAAATTATATAAGGTTGGTTGAACATTAAATATATTTATATAATATCATAGTTAAATGAATTTATAAATTAAACTATCTCCCTATGTGTCATGAAACTCCTTTCTTATACTCAATTATAATTTGATTTACTCTGATTCCCTAGGTATGTATTCAACATCCTCCATCCCCCCTTCAATGAATAATTCATTGGAAATAGTTTATGTTGGAATCACTAATTCTTATTGATTTCCAAGCATCATTTAATGTTGAACATCCCTTGGAATTATCCACAATTTTATAGAAGTGGTATATTCTATTTTGATTTAAATTTCATTTTACACAACTATATGGGACACTAAGAACTCTCAATTCTTATATTTTGGAAAACATATTCATATATTGTAATGATAATATCAATTTTAGTAAATAAATTTTTATTTAAATGCACTAGAAATAAAATTCATAAAAATTATTAATAAATGTATATTTAAGTGTAACACAATCAATTAAAATTTTTGAATGATTTTAAATACAACATCAAAGATGTATAAAATCCCTAAAAAGGAGTCCAAAAAGGGATAAATGTAGAATTTTCAAAAAGGAAACCAGGAACATTATAATTTATAAAATAACCATGAAAAAATTTAGTATATTTATTTATAGTCATTCACTCGAGGATAATTTTTATCAATCATAGTGTTTTACTAAATATTATATTATTATGTTTTAGAAGGAATTTTGTGACAAATGGAATCATATTAAATAATGATTTGATAAAAAACTAAATTTACATAAAAACTACTATATAACTAATGTGATTTAAATGAAATTGATGATGTGAAATGATAGTGAGAAAAAATCTATTCCCTGGGAGTTCCACTATAAGTTGTTTTATATCATTGTTCTATTTTATTATAATTTTTTTATTTTAAATAACATACAAAAGTTATTGTTTTATTCCACAACAAATCCAACTAAAATCACCCTATATGATAATGAATAGATCCTAATGAATTGTATTTTATTCATAGTTATTCCCTTCCATCTTGTATAGTGGATACTCCAAAATATCATTATAAAGTGTGAAAAAAATTATCTAATTGGTAACTCGCTCCATAGAGACATGTTTTTAGAGATGGAAAGTTGTCGATTAATGTAAAGGGTAAGAAAAAAAATTATTTAGTTAATTATTACTGGAAGTGGTTGTGTAGTCAGTTTTATTTTGATTTATTTATATGTGGTTCTATTTAATAGAATTATCATATTTCAAAGGATTTCTTATTACTTGTATGAATTTAGATACCTATTTTTCAAGGTATTGTTTTTATTGGGACAAAGATATTATTTGAGTATTTTCCATAAATACTCTACATGTATTATATTTGTGGTTTTATTTTATAATTTTATCATTGGTTGTTTAGGATGACGTAAAGTTTGAGTAAAATTCAAATCCATGAATAGTCTATGACGTGAGTTCCAATGTCAAGTCAGTATATTGAAAATGTAAGAAACATAGTTCATTCATGGATTTGTAGGCATGGATAAAGGATGTTTCAATACATAGTAGGTATTCTATAAGAATACCATATCAATTTCATAATATTTAGACTTTAGTTTTCAAGTATTTTTAGGATCATGATGTGTTAGTTGACTTGAAATGAGTATATTTATTTAATTGAACCTAGACAGGGTGTCATTTCCTTGCTACACTAAGATATGATTTGTATCTAATCAATTATGTTTTATAATTATTGGTAATAAATTCCATATGTTTCATATGTATTCATGTTGATATTTACTATAAATAATTTAACATGGAATTGGGTATTAGGAATAGTTTTCACATTTTTGTAATATATAGATGAAACGTAAATTGATATTGAATTTTTATGTGTGATTTTTTTAAAAGAAGATTTATTTTTCAAAGCGGCAATACTAATATTAAAAAGAATAAGGAATTTGTTTTAAATTTATTATATGAATAATTTTTTACTGGATTTGACATGGGATTGTATTTCAATACATGTTCTCTTGATCATCGGTTTTGAATTATAGTAATTAATGCATGGATTCCATAAAATGGGACAGAAATTATATTAATTTAAAATTTATTAATGGATATATATCATTGTCTATGTATTTTATTTATTAGTGAAAAAATTGGTTTCATTTAATCTTGTCACATTAGAGAATTAGGGTGATTTTTAAATAATGTAAATAGTATAGAACCCAACCCAAACAACCCAGATTCAGTGTCTACATTGTTACATAGGCATGAGAAAACAATAATATCCTACAGAAGAGAAAAATTGTTTATTTTTATTGGTAAAATAGATACATACATATAATTCTCATTTTAATTGAAAACAAAAAATACAAAAAAAATGTTGTAATTGAGAAATTTATTATTCCTCCTAGCATATCCCCTCAAATCATACAAAAAAACCTACTTGGTATGCCAAATAGAATAAAACATAAGAAAAGGGTGAGCTCATATGATCAGCAACTGTATGATTAAAATAGAAGATATCCTTAATAAACAATATATAATAAATATGGCATGGTAAATATGAAACATAATCCATTTAGACAATAACATGAGAGTAATATTTCTAGAATAAATTATGATGAAACAAATCTATAAACATAATAAGATGATCATTAATATTTTCAATGGATGTCACAACAAATAATTTAATTAGATGGATATCCATGACTAATCTTATAATAAGGGAATACATAATGACGAATCAACATAAACATACCTCCAAGGTGAGATACCAAAATTTATTACCATCGAGGACCTATTCAAAAGACATCTTACATAAATTGGTATGACATCTACCAAAAAACAATCTAATTTTTCTAATGATTCATACGAATGCATCTAGGGGATATTTAATTATAGTCCCCACCAATCACTTAATGTATCCAATTAATTCCTCATTCTAATGGGATGAAACACAATCAACATAAAAATTCATATTGAAAAACAAGAATATGAAATATTAATACATACCCCAATAAAATAAATATAATCATAAACTATCCATAATAATATTGGGAATGGTTATAATAATTGTACATCCACAGTCAAATTGATCATAAAACATCAAATAAATGAATAAGGATGATATCAACACAATATATCCCAATGGATCATATGTATAATAATTGGTTGATGTTGTTGATGAATATAAATTCCTTAATAATTACATTAAAAACATTTTTGATGAAAGTAACCTTTTACATTTGAAAATATATTTTTTCAAATGAACATTTCAAAAAATATTTTGAAAATAATTTTAATTAAAAATAACCTTCGATAAATTGTATAATATTATTTAAAACATTTAGTGGTAATGAAATTATATTTTCCATTGAAGACAGAAATGATGTTTGACATTATTAAAATTATTTTCTCAATCATCTTAGGTAAAAATGTGGAGATAAATAGTAGTATTACATAAAATTTCAAATAAGAACCAGTGGGGATGAAAATATAATTTCTGTAAGATAGGAATTCCAAATACATCCCCAAGGTATATATAAAGAGAAACAATCCTGAGTAATGATGCGATTGGGAAATAAAACCTTACCACTTTAATATATTTGGAATCCTAATCCCGATGAAGAAAAAAGTTAAAATGAATCATTTAATACCATTAAGATAATTTAATTCAAGATATAAAATACATAGGGGTAGTATATAAACCAAACAAAATAAATAAGTGCTAAATATAGCATATGTATAATATAATTAAAAGTAATATTAGAAAACCTTACCTCATGATTGAATTCATTTTTATGATTATAAACCTCATGTATAATAAATATAGATTAATTATAAATATATTAAAAAGCATAGAAATATATTATATTCCATATAATATTTACTTATTCACATTTATCACATGTTTATTAAAACAACATTGTTAATATAATATTTTTGGGTGATTATTGATTCGTTATTAATGTATATTTTAGTTTGGTGAATTTTTTCCTTTAAATTTTATTAGGGTTAGGTCATGTAAATTTTTTAGCCATTACATTAATATGATAAATATTTATTATATAATTATTTAGAGTTATCTATAAAATTTAGATATCAAAAATGGAAAATATCCTTCATAAAGAATTTAGAGTGTACATATGAAAGAACAAAATACCAATTTTTCTAAATTTATAAAATAA
Organism: Viscum album; assembly: GCA_963277665.1. Classification (NCBI taxonomy): domain Eukaryota; kingdom Viridiplantae; phylum Streptophyta; class Magnoliopsida; order Santalales; family Viscaceae; genus Viscum; species Viscum album. Next base: position 457,495,170 of record OY728161.1, on the reverse strand, counting down.
AATGAAAATAAATTTTAGTAAAAATATATAGAAAAGTTTTTATTTTATAAATTTTATTTATATTTATATAATTATTACTCATTACCTACCATGTGAAAATAAAATGGAAAAAATTTCACATCGCTAAATAGAGGTGGTAGTCCAAACATATGCATGTGCGTCGTTAGTATATTCCAACAGATTGAAAGGATAGAAGTTAGATGTGATAATATATTTCCAAAAGTATCATAATTGTCACATATAATCATTAAAGTTTATTCTAAGTACCTTTCATGTAAGCATAATGGGAAATGAATCACATTGTATTTCAAGGTATTCATGTGTATAAAAAGATATTCTCATCTATATTTTTTTTTGTTTTTTAAGTAAGAAACTACGATACGTTATTTCAGTTGATGTTGTAAATAATTTTTTCATGTTAGTAAATAAAGATGGACATTATAAATACATTTTGAGGGATTAGTTTCACATTTGATAATTTATAACTTATATGAATGTTATATTATACTTGATTTTTCATATTGGTTATATAAAAACTGATGTGATAACAAACTTATCCATAAATTAACATATACATTACAATAAAAATGACATGAAAAACAATTTACAATGTCAGTTTGGTTGGAAAAAAAATTGGGGTAAATATTTTTAAAAAAATTTCATATCTGTTATAAATTAATTTTAGAAAAATATAATCCTTTTATAAATAAAATTATATTAATTCATCCCCTCCCAAAAATAAAATATATCAACTGTATAAAATTGAAGCATAATAAAAATTTAAAATTTAAAATTCCATCTTTATAATATGAACTAAAAATTATAAAACCCAATAATACCTATGATGTAAATCCATAATTTATTTTTAATGTTTCTTATATCATTTCCTATATAATTTCATGGGTAATAAAATGGCTATAAATAGAAATAATAATAATTTAACTGATATTCTGAATAAAATGAATGAATAATTAAAATTATGGATTATAAAAAAATGTATCCTTTTGGAACATTGTAAATATACAGGTTAAAGTTATTTATAACATAAATCATAAAAAAATAATCCACATTACTTTACCCCATGTTTATGAAATTTCTATTTTAATTATCTCTCAAAACAAAATTACATTTTATGTACTTATAGTGAAAATATATGAATTGTAAATGAAAATTCACTTATCAATTTAAGTATTTGTTATTTGATCTCTTCATTATTTTTTCTATATAAATTAATTCCATTCCCAATTAGAAAATAATATGCATGAAATAAACTTAAATAACCTTAAAATATGTAAAAGTATTAAAATATTTCAACGTATATATTCGATATATTCATAAAATGATCTCTCGTATCACCATAGATTGTGAATAACTAGTAAGATTTTATTATCACTTAAAAAAGAAACATCCAAAATCTAATGTCTACTAATATATAAGAAAATATAATGCGCCTAATAATAATGTTATATGATATATAACACATTTTGAAATATCTGTTTCATACTCTTGAAGATAATGTAGCCTTAAACACTAAATAATTTCTTTCATTATAAGTCTTTCATCAATATAAAATCTTTTTTATACATCAGTCATTGATCTTTATCTATGTGAAAAATATTGTGGTTCTATGAACCCATATACTACATTCATTTTATTTAGTATAAAAATTATATAAATATAACTAATACCAAAAAACATCTTAATAATGTTTTAATAAATTAAAATAATAGAAAGATATATTTTAATTGAATTTAATGGAAAATAATTATATCTCATTGAGGACCAACTAATATCCAATTAGAATCTCTATTATATCTTTTTTTTAAATCATCACATTCATTGGATTACAATAATTCAACTTTCTATATGAATTTAAAAAAATAATTTTTTTTGAATATGGTGAAAATCTATGTAGACAAGAAGAATTTATATAGGAATTAATTATAGACTATACATATTGTTTTATATAAAAATTTTATTGACCATTAAATTATTCTTATAAAAAATATAGAGAAATATATAAATATTATATTGTTAAAAAAATTAACATCAGCTGAAAATAATTGATATAATATACATTAACAACTACTGTAGTTTCTTCAACATTTTTAGATGGAGAAATTAAAAAATGGTTGATACATTATTCAATTGTACTAACCTAATATGTAGGAAATTATATTCGTTCTTACCTATCTATAATATTATATACAGTAACCCTATGATTCTCTATCTCAATATGTTGGTGAATAATGGTATTTATAAAATAATATATAATACCATACGAAAAAATACATTTTTGTGGATTATCAACATATCACTCAAAATAAATGGGATGGTGTGGGGGATGAGGTGTTTGTGTTGGATTGGTAGTAGGAGCATGATCTTTAGGTTGAGGTGGAGGAGTGAGATCAATAACTTGAAACAATCTTTTCATGTACACAAACATCAACTATACTGAATATTTGTTCTTATCCTTCACCATGTCATCAATTCAATGAACATTAGTATCCAAACATTATATTTTTTATAAACATCCTCTATTGAATAATCTTTAGAACACTGAAACACTTTTTTTAAAAAATACACCTATTTATTGGCCTCATATATGACTCGTGTGTTCATGATTTCACAATTATATAATTAAAATGTCCTTACCATAGTTAGCTACGAAGGTCCTCTACGTGTTCTTCTCATCATGTCTATTTATTATTGAATATTTGAAAAAAATAAATAGTTAATAAAAATATATAAGTAATTGATTAAACATAAATAAAAAAATAATATAAACATCTTACAATCCTCTCACCTTAAAACCAAGAATCTTCTATATGATGTTGTCATTTTTTCCTTATGTAAACCCTCTTCTATTTTTCATGTATAGCTGGGGCATGAGATCCATCCTCTAGTAGCCTAATGATTCATCTATCCGTTCTTGAAGATTTTCATCTATAATTTGTTAATAGAATAATTTATACCCTCCTTGTGATAACATTTGAGGGAATACGTTTCTGGATTGTATCTCTTGATGAGACCACGTCATTTTCGATAAATTAAATACAATTAGACCATTAATATTAAAATATGAATCAAAAATCTTCTAATAGGTAACATTTTATTAACCGAAAATTATCCTTATTATCTACATTCATAATATTTCCTTCATATTTATCCATCTAGTTATGATATATATAACATGGATTTCGAGGATTTTTATCTCTATAAATATAATACAATGTGAGGGTGGATTTAAAATTGTTCCCTATTTTAAAATCCAAATCTAGACATTTCTATATGATTCCCCAAGTATCACGTATATCACATGTCATCTTATAAGAAATAGGAAAACCTATATAACAATAAATACTTTCTAATAAGAAAAATATCAAAAATGAACTTAAAAAAACCATGGTCCATAATTGATATATTGTAATTTTGCCCACACATCACCAATGAAAAATCAAAATATATACTTTTATTTTATCCTAAACTGCAATAAAAGTCATGATTTGTTTTAATTCAGACCCCTTGGAATATCAATATCTTCAATGACAACAAGTATCCTTTGGTATTGGCAATGGGAATCTGATAATTTTGTTAATTGTGTATAATCGCATTTACCATCTCCCAAACTATTTTCCCTCCTGTGGAAGTAGATTCCACTTATATAGATCGATGAGGAGACTCATCAATAAGATTATGTGTACGTTTCATTATATTGTTATTTTTACAATCACCCAAAAATTATATAGTGGATAAAATGACTTATATTACCTTTTCCTACATTTAAAAGTAACAAAAAATGAATACAAAAATATAAAAATATATTTACTACATATAAATGTAAATAAAAAAATAAACATGATCAAGAAAAAATAACAATAAACTAATATAAATTTTGTTAACATTTTTTAAAGTAAACTAAAATTATGAAAATGTTAATAATAGAAAAAGTGAAATGAGTAGATGAAAAAAAATATGTGAATAACAAAAATCCTCTAATATATTACTCATTTTTCGGGAAAAAATAATATTATTTGAATTTATGTAAAATAATACCACCAAAAGTAAACTAAACTGAACATGTTATTATTAACACTTGATAGATTAGTTAACTAAAGAAATAAAAAAAATTAATGAGATATTAGAGGACATAATAGTATGAAAAATTTCGAAAAATAGTGTGTGAATGTTAAAAATGCACAAATATATTAAATAATTTTTACAGAAAAGGAATACTAATTGAATATAATCGTTTATTCATTATTTATTTTATATATTAGATAAAAAACAATTGTTTTTCTATAAAATAGAAAAATAGGTAAGATACATTATGGGAAACATGCTTAACTAAAAAAATAAACATATATATTTTTTTAACCTATTAGTTTTAATATATGTTTTCACAGAAAAAACACAACAAATAAAAAAAATTATGAAATTTAACAAAGTAAACTATAAACAAAAATGTTACCCATACTATTAGGAATTTACTGAATTATTGTTTCCCTAATTCATTCCCCATGATTGTTCTATATAGAAAAAACCATCTATATTCCATTATCATCAATATAATCTATTAATAATTCTATGTTAGCAAAGAGCTCTTATAAATCGTCATCTTCATCTTCTTTTTCATCACAAAAGTAATATATTTTTTCTTGTAAACCAATAGACCACTTAATATTGGATTATTCATGTACATATATATTTTTTATATGTGCTTAAATTATAAAAGTATCAGCTTGGTATTCCAGTCTATACATATTAACCAATGTTATTCCAAATTCATAGTGTCGAAAATTTTTGTTACTGATTAACCATTAATAGTTATATATTGTAACTTGAAATTGTATGTAATATACCAGCCATATTTTTTCAATGATTCCATAATATACACTTGATTTCAAGATTTAGTTTTATATCATTGGTACTTAATAATTTCATTGCTTTTGAAACATCAATATTGTAAGGGCTCGGACCTCACCGCTCCATTACTTTGGGGAAATGTTGTGCTAGAGGTGTTCTGGGAGGTCAGGGTGACTTGGGGGTGCATTTGGGAAAACATTTAAGGAAAATTAAATGTCAATAGCTTTCGCATGGGAGGTGCACAGTTTGTCTAAACCATGCGGCCAAACCGTGCGAGGTTGGTGTTGGAGGCAGTGGTTAATTCACGATTAGCGCACGATTTTTCTAACCGTGCATGCAAACCATGCAGGAACTTAAATCTAGATCCTAAAATATTGGATCTCAACCGTTTCGCCTCTAACTTGCTCATATAAGCCCCTAAGCGGCCCTAACTCGGGATTACCCTTCCTCGAAGGTAGGAGAATCTATCAAAAGCATTTTGGAGGAGATTTGATGGCTTCTCTTGAAGAATTAAAGACCGTTTCTTAATGTATGTTATCATTATTCCTCGTTCTTGGTTGTTTTCGTAGATCTACTTAGATCTACTTCTCGTAATATCTCGGTATCTTATATATATGCCCGTTATGGGTAGATCTTAGTGTGTAGATGAAAAGTTTGATGAGATTTGGTTGTGATCTTTCTAGGATAAGAGATCTAAGATGGGTTTTGGTGAATCAACTCGGGTTTCTTGAGTGTTCCTCAACCGTTGTGGTTTGCATCAAAAACCTTTAAGGTAGGGGATTCAGTGCTTCTCTTTCTTTTAAGTGCAACTGTATTTTTAGCATGTCTAATCCTGCTGGATGACAATGGAATTGACATAATAAATACTTTCAACCGGATAATGAAATTGTATTGATCATATGTTATTTCCTCTTGTTTTGTTAGATGGTGGGATATCTATGCTTTATTTTCATAGATTTTTTCCTTGAGGTAAATTGGTAAATAACGTAGAATGGGACTAATTTATATTTTTTGGATAAAGACAAAGAGGCATGTGAACGAATCTGGTTCTTTTTGTAATTTGATGTTAATAAAATTAGCGTAGAATCCATGATTAATCATTTGTAATAGCTTACTGGTTAGGTTCCCAATTTTGGAACCAACAGATTATAAATCTATTAATTCAAGATGGTTTAAATAGATTTATTGTTTGATGAATTCTTCATGGGTTATGAGTTGCCCTCTTGTTTGTTAAAGGTCCGTAGCCCAATTGTGGGGATGGTTGTTTTTTCCTACTGCCTGTGTTGAGACGGGACCCTAGAGGGGTGTTGTGATATGTGGGGGCCTAGATGCCTTTTTGGTTGTGGTAGTGGATGATTCCTAGAGTGGCATGATGCATCAGTTCATCCATATGGGTGTTAGGGATGACACAAGGGATGTTGGAATGAGATGGATTTGTTTTTTGGATGCTTGCTGGTTCTCTGGTCGTTTATCTATATTACTTCTTCCCACTACTCAAGGAAGTTGGTCTTGCTTACCCTCCATCGGAAAGAGGCCAAGACTCACGTGGCATTCCATGTGCTTTCCATGTTGAGATTCTCCTAGTAGGATGGGTCTACACTCTTGATATAGGTGGCAAATACTTGATGGGTAGTGCATTTACTCACCGTGATGAGCCCCCTTGCGTTCGTAGCATGGGATTCATTTCTAGAGTGCCTGGGTATATGGGAAAATAATTCTGTAATGAATAAATGAAAAAATGGTGTTCACCCATGGGGATGGGGATGCAGGAACATAAGGATGAGGTTGTAAGCATTTGATGTAACAATTGACTTGGGGTGTGATGCTAATATATTTTTTTAATGTGGAATTGTTCATGGTTAATTAATTTTTAATGAATTAATTAACATACAGTGGATATAATAAAAATGTAATGATGTAATCTAATAACGATCTTTAAATTTTTGTGTGCTTATAGGATACATAGTCTTAGAAATAGCAGTCGGAGTTTGAGATATGTTGGTTGAAGTTATACCTAAGACAAGGTTATGCCCAAAGTGTGGTTGTGATTTATAGTATATCATGTACATTTGGTGTTTCTATACAGTACTCCACTCTTTCAATAAGGGAAACTGACATCCCGAGGATTCCGAGCCCTGGGGGGGTTCCCCCAACATTATGGTGGGAGGATGAATGGATGACTACCCACTTTGGCCCTGCTCTCTTCTCTTGGTAGAAACTTGTTTCATTAGGAACAATGGTTAGGTCTCCCCATAAATGGGTTTAGAGGGCTATAATTGCTTGTGGTTATTCACACACATATATTCTGGATATAGTATCCTATGGATTACTATCGGTGTAACGTGTATAGGTTGTGGTGGCATGATAATCCTTACCCGGTGTATGGGGTGTAATGTCATGAGGTATAATACCTGACTTATGATACATGTTATGTGAGCATTGGTGGCTCACAGAAAGTACCTGGTTTCTTTTGATTGTGAGGATGGTGTGGTGCTTTTCCCAGGTGACTTCGTGAAAGCCTTTCTAGTGCACGAGGTACAAATTTTGGTTCTTCGCCCCGGTGTCAGCGGGCAAGCCTTTTTAGAGAGAGATTCTTAGGACGTGTGATTTTGGGGAAAAGCGTCAAACCCGTGGGGATATAGTAGCGGGGTACCCTTGATATTCTTTATTACATGTTATACTCTTGTATGCGTTATTTGGTGAGTGTATCCATGGTGAGGATGGTAACATAGTATACCTGTTTAGGTTACAAGTTAGTTTCAATTGTTTTTTAATGTGCTTTAGCATGCTTTATTTACTTTTTCACGAGAGGATCTGGGGAGGATCCTTCCGAATATGCTTTAATCCCCAACCTACGTATATATAAACTATTTTCAGGTCACTTGGAGTAGGTTGGAGATCAAGCTGGTCACTACTGTCATGTGGTTGGAGGAGTTGTTCGGGCTTGTGGTTGCTGTTATTTTTTTCATTCATTTAGGTACTTGTAGTTTTTCTCCTTTTAGTTGTAGTACTATTTCATGGAATTACATATGTGTTATTGGGTTTCTTTTATATTTCAGTTCTGAGTTGGAGTTTTTTGGTTTCTATCTTATCTCTATCTCTTCCGCATGTGTTCTCTTAGAGGGTATCACCTCCCATTTGTGTGTTTATTATACCCTCAGTGCATGTCGCCAACCCATGTCCTACTAGAGGTGGGACTCAGGGTGTCATTATCACCCTTCTCACATTGACGACCTAGTAGGGGTACAATTTGTGTAGAGGGGGTCAGGACAGATTGGTATCAAAGGTCATGTTGAGGGATAGGATAGATTTTGGAGTTAAGCACATGTGAGGTTTCGTGGGTTGGTAGGGAAATGGTGTCATTATTGTTTAGCAAGTGAGGTAAACACTACAGACCGGCTGAGACTTAGGCGTTTAGGTCCCCCTATGATCAGATGTACGTGCCTTTATGTTTACAATGGATACTAACAAGGTGATACTAGTTGCAGGGTAGAGACCTAGGAAAGGATCATGCATCAATCTTCTTTGTTCCTATGTTTTAATGGGTAGACCATGGGATAGGTTAACCTAAAATGAATAAAACAAAACAATCAGTTAATAATGTTTAGTCTTCCATATTCCAGGTTTAGGACCTCTAATGGTTGTTATCATACATGTATGGCTCTAGGTCGACGTCCTCATCGGGATTGCATAGAAAATGTCGAGCAGTTTGTTCCAGGAGATCACCGCAGGGTAGAGGTAGACGATGACGAAACTTAGAAGAAGACACTCTGAGAGTTTCATTGACAGAGTATGTAGAAGTATGAGGGATCCATCTCATATAAAGACACAGAATACTGGTTGGAGTAGGTCGAGATAGGCTTCAGTTCGTTCTATGCTCGGAAGGAGCACTGGGTGTCCTTAGCTATGACGATGCTGTGTGGAGCAGCAAGGGATTGGTGGTTCTTGTTTCTTGGGGATCCTGGGGAGTCAGTGATTTCATGGGAGAAGTTCCAAGATAAGTTTAGATTTGAGATCCTTTCTTTGACTGCGAAGGCGTCCAGTCACCAGGAGCTTCTTACCCTTTGACAGGGGAGCTTTAATGTTGGAGAGTTTCTATTCCAGTTCAGGAACCTTTTACGATATGCATCGGACCTGTTACCAGATGAGGAGGCCAGGGCGAGGGATTTTGAAGAGGCTTCGTGTCCATATATCCATCTTCAGGTCACCCGTTTATGCTAAATACATATTTTGAGGTGTTGGCTGGGGAAGAGGTTGTTGAGAGGACTTTGTCCAGGACGATATTATCATGAGAGGAGAATCAGCATGATTCCTCAGGAAGCAGAGTTGTGGTCCGGGGTTCCTGGTTTTCAGGTTAGAAGTGTTTCCGTTCAGCCGGGGTTAGGCCTCAACCCTTCACATTTCGTTTCTTCGGAGGCAGCAACTCTTAGGCTTATGCCAAGGGATCAGGCACTTGTTTTTTTTTTATTGTGATCATGGTCATCAGCAGTGTAGGTGACTGACCTTTCAGAGTGGTAATTGTGCACCAGGCGCTACACTCCAGGTTCCTCTATTGAGGCAGTTCAATCTGAGGCAGTAAAATCCAGTTGCACCAGCTTTATATCAGCTGAGGGTACATGGGGCAGGCCAAGGACAGCCTCATGATGCTCCCCATCCTCAGAGAGCAGAGCACTTCCATGTTGGTGGTCGTCATCAGGGTCAGATAGGTCATGGAGGAGGTCATAGTCAGCTTCATTCTCTAGAGTTTCCGGCACCAGACGAGCCAGATGTCATTCGAGGTACCATTTTCTTGTTTTCTACCATAGTGTATGCCTTGTTTGATTCAAGATCTATACACTCCTTCATATAACCTACCCTTGTCCATGATTTGGGACTTGAGGTGGAGAGGCTTCCAGTGCCCTTGGCGTTGACTACACGATTTGGAGGTCGATCTGACTTTTTTGGAGTATGTAGAGACTGTGAGCTAGTGTTGGAGAAACACTTCTCGAGGGGAGATATCTTATGATTACAAATACAACCATATGATGTCATCCCCAGCCTGGATTGATTCAGGAAGAATGTCATTTTCCTTGGAGCGGATAGAGAGCAATTGGTGTATGTTGTTGAGCGAGATCCTCATATGGGTCATAGGTACATTCCTTCCTTATCATCCATGATGGATGAGATGATGCCGAGTTCATTAGAGGTTCAGTAGTTCGTGTTTCCTAGGTTCATTGAGGAGTACCTTGATGTCTTTCCGGAAGAGGTTGTAGCATTATCCTCTCGATGAGAGTCTGAGTTTCGGATTGAGTTACTGCCCGGATTATCTTCTATTTCTATTTATCCATGTAGGATAGCCCCTTTGGAGTTACGAGAGATACGTATATAGATTGACAGTCTATTGCAGTCTGGTTTTGTTTGGCCTTGTGTGTCAACGTGGGGTGCAACAGTTATGTTCGTGAAGAAGGCTGACGGCAGTTTGCGGCTGTGTGTCTATTATCGTCACTTAAACAATGTGACAAAAAATAATCTTTATCCTCTTCTAAGGAATGATTAATTATTTATTCAACTTAAGGGTGAAAGATGGTTCTCAAAGATCAACTTGCAGTCAGGATTTCATCAGATTCATGTAAAGGATGAGGATATTCTGAAGACAACTTTCCATTGTCATCATGGGTATTATGAGTTTGTTGTAATACCATTCGGCATGAAGAATGATCCAGCTGTGTTCATGGGATTGATGAATGTTGTGTTCCATGAGTTATTTGACAAGCCCATTGTAGTTTTCATCAATGATATCCTTGTGTACTCCAAACATGATGAGGAGCATGCATAGTATCTACGAGTAGTTTTGGGATTTCATCAACAACATCAGCTATTTGGGAAGTTGTCTATGTGTTATTTTTGGGCTCAGGAAGTCTTTTTCTTGGGGAATGTTGTGTCCCAAAAGGGATTTTCTATGGATCCAATGAAGATAGAAGCATTTGTGTCTTGGGCATCCCCCAAGATAGTTTCAGAAGTGCCAAGATTCAATGGTGTCGCAGGCTACTACCAGAGGTTTGTAGCCTATTTCTCACGAGTCGCAACCCCTATATTAACATTGACCAGGAAAGATTAGGAATTCATATGGCCTGATCAGTGTCAGGATGCTTTTGAGTATCTAAAATAGATGTTAGTAAGTGCTCCAGTTCGTTGTCTTCCAGCTGAAGGAGTTTTGTATGACGTCTTCTACGATGCTTTACATCTGGGGATAGGGTATGTTCCCCTGCAGTAGAGGTCAGTTGTTTCTTAGGGGTATCGGCAGTTGCGTCCTCATGAACACAACTATTCCACTCATGATCATGAGTTGGAAGCTGTGGTGTTTGCTCTGATGTTGTGGGGACATTACCTCATTGGTGAGCACTTTGTGGTTTTCACCGCTCATAATAGTTTGAAGTATGTTTTCTACTTGCGTGACCTAAACTTTAGACAACATCAGTGGATGGAGTTCTTACAGGAATAAGACATCAAAATATTTTATACTCCAGGAATGGGTAATGTTGTAGCTGATGCGCTAAGACAAAAGTTGTGTAGTGGTGATATGTGTGTATCCGATGATTCCTGTAGAGTAATGGAAGAACTGTCATCATTATATCTTGATATGAATGATTTTGGGGGTAGAGGCTATCTTTTTTAGATGACAGTTCAGTCGTCCCTGATTCATAAGGTAGAAGAGTCCTAGTTGGGGGATCTTGAGGTGTAGGTCTGGAGTGACCATGTGGTTTGTGTTGAGGCCCCTATTGGTTGGACTGAAGATGAACAACACAAAGTGTTGTATCAAGGAAGGATTTTTGTTCCCTTGACGATGCGCGAGATAGTTCTCCAAGAGTTCCATTGTTCGCCCTTAGCAGTACATCTGGGCATGACAATGATTTATCGATCCTTGAGTTGTCATTTTTGGTGGTCTGGGATGAAGCGTGTGGTTCCGGAGTTTGTATCTCGATGTTTAGTATGCCATAAGGTGAAGGTCAGACACCGTGTTCCTGGTGGTCGTCCCCAACCATTAGAGATTCCTCAGTAGAAGTTGGAGGGAATCTCAATGGATATTGTTACAGATTTACCTCGATCTCCAAGAGGACATGATACTATTTGGGTGGTAGTGGATCGTTTAACAAAATCGGATCCCTTCATAGCAATCAAGGAGTCAAGATCAGTAGATGTTTTGTCGAGGCAGTATCAAGAGGAGGCGGTAAGACTTCATGGAGTCCCTAGGAAGATCATTTCTGATCGAGATCCTCATTTTACCTCCAGGTTGTGGAGAGTTCTTCAGCATGCTTTTGGTTATCAACTACGCCTTTGGACTGCTTTTCATCCTCAAACGGATGGTCAGATAGAGCAAACCATCCAGACTCTTGAAGACATGCTACACTATTGTGTTCTTGATTTTGGTGGTTCATGGATGTGGCACTTACCCTTGGTGGAGTTCGCTTAAAATGATAGTTTCCACTCCACCATCTGTATGTCATCGTTTGAAGCCTTGTATGGATGACCTTGTCGTACTCCGTTGTGCTGGACCACGGATGGAGAGTCAGCAATTCTCAGACTGGAACTAGTGCCGACTACTACAAAGATGGTTCATGTGATTTCGGAGAGGATGAAGACAGCGCCAAATCGTCAAAAAGTATATGCCGATCAAAGAAGGAGACCCATAGTGTTTAATTTTGGGGATCATGTGATTCTGAAGGTGATTCCCTGTCGTGGGCAGTCGAGGTATGTTCGTGGAAGTAAGCTTTCTCCCTAGTTTTTTAAGACTTTGAAGGTGTTATCTCATGTTAAAGATGTGGAATATCGAGTAGCACTTCCCCCACATATGAGTTGGATACATTATATCTTCCATGTATCACAACTCTGACGTTATCGTCATGATGGATCTCACGCCATTGATTGGGGATAGATCGATGCTATTGATAATGAAACCTTCAAGGAGAAACCTATGGATATCAGAGACCACATGGAGATGGTTTTTCGCGGGCATTATATTCCTTTGGATCATGTATTTTGGGGACACTGTGGCTTGAAAGAAAGTTCATGGGAATGTGAGTCACATATACATGCTCAATACCCAGAGTTGTATGATTTTTAACTCTTTCTATGAATCGAAGTAGTATTGGGGTTACAAAACATCCATGGTTAATAGATATCTCCATTTGTTGTTTTTGGTGACCTGTTCTATTTTGATAGGTATCTCGACATGTGGTTGTTCCGTCCCTATTTCGTTTCCTCATTATGTGGTTTTTTCATTCTCGAGGATGAGAATGTTTTTATAGGTATCTGATATATGGTCTTGGACCTCTCCGATCCATTAATTTGTGGAAATGTGGTGTTAGAGTAGTTCTAGGAGTTCTGGTGACGTGGGGATGCATTTGGGTGGAATTTAAAAAAAAAAATTAATGGGCTATAGCTTTCGTATGGGAGGCGCACGGTTTTTCAAAACTGTGCGTCCAAACCATGTGAGGATGATGTTGGAGGCAGTGGCTAATGAACGGTTAGTGCATGGTTTGTCTAACTGTGTGCCCTAACCGTGTGAGGAGTATTTGATGAGGTTGTAGCTACCACACGGTGAGTGAATGGTTTGCCTTACCGTGTGAGCAAACCGTGTGGGCATGTAAATCTTGATCATAAATTTTTTTATTTCAACCGTTTCACCTCAATCATGATCGTTTGGGGCCCTAACTATCCATAACTCAGGATTACCCTTCCACGAAGGTAGGAGAATCTCTCCCAAGCGTTTTGTAGTCGATACGAAGGATTCTCCTGACGAATCGAAGCCGATTTCTTGAGGTATGTGATCATTCTTCCTCGTTCTTTGTTGGTTTCATAGATCTACATAGATCTTCTTCTCCTCTTCTCTCAGTATCTTAGATCAATGCCCGTTATGGGTAAATCTAAGTGTTTGGATGACATGTTTGATGAGATTTGGTCTTGATCTTCCTTGGATAAGAGATCTAATATGGGTATTGGAGATTCAACCCGGGTTTCTTGAGCGTTCCTCGACCGTTGTGGTCTGAGTCAAAACCTTTTAGGTAGGGGTTTCGTTGCATCTCTTTATTTTACGTGGAACATTATTGTTGACATGTATAGTCCAGTTGGATGAAAATGTAGTTAACGTAATAAATACTTTTAACCAGAGAAAGATATTGTATCGATTGTATGGTATTGCCTCTTGTTTTTCATGATGGTGGGATATCTATTCTTTCTTTTCTTAGCTTTTTTCCTTGAGGGAAATTGGTAAAGAATGTAAACTGGGACTAATTGATATTTTTTGGATAATAATAAAGAGGCATGTGAACGATTCTGGTTCTTGTTTTAATTTTATGTTAATCAAATTGTCGTAGTAAGCATGATTAATCTTTTTTAATAAATTATTGGTTAGGTTTCCAATGTTTAAACTAATGGATTATAAATCTTTTAATTCCAGATGTTTTAAAGTGTTTAATTGTTTCATGATTCCTTGAAGGGTTCTGAGTTACCCTCTTGTTTGTAAAAGGGAAATAACCAAATTTTTCTGATGGTTGTTTTTTCCGGCTGCTTGTGTTGAGATGTGACCCTTGAGGGGTGGTGTCATATGTGGGGGGCCTAGAGGCCTTTTGGTTGTGGCAGTGGATGATGCCTATAGTGGAATGATGGATCGGTCTATGCGTATGGGTGTTGGTGAGGACACCGGGGATGTTGGAATGAGATCGATAAGTTTGTTGGATGCTTACTGGTTCTTTGGATTGGTAATCTACATTACTTTTCCCCACTGCTCAAGGTAGCTGGTCTTGCTTACCCTCCTTCCAAAAGAGGCATTGACTCTCAAGGTATGCCAAGTGTTTTCCATGTTTAAATTCTCGAGGGAGGATGGGTCTACACTCTTGAAATAGGCAGAAATGACTTGACAGGAAGTACATCTACTCACTGTGATGATCCCCCTTTTGTTCGTAGCATAGGATGCTTTTCTAGAGTGCCTAGGAATAAGGGAAAGTAATTCTATAATGAATAATTGAATAAATGGTGTTAACCCATGGGGATAGAGATGATGGAACATAATGATGAGGTTGTAAACTTTTGAAGGAACAATTGACTTGGGGTGTGATGCTATTGAATTTTTTTATTATGTAATTGTTCATGGTTAATTAATTTTTAAAGAATTAATTAGCATACGGTGGAACTAATAAAAAGGGAATGAAGTAATCGAATAATGTTCTTAAATGGTTGTGTGCTAATAGGATACCTAGTCTTAAAAATAACAGCCAGAGTCTGAGAGAAGTTAGCTGCAATTGGGTCTAATACTAGGTTATTTCCATAGTGTGGTGTGATTTATAGTATATCCTATACTTTTTTTGTTTATATATGCTACTCCACCCTATCAGTAAGGGAAACTGACACCATGGGGATTTTGAGCCCTGGGGGGTGTTTTCCCCAACATTCCGGTGGGAGGATGAATGGTTGACTACACCGTTTGGCCCTGCTCTCTTATCTTGGTAGATACTAGTGCTGTTAGGCACAACGGTTAGTTTTCCCCATATATGTGTGTAGAGGGCTATAATTTCTTGTGGTTATTCAAACACTTATATTCAGAATATAGCATCTTATTGATTACTATATGTGTAACGTGTATAGTTTTTGGTGGCATGATGATCCTTACTCGGTGTATGGGTAGTAATGGATTGAGGTATAATACCCAACGTATGATACACGTTATGCGAGCTTTGGTGGCTCCTGTAAACTACCTAGTTACATTTGATTTTGAGTATGGTTTGGTGCTTCGCCCAGGTGTCTGCGGGAAAGCCTTTGTGGTGCACGAGGTCCAGATTTCGGTGCTTCGCCCATGTGTCTGCGGGCAAGACTTTTTGGAGAGAGATGCTTAGGATGTGCGATGTGAGGGAAAAGTAGAAAATCATTGGGGAAGTAGTAGTGGGGTACCCTAGATATTTTTTTTACATTCTATACTCTTGTATGTGTTTTTTGGTGAGAGTAGCCATGATGAGGTTTGGAACTTAGTATACCTGTTTAGATGACGAGTTAGTTTCAATTGTTGTTCACTTGATTTAACATGCTTTCATTACATTTACATGTGATGATTTATGGAGGATCCTACTGAGTATACTGTTATAATCACCCTACGTATATAGAAATTATTTTTTAGGTCACATGGAGCAGGTTAGATATCGAGCTGGTTTCAACTAGCTTGTGGTTTGAGGAGCTGTTCGGGCTTGTGGTTGATGCTGTTTTTTACATTCTTTTTTGTACATGTAGTTTTTCCCCTTTCAGTCGTAGTATTTTTTTCATGGCATTACATATGTGAAATTGGGTTTCTTTTATATTTCAGTTCTTAGTTGGAGTTGGATGGTGTCTATCTTATCTATCTCTTCCGCATGTGCTCTCTTAGAGGGTAATGCCTCTAATTTGTGTGTTTATTATACCCTCGGTGCTAGTCACCAACCCGGGGCCTACTAGAGGCTGGACATGGGGGTCATCATCTCCCTTCTCACATTGTCTACCCAGAAGGGGTACACTTTGTGGGGAGGGGGTCGTGAAAAATACCCTACTGTTATTAACTATAATAATTTTATGCTAAAATTTCATATGAAACGTATATCCTTTAATTTCATACCAAGGAAATGTTATAAAATTTAAACATAGATCTCCCACTAACAATCTTCATGTTTCTGATGCCTATTCTCTATCATGAATGGGCTCTTTGAATATGTATCAAAGTATTGTTATGATCATCCAAAATCTATATGTCTTACTTCACTGGATAACATTGAAGTATGAAATTAAAATGCAATGTTATATATGGTTGAGCGTTATATTTTTTTCAAGAAGAATAAATAAAACTTCATGATCAATTCACTAATCAAAAATTTTACATTTAGTCCATGGATCACCTTTTCCCCATAATTGAACCACTTATAGAGATATATAGTAAAACCAATGTGCTCCACTATAGAAATGTATCTTGTAAAAAATTCTGAAACATCCTCATAAATATACATATCAATAATATAGGCTCTTGGTTGATATGGAATCTTAAAAAACCCCTAAATATATTTATGTACCTTTATATGGGATACATCGATATTAGATATACCTGGATGCATAATTTCTTCCACCAAATAAACCATTAATTGAACCATGATATAAAAAAATTGAGGAAAATACATTTCCGACTAACAAATTATAGAAAATGATTATTTTTCCAAATTGTTAAATGGATTTATATAAATTAAATAATTAAAAATTTAATTGAAAAAGTATCACAACTTCATGATATTCATTCCGACAAGGATGCGAAATATTTCTTTCAATGTAACTGATTGGTGATATTGTATAATGTAGTGATAATCATGTGATATCACACCCATAAACATGAAATCCATAAATGACACTATATTTTTTACATTTTTAGAAAAACAATATGGGACATTGATATCATGAAAACACAAAATAATGAAAAACTATCCCTCTTTTATAATGTATAAAAATATTTAGGTAGGTTTTTTCTCTTTTAATTCAGAGTGGGAGCCAAATTAAATGTATTCCCATTAATATTAAATCCAATCATGCATTCACCCCATATGTAGTATTTCATTTAATATGTAAAAATGTTCTAATAAATATTTAATATATATTATTCTCTATGTGAATGAAATTAATGGTTTTAAAGTCCATATTATATAACCAGTATGTTAGTTATAAATATATAGACCATTTCTTCAAAATATTCCTAGTATTAGAATATTTTTGTGTATTTTTGAATTTCATATCATCATTTTTCACCCACTCACTATATTGGTTGGTGGACAACAGTTTTTGAGAAATATAAATTTTTTTAATGATTTTTAATGTCTTTTTAATCATTAATAAAAATGTTTCATAGAATTAAATACATTGATAAACCATATATATTTTGTTCTTCAGTTTCACCGTTAATAATATGAAGCTTGTTCATAAATTTGTAATTCTTTATGCCCCTGAGCAGTATATCCTAGAAAATTTCCATATACAAGTAATTAATGTGAACTAAATATAATCATTTCATGTATTTAAAATATAAATTTCTAAAAGAATCATGCACTTTGATATTATCATCTAATATATGTTGAAAATCATTATTTAATGGTGAAAAGAAAACATAAATATTATTTTTGGGAAGTTCTATTCCAAATATCATTAAAATAATGATGACATATTATCACATCATACAAAATTCAAGAGATAAGTTATAAATTACAAAAAAAATATAGGCATGAACTATTTGTTCTCCTAACAATTTCTTATGGAATCATTCAATCTTTTTATACTCTAGTATTGAGATTTCCAATAACATTTCTAAATATATGAATCTATTGATATACATTATTCCTCATTGGAAAATCAACAGGATGAAGTAATTTTCCATCACAAATCAACTAATATTTACTCCCTCTTATACATTTTTCATTTTTTGATTTTGAAAATAAATATTTTAAATGTGTAATTATAGGAAAATACCTAAATTAGTTGGAAGAATATTCGGTAACTACTAAATAAACCTATGATTTTCCATCAAAATTTCATGGTAAATTCCATCATTTTTGACACTTTTTTTCAGAAATTCCTATTCTATACAATATATGACATAATAATCCATGTACGAATATCTTATTTTGTAACCCAATCTCACAAACCATAATTGTTTTTTTTTTATAATTTTAATATGGAAGATAATTATCTTTTGGATGTTTATATTTTTATCAATTATATAATCTATGTAAAAATTATTCCTCTCGATACATGTTCATCCATCATGTTAATATAACATAACATCATAAATAAAATCATAAATTCAATACAACCCAGATACAATAATTTTTTAGTATCACCATATTGATGGTCAATTGTCAGTTCATTCTCATTTTTATCTACATCAATGTCACAAATAATTTCATTAATTTTATCAAACATATCATATTTCCAATAATCATAATCAATTGATTTGAAATTCTACCTTGTTTCACCATTATAAATCCTAGGATTATGAATTTGATTAATACATGATTATTTAAAAGAAAATTGACCTATATTCCTTTAGGTTTATTTATATTTAATATTTGTGGGCATGGATAGATAAACATATCATTTTTAAGACATTTTGTTTGGAAAATTCCATGAAAAAAATTACATCTTCCTCATATTCATTATTTACATGAATGTTGGTATCCCTAATTTGACTCACTTGTATATATAAAAAATATCAAAAAAAATAATATAAGTTATTATAATTTCATAATTAAATAAAAATTAATTTTATAAATAAAAACAAAAAATATATAAGATCATATTTCTGAAAAAAAGAATATTTGATAAAATATAACTTTGAACATATTATATTATCATTATGTAAAAAAAAATCCCAAACATTAATAAAAAACTACAATTCAGAGATTAAAAAATATATAAGGTGTTTTTATTATCAAATTTGAAAATATAAACATATACGATAATATAAAATCAATGGAATATTTGAACCATAAATAAAAATGAAAATAACTAGGATTAATAGAAAATTAAATCATAAAATAGAAAACATAAATTGATATTGGAACATGGATGACTAAGAATGTGACACCAATAGTAAGAAGGAGCAAGCGGTTGCTGATACAGGGAATGCTAGATGGTGGGAGTGAAAGGAAACTAAAAGATAAATATACATCAATGGAAATTTGGATCCAAAATTACAAATGAAAATACCTTGGATGCATGAAAAATAAAAACAATAAACAAAAACGATAAATTGATATGAGTACCTGGATGATTGATAATTAGAAACTATCAAGAAGTAGTCATAAGATGTGGTAATTATAGATGAAAGTGATAATTGGGAAGTAAAATATAGGAAAACCTCTAAAAAATTGAAACCTCAAATAAAAACATATTTAATATATTGAAAATTTAAATAATAAAAACTCGCCATAAATTAAAATTGGAATTCATATGATATCCACCAATGAGAAGATATGCGAGCAGTGATCAATGAATGGTGATGGTGAGTGGCAGTGGAGGATATAAAATAAAATATTTTCAAATATAAGGATCAATGAAAGAAGTTATTTAAGACCATATATTGATTAATGAATAGATTTGAGGCCACTTATTGATGATTAAAAGTTCAAGGTTCACTGTGTGATAGAAACACGCGAGCAGTCTAATGAAATAATTAATAAAAAATAACCCATATCGTTCTTGATTGAAATCATGGATCATTCCAGTTTTAGTTATTCAACAACTAGCTCTGAAAATTATATTTCTTTTTTTTTGTAATTCAATTTATGATGTCAAAATTTATATCTTTGATATCCATTTTTTAATAAAAAAACATGATTTTTTTTTAATTTTCCAATTTATATTGAATAAGTTACGTGAAAAACTATTTTTTCACCTTTGTTATGAAAGAAAGGAAATGAATAACAAAATAAAAAAATCAGTCATTAATAACTAAGGAAAATATAATTTTACATGTTTCTTATTCAATAATAAATTTTTATATTTCTTTTTCATGTTTTTTATAGATCACAGATGTTAAAAACATGTCCAGAAAAATAAATTTGGTACATTTGGATAGTCTTCCAAACACACGAGTGATGCTATCGTATCCCCCATGAAATAGAATGTAAGAAAATATATGTGATATAATAAATTTAGGAGTATAATAATATCATATATATCATATATATGTCTGTGTGTGTGTGTGTGTTTGTGTGTGTGGTAAATCCATCGTTACATTCTTCCTTTAAGGGTGGTGATGAAAAATGAATTACATCAGTTCACTCTGTGGTAGTACACAATACACATGATCGAATATTTTTTCAATTGATAGAAGGGAAAATTTTTATAGGTGATTCCATTAACAAAATAAAATCATAATATATTTTATATTCTTATGGTATTATTTTGTTAAATTCTGAAAATATAATATGATGATAGATGAAGTAAAATGAAAATGAAAAATTAATAACATAACCTCATCTTCAAAAAATTTATTTATGTTTAACCTAAATCCATCCTAAAATAAATTTTTTATAAAAACATGGAAACTATTATGAGGGTATAGATTGAAATCAGATATCCTTATAGGTATTGGCATAACCAAAGGTCTTTTGGAGTGTAAATAAGGGAAGATATGGGGTTTTCTTTTATAAGTGGGGGATATGACACACTAGATACTTTGGAAATGATTCAATTATGCCCAGATTTTAGTCATTAAAAAAGATAATAAAATGGGTCATTATATTAACATAGTTATTATATGGTTTTAATATGTAAATAAAATTGGTTGTGAAAAAGTTTTTATGTCATTTTAACCCATATATATTATGTTTAAACGATTAAAAAGCCCATTTTTACATTAATTGCACTAATTCTTTTTTATTGTTTTTAGAATTCCTAATGGTATAAAAATTTAGTTTACTTTATTAGATAATATAAATTATGATGATTCCAAATATTTATTTCTCTTTCTAAATTATATTCAAAATTTGGTAGAATCCATTTCAAAATTATAACTGCAGATTCCAGTGAAAGGAAATATTCAAAATATATTATTGGGATAAATATAGAACGTTTTGTTATCATATTGCAATATGAAATTAATTACAATGATCAAAATTCTTTAACTTTTTAAATAATTAAACTAATTTCACCTTATAAAAGTATAAAAACAATATTTAACATTATAAATTATGTAAACAAAATGTCATTTTCATTTAAAATTTAGTATTTGTGACCATTCATTAAAAAATTAATCATTTCAAAAAATTCTAAAAATTTCAACAAAGCATAAATTTAATATGTAGATTTTAATTTTAAAAAAAATTAAGATAAATTTTTTAAAAAATAAAAAATAATAATTTCTACTAATGTGCATAAATCATGAGTAATCCAGCATTCAGAAAAATGGAATTATTTATAAAATATCTGTTTCTCATTAAAATGGATATTATTTTATTTCTAAAAAAAATTATTCATTGAATTTTTTTTAAATGTGTAAACCATATAATTTCAATAATCTATCAAATAATATTAATACACTCTAACCTAACAACTAGGTTATATAATCTTATTTAAAAAATTATATTTTAGTATAGTGTCAAGTCTTATTTAATCCTGATGTTGGGTACATAGAATGCTATTGAATATAATGAATTTATTTAAAAATAATGTTATTTTTAATAATTATGGTGTTATATTTTCTCCTAATCATAGTGTTTTATCTAATAAATTATATCAAACATGATGTTTCTATTTTAAAATATTGGGGTGTTAAATACAAACACCTCAACTAAAATTCCTCTTCCCAATTTAGTCATGATATTAGTAATAAGGGGTTTGAAATTTGTATATTATTACCAAATATACCACATCATAATAAAGGTTAAGAAAAATACTCTTTATAAGATATAATGGGAAGTAGGAAGGTCATATGGAATAATCACATAACTAGGGTTCAATGTATGAAATCATAGTTGGACAAGAATATATAAACCTGAAATAAAAATGTCATGCCTAAATAATGTTGGAAGGTGATAGAGGTCATTGATCATTAGAAGGTGAATAATCAAGATAATTTCAACCACCTCAAAAACATAAATATTTGATGAGTTAGTGGACCATTTGATTCATTGTAAATTAATGCATTGTGATAAATTTTCTATTTCAAGATCCCTTTTCCTAGTGTTGAGGAATTCTTTAACTATCTGTATTGAGAACACGTGATAATGCTATTAAATTATATCCTTCTATTTTATTGGATAAAGTTAATCTATTGTTTGTGAATCATTTATTTATCACATCATTTCTTTAATATATTAATTTCCAAAATTAATTGTTATTCTTGAAGCACATTTAAAAGATCTCAAAATATTCCAAATCATTCCTACAATATCTAAATATTTTAAAAAAATAAAAATGGATTGAATAATTTCTACAAACAAACCTAAAGTTCTACATAATGAGTTATATATATGGTTAACCCTAATATTCATCCATAATTTGTCTATAAAATTTAATGTCCAATTTATAAAATAATATCAATAAATAAACATTATATTCCAAAAACAAAATAATGTAGATCTTAATGTGAAAATATTATTATGTAAACATCTTGATCACCCTAAAAAACATAGGAAAAACATGTATTCTTACAAAAATAAAACACAAGGTTATGAATTATATTCTATATATCCAACCATAATGTAAACTCCCACCAAAATAACAAAAACCATAAATCAAGTATCCATTTTCATGGTCATTAATACTATCCCATAAAAAAATCATTACCATTATTGTATAATAAAAGATAAAAAAATACGGGTTAGAATTATATAATCATGTGTTTTCCAAATAATGGTAAACATTCCACTAAATAAATTTTCATGGTACCATTAAACATATGACATCAAACAATTAATGAAGTAATAATTTAATACAATCTTGATGCATTTAATGATTCTTATAATAAAAATATAATCAATAAAATAAATATACAACACAATTTATACATCTAATTTTAATTGAAAAGTAATCATTCAAATTTTTATGTACTAATCGAATATGCTTGACCTTATTAAGTTAGCTTATTTGGGGGTATTTTCCCTTAATACCAATGGATTTAGTGGGAATAATAATCTACATCCTTATTATTAATGCTGAAAACATTGATAGATTCTCCCTTTAAATTATATTTATGAGAATGATGGAATTTATCTCTACATGTCCTGAAATCCCATTTTCACTTTTATGAATGTATGAAGGTTCTTCATTCCATAAGTATCACATGTGAGGAAATCTTTATTTCCAATTTAAAATTTATCCATTTTTTTCTCAAACATGCTCTAATTATCTTTTGAACCCTTTTAAACCATAAGTCTAATTTTTTTCTTTTTCTTGATAACATGTAATTATATATTCTTTTATGATGATATTCTCTAGGAGAATACAACCCTTAGAATAATTGGATTAAGGTTGTGAACAAAATGGTAAAAAAAATTCTTTGGATTATATATGTAATCAATAATATCCTTTATGATCATTTTATTATTTTAATCTTAATCAGAAACATTTTACTCTTCTTTATATCTTAGACATAATAATTTTTCTTCTATATCTTCTCAATGCCAATGTGTAAAATATTCTTCTATGAAAAGTACATAAAAATCCTTATATAATTTTTTTAGTTCTTCTTAATCATTTGATTTTGAATCAATGAACACCATTGATCTGAATCTCCAATGAGATGATAAACCACCATGAAACCACTCCCCATTTAACTACATCCTAGAGTAAAAAATATATTATATAAGGAATTATCCATATCATAGATAAAAAATTATTTATAGCCCAACTGTGTAATAGAGTTTTTTATGTATGAATTGGTGTATCATTATTTCACCACTTATTGATTTAGTTGATTTATTTATACTTGAAATGTTATTACTCATAACCTAATTTAGTTTTCCTAATATGCTTATAATTTGATCATTTTTACCTTTATCTCCATATAAAACTTCATTATCGTTCCCATGAGGGAAATACATATATGGAGCACATGTATTGATATTGTTTCCATCACATATACTAGATTATATTTATAAATAATGGGATATAATTGATTTGATCACAAAAATATGAAACATAATGTATAATATAAAAAATAGTGAAACAGTTATCATAAACTGAAAAGTTTATGCATATCTAATATCATAATAAAATACACAGTTTTTATTGTGATATATTTATTTACAAATTCTTTATAATGGGTTTTAAATAAAATTTGAATTTTCTTGAGCATATCCTATTAGAGTATCGAACTTTGTTCACATTAGGGCCCATTATCATGCACCAGCTGATTATCAATTGATTCACAATGCTCCTGTTTTTATTACCCCTATTCAAATTTGTACCAGAACCAAATCCAATTATAGTAACCAGATAAAGATGTATTACTAGTTAAATCTACACAATATCATCCTAATAATAACTTATGGATTTTATTCTATACATGTCCTAAAATTCTATCATTGGGTTATAATCCCAGATATATTTGTTGTTAAATCCATTTCCAATGATTCTATTAAACTTCCTCTTACACCAATCGTAGTGACCTGGGCTCCGATATACTGGAGCTGTTGTCTATATTATTACATTTCCATTAGATAAGTGGAATAACATAATGAATGATGAAACACATTAGTAATCATGGTAAACTAGATACATACTTTAAATTATTAATACCGTTGAAAACATAAAATACACAAAATTTTTTCATTGATGATAACTATTATTATTCATAGTTTATTCTTACCAATCAATCATGGAACAATTCTTTGTATCATGTGTAGAATAAAACATATGAAAGGGGTAAACACACATGTTCAACAAAGTTATGAATACAATCGAAGCTATCATGAATAAATAAGAAATAACTAATATAGCAAGGTAAATAACTAAAAAACATTCTATATTAACAATAAAATTTGAATAATATTACCCGAATAAATAATGTTCTAATAAATCAATAAATATAATCAAAATACCTTGAAAATTATCCATGGATATATTAACTAATCAAGTAATCACATGGAAATAAAACAATAATTTCATAATGAGGAAATGAAAAATTTGAGTCATCTTAAAAATACCTTAAAGTCCCCATTATCAATCTTCTTATCATAAATTCCTCTTTTCAAGACAACATACATAAGTCAGTAAGACCTCATCCAAATAATCAATCAAATTTATGTCATGAGACCTACTAATGCATTGAGGGGACATGTAATTGCTGGCCCCACCTATCACATTACAATTTCAATTCATTCTATATATGAATGTGGTGAAACATAACAAACATAAACATTCATATAGAAAAACTAACCCGCAAAATGTTATTACTCACCCCAATAAAATAACATAGTCAAAATCTAATGAGATTAATATGGTGAATGATAATAAAAAATTTTACATCCCTAGTCTACATGATCACAAAAAATCAAAAGTAAGAATAAAAATTATATCAATAAAAAATATACCTAGTAGATCATAAGTACAATAATGGGTGGATGTTGATAGAAAATAGAAATACCATATGAATGACATTAAATTGTTTTTTAAAAAAATATACATTTCAATTTGAATGTTTTTTATAACTAAAATTTCAAAAAAATATTTTGAAAAATACATTCTTTTAAAATAACTATTGAAAACATGTATAATAATTTTATAATATTTATTGGTTGTGATGGTAGAAAGACCGATTCATGTTGTAGATGTTAAAATACGGATTCCATTAGCATTTTAGAAAAATAAAAATGATCATTATTTTGAAAATTACATGAAAATTCCTTTAAAAATTTTTTGTTTAAAACCAAAATATGGAGAATGTTTTTTTCATAAATCATCTATAAATGTTTAAAAAGTTATGAAAATTATTTTTTTGACACATTGTTTTGAGACAAAATGTTGTTACAACCAAAGAGTGAAATAAAGTAAAATTTTATTTTAAAAAATTCTCAAACATTGTTTGTACTAGTGAGTTTCAAAATAGTACTATTAAAGGAAAAATCGGTAATAACAAGTGTTTATTAAAACTTACAAGTTTAATTTAATTAATACCACATAATTCCCCCAAAGAATACATAAACATATACAATCCCAAATAATAATGAAATGCTTAAATAAACCCTTTCAACATTTAGAAATATTGAATTATAAGACCCATGAATGAAATAAGTTATATGAAACATTAAATAAATGGATGATAATTTAATTCATGACATAAAATTAAAAATGGGAATTAAATACACTACACAAAATAAATATGTGGTGAATATTGTGTTTGTATCATGGATGTAAAAGTGAGGTGAGAAATATTTACCTCTTGTGGTCCACCCTTTTCATGTGTTTGAACCTCCTATATAATAAATATTGTATTTTTATAAATCTATTTAAAAAAACATACTCATATATTCCAGGCCATATATGGTTTACATATAATATTTTATTACTAGATTACTAACAATTACTTTGTAAAATGATTGTTTCGAGTGATAATTTCTTCGTTGTTCATGTACATTTTCATTTGAAATTTTTTGTCATTTTATTTTTATAATGGTAACTTAATATCCAGTTTTTTAAACATGATATAAATATCTCATATATTTATTATATATTTCTTTATATTAATATATAAAATTTTGAAATAGAAAATGGATTACACCGTTATTGGAGAAGGTATGTAGTATGATTGCATGAGCATTATTTCCATTTTTCATGACAAATAGAATGAATGAAAAATAAATATTAATTAATAATTATTGAATCATTATTGAGTTATAATTTATATTATTCATTATCATCCTTAATTTAAACAATGTAAAATAAATTGAAAAACATTTCACATAGATATGTGGAGGCGATAGTCCACACATACGCATGAGTGACATTATTGTTTTAAATTGGTTTCGAATGTAAGAAGTTAGAGGTGATATTATATTTCAAGATTAATTCTAGATCATAATTATATTGTAAAATTATTAAATTTAATCCTTACTCCCTTTTACATAAAGAGTAAGAGGAATATGAATCACATCGCTTCGTGAGGCAGTAGTACACCATACACATGAGTGACATTATCGTATCCCACATTGAATGAAATTTTTGAATGTATATGTGATATGATAATGAAATAATTTTAATAATATCAAAAATAAAATCTTCATATTGTATATACATTATAACATACATCCTTTAATGGTCGTGATATAAAATGAACTATATTAGTCCTCGAGGCTGTAGTCCACCATGAACATGATCGACAGTTTTTTTTCTATTTGATGGAAGTGGAGATGGATATTGCTTAATAAATTAACATAATTATATATAAATTATACATTATATTCTGGTTTTATTATTTGGGTATTGTTATATACTATTAATAGTTTCAATACAATGTAAAATGAAAATGTATAGTTAAAAACGTTTCCACTTCTCCAAGAAAAATTTTAAAATATATCATAATGTCCTACTAAATTAGATTTATTATAAAACCAAGGAATATAACATGAAGAAATTAATTATAAAAAGATATTAAATTAGTTATTGAAAATTTAAATTGGATTTTATAGTGTCAAGATGTGAGTAGTGGGGGTGGAATTTTATAAGTGGGGTGAGGATACACATTGTATTTTTTAAAAGAATCAATTAAGCCCATGTTTTCATCATTCGAAAATACTCCAAAATGATACATTATCAAACCATATATATTATATGGTCTATATATTGGTAAGTGGGTGATTAAAAAACTAGTATGTCATTTTAACTCTTATATATTAAGTTAAACACATGATAGACCAATTTTAACTCAATCATGATAATTAATTTTTACCATTTTTTCAATTTGTAGTTTAAAAAATGATTCATTATGAAGTGCACTGTGTTTCATTTGTTGTCAATGAGGTATGTTGTTGTCAAGGAATGAATGGATGGATGTCAAGGAGGTTCAATATGTGAATGACAAAGGATGTGATGGTGTTGGTGATGAATGGAGAATGGCCTTGGTAGGTACTAAGATGTATGTCACTTAGGAGATTCACTAAGTGACATAGGATGTTGTGGTTGAAACATTCCCTATGACAATCAGACGATTGTTGAGCTGTTCTTAAAGTTCCAAGAACTTGTATCAACTGGATACAATGTCACAACAATGTTAGAAGACCATGCATTGTTAAGACAATGCATGAGGAGATGAAGATGATCCATCCACACCTCCTAAGTGGATGAAGTGAGCTGATGGAGACCATGCACTATCTCTTAGTGCATGATGAATTGAAGATGATCCAACATGATCTCTGATTGAATCATTGAAGAATGTTGATGAATTATTTGATTCAGGAGCATCGGTTGAAGGAAGACCCTTCGGGAATTCCATTCTTAAATATTGAATACATGATGAAAAGAGAATAGATGAATTCCTAAGAAGAAGAGAAATGGAAGAAGAAGGTAGAAGAAGAATGGCTTAGAGGAAGAGGGCTTGGAATTTGGCTTATACTCATAGGAGAACTTTGTATTTGACAAAGTCTTATTCATGCCTTTTCCAAAAAATATGGCCAGCCATGGACACCTTGAGGGTTCAACCCCAAGGCATGGGCGCTAGGCACCACACACATGGGGGAACCCGTGGGGCGAGCCCAGGGCGGCAGGATGCACCCAAGACACCGCATAGGCGTCTGGGGCACGCTCGGAGGAGCGCGGTAGGGGCGCATGAGCGCACCCGCGAGTGTCAAGCAGTGCAGAATGGGCGCTAGGTGCGCGCCCGCAGGCGTGAGTGGGCGCAAGAGCGCGCCCGCAGAGAGAACCCGGTGCGGGGCGGCACCGGGAGGGGAGAAGTTCAACTTAGCTGAGTATGGCACGTGATGTTAGATAAACCGCGTGGAAACCGGCCTTCGTTTTGGTGTGGGACACGGGATTTTTCTGCGGAGCGAATCCTGACCGTCCGTCTCATCGCGCATTCGATCTCCGCCGCTCATCGCATCTCGCCGCTTGAGATCTAATCGCGGTCGTCCAAAGATCTGATCCAACGGCCTGCGAGGCGTCTCCTTCCTTGAGCCATGCCGAGGCCTCCCCGCGCATTCCCGCAGCCACCAACGAACCAGGCGCCCTCCGAGCAAGCCAAATCGAGTTTCCGGCCACCTCCGAACAAACCGAAGGCTCCATTGAGCTCGTCTCGCCCTTACGAACACGACCATGCATAAAAAGTGGCTTGCATGCAATATATGGAGAAATTGGAGTTCGGCCGAGGCAAACAACGTTGCCGAGGCTATGAGGTTTACTCGTTTCATGGAGTATCCTTAACCGAAGGTCGTGCATGCGTTCTAAGTCGCATGCACGTAGAAGAAATTAAAAATGAGTTAAGCCTCGTGAAACAGGGGAGAAACAAGATTTTGGAAAATCTTGAAAACCCGAGATATTCGGGAGTTTGAATTTATAACCACGCGGATGTTTTGAGGCGTTCCTCTGCCTATAAAAGGAGAGCCTGAAGCAAAGAGAAGTTTTGCTGATCCTTTGTTGAAAACCTGACGTCCCGTGAGAGCACCCTTGTGCCTCGCGAAGAAGAAGCCCCGCACAACCCACTTGTGCGGCTGAAGTTCTCGGGACCACCCGAGGTCCTGAAGGAGTCCCCTGCACGCCTATCTTGCGCGACAGGAATATCCCGAGCCGCTTGAATCTGCGCGCTCGAGGATTGGCACCCTCACTGCCCGCATACTTGTGTGGCAGGAGGAAGTGCCCGCGGGTGTTGCACTTGCGCGCCCCGCGGTGCTCATGCACCTTGCACGACTGCCCCTTGCACTAAGGACTTGCGCGGCTGTTGAGAGTGGACACACCCCCTTGCGCGACTCCTTTGAGTTTGCCTTGTGTGTGCTTAGTGGAGTGAAGGCCGTAGCCTTTGGTGGTTGTGAAAAATAACAAGTAAAGGCCGTTGCCTTATGTGGGTGCACATTTTGAAGAACAAGAACACCCTATGGCCATTTAAGTGTGTTCCAAGTGAGGAGAAGGCCCTACGGGCAGTAGCTTGTGCAAAGAGGGAGAACCCGAGGAATAGTGCCTTGTGTGTGAACCAAGTGAAGAACACACCTTCTGTGTGTGCAAAAATAGAAGAAGGCAGTGTGTGTGCATAAGTGGAGAAGGACATATTCGAGTGTGTGTGCAAGAATGGAAGGAAAGGCCGTAGCCTTGTGCAACCAAAGAAGACCCGAGGCCTTAGTGCATTTGTGTGTGCATTCTTGAAGAGTGAAGACCACCACACTTTGTGTGTGTGTGCATTTGAAAAGAAGGCCAAGGATAGCTTGGGTGTGTGCAAAAATAGTGAAGGCCAAATACACACTCATTGTGTGTGTGCAAATCAAAGAACAAAGTTGTGTGTGCAAAACAACAAAGTGAAGTGGCCGAACCTATGTGTGTGCTCTAAGTGGAGTGGACACACTTAGAAGAAGAAGAAGACTCACACAAAGTATAACACAAATTTAAGTGTGTAAACACATTGAACAAAGTGTGAAGTTCAAGTGAGGAGGTGTGTGCTATAGTTGACTACACCCTCTGAGGGTTTACTACACCAAGAAGAGAAGATGGGGAGTGCATGCATGCATGCATGCACGTGCACACGTAAACAAGTCAAATCTGCTTGTGTGCATTTGAGTTGACCAAGACCAGAGGATCTTGAAGAAATTGAGAAGGCCATGCAGTCAGTGCATGAGGATTCAGAGATGCCATGCACTCAGTGCATGAAGTTGATGTGAGACTGGACCAGACTGAAGATAGAGATATCAGTTGTCTGAGTATTCAGTAGTTGAAGAGAGAGACGCCAGGTCATCCTGAGAAGAAGGAGATAAATCCTGATCAAGACGAGAAGACCTGATCAACTCAAGTGATCAGAGGTACAGAGCAAGGCCAACAGTCTTTATCCCAGACTGCTGAAGATACTTGAAGAGCTTAAAGTGAAGAAGAGCTACTCGTGTGACTCGAGGAGCCAGGAGAAGCCCCCTGTGAGACTCAGGGTGGAAGAAGCCTTCAGTGGGATTCTGGAGCAGGCCAGTGGGACTCTGGTAACACTGTGGGACACAGTATAAAGACCCTCCTGTGGGACTCAGGAGAGATACAGTGGGATGCTGTATCGACCATTGTAATTCTAACAAGTTATAATGGAGAAACCATGTTGGGGCGTATAACCAACATGGCAAGGACGTAGGCCTTTGGTGCCGAACCTTGTAAATCCTTGTGTCTTGTGCCTTTATATTTACTGCATCATTCGAGGAAAGGTGAGAGATACAAGAAGAGTGGATCGAGGCTCCAACCAGCCATATAGGTTTAATTGATTAAGAATCAATTAGTAAAAAGTTTTAAAGGATCACGGATTCACCCCCTCCCCCTCTCAGTGATTCACACTGCTATGGGCACTTCAATTGGTATCAGAGGGAGGTTACCTATAAAAGATCCAAGAGAGTCTATATGGAGTGCAGATTTGAGGAAATGAGTGACCAGCCTCAAATGGAGATATCTGCCAAGACTCAGAAAAATAGAAAGAAGAAACAGGCCAAGAAGATGAAGAAAGCCTGTCCTAGCTGTGATGAAGTTGGAACAATGAATGATCTTCAAAATGCACTCAAATATCTTCATAAGACTGTCCCCAAGGAAGTGGCAATGTGTATTACTACTGGCATCCTTGATCTTCAAGAAGAAAAATCACAGTTAGAAGAAGAAGCCAATGCAATGTAAGATCAATTGGCAAAAAGGGTTGGCATAACCAACACTCTCAGAAAGCTGGTGAAGGCTAAAGATGAAACCGTTTCTCTTTGCAATGAAAGATATGAAGACACTGCTGAAGAATTACAAAGAAGCCTTTCTGAGAAAGAAATCTTTATGATAATGATCAAAGAAATTTTCCATGCACTGGAGAAGTTGCTCAAAGTGTCAATGAATGTCAGAGATGCTCAACTTGAAGACAAAGTCAAAATGGTGAAGGAGCTTGACAACTCATTGCATGAAATAAAGAAGGTGCATGAAGACCAGATAAAGCAGCTGGAAGAGAAATGGTAAGGAAGGCTAAGAACTATTGAGGATGAGAAGAACTCCCTCAATATGAAATGCTTAGAACTGGAGGTGATATTGAAAAATCTGCAATCACCCAAAGCCAAAGCCTCCCAGTCAGCTGAAAGGAGAAATGTTGCTACTCAAGTATGCATTGAGCAGGATGATTCTAAAAGAAAGACATCCTCTAATAAAAGGGCAACAACTTCTAAAAATAAGGTACCATCCATACCATCTTGTACTCATGCTTCTAAAAGTGTTTCTACTAAAAGTGTAGGATGGAAGAATGAATCCAAACAAGTATGGATGAAGACAGTGAAGAAAGAGAGATCTCCTGAAACAGCACAACAAGTCAAGAAAAGTACCCTACAATCAGAAGGACTCAAGAGGTCAAGATTTGTGGGTCAGTGTTGGTGTTGTAATAGGTATGGGCACTGTGCAAAGGATTGTTGGTACAATCCACTGAATGTCAAAGCACAAAGGAAGCCCATGCCAAGGGGGAGCAATCCAGAAGAAAAGAAGCAGCATCCACAGGTCCAGAGACATCTGTTTACTGCAAATAGATTTGGATTTCTTGACAACATCTGGGATGATTGCAAAAGTGGTCAAAAAGATACATGTCAATCTCCAACTGTATCCAGAGCTCAAAAGAAGAAAAGATCACAGAACCTGGCTCAGAAAGAATCCTTGGGAAGAAAGAAAAAGAAAGTGGAAGATGCTCCCAAGAAGATTATGAAAAAGGAAGAGAAGACCTTGGAGTCTAAATCCAAGAAGGGTGATGCATCCAGAAGGACCACCAAGAAGAAAACATGCTTCTACTGTGGAAAGAAAGGACATATCATGGATCTTTGTAAACAATCCATGAAATTCAATAGAGGCAGACTGGACTCAAACAGACAATCAATCCAGAAGAGGCAGAAGGGATTGATTGAAAAAAAGTTGCCTAAGAAAGGTAGCTTGACAGCATCAAAAGAACCATGTGGAACTTCCAGAACTGAGGCCACACTTCCAAGTGACTTGTTAGTCATATGGCCAAATCAGTTGCAACTTGCCAAAGATCTACAAAGAGCTGAAGATGAAGTTCTGGCAATTGCTAAGGCAAAAGGGAAGAAGAAGATTTCACATGAAGATGTATTGGGATCCACACCAGCACAAACATCATTGAAGATCAAATGTGCAAGTGTGAAGAATGGTGAAAATGGGGCATCTCGGTTGAGAGAATCTTCTCAACCTTGTTGTTCACGTTGATGAACCAAGGAGGTTCCATCTTATTCCCTAATCACTTGTATTTACATGTTCTGACATTGCAGGGAATTGAAGATGATGATCATTCTCAGCTGGAGGATGGTTTGGAAGGAATGGAGTGCACCCCTTAAGGGGGAGCCAATCTGTAGAAGATGGGATTCTGATATTTAATACCATCTTGAGAAAAGCTGAAGGTGTTCCAATCATACTTTCATCCCTTGTTACCTAATTGTATTCATCATGAAAATTAAGGGGGAGTATTGATTGAAGGAAAATGGTTGAAAGGGGGAGCTTTATCTTTGCACCTGAACTTTCTAATGAGTTTTGTGAAGTATGTGCAGGATTTAGCAATTCATTGTTATATCTGAAAAATTTCAAACCCCTAAGCATGATCTCACATGTGTAGAGAATTATGGACAGCTTTGAATTCCTTGGTCATATCACTCTTGTTTTCTACACCGGGTTAGCCCAAGTAGACTTAGAGCTGATTTACTAAAGGTTCTTTGCTAAAGAGAACATGTGACATCATCCATCTCTCAGTGTTTTTCAAGAAAATGCTTTTATAAGGGAGGAAGGGATTTTTGAAAGAGAACCACACCACACCTTTGCATTTGATTGCCAATAAGGGGGAGAAATATTGGCACACATATTGACCCATTCATATGTGCTCTAGTGTATTGCCAACAAATACAAAGGGGGAGATTGAAGTGCACTGTGTTGCATTTGTTGTCAATGAGGTATGTTGTTGTCAAGGAATGAATGGATGGATGTCAAGGAGGTTCAATATGTGAATGACAAAGGATGTGATGGTGTTGGTGATGAATGGAGAATGGCCATGGTAGGTACTAAGATGCATGTCACTTAGGAGATTCACTAAGTGACATAGGATGTTGTGGTTGAAACATTCCCTATGACAATCAGACGATTGTTGAGCTATTCTTAAAGTTCCAAGAACTTGTATCAACTGGATACAATGTCACAACAATGTTAGAAGACCATGCATTGTTAAGACAATGCATGAGGAGATGAAGATGATCCATCCACACCTCCTAAGTGGATGAAGTGAGCTGATGAAGACCATGCACTATCTCTTAGTGCATGATGAATTGAAGATGATCCAACTTGATCTCTGATTGGATAATTGAAGAATGTTGATGAATTATTTGATTCAGGAGAATCGGTTGAAGGAAGACCCTTCGGGAATTCCATTCTTAAATATTGAATACATGATGAAAAGAGAATAGATGAATTCCTAAGAAGAAGAGAAATGGAAGAAGAAGGTAGAAGAAGAATGGCTTAGAGGAAGAGGGCTTGGCATTTGGCTTATACTCATAGGAGAACTTTGTATTTGACAAAGTCTTATTCATGCCTTTGCCAAAAAATATGGCAAGCCATGGACACCTTGAGGGTTCAACCCCAAGGCATGGGCGCTAGGCACCACACACATGGGGGAACCCGTGGGGCGAGCCCAGGGCGGCAGGACGCACCCAAGACACCGCATAGGCGTCTGGGGCACACCCGGAGGAGCGCGGTAGGGGCGCATGAGCGCACCCGCGAGTGTCAAGCAGTGCAGAATGGGCGCTAGGTGCGCGCCCACAGGCGTGAGTGGGCGCAAGAGCGCGCCCGCAGAGAGAACCCGGTGCGGGGCGGCACCGGGAGGGGAGAAGTTCAACTGAGCTGAGGATGGCACGCGATGTTTGATAAACCGCGTGGAAACCGGCCTTCGTTTCGATGCGGGACGCGGGATTTTTCCGCGGAGCGAATCCTGGCCGTCCGTCTCATCGCGCGTTCGATCTCCGCCGCTCATCGCATCTCGCCGCTTGAGATCTAATCGCGTCCGTCCAAAGATCTGATCCAACGGCCTACGAGGCGTCTCCTTCCTTGAGCCATGCCGAGGCCTCCCCGCGCATTCCCGCAGCCACCAACGAACCAGGCGCACTCCGAGCAAGCCAAATCGAGTTTCCGGCCACCTCCGAACAAACCGAAGGCTCCATTGAGCTCGTCTCGCCCTTAAGA
Source organism: Viscum album (assembly GCA_963277665.1). Taxonomy (NCBI): domain Eukaryota; kingdom Viridiplantae; phylum Streptophyta; class Magnoliopsida; order Santalales; family Viscaceae; genus Viscum; species Viscum album. The sequence goes on along the minus strand of OY728161.1, from coordinate 457,459,425 downwards.
ACACAACCATGCATAAAAAGTGGCTTGCATGCAATATATAGAGAAATTAGAGTTCGGCCGAGGCAAACAACGTTGCCGAGGCTATGAGGTTTACTCGTTGCATGGAGTATCCTTAACCGAAGGTCGTGCATGCCTTCTAAGTCGCATGCACGTAGAAGAAATTAAAAATGAGTTAAGCCGCGTGAAACAGAGGAGAAACAAGATTTTGGAAAATCTTGAAAACCCGAGATATTCGGGAGTTTGAATTTATAACCACGCGGATGTTTTGAGGCGTTCCTCTGCCTATAAAAGGAGAGCCCGAAGCACAGAGAAGTTTTGCTGATCCTTTGTTGAAAACCTGACGTCCCGTGAGAGCACCCTTGTGCCTCGCGAAGAAGAAGCCCCGCACAACCCACTTGTGCGGCTGAAGTTCTCGGGACCACCCGAGGTCCTGAAGGAGTCCCTTGCGCGCCTATCTTGCGCGACAAGAAGATCCCGAGCCGCTTGAATCTGCGCGCTCGAGGATTGGCACCCTCACTGCCCGCATACCTGTGCGGCAGGAGGAAGTGCCCGCGGGTGTTGCACTTGCGCGCCCCGCGGTGCTCATGCACCTTGCGCGACTGCCCATTGCACTAAGGACTTGCGCAGCTATTGAGAGTGGACACACCCCCTTGCGCGACTCCTTTGAGTTTGCCTTGTGTGTTCTTAGTGGAGTGAAGGCCGTAGCCTTTGGTGGTTGTGCAAAATAACAAGTAAAGGTTGTTGCCTTATGTGGGTGCACATTTTGAAGAACAAGAACACCCTATGGCCATTTAAGTGTGTGCCAAGTGAGGAGAAGGCCCTACGGGCAGTAGCTTGTGCAAAGAGGGAGAACCCGAGGCATAGTGCCTTGTGTGTGCACCAAGTGAAGAACACACCTTCTGTGTGTGAAAAAATAGAAGAAGGTAGTGTGTGTGCATAAGTGGAGAAGGACATATTCGGGTGTGTGTGCAAGAAGGGAAGGAAAGGCCGTAGCCTTGTGCAACCAAAGAAGACCCGAGGCCTTAGTGCATTTGTGTGTGCATTCTTGAAGAGTGAAGACCACCACACTTTGTGTGTGTGTGCATTTGAAAAGAAGGCCGAGGATAGCTTGGGTGTGTGCAAAAATAGTGAAGGCCAAATACACACTCATTGTGTGTGTGCAAATCAAAGAACAATGTTGTGTGTGCAAAACAACAAAGTGAAGTGGCCGAACCTATGTGTGTGCTCTAAGTGGAGTGGACACACTTAGAAGAAGAAGAAGACTCACACAAAGTATAACACACATTTAAGTGTGTAAACACATTGAACAAAGTGTGAAGTTCAAGTGAGGAGGTGTGTGCTATAGTTGACTACACCCACTGAGGGTTTACTGCACCAAGAAGAGAAGAAGGGGAGTGCATGCATGCATGCATGCACGTGCACACGTAAACAAGTCAAATCTGCTTGTGTGCATTTGAGTTGACCAAGACCAGAGGATCTTGAAGAAATTGAGAAGGCCATGTAGTCAGTGCATGAGGATTCAGAGATGCCATGCACTCAGTGCATGAAGTTGATGTGAGACTGGACCAGACTGAAGTTAGAGATATCAGTTGTCTGAGTATTCAGTAGTTGAAGAGAGAGAAGCCAGGTCATCCTGAGAAGAAGGAGATAAATCCTGAGCAAGACGAGAAGACCTGATCAACTCAAGTGATCAGAGGTACAGAGCAAGGCCAGAAGTCTTTATCCGAGACTGCTGAAGATACTTGAAGAGCTTAAAGTGAAGAAGAGCTACTCGTGTGACTCGAAGAGCCAGGAGAAGCCCCCTGTGAGACTCAGGGTGGAAGAAGCCTTCAGTGGGATTCTGGAGCAGGCCAGTGGGACTCTGGTAACACTGTGGGACGCAGTATAAAGACCCTCCTGTGGGACTCAGGAGAGATATAGTGGGATGTTGTATCGACCATTGTAATTCTAACAAGTTATAATGGAGAAACCATGTTGGGGCGTGTAACCAACATGGCAAGGACGTAGGCCTTTGGTGCCGAACCTTGTAAATCCTTGTGTCATGTGCCTTTATATTTACTGCATCATTCGAGGAAAGGTGAGAGATACAAGAAGAGTGGATCGAGGCTCTAACTAGCCATAGAGGTTTAATTGATTAAGAATCAATTAGTAAAAAGTTTTAAAGGATCGCTGATTCACCCCCTCCCCCTCTTAGTGATTCACACTGATCTAGGCACTTCACATTATTATATATAAAAAATTATTATTTTTACATGTATGTAATCCAAATTTAGAAATTAAATTCATATACATGGAAGAAATAATTTCAAATTCATAACCCCTAGAGGGGAAGTAAAAGTGGGTTTCTAAATAGATTATTCCTAGAAGTATAGAGAGTTTTAGTATCAACTTTTAATATAAAATTAATTATAATGAATTGAATTAGTTAAATAGAATATAACTAATTTAACTTTTTAACAAAATTAAAATATAATTTATCTTTATTAATCCCTTAAGTGAAAAGTCATTTTTTAATTGAAATTTTAAACTATTACTATTAACCAAAAAATTATCCTTTAAATAAAATAAAAATAAAAATCAACTGAATATAACTTTATTATATATATTTCAAAAATTAAGATTAATTTTTTCCTTTTTGTATAAAATAGAAAAAAATAATTTTTAATTTTGTACACAAATCCCAAGTAGTTTAGTATTTAGAAATATACTATTTTTTATAAAATACTTATTTCTCATTCAAATGATATTTAATTTATTTCTAATTAATAAATTACCATTGAATTTATTTTATATAGGTGTAAAAAATATAATTCACCTAATTTATTTTTTCCTATTCATACCTTCCAACTAATGACTATTTTATAATGATAATTTTTTGAGAATAAAATTTAAATAGTGTGTCACACTTTGTTTAATCTTGTTGTTGCATGCATAGAAACTATAAATGAGATTGATTTTATTTAAAAATAAATATTTTATAAAGTATTAGTCTATTTTATTTTCACATAATATTTTTTTTGTTCCAAATACTCTATCAAACATGACGTTCCAATTTTAAAATCTATGGTCGATACACGTATTAAAATAAAACCATTTTATTTTGATTTTATAGAGGTATAATTAGGTCACAAATATATTCACAATAGATTTTAAAGAGTATGTTTTTCTTCCAAATATATTTGCATCTATTTTAGTGATTTTATATCTAAAAATATAATTTCATATTGAAATTAATAATAGTGAATTCAAATTTAAATGTGAAATTAAATAGAGTTAAAAAATTATTTTTATAAATGATTTTTAAAATTGTTAAAAAAAACTGTTTGTATAATTTTTTAATGTGTATCCTGATTTTATGATGATATTGTATTAGTACAAATAAAAAAAGATTTTTTGTTTTAGAAATAATTTTTTTAATTTATATTGTATAAAAAAATTTCATTAACCTTTGTTATTTTTTTTTGGAAAAAATATTTTAATTGAATTTCATGTCAAATGATTTATTGTGAAAGCCATACAATGAATCAATTTTGGTATAAAAATGTTTTTTATTTTTTTGGATATTTTTTATAATGGGATATGAAATTCATGATTATCCATGATTCATTAATTGTATAATACATATTAGTAGGAGATACCATGAATGGAATGATATCATTAATTACAACTGAGTTGAGGAATAAGGATGTAAGTTTGTTATCTTCTATGATTGGATGTTATCCCAGATGTTTGGTCACACCATTTTTGAAATGGGCAGAGTGTTAGAGAATTCAAATGAATCATATGGATATATTTTTAATCATTTCACATCAATGTATATATTGGGTATAAATATACATAACATAACTTGAAGAAGATACATCCTCATAGATAGATGGTAGATATAGTTACATGAATATGTCATTTGGACAATGTAATCCAATAATCTTTTTAGGGGAGTAAGCTGAGATGAATCACTATAGGGATAAATCAGTAGGTGGTTTTTAGTACACATATATAATGAAATGTAAGGTTTACTTCCTTATGTCTCGTTTTTTAATATTAATATTAGAAAATGGTTTTTTTATAAGATAAGGAAAAGGAATCTCATCCCACTATAGTAATTTAGTGAATCCATGGGTGATGAATGGGATGGGGACAAGACCTGACTAAAATGGTGTCAACTATCTATGGGAATTGGTGGTTTCTTTTTTTATTTTAAAGTAATTCATAACATAGGATTAATTTATGGATATATTGTAAAAATATCACACCATATCATATATAAATGAATCTTAATTCATAAGGAGTTCCTTTACTGACAAATTTCCACGAATGATAATTTTGATATAGGTACTAATTTTTTGTTAAAAAAAATACGAGTTATGATTTGTTTTATTTTTAACTATTATTTTCTTTTATAGTTATGTTTTTCTAGTTCATTTAATTTCAATTTGTTGTTACACTAAAAAAGGAATATTTTTTCAATGTTTTTAAATTGGTTGTCTTGAGGGTGAAATATAAATTATTTTTGGAATCTTTTGGATTTGATGATTGTATGTGGAATGTAATAATAAAGTGATTATAAATGTGGGAATAATTATTTGATGGATAGTTTTAGTGATGTTCGAATATAAATAAAACTTATGGTGGAAATTTATTCTCTTGTGGTAATCTAAATTCATTGTCTCCTATATAGTCTAGAGAACCATGTTTTTTCATTATATCTTCAAAAAGTGACATGAAATATGAAGTTTTTTCTAAAAATATCCCAATAACCCTTGAGATAACTCTTACATTATATAGAACCATTATTAATGATTTTTTCAATTTTTTAATGTTTTGTTTAATCATTTCCAAGACAAATGGATTGATTGTGTGATATTATTCTTACTTTTCAATAATATAGTTCTTATATTATCTCATTTTGGTTGTTAGATGAAGGTTTTTGGATAGGGGTTTTGATGATTCATTAGTAATACCTCATAAAGATATGTATTCATTACGGTGGTTTAATGATTTATTAGGAATTTTTATAGACATTGATTAAAAAATAAGTGATTATCTATTTTATTTTACAATTCTTTGGTATAATTTCATAAAATAAGACTAGTAAAAATTATAATGTGTTTTGTATGGTTGACTCATATATGATTTATGCAACATGTCGAGTCCGGAGCCCCTCCACTGGTGCCCCGTACCCGGTTCTCCACATCACCTCAAGTGCGTTTTTCAGAATGCCAGAGGTTGCCGACTAGTAGTGAGGGCCTTGGTGAGTCGATGGAGAAACTATGCCCTCATTCGGTAAGGTATACATGGTAAGAAAACAACAATAAACAACAGAAGTAGTAATTAATATGCATAACAAAAGAAACTGGACAACGGAAGCAATGCAGATATCTAACAATGATGACAATAATGCAGCAGGTACAAGTATCTATGGAAGGCAGCAAACACAACAACGTGCTGGAATATAACTAAAACCAAGTACAATATAAAAACAAAGAACAATCCTCATCATCGCGAGCCACGGCTCGGTCCCATGCTCCCCAGCTCCTGATGCAATCATGATCCTGAAGTAGAAGGGTGCTTTCCCTTATCTATACATGCAGCAACATAGTCTTCTTGGGCCCAAAAGCATGGCCCAAACATGGTGTGAGATATAATCCTAGTAGGTAATCACTCAAATATGTGTGCCTAACAGTCGATGAATACATGACAGTAAATAAACAAGAAGCAGTAAACAGGAAAACACAAGCAGCTAAAATCCACAGTTTTAACAAGTAGAGCACACAAGTAAGCAGTCAACAACAAGAAGAAAACAGGTAACCATCTGGGTAGCTCTCACAGTCTAACCCATATGGTTCAACCTCTATGTACTAGCAACCCTCAGGGAGGCACACACAGTCTCACCCCTTTGGTTCAGCTACGTAAATTAAGCAGACTCTCTGGGGAAGCACTCAATGTCAATTCCCCCTATAGTCTCATATCGTGCTAAAGGCTCTCTGGGGAAGCACTCAACATAAATCCCCCCTGTGTCCCGCGTCATAGTTAACGACACTCTGTAGAAGCCCTTCCATCAATTCATTCCTTGGTCCCCCATCGTGATTAAAAAGTCACTCTGGAGAAGCCCTTCCGTCAATTCTCCCTTTGGTCTACTACTCTAGGTTCTCACAGTCCTGAGTATAACTAAACATGCTCAGCGCTTGTATATCGTCCAAGTAAACCTCAAGAACTACTTGGCTATCAACTAAATCTCAATAACAATAATAAAACAACAGTCCAAAATCCGACATCTAGGCATGGCAAAGAAAACTGAGCACAAACAAAATACTCTAATCACAAGTAATATCCTCTACTAAAGCAATCAAGAAAATCAGGCAAGAAACAAGGAAAAACAGGAAACATGCAATACCCCGTTCAAGGGTATTGGTGGAAATTGCACAAAATATTCATCAACTTTATACGAAAATGCACAAACCACCAACCTCGATCCTAGGAGATCGAAATACATGAACCTCAACGATAGATTCCCCTTAGAGCGATGTAGATCTGAGAAAACGCACATAACGTTCATCCCACGATAATATGGAAAGGAGGAGGAATCAATAAACGAGGCTAGAGTAGAATGAAGAACTCACCGCTGCGATTCCAATGCAACTGACCATGCTTGAATCGGAGAATGGACGGTGAGGTAGGAATCTGTCGAAGATCCGGTCGTACGGTCTCTCTCGGACGGTCGAAAACAGAAGAAGAAGACGGATATGGGTGTTAGACGTGACTCTGGTCCATTTAACGAAAAAAAGAAAGTACATGACGTGTACTTCTAGAGTACACGACGTGTACTTAAAAGTTTTCCATACTCTGAAAAATCGGCCTCCACCTCAGCCTTACACACCGTGTGTGTGGCCCGGGCACGACCAACACATGGCTTCGAGCCGGGAAGAGTACACGGCGTGTACTCAGAAAGTACACGGCGTGTACATTTGAAATTTCTAGAAAATTTATTTTTCTCAAAAACTCTAGAAAAAGGAAAAACATACCTGAAAAGAGATTCAAGTTCTTACAAACTTCCCCCCTTAAAGAAATTTGTCCCCGAATTTCCCTAACGAGGTGGAGAAGAAGAATCCCCGAACAGCTCCGGACACTGTGATCGTACATCAGCCTCCCTCTCCCAGGTCTCATTCTGTACTTGCCCGTGCTGCCATAGCACCCGTACCAGAGGAACAGACTGCCCGTGGAGAACCTTCGTACTACGATTGACAATCCGGATAGAATGCTCTTCGAATGACGCACCTACTTCAAACTCGACTTCCTCGGGCTGAAAGACGTGAGATGGGTCTGAAAAGTAACTTTGGAGCTAAGAGACATAGAAGACATCGTGCATGGCCCGATACCTCTTAGGTAGCTGCAACTGAAAGGTGACAGTCCCCACTCTCCCCAAGACCTCAAACGGTCCGACGTACCGCGGTGAAAGCATACCCTGTCTCCAAATCCTCTTGTGTCCCAACCTCAGTGCAACACGTAGAAAAACATGATCACTGACATCGAACTCCAGAGGTCATCTCTACTGATCAACATAAGTCTACTGTCGAGACTGCGTTATAGCCATCCTCTTCTGAATCATCTCTATCTGCTCTGAAGTCTCCTGAACAAGATGAGGTCCCAGCAAAGATGCCTCTCCTGCCTCTAGCCCGCATAAGGATGATCGGCATGGCCTACCGTAAAGAGCCTCATATGGAGCCATCTGAATGGTCTCTAGGAAATTGTTGTTTTTGGAGAACTCCACCAGAGGAATATGCTTCTCCCAAAAATGGCCAAAGTCAAGGATGCAAGTTCATAGTGTATCCTCAAGCACCTAGATCGTGCGCTCGGACTGGCCATCAGTCTAGGGATGGTATGTTGTACTCAAGAGTACCTGTGTACCCAAGGCCTTATGATTTCCCTGCCAAAACTGAGAGGTAAAGCACGCATCTCTGTCTGAAACAATAGATCACGGAACTCCATGCCGATGAACGATATCTCTGATGTAAATTCATCCCAGATCATCGACACTAAATGTCTCTTCGATCGGCAATAAGTGATCAACCTTCGAAAGTCTGTTGACGGTAACCCAAACAGCGTCGTTTCCCCGAGGTGACCTTGGCAACCCGGTCACGAAGTCCATCGCAACATCGTTCCACTTCCACTCCGGAATAAGTAATTGTTGTAAAATCCCCACTGGTCTCTGATGCTCTGCTTTCACTTTCTGACATGTAGAATATCTCATGACAAAACCCGCAACATCCTTCTTCATACCTGGCGACCAGTATTGGCGATGACGGTCCTGATACATCTTGGTGATGCCAAGATGAACTGACCAAATAGAGGAATGGAAATCCCGCATCAGCTCCTCACGTATGTCTGCTGGCACCCATACGCATCCTTGGAAACGCAAGATCTCATACTCGCCCACTTTCCATCCAGGAAGAGGGTCCCCTCCTGACACACTCTCTCGTAGGACTAAGCCATTCGAGTCTGATAGCTACCTCATTTGTACCCGATCATGTAGCATGGAGGTTACAGCTACAGAAGATAGAATAGTCTGTCCCCGTCTGTCGTGCATCTCCAGATGCATCTCAGAGAACAGAGCCATCAGTTTCCACTCACTACTGGCCTCCCGAACTGCCTGAATCTGAGTTCTCCTGCTCAACGCATCAGCCACAACATTGCCCTTTCCCAGTGTATAGGCAATCTTGAAATCAAAAGAATGTAGATACTCAACCCACCTGTGCTGCCTCAGATTCAGATCATGCTGAGTGAAGATATACTTGAGACTCTTGTTGTCAGTGAAGACCACAAAGTTCTCTCCCTAAAGATAGTGTCTCCAACAGCGCAAGGCATGAACAACAGCTCCCAACTCCAGATCGTGCGTAGGGTAGTTCCTCTCATGTGGCCTCAGCTGTTGAGACCCATACGCAATGACTCCATCACCCTGCATAAGCACAGCTCCCAGCCCAATACCCGAAGCATCAAGGTAAAAAGTGTATCTCTTTCCTGGATCTGGAAAGACTAGTATCGGTGCTGACGTCAACTTCCCTTTCAGCTCCTGAAAGGCTGATTCACAAGAATCTGACCATAAGAACATCTCCCCCTTCTTGTTCAGACTTGTCAATGCTGCTACTAAATGGGAAAAGTCCCTAATGAAGCGTCTATAGTATCCATCCAGCCCTAGGAAGTTTCGTACCTCAAAAAAGTTCTTCAGCTGCTCCCAAGAAACTACATCTCTCACTTTTTCTGGGTCCACAGATACTCATGCCTCTGAGATGACGTGACCCATGAAGTAAATCTGATCCATCCGGAAGTGGAACTTCAAGATTTTAGCATAATTTCATTGCTCTCTCAGTGTACTCAGAACGATCTCAAGATGGGTGGCATGGTCGTTTGGAGTGTTAGAGTACACCAAGATATCATCCATGAAGACCGCGACGAAGGAATCCATGTATGTATGGAACACTCGTTTCATCAGTGCGTTGAAAATTGTAGGTGCATTCGTGAGACCGAATGGCATGACAGTATACACATATAGACCATACCTGCTCTTGAAGGATGTCAGAGGTATATCTGATGGTCTAACGTGCAACTGATTATAACCAGACCTCAAGTCGATCTTTGAGAACACCCAGGCTCCTCGAAGCTAATCTAAAGGGTCATCAATCTGCGGCAAGGGATATCGGTTCTTGACAGTCAACTGGTTCAGCTTCTGATAATCCACACAAATACGAAGGGAACTATCCACCTTCTTCATGAACAGAATAGGTGAATCCTAACGAGAAGTACTGGGTTGAATGAAACCCTTATCCTGATGCTCCTCCAACTACTTCTTGAGCTCCTGCAACTCTGGTGTGGCCATCCTATAGGGAGGAATGGACACCGGTGACGCTCCTGGAACGAGCTCAATATAGAATTCTACCTCAAGATCTTGTGGAAAACCTAAAATGTCCTCTGGAATGACATCCCTAAAGCGATCCACCACTGGAGGAAAGTCCATCTGTGGAGTACCCTAATCATTCAGATAAATACTAGCAATCTGGGTTGTCACCCCTCCTAGCCCAAGATGCTCGATTCATGATTGACTCGCCCGAACATCCCATTCGCCTCTATGAAGTAAGGATTCACCCTCCGGTGAAACGAAACTCACTCTGCGGCGATAGAAGTCGACGACAGCCCGGTAGGGAACCAACTAGTCTATGCCAAGGATGAAATCATATCCTGTCATCTCTAGGACATAGAGATCCCATAACAAGTGATACCCTGCAATCTCGAGAGGGCACTCTCTACACTGTCGTACACTAGATGTCCTCGTTCCTAAATGTGTGTCTAGTGTCAACGAGTCAGCAGAAGAAAAGATACAGAGTCCAAAGCTCTCCACAAGGGCAACAGAGATAAAACTATGCATAGCACCAGTATCGAAAAGAGATGAAGATAAAACTGAGGCTACTAAAATCGTACCTCGAAGAGTAGAAGGGTCGGGATCCTGCTCATGATAAGTCTGCTCCATGGTGAAAGATTGGCACGTGTCACGGCCCTGCGCACCTGGCTGACCACTCTGAGCTGAACCTCCCTGCTGGTGCTGAGGAACTGGTGCCTGACTGCCACGGCCTCGACCTCCACCTCGGCCTGAACGGCCGGAAGAACTCCAGTTCCCCGAATGGTGAGAAGCTAGCGGTGCTGCTCCTGAACGAGGAGTCATAGAAGTACCCCGGTCACTAGCCACTAGAGAGAAAACCTGGTAGAACCGCTGAAGGTGACCCATCTTGCCGCATGATCGGCACTCCACGGGGTCTCTCTGGCACTGCGGCCTTATGTACCCTATCCAGCCACACTGATAGCACATCACCTGGCTTCTTGATGATGTGTCTCACTTCCTCGAATCACCGCGTGTAGGCTCCCTACGGCGCTTCTTTCTATCATCTGAAGGAAAGCTAGCTCTAGGAGCAGAACCGCCCTGGCTCGCAGCTCCAGAGTCTCTCAGATTGCACTCCGCTATCAGTGTCTGGTTGACGATGGAAGTAATGGAAGTCAGCTGGAAGATGTTCACCGGTGAGCGGATCTCCCGCCCGTGTCCATCCTCAAACTTCCTCGCCAAGAACACCCCACTCCCATCTAGAAGGGGTGTAAAACTCTGTAGCTCAGTGAAACTAGAGGAATACTCCATGACAGCTAGAGTACCCTGCTATAAGCTCATGAAATCCTGGGTTCGATCGGCCCTCAGGGTCTCCGGGTAGAAGTATTCATAGAACACGCGCTGGAACTCCTCCCAAACCATAGCCTGATGCTCAACCGCCTGTGAGATCACGTCCCACCACATCTTGGTGGAGTCTCCGAGCATGTAGGTGGTGAGCATGACCCGCCTTTCTGGAGGCATCTCCAGATGCTCGAATATATTCAGCATGGCTTCCCGCCATGACTCTGCAGCCAGAGGTCCTCCCTCCCCCGAGAACGTGGGAGGATGCTGCTGCTGGAAAACCCACGTCAATTCTGCCATAGAAGAGGAAAGAGGTGGTGCTCCTTGGAAGGCTTGTATCATCCTCATGAATCTTTCCCTGAACTGCGCATCAGCGCCCGTGACTGGTATAACCACCGGTGCCAAGGCTGGCTCGGCTGGGGGATCAATAGGATGTTCTCGATCAGCCCTGTCTGGCGTCTGATCACTGCCTGACAAGAGGTGTACGACCAGAGGACATCTCGTAGGCATAGATCTGAATGATCAAAATCACACCTCAGATCAAGAAAAATATGTACAAAGAACACAAGAGCACTAAACGGGAACAAGGGAAGAAAACACACATTATTGGAAAACACGACTACACGGCGTGTATAAAACTACACATCGTGTCTTTTTAAACCACTGACATGGGTGTGTACCCCTGCCCTACAAGCCATGTGAATCACTCTTGGTGAAATCAGTTCAACCATAAAATCTCAAAACTAGAAACTGCAATTAACGAGGTAGTATGGATTTTCCCTATACACGGGTTAGCTACTCCCGAGCACAGTTTAATGTCAAGTACCAAATCCGTCTTATGCCTAGCTAAGGTCTCCAAACAGTAAATCAAGAGAAAATAACCCCTCTGATACCACTTTGTAACGTCTCCAGTCCAGAGCCCCTCTACTCGTGCCCCGTACCCGGTTCGCCACATGACCTCAAGCGCATTTCCCTAAACACAAGAGGCTGCCAACTTGCAGAGAGCACCTTGGTGAGTCGGTGGGGAAACTATGCATTCATTATGTAAGGTATAAAAGGTAAGAAAACAATAATAAACAGCAGAAGCAGTAATCAACAGGCATAACAAAAGAAACCGGACAGCGGAAGCAATGCAGATATCTAATAATGATGACAATAATGCAGCTGGTACAAGTATCTATGGAAAGAAGAAAACACAACAACATATCGGAATACAACTGAAACCAAGTGCAAAATAAAAACAAATAAATCTCCTCAGCATCACGAGCCATGGCTCAGTCTTATGCTCCCCATCTCCTGATGCAGTCAAGATCCTGTAGTTGAAGGGCGCTTGCCCTTATCTATACCTGCAGCAATATAGTATGCTTGGGCCCAAAAACATGGCCCAAACAGGGTGTGAGATACAATCCCAGTAGGTAATCACCTAAATATTTATGCCTAACAGTCAATGAATACATGGTATTAAATAAACAAGAAGTAGTAAACATGATAACACAAGCAGCTAAAATCCACAGTTCTAACAAGTAGAGCACAGAAATAAGCAGTCAACAACAAGAAGAAAACAGGTAACCCTCTGGGTATCTCTCACAGTCTAACCCATATGGTTCAACCTCTAAGTACTAGCAACCCTCTAAGAGTCACACACAGTCTCACCCCTTTGTTTTAGCTACGTAAATTAAGCAGAATCTATGGGGAAGCACTCACCGGCAATTCCCCCTATAGTCTTGTATCGTGTTAAAGGCTCTCTGGGGAAGCATTCAACGTCAATTCCTCATGTGTCCCATGTCTTAGTTAATGAGACTCTGGAGAATCACTTCCATCAATTCTCCCCTTGGTCCCGCATCAGGATTAAAAAGACACTCTGGAGAAGCCCTTCTGTCAATTCTCCCTTTGGTCTACTACTCTAGGTTCTCACAGTACTGAGTATAACTAAACATAATCAGCGCGTGTATATCGTCCAAGTAAACCTCAAGAACTACTTGGCTATCAACTAAGGCTCAAAAGAAATAATAAAACAATAGTCCACAATCCTACAACTAGACATGGCAAAGAAAACTGAGCACAAACAAAATACTCTAATCACAAGCAATAACCTCTACTAAAGCAACCAAGCAAAGCAGGCAAGTAACAAGGAAAAACCAGAAACACGCAATACCCCGTTCAATGTTATTGGTGGAAATTGCACAAAATATTCATCAACATTCTACGGAAAGGCACATACCACCTACCTCGATCCTAGGAGATCGATATACGTGAACCTCAGCGAAAGATTCCCCATAGAATGACGTAGATCTGAGAAAATGAAAAAAACGTTCATCTTTCGATAAAATAGAAAGTAGGAGGAATCATGAAACAGGGCTAGAGAAGAAGGAAGAACTCACCACTGCGATTCCAAAGCAACTGACCGTGCTCGAATCGGAGAACGGACGACGAGGTTGGACTCCGTCGATGATCTGGTCGTACGGTCTCTCTCAGATGGTCGAAAACTGAAGAAGAAGACGGATATGGGGGTTAAACGCGACCCCAGTCTGTTTAACGAAAAAAAAAAGAAAGTACACGGCGTGTACTTCTAGAGTACACGGCGTGTACTTAAAATTTGTCTGTACTCTGAAAAACCGGCCTCCACCTCAGCCTTACACACCGTGTGTCTGGCCCAGGCATGGCCAACACATAGCTTCGAGCCGGGAAGAGTACACGGTGTGTACTCAGAAAGTACACGACATGTACTTCTGAAATTTCCAGAAAATTAATTTTTCTCAAAAACTCCAGAAAAAGGAAAAACATACATGAAAAGAGATCTGGGTTCTTAAAAACATCCCCCCTTAATGAAATTTTTCCCCGAATTTCCCTAAAGAGGTTGAGAAGAAGAATCCCCGAACAGCTCCAACCACTGCGATCGTACATCAGCCTCCCTCTCTTAGGTCTCATCTTGTACTCGCCCATGCTGCCATAGCACCCCTACCAGAGAAACAGACCGCCCGCAGAGAACCTTCGTACTACGATTGATAATCCGGATAGGATGCTCCTCGAACGACGCATCCGCATCGAACTTGAATTCCTTGTGCTGAAAGACATGAGATGGGTCTGAAAAGTAACGTCGGAGCTGAGAGACGTGGAAGACGTCGTGCATGGCCCGATACCTCTGAGGTAGCTACAACCAATAGGCGACCGACCACACTCTATCCAAGACCTCAAACGGCCCGACGTACTGCGGTGAAAGATTACCATGTCTCTGAATCCTCTTATGTCCCAACCTCGGTGCAACACATTGGAAAACCTGATCACCGACCTCGAACTCCAGAGGTCGTCTCTGCTGATCAGCATAAGACTTCTGTCGAGACTGCGCTTTAGCCATCCTCTTCTGAATCAGCTCTATCTGCTCTGATGTCTCCAAAACAAGACGAGGTCCCAGCAAAGCTGCCTCTCCTTCCTCCAGCCAGCATAAGGGTGATCGGCATGGCCTATAGTACAAAGCCTCGTATGGTGCCATCTGAATGGTTGCATGGAAACTGTTGTTGTAGGTGAATTCTATCATAGTAATATGCTTCTCCCATGAACCGCCAAAGTCAAGGATGCATGCTTGGAGCATATCCTCAAGCACCTGGATCGTGCGCTCGGACTGGCCATCAGTCTGGGGATAGTATGATGTACTCAAGAGTACCTGTGTACCCAAGGCCTTCTGAAGTCCCTACCAGAACTGAGAGGTAAAGTGCACATCTCTGTCTGAAACAATAGAGTGCGGATCTCCACGCATACAAACGATCTATCTGATGTAAAGTCGTCCCAGATCATCGACACTGAAGGTCTCATTGATCGGAAAGAAGTGAGAAACCTTCGTAAGTCTGTCGAAGGTTACCCAAACAGCGTCATTTCCCCAAGGTGGCCTCGAAAACCCGGTCACGATGTCCATTTCAACATCGTTCCACTTCCACTCCGGAATAGGTAATTGCTGTAAAAGCCATGTCGGTCACTGATGCTCTGATTTCACTTGCTGAAAAGTAGAACATCACATGACAAAACTAGAAACATCCTTCTTCATACCTAGCCACCAGTATTGGCGATGAAGGTCCTGATACATCTTCGTGACGCCAGGATGAACTGCCCAAACAGATGAATGGAATTCCCACATCAGCTCCTCACGTAAGTCTTCTGGAACGCATACGCGTCCTTAGAAATGCAAGATATCATCCTCACCCACTGTCCATCTAGGAAGAGGGTCCCCTCCTAACACACACTCTTGCAGGACTAAGCCTTCCGAGTCTGATAGCTTCCTCATCCATACCTGATCAAGTAGCGTGGAGGTAACGCTACAAAAGATAGAAAAGTTAGTCCCCGTCTGTCGTGCACCTCCAGATGCATCACAAAAAAACAGAGCCATCTGCTGCCACTCACTACTGGCCTCCTGAACTGCCTAAATCTGAGTTCTCATGCTCAACACATCAGCCATGGAATTGCCCTTTCCCGGTGTATATGCAAGATCGAAATAAAAATACTGTAGATACTCAACCCACCTACGCTGCCTCAGATTCAAAACATGCTGAGTAATGATATACCTGAGACTCTTGTGGTCAGTGAAGACCACAATGTGCTCTCCTAGAAGATAGTGTCTCCAACAGTGCAAGGCATGAACAACAGCTGCCAACTCCAGTTTGTGCATTGGTTAGTTCCTCTCATTTGGCCTCAACTACCGAGACCCATACACAATGACTCCATATCCCTGCATAAGCACATCTCCCAGCCCGATACCCGAAGCATCACAGTAAACAGTGTAGCTCTTGCCTGGCTCTAGAAATACTAGTATCGGTGCTGACGTCAACTTCCCTTTCAGGTCCTGAAAGGCTGATTCACATGAATCTGACCATAAGAACTCCACCCCCTTTTTGTTCAGACCTATCAAAGGTGCTGTTAAATGGTAAAAGTCATGAATGAAGCATCGGTAGTATCCAGCCAGCCCTAGGAAGCTCCGTACCTCAAAAACGTTCTTCAGCTTGTCCAAGGAAACTACAACTCTCACTTTATCTGGGTCCACAGATACTCCTGCCTCTGAGATGACGTGACCCAAGAAGTGAATCTGATCCATCCAGAAGTGGCACTTCAAGAGTTTAGCATAAAGTCGTTGCTCTCTCAGTGTACTCAGAACGATCTCAAGATGGTTGGCATGGTCGTGTCAAGTGTGATAGTACACCAAGATATCATCCATGAAGACCACAACGAAGGAATCCAAGTAAGGATGGAACACTAGGTTCACCAGTGCCATGAAAGCTATAGGTGCATTCGTGAGACCAAACGACATGACTGTATACACGTATAGACCATACCCGCTCCTGAAGGCAGTCAGAGGTATATCTGATGGTCTAACGCACAACTGATGATAACCGGACCTCAAGTCGATCTTAGAGAACACCCGGGCTCCTCAAATATGATAAAAAAGTTCATCAATATGTGGAAAGGGATATCAGTTCTTGACCGTCAACTGGTTCATATTCCGATAATCCACACAAAGCCGAAGGGTACCGTCTACCTTCTTCGCGAACAGAACAGGCGAACCCCAAAGAGAATTACTAGGTCGAATGAAACCCTTAGCCTGTAGCTCCTCCAACTGCTTCTTGATCTCCTGTAACTCAGGTGTGGCCATCCTATAGGGAGGAATGGACACCGGTGCCACTCCTGGAATGATCTCAATAGAGAAGTCTACCTCACGCTCCGGTGGAAAACCTGAAAAGTCCTCTGGAAATACATCCCTGAAGCGATCCACCACTGGAGGAAAGCCCATCTGTGGAGTCCCCTGATCATCCAGATAAGGACTAGAAATATGGGTTGTCACCCCTCCTAGCCCAAGATGCTCGAGTCCTGCCCGACTCGCCCGAACATCCCATTCGCCTCTATGAAAGAAGGATTCACCCTCCGGTGAAACGAAACTCACTCTGCGACGATAGCAGTCGATGACTGCGCAGAACGGAATCAACCCGTCCATGCCAAGGATGACATCATAGCCTGTCATCTCTAGGAAATAGAGATCCTATAAGAAGTGATACCCTGCAATCTAGAGAGGGAACTCTCTACATTGGTGTACACTAGATGTCCTCATTCTCAAAGGTGAGTCTAGTGTCAACGAGTCGGCAGAAGAAAAGATACAGAGTCCAAGGAACTCCATAACAAAAACAGAGATAAAACTATGCGTAGCACCAGTATCGAAAAGATCTGAAGATAAAACTGAGGCTACTAAAATCGTACCTAGAACAGTAG
This sequence comes from Viscum album, assembly GCA_963277665.1. Classification (NCBI taxonomy): domain Eukaryota; kingdom Viridiplantae; phylum Streptophyta; class Magnoliopsida; order Santalales; family Viscaceae; genus Viscum; species Viscum album. The sequence goes on along the minus strand of OY728161.1, from coordinate 457,441,973 downwards.
AAGGGCTGGGATCCTGATCATGATAAGTCTGCTCCACAGTGGAAGACCGGCCCGTGTCGCAGCCATGTGCCCCTGGCTGACCACTCTGAGCTGAACCTCCCTACTAGTGCTGAGGAACTAGTGGTTGACTGCCACAGCCTCAACCTTCACCTCGGCCCGAACGGCCGGAAGAACTCCAGTTCCCCGAATGGTGAGAAGCTGGCGGTGCTGTTCCTGAATGAGGAGTCACTGAAGAACCTCAGTCACCAGCCACTAGTGAGAAAACCTGGCAGAAATGTTGAAGTTGACCCATCTTGCCACAATATGGGCACTCCACATGGTCTCTCTAGCACTGCGGCCTCGTGTGCCCTGTCCGGCCACACTGATAGCATGTCACCTGGTTGTTTGATGATGCGTCTCGCTTCCTCGAATCACCGTGCGTAGGCTCCTTACGACGCTTCTTACTGTCATCTGAAGGAAACCTAGCTCTAGGAGTAGAACCGCCCTGGCTCGCAGCTCTAGAGTCTCTCAGATTGCACTCCACAATCAGTGCATGGTTGACGATGGAAGTAATAGAAGTTAGCTGTAAATTGTTCACATGCGAGCGGATCTCCCGCATGAGTCCATGCTCAAAATTCCTTTCCAAGAACACCCCAATCCCAACACGAAGGGGTGTAAAAATATGCATATCAGTGAAAAGATAGGAATACTCCATGAAAGATAGGGTACCCTTCTCTAAGATCATGAACTCACATGCTCAATCGGCCCTCAGGGTCTCCGGGTAGAAGTAGTAGTAGAACACACGCTATAACTCCTCCCAAGTCGTAGCCTGCTACTGACCCACCTGTGAGATCACATCCCACCTCCTCTTGCTGGAGTATCGGAGCATGTAGGTGGAGAGATTGACCCGCCTTTCTAGAGGCATCTCTAGATGCTTGAAGATAGTCATCATGGCTTCCAGCCATGGCTCTATAGCCTGAGGTCCTCCCTCCCCTGATAACATGGGAGGATGCTGCTGCTGGAAAACCTGCGTCAAGTCTGAAATAGAAGAGGCAGGAGGTGGTGCTCTTTGGAAGGCCTACATCATCCTCATGAAACCTTCCCTGGACTGTGCATCAGTGCCCGCGACTGGTACAACCACCGGTGCCAGGGATGGCTCAGCTGGGGGATCGATAGGAAGTTCTCGATCAGCCCTGTCTGGCGTCTGATCACTGCCTGACGACAGGCGTATGACTGGAGGACGTCTCGGAGGCATAGCTCTAAAAGATCAAAAGAACACCTCAGATCAAGAAAAACAAGGATAGAGAACACAAGATCACAACACAGGAACAGGGGAAGAAAAACACCCAAGATTGGAAAACACGACTACACGACGTGTATAAAACTACATGGCGTGTCTTTTTAAACCACTGACATGGATGTGTACCCCTTCCCTACAAGTTGTGTACACTTCAAACTACATGGCGTGTTTTCCCCAACACACGTTGTGTACTTGAAAACTATCCCACTGCCCGAGTCTCCTTACACGGCTAACCCACACGGTCCGAATCAACCCAAGACTACACGGCGTGTTCGAAACCAACACGGCGTGCACTAGACAAGGCTTCGGTGGCCCGTGTTGTTAAGCACACGGTTGTCTACATGGCTGAACCTTACATAGCATGCTCCGAACAAACACGGCGTGTATAGTAGAAGGTGACATCGTCCCACGTTATTCGTGAAACGACCGGGTACCTGGGCAAGACTACATGGCGTGTTCCAAACAAACACAGTGTGTGGAAAAGAAGGTCACACCGGCCCGTGTTGTTCGTGACATGGATGGGTACCTGGACCGGACCACACAATGTGTTCCCTACGGACGCGCCATGTTCTACCCGAGATTCCTCAGCCCATGTTGTTAGTGACACGGCCTGGTACACGGCTCCGAACACACACGGCGTGTACCAATGGTACACGACGTGTTCTTGAAGTTACTCCCACGACACCGTGTTCTGCTCACACGGTCAATGACACGGCCTGAAAACTACTCGGCGTGTATCTAAAAAGTACACATCGTGTATTCTAGGTTTTCTGGGAAGTATCTCAGAAACTGCGCAGAATTCTAGAAACACTAAAAACAAGGGAAAAGATGCCAATTTCTGATCCGTGAGGGCCCATAGCACCTCAAAAAACCAAAATTTGGCATTCATTCTTAAGAAAGGAATACGACAAATAGTTTTCTAGAATAACAGCAGAGAATCTGTCAAGCATCTATCATAACAGTGTGCATTATCTACACAGAGCCTATCACAACTGCATGCAATCGGTAATGCACCCTAGATGGAATGGCAAGAATGAATGAAATTTGATTTCTACACGTTCCTATATGATGCATGATATGGAATACCCTCATATCATCGGGTTGCGACAGAAATAGAACTGAAATATCAAAACAATAATAGCACAAGCCATGTGAATCACTCTAGGTGAAATCAGGTCAACCATAAAATCTCAAAACCAGAAACTGCAATTAACGAGGTAGTATGGATTTTCCCTGTACATGGGTTATCTACTCCCCAGCATAGCTTAATGTCAAGTAAAAAATCTCACATATCCCTAGCTAAGGTCTCCAAATAGTAAATCAAGAGAAAACAACCCCTCTGATAAAACTTTGTAACGTCCCGTGTCCATAGCCCCTCCACTGGTGCCCCGTACCCAGTTCGCCACATGACCTCAAGCACGTTTCCCCGAACTCCAGAGGCTGCTGACTAGAAGCGAGGGCCTTGGCGAGTCGGTGGGGAAACTATTCCCTCTTTCGGTAAGATATACAAGGTAAGAAAACAACAATAAACAGCTGAAGCAGTAATCAACATGCATAACAAAAGAAACTGGACAGCGGAAGCAATGCAGATATCTAACAATGATGAAAATAATGCAGTAGGTACAGTTATCTATGGAAAGAAGCAAACACAACAATATGCTGGAATACAACTGAAACAAACTGTAAAAGAAAAACAAAGAAATCTCCTCAGCATCGCGATCCACTGCTCGGTCCCATGCTCCCCATCTCTTGATGCAGTCATGATCCTGAAGTAGAAGGGTGCTTGCCCTTATCTATACCTGCATCAATATAGTCTGCTTGGGCCCAAAATCATGGCCCAAACAGGGTGTGAGATACAATCCCAGTAGGTAATCACCCAAAGATTTGTGCCTAACAGTCAATGAATACATGGCAGTAAATAAACAAGTAACAGTAAACAGGAAAATAAAAGTAGCTAAAATCCATAGTTCTAACAAGTACAACACACAAGTAAGCAGTCAACAACAAGAAGAAAATAGCTAACCCTCTGGGTAGCTCTCACATTCTAACCCCTATGGTTAAAACTCTAAGAACTAGAAACCCTCTTGGAGGCACACACAGTCTCGCCTCTCTGGTTCAGCTACGTAAATTAAGCAGACTCTCTGGGGAAGCACTCATCGTCAATTCCCCCCTATAGTCTCGCATCATGCTAAAGGCTCTCTGGGGATGCACTCAATGTCAATTCCCCCTGTGGCCCGCGTCGTAGTTAAAGACACTCTGGAGTATCCCTTCCGTCAATTCTCCCCTTGGTCCCGCATCGTGATTAAAAAGACACTCTAGAGAATCCCTTCCGTCAATTCTTCCTTTGGTCTACTACTCTAGGTTCTCACAGTCCTGAGTATAACATAACATGCTCAGCGCCTGTATATCATCCATGTAAACCTCAAGAACTACTTGGCTATCATCTAAGTCTCAGCAACAATAATAAAACAACAGTCCACAATCCTCCAAGTAGGCATGGAAAAGCAAACTGAGAACAAAAAAATACTCTAATCACAAGCAATAACCTCTACTAAAGAAATCAATCAAAGTAGACAAGTAACAAGGAAAAACAGGGAACACGTCATACCCCATTCAAGGGTATTGGTGGAAATTGCACAAAAAATTCATCAAATTTCTACGGAACAGCACAAACCACCTACCTCGATCTTAGGAGATTGGTATACATGAACTTCAACGACAGATTCCCCTTAGAACGACATAGATATGAGAAAAGGCACAAAATTTTCATCCCAAGATAACATGGAAATGAGGAGGAATCAAGAAACAAGGCTAGAGCAGAAGGAAGAACTCACCGCTGCGATTCCAACGCAACAAACCGTGCTTGAATCAGAGAACGGACGGCGAGGTAGGGCTCCATCGACGATCTGGCCGTACGGTCTATCTCGGATGATCAAAAAATGAATAAGAAGACGGATATGGGGTTTATACGCGACCCCAGTCCATTTAACGAAAAAAATAAAATACACGGTGTGTACTTCAAATTTTTCCGTACTCTGAATAATCGGCCTCCACCTCAGCCTTACACACCATGTGTGTGGCCCGGGCACGACCAACACACGACTTCGAGCCGGGGAGAGTACACGGCGTGTACTAAAAAAGAACATGGCGTGTACTTCTGAAATTTCCATAAAATTCATTTTTCTCAAAAACTCTAGAAAAAGGAAAAACACACCTGAAAAGAGATCCGGGTTCTTACAATTTATGATGTATGTAATTTTTTGTATGATGTTATGAATTTCCCATAAAGTTGGTGGATTCCCATTTTTACAACTATGAGATAAATTTAAATTTCATACATATAAGTTTGCAAAATAATTCATTAAATGTAATTTTAATTTATTTTTAAGGATTGGTTATGAAATTTCGATATGTGGTTGTAGTGTGGTTAAATATAATGAAATTGAAATTTCTATTTTTCTATTATGTGAGGGATTTTAATAAAAAATTTAATTTAAGGAATTCATGTTTTTTTATTGTTAAATTTGGTTAAATGTTTTTATAATTGATTAGTGTTGAAATTTTTTGGATGAATAATTTTTATGGGTTTTTTTGTGTCAAAATGTTTTGAAAATCCTTCTTATTTTTTGGATTATCATCTTGTTAGGAATTAATTATTGTCACATCTATCACTTAACACATAAAAATAGACTATACATGTCGACTAGGTGGATGATTGTGAGGGATTATTATCACATGATTGTGTGCATACATATGTATGATTTATATAAGGAATTAAAAACATATGTTGATAAAGATATAATTAAAATTTCAATATATAATGAGATATGAAAAATGAAGAACAATTTTAATGATATTTTTTATTTTTGGTAATAAATATACGGAATTCTTGTTATTTAACTTGAACACTATTATATTGTTATATAAATTTTTAAATAATTTTATAAAAATAGAAACTCTAATATTAAAAAAACATAAATAAAAACATTTATTTGAGGTTCCATTTTTTCAATCATAATACATGTTTCTTATATTTTTTGTATAGTCTGGATGGTGAAATATTATTAGAAAAATTAACGGGATGGTCAACTATCAATTAACTATTTTTAGATTACCTTTTTATGGATAACATTTATTCTATCATTTTAATGAATAATTATATAATTTAGTTTCTATTGTTTTCAAAACAAATATATTTATATATTTATGAAACTTAAATTTACACAAAAAGTAGAATATTGAAAAAACATTTAAAGGAAATTATCATGAAATAATCCTCATTGCCCTCTATTGGTTTAGCTTATCATATTCAAATTAATATTTTTAAAAAGGGAAAATAAGATAATAATATAATAATTTAAAATAAAAGGGAAAATCAATTATTAATGGTGTTGTTTGGATACTCATGAAAACTCTTAAACCTTCATTCGTTATGGTTCATATTCCACCTTCTTATAAATGATATTATTTCCTATAAACCATATTCACCTTCATCCTTGATGCTCCCAATATTTCCTCTCTAATATTCTTCTAATATAAAATTTTTTGACCTGATTTTTTAAGAATAATAATTATCTTTAAATTTTTCCTTTTGGGAATGGTTATACTAGAAAATATAAATGCACCCATTGGTGTAGTTTACCAGTGTTGACTAAATTCATCCCTCTAATTATAGTGAAATTATAAAATCTCAAATGAATAAGTTTCAAATTATTCATATGATCTTGGGATTAAATCCATATTTTATTATACATTAAATCTCATAAAGAATATAATTTAATATTTTTATATCCTAAAATCAACTTACTGTTTCAATCTAAATTTTCCATTTGGTTATAAATTTCAATTTTTTAATATAAACATCCTAGATATTTAATGAAATATATATCAAATTGAATTTTTTTAATGAAGAATATTCCATTATCACAAATACATATAATCTCATCCACTAGATTTTTCAATCATATTATTTTATTTAATATCTAGGTTGATTTAAAATAGGACAGAATTCTCAAAACAACTCACTTTTTCCAATTTATCCAAAACTAATTAAATATTCTAATTTAATATGTAAGTTCGTGTAGGATTATAGAATGACAATGCGAAGGGTCCTGAATCATTGTGTTAACAATTTATTGAATTATTTTCCTTTTATAAATATTAACATTCTAACATGTCAAGATGAATGGATCATGCATGAATCAAGAAACACAAACCCATCACATGAATGATAGAATGTAATGTCAAAATATCACATTGTATTTTTTCAATAATCTCCCTTGATAAGGGTAATAAATCCCCTAATGGTTTCAGGGATAGTAGTAGATATTGGGGTATAAATAATAATAAAAGGTGAATACATAAGGGGAGGCAATAATACTTGAACCCATGGGTTATCTCCCAGAATCTTTACAGTCTCATGATTTGTTCACTAAACAGGATCCCACTTATTTTAAATTGAAATCCCAAACTGACAGATGAAAAATATACTCTTATTAACACTTTGATGTAAAAGAATAAAATTGTAATATATTATTCATAAATTAAATATCATTTGTGGTTTGAGTCTATAATAACATGAACATCAACCATTTATATATTATTTATAATTATTAAAACAATGATTCATAGGAAACTCAATGTTATCTTCTTCCACAATGGCCATTGATCCTTGTATATATCAATAATTGTTTAAAATTTCCTTGATTAATATGATGAAAAGAAATATATAATCCACATTAGTATCTTATATTATTATTATCTTCTATTTATTAAACTATAGTGATATTCAGTAAGAGAATATCATTATATCTTTTCACTTATATTTATCTAAATTTTTATCCATGATAAATGATTATTCTATTTTAGAATATTTGTATCACTCACCAATTTTGATGTCCACTTCCATCATTAATTCATTTTCATATTTTTATAATCTTAAAAATTTTCATGAGAATATTACTATTCATTTTTAAACAGCAAAACACCATGTAACTTTGTTTTCATGATAAATTTATTAATGTAGTCAAATATTATTAAATATCAATACACCAGTCTATTTTATTCATAAAATAGTCAAAATTGAATTATTGAAAATCTATAGTTTACACAGAAGATCTTCTCGAAATCAAATATATATTTTGTATCAATACATTCATCAGATCTTATCATCCTAAGTTCATCATTAAATTTCATAAATTAATTTTCAAAAATACTCATAATGAATGATAGAGTATTCCAAAAACCATCTTGATATTGACTTATATATTGACCTATAAATCATCGTCAAATTAAATTATATGAATAAATAATTTAATATTTCATATCAATATATAATTTTAGTTAATATTTAGTTCAATGAATTTTATTATTCTAATCTCCTATATCTAATGATTTGAAAAATGACTGTAAAAAAACTTATATTTAATCTAATGTTGGTGTATTTTTACACATACATTGCCCATATAATTATACAAATACCTATAATCAAATTCCATGATAATACTCTATTTTCGATGAAATGAAAAAACTATTCTTATATAGCCATAAATTTACCTTCTATAATTTCATATTAGTCATAATAAATATCGGTTAAATATTGCATTACCATTGTAACTTCTTTGGAACAATTATGTATTGATGAAAACCTTCGAGTTAATCAACCCTATCATTAACTTATTAACTCCCAAAAATATTTTTTATATACCATCATCCATACATATCATTTTATTTATGTATTCAAATTCTTTCAAAACATTTATATTTGGTTCTTCAACTCCCACTATAGTGGAAATAATCTACCAACATAACTTCCATCAATCAATAAGATTCTGATTTACACTAAGTGGATTTATGATTTAGTATACACATAATAATACTAATAATAATATTCAATATAATTGAGTTTAATGGAAAAATTTTCCTTCCATAATTGTATATCATATAGTTAAATATACAATCTCTTTTTTTTATAAATTGATGTTATGGAAGAAAATTCTGGAACTAGATGTTTTTTACCATAACAAAGAATAGTGTTTTTCTTATATATAAACTCATTTTCTATGTTAGTCTTAATAATTCCTTTATCATATTTCCCTATACATAGATTTTATAGAATCAATCTCTATAATAATGAAATAATCACTATGAAACCTTAACCACACCAATTATTATCAAAACACATCAAATGATATTTTTTCAAATATCTATATATTAATTATTTATTGGTTTTTCATCTAACATTTCAACTAAATAATGAATAATTAATTACCCATCTGAATGGTTATTTTCCTCTATATCCCCATCAAAAAAATAAATTATTTAAAAATATCGTTAATTGTTAACTAATTAATAAATATAGAACATGTATCATCTCAATTTCATCCTAATCAAACATCATCATCCATGTGATATTTCCATTAAATGAATATTTTTTTTAATAAATCACAATGATTAATCTCTTAATCACCTTTCATTGATTACTAATATATTGAAAACCCTCATAAATAAATTAAAATTTTCAATTATTTTTTATATTAAACAATAGATAAAAAATATCCATTTAAACTATTAAAAGAAACATATATTCTATTATATATTTATGATATTGGGTTCTCTATTCACATATATTTACTATACCAAAATTAAATCTCTCAATAATATTTATAGGTTAATTAAATCAAATCCATAACGATCTTCAAAATACCCATTTAGACTTCTTGTTGACACCCATTCCAAAACCTTTTACAATATAAATTTAATAAAAACCATACCTTATTTCACACCATTATTGAAAATAAATAAAATATTCCAATAGTAGGGGATGATCACACACATCTCATACATAAATAATTTCTAATATTTCATATTTTTACCCTTATATACCTCGAATTCAGTTTCTTCATTATTTTTTCAAGATAAACACCATTTTAATTTAGTTGTGGGTGAACCCTTATGTGATACACAAACCCAAATAATAAGACCTATTTGAAAATGTATAGTGAGACTCAGGTGGTTGGGTCTAATTTTAACATCCCAGGTAAATAAAAAATATGAAATTTTCATATTTATTAAAATTATGAATAAAATATTAATATTACCAAAAAGGGGATTCTATGTTCGATGGCTTACCCAATACGCAACAACGAGTTTCTTTGAAATCTTATGTTTCACATTAATAATATAATAATATTATATTAAACGGTAGTTAACGTTGAGTTGTTGTAATGGACGAAATGAACATAATTAACTACAATATGATTATATATGTTTGTTAAATATATTTTTAAACTTGCCCAATAAATGTTAGAGGCTTAAAATGCGAATGAATCCAAATTTAAGCATAAATACTCTAATATTCTTTAAAAGGTTGATTAATAGCCTTTTGGTGGAGAACCCTTTTTAAATCTACTTTTTTTGTCACATTTATATGTTATATTTGACGAAAGAAAATTATTCTTTATAATAATGACATCAAAATATACTTTTTTTTATTTTTGGGTTTTTTCTGATAAAGTAAATGTTTTAATGAATAGTGAAAAATGTTGTATTTTTATTCAAAATTTCTATTTAATCTAATTTATTTATATGGATTGATTATTTTTTTAATTTGTTTTAAAGTGTAATTAGTACATATTTTTACTATTTAATTATATGGTGGTCATTGAAATTAATTTCACATTGAATTTGGACATAAACAAGGGTTAATCTTTTCATAGAAATTGTTTCCTAAAAACACTCTAATTGTTTTGACAATAGTAGATAATTATAAAATTAATTAATGAAAATTATATGTTTTTAATTTTTTAAAATAGACATTATTTATTAATTCGGAATATCAAATATAGCATAGGCTGATCTTTTGGTATTTTTCTGAAAACCTTTAATTTTCGATGAATAGTAAAACAACTAAGTTGTAGTTAAAAAATAGAATTTCTCCATTAAATAAAATTTTACCACTTTTGTGAATTGGATTTCAAAAATCCAACATACATGGTTGTCATTATTACATAAAATTTGGTTCAATTTGATGAAAATAATTTTTTTGAATAGTAACATTTGAGTTGTACTACCTGCGATTAAAGGTAATTATGGTAATTTAAGGTAAAAATATGATTTTAAAAATATAAATATACCTTGACACACGTCCTTACCTTATTTTATGAGTCATGGATGGCCAAGACAATCCATGGGTAAATTTTGGGACCCCATGGAGCCACGTGGGTATGATAATCACATTAATAACTTTTTATTTGAAGTAAAAATAAAAATGTCCAAACATGTATTGTTTTAATAAATACATTTTTAAATGGGTTTATATAAGTTATATTTTCGACTATAAATATTAATTAAAAAGATTATAATATTTCCTACATCATAGTAATTTTTTAATAGTTTTTAGACATCATATAAATAATATTATTTAGGACACAATGATGATGTAGTTTTTATGTCATTAATGAATGATTTAAATAAATAAGAATATAAAGTTTAAAATAATATCCAACACTTGTCCAATATTTATTGGATTATTTTATTCCGAGCATGAAAATCCATATCTTTATTTTTAATGATTTTTTTACCTTTATAATCGGAAAATAATTATATAATAAAATATTATTTTCACGCTTTCCAAAAGAGCCCCTCCTCTCCTTTATAAAAGACCCCACATCCTACCCCTTTATCACACTTCTCAAGCCTTTTGGCTCGTCCAAACTCATCTCAAATAATCTCTTAGGATCCCTATCTTTATCCTAGATGCCTTACCTTAGGCATAAAGCATTTCCAGAAACCGTTTTGGTTCAAAACAAGGGGACTTACCCGATTTAAAGGTAATGTCTTCTCTTATGATCTTTTGTATGATTTTGCTCTTCTAACCACTTAAACTATTTTTATTACTTTATTATGTAACAAAAACAATATATTAGATATACTTGGATGTTTTCATGGGAATTATTCGAGTTACACTTACACACACCTCCATCTAATGGGTGAAGAACATACTGTTTCTGTGGACGACGAACTACTGTCTCATGAAACAATGATTGTTCAATTATCTTCTACCGCCTCTCATGGTGGTCGTTAATATGTAACTGAATTTATATATGATATATTATTTTTATGTTTTCCTTATGATTTTTTATTTTTCATTCATGCCATACCTTTATGTTTTCCATAATGGGTAAAGGAGAAAATATTATTTTAGGAAGTGCGGACTAGAGCCCCCTCAAAGTGACATGACTCGTTCATGCCATATATGCTATATATAAATGATAGAATTAATGAACATATGTAACATATATAACATATATATTATACTTTAATTATAATATACCTATTTATCATTATGTTTTCACTCAATTAAATGTTAAATGGAAATAAAAGTAGTGTTCTTGCATACGTACGACTTACCGTCACAATGAACTGTGAATTACATTTCATATCTGCAAATGTAATGTACTATTATAAATACATATATAAATAGTGGATATATATGATATATATGAAATCTAAGTTATGAATATACATCTTTAGATAATGGACTCTTTACCACATGGACGGTTAATAATTATAACAAGTTCATTTTTGACTCAAGTTCTGAACATCAATAAAATGCCTGATATGAACTCAAACAACTAAATAATTGTTACAGAAAAGTAATAAGTGATATAAAAGTAATAAAAAAAATGAAAAATATTCTTAATAAATTATAAATTTACTTAATGTTATCATTCAGGAATAAAAAGGAACATACGAGCGAGTCAAGTCGGCACGTGGTAAGGGATTTCTTATCTCACTTTTAATTCTGTGAGATTTTTATTGTTCACCACATATTTATGGAATTTTGTGTATTTTGTACTTACATTTGATATATATTATCATGATTATATTTATAATAATGGTATTCCGTAACACATTTGGTGGTTATTATCTTATGGTCATACGAATCGATTGATTACAATGAGGTAAGGGGTTTTCATATCACTTTTATTCCTCTGAGATTCATGCTATATTTGTCACTATCTACTTTGAGAGGTGTATGTAATTCCCATGATTCTAATCATTGTGTAATATACATTCATTCATAGTTATTTACATCAAAATTGTATGATCCTTCTTTCATGGGGAGAATGTTTTGTAATTTACCAAATCATTAATGGAACTTTTCACCCTCTTCTTTTTAAAAGACTTCTTTTTGTTATGTACTTTAATTTACATCCTATCATTATGGGATATGTTCTTATATAATCTTATTTATGTAAATTTTATGTATAATTGATGAGATACCATTATCTCTATCATTAAATCTTTTTCTAAAATTTGATGGGACGTCGTTAGGCTATCAAATTTTTGTAAGTAAACTTCTTAAACCAATTTCCGTTCATTGGGATGATATTCTACTTATTGATTATATCGTTCTATGATAATGTGTGAAATTAATTTCGATGTACTTTCATGTATTTATACTTCATTTATATGTAATTATATTTAATCCTCATAATCAATCTATTTTTTTACAAAATTATTTTTCCAAGGGACTTTATCGCAATTTCTTTTCATTGAGGCAGATTTTGTTTCAATACAAGACATTCTTTTAAACCTTGTATAAAACACTTTGAAGATTACTTTTATTCAAAATAAATCTTTTCTCTATGAATATTTTTATTAAATGAAAAAAAGTATGTCTCTTTTTAACATATGCGGTGACAACAACCTTTCGGCCGCCGCGAGTATTATTTGATCTTTGGCTTCTGTTACAATATCTAATGTTTTTTAAAAGAAAATAAATACCATATACTCTTTTACATATTTTGGAATTGAAAATTGTTTTGATAAAGGATTCCTTTATGTAAAAATATTTAAATGATATATTTTTATTGAAATGTTAAAATGTTATAATTCCTTTATATTAGTTTTTTGTGATATGAATTTATATTGGTACTTGGACATTTAACGGGTGGTTACATGATTAACCAAATAACGGGGTGGTGTCATGAAAACCAGGACAGGTGGTTATGTTATAACATCAAATGCATTGGTTATGGAAGTCATCCGTTTTGCTATTCCATTTAGTGAGATGTTTGTAAGTGGGTTGTATGGTTATTATATTTATGTATGTTTATATCCCATGTTACCTTTATATGTTATGTGTTAGTTATATGTTATTTATGGAATCTTTTGGTTACAAAAGGGTATGCAATTATATTTTATTTAGTGAAGAGTATTTACTACTTCAAAAAGGTGAAAAGTATTGCTTATAAGGAAGTATTCATGATTTACTTGTTGTTTTGAAAAACGAACAATTTTATTTCTTTGTGTATCCCTTACTGAGCTTTTTATGTTCATCCCATGTTTTTTAAATGTTTTCCAGAGGACATAAATATGAATAGGGTCAAGGATGGGATCAAGGAAAGACATGCTATCTAAAACATGGAACTAGACATGTTTCATTTAAAGAGTTTTTATTTTATGGAATAAATGGAAATAGAGTAGATTTGTCTTCTTGGTAATCTTTTGTGATGTAATAGTTATGTCCTAATTCACTAAAACTCTAAACCTGAGAAGATCCCCAAATTGAATTATTTATTTAATTCAATATTATGTAATGTTTTAAGGTCAGGTCTTATAGTTGGTATCATAGGTCGGTTTGGACATCTTTAGTGATTGGGGGTTTTCGTTAATCACATTGTTAGTCCCTATGTCTATTATTTCAGTTAATTCCTTCTTTTATAACTTTTTCAGATCAAGTAAAGTCAGTTACAAATGGATAGAGGAGGATATCAAATGACATTCATATCTCTTCTTGATGACTTGCTTGCAATAATTGTTGCAATGTCATGTTCGGATGGTTGTGAAACGTTTTCTAGCATGCAACTCACTTGTAAGAAGATGTTTGAGATATCAAATACCTCCACTATTCCTCGATATCATTGTGGATCATGGGTTGTATTTAATAAAATCCAATTTTCACAATACTCTCATATTTTCACTAAAAGTATATATTATCAAAAAAAGATTAAATATTTTACCTTATCAAAACATTTTTATGCATATTATGATTTTGAAAAAGGTGCTAATAAAAAAGACCCTTGAGTAACCTATTAATATTTGATTTTAAATTATATTCTTTCTGTGCATACCTATAAGATTTTAAAAATACCATTAATTGAAAGTTTCAACTCAAATTCGGTCTGACAATGTTATAGAAATCTTGTTGTATCAGATATTTTGAAATTATAGGACATACATGATGATTTTCCAAAACTATTTTTCTGTGAACACCCATATGACCCTTGTTGTACAAGGTGTATTAGGATGAAAGAAGAAAATGATTTTGAAGGATCTATAAATCATAGTTGCTATGCATGGACCTTCTACCTACGTGAAAAAGATGACAAAAAACCCAATGGACACCATGATGAAGGTATGATGTTCTTAATTATGGGGATCATTTTATTTTATCATATGGTGGTGAAATAAAAAAAATACAATATATATAAGACATCAAGAATTAAGATGTTGAGATCCTAATGAATTGGGATAGAAATGAGAGGTATAAGGAAACCATTGAGATTAAAACATGTTAGGGTTATTTTTGTGTTTTATAAAATGGACAACCCGTAAGATTGGTGACAACCCATCGCGTCCGACAAGGCCATAGGAATCGAACCCACAACCGAAGGGCGACAAGGGAACATCACCTACTACTAGCATACATGATTTCCCTGATATGTTTGACTAGTAATTTTTAGTCATATGATTTTATGAATCAAGAATAAGTTGATTTTGGGTAATATATGGAAATGATTAACCTATCATGGAGGATATGTGATTAGGTTAATTAATTTTCAATATGAGGCTTTAAGAGTAACTGATGTTATTTAGATATAAAAGTTAAAATTTATCATTGAAGACTATGTGATTAAATCATTCAGAGATCTGGGTTTCAATCTTAGTTTGGAATACATTGAAGAATCTTATGCATAGCTGTTTATTGGATGGTCATTGATGAACATTGGGTTTTTTGGAAAAAATTTTGGAGAATAAGAGTAGTTTTTTTAAAATATTATCCTTTTTTGGGATTATCTGATCTTGAACTAGCCATTTTGGTTTTATTTACGGTGTAAATACATTGTAAATTTATCGTTCATCTTCTTTGGATTATGTGATTCTATCTAAGTTGATTATAGTGCTCTTATTTTGAACAAGTAATCATGGATAATCATCGTTTGTAGAAAATATGAGTTTGTGTAAAAAATCTAGTAAAAGATAAAAGTCTACAGGACAAGTAAGTATGTTTCCTTGTGTTTTAGTTAGTCACATATATAATTTTATTAATGAAATTTAACTTAAAACAAAAATAATATCTGTTAACGTTTCCTACTAGGGAATCAAATATCGTTTAACAAAACACGAGTTTGTGGATTTCAGATTGTTTACTTTCTCCTGATCATGTTTTCTATCACTCTCCATCATGACATGACACTTAGTTTCTCCTCCATATCCATGTTTTTATGGAATCCTTGTATTGGTTATCTCATGTGACCATTGTACTTCTTTTTCATTATATTAAATTGATATTTTTATTGACTCCTATTCCGATGTGCGGTTTTCAATGACGTTTCTGAGCCCATTTTTAAAATTCTGAGGATGCAATTCCCAAAAGGGTGGAAGGATTTTACATCCTAGGTAAATAAACAATATGACATTTTCATATTTGTTAAAATTGTGAATAAAATATTAATAATTTCTTAATGGTGATTCTATGTTCGATAGTGTACCCAATATGCAACAACAAGTTTCATTGAAATGTTACGTTGCACACTAATAATATAATAATATTATATTAAACGGTAGTTAATGCCTAGCCATTGTTATAATGGAAATGAACAGAACTAACTAAAAAATTATTATATATGTATGTGAAATATCTTTCTTCATTTTCCAATAAATTTTAGAGTCATAAAATGCGAATGAATCTAATTTTAATCATTGATATTATAATATTCATTAAAAGGTCGATTAATCGCCTTTTAGGGAAGTACCCTTTTTAAATATACTTTTTGTCACTTTTATATGTTATATTTGAAATAATTAAATCCTTATTTAGAATGAAGACATCAAAATTTTCATTTTGTAAAAAAAAATTGTTTCCAATAAAGTTCATTTTTTAATAAACAATGAATAATGTAGTATTTTAATTCAAAACCTCCTTATAATATAATTTATTTATAGGGTTAGATTAATTTTTTTAATTGGTTTTAAAGGGTAATTGGAATATATTTTTAGAATTTAATTCAGTGGTGGTCATTGTGATTAATTTCACCTTGAAATTTGACATAAACAATGTCAATATTTTGACAGACATTGTTTCTTAAAAAAAGAAATTTGTTTTGAGAATGGGAATTAATTATAAAATTAATTAATGAAACTTATATGATTTGAAATTTATAAAATTTACAACATTTTTTAATTCTGAATATCATATATATCTTAGGTTCAATTTTTGGTATTTTTATGAAAAACATCAATTTTTGATGAATAGATATACAACTAAGTGGTAGTTAAAAAATAGAATTATTCATTTAAATAAAATTTTATCACTTCTGTGAATTTAATTTCCAAAATCCGACATACATGGTTGTCATTATTAAGTAAAATGTGATTCAATGGGATGAAAATAATTTTTGGTTAATAGTAATTGTTGTGCTTTACTAACCGCGATTAAAGGTAATTAGGGTAATTTATGGTAAAAATAATATTATAAAAATATAAAAATACCTATACATATGTTCTACCTTATTGGATGAGTAATGGCAGAAAAATACAATCCATGGGTCAAATTGGGGACCCCATGGATCCACTAAGGTATGATAATGACATTAATAACTTTATATTTAAAGTAAAAATAAAAATGTAACAAACATGTATTTTATTACTAAAAATATTTTAAAATGGGTTTATATAAGTTATATTTTTTACAATAAATATTAATTATAGTGATAAAAATATTACCTACATCATGGTAATTTTTTAATAATTTTTAGACATCAAATAAATAAAATTATTTATGACACAATGATGATGCAATGTTTATGTCATTAATGAATGATTCAAATAAATTAGAATATAATGTTTAAAATAATATACAACACTTGTACACTCCTTATTGGATGATTTTATTTCGAATATGGGACATCGTATCTACAAATTTAATGATTTTTGGACCTTTAGAAACCAAAAATAATTATATAATAAAATAATATTTTAATTCTTTCCAAAAGAGCCCCTCTTCTCCCTTATAAAAAGACCCAACATTCTACCCCATTCTTACACTTCTCAAGCCCTTTGGCTCATCAAAACTCTAATAAAACTATTTTCAAAGATCCCCCTATTCATTCAATAAGCCTTACCTTAGGCAGAAATCACTTAATGAAACTGTTTTGGTTCTAACCAAGGGGAGTTACACGATTTAAAGGTAATGTCTTCTTTTATGTTCTTTTGTTTTATTTTGCCTATCCAACCACATAAACTATTTTTATTCATTTATTTTGTAACAAAAACATTATATTAAATATACTAGGATGTTTTTATGAGAAGTATTCGAGATAAATTTACACACACCTCCATCTAATGGGTGAAGAACATACTGTTTTTGTGGACCACGAACTACTGCCTCACGAAATGATGATTGTTCAATTATCTCCTACCGCCTCTCATGGTGGCCATTAAGGGGTAAAATTATTTATATCTGACATATATTATGTTTATGTTTTCCTTATTCTTCTTTATTTTTCATTCATTTCATACATTTATGGTTTTCATAATGGTTAAAGGCGATAATTTCATTTTAGGAATTGCGGACTACCGCCCCCTCAAAGTGATGTGACTCGTTCATGCCATAAGTGAAACGTATAAATGATAGAATTTATGAATTTATGTAACTTATATAACATATAGATTACAGTTTAATTATAATATACCTACGTATAATTAATTTTTCATTCAATTTAATTCGAAATAGAAATGAAAGTAGCATTCATGCGTACATACGACTTACCGTCACCATGAACAGTGCATTTCATTTATTATCTCCAAATGTTATGTACTATTATAAATACATATATATAGTAGATATATATGATATATATTACATCTATGTGATGAATATAATTCTATATATATTGTAATATTGACCACATGGCTGATTTATAATTATAACAAGTTCATTTTTTACTCCAGTTCCGAAGATCAATAAAATGATCGATATGAACTCAAACAGTTAAATAATTGTTTTATAAAGTAATAAGTGATATAAAAGGAATAATAAAATTGAAAAATATTCTTATTTAATTATAAATTAACTTAACTTTATCATTCAAGAATAAAAAGGAACATACGAGCGAGTCAAGTCGGACACATGTTAAGGGATTTCTTACTCACTTTTAATTCCCTCAGATTTCCATTGTTCACCACTTATTTTTGGAATTTGGATTATTGTGTACTTAAATTTGGTATATATTTTAATTATTCTATTTATAATCATGGTATTCCTTAATTTTTTTGGTGGTTATTATCTTCTGGTCATATGAATCGATTGATTACAACGAGGTAAGGGTATTTCAACACACTTTTATTCCCGTGAGATTCTTGTTATATTTTTCACTATTTTTTTGAGTGGTGTATGTGA
Organism: Viscum album; assembly: GCA_963277665.1. Taxonomy (NCBI): domain Eukaryota; kingdom Viridiplantae; phylum Streptophyta; class Magnoliopsida; order Santalales; family Viscaceae; genus Viscum; species Viscum album. Next base: position 457,423,005 of record OY728161.1, on the reverse strand, counting down.
TTCCCATGATTCTTCTCAATTTATAATATAAATTCATTTATGGGTATTTGAATAAACATTGTATGTCCCTTATTTCATGGGGTGTATATTTCAGAAGTTACCAAATCGATAAGGGAACCTTTCACACTCCTCTTTTTGAAAGAGTTCTTTTTGTTATGTCTTGTAATTTACATCTTATCACGATGTGATATGTTATTGTATATGATTATTGATATAAATATTTTTTCTAAGTGATGAGATACCATTATCACTCTCATAAACTCATTTTCTAAAATTTGATGTGACGCCTTTAGGGTATCGAATTTTTGTAAAGGAAATTCTTAACCCAATTTCTTTTCTTGGGGTTGATCTTCTACTTCATGATTATGTCATTCTATTATTATGTGAGAAATTAATATTGATGTATTATCTTGTATTTAATCTTTATTTATATGTACATATATTGAATACAAATAATCAATGAATTTTATTTTCCAAATGATCTTTCTAAGGGACTTCCTCTCAATCTCCTTTTATTAAGGCAGATTTTGTTTTAATACAAGACTTTCTTTTATACGTTGTATAAACCACTTTGAATTTGACATTTATTCAAAAGAAATCTTTTCTCTTTGATTCATTTTACTAAATGACAAAAAATGTGTCTCCTTTTAACGTACGCAGTGACAATGATCATTCTACCGCTGTGAGTATTATTTGATCTTTGGCTTCCTTAACAAGCCATAATGGTTTTTAAAAGAAAATAAATACCATATACTCTTTTACTCAAATTGGTATTGAAAATGGTTTTGATAAAGGATTATTTTATGTCAATATATTTATATGATATATTGTGATTGAAATGTGAAAAGATTATTATTATTTTATATTGGTTTTATGTTTTATGATTTTATAACGGTACATGGACATTTGAGGAGTGGTTACATGATAAACCAAATGATGGGTGGTGCCGTGAAAACCAGGACGGGTGGTTACGTTATAACTTCCAGTGCATTGGGTATTGAAGTCATCCATATGGATATTCCATTTAGTGATATGTGTGGACGTATATTGTATGGATATTCCATTTATGTGTGTTTATGTCCCAAGATACCTTTATATGTTAGGTGTTATTTATATGGGGTTTATGGTAATTATTTGGTAAATAAGGGTGAACAATTATCTTTTATTCAGTGAATAATATTTACTACTTCATAAATGTGAAATGTATTACTTATGATGATGTATTCATGATATTCTAGTTGTTTTGAAAAACTAATAGTTTTCTTTATTTATGTATCACTTACTATGCTTTTTATGCTCATCCCATGTTTTTTAAATTATTTCCACAGAACATAATGATGATTAGGGTCAAGGATGGGATCAAGGAAAGACATGCTATGTAAAACAATGAACTAGACTTGTATCTTTTTAAGAGTTTTATTTTATTGGAAAAAATGGAAACTGAGTAGAAGTTTCTCCTTTGTAATCTTTTGAGATTTAATAGTTAAGTCATAATTCACTAAAACTCTAAACTTGAGAACGTCATCAATTTGAATTATTCATTTAATTCAAGATTATGTAGTGTTTTATGGTCGGGTCTTTATAGTTGGTATCAGAGGACAGTTTAGACAACATTAGGGATTAGGGGTTTTTGTTAACCACATGGTTAGTCCTTATGTCTATTATTTCAGTTAAATCGTTGTTTTATAACTTTTTCAAATAAAGGAAATTCAATTACAAAAGGAAAGTGGAGGATCTCAAACGATATTCCTATCTCTTCCTGATGACTTTCTTGAAATAATTATTGTAATGTCATGTTCGGATGATTGTGAAACTTTTTCTAGCATACAACTCACTTGCAAGCAGTTGTTTGAGATATCAAACACATCCACCATACCTCGATATCAATGTGGATCATGGGTTGTATTTAAGTAAATCGTATTCTCAAAACACTCTCATATTTTCATTAAAGGTATATATTATCAAGGAATTTTCAAATATTTTACCTTATCACAAGATTCTGAAGAATATTATGATTTTGAAAAAGGTGCTGAAAAAGGATGCCCTTGAGAAACCTATTTATATTTGAATTTAAATTATAGTCTTTCTGCACATACCTATGTTATTTTAAAAGGACCATCAATAGAATCTTTCAACTAATATTTGATCCAACTATTTTATAGAAATCATTTTTTATCAGATGTTTTGAAATTATATGTCATACATGATTATTTTCCAAAACAATTTTTCTATGAACACCCATATGACCCATGTTGTACACGGTGTATATAGATGAAGGAAGCAAATGATTTTTAAGGATCTATAAGTCATTGTGGGAATTCATGGACCTTCTACCTACGTGAATAAGATGACGAAAAAACCAAATGTACACCATGATCAAGGTATGATGTTCTTCATTATGGGGATATTTTTATTTTATCATATGGTGGAGAAATAAAAAAAGACAATATATATAAGACTTCAAGAATTAATATGTTGATATCATAATTAATTGGGATGAAAATGGGAGGTATAAGGAAACCGTTGATGGTATAACATGTTAGGGTTATTTTTGAGTTCATTAAAAAGGAAAACCCGTATGATGGGTGACAACTCGTCGCGTCCGGAAAGGCCACATGAATAAAACCCACAACCGAAGGGCGACAAGGTCACATCGCCTACCACTAGCCTATGTGAAGTTCGTAGTTAGTTTGAATAATTATTTTTATTCATATGATTTTATGAATCAAGAATAAGTTTATTTTTGGGTTATCTATGGAAATGATTAACCTATCATAGAGGATATGTTATTTGGTTAATTAATTATCAATATTAGACTTTAACAGTAACTGATGTTATTTGGAGATAAATGTTATGATCTATCTTGGAAGACTATGTGATTAAAACCTTCATAGATTTGGGTTTCAATATTATTTTGGATTACATTGAAGAATTTTATGGATAAAAATTTATTTGATGGTCTTTGATAAATTTTGGGTTTTGTTGGACAAATTTTGGAGATTAAGAGTAGTTTTTTTGTTAAAGATTAACCTTTTTGGGGATTATCTAATATTGTACTATCCATTATGGTGTTGGTTAAGGTCTAAAGTCATGGGAAATAAAGTGTTCATATTTTTTGGATTATTTGATTCTACCTAATTTGATTATAGCGCCTTAATGTAAAAAAGTCATCCTGAATAATCCTCATTTGTAGAAAATATGAGTTTGTGTTAGAAATATAATAAAAGATGAAAGTCTACAGGATAAGTAAATATGTTTACTTATGTTTTAGTTAACAACCTAAATAAATTATTCAAATAAATGTAACATAAGTAAAAAAAATTGTTTGTTAACTTCTCCTACTAGGATATCAAATAACATTTATCCTAACACATGTTTGTGGATTTCAGATTGTTTACTTTCCCCTGATCATGTTTTCTATCACTCTTTATCAGAACATTGCACTTAGTTTCTCCTCCATGTCCATATTCTCAGGGGATCATAGTATTGGTTATCTTAGGTGTCCATTTTAATTATTTTTCATCCTTTTAAAGTGATAGTTTTATTGACTCCTTCTCCGATTTGGGGATTTCAAGGATGTTCCTGAACCCAATTTTAAAATTTCGAGGACGCAATTCCCAAAAGGGGGGAAGGATGTAACATCCCAGGTAAATATAGAATATGAAATTTTCATATTTATTAAAATTTTGAAAAAATATTATTATTACCTTAAAGGGTATGCTATGTTCGTTGGCATACCCAATACACAACAACGAGATTCATTGAAATCTTATGTTGCACACTAATAATATAATAATATTATTTTAAATGGTTGTCAATGCCTAGCTATTGTAATGGAGGCGATGAATAGAACTAACTACAAAATAATTATATATGTTTGTTACATATATTTTTACATTTATCCAATAAATTTTAGAGGCTTCAAATGTGAATGAATCCAATTTTATGCATAAATATTCTAATATTATTTAAAAGGTCAATTAACTGCCTTTTGGTGGAGAACCATTTTTAAATCAAAATTTTGTCACTTTTATAAGTTATATTTTAAAAAATAAAATCCTTCGTTAGAATAAAGACATCAAAATTTAATTTGAGTAAATTTTTGGTTTTTTTCCGATAAAGTTCATTTTTCAATGAATAGTGAAAATGCAGTATTTTAATTCAAATCCTCCTTTTAATATGATTTATTTATATGGTTAAATTATCATTTTAATTTGTTTTGAAGTGTAATTATAATATATTTTTACCATTTAATTCAATATTGGTCATTGAAATTAATTTCACTTTGAAATTGGACATAAACAAGTTTAATTCTTTTGATAGATATTGTTTTTTGAAAACACACTATTTGTTTTGACAATGGGAACTAATTATAAAATTAATTAATTAAACTTATATGTTTCTAATTTTTTAAAATAGACATAATTTTTTAATTTGGATTATCAAATATATCTTAGGCCTAATTTTTGTTATTTTTCTGAAAAACTTCAATTTTCGATGAATAGTGAAACCACTAAGTGGTAGTTAAAAAATAGAATTCTTCATTTAAATGAATTTTACAGCTTCTATGAATTGAATTTCAAAAATCCACATACATGGTTGTCATTAGTAGGTAATTTTTTTTCAAGGGGATGAAAATAATTTTTGTTGAATAGTAACTTCTGAGTTTTATTAACCCGGTTAAAGGTAATTAATGTAATTAAAGGTACAAATAATATTATAAAAATATAAAAATACCATGAAAAATGTCCTATCATTGTTGGATGAGTCATGTCCGACCAATACAATCCATGGTTCAATTTGGGGACCCCTTGGAGCCACTTGGGTATGATAATTACTTTAATAACTATTTATTTAAAGTAAAAATAAAAATGTCACAAACATGTATTGTTTTACTAAGAAAAATTTAAAATGGTTTTATATAAGTTATATTTTTTACTATAAATATTCATTAGAATGATAATAGTATTTATAACATCATGGTAATTTTCTTATAATTTTTAGACATCAATTAAATAAAATTATTTATGACACAATAATTATGCAGTGTTTACGTCATTAATGAATGATTTAATTAAATAAGAAGATAAAGTTTAAAATAATATCCATCACTTGTCCAATCCTTATTGGATTATTTTATTTAAAACATGGGACACCTTATCTTCTACTTCAATGAATTTTTCACCTTTTAAATCTGAAAATAATTATATAATAAAATAATATTTTTATGCATTCCAAAAGAGCTCCTACTCTCCTTTATAAAAAGACCCCAATTTCAACCCCTTTATCACACTTCTAAAGCCCTTTTTCTCGTCCAAACTCTACTCAAATAATCTCCCAAGATCCCTCTCTTTATCCTATAATCCTTACCTTTGGAAGAAATCATTTCAAGAAACATTTTTTTTCAATCCAAGGGGAGTTACCCGATTTAAAGATAATGCCTTCTCTTATGTTCTTTTCTTTTTTTTTATTCTACAACCCCTTGAACTATTTTTATTAGTTTATTTTGTAACAAAAATTGTTTCTTAAATATAATAGGATGTTTTTATGATAAATATTCGTGAAAAACATATACACACCTCTGTCAAATGGATGAAGAACATTTTGTTTTTGTGGATGACAAACTACTGTCTCCCGAAACGATGATTGATCAATTATATCCTACCACCTCTCATGTTGGGAATTAATATGTAACTATATTTATATATGATATATATTATGTTTATTATTTACTTATTCTTCTATATTTTTCAATTATTTCATACCATTACGGTTTTGATAATGGGTAAACGCGATAATTTCATTTTAGAAAGTGCGGAATACCGCCCCCTCAAAGTGATATGACTTATTCATGCCATATGTGGAACATATAAAGGATATAATTTATGAAAATATGTAACATATATAAAATATATTTTTTAATTTAGTTATAATATACTAATGTATCATTATATTTTCATTCCATTTAATGCGAAATAGAAATGAAAGTAGCGTTCATGCATACGTACGGCTTACCGTCTCCATGAACGGTGAATTTCTTTTCATATCTCCAAATGTTATGTACTATTATAAATACATATATATACTGGATATATATTATATATATGACATCTATGTGATGAATATAATTCTGGTGATAATGGACTCTTGACCACATGGACGATTTATAATTATAACAAGTTCATTTTTGACTCATGTTACGAACATCGACAAAATGTCTGATCTGAACTCAAATAATTAAATAATTGTAATTGAAAGGTAATAAGTGATATAAAAGGAATAATAATCTTGAAAAATATTCTTATTAAATTGTAAATTAACTTAAATTTATCATTCAGGAATAACAAGTAACATATGACCGAGTCAAGTCGGACACGTGGTAAGGGATTTCTTGTCTCACATTTAATTCTGTGAAATATCCATTATTCACCACTTATTTATGGGATGTGGTGTATTGTGTAAATCCATTTGATTTATATTATCATGATTCTATTTATAATCATGGATTTCCATAATTTATTTTGTGGTTATTATATTTTGGTCAAACTACTCGATTGATTACAATGAGGTAAGGGGCTTCCATCTCCCTTTTATTCCTGTGAGATTCATTCTATATTTGTCACTATCTCATTTGAGTGGTGTATGTAATTACCATGATTCTACTTTTTGTGTAATATACATTCATTTATGGGTATTTACATCAACATTGTATGGTCTTTCTTTCATGGGGTTTATGTTTCGTATGTTACCAAATAGGTAAGGTATCCTTTCACCCTCCTCATTTTAAAAGACTTCTTTTTGTTATTTATTTTAATTTATATCTTATAATGATGTTATATGTTCTTATATATGATTATTGATGTAAATTTTATGTCTAAATGACGAGATACCATTATCTCTTTCATCAAATCTTTTTTTAAAATTTTAGGTGACACCGTTAGGATATCGAATTTTTGTAAGGGAACTTCATAACCCAATTTCCGTTATTTGGGTCGATATTCTACATATTGATTATGTCGTTATATGATTATATGATAAATGAATTTTGATGTACTATCTTGTATTTATACTTTATTTATATTTACATACAGTGAATACACATAGTCAATCTATTTTATTTACAAAATGATCTTTGTAAGGGACTCCATATCAATCTTCTTTCATTGAGGCATATTTTTTTAATACAAGACTTTCTTTTAGAAGTTGTATAAACCCCTTTGAATTTTACTTTTATTAAAAAGGAATATTTTCTATATGAAGCGTTTTACTAAACGACCAAAAGTATTTCTCTTTTTAATGTACACGGTGAAAATGACATTTCCGCCACCATGAGTCCTATTTGATATTTGGAATCAATAACAAGCTATAATGTTTTTTAAATGAAAATAAATTCCATATACTCTTTTATGCATTTTGGTATTGAAAATGGTTTTGATAAAGTTTTATTTTATTTCAATATATTTAAATGATATATTGTGATTGAAATGTGAAAATGTGATAATTACATTATATTTGTTTTATATGTTGTAATATTATAATGGTACTTGGACATTTGAAGGGTGGTTACATGATAAACCAAATGACGGGTGATTCCCTACAAACTAGGATGGGTGGTTAGGTTATAACCTCCAATTCCTTGGTATGGAAGTCGGTTGTATGGCTATTCCATTCAGTGATATGTGTGGAAGTCGACCGTATGGTTATTCCATTTTAGTATATTTATGTCCCATGTTTCCTTTATATGTTATGTGTTCTTCATATGGGGGTTATGGTATAATTTTGGTTAAAAAAGGGTAAGAAATTATCTTTTATTCAATGAAGAGTATTAACTACTTCATTAAATTGAAAAGTATTACTTATGATGAAGTATTCATGATTTACATGTTGTTTTGAAAAACTAACAGTTTTCCTTCATTGTGTATCCCTTACTGAGCTTTTGGTTCTCCTCCCTTGTTTTTGAATAGTTTTCCATAGGACATAAAGATTAATAGGGTCAAGGATGGTATCAAGGAAGGACATGTTATCTAAAACATGGAACTAAAAATGTTTCTTTTTAAGAGTTTTTATTTTATGAAAAAAATGGAAACTGGGTTGAAGTGTCTACATTGTAATATTTTGAGATTTAATAATTATGTCTTAATTCGTTAAAAATCTAAACCCGAAAAGATCCTCATTGTGAATTATTCAATTAATTCAATATTATGTATTGTTTCAAGGCTGGGAATGTATACTAATACATGTAATTTTCCTTAGCATATGTATAATATCAATATACCTTCAACGATGAGGGAACTGCCCAGTCATGAGTGTAACCATATACTTTCAAAAAGATGAGTAGTCATTTACCATGAAAGGACCTATGTGTGATCCCCTATATTGAAATATAAACCTAATACAATTGATAGAAGGATTAAATAACATATAAATAGAAAATTATCCATGAAATAGCCAACTCTAATTATATATGAGTGCTGATCAGTATAGAAAATAAGATAGGTTAACCTAAAAATTGATGTTGTTTATAAAATTACTCAACTTATGATACCCACAAAAATAAAAATAGTTTAGAATAAAATATTTTATATTATGAAGTTCATTCATGAACTAATGTCAAAAAATATATAAAAATCATTATAAAAAAGTAGATATCTCATATTATGAAATGTGATATTTTTTTAAAAATCTTAATGTATCTAGATTATAATACTTATCCTGCATAATTTTAAAAAAATTTTATTAATATAAGGATTGTAAAAATAATTTTTAGTATACCTATTAAACACTTTAAATAAATTTATCTTCTCATGTCAACTCCTTCAGAAGGTATAATGAGAAAATCATTAACATTGCTGATGTTTTTTAAATGAACTATATAAATCCATATCAAAACTTGTATTCGTGAAAGGACATGAAATTATATGGAAAATTCATGATGGACTAATATTACTTCTATAACATGTACAAAAAAATTTGTTTTTCCCCTAATCAAATCATATACAATTCATTGAATAAAATATATAAACATAATATATATTGTAAAAAATTGATTTCTCCTTTACATCCAAAATAAATTAATAAGGTTGATAGTTTCTTCATAATCCACACACACCATTCTTTTAAAAGACATTTTTTAAACAGTACATAATGCCTCTGTTGAATTTATAAATTTTAATTTCCTTGGGTCTCACGGTTTACATTCACTTTTCAAAATTATCCTTATATGAAATTGGAATTTTCACATCAAATAGAATAACATAACCATTCGCAATTGATTTAATTGTTATTCATTTAGTACCTAAATATGTTATTCATAAGACAAATCAATAGTTTTAAAATTATCAATAATGTTTGGTTCTTTGAAATGGATTCTTAAATATGGTTGGGTTATGGTCATTTCCATCCTCCCATGAAATTTGATTTCTTCATCATAGATGAATTCCACCAAAACAACCATTTTATTTTATTCTATGATTGATTATCAATTTTTTTCAATATTTAATAATTTATCATTGATATCCATTTATAAATATAAATTTTCTAGGATGTTTCATTTCCATCAATAATAGAATCATCGTCTCCATATAATAGCATCCAAAAAAATTGACTTTTATTTGTTTTTAGTGCTCTCCTTTTTTTCATGCCCCATGAAAAACTCATATTCACATATATTTTATTTAATTTCGAATCAGATGTTTTCTTCATTCATTTTTAATGTATTAATATCATTTTTGGTGTGTGAACAAATATTCTTTATCATAGAGACTATGTGAATTTTTATTTATATATAAATTCACCAGTATTTCAAAAGAGTTCGTGGAGGATAGATTCATTACCATCCTATGTATACTTTTATTCACAATAGATGAATATTTTATTTCCATGTCAGATATAATCATTATTGATATAGGTATTGTTTTCACATATTGGTTGATATATTATGAAAACAATCAATAAACTTAAAAATAAAATATTTAAAACCAAAATATTGACCAATATACCTTGATATTTTTACATAAAATAAAATCATACCAATATTTAATATCATATATATTTTTAACCAAAAAACAAATTCTATATTCATTTATGGAATAAATATTATGGATATTTCACAAATCACACCATGATGTAATTTTTTGTTGATAATACATTACCTATAAATATATATTTAAAAATTATGAATTTTGACCAATGGTTCTTAAGGAAATATAATTATTGGAAAAAAATTCCTAGAATAACTATTTTCATTATTTTAATGCATGATATATATATATATATATCTCATTTTCACAATATTAAACCATTTTCTAGTGGTATGATTCCATTTTTTGACAAGAAACTTCTGAAAAAAAATCCATGCTATTACCTCTTCTCTCATTAGTTTATGATGATCCAGTCAGATTTTCTTGAAAATTTCTTACATTGATATCCTATTAAATACACATCATATTGATGGTATATTTCTAAAACAAAATTGATATAATACAATATTACCATAGACTTATCATAATATAAATATTATATTCATGAGTCTTTCTAAATTTATATATAGTCTTTTAAATATATTTCACTCTTTTGTTAATAACTACATTTTGGTATTCTTGATACTAATAATATCTTTTTATGTTTCTTAGATATCACACATACACACAGGAACTTATTTTCTTATCAAAATATTATCATCAATTGTTCTTTAAGATTCATCTTTATCTATGGATAATATATAAATATACAATAATGGACTTTGAAATTTGATATGTTGAGAATATTGTTTACCAATTTTTTTTGAAAATTTTTTTTACATAGAATTTGTCATTATACACTACTATTCATTCTCATCAATTAGATTGATGATAAAATTTTATATGATATTTAAAATATAATAATAAACTTTTTCTAGAAATATTTTATTTTATATAGAAAATGATCACGTGATTCAATAAGTTCATACTTTTCAAAACTAGAACCCGATTCTATAGGTGGATAATTACCAATATATATAATAAAAAAATTGTATAATTAATTACCTTCAAATAGTGGTAATTCATAATTTTTTGTTCTCCGTGGATGAAATATTTTTCATATTTCTATCTTTTCTATTCATCAAATTATTCAATTTCTTGAAAGATATTACAAATAGAAAACTTAAAAAGACCTTTTAATTTTCTCTTCATATATAAAATTACATTTATAATGGTAAAATATATCCAATTAGAGTAATACACATGTCCTCTCATGAGCCTAAAAACATTCTGTGTGGTGAAAAATAACAATTACAATAACACCTTGTAGTGGATATATATTTTACTTGTACATAATATTAGGGATGTTTTCATCAACTTCCATATGGGAACAAAATGGTTGGTATCATCATTAACCATTTTTTTATCAAATTTTGATGCTCATAGATATAGATATATAGAACTCCAAATAAATACATATGACAAATTCAAAGGATCAGATATCATTTCATTTTCATTGATACCAATTATAATGCCTAGTGGGATTATATAGCCACACATAGAGTGGAGGTGAATATGTGGGCTATGTGTCTTTCTAAATTAATTTCCTCTAATTAATGAGAATAAATTATCCTATTAGGAGGAATGGATCTAATACACAGTATGAATCAAAAACACATGAAATAAAAGATAAAAATTTAAGATATCACAACACATGGTATTTTTGTGGTTAACCTCTGATATGGGCGACTATATCCTTACTACATTCCACTCAATTATGGGACACATGTTCTCCACTAATAATATGATGTGAATACACAAGGTGAATTTAAATTCTTTTACACCTAAGAATATTCTATAATTACATTATAGTTTCTTAAATGGTTATTTTTTAATATATTAATAAAATTTACAATGTAAATATTATCCACAATCACAAATAAACAATACTAAAATAAAGGATGTCACAATAAAAATATTCTCCCTTAATAAATGTTATTTAAAACATTCATGGTAAACATCTACAACAACATGAAAAACATAAATTATCATGGTATTAATATTAATCCACATATGGATTAGTAAAACACCCAAGTTACAATCTTCATCAAAAAAATGTAAATCTTTTGTAGATTAATAATTATTATAGACAACCTTCATGAATGTGATTAATAGAATATTAGTTTGAAAATTAGTATCTTCTATTATTTTCATCCTTAATTCAGTTATGATTTAAATTTTTAGTATTACAATTGAACGACATGTGACCTAAATATGATATTAATCTGGTTCATTTAAGGATTTATCAAATATCAAGATAAGGATATGTAAAAAATAATCTTATTTTTTATCAATCTATGATCCCTATCTATCGTAGTTTATTATATGGAAATTTGTAAGGAGGTTCTTAATATTAAATTGTAATGTAATATTTTCATTAACATCCATCGACCCATAGAGTAAATCTAATGTTTTTTATTATTTTAAATATTCATCCAAGTATTTTATTTATGTTTTGTGTTTAACTAGATAAATCTTATAGAAAATTAACATTGTAATTTAATGGTTAACTACATTGAGTAGAAACATATATAACTCATACATTTCATGATGTATGAGTTATTTAATAGTGCTGTATAAAAAAAATAAGGAAATATATAAGGAGAAAAATATAAAATAGATAGATAAATGACTTATTTGAGTATCATTATAATTCTCACACTCATTGAAAAACTTCTCTTCATCCATCATTTCTAAAAGAGACAGAAGTATGTTGTGTATTAAAATATTATCCCACCGATATAATATCTAATTTATATAAACCAATGGATAATAAATGTAAGAGGGAGTCATTTGGATTATATAATGGATACTCATCAATCATATTAATTGAATGATTTAGTAAATTCATATTTTTTGTATGATATTCAAATTGTCTCTCATTTAATGTTTAGTATAACAAAACCAGTTTTAATAAAAAGAATCCTCTGTTTTTATCATTTTTAATTAAAAAATATTCCAAAAAGACTAATGAATAAATATTAAATTTACTAATTTATAAAATAAACATTATTTGATATATTTTTATTGAGAATTTGTTAAATAATAATTTATTAGTTAATTAAAAATACTAAAAAAATTAACATCTATGATATGTTAAGTTTGATTAATTAATAAAATATTATCTAGAAATAATATTTCTTATATATAAATTTTTTTAACAAATAAATTAATGTAATTAAAATAAACACCTAAAATCAAATGATGAAGAATTATAGGTAAAAATATATACATATGTAATATTTTATTCAGTAACATTAACAATTCCTTTTGTAAAAAACTTTTGTAAATTTTTATTTAAATTTTATTCCTATTAAAACATTTATGTTTAAAACATATAAGAGTAATTATTATATAAGATTAATTATATGGTAACTTCATTAATCTAACTGATATTAAGATAACCATAAAAGTTATATATGTGTGAGTTTATTATAAAAAATATATAAATCTCTTAGAAAACAATTTATATTTCATAATAAAATAGTTTATATTTAAAATTTAAACATTAATAAAATATATAATAGAATTATAAATTGTGTAAATATTAATTATTTTATATATATAGAATTATAATATTAGTAATAATATATAATTAGTCAAAAAAAATTACAATAAAAACAAAACAAAATGAAATGTAAAAATACTAGAGATTTAGGGGAAATTGAGTGACTCGTTACCATAGGGATTCGATGGGTCAGTTTTGAGGGAAATTGTGGATTGGATTTTTGGAGAATTCATTGTGAGAGGATAAATCAAGCTTGAATTCATTCCAGCAGGATGTTTCTTATTTGTAGAGTGTAAAGGACAGCATCATCATGGATTCGATCCAAGGTCTTCAGTGAAGTCAAATCCGACTGTGTCCATAAGGAATCTAGCTGAAATGCTCGTTTGTCCTACAATATTTAAAGGCATGGGGAATCAAGGTCGAAAATACGAGCATCATGCTTCAGATCGAAGCACATGTCAATAATGGGGGAATGAGTTGGGTGATTAAGATGTGAATTCTTTCACATGATGTTTTTAGATTATTCATGGTTTGATATTTTTGAAGTGTTGATTATCACATTGTATTTATTTATTTCATTTTTGTGTATATTTGAATCATATTGAGATTTTCTGATCATTGACCTAGTTTTTCAATTTATTCCACCATGGTTTTAATTTTGTTGGTGTATATAATTTTTCAATCTTTAATTTGGTTTTTTATTCAAATGTTGATGTTTAAATAGTGTATAATTCTTCTTGTTTTGATTTCAAGCATTTCGTATTTTTTATTTAGTAGATGTCATTTCAAACATCTTGATAAAATTTTGGAATTTTGAGTCGGAATTGGTGGTTATACAATCGTGTTTTTAGCAATTCCTTTCACCAATCTAGTGAAGTCAATTTTTATTAGTTGATACAATGCATTTGGGAAACAACAAAATTAATGCTTCCACAATATCATTCAACATTGTCAAAATATTGTAATAGTATACACAAACTATAGTATTTGTAATATATTTTTTAGTGTATCTTGTAAGAGATTTCCTTTCTATATAAATAAATAATCTCTCATTCATAGCCCACGGGGATGGTTCACTTTATATGTGGATACTAGAAATGTAGTAAATCTCTTCCCTCTTTCATTTATTCTTGCCACTTATACTTACAAGAGAGATGATTTGTATGAAATAATAAAATGAAATAAATTTATGTCAAGAGAGAATAGTGGAATAAATTATGAAGGGTAAGAATAATAGTTGGGCTCTCATGCAAATCCATGTAAGATAAAATATTTGGGTTTCAAATTTTTTGTTTTATGAATGAATTTTACGTTCATAGTAGATTTTTATGGCGTTTTAGTTCTTTAGGATCTATTAGTTTTTTAAGGGAAAATCATTTTATTTCTTTTATTCTTTAATATCTAAGTAAATATAAACTATATAAATGAAACTGAATGGTGTTATTTTTTATGAATTTAATTATTATTATGTGAATGGGTTTTTATAATGGAATTATAATTTTAATTATTTGTTTCATTACATCTATAAATTATTTAGAAATAACTATATTCATTTAATTTATTTTTAAATGTATTTTCATCAGTAATATATATATTCAAATATTATTAAAGTGTTAAATGTATATTATTATTTGTTAATAAAATTTATCAAAAGGATGGGTTTTCAATTTGACTCTAATTAAGTTTTTATTCTCATGAAATTTGAATAAGGAAGAAAATTGCCTATTCGTTTAATTCAAAATAAATCAAGTTTTTATATTTGAATTTATCATTGAAATCAAATAATATATAGATATATTCTTGCATGATGTTCAAGTATATAATTGTTATAAATAATGTATTAATTCACAAATTAATTTATAAAGTAATAATTTCATATATTTTATCATATTCATGAAACATGAAAACCATTTTTAGGTACATATATTTATGATTTTGTTTAAATACACATATATTCATGAGAAATTAAATAAACATTACAAAAATTAATTTTTATGGAAACAAGTATGAGTTTTTAAGTGCATGGATGTTGATTTATCTTCCATGTGATTATAAAACTTCATGTATCATGAGATTTGATCGTACCGAGTAAAATATGTAATTTTCAATGTAGATTATTATATATATATTTATATATAAATAAAATTTATCATGATTGTTCCATGAATGATTATAAATATATTTTCATGGTAAAATTTCCAAGAAAATAAAATGCTTATAAGGAAAACTAACAAAAAAATGTATTATAAAAATGGGCACTCAAACATTGTAAATACGATAGAAAATTGGATAGTGAATCCATTCATCAAGTGGGTAGGCCCAAAAAAATCATTGTTTCATGTGACCTCAGTTTTTTCGGGGTAGCTTTACATTTTCAACTGAATCACTAGATTAGTTTAAAAGTATTTTTGAAGGATTATTATTTCAACAAGAGTTATAGTATTTGGTAATGGTTGTCTTACAAATGTATTTCTAATTGAATTTTTGAATGTACTATCAAATAGATATTTTTATGTGATTTATTAATTGTTTTAAAAACTCCTAACTATGCAATTGATTTCTCGCCCTCGTGATTTAAAATAAATTTTCATATGTATCTTAGGATATTATCGTAGATGACACTGCATTTAGAGATTATGTGTGGAAGCGTAGTGAAATGTTTTTTTATTTTTGTTTCAACTCCAATAATTTTAAGGTTCTGTCTAATCCTACACAACCTAGTGTGAAAAAAGGTCATCATTTTTGTTAAGTGTTTTTTAAATTTTTTATTCATATATTAAAGAAATTAATTTACAACATTTTTTGAGCACTGAGTCTATATGAATGAGCTCAGGGTGTTATAATTGGTATCAGAGGAACGGTCTAGAAAACTTTAAAGATAATGTGTTTCCCTTTATGGAAAATAATATCAGCAGGATTGAGTTTTTGTTATATAGATATGTTCCGTTACATATTCATTAATTCTGTAGATGGAAATTCATAATTTTTTTAGTCTGACGTATGAATTGTGAGGATATAATTCACTTAGGTGGGGGGATAACACATTTCATTTTAAAAAATAATATTTTTTTAGAATTTTTATTTAAACATTAATGAATAAATATTAAATTTAATATTTAATAAAATAAATAATTACTAAAACAGTTGTAATGATAATTAATAAAATAAAATATTATTAGTTAATAAAAAATACTTAACAAAATTAGCAACTATTATATGTTTTGTTTCATTAATTATTAAATTATTAACACGAAATAATATTTTGTGTATTGAACATTTATTTAGTAAATGAATATCTGGAATTATAATTCAACACATGTTATAAAATGATAATGAATTTTATGTAATCTAATATATAGGCGTCAAATTTTATTCAGTGACCTTAATAGTTAGTTTTTTAAAACATTTATAAATTTTTATTTAAATTTTATACCTATTGAAAAGTTTATGTTTAAAACATATTAAAGTAATTAATATATAATTTTAATTAAATTGTAACTTAATTAGTATATATTATATTACGATAGAAATAAAAAATATATATGTGAGTTTATTATAAAAAATTTATAAATTTCGTAAAAAACAAATTTATATTTCATAAGAATATAATTTACATTTAAAATTTTTACCTGAATAAAATATATAACAAAATTTTAAATTATGTTCAAATTTATGATTATATATATATAGTATGATAATAATAATAATAATATATTATTATGCTAAAAAATGATAATAAAAAATTGAAAAAGAAATTTTAAAAACTAGAATTTTGGGGAATCTGAGGGTTTCGATACCATAGGAATTCAATTGGTTGATTTTGAGGTAATATAAGGATTGGGTTTGTAGAGAATTCATCATGAATGGAAAAATCAGGCTCAGATTTGATCCAGGATGATGGTCCGTCTTCATAGAGTGGAAAGTGATCATCGTCATTACTATTATACAAGAACATTGGGGAAGTCGATACCGACCGTGGCTATAAGGAATCTAACTGAAATACTAGTTTTTCTTCCAATATTTCATGGTCTGGTGAATGAAGGTTGAAAATTTGATCAGCATGACCTAGATTGAAGCATAGTTCAACATCATGGGAACGTGGTGGGTGAATGAGATGTTGATGATTTCAGTTGATGTCTTTAGATCATGCAACGTTCAGTCTCAATCAAGTGTCACTAATCAAGTAGGTTTTAATTTTTTTCTGTATATCTGAATCTTATTGAGATTTTCTGAGCGTTGAATTATTTTTTCACTTTATTTTACTTTCATTATAATATTTTTGGTGTGTCGATATTTTCAAATGCAGATTTGGTTTTTCATTCAAACATCAATATTTTAATTAGTGTAGAATACTGCATGTTTTGATTTCCATCATTTAGTGTGGTTTATTGAGTTGTGGTCATTTAAAGCATCCTTGTAAAATTTTGGAATTTTGAGTCGGTATTGGTCGTCCTAAAATCAAGTATTATAAAAGGAATTCACTTATACTGTTATTTCCATTTTTATATATTGATGCGCTACATTTGGACCAAAACAGAATTAATGATTCCACGATATCTATTAATGTTTTCAAACTATTGTAATAGGATACATGCACTGCAGGAGTTGAATTTTTTTTATTATATCTTGTAAGAGATAACACAACAACATAATGAATTAATGTCTCATTCATATCCAATGAGGATGCTTCAATATATATTTGGAGACTTTCGAGGCAGTAACTATCTTCCTCATTTCTTTTGTGCTTTCCACTTCTGCTATCATGAGAGACAGAGTGCATGAGAGAATAGAAATAAATAAATTTTAATTGGGAGAAAAAAAATGATGAAAGTCTAATGGGTAAGAAACATGATGGGATCTAATGCCCACCCATGTAAGACAAAATATTTGGTTTTTTAATATTAAGTTTTATGAATGAATTTTATGTTCAATGTTGATTTTGATGGAATTTTTTTCTTTAGAATAAATTAATTTTTTTAAGGGAAACTAATTTTATTTCTATTATTTTTTAATATCCATGTAAATAAAAACTATATAATATAAATTGAATGGTTTTATCTTTTCAGAATTGAATTCCTATTCTGTGAATGGGTTCTAGTATAGGAATGAAACTTTTAATTAATTGTTTCGTTAAACCTATAACTTCATTAGAAATAAATATATTCATTTATTTTATGTTTAAATTTATTTTCATAGGTAATCCATCAATTCAAATATTATTACTATGTTATATGTATATTTTTATGTGTTACTCAAATTTATCGAAAGGTTGGGTTTCGATTTTATTCTAACTGTGATTATGATCTCAAGGAATTTGAATAAGGAAGAAAATTACCTATTCGTTTAATTCAAAATCAACATGTTTTTATATTGTAATTTATAATTGAAATTTATTAAATATATATATATACCTTCATGATATTAAAGTATAATTTTTTTGTAAATAAATTATTAATATACATATGAATTTATAAATTAAGAATTTAAAAAAATTATCATATGAAAGACACATCAAAATCATATTTAGGACCACACATCGATGATTTTGTTTTCATACTCATATCTTCCAGAGAAATTAAATAATCATTACAAAAATGGATTATTATCTCAATAAGGATTAAATTATAAGTTCATGGGTGTTTATTTATCTTCCATGTGATTATGCAAAGTCATTTATCATGACATTTGATCATACCAAGTTGGATATATAATTTTCAAGGAAGATTAATATTTTAATATTTATATATAAATAATATTATACATTTTTGTTTAGGAATGAATATAAATATATTTTCAAGATAAAAATCCAGTGAATTTATATGTTTATTAGGAAATATAAGTTAATTATGTAAAAAAGTGGTACTCAAACATTATATATACGATAGGGAATTGGATAGTGAATCCATCCCTCAAGTGGGTAGGCCTAAGATAGCATTCAATGTTTCATGTGGCCTCAGTTTTTCATGGATTTCTTAATATTTTGATATGAATCACTAGATTAGATTAAAAGAATTTTCGATGAATAATTATTTCTCAAAGCATTATAGTATTTTGTAAATGTTGTTTTACAAATATATTTTTAATCGAATTTTTCTTATTTATTATCAAAGGGTTATTTTTATGGGATTTATAAAAGGGTTTCAAAACACCATAATCGACAATTGAATGCTCACCAATTTATTTTAAAATAATTTTTCACAAGTATTGTAGGAGATTATCGAAGATTCCATCGCTTTTAGAGGTAGCACACAGAAGTGTTGTGGATATTTGTTTTATTTTTGACTCAACTCTAATAAATGTAAGGTTTTGTATAATTCTCCAAAACCAAGACCGATAAAAGTTATTCATTTGTGTTAAGTGTTGTGTAATTGATTATTCACAATTATAAAAAAGTAAAAAAAATTAACATTTTTAAGCACTATGTTCGGAAGAGTTAGCTCATGGTGTAATAATTGGTATCAGAGTAATGGTGTAGACAACATTATTGATTAGATGTTGTCTTTTGAATAAAATAAAACAAACGTGATAGAGTTTTTGTTAGATATTAATGTCCCCTTAGATATTCCTTAATTCTGAAGATGGAAATTTAGAATTTTCGTATGTCTGACGAATGAATTGTGAGGACACAATTCAAATAGGGGGGATGTCACACAATGAGTATTAATAAAAATAAATATTTTTTATCATTTTTAATTAATCATTAATTCAAAAATATTAATGAATAAATATTAGATTTAATAATTAATAACATGAATAACTAATGAAAGTGCTATAATATCAATTTGTCAAATAATGTTTTATTAGTTAATTTAAAATACTCAACAAATTAACAAATAATATATGTTTTGTTTTATTAATTATTAAATTATTAACGTGAAATAATATATTTTGTATTGAACATTTGTTTTCATAAATAAATTAATGTAATTAAAATTCAACACTTAAAATAAAATGATGAAGAATTATAGGAACTGAAATATATAAATATCAAATTTTACTCGCTAACATTATTAAATAGTTTTGAAAAAAAAGTCTATTTTTATTTAAATTATATACCTATTGAAGATTTTATGTTTAAAAATTTTAAAATAAATTATTATATTAGACTAATTATATGGTAACATCATTAATCATAATGATATTAATATTACAATAATATATATATATGTGTGAGATTATTATAAAAATTATATAAATTTCCTAAAAATAAAATTTATATTTCTTAAGAAATAGATTATATTTAAAATTTAAACTTGAATATAATATATAGTAGAATTAGAAATTATGTTCATATTAATAATTATATATATATATGAGGATAACAATAGTAATAATATACAATTAGTCTAAAAATGATGATAAAAACAAATGAAAATGAAATTTAAAACAAACCAGGATTTAGGGGAAACTGACGGTTTCGATACTGTAGGGATTTAATTGTTCAATTTTTAGGGAAATCGAGGATTGAGTTTTTAGAAAAAAAAAATCCCAATAGGATAAATATAGCTGAGATTCGAGCTAGGAGGTTGGTTCATCTTCGGAGGGTGGCTGGGTGAGCATCGTCACATATTCTATCCAAGAGATTCGATAAAGTAGAATATGACCATAACTATAAGGAATCTAGTATAAATGGTGGTTCATCTTCCTATATTTCAAGGCATAAAGAATCAAGGTACAAAATCCAAGCAACATGATTCAGATTGAAGGACAATTCAACATCAAGGGAATGAGCCTGGAGACTGTGATGTGGATGATTTTAGTTGATGTCATCAGATCATGTAGGGTTTGATCACAGTCATGTGTTGATTATCAAGTATGTTTTCGTTATTTCATTATTGTGTAAATTCGAATCATATTAAAATATCCTGAGAAATGACCTAATATTTCAATTTCTTCTAATTCTTTTATAATTTTGTTTCTGTATCGGTTTTTTCAAACATGGATTTTGTTTTTTATTCAAAAACCAATGTTTCAAATAGTGTATAATGCAACGTGTTTTTATTTCCATTATTTCATATTATTTATTGAATATATGTCATTTAAAACATCCTGAAGATGTTTTGTAATTTTCAGTCGGTATTGGTGGTCCTCTAATCATTTTTTTGCAAATTGAATCCCTCTATCCAGGGAAGTAAATTTTTATTAATTGATACACTTAATTTAGAATACAACTGAATTGATGCTTCCACAATATATTTTATCATTTTCAAACAATCGTAATAGGATACACACACTATAGTAGATGGAATGTTTTTTTAGATTATATTGTAAGAGATATAACTTCTATATAAATCATAATTGTCTCATTCATATCCCATGACGATGCTTCACTCAATATGTGGTGACTAGTGAGACAAAAAATCTCTACCCTCATTCCTTTATGCTTGTCACTCCTTCTAACTTGACCGACATAGTGAATGAGATAATAGAATGTAATAAATTTCTATAAAGAGAAAAAATGGAATGAAGTCTATAGGGTAAGAAGATAAATTGGGCTCTCATGCCAATCAATTTAATTGAAAATATTTTGTTTTTAAATATATAGTATTTTGAATGAATTTTATATTCACAGTTGAATTTTATGGTGTTTTTGTTATTTCAAAGCTATTAATTTTTTAAAGGAAACTAATTTTATTTCTTTTATTCTATAATTTACATGTAAATGTTTTTAATATAAAAGACATTAAATGGTGTTATCTTTTCATAATTTAATTCTTATTATGTGAATGGGTTCTAGTAATGGAATACTGATTTTAATTATTAGTTCTTTTAAATATATACCTTCTTTATAAATAATGATATTCATTTATTTTATTTTTTAAATTTATCTTCATGGGTTATCAATATCGTCAAATATTATTACTATGTTATTTATATATATATTGTTATGTTTTATTCAAATTTAAATAAAGTTTGGGTTTTCAATTTGATTCTAAATCAGATTATGTTTAACGAAAAATGAAAATGGAAGAAAAATAACTATTCATTTTATTAAAAATCGAACCTGGTTTTATATTAGAATATATAATTGAAGTCTAACAATATATATATATATATATTCATAATGTTCATGTATATAATTTTTTTAAATAATGTATTAATTCACATATGAATTTATAAATTTAGAATTTAATAAATTTTATCAAATGCATGACAGATAAAAATCATGTATCTGGCTATATATCAATAATTTTGTTTTCATACACATATATGCCTGAGAAATTAAATAATATTTACAAAAATAGATTTTTATGGAAATAAGGATTAAATTTTAACTGAATGGATGTTTATTTATCTTTCATGTGATTAGGAAACGTCATGTATCATGAGATTAGATAGTAAAAATTCAAATATGTAATTTTTAGTGAATATTAAAATTTATATATTTATATATAAGTAAAGATAAACATGTTTGTTCTAGGAATGATTATAAAAATATTTTCAATCTAAAAATGCAGTGAAAATTATATGTATATAAGGCATGATAAGACAAAAAATGTTTTACATAAACCTGTACTTTAACATTGTAAATAATGTTGGGAATTGGATAGTGAATCCATCCCTCAAGTTTGAAGGCCTAAGATAACCTTCAATGTTTCATGTCACATTAATTTTTTTAAGGCATACATAATATTTTTAACCTAATCACTATATTAGTATAAAAGAGTTTTTGAATTATAATTATTTCTCTAAGAATTATTATATTTTATAAATGATTATTTACAAATGTATATCTAATTGAATTTTTTGATTGTATTATCAAGGAGATAATTTTTTGGGATTTATCAACGGTTTCCAAAACTCCTTACTAGGAAATTTAATTATCACCATTTTATTTTAAAATGATTTTTCATAGGTATCTTAAAATATTATCATAAATTTTATAGCTTTTAGTGTTAGTGAGTGGAAGCATAGTGGACAATTGTTTTATTTTTGTTTAAACTCTGATAAATGTAAGTATTTGTCTAATCCTCCTGAACCTAGAACAGTAAAAGGCCCTATTTTCTGTTAAGTGTTTTGTAAACTGTTTATTCACTTTTATAAAATAAATTACAATATTTTTTAAGCACTATGTTCGGAAGAGCAGACCAGGGGCATTATATTTAGTATACATTGGGGTTTCATGCATGGTGGGTCTTGGTTTAAGAGACTATATTTAAATTAAATAAGTAAAACAAGTGTTTCATAATCCTTTGAAATAGTACATTTATTTAATAGATTTAATTTTTTATTCATGGAAACTTGTTTTAAAATGAAGAAAGTGGGTTTTGTGATTCTTATCCTAATTAATATCATTAGATATGATATAAATTTTGAGAATTGATTGTTGTTGTGATTTGAGATTTCATAAAATATTTTCTGGTGAATACTTGTGATAGGATATATTTCAATGACTAATTTAGCTAATTCCTTTGGGATTTCAATATGTCATATCATATGTCCTGGGAATTATATTGATTGATGGTGCTGATTTGAAGAAGGAAAATAGAGTGATTCATCTTAAGGTAGATAATTAAAATAATGTTAAATTTGATCCCTGATAATGACTTACTCCAACACAATATCATATAATAAGTCATTATTTCAAAGAATTACTTGTTTTATTTTCCCCATGGTCACACTTCAAATGGTTTTTCTTATGCTAGTGATATTATTTGTCATGATACATAGTGCTCACCAGTTTTATCTCTTGTTCCATATATTTTAAATCAAATGATGAATTAACAGTCACATTATATGACTGATATTTCAAAAAAGGTTTATAACCACATGCATTGTCTATCATATCATATGAAATAGGAAAATCACCAAAAAATAGACAAATATTAATTTTCTATAATTTAATAATAAATTGATTTAAATAATTGAATGTTTGTTTATAAATTATTGAAAAACGTATTTTTTTGATATTTATAAATTTTATATTGGGTTTTAATGATTAATTTATTATAAATTTTCTTCAAGAAATTATCTATATATTTATAATACATTTATTAAATAAATTTCCCATTATAAAAAATGATAATATTAAAATATTATTTTAAAATTATATTGAATGAATTATAATAAAGCTATAAAACATTCATATTAAAATTTTTAGGATAGTTTATCAATGTTTAAAAACTAATAATAAATATTAAATGTATATTTGGTTAAATTTTCACTATCAAATTTTCAATATTAATTAATTTGAATTGTTCAAATTAAAGGCATTATTTAAAAAATTATTTAAACCATATGAAAATGAGTTTTGATAATTGATTATATCAGGGTCTGAAGAGTATTAAAAATATAATGTTTAAATTATTTGAAAAGTATATATAACAATATTTTAATATATAATGTCTGTATTACGAATAATATCATATTTTTAATGTAAAATTTTATATAGAGATCAATACGAATAGGTTCATATGGTAAAAAATTGGAATTTATTATATTTATTATATTTACTTATTTATGGAATTTCTATAATGAATAAATAAATTATAATGTGTTTATAATTATTATTACTTATTAATTATCCCTATCCTTTTTATAACATGTTTAAAGTTATGAATTTTTGATTTATTTAACTAACTCACTTTTTTATTCATATATATAGATTGGGTTTATTATGAATAGATATATACATTAGTTATAATTGATAATTCTCTTTTATAAACATTTATACTACAATGATTAATTTATATTATATGTACGAAAATAGATTTAGTTTTCTTCAACCTTGGATATGGATTTTTCTATGGAATACGAGTGAATTTCAAACTTGATTATAGTTTTCCCATATTTAGTTTTATAAGATTGATGGAATTATAAACACTGTTGAGTAATGTATCATTGGTCATAGGTTCCTTGGGATATAATGATCATTTGGATAGAGGTGTATTCATTATATCAAAATTTAGGTTTTTATATCTATCACCAAAATATATGTATTATTGTATTTTTCAATTAAATGTTATTTTAATTATTTACAAGAAAAAGATTCAAAATCCTTATTCATGGGATGAATTTAGAAGTGTATAAATACTATTGGATTTAATTTATGCCTGTAAAACAATATTAGTTGTGTAATAGGTTATACAACAATGTTGTTTTAACATATTTATTTGATGAAAGTAATTATATTCCATATTAAATAATTATATGCATGAATACATGTACATGTAATAACAAGATATAATAAAGCGGGATAAAATCTTTGTAAAAAAAATTATGTGTTATATTCCTTCAAAACAAATAAGTATTTAGTACATCTATCATCTAACGGGGTAGTATGGTGTTAAAGTATGGTTCCCATAGATTTTATTTTATAATAAAAGCAAGAAAAATAAAGACCCGAAGTGTTATATTACCTCATCATTGGAATTTTCCTTAGGTTACCCTCAAAAGGAAAACCCTTAATAAGAACACTAGAAGAATGGTGTAGATTTCATTCGTATGATGAATTGGAAAAAGGTTTTTCCATTCATCCATTCAATATTCATATATGATATTTTTATAATGATACCCTACAAAAATATCTATGCTATAATATGAAAAATTAAGTGGAATCATTACATAATAAAATTTAGATCTTGGACCACTAAAGGATACAATGAATTTAGAATCATAAATCATTTTAGTGGGTGTATAAATGGTAAATATCATTGTTAAATGAATATAAAACATGATACTAATATAATAAAATAAAATATTTAGATTATAGAATCATAATTATAAAACAGAACTTTTAAATGAATCATTAAAATTGATATTATAAATGTAGAAACTTATTAGACTGGTACAAACTGTTTGAAAAATTCATAATAAAGAAGTATTTGTTTATATGTAATAATTTTACCCTCCAAGGTCATTAAAAAGTGAGGTTTTTAAACCATTTAATCTATATAATTATTATAATTATACCATGATTGAATCAATGGTTCAATAAATAATAATGAAGTTAAAAAATATATTTTTCAATTATTAGTGGAAATATTTTGACAATATAAATTTAATTTTAAAAATTCTAAAAAAATTCCTAGAGTTAGGAAAATATGAACTTGGAATATAATTTTCATTTTTTTGGGTAACTTCGATAGTATATGTGGGTCAAAGTATAAACCTAGTCAAAAATAACCAGTTCGAATGTCCAATAATATTTCAGTAGGTAGCCACCAAATATTACTGATACATAAAGGCATTATATTGAAGGTTAAGAAAATATATCAATGTATTTATAATATAAAAATATAATAAGGGTTCTAAAAAAGACTATTGAATATCCATTTTACTTACTAGTGTTACCAAAAAATCAATTCTATAATTTTCAAGGGTATATGATACACATAATAGGTTATAAATATTTTTGGAAAAATATTAAAATTCATAAATAAGGGTTGAAATGATCATGATTGAATTTATGACATATTTGATGAACCAATGTGTTTTTATATAAAATATTTTATCACATATTAATATATAAATCTTATATGGATCAAAGTAAATGATGTGTGTCATTATCAGATTTTTATTTTTCTTATAAGAAAATTTATTTACTAATAATGTAATTTTTGATGCCCCAAGGATATTACAGTACAATTATATGAAAAAATTAAAATATTTCATTACAATATATTAAAAATATCTATTTGTTCTAAGGTATTATGGAATTAGGGAAAAATACTAACATCCATTATTTTCTTTTTCAAAAAATGAATATTTTAGAATCTATATTAGACAATGTTTATTATATAACACGTCATAAATATCACCAATAAATTTTATACACAATATATTCTTTTAAACAATCAACACATATTACATTTCCTAAATTTAGTTCGATAATAGTAATTTAAGAATTTGTTAACTCATAATATATGGGTTGATAATTTAAGAAAGGAAAATGAATATATAATATAGAATTATTACCCAATAACACATGGATCAGGAATCAAAAATCATTGAATGATTCTATGAAATAATAAACATACACAAAATTTTATTGTCAAGTTAGGAGTGTTACCACAATATAATGATAGAATTCATTATCATAAGTTAAGGTTCACTGCCAATACCATCGTCAAAGAGGAAAAAATGTCATAGTATATTAGTTTCACTACCTAATCACATAAATTACATACCATGAGATATAATGTTATAATCAATACATTATATGATTATATAATTATATTCATACACATCATGATTTATTATGTACATGTATAATTTTACCACATATAAAAATATTCATAATTCAATCAAATAAATATAAAACCACGAATGTTATAAGTTATACGATTATTTCCCAAAAAAATGATATTAAACCTTTTTGACCAGTATGGTTATTGTTCAAAATAATTATCCCCAGTTAAAAAAATAAACATATAATGATGTTGTAATTGATGAAAAAACACAATATTTAAAATAATGTTTTAAATAATACCATTTAACATATTAATAATTTGTGTTGTTTGATACTATGTGTTTAATTCATCAAAAATGACCAAAGGATCATCAAAATTAAGGGGTATATCATATAATAGAAATTCCAGGAGGGTAAATACTATTTAAAATGAAAAGGGTACTTATAAAAAATTAAAATTGTTTTTAGAAAACCAAATCTATATTTCAGTGAAAGATAATGTAGTGGGTTATTTTCAAAATTCTAAATTTAAATACATTTTAGGAATTTATTTTAGAAAATAATAGTTACATTTAATTGTAATAATTTATTTTGTTGATTATGTTTAGATTTCAAGAAAAACCATTCATTTTGAAGTAGATAAAATCCATTTATTATAAGTTTATTGAAAACCTACATCATAAAATCATTAATAAAAATATATTTTTATGTATAGATTTGAGGATTCTTGAATGGAATATGAAATATAGAATTAATTTTTTTGAAAAAATTAATACAAAAAATTATATGGAAGAGGAAAAGATGGGAATGGATGATATACCCTCATTTTAGAGTATGAAAATTGATTTAAACATTATAATATTTTCAAGATGGAATATAAAGTTATTGTTATAGAAAACTACTTATATTTTGTGGATGAAAATTTAATTTTCTATAGAATAGAAGAAAACTAATAGTTTTTGTTTTTATATTCATCAATAATTTATGATATTATATGTCAAGGGGCTGTAGATACACTATTCAAAACAATAATGATGCATAATATTGAAAAATTATTGTTGTATGAATCATTAGAAAATTATGTCAAAAGGAATAATTATGAGAATATATACAATAATAAATAAATATATTAAAACATTTTCCTTAGGTTTTATAAATCAATCATGGACAAATTTAGTCTAGTAAGTTATTTTGTAATTTAATTGAATAAAATTTATTTTTAAAGAAACCATTTAATTGTTCCTAACCGGATTTTTGCATGCACATAACTTCATAAATAATAAAATTAACATCATTTGATAGATTATTAGTGTACATATTATTTTAAATTTAATTAAAAATTTATATTTATATTAATAATCTATTTATTTATTATATAGATTTTCCTTATGATTGTGACAAAATTGAATCGGCATCAACACATTTCACTAATTTTAGAAATCATGGAATTATAATTAGATGTTAAATTAATAATATAAAAACTAAATTAAAATAATAAAATCATTAACTTAAAATTAGCTTATAATAATATTATTTTTTCCACGTAGTAATCCATAACTGATTATCATTGCTTTATTCAAGTAAAGGGTTAAACTGGCCAAAACATCTATCAGATATTTATCGATGAGTGATTATTGGTTAATAATTATATAATATCATTATAACAAAATAATAATGACAATAATTAGTTTTTTATATTGGTTATTCAATTTTTTTTGGTTTTTTATAGGATAAAATCCATTATAGAAAACATAAAATGCATATTTATGATGGTCGTAGTCCTCCAAACGCAAAATCAACATTATTTATTATAATTGAATGAAATGAATAAAAAAAATTATGCTAAATATAAAAACTATTTAGACAAATATTTAAATTTATATAGTTATACTATTATTTTTAGATTATTTGTTTATAGAAATTTTATGATGAAGTAGTAATAAGTAAGTAACCCCCACCTCCATCCCCTGAACATTATTTTGAAAGTATCCATGTAAATAAAGTGAATAATATAAATAAATGAGATGAAAGTATTATAAAAATGATATAGGTTTCTAGTAGGATAAATATTGAAGAGTTTCAAGGAATAATTATAAGGAATTTTCTTCTCATGATAGGAATGATGTACCCTTTTATAATTAATGAAAAAGGGTTCTTTTGCGAATACTCTTTAATTTTTCAATGATAAAAATACAATATTCATGTGTCAAAGACTTATTAATTTATAAATAGTGGTTTTTTGTTTGATATTTTTTTAACTAACCATAATAAATTAATTTATAGAGTTACTGTAAACATTTTTTATGATAATTTCCATTTGATTTTTATATTATACCAAATTTGTGTTTACCCTGGAATGTTGTTTTTAACAAGTTATTTTAAATTTTAATAGAAATATATGGTAACAAATCATAATAAAAATGGATTTTTTTTAAAATTAACCTTATTCTCAATCTAAAATAATTCCATTTTTAAATGAGGAAAAAATTTATCTAAATGAAAACGTTGGGTATATAAATAACATTATTTGTAGTGAAAGGACGTTATGCACAATTAAGTGTTCAAAATCATAATTAGTACAGTTCTATAAATTAAATAATGTTTATATATTTATATATAATATTTTCAATTATATTATAATCATCATTTTTAATTTATTAGATCAGTATATTTGATTAAAATTACACATTATCAAGAAAATTCTTGAGAAAATAATAATTTTCTTATTATCTTGATCTATAATGTTATTCATATGAATTTAATTTTATTCTCAAAAATTAAATTTAACTTTTATAATGATGAATTGTTTTTATAATATTATTAAAATTTGAAAGGATTTTTCTTCTATATGAGATGGAAAATATTTTTTATATATTTGTGAATAATTATTTTAGTGTAAAATAATAGTTTTGTTTAAAAAATTATATATTTTTTTAAAAAATTATATATATTTTTTTAATGAAATTGTTTCCAGATAAATTTATTAATTTTATATAAATATTTTAAAATAAAATTATATCATTATTGTATTATCAGAATTTTCAAAAAGGTGATGGATTTAGCAATATATTAATTTTTCTACTTTTCACCTAAAATCAAAATATTTCAGAAAAACTATAAAATTTGATACCAAAATAATTTTTTCATTTTTAATTCAAAGAATAAAATAGTTTTATATCATTAAAATTTTTAAAATTTAATTATTTATTAATTAAAAAATAAATTTATATATAATTATTTTTAAATAAAATAAATTTCATTATCACTATTAGTCAAAATGATAACTGTGAAGAAAAATTGGAATTATCTTACATAGTTATTAATTAATCATTTCTATTATCCTAATAACAAGTTTCATAGACCCTTTATTCTTCCATGTAATATATTCCCTCATGGTAGTAGCTAGTGGTGATTCCTCTAGCATAGATCTTATAGAAAATTTCCATGAGTTTGAATATCTATGGAATATGATTTCACTATTATTGTATATATTCAAATAAATAACATAAATATTCAACATAAAACCCTAATGAAACTATATCATTCCCAATATAATATAAATGAGCATCATATGAGAGACATGCAATTCATGATTCTAATTCCTTCCTTCGAGGATTTTCTAATCTCCTTTATTCCGTATATAGCCACTTATTTAACATCTATATTAAAATGATTATATATTATTTTGATATATCACATTATTGTTTTATTTTATTTTTTATGTAAAACTATTTATTACCACAATATATATTTATATAAAATACTTACTTTAATATTGTGTTATTACAATATCCCACTCTATAAATAAACAATCTCCTCACAATTTTGAAATTCATATGATTAGTTTATTTTCTCTAAGAATATAACAATTAACTATTCAATGGTACTTTGAAATGTATTTTTTATGGTTATGTAGTGATATCTCCTTATACCCACATTTAAATTAACCCTTTTTAAAAGAGAAACACTATTCAAAATTGAATTCTAATTATTGTAGGGTAGAACATTCATAAGATGCAAATTTTCACAAAGAATGTGGAGAACTATTACACAATAAATAGAATAATTATAACACTAAATGTTTTTTTATAACACAATGTATAAATCAATTAATCTTACACTATATAATATATACTCATATCTAGAGTTAAAAATCACTTTATACATCAATATGAGTCATTGATTAGACTTTTCCTCCACCAATGGAATAACAGGTTGTTTGATACTATTTTTTTCACTATAAATTCTATTAAATAATTGAATTTCATAATATCCAGTTCCCTTCTAATTAATGTAATATATATTTTTAACTTATCTTTTTCTCTCACAATTTTATGTTTTATGGCCATTATCACCACAATATTATCATATTCCCATACCACTATAAAAATTTCCCCAAAACATACTTCTAAATTTAGGACATGTTGGGACTTGAATATTAATTCTTTTATTATCACATCCACATGAATTTTTCTAAGAATCCATCCTGCTATTATTTTTTATGTTTGAGTTATGGAATTTTTTTACATGATTAATCATATTCTTTTGTAGTAGTTTTTTCATAATCATTGTATTTCTCTCTATTCCTCACGTCATAATGGGGGTTGCAATGAGTTAATCTCTACATTGTCTCCAACACCCATGGTTCCTTGTAAAAACTAAAATTACTAAAACCAAAATTGGGCTAGAAGAATGATGAATAAATAATATTATATTATTATCATCATACATTTATTTGGGAAATTTTAATTACAATATGAAATATTTTATGATACTATAACATCAATATATTGTTATATTATTTCAAACTATGTCACCGGTAGTTCCACATATATCATTCATGATTCATCTGAGGATATTTATTGTTTATTTTCCTCTTGTTTCATAAATTATAAACAAAAAATACTGTTGGAATCAATCATCCATGGTGGTATATAAACGAAAATATGATTAAACAAAACATATCCCTTAGGAGTGTCAAACATGGTATACCATTTGCTATTTTTTATGATCCAAACTAATATTTATTTAATACTAAATCCATCGTTTTCGGTTTTTACCCATCATATTATTTATAAAAGAGACTATATCTTATTTTATAAACAATAAAGGTATATTATTACTAATAAACACATATACACAATAAATTAAAAAAATTCCTGATGT
Organism: Viscum album; assembly: GCA_963277665.1. Lineage (NCBI taxonomy): Eukaryota > Viridiplantae > Streptophyta > Magnoliopsida > Santalales > Viscaceae > Viscum > Viscum album. The sequence continues at coordinate 457,390,181 of OY728161.1, read as the reverse complement.
AATCCTATACTTATACTTATCCATTGGATTTTTACAAATTATATATCATCCAATTTCCAAAAATAGTAAATCTTACAGAATATAATATATAATATTATATATACCATGGAAATTATGATCAATCATTCATTGTATATCATTACATTATTATAAAATAACATCATATCCTCTATAGTTATCTAAACACATCTTTTATACATAATGTGATGTACACATGATGGTAATATCAAATTGCATTTCATAATGAAAAAATTTCATTATAATACATATCCAATAATTTTTATATATATGGATTTAATGTTTAAGGTCAAAATATTATTTAACACAACAAATGTCATTTTCAACTAGAATTCATTTCCTCTACAATATATGTGATTTGTTAATATATAAAAATCGTTCAATATATCAGATAAATTTAATAATAATTAAAATCATATACAAATATCACATGTATTTCTTTCCTACTATAAATTGGTAATTTGAAATCTAAGAAGGGGTGGGCTCCGAAGATCGGTAAGGGAAGGATTAAGTTGTAACCATTTAATATCATAAGCTAGAATAATTTAAACAGATAGGTATGTGAATTTCATAAATGAAATAAACATATAAGATAAAATTTATACCAATTAAAACATTGGTCATGATCAATGATTCACAGTATGAGTTTTTTCATAATTAAAACTATATGAAATGATATTTTAGTCATACATTTATTATCAAGACATAATGAAGGACATCATTAAAATAAGTAATAGTTCACATGAAATACCTTCATAACCGATTAGAAAATATCTCATGGTATATTAGGTTCAATCCATTATCCTATACATAACATCTCATAATATAATTGCTTCACCAAATACATTGGTGGCCTCTATTAATAAGCACACACCCATCACATAAATTTTTTTATTTTCATAAGTGTGTAATAGATGAAGCATTTATAATTTGGTTAAAGAAGTAATTACCTAAAAACGTGTTTAGTTTCAGGATTATTTCTGCAAAACATTCCAATTAATGATTCATATGAGTAATGTGGATACCAATAAAAGCTGATATCCCTAGTAAGAAAGGAAACATATTGGGATGTTGAAATACATGGAAAAAACCATCAAAAAAGAATGTGTCAAACTATACAACATAAAAAATTAATAATTAGGGTTGCTTGATAAAGCATGTCTAATTCCTCAAAAAAAATAGCATCATGTAAATATGTGGATAAATCAAAAAATACAAGTCCCATGGGCTTAATTAATTTTGAAAATTATAGAGGAAATTAGAAAAAACAATTAAAAAGTTTTCATATAACTCTTTAAACATTGGTATATAAGACAATTCTTCAATTAAATTTCAAAAGGCATTTCCAAAGAGGTGAATTGAAATAATATATAGGCATTAAATTCAAAAAGAAACATCAATAATGGATACATTAATGTTAAGTAAATGACTATATTTAAAAAAAATAGATTATAAGAATAACATTTTTTATAAAGGGTAAATCCCCCCCCCCCATTTTTTAATACATTATTGAAAAACATCATAGTGAAAACAATAAATCACATTCATTTTGAAATTATATAATGAGGAGAATGATTGAAAGTAGAAATAAAACATTCATGGAACTCAAAATATGATTGTAAAACATTGGTGGGAATATAATATCAGTGACATGGATGATAATAAATCATTAAAAGTGATAAGAATTATTCAATACATATTTTCATTGTTATGGCGTGAGATAATTCATCAATGATGAAAAGATTGACTAAAATGTGATTTCCAAAGATATATATAAGAAATATCATAATAAATGAATGATTATTCTCATAAATAACATTATATCTCAAAAAGATAGGTTGTGATATGAAAAAAACCCTTATATATTATAGAAGGAAAATAAGTTCATGAATGGAAGGTAGGATTCTATTATCAGACACAATTTAGGATTTTATATTTCATGGGTTATTAGATATCCCATAACAAATTATTGTTTTATAAAATTGAAACATGCCTTAATGAAGTGTGATTGAAAATGAAACCCTTAATCCTTTTAGTGTTTATAAATAAACCCTAATTAGAGAATAAAAATTAAATAGAACATTTAATATCATGAATTATAATAGAATAATTATTCAAAAATATTACAATGATTTATATAAATTAATCCATGGAATACATTGGGTATAATAACAAATATTTCTCAAGGGGTGAAAAATGAGACATGAAACCATTATAAGTTACACAATAATTGAGGTAATAATAATTTGATGATGAGATTATAAAAATATATATATAAAAACAATAAAATAATGATGAAATAAAATATAAAGTATTAATTAGCTATAATAATTTAAACATTGAAGAATTGAGTTTAATAAAAAAAATCATAACTCAAAAGTATAAAACAGAGTTAACATAAACCCATTCAAAGTTCCATATTTTATATGGGAATGTGCATAACATCTTAAATAATAAAATTATTTTTATTATATACCTTCATAAGAACATTATATTGATATAATTAATTTAAAAGAAAAATTTCTAATCATAAACTATTTATTTTTTGTTTTGAATTTTCATTTGATTGCATGAAAATTTAATCATTGATTACTTATTTCATTATTTTTTGTGACTGAAGATGATATTTTAATAATATGATAAATACCTAGAATAAAAATTCAAGAACCCTATGAAAATTATTAATTGGATTTTAACATAATAAAATATTATTATTTAATTTCATAGAGTTATATAATATATATGTATATGATTATTCCAGTTGGTGGTTAATCCAACACAAACATTAACATGCTATATCTTGATGGGTTTTTTAACTAATAATATTTATAATGTCATAAAAACCAACTAATAATGATATTATTTTTATTTTTTTAATATTTAGAGGATTATGTTATATGGTTTTGATTAATAATAAAATCCAAGATGAAATACTAATAACATTACTATGTGCAGGCTATAGTCCCCACAATGCATGTATTATGTTATTATGTTTCACGTGGTGGATATAAATGAAAAAATAATTATGTTTATATTAGATTAAAAACTCAAAAGATCACTAATGATGTGGATGATGTTATACCACTATGGTTATGGTCAGTTTGTAAGTGAAAGACTTAAGGGAGAATGTAATGTTTAACTAATACTCAAAATGGTTCATTAAATTCTATCTCTAATTTATCCTTGGAAATGAATGTAATTATAATAATAATTGATTGAATAGTCTTATGAAAATGGTATATTCTTATAAAATGATCTAAATAGTAGAGTATCATGAAAAATGTTCACAAAACGGGTGCAGAATGAATGGTCAAAATCTTCCTCATTTATATGTGATGAAATAAGTACTAATTTGAATTCTATGCTTTCAATTTAAAATTTACACAATTAGAGGGTGAATAACACAAAAATTTTAAAAATGGGTTTTTGGATGATACAAGGATGTCAAATCCTCATAAAATAATTTCTACAAATTTTTAAAATTTTATAAATATATTTACCATTAGATTATACATTTAAAAATATTAAATTTTTTCAAGGTTAGTATTTTTTAATAGTATATATATTTTAAAAAAAATATGGTAATTTCTAGTAAAAAATAATTGCGTTGTGAAAATTTATTTAATCTATATTTAATTTAATTCAATTTTTCATTAATAAAAAAATATATCTTAAATAAATTCATTAATAAAGTAAAAAATTTATTTTTAATAGAGAATATATATAAGGCCCCAGCCTTAAACCTTACTTAATCTTGAGTTATTACAAGATTACAAATTGAGGATCTTTTCGGGTTTAGAGTTTTAGAGAATTAGATCATAAAACATGCATTACATTCCACATATAAACAAAGTGGTTACATAAAGATAGTATTCTTCATTCCCATCAATGGAAACACATTTAAAATAAAACATGGATTATTTCTTGACACATCCTTGACTCTATCATCTTATCTTGTACCTTTCCCTTGACTTGTGAAAAACATTTCAAAAACTTGGGATGAGCATAAAAACTCAGTATGGGTTATAAAAAAAACATGGAAAGGAAACATGAGTTCATATATACATAATAATGAAATCATACTTTACCCATAAAACATAGGCACTTTAACATACCTCATAAAATCATGAATAAATCATAGAAATCATAAGACATAAAGGTAACTTGAGGCATTCATAACATTCTTACGTAGGGAGTAACCCTCTTGGTTACATTTGGAATACCCATCACAGTATATTCTCTAAAATCTCTTCAGAGAAACCTTAACGTTTCACTCCTTCGCGTTACCCAATGCATTGGAGAGCTATAACGGGCTCACCCGCCCTTAGTTTATCACGGAACCACCCGTCTTCATAATAATGCCCAAGAACCATAACATAAACGTATCACATAAAACATGCATAAAGGAAACATAACATTTCCACCATTCAATAACAAGATATCAATACCACACATTGATATAATAATATTATGAAAACCATTTTCAATACCAAAATAAAAGAAAAGTAAAACATGGTATTTATTTTTCTTTTAAAAAGAAGGTATGGCTTGTAGAGGAAGCCGAAACTCAAATAACGGTCATGACGGCGGAGAAGTCGTTGTCGCCGCATACGTTCGACAAAAACATTACCTTTTGTCGTTTAGTAAACGCTTCGTATAAAAAATATTCCTTTTGAATAAACGTAAAAGTCAAAGGGGTTTATACACCGTATAAAAGAAAGTTGTGTATAAAATAAAATATGCCTCAACGAAAGGAGATAGAGACGAAGTCCCATACCTCGTATCCGACTTGACCCGACCGTTCTTTAATCTCCTGAATAATAAACTTGAGTTAATCTCTACTTGCTTATGAATCTTTTTCAAGTTCATTATTCCTTTTATACCATGTTATGAACATCATGTAATCAGTTAAGTTAATAATGTTCATTTTGTCGGTATTTGGTTCTTAAGTCAAAAATAGACTTCTTACACTTACATGTTGTTAATTTGGTCAAAGTTTCATTATATCCAGAATGGTATTCATGATGTAGATATCATATATGTCATATATATCCAGTACATACATGCATTTATAATATTACATAATCATTTAGAGGTAAGAAATGAAATGCACCGTTCATGGAGACGGTAAGCCGTACGTACGCATGAACGCTACTTCCATTTCTATTTCATATTTTCTGGAATTGAATCATAATTATATAAGAGTATATTATAATTCCAGTATAATAACATATATAATATCATTAACTTTATCCTTTACACATCCAACATATGGTATTAACGAATCAAATCACTTTTAGGGGGCGGTAGTCCGCACTTCCTAAAATGAAGATATCGTGTTTACCCACAATGGAAACCATAAAGGTATGCCAAAAATGAAAAAAACAGAAGCTTAAGGAAAACATAAACATATTATATATCATATATAAAAATAGTGACATCATAATGGCCACCTTTGAAGGTGTTAAATGAGTATTGAACAATCATCGTTTCGGGAGGCAGAATTTCGCCATCCACGAAAACCGTATGTTCTTTAACCATTTTATGTAGTCGTGTGAGAGTGCAGCTCAAATAAATCTTATAACAACATCCTAGTATATTTAAGATACTGGTGTTGTTACAAAATAAGTAAATAAAAAGAGTTTAGGGGGTTGAAGAAGCAAAATAAAACAAATGAACATGAGAGAATGAATTACCTTTAAAAGTGTAACTCCTTTTGATTTGAGCCTAAAGGCTTCCTCTGAAAGGATTCTGCCCAAAGGGAATCCTCTAGGATGAGGAGAGGGATGTGGAGAGAGTAAATGGGCAGGTTTTGGCCGAGCCAAAGGCTTGAGGAGTGTGTGAAATGAGGTAGAGGTGGGGGCCTTTTATAAGAGGAGAGGAGGGGCACTTTTGGAAGGTAAAGAAATATTACTTTATTTGAAAATGTGTTTCGGTTTCAAAAGGTCACACATTGATATAATTCGTGGATAAGGTGATAAGGGTTCGAAATCCACTCATCCAATTGGTTTTGGCCATGTGTAGTTCATAGATTTTACATTATCTTTCCATTTTATTTAAATCGTCAAATAATGATTTCATCGCTGCATCATTATTATGTCATAAATAATTTAATTTATTTAATGTATAAAAATCATAAAAAAAATACTATGATATAGGAAATCTTTTTAGATTTCCAATTACTATTTATAATCAAAATTTGGACTTGTATAACCCCACTTAAAAATTGTTTTCGTAAAACATATTATGTTTGTGTCAGTTTCACTTTAACATTAAATAAAAAGTAATTTATGTCATTCCCCACCAAAAGTGGATCCATGGGGTCCCCAAGTTGACCCATGGCATGTCATGGTCGGCCATGACACAACCAATGAGGTTGGGACATGTGTCTAGGTCATTTCATTTTATTAAAGTATTATTTATACCTTAAACTCCCCTAATTACCACTAATCGTGATTAAGAACTTAATAAGTTACTATTCACCAAAAAATTATTATAATCTCATTGAACCACATTTTACATACTAATGACAACCATGTATGTCGGATTTTCAAAATTCAGTACACATTAGTGGTAAACTTTCATTTAACTGAAAAATCAGTTCGCTTGATTACCACTTAGTGGTTTCACTATTCATCAAAAATTGAAGTTTTTCAGAAAATTACCAAAAAATCACCCGAAGCTATATTTGATATTCCGAATTCAAAAATGAAGTCTATTTTACAAAATTCAAATCATATAAGTCACATTATTTAATTTAATAATTAATTCCTGCTGCCAGAGCAAATAGCGTGTTTTTATGAAACAATAAGTATCAAAAGATTGACACCAGTTTAAGTCTAATTTCAAAGTGAAATTGATTCCAATGACCACCATTGGATAAAATGGTAAAAATATATTCTAAATTAACTTCAAAACCAATTCAAAACATAATCTAATCATATAAATAAATCAGATTAAAAAGCAGTTTTGATGTAAAATGCAGTATTTTTCACTATTCATTAAAAAATGAACATTGTCAGAAAAATACCAAAAATTCACACAAAGTAAATTTTGATGTCCCAATCATAAAGAATAAGTTTATTTGACAAACATAGTTTATAAAATTGTCAAAATATAGATTCAAAAAGGGTTTCCCATCATAAGGCACTAAAACAATCTTTTAAGAATATTAGTGTATTCCATGCATAAGATTGTATTTATTTTCATTTTAAGCCTCTATAACACTATCTTAATCATTATTAGACATAGATAAAAATATCTATTATTCATTACTTACTTGGGATGTTACATCCTTCCCCCCTTTAGAAAATTGCGTCCCCACAATTTATTTACTTATCGAATAAATGGGGGTACTTATCCCTCATTGCATTTTCAGATTCCCATGTTGCCTCTTCAATCATGTGGGTTTTTCACAAAACCTTTACCTGATGAATGACCTTATTCCGTAACACTTGCTCCATGTGGTCAAGAATCTGGACCGGTTGTTCCTCATAAGATAGGTTCTCTTCCAGCTGAACTACCTCTAGACTCAAAACATGAGATGGATCTGGCATATACTTTCTCAACATCGAAACGTGAAAAACATTGTGTACCTGAGATAAGCGCGGAGGTAAAGACACTCGGTATGAAACTGATCCAACTCTCTCTAGAATTTCATATGGTCCAATGAACCTTGGACTCAACTTTGTTTTCTTACCAAATCTCATCACATTTTTCCAAGGAGAAACCTTGAGAAAAACATGATCACCTACCTCGAAAGATAGATCCTTCCTCCGGTTATCCGCATAACTCTTCTGCCTGCTCTGAGCTGTTCTCATGTGTTTCTGAATCAGCTGAACTTTTTCTGCCATCTCTTCTACCAATTCTGGTCCCATCAACTTTCTTTCACCCACTTCATCCCAGAAAGCTAGAGTTCAACACCGCTTCCCATATAATGCCTGAAATGGTGCCATATGTATACTAGAATGAAAACTGTTATTATATGAAAACTCAACCAAAGAAAGATGTTGGTCCCAACTTCCCTGATAATCCATAGAACAAGCTCATAGCATATCCTCCAATGTCTGAATTGTTCGTTCTGACTGCCCATCTGATTGAGGATGAAAAGCTGTACTAAAATTTAATTCAGTACCCAACGACTTCTGAAGGCCTTTCCAAAAGTTAGAAGTAAACCTGGGATCATGATCCGATACAATGGAGAGAGGAACTCCATGTAACCTGACTATCTCTTTAAGATACAAACGGGAAAGTTGATCAAGAGAGAAAGTATCTCGTATAGCAAGGAAATGAGCAGATTTGGTCAAGTGATCAACAATAACCCAGATTGCATTATTACCTCGAGATGTCTTCGGTAATCCAACAACAAAGTCCATGGATATATTCTCCCATTTCCACTCTGGCACTGGTAAAGGCTGAATCATCCCTTTCGGTAACTGTCGCTCTGCTTTAACCTGCGGACAAGTCAAACTCTTCAGAGTAAAATCAGCAATATCTCTTTTCATTCCATCCCATCAGTAATACTCCCGCAGATCTCTATACATCTTAGTACTGCCCGGATGAACTGAAAACGGAGAACTATGAGATTCACATAACAACTCTCTCTTCAACTATTAATCACAAGGCACACACAATCTCTTCCCAAATCTCAAAACATAATCATTATCAATGTTGAATTCAGGCAACTTACCTTTCTGAACCAGCTCTACCTTTTTCTACAACTCACTATCTTGCTTCTGTGCTTGCTTGATTCTATCTGATAGAGATGATCTCACTGATACCTGAAACAAAACAGAAGGACTTCCTGCACCAACAACTTCTATGCCAAAGTTCATCAAATCCTTAACCAAAGGATCACGTTCCAAACGCAACATTGTTAATGAAGCATTACTTTTTTGACTCAAAGCATCAGCCACTTTATTTGCTTTTCCCGGATGGTAATGAATTGTAAAATCATAATCCTTGATTAATTCCAGCCATCTCCTTTGTCTCATGTTTAACTCTTTCTGAGTGAATATATACTTTAAACTTTTGTGATCGGTATATATTTCACACTTTACTCCATACAAATGATGCCTCCAAATTTTTAAAGCAAAAACAACAGCAGCTAATTCCAAATCATGTGTAGGGTAATTTACCTCATGAGTTTTCAACTGTCGTGAAGCATAAGCAATTACCTGATCATTCTGCATTAGGATGCAACCAAGTCCTTTCAATGAAGCATCACTGTATATAATAAACTCACCATTCCTGGAAGGTAGTGCCAAAACTAGAGCATTCACCAATCTTCTTTTCAATTCCTGAAAACAATCATCACATTTTTTTGTCCAGATAAACTTAACACCCTTCCAAGTTAGCTTAGTCATTGGACTAGATAACCGTGAAAAATTTCTAACAAACCTTCGGTAATAGCCCGCCAAACCAAGGAAGCTACGAAGATCGGTTACATTTGTGGGTCTTGGCCATTCTTCCACAACTTTTGTTTTTGCAGGATCAACAGTTATTCCATCTTTAGAAACAATGTGACCAAGGAAAGAAATTTGTTGCAACCAAAACTCACACTTGCTGAATTTCCCATACAGTTTCTTTTCTTTTAAGGTTTTCAAGATAACCCTTAAATGTTTTTCATGCTCCTCTTTACTTTTAGAAAACACCAAAATATCATCAATGAAAACCACCACAAAGTTATCCAAGAACTCATGGAAAATTCTATTCATGAAGTCCATGAATACAGCAGGTGCATTGGTTAGCCCAAAAGGCATTACTACAAATTCATAATGGCCATATCTCGTACGGAACGTGGTCTTCGGGATATCTTCCTCCCTTACCTTCAGTTGATGGTACCCCGATCTCAAGTCAATCTTTGAAAAAAACTGAGCTCCCTGGAGCTGATCAAACAAATCATCGATATGAGGCAAAGGATATTTGTTCTTAACAGTGATATTATTCAAGGCTCTATAATCAATGCAAAGTCTCATAGAACCATCTTTCTTTTTAACAAATAAAACAGGATCACCCCATGGTGATGTGCTAGGTCTAATGAAACCTTTCTCTAATAAATCTTGCAATTGCTCCTTCAACTCTAAAAGTTCAATTTGTGCCATTCGATAAGGGGGTTTTGAAATTGGCTTAGAATCATGAACTAAGTCAACAGTAAACTCAACTTCCCGATCTGGTATTATTCCAGGCAACTCATCAGGAAAAACATCAGGATACTCATTTACCACTGGCACATCATTAATCTGAATAGTTCCTTTATTTTCAACGACGTGTGCAAGGTAACATTCATTTCCATCATTTACAAGTTTCTCGGCCTCTTGATATGTTATCAAAAGTAAGGGTTCATTATTGTAAACAAACTGAAAGTCTTTCTGAAAAGAAACTTCTTTAGCTCTACAGTCAATCTTAGCATGGTAAATAGAGAGCCAATCCATACCCAGGATAACATCAAACTCTACTAGAGGTAGAAAAATAAGGTTTGCAAGTAGGTTCTTTCCACAGATAAGGATAGAAAGATTCTTATAAATTCTTTTTGCCTCGACACTTCCCCCAGGTGTTTTTACCAATAGTTCAGGAGTCATTTCTGGAGATGGTATTCCCATTTTACTAGAAAAGGTTTCATAGATGAAAGAATGTGTAGACCCCGAATCAAACAACACACTGGCATAATCTGAAAAAACAAACAAAGTACCTGATACAACTTCATTTGATGGCCCGACATCTGCTGAAGTAGTTGCAAAGGATTTCACCACCCCTTTCTGCTTGTAGTCTAACTGCTTCCCATCACTCAAGCTCCTTGTCGGACACTCATTTGCATAGTGACCCATCTCATTGCACTTATAACACTTCACTAACTGTAAATCAAATTTGTTCTTACCTTTACCTTGATCCTTTTCAGTGCAATCACGAGCCTTATGTCCCATCTTCCCACATCGGTAGCACTTTACAGAATTCAGAAGACATTCTCCAGCATGCCTTTTGCCACATTTATCACAAACTGGAAACTTAGTTCTCTTACCATCATACTTTTTTGAAGAATTCTTACCTTTCTCCTGCCACCTCGGTCTCTTCTTCTGCTGGTTGTTATAGAACACTTGGTCATCGGCAAACTCCATTTCCACCTTCTCAGCACATCGAACAAGCTTTTCATAACTTTTAAACTCACGAGAAGCTAATGCCCTTCGATACTTTGGCTTTAATCCTGAGTAAAAATGATTGATTTTACTATCAAGGTCCCGGATAAAATTTGGAGCATACCTTGCCAATCGAGTGAACCTTTCTTCATAGGCAGCCACTGAGTCTTCCTCTTGCCTCAATTCCAAGAATTGCTTTTCCATCCTAAGTCGAACAGCCTTAGGAAAATACTTCTCAAGAAACATACCTTTGAATTCATCCCAGTCAAGAGCATCAATCTCATCGACGTCCCTGATATTTTTAACCATAGACCACCACTGATCTGCTTCACCCTCCAAACGGTAAATAGCAAGACTAACCTTTTGATTGTCTGAACACCCCATGACATCAAAAATCTTCTCCAGTGCTTTAATACACCCTTCAGCTAGCACAGGGTCAGATGATCCTCTGAATGATGGTGGATGTTGCCTCATGAAATGTTCCACCACTAACATGTTCCTCTGCGGTTGATCTGGCTGATCTCGTGCATGGATACTACCACCATTTATAGCCTGAGTCAACTGTTCCATCACTGCAACAAACTGTTCAGTTCCAATTCCGACCATCTCAGGATGCTGATTCGGAAGGTTATTTCCTTCTGTATGCCTTCCTAGCACTGCTTCCATGTTTCCTCTGCGGAAAACCATTCTGAACAAACATGTCTTAGATGAAGCAACATGGTAATCTTCAAATTCTATATCATTTCAAAAAAAATATTTTTGGATAATCATTTAATAGAATTCTAACTCCTAAAGTCATCTAAACCGACCTCTGATACCAACTATAAGGCCCCAGCCTTAAACCTTACTTAATCTTGAGTTATTACAAGATTACACATTGAGGATCTTTTCGGGTTTAGAGTTTTAGAGAATTAGATCATAAAACATGCATTACATTCCACATATAAACAAAGTGGTTACATAAAGATAGTATTCTTCATTCCCATTAATGGAAACACATTTAAAATAAAACATGGATTATTTCTTGACACATCCTTGACTCTATCATCTTATCATGTACCTTTCCCTTGACCTGTGAAAAACATTTCAAAAACTTGGGATGAGCATAAAAACTCAGTATGGGTTATAAAAAAACATGGAAAGGAAACATGAGTTCATATAAACATAAGAATGAAATCATACTTTACCCATAAAACATAGGCACTTTAACATACCTCATAAAATCATGAATAAATCATATAAATCATAAGACATAAAGGTAACTTGAGGCATTCATAACATTCTTACGTAGGGAGTAACCCTCTTGGTTACGTTTGGAATACCCATCAAGTATATTCCCTAAAATCTCTTCGGAGAAACCTTAACGTTTCACTCCTTCGCGTTACCCAATGCATTGGAGAGCTATAACGGGCTCACCCGCCCTTAGTTTATCACGGAACCACCCGTCTTCATAATAATGCCCAAGAACCATAACATAAACGTATCACATAAAACATGCATAAAGGAAACATAACATTTCCACCATTCAATCACAAGATATCAATACCACACATTGATATAAAAATATTATGAAAACCATTTTCAATACCAAAATAAAATAAAAGTAAAACATGGTATTTATTTTTCTTTTAAAAAGAAGGTATGGCTTGTAGAGGAAGCTGAAACTCAAATAACGGTCATGACGGCGGAGAAGTCGTTGTCGCCGCATACGTACGACAAAAACATTCCCTTTTGTCGTTTAGTAAATGCTTCATATAAAAAAGATACCTTTTGAATAAACGTAAAAGTCAAAGGGGTTTATACACCGTATAAAAGAAAGTTGTGTATAAAATAAAATATGCCTCAACGAAAAGAGATTGAGACGAAGTCCCATACCTCGTATCCGACTTGACCCGACCGTTCTTTAATCTCATGAATACTAAACTTGAGTTAATCTCTACTTGCTTATGAATCTTTTTCAAGTTCATTATTCCTTTTATACCATGTTATGAACATCATGTAATCAGTTAAGTTAATAATGTTCATTTTGTCGGTATTTGGTTCTTAAGTCAAAAATAGACTTCTTACACTTACATGTTGTTAATTTGGTCAAAGTTTCATTATATCCAGAATGTTATTCATGATGTAGATATCATATATGTCATATATATCCAGTACATACATGCATTTATAATATTACATAATCATTTAGAGGTAATAAATGAAATGCACCGTTCATGGAGACGGTAAGCCGTACGTACGCATGAACGCTACTTCCATTTCTATTTCATATTTTCTGGAATGGAATCATAATTATATAAGAGTATATTATAATTCCAGTATAATAACATATATAATATCATTAACTTTATCCTTTACAAATCCCACATATGGTATTAACGAATCAAATCACTTTTAGGGGGCGGTAGTCCGCACTTCCTAAAATGAAGATATCGTGTTTACCCACAATGGAAACCACAAAGGTATGCCCAAAATGAAAAAAACAGAAGCTTAAGGAAAACATAAACATATTATATATCATATATAAAAATAGTGACATCATAATGGCCACCTTTGAAGGTTTTAAATGAGTATTGAACAATCATCGTTTCGGGAGGCAGAATTTCGCCATCCACGGAAACCGTATGTTCTTTAACCATTTGATGTAGTTGTGTGAGAGTGTAACTCAAATAAATCTTATAACAACATCCTAGTATATTGAAGATACTGGTGTTGTGACAAAATAAGTAAATAAAAAGAGTTTAGGGGGTTGGAGAAGCAAAATAAAACAAATGAACATGAGAGAATGAATTACCTTTAAAAGTGTAACTCCTTTTTATTTGAGCCTAAAGGCTTCCTTTGAAAGGATTCTTCCCAAAGGGAATCCTCTAGGATGAGGAGAGGTATGTGGAGAGAGTAAATGGGCAGGTTTTGGCCGAGCCAAAGGCTTGAGGAGTGGGTGAAATGAGGTAGAGGTGGGGGCCTTTTATAAGAGGAGAGGAGAGGCACTTTTGGAAGGTAAAGAAATATTACTTTATTTGAAAATGTGTTTCGGTTTCAAAAGGTCCCACATTGATATAATTCGTGGATAAGGTGATAAGGGTTCGAAATCCACTCATCCAATTGGTTTTGGCCATGTGTAGTTCATCGATTTTACATTATCTTTCCATTTTATTTAAATTGTCAAATAATGATGTCATCGCTGCATCATTATTATGTCATAAATAATTTAATTTATTTAATGTCTAAAAATCATAAAAAAATACTATGATATAGGAAATCGTTTTATCTTTCCAATTACTATTTATAATCAAAATTTGGACTTGTATAACCCCACTTAAAAATTGTTTTCGTAAAACATATTATGTTTGTGTCATTTTCACTTTAACATTAAATAAAAAGTAATTTATGTCATTTCCCAACAAAAGTGGATCCATGGGGTCCCCAAGTTGACCCATGGCATTTCATGGTCGGCCATGACACAACCAATGAGTTTGGGACATGTGTCTAGGTCATTTCATTTTATTAAAGTATTATTTATACCTTAAACTACCCTAATTACCACTAATCGTGATTAAGAACTTAATAAGTTACTATTCACCAAAAAATTATTATAATCTCATTGAACCACATTTTACATACTAATGACAACCATGTATGTCGGATTTTCAAAATTCAGTACACATTAGTGGTAAACTTTCATTTAACTGAAAAATCAGTTTGCTTGATTACCACTTAGTGGTTTCACTATTCATCAAAAATTGAAGTTTTTCAGAAAATTACCAAAAATTCACCCTAAGCTATATTTGATATTCCGAATTCAAAAATGAAGTCTATTTTACAAAATTCAAATCATATAAGTCACATTAATTAATTTAATAATTAATTCCCGCTGCCAGAGCAAATAGCGTGTTTTTATGAAACAATAAGTATCAAAAGATTGACACCAGTTTAAGTCTAATTTCAAAGTGAAATTGATTCCAATGACCAGCATTGGATAAAATGGTAAAAATATATTCTAATTTCACTTCAAAACCAATTCAAAACATAATCTAATCATATAAATAAATTAGATTAAAAAGTAGTTTTGATGTAAAATGCAATATTTTTCACTATTCATTAAAAAATGAACATTGTCAGAAAAATACCAAAAAATTCACACAAAGTAAATTTTGATGTCCCAATCATAAAGAATAAGTTTATTTGACAAACATAGTTTATAAAATTGTCAAAATATAGATTCAAAAAGGGTTTCCCATCATAAGGCACTAAAACAATCTTTTAAGAATATTAGTGTATTCCATGCATAAGATTTTATTTATTTTCATTTTAAGCCTCTATAACACTATCTTAATCATTATTAGACATAGATAAAAATATCTATTATTCATTACTTACTTGGGATGTTACAATATATGTTTTCAAATCTAAGTGTTCTAGGCCATATTTATGAATAATTAACAAATGAATGATATTTTATATATTTATATACATGATTGGAAATTATATCATAATAAATATTGATTAGTGTTTTATTCATCTAACTTGTTAAATATTATTAAATTTTTATAATATAATTCCTTGAAAATAATAATTTTACAAATATCCCCATCACTGAAAATAATCATAGTAATCATACTTTTATAAACAAAATATAAATCTGACAATATAACTCTATCATTTTGATATAAATTTTGATTTCTATTTTTTGAGATTTAATTTCTACAGGTGATGGAATATTAATTTTTATAATATATGTGCATAAATTAGATTTTCCAACTAAATATTAGTTATGATTTCAAAATCATATACATGGGTTTTAAGAATATAAAAAAGAAATTTAATGTGATTTATTTTACATATATTGTTACAATTTTTATAAATAATAATAAACATTTAATTCATTAATGTATTATTACATTATTATAAGTGTGATGGTATTGGAAATATTGGTATTTTTCAACTAATAACGTAAAAATTTAATGGCTTTCATAAAATACTATAAAATCATATTAATCTAATTTTTACATTGGGAATCCAAAAATTATTTTTTATATCTACTACATATTATAAAATTTCTTTATTATGTTATTAAATATGTGATATTAATAAAATTGATATCATTGAAAATAAATGATAATTTTCTTTAAAAGTAAAAAATATAAAAAAATATAAAATATATATGATAATAATTAATTATATCAAAAACTACATATTTATTTTAATCTATTTTCAAGTTACATTTCCCATCATGATCCTTTTGGGTGATCAAATGATATGATTTTCTCTTATACTTGTCATGAGAGGAAATTCTCTTGGCATAGGTCTCAGGGAAAATTTTATGAGATTGAATACACCATGAATATATTTTTATTCATATAGTAATTAGATGATTTCATATGTGTCTTGGTATATTGAAAATACTTATGAGGCTTCCTCATTCCAATGATTTGATAAATGTGTTTCATATAGGAGATAATTTCTATATGATGTCATTTCATTACATCATAGATTCCATAATATAGATACTTAATTTTATACCATCTAATATAACAACAATATTATAGTGGTTGAATTAAATTTTTACATATTATGGTTCCATTATAGTTTGGTCAAGATTTTAGAACAATCTATTAACATTATAATAATTAATGGAAAATATGTAGAGGATATTCTGGTTGTTATGGACTTTTTATAAAAATATCAGATAATGGATTCAACTAACATGGTTTAAAAATAATTAAATTATATACATTTTAATTTGAATAATAAATTTTAAATAATTTTTTCCCCTATTAAAATTTATTTTCTGTTGAATATTAAAATAGACAGGATTTTATCCCACAATAGTTGGTGGACAGTATAAATGAAAAAATGTTCTTCGAAAAATAATTCTCCAAAAACGTGTTATATCATATATGATATGGTAATAATGGATTGTCAAATATTACATGTTCAAGATTCCATATCAAATAATGTATTTGATTTTAATAAGGAGGGGTGTGATGACGATAATGATTGAGTATATATGTGTAGAAGAAGTATTTCATGGAATTTATTAAGATTTCCCAGGAAAACTACTATGAAATTGGATTTACCAATATATATCTATTGATGATTAAATAAAATAATAATTAAATTCATTTATTCTTGGAATTATTATTATACTATTCTTATGAAAATGATTTTGTGTGTAATTATGTTAAATATTTCCATAATTTCATTGAGATTTGTAAGAATATTCCATAGAGTTCTGACATCATTGAATCATTTATCTCTCTGAACACATAGATAAGATTCTTCCCGTATTTATATGAAAAATAAAATATAAGTTAATTTATTTTTATGATAATGCTAGATGATGTTAATATATTGTTTCATTGTGTTTTGATTTTTTATACTATTTTATTGGTTAAAAAATAATTTTATTATGAAAAGTGATCACGCTTACTATGCGTGTAATGACCCAATAATTCACTGTTTATTCTCCTTACAAAATTATATATGAACAGTTTTTCCCACACATGATACCAAACTAAAATGGAATACCATGATATATTTTGAATAAAAAATTTGGAAATTGAAACATATATTTTAAAGAGTTGGTATAAATTGAAGTAACCGTATAACAATATCAATAATGAATGTTATATGAAATGGAATCTATAAGTGGAATTATTCCTTTTTAATCCCATTTTTATCTTGTAATGGATGTTTAAATTATATAGGTTTTTCAAGGCCATACCCAATCGAAACAAGAGATCTTTTCAGTTTGTAAAAATTATATCTCGCATAATTCCATGCAAGTGGGAATATCCAAAAGATCTATGTTAGGTGAACCACCACCGGAAATACCATCCCTAACTCATCTGATTATTACGTCTTATTCAGAGATTATAATTGTTTATATAATTAGGATGTTGGATTATATCAACATGTAATGAAATATTTATATTTATTGATGTATCATTATTCTTTCCTTTTTATAATGGTCATTTTATTTAATTTCATTTTATTCCTAAGAAATGTATTTTCTATAAATTAGAATTTTATTTTGAGAAACTATGTGTAAAATAAATTAATAATAAAAATATATATTTAGTTTATAAACAAGAATTTAAAAAATAGAAATTTTTTTATTTTATATGATGATAAATAGTTATTATACCGAATGGAATTTATCCAATATTTTTACTATTAAATTATATATTTTAAAAAATTAAATTTTTTCAATTTAAGGATGTGGATTTGAAAAATCAAAATTCATTTTTTGATTTATCATGATAACATTTTATAAGATTATTTTATTTATCCTTCTAAAAGAATTATTTTTAGATGAATATTGAAAAATACTATACCTACAAATAACATGATTTTGTAATCATATTAAAATATTATTCTGAATTTGAAATCCTTGAATCTTTTCTCAAAGAAAAAATACATATTTTATAAGTGAATTTATAGTTGTAAATATATTGGTTTTAATTTAAAAACTATTGGTTTTAATTTAAAAAAAATTAATTTAAAAACCCATATTTTACATGATAGATCATAAGTTATTTTTTTCATGTAATTGTTTTTAATACATTAAACATTTAATTATTTAAAATAAGAAATTATAACTTTTGTAAAATTATTATAATGAAATCTATCTATAAATTGTAATCATTATGAATAAATTATATAACAAGTAATGATGTTTTCATTCATAGAGGATATATTATATTTGTTAAAACTTGTTACCTCAGTAAAAATAAAAAGGTTCAAAATTGGATTAACCAAGAGGTAAATCAAAGAAAAATGTATAAAACATGTATCAGAATGTGTTTCAGAGAAATTTATGAACATCATCACTCTACCTCTCTGTTTTTTCAAAAATTTTGATCTATATTTAAAGAGTGTGACCTACCATAATTGATTTTCTTTGGTTTTTTCAAAAAAAAATATTCATGTATATTTATAAAAGGGGAACGTCTATACACACTATCCCTCACACCACATGCCACATATTCAAGACACAAAATTGAAAAAATGTCAATTAATCAATACTAGAAACCTTATATAGGTTTTAGACTTTTCAAAATACCATTTCTTAAAGGTTTAACCACCCTAGTAAAAGGAGGTAGTCCAATATGTGAGATATAAATTTCAAACCACTCCATTCTAAATTCCATTTAGTTATAAGAAATTATTATTCCTCAAATTCCATTACACCAAATTAAATTGATAATATCAGAATCATTATAATAATATTTATTATTATAATGATGATATTATAATTGACCACCTATCCCATGTAGTTATATGGGTTTTGATCTATATGAAATTAGAATATATTCATGAATATTTCCAAATCTAGGCACTGAGTTATCTTGGAAATCTGATGCCTAGAGTGAATCAACAATGTGATTTTAAAAATAGTAAATATTATTGTATCTACGTGTAGTTTTTATTGAAAAAATTAAAAACTCCATAATGGAGACGAGTCTACAGTTGAGTATCTAATTTTGGGTTTACCCAAGGCAAGACACAATGTAGTCTTCTCTTGGTTTTTTGGATTGAGGGTAGTTGACGGGATGGTTTATGATGGAATAATTAATTAAATGTGAAAATAATTATTTAATTTAAAACCCAAAAAAAATTACCCCTCTCTTTTCATGTCGGTGTGACCAAACCCAAGGAGATATGATCCTCTCTTTTTCATCTCTTCCCTCTAGAAACAAATGAACTGACACTGAATCCATGTAATGAGGTGTCACCAACCCTAGTTTTTTAAGTATATTTTGATTAGATCATGAACTAGAATGATCTGGGCACCGTTCTTCAGCAGAATCATCAGCGTTTCTCCCTCTAGTTTGGTGGTTTTGTTTTTTAGTTATGATACAAATTTTTTGATTTATTTTATGTTCTTATATCCCAATCACAATTTATATTGATCCTTGCTAGGTAGATCTATGGTTTTAGGTTGAACCATGGAGAATCGGGCATTTTATTTGATGATTCCCTACTAGAGTTACTGACTACACAACATGTAGTCCGGTGACACGTGTCATGTATCACTACATATTTAAGGAATATGATTTTTGGGGACAAAATACTATGTATCGGGGTTACACCACATATAGTACCACAATCCTTTTGTATTTGGCACATGGTATGAGAAGCGGTGTGAAAACACATGGTCGTGTACTAACACACGACACAAGTACACCTACACTGGTTAAACTACACTTAAAGGGGATAGTTGAGAGGGTAAATCCATGTACTACCTATACGTTTCATTTACACATACATGGATTGGAAAACCATGTAGACCAGATATAATTCAATGATTTTGGGTTGTATCGCACATCATGTGTTCCCCAATGCACTCCATGTATTACTAGGTGATCTCATTGATATCTTACTCCTTCCGCATCCAGGAAATATATTCAGGATTGTGAGTATCCTATCCTAAATATTTTCCATAAATAATGTGATGGAGTCCTCTATTTCACTCTACAAGATATGATGTGTTGTTTTTTTATCATGAAACTTGTGTAATGGTGCAAAAATTTGTTAGTGATCGGGGTAAATCACCGACTCATCGGGGTTGGAACCCATCCCTTATTATTTAGTATTTGGGTCCTTATAACTCTTTAGACTGGTAAGGTGGTGATAATCTTTTCTAATAGGTTGTGGGTACCCTAATTGTGGTGGTGTTACTACATGAAGCATGATAAACATGACACTCCTCTTAAGGGAGCTTGACTAATGATAGAGATCAGTGTCGTTCATGAAGAGAGACATTGGGACTGGTACTCTCCTACGAAATCAGGGTGAATGCTTCCATGAAGTCAATGTTTTTGAAGATATGGGACTCCCCACATCGTGGATGCATTTTCCTTTAGCTTTGGGTTGTTATTTGGGATGATACATGGTTTGGAATATCCTTGGACTCATATGGAATGAGAACAATTTCTCTACATAGATAGTTCTTTGTGAAGCGACTTCAAAAACATATGGGTGATTCAGTTCCTCCCATGTTAGATAGTATCAAGTTGTAGTGATTAACTTCTATAGAATTTTGTTTTTATGGTAGAAACATGGAATTTTTGCATCATCGAAGGACGTTAAAAACAATTGGTACTCCCCTAACGGTTAATGGTGTGGGTTCCCTATATCAGTTGTAATGTTAGATAGTGATCACTATCATTCTAGGGTGTGGACCCTTCATACTTGTTGGCCATGTAATTTAGAAAATCCCATGTTGGACTAAAGTATGTTTCTTATATCCATTGGTTCATTACTCCCTTATCATTCTATGGTGCGAGTCTTCCGTTTGGGTGGTATAAGTCGAGTATGTACTCCCATATAGTTTTAGGGTGTGGTTTATATATCCTGGGATTTGTATTTCCCAAATCATTATAGGGTGAGGATCCCCCTAATGTGTTATTCCTGAAGAGTCGATATTGCCATGTCGTACTAGTGACTGAGTCCTCTAGCCTATGGTTGGTCCTCCCCCATTATATTAGGATGTAGGCCCCCATACTAAATGAGATTCCATGGTTGGTGCTCTCCTATCGTACCAGCGTTAGGGTTATCTATCCATAGAGTGGTACTCTTATTCCAGGTTAGGGTACATGTCCTCAATCTACGTGGTAAATACTCCCCTATCATATCGGGGTGTGGTTCCATCATTCTCTGAGTGGTACCCCTATCTACAGGTTAGAGTGAGAAGGTGGTCCTCCATTGGATTTGGAGCTCCCTCAACTTTTGAGGATTGTTCTGAGGAGTGGGCCCCTCTACATGATATGTGTGATATGTGGTTAGGACTAAGTTTACCCTCAACGGACCACAGTGCAGGCCCCACAAAACATGATTCAAAGAGGTTATATGGGTTCGTTTGGAGATAATACTCTCTCAAATACATGTTATATGTCATGTGTGGGTCCATTCTTCCCTCTCATAGAGAATATGCACACAGTGGATGGGTTAAAGTAGTTATCCCACAACTACAGTGAAGTGGTTAGGATATGGTCTCTCAACATGGTTTCTTTAGACTTGTGTAGGGTGAAGGTTAGTAAATACATAATCTCTAGTGATGGGAACTACAATTAATTTGTATATGTTATACCTAATGTAAGATGTTCTCTTGAATGTACCATTATAAATGGTAGAGATTTTTCTGATTATGTGTATCTCTTAGATAGCTTCCATATGGGATGGATGATCACATTAAGGGTGTTTTCATATTTTATGTTACCTTTATGTCATTTATTATAATTCTATTTCATTATATGAGGGTGGAACCCCATGAAACATGATGTCTCATATTAGTATATCTAGGTAATTTTTCGATCTCGTTTGGTGTTGTCACATTCTGGGGTGACACCCCTTGAAGACTGAGTATACATACAAAATACTATTACCACATCTTACATTTGCTTGCACTCCATCCATGGGAGGTGAATATTCATGGGGTATGACAAATGATTTCCATGTTTTTAATATCATGGTTGAATGATTTCACTCTCTTAATAAGGTGTCTAATTCACGATGTGTAATTCCTTTACATACATTATTGTGCCCCTTGTGTTTTGATGGGTTTACTTATTAATGGAATGTGTGATGAGATAGGGTTTTCATTACTATTTTATTTGGGATTCTTTTGTATTAGCTATCTAGCCATGTATAGTAGAGGATAATTTGAGATGGATTTTATCTCTCAACGGGGTTCTGTATGGATACATCTAGTGGAATGTCTCCATTCAGTTGCTCCCTTTTCTTTTGGGGTTTGGGTTCCTACTGATTACTTTTATACTCACCCCTTTCTGGGCCTTAGAACACATTTTCTTTGTCTTTTGAATACCCCATTCCATTAAAAAATTGTCCATGGAGGACCCAAGGAAAACATAGCATAGTGAGATAGATATATTTAGGTGTTTACCAGAGTTAGACCATGGATCATTCTTGAATATAATTTTGACAATGATTCCCTCATTCTGAGAAGGTCATATGATTTTATCTTTTTCTTTTAGTGGGTGTTTTTCACCTTTTTAATTCAGTTCTTATGTTGTAATCTGGTTTGGGATAGATGTATTCACGCATTTTTATTTAAATTTTTTTTATATTTTCACTATTTCATTGGGTTGTTTGGGAGTTTGCGTGCATATATTTCCCTTAAGAAAATTCCTCCCTCCATTTAGTAATTCCTTTAGCACATATAACCAAACTCTATCTTATTGAGGCAGTCATGGTGTAGTTTTTTCTCAAGACATGTCATTAGTATGGTCATGATAGAGTGGTATCAAAGGAAGATAATTCCTTGGGAAGTTATTTTTACTATTATCATTAAAAGGATTAGTTTGTATTTCATAGCGAACGAGATAAGATGTTTCATGTTTGGTTCCTGATGAAGAGGATCCATTATTGGTGTAATGGAAAATTTATTTATTCCCTTGGACACTAAAAACCATATTTTGGACTTGGGGCATTGTGGCACTACTCGTAGGGGATATAATGGAACATGAAAAATATATTACTGGGTTTTTAGGTTTTCCAGTCATTCTTGAGTCAGATTCTCATATATTCTCTATAACCATTGTCCATATTGATTCTATTTTATTATCCCATTATAATGATATCGAAATAGGATTCTATGATGTGATCATGATGATGATCCACCTAGTGATAAGGATTCAGTGCAAGGAACTAGTTCGAGGGAAATACCTCTGGGTGGTTAGCCAGATGGACCATGGTGCTTCGTGATTTCCCACAAGTTGCAGCTGAGGAGTCATATTCGTATTTATTTCATGATGTTGGATTGGTAGATGTTAGATGTAAGAGTGGATTGTACGTTTTGTTTTCCATGAGTGTATTCTTGGAAGTATCATGGGAATGTTGGGTAAGATCATTGAAATGGGAATCCCAATGTGGTGCTCAGTTTATTTTCCATGTGCCTATCATTTTTATTTTGAATGAAAAAATATTTAAAGGTGGTTATAATTTAGATACCTGGGTTTTTTCATATAAGACAGTGGATGATTTCCAAGAATATTTCCAATACAAGGAATTTAGTCAACATAGGAATATAGTGCCTAGAGAGCCTTTGAGCGGTGATTTAAAAAAATTAATATATTTTTTTCCACAATTGTGATATTTCTCTGGAAAAGAATAATAACTCCCAAATGGTGTCTCAGATCAGATTTCTAATTTCGTGGTTGATTTTGGAATGTCATGTTAACCCTCAACATGGAAGAAAATTGTTAGTGCTGGGTGTTTTTTATGGAGGCGAATGGGTGGGTAGAATTATGGTGGAATAATTTATTAAATGAGAATTCATTTAATTAATTAAAATCCTAATCGTAATCACCCCTCCCATTTCACATTGTTGTGACCAAAACGAATGAGATAAACACCTATCATTATCCTCTCCTCTCAATGGTGATGAATGAACCAATGATGAATCGATATAATGTGGGGCCACAATTCCATGATTCATAAAAAAAATAATCATCATATCAAGAAACATAATGATATGGGAACCATTTTATTACTGAATCTTCATTGTTTCCTCATCGAGGAATGAGTGTCAGATTTTTAGTCACAATTACATTGGTTTTTCTTTTTTTTATGTTATAGAGAAATATGAAATTGTTTTTGATACCTATGAGGTAGATATGTGGATTTTGGGTCAAAATAAGGTGAATAATGTGTTTTTACAAGTGATTCTAGAATGGAATTACTAAATAAATGGCATGTATTCTAGTGACACATGCCATGTTTCCCTTATTATTTCTGTAATATGATCTTTTTACACTATACACCATGTACCAAGGATACATGCCATGTAGTAAGACAATCCATTTTGTTATGGGATATGTATTTGGAATCTGTGTGAAAATCCATTGGCTATGTACTAACACACAACCCAAGAACATGTACATGGGGTCCAGTAAATGGAAATGGGGTCTGGTACATGGACATGAGGTTTGGTATACGGACATGGGTTAAACTACATGGCCAGGGGGATTGATGAAGAGGTACACACCATGTTATACCTATACATGTAGTGTAACCCTACATGGGTTGGAAAACAATGTAGAAAATATTCGTGACCAGGTTCTCTGGTCGGCTCAAATTTCATGTGTTCCCCAATGCACATCATTTATTCTTAAGAGGTCTCCTTGAGATCATAGTCCATACATATCTCCTTCTCTAGGAATCGAATTTTGGCTTTATATTAGACAATACTAAGTGTGTTTCCATTTAGAAAAATATGGGGCCCTTTATTCTAACCTATGATATAAGAGGATACATGTTTGAATCGTGTATCTTCTGTAATGTAGTAAATATGTGGTAGCAATCTGGTTGAATCTATGGGTTAATAATGGGGTCGGTACCATTCCATTCAGCATGGGGATGTGGGTCACCTAGACTATTCATACTAGTAAGTTGGTGATCCTCTGTTGGAATAGGGTCTGGGTCCCCTACCCATGGAGGTGTAACTACATCAAGTATTATATGTGTGATGATCCTCATAGATTATCATGAGTGTTGTAGTAGATCATGTGGTTCTTTAAGAGAGATGCTAGGACTAGTACTCCATAAAGGAATCTAGGAACTAGTTTCCCTAAACACATTTATTTGTTAGAGAATATACTCCCCACATCATGTGATAATGTTATTTTACCTTTGGGTAGTTATATGGGATGAGATATGGTTTATAATGGACTTGGAATAATTAGTGGGAGGAACAACTTCCTCACCATGATTCGTCTTTATGACGTGACCTAAAAATGTGTGGGTGTGTCAATCCCACCCATAGTGAATAATATAAAAGTGTGGTCATTAAGATATTTGGACTTTTGTGTTCTGGGTAGACGATTGGGATGTTGGGAATCGTCGATGGAATTTTGGAATTATTTGTACTCTCATAAGGGTTTAGGACACATGTTCTTCATATCGTTAACAAAGTGGGACAGTGCACCCATGTCATTCCATTGCATGATCACTCTATACATGTTGAAGATATGGAGTAGGAACTCCCTTGTTGGACTATGGTACATGTCCTCTATCAATGCAGTTAGTACTCCCCTATTATACATGGGATTTATTTCTCTATACGTGACATATCAGTAGAGTGGGTACTCCCCTACCATGTTAGGGTCCATGTCCTCTATCTTTAGAGTTAAAACTCCCATATTGTTCTCAGATATCGATCCTCCATACATGCTGTTATGGAAGAGTCGATACCCCCTGTCATTCTATGGAGCAGTTCCTCTAGCCTAGGGTTGGTACTCCACGGTCATATCTTGGTACAAGTCCCCCTTAGTAATCTAGTTGGTAGGGTCGATACTCCCCTATTTCACCCAGGTGTGGGTCCTCTAGCCATAGAGCGGTACACCTGCAACTTGTTAGGGGGAAGGTCATCAATCTATGGAGTCGGTACTCCTCTATCGTATTAGGGTGTGGGTCCTCAATTCTCTGAGTGGTACTCACCTATATCTGAGTTACTACCAGGATTAGTTCCTCCCTTAGAGTTGGAGTTCCCTAAAATTTTGAGGATAGTCGTAAAGAGAGGTCCCCTCCACTTGATATGCATGATACATGGTGAATATTTAGTTATCCCTCGACTGACCAAGTTGTGGGACCCTATAAAGAAGAGCGAAAAAAGTTTCCTAAGTTATTTATGAACTAGTACTCCCTAAACAGTATGGAAATGGAGAGGTGTTGGTCCCACCATTCCCTATCATAGATAATATTTATGTGGTTCAAGGTTTAGAGAAATGGTCCCTAAACTATAGGGTAGGGTGAGGATCAAGCCTCTCCACATTGCTTATTTATCCTTGTATAGGGTGCTAGTTAGCAAAGGGAAAAAATATTATATTGAGAACTAGAGCTATTATATTTATTTTTTTCTTGGTAAAGCATGTTCCCTCAAAAATACCATTAGGAATGATCGAACTATTCCCGATAGATTATATCTCTCAGATGAGTCCCATCAGGGATATGTGTGATCATGAAGTATGTACTCCAATTTTATGTTACCTTTATAGCATTTGGAATAATCGCATCCCTACCCATGAGGTTGGAACCTCATGAGACATAGAGTCTTATAGGAGTATATCTGGATGATTTTTGGGAGACCATTACATGTTGTCACATTCTTGGTTGAAAACCCTTGAGGATTGGATATATATAAAACTTTTCTGTAGAACCTTAAATTTTTTACACTCCTTACATGTCAGGTTAAGACACATGGGGTATGACACATTCTTTACATGTTTATATTCTCATTTTTGGATGAAGTCAATATCCTTATAATGGAGATGAACGCTTGATGTGTAGTTCATCTACTCACAATGATGAGCCCCCTTTTCTTGCATGAGTTTACTTATTACTGAGATGTGCTACAGGATGGGATTTTCAATAATGATTATTGTGATTCTTTTGACATAGTTTACAAGTCATTTATAGCCATGGATGGTTCGAGATGGAGTTTCTTTCTCGATGGGGTTACATCTGTCATGGTTGAGTGGGTTGTCACCTTTTAGGAACTCCTTTTTATTTTCTATTTTTGTGGAGCGTAATGAATATTTTTACACTCTCCCAAACATGGTAATGTAATGTAATTGTTTTGTGTATAATTTAGGCCTATGATGTTCAAAAAAGTATATAGAGGACCCGAGGCAAGTAGAACGTTGTGAGAAAGGCAGATAGATGTGTTTTCCAAATATGTGTGCAGGAGCTTTCCAGCAGTATCTTTTGATAATGATCTACTACTTATGAATGTGTTATATAATTTTATAGTTTTCTTTTGGTGGGTTCTTTTTTTCGTTTTCACTTTATTACATCTATTATAATAAGGTTTGGTATAAATATATGTATGTATTTTATAGATTTTTATATATATGCTCTTTTTGATGGAGGATTTTTTGGGTGTGTGTATAGGTAATTTAGGCAATGGCCTCATAGAGTTTAGTTGTGAATTAGACACTAGTAACCTATGGAGGATGGTTGGTGTAGTTTTGGAACAATCACCATCATGGACCAAGTCATGAAATTCCTTTTCCATTATGAGAAATTAAAACATGAAACATGAATATGTGCACACTACAACCTCTATGAAGAAACATTTTTTATTTTCCTTTACTACATATCTTGTCTAGTATAAAAGGGGGATTAAATAGATATATCTGATATATATAAAAACATATCATACTTAACTTCATGAAATTATAATCTATTTTACTTTTTTATTCCTCTATTTGAAAAAGTAATTCATTATACATGCATACACACAGACTACCGCAACCATGGAATGAGGAATTCTATTTTTCAGTACCTATATAATGGATTGTTTTAGTTTACATTTTATAGAAATAAATGAAATATATACATATTATATATATCATGAATATAGTTCCTTATTGATTAAAAATATTGATTGTTAAAATTCAATCGATCTATATTGGGAAAATAACATGTAACTAGTTCATTATAGATTTTTTTTCTTGAAATGTTACTAGAACACTGATGTAATTGAATTATATCATTATAAATCATTATAATAATCAATTATATTTTCATAAATGGATTTTTAATGATCAAAATTTGATAAATAATGATGACCTGATGTCATTTTAAAAACCTAGTTCAAAATAATCATGATTATTAACAGCTTATGTTGAAAAGATATTATAAAAATATAATATATAAAAACCATTTTAGTAGTACATAATATAAATAATAATGTATATGACATTGTTTATAAATAAGATATATAGATGATTTTATTTATTATATTGTTTCTTAAATCACTTCTATTGGAATAAAGGGAATATGTAAGAGAACTGGTAACTTGAACTCATATCTTTGATTAATATAATAACTTACTAAACATTATTCATTCTAGAGGATCCATTTGGAATGATGTTTTACCATTTTTTTGAGGGAAAATTTTATTTTCCCCCCATTTTTTCATTTAAGGGATCCTAATTGGCATCCAAGAGTCCCGAGATCGAATCCATGAAGAAGAGAATTCATGGTGTACTCTAGTAGTATTGTATATGGTACTATAGTTGCATTGTAGCAGGTATTGTTCAGTACTATAGCAGTCAAAACGATTCACCCGATTTGGGACTTCGGGCCTTCGGATTGGGACTCTAGGTCTCAGTTCCTTCAGTTCAACAATTTCCAACAGGCCTTAGGGCCATCAGGGCTCAAGTCCATTAGGACATAGAGACCGTTGAGTATCCTAGTTCACACAGAGTATTCCCTAGAAGTGGAAGAAAGTAAATTGTATATGTCACTGGAGTAGAGATAACCATGTTGGATGAATTTGAGGGTATTCCAACCGCCTTCGGGACTAGGAACCATGCAATCATTGCACAAGACAATTCTATATGAATTGTAATTCAAGGTGGGGTGTTCGGTGAACAATGATGCCAAAGCTGGGGATGGGAATCTCTAGTGGTTTGGACCTAATTATCATGTAATTAGCATAGTATTCCTTTGGGCCTTTCGCACATGTATATGGCCTTCGGGTCGTGTTGGGATTTGTGACTTGGGCCTACAGGTCAGGTAAGGGTTTCCCTTCAACCCTTACCAAGGGGTTTATCCATAAAAAAAATTAAAAGAAGGCCTTTTATCCATTCAGTCATAAATTAATACACAATGTTTTTTTATTGATTTTTTCATAATATAGTTTTATTTTCCCTCTCTATCATCAATGTGACCTATATCTAATGTAATTATGCTTCATGTATTAACAAAAAATGTTCTTTTATTATGTGATTAATTGGGGTGATCATGTTTTTGGTGTCAAACATATAACATCATTATTATTTATTATTTCATTTTGATGCATTATGAAAAACATTTATATCATTGATTTCATTATGAAAAGATAATTCTATCATTTATGATAAATTCCAATTCCAATTTTTCACATGTTTTCTTTATGAAAAGAAATTGAATTCTATGTGAATGTTTTATTAAACCAATTTAATTTCAATGTTTTTTTTATCAAAATTGAATTATTTATAATTTGATGATTTATAAATAAAAGTTTATTTACATTCAATTTAATTTAATGAAAAATGATATATTTTTAAATGGAACACGTGATTATGGATGAATGAAATTTTGGGATCTATTATTCCCTCAAAGGAATTTTTTAAAAGTTTATATCTCATAAGATAAGTATTCAGGTGTCTAATTTAGTTTTTCATTGTGACATTCCAGACACAATTCACTCTTATGTAACAAATTGTAGTTGGCTATATGGCCTTAAATTTGCCTCCCCACAGGATAGAGTCTACCGACTAGCACCGAGGTATTAAGGTGTGATAGTTTGGAGACGATTATATATAGTCAGAGTGGATCAAAGTGATTATATAACATAATTAATAGAAATCCTAATAATAATATACAATGTGACTGGAGATACATGGATATGTATCTAAGTAGATAATAATAATCACCGAAGTGTTAATTTTATTATAAACGAAAGGAGTATGTCATGTCTGTACAAAAAAAAAACTTGTATACACAGAAACATGAAGATAATAAAATACATTATATAAATCATAAGAAAAAATATAATATAATATCCAAGAATATAAAGCTTTGGACCGACTATCGTCTACAATGATCTCATCTTAAAGCCTGAAAGATAGGTGTCTAAATCGGGATACTTCTATTTTTTCACACTTGTGATCATATAATTTTCCCAATTAAAAATGTTATCCTTGATAGGCTATGAGAAAAATCTCAATAATACACCACTAATTATGGTTATACAAATCCAGTTTTGAATATTAAATATATAATGTGAATTAATGTCACAAGTAATGTATTGAATAATAAAAAATATCATATCTAACACTACCTCAGCTAGTTTCTATGATCATGTAATTGTATAGATATATAATCATGGATAATTTTATAATAAAGAAATAATATGTAGAGGTGTATGAAATATTATAAAAAGAAATAATAACCACAGATTTTCTACAATGTAACAAAGGCATCCTCGATCATAGGGGTCGAGCCAACTCAAAGTGGTAAGTCATGCATCATGGGTATAAGTGGTATTTGTTTAATAGAATGGGGAAACCCTAAGGAATTACATGATAAAAGATTCTAACCATTTACATGGAGCTCATCCATAGTAATCATGAGGTAAACATGACTGGGCCAAATGGGGTGAATCCATATTGCCGCATGTCCGAATACATCAACCTGAATCCAAGGAGTGTAAACAAGAAATTATAATACCTAAAAAATATTGAACTAATTCATTAATACAATGTAAGGGAATTCTCATAATAATAAAAGGACTATATTCCATTGTGGGTACCTCTCACAAAAATCAACTTAATGAATTAGAATGACATTATCTTAGTGCTCAGGAAATTCTCTCTTAAATTATAGGCAATATCATGTACTACCATTACTCTAAATTTGAAAAAGGTCCCAAATTATTTGGTACCTTATAAATATTAAATATATATACATATTACATCATAGAAAATTTAATACTTATAGAAATTTCATTTTCCCTTGGTTCATTCCATTTCCTTTCATCATATGTGACATGGTGAATAAAGTAAATGAAACCATATATCAAATAAATTGTAAATTATAATTACAAGAGTTGTTTATCGCTATAATTTACATTTAATAAATTAATTACTTATCTATCAAGATAAAATACATACCCTACCACATGACAAGTCATGTGTGCACAGATGATGTATCATCTAATTACAATATTGGTAACTACGGAAATAACAAGGAGCACAACCTATGCTGGGTGGTTTGTGGTGATTTTTCAACCTCTAATAGCATTGAAAGGTTCATTTGGGCCTCAAAATACAATTTGGAAAATTTATTATAAGGTCATACGAATTTTTAAATTAAATACCTGGTGAAACCAATGTGATCAGAATAATTAATGTTTATAAAAAGATCAAATTTTAGGGAAATGTCTGAGAACACATAAAATAGGTATGTAGTAGATACCTCTTCCATTATCATCCGTTAGTTTGTAATGAATTTTTAGAAAATAGAAGAATACATGAAACCCCTAAATGGGTGATGAGATATTGAACCAAAATAGTGATATCTATAGAAACAAAAACAAAAAAAATGGCATAAGGATTTGACATATTACCAGTGGATATCCAACATGATAGGAATTTCATAATTTGAATGTCTAATGATGAATTTTATTAAGAACCTTGGTGATGAGGCTTGAGGAAGCCTCTATGGGAGAAAAGGGAAAGTTGTGGTTTAATGGGGGATGAAAATAAAAGGAAGGGCGAATTCCATTAAATAGATCTGGAGAAATCAATAATTTCACCAGATTATTTAATTGGTGCATGTGTTGGCAGCATTGTTGGAAAAATTGTGTTCCAATAGTGCACCCAACTCAACCTAAAAACCCCTCACATGTTTTAGGTGAATGATTTTACTAATCATGAACTACCCATGTGAAACCCCTATTTCATATTTCTAATATGAGTTTCATAACTATGAAACCTAGGTCACATGGTAAGGGAATGTTTTGTGACCTTCTATTATACACATGAAATCCCCACACAACTTTCTACAACCATTATGATTGGGCTACATGATCTCTTAAACCATAATTGTAATGACCCGGAAATTTTAAGGAAATTTTTTTTCATAAATACTTTTGATTTTTACGAGTCTATGGCTTCTTACGGCACTTGATTTTGAGTCATAGTGTGCCCTGAATAAATTTCTGAAGTTTAGCTCGGGTACGTTCAGTGAACGAACGAGCAGATTTTTATATCTATTGAACCGTTGTTGGGAATCGAAATTAGAGGGCACCGATGAACTCAAAACGCCGGTAGTTGCATAAGGGGACCTTTACCGTTGCTGTGTTTTCATGGGAGGAGAAGATAAAATTTGTGGATTAAATGAGAAGTGAATAAAATTGTGGAACAGTTTTATTTGTATATCTAATGTGTTTATATCCTACATGGGGGAGTTGGGATGGGACCCACAAGCTTCTAACTACCCATGTAAAGATATTAGTAAGGTGGGACCCACAAAATCCCCAACCTTTCACATTCCCATAACTCTCATAAACTGCCCCTTTAAACTTGACAACTCCCCTAAATTAAAGAGGACCCATCCTCTATCCCTCTCACTTCATTAAAACAAGCCAACAAAACATTTAATTAATTAAAACAACTCTTGATTTAATTAATTAAGTGAAATGGATTTTGAATTTTGAAATGCATGACAATATTATTTAAAATAAGGGGTGGCCATATTTTAGTTGGGTTGGCTTGTTGTGTGGGGATTGGGGGAGAGAACTCTAGTGAAGAAGAAGTGGAGTTCTCCTTTATTGAAGAACGCCAACTCTCCGATGAAGAACATCGACTCAGTGACCACGTTTCTCATCCTCTTCTTCCTCCATGACAATAGATGAGACACCGACGAGTGGAATTCGCCAACGATGACATAACTTATTTTCTCTTCTTTGTGACAATAGAGGGAACATCATTCTTCCTCGGGTGCACTTCGACAACGATGAAGAGGACAATGTCATCCACGACGCTTGTCAAACTGCGGACCTTATCGAGGTAGGGGAACTTTTACAATTTTAGTTGATTAACATTGTACTTGATCCTAGTTGAATTCCAAAAATGATTTTATCCATGTGTTACCACCTATCGCGGAGGGTGTGGTCCGAACAAACACGGCCTGATGACCCTCCGCTAGAACTTGATCTTTCTAGAATCGGTGACCAACAGCGAAGGAAGCATGACGTCGTCGCGCCGTGCCGAGAACATGGCGAAGGGAACCGGTGCCATCGTGTCGGTTGTGCGGGATGAACCATGGCCTGCTATAGGGGCCGCTCCGGCGGAAAAATTGGACAATCGTCGACTGGCCTGGCGAAGAGGAGCCGTGACGCCAAGAGTGCGCCAGGCTAGAGGACCGGCCGACCCGTCAGCCGGCCTGGCGTAACAGGACCGCAGCACCAGGAGGGATCCACGCTGGAGAACGACAACCCGCCCATACGGGCCGCGTGTAGAGAAGACAGACCAATCTAGCCTGCTGGTTTGGGGAATGTCGGCGCCACCAGGCGCAGTCGGTGCGGAAAACTGCCCCCCCCCCCCATGGAACCCGCTCGGCCAGCCAGTCAAGCCAGCCAGGTCGCGCGCCCAACCGGGGTCGTGCCTGGCTGGGCCGGGCCACGCCCCGCCGGGCCGGACCGTGCTACTTCGGGCCGGGCCGCGCTACATCGGGTCGGGCCGCGTCCCTTCGGGCTGAGTTATGTATTTTCTTCGGACCGGTCTGAAACCCCAGCTAGGTCGGACCCGTCAAACATGGTCAACCCGAACCATCGGCCCACTGGGCTAAACGTGTCGGGCCTGTTATTCACTTATACGTGAATAACTTAAGGACCGTGCATCCAATCAATGCGCCATCTGTGGCACTGGGAATATTTCATCGAGACGGTCCTTTTGCGATA
Organism: Viscum album; assembly: GCA_963277665.1. NCBI lineage: Eukaryota > Viridiplantae > Streptophyta > Magnoliopsida > Santalales > Viscaceae > Viscum > Viscum album. The sequence continues at coordinate 457,355,552 of OY728161.1, read as the reverse complement.
CTCTAAGTGAGTTTCGGATGATTTTGGATATCAGTAGGGTTATAAACTCACGCATTTCTAACCGGGCCCCTGGGAAGAAAAGGCCAATATCTCTCAGACCGGGCGTCCGATTGACCCGTTGTCTGTTGTGTTGAGTTTCTTTTGACGAGACGGAACATCAGGATATATCAACTCTAGAATTTGTGGCAGTTGATGTTTCATCTCCCCTTGGCTCGTGGAGCGGACCCTCCCGGAATCGAACGTGTTGTGTGTGGGAACCCTAGAGCTTGCTGCTACTTTGACGACGATAATGATTGTACTTGGATCCGATGTGGGTTCGGCAGCGAGGACGACTGTACTTGGATCATCTATGGGTTCATCATCGATGAAAATTGTACTTGGATCCTACGTGGGTTTGGCAGCAATGGTTACTGTACTAGGATCCTATGTGGGTTCGGCAGTGATGACTTCTGTACTTGGATCCTACGTGGGATCAGTAGGGGACATAATTCAGAGGCTACATCTATCATCTCCCCCCATCTTCATGACTAGTATCCTTGTGTGAGCTGAGTCTTGACATTATGTCATTATCATCGATGTGATTGACTTTATTTCTTGTGTGGATTGGGATGTGCTTTCCTGTGGGGACTGGGTTGTGCTTGGGCTCGCAAGTTGGAGTCGAACTGGACTTGATGACTTAGGTATATGTATAGGCATATACCTAAGTAGAGTTGGATGATACTTGGTGTTTGTATCTTTTTTTTTTGTGGTTTATGCTTTGGGGATTCTGGGAGACCTTCGGGGGTCTCAGGGTCCCTACTGAGTATCGTATTCTCATCCCTGCACGGGCTATGCCTGCACTACATTGCGTTGGATGCAGATGACAGACATCGCTGATCGAGGTGGAGTCTTGTGGAGTGGGACGGTACCTGGAGGTGGACCACATGGCGGGACATACACGGAGCAGACGACCAGACCCGAGGAGATGAGGAGACCATTTGTAACCACCCTTCAGGTGGGATATCCGAAGGATGACTTAGTGGTTGCTTCTTTACTTTATTGCAGCTGTTATTTCTTTACTATTGTACTGTACTTCAGTTGGGTTTGTATTATGGACCATTTACTTTCCAGCACTAACTTTTGTACTCAGTTTACTTAGTGTTTACTTTATCTTGTGTACTCTATTGTGTTTCTTTACTTATATAAATGCAATGCCTTCCAAATTATCGGGATTTACACCTTTGGTGCTAGTCTCCAGCCCCTGGCCTATGGAAGGTGGTCATGGGGCAGTCACAGCACGAGCCCCGAGGACAAGTCGTGAAAAATTGGTATCAGATGAGTCAGTTCTACCGCAGAACTTAGGACTATGATAATTTCTTCCTGTGAAGAAATATTGTAAAGGGTATTAAGTGTGGTTATCAGTCCAGGGATCTAGTGTTGGTGCGGCAGCCGATGTATGCACACACCAGGACCCTGACTTCTGATTTCTGACTTAGTGCAAAAAAACACAGATTGCATGTGTGATTCAAAAGATTTCTTATTGATTAATTTTTGTCACCTCACAAGGTATACTATATTAACCGTGGAGCACCTGTTTCATTTTAGGGTTGACCCATTATGACAGACAACTAGGGTTCCCAGTTACGTGCGAGATGGTAGCCCTCCGAGAAATGAGGCCTCGGTGCAGGGCCCCATTTTAGCCGAGGCACCATCGGTACCTCTACTCACTCGGCCACTGATACCACCAGCCCCAGCAGTGGAGAGTGCATGCCGCATGAGTATGCTGCACGATTTTCAGAGACAGAGGCTGCCTAGGTTTCGTGGAGAGATGTACCCTTAGGCAGCCAAGGATTGGCTAGAGGTTGTTGTTTGAGTCTTCATATTGGTAGGGACACCATCATATCTTATAGTGATCCTTGTCGTGAGTCTCCGCCACGCAACATCAGGTAGATGGTGGAGCCTGATGCTCCAGGTGCACGATGAGGCATCTCTACGATGGACTGACTTCGAGTGCCTCTTCCGCTCGGAGTTCATTCTAGCTGCCCTATGTGCGGTGTGAATCCATGAGTTACTATAGCTTCTGCATAGCAGCATGACAGTAGCCCAGTACTCGGCAAGGTTTAACGACCTCTCTCCCTACTCCACGAACATGGTACGAGACCCATTATTCCAGTCTCGGACCTTTGAGCAGGGACTCAGGCATGAGATCAGGGCTTCAATGATCTCCCTTAGCATTCAGATAGAGGAAAGAGTACTGGAGTGAGCCCTTCTTTTGGATATCTTTATTACTGAGCCTATGGTATCAACGAGGCCTACCGTAGGGCGACACCTAGCAAAGTCTTCTGCAACCGTCAGTAGACCGATATCTTAGATGTCCAAGAGAACAAGGCTATCAGGTGGGCGACCTCAGTATACTGGTTCAGATGTGCGGGGCACACGCAGAAGAGCCAGTCATATGATAGTCAGGCAGTGCTATGCATACGGAAGGCAGGGCCACATGTCTCGTGACTGCCCGACTCGCCATGTAGATGATCATCAGATGGTTGAGGGACCACCCAGGCAGAGGCAGAGGTTCGACCATGGCGGTCAGCAGGGAGTAGGCGGACGAGGCAGAGGAGCTGGCCGAGCAGCGGGTGCTGGGCGACCCTTTGAGGCTCTACCACCACCACCACCAGGAGGTCCACCCCAACCATAGGGTGCTGGCGGACAGAGGGAGGCTCAAATTCTGGCAGTGGGGGCTTACAACCATGGTGCACTTGAGATGATTCGAGGTACTATCTATGTTCACTCCACCCTTGCTGCAGTTATTATAGACACAATAGTGAGTCATTCTTTCACTCTGGCTGCCCTTGTTCGGAGCTCGGAGATTCATACAGAGCCTTTGGCTCGATCCTCACATCTAGAGACTCATATGGGAGCAGACTCAATGATTACACACTGGTGCCGGCAGTGTGAGCATACTCTAGGAGGCGAGAGCATCATCTGGGATCTTCTTGTAGCGTTGTCGAGGCCTTACGACGTCATCTTGGGTATGGACTATTTATCTATAGTCCATGCCCAGATTGACTGTATTAGGGGCTATGTGCGGTGTGTCTGCACAAATGGGAGCAGGTTCAGCTTCACCGGCTCGATGGGAGTCTTTGCAGTGCAGGATGGGCTTACGTAGAGGAGAGGGCAACTTATCACACATTTTTTTTCTAGTCTCATGCTCGTAGCGGTTGATGTGTGGAGTCCAAGTTTTCATGTTGTGGTGGATCAGTATCCAAACGTTTTCCCTGATGACATTCCAGGACTACCTCCTCGCAGAATGGTAGGCTTCAATATTGACCTGTACCTCGGGACATCACTGATATTTACCCCAGCATATCAGATGGATCCCGCTGAGCTTCGTGAGCTACGGGTACAGCTGGAGGACTTGTAGGGAAAGGGATTCATCTGACCCAATGTTTCACCCTGGGCTTCTCTGATTTTATTTTCCATGAAGGCGGATGAGAGCTTACGACTATGTGTCTACTACTGTCACCAGAATCAGGTGACCGTAAAGAACAAGTATCCACTCCTGAGGATTGAAGACCTTGTTGGTCAACTCAAAGAGGCACGATGGTTCTCGAAGATAGACCTTAGGTCAAGTTATCATTAGCTCAGAGTTCGAGACGAGGATGTGTAGAAGACGACCTTCAGGTGTCGGTATGGCCACTATGAGTTCGTTTATATTCTTTTTGGAAGAACGAATGCTCTTGTAGTGTTTATGAGTCTCATGAATAGGATCTTCCAGCCTTACCTCAATCGATTTGTCATAGTCTTCATCGACGACATACTGATTTACTCGAATACTGAGGAGGAGAACGCCTACAACTTTCAGGTTGTACTGGACACACTCCGAGAGCACCAGCTTTATGGTAAGCTCTCGAAGTGTCAGTTCTGGATTATATAGGTCCAATTCTTGGGGCATGTCATCTCTGAGGCGAGATTTGCGGTGGATCCTACGATGATCGAGGAAGTACTTGCTTGGGAGACACCTAGGAGCGTGATAGAGGTACAGAGTTTCCTAGGTCTGGGTGGGTACTATGGGATATTTGTGCCAGAATTATCCAGAGTTGCAGCACCGATTTCACCTTTGACGAAGAAGGGGAAACCCTTCATGTGGTCAGATAGATGTCAGCAGAGTTTCCTAGAGCTGAGACATAGATTTACTAGTGCACCCATCTTAAGGCTCCCATAATAGGGAGTGGGGTATGTAGTTTTTTGCAATGCATTAGGGACTGGACTCAGGTGTGTCCTGGTGTTGGAGTGGGAATTGATCTCTTATGGTTCATGAAAGTTGAGGTAGAACGAGTAGAACTATGCTACCCATGACCTGGATTTAGAAGCAGTGGTCTTCGCCTTGAAGATGTGGTGACACTATTTGATGGGTGACCTCTTTACAGTCTACTCAGACCACCAGAGTCCCAGGTACATCTTCTCGCAAAAAGACCTGAACCTGAGACAGTAGGTATGGATCGTGTTCATCCAGTACTATTACTTTGAGATAGTCTATACTCATGGGAAGTGGAACACAATGTTTGATGCACTCAGCAGGAGATCAGGCATTCAGCTACTTGGAGAGGCGACAGAGTAGCTATCTGCATTGCAGATGACCTTCATGGAAAGTGGTGGATCATCCTTTCTGCAGTCACTCACTGTCACCCCCCCCCCACTACTTCAGCGAGCCAGAGAGGCACAACCTGGGAACGTTGACTGTGAGAGGCGACGTGCACAGATATCCACAAGACAGGCACCTGATAGATTTTCTGTAGGAGGAGAGCACTTTATCCTCTTCGGTGGACGTACCATGGTACCGGTTGTATTACATAAGGAGGTGTTGAGGGAGTTTCACACTTCCCCTTTGGCGGTACATCCAGGAGTAGCGAAGATGTACCGGGATCTCAGACAACTGCACTGGTGGCCGGGTATGAAGAAGGTTGTAGCAGAGTTCGTTTCATGATGCCTCACCTTCTAGCAGGTGAAGGCGGAGCACCATGTACCAGCAGGATTGGTACAACCCTTAGAGGTTCCGGAGTGGATGTGGGTGGGGATATCCATGTATTTCATGATGGGGCTCCCTCGTACTTCTAGAGTACACGACTCCATCTGGGTGATTGTCGAACGACTCGCCAAGTCGGACCACTTCCTACCTATTAAAGAGAAGGGCTCAGTGGGAGATTTGGACGCCTCTATGTTCAGAAGATCATATGACTTCATGGTGTGCCACCATCTATCATCTCTGATCGATATGTTCACTTTACATCCCGATTTGGGAAGGGGTTTCTTGAGGCTTTTGGGACGTAGCTACGCCTGAGCACTGCCTTTCACCCTCAGACGGATGGCCAGACAGAGAGGACCATTCAGACAATCTAGGAAATGCTCCGTGCATGTGTCCTTGACTTTGGTCGTAGCTGGGAGGATCACCTAACCATGGTGGAGTTTGTGTACAACAACTGCTACCACTCCCCCATCGAGATGGCACCGTACGAGGAATTGTACGGCTGACCATGCAGATCACCCCGGTACTGGACTGACCCTAGTGAGTCAGCACTCATAGGACAAGAGATGGTTCAGGCTACGACAGAGAAGGTGCAGATCATCCAGGAGCAGATGAGGACTGCACAGAGCAGACAAAATTCCTATGCTGATAAGAGGCAGAGACCACTGGAGTTCAAGGATGGCGACCACATTTTCTGACGGGTCTCACCTCGATGTGGATTACAAAGATTTGGCTGTGGCGGAAAGTTATCTTCGCACTTCATCGGACCATTCCAGGTTCTCATTAGGGTAGGATAAGTGTCTTATCACCTGGATCCTCCACCTCAGTTGCACCGGGTAAAAAATGTCTTCCACGTGTCCCAGTTGAGGAGATACATGCATGACCCGATGCATATCATTGATCACAAGGAGTTGGACATCGATGACAGGGCGACATTTATGGAAGTCCTGGTGGAGATTGAGGATCGGTAGGAGAAGGTTTGTTGTGGATGGTCAATTCCTCTGGTGCACATTCATTGGCAGCATGTGAACCTCCATGAGAGCACATGGGAGTGGGAGGCTCAGATGCGTGCACAGTTCCCTCATTTGATTCCCTAGTTTATGATGTAGCTTTATGGGGACGTAAATCCTTGAGCTGGAAGTAATGTAATGACCCGGAAATTTCAAGTATATTTTTTTCTTAGATAATTTGGAATTTTACGAGTCTGTGGGTTCTGACGGAACTTGATTCCAAGGTTCGGTGTGCCCGGAATCAATTTCTGATGTTTATCTTGGGTACGTTCAGTGAATGAACAAGCGGGTTTTTCTATCTTTTGAACCATTGTTCAAAATTTAAATATGAGGGCACCGATGAACTCACAACACCATTAATTGCTTAAGGGTGCCTTTATTGTTGATGTCTTTTCATGGGAGGAGAAGTTAAAATTTGTGGATTAAATGAGAAGTGAATAAAATTGTGGAAAATTTATATTTGTATATCTAAAGTGGTTATATCCTACATGGGGGAGTTTTGATGGGACCCACAAGCTTCTAACGACCCATATAAGGATATTTTTTAGGTGGTTCCCAAACGAGCCATAACATTTCACATTCCCCTAACTCCCATAAACTCCCCCTTTAAACATGACAACCCCCTAAATTAAAGAGGGCACTTCCTCTCTCCCTCTCACTTCATTAAAACATGACAACATAACATTTAATTAACTAAGAAAACTATTAATTTAATTAATTAAGTAAAATGGATTTTGAATTTTGAAATGCATGACAAGATTATTTAAAATAAGGGGTGGCCTTATTATAATTGGGTTGGCTTGTTGTGTGGGGATTGGGGGAGAGAACTCTTGTGAAGAAGAAGTGGAGTTCTCCTTTATTGAAGAACAACAACTCTCCGACGAAGAACATTGACTCAGCGACCATGATTATCATACTCTTATTCCGTCGCAACAAGAGAGGAGACACTGACATGGGGAATTCTCCAACAATGACACAACTTATTTTCTCATATTCCTGAAAAGAGATGGAACACCGTTCTTCCTCGGGTGCACTCTGACGACGACGGAGAGGACACCGTCATCCAAGAGGCTTGTCGAACCGCGGACCTTTTCAAGGTATGGTAAATTTTACAATTTTAGTTGATTGAAATTGTACTTGATCCCAGTAGAATTTCTGAAATGATTTTATCCACGAGTTACTGACTAACGCGGAGGGCGTGGGCCGAACAAACACGGCCCAACGACCCTCTGCTAGAACATGATCTTTTTGGAATCGGCGACCAGTGACAAAGGAATCACGACGTCGTCGTGCCGTGCCGGGAACGTGGCAAAAGGAACCGGAGCCATTGCGCCGGTTGTGCGGGAAGAACCGCGGCCCACTACACGGGCTGCTTCAGCAGAAAAACCGGTCGGCTGTGCGAAGAGGAGTCGCGGTGCCAAGAGGGCGCCGCGCTAGAGGACCGGCCGTCCCTTCGGCCGGCAGGGCGGAATTGCACCGCGGCGACAGGTGAGCGACGTACTGGATAATGGTGGCCCATCCATGCCGATCGCATTCACAGAAGACCAGCTGGTCTAGCTGGAAGTTTGGGGGAAGTGTGGCGCCACCTGGCGATGCCGATGCAAAAAACTGGCAGGGCCACACACCCCCTTGGAACCCGCTCGGCTTCGGCCGAGCCAGCTAGGCCGCGCGCCCAGTCGGGCCGCTCCAGGCTGGGCCGAGTCGAGCCCAGCAGGGCCGCGCCAAGATGGGTCATGCCAGGCTGGGACGAGCCAGGCCGTGTCGTGCCGGGCTGAGCCAGGCCGAGCCGGGTCGTGCCATTTTGAGCTGGGTCGCACCCCGCCGGGCTGGGTCGCACCACTTCTGGCCGGGCTGCGCCACTTCGGGCCAGGCCGCATCCCTTAGAAACGAGTTATGTATTTTCTTAGGACTGGTCCGACACCCCAGCTGGGTCGGACCCTTCAAACACGGTCAACCCGACCCGTCGGCCCACTGGGCTAAACGGGTCGGGCATGTTATTCACTTAAAAGTGAATAACTTAATGACTGTGCGTCTGATCGACGCTCCCTCTATGGTAATGGGACTCTTTCGACAATATGTTCCTTTTGCGATACTCTAAGTGAGTTTCGGATGATTTTGGATATCATCCATGTTAGAAACGAGCGTATTTCTAACAGGGCCCCTGGGATGGAAAATCCAATATCTCTCAGACCGGGCGTTCTATTGGTGCGTTGTCGGTTGCATTGAGTTCCATTTGAATAGACAGAACTTCCGGATACATCAACTATAGTCTTTGTGACAGTTGATGTATCGACCCCCCTTGGCTCGTGGAGCGGACCCACCCGGAATCGATTGTGGTGTGTGCGGGAACCCTAGAGCTAGCTGCGACTGCGACGACGATGACGACTGTACTTGGATCCTACGTGGGTTCGGCAGTGAGGATGACTGTACATGGATCCTCCGTGGGTTCGGCAGTGATTACGACTATACTTAGATCCTATGTGGGTTCGACATCGATGGTTACTCTACTAGGATCCTATGTGGGTTCGGCAGTGGCGACTTTTATACTTGGATCCTACGTGGGTTCGGGAGGGGTGATGATTCAGGGGCTACATCTATCATATCCACCCCTCTTCATGAGTAGTATACCTGTGTGAGCTGAGTCTTGACTTTCAGTCATTATCATCGATGTGATTGACATTCTTTCCTTTTTGGACTGGGTTGTGCTTTCCTCTATGGACTAGGTTGTGCTTGGGCTCAAGAGTTAGAGCCGAACATGAATTGATGACTTAGGTATATGTATTGGCATATACCTAAGTATATTTGGATGATACTTTGTGTTTGTATCATTTATTAGTGGATTATCCTTTGAGGATTCTGGGAGGCCTTCGGGGGTCTCAGGGTCCTTACTGAGTATCGTATACTCACCCCTACATGGGCTATGCCCACACTACGTTGTGTTGGATGCAGATGACATATAGCACTGATCGAGGTGGAGTCTTGTGGAGCGGGATGGTACTTGGAGGTGGACCACTTGGTGGGACATACACGGAGTGGATGACCCGACCCGAGGAGCTGAGGAGACCATTTGTACCCACCCATTTAGGTGGGATATCCGGAGGATGACTCAGTGGTTGCTGATTTACATTACTGTAGTTGTTATTTCTTTACTATTTTACTATACTTTCAGTTGGGTTTTTATTCTGGCCCATTTATTTTCTAGCACTAATTTTTGTACTCAGTTTACTTAGAGTTTGCTTCATCTTGCGTACTCTGTTGTGTTTCTTTACTTATATAAAGGAAATTCCTTCCCTTGTATCTAGTTTTATGCCTTTGGTGCTAGTCGCCCGCCCCTGGCCTATGGAAGGCGGGCTTGGGGTTGTCACGACACGGGCCACGAGGACGGGTCGTGACAATAAGTGTAATATGCTTCCCCCAAAATAGGGAGATATGGATCTTAACATGCCTTATAAATCCCAATTTTCCCCAATAGCATTACTATGCATTCATTTTAGGTCCAAACTCAGGAAGTAATCCAAAATTGATAGGTTATATACTTTGACGAAAAAATGTTTCTAGTAGTATCCCACCTTAAAAACTCATCCTTGTGTTTTCCTTCCAAGGGTGAAGCACATCATCTAGACTGGTACATCTGAGGTAATGGTGAAGTTCATAAATATGTAAGAGATCATTCATAACATGGTACATCTGAGGTCATAACAATAGATAGGTTACTATATTGACACTATCCAATATCTCAAAAGGCACAATGTAAAATAAGATATCTTCTTATACCCCTATATCATCCTCTTCCCCCGCAAGGGTGATACTCTAAAGAAAACACGATCCTCGATTTCCAACACGAGAGGTCATCCTGACGATCAACATAATATTTCTGTCTAGACTAATAAGTATCCATATGTTTCAGATAAATTACAAATGATCTAAACTCTATAACATTAGATGAGGACCAAGAAGAACTAACTCTCTTACATCAACCCAGTACAAAGGTGAAAAAATGGCCTACCCTTTACAACCTAAAATGGAGCCATTTGCATTTTTTCTACAAATATATTTCAATAGAAAAATATAATGCATGTATATCCTTCTCCCAGGAAGATCAAAAATCATGAACAAATTATCGGATCATGTTCTCTGACGCATGTATAGTTTGTTCTGAGTAACTATCGATTTGTGTGTGGAAAGCATTGATCATAAGTACTTGTGTACCCAGATCTCTCTGTATCCCTTGCCAGAACCTAGATGTGGAATGAGAATCCTTATCTAAATCAATAGTAGTAGGAAACCATATAGGAATATGTTGTCATGGAAATATTGTCTCTTAATATCATCATATTAGAAGGCATCCCTAATAAGAAGGAAGTTGGATACCTTTATTAGTATATCCTTCACTACCCAAACTATGTCTCTACCTTGAGTATACCTTAGTAAACGAGTCCCCAAATCTATTGTGATGTTGTCCTATTTCCATCATGGGACAGGTAATGGATTTAACGAGCTAGTGAGGATTTTTCTCTTCCATCACCTACTGATAGGTGGAACACCTAGTGATAAAACTATTGATATGATGTTTCATCCTAGGACACCAATATTGTTGGTGTATATTACGATACATCTTTGAGATACTTGGGGGAACTACCTTCTGAGAAAAATTGAATTATAATAATGATTCTACACACATATTGGTAAGAACCTAGAGATGGCCATGTATAAGCATGATGTCATCTCTACCCGTAAACCAATTCATAGGTGGTCCCTCACCGGAAATACATTCCAAGAGGACCCATCCTTTAGGATGTAAAAACAACCTTATCTTCACCCTATCTAATACTGAAGAAGTAAATACTAATGATATATAAAAAATCCTCTAATAAGTTTCATGAAATAGTGTATTATTCTTAAAAAATAGGACCATCAAATTTAATTAATCAATAGATTCAAAAATAGGTTGTCCATCATTTTTCCATTTATGTGTATTCGATATCGTATTTCCCTTTCTAGGAATATAGGCAAGCTAAAAGTAGTAATACCAAAGGTATTCCACCCATATCCCTATTCTAAGATTCAATTCATGATGAGTGAAGATATATTTTGGTTCCCCTATGGATGGTAAACAATAAAATGTGCTCTTTGAAAAGGTAACACCTCGAAAAACATAAGGAATGAATGACTGCTATATGTTAGAAGTCAAGCATTGGGTTATTATTCTTGTGAGATCTTAACTGGAGAGACATGTATGCAATAAATCAATCATCTAAAATCAACAATTAACCCATCAAAATTCATTATGCATCATAGAGCATTGTATAACATCTTCTAGGCTCGAGAAGGATCATGATCAATGCTTATGTAAGACTTCCTTTCATCACCATTAATTCCATCCTACACACATCAAGGCCCAAGAAATTCACATCCATATTAGTTAGATTATTATGTGGTTCCAAAATGGATGATAAGTCCTGCATAAAATTATTGTAATATCTATCCATCCACATAAAGCAATGTATATGAAAACCAATATTAGTCTGCTCCCCGGAAACAACAACACTCACTATCCCGAGGTCGACTAATACTCATAATTATACAATAATATATCCTAATATGTGAACCTTGTTGATCCAAATGTGTCACGTTGTGAGGATAACATATAAAGCATTCCCTATCATTGTATTCAATATGATATAAATAAGTTTATCTTTTCTAGTTTGAGTATGAGAACAAACCAAGAAGTCATCCAAAAAAACCACAATTATGGAATACAGATAGGGGTGAAAACCCATATTCATCAGTTTCATGAATATAAAAGTCACAGTTATAAGACCAAATGACATAACCATATAATCATATAAGACATTCAAATATTACAAATTGATACATTGTATGTATGATGTCTAGAATTAAACATATTTATAACTCGAACTCAGGTTGATATTATAGAACAATATAGATCATCTCAGATAGTTAAGTAGATCATATATTCAAGGAAATGAATACCGGTTCATAACTATAATCTGGTTCAGCCGTCATTAATCCATGAAATGAAAATGGGTTCCATCCAACAGTTTGTTGAAAAGGATACAAAACCCCCAAAAAGAAGTATTAGTATAGATAAAAACATTAGATTTTAAATACTCCAATTAAATATTGATATCATGGAGCATAGTATGTTCCATCATATAAAGAAGAAAAATACTGTATATTCTCTTAGAATGAGACTATTTGTACACTCTAACTATCTCTTGAGAGGTAGTCTAGAGAATTAATCCATGAAATCATCCTTAAAATGATCCACCACCAGAGGAAAACCTCTTAGATCCAGAGTCTGATTATCTATGTAATGATTGGTAATCTAAGATTTTAGTCCTCCTTTCCCATGATTCCCTGGTCCATATATACTTTTTTGGAATTCCCACTCACCATTTTGAAGAAAAATATCAACCTCAAGTGATTTAAATGATACCCTATAGAGAAAACTGTCTATAGAGGCATTATAGAGGACAAAACAATCAATACAGAGAATGAAGTCAAAGACCATTAATTGGAGGATGATGTAGCCTGACAATAAATGATAATTACCTACCACAAGGGGGTACTCCTTTCATTAAAATATAACTAATGATTACACACCCACCAATGTTACTTGTTTCATCACCCCACAAAAGAAAAAAAATCCATCTAAATACATTCCATGGTCAATAATATGATTAATGGGTGAATGCCTATAAATAATAAAAAGATACAACTGTATAGTATACTAGCATAATAACTCATAAAATTTATGGTCTTATAATTATCTCCTTGGTTATCTATTAAAAATAATTTAACTATCCCAATCAATGACCTGGAGCTTCAACTAGACTACCCTGAGTTGGTTTGATCTACTAGCATGGAAAATCAGATGTCTGGATACCCCAACCACAACTTCCTCCTCAACATGTTCACCCAGTGATACTCCAAAATCCTTCCTGACATGGAGTCACTAGTCCTTATCTAGAATATCAAGACGGCATGTGACATCTTCCACTAGTAATAGGAGGAATTTTTTTTTCAAAACCTCAATATATGACCCATCCGACTACAATTACAACACTCAAACGTGTCTCTATCGCACTATGGCTTCACATTCTCCTACTATCCACACTTATGGAATTAATTATAGATTCTAGTGTAGATAATATAGCTTACACTACTCTGATAAGAACCCTAAAGGCTATGATTTTTTTAGATCGGAGAACTACTTCCATATTTTGACATTGTCCTTCCTCGACCTACACTGTCATATTCCCTCGAGTTCTGTTAAATTATAAAAGAATAGTTCATGATCTTGAAAAAGGTATACAAGTGAAATACATTCCCCAAAAATAAGAAGGAATACTTGATCCCATCCACAATGTTTATCTTTAGTGAAATATTATCCCTATTAAGAAGTGGCACAATGTTTTGATCCTTATAAATACATTATGAATAGTTCATGAGAGACATAACACATATCTCTTGGTGAATGAAATCATATTCTTAATTATCTATTAATATGTAAGTGAGAAATTAATCCTATAAGAAAGTTTCAAATCTACCCAGTCCATACCCTGATAATGAATAACAAGGGTAATCACATACCACCATTGCTTTCTGGATTCTTTGAGAATATTGGTAGAGATATTGACCATCCAATATATTGTTGTCTATAAATTATAAAAGATATATAGAATTGATTCAATCAAGGACACATCATCTTGAGGACCATAATCCCATGATTATATAGTACGATACTTATTCTGGAACTCATGACGTAAATTAGACATCATAGGTGATGGTTGTGAATAACCACATATATATTTTTTCAACCATAGGAAACCCTCTAGAATGTGATTTCTAGTTACCATTTTGGGAATAATAGGTGGTGTTACTGGTGGAACTACTAGAGGTAACACTGATGGATCATATCCCATCAACCCAGAGGATGTTTTTTCCCACCATCTAAGAACACAACTTGAGGATGTTGTCATTCAATAGCTCTAAAACTTCTAATCACATGGGTCATAACATGATTTGAATGTTGATAAGATCAATAGAAAAGGGGAAACCAAAGAATAAGGTCTCACTACCCAATATACTAATCCAACTACCCACATAGATTTTAAGGGTATTGGTATGTGTTTATGTAATTATTTATAGGGGTTCTTGTATATTCAATTTTTCAACTAAAAATTTATGGAGGAAAGACTGTTTAAATTACACATAGCCTTATCATTTTCTAGAATACCAATTCATTTGTAGTATAAAATTTATATTTTAATTCTATATGTTAATATATACAATGTACAAGGCGCAAAAAAAATTTTTCCATCCACTATTTATAAAAGAACATATACATTATAAATTATGATCAATACCCATGTAATTAAAATATATATTCTTATATACGGTCATGGAATGTAACAGGAAAAATATTATAGCTTGATTCAATGAAAAAACCTTTCTCATTTATAAAGTCCCATACTGTATAATTTACAATTGATACTCATATAATCATTTCCAAATCCAATCTTATGTAATCAAGGATACAAAGAATAAATGTATCAAAATTTTCTATTAATGAATCCACCAACATAAAATATGGTAAAACACCATTTAGGTTGATGATGACAATTTAAAAAACTAATTTCCCTTCCCTTATGTTGACAACATCAGAAAAATAATATATAAAAACAATGTATCACTCAACAAACATAGGAATCATAGTCAATTCAAGCAATAAAATGAACTTATATGGAATGGAATATTCATGTCATGAGAATCCCTAGGTTCTTATAATGATGCATGTAATAATAATACATTCCAAATATTTCCATGTTAAATTCCCAAAAATTCATAAAGAAAACCACAATTAATGTGGATAACCCAATGTTGAAAATATATCAACAATAACTGGAGGAATTATAGAACACTGATTTCAAATTCCCATTCATCAAAGAATTTACCCTGAAAATTTGCTTTCTATTCCCAATCATGAATTATGGAAAAGTTTCAAAACATTCATATTATTTAATATAAATGTCCCAAGAAAAATATTATGAACTAAAGGTAACCCTCTTATACCACATCATCTCATCCTTGAACTAGTTCACTCATGAGTAACTAAACTAAATTGGTAAAATGGCCTCAATAATGTCCCCTAATATTCTAGAGGCTCCTAACTAGAATCATTGTCCTTGGGTGTGATTTTAGGGAGACAATGCCTTCTATTCAGATTGAATCACAACAATGATATTATCTGAACATGTAAGAGGAATCATAATAGCAATTAAAAATATGATAGCAGAAAGAAGGATATGTATCCAAGAATTTAATAATCATCACCAGACCATAAACTCTATGATATAAAAAATGATTATTTCATGTATCTACAATATGTAAAAACTTGTTTACATGGAAAAAAACATAAAATACAATACATAATATAAAAAATTATCAAAAATAGAAAAAAAATAATCAACGAATCTCAATCACTAGTCCAGGTATCTGCTACCAAGATCTCATCCTAAAGCATGAATGTTATGTATCCAAAGTGGGATGTTTCACTTTTATACACATGTGATCATATAATCTTCATGAGTACCAACAGTGGCCATGAAAGGGTGTGGGAAAATTCTTAGCAGGCCACCACTAATGATTTCTATACAAATATAGTTTATGAATATAAATTTTATAGATTTAAGGAGTATCATATGTAATGTATTGATAAATAAGAATCAGATACCTAACTAATACTCAACTAGTGTATTTGGTCATGTAGTTTTTTAATTTTTTAATATGTTTTAGTTTTATTAAAGAGATAATATGTCATGTTTTAGAAGAATCGTAATAAGAAATAATAAAAACAGAGGATCCAAATTGTAACCAAGGCATCCTTCACACCATGAATTTAGCCAACTCATAGTGGTAACTCACGTAGTTATTATATAAGGGATCTAAGTGTAATCCAAAGGGAACACCCAGGGTATTCCATAATAAAAATTCCTAGATGATTCCATGGAGCTAGTACCTATTAGTCATGGGCTATGTTAGACTATCCCCAATGGGGTGAATCTATAGCTCTATATGTCCAAATATATATAGAAGAATCCAAGGAGTGTATCCAAGGAATTATAATATAAATTATTGAGTCATGTGAGTCATTGGTAAAATTCTAATGCATTTACATAATAATACAAGGTCTAGATTCAATTGTGTGTATCTCCCTAGAAATTTAGCTAAGTAAATAATAATTGAATACTTTGAGCACTCAATGTATCACCTCAGGAATCCAATGTAAGACAATGTATGACCATTCCAATAGAGATGAATATTATCCAAAAGAAATAGTCACCTTATACTCATTTCATTTATATACATATTTCATCATATTCCATGTAATACTCATTCCAATTACATTTTCATTTGGTTCATTCCATTATATGTCATCATAAGTGACAAGGTGAATTCATGACATGAAACCATTTATCAAAGTAATAATAACTTATAATCTATGTGATATCATTCGATATAATTTCCATTTAATAAAATAAATTTTCATTTATCATGTTGAAACACTTACCTTAGAACAAGTTAATTAAATAACACCTTAACAACATCACATGTAATTACAATTTTATAACTAATGGTGTACAGAAGAACACAACCTAATTTGGTTGTTTTTCACTAAGGTTTAATCCTCCAAATGTGTGAAAGTTTTAATTTTGTCTTAATAATATGATTTATATAATTTAACATTATGGAATATTAATTTTTAGAAACAACTCCTAGGGAAATCGACCTGGACAATATGACAACAGTTTACTAAAGGAGTTACTTTTAGGTGAATGTAATAAAACACCTAAATTAATCACATAGTAGATGCCTCATCAATTATTAGACCTTATATTGGTATGGATTAGATTGAAATTATGAATAAATTAATGTTTGGAAAATAGTTCATAAGAGATCACACCAAAATTGAAACACCAATAGAAAAAGAAATAAAAAATTATCCTAAGTATTAGAGAGCATTCAGGTGGCTATCCAACATGATAGATGAATATTTATTAAGAGGTTATAAAAAGAAGTTTTAAAATATACTAGGTGACAATGTTTTAGGATTTATAAATAGGGAAAAAGAGAAAGGTATTTTTAAATGGAGGGAAAATGAATGGAGGGGTGGAGTTTTTCTAATGTGGTGAGGGAAGCTGGTTACTTTGATCAAATATTCAATGTGGAACAAGGGTTTCCCACATGGTTAGACAATCTATGTTCCAAAAATGAACCAAAATATACCTCAGGAAACCCTTCACATGGGATTGGCACACAAAAAGTTGGAGAAAACCAAGTGGTCAATTGATATCCACTAAAATATCCCACACGGTTTTCTGTAAACATGTGGATTGGGGGGCATGGTTTCAAATAACTATGCAGACTAGTTTTTTCAGAAAACATATAGTACATTAATGATTGTATAATACCCACACACCCTCCATTCTTTTATATATTTAATATGTATTTATATTATGTCAAAACCAAGGAATTAAATTGAAGATAAAAGGGTCTGTAACTCGATGAAAACCAAAGTTGTTACATTCATAAACACATGAATTGATATTGTTTCTCTTGAATGTAGAGATTCCCAATGATAACGTGTATTCCCCAGTTAAGGGATGGTATTCATTATGTTGTTATGATCTTAGGATTCAAGGATCTTGTTAAATGATTATATTCCATGTTATAATTATAATTCATGTATGATGAAATTTTATGGATTTAATTTCTTATTAAATATACACTAAATCTCACTTATGTACTAAGATTATCATAAATTATGTTTTTATAATTCTTCTATGATCATGTTTTTAATTATTCTTAGGATATCATCCATGAAGAAATGCGTATTCATCCATTTCTGAATGTTTGAGATCACCACATTCTTATTCTTTATTTTCCTAGTTTATGAGAATGAGATTTTCTATAAATAGGTCTAGAATATGGTCTATTGTGGTTTATTATATTGGAAATGATCACAATTATTATAAAATTATATGTTTATGTACGTTTTATCAAAATACACTACACCTATTAGTATTTATGGTACTATTTTTCATTTAAATAAATTTCAATTTCATAAATTCGGTAATATAAATAAATTTTTTGTGTGTGTAAACATAGATTAATTCAGAGAAAAAGATTATTTATTTTTTGAGATTATATTATTGGAATTATTCAAAACTGTAAATATAAGTCAATTTATAGAATAACAAGTTGTTGTTTCGTTGATGTTTATATTTTTTGTTTATCATTCCAATTATATCCTTTTCTAAATATAACATGTAGATACAGGCTCTATCACATATGTACCTAAGGGTAATGACCTTGAAATTTAATGATTTTGTGTCATCTTGATCATCACCTAGTGAACAAAAAATAGGTCTAACTATAAACTTACTATGTAACATCTAGTGGATATGGTTTGATTGATCACATGATCTTTAGAAAATATAATGAATAATTGATTTCTTGGTTACATTAAGGGACTATAATAAGGTGGCTATGAAAACCCAACATAATGTTGAAATAATAATGGTATAGGAGAAAATAATGAAATTATTTGTCTACAAGATATTTTAAAATAATAAGAGTTATTTAAAAAAAATGGTAAAGAAGAAATAAAATATTTTTATTATTCTTATTAAAAGATAATATATTTGATCGAAACCTGATTACATTTTAAATCCCGAGTCATATTACAGATAATCAGGGCTTCCTTTATTAGTAATTAATAATTAAAATTTATAGGATGTAATTTATTTTAAGAGAAGAATTTAATAACACATGATTTCAATGTATTCCCTTTGAAGTCAGTTTTACTATGATCAGAAGGGATATAACTTTTCTAGGTTTTGCGGTGAACCATTCCCAAGCTGAACTCTAGAAATTATATTTTTAGTAAAACCATATAAGGGATAATTTCAAGTGCATGGATATTTTCACAATGTCAATGCCTGATAAAATAACACATGATAACATAATAGTGATTAACTGATTTATTAATATCATGCATAGATCATATGGAGATAATCCTATACAACGTATGAATATATCAATACATAATAAAAAATTAAATGTTATATATACATCCTTAATTTTATACTTTTCAATGGTTTATTTTTTCTCAAAAAAAATTAATCCATAAAAATGTATTTTCCGGAAACTATAATCTTAATTTAATGATATAATTTTATTCTCATTGATTAATAATATGTTATATGTAATGGCTGGGACCTCTCTAGTCCATTCCATTGTGAAAATATGGTCTTTAATGTTTCTGGGAGGTCAAGGTGACTCGTCCACAACACTTTTCCAATTTTCCCTTTTTCTTAACAATAGCATTGGTGGCCCTTGGTGAATAGTTCCAATAGTAGACAGTTGTGAACAGTGCCAACGGTGAGGTCTAATGGTAACATCTATTTATTTTTCCAAATTTCCAATTCTATGAACAGTTCCATCAGTGAATAGTTCTATCGGTAACCTCTAACGGTAACCTCTATTTCCTTTGTCGAATTTACAATTCTATGAACAATTCCATCGGTGAACAGTTCTATAGGTAACCTCTAATGGTAACCTCTATTTACTTTTCCAAATTTCCAATTCTATGAACAGTTCCATTAGTGAACAGTTCTATCAGTAACCTCTAACGGCCACCTCTGTTTCCTTTGCAAATTTTCCAATTCAATGAATTGTTCCATTAGTGAAAAGTTATAACTGTAAACTCTAATGGTAACCTATCTTTAAATTTCCAAATTTCCAATTCTATGAACAATTACATCGGTGAATAGTTCTATCAATAACCTCTCTTTCCTTTTCCAAATTTCCAATTCTATGAGTAGTTCTATCGGTGAACAGTTCTATTAGTAACCTCTAATGGTAACATCTCTTTCCAATGCAAAAATTTGAGTTCTCTAAACTGTGTTTCCGAAATAGTAGGTGTGAAATGTTCTATTGGTGAGGTTATAATGATGAAGTTCATAACCAATGTTCTATCGGTGAGGTTCTAACTATGAGTTTCATGAACAATGTTCTATCAGTGTGGTTCATGAATAGTGTTCTATCGGTGAGGTTCTAACGCTGAGGTTCATGAAAAATGTTCTATCCATGATGATTATGAACAATTTTCTATTGGTGAGGTTCATGAATAGTGTTCTATCGGTGAGGTTCTAACAGTGAGGTTTATAAACAATGTTTTTCCTTTTCCAAATTTTGAGTTCATGAACAGTGTTTCTAGCTTCCGACTGTTTCAGCCCCTTTTGTGTTTTCCTTTGACGTAAAATGCATTTAAATCTTCTTTTTAAGGACTCTAAGGCCGATTCAATGGCCATAACTCCTATATTAATTATTCCTAATGCTCGAGATTTTTTTACTTGGGAAAACTGTGTTGTTTAATGTTATCCTCTAATAATAGGAAATCAAGCGTATCATAAACTGATGCTTCAATAAATCTTCAAAAGGGATGGGATATCTTCCTCTGTAATTATTCCTCTTTTTTTATGGTGCGAGATGCTCAAACTATTCCATTCATCCCGTAGGAATCACACGATCATGCTTTTCTCCATGGGTAAGTTTCCTCAACCCCCTTCTTGCTGCATGTGCACCCCCTATTTCTGTGCAACCAAGAAGTATCGATCAATCTTCAATATAAGTTATAATTTATCACTGTTCTTTTTGGGTTCATCATCTCTTGTTTCTCCATTCAATTTCATATCATGTATTCTCCATGATTCTAATGGTTTTTTCTTGGGTTTCGGTTGGTGCGGTCGTACTGTGGCATCCTCGGGTGGATGAAGTAGTCATGAGAGGAGGATCATGAGCCGTTGTGTGGATAAAGAATGTCAATAACTATTTGAGGAAGTGAATTCATTGCTTCTATTTTATTTTACTTGAAACTATATTATTAGAATGTTTTATCCCACTAGACCATAATGGAATTGACATAATAAATATTTGAACTGAATAACAAAATTTATATCAATTGTATGTTATTGCCTATTTTTTTCTAGATAGTGTGATATCTATGCTTTCATTGTTTAGTTGTTCGTCCTCGATGGAAATTGGTAATGAACGCAAACCGCAATTAATTGATAATTATTTAGTTAAAATATAATATTCCATGTAAATGAATCTGGTTCTCCTTGTTCTAATTTGATGTTAATCAAATTGGAGCATTGAGTATGTATAATTATTTTTTATAGGTTACTGATTATTTTTTCCAGAATTGGGAACCTATGAATAATAAATTCGTTAATTCAAGATATATTAAAGAACTGATTGTTTGATAATTACTTGAAGGTTCTGAGTTACCCACTTGATTGTTAATTTTCCAAGAGCCCAATTTTTAAGGTGTTTTTTTCCTACTGCTTGTGTTGTGATGTGATCTTGGATGGCTATTATGGTATGTGGGGGCATGGAGACATTAGGTTGTGGTAGCAGATGGCTCCTAGAGTGGTGAGATGCATCAGTTTATGTATGTGGCTGTCGGGGAGGACAACATGGATGATGGAATGGGATGGATGTGATTGATAGATGCTTTCTGTTTCTTATAAGTTGTTTATGTGAATTACTTATCCCCACTGCTCAAGGAATCTAGTCATTAATACCCTTCTTCCGATAGGGGAGAATACGTGTCGGATATTCCAGGTACTTTCTGTGATTAGCTTCTCAAGGGTGAATGGGTCTATGCTCTTACTGTAGGAGGAAAAGACTCGACTGGTATTTCATCTACTCACTGTGTAGATCCCCATTGTGATTAGTATAATAGAATGTTTTTTTATAATTCCAGGGAATATGGGAATGTAATTGTGTAAATAAATAATTTGAATAAATTATGTTAACCTATGGGGTTTGGATCATGATAGGGCACAATTCTGAGGATGTAATATGAAGGAACAATTGACTTTGGGTGTGATGCTAATGAAATTTATTGTGAAATTTTCATGGGTTTATTAATTTTTAAAGAATTAATAAACATAATGTACAACTAATAAAAAATTAATGAAATATCGTATTAAATCTCTTTTTTTGGTTATGTGATTATAGGATACCTAGTCTTAGAAGTAGCAGCCTGGAGTCTGAGAGACATTAGATGCAGTTGTGTCTATGACTAGGTTATGCCCATAGTGTGGTTGTGAGATATAATATATTCTGTACTTTTTGTTTTTCTATATGCTACCCCACCATGTCAGAAAGTTAAACTGACACCCTGGTGATTTTGAGCCCTGGGGGGTGTTTTTCCCAACATTCTGGTGGGAGAATGGATGGCTGCCTACCCCCTATTTCCCCGCTCTATTCTCTTGGTAGTTTCTTATGATAGTAGGCACAATGGTTAGTTTTCACCATATATGTTTGTAGAGGTATGTAATGGCTTGTGGTTATTCACAAACATTTATTCTCGATATAGAATCCTTTGGACTACTATAGGTGTAACGTGTATAGGTTGTGATGGCTGAAGAATCCTTACTCAGTGTATGGGTTTTAATAGCTTGAGGTATAATACACGACGTGTGATACATGTTATCTGAGCTGTGGTGGATACAGGAAACTACTAGGTAACCTTCTTGCAAGGATTTGGTGGTTTTGTTGCATGAGATTCATATTTTGGTGCGTCACACAGGTGTCTCTAGGCAATCCTTTTTGGAGATAGATGCTCAAGACGTGCGACGTTGGGGAAAAGCGGCAAAGAAGTGGGGAAGGAGTAATGCAGTACCCTTGATATTTTTTATTATATCATATATTTTTATATCCATTACATGGTGAGAGTATCCAATGTGTGGTTGGTAACATAGTATACATGTTTAGGTGGAGAGTTAGTTTCAATTGATATTAATTGTTCTTTAGTATGTTTTCTTTACTTTTTAACGAGAGGCTTCGGGGATGAGCCTACTGAGTATACCATTATACTCACCCTATGTATATATAAACTATATTTCAGGTCTATTGGAGTAGGTTGGAGATCAATGTGTTTCTACTATAATGGGGTTGTAGGAGCTGTTCGAGCTTGTGGTTGCTGCTGTTTTTTATTTCTTTTGGGTACTTGCAGTTTTCCCCTTCTATTTGTAGTAGTTTTTCATGCCATTTCATATGTGTACTTGTGATTTCTTTTATCTTACTGGTTTATTTGGAGTTGTTTGGTTTCTATATTCTCTCTCTCTCTTCTGTGTGTTTTCTTTTAGAATGTAATGCCTCTCATTTGTATGTTTTCTATACCCTAGGTGCTAGTCGCCAACCTGGGGCCTACTGGAGGTGGGACTCAGGGTTCATTATCTCTCTTCTCACATTACCAGCACAAGAGGGGTATACTTTGTGGGGAGTGGGTTGTGAAATTATATTAATCTTATAAATAATATATTATCTCTAAAATAATTATAAATTAATAGAAAAATTATTAGTTAATATATAGAAACATATTTTACTATGAAAATTATTTTTTGTAATATTTAATGGTTTTAAATAAAATTAAAATTTATAAAATTTTGTATTTGAATTTTGAAAACATAAATTCATATTTGGTATTTCATAGAAATATTATTCTAATATGAATTTAATATATTTTTCTAAAATAAATTAATTTTTAGGGGAATTGTATAAAATTTCATTGTTACAAATAAAATGACATTTATTATAATATCAGTATATAAGTATGAATTATAAATCAATGAAATTATTTTAATAAAAAAGATTTATTTTCAATTTTCTTCAAAATTATTAAAATACTCATTTTATTTTAAAAACAGATATTTTTAATTTTCGAATACAAGTAACATTTTTCCATAAATGTTTTAGCAAGTTATAGATTAAGTATTTGAAAATTAATTAAAATTACATTATGAAAACAAATATAATAAATGATAAATAATGTTTGGAATATTTACATTCAAAATATTTTTTATGGTCCAATTTTTCTCATTCGTAAAGGAAAAATTACTTTGTTAAAAACAAGATCCCATTATCCAAAAGAAAAGAAACAAATTTATTTAACCAATAGAGAAAGATCGCAATAGGTTTACAACGTGTCTGGGAATGAGTTCATGGGGAAATTATCATTATTATACTATTACTAATATGTCATTTCAAAATTTTATAGGTATATTCGTTATGATTGATTTCTCAAAAATTATTTTTTTTGGTATTTTCTAAAATTCCATTCATATTTACTTATAAAAGGGGTACTTATCTCCTCAATTCCCATAACCGAGAAACAAAATTATTTCGTCCTGAAAAATTCCCAAAACACTCAAATCATTTTTTATCCACAATCAATAGCTTATGTTCTATACAAATTATAATCCCCCAAAGGCTTTAACACCTTTTGAATGTAGATAAACCAATAAGTGATGATTAAATTTCAAACTGTTCATTTCCACTTTTTATATCATTATGTTCAATTATTATTCAAAAAACTCAATTACACAAACGTAAAATGATATAATAATTAAATTAGTTATATTTTAAATTTATTATTATCATCTCAGAAGAAGTAACCACTTTTCCATTTTTCATTAAGAAAAACCAAAATGAAAAACGCGTGTTTGTAGAGACTACCACCTCCACAAAGAAATGTTTTTTGTTTCCATTAAATTCCTAAAATAGATAGTAAAACTGTAAAATAAGTATGTAATTATGATATTTAAGTCATATTTATGTTACTAAAATGATAAAACATTTTTCTTATTTATTACTCCCTTCGAAAAATGAATTCATCATCCATGTGAATGTGCAGACAACCACCTCCACGGAAAGATGCATTCTGTTTTTTACAAAACAAATCATGGATAGTTATAGATTATATTTTATGATTATATAATACATATATATATATATATTATCTATGAAATTATTATGTATATTTATAAATTACAAAAAAATTAATTATAGTTATAATGTAAATTATAGTTATTGGTAAAAACATGAAACTAGTTCATCACCATTCTTTTCTTCATAAAACGTGACTGTAACATTGTTGTCATATAATTATAACATTACATGTAATCATAATAGTTAAATTTCATTTCATTTTAATGGATTTTAAATATTAAAATTAGATGTATTATGAATACCCACAATTCTTTTTTGAATATAGTTCAATTCGGTCAAGATTATTTTAACATGATATTCAAATTTTTTTTAAAAAATCTAATACATGAAGGGAATTTTTATTAATGAATATTATAATAAGTATATTACAATTAATAATGTTATAAAATATTCTATTAATATCATTAACATTGTTATATAGATGATTAACTATATTCTATGTAAATTAAGTGTATTTGTAAGGGAAGTGGTAATGAAAACTTGTTTCATTGACATATACAATTTCATTTTTCAAAATATTCTTCTAGGACCATACATTTTGAATAATTCCATATATATTATTTTTGTGTAAAAATAGTTTTTTATCTAAATATATTTCCATAAATATCATTCTTTTATGTTATTTTTTAAGGGGATACTTTTTTGAAAATTAGACTTGAAAATATGGATTTTATATTGAGGAATACAAAAATGTTTTTATGAAATTTCTTTTCTTGATTTTGTTTTTATTACCTATATACAATTAAAATTATTTAAATTTAATGTATTTATGTTTTGTGTTTCACAGTAAATTTTAATTTTATTATATTATTACTTTGTGTTCTCATCTTTTTTGTTTCAAAAAAAAAATTTCTTCATGTAATTTTATTCAATTTTTTAGTCTGGAGAAACCCATATTATCCCCATGTATTCCTTATTTAAACTAATTTATTTCTATTAGTTTTTTAAATAATTATTAATTTATTTTCATGAACTATATGAAAAACTTAATTTATTTTTATTTGGATGTTTTTTAAGCACATTTTATCTCAATACATTAGTTGTGATGTGAAAATTAAATGATTTTTAATTATTGAATGTGAGTATGGATGAATTATAAATGTGATCCTATATTTACCTCTAATAAATTGGTTATTAGTTTATGTCACTTGAGATATTTATTTAAGTGTATAGTCTAGTTACTCCTGAACATGGGCATTGGGGTTTGGTATTATGGATGAAATATTTCACATTGCGAATGTTTATGCCACCATTAAAATATGTCATTCATAATGATATTATGTGTAACATCCATGTTAATTGTAGAATTTTACATTTTCATTTATATTAGTATTTATGAACAATATATTAATTTTTTGATAAAGGGACCTCTTTTTTTGATAGCATACATGACATGCAACAATGATTTTCTCTGAAATCATACGTTGTAGGCAAAAATGAGTTATGCCAAAAAAAAAATAAAACAATAATATTATTATTTTAGAAAATGGCAGTTAATAAATATAAATTTTATTGGCTATAATTAATAGATCTAACAACAATATGATAACAAATTTTTGTTATTTTTTAACATTTAACTAGAATATTTTAGAGCCTTCAAATGAGAATGAATCCAATTTTATGGGTAAAATTCTAAAATATTTTTAAAAGATCGTTTTAACGAAAATTGATGGAGAAACCTTTTCAAGTAAAATTTTTATTCACATTTATATGTTATATTTGACGAAATAAACTTGTTATCTGGAATCGGGGGATCTATAAAATTTTTGGTTTATTTTTTCTATTTTTATGATAAAATTCATATTTATGTATAGTGAAAAAAAACTGAATTTTAATTCAAAACATCTGTTTCGTCTTATTTATTTATATAGTTATATTAACATTTAATTTTTTTAAAAGTTTAATTGGATGAATTTTTTATCATTTAATCAAATTTTGGTCATTTTAAGTAATTTCATATTGATATTTTTTTATAAACATATGTCAATTTTTTGGTGGGTTTTACTTCTAAAAAACTAATTTTCTCGTTTTGACAACGGGATTTAATTTTAAAAAATTACTACAACTTATGTGTTTTCAATTTTGGGAAATATATTATATATTTTTAATTAAAATAGACAATTTTTGAAAATAGGAACCATTTTTGTTTTCAAATTATCACTTGTAACATCAGTAATGATTATTATTTACCATAGTTAAATGGTAAATTAGGTAACTCAGGGTAAAAGTAATATTATAATAATATAAAACATCCCAAAAATATGTTATAATATTATTGGATGAGTTATTGAAGACAAAAAAATCTATAGGATGAAATTTTGGCATTTGGTAGCCACTGTGGTGTGACAATGACATGTTAAAATAATTAATTTAAAGTAAAGAGAAATATATCATAGACATGTATATTCATAATAAAATACATTAATATGTGAATATATACCTAATATATTTGACTATAAATATTACTTTGAAATATAAAAATATTTCCTACATCATTGTATTTTATTTATAATTTTGAGACATTGAATACATAAATTTATTTAGGACACAATGATGATGTAGTTATTATCTTATTGATGGGTGATTAAAATAAATGATATTATAAATATTAAAATAAAAGTAATTTGAATTTTTTGATTTCATTAAAGAATTTTTTATATTATTATGACAATTATTTATGATTTAATGTTATTTTTTTTAATGAATCAAGTTTTTATTACTTTAATAAAAATCAATTACTAAATATATTCAAAATTGACATAAATGGTTTTTTGAAACAAATAATAATTTTGTAAATGATATAACAATCATAAAAATAGAATATTTTTTCAAATAGATTAGATAAGGTTAGAAATTTCATTAATTATCCACTTTAGGTTCTATTAGTATTTTATAGTATCTATATTATCCATAGAGTGTAAAAATAAAAGAAGACACGATAAGAGATAATTTATTTAACTAAGGGTTAATGTCAAATGATATGATAACATTTGTGACCTAAAAATGTATAAAACCTAATGGGTGAGAATATTTAAACTCTTAATAATATTATTCTCTAAATATATAACTTTGGAGCTATTATAAATAGAAAATAAATTTATAATAAAATAATATTTCAAGTCATTCCTATAATTCCATTTCTACATCTTATAAAAGGCCACCACCTATACCAACTTACACACACCTCTCAAGACCATTATCT
Source organism: Viscum album (assembly GCA_963277665.1). NCBI lineage: Eukaryota > Viridiplantae > Streptophyta > Magnoliopsida > Santalales > Viscaceae > Viscum > Viscum album. The sequence goes on along the minus strand of OY728161.1, from coordinate 457,327,447 downwards.
CATCCAAATTTCCGATAATATAATATCCCAACATCCCTCCATTAATCCTAGAATCCTGAAATTTGTAAGAAGTTAATTTAAGAAATCTATTTGGATCAAACCAATAAGAGTTTCTTGATCTAGATGTAGTGTCTTCCCTTAAGCTCATTACCTTTATTATCCTTCTCTCACACCCTATCCTATTTTTATCCTATTATTTTATAAAAACACCAGTATCCTACTCATACTAGGATTTTTTAATGGTATGGTTTCGTAATAAACATACAAACACCTTCTTCTAATGGATATAGAACATACTATTTCTATGTACGGTGAACTATAGCCTCACGAAATGATGATTGTTGAATTTTATCTTACCACATATCATGTTTTCCCTTAATATAGAAATGTATTTATATATTAAATATATTATATTTATATTTTCTCTAATATTATGTAATTTATATTTACAACAAACCATTATTTATTCCGTAATGTGAAAATATGATAAATATTTTTTGAGGAAGTGTGGATTATTTCCCACTCACTGTGATATGACATGTTCATTAAATACATTGAACACATAAAGGATGGAGTTAATGAATTTATGTAACATAAATAAAATATATATTTTACTGTAAATATAATATACCTAAGTATCATTTATTTTTCATTCGTTTAATATGATAAAGAAATGAATGCCACATTCAAGCATACGTACGACCTACTATCTCCATTAAAGTGTAATTTCATTTATTATCTCCATATATTCTGGATTATTATAAATACATATATACTATATATTTATTATATTTAAATAAATAATAATCTTATGGATATGATGTAATTTTGAACACATGGACAATTTTCATCAAAACATGTTCATATTTGACCCATGCACCAAATACTGACAAAGCGTTCGAAATGAACTCAAATAATTTACTAATTGTTATAACATGGTAATAAATAATAAAAAATGAATAATAAAATTTAAAAATATTCTTAATTATGTATTAATTATCCTATGTTTATTATTCAAAAATATAAATAATTAATGATGCAATTCGGACTCAAGGTACGAGAACTTCTCAACCCAATTCCCATTCATTTGGTTAATCTTATACTTCTTGATTATGTAGTGATATGTTTTTGTGAGAAATTTATTTTGATATCTCATCATTTATTTACAATTTATTTATTTTTATTTATTATGAATACACGTAGTCCATCTATTTTACTGGAAAAAAGATCATGGTAACAGAAATCTTAACTCAATATCCATTCATTGAGTTAAATATCTGTGTCATTGGTTTTTTTTTCATAGAATATGTATGAATGAAATTTGAATTTTTTACACTGAAAATACACTAATATTGGGTGTATTTAATTTTTTCAAAAATATTTATTTCACTGATTTATCCTTATTCTAATGATATGGTCATTATTAGGGACTTCATCTCAATCTCCTTTCATTGAAAGATTTATTTATCAAATACACATTTATTAATTTATAATGTTTATATACGACCACTTTTATATTACATATTCAAATTATATCGATATTCCTGATATTTAATGTCGTGTAAAATTTTCTACTTTAATTTTCCATATAATTTAAATGTTCAAAATTTTATTTTAATCTTTATCTAAAACATCGTTTTAGCTATTTGATATATTTAGTATTCTGAATCCTTATATTTCATTTCAATAAATTCAAAATGATATTAATGATTTCTTAATATGGTCGTGAATGTTTTTATTTTTAAATTAAATTAAAAAATTTCAATTTTTTATAGGACATTTTGATTGTATAATCTTCTTTTTAATAGTTATAAATATGTTTTCAAATAGGATTGATTATTTCAAAAACATGGAATGTGATATTTATCATATATGTCATGAATAAAATTTAATTCATTTGTTTGACTATTATGTACTCATGTTTAATTTACATGTTTAACATTTTATTAAAAAATAATATGTTTTCATTTAACAGTGTGTGTCTTGTAATGACAGAATGAGATTTTATTGTGGAAATGTTATTTTACCTATATTATTATTTTATGTTCTATGATTAAGTTATTGTTATTTAGGATTGTTCATACTTATAGGTGGTTCTGTGATAAACAGAGGTAGGTTGATCATATGGTAGCTCTATAATGTATTGGGTAATGTGATGGAGATAAATGATAAGGTTTCTCCTAAGAGATTTAGGGAATATACAATGGTGTAAATTCCAAATATAGCCATAAAGGTAACTCATTATATAGCTATGAAAGATATAATGTAAGTACGATATTTATTCCCTGAGATACCTTTCTGTTTCTTTTTTATATGATGTTTTTTATGCATCTTTTGATTACATGATTCATGCAAAATAGGATATGTTTTATGGATGAAAAATATGATTTTGTGAAAATGTTATGTTGGGTTTTAAATATTCATGGTCTAATAGTTTTATTACTTATTTTATATTCCTTACTGAGATTTTTCTTCTCTTACCTTGTTATTTAAATGTTTTCCATTGGGTAAAATTTATGTTATGTGAAAGGAATAAGTCATGATGATTTTTATCCAAAAAAATATATCAAGTTATGTTTAATGGGTTTACTTTGGTGGAAAAAGAGGATACTAAGTCTAACTGTCCACATGTAATGTCTAGGTCTATTATGTAATATTTATGTATTAATTACAAAAAACTATAAACCTAAAAATATTCTCCACATGAATTATTTACTCAACTCAAGATTATGTAATGTTTACGGTAAGTGCCTTATAATTGGTATCATGTGATTTTTTAGAAAACATTGTAGAATTGGATATTTTCTTTAGATTTAGGGATATAATAATTGGGTAATTATTTAAATTATGATCATAATTCCAATTTCTTAAAAACAAATATTCATTCTTATGTTGATAAATTTCATTAAAATTAACAGTATTTTTGGAGACATTTATTTTTGAGTTAGTTTTGGGTTAGTATATTTGGGGATTAAAAAATGAATGGTATAGAATAACCATTGAGGATAAAATATGTTTTGTTTATTTTATAGAAGTTGATATAAATTTCATAATGTTATAATAATTATATAGTTTTGGAAAAAAAAAATGAAACACATAGACAGAGTGGCAACCTATCACGCAGGACAAGGGTGCGAGAATCAAACACACAACCAGAGTGCAACTAGCATTTATCCCTTACCACCGGCCTCTGTGAAGTCCCTGGTTAGTATGACTTATTAAGTTTAGTAAAATTATTTTATGGATTAGAATTAGTAGATTTAAGAGACATATATTTTATCGAACAAATATCCTTAGAATGGGAAAACTATTTGGGGATTACGTGATAAATGATATTTTAGAAGACGTTCACACTATTTTTGGAACTTTATTTGATTAAGTTAAATAGAACACAATTGGATTTTAACAGAGTAATTTTTGAATTATATATTGGGAGCATCTATGATATTAATTGTGTAATTATAAGAATTTTGTTAATTAGGGAAAAGAATATCCTATCATGGATAATATATAATTATGTTAATTAATTTTTAGTATAAGTGTTTAATAGCGATCGATTTTATTTGGAGATATATGTTAAAATTTATCTTGAAAAAATTTCTTATAAAATTCATCTGAGTTTTGGGTTTCATTCCTAGTTCTATTATATTGAGTAATTTTATTGAAATTTGTTTTCTCAATAATATATGTTGATCTATGGGTTTTACTGTTGAATTTTGATGTTGAAATGTCGTTATTCTCGTTATATCAAATTTTTTCTTTTGGGGGATTATCTGATCTTGTACAAATGAATTTGGTTTTTGTGAATGTTTCTAGATAAGAGAAATATATAGGTAAGATTTTTTGGATTAATAAGATGATTCTTCTGAAAGACACATCATTTGGATATATATATATGTTTGTGTGGGAATTTTATTAAAGGAAAAAACACTAATTTTCAGGTAATTAAATTTCTATATGTTCTTATTCTATGTAGTAAAATAATTTCTCATCTTTATGAAACAAACCTTAAATGTAAAATATTTTCTGATTGCTTTTCGTGTTGGGTAATCAAAACCGTTTAACCCATCACATGTATCTGTTTTTCTAACTGTTTACATTCTCTTGATCATGTTTTATATCACTCTCCATTAGAACAATATGGTTACTTTTTCTACCATATCCATTTTTTCTTACCCATAATCCTAGTATGTGTTATATCGAGTGAACATTGTACATATATTTCATACTTTTAATGTGATATTTTTATTGACTATTTTTTGATGTGGAATTTTCAATGATGTTACCGAAATAATTTTTAAAATTTTGAGGACCCAATTTCAAAACTGGTCGAAGGATTTAACATCCAAGGATATTATAGAACAAGACTTTTCGATATCTATTAATAATTAGGAATATGTTATAGATTTTATGTTAATGGGAACACATTTTCGGATAGCATACTTGACATGAAACTATGGGTTTCTTTAAAATATTATGTTGCAGACAACAATGAGTTATAAAGAAAAATATTACAATATTATTATTATTATTTTAAATGGTAGTTAACATCTACAAATTTTATTTAAGTTAATGAATATAACTAACTAATATATGATTTGAAATATTTTTCAACCGTTTTTACATTTATCAAAAAAAAATTGAGTCTTAAAATCGGAATGAATCCAATTTTAAACAGGAAAAACTCTAATTATTCTAAAAGGACCTTTTAACAACTTTTCTTGGAGAACACATTTTAAATATTTATTTTCACTTTTATTAGTTCTATTTGAAAAAATAAGCTTATTATTTAGAATCACAACATCAAAATTTACTTTGTTGTAATTTTGGTATTTATAGGATAAAAATCATCTTTAATAAATCGGGAAAAATAATATATTTTAATTAATTTTTTGGTATTATTTATTTCTATACTTTGATTATAATTTTATTTAGTTTTAATGTGTAATTAGATTATGTTTTTATCAATTAATTAAATTTTTGTCATTTGAAAGTAATTTCACATTGAAATTTGATATAAAAACATGTCAATATTTTGATTGTTTTAATTTTTATAAACCTGTTTTCTCATTTTAAAAATAAGATTTATTTTAAATTAATTACTGCATGTTTTGTGTTTTTATTTTCAAAAAAAGGATAATATATTTGGATTCTGATGTTTCAAAATGGGTAATTAGGTACATTTTATGTTTAGACATTAAGAGTTGTAACATCGGTAATTATTTTTATTTACCACAGTTAAATGGTAAATTTGGTAAATAATGGTAAAAATAATATTATAGACATATAAAACTACCATAATATGTGTCTTGGTATTATTTTTTGAGTCATGGGTGGCCAAAAATATCCTTAGTCTAAACTTTTGGCATTTTGTATCCAATTGGGTGTGATAATAACATATAATCATAATTAATATTATGTAATAAAAATATAACAAAAACATGCATGTTCATAATACAAATATATTAATTTGGGTTAATATAACTGATAATTTTTACTACAAATAGTAATTAGAAAGATAAAAATATTTCCTATATCTTGGTATTTTATTTATAAATTTTAGACATTAAATAAATAAATTTATTTATGACACAATGATGATACAATGATTACCTTATTAGTGAGAGATTGAGATAAATGAAATTATAAATATTCAAATAAAATAAATTTGAAAATTTTGATTCCTTACACGTTTTTTTGTTTTATTATGAAATGTTATATATGAATTAATGTTGTTTTTTTTTTGAAATAATAGTGTTGTTATGATTTTAACAAAAATCAATTACTAAATAGTGTCAAAATTTCAATAAATGGGTTTAATAAAATATTATATTACTAAATGTCATCAGTGATCCACTTCAGGTACTCTTGTCATTTTATAGTAACTATATTAACCATATAGAGTTAAAATACAAGAAGACATGGAAAGAGGTAATTTATTTAACTAAGGGTTAATACATAAAGATAATGTAAAATTTGAGACCTAAAAATGTATAAAACCAATTAGATGAGGGGATTTAAACCCATACTCATTTTAACCTATAAATATATCTATTTGGAGCAACTATAATTCGAATATCAATTTATAATAAATTAATATTTTAAGACATTCCAAATGTGCCTCTTTTCATTCTTATAAAAGGCTAAAAACTGTACCCACATAAGAAAACCTACCATGATCCTTGTATCATCAACCATCATCTCAAATAAGCTCCAAACATCCATACTATACTCTTACAATCATTTACATGAGATTAATATAGTTAAAAAATCTAGTTTTGTCAAATGAAAAATAGTTACCCGATTTAAAGCTAATGTCTTCTCTCAAGCACCTTTCCATTATTTTACTTCTCAAACACCAAAACTAATTTATTCTATTATTTTATAACAAAAAAAGTATCCTAAATATAATAATATGTTTTTATTCTAATGTTTCCACCTAAAATTACACACACCTCCATCTAATAGATATAGAACAAAATGCTTCTATTTACGACGAACTACTACCTCACAAAATGGTGAGTGTTCAATTTTCCATTAACACCTATCTTTGAGTCCATTATGATGGAATGGTATTGATATATAAAATATATTATATTTATATTTTCTCTATTATTTTTTAATTGTTTTACAACATAACTTTATTTTGTCCATAATGTGTAAATATGACAATTTCATTTGAGGAAGTGTGGACTACCGCCCCCTCAAGGTGATATGACTCATAATTAACACACATGGAAAATTTAATGTAACAATTAAAAGAAATTATGTGACATATATTAAATTGATATTATACTGATATTATAATATACAAATTTTTAATTTAGTTTTCATTACATTAATATGACAATGAAATGAATGTTTTGTTCAGGCATGTGTACTTCATACTATCCCAATGAATAGTGAATTTCATTTATTATCTCCAAATATTATGTATAATTATAAATACATATATAATGTACTTATATGATACTTAAATCATGAAAACTATTCGGGATATGATGCAATTTTGATGACAAGAACAATTTCCATCAAAACAAGTTCATTTTTGAATCATACACTGAACATTGACACGGGTCCGATTTGAGCTCAAATAATTTTCTAATTCTTATAAAAATGTAATAAGTAATATAAAATAAAAGATTATGTTTAAAAATGTTCTAAATAATTTATAAACTAACCTATGATTATTGTTCCGGAATATAATTAATGAAAGAGACAAATCTGACTTGAGGTAATGGATCATCTTAACCCAATATTCATTCATTAGGTTAATCTTATACCTCATGATTATGTCGTTATATGTTTAAGTGATAAATGAATTGTGTTATATTATCTTTTATTTATAATTTATTTATTATTATTTATAGTTAATACACATAATGGATCAATTTTATTAACCAAATGATCATTGTATAGGAAATCATAACATAATATACATTCATTGAGTTTAATATACTTCTCCTTGGTTTGGTTTTTCCAATAATATGTGTGAATGAACTCTGATTGTTTAAAAAAATTATATATTTTGAATTTATACATGTCACATATATTTATGTCATTTATTTCTCCTTAATCAAATGATACAATCTTTGTAAGGGACTTCATCTTAATCTCTTTTGGATGAGACATTTCTTGATGATATAGACCTTTATTTCTTTATAGAGTTTATATAAAACCTCTTTTTTGATACTTATCCTTATTTTATCTATAATAATGATATTTAATGTCTTGAAAATATTTATACTTTCATGTGGTGTATGATTTAAATGTTCAAATTTGTAAAGCTCTCATAATCTAAAACATCGTATTAAATGTTTTAATGATTTAATCATCAAAATACATCTATTTCATTTCCATGATTTCTGAATGATTTTCATGACATACTCATAAGTAAATGAGTGTTTTTAGGTTTAAATTCATTTCATATTTTTCAAAGTGTTATGTGACACTTTGATTCAAAAATCTATTTATTAAAGGTTTAAATTTTTTTTAAAATTGGATTGATTATTTCAATTACATTGAATATTTTATTTATCATATACATCATGAATGGAATGTATTTATTTTATGTAACTATTTTGTATCGATGTTTGAATTAAAATTGTACCATTTTATTTAAATAATGTTTTTTCATTCATGAGTGTGCGAATTGTAATGATGAAATGTGATTTCAAAGTGGATATGTTATTTTTATTTCATTATTTTTTAATGTGATATGATTATATTATGGTTCATGGGAATTTTTTATATATATGAGTGTTTCCAGGATAATCCCAGGGCAGGTGACCCCGTGAATTCTCTCCAATTCATTGGGTAATGTGATGGTGGTAAATGATATGGTTTATCCAAAGTGATTAAGGGAATATATTATGATGGGTATTCCAAATGTAACAATGATGGTTACTCCCTATGTATCAGTGAATGATATATTATAACTATGATATAGATTTAATGAGTTTCCAATATTTTTTATGATATATATGGTGTTTTTTATGAATCATATTATTACATGATGTATGGTAAATAGTTTTTTATGGGGGAAAAGTATGATTTTGTGAAAATGTTTTCATTGGTTTTAAATATTCATGGAATAATAGTTTTATTCATTATTTTATATTAATTACTGATATTTTTATGAACATACCATTATTCTAAAATATTTTCCACATGGTATTAGTATGGGTAAGAGAAATGAAGAATTTATGAAAATTTTTATCATAAAAAATTAATGATGTTTTGTTGAAATGGTTTCCTTTGTTGGAAAAAGTGGATACTGAGGGAAACTGTCCGATATGCATTATCTGGGAATATTAAGTAATAGTTATGTCATAATTATCTAAAAATATAAAACTAAATAGATTCATAACGTGAATTATTGTATCAATACATGATTATGTAATGTTTAAGGATGTGGCCTTATATTATGTTATCATGAATCACGGTTATTATTAATTTATTAGGTCGTGTTATATCAATTAATCATCTATGTATATATTTTGCCTCATTAGGCTCGTATATAATGAATATTTATGCGCAATTATGTGTGATGATTATAACTCCTTATTTTATGATATTTTTATTTTGATCAATTTTTTATTTATTCATAAGATCTCATCATTGATGAAATTTTTATTCATCCCTTTCTAAGGATTTGTGCTCTTCCCTTTGTTAGGATTTTGTTCCCTATGTTATGGGCATGATTCTTTCTAAAAATATTTCTATAATATTGTCTAGTGTTATTCCTTTAATGTGATCATTCTAAATAATTATAAAATAAAATGATTATTGACATGATAACCAAAGAACTAGATCAAAGTAGTCGGTTATATACAAATGTTTTGAAAATGAATTATAATTCTTTAATTCAGGTTAAATAATGTAATGTTTAGTCTCATCTACTATAGTATGAATCAAGTTGTTATGAATATGAGTTTTCATAGAGAACCACCAATTCATATGAGTATCTTGAGAATCATTTTATGTTTTTTAGTATTTTTTAGATCCATGAATTTTTAAGAAGCTAATTAATTTATATAAAACTAATTTGATATCATGATAACTTTATATGTGTGATTTCATATTAATGGAAAAACATTACAATACATTGTTAGCCATAGTATCAGGCTCGAGCATATGCAATAGTGGATGTATGATCAAGATCAATTTTACAACGTCTAGGGTTGATTGAAATCCACCATGGGTCAATAATAACATTGTTAAATGGGAGGAACCAAGAGGAAGAAACATGTGTGGTTCCATAGGGATCATTTGAGAAGGTATAACTAGATGGATTTTTTAAGAAGGTTGTGGAGTGGTGTAGGTAACACAAAATATGCTTCCTGAAAATAATTTACATGGGATGTTACATTAAATGATTATGGATCAAAATATAAAAATCTATAGATAATTAGTGTAATAGATTTATATATATAATATTCTTCTTCTAAACCCGTCACGATGTATTGGATATTCATGTCATGCCTATTTTATGTGAGTCACAATAAATTGAGATCATACCAATATAAGGATTCACGTGGGATGTTCATGCATTTTCATATGTGTCCACACAATTCAATAATATATTTTTTGTGATTTTTTCCTGAAAAATATTATTTAGGAACATGACTTAACGATGTGATTTTTGAAATATTTTCCCGAATAAAAATTTAAGGATTAAGTTATTTTATTTTAATGTATTCCAATACACAATAACATTAAAATTATTTTGATTCATACTGGGACTAAATATTTACTATCTATAAAATATGATTGAGTTCAAGTAGAGTTATACTACATAGATGGAAGGTTTCAGGTTTCATAGTCACATGCTTCCATGCACACATGGATAAAATCAAACTGAAATGTTCTATGTCTTATTATGGAAAAGTATAAATATTTGAATATCAAAATAATATTAATACATTATGTGTCTTATAGATATTCATAAATAATACATTAACTCAATGATTTTATAAGATTCAAAATGGGAAGTGTCTTAAACAAATAATGGTATTTTATAAATTTCATTTCATAATAATTTCATAACTCATGTAGTGAATATATATATCTAGTAAATAGTAGAAAAGTAGTATGGGGGATCCAGAAAAATATGTATAACTCTAAATAAATTATTTTTATTTGAGGGGAAATGAAGAGAGAATTTAAAACCATAGCTACAGAAATAAACAACATCATATTGAAAAAGAATACTAAATAATATTATAGTATAATAAAATAGAGTACAAAAACTATGTATCAGTGAAAATTAATTGGTTCATATGATAGCCTCATATCATATAAGACAGATAATAAGGGAATGGAAAATATTTGTTCACACTATGGATAGGCATTGTGTTGATACTTATAAATAAAAAAACATCGATAAATATACATATTGGGGGGAAGAGATATAATAGAACTAATCTGAATAAATTCTTAATTAGAATATTCCAGTGATTGAAGATATGTTTTATGAAGATGGAGATATCAATCATCATGATGTGGTGATATCAAAACAAATAGGAGACATTTTTTCCTTATTTAATGATTAACCCTTCAAGAACATGTAGTAGCTTTTCAAATTATGCTATTATCTAGATATCAGAATAATACTATGATATATAGTATAATGAAATCATCATGTGATACCCTGAGATTTTATGAGAAATTATTTTTATCAAATATAATTTCTCTCATACATTGTGGTATATAGAACACTATGTTTTAAATAAAAGAATTATACAAATAAAATTATGATTTAAACTTGATAGATATAAAAATTATTTTAAACTTATAGGTACAAATAATATTGGTTTTTTTTTTAAAATCAGTCATAATAATATTAAATAATGAAATATATTAGAAAATAAATACTTACTTTTTGGTAATGTATTTATATTCTTAGAATTTTATTTTTTCAAAAAATTATTCTCATTTATATTTTTTATCATATAATAATATCATATTTTGAAATTTTAAAAAAATTATTAGAAAAATTAACCAAAATTTTTAAATAAAAATTTTAAAATTAGATTAATGATTTTTTAGATATGTTTTGGAAAATGTTAATTTTTAAATTAATAGTAAAAAATTAAAATTTATATTAGAAAATTACGTTATTTAATGATTTTAAAAAGTTGCATATTGTATTATAATATTTTTAAATTACCAATCATAATATAATAATAATATGAATAGAATTTTTGTTATTTTAATCAATGTCACTTAAAAATTTAACAAAAAAACTTATTGTTCCAATTAATTTTTTTATTTATGGAAAAATGAATTTTCATCACATCTGTATGTTTAATAATAAAATAAAATTTTCTAATTATTTTAATTTATCAATGACAAATTGTTTAAATATATATAATAATTATTATTATTATTATTTAACGATTTCAACTTAAAATATTTTCTAAATGAATCATAAAATGCTCAAAAACCATTATAGTATTTATTGTTAAATTGAGTTTTCCATGGGGATAAACTAAATATATAATAGTTAAAAGTCCTTAAAAGATTTAAAATTACAAATATTAGTACATATTTAGTCCATAACTCAAATAATCCTAGTTAATGATCAATTTTTCATCAGTTTAAAATCTTTGAAATGTGGGTATACATTTTTATATTCAAAAATTTCATGTGTGTCATCTCCCCCACCAATAGAAGGGAATAAACTATCATCTCATATACACACCTAAAAATAATATTTATACAGACATTACCTATCCAAATAACTTCCATAAATCCCTCCCAATGTCTTATATCCCATATATTCAGTTTAAAATCTTTCAATTAATGTTCGAAGATGTTTATTATTCTTAACAGAGTGTTTTTTGTTTTATTTATTCATCCAACTCATTAAAATATTCATAATCTATGATAGTTTAATAATATAATTAAATTACATATGATTAGTTTTTCATAATTTAATTAAATAATATATATTCATATCCTCCTTCATCAAATGCATAATGAAACCATAAATCATATGTATGGTGAATGACAACCTTGCGATTCGATGGTGTTCTTTTTTCCATTTCCACCTATCACAGCTGGAGATAATGATATATGTAATTTTTATATAATATTTTAATGATACATATATAAATGTAATAATAATATAACTTATATCTTTTAACTTTACAATACATTGGAAAATGAAAATGTCACTCGGGCATATCTGTTGACTATAATCTCCATGAAGTGTAGTGATTCGTTTTTCACTTTTATTATGAAATTGGTGGCTAGTAGGATGGATTTAAGAATACAAATGATATATATGAAATAAAAATTATTCTTTTAATGTGATATATTATTTATATTTCTCTCATTCGATCCATTTTTATAATGGAAACAACAATTATGCATACATATGACCAAACATCCTCGTGAATGGTGAAATTCATTTTCAATATATAATTTAAATGGATTTATACAATGAAATATATAATTAAAGAAAATGATATTTATATCCTGGTTAAATTTATGGATATCGTGTAATAATTAATAATTTAAAATGACCAAAAATACAAAACCAAAACCTACATACAAATCATGTAAGTTATTAGCAAAAACGTGATTTTTTACAAGTGATTTTTAACAAATGTATGATAAAAGGATGAATGTAAATAATATAGGGTTAGATAAGTATTTTTATTTTTATGTAATACATTTATAATAAAAATATATTTATTTTAAATAATTTTTTAACATATATAAAGAAACTCACAACATGAGGAAATGTATTTTGGTCTCAAACTATCTTCTCTGTGACATATATTATTTTATAAACCTATATTATTTTGTGAGATGTATATAAATCCCCTTTTACAAGTTATATAATGATCATATTTATTCAAATGTTATTTAATGATTCATTTAATGTTATTCATTCATATGAATTATTATTGAAAAGTTACCATATCAAGTATGAGATTTCCATCTCACTATTATTTTCATAGGACAAATTCCATATTCACCACTTGTTTATATTATGTGGTATATATACTTACCATGAAAATATTTTATGATTATTCTATTTAATATATATGGATATACATATCTATATAAGTTTCTTTAGTTCAAGGTCTGTATGATTCAAATGTTACCGATGTATTAAAAGGTTAATATGATAACATCGTTATTTATTGGGATTGTTAGTGATTGTGTTTTTTATAATGAAATTTTATGATATATCTATCCAGAAATGAATGAGATTTATTATCCTATTTTAATTTAAATCTAATATAATTTTCTTATTCATTTTTATCATAATATATAATCATGAGATCGTGTGATTTTTTTGATGAAAAATATGCATTATCTCTCCCATAGACTAAAAATCCCTTTTCTTCCATAAGTATTTCTTCTAAATAAAATTAAATAAAGATTTAAAAATTAAAAAAATATTTACTAAAGAGTGTTATAACCATATTTACTTTCTATAAATGTTATTGAGAGGTATCTTTTATTTGGATGATACCCTTCTGGATTTTTAAAGAAATTATTGATGGAATAGTTGTTTTAACTTGTATGGAATGAATATAAATTTATTCCATAATGTTCACTACATGTTATAAATATTTCCATAAAACTGTTCAAGGATTTTTTCAAAGAATAAATTTTATTTAATATTTTGGAAATTTTTTTGTTTTACAAGATTTTTTTTGAAAATTCAATGGATATTTTCCTAAATAATGTTTCAGTGATATTTTAATGCCATTTTTATTCATAAATTATAAATACATTTGGAATTTCTTGTATTTTACATGGGATATAGTCAATCTATTACCATCAATATTCGTCATCTTGTTTGTTTATGATTATGATGATTAAATTTTTAGTCAACCCTCTTCATTTCTATGGGCCATACTAATATGAAATGAATATGAAACACATTACATTTAAAAGGGTTATAAAATGATGATATCATTATGAAACCAATTTACTTTTTGTGGGTTATGATATGATAAATGATTTATGATATTGTGTCACATATACAAATTATTTTCATTATGTGAATTTTGGGTCCTATATCTTAGTCCAATACATTGGGTAATTATTAATTTTTTATGACCGTAAGTGGGGCCTAAGAGTTTATCCCAAACCCAATACAAGAGGGTACATGGGAGGTTCTCATAGGCCCAAAATAGTGGGTTTATAAAAGATTATCCAATGAATAAAAAAGGTCACACAGTAGGTTTTCCCTATCCCCAATCCTATACACACATGGTTAGTCCAAGCCTAACTTATTATGAATGTATTTGTGTGTAACATTGACATATTAATTTATATTCCCATTAAAATATTATGTTATCATAGATAATGTTCTTAATATATTTTATGATATCTGTTTTATGAACATTAATGCATCATTTCATGAATTTTGATTATGATATTTGACATGTAGGGAATGGTTTTCAAGTATTAATATCACATTCATGTAACTTTATTTCCATGTTATGATTATTTGATCATTGATATCTCACTTGTTTACCATTAATTAATCTATGTGTTCACACTTTTTTATGTATCCTCTCCCCATGATATTAAGAATGGTTTTATATATGATAACTTAAAGAAGGATACTAGTTATGAAGAAATTAGTGGGAGATGATTTGGTTCACTTAGGAATCTATTTCTTATATATCATTATTTCAAAAGGTATTATACCTATATGATTTTAGTGTGGATCTCTATGTAATATAATTAATATTCATATAATTATATTTAATATATTTATATGTAAACATGGGACACTATAAGTAGTATCAGATAAAAGCTCATTAATCCATTGGAAAAGAGGATAATAAAACTTTAGTGAGATGTAATGTTACATATTATAACTAAATACATGATCATATATCTATGTGATTATAGATATAAAAATCCAATGTAAATAAAATTCATTTTTTGGGACATATATCTTATTCATAAGGTGTGTTTATCTCAGTTGGTTTGGGAGAAACTAAATATTGAAGATATTCCAACAGTTTGGGAGTTTTTTTATGTATATATAGAAGACATTTCTAGTATTTCACTAAATAATCACTACTGGAAATTTTACTTTTCCCAATGCTTCTATACCAACGGTTTGTAAAACCCGTTAGTATAGGTCCCCTTTCCCAATGGTTTGGCCAAACCATTGGGAAAGCCGAGTTTGAGGCCAACTTTCCCAACGATTTAGCCAAACGATTAGAAAGGGTATGGCTTTCTCAACGGTTTGGCCAAACCATTGGGATAGGGTTACCCTTTCCCAATGGTTTTCGAAAACCATTGGGAAAATTCCACTTTGTGGACACCTTTTCCAATATTTTGTCCAAAACTTTGAGAAATGGTATACCTATCCCAACGGTTTTCCAAAACCGTTGGGAAAGGTCCCCCAAATATCAACCTTCCACCCAGAAATGAATCCAAAATCTGGAACCATACCCATGGTTGTCAAAACCGTTGGTATATGTCCTTTGAATTTTTATCAGATCTTCTTATGGAGAACATTATATAAATCAAAATTTAAAATAATAATGACAATACATATATATATTTATGTAATTATGTTCACAAAAGTCATGTTATGTTAGTGGTTAAGACATTCAATGTTAATCAAGGGGTCCTGGTATCAAATCCAACCGAATGTTTTTTTTGAAATACATATACCAACGGTTCCATAACCATTGGTATAGATTTTCATATTACTGATACCATCGGTTTCCCAAATCGTTGGGATAGGTCTATACGAATGGTTTTCCAAAAACTGTTGGTATAGACCTATCCCAACGGCTTACTTGGCAATGGTTCTCCAAACCGTTGGTATAGGCTATACAAACGGTTTGAAGGCCTATACCAACGGTTCCAAACCATTGGTATATGTTAGTTTTTTAGTAGTGAATGATGTTGAGTTCTCAATAGAACTGATACCTAGTTCCAAACAAATTTCAAAGACTACCTTTAGAATTTACTCAATTGAGTTTAATTAATTAATGAATAAACTCTTGGATAATCCTGATAAGGAATTCATTCAATTAATTGGGTCACCATGGGGTTCACCATTCTAATTTGTTATGTGGAATTATTGGTTGATGAAACTATCTATTTTCTGCTAGTAACTAAGAAAATCACAACCAATAAAAATTATGGCCTACCCCATATTGATGACTTGTTTGAGAAAATGTGTTGTTCTAAATACATTTCCAATAAGACATTCATTCTGAACATGATCAATATAGTGTTAAAAGTGGATATACATAATAAAAAACTCCATATAAGGTATAAAAACTGTGAAGATATAGTTATTACATTTGTTCATAATAATTCACCCATTATCCTCCAATATTTATTGATTATAGTCATTATAGATTACCTTAATCAGTTTTTTTTCTCTATATAGATGATATTATTATATATTCAAAGATAAAGGAAGACCATGAATACTAGTTCATGATTGTATTGAAGACCATATGCAATATTTAGTGTGAAAAATTTGTCAACATTAAATATTGAACATAAAACATTTCATTGTTGGGACATATAATATCAATAGATGGTATATCAATTGATTTATACAAGAATGATGCTATTAAATGTTTGAAAATAACAACCACTAGGACTTTGGTGAAAATAATCCATTATTTTACTAGATATTATTGATAATTTTTATGAAATTTTCATGACTATCTAATCCACTCCCCATGTTTCTTTAGAAGGTATAAAAACTCCATTCAATAGATGAATGTGATGATAATTTTGTGGAATTAAAGAGAATGTTACTAAGAACACATATTAATAAAATACACTATAGTAGAGAATAATTTTTAATATATAGTGATGGATTATAGACAAGATTGGGTTGAGTTACCCTGAAAAATAATATGTTGAAAAATTATGAATCGTGAAAATTGATGGTTCATGATCCAGATAGTTGTAGTAATTTTTCCAATCAAAATATAAAGGCCTTTTCTTTAAGGTAAAAGGTGTGATATTTATAAATATTCTAAATTGTGAATGTATATATTGAAAGATAATGACTTGGTCATGTTCCATTAATGATTCATGTAACTGATTAAAGATTATGACAACTCAGTACATTACCTCCATGGGAATGTGAAGAATGTGGATGATGATTTGTTTTAAAAGGAACATGATAGATTATATTTTATGAGGATAATAAAAGATAAAATACTTCCATATTTACAAATAATGTAATTGGAAATCATAAATGAAAGTTAGAAATAATTTTATTCAAAAATGAGTGTTCATCCATCTATCTAAGAGAAGATTAAAGTGGTGATGAATGAAGATATAGTTCTTCATAAGAAGGTCATACATGACTAAATTTTGATATAATTAATGTTTAATTTTAAAAAACTATGTCTGCATTCTATCTATACAATATTATAATAAGGGTGTATTAGAGTTGGGTCATAGTTCATCATTCTATTTTCATTTTGGAAGTAATAAGATGTAAAGATAATTGCAAGGGTATTTTTCATGGGTTAAAATAAAGAGAGATATTTTAGAATTTGTTTCATAGTTCACAACATCGCATAAATGAAAAGATGATAGATAAAATACTAATGGAATGTTACAATTATTACCTATTACAGAATGAAAATGGGAAAACAACAACATGGATTTTATCATTGGGTGCCCCAAAACATCTAAAAGGAATAATGTTATATGGGTTTCACATAATCTTGTTACAAAGATAGCCCAAATAATCACTATTAGAGAATATATATCAGTGTATTATATTTTTAAGATATACATTAAATAAGTGTAATAGTTTATAAAGTACCACATTCTATTTCTTCTGACAGGGATATGAGATTTACATTGATTTTTTTACGAACTCAATAACAAGAACATGATAATGAATTGTATTTCAACACATCATATCATCCTCAAAAATATTGTCAACATAAAATTACCATTAAAACATTATAGAATATTCTAAAAAAAATTATGGATTTAAATTATGGATGCTATCAACAAATCTCTTTAGTCAAGTTTTCAAACTAAATTCTCATTCATTCATTCATTCATATTGATCCTTATGAAACCCTTTGTGGAATGATGTATATAAATCAAATATGTTGAGTTGTAGTTTAAAAGAGAAGGCGATTGCATATTTTTTCTTGTGTGGAAATATGAAGGGAAATTCAGATCCATTCTATATTATATCAAGGTAGGCATGTCTAGAGAGAATAGTTATGCTAACTATCACCACTATGATCTGTAATTTTATTATGGCGGGATAGTTTTACTATAAATTTATCAATGGAATAAGGTAATGATATTTTAGAAGAATGTAAATTTTATCCCTTGTTATATTGGCGCTTTTAATATTCTTTATCAAGTATGTATTGATTCATATGTCGTGGAACTTCCACCGAACCTCTCTCAAGTCCACGATGTTTTCCATATATCATTCCTAATTATGTACATATTGATCCTTCTCGTATAATAAATTTATGGGGGGAATATTGTTATACACAAATATTTTAGAATATATATATACATTAACATATTTAATTTATATGATATCCTGTGTTACATTAAACACATTGTATTAAGAAACCATAATATTAAATTAAAAATATTGGTTAAAAATGGATAATATAAAATATCAGATAGATATGGTGGTCTTAAAAGTAATAAAAACATTTTTCAAATCAGTAATAATGTTTTTAGGTAAAGAAAATATATTTATAAGTGGGTATATAATATTGTAACTTTAATTATATACATTAAAAAATTAGTTATTTTTAATAATTATTTTTAATATCTTTTTTCTCAAAAAATAAAATCAACAAATTTTTTACACTTAAAGAAAATTTGAATGAAATTTTGAACTAACTTTATCAGATCATCATTTTAAAATTATCCCACGGTGATTGTTTTTTATTTTCTGAAAAGAATAATTTTTAAATGATTAATGTAGAATTTGAATTTTTATTAAAAAAACATTTTCTTTATAAGAATTTAAAATGATACATATTGTGGTAAAATGTTTTAGAAGTAAAATTAGTTTAATTATTCTGAAATTAATCATATTTAGGTCACTAAAATTTTTTTCATAGGGAATTTGTTTTAAAATCTATTTTATAAATACAAAACTTTTCTCTTTTGAAAATAGATTTCTCAATAAATATGCGAGTTTAATTTAAAATTAAATTCTGAATAATCTACGAATTTAATTTGGATAATAATTAAAATTACACAACATGTTAATCTTAATTATTGGTCAAAATTAATTTTTAAAATAATAAAATTTAATTACCAATGTTATATTTAAAAAAGGTTTATCTAGTGTCAAACTAAAACGATAAGGTTTTAAATGAACAATACAATTAATATTTAATATAAATATTTGGACCATATATAGTGTAAGGATTTATAATTATCCATTTTTTTAATATTTTTTATTTTTTAAAACATTATAATTTGTTTTTATTTTAAAAAATTCCAAGTGTATCATGTCCCCCGCTTATAAAAAGGCACTCACTATCCCCTTCTCTTCACACATAAAATCAAATTATGTTCAGAAAATTCCTTACCAAATCAATTATTAGACCCATTAAAATGTCCCATAGGAATAAATTTTATCATTAAACCCTCCAAAATATGTTTTTAGTGCAACCTTAAAGAGGTTTTTCGAAAAAGAGTAATCGCTATTGACTATAAATTTTTATTTTATTATATATTAAATCTCAATAAAATTTTATTAAACTAGTATAATATAATATATTCAGTAAATAACCTATAAAAATATTTTATTTGGTTAATTTCATAACCTATATCCATTTATTACTCCATCAAATGGGGAATGAAACAATCCATCATGTGTACGGTGAACTACTACCTCATGAACCGATGTATTAATTTTTCCCTAACCAGCTCTCAGAGATAGAGATAATGATGGAATTTATGTTTATATATGATAAATACGAAATATTTATACTCTATGATTAAAAATATCACATATATCTTCTTACCATCGAATATTTTAGAAATTGATAATGTCCCTTTTTCGTATGTGTCGACTTCCTTCTCTTTGATGTGAAGTGATTGGTTTTTTTTATTTTTACATGGAAGGAAATAAGGAAATATTTAATAAATTTATTGATATATGTTGCATAAAAAAATTATAAAAAATATTCTAAACTATTAATATATACTTTGATCAATCGGTTGAGGAAATAACAACAATATTAATGCATACATATGACCTACCATCTCAATGAATGATCTAATTCATTTTATTACAATAAAATTAATTGATTAATTAATATAAATATATAATTAATATATATAATATTAATATCATGGATAAAATTCTTTATAATTTGGAATCATGATCATTGTAAATGACCTAAAAATAAAAAAAAACATACATAAATAATTATGGAGTTATTAAATTTAATGTGGTTTCTAACAAGGTATTTTAAACAAATGGATTAAAAAAGGATATATGGAAATTATATATGGTATGATATAAATGATAACAGCTCTTTAATAGGGGTATAATATGCCTATTTTTTTAAAAAATCATGTGCTATTATTTATGATGAATGTTGATTCTTGAGGTATGATTTTTTTCTCAATGTGTCTTCTTTGGGACATATGTTATGTTATGAACATATCTTTCTATATGAGTTTTATAAAAATACCATTTTAATAATTATATCATTAATATATTTATTATAATTATGAGTAATTTTTTATTATTGTTATTCTTTTTTGGGGATTATGATTAAAAAATTACCAAATCATGTAAGGGATTATCGCCACACATTTAATTCTATGGGACACCTGCCATATTTTCCAATTGATTACTTTTGCGGTTCATATAAATTTCATTAATGTATTTTAAGAGTATTATCATTTTTATTATGTGATACATATATCCATATAAGTTTCTTCCTTTCTCATCAATTATAATTCAAATGTTACCAATGTGGTATTGGTTTTAGGTTACAATCTCGTTTTTTATTTGGGGTAGTTAATGATTACTTTCTCAATGATAAAATATTAAAATTTGTCTCTCATAAAACCCATGAATTTTTATCTACTATGGTATTTATTGACAATAAAACTTTCCATTTCATTTTCCTCTCCTTATATAACCAAGAGTCCATAATTTATTTTTAAGGAAAAAATACCTTTATTCCTCTCTTAAGTCAAAAATACTTTTTCTTTCATGTCCACATTTTCTGAAAATGATTTAATGGATGTTTATAAAATTCACATATTATTTTTTCGAGACACATTTACCCATTTAACAATTTTTATAAAATGTTTTGAATGAAATATTCTTTTGGTTTTTCAGATAAGGAAGTTTTTCATTTTTTCTAAATATGTGAATGGAATCATAGTTTTAATGGGGACATATTCTAATTATACCACTATTATCCATTATCTAGATGATTTATATTTATTTTTAAATGATTTTTTTTCAAAAACATTTCATTACCATTGGTCATTCTTGATGAAATGATTATTATTCCCATTTCTTTTCAATGGTTTATTGTATGATGAAATTATTGGGAAAACAATTTCAATTTCATAGGTTATGATACATTGAATTATTTATGATATTTCAAAATTCATGTATATGATTTTAATTATGTGATGGTTTGGTCATATATATATATATATCCAGTCTAATTGGAAAATATTATTTTTTATGATCTCAAATGGTACAGAAGAGGTTTTCCCAAGCCAAATACAAGTTGATACATGAGAGGATATCTCAGAACCAAAGCAAGAGGGTTTAAGGTAGTTAATCTCATCCCAAAAAAGAGAGTGGGATAGGTTATACAAATAATTATGATGGTTCACATGTGGTTAGTTCAATCATAACATGTTACATATGTCATGATGGTATCCATGAAATATGATTTTCTATACTTTTGTGTATCCAAAAAATATACATATTTTAATAATTACATTTTCCCATATATCATGTTCTCATGTTCCTATATTATTACTATATTATTAAATACAATGATATATTACATGACTAGTTATAATAATATTTTATATGCAAGGTATGATTTTAAAATGTTGCTATCATGTTCTCTTACCATTATCCTCATGTTATGTTTATGTGATCATAAATATCTCCCTTATTTACCCTTATTTTGAATCTATTCTCAACATTTATTATGATTCCATTCCTATGTTATGTATAAATTATTATGTATGAGAAGTCAAAGAAGGGTTCTAGATATGAATATCTTAGGGGGAGATTAATCATTTTACATATGAACCAATTGTTTTTGTACATAGGTTTCTAAAGGCACTGGAACTGTATAATTATATAATGGATCACTTAGTTCTATAGTGATTATTCATCTAATAAAATTTAATATCGATATGCAAAAATATTCAGTTTCAATACATCACTTGAATAATGTAGTTAAAATGTTATGGGGATGATTCTTACCCATATGGAAGGTGAATTATATATGACTGCCAATTTTTTATGAATTGAACGACATTTATAATCTTTATAACTTAATAAAGATAAAAACAATATTTTTCCTTATAATATTTGTACAAGGTAATAGTAGGATTTCAATAATGGAGTTAATCATTGTAATAACCCATTCCTTTTATTAATATTATAATGATTTCTTCATTGTATGTTTGGGTGAGGTTTGAATATTAGTCAATAAGATAGATACATCAGAACTGATATACAACAGCTAGTTGAAATATGATAAAACTCTGATGGATTGTTAACCATGATTGAATTTTTCTACACTAATTCACAGCTATATATATGCATGATCGATTAGGATCTATATATTTCATTATTGATAATATACATTTCCTCTAATTAGTTCAATTTTTTACAGTTTTATTTAATAGCTAAATATAAATTGAATAACTAAAAAATATCACAAATACCCCCAAACTTAGAAAAAATCCAGAGTCATTTATTATTTTTAAGTGAACGTATCATCCAATAACTTTTGAAAATGGAATAAAATGAGGAACACATGTCGAAAAATCATTATATAAAGGTAGATGATTCACCACTATCAAAATATAATCAAAGTGGTTCCTATTTATTTAATTTTCTTGGTATGGATCTTCTAATGGATTACATTCTAGATTTGCTGATGTATTGATAGGTGAATTGTAACATCCGAGATAAATAAAGAATAAAACTTTTTCATATTTATTAATATTTAAGAATTAAATATTAATTTTACTTTAAAGGGGTTCCTATGTTCGATAGCGTACCCGATACGCAACATAGAGTTTCTTTGAAATCTTACGTTGCACAGTAGTAATATAATAATATTATTTTAATTGGTAGTTAACACGTAGCTGCTGTATTGGTGGGAATGAATAGAAATAACTAAAATATGATTATATATGTTTGTTAAATGTTTTTACATTTATCCAATAATGTATAAAGGCTTAAAATAAGAAATGAATTCAATTTTAGGCATACATACTCGAATATTCACTAAAGGTCCACTTATCGCCTTTGGATGGAGAACCTTTATTAAATATAGTCTTGGTCACTCTTATACATTATATTGGACCAAATAAAATTCTTATTTATAATCGGGACATCAAAATTAACTTTGTGTAAATTTTTTGTATTTTTCCGATAAAGTTCATTTTTTAATGAATAGTGAAAAATGTTGTATTTTAATTCAAAACCTCTTTTTAATCTAATTTATTTATATGATTATATTATCATTTTAATTGGTTTTAATGTGAAATTAGAATATATTTTTACCATTTAATCCAATAGTGGTCGTTGGAATTAATTTCACTTAGAAATTGGACTTAAACTAGTGTCAATCTTTTGATATATATTGTTTCATAAAAACACGATATTTTTCATGACAGCGGGAATTAATTATTAAATTAATTAATGTAACTTATATGATTTTAATTTTTAAAAATAGACATCATTTTTTAATTCGGACTATCAAATATAGCTTATGGTTATTTTTTGGTATTTTTCTGAAAAACATCAATTTTTAATTAATAGTGAAACCACTTAGTGGTACTTAAAAAACTTATTTTTCGTTTAAATGAAACTTTACCACTTATGTGTTTTGAATTTCAAAAATACGACATACATGGTTTTCATTAGAAGGTAAAATTTGGTTCAATGGGATTAAAATAATTTTTTGGTGAATAGTAACATTTAAGTTTTTAATCGCGATTTGAGGTAATTAGTGTAGTTTAAGGTAAAAATAATGTTTTAATAATATGAAATGACCTTGACACATGTCCTAACCTTATTGAATGTGTCATGGACGACCAAGACAATCCATGGGTCTATTTTAGGGAACCCATGGAGCCACATGGGTATGATATTGACATTAATGCCTTTTATTGAAAGTAAAAGTAAAAATGACACAAACATGTATTATTTTACTAAAAAAATTTACATAGGGTTATAAAAGTCAGATTTTTTACTATAAATAGTCATTGGAAATATAAAAAGATTTCCTACATCATAGTATTTTATATAATTTTTTGACATTAAATAAATTAAATTATTTATGACATCATGATGATACAACGATTACCTCATTAATGAACAATTTAAATAAAGTGAAAAGATAATGTAAAATCAAAGCAATACACTTGTAAAAGACCTATTGGATGAGTATATTTCGAATCCTTATCACCATATCCTCTAATTATATCAATGTGGGACCTTTAATATCTGAAAATCATTTTATAATAAAGTAAACTTTTATAACTTTCCAAGAGTGTCCCTCCTCTCCTCTTATAAAAAGCCCCCACCTCTAACACCTTACCCACACCTCTAAAGCCTTTTAATCGTCCAACACTTGCCCATTTGGTCTCTCCACATCCCTCTATTACTCCTAGAATCCTCACTTTGGGCAGAAGTCTTCCCAAGGATGCCTTTGAGCTCAAATCAAAGAGAGTTACCCGATTTTAAGGTAATGTCTTCACTTGTGTTCTTTTGTTTTATTTTGCTTCTCCAACCCCCTAAACACTTTTTGGTAATTTATTTTGTAACAAATACAGTATCTTCAATATACTAGGATGTTTTTATAAGAAGGATTCGAGTTACGCCCACACACACCTTTATCTAATGGTTAAAGAACATACTGTTTCTGTGGTTGGCGATTTTATGCCTCACGAAACGATGATTTTTCAATATTATTTTAACACCTTTCATGGTGGCCATTAAGATTTCACTCTATTTATATATGATAAATATTAATTTTGTGTTTTCCTTATGCTTCTGTATTTTTCAGTTATGGCATATCTTTATGGTTTCCATTGTGGGTAAACACGATAATTTCATTTTAGGAAGTGCGGACTACCGCCCCCTCAAAGTGATTTGATTCGTTAATGCCATATGTGGGACGTATAAAGGATGGAGTTAATTTTATTATTTATTATATTATACTGGAATTATAATATACCATTATATCATTTTGATTTCACTCCCTTAAATACGAAATAGAAATGAAAGTAGCGTTCATGCGTACGTATGGCTTACCGACTCCATGAACGGTGCATTTCATTTATTACCTCCAAATGTTATGTACTATTATAAATACATGTATATGCTGGATATATATGATATATATGATATCCAAATAATGAAAATAATTTTTGATATAATGTTCCTTTGACCACGTGAACAACATGTAATTGTAAGAAGTCCATTTTTGACTTAAGTACCAAATATCGACAAAACGAACTTTATTAAATTAATTGATTACATATTGTTTATAACATGGAAATAAGTTGTATAAAAGGAATAATAAACATGAAAAAGGTTCTCAATCAAGTATAAATTAACACTAGTTTATTATTCAGGAGATTAAAGACCAATCGAGTCACGTCAGACACGAGGTAAGGGACTTCGTCTCAATCTCCTTTCATTGAGGCATATTTTGTTCTAATAAACGACTTTCTTTTATAAATTATATAAAACACCTTTGACTTTTTATTTCATTTAGTGGGAGTCTTTTTCTACGAAGCGTTTTACAAAATGACAAAAAGGAATGTTTCTTTTAACGTATGCGGTGACAACGACCTTTTTTGTCGCCACGAGTATTATTTGGTGTTTGGCTTCATCAACAAGCCGTGATGTTTTTAAATTGAAATAAATACCATATGATATTTTATGTATTTTGGTATTGAAAATGGTTTTTATAATGGATTTTTTATGTCAAAATATTTATGTGATATATTGTGATCAATGTGTGGAAATGTTGTCTTTCCATTATATTTGATTTATGTCTTATGATTTTATAATGGTTCTTGGACATTTGGTGGGTGGTTATGTGACAAACCATATGACGGGTGGTTCCGTGAATACCAGGACAGGTGGTTACATTATAACCTCCAATGCATTGGGTATGTAAGTTGGTCGTATGGATATTCCATTAACTGATATATGTGGAAGTCAGCCGTATGGTTATTCCACTTAAGTATGTTTATGTCCCAAGTTGACTTTATATGTTATGTGATCTTTATATGGGTTTTATGATAACCTTTTGGTTACAAAAGGGTAAGCAATGATCTTTTATTCAGTGAAGAGTTTTTACTACTTCATAAAGGTGAAAATTATTACTTTGATAAAGTATACATGGTTTACTTGTTGTTTTGAAAAACTAACAGCTTTCATTCATTGTGTATCCCTTACTGAGCTTTTTATACTCACCCCAAGTTTTTTTGAAATGTTTTTCACAGGACTAAATGTGGAATAGGGTCATGTATGTGATCAAGGGAAAGTCATGCTATCTAAAAAATGGAACTAGACATGTTTCTTTTTAAGAGTTTTTATTTTATGGAAACTTTGTAGAAGTGTATACTTTGTAATCTTTTGAGATGTAATAGTTATGTCCAAATTCTCTAAAACTCTAAACCTGAAAAGATCCTCAATGTGAATTATTCATTTAATTCAACATTATGTAAGGTTTAATGCTAGGGCCTTACAGTTGGTATCAAAGGTCGGTTTAGACAACATTAGGAGTTAGAAAATTGTTAAATATGGTTTGATTGAAATGATATAGAATTTAAAGATTACCATGTTGCTTCGCCTAAGATATTTCTGTGTTCAGAATGGTTTTCCATAGAGGAAACAAAGCAGCTATGTTG
The DNA here is from genome assembly GCA_963277665.1 of Viscum album. Taxonomy (NCBI): domain Eukaryota; kingdom Viridiplantae; phylum Streptophyta; class Magnoliopsida; order Santalales; family Viscaceae; genus Viscum; species Viscum album. The sequence goes on along the minus strand of OY728161.1, from coordinate 457,299,811 downwards.
GGAAGACATCAGGAGGAAGACTACCTTCCAAATCAGCAACCTGAGATGATCAGAATTGGAACTGAATAGTTTGTTGCAGTGATGGCACAGTTGACTCAGGCTATAAATGGTGGTGGTATCCATGCACGAGATCAGTCAGAGAAACCACAGAGGAACATGTCAGTGGTGGAACATTTCATGAGGCAACATCCCCCATCATTCAGAGGATCATCTGACCCTGTGCTAGCTGAAGGGTGGATTAAATCGCTGGAGAAGATTTTTGATGTCATGGGGTGTTCAAAACATCAAAAGGTTAGTCTTTCTGTTTACCGTTTTGAAGGTGAAGCTGATCAGTGGTGGTCGATGGTGAAAAATATCAGGGATAGTGATGAGATTGATGATCCTCACTAGGATGAATTCAAAGGTATGTTTCTTGAGAAATATTTTCCTAAGGTGGTTCGTCATAGGATGGAAAAAAATTTCTAGAATTGAGGCAGGAGGATTACTCAATGGTTGTTTATGAAACAAAGTTCACTCGACTGGAAAGTTATGCTCCAAACATCATACGAGATCATGATAGTAAAATCAACCGTTTTTGCTCAGGGTTAATGACAAGGTATCTAAGGTCTTTAGCTTCTCATCAATTCAAAAGTTATTAAAAACTTGTTTGATGTTCAGAGAAGGTGTAAATGGGGTTTGCTGATGATCAGGTGTTCTTTGACAAACAACAGAATAAGAGGTCTAGTTGGCAGGAAAAGGGAAAGAATTCATCAAAAAAGCAAGGAGGTAAGAAGACCAAATATCCATCCTGTGAGAAGTGTGGTAAAATTCATCCTGGAGAATGTTTATCCAAGTCTGGAATGTGCTTTCGGTGTGTTAAGTCTGGTCATATTGCTCGTAACTGTAAGGAAGAGGATCAAGCAGGCAATGAAAAGTCAGCGGTAAGATGTTTTAAGTGTAATGAAATGGGTCATTATGCAAATGATTGTCTATATATGAACTCAACTGGGGGAAAGAATCCAAACTACAAGCAGAAAGGGGTGGTGAAATCCATTGTAACTACTTCAGCAGATGTTGGGCCATCGAATGAAGTAGTATCAGGTACATTGTATGTTTGTTCAGATTATGCCAATGTGTTTTTTGATTCAGGGTATACACATTTGTTCATTTATGAGAATTTTTCTAGTAAATTGGAAATTCCATCTCAAGATATGAATCCTGAACTTATGGTAAAAACACCCGGAGGGAATGTTGAGTCAAAAAGAAATTATAAGAACCTTCATATCCTTGTGTGCGGAAAGAATATTCCAGCAAACCTTATTGTTTTTCCTCTAGTAGAGTTTGATGTTATTTTGGACATGGATTGGATTTTTGTTTATCATGCTAAGATTGACTGCAGAGCTAAAATGGTTTCTTTTCAGAATGATTTTTAGTTTGTGTAAAAGAATGAACCCTTGATTTTGATAATATATCAGGAAGTTGAGAAACTAGTAAATGATGGAAATGAATGTTACCTTGCACATATTGTTGAAAATAAAGGAACTATTCAGATTAATGATGTGCCAGTGGTAAATGAGTATATTGATGTTTTTACTGATGAGTTTCCTAGTATTATTCCCTATCAGGAAGTTGAATTTACTCTTGACTTAGTTCCTGATTCCACGCCAATTTCAAAACCCCCTTATCGAATGGTTCAAGTTGAACTTTTAGAGTTAAAGAAGCAATTGCAGTAGTTATTAGATAAAGGTTTCATTCGACCTGGCACATCAAAATGGGGTGCTCATGTCTTGTTTGTTAAAAAGAAAGATGGTTCAACGAGACATTTCATTGATTATAGAGCCTTGAATAACATTACTGTTAAGAACAAGTATCCTTTGACTCATATCGATGATTTTTTTGATCAGATCTAGGGGGCTCAGTATTTTTCAAAGATTGACTTGAGGTCGGGGTACCATCAGTTGAAAGTAAAAGAAGCAGACGTTCCGAAGACTTTGTTCCATACTAGATATGGCCATTATGAATTTTTAGTTATGCCTTTTGGGTTAACCAATGAACCTGCTGTATTCATGGACCTTATGAATAGAATTTTCCATGAGTTTTTGGATAATTTTGTGGTTGTTTTCATCGATGATATTTTGGTGTTTTCTAAAAGTAAATAGGAGCATGAAATTCATTTAAGGGTTATCTTGAGAACCAAAAAATAAAAGAAACTGTATGGAAAATTTAGCACGTGTGAGTTTTGGTGACAGCAAATTTCTTTCCTTGGTCACATTGTTTGAAAAGATGGCATAACTGTTGATCCTGCTAAAAAAAGTTATTGAAGAATGGCCAAGACCCACAAATGTAACCGAGATATGTAGTTTCCTTGGTTTGGCAGGTTACTACTGAAGTTTTGTTGAAATTTTTTCATAGTTATCTAGTCCAATGACTAAGCTAACTCGAAAGGGTGTTAAGTTTATCTGGACAAAAGAATTAGATGATTTTTTTCAGGATTTGAAAAGAATATTGGTGAATGCTCCAGTATTTAAACTTCCTTCAAGGAATGGTGAGTTTGTTATCTATAGTGATGCTTTATGGAAAGGACTTGGATGTGTCCTTATGCAGAATGATCAGGTAATTGCTTATGCTTCACGACAGTTGAAAATTCAGGAGGTAAATTACCCTAAACGTGATTTGGAATTAGATACTTTTGTTTTCGCTTTAAAAATTTGGAGGAATCATTTGTATGGATTAAAGTGTGAAATATATACTGATCACAATAGTTTAAAGTATATATTCACTCAGAAAGAGTTGAACATGAGACAGAAGAGATGGATTGAATTAATCAAGGATTATGATTGTACAATTCATTACCATCCGGGAAAAGAAAATAAAGTGGCTGATGCTTTGACTCGAGAAATTAATGCTTCATTAACAATGTTGCATTTGGAACGTGATCCTTTGGTTAAGGATTTGATGAAATTTGGCATAAAAGTTGTTGGTGTAGGATGTCCTTCTATTTTGTTTCAGTTATCAGTGAAATATTCTCTATCAAACAGAATCAAGCAAGCACAGAAGAAAGACAGTGGGTTGCAGAAAAAGCTAGAGCTGGTTCAAAAGGGTATGTTTCTTGAATTTAATATTGATAATGATTGTGTTTTGAGATTTGGGAAGAGATTGTGTGTGCCTTGTGATTAATAGTTGAGGAGAGAGTTGTTATGTGAAGATCATAGTTCTCTGTTTTCGGTTCATCCACAAAGTACTAAGATGTATAGAGATATTCGGGAGTATTACTGGTGGGACAGAATGAAAAGGGATATTACTGATTTTACTATGAAGTGTTTGACTTGTCAACAGGTAAAATCAGAGCGGCAGTTACTGAAAGGGATGCTTTAGCCTTTACCAGTGCCAGAGTGAAAATGGGAAAATATATCCATGGACTTTGTTGTGGGATTATCGAAGACATATCGAGGTAATAATACAATATGGGTTATTGTTGATCGCTTGACTAAATCAGCTCACTTCCTTTCTATACGAGATACATTTTCCCTAGATCAACTTTCTTGTTTATATCTTAAAGAGATATTCAGGTTACATGGAGTTCCCCTCTCCATTGTATCTGATCGTGATCCCAAGTTTACTTCTAACTTTTGGAAAGGCCTTCAGAAGTCGTTGGGTACTGAATTAAATTTTAGTATAGCTTTTCATCCTCAATCAGATGGGCAGTCAGAATGAACAATTCAGACTTTGGAAGATATGCTACGAGAATGTTAGATGGATTATCAGGGAAGTTGGGACCAACATCTTTCTTTGGTTGAGTTTTCATATAATAACAGTTTTCATTCCAGTATACATATGGCTCCGTTTGAAGCATTATATGGTAAACGGTGTCGAACTCTAGATTTTTGGGATGAAGTGGGTGAAAGGAAGCTGATGGGACCAAAATTGGTAGAAAAGATGGCAGAAAAAGTTCAGTTGATTCAGAAACACATGAGGACAGCTCAGAGCAGGCATAAGAGTTATGCGGATAACTAGAGGAAGGATCTATCTTTCGAGTTAGGTGATCATGTTTTTCTCAAAGTTTCACCATGGAAAAGTGTGATGCGATTTGGTAAGAAAGGAAAGCTGAGTCCAAGGTTCATTGGACTATATGAAATTCTAGAGAGATTTGGATTAGTTTCTTACCGAGTGGCTTTACCTTCGAGTTTATCTCAGGTACACAATTTTTATCATGTTTTGATGTTGACAATGTATATGACGGATCCATCTCATGTTTTGAGCCCATAGGTAGTTCAGTTGGAAGAGAATATCTCTTATGAAGAAAAACTAGTCCAGATTCTTGACCAAAGAGAGAAAGTGTTGCAAAATAAGGTAATTCAATAGGTAAAGGTTTTGTGGAAAAGCAATATGTTGAAGAGGCAACGTGGGAATCCAAAAATTCTATGAGGGATAAATACCCCCACTTATTTTGATAAGTTAATAAAATTGCGAGGATGCAATTCCCAAAAGTGGGGAAGGTTGTAACATCCCAGGTAAATAAAGAATAAAATATTTTCATATTTAATAATATTTATGAATTAAATATTAATTTTACTTTAAAGCGGTTGCGATGTTTGATAGGGTACCCAATACACAACAAAGAATTTCTTTGAAATCTTACGTTGCACAGTAGTAATATAATAATATTATTGTAAATGGTAGTTAACACATAGTCGTAGTATTGGCAGGAATGAATATAAATAACTAAAATATGATTATAAATGTTTGTTAAATGTTTTTACATTTATCCAATAAAGGATAAAGTCTTAAAATAAGAAAATAATTCAATTTTAGGCATAGATACTCTAATATTCACTAAAGGTCCACTTATCACCTTTTGATGGAGAACCTTAATTAAATATAGTTTTGGTCACTCTTATACATTCTATTGGACCAAATAAAATTCTTCTTTAGAAGTGGGACATCTAAATTTACTTTGTGTAAATTTTTGGTATTTTTCCGACAAGGTTCATTTTTTTATGAATAGTGAAAAATGTTGTATTTTAATTCAAAACCTCTTTTTAATCTAATTTATTTATATGATTATATTATAATTTTAATTGGTTTTAAAGTGAAATTAGAATATATTTTTACCATTTAATCTAATAGTGGTCATTGGAATTAATTTCACTTATAAATTTTACTTAAACTAGTGTCAATCATTTGATATATATTGTTTCATAAAAACACGCTATTTGTCATGACAACAATAATTAATTATTAAATTAATTAATTTAACTTATATGATTTGAATTTTTTAAAATGGACATCATTTTTTAATTAGGAATATCAAATATATCTTAGGGTGAAGTTTTGGTATTTTTCTAAAAAACTTCAATTTTTGATGAATAGTGAGACCACTAATTGGTACTTAAAAAACTGATTTTTCGATGAAATGGAACTTTACCACTTCTGTGTTTTGAATTTCAAAAATCCAACATACATGGTGGTCATTTGGAAGTAAAATGTGGTTCAATGGGATTAAAATAATTTTTTGGTGAATAGTAAATTTTATGTTTTTAATCGCGATTAGAGGTAATTAGTGTAGTTTAAGGTAAAAATAATGTTTTAATAATATGAAATGACCTTGACACATGTCCTACCCTTATTGGATGTGTAATGGACGACCAAGACAACCCATGGGTCGATTTTTGTGACCCCATGGAGCAACTTGGGTAAGATAAGGACATTAATGCCTTTTATTCAAAGTAAAAGTAAAAATGACACAAACATGTATTGTTTTACTAAAGAAAATTTTACATGGGGTTATACAAGTCAGATTTTTGACTATATATTGTCATTGAAAATTTAAAAAAATTTCTTACATCATAGTATTTTTTTTATTATTTTTTGACATTAAATAAATTAAATTATTTATGACATCATGATGATACAACGATTACCTCATTAATGAACAATTTAAATAAGATGAAAAGATAATGTAAAATATAAGACTTACACTTGTCAAAGACCAATTGGATGAGTATATTTCGAACCCTTATCATCTTATCCTCGACTTATATCAATGTGGGGCCTTTAATATCCATAAATCATTTTATAATAAAGTAAATTATATAACATTCCAAGAGTGCCCCTCCTCTCCTCTTATAAAAGGCCCCCACCTCTACCACCATTACCACCTTACCCACACCTCTAAAGACTTTTTATCATCCAACCTCTTCCCATTTTGTCTCTCCAAATACCTCTCTTACTCCTAGAAGCCTCACTTTGGGCAGAAGGCTTTCCAAGGAAGCCTTTCATCTGAAATCAAAGAGAGTTACCCGATTTTAAGGTAATGGCATCACTTGTGTTTTTTGTTTTATTTTGATTCTCCAACCCCCTAAACTATTTTTATTAATTTATTTTGTTACAACTCCATTATCTTAAATATACTATGATTTTGTTATAATAAGGATTCGAGCTACACCCACACACACCTTTGTCTAATGGTTAAAGAACATACTGTTTCTAGGGTTGGCGATTTTCTGCCTCACGAAACGATGATTGTTCAATCTTCCTTTAACACTATTTATGGTGGAAATTAAGATGCCACTATATTTATATATGATATATATTATTTTTTTTGTTTTCCTTATGTTTATTTATTTTTCATTTATGGCATACCATTATGGTTTCCATTGTGGGTATACACGATAATTTCATTTAAGGATGTGTGGACTACCACCCCCTTCAAAGTGATTTGAATCGTTAATGACATATGTGAGACGTATAAAGGATGGAGTTAATGTTATTATATATGATATTATACTGGAATTATAATATAGACTTATATCATTATGATTTCACTCCATTAAATATGAAATAGAAATGAAAGTAGTGTCCATGCTTACGTACGGCTTACCGTCTCCATGAACTGTGAATTTCATTTCTTACCTCTAAATGTTATGTACTATTATAAATACATGTATATGCGGGATATATATGATATATATGATATACAAATAATTAATATCATTCTGGATATAATGAACCTTTGACCATGTGAACAACATGTAATTGTAAGAAGTCCATTTTTGACTTAAGTACCAAATATCGACCAAACGAACATTATTAAATTAAATGATTACATATTGTCTATAACATGGAAATAAGTTGTATAAAATGAATATTAAACTTGGAAAAGGTTCTTAAGAAAGTAGAAATTAACATTAGTTTATTATTCAAGAGATTAAAGAGCAATCGAGTCACGTCAGACACGAGGTAAGGGACTTCATCTCAATCTCCTTTCATTGAGGCTTATTTTGTTTTAATATGAGACTTTCTTTTATACGCTGCATAAAACACCTTTGAATTTTCATTTCATTCAAAGGGAATCTTTTTCTACGAAGAGTTTTACAAAACAAAAAAAAGGAATGTTTCTTTTAACGTATGTGGTGACAACGACCTTTTCCGTCACCGTGAGTATTATATGGTCTTTGGATTCCTCAACAAGCCGTAATGTTTTTAAATAGAAATAAATACCATATACTATTTTATGTATTTTGGTATTGAAAATGGTTTTTAAATTGGATTTTTTATGTCAATATATTTAAGTGATATATTGTGATGAAAGTGTGGAAATGTTTTCTTTCCATTATATTTGTTTTATGTCATATGATTTTATAATGGTACTTGGACATTTGATGGGTGGTTACGTGATAAACCATATGACAGGTGGTGCCATGAATACTAGGACGAGGGGTTACGTTATAACCTCCAATGCATTGGGTATGGAATTCGGTCGTATGGCTATTCCATTAAGTGATATGTGTGGAATTCGACCGTATGGTTATTCTACTTAAGTATGTTTATGTCCCAAGTTGCCTTAATATGTTATGTGATCTTTATAAGGATTTTATGGTAACCTTTTGGTTACAAAATGGTAAGTAATGATCTTTTATTCAGTGAAGATTTTTTACTACTTCATAAAGGTGTAAATTATTACTTTTTAATATATACATGGTTTACTTGTTGTTTTGAAAAACTAACATCTTTCATTAATTGTGTATCCCTTACTGAGATTTTTATGCTCACCCCAAGTTTTTTTGAAATTTTTTTCACAGGAATTAATGTGTAACTAGGTCATGGATGGGATCAAGGGAAAGTCATGATATCTAAAACATGGAACTAGACATGTTTCTTTTTAAGAGTTTTTATTTTATGGAAACTTAGTAGAAGTGTCTACTTTGTAATCTTTTGAGATGTAATAGTTATGTCCTAATTCTCTAGAACTCTAAACCTGAAAAGATCCTCAGTGTGAATTATTCATTTCATTCAATATTAAGTATGGATTAAGGCTGGGGCCTTACATGAATCACTTAGTAATTTCTATTCATAAATAAAGGATTGTTTCAAAATAATCAACATTGATGTTATCATATAATTATTAGATTTTTATAATGGATTACATGATAAAAAATAAAAGTTCTAATTGTATTTTCATATTATAGGATAGATTCATATGAGTCACCAATGAAATGAAATAATATCAACAAGGACATAGATTATAACTAACAATAAATATTTTTTTACAATAAAAAATTCACTCATGATGGTTAAATCCTAAAATAATGCATTGAATTGAAATTAAAGATAGTTAACTCTTTCAATGAGAATATTTTGGAATTGGATGAAATTTTTAATGTTTTTATAGTTTTAAATGAATTATATATTGATGAAAATCCATGATAATCAAGGGCCTTGATAATTATTTACACCAATGTATTAAAAAATTAATTAATGTATTTAAAAATAGATGAATAAATGGGAATAATGATTGAGATGATTTTAGGATGAGAGGAACTCTCTAAAAATATTATTTCCCAAATATTAGTTGATTTTGAGTAACATAGAATAACAAAAAACAAAAATATCACAAATATTTGATAAATTAAATGGTAAAACCTGAACTCCTAATGAAAATACCACAAAAATATGCATATAATAGTTGAAATATTTTTGGAGTCATAATTTGATCATTCCACATCAAAACCCTAGAGGAAGGTAACCCATTACCCATTGAAATTATTTTTTTCTAATGTATTTTTGTCTCTAGTATATGATATAATGTTAAATCAAAAAAATAATGATTATTTCAAATTTTGAGAATCCCACCACATAAGAAAGATTTTGTGAAATCACATCCAAAATAAATAGCTACCTTATAAAATCCAAAATTAGTGGCAGAACCCTAAAAACAGTTTGAAATTATTTCTAGACCACATAGACAATCAATAAAATAAGGAATGTAGGATTTTATTTGTACTTATAGTTGTTCAGAAATATGGACACTAAATTTTAGCACAATGTGTCAGCTCATGCATTTTTTAGAAGTCCACAATTGAGGTAATATAATCTTAAGGTAAAATGTAACATGATTTGAAAATACAAAACTCATAAAAAATTAATTATAAGATTAAAAAAATTATTTTTATTATTAGTTATGAAATGTTAATTTTTTAAAAATGTTATTTAATGGGAAGGGGTAGTGATAATATATACATAAAAAGTATGACTTGTATGATTAATAAAGGTGAATACCACCACATATAAATAAAATATATTTGAAGGATTTTAAGTCATCTTTATAATGTAATATAATACGATATTTCAGAAAAATACTTGTGTGAAGTAGGAAAATAATAGAACATCAAATGATATCATGCCACGGAGGATATTATTAATTTATGGTAAAAATGACAACAATATAAACAATTTTAAATTTTCCATTTAAATCATATTCTAGTGAATCATAATGAATAACAAAATCAATTCAAGATATATATATTGGGATATATTGATTGATGTAATTCGACAATAATATATGTTGTTATTTTCTAAAACTGTTAGCATAATTAATGTTAAGAAACTCTATGAAGACACCAGAAAATTAAAATATATTTAAATGACCCTAAAATTCTGTCCTTTCTAATTGAAAATCAAGAGAGATGGATATTGTTGAATAATGATCAAATGATAAATAGAATATCGTGATTTCCCACTAAGAAGAACACAAATTTTATTTGAGGTTTTCCAAAAATTATTATATCTCAATTCTTGATGTAATATATCTAATGGTCAGGGATGTTGGTAATGATCTTCAAACTCTTCAAAAATTTCTTAAAACCCAAAATAAAATTTTCATAAATATTGAATAAAAGGTAAAAGAAATGTTGGATCAATGATTACTATTTATAAAAGCGAATAACTCCATTCAACAGAAAGGGATAAATGAAGAGAATAGAAAACACCATGATGGACATATAAATAGAAAAAATTAATGTTTGTAAGGATTTTATCATTAAACACTATATTGATGTTAGAACTATTTGAATTTTAAATAATAATTTATATTCTAATATGAAACTTAATATAATTAAAATAGAAAAAATAAATCCTATACCTTTTAACCCTATATGTATGATAACATACATGTTTTTGATTGATATATCCCTATATAAGTTGTATAACGTACTATTCATTGGTGTATAGTCAATGTAACAGACTGTCGTAGAATGTTCTCGATTGCAAGAAAAAGTTATGAGGACTGCACCCCTCATTATGGTTCTGACATGAATATTTGATATACACATCTATCAATAACTTATATATATTGATTTTTGGAAGTTTATTAAAAACTAAACACTTAAAATTATGGTTTTATACTCCCACATCCATGGTTATAAGAATTAAATAAGAACATTTATGAAGATAAATTTATTATTAATTAATGGAATGAATGTGAATGTTTTGGGAAATTCATGGATAATTATAAAAATTAAAACATTCCACCTCTTTATTAAAGCTTATTAATTTGAGTAAATATAATTACACGAACTCATATTTGAATCTTAAAAATAATTGTGATTTTAAATCTCATAAATTGAAATATTTTGAGAATTGAATCACATTCATTGTACTTTTTGTATAACATTAAATACATTTTTTCCTCTATTTTTTATACACTATTTTATCGCATGTAATCATATAACTGATTAATATGATTCCCACAGTAATGAAAATATGTAGTGAAAATCATTATCTTAATTGGTTTAATCTAAAATAAAAATCAAATATGGGATGAGATGTTTTTTTAGGAAACTGAGATCCATACCCTATAAACACAAATATATATATATTTTTTCAATAAGTTGGACATGTAGATTATATAGAATTAATGAATATTTAATTAAGATTATTTTGAATATATTTATCTAAAAATCAATGTGGGATATTGAAGATCCCATGTAAAAGTTCGTATTTATATCAATGAGTATTTTTTTTATTTTTGTGAAGTATATTTTCAATATATATTGAATAAGTATTTTATGGAATACTGTTAGGGTTCTCAATATACCAAATGATATTTTCTTTCCCTTGTCTTTTGTGATAATTATTTAAAAATTATTAACGTAATTCATTTATGTGTGAAATTATTTCTATCATTTTCAAATACAAGTTCAACATTGGGTAATTATGTATATGTTTTAATGTATGGAATGTAAATTTTATGGAATGATATATAAAATGATGTTAGTGAAAAATACATATAATCATGGAAGAATTAGACGAACATAATTTTATGTTTATATAGAAATTTGAATGTGAGCTAGAGTATGTATATGTTATTAAAATGTGATGTTATTCACATTTTTCATTATGTTTGGATGTAATGTGATATGTTTTTAAATGATCTCTACTATAATTTAGAAATATGATATTGACCCACCTATGAATTATTATATTGTTCATATGAGTCATTTTAAATCACCACAACATCATACAAGTGGCTCGAGTTACTATTTATAAGTCACTATAGAGACTGCATTCTTGAAATTGTAAAATGTCACTCAATCTATGAATGGGTAATTGGAGATTGACATAAAATGATTTTTGGGATTTGATATTAAAGGTAAAGTTTATTCCATATATATAAATTTGTAGGATCATTATATATAATAACAAATAAATTCTCAATGATAAATGTGATCATTACCATGACCATTTGGGCAAGAGATCCAATGTGGATTGAATCATCTATGTTGAGCGTCGGGAGCCAATGTATGGAAGAACCATACATGGATTCTAAGGACCCACTAAGAAGGTTAATAATAATTGATATTTTTCATCAAATATTGGATCATTTCAAGTAATATAAAAATTAATCACATAGAATACATCAATTGGGAATGTATTTTTCTTCGAATACTATTCAAAATGTAAAACATGGGTGTGCATTAGTTAAACAATTTATTATGGATCACCTACATCACCATGACTATTTTTCATGCATGAGATATTTTTGTTTCCATAATTTCAGAACTATTCAAAAAAATATTATTTTTCTTCAGAAAATTATTTAGGCGGTTTGTTCATGATTCATCAATTTTGTTTTCACCATTCCATAATATCCAGTTCATAGATGGCATATCTAAAATAATATGTATAATTTTTTTTATAAAGATAAAATTTGGAATTTTATGCAGGTTAATATTAGATTTTATAATGCATTAATATACATATTTTAAAATATCTCAATAATATTAAAATTTTAGTAATCTATATTGTGAATGAAGAAGAATCACTCATGGGAAATGTTTTTGTTTTAGAAGATTTTTTCTCCACAGAATGTGTAACATCCCAGGTAAATAAATAATATTACATTCTATGGTTTATCAATAATTTTGAATAAAATGTTAATATTACTTAAAATGTAATGTTATGCTCGATGGCGTACCCAATACACAAAAAATGAGTTTCTTTGAAATCTTACGTTGCACACTAATAATATAATAATATTATAATAGTAAACGCCTAGCCATTGTAATGGTGGGAATGAACAGAAATAACTACAAAATGATTAAATATGTTTGTTAAATATTTTTACATTTATCCAATAAATGTTCGAGGCTTAAAATCCAAATGAATCCAATTTTAAGAATAAATACTCAAATATTTTTAAAAGATTGTTTTACCGCCTTTTGATGGCGATCGTTTTTTTAATCTAACTTTTGACAATTTTATAAGCTCTATTTGTCAAAATATGATTATTATTTATGATTGGGATATTGAAATTTACTTTGGTTAAATATTTGGTATGTTTCTGAAGATGTTCATATTTTTTAATGAATAGTGCAAAATATTGCATTTTACATCAAAACCACCTTTTCATCTAATTTAAATATATTGTTAGATTATATTTTTACTTGGTTTTAAAGTTTAATTAGAATATATTTTTACAACTTAATTCAATGGTTGTCATTAGAATTAATTTCACATTGAAAATGGACATAAACAAGTGCAAACTTTTCATAGATATTGCTTCCAAAAAACCCGCTATTTGTTTTGACAGCGGGAATTAACTATATGATTTATTAATGAAATTTCTATTTTTTGAATTTGGTAAAATTAAAATTATTTCTTAATTTGAAATATCATATATATTTTCGGGTTAATTTTTGGTATTTTTCTGATAATGCTTTTTTAATGAATAGTAAAAAAATACGGTTTTTAATTCAAAACTGCATTTTCATCCAATTTATTTATATATTTAGATTTTCATTTTAATTGTTTTTAAAGTATAATTTAATTATGTTTTCATCACTTAATACAATTTTTTTCATTGGATGTAATTTCACTTTTCAATTGGATGAAAAAACAAGTCAATCTTTTGATAAATTTTACTTCTTAAAAACTCGTCTATTGTTTTGACAACGAGATTTACTTTTAAATTAATTAATAAAATTTATTTGTTTTGAATTTGATAAAATGGATTCCATATTTGGAATTATAAGGTCTAAATTATTTAATTAAGACTCTTTTGTTTTTGGACATTATGAATAGTAATGACGGTAATTATCTTTAATTATCGTGTTTAATTAGTAATCGGGTAATTAAGGGTAAGAAAATAATATCATAAAAATATAAAATGACCCCACCATGTGTCCTAATTATATTGGTGGTGTCATGGACGATCATGGGATGCCTTGTTCCAACCTTGGGACCCCATGGAATCACTTTAGTGTGATAGTGGCCTTTTATCATATTTTTTTTAAAGAAAGGAAAAGGTAACCCAAGTATGTAACACCTAAGTAAAATAATTTTAATTTTGTCTAAATAAACGATATATTATACTATAAATATTAATTGGAAAGATAAAAATATTTCCTACCTCATTGTATTTTTTTTATAATTTTTCTACATTAAATAAATTAAATTATTATTTACCTCATGATGATGTAGTGATTACCTCATTAATGAACAATTTAAATAAAATGAAAAGATAATGTAAAATATAAGACATACACTTGGAAAAACCCTATTAGAGGAGTATATTTAGAACCCTTATCACCTTATCCTTGAAATATATCAATGTCGGACCTTTAAAATATGAAAATAATTTTATAATAAAGTAACTTATCTTGACTTTCCATGAGTGCCCCTCCTCTCCTCTTATAAAAGGCCCCCACCTCTACCACCTTACCCACACCCCTCAGTCCTTTGGCTCCACCAACCCCTAAAAATTTCGCCTCTACATATACCTCTATTAATCATTGAAGCCTCACCTTTGGCAGAATGCTATTCAAAAAACCCATTTTGTTTCAAACCAAGAGGAGTTACCCGATTTAAAGGTAATGACTTCACTTGTGTTATCTTGTTTAATTTTTCTTCTCCAAACCCCTAAACACTATTTATTCCTTTATTTTGTAACAACACCAGTATCTTCAATATACTAGTATGTTTTTATGTGAAGGATTCGAGCTACACATACACACACCTTCGTCTAATGGTTAAAGAACATATTGTTTCTGTGGATGGTGAATTACTAGCTCACGAAATGATGATTGTTCAATCTTCTCTTAACACCTTTCATGGTGGCCATTATGATGTATCTATATTTTATATATGATATATATGGTATTTATGTTTCCTCTATGTTTCTGTATTTTATATTTAAATCATACCTTTATTCTTTGCATGTTGTGAAAATGTGATAATTTCATATCAGGAAGTGCGGACTACCGCCCCCTCAAGTGATGTGACTCGTTCATGCAATACACGGAATGTATAAAGAATGAAATTAATGAACTTTTGTGACCTATATAACATATATATTATACTATAATTATAATATATATATAACTCTCAAATATTTTTAATTCCATTAATATGACAAAGAAATGAAAGTAGCATTCATGCGTACGTACGGCCTACCGTCTCCATAAACGGTGCATTTCATTTCTTTTTATCTCCAAATGTTATGGAATAGTATAAAATGAATATGTACTGGATATATATGATATTTAAATCATTAATAATATTCTGGAGATGATGTACTGATAACTACATGGACAATTCTTTTCAAACAAATTCATTTTTGACACATGTACCAAACATCGACAAAAACATTTGATATGAACTCACATAATTGACTAATTATTATAACATTATAATATGTGATATGAATTGAATAATAAACTTTAAATGAGTTCCTTAAGAAATTATAAATTGAAAAATGTTTATTATTCAGGAATATAAAGAAACGAACAGGACAAGTCGGACTTGAGGTAAGGGATCCTACCTCTCTCTTTCTTTTTAAGTACTCTTTTTTATGTAACATACATTAAGATCCTATTACTTATGTTGGGGGATGTTCTTTTATATTCATTTTTCATTACTTTCTATGTTCATATGAATAGATACCATATTATATTTCATCAATCCTTTTTTTTTGAAGTTTTAAGTGGCGCTATTAAGGTGTCGAGTTTTCGTAAGGGATTTTTCATCTCACTTTTATTCCCGTGAAATTTATCCTACATTTTCCACTATTTTTTTCAGTGGTGTATGTACGTCCCATTATTCTACTAGTTGTGTAATATAATTTCTTTTATGAGTTTTTACATCAACATTGTACATTCCTTCTTTCATGGGGTGAATGTTTCGAATGTTACCCAAATCGGTAAGGGAACCTTTCACCCTCCTATTTCTAAAAGACTTATTTTGTTATGTCTTTTAATTTACATATTTTTATGTTAGGATATGTTATTCTATATCTTTATTGATGTAAATTTTATGACCAAGTGATGAGATGCCATTTTCTCTCTCATCAACTAATTTTATGAATTTTAAAGTGACGTCGTTAGGCTGTCGAATTTTACCAAGGGAACTTCTTAACCCAATTTCGATTTATTTGGGTTAAACATGTAGTTATTGAATATGTCATATTTTGAATATGTGTGAATGAACTTTTATTTTTTTACACTTAATATTCTCTTATATTGGGTGTATTTATATATGTCACACATAATTATGAGTCTGATTTATCCTTAATTTAAGGATACCTTCTTTATAATGGATTTCATCTCATTTTACATTTCTATTAAGACTTCACTATTGTTATGCACCAGTTCTCTCTTATATGGATTATATACTATCCTTTGGAATATTATATCATGAATCCATATATTCTCATGATATTATAAAGTTCTGATTTAATGTTATTTCTCAATTATTGTATTCAAGTTTCTCTCATTTTGTTAAAAACCCTTTAACTAAAATATCGTTTTAAATGTTTTATTTATTTATTCTTATAAATATTTATCATTAATATCCATGTTTTCAAAATGGTTTTAAGGATTTATTTAAATTTACATCAATGTTTTATAATATTAAAAGCTTCAAAGTGGTATGGGACACTTTGATTCAAAAATATCTTCATTAAATGTTTTAAGTGGTTTTGAAAATGGTTTTTAGAATGGATTCATTATTTCAATATTTTAAAATGTTATATTGTTATTGCAATGTGGAAATTCTATCTTTCCTTTATGAATATGTTATTTTATAAGATTATTTTATGGTTCTTGGGAATTTTTTATGAAGACGGGTGGTTCCGTGATAAACTAAGGGAGGGTGAGCCCGATATAGCTCTCCAATGCATTGGGTAATGCGAAGGAGTTATATTTTAAGGTTTCTCCGAAAAGATTTAGGGAATATACTGTGATGGGTATTCCAAACGTAACCATGAGGGTTACTCCCTACATAAGAATGTTATGAATGCCTCAAGTTACCTTTATGTCTTATAATTTCTATGAGTTATTCATAAATCATATGATTTCATGAGGTATGTTAAATTGCTTATGCTTTATGAGTAAAGTATGATATCATTAAATCTTATGTATACATGGAATAATGTTTTCTTTCCATATTTTTATAACCCTTACTGAGCTTTTTATGCTCATCCAAAGTTTTTTTGAAATGTTATTCACGGGACCTAAAGTTGAATAGGGTCAAGGATGGGATCAAGGAAATGTCAGGCCGTCTAAAACAAGGAACTTGACATAACTGTTTTGTTCAAGAGTTTTTATTTTTGTGAAAAAAATGGAAGCTGAGTAGATGTGTCTACTTTTTAACCTTTGAGATGTAATATTTATGTCCTAATTCTCTAAAACTCTAAACCTGAAAAGATCCTCAATATGAATTATTCATTTAAATCAGTAATAAGTAATGTTTAAGGCTGGGTACTTATAGTTGGTATCAAAGGTCGGTTTAGATAACTTTAGAGGTTAGGGTATTCTCAAAGCATAAGTGACATTACCATAATGGTTAGGATTTCAGAAAGAGTCATAGTTTTTAGATAAATTGAATGAGTAAGTATATATTAGTGTTTATCTTCCTCATTAGTACATGATGATTTTATTGATATACACACACTGACATTTTCTGTTTTAGTAAATGTTTGGATCTAGCAGGCGCCAAAGTGACAATGGATTTGAAGTAATCTGTGGTGGTTCTCTGATTAAGAAACTGGATGAAATGGGGGATTCAATGAGAAATATCATGGTTATTCTAAACCAACTATCAGGAGTCATGATCAACCACTTGAACCTTGGTGAGTTCTCTAATGCATCATGTATGAGATGACCAAATCGATGTGGAAGTTCAAGTAATAAATATAATGGTAACCATTAGGTTTTATATGGTCCTGACTTTTGAGGTAATTTTGAGTTATTATATGTTATGATGGAAAATGGAAGGCATGAGATAAACTTGAGGTTAAATTATGTTACGCTTATTTTTTAGGATTTTATTGCTTTTGGGGAATGTTATAAGAATCATGTAGTTTTGTAAAAAGGAAAACATGTAGACCGTGTGACAACCTTTCACGTCGGACGATGTTGCGGGAATCGAACCCACAACCAAAGTGCGATTGTTATTTATCGCCTACCACTGGACTACAAGAATTCCCTGGTTAGTTTGACTAATTATTTTTAGTTAGATGATTTTATGAATTAAGAGTTAGTTGATTTTGTGTTATCAAAGGAAATGATTAGCCTATCATGAAGGATATGTGATTAGGTTAATTTCTTTTTAATATGAGACTGTAAGAGTAACTGATGTTATTTTGGTGAAAAATGTTAAGATTTATCTTAGGAGACTATGTGATTAAATCCTTTAGAGATTTGGGTTTCAATCTTAGTTTGGTTTACATTGAGAATTTTTATAGATAAATGTTTATTGAACTGCCTTTGTTGAACTTTGGGTTTTGTATGAAAAAATTTGGAGATTAGGAGTATTTTTTCTTTTTTTTAAAAAAATATCATTTTTGGGTTTTATCTGATTTCTTACTAAACATTTTGGTTTGGTTTTGGTTGAGATCTAAAGACATGGGAAATATATAGTTCTATTTTGTGGATTAGGTGATTCTCAAGAAGTTTATTATAGTACTCTTAATGCGAACAAGTCTTCCTATATACTCATCATTTGGAGAAAGTATGAGTTTGTGTAAGAAATCTAGTAAAAGTTAAAAGTCAATAAGACAAGTAAGATTGTTTCCTTATGATTTAGTTAAGCTCAAAAATAAATTCCTCAATGAAAAGTAACTTAAAACAAAATTGTTGTCTGTTAACTTTTCCTATTGGGGAATCTAATACTGTTTAACCCATCACAAGTTTGTGATTTTCATGTGGTTAACTTTCTCCTATACATGTTTACTATCACTCTCCATCAGAACATGACCCTTTGTTTTCTCCTCCATATCCATATTTTCCTACTTGGAATCATAGTATGGGTTAACTCAGGTGACCTTTTTACTTCTCTCCCTTTATTTTAAAGTGATAGTTTTACTGACTCTTGTTCCAATTTGGGACTTCCAATGAAGTTTCGAAGCCCAATTTTGAAATTGTGAGGACGCAATTCCCAAAAGGGTGGAAGGATGTAACATCCCAGGTAAATAAATAATATTTCATTCTAATATTTATCAATATTTGTGAATAAAATGTTAATATTACTTTAAAGTTAATGTTATGCTCGATGGCGTACCCAATACGCAACAAACGAGTTTCTTTGAAATCTTACGTTGCACACTAATAATATAATAATATTATAATTGTTAACGCCTAGCCGTTGGAATGGAGGTAATGAATAGATATAACTAAAAATGATTTCATATATTTGTTAAATATTTTTACATTTATCCAATAAATGTTAGAGGCTTAAAATCCAAATGAATCCGATTTTAAGAATAAATACTCAAATATTTTTAAAAGATTCTTTTACTACCTTTTGATAGAGATCTTTTTTTTAATCTTACTTTTGACAGTTTTGTTAGATCTATTTTTCAAAATAAACTTATTCTTTATAATTGTGATATTGAAATTTAATTTGGTTAAATTTTTTGTATGTTTCTGACGATGTTCATATTTTTAATGAATAGTGAAAAATATTGCATTTTACATCAAAACTACTTTTTCATCTAATTTAAATATATGGATAGATTATCTTTTTAATTGGTTTGAAAGTTTAATTAGAATATATTTTTACAATTTAATTCAATGGTTTTCATTAGAATTAATTTCACTTTGAAAATGGACATAAACATGTGCCAAACTTTTCATAGATATTACTTCCAAAAAACCCGCTATTTGTTTTGACAGTGGGAATTAACTATATGATTTATTAATGAAACTTATATGTTTTTAATTTGGTAAAATTGAAATAATTTATGAATTTTAAATATCAAATATATCTTAGGGGTAATTTTTGGTATTTTTCTGATAATTCTTTTTTTAATGAATTGTGAAAAACAAGTTTTTAATTCAAAACTGCCTTTTCATCAAATTTATTTATATATTTAGATTTTCATTTTAATTGTTATTAAAGTATAATTGAATTATTTATTTATCACTTAACACAATGTTGTTCATTTTAAGTAATTTCACTTTTCAATTGGATGTAAAAACAAGTCAATCTTTTGATAAATTTTACTTCTTAAAAACCCATCATTTGTTTTGACAACGAGATTTACTTTTAAATTAATTACTACAATTTATGTGTCTTTAATTTAATAAAAATGGATCCATATATATAATCATAAGGTCCAAATTATGTAATTAAGACTCTTTTTTTTGGACATTATGATTAGTAACGACGGTAATTATCTTTAATTATCGTGTTTAATTAGTAATCTGGTAATTAAGGGTAAGAAAATAATATCATAAAAATATAAAATGACCCCACCATGTGTCATAATTCTATTGGTGGTGTCATGGCCTCCCATGGGATTCCTTTTGAAAACCTTGGGACCTCATGGAATCACTTTAGTTTGATTGTGACCTTTTATCATATTTTTTTTAAAGAAAGGAAAATGTAACCAATGTATGTAACACCTAAGTAAAATAATGTTAATTTTGTATAAATAATCGATCACTTAGACTATAAATATTCATTGAAAATATAAAAATATTTCCTACATCATAGTTTTTTTATAATTTTTAGACATTAAATAAATTAAATTATTTTTGACATCATGATGATGCAGCGATTGCCTCATTAATGAACGATTTAAAAAAATGAAAAGATAATGTAAACTCTAAGACTTACACTTGGGAAAAACCTATTGGATGAGTATATTTCGATCCATTATCACCTTATACTCTAAATATATCAATGTGGGACCTTTAAAATACGAAAATAATTTTATAATAAAGTAACTTTTCTTGACATTCCATGAGTGCCCCTCCTCTCCTCTTATAAAAGGCCACCACCTTTACCAACATACTCACACCCCTCAAGCCTTTGGTTTGACAAAACCCTGCCCATTTAATCTCTCAAAATCCCTCTATTCATCATTTAAGCCTCACCTTTGGCAGAATTCTCTTCAAAATACCCTTTTCGTTCAAACCAAGAGTAGTTACCCGATTTAAAGGTAATGTCTTCACTTGTGTTCTCTTGCTTTATTATTCTTCTACAAACCCCTAAACTAAAAATATTCCTTTATTTTCTAAAAACACAAGTATCCTAAATATACTAGGATTTTGGTATGTGATGGATTTGATCTACACTTACACACACCTTCATATAATGGTTAAAGAACATACTGTTTCTGTGGATGGCGAATTACTGCCTCACGAAACGATGATTGTTCAATATTCTCTTAACAGCATTCATGGTGGCCATTATGATGTAACTATATTTTATATATGATATATATGGTATTTTTGTTTCCTATATGCTTCTGTATTTTATATTTAAATCATACCTTTATTCTTTGCATGTTGTTCAAATGCGATAATTTCATATGAGAAGTGCGGACTACCGCCCCCTCAAGTGATGTGACTCGTTCATGCAATACATGGAATGTATAAAGAATGAAATTAATGAAATTTTGTGACCTATATAACATATATATTATACTTTAATTATTATATATATATATATATATCAATTATTTTTAATTCCATTAATATGAAAAAGAAATGAAAGTAGCGTTCATGCGTACGTTCGGCCTACCGTCTCCATGAATGGTGCATTTAATTACATTTTATCTCAAAATGTTATGGAATATTATAAAATTAATATGTACTGGATATATATGATATTTAAATTATTAATATTATTCTTGAGATTATGTACTTATAAATACATGGACAATTCTTTTCAAACAAGTTCATTTTTGACTCATGTACCAAACATCAAAAAAAATTGATATGAACTCACATAATTAACTATTTATTATAATATTATAATATGTGATATGAATTGAATAATAAAAATTAAAGGAGTTCCTTAAGAAATTATAAATTGAAAAAAGTTTATTATTCAGGAATATAAAGAAATGGACAAGATAAGTCGGACTTGAGGTAAGGGATCATACCTCTCTCTTTCTTTTTAAGTACTCTTTTTTTATGTAACTTACATTAATCTTCTATCTCTTATGTTGGTGGATGTTCTTTTATCTTCCTATTTCTGTACTTCCTATGTTCATATAAATAGAGACCATATTTTATTTCATCAATCCATTTTTTTGGATGTTTTAAGTGTCGTTGTTAGGCTGCTGAGTTTTCGTAAGGGATTTTTCATCTCACTTTTATTCCCGTGATATTTATGCTACATTTTCCACTATTTATTTTGAGTGGTGTATGTAATTCCCATTATTCTAAACTTTGTGTAATATATTTTCTTTTGTGGGTGTTTACATAAATGTTGCACGGTACTTCTTTCATGGGGTGAATGTTTCGAAAGTTACCCAAATCGATAAGGGAACCTTTTACCCTCCTGTTTTTAAAAGACTTATTTTGTTATGTCTTTTAATTTAGATATTTTTATGTTGGTATATGTTATTCTATATCCTTATTGATGTAAATTTTATTTCCAAGTGATGAGATACCATTTTCTCTCTCATCAACTAATTTTATGAATTTTAAAGTGACATCGTTAGGCTGTCGAATTTTACCAAGGGAACTTCTTAACCCAATTTCGATTTCTTTGGGTTTAACATGTTATTATTGAATATGTCATCCTTTTAATATGTGTAAATAAACATTGATTGTTTTACACTTAATATCCACTTATATTGGGTGTATTTATATTTTTCAAACATAATTATGAGATTGATTTATCCTTAATTTAAGGATACCTTCTTTATAATGGATTTCATCTCATTTTACATTTCAATTGAGACTTAATTGTTGTTATGCACAAGTTCACTCTTATATGGTTTATATACTATCCTTTGGAATATTATATCATGAATCCCTTTATTATAATGATATTATAAAGTTTTGATTAAATGTTATTCCTCAATTATTGTATTCAAGTGTCTCTCATTTTGTTAAAAACCCTTTAACTAAAATATCATTTTAAATGTTTTATTTATTTATTCTTATAAATATTTCTCATTAATATCCATGTTTTCAAAATTGTTTTAAGGATTTATTTAAATGGATATTAATGGTTTAAAATGATAAAAGTTTTGAAGTGGTATGGGACACTTTCATTCAAAAATCTCTTCATTAAATGTTTTAAATGGTTTTGAAAATGGTTTTTAGAATGGATTAATTATTTCAATATCTTATAATTTTATATTGTTATTGAAATGTGGGAATTTTATCTTTCCTTTATTCTTAAGTTATGTGATATGATTATGTTATGGTTCTTGGGCATTGTTTCTGAAGATGGGTGGTTCCGTGAAAAACTAAGGGAGGGTGAGCCCGATATAGCTCTCCAATGAATTGGGTAACGCGAAGGAGTTAAACGTTATGGTTTCTCAGAAGAGATTTAGGTAATATACTGTGATGGGTATTCCGAAATTAACCATGAGAGTTACTCCCTACATAATAATGTTATGAATTCCTCAATTTACTATTAAGTCTTATAATTTCTATGAGTTATTCGTAAATCTTCTGATTTCATGAGATATGTAAAATTTCTTATGCTTTATGAGTAAAGTATGATTTCATTGATTCTTACTACTATTTTCTTTCCATATTTTTATAACCCTTACTGAGATTTTTATGCTCATCCTAAGTTTTTTTGAAATGTTTTTCACATGACATAAAGTTGAATATTGTCAAGGATGGGTTCAAGGAAATGGCAGACTGCCTAAAACAAGGAACTAGACATGACTCTTTTGTTCAATAGTTTATTTTTGTTAAAAATATGGAATCTGAGTAGATGTGTATACTTTTTAGCCTTTGAGATGTAATAGTTATGTCCAAATTCTCTAAAACTCTAAACCTGAAAAGATACTCAATGTGAATTATTCATTTAATTCAGTAATAAGTGATGTTTAAGGCTGGGTCCTTATATAATGTATGTGAAAAATTATGAGGTTCATGCTTCCTTTCATTTATCGATAAATTAAAATTGAAATCAAATAGTTTTTTTAGGAAAATATGAGATATTTTAATGTCCTAGTATGATGATAAAATTTCAATTAATAATAAGATTTAAAATGTAGGCCTTGAATCAAATATTTTATGATATGTGTCTGCAGAAATTAAAGGGAGTTAACATTTTCTTATGGAAATAATATTCTAACAATATTAAGTGAATATATGGTACTTTGGTAATGAAATAAATTTTTTATGAGTGAAACCTTGACAAAAGTATAACATTAATGTTTTAATGTGTGTTTTTGAAGAAGTATATGGATCCATCAATTATTTGGGTAACCTTAAAAATCTAGCATAATGATGAAAAACCATATAGAATCTGATACTGATACAAAATGGTGAACACCTACTATATATCAATGAAAAATATAAAGAATACATTGATGTCATTATATCATAAAAATATGTATTTAAGAGGACGGAGAAAATATAATACACTATTGATATATTTTATGTCGAGAGCCTTGTAAAATAATGAATCCATTATGATCAAAATATATTGAGGGAGTGTGGTGATAAACTAGTAAAAATGAGCATGGATAATTTTTATCAACATTATTGTGATTGAAGATATGTTTCATGAGGATTGAAATATCATCCATGTTGATATTGTGAAATCCTTCACTACATTTAGAGATCATTTTATGGATTTCAAAAAGTATCCTTGATGAACTATACGCACCAGTATGCACAACATCATCATCATAATTGAGTCTCTAGACAATAAGATAATATGTTTTCCCCTTATTTCATATATTCGAGAAAGGGAAGTGGTTTATATTTTTCCATATAGAATTCTGATAATTACTACATAACCCTTATATTTGAATTAAACTTCACATTTTATTACTATTATTTCAAAGGGATAATAAAATATATAACTCAATGTATGTCAGATATGAAAATAATTAGGTTTTACTAATAAATAAGAACCATGTAATAAATATCTATCTGATATTTTCTCTAAATTATTTATTCATTGAATGTAATAGAGATGGTTGATTGAACATAAATATGATATATATCTCTTAACTAGGTTAGTGGATTCAGTAGTAAGAGTAGAATACTAAGGTGATAAATAAATGATGATATATTCTGTGTAAATTGATTATCCCATACATATTCCCTATATGAACCACAAGGATCTAAATAATTTAAATATTTAATAGTTATTTCATAAATATAATGGTTTTCTGTTTCATATCATGATATTATAAAGATAATATATTTATTTAATAGTCTAGTTTAAATTTTTTAAACATATATAAGATCAAGAGTAATAAATAAATTATTAGTTCTGTCTTAAAATAATAGTGTTACTTTATATCCTATAAAATAATATTATTTATAGGTAAATGTTAAATAATATATTCATTTTTATTAGTTACAAAAAAAATCATGGAAACGATTTATTGAATATGTTCCATAGATAAGAGGTATATTGAAACTAGAATGATATATACATAAAAAACTAATGTAATTAACAATATTATACTTGATTTTGTTAATTTATGGACTTTCAATACTTGTTTAAAGAGTTATATATTAGGATTATGAAACCAAATTATCACAATTATATAAACTATTTTTCATCATTGTTGTTACTCCAAAAAAAGTTTTGTGGGAGGATTTATTAATGTTTTCACAAAGATATTTGTTAGTAATTACAATGATATGTAATGATTTTTACTAAACCATTGAATTAATATAATACATAAGGAAAATCTAGATTTATATTATATATTATATATTACAAACAATCTTATATAATATTTTCTAATGTTTTTTATACTGTTGTTTATGATTTTAAAATGTATCATTTCATACACAATTCATTCTGCACATTATCATTAATTCACATTGTCATACATATATATTGATATATATATATATATATATCTTTAAATTTAATGGTTACTAACCTCTCAATTTAAGACATTGAATTACCCAAAATGGATGTTCTTTAGAGAGTGATGAAGAAATTCAATGGTTAGTGTGAGTGAGGTTCTGGGACCAAGAGAAAAATATACAAATCATCCATAAAAAGGGTTTTGTACTTCAGACATTCCTCATTTTATATAACATAAAATTTCATATAATATGTGTTTAGTTCATTATGGGAGAATGGTTCATATTTGGAGTTCCCATTACCAAAGGATGGGAAGATAACTAGTATTTTTTCATTAATTACATTCTTATATAATACTTGAGCCTCAACTTATAATGTGTTGGTTGGGTATGTTTTGGATTTTTTTCATAATTTATTTTTTCACGAAGATGTGATTTTAACTCATTTATATTGATTAGGACGATTAAGACCCCAATATTTATAGATTGAGGAATTATACTATAATACTAAGATAATACATATGTTTTCATTTCTATTAGGTTAGGTTAATGGGATGTTCTCATTAAAAATATTGAATGACATATGATGTATTCATTAACATGTTCATCATATACTTGAATAATTATGAATGTATGAGTGTGATATTTGGGATTGATATTCTCTGGGTACATTTAAACTCGATGTATTATATAAAATGATTTTATGAAAATGCATTTTTGTATATGATATAGTGGTTTGACACATGTGTATAAATACACGGGTTTCCTTAAGAACATGTAATATCCATTTATTTCATTAGTAGTAATGATACATTATTAGATGATGTTGTTTTATTACATTTATAAATTTCATAATTGATAATATTTTTCAATTCTAAAAATATATATGGGATCACAAATTGTATTTGACTAAATGGATATTGAGTTTTACTTAGTGAGCTACTCTTAAATGTGTTATTGACCTTATCTAATAAGATATCAAGTTGGGTATTCCAAGAGTATTTTATATGATGTCATATAATGTGAGGATGATGATATTTTTCCATTTTTTGGAAGTTATCCAAATTGAGTGTGCTGAACATTTTCAGATGTTAATGTATATGATACAATATAATAAAATTGTGAAAAGTTTCATGATGATTTAGTTCATGTGGGATATTGTTAGAGATATACCCTAAAACCCATTTACATGTAAAGATTTTATGGTTTCATTATATAGTATGATAATGGTACATCATAAATCCAAACATTTTATATCATACTACTACTATAGGATATCATAGTCTATCACATGTCAATATCCAATATAAGGTTTTATGGTGTATTATATTTTATATTTTACATGAAGACCCAATCACTAATCAAGATATTATAACATTAAGTTTTAACATTCATTAATCTACGTAGACTAAATTTATGGTTATGTTTCATTTGATGAAATTCGTTGAAAATTATTTGATTCATTTAAAAGATAAATAATTAGAATAGGTACATGATTACTTCATACATTTAATAAAATATGATATTATTGTGATGAATTTTGGGTTTACCGAGCTTAATTATAATAATACTATGTCCATCAAGATGGATTTATTACTTATAAGAGTCTCTTAAAAATTCTACCATTCCACGAAGCTATAGATTTCGTACTTATTTCCCATAATAGAAGCTATATTTTAATAGAGTCAAGGATTTTCGGTCCATATAATGGGTGATTGACATCAACACATGGATACGTAATGGATGAGGGAGTTTTTTGGTTACCTTGAAGGGAGAAAATTGAAGCCTCTGTATAATGTTTTAGTAGTCAACAATTATCTCCCAACAGTGATGAAGAGATAGGACAATAATCTATAAGGTTTAAGAAATTTTTCAAAATGTATAAACATTTTAGAAAGCCTTACTTCAAAGGATGATATGATGAAAAGGGAAGCTGAATTAAGTATTATAAAAGGAATTACATTTCTGATGAGAAAGTATGTTATTAATGAAATCGAAAGTGACATGTAAAGGCTGATTGACTGAAGCTCAAGTATAAAAATAAATATTATGAAAAAGATAGAAATTATATAAAGGAAATGAATGAAACATGGATTTATTATGAAGATAGTTTATTTGATATAGATTCATCACTTGATGAACATGATAACAAATCCAATATGTGTTTCGTGACAAATTCACTTGTGGTAATCAAGGAATCTCTTGTACAAAATTCATATTTTTTCGGAGATAAATTGGATTCCAATAATATGTCTAATGCGGAAATTCTTGAGTATTAAAATATTCTTCAAGAGACATTTAATGATGTAAAATATATATACATGTCTTTATAGATACACGGTGGTCTTTTCTCAACTATTAAATCATAACTAGCAGTAGAAAAGGGGGAAAATGTTCAATTACTCAATGAAAAAATGAATTAAATATATCTAATGTAAAATTGAGAAAGGACCTTGAATGGTTTACTAATGGTAATGTAATCTTGGAGAAAATTATAGGTAAACAAATTTCTCATAAATACACTACTTGTATTGGATATCATCCCTATAAAATAAATTTTCCAAAACACGATTTTTTTCCAAAAACTAGAATATAAAAATTTATTCCTAGATTTGGACAACATTCTACTAGTTCAAACTATGATACATCATCTACTATTTTGAATATTATTAAACAAAATAATTTTTATTTCCCAAATACATTAAATAATTCTTATAGTAAACCCATGAGGAAGATGTGGGTTCCACTATCACTAGTAAATAACATTACTAGACCCAATAAAATATGGGTACCAAAGTTTGTTTTAGGTAACTGATTTTTAGGGAAATTGTTTTAAGAGCACTAGTAAAAGTTTATGTTACTTGGAAAGTTGATGTTAAACACATATAAATGTAGAATATTCGTGTTCTAAGAACCTAATAAATATTTATGGTGGGAGTGTCACTTTTTGTGACAATGAAAAAGGAAAAATCATCAGCCTAGTCCAAATTTGTTACTCTAACTAAGTTTTAATTTCAAAAGTACTTTTTGTTAATGAACTAAAATATATTATACTTAGTATTTCAAAAATATGTGATTATGGATTTCATGTTAAATTTGGAAATGGTTCTTCCATTATTTTGAATTCTAACAATAAATTAGTATTTCACCCTTTATTAAATGAAAATGTATATTCTGTTAACATAGATTCATTAGTTTATCAAAATGCATAATGTTTATGTGTATTTCACAATGGGTCTTAACATAATCATATATAAAATAGGACACTTCAATATTAAATCCTTGATAAAGATAATTAGAAAACTTTTAGTCCATGATCTAACCAAACTATTGTTTCCAAATGAAAAATTGTGCTCTCCCTGTCGAAAAGGAAAGCTACACAAAATTTCATTCAAACCATACAAAGCATTCTAAACATCTAAACCTCTCGATTTGGTTCACATGGATTTTTTTTACTATCTAGATTTTATAGTTTAAATGCAAAGCAATGTGTTTATGTCATTTTATAAAAATTTTCTAGGTATACTTGGACCTTCTTCTTATATCACAAATGTGAATCCTTCTCGGATTTCAACAAGATTGCTAAAACTGTTGAAAATATTACTAGACTTAGAATTAAATCTCTAAGTAGTGGCCATGACTGTGAGTTTTAAAATCAAGAGTTTAAATAATTTTTCTCACAAAATGGAAATTTTTATAATTTATATTCATCTAGATCACCTCAACAAAATAGAGTTGTATAAAGAATAAATAGAACCGTTAATGAAATTTCTAGAACCTTCTTTAGTGAAAATTACTGACCTATTTATTTATGGGATGAAGTTGTAAATACAACATCCTATATAATTAATAGATTATTGATTAGACCTATTCTTAAAATAACTCCATATTATTTATGTTATAATAGAAAACCCAAAGTGAAATACTTCAAATACATTAGTTGAAAATTATATATCCTTAATATCATGGACAATCATGAAAATATTTCACCCAAGTGTGATGAAGAAATATTTATCAGATATTCAAACTCTAGTAATTCCTATAGTGTTTTTAAAAAAATTGTGGATGAATCTATCCATGTCATGTTTGATGAGACAGATCCACTTGATCATAATACCTCTCTAGATAATCTTAAGGATGATATGTCAAATCATGACATTAATGATAATCCCTCTCACCATCCTCTAAAAAATCTGCTAATACATCCAGTTTCGGAAATTCTCTAGATTGAGGACAAAATGAACCAGACCTAATTGATGAACCTAAAATAAGTAGTCATACCGTAACTAGACCCACTAGAACCCTTATAAACCATACCATAGATTCCATAGATGGATAT
The DNA here is from genome assembly GCA_963277665.1 of Viscum album. Lineage (NCBI taxonomy): Eukaryota > Viridiplantae > Streptophyta > Magnoliopsida > Santalales > Viscaceae > Viscum > Viscum album. The sequence continues at coordinate 457,269,457 of OY728161.1, read as the reverse complement.
TTAGATAGAGCATCACAAACTAGAGTTTATTTGATAATTCAGGTTTTACATCAAGATTTCATGTCACAACTTGACCCTAGAAACAACAATGATGAAATAAATGATGAATTTTGGGTGACGGATAAGCAATAAGAACATAATAAGATTGAAAGGAATAATTTATGGAAAATTGTTGATATACCCAAAGAATATTTTACTATGGGAACAATGTGGGTGTTTATAAATAATGTAAATGAATTTGGAAACATAGTTAGAAACCAAGATAGATTTGTTGCACATGAATATAGTCAACAAGAAGTAATTTACTATTATGAGACCTTTGTACCAATAGTTAGGCTTGAATCCTTTAAAATATTTCTTGAATATGAAACACATCTTAATTTCAAACTATATCAAATGGATTTCGAGGGTTCGTTGCTAAATGTGTATATAGTAGATGATGTTTTTGTTTAAAAACTCTCAGGTTTCACAAATCCTCACTTTCCAAATCATGTTTTTAAATTATAAAGAGCTTTTTATTGTTTAAAAATTCTCTTATAGATTAGTATGACAGATTACGTACTTTTCTTATTTCTAATGGTTTTAAAAAATGTATATATGATCCTAATCTTTTTATAAAACAAATTTCTAGTGAAGTTTTAGTAGTTCCAATTTATCTAGATTGTATTATTTTTGGAACTTGACAAAATAATTCATCTAATGAGTATTCTAAAACAATTCAAAATGAATTTGAAATGAGTTTAATGGGTGAATTGAATTTTTTGGTATTTCAAATCATTAAAAATAATCATTGAATTATTTTTAATCAATGAAAATATACTAAATATCATCTAAAACGTTGTTGTATGGATATCACTAGATTTATTAATACTTCAATTAGTAATACTTGTTTGTTGGATCTTGTTGAAGATGGAAAATTAGGTGATCAAACCACTTACATAGAAATTATTTTAAGTTCACTCTATATAATTTATAACCGACCTAATATTATTTTTAATATATGTATATGTGCTTTCATTCATGAAAACCCTAAAGAGTTTCATTTAAATTTTCTAAAAAGAATTTTCAAATATATCAAAACATACACCCAATCTAGGACTGTTCTATCCTAGAGGAATACCAATTTAATTAGTTAGCAATTTTGATGCTGATTTTGGTTATTGTAAGTTAGACAAAAAATGTACCTCTAGAACATTTCACATTTTAGGCAGGTCTATAGTGTCATGATTTAGTAAGAAACCAAACCATATTGCATTATCTACTGCCGAAGGTGAATAATTTTCTACTGGTAGTTATTGTACAATTTTTTTATGAAACGCACATTACTAGTCTATGGATATCAATTTATACATATAGAATTAAATTGTGACAATAAATGTGCTATTAAAATATCAAATATTGTTGATTCACATTCAATGAAAAAACATATTGATGTATGGAATCACTTTTTGAGAGAACATTATTATAAAGGTGATATCACATTGGAATTCATTGGAACTGAAATTTATCTTACTGATATATTCACTAAACCATTAAATTCTTAAAGGATAAATTACATGATACCTGAATTAGTGATGATAAGTTTTAAGTTAAATGATTTCAGTCTAGATGTTACCATTTCATGATTTATAGTTTCAAAATATAATATCTAACACTTCCTTTTTCACTTGTACAGTCTAACAAGATTCAACATTGGACTTACTATTTATCTGTTATGGATTCACAAGTCGTTGTCTTAAACATGTTGTCTCAACATTATGGTCACACCGTTTGCTGTCACACCGTAATAATGACACTATGAAAACATGTTCTGGTCTCACTATAATGATATTTTTTTATTACTCATTTATTTATTATATCGCTGTATCTAATATTTTACGTTACTATTCCATGTTTTTATGATATTTGGACTTCTTAAATAATAAAAAAGCTTATATTTTTCACATTTCTCTTCATTTAAGCATTCCTCTCTTGAAACTGATACCCTTTCCATCCAAATCTCTTACTCTATTTCAAGTCTTTCTCCTCCCCAAACCCTATATTTTATGCCTATAATGAAGCGACGGTCTTCATCAATGCCTGAGTTTCAAAGGTCTCAGAAGAATTCCAGAAAGTTATCATGAATATCACATGAAGGAACACTGAATCGTGGTCTTCAAAATAGAATAATAATTCCTTAAAAGGAAGTTTTTATAAAGTGTATACTATCATGTAAGACTGTTCTCTTGAAATATATAACTAAAAAAGTCTACTTGGTGTGGTTTAAAAATTAAATATGACCCATCTATCCGAATCGTGTCACCTAATTTTATCAGAATCATAGGTTCTCCACTGAGTCAGAAGATAAGTTGGTTGTGAAAAGTATTATAAGAGAAAAGATTTCCACATTTTCGTCCAAGATGTGGTCTTACTTTATTATAATACCACATAAAAAACTATGTGAGGATCACCAGTGAGTACCTACTACTGACAGTGATATTTTCATCTTTAAAGAATCTTTGTAATGTCTAACAAGTAGTAGGAAGAGGAGATTAACAATTGTTGCAGATCTAGATGGTGAAACAATGACATTGTTAAAATTTGTTCACAACCTTATGTACACTAGGATGGGAGATTACACAACCCTAATGCATCAAGATGTTTGTCTAATAAATCTCATGAAGAATGGATACAATATTATCTTATGTAAGTACATCATTCTTCACATTAGAGATTTTATCATGAATAATTCAAAATCCACCTCACTGTTTTATACAAGATTTCTTTCTTCTACTCTAGTATCAAAAGGAGTAGTTGTGCGAAATTATGAATTCATGAAAGACCATGATTTTTGTATCCCTAATGATATAGTTAGACAAATAAAAATAAATTACAATACATAGAAACAATCATGGTTAGAAGAAAATAAAAGGTTGTATGAAAAGATCAATCCCATTAAAAACCTTTAATGTCTTAAGGAATAGAATTACCCATGACTATAATCTGATGAGTTGGTGGAATAATCATGTTAAGAAGCATAGAAGAAACATTTGTGGAAATAATTTCCTTAGAGGAAGAGGACATTGGATTACCTGAACAGGAAACTTGTGAGTAAATAATTGATAATGGATTTCTTGATAATGAATGATCAACTGCTGGTCTGGATGAGAAAGTTGTTCTTGGGGAACTTCATGAAAAACCTTTTGTAGAGAACGATCCTGCTATTTTGGAATGGTCTAAATAACATGTTGATCCATAATTAATCAGGTCAGCTGAAGAAAGAATGGACCAAGACTTTCATTAAGATAAAACAGAGATGCGTGAGCCTAACATTTATGCAGGTCTATAAATAGAGAAAGAGATTGAGTCTCTCACTCGTAGAGCTGATGAAAAAAATTAGGGGGAGAAAAAACCCCATTATGGAAACTACTGAAGTACAATGTTCTAATTAGAGAAGACCTAAGGACCATGTCTATAAATTCCGTGGATATTTAGAATTCTCAAACTCATGTGGATTCATTGAGAATAATCGATCATAAAAAATCATTAATTGAAATTTTTTTCACTACTGGGAGTGATACCTTATAAGGAGTCCAAATCTATTGTGTTTTCTGAACCAGAGATTGCATAAGAATCTATAATCATTGTAATCTATGAGGTGTTATAGGTGTAGGTTGAAAATACTTTGGCTGCCTTTAAGAAGCTTTTAAATGCTCAAACTCTTCCTATAACTCATCTAAGCGAACATTATGCTAGTTTGATTTTGGAAAAACATATATGGAAAACTAAACATTGGATATTACAGGAAATTCAAGATGTTATAATTGAAAATCGTCAGATAAGCGAGGAATTGAAATCATTAGACTATTTAATTGTGGAACTGAAGAATGATTTTGAATCTTTTGAACCTCATGTTTCTCAATTCAGCATATAATATGATGAAAAGAATACTAAAAAGTTAGTGGCACTGATCCGACCAAATCTGGTCACTATTGTTGAGAAAAAAATAGAAAACAATGACTAGTTGGCAGAATAAATTCAGAAAGTGGCACCCTAAATTGATGTGATGCCTAGTATTTTTAAGGACTCTATTGATACTATTGATACAAGTCTTTATGCAACATTTTCAACCATATCGGCTCATTCCCCTTCATCCAAGCTTGATCAATCATCTCAGTTGTCAAAAAATGACTTTTTAAGAATGGATATTCAATAAGAGATTAAATCATTGAAATACGTATCAGTTTAAGAAAGTCACTCTAAATTTGATCAAAACAGCGAGCATGTCCATGAAATGGTTCGATTTTACTATAAGGAAGATTCTACAGCCTATGTAGAGATTAGAATGAATGTGTGTTTATACTTCAAAAGAATATATAAAAAGAATGATTTTACTAGTCATTTCAAGTACCTTACAAAGAATTTCAAAATTCCTCCTATGACCCATGCCTTTAAAGAAGAATTGCATAAAATAAAATAATTCACACCTTCCATAGAGAGTTTTATTGGGAATAAAGAGGACCCTGAAAAGGCTATGCAATATGGAGGTGAATCCATTCTTGACATAATCAATTGATGAACCCCAATACCTGTGTGAAAAGAACTAATACAATGTCTCCTATACCAGCTCTCTGGAGGTCTGGTTCTAAATCTTCTTCATAGTATTCATTTTCTCCTGCTACCATGTAGGTATCTCAGGCTTTATGCTAGATCAGAACTATTAATCTTGAGAAATCATTTCCTCAGTCATTGACCAAATCAACTCTTGAACATTTTGTTTTTGAAGTTTGGCCTCTTCCTTCTCTCACCATTGGATCTCTCTCAGCTACCACCTCCTCTTCTAATCATGTGGTTGCTACGGTGGATTCTGCCAAGGGAAAAGAGAGGTCCACAGCCTCTGATGACAAGTGAAGGTTTATTATGTGAATGGAATGTTCTCTATTTTCTTTTTATCTTATATATGTACTGGATCCTCTCTTATTTTTCAATTAAATGTGTATTATTACTTCTTGAGTATAGAATTAAACTTATTTATTTCTTATTCTATGTTTCTTATTTTCTTTTTAGATATTCCCAAAATTGGGAGAAATAAGAAAATCATTATTCTCTTTTTAGATAGTTCATACATTCCATAATTTGTAATCCCTAAATGGGGGATATTTTTGGAATCCGGCCATTTTATCATGTTTTAATGCTCAAAAATCATGCCAATCATCCAAATTATTCTAATCAGGTTTAAATCATGTTTGGAATTTTTTGGTATCATTATGCTTCCAGGACTAATATTTCTAATTCAGAATCTAACAAATTATGCATAATCTTGTTTTATTAGGTTTTATTATACCAATGACTATGTTTAATCCATTTAGTGAATATTACTGCTTAGGACTGTTTATATATTTTTATCTAAGCCTGTGAGACAATAAATCTTCTTATGGTTTCAGAAATTTTCAAAGTCCTTGAAAATATAATGATGACACCATGTCTCTAACACCGTAATGTTGACACAGTGACCCAATGACTATAATGATAATACTGTGACCCTAACACCATAATGATAACACTGTGATCCTGAAACTGTAACCCTAATACTATGAATCAAACACCGTTCAATGTTTTAATAAAGGACTAGACACAACTACCATAGATATAGTGATCTTAACTCCATATATGTGCTACCAATTTCAAATGTCAACATGGATATCACACCATGACTGTGTCAACGATCAAATGAAAAGGAGAAGACATTGTTTCCAATTGACACCATTTCAAAAAAAATTGTGTCATTTTTAATTATCTTATTTTTATGTTTTCTATTTAATTTATATTGGTCATATTCATGTTATTTAATGGAACTTACATTATTATTGTTTATTTATAGGAATATCACTTGATATTTAAATGTGTGAGGTGTAGAATAAATTCATCCTCTTGGCTATAACATGAGAACCCTTAATTAAAAGGAAGATAAGCGTGGATTAAAAAGGGAAGAAAGTTTCTGAAAATTGAACTCATGCATTCAACAATATACTACTAAGAACACATGAATCACTATAGATCCCTAAAGGATGAACTATTTAAGATCATAGCATTGAACATCTTCACAGAACCGACTCAAAAGAGAACACATGCTACATAACTCACTTCATTGAACCATGGACTATAGAATATAAATTTCGAAAACAAATTTCCTAAGAGATCCCATAAATCTCATCTATGACATCCTACAAGTCCAAATCTACATAGAATAACACTCAAAGAAGGTCTAAGAATTTCTCATAATATTTTCTACACCGTGTAATGAATTTACTATTTTTCGAGCAGTTAGTGTATCTATATTAAAACAAACACTATCTAAGGAATTAATCTAGATGATACAAGATATCCTTTCTCTAGTATTGTTATACTCTTTTCTTTACACACAAATAATTGTGGAAGAGGTCCTCTATGACCTGGTTGTTCATTATTTCCTATGTAGAACTATGGTAAAGGTCGTGTGACCAGGATGGGTTGTGTACTATTGTTTTACCTTGATCCATGGTGTGGATCAATCATTTACCTATATAGGCTACTTAGTGGTTGGTGGTCACCAAGTGGAGTGCATTATGTCTCAGCTTGAGACTGAACCACTTGTTTTATCTGCTCTGTCTTCTAATTTGGATTTTCAATACATTACATTATATTTCAAAAAGTATATTTTTATAAGATCATAGATCATAGAAAGCTATGTTCTCAGTTATGTTTTTTTAAGTCCCTTGTTTTGGTTAATTGTGCTCTTACCCAAGTCCTTGTGGAGGCTAATGGCGTTCCAAGGGATTGGGACATGAAAATTGGAGAAAATGGTGTTTTCTAGTTATGTTTCACGGTCTGTGCAAGGTTAGTGCTAATATTGTAGACAGCATAGGAAACCATACAGGAGGTGGGATTTTGGAATGTGGCCTCCACACTGTTTGTGAACGATTTTTCAAACCTTCTGCGTAAACCGTGCGGCACAAGAATGTTTGAAAAATAAAAATTTTTTAAAAATGGGATGCTAAATCCCAACTCAGGATATCCTTCTCATTCTCATCTCTTCACCCTAGGGATGAATAAAATCCCTCAAGAGCTTGATGGGATAAATCTCACTTGTTTCAAAAGAATTTTTTGTGATGTTGGTTGCAGATCGATGCTACGGGTAAGGATAATTCCATCATTGCTACTATATTGATTTTAGGGTTTGTATCTTCTTCTGCCCTCTTTCTGATGCTCTAAATCCCTACACAATGGGTGAGATCTTGTATTAAGCATCAAGAGTTCTTTGAAGTGGAATTTAAGAGCACAATTTAGAGTGCGTTAAACCACTGAATTGAGGTAGGTGGTCTACAAGTTATATCTCATGGTTTATTTGTTGATTTTTTTCATTTGTTGTTTTTTTCAGAGGTGTCTCTTGGTATGTTTTGATCACTCGTGGATTATTTAGTTAAAATGTTTATTAATAAGGTAAATGGAATCTCAAAAAATCACTAGGGTATGCATCAATCATGATGAGAATAATCTAGGGCCACCCATGTGGTGCGCCGACTTCCCTATACCTAGGGATTTTGAAGAACAAGTGAGATTGTCATGTAATTATGTAGAGTCGTTGATAATAATGTTTATGTTATTAACTATATTGGGATATAAGCTAGATGATACACCTAGGTATTTTAATAACCTAAGGTATATTTGGATAATATGTGTAAATGATTAAAAATCATAATGGAAGGGATTATGTTTCTGGTCATGAAGCCTAATGAGTTAGGCATAATGAACGAATACTAGTGAGATATGTACCATAAATGAATGATTGCTGGGATATGAATATTGAAATCGGATCAGGATAAATGAATAAATGGTGTGAAATGTGGTAAATGTGTTAATGGGTTAAGGTATGGTATTAACTATTGTGGTATTGTTATGATTTATGATTTCCTTTGGAAATGGTTGTTAGGGTGTGTGAATGGTTGGTGGATATACATTTATATGTATTACATGTGCACATGTATTTTTAGATTGAGGTATTGACTTGAGGATCTACATTCACTGGCGGAGTTGGACTAATGCTCTAAGTACTCAAATAATGCATGGGTTAGGGAAGAGGACTAAGGCTATGTTTCCCTAACGTTTGCATCCACCCGAACTGAGTATTCTAGGTGACTATATTGTTTACATGTGGATGTTAATCATAGTGAGATTGGACAAAAATGTGTTTTCATCATGCATTTGATTGTGTACATTAAGCCCATGTAAATTTTAGTGTTTGATGAACCCATGGTAAATGCTTTGGAAATGGATGTAATGGGAAATGGGTGGAAATGATAAGCTAAGGAAGTGGTAATAAATGATGGTAATAGCCAAAATCTCAAAGAGGAACTCAATCATTTCAATATTATTTATTATTAATTTCCCATTTTTGCATGAAAAATTATTTATACCGGATATTTTTTTAGACACTATTGGTGGTGGCCTACTGAACTGTACTCACACCTTGGTCGGGCCGTCGTTGGGTACCTGAGAAGATTTCATGTTATCAAGTTACGGAAAGGGAAAAGGCTCTTGATAGGGAGTTTGTGTAAAGACACGTAAAATTTAGGGCAAATTTTTCTCTTATTTTCTTTGGTATTTTATGAGTACGCAGTTTTCAACGGCACCTGATTATGAGGCCCGGTGTTCCCATAATCATTTTCCAAAGTTAGGCTCGGGTACGTTCAATGAACGAACGAGCCGGTTTTCCTAATGTTTGAACCAGTGCTCAGAATCAAAATCTGAGGGCACCGATGAAACCGCAGCACCGGTAATTGCTTAGGAACACCATTTCCTAAAGTGTGTTTGCTCGGGAGGAGTTGTTAAAAAAAGTGAAGAATAAAAATATAGTTGTTTTACAATTATATTTTTATTAAAACACTGATAGTTTAAGTGTTATTAGAAGGGAAGTTGTGAGGATGTTTGGGTGGGGAACACACAAGCCCCCACCTCCTTCAATTTCCCTAACTCCCCATTAAACCCCCTCTCTAGCATTTATTATGTAACTCACCCACTTCCCCTCTTTAATGCATGTCAATTAAACACCCAATTAATTTGAAAACACAAGGTAATTAATTTTGTGAATTCAATTTGAATTTTGAAAATGATGGAATGAGTAATAAAATAAGGCAAATACTTATTTTATTATGTTCGTTTTTTGTGTTGGGGATTTTGAGAGAGGTAGCATTATTTTCTTTGAAGAAGTTCATCATCCTCCTTGAAGAACGCGGAGAACACCGACACACCTTTCTTCGTTCTTCATCCCGTTTCAAAGGAAGGGAGACGCCACTCCTCCTCGAACGTTCTCCATCAAACACATACGGAGCTTTACCTCGTGAATCCATTTCCAGCGACGATCCTCGTTCGACATCTTCTTCGAGGTAGTAGTTTTTTTTATGTTCTTGACTTATTTTGGCATTCATTGTTAATTTCCGTAGCCTCTTGTTATCGAATTAACGGGAGGAGGCCGGACCACACAAACACGACCGACCCACCTCCCCTTGTTGTTGTTGTGCTTCGCTGTGGTTTGGAACGAGGCAACGTAGTGAAACGGCACCGCGCCGGTCGGCTCAAGGCCGGGCCAAAGGCCGCGACGGTGCAGGGGAGGGAGTCTGGAACCTTCGGCCGCTGAGGATAAGGAGGCGGGACCAGCTAGTCCCTCGCGGCACAACCGACAGGCCATTACGACCGGCCGGATCCAGGAAAACCGGGGGTTTGAACCCCCGACCAGCACAGCAGGGCGGACCCCACTCCCCCCCATGGGTCCACCGTTCAGTTCGAAGGGGGTGGCAGCTCCACCCCTTCTACGTCCGCTCGGCACGGGGGCACCCGGACCGGGATGAATCGGTCGGGCCAGGCCGGGTCGCTCTTGCTGGGCCGGGTCACGCCAGCCAAGCCGGGCCGCGCCCAACCGGGCTGGACCCGGACCCGGTTCGGGAAGACCCAGGGGGGTATTGGGCCGGGTTGGACCGGGCCCAAACCCCCTGTTTTCGGACAGACCCATTTGAATGCCCAAAACATGTGATACAGATCTCCAGTCGACGCACCATTAGTTGATATACAATCCTTGGATTGAGACAGTTGTTTTGGTATATTACTCTCAAGGTTTCGGAGAACTTTGGGTATGGCCGGGTTGGTTCGAACACGAAACCAACCGGGCCTTCGGAGCGAAATTGCATAAAACATGAGCTCCAGACGTCCGATTTATGTGATGTCAACTATGTTGGATTCCTCTTAGTGATACTATTCTTTTTGCTTACTCTTCTCAAGTTTTGGACATAGTTGGAGTATGGTTGGGTTGGTTTTGACTTAAAAACCAACCGGGCCCCTGAAATAAAAAAGCCAATAACTCTCAGACCGGGAGTCCGATTGGCGCACCGTCTGTCATGTTGAGTTCCTATTGTCGAGACAGAACATTGAGATAAATCAAATCTGGACTATGTGTCAGTTGATTTATCGACCCCACTTGGCTCGTGGAGCGGACCCTCTCGGAATCGAGCATGTTGTGTGCGGGAACCCTAGATCTGGATGCGAATGCGACGACGATGAAGACTATACTGGGATCCTTCGTTGGATCGGCTGCGACGACGACCATACTAAAATCCTTCATGGGTTCGACGGTGATGACTACTGTTCTTTTATCCTATGTGTGTCTGGCAGTACTACTATTCTTGTATCCTATGTGGGTCTGGCAGTATTTGACTCTGTACTTGTATCCTACGTGGGTCTGGCAGAGCACATGGTCTTGTGTCATTTGTGGGTCCGACATTTTAGCTGGTCTTTATCCTGTGTGGGTCTGACAGCTTAGATGAATCAGTGGCTACATATGATCATATCTATCATCTTACGAAGAAGTATACCTGTGTGAGCTGAGTCTTGACTTTCAATCATTATCTTCGATATGAATGTTCTTCTTTCCTATGTGGATTGGATTATGCTATCCTGTGTGGACTAGACCGAACAAGGGCTCAGACGTTAGACCCAAACTGAAATTGATGACATAGGTATATGAATGGTCATATACCTAAGTAGAGTTGGTTGTTACTTCGTGATTGTATCTTTCCTTTGTGGATTATCCTTCGTGGATTCTCGGAGACCATCGGGGGTCTCAGGGTCCATACTGAGTAGCGTATACTCACCCCTGCACAGGTTATTCCCAAACTACATTGTGTTGGATGCAGACGATGAAAAACACTAATTGAGGTAGGATCTCGTGGAGTTGGACGGTACCTGGAGGGGGATCACTGGACGAGACGTACACGGAGCGGACGACTGGAGCCGAGGAGCAGAGGAGACTATCTGTACCCACCCTTCAGGGGGGATTTCCAGAGGACAGCTCGGTGTTGCTGCATTACTTTTCTGCTGTTGTACTCTCTTTTCAGTTGTACTTTACTTTCAGTTGGGTTTGTATACTGGCCCATTTACTTTCCCGTTCTTACTATAGTACTCAGTTTACTTAGTGTTTACTTCTTCTTGATTACTCTATGGGTTTTTATTACTTACATAAAGGCAATGTCTTCCCTTATATCGGGTTTTACACCTTTGGTTCTAGTCTCCATCCCCTGGCCTATGAGAGGCGGGCATGGGGTTGTCACGGGACGAGTCCCGAGGACGGGTGGTGACAAATTGGTATTATAGGAGTTCAGTTAAACCTCAGAACTCAGGACTCTGATCTTCTTCTAGGTTAAGAAATATTGTTAAGGTTATTGAGTGTGGTTATCAATCCATGAGTCCAGTGTAGTTGCGGAGGTCGACGTATCCATACACCAGGACCCTGGCTTCTGATTTCCGACTCAATGCATGAAGACATTGATTGCATGTGTGTTTCAAAAGTTTTCTTTGTGATTACTTTGTGTCAGCTCACTAGGTATACTGTATTGACCATGGCGCACCTGTTTCCTTTCAAGATGGCCCCATGACGGCATCATGATAGGTTTCTGAGCTTTGTGCGAGACGACAGCCCACCGAGCGACAAGGCCTCGGTATAGGGCCCTATTACAGCGGAGGCACCGTCGGTAACTCTACCCACCGAGCCACCGATGCCACTAGCCCCAGCCACTGAGTGTGCACGTTTCCTTAGTGCACTTCATGAGTTTCAGCGTCAAAGACCACACAGGTTCCGTGGGGAGATAGACCCTTAGGCAGTCGAGGATTGGCTGGAGGCTGTTGTATGAGTTTTCAGGTTAGTGGGAACACCAGCTAACCTCATGGTGATCCTTGCAGTGAGTCTCCAGCATGCGGAAGTAGGCAGATGGTGGATCCTGATGCTCTAGGTGCACGACGAGGAATCTCTCCTTTGGACGGACTTCGAGAGCCTCTTTCGCTCGGAGTTCGTCCGAGACACCCTTCGTGCGGTGTGCATTCAGGAGCTACTACAGCTGCGGCAGGGCAGCATAATGGTTTCCCAGTACTCGATGAGATTTACCGATCTCCCATGCTATTCCACGAACATGGTACAAGACCCATTCTTCTAGTCCCAGACCTTAGACAAGGGACTATGGCATGAGATCATGGCATCGATGATCTCCCTCAGCATTCTGATGCAGCCAGGAGTACTGGAGTGAGCCCTTTTTGTAGAGAGATTTCTTGCTGATCCTACACCACCAGCGAGACCTACAGCAGGGCGGCATGTAGCTGAGTCTTATGCACCTTGCAGTCAACAGATGTCACAGGGGTCCAAGAAGAGAAGACCATCGGGCAGACGACCTCAGGACACTGACTTAGAGGTTCGGGTCACACGGTGCAGAGCCAATCTTACGAGGAGCAGACAGTGCTATGCATGTGGCGGGTAGGGCCACAGGGCTTGTGACTGCCCGACCTGCCATGCAGAGGAGAAATAGATGGTTGAGGGAGTTCGACCGTGGCGGTCCGTAGGAAGCAGGTGGACGAGGCAGGGGTGCTGGCCGAGCAGCAGGTGGTGGGCGACGCTTTGAGACTCTACCACCACCACCACTAGGAGGTCCACCAGGACCATAGGGAGCTGGCGGGCAGAGGCAGGCTCAGATTCAGGCAACAGAGGCCTATGACCATGGCGCACCAGAGATGATTTGAGGTACTATATGTATCTACTCCAGCCTTTCTCCGGTTCTTATAGACACAAAAGAGAGTCATTCTTTCATTGCAGCCGCCCTTGTTCAGAACTCGGAGATTACGACGGAGCTGTTGGCTCGATCCTTACGGATAGAGACTCTTACGGGAGAAGACACGACGATCACGCACTGGTGCCGGTAGTGTGAGCTTACTCTAGAAGGATAGTTCCTCGGCTGGGATCTTCTTGTAGCGGCGTCGAGGCCATACGACGTTATCTTGGGAATGGATTGGTTATCTACATTCCATGCTCAGATCGACTGTATTATGCGCAAGGTGCAGTGTGTCCACACCGATGGGAGCAAGGTCACCTTCCCTGGCGAGAAGGCAGCCTTTGCAGTGCAGGATGGACTCATGTAGAGGAGAGGACATATGATCACTCATCAGTTGGGTAGCCTCATCCTAGGAGTAGTTGACATGCGGAGTGCGATTTTTCCTGTAGTGGTGGATCAGTATGAGGATGTTTTTCCTGACGACGTTCCAGGACTACCTCCTCGCAAAGAGGTAGACTTCTATTTTTACCAGTACCCCAGGATATCCCTGATATCCACTCTAGCATATCAGATGGCTCCCGCTGAACTTTGAGAGCTAAGGGTACAGCCGGAGGACTTGTAGGGGAAGGGATTCATCTGAACCAGTTTTTCACCCTGGGCTTCCCCGATTTTTTCGCCAAGAAGGAGGACAGGAGATTGCGATTGTGTGTCGATTATCGTCGCCAGAACCATGTGACCATGAGAAACTTGTATCCACTACCGAGGATTGATGACCTCTTCGATCATCTCAAGGGAGCACTGTGGTTATCGAAGATAGACCGTAGGTCAGGCTATCATCAGCTCAGAGTTCGAGACGAGGATGTGCAGAAGACGACCTTCATATGTCGGTATGGCCACTATGAGTTCTTAGTAATGCCTTTTGGAATAACTAATGCTCCAACAGTGTTCTTGACTCTCATGAACCGGATCTTCTAGACTTACCTCGATCGATTGGTTGTGGTCTTCATCAACGACATATTGATATACTCGACTACTAAGGAGGAGCATGCCTACCACTTGCGAGTTGTACTCGACACACTCCGAGAGCACCATCTTTATGGTAAGCTCTCGAAGTGTCAGTTTTGGATAGGCGGGGTCCACTTCTTGGGGCACGTAATCTCTGAGGCGGGAGTTGCGGAAAACCCTATGAAGATCGAGGCAGTGCTAGCTTGGGAGCCACCCAGAAGCATGATGGAAGTGCGGAGATTCTTGGGTCTAGCTGTGTACTACCGGAGATTTGTGCCAGACTTCTCTAGAGTTGCAGCACCGCATTAAGCTTTGACGAAGAAGGGGAAAACCTTTGTGTGGTCAGATAGATGTCAGCAAAGCTTCCAGTAGCTGAGAAATAGATTGACTAGCACACCTATATTGAGGCTACCGGAGGAGGGAGTAGGGTACGTAGCCTACTGTGATGCATCAGGGACCGGACATGGGTGTGTCCTGATGCAGGATCGAGCGGTGATCGCCTAAGTATCATGACAGTTGGGGAAGCATGAGCAGAACTATGCTACCCATGACCTGGAGTTAGCAGCAGTCGTCTTCACTCTGAAGATGTGGTGAAACTATCTGATTGGTGAGCACTTTATAGTCTTTTATGACCACCAGAGTCTTAAGTATAGCTTCTCGCAGGACCTGAACCTGAGACAGCAGCGATGGATCGAGTTCCTCCAAGACTATGACTTTCAGATAGTCTATACTCCTGGAAAGGGAAACGAAGTAGCAGATATTCTCAGTAGGAGGATGGGCATTCAGCTACTTGGAGAGGTGACAGAGCAGCTAGCCTCTTTGTAGATATCCTTCGTGGATAGAGATGGGGCAACCTTCCTTCAGTCGCTCACAGTCACACCTACAATTCTTTAGCGGGTCAGAGAGGCACAGCATGGGGACGTTGACTGTGAGACGAGGCGTGCACAGATTTCCACAAGACATGCACCTGATGGTTTCTCTATAGGATAAGTGCACAACGTCCTTTTCAGAGGACGTACCATGGTACTAGCTGCTTTATAGGAGGAGGCGCTGAGAGATTTTTACACTTCCCCTTTAGCGGTACATCTAGGGGTAGTGAAGATGTACCAGGATCTCAGAATACAACACTAGTGTCCAGGTATGAAGAAGGTTGTGGCATAGTTCGTTTCTCGATGTCTCACCTGCCAGCAGGTGAAGGAAGAGCACCAGGTACCCGCAGGCATGGTACATCCCTTGGAGGTCCCGGAGTGGAAGTGGGATGGTATATCTATGGATTTTGTGACTGGACTTCCACGTACTTCCAGAGGTCACGACTCTGTTTGGGTGATTGTCGACCGACTCACCAAGTCATCCAACTTCTTACCCATCAGATAGTAGGGATTAGTGGAGAGCTTGGGACATCTGTACGTTCAGGAGATTGTACGTCTTCATGGTGTGCCATCATCTATCGTCTCTGATCGAGATGCTCGCTTTAATTCACGGTATTGGAAGGGGTTCCAGGAGGCATTCAGGACGCAGCAACACCTTAGCACTTCCTTTCACCCATAGACGGATGGACAGATGGAGAGGACCATTCAGACTCTCGACGACATGCTCTGTGCATGTGTCCTCGACTTTGGTCACATCTGAGAGGATCACCTACCCCTGGTGGAGTTTGCGTACAACAATAGCTACCACTACACCATTGGGATGGAACCATACGAGGCATTGTACGGCTGACCTTACAGGTCAACTCTATGCTGGAAAAACCCTAGGGAGTCAGCACTTGTAGGACCAGAGATGGTCTAGGACATGACAGAGAAGGTCCAGGTCATCCAGCAGCGGATGAGGACAGCTCAAAGCTGACAGAAGTCTTATGCTGACAGGAGGCGCAGACTACTAGAGTTCGAGGATGGCGACCACGTTTTCATGTGGGTCTCACCTCGACATGGATTGCGGATATTTGTCCAGGGTGGCATGTTTTCTATGTGCTTTATAGGAACATTCCAGTTTCTCTACAGGATTGGTGAGGTGGCTTATCTCTTGTCTCTACCACCTCAGTTGCACTGGGTGCACGGCGTCTTCCACGTATCTCAGGTGAGGAGATACGTGCATGACCCAACGCATATCATCGACCATGGGGAGCCGGACATTGATGACGGGGTGACTTTTTTGGAGGTCCCGATGGAGATTGAGGATCGATAGGAGCGGGTCCTACATGGGCGTTCGATTCCTCTAGTGCACATTAGGTGGCAGCACGGGAACATCCAGGAGAGCACTTAGGAGTGGGAGGCTCAGATGCGTGCTCTATACCCTCATTTGTTCGCCTAGTTTTTGATGTATCATTACAGGGACGAAAATCCCTGAGGTGGGAGTAATGTGAAGACCTTTAAATTTCAAGGATAATTTTTATCTTATTTTCTTTGGGATTTTACGAGTACGCAGTTTCTGATGGCACCTGATTCCGAGGATCGGTGTGCCCGAAATCATTTTCCAATGTTATGCTTGGGTAAGTTCAGTGAATGAATGAGCGGGTTTTCCTATCTTTTTAACTGGTGCTTGGAATCGATATCTGAGGGCACTGATGAAACCACAGCGCCAGTAATTGCTTTGGAACACATTTTTCGATAGTGTGTTTTCTTGGGAGGAGTTGTTAAAAATAGTGAAGAATAAAAATATAGTTGTTTTAAAATTATATTTTTATTACATAACGGATGGTTTATGTTTTATGGGAAGGGAAGTTTTGAAGAATTTTGGGTGCGGCCCACACGATCCCCCACCTCCTTTAATTTCCCTAACTCCCCATTAAACCCCCACCCCCCCTCTAGCATTTATTATGCAACTCACCTACTTCCAATCTTTAATGCATGCCAATTAAACACCCAATTAATTTGACAATGCAAGTTAATTAATTTGGTGAATTCAATTTGAATTTTCAAAATGTGGGCATGAGTAATAAAATAATTCAATGCCTTTTTTTATTATGGTCATTTGTTGTGTTGAGGGTTTTGAGAGAGGGAGCGTTCTTTTCTCTGAAGAAGCTCATCATCCTCCTTAAAGAACGCGAAGAATACTGGCGCGCCTTCCTTCGTTCTTCATCCCGCGTCAGAGGAAGGGAGACGCCGCTCCTCCTCAGAAGTTCTCCATCAAACACATACAGAGCATTACCTCGTGATTCCATTTCCATCGGCGATCCTCATTCGACAAATTCTTCGAGGTAGGGGTTTGTTTTTATGTTTGTTACTTATTTTTTGCATTCATTGTTAATTTTATTAGCCGCTTGTTATCGATTTAATGGCAGGAGTCCAGACCACACAAACACGGCCGACCCTCCTCCCCTTGTTGTTGTTGTGCATCGTTGTGGTTTGGAACGAGGCAGCGCGGTGCCACGGCACAATGTGAGAATGAGGAAAACGTGGCGAAGGTGTGCGGCATCGTCGCACCACACCGATGAAGCCGAAAAAGCCACGACGAAGGGAGGGCCGCGGTGGAGAGGCGTGGCGCCGTCACGCTGCGCCGGTCGGACCACGGTAGTGGCCAAAGGCCATGGTGGTGTAGGGGAGGGCGGTCGGAACTGCCTGCCGCCAGTGCTCAGGAGGCGGGACCAGCTGGTCCCGCGCGGCACAACCAGCCGGCTGTAACGGCCGGAAAGATCCGGGAAAACTGGGGGTTTGAACCCCCGGCCAGCGCAGCAGGGACGACCCCCCCCCCCCCCCGCGCGAGTCCACTGTTCGGTTCTAAGGGGCGGCGACTCCCCCACTTCCGTGTACACTCAGCACGAGGGCACCTGGACCAGGCCAAACCGCCCGCGTCGGGTCGGGCCGCCCAGGCTGGGTCGGACCCCCGCGCTGGGCCAGGCCGCTCCGTTGGGACCGAGCCACACCAGCCAGGCCGGACCCGGACCTGGGTCGGGTCGCCCGGTTCGGGCCGACCCAGGGGGTATTGGGCCGGGTCGGACGGGGCCCAAACCCCTGTTTTCAGAAAGATCTGTTACAACGCCCATAACATGGGCTACGGACCTTTGATTGATGCACCATTATATGCGATGCGATCCTTGGATCGAGGCGGTAGTTTTTGTATATTACACTCAAGGTATCGGAGAACATTGTGTATGGTCGGGTTGGTTCGAATACGAAACAAAACGGGCCTTTGGAGCGGAAATGCTTATAACATGAGCTCCGGACATCCGATTGACGTGTCGTCGACTATGTTGGATTACTCTTAGTGAGAAAGTGTTTTTGTCTTACACCGCTCGAGGTTTGGATGTTGTTGGAGTATGGTCGGGTTGGTTTTGACTTAAAAACCTACTAGGCCCCTGGAGCGAAAAAGCCAATAACTCTCAGACCGGGCGTCTGATTGACGCGTTGTCTGTCACATTGAGTTCCTATTGTCAAGATAGAACTTTGGGATACATCAACTCTAGACTATGTGTCAGTTAATGTATCGACCCCCATTGGATCATGGAGCGGACCCTCCTGGAATCGAGCATGGGGTGTGCGGGAACCCTAGAGCTAGCTGCGACTGCGACGAAGATGATGACTGTACTGGGATCCTCTGTGGGTTCGGCAGCAACGCCGGCCGTTCTAAAATCCTCTATGGGTTTGACAGTGATGACTACTGTTCATGTATCCTATGTGGGTCCGACAGTACTATTATTCTTGTATCCTATGTGGGTCTGGCAGTATTTGGCTATGTACTTGTATCCAACGTGGATCCGGCAGAGTAGCTGGTCTTGTATCTTTTGTGGGTCTGACAGCATAGCTGGTCTTGTATCATGTGTGGGTCTGACATCTTTGATGAATCAGTGGATACATCTGATCATCTCTATCGTCTTACGAAGAAGTAGACCTTTGTGAGCTGAGTCTTGAATTTCAATCATTATCTTCGATATGATTTTTTTTCTTTCTTATGTGGATTAGATTGTGCTATCCTATGTGGACTACACCGAACATGGGCTCAGACGTTGGAGCTGAACTGGAATTGATGACTTAGGTATATGTATGGGCATATACCTATATAGAGTTGGTTGTTACTTTGTGATTGTATATTTCCATTGTGGATTATCCTTCGTGGATTATGGGAGACCTTCGGGGGTCTCGGGGTCCCAACTGTGTAGCGTATACACACCCCTTCATGGGCTATGTCTGCACTACGTTGTGTTGGATGTAGACGATGGACAGCGCTGATCGAGGTAGGAGCTCGTGGAGTTGGACGGTACCTGGAGGTGTATCACTGGATGAGACGTACACAGAGTGGATGACTGGAGCCGAGGAGTGGAGGAGACTATCTGTACCCACTCTTCAGGTGGTATTTCCAGAGAACAACTCGATGTTTCTACTTTAATTTTCTCCTGCTATACTCTCTTTTCAGTTGTAATTTACTTTTAGTTTGGTTTGTATACTTTCCCATTTACTTTCCAGCACTTACTATTGCACTCAGTTTACTTAGTGTTTAGTTCTTTTTGCTTACTCTATGGTGTTTGATTAATTACATAAAGGAAATTCCTTCCCTTATATTGGGTTTTACGGCTTTGGTGCTAATCGCCAGCCCATAGCCAATGGGAGGCGGGCTTGGGGTAGTCATGGCATGGGTCTCAAGGACGGGTCATGACAGTTTGGTTGGCATGGTTAATGGTGGAGGAGGACCTGAAATTGGTGTGAGAACCATTTTGGGAATTTTTTAGATTTCTATCATCTTGGGTTTTGTTCACTTTTCCACTTCTAGAATGGAATGGAATATTTAGGGTTGGACATGGTTGTACCCCATATTGGGGAATGGTTGTTAATAAAAACTACTGTATTTTTTGTTATTATTCTGCTATTTTGATTATCTTATATTGTGGATTACTCTGATAAAAAGTGGGTATAGTACCCACAATTGACCATTTGGCCCCCGCTACTAGTCCGTAAACATTGGCTTATGGGGAGGTTCACATAAGGTCATGTAACCACCCGGGCAGAGCATCGATTTTGTGGCATCCTGGTTGGGGATGTAAAAATGTGGTAAAAAAGGAGTTTTTTCATCTCCTTCTCTAGAATCATGTTATTTGGGATGGTAGACGGGAGTTAGGGTGTGTGGGGACATGATAATGAGCTCATGATTGGGAGTAGCTAACTCATGTATGAGGTAAAACCCAACACAACCAGGGTGGGAATTTTTTTCTTAATTGTGTGATGTTACAATTGATGATATTTTACCATTGGGTGATGAACATGTTGTGTGATGTGATTTTTTTATGATATTTTGATTGTGGACTCCATGGAAAGAGGTTGTGTATTCATATATCATTATAGGCACCTCATGGGAGATAGGTGACATGCATCATGGTAGGAACACAAAGGATGGGTGTGTTAGGCATGAAAGATGGAATTCACATTACATCAGGGTAATTGAAAAAGGAAAATGTCATAAATGAAAAAATGTTAATGGGTGATGATAAAATAAGGATACAGGATTATTAATGAAATATGTGTAATTAGGGATTTGTAATGAATTAAAAATGTTTTTTTAACATGTTGTATGAGCCTTATGGTGGTGTTTGGTAGTTTTCCCCGTGTGGAACATGGCTCGCAGTAGGGATGGTTAGGGTGGAATTTTTAAAATGTTTAGGTATTTTGGGTTCATGTTTGTAAGGTGGTTTTTTGTTGCTGGTGAGGAGTCTTATAATTTTGAAGTTCTTAATGTTTTCTGCTCTGTGTTCTAATCCTCATGTTTGTTATTGTAGGTAAATGCCACCATGACGTCGAGCGCCGGTTAGGAAACAAGAGGATGTTTATGAGAACACTCATTCATCAGAGAGGAAAGAGAATGTTTTGATCTATGATAGTAGATAATAGATATTCTGAGGGAACATGGATCATTATATGAAGATGAGGTATCGGGACCTAGGGTGGTTGCACTGAGTATGTTTGAGCTGACCAGAAAGTTTCAGCAACAGAACCCTCCAACCTTTACTGGAGAGGGTGGGATAGAGGTAGCAGTGTTTTGGATAGAGTATTTCTAGAAAATACTAGATAATATGTGACTCCTAATGGGAAGCAAGTCATTTTGGCTGCTAATAAGTTGTGGTTCCAGGTAATTCTTTGGTGGGATATCCTTGCTCAGAAAGAACAGGATGAGGGGATGTTGTGGAACGATTTACAAGAAATGTTTCTGGGGAATTGTTTAATAGAGACATTGAGGCAAGCGATGGATGTAGATTTCATGATCATGACATAGAGATCAATTTCATTGATGGGGTATGTTCATCGTTCCACTAACCAACGTCGCTTTTTACCTCATTGGCAGGGGATGAGGCAGCTGTGACGAGGCATTTTGAGGATGTACCGAGACATGATATCTGGTATCTAGTAAATATCATCTACATAAAGTGGTAAACATAGGTGTTAGATCACACATTGATATCATAAGGGAACCTGAAGGGAGCTTCAGGATGTTAGATTGTCCTGCCAGCTGGGTGGACATGATGTGTAGCTTTCGAGGTCCAGAAGCATCGTTTTGGAAGTTTTCAGAAGGGAGGAAGTGTGCAGGGTTCTCTGAAGAGAGGCTTAGACTCTTAGGGTAGTGATTAGGTGTTCTTATATCAGTGTGTTAGGTTAGAGAACATGTGTTTCTAGTTTCCTCAACCTCCAATTGAGTTCAAGTCGTGTGGAATATAGGGACACGTGCAGAGGTTCTGTTGGAACCCTAAGTAGGTGAACATGGTTTTTTTGTGATAGGAAAATTCCAAGAGGAGGTAGGGGATCAGTGTCTCCATATCACGAGGGATGTTGGAGCACCACCAACCATACTGTAAGGGGTGTTGGATATGAAAATATGGGGTAGGATCACCCACGTCAGTTGGGTAGTGTTGTGTAGGGCACACATGTTGGAGCGCATGGTAGAAGGGAAAGTCAGCTTCTCATAGTCCAGTCAAAACCTGGTGCTGGAGGGGTTGGTCCATAAACTGTCTGAGGTATGATCCTTATAGCTTCTGCATTTTATAGTTCATTGTTTGATATTGGTTTCACACCATCTTTTATTTCTGATCATGTTGTGGAAGCATTGTGTTTTCTTGTAGAGAGTGTGTGTGGGGTTATATTGATTGACACTCTACTGTGTGTGCAAAATCAATATATCTGGCAGTGTAAGTGATGTTCTCTAGAAATTAGCGGTTATCATTTCCTATGGGACCTTTTCATTCTCATGATATCGGGATTTTACCTGATCTTGGGTATGGATTGGTTGGTATTGTATCAGGAGCGCATAGATTGTTACCGTCACAAGGTATCGTTCAGGTCATATGCGGGTAAAACTATTGTCCATCATGGATAGTGGGATTCTCAGGATGGTTGTGTGGTACAATTTTTTTAGCATCTAGATAGGCTCACGACTAATGTATCTTGTCTGGTGAACAATGTGAAATGTTTTTCTTACCTCTAGTACTAGATCTGTTTCAGGATCTGTTTCATGATGATTTCTCAGGGTTACCACCTGAGAGGGATGTTTAGTTCACAATTTAGTTGATGATGGGAGCTGAGCAAGACAATATTCCTCCATAATGAATGGAACCAGATGAACTATAGGCATTAATGTTTCAGCTTTAGGATTTGGAGTGTAAACGGTTCAAACATAATAGTATGTCTACTTGGGGATCTCGAGTGCTTTTTTTCAATGAAGGTTGATGGGTCATTAAGGCTATGTGTTGATTATCAGATGTTAAAAAAGTTGATGAGGATAAATCAATACCTTATTCCTATAATTGATGACTAGTTTGACTACTTTAGTGGTTTAGCAGTATTTTCAATGGATGAGATCAGATCGGTTTTCACCAGAATAGGATGAGACCGTCTAATGTACCAATGATATATTTGAGGAGTAGGTATGGGTTGTTTGAATTTGAGGTGATGCCTCTCGGCATGGTCAACACACCATTGGTATTCATGGATTTGATGAACCAAATATTTCAATCTTACCTTGATTATTTGTTTGTAGTCTTTTTTTACTACATTGTGGTCTACTAGAATTCTCATGACAATCATGACCAACATCTTAACATCGTACTGAGTACACTATGAGAGAATCATCTTTACGCCAAGCTGTCAAAGTGCCAGTTACGGATTGGAGAAGTGAATTTTCTATGACACATCATCTATAAGGAATTTGTGTTGGTGGATATAGTTAAATTGATGGTTGTTGTGTCTTGGGAGTAGCCAAATATTGTTTTAGATGATTGGAGTTTCCTGGGTCTAGCCAGATATTTCTGGAGGTTAAATTAAGGATTTCCCTTGCTTGGAAGCACCACTTTCAGACTTGACTAAGAAGGGAACCATGTTTGAGTGTTTTGAGTCTTCTGATAATTAATTTCAATAGTTGAAAAAGTGGTTGAAAACAGCAACGATCCAGATCTTTCCTCATCTAGGTACAAAGTATGTCCTATTTTTTATGTGTCTTGTATTGGGATTGGGGCTGTGTTGATGTAATATGAAAGGGTGGTGGCTTAGGGATTAAGAAAATTGAGACCCCATGAGAGGAATTATCCCAATAATTATCTTTATTTTGATGAATTACTATATGACTTAATGTGATGGAGACACTAATGTTTGGGGTAACGGTGTAGGGTATATACCAATCACAACAGTCTAAAGTATATATTTTCGCATTAGTATTTGAATCATCGAAAACGAATATGGTTTGAGTATCATTAGTCATTTAACTTTTTGAATGTATATACACTAGGGAAAGGGAACATTATTGCTGATGCTTTGAGCAGGAAGGCTTAGAACCAGGTGGTTTAGGAATCCATCATTGAGTGGAAGGTTGTGACATTGTTTGAGGAGATGGACATTAAGGTGTGGGGGGGAAATGGTCATGTGACTCTTGCTTCATTGACGCTATAGTCGATGATTTTTTTTCAATATAAGGAATGTTAGATCGATAATCCAGAATGTTTTTACATGATGGAATGACTTATATTTGGGGACCCACCTTCTGGTTTGGCCATCGGTGTGGACGGGATTACTTGTGATTATGGTCATGTGGTTGTGCTCATTGCATGTGGGAGTAATTGATGCAAGAGTTACATTCATTGAAATAATAAGTGCATCATAGTTTGAAAATGATGTATCGTGATCTCCTAAGACTATTTTTGTGGCCTAGAATGAAAAAGTATGTAGTGGGATATGTGGCAGGCTGTCTTACCCATTAGATAGTGAAGGTCGATCATCAATTCCCCGGTGGTTTGTTACATTAATTTCGCATTTCTGAATGGAATTATGATGATGTGATGATGGGTTTTGTGGTTTCTCATCTTGGGAAACCTCATATGAGTGATTCAATATGGGTGGTTGTGGACCAGCTAATGAATGTGGCGCATTTTTACCAAATGAAGAGACATACAAAGTTGAATAGTTGGGTGAGTTGTATGTTTGGTAAATTGAATGGTTTCATGGTCTACCACATACTATAGATTCAGATTTTGGACATTTATTCACATCGCATTTTGAAAAGGTTTGTAGAATGTTCTTCGTATGCATGTGCCTTTGAGTAAAAATTTCCACCCCTAGATAGACTAGTAGTCAGAGCACACAATCCCAGAAATGAAGGACATGTTTAGGGTTTGTGAGTTGGATTTATGTGGTTCCTTGGAGAAACACCTGTCACTTGATGAATTTTCATACAACAAATGTTTTTATGCTACGGTTCAGATCACACCATTTGAGGTTATCTATGGGAGACCATGGATATCACCCATATGATGGTTGGAGGCCGGGGAAATAGATCTGTTGGGATTGAGTATCATGCATGAGACTTGGGAGAACATTTAGTTGTTTCAGAATCAAATGGAAATGGCTTAGAGTAAGCAGAATTTATATGCGGATCAGATATGTTGACCTCATGAGTTCAATGTGTGTGATAGAGTGTTTTTTCGGGTGTCTCCAAGGATAGGTCACTGACCGATTCAAAAGTAGGGAATGTTGGAACCTAGGTATGTGGGGCCCTTTGAGTTTATGGAAAGGATCGGGCTAGTGTCATACTTATTGGCTCTTTTACAATAGTATAGCGGGTTGTATGAAATCTTTCATGAGTTTCATCATTAGCAGTATAACCCTGAAACAACACATGAGGTGGGTGTTGAGGATGTTGAGCATGAAGATGATGCATCCATTGAAGAGCATCCAAGTTCTATAGGTGATCATAGTGATAAAATCATTTAGGGTAAGGTTCTTCCCTTAGTGCGAGTACTATGGTATCAGGGGAAGGTTCAAGAAGAAACAAGGGAGAAAGAATTAGTTATGTTGGCTCAGTGGCCAGATCACTTTTCCTCATAAGTACAATAATGCTTGGAAGCTCAACTCAAGGTTGAGTAGTTATAAGGTTGGGAGGTTGTAAGATCCCAGATCATGGAAATGTATTCTCTAATTTATTAATTTCATTGAGTCCCTTGTTTTGTTTAATTATGTTCTTACCAAAGTCCTTGTGTATGCTTGGAGGTGTTCCAAGGGTTTGAGACACAAAAAGTGTAGAAAATCAGGTTTTATGGGTAGGAACCATGGTCCGCGCACGGTTAGTGTTAACAGTGCAGACAACCTAGGAAACGATGTGGGGGGGGGGGGGGGTTGGATAGTGACCTCTTCCCGATTTGCGCATGGTTTTGAAAACTGTGTGGTTAAACCACGTGTCCCATAGGGATTTAAAAAATTAAAATTTTTCCACTATGGGATTTTAACCCCCCAACTCAGTATTTTCTTCCCAATCTCCTATCTTCACCATCAGTACTAACTAAATCCCCTAAGAGCACAAAGGAATCAATCTATCTCGTTTCTAAGTAGTTTATTGGTGAAGTTGCGTTCGAATAGATGCTTCGGGTAAAAAAATGCCACCCTTGATTCTCAATTCAATTTATGGTTTTAATCTTCTTCTCCCCTCTTTATGAAGATATAAAACCCTACACTTTGTGTGTGATCTAGGTATATTCTTCATGGATTATTTGAAGTGGAATATAATGTCTCAATTGAGAGTGTGTTCACCCACATAATCAAGGTAGGTTGTCTACAATTTAAATCTTATGGTTTATTTGGGGATTTTTTCATGTGTGGTTCTGTTCTTGGGTGTCTCTTGGTATGTTTTGATCCATCGTGGATTTTTTTTTGTAAAATGGTTATTATTAAGGTAAACGGAACTTCCAATGATCTCCATGGGATGTGTCAAGCGTGATGAGAATAATCTAGGGACACCCATGGGGTTGCCGATTTCCATGGACCAAGGTTTTGGTGAAGAACAAGTGAAATTGTTGGGTAATTATATAGATCCCATGATAAACATGTTGATGTGATTAATTGTGTTGGGATAGAAGATAGGATATACAACTAGGCATGGTAATAAGAAAATAGATATTGGGTAAAAAAGTGGAAATGATTAAATACTAAAATGGAATGGATCAGTATTATGGAAAAGTAGCATAGTGAGTTAGGCATAATGGACTAATCCTAGTGGGATAGGCACAATGAATGAATGCATAGTGAGATAATCCAAATGATAGGGGATCAAGCTGAATGACTTAATGATGTGAAATGTGGTAGATTTTTTAATGGGTTAAGGCATGGTATTAACTCTTGTGTTATTGTTATGATTTATGATTTCTTTGTGCAATTTTTGTGATGTTTTGTGAATTGGTGATGGATAAATATATATATATATATATATATATATAATGCTATAATTTCTTTGTAGAGTGGGGTATTGACTTAAGGATCTAAGCCCATGGGACGAGTTTTCCCGAGGCTCTAAAAATCACACCTAATGAAGGAGTTTGGGAAGAGTAATGAGGATCGGTTCCCCTAACAGTTGCATCCACCCGAAATGAGGCTTATAGGAGAGGATATGGTTTACATGACGTCCTTAATCCTGCTAAGATATAATAATAATGGGTTTTCTTCATGCATGGGATTGTGTAATTTAAGACTGTGTAACCTGTTGTGTTTGATAAATACTTTGTAAGTTCATTGGAACAGGATGTAATGGGAAATCGGATGAAATGGTAAGATAAGGAAGTGGTAATAAATGTTGGTAATAGACTAAAACATATAAAGCCAGTTAATAATTTCATTGTTTTTTATTATTACTTTTTACTTTTTTCATGCACAATTTTTTATAGTGGATATTATTTAGGCACCATTGGTGGTAGCCTACTGATTTTTACTCACACCCTGCTCGGGCCACCGTTGGGTAACCGAGCAGACATCATGTTTTCAGGTTAGAGAAAGGTCAAAGTCTCTTTATGGGTTGTTGGGTTGGCATGTGTATTCATATAGGAGGACCCGGACACATTATCAGGACCATTTTGGGGATTTTTCATATTGTTGTCATCATGGGTTTTGTTCACTTTTTCACTTGTATCATGGTATGGAATATTTACAGTTGGACAAGATTGTACCCCATTTTGGGGAATTCATGTTTATGTATACTCTTGTATTATTGGTTTTCATTCTACTATTTAGTTTATCTTATATTGTGTCTTACTCTGATATAAAGATGGTATAGTCTTCCCAATTGACTATTGGACCTAGCTCCTAGTAGACAACCTTGCTAAATGGAGAGGCACACTTAACGTCATGTAACCACCCGAATTTGAGAACCAGTTTAGTGGCTTCCAGGTTGGGGATGATACAATTTTACTTTTATAGTTAGTCTTTGATATAATTTATAACCATTTTATCTATTATTGTTACTTAAAAAGTTGTATCAATAACTGACATTGATATTACTTATAATTAACCAACCTTCGGAGAAGTTATTTGAATAGTCAAACTGTAATATCTGTATTACCTTGATTAACAAGCCTGTATTAATTTTTATTGGGGAATATTTGTAAGTGAACATTTAAACATAAATACTTATAGGTAATCAATTCACCCCCCTCTTGAGTACTCTACTCTGACCAATATTGACCTTACTGTTATCCAATGTTCTAGTGAGGATGTTTTACTTTTAGAGAAAATGGTTAAATGTAAACTTTGAATTGATCCCCTAGAGAGTCTAAATCAATATTCTTAAAATTTTGTTGAAAAAATAATACTTCAGTGCATGAATATCAAATGGATGTTCAGTTTCATGACAACTTCTTATGGGTCATGTGATCCATTGAAATATATATTTTTACCACTCTACATTCAATTCCTAAGATAATGAGGGTATCCCATTTATAAAACCAAATATGTTCACTATAGAGGGAGGAACCAAGCATGTAGTGTTTTGGAATTAATCAGTACACAATATTTTCATGTACCTTGATACACTCGTAGATAGGAGAGTCTGTCTTGCTTCATAGATACTTTATAAACAATACATGCATTAGTGAGACATGTTAGAGAAAGGTGGGAAGTAAGAGGAGTATCTTGGAAGGAATTCTAGAAGATGTTTCCCAGAAATTTTTTTCTAGATATGTTGAGGGATGAGAATTCATGGGAGTTCATGCTCCTAAAACTGTAAGAATTTTCAATTATGGACTACGTGGGAAGTTTC
Source organism: Viscum album (assembly GCA_963277665.1). Lineage (NCBI taxonomy): Eukaryota > Viridiplantae > Streptophyta > Magnoliopsida > Santalales > Viscaceae > Viscum > Viscum album. The sequence goes on along the minus strand of OY728161.1, from coordinate 457,240,871 downwards.
ATGAACTATCAATTCTTTCATCCATATTTATTAGCTGATGATATTTCCATGGAATGGAATTTCTAATAAGAGATTAAATATAAGATTATGTCACATGTGAAAACTTTTTATTGATTATAATTTTGTATGTGATTAATTAGGCTCTCATTATAGAAGGGAATCTAATAGAGTTCTCGATAATCATTCAATATATTCTAGTAGGGAAAATTGAGAGATATTTTGGTGGGATGAAGTTATTCTACGAAATGTTTCCATGGCAACTGTAGGAAGAGTAGTTAGGGAAGTGGGAATACATATCAGGATCATGTTCTTCAATTATGTTATTAGTGTGGAATGTTTGGTCCCAAGAATCCCCAGTGTCTATATCAAACTATGGAATTTTGTTATTGTGGTAGGTGGGGATCTATACAGTTTTTTTTTGTAGGGGCATACAATAGTAGTATAGTGGTAGGGGATCAGGATAGGTTCCAGAGTTTGTAAAGGACTCAACTACCCCTCTATAGACTAGTAACTAAATTTACACTAGATGATCATGTTATGGTAGAAAATGTGTTACTCCAGAGTAAAAGTCATAGTATCATACATAGGGAGCATCCTTGTTGTTTCAGACTAGATCCTAGTGTAGAAGGTAAAATGAGATGCACACTAGGTAGTCTACTCCAGATAGTACGAAGGTACAAACTTTTGTCATTAGAGGAATGAATATGATAGAATATATTCTTTCATGTGATTTTTAAGATATAGGACTATCAAATTTCTTTATATATATTATTTCAAATGGGGTTTCTTGGTTATAGAGAAAATATAGGTTTTATTAACCATCAATACTCCCTTATGTGTGCACTCATAGAATATCAATCGATGGAAGACATGATCTCTAGAAAATGTTGGTTACCATTTATGTTGGGAACCATATGTACTTAAAATGGTGGTTTAAAATTTTATATATGGTATGCATTGGATAGTAATATACCAATATCATATCATTTATTACTATATGAGAGATAGCTTTATATATCTAAAAGAGGAAGTTATTATCACAAGGACGAGTGAGATATTTAGGATGGTCATGTATGAATAATATCATGATAATTATATTACGCTAAAGATCATATAGCTGATTTTTTCTATTGAAAATGGTGTAATTTACTAACATAATTTAACTCAAGTGGTAAAATATTCTCATGATTTAATTCCTAATGTGTTATGTTACTTATCACCTAAGAGGGAGATACAGTTCATGGTTGATTTTGTGTTGGGAGTAGAGCATGATTTTATCCAACCTTACATGATGACACAAATGTAGCTTCTAGAATTGAGGTTTCTGTTGGATGATCTATAATATATGTGTTTAATATTACATATTACTTTACCATGGGGTTAATCCTAGAATTTAACCAAGAAGAATGATGGTACATTGTGATTATGCTTATACTATAGAATTTTAAACCATTTTACATTCGTGATTCGATATCCCCTTTAGCACATTGATTATCTATTTGAAATTTTGCAATGTTTTGAGATCTTCTCAATGATTTTATAAATATTAGTATACAACTTGTTTGGGGTGAGACCATTTAACAAAACATGGGATTATTTTATGAGTAGGTATAGCTTGTATGATTAAATATTGATGTTGTTTGGTTGGATAAATTCACAAACGATATTCATGGCCTTGATGAATTAGATATTTTATCCTTTCCAAGATCATTTTATGTTTGTTTTATTAGAAGAAATCTTAGTGTAATTTGTGTCTATATACAATAATTTCCATCATATAGATATCATCCTGAGTACATTGAGAGAGTATAATTGTTATTCCATTCTAACCAAGTGTTGTTTCAAGATTGAAAAGTGAAATTCCTTGTCTATTTCATCTCCTAGTAAATAATGTCAGTGGACCTAAAGATGGTTACAACCATGGAATATTTGGTTTGTCTTGATAATTTCATTGAGATCATGAAGATTCTAGGTTTATTGGGTTATTATCAACATTTCATCAAGGACTATTACTGTTTGGTAGCACTGACGATGAGGCTGAAAATGAAAGGGGTGATGTTTGTTTGGTTAGATGATTTTGAGATAGTTTTCCAATAGATGAAGGGTTGGATATCCTCAGAAAGTATCCTATCATACCTATGATGGGTAAGTAATATAACATTTAATATGAAACATCCAAAGTTGTATTGAATGTTTTTCTGATGTAATAGGACCTCAAGGTTTCTTATGGATCATGTTTGTTATGTTCGCCTGAGAAGAATTATCCTTCTCATGATATGGGGTAATCTGTAGTGGAAAATTCTCTATGATTCAATTGGAACTATATTTTTAGAAGGTTTATTTTCTACATGGATGAAAAGATCCTTAGGTACATATTTTATTAGAGACACATGAACATTGGGCATATGAGGTAAATCAATTATCTAAAATATTTTGACATTTATATAGTATATACATCGGGTAAAGGAAATATAATTTTTAATTATATGAGTTCGTATATATAGACATAAAAACACATAGAGTATTATGATGAGTGGTAGATTATGGAACTCTTTGAAGGCCTGGATCTAGATGTTAAGTTGTAACAGAGATTAGTATCTCTGACTTCAGTAGCTATTATACACATTTGTTTGACCGGATCAAGACTGAGAAGACATCAAATTCGAAAAACAAATATCTAAGAGATAAATTATAAGGTGGGAAGAATTCACCAAGATGGAATCTTAGATGTTCTAATTTTTAGCCATTATGTAGCTGAGTATGGGTTCATTTTAGCCTATGCACGAAACTAGTGTGAGAGTTTCCTTCATCTAGATTGGTTATACACCCATGTTTCAAAAATATGAACCATGATCTCTATAAGTAGTACCATTGTATAGGAATTAAAAATGTGGTAGTGAGATGGAAATATGTTTCATCTATCAGTAGATGAAATTTGTTATCATATATCATCAGTGCTATTACAACCACATCACATTCATGAATAAAAAATGGATGATATCTCTTTGGAATTTTATAAATACCCAGTCTTATCAAAAATATGTTTTACCTCATTTTTTATTAATATTAATTTCATAAAAAAAATACATGCCTAAGGAAAATAACAATTTACATCTATTTAAAAAAAGGATCATAAAATTGGTCCATAAGTGGGCTATCTCATCTACCACTACATTCTTCACAACTATATCCCTTCAAAGAAATATCATAAATAATACCTATATTCATAACCTCGGGAATTTAAACATTAAAGAGGGTATGATAATACTCAATAAGGGTAGAAAAGGGATATATGTAATCATTACATGAACCTAAGGGTATGAAAACATGAGAATAAATTTTAAAACCATACCATGTATATTAATGATCATAATATTGAATTATGACATAATGATTTTGAGTTAAAAATACATGAAAAATTAGGGAAACAAGGAGCATGAAACGTGATATCATAACATTTTTTAAAGACATGAAATTTTTGGTATACACATATGCATAGAAAATAATTACCATAAAAATCATGTCACACTTCCAAGAAAATCATAACAGAAAAATTAATTTACTAAAATGGGTTTAAATCATATTCCATCTATATCATAATGAACCGGGTCCACTCCTCATTCAATCTCAAGCTTACTGAACTGAGTTCACTCCCGATTCATTCACTATATTACTGAACTGGGATTACTCACCATCCCAACTATATATATAACATGGGATATAAATATTTACCTAATGCATTAGAGGGAGATATAGGTGCCACCCATCACATAATAGAAACCATATTCATGTGTTCCACATGATCATAAGCATTTTTCATATCATAAACCAAAAAATTGAATGGGTATATTAAATATTTCATCATATCACAACCTCTAGAAAAGATATATGTTTTTTATCATTTCATCATAGAATAACTTACAAAAATAAGTAGGTTTCAAAGTATTTCCTTACTGTATAACCCATGGAAGTGAAAAATAATTTGTAAACATCATGCCATCAAAATATAAACCATTTAAAGAAATTATATGATTGTTAACCATGTATCAAATCAACCTTAAGGAATAAGTAACACCAATGGATTCCATCCTAGATGGAAAATGTTTTTAAATATCATTTAATAATTTCGTTTGGAAAATATCCATTCCACATTTTGAAAAATATTTTTAAATCATAAAATGGTTTGAAAACATTTTTCATTAAAAATAACATCAAAAACATATAAATGATGATTTGAAAATAATTTAAAAAAATAATGAGGAAAATATCCCTTTACACATGTTTTAAAAAAAACATTTTTCAATACATTTTTAGAAATCATGGTTTGTATACAAAAAAATTATTACCAAGTAGAGAAATAAAGTCATATTTTCATTAAAACATTTTATTAATTTATTTTTACCAAATAGTAGAAAAATGCCACCAATACATAAAGATATCATGAATTACCATAGGAGAATAATATCAATAATGATTCTTGAGAGATGGATCATAATATTTCAACATTGAAGACTTAATCTTATACAATCCTAATAGGTTGTGAGATTGTAACATTAAATTCTTACGACTTTGGTAACCACGAATCCTAATCCCTATTATGATATAACACACAATGAAATATTAAATATAACAGTGATAAATAATTTAATAATATTAAATGTAAATGGGTATATGTTTGAAACACACTAAATATTATAGGTGCATAACATAACATATATCTCAAAGAATAAAAAACAAGACAAAAATACCTTAACACTTTGGTAATGTTTCAACCCCAAACCCCACGAAAGATATTTCTTAAATTTGATATGTACATACTATTAATTATTATTATAATTGTAATTAAATACAATCATTATAACAACACACTATTTTCATAAATATATATTTTATTTGTAATGATGAATATTCATTAAATAACATAACAAAACCAAGCTTGAATTATATGGGAATAGTGTCTTTGATAACATAAAAAAAATTGATCTTAAAAAACATACATCATCTATAGATTATTCATTCATAAATAGGACCCATTTGGAAATCTATTAATAAATAAATTCCTTATTAACATTGTTGACGCTCCTTTCCATCACAGAGTCTAACGACTGAAAAAAAAAAAGAAATACCTTAGTTCAAAGTGATTCATCCTTTGAAGAAAACATCAAAAATCGACAAAGGCAGGAAGAAAGGATCAACAGCAACTGCACCGCGCAAGTTATATCACTGTCACAATGTACACTTGTGTGACGCTCTTGGTCGCACAAGTGACTTGCGCGACCTAAGTGGTAACCGCCCGGTAACCGCCCGGGGTCATCTCCTGCCTATAAATAGACCCTGTGGGCCCCCCATTGAGAGGATCTTTTTCCAAAAAACTCGGATTGAAGCTCCCGACGCCCAAGTCTCTTCTCAAAGCTTCCGGAACACTTCTAAGGTATTTTCTTACCTAGAACGGAAGATCTAAAGAGAGGGAGGAAGGCCTAAGTGTTGAAACTCATCAACACTTACGCGCCTGAATGGCCAGCCCTTAAGGGAACTGGTCACACTTGTGCGCCGCCTTATTCCATCAATAGAATTTGTGCGTCCCTTATCTGGAAGAACCTCAAGAGGATTATAAAGGGTTTAATAAAGAGTCGCTCAAGTATTTCAATACTGGTTGAAAATCGCGCAAGTACACCATGTGTCGCGCAGGTATACTTGTGCGACCAATACTTGCGCGCCCACGCAAGACTTGCGCGCCTTTCAAGACATGCGCGCCCCTACCCTTTTGGGGTTCCCATTTTGCCCATTTTACCCCTCTCAAGCCATTTCACCTTTACTATTCAAGATTCAGTCTTCAAGATACTCTTCAAAGCCATTTATGGCATGATTTCTTGATTTGATTTTCTTATCTGAAGGGAATTCGGTGGAATATCTCTCAAAACCTAGTGATTTATACATCTTTATGTCACCAAAGATTGAGAGTTCATTCATTCAACCTCATCCTTTAAGATGAGAGAATCCTTAACCTGGGTCTCCTTTTCAGGAATAATCCCCAGTTATAAGTCCTTTAATCTGGGCATCTTCCTCAGGAATAAGCCCCAAATTCTTAAAATTCCCAAACTTGGGCATCCTCTTCAGGAGTAAGCCCCAATCTCAAATACTGGGAATCCTCCTCATGAGTAAGCCCCAATCTCAAATACTGGGCATCCTCCTCAGGAGTAAGCCCCAATCTCAAATACTGGGCATCCTCCTCAGGAGTAATCCCCAATCTCAAATACTGGGCATCCTCCTTAGGAGTAAGCCCCAATCTCAAATACTGGGCATCCTCCTCAGGAGTAAGCCCCAATCTCAAATACTGGGCATCCTCCTCCGGAGTAAGCCCCAATCTGAAATATTGGGCATCCTCCTCAGGAGTAAGCCCCAATCTCAAATATTGGGCATCCTCCTCAGGAGTAAGCCCCAATCTCAAATACGGGGCATCCTCCTCAGGAGTAAGCCCCAATCTCAAATACCGGGCATCCTCCTCAGGAGTAAGCCCCAATCTCAAATATGGGCATCCTCTTCAGGAGTAAGCCCCAATCTCAAATGTGGGAATCCTTCTCAGGAGTAAGCCCCAAACCTTAATCCCTAACCTGGGTCTCTTTTTCAGGAATAAGACTCAGTCATAATCTTAGGCTTCCTTTTCAGGAGTAAGCCCCAAGTCCCCTAACCTGGGCATCCTTTTCAGGAATAAGTCCCAGTCATAATTTTGGGCATCCTTCTTAGGAGTAAAACCCAATCATAAGTCCCCTCCTAATTTGGGCATCCTCTTTAGGAGTAAGCCCCAAGATTAGAGTATTCAAATCTCCATAAATCACATATACCATTATGGATCCTGTTCCTGGATTTTCTCCCTAAAAGTGAATCCTAAACCTTCATCTATTTGGTCAGTCATACATACATAAGCCCCAAACAATTTCTTATGATTGCATCTTTCATGGAACAATTGTCTAAATTTTACCAATACCTCTTGTTTCTCACACCGAGCATGACTCACATGAGCTTAGAGTGTAAAAGTAATTATGACATTCTTCTTTGAGCCATCAATCATAAACATCATACTCCATTACTCGAACTACGTGGGTTCTGATTCCTTTTCCAAAACAAAGGATATGTAGGTAGCCCATTTATGGGTTCAATCCCAACTTTGAAATAATCCTTGTCCTTCTGAATGACGATAAACTCCAAGTGCCCCACTGAGTGGCTTTAAAACCAGCCTGGTCATCATAATGACCAAGAGAATTTTATATAAATGTTTTGAAGGATACCATTGAACAAGAATCTCTAAACAGATATAGATGATTCTCTATTGATGAAGAACCTCGAATACATATAAAAGATTCTCTAAATTTCTTTCATATTTAATCATTGATTGTTAAACTGAAGAAAAGCTCATTTTTATACTTGGTAATGTAATAAGGATTCACGAACATAACTTAAATCTATAAAGAGAGTCCCGGAGTAGACAATAATTCCCCTCAAAAAGGTGTGATGAGTCCGACCTCCCATCCTCTCGACCAATGCAAATTCCTAAGCCTCATTAGTCCACAAGCTAATGAGCGGCTGCCTTTGGAAAGTAGGTCCAAATGGATGTGGAATCATTGGATGTTTCCGGTTCTACGAACAAACCCGCTAGAAACCGATTGGAACGTTTGAATCTCCCGTCCAGGAGGTCATCCCCGAAATCCGTGCGAAACAAAAATGGTGAACCCGACGTGAATCCTTAACCCAGTTAAAGTGATGTTCTTCTAATTTGTTAGGCCCCTTGGGACAACAATTCAATCATTGACATGTGATCATCCAAAAGATGCAGTGGCCGGATTCATCTTGATTATGTCTGTTATATGGAATAGGCACTCTTTTCTCAAGATCTTCTGCAAAATGGCTTTCCTTAAATTCACCCCTGTGAATACTACTGCTGTGAACACCTCTACTATGAGGTCTGCTGCTGTGAAAACCAATGCTGCTACTCCTGCTGGAACGGCGTCCGCTCTGAGGATGACATCACCAACTCAGCATCTTCAACGCTGGGTTTCTAATGCACTGGTTAAGGAGTATCGTCACAACGGTACTATCCCAAATCTGGAGGCCGCTCGTCAAGCCCTCCAAGTTAACAACTCTACCTGGTCGTCCGGACAATGGAGGCCAGTGATCAAGAAGCAGGCGGTGCTGACTACCGTCTCCAACCGTTTCGGGTCGTTATCCCCGGAACGCAATTTCCATTCATTCCCTTACTCTGAGGAAGTGAATGAGCAGGTCCCGCAGGGCCTTAATTCAAAAAAACAGGAGTCCTTCTCGAGGTCTCCCATCAACAATTGCCGCCAGACTCGTGTGGTAGTGCACCCTCAACATGATGAGGGTACCGACTCCAGGCATTCAGCTCAGGTTCCTCGAACCCGAGCAGGCAAGATGAACCGCCAGAGACGGAATCCGGTTAACAATGGGTAGGTTGTCATCCCTGCCATCTCCGGAGAAGTCCACCAACCTAACTTGGTGGCAAATAATGAGCAGGTACAATCACCTGTCCGTTTTAATTCCGCTGTCCAGCAGACTCGTCTGGCAGCATCACGCCAATCCCGCCAGGCAATTCCGGCGGAGTACTATAGTCAGGAACATACACCTGTTTATGCATCATCAGTTAGTCAGCAGGATCGCCTGACTACATATGATGAAGTCCACCAACCTAACTTGGTAGAGAACAACGAGCAGGCATACACACCTGTCTGTTTTAATTCCTCTATCCAGTGGACTCGTCTGGCAGCATCAAGCCAATCCCACCAGGCAATTCCGGCGGAGTACCATAGGCAGGAACATGCACCTTCTTATACATCACCAGTTAGTCAGCAGGCTCGTCTGACTACATATGATGGATCTCATCAACCGCGTTTGGCGAAGTGTAATCAGCAGGCACATACACCTGCTAATACTAATCAATCCTACCAACAGTCTCGCTTGGTAGCGCACGGAGAAGTTAGTCGGAAAGCCCCGACGACAAACAGGAGGCAGACTCAACTCTCTGCCTCCACACTTGAGTACTGTCAGGATTCACTGACAGGAAAAGGAGGACAGGAGCAGGCACATACACATACTCCAAGCCCGGAATGGACGTATATCCCCGTTCCGGCGGCAGAAGTCACCAAACATATTTTGTCAATGGTGAAAGAGCAGAAGCAAATTCCTGCTCATATTCTGGATGCTTGCCAGGATATCATAACAGCTTCAGCATCATCTCAGGGACAGACACATAAATCTATCCCTAGCAGTGGAGTGACACATCAAGGATTCACTCTGGAACAGACACACACATCTGTTCCAGTCCAAGAGGGTTATGGGGCATACTCCCCCATATCATACGGACAACCAAGTCAGGCACATACACCTGATTTGAGTGGAGATCGTCAGCCTAACCTGACCATCTTTCCTGATCAGGCACATACACCTTCTCAGAGTAACCACTTTCGTCAACAAGTGGTTTCTAAAGTGAGTAAGAAGGCATCTAAGAAAAAGATCCGCCCAACACAGTCAGGAGATCAAAGGCCAATATGCAACAAGGCCTTGCTCGATGCTGGAGTTCTTGAAGCCCTCAGACATTTATCTGTCAGAATTCAAGATTCTACTCCCTCAGTTCCCAATAACAGGAACATTAATTTTGAAGGTCTTCAACAGACACTTCCTCATGAAGGCTTGCTTCATGAAAGTTCGGTCAATCTTGAAGTTTCTTCTTCAGATGAGAGCCACAGGAACCCTCTGTGTGGACAGAAGAACAAGGAGCAAGAGATTTCATCTTTTGCTGTAACCCATCATGACGGTCCTCCTCATGGTGATGAACTTCGCTGTGAAAGTCCTATCCGCGGTAGTGATTCACGTTGTCTCAAAAATTCTTCAGAAGGCAATGTAGTGACGAGAAAGCCCTCCTATCTCGAGGCACTTGAAAACGTGAAGCCAGTCATGTCTGATGCTTTAATATCGGCAGGTGAAATACTTTCTCAATCAGAAGATAGCCCAGGGTGTGGGTCATTCTCCGAACCACCCCTAAGTCATGCATCTTCTAGTTTGATTAATGATCTCTCTACTAATCTTGTTGAATCCGATGAAGGAACAAGGAAACACCATCTCTGGTCAAAACAGGTAGAAGAATCTTCATTTAATGATAAAGAGGAAATGTTGAACATGAGGAAAAAACTGGAAAAAGGTGAAGTACCAGTCATGTTTTGGCCTTTGGCTGACTCCCAGTACGACATTCCAAAGATGTTGACGGATGATGGAATCCATGATATTCATCTCAACATATGGAAGACTCTTTGTCAATTGAAGAAGAAAGTATTATCTTACGGTGATTATGAAAATCATATTAAGATAATAGAAGGGTTACAACGCCAGATTGATTTGGCATCTCTATCAGTCTCTCGGTATCTGAAGGCTGAAAAGCAACAGAGAACCCTTCAACGTTCATGCCTTGGCGCACTAAGAAAATTGCGTCAGTTAATTGCCAATGCTCCATCTGATGTTCATATCAGAGGATGGGGTGTTCACGGAGCACTACATTTCACAGTGCTTTCCAGTCAGCAAAGCCCGCCGAAAATGGTCTCATGAAATGTTATTACCCATGGCCGGCCACAATCAATGGGCTTTGTTCATAATCAAAAGCTTGCTAAAGAACAGGCTTCAACTATTTCCTCTCAAAATCAAGTATATAGAGAACAAGTTGTTGAATTGCTCCTACATCAAGCAGGCGAGAATATTTCACAAGCCTCTCGTCTGGAGCAAACACGTCATCAAATAACAGAAGTTTCAGAAATCATCCAACGGTCTATTGAACCAGGTGATAAAAGTGGATACAGATTAATGCATCCAGCTAATTTCCGAACTAAGATTCGCAAGATCAAGAGAGATTTTAAGAAGATCTCAGACATAGCATGTCAAGAGACACCCCAGCTTGTCAAACTGGGGACTTCTCTAACTCAACCCTCAAAGTCAACAAATGGGATTCGAGGAGTTGAGCGGAAGCAGCAGGAACATCCCCAGTCCACCGGACTGGGGACTTTTTCAAATCCTCAATACCTCCCTCAGAGAAAGTCAGTATTCTCTCGATTGGGGAATAAGCCTCAAGAGGAACGAAGAGCCAAGCTATCAGGAGATTCTCTCCAAGTGACGGTTCTCCAAGAAATTCCCGAGAGATCGAGTCAACGGAATGCCATGTCTCGTCATGGACATGGAAGAAGACAATATCACAGAAATGCTGATAGAAAGGATTCCATGCAATATGAATCCATTAATGTCATCAATGTCGTTGCTGCTGATTCACCAGATGAGGCTCAATCAGAGGGATCAGACGAAGAGATTCCTGCTCAAGAAGTTGCGCACACAGACCTAAATGAAGAAGGTGTGCGCACACGTAATCAAAGGCTTACCCAAAATCTGGGTATTCCTTCAAGTAACCCACTTCCCCCTCTCCGAAAAGGATCCAATAAGGGGAAAGGAAAGAATCAAGTTACTTCTCATCCTTCCTCTGAAGGAGGTCAATCTCTTTCATTAGAGCAAAGGTTTTCACAACAGGAGGAAGAAATGAAAGAATTAAGAAGGTTGAATGCAGAACTACTTCAGAGTAGTCTTCTTCTTAAGAATGCTGAAGTCCGATAGCCGAAAGAATTTGTTGTAACTACTGAGATGGATCAGAAATATCCTCCTTTATCAGTACACCCTCAGAGGTATAATCCTACGGGTCAAACGCAACAACGGTTGGCAGGACTACCATCAGTTGCAGCACCAACCACCACGTCTGTCCAAGCTCCATTCATTGCACCTACCCAAAACCAAGTTCAACCTGATGTTTCTCAAAAGTTAATAACTACTATTGAGTCATTAACAGCTCTGTTAGAAACTATGGAAGGGAAACGGGCGCAAGTTCAACCTGAAAAGAATGTTTACCCTGAATGGGTAGATTCAATTTCTCCTCCATCCAGTTTTGGAAACCCTGTTTTCCCTACTTTCAATGGATCAGGCGACCCTGAACAACATTTGACACATTACGTGTCTTGTTGTGATCCTATGATGGGAACTCCAGAGCAGCAAGAAGCAGTGAAACTCAGATGCTTCGTGTGAACCTTGCAAGGACCAGCTTTTGTCTGGTATACAAGCTTGCAATCCTGGTCAGTCATCGGATGGGAGGATCTTCGTCAAAAATTCCTTCTTCAGTTTAGCACAACTTTGCCAAAAACGACAGTTTTCAATCTTACAAACTGCAAGCAAAGGGAGAATGAAAGAGTCTCTGATTTCATTGCTCGTTGTAAGGGATTAACGTATTCCCTGAGTTTAGCACTCCCTCGGGAGGAATTGTTGCCAATCTGTGTGGAAAATTTGCGTGACGAATTATGCACGCCATTGATCCCTGTGAAATACACAGGATGGTTTCGAGACCTTACTTCAATCGCTCAACAGATTGAATATTCCCTTATACAGGCTAAGGTTAAATCTCGTATAATTCCATCAGCTCCAGGAAGGAGAATGGGTAAAGCGGAAACTGCTACAGTTATGCTTAAACAAGCACCTGTACCTATTTCTACTTCAAAACCTTCATCTTCTCGAAGGGCTCCACCTCCTGAACGCCAACAACAAAGGCTGTTTCGTCCAAATGATCAAAGAGATCAACGACGAAAAAAATTTGAGGATTTGAAGAGTAAAACATACTCTTTCCGAAGTAAGAAAGTTCCTGGTTACTTCATTTTAGCTCTGGAAAATAATTTGGTTCAATTACCAGTGCCCAAGAGGCCAAACAAAGAAGGAGATGAAGACCGTCCCAATTATTGTCCCTTTCATCAAATGTTGGGGCATCCCATCCAGGAGTGTTTTGTCTTTAAAGACCTCCTGCAAAAGATGGTTGACTTGGGACAAGTCAAATTGAAGGGTTCTTCAGCTCATGTAACATGTATTACCGCTACAGATCCAGAGGAAGGAGGCGAGTGGCAGGAAGTCAAAAGCAAAACTGCAAAAAAATTTGATGATTGGATGGTCAGAAAGACAATCAATCGGACCCATTCCATTTTGCGAACACAATTGAAGAAGCCAATTGTGTCTCCTACAAAAGCTGCAGTAAAGCCTCCATCAAAAGACAAATCCTCAAAAGGGCAGCGCAATTCAAAGAAGAAAGAGGAATCAGGAGAAGATGAGTATGTATCAAAGCCTAAATTGTCTTTGACTCTGGCAGATTTCATGCCATCTACTTCAAATCCACGGGCACCGCCCCATCAAACGGCACAGCCTAAATAGGCTAAACAGGCAGAGTCTTTATCAGACGAAGAGTTAATCTTTGGTTCTGTTAATATGATTCATTTAACAGATCCATATTCCAGTCTTGATGAGCCTGAATTCCCTATATCAAATAAGGGAATCCGAGGAGGTTCTAGAGGTTCAGGATATAGGGGAAGACGTGGATCTTTCCGAAGCCACTACTCTAATTTTACCCCTGCTAGCACTGTATATGCAGCAGAAACTCGTGGTAGAGCCCTTCAGCGAGCTCAAAAAGAACAAGCAAGTTCTTCTGCCAATGGCCAACTCAGTTTTGGCACAGTTATTTTGGAAGACCGATTAAAGGTTCCATCTTCTTTATCTCAGCAAGTAAATGGATCTAATCAGTCTAATCTTCCAAAACCAAGGATGTTGCCAACTTCAATACAAGATGCATCAGCTTCTAAAGAATCTGCTTCCAAGGTACCTGCTAAACCACATATTCCTATTGGGAAACGCAGACCTCTAGATCAAAAGTATGATATATTGAAACACTTGGCCCAAGTACCAGCCAAGTTATCAATTTTTGATGCTTTCAATCTGTCAAAAGATCTTCAGGAAGCACTCATCGAAGCTTTGTCAAGTCCTTAGGAGTTTGAAGCTGAAATTGCTGCAGCTGAAATCTATCACATAGAGAATAATCCTGCAGAATGCCATGCAGTGATATCTTTTACTGATAAAGATGAAGATGATGTTGTACATGGGCACATAAAACATTTATACTTATCTGGCAAAGTCAATGATGTAGATGTTCGAAGAGCATTCATTGACAATGGTTCAGGAGTAAACCTCATGCCCATTCGTACACTTCGTCGATTGGGCCTCACGGAATCCGATTTATCTCCTTATACCATGATGTTACAAGGATATGATAAAAATGAACAAGAACCACTGGGAGAAGTTACACTCAGAACTCAGTTTGGAGATCTTGTATCCAATTCGGATTTCATGATTGTTGATCAAGACTCAGCTTTCAATATCTTTCTTGGAAGACCCTGGCTACATCAGCATGCAGCTATTCCTTCATCATACCATCAATGTCTCAAATACTGTTTCGATGGTCAAGTTGGAACATTGTATGGTGATAAGGCCCCGTTCAAGACATGTGAGTCTCAATACATTGAGGCGGAATTTTATCACATGAAGGGAAGATAAAAATCTACAATGAAGGAAATTACAAAAGTTAATGATCCATATGGTTTGGAGAAAATTCCAATAAATCCATTTTCACGTGTGAGTACAGATTATGTGTTACCTATCAGTCAAATTGACAAAATAGGCCCAAATCAAAATACTCTTATGGAAAGATCCATAATGTCAATTACGGCGATCGAGCCAGACAACATGGGAGAAATTGGTAACCTACCAAGCAGTGATGAAAGCATAAGTGGTGACGTTTTCATTTCATCTGCTAAAGTCCAACAAGTATATACTTCGCTAATCAGTCTAGAAGAAGTTATAGCAACACCAGAGGTGAATAATGATGTCGATTCTCAATCCATCATCTCCTCTTTATTTCCCAAAGAAGACCCTTTATCATCAATAAGGTCAGAAATGGAAGCTTCTTCTTCAAAATGTAAAAATTTTGACATCTCTTATGATCATGAGAATTTTGTTTTTTCATCTACTTTGCAAGTAGAAACGGAAGAAATAACACATGATGAAGAGGAAGAGGAAGATCTTAGAGATGATCCTCCAGCATTTGAAGAGGGTATCTCTGCCACTGTGGATGAACTCAGAGAAGTAAATCTGGGTACATAGAAAGATCCACACCCACTTTAATTAGTGCGGCCATGACCCTTGAAGATCAAGAGATGTATATTTATTTTCTAAAGAAAAATAAAGATATTTTTGCTTGGAATTATACAGAAATGCCTGGGCTTGATCCTGATGTTGTTACTCATCATTTGGGTTTACCAAAAGAACATCGAGGTTTTAAGAAAGCCGCGAGAAGAACACACCTAACCTATGCTTCCAAAATTAAAGCTGAAGTGGATAAGCTGATCAAATACAACTTCGTCAGAGAAGTTCAATATCCCAAGTGGTTGGCTAATATTGTCCCTGTAAAGAAGAAGAACGGACAAATTAGGGTTTTCATCGATTTCATAAATCTTAATCGGTATTGTCCTAAAGATGATTTCCCAGTTCCGATTACAGAACTCTTAATTGATGCGACGGCTGGCTATGAAGTACATTATTTAATGGATGGATATTCCGGATATAATCAGATCCGAATGGCCCCAGAAGATGAGGAATATACAGCCGTCAGAGCTCCTCAAGGTGTGTTTTCTTACCGGGTGATGCCCTTTGGTTTAAAGAATGCAGGTGCAACATATCAACGCGCCATGCATCGTATCTTCAAACCTCTTTTAGGGAAGTTTGGTGAATGTTATGTATATGATTTGGTGGTTAAATCCAAACAATTTTCTAATCACTTGGCTGATTTGGAAGTCATATTCCACAAGCTTCGACAACATAATTTGAAGATGAACCCCTTAAAATGTGCTTTTGGGGTAACCTCAGGAAAATTCCTCGGTTTTGTTGTACGCCATCGTGGTATTGAAGTCGATCCTGAGAAGACCAAATCAATCCTTGGTATGTCACCTCCTCAGAATTTGAAAGAATTAAGAGGACTTCAAGGACACTTAGCCTATATTCGGCGTTTCATCGCCAATTTGGCAGGAAAATGTTTACCCTTTACCAAATTATTGAAGAAAGGAGTCACTTACCAGTGGAATGAAGAATTTCAAGAAGCATTTGATGTTCTCAAGAAATACCTCTTGAGTCCACCAGTACTCATGCCACCTGTTGAGGGTAGACCGCTTATCCTCTATGTGACAGCTTTAGAGCGATCATTGGGTGCCTTTCTCGCTCAAAAGAATGATGCTGGGAATGAAAATAGTCTCTACTATCTCAGTAGAACTATGCTTGAAGCAGAAACCCGGTATTCAAGTATTGAGAAGTGCTACCTAGCATTAATCTTTGCAGTTCAGAAACTGAGACACTACCTGCAACATCACGAGGTCCAATTGGTATCTCGTAATAATCCGCTCAAATTCATCCTTAGTCGTCCAATGCTTACAGGACGTCTGGCAAGGTGGGCGGTTATTCTACAGCAGTTCGATATTCAGTATGTGTCTCAAAAGGCAATTAAGGGCCAAGCTCTAGCTGATTTCCTGGTTGAACATCCTTCAGTGGAAGACACGTATTCAGATATCGAACTCCCTGATGAGGAAGTTTTCTCTATTCAAGAGAGTCCTCAAACATGGGAAATGTATTTTGATGGTGCTTCTAGAAGTCCAGCAAGGAAGAAAATGGAAAATCCTAAATTCAACAAAGTTGGTTTAGGAATTGTGCTCATTTCTCCAGATAAGGCAGTGTTACCTTATTCCTTTTTGTTGTGGGAAGGTGGTACTAATAATGAAGCTGAATACCAAGCTCTCATTACAGGCTTGGAGTTAGCGCTTCAAGAACAAGTGAATCACTTAAAGGTGAAAGTTGATTCAGACCTGGTAATCAAACAAGTCAATGGGGATTATGCCATCAGAAAAGAAGAATTAATCCCTTTGTATGATTATGTTAGAGAGTTAATGTCGGAATTCCCTTCAGAACCGACATTTTCTTATGTCCCAAGATCACAAAATGCTCAAGCTGATACACTGGCTAATATAGCCACAGCTTTAGCAGATCCAAATCGGGACGAGATAACCATCTGTATTGCCCACCGTCGTGAAATTTCACCTTATGTTCAAGTCAGAACAGAGGAAATTAATGAAATTAGTCCCCTTCCTGAACCGTATGGTCATACTGCAGGATGGATGTCACCTATCAGGGAATACCTTCAAAATGGAACACATCCACCTGATAGAGCCGAGAAAGAACAAATCCGGCGATGTGTGGTCAATTTTACTCTTTATGATAGCCCAAACCACCTTGAGAAAATTCTCTACAAACGTGGTTTTGATGGAGTTCTCTTCAGATGTATTGATGGTGAAGAGACAATGGCTGTCATAAAAGAAGTGCATGCAGGAGTCTGTGGTGCCCACTAGTCTGGACATAGACTGTCTGATCAAATTCGAAGGCTTGGATACTTTTGGCCTTCAATGATACAAGATTGTGTTAATTTCACAAAGAAGTGTCATTCATGCCAAGTATATGCCAACTTCATTCATAAGCCTCCAGAGTTGCTTCATACAGCTAAATACTCATGGCCATTTTCCACATGGGGAATGGATGTGGTGGGACCTTACCCTTCAGCTACGGCCAAGCAGTTTAAGTACATTCTTACTGCTACTGATTTCTTTTCCAAATGGGCAGAGGCAGTACCTCTCAAAGAAGTCAGTTCTAAATGCATTGTTAGCTTCATCAAGTCTAACATCATTACTAGATTTGGTGTCCCTCATACCATATTGACGGACAACGGCACCAACTTCTGTTCTTCTGAGGTAAAGAAATTGTATCAAGAATACAACATTAAGTCCACTCGCAATGCAACGCGGTCAACTCCATATTCATTGGTATATGGAATAGAAGAAGTCTTGCCAATCGAATTTCAATTTCCTTCACTTAGAATAGCCATTTGTGATCAGTTATCTACAGATGAGCAATCCCAAAAGCGGTTGAATGAATTGGAATAGTTAGATGAGAAAAGATTGTGCACTTTGCACCACTTGGAAATCTATCAGAATCGAATAGCACGAGCTTTTAACAAAAAAGTTCATCTTCATTCATTCATTTAGGGAGAATTGGTATTGGTTCTCAGAGCACCAATGATACCAGGAAAGAAGCCTCCCAAGCTTGAACCAAAATGGGAAGGACCTTATTCAATACATAAGGTCTACTCCAATGGAGTGTATTCTCTAATCTCAATGGATGGAGAACACATCACGACTCCAACTAATGCCAGATTTTTGAAGAAGTATTTTGTATAAACACAAAATATTGTTCCCAGATCCAAAACAATCACATTGGTTCATGATATGTCCTACTTGACACTAAACTGTATTATGTCCTACATGACACTAAACTATATTATGTCTGAGATGACATTAAACTATATTATGTCCGAGATGACATTAAACTATATTATGTCCTATCTACATGACGTTAAACTGTACAGAAGTTCCTATATTTTGTCCGAGATGACATTAAACTATATTGTGTCCTAGCAACATGACATTAAACTGTGTGGCACTTTCATCGTCCAGCATGACGATAAACTGTAAAAAGTCCCCAGAACTGATATCCTCATATTGGTTCACCTTAGTCCTAGCTACATGACTTTAAACTATACAGCAATGTTCTATCGTCCAACATGATGTTAAACTGTAACAGTTATTTGAATTGTCCTACATGACATTAAACTGTAAAAAAGTTTCCTTTTTTTTCGTCCAACATGACATTAAACTGTAGAAAAGAAGATGTCCCTGCAACATGACACTAAACTGTGCAACACCAGTTCGTCCTTGCTATATGACGTTAAACTATACAGCAATGGTCCAGTATGAATTTAAACTGAAACTTCGTCCCACACGACATTAAACTGTGAAAAAGTTCCCTAAACCGTCCAACATGACCTTAAACTGCATCATCCTTGGTCCATGTACATGACCATAAACTATTTGCAAATCCCTTACGTCCAGTATGACGTTAAACTGTGACGTCCTAACTACATGACGCTAAACTGTATAAAAGTCCCTTACGTCCGGAAAGACGTTAAACTATATAATCTCAAAGGTCCAGTATGACATTAAACTGCACCATTCACGGTCCATGCATATGACCTTAAACTATTCGCACTTTCATCCGACATGACGTTAAAATGGTACACTCTTTTGTCCTTACTGCATAACAATAAACTGCACAATCCCCCTTTCGTCCAATATGACGTTAAACTGTATTGTCCCCATCGTCCTAACTACATGACGCTAAACTGTACAGAAAGTCCTTGATATGTCCTACATGACATTAAACTGTTATTTTATCCCTGCTACATGACACTAAACTGTGCAGCACCAATAGTCCTAACTGCAAGACTTTAAACTGCATAGTCCCTGAATATGTCCTACATGACATTAAACTGTGCATCGTTAAGGTTGTTATTACCTATTGTTTCTCACACCGAGTATGACACACGTGATCTTAGAGAAAACCTCAACCATAACACTCTCTTTGGGCCCCTAACCATGTGTAAGTCCCAACAACATTTTAATTAGATCGTTGTCCCCAAGAACAACTTGATCATTAATTCATTCTTTAATTGAACTACACGGACTTTGATCCTTGCCCTCCAGGCTGGGTATGTAGGCAACCTCCCAGGGTTCAAGCCCAAAAACAATCTCTTCACATCGGTTCACCACCATCTCATATGATGTTGATTCGTGAAACCGCCCCTGGAATCAATATCTTTACATTGATTCACTTTCGTCCTTGTTATATGACGTTAAACTATACAACACTTTTGTCCGGTACGACAATAAACTACAATATTCTTTGATTTCCTCATTTGAGAAGGAACCATTATTGACATTGATTTTTTAAATCATGTTTCATTTTCAAAAGACTACGTGCATACATGGTAATGCCTGAACTTTTTTAAACCATCATTGCACTAAAGTCCCCTTTCACCCTTCACATGTACGAACCAAATTTGTACAAAGGGTAATTCTAGAACTACGTGGACTTGATTCCCATCCCTATGGGATACGTAGAAACATTCGAGTATCCCTCGAATCCAGTCCCAAGTCTTTTGGGCCTAACCCCAAATTTCACTTTCAGTCCCTTGGCTGAAAAGTCCTCATGAAAACACACACTGTGTATTCATTATTATGGTCCGAATTCTATGACCCTAAACTAAGATCACTCATAATTTCGTCCTGCACGACGTTAAACTGCATTTCAAGAACTACGTATGGCTTGATTCTCATTCTTATGAGATACGTAGTGAAGTCCAAAATTTCAATTCAGGACCCAGCCACAACATGATTATGGTTTTCATTGACCTATGTATCTCTATATACATTGGACAATACCCATCTTTATGTGTTATAATCCTAACCTTAAATATTTTCAGATCTTCATAACCCTTTTCATGACTTCTAATCACAAAAATGTCAAACTTCTGAGAATTCTTTTGCTTGACTATGCAGCACGTGCCCATAGGTGGCCTTGCATAAACAGTCCACATAACAGACTTGTCAGCTAAAAGATGCTATTTATTTGACCATGCAGCCAATGCCCTTAGGTGGCCCTGCATATTTCAACCCCCTAACGGGTTTGTTAAATAATGGTAACTTCATTCTTGGGAAGAATGCCTCTTTTGTCGTTATTTGTCTTAAACGACAGTATGTAGGGATCCGCAAAAAATAGCCATCCTTAACATATTTGTCCCATATCCTTTTTCATGATCTAAAAGTATTCAAGTCTACGGTTTATTCTTCTTCCCTACGTTTGGGTCAGACCTTCGTAGGAGTGATATTCATCCAGTTCTTCGATAATCTTGTCTGAAAATATCTTCTCCATATTCAAGTACCTCTTTCCATACAAGAAACTCTATACTTTAGAAAATTTGAATCTCCATAAACTTTCACTGGCTTTTAGCACTAGGAAAGTAAATTTTTTTGAGAGTTCTTTCGCCTGACTATGCAGCACGTGCCCATAGGTGGCCTTGCATAAACAGTCCACATAACAGACTTGTCAGCCAAAAGATACTATTTATTTGACCATGCAGCCAATTCCCTTAGGTGGCCCTGCATATTTCAACCCCCTAACGGGTTTTGTTAAATAATAGTAACTTCATTCTTGGAAACTACTTCTTCTAATGCCTTTTAGCTCTTTTTCATATCATTCCTCAGATTCAAATACTCTTAAACCATAGTTTACATATTTTCTCTCATACTTGAGTATGGTAATATGTTTTCAGATAAATTGTCAAGGAATTGAATCAATTTTAATCCATTTCAGTCAAAGCTATTTCGACCTTAAACATTAGCCTTTGTATGTCCGACATGCATGACTTTAAACTGCCAAGTTTCTTGTTTTTCTTTTCACCTCAGAGTCAAATCCTCTTTTCTCTCCGGATCCAACTCTGAGGGGGGACTTTTGTTGACGCTCCTTTCCGTCACAGAGTCTAACGACTGAAAAAAAAAGAAATACCTTAGTTAAAAGTGATTCATCCTTTGAAGAAAACATCAAAAATCGACAAAGGCAGGAAGAAAGGATCAACAGCAACTGCACCGCGCAAGTTATATCACTGTCGCGCAAGTACACTTGCGCGACGCTCTTGGTCGCGCAAGTGACTTGCGCGACCTAAGTGGTAACCGCCCGGTAACCGCCCGGGGTCTTCTCCTGCCTATAAATAGACCCTGTGGGCCCCCCATTGGGAGGATCTTTTTCCAGAAACTCGGATTGAAGCTCCCGACGCCCAAGTCTCTTCTCAAAGCTTCCAGAACACTTCTAAGGTAATTTATTACCTAGAACGGAAGATCTAAAGAGAGGGAGGAAGGCCTAAGTGTTGAAACTCATCAACACTTGCGCGCCTGAATGGCCAGCCCTTAAGGGAACTGGTCACACTTGCGCGCCGCCTTATTCCTTCAATAGAATTTGCGCGTCCCTTATCTGGAAGAACCTCAAGAGGATTCTAAAGGGTTTAATAAAGAGTCGCTCAAGTATTTCAATGTTGGTTGAAAATCGTGCAAGTACACCATGTGTCGCGCAGGTATACTTGCGCGACCAATACTTGCGCGCTCACGCAAGACTTGCGCGCCTTTCAAGACTTGCGCGCCCCTACCCTTTTTGGGTGCCCATTTGGCCCATTTTACCCCTCTTAAGCCATTTCACCTTTCCTATTCAAGATTCAGTCTTCAAGATACTCTTCAAAGCCATTTATGGCATGATTTCTTGATTTGACTTCCTTATCTGAAGGCAATTCGGTGGAATATCTCTCAAAACCTAGTGATTTATACATCTTTATGTCACCAAAGATTGAGAGTTCATTCATTCAACCTCATCCTTTAAGATGAGAGAATCCTTAACCTGGGTCTCCTTTTCAGGAATAATCCCCAGTTATAAGTCCTTTAATCTGGGCATCTTCCTCAGGAATAAGCCCCAAATTCTTAAAATTCCCAAACTTGGGCATCCTCTTCATGAGTAAGCCCCAATCTCAAATATTGGGCATCCTCCTCAGGAGTAAGCCCCAATCTCAAATACTGGGAATCCTCCTCAGGAGTAAGCCCCAATCTCAAATACTGGGCATCCTCCTCAGGAGTAAGCCCCAATATCAAATACTGGTCATCCTCCTCAGGAGTAAGCCCCAATCTCAAATACTGGGCATCCTCCTCAGGAGTAAGCCCCAATCTCAAATACTGGGCATCCTCCTCAGGAGTAAGCCCCAATCTCAAATACTGGGCATCCTCCTCAGGAGTAAGCCCCAATCTCAAATAGTGGGCATCCTCCTCAGGAGTAAGCCCCAATCTCAAATACTGGGCATCCTCCTCAGGAGTAAGCCCCAATATCAAATACTGGGCATCCTCCTCAGGAGTAAGCCCCAATCTCAAATATGGGCATCCTCTTCAGGAGTAAGCCCCAATCTCAAATGTGGTCATCCTTCTCAGGAGTAAGCCCCAAACCTTAATCCCTAACCTGGGTCTCTTTTTCAGGAATAAGACTCAGTCATAATCTTAGGCTTCCTTTTCAGGAGTAAGCCCCAAGTCCCCTAACCTGGGCCTCCTTTTCAGGAATAAGTCCCAGTCATAATTTTGGGCATCCTTCTTAGGAGTAAAACCCAATCAAAAGTCCCCTCCTAATTTGGGCATCCTCCTTAGGAGTAAGCCCCAAGATTAGAGTATTCAAATCTCCATAAAGCACATATACCTTTATGGACCCTGTTCCTGGATTTTCTCCCTAAAAGTGAATCCTAAACCTTCATCTATTTGGGCAGTCATACATACATAAGCCCCAAACAATTTATTATGATTGCATCTTTCATGGAACAATTGTCTAAATTTTACCAATACCTCTTGTTTCTCACACCGAGCATGACTCACGTGAGCTTAGAGTGTAAAAGTAATTATGACATTCTTCTTTGAGCCATCAATCATAAACATCATACTCCATTACTCGAACTATGTGGGTTCTGATTCCTTTTCCAAAACAAAGGATACGTAGGTAGCCCATTTATGGGTTCGATCCCAACTTTGAAATAATCCATGTCCTTCTGAATGACGATAAACTTGAAGTGCCCCACTGAGTGGCTTTAAAACCAGCCTGGTCATCATAATGACCAAGAGAATTTTATATAAATGTTTTGAAGGATACCATTGACCAAAAATCTCTAAACAGATATAGATGATTCTCTATTGATGAAGAACCTCGAATACATATAAAAGATTCTCTAAATTTCTTGCATATTTAATCATTGATTGTTAAACTGAAGAAAAGCTCATTTTTATACTTGTTAATGTAATAAGGATTCACGAACATAACTTAAATCTATAAAGAGAGTCCCGGAGTAGAAAATAATTCCCCTCAAAAAGGTGTGATGAGTCCGACCTCCCATCCTATCGACCAATGCAAATTCCTAAGCCTCATTAGTCCACAATCTAATGAGCGCATGCCTTTGGAAAGTAGGTCCAAACGGATGTGGAATCATTGGATGTTTCCGGTTCTACGAACAAACCCGCTAGAAACCGATCGGAACGTTTGAATCTCCCGTCCAGGAGGTCATCCCCGAAATCCGTGTGAAACAACCATGGAGAATATAATCATAAAAAGTGTTAGCTCAGTTTCATAGTATTGGTAAACAAGGAAGATATCAATCATAACATAATCCCAAGGAAAAACGAAGACTGACATAACATTTTAAAATTATATCCTGCATATCAATGTTCATAATCACGTCCAATGAAATTAATCATAGAAGATCATAAAAAATAAATCATAAAAGATAACGCACCATTAGGGAATAACATTGGCATAAGAGATGGAATGTGGAACATATATAAATATATAAATTTTTGAATATGTATAAATAAAAGGTGGTTCATTCATTATGTTAAGAACATGAAATCATGGCCTTTGATAAATATATGTACATTAAACCAGGTGTGTGAATACTATTATGGACTTAAAAATATTCCAACCTATAGAGTTTTTAACCTGAAATATGGTTCATGCATATCAAATTTACCTCATAAGTTATACATATTTTCCCAATGAATTGGAGAGAGTTATAGGTCTCAGCCATTAGAAAACGAAAACCATACATATTTTTTCCACAAGAACATAATTGATTCCTCATATCAGATCCCATGTAAAGAAAGTGTTTTATAAATATATCATCATACTAAAACACATGTAAATGTAATAGGTTTCACAAATATCATCCCATCGTAAACATAAACCATCATTAAAAATAATAAGGATTGTATACATGAATAATATCCAAAAAAATAAAAAAAATAACATCAAATAATCTTATCTTAGATGAAAATTAATTTTTTAAGATAACTTGAAATAGTACATTAAAAAATAATAACATTTTCATTTTCAAATCATTTCATTTTAAATATCAGAGTTATTAAGAAGCAAAAAATATCTTTTAAAAAAACTGTGTATAATTGTAAAAGAATCATAAACTCATTTAGGCCTCCTAATAGTGGGAAAATCTACTAAAGGAATATAAGTTAAAAAAAACTCTTGTATATTTTGGATAATTCACAAATAACCTCGTCTATAAAATGTCAAAAAGAATCATTTAAAAAATTGTAAAAAGAAAAAAAAAATGTATATAAATGATTTTTAAATAATCATACGAGAATATTAAAAATATTTTTGGAAAAAATTATTGAAATCATGTTCATGGATGGAAAAGGCATTTTGATGGAAAATTTTAAAATGTAATTTTTTTAAAGAAATACTCTTAAAATATACTATCCTTGAATTTACTGTAAATAAAATGATTAATTTATTTGTATTAGATGTAAATAAAACAAAATAAAGTTAAAATACATCATAATTTAATACATAAAGAAGTAGTTTATATAAAACACACACAAGAAATTAATGATTAATAAGGAAAATGTCTCATTGAAGTAAAAGTGAGATGAGAAACCCTTAACTCATTCTTTCCATTATTTTTACACCTTTAACCTTGTATATACTTTTTTAAAGAATTTTATTAATTAATTTTGTAAATAGAATCATATTGATAATTTTTTGCATGGTGAATTTATTATATTTTTCACCAATTCTGGAATAATATTTCAATAATTTCACTGTTTCAGGTGCATTTGTTTCATCGTTTCAGGATTGGTTCATTTGTGTGTAATTATGGATTTAATTTTAAAATAAAAATAAAATGATAGAAATGAAATAAAATGGTACTAATACACTTCAATAAGTTTTAATGTTCCCATATATAAATTTTATTTATAACATTATGATTATTCGTATAATAAAATGTAAATGGTAAATGAATAGTTTATTTTTGGATATTTTTACAACAATCACAAACTAGTTTCATTTTATTTAATATTATGTATATATATTATTTATATGACACGAAATAGGTTATAGTATATAATTTACATTATTATTTAACTAGGATAATACTTTTATGAATATAAATTAAGGTATTAATTGAATATGAAAAACCATTAATCATGGAGATGGTTAACTTCCATAACTCGGACAATGGTTTAATTTCATTGAATAATAGAAGGAAATTCATGGGATGTGTATAAGGTATTATATTAGAAAAATAAAATTACATTAATTAAATATTTTATAGTTATTATTAATTTATGTATGAATGTGGTGAGGGGAATATAGAATAAGAAAATAAAGTAAGAGTGGTGGTATGAGAAAATTATCTCTTGAATATCACATCCTTGAAGGATCTCATAAGTACCATAAAATTAGTATTTTTGGAAGGAATTTATTACATGGAAATTGTTATAGTTTTTATGAGATTTATTGGAATATATTTAAAGATTTTAAATTCTTTTTAGGATGTAGGGGTTGGAAAAGATTGGTAGTTATTCTTGAGGATTGGTGGTTTTAAGTGATTAAATAATGATTATTTTATATTGAAACCAACCACATTTGGATGAAATTAATTCCATTGAGTTAGATTGATAATTAATTTATCAATGGATTTATATGGTCAATAAACACATAAAACATGAATTGAATGTTTTATTTTATATTTATTTCATGATATTACATTTTAACATTAACCAATTTCATTATTTTACCTATACTGCAGATTCTTTTTTACAAATGTATCTTTTTATATGCCTAAAATAAAAAAATTAATTAAAAACTATTTGGTAAGATAAGATTCCAAATATGGAATCCATTTTCACTAAATAAATTAAAATATTTTTTAAATTTATGTTTAAAAAACACTCGTAGGTTTGACGAGAAAACAAGTTTTCAAGAACTATATTTCTTTTAATTAAAAGATGAATATATTTATACTCAATGAAAAATAATCATAATTTTATGAAAATAAATTAATATTTAATGATATATAATCTAAAATTTTAATTTATAACATTCCAAATTATGGAATATTTTAATTAATTAAATATTAGAATCTTTAGGTACTTCAAAACAGTTTTTAGAAAAACACCATTTTAATCCAAAATTGAAAATATTCTAAAATGCTATATAATGTTGATTAAAAATATTTTAAGTGGATGAAATATAAAATAATAATCATTATATAACATTGAACCATATTAAAATTTCAATTTAACTTTAGGATTTATTATTTGATTTAAAATAAGTGACATTTTTATAACAATTACAATTTTACACTATAATATTTTCAGAATATTCGTAAAAAATCATCATATGATAATTTTGAAATTATTAATAAAAAAGTGGTATTAATTTTAATAAATACAATTTATAAATCATTCCAAAATAAATTATATATTTTTTCTCATATAATGTAATAAAAATAATTTTTGAAGAAAACATATATTTAGACAACAAAATGATTATACTAGAAATATGTGTTTATTTCATAACAAACAAAATATATCATAGATTACATGGAAAGTATCTATTTTATAATGTTGTAAATTATATTAATTCTCTCCAATTTAATTGATTTTTTATGAAATTCATGTTAGAATAATAATATTTTGGAGTTCTCTTAAGCTCAACATTCCGTGAAATGCAGTACATCGAAATGAGTAAATTTATTTTAAAAGAGACACAACATCAAATCAAGGGGTGTTACATTCTACCCTTATTAAATTTAATTTCTCAAATAAAATTCAATACTCAAATATAAAATGATTATGATAGCTCTATATAATCACATCCTCAGCTTCCTATTAATTAAATAAGTTCCTTTGAGATTTTCCATACATCATGTTTTAAAAATAAAAAGCATTTTTTCGATAAAAAATATTTTTCTTTTCCTATCTAAATGTTATTATTAATCCATCACCATGTTTTTATATGTTATTCTTAATGTTCTTTATCTAAGCCTAACTATATTTCCATAATACATAATTCTGTTATGTTTAATTGCATCCTTACTTACATCTTAGAACCATACAATTCTATAGAATCAGATTAAACCTATTTTGAGAATCTGATTCTCTCTATTTTAGACTCTGGTTGCATCGAAATCAAGATTTTGGTTTCATCAGAATCTGAACTCGAATTCCATCAGAATTTAGACTATTATTTCATCGGAATCTATACATTGATTTCTTCGAAATATAGAGTAGATTTCATCGAAATGTAGAAATCAATTTCATCAAAATATAGACTTCGATTTCCCAAAAATATAGTCTCTGATTTCATAAAAAAAACTAGACTCTGATTTCAAATAAATCTATACTCTGATTTCATAGATTTCTAAACTTTTATTACAAATAATTTCAGACTTTGTTTCCCCCTATTTTCATACTCCAATTCTATATCAATATGGACTCTGATTTCTTATAATCCATAGAGTATGATTATTTATATATGTTAAAGTTACATTTCTTCCTTAACTTATTGTTCCAATTTTATTGGATCCAATTATGATTAAATATTATAATGATTTTATTATATATTATTGTTTCATACACATGATAATTTATCCAATGATTTATTACATTAAATGATGTCATGTAATCTGTTATTAACTAACCATTGGCTGAGTGCCACCTATCCAAGTCCCACAAAAATTAATGGAAAAATATGTCTGTTGGAGGTGGACATTGTATGTTGCAATCCATGCCTATAAATACCTATCCATTTGTATGAGATCATTACTGAATTGTTTTGTGATTATTTTTTCTGTTAAAGTCTTTGTAGAGAGATGTTTATCTCTTGAAGAAGGTGACATACTGCGAGTGAACTTCTGTCACACCCGTTTTTGTTAGTCATTTTATTTATTTTATTTCACTTGGCGTTGGGTGTTTTTTTCTTAAGTGCGGGTGAGTCCCGATTTAAATTTTTAATGTTGGGATGAGTTTGTGGTTTGGGATGGTGCGCGGATACCATACGCTTAAGATGCACAGTTCGTTTGGGCACGTGCCTTTCGTTTGGGTACGTGCAGCCCGCTTGTAGTCCGCTGGGATCACATACGACGTGCGAACACCGCACGATCATCCAGTTTTAACATTATGTGTATACATATATATTTATATATGTTTGTATGTTTATATACGTGCATATATATGTGTGTCTATGTTTATATGTTTTTATGCTTTAACGTTGTGTATATATATATATATATAATGTATGTGTATTTTTGTTTATACTAGTGGGATTATATATTTGTTTATATATATTTACTTATGTGTATATGTTTATTATTATTATTATTATTATTATTATTATTATTATTATTAAGATTATTATTATTATTAATATGATAATTACCACTATTATTACTATTATGATTTTTATTTGGTTTTATTTTTATTATTATTAGTATAACATTAGAAAAAAACAAAAGGGTTTTGAAACCCTAAGGGGAAGGGGTTGCGACCCCCTTTTTTTCGTTCTCCCCTACGCTGCGGCGCGCTCCAGCTCCCGCGCGCTAGTCCGCTCGGGCCAAGCCTCCTCCATCACTCCTCCCGGCGTCCCGACCGGCCTCTAACCCACCCGACCGCTGCGCCCCGCTCACCGACCCGCTGCGTCCCGCTCGCCGTCCCACCGCACCAAGCCGCCGGCCTCCACGCCCAGCCACCGTCCCGGCCCCGGCTTCCCGTCGCCGTGCCCCTGCCGCCTCTGCCAGCCCGACTGTCGGCCTCCCCTCCCTCCGGCGGCCCGCACCCCTGCCTCCGCCGTTTTCGGGCGAGCCCCACCGCCAGCCGGCGGTTTCCAGCCCCCTCCAGCGACCTCCGGCTGAGGTCCGGTGAGCTTCGCCTCCATCCAGTGGCAGCAACCCCCTGGCCGCGCTTTCCCCACCAGGCCGCAAGCTTCGGCGATGACCCGCAACCTCCGGCGCACTTCCTCCTCCGAAGGTTTCGTCAAAATCGCGCGCATTTGAGGTAGATAAATTTGTATTCTTCCTCTTCCGAAGCATTCTTTTGGGTGCTTGTGTTGCTTTACATATTATTTTTACTTGATTTGTTGCTTGATGATATATCTAATTAGTCCATTATGATGTTTATGGATTGTTATAGCATGTTAAAATTAGTTTATGAGGTGTTTCTTGTTTATGTTTATTTATTCTAATGCTCAATTTTTGTTTTAATCACCTAGCGATTTTGTCGTGATGTTTTCTTGAGAGTATAATTTGTTAAAACTATGTTTTGAACTGAATATTCAATTATGTATATGTGTGCATGTGTCTACATTGTTCTGCTTGTTTGTTTGATTAATCTGATATGTCCTTTAACTTATTTATGTGGTGCGGATTGTGTTTTGGGAGTATTTTGAGGCGCGCTTGATTTCAAAGGTAGACTTTTGGTTTACAGTTTTTGAAAGCGGTGTATGCATGGTTTCAAAATGGGTTTTAAGATTGTTTAGAAGGTGTGAGACGCGCTTTACAATTGTTTTGGCATGCGTGTGTGATGAGATTATATCTTCTTTTAGAAATGATGTGTCTTCTTTTTGGTCTTGTTTTGGGTTATTTTATAGAAGTGTTTAATCAAATGTTTTTTTTAGGGTGTGAATTATATTTTTTAAAGGTGGTGAACATGTTTAAGTGTTGCGAACATAATTTTTAATTGAAAGCTGCAATGTTTTGTGTGTGCAAACGGGTGCGTTATTTTATAAAATGTTTATGGGTTGGTTGCTAGGTGCGAGACATGTTCTAGGTGTGATGATATTGTGTGTTTTATTTTAAAGTGTTTTCTTATGTGAAACTGAGTATGTTTTGATTTGAACCTTGGTTTCACCTTTTGCGGATGTTTTATAAATTATTCAAATGCTTTATTACTTTGATCTTGTGGTGCGTAAAGCAGTTGGTGTGTCTAAAGGTCGTAATTGAATTCTACTAAAGAGTTTGGTTGTGTTTTGATACGTGTTTTGATGTGATGTTTTAAAAACATGTCGAGCTAGTTATTTTATATTGTTTATATGTTAGGATTATTTTAGTTTCTCTTTGGTGTGTATTTTGAGAGGTTTTGCGTTGTTGCAGCGCATTGGCGAGACTTTCCGTGATGTTGCAATCGTCAGAAGGTTGCGCGTACTCTTGCGTGAGTGTGTGACATGCATCGTCGTCATAACCGGGCTATGAGTCGAGGTAGGTCCCCCATTGCACTTACCTTTAGATTTATAATTTATTAATTGCTTGTTGTTTTATTAATTTTTAATGAATTAGAAAGAATATTAGATAATAAAATTTTAAATTATTATTTAGTGCGAAAAGAGCTGTTTATTTTATACCGAACACTTGTGACATTTTCTTGACGGGCGGACACCCAGTTTTGAAAGAATACCCGTTTGGCCTTTAAACATAATTCACAGAACTTCAAATGTGCTTCTAGTTTTAAAGATAAATAATTTCTTCTGAACAAGTGTTTTGAACTTTTTGAGAAATGAGGTTTTACTTTAAAATTGGTGAAGGCCCGTTTGGCACTTTAATGAAATGGATTATCTCGGAAATCCCACTCGGGGGTGATCTTTGGTGTGCGTTGTTTGCGTGAGCTGTATGTGATGTTTGTGCATCGTGACTAACTTATTTACATTGTAGACGCACCCCCTTTTTATTGCTTGTGATGACATGGGAACCTGACATATTGAGTGAATTTTCTGAGAACGATTGCTGCACTAGTTTAGACCACGCACTGGTTAGTGGCCTCATAGCAGGGGAATACTGAGTTATTGCTGCTATGGGGATTGGGCCACTCGGTTAGGCCATGCAGGGCTATGCCGGGCGTTAGGGCGTTATGACGTCATCGAGTTAGGGCATGCCTTCAGGATGAGTCATATGTATAGTACGTTATGGAGTGTTCACGATCTCCTAGGTTCGACCCATGTTTTTTTAGTGTTTGTGTGTGGCGGACGATTGAGAGGTCGAGTTCGGCTGCTGACCCATGTGTGCCACTTTTACCATTGCCCTGAGTGTGTGTTGTGTGTAATTTTCCTTTTGACTAAAACCTAAAGTTTGGATTTTTAAATTGTTCGTAAAATGTTTTAAAAATGCGATGCACATGCTTCTTTCAACTTTAAACCTATTCTAACTTAAAAGGGAAATGGACTGTTATTTGTTTTAGAAATGAAAGTGTGTGGAAACCATATTTTATATAATTTAGTTCAAACCTGGAATTGATAAATTCTTTATTTATTGGTATGTGCATTGGGAATAGAATTAGTCGGGTCTGACTACTGAGTTTTAATACTCACGCCTATAGATCTTTTCTGTTTTTAGTGTTTGTGCAGGTTACAGCTTGGGTGCGTCGCCTTGGGTGACGTTTGGTTGTGAGTTGGAGAGTGACCTGCGAGGTCACACGGTGATAGTGGTTTTCTCTTTCGGTTAGTTTCATTTTCTTTTGTTCTTAGTTACTTTACTTTGTTTATTTATTTTGCGATGCTCTGTTTGTTTTTATGCTTCTTTAATTATTTATTTTTTTTACTGGGAGAAATCGTTCCCACAGCCTCTTTTGATGCCCTGGCGCTTGTCGCCAGCCCGGGAGGATCGGGAACGCCTCTCGGGTCATGTCACGGACCGGCTCAGGTGACCGGTTCAGGGTCGACCTGGGTTGGTTCGTGACAAAATGGTATCAGAGGATGTCGGATCTTAGCGGACCTCGCTTTTAAGAGCGCCCTTTGTTGTTTGGGATGTCTGATAGAAGGAGATTAGGACTGTCAGTGCTCAGGAGGTAGGTTACGGGTCGGTGCCTGATCACCACCGCTCGTGACGAGACCTGAGTTACTAGGGTTAGTTCGGGATTGAGTCTTTTGTCCTTGGTTGTTTTGGATTAAGGGATGACAATGGGAGAAAATCGGTTCACGTTGCGGCCTCACATGGGGTGCTGACCCATGTGGAGTCATAGTGCCCGGTTTAAGGTCCTCTTAGTGTTATGTCTGACTTGGGGCATGGCTCACCACCATGTCACCGAGTTAAGTGCAGACACTAGTCCCTCATTCCGATGGTTTATAGTTGGTTGTATTTTGTTTTAAACTCGGTCTGTGTGTGAGTGTGTTGAAAATGAAACAGATTTGGAAATGAAAAAAAGGGGTTTCTTCCAAATTGTTTTTGAAATTAGTAAAGTGGTTTTTTAAAAGAAAAAGTGTTTTGGTTTGGAACAATATGTTATGTGTTTGGATATGGTAAGGAATGAAGTGTTTGAACCTTGTCACTCCTTATGGAGGGTCACATGTTCGTGGCTACGTACGGAGAGTGCGTAGGGGCACTTGTTTGCAGATGATGTGAGTGAGACTGAATGAACGCACATGTGATGGTTCATAAGGTGCCATAGGTGAGTTGTAATGTTTTAAAGAAATGATGGTTTTGGAAAGTGATTTATGCTTGAGTTTGTATATGTTTGGCTTATGGGCCTATTGACCTAGACTTGTGTTGTTGTCTTGATTGAATTTTGGCTTAATGCCGGTTTCGATGATGTTTCTCGTGTTGTCATGAGTATGCCGCCCATAAAGGTCGTTAAGGTTGCTAATGGATCATGCCCAGTTTCCAGTTCTTTCTGCATGTTGCCTATCGATCAAAGTAATCAAAGTCCGTAGGGGTAGTTGTGTGTTTGTGAAATTAGAGTGGGTTTTCAGGATGTTGGGAACTCCTAGGGTTGTTAGGGTGCGTACCGTCTCAGGTTTATTTAAGGGTTCAGTTTTAGACTAGTAAAGATGAGATGTCTCATCATCGTTGGAGTTTTGGGTGTGATTAACGGTGGTCGGCTTCCACGAAGGTTCCCCACCTGGCAAGGAGTGTGGGCCAGTGGAACCTGTCTCCAAGAAACCATCCTTATCGGTACTGGCTCATAGTTTGTCGGACCGCTCTCTTGTGTGCCACCAGTATGGCATGTCCAGACATTCTAAGTCGCCTTGCCGCATCCCTTCGGGGTCTTGCTACCGTGTGGCTGTTCAGGCCACCGGTGAGAGTTCTGGAAGAAGTGTCGTCTGGGAGGAAGGAGCTAGGGACCAGAGGATGCAAATGCCTGACTGTGAGGCAAGAGATGCTTCAGCCATCAGGGCCCCAACCACAGGTCTCGGGGTGAAGCTCGCGCACAGTCAGGAGTTTCCGAGGGTGTGTAAAACCTCGCTTCGGATTATGTTTTCAGCTTTTAAAAGGGAAATATCCAAAGTTTCCTTATTCTGTTCTTGTCACCGTTGGAAGCTCATCATAGTTGTGGTGATGTGATGAACTTATTCTACCGCAGTCTAAGAGGTCTTATCTGTTCTCAGTGTGTTCTCAAAATCATTCGGTTTTCTTTGAAGGGTGTTGGGCCCGCGAATAAATGGGTCGTTCTAATTTTGAGTTGGGTCTCAATTTTGTGCGTTAGGGGGATGTTTGGTTTCATGAAATTAACATGCGGTGTTTCTTGGTCCTTTGTGAGTCTGGGCTAGAAATTCCCTAGTCTCTGGTTGCGGTGAGGTTTTTCTTCGGTCGGTGTGTGAGGGGATGAGAAAATTCCCTATCCACGAGCTGTTGGGTCGTTTCGTAGTAAGCTTCCTGTTTAAGTCTCCGAGTGTTGTTCGGTCTGTGTGGAGAAAGTGACTGGGTTCGGTTTGGGAGTCCCCGTGTTGCCCCCCCCCCTCAGTGGTGGTGTGTTCGAGTTTCAAGGTCTCCGTGTAAGTAGATTTCTGTGGTGGGGAGAACCCTCCCGTGTTCTCCCCTCAACCTCGGACAATGTTTGTACTTGAGTTGGTTGGGTGTGACTTGTGTTGGTAATGGTCACCCCGAGCCTCTAAATTTCTTCTGGTTTTTCCTGGGCACAGACTCGAGTTAAGATAACTGTTGGCTTGGTGACTTTCTGGGGGCAGAAAGTGTTTGTGGTGGGGAGAATTGTCACACCCGTTTTTGTTAGTCATTTTATTTATTTTATTTCACTTGGCGTCGGGTGTTTTTCTTCTTAAGTGCGGGTGAGTCCTGATTTAAATTTTTAATGTTGGGATGAGTTTGTGGTTTGGGATGGTGTGCAGACACCATACGCTTAAGACGCGCAGTTCGTTTGGGCACTGCCTTTCGTTTGGGTACGTGCAGCCCGCTTGCAGTCCGCTGGGATCCCATACGACGTGCGAACACCACACGATCATCCAGTTTTAACATTATGTGTATACATATATATTTATATATATTTGTATGTTTATATACGTGCATATATATGTGTGTCTATGTTTATATGTTTTTATGCTTTAACGTTGTGTGTATATATATATATATATATAATGTATGTGTATTTATGATTATACTAGTGGGTTTATATATTTTTTTATATATATTTACTTATGTGTATATGTTTATTATTATTATTATTATTATTATTATTATTAAGATTATTATTATTATTAATATGATAATTACCACTATTATTACTATTATGATTTTTATTTGGTTTTATTTTTATTATTATTAGTATAACATTAGAAAAAAAACAAAAGGGTTTTGAAACCCTAAGGGGAAGGGGTCGCGACCCCCTTTTTTTCGTTATCCCCTGCGCTGCGGCGCGCTCCAGCTCCCGCGCGCCAGTCTGCTCGGGCCAAGCCTCCTCCAGCACTCCTCCCGGCGTCCCGACCGGCCTCCGGCCCTCCCGACTGCTGCGCCCTGCTCACCGACCCGCTGCGTCCCGCTCGCCATCCCACCGCGCCAAGCCGCCGGCCTCCACGCCCAGCCACCGTCCCGGCCCCGGCTTCCCGTCGTCGTGCCCTTGCCGCCTCTGCCAGCCCGACCGCCGGCCTCCCCTCCCTCCGGCGGCCCGCACCCCTGCCTCCGCCGTTTTCCGGCGAGCCGCGCCGCCAGCCGGCGGTTTCCAGCCCCCTCCAGCGACCTCCGGCTGAGGTCCGGTGAGCTTCGCCTCCGGCCAGCGGCAGCAACCCCCTAGCCGCGCTTTCCCCACCAGGCCGCAAGCTTCGGCGATGACCCGCAACCTCCGGCGCACTTCCTCCTCCGAAGGTTTCGTCAAAATCGCGCGCATTTGAGGTAGATAAATCTGTATTCTTCCTCTTCCGAAGCATTCTTTTGGGTGCTTGTGTTTCTTTACATATTATTTTTACTTGATTTGTTGCTTGATGATATATCTAATTAGTCCATTATGATGTTTATGGATTGTTATAGCATGTTAAAATTAGTTTATGAGGTGTTGCTTGTTTATGTTTATTTATGCTAATGCTCAATTTTTGTTTTAATCACCTAGCGATTTTGTCGTGATGTTTTCTTGAGAGTATAATTTGTTAAAACTATGTTTTGAACTGAATATTCAATTATTTATATGTGTGAATGTGTCTACATTGTTCTGCTTGTTTGTTTGATTAATCTGCTATGTCCTTTAACTTATTTATGTGGTGCGGATTGTGTTTTGGGAGTATTTTGAGGCGCGCTTGATTTCAAAGGTAGACTTTTGGTTTACAGTTTTTGAAAGCGGTGTATGTATGGTTTCAAAATGGGTTTTAAGATTGTTTAGAAGGTGTGAGACGCGCTTTACAATTGTTTTGGCATGCGTGTGTGATGAGATTATATCTTCTTTTAGAAATGATGTGTTTTCTTTTTGGTCTTGTTTTGGGTTATTTTATAGAAGTGTTTAATCAACTGTTTTTTTAGGGTGTGAATTATATTTTTTAAAGGTGGTGAACATGTTTAAGTGTTGCGAACATAATTTTTAATTGAAAGCTGCAATGTTTTGTGTGTGCAGACAGGTGCGTTATTTTATAAAATGTTTATGGGTTGGTTGCTAGGTGCGAGACATGTTCTAGGTGTGATGATATTGTGTGTTTTATTTTAAAGTGTTTTCTTATGTGAAACTGAGTATGTTTTGATGTGAACCTTGGTTTCACATTTTGCGGATGTTTTATAAATTATTCAAATGCTTTATTACTTTGATCTTGTGGTGCGTAAAGCAGTTGGTGTGTCTAAAGGTCGTAATTGAATTCTACTAAAGAGTTTGGTTGTGTTTTGATACGTGTTTTGATGTGATGTTTTAAAAACATGTCGAGCTAGTTATTTTATATTGTTTATATGTTAGGATTATTTTAGGTTCGCTTTT
This sequence comes from Viscum album, assembly GCA_963277665.1. Classification (NCBI taxonomy): domain Eukaryota; kingdom Viridiplantae; phylum Streptophyta; class Magnoliopsida; order Santalales; family Viscaceae; genus Viscum; species Viscum album. Next base: position 457,203,948 of record OY728161.1, on the reverse strand, counting down.
GTGTGTATTTTGAGAGGTTTTGCGTTGTTGCAGCGCATTGGTGAGACTTTCCGTGATGTTGTGATCGTCAGAAGGTTGCGCGTACTCTTGCGCGAGTGTGTGACATGCATCGTCGTCGTAACCGGGCTACGAGTCGACGTAGGTCCCCCATTGCACTTACCTTTAGATTTAGAATTTATTAATTGCTTGTTGTTTTATTAATTTTTAATGAATTAGAAATAATATTAGATAATAAAATTTTTAATTATTATTTAGTGCGAAAAGAGTTGTTTATTTTATACCGAACACTTGTGACATTTTCTTGACGGGAGGACACCCAGTTTTGAAAGAATGCTTGTTTGGCCTTTAAACATAATTCACGGAACTTCAAATGTACTTCTAGTTTTAAAGATAAATAATTTCTTCTGAACAAGTGTTTTGAACTTTTTGAGAAATGAGGTTTTACTTTAAAATTGGTGAAGGCCCGTTTGGCACTTTAATGAAATGGATTATCTCGGAAATCCCACTCGGGGGTGATCTTTGGTATGCGTTGTTTGCGTGAGCTGTATGTGATGTTTGTGCATCATGACTGACTTATTTACATTGTACACGCACCCCTTTTTTATTGCTTGTGATGAAATGGGAACCTGGCATATTGAGTGAATTTTCTGAGAACGATTGCTGCACTAGTTTAGACCACGCACTGGCTAGTGACCTTATAGCAGGGGAATACTGAGTTATTGCTGCTATGGGGATTGGGCCCCTCGGTTAGGCCATGCAGGGCTATGTCGGGCGTTAGGGCGTTATGACATCATCGAGTTAGGGCATGCCTTTAGGATGAGTCAGATGTATAGTACATTCTGGAGTGTTCACGATCTCCTAGGTTCGACCCATGTTTCTTTAAGTGTTTGTGTGTGGCGGACGATTGAGAGGTCGAGTTCGGCTGCTGACCCATGTGTGCCACTTTTACCATTGCCCTTAGTGTGTGTTGTGTGTAATTTTCCTTTTGACTAACACCTAAAGTTTGGATTTTTAAATTGTTCATAAAATGTTTTAAAAATGCGATGCACATGCTTCTTTCAACTTTAAACCTATTCTAAATTAAAAGGGCAATGGACTGTTACTTGTTTTAGAAATGAAAGTGTGTGGAAACCATATTTTATATAATTTAGTTCAAACCTGGAATTGATAAATTCTTTATTTATTGGTATGTGCATTGGGAATAGAATTAGTCGGGCCTGCCTACTGAGTTTTAATACTCACGCTTATAGATCTTTTCTGTTTTTAGTGTTTGTGCAGGTTACAGCTTGGGTGCGTCGCCTTGGGTGACGTTTGGTTGTGAGTTGGATAGTGACCCGCGAGGTCACACGGTGATAGTGGTTGTCTCTTTCGGTTAGTTTCATTTTCTTTTGTTCTTAGTTACTTTACTTTGTTTATTTATTTTGCGCTGCTCTGTTTGTTTTTCTGCTGCTTTAATTATTTATTTATTTTACTGGGCGAAATCGTTCCCACAGCCTCTATTGATCCCCTGGCGCTTATCGCCAGCCCGGGAGGATCGGGAACGCCTCTCGGGTCATGTCACGGATCGGCTCGGGTGACCGGTTCAGGGTCGACCCGGGTTGGTTCGTGTCACCTTCTCTACATATTTTGTGAAAATTTTGTGAACACCTTGTTCAATATGATAACATCCTGTTCTAAATGTAGCTAGAATATGATTTTTTTTCTTATCAATTTAGGGCCTCCAGTGATAAAAAGACAGAGGTGATGATCACTTTGGAGATCGAGGGCATGAAGGGATAATAAGAAATATTATGATATTTGTATCGAGGGTTTACCCTGGTGTGGGTAAGAATGATTTTAATTATAGTATAAATCAAGGGACCTTTATCCAAGGTTTCCGGATACACTTATACTTGGGTCAAAATATTTCTTATACATAACCTATTTTGTTACATGTTTTATTTCCACTGCATTTAGCGGATGTTATTATGTGTAACATTATTAAACTCTCTTATACTTGTATACTCTGATATAAATAAGATTCTATACACATTAATGTTGAATTTTTTCCAAGTAAACTTGTCAAATGTTTCCTCTTTAGATCTATATTATTGAATACTAAGAATATTATTTTCATTATTGATAAATAATGTGGGACTTTGAATCTACTTTTTTTAACATTATTATGCATATATTTATCAAGTATAAAAATAATGGTTTTTAAAACTACAATTCACCCCCTCATGTAATTGAGCAATCTATTACTATATTTTGATGTATCAATTTTTATTATACAAGGCATCAAAAATACTTATATATACATATTTTTTTTCTTTCTCATCATAAATAAAATTGTTCTTTAAAAAATTTTAATCCTTAACATTACCTGTTCAAGTTTCTCTTAAAATTTTCATTAAAAACTATTTGTTTATAAACATTTTCTACTAATATTTTTTTTGAAATGATAATTTCTAATAGAATTACATGAATGAATGTTGGATAAATAGAGAAAATAAATCATACCAGACATCCAATAATTTATGTTAATGACTATGAATAATTTAGAGAACGAATGAAGATGTTTATTATCAATACTGGAGTTGAAAACTTCATCATGATTACTAATGACAACACGATTCCTCACTAGGAATCCAAAACCATTACAAATCAAGAAAAACTAGTGTATCATCTTAACATTATGGTACACAATACATTATTATGTTCAAGTAAAATAAATATCTATATCCATATTTCTTCTTGTGATGCTTCTAATAGTATTTGTATGAAATTTAAGGTTACACATTTTTTTACATCCAATGTTATTGAAACCAGAAGATCTATACATAGTGCCGAATATCATGGTTTTATGTTTCTTTATTGAGAAACTCTATGTAATGTTCAAAAATGGTGTAGGACTATCATCCAAAGCATTCAGTATTTGGGTGAGAAAGGACTATATTATGAGATTCTTATAGATAAGATAATGGATATTGTGATCAATGAGTGGGAATAAAAAAGAGTTGTTGATGAGAATAGGATAGTTTCAAAAATCACTATATATAAGTTATTTTGGACTGTTATAAACAATGAAAATAGATTGAAGAGATATGTTGCAATGAATAAAAAAATAATGGTAATGGAAGTGTTGCCTTCACTACTACATAGAATCATATGAAATCCAAGACTCCAAAAATATTTACAAGAAGAAATACATAAAGGATATGAAAGATTAATATGTTACTTGTTATGAAATAATGTGGCTAGGTCATATCAAAACAAATATTCCTACGCTCAAAAGGAAAGAAAGAGAGTACATGAATTTAGAATAAAACAAGAATATGTATGTCAAGTCTAAGCCTAAGAATTTTGTAAAAGATAATGAAACATGGTGTTCCAGTGGTGTTGATTCTCATGATGAATATTCAGATAGTTAGTCTTCTGGATAGAAAAATATTGGTCTTATATCCTATATTACTATTTAATATCAATTATTCATGTATAAGGTACAAATTACTGAATCGTTTACCAAAATTTATTTAAATGGAAATTTCCCTAATGAAAAGTTTTATGAATCTTTGTATGAATAATATTTCATAGAATAAAATAATTCAATACCTTATTTTAAAGATATATATATATTTTCCATGTTGTATGAGAATGAAAATATAAAGATCAATAATAAACTTTAGAATTAATGATCTACAATATATATTAAATCAAAATAATTATCAGATCTTACAAAATATATTGATCATAAAATCCTTTACTTTGAAAATGTTTCTAATTACAATGGGGGAGTAAATTGTGAAAAGGATAAACTATCTAACGATCATTAAAATTTTATTTATAAGAAAAATGTTTTAGTAACTAACTAAAATCCTAATATTAATGACTACGAGTATAAAAATTTATTCATAGTAATAAAATCTGAAATATTTTATTCACAAAAAACATTTGTCAAATATTACTTTTGGTAGTAATGAATTTGATTATGTGTATTCACAACATTATCCTCAATGTAATATTTTTGGTTTTGGTCATTCTCATTCAAAATATTTTTTTAGTCACAACTATTTTTTTCCCCAAAGTGGTACTTTTTTCACAAAGTGTAAATGTGGTCAACATTGGGAAAAAACTATTCTATAAATAAAATCAAATCCTATGGTTTTAATAATGTTTATTTTTCCAAAACAAATATTGATACCTAATATTTTACTTTATAATAATTCCATATCCATAAAATTTCTATTTTGAAAGTTTAATTATTTTATTTTCAAGGAAACAAAGGATGTGGTAAAAAAAATTCATGGTATAGGGATATTGGATGTTCCAATCACATGAGTGGTAACAAAAAATATCTATGTAAATATTTTTAAGATGTAAGGTAGAAAAGAAACATTCTGAGACAACAGTCCTGGAGAAATTATTGGTATTGGTAACAATGTTTTTCATAGAAATTCATTAATTTCATATATTTTATTTTTTAATGGTCTTAAGAACATCCATATAAGAATAATCTATATATGTGATGATGGTTACCTTTTGAATTCTAGGAATGATAAATTCATAGTACACAATTCCAATGATATTTTTATTCTCCCTGCCCATAAGCTTGAGAATGTTGATAGACGTAACATATAAGACAATAAGATCCAAGAATTACCTTGACTTAGTGAAATGTAATATCAATATTGGTAATGGAATAGAAGACTATGAAATTTAAATAATAGGATCCTATGAAAACTCTCAATGAAATGACTTGTTTAGGATCTACCAGATCATAGGTTTGATTCTTTAAAGGTATGCGATCATTGTCAATATGGAATTCCACATAAGTCAAGCATTAAATCAATTATTGAAGCCTCAACTTTTGATGCATTACAACTAGTGAATATGCATCTTTTTGGTCTGACACAAACTAGAATCATTGGTGTATAATACTATGTATTTGTTTTAATTGATGATTACTGTAGATTTACAAGGGTCTATTTACTAACAATGAAATCTAAAGCCTTTTCTTATTTTAATTCTTTTTCATTAAATGTTAATAATGGAAAATACTTTAATTGATACTTATTCATAGTTTTCATCTTTATGAATTTGAAAATTCATATTTTGAAACATTTTGTAGAAATATAGGAATTATTCATAACTTCTCAGCTCAAAAAACACCTCAATAGAATGATTTTGTTAAATGTAGAAACTAAATTCCTAAAGAGATAACAATGACCATGTTGAGTTAATATTCTATTGCTTTAAATTTTTTGGTTGAAGCTATTATTACTGATTTCAATGTTACAAATCATTTACTAATCCGACTGTTTCTTAATAAAACACCGTATGTGTTATGGAAGAGTCGAAAACCTAATGTTTCATACATAAATTTATTTAAATGAAACATATTCATCATGAGTACTAATGATAAATTACATAAATTCGCACCAAAATCCAATGATTGAATTTTCATTGGCTTTTCCACAACTTCTAAAGTGTATAAATGTTTAAAAAAAAATAGTGTAATGTTGAAGAAATAGTAAATGATAAATATAATGAAAATAATCATTTTTTTTAAACAAACTCAACCTATATCGTTATATGTGATTCAAGAAACCAATTATCAACCCTTGAAGGAAGATTAATAATTTTTTTGGGGCAAACCCTTTTATTAAAAAAGAAACAACAAACAAGCCCTCTTTTATGGCAAGAGGGAGAACCCAAAAAAATCATCCGACGGTGGATCCCATTCACCCCCACCCACCGCTGCCGCTGCCGTGGCCGCCAGGAAGCCCCGCCGACACCACTATCCAACGGATCCGCGCCCGCTGCACAGCCGTTTGAAGCCGGAGATGCACCCGTCGCATCGGCCAGGCAAGAACCAACATTCACCATACACCTGGCCACACCGCCCCGTCCTCCACGCCTGTAAACCGAAAGACCGCACCTGCAACCTGGTACGACCCAGATCCATTGTCAAGTGCCGCAGATCTAGAAAAACCAGACGTTGACACGGCCTATCCGTCGAAGCCGACCACCTGCAGCATGAAGCCGCCGACATCGAACATGCCTCAAGACGTGGACCCACCAAGAGTCATCTCTTCCAAGCCAACCACCATGAACACCGCTGAATTGCCTGCAAAGCAGGACCACCAACATCTTTTGTTGCCCGAAGCCCTAGCCGCAAGACTAGATCTGACCCGACAAGACCAGATCTGACCCCACGCCGTCGCACGATCCACCCAGAATTGGTACAGAAGCCGAAGAAAGGACGAGATCTGCTCCCAAGCCGCCTCGGTCGAAGGGACACCGTCAATGGATAGAAAACGCCTCCACAGCAGAGAGGAGAGCTTCAGCCGAAGCTGCGGCCCCCAGGGAAGATTATTTGAATATGGAAAATACTCAATAAAATATTTTTAAAGTATTTACCACAAAATATTTTGTACCTTATCTTGATGAAATTGTTTTAAAAGTACCCAAATCATGTTTTTCTTATGAATCATGTGAGTGATAGTGTCATTGGTAATGTAGATCAACATTTAAGGACTTAATTCTTAACAAAATAAATTAGAACATCTTGGTTTTTATTTCCAATTAGAACTTAAAAGAACTGATAATGCATTAGGTGAGGATGATTGGATTAATGGAATGAAAAATGAACTAAATGAATTTGAAATGAATAATGTCTGGAACTAGGTTAAATCAACTATGAATTCTTTTGTAATTTGAGTAATGTTGGTATTCAGGAAAAAGACCAATGAAAATGGAATAATTGTATGAAATACAAAAAGAACAGTTTCTAAACGCTATAATCAATAAGTATTAATATACTATGAATAAACCTAGGATCCAGGAGTCAGACTTGAATCTATTCGTACCATACTAGTTGTTGGGGTTTTTTTTAATTTAAAAAATTTTCAAATAAAAGTGAAGTGTTATTTCTTTAGATGATATTTTAAAGAATAAGTATATGTTGAAAAACCTCTTTTTTTTGAAAAACAATACATCCCAAAAAAGTTTACAAACATTCCAAATCATTATATGGACTTAAACTAGCCCCTATATACTGTTATGATAGACATACGATATTTTTGTTACAAAACAATTTTGTTATTGGAGCTACTAATCAATCCATTTTTATAAACAAAGAAAAGAAAAGAATTTTTTTTTCAAATTTATATTGACAACAGTATATTTGGATCAACTCAACAATACTTAATAGATTCATTTGTAAATCTGATGAAATATAAGTTTGAAATGTGTATAATGGGTGAGTTTTAATTTTTTTCATGGTTTTCAAATACTTATAAAACTATAAAGAACATAAATATCTCTACTGGAGTATATTTAATATATTCATAAAAAGGATGCATATGACAACACTAAAATTATAAATACTATAATCGGTACCCCAAACACTCTTGATCATGATAAATCTTGAAGCCATTATATCAAACATCATTTAGATGAATGATAGGAAGACTATTATACATAATAGATAGTTGTCCAGAATTAGTGTTTTTAGTATGCTTATGTGCATGATATAAATATAATTAAAAATAATACAATTTATGATCAGTGATAATAATATTTCTCTATTTAAAGTGAACTGTGGATTTAGGAATTTTTATTCCTCAGGAATAGAGTTAGTTTTTAAAAAAAATTGGATGCTGAATTTGGTGGATGTAGAATGTATAAGAACATTACATCTGGAACATTTCACACACAGAAGCATGTTCCACTACTAAAGTTGAATATGTATCAGATTGAAGCACTTATTCTCATTTGTTTTAGATGCAACACATACACATAGATTATGGTATGAGTTTTAACAATACATAGATATTTGATAGTAATAATATTTCCATTTCCCTAAGAAAAAAACTCGGCATATCACTCTCATGAAAAAAAAACATAGATGTTATGAATCAATTTCTAATGGATCACATGATTAAATGAGATAATAATTTACAATTTATTTGAACACAAGATCAACTAGAAGACATATTTAAAAACATTTAACTTATGTTAGATTTGAATACATTAAATAATCTTCGAATGAAAACCATAAGGTAATTATAAATATTAACTTATTGTTTAAACAATCTTCTAACTCTATGATACTCTTTTCATAGGGGGTGTAACTTTTTACTCCTTTATATTTGAATTTTCATATTTTTTTCAGAACCTAATTATGTTTCTCTTTCATTCCCTAATAAAACTATTCAGAACCTATGTTTTATAAGAGAAACAATATCGACCATGAAAATATTTTCTAGGTAATCTGAAAGGTAAATTTCATAACATAATATATATTAATTACATATATGTTTGTTGAATTTCAAAATTTATTTTTATATAACCATAATCGGATTCACTTTCTTTAATTCTAATTTATCAATTGAATATATAAATGATCATAACCCATAAAAACTGTCATGATAATTCATCTTAACTGTCATATCATATTACTCTAATTTAAACCATCAGATTGAACATTGAATCTGAATCGTCACTGCAAATACTATATAAAGGACCCTTCTATTCATGTCCCAAAACAATTCATTGAGTTTTTTTTCACCAATGCTCTTCCCTTATTCAAGTATGTCATTTAAATTTTTACGTACACATTGAAATCTAAATGTTTCTTGAAATTTTTTCTCAGACACTAGTCTAGTCACAGTAAAGCAGTGAACCCAAGGACATGTTTATGTTTTGTTAATGGTTAGAAGATCATAATTTCTTCACTAACAATGATTATTTAATTTCAATTATCATCAAGTTAAATGGAATGGAAAGATAATTTTTTATGTAAAATAATTAGGACCCATTATATGCTGATCTTTTGTAGAATTTTATGATTCCATTCATTTTTATAAGCATAATAGAAAAGAAATGTTCATGTTCAGCATTTATGGAAAATACTACTCATTATCATTCAATAAAGTATCAAGAATTTTTTAAATACCTTATGATGGAGAGGCCATCCTTTTCTTTCATATATTTATAGATAAGGAAGGATCATTTAAAAAAGATAAGGATATAGAGTTTCTTAGCCTTAAGGAAGTGAAGAATACATAGATATCTTATCTTTATGCTAATCATATATTAGATGTTTTATTGATGCAGGGATTATTAATAATGAGAAAGGGTGACAAGGATTCTCTGAAGATATGTGATATCTTTTTGTTTCATTTTCTTTTGAATCTGTGGAAGATAAATTTCGATAAGTATATTCTTTTGAAAGTCATGATAATTAAAAATGGAAAAATCAAATCTCATATTTTGATGTATCATGTGAAATTATCGATGATATTATTATTATTATTATACTCCTTAAAATTTCTCTTCATATTAGAGGCAATGAACATAAATATTATGTATCTTAGTAATGATTCATTGCGATGAATAAAGGTTACATTCAGTGTGGATACTAATGAATTCTTTGATCATCCTAATATAGATGATCAATCTATGAAAGGTGAATTTGGAGTGACTTCAAAATATAAAACCAAGAAAAGAAATGTAAAAGAAATAGAACCTCAGTTACCCAGATAGATCCTTGAATCTAAATCAAAACCCCTTAAAAAGAGGCAAAAGACATTCTCTGATGAAGTATAAGCATAATAGAGAGATAAAAAGATGAATAAGAATAGGGAGATGAAGTTTTTGGAATTGACCTAGCTGAGGATAAGGCCATAAAGGAAATTCATGCAGAAAATATCAAGAATGAAGCTGAAGAGAAGAAACTAATTGAAAAATATTCATATTCTCATGTTTTTTAGTCATTTTTAAAAGATGTTGAGAATGCAATGGAAATAATATAGGTACTAGAAGACATATTGAAGGATTCTTCACATAAGGAACAATTTATTGAAAAAGAAGAAATCCATGAAGAATAAGGAGATAAAGAGGAGGATAGTGATGATGTAATATGAATGGTGGATAAATATAAAGAGAATGGGAGACCCTCTAAAAAACATTCAATAAGTACCACAAATGAATCGTCAACCAAACTAGATTTAGAAGAGTAGAATGTAATTTATATAAATCAGGATGTTAAAAAAATACATTCCAATGAAGAAAGCAAATATAATGATAATATTTTTCATAATAAAGGAGATAAATTTAATATTGGAGAACAAGAACATGAGGTGGAAAATGTTGTTGAATTTTTTTTAAAGTAAATATAGTCATTCTTGATACTCCTAAAAAAGATTTAGCTGGAACTTCTAAGTCAATGAATATTGATGAATCCAATGAGACTCTTCTAGGAATAATTTCCTCAGATTTTGAATCGTTCTAGTCCATGGTTCATGATTTTTTTTAATTGCCTTTTTAAAAGCAGTTAGATTGAAATATGATTTTTGCTAATATTTTATCAAGGTTCCAACTGATTAAAAAATAAATTAATTTAAAAATTTAATCTATAAATCATTTTATGGAGATGCTTATAAATCTAGAAGCTAACATAAAAGCATTAATGATCAATTATGTTGCTCAATGAAATTATTTCAAGAAGAAAACAAGCTGGTCCAAGTCTATTATTCATTATCATAAAATAGTATATGATTACAAGGATTTAGATAAATATTATTTTAATAATGCCGAATAAAGGATCAAGAGTTTTTTAGAGATGTTGAATCAAGAAAATTATGCCCGGATCCAAGAAGAAATAGATCTTAATGGGAAACTCAATTCCATTTCTCTTATCCTAAATAAAGAAATCAAAACGAAAAAATATTTGGTTTTGAAAGAAAAATTCCATGAAGATGTGATCAAGGAATAAGAAGAAAGGATTCAGACCCTTGAAAAGTGGAACCATGATCATGAAGACTTACTTAAGATGTACCAAGATGAGCATAAAGAGTTAAATAAGGTAAAATAATTTTTTTAAATTATTTTAGAGAAGAAAATGGATGAATTGTTTTCATAAAAAATATCATTTGTTGTACCAAATTTTTTTATTCATACATAAGGAAACTTCCTTACAACAGTTTGTATCATATTCATATTTCATAACTCTTCATGTACAATAATATACCCCATCATTATTTTTTTGAAAATTAAAAATTGGTAGAAATTATTATTTAAATAAAATATCATATTTAGCGGGAGATTATCCAATGAATACATTTCATATAAAAGGGTGAATTTAACTTAAAAAATATCCATATAATAAGGGCTCTTATTTCAAACCAACTTCTTAATAAAATGGATATGATCCTTAAGGTGATATAACCTATGGTGGAGTTATTCATATTCGCAATTAGTCTAACATATAAGGGATAAAAGTTATTATTTCAAATATTCCAAACATAATATTCTTTTTAAAAAAACTGGTTTCTACTTTCCAAAAAGGGGGATATTTTTATGTGAATAAGTTTTGTATGACTTTTCCATTGTTTATGTTATAAAAATCACTAACACTTTTTCCTTAAAGATTATATTCATTGTCTAAGGAAATTTATTTTCTTTAACCTTTACCGTGTTTTTGAATTATATTCTTAATGTACTTTATCTAAGATTAATGAAATTTTATTAAGGAAAAATTCCCTGAAGATTAATTGGATCCTAAACTTAATATTTGAACTATATTGTGATTTAGAAGCTGATTCTCACTATTTGGTAAGTATGATTCTGTCTATTTTTTTACTATACTTTCCTTGAAATCAAGACTCTGATTTCATCAAAATATATAATCCAATTACATTGAAATCTAGACTCCGATATCAACAAAATGATGACTCTGATTTAATTAAAATCTATAATATGATTTCATCTAAATCTATAATATGATATTATCTAAATATTGAATATTATTTCATTGAAATTTATATTCTGATTTCATTAATTTTTATACTCTGATTACCTAGAAATTCAGAATCATTTTCCTTATATATTCAGAATTCATTTCTATATAAATGCATACTCTGATTTCATATAATCCATAGAATATGATTATTCATATATGTTAATGTTATATTTTATCCTTAACATATTGTTCGTATTTTATTGAATCCTATTATACTTACGCTTGATAAAGTTTTTCTTACAAATTATTGTTTCATACACATGATAATGTTTCTCATGTTTCTTACATGAAATGATTTCCTACAACTAGTTTTTAACAAACCGTAAGCTAAGTGAAACCTATTTGGGTCCCTCTGAAATATAAGGAAAAATATGACAGTTAGTGGAGGAAGTTGACTGTTGGAATCCATGCTTATAAATACCCATCCATTAAAATGAGATATGTGCTCAAATATAGTGAGATAAATTTTTCTACTAATGTTCTCGTAGAGAGATATTTAACACTGGAATGAAGTGATACTATGTGATAGCTCTCCTCAAAATTCTTCGGAAAATGTTGTGAACAACTTGTTCATGATGATACCATCTTGTTCAACTTGCCTAGTGAGAATCCTATTTTTGTTGTCATCAGTCGAGGGCTTCTGAGGAAAAATAGATAGAGGTGTTGATCACCTTATATATCAAGGGGTTATGGGGATATCAAGATATATTCTAATATTTGTATCGATGACTTAACCTATTATGGGTAAGATAGAATTTATTGAATTTATAAATCAAGGGTCCTTTATCCAAGGATGATGGATACCCATCTCTTTGGGGAAAAATATTACTTATAGTTGTCTAGTTTTGTTCAATGTTTCATTTCCACTACATTTTATCAATGTCAGGATGTGTAAATTTCTAAAACTATATTATACTTGTATAATATGGTATAAACAACATTCTATAAGATTTAATATAAAATCTATACATAAGTTAAAATTTATTATTTTTCACTATCAGATCCATCTTATCGGATCATAAGCAAATTAGTTTATTTATTGAGAACTAAAGTGGGTTTTTAATCCATCCTTTTTAACTTTGTTAAACATAGATTTTCTCAATGATAAAAATGAATGTTTTTTAACAAAAAATTCACCAACTCTTATAATTGAGAAATATATTTCTTTATTTTTATAATATATTTCCCAAATAGATTCGTCAAATTTGTCGTTGTAAATAAATGTTTATCTAGTTAAGTTATATTTTTTCATATAATTTTATCCATATTAACCATAATATTCATTTGTTGTTCTTGATAAGAATTATAATGATATAGTGGTATGACATATGAGTTTAGAAGTAGAGAAGGATTGGTTATGTAATTTATCACGAGATATATAGGGAACACATCATGAACTTGAGTGAGTTTTAGTGGAATATCCAATCAATAAACTATCATATTGATATGATCAAGAATTAAAAAAATTTACGCAAAATTTGAAATTTCACTTCCAAAATATAAGGTGGATATTTTTAAATTATTTTTTGGGAAACACACATCACAAAAGAGGGTCAATAAAACATTCTCTTAAAAGACGGAATCTAAAAATGGAATATCGTCACATAACTAGTATTCCAATTTGTTGAATCTTAGGTTAATTTGAAAATATGGACTTGGAAGAGAATTCTAACGATCATGTTCTGATGGAAAATGATAAACCACTTGGTCCTTAGGAGGTTAATGACCACAAAACCATAGACCTAATAGGTTTGGAAAAGGACATTGACATCATCAAATACGATTATAATAAGATAATATTTTACTTCAAAATCATTTCAGAAGATATACTGACTATATTTCATATCATAGGTACAATATCATTATTTTATTATTCCTTGATCAAATTATGCATCATTTGTTACTCCAATAAACTGAGTTGAAACTATAATACCTTATTAAATATTGGATCATAAGATACATAATGGGTGACAATTCATACTTTCTATATCATGTTATCATCATAACAATTAAGTAAACGCAGGTAATCCGATACACACAATTATTAATATTGTTATGTAATAAATTAATTTCTAAAACCTCATCCAAATATTAATGTAAAGAAAATTATAATTTGATACCCTTATGAACCATTCAAATTTAGAGAAAACATTTGAATGTTGGACAATAAATTTTCAAATTCAACTTATTAGTAATCCCCAAACAACATAATGTAGATCTTAATAGCTTCAAAACAAATATGTGAATAAATTATCATGAATTAATCTGAAACATGGTTATAACCAAAATAACCATAAAGACATAATGTAAAAATGAAATCATTAAAAAATAAATTTTATCCTCATACCATAAATCCAAAATATATATAAACACATTCTATAGTCTACCTTGTCATCATATCACTAATTTGTTCAATGTTCATCAATTTTATCCCATTTAATTTATCACAGTAAAAAATCTCTTCGTATAATTACTATCATAACATCATTAACATATTAAGGATTATACTTACCTTAATCATGTGTTTAAAAAAAATAAAACCTTATTATTAAATCCCTTTCCAGGTTCATCATCATCATTTATATATTCCCTTTAAAATCCCGAATAAAAAACTAATTTTAAAAATAATAGATAAAAAACTAACCAACTCATTATTTTCAATTATAGTTCTATTACTCTTTGGAATTTCATTTTTTATAACACTGATTATAGATGGTTAATTATAGAATCAATCAGCTCTCATCATTAGTGCTATGTTGTTACAAATTCCTCTCAGTTGAATAAGAACATTTTTAGCTGATGTTAGTGAGATTATCCATGTGATTTGGTATGATAGTAATGACTATCTTCATCGTAATAACTCATTCAGTTTAAATTCATTTCTTGGGAGGATCCACACTACTATTTGTGATGCTGCTTCGATCCAACAATGACTCTGTGACAACTCAGTTACATATTTCCTCATTTTGTGGAACCTTCTGGTTAATGAAATATATTTTCATCCTAAACCAACCTTCATTGTTTTTTTGAAACAACTTATCACAAGCTGTATTAATGTTAATGTTGATGTAGCCTCCAAATGTATCTAAGGACCCTCGGATTGCATAGAAATTTACATGATCCTCCTTGGAAAACATTAGTTAATTCTATTGATAATGTATCTTTTCATCATCATTAGAGGAAGAAATGTTGAGTGTTATCCCTGAAAAACAACTTCATAGGGAAAAATGGTTGTAATGATATCTGGAATAAAATAGATTAAACCAAATATATTTTATGCTCTTTGGAATGGCATAATGCATCTTTTGTGGACAATCACAACATAATGGATGAATAATTTTCACTCACTCGGTTATATTAACTATATTGTCACACATTCCATTCATTAAAAGTACATGGTTGTGGATGAGATTTCCATCATGGGGTTCAACCTTGACATCACTTGGTCAGATGAACTCCCTTAATATTTGATTCCCAGTTATGAAAAATATTTAAATAAATCCAATCATAAAAATATTTGTAACTTTTAAGTTAATTAATAAAATTTCCTTGTTATTTTGACCGAGGCACCAATCGTTACAAAAAAAATTATTCTAAACAATATGTATATATTTTATGATTTATATAAAATAATATTATAGTTCCAGTACATATATACTCCATTAAAGTCACTTCATTATCAAAAAATTAACAATTATTATACATATTATATTTTAAAACTTATTTTTTTCCACATTTAATAAGTAGACTCAATATAACCATTACTCATAACACCTTTCTCATCTTCATCAAAAAATATTCACCAAGGTTGTAAATTGGGATTGTTTCCTTATATTACACATTTATTGAATTCATTTATAGATAATACCTCTTGGAAAAGAATATTTTCATCCATTCCTTTGTAGTTACTTTCTTAGTTTCCTTATTTTCTATAGTCAAAACATAATAATATTCTTATAAGGAATCATATTGGTTGTTTCTTTCCACATTCTCAACATATAATTAACTGCATCTTTATTCCTCCATGGTCTCCACTACCTAAACTCTTAGTGAAATATTCTCTTCCCTTATTGGGCATTTCTGAGAGTTTATGAAGTTACTTGTTGTTTATAATTTTCCCTGAAAATTGATTTGGCATAATCACAACATCCCTAAGTCCATTCATTATACTTTTTGATTTCTCAACATCATATTATGGATCATATTCAATGTTAAACTAGTTCCTTCTGTTTCCCACCAATAACTAAAACATGAAAGTATTGTGTGAAAAAACATATCATAGTGAAAAACACATAATCAAGGTAAATCACTTATAAAAGTTAAATCTATGACAACTTGGTTTAATAGTATGTTATTCATGATCATCACAAAAACTCTAGGATTATAACCTGGAGTTAATGATAGGTCTACGGAAAATGTGTTATCATAATAGTTTCAAAGCTTTCTTATACCTAACATTAATAAAAAATATAACCATCCACTCTTTCCAAAAATTGATATTACATCGAAATAGATGCATATTTATTGTATAACATAACAGAACTACACTATAATCTTATGGGTATATTGTATTTGGAATCATGAACAAAATAAAATGGTTCACCAAACATTTACATTTTCTCACACTTATTAATTCACACCTAGAAATTTTTTGTACATGTCATACATAACACTTTCCTTCACATCCTAGGGAAAATAAACATATAAAATGGGAGACCTAAACTTCACTGTTTGGGTAGAAAAGGGACATATAAATATTAATATAATCATAATAGAAAAATATCATGAACATAAACATTGAAAATTATACCATACATATCAATGATAATAATATTGATTCATGTAATAAATCATATAAGTATGTAAGACATTAATAATAAATGAAAATGAGCCATGAGGGAACGATGATGGAAGAAGACCTGAAATGTGGAATACAAATAATCATATACCTTTGAAATATGTATAAATATAAACTTCTTCACTCATTTAGTTATGGACATGAAATATATATCTTTCATAATCGTGTGGACATGAAACCACGTCTATGCATAATCTTATGGAAATGAGAACTCTGTCAACACATAGATTTGTGAATATGAAATCAAGTTCGACCATAACACATTTACTTCATGAGTTATAAATATTTAATTGATGATTTTGAGTAATATATAGGTCCCCACCACCATATAATGAGATCCATGCATATTCTTTTAATAAAAAATTAATCATTCCTCAAATAAGAACCCATGAAAACAAATGGGTATCATAAAAATTTCATCATAGCACAACCCAAGGAAAACAAATTTGTTTCATAAAAATCATTACATCATAATCATAAACCAACCATAAAAATAATTATGATATCAACCTTGAATAATATTTCTAAAAAATAGTAAGTAACATCAAATAATATTATCTTAGATGAAATATAATATTTAAATATCACTTGAAATAATTATTGAAAAAATATATAAAATTTTCCTATTTAAAAATAATTTATTTTTAAGGAGACTCCCAATTATAAAGGAAAAAATATTCTTTGAAAAAAACCACGAACAAATCAAATGAAAATATGAAATCAATGAGTCATCATTATTGTGGTAAAATACACTCATTACATAAATGTGAAAAAAATTCCTTCCGTATGTTTTTCAAAAAATTCAAAAAAAACCACATTTAGAAAATGAAAATATAATCCTTTCGAATAGTTTTTTAAAAACATAAAACATGATTAAAAATAAAAATAAAAAATCATAGTTTAATAGTAAATAAATGTAAGATGATATAGAAATCATGGGCATGGAATGAATATATAGTTTTATGGGAAATTTTAAACTGATAATTTTTTTAATGAATGTCTCTTAAAAATTCGACATCATTTATGTGTGAATTAATAAAATTATTATATTTTTTGTGTCATAGGTAAATAGAAATTAATCAATATAAATAAAAAAATGTAATAAAAATTTATTTCACACAAAATCAATGAAGTATATGTTTAACCCAATGAATTAAAATTTTGTTATAAAGTCCCTTAATATATTGTAATCAGTCGATTCATATTCCACAAAAAAATTATTAATTATCAAATGATACATTAAATACCAAGAGGATAATGAAAATAATGATATGATATATCAATGGTTAGTAAATATAAACCACACACAAAAATTAGTGGCGTATTAGGCATAAATATCACTAATGTAAAAGCATGACGAGAATCCATTTCCATATTCTTATGTTTAGTTTTTCTTCCATTAACCTCAAATATAATGGTTTCATGAATTTTATTAATTCAGTATAGATAAATAATAATTTTTATAAACCTTTTTATGGTAATGTCATAATATATCTCAACCCATTCATTATTAATATTTCATTATTTTCATTGTTTTGGGTGCATTCATTCATGGTTTCATGGATAGTTTATTTTTTATATAATTATGTATTTTAATGTCAAATGATAAAAAACCCCAAAAGTGAGATGAAATGGTCTCCATAAACTCCCATAAGTTTAAATTGTCCCATATATCATATTTATTTCTAACATGATTATTATTTATTTTATAAAATGTTAATGATAAATGTTTACTTAATTTTTGGTGGTCTTTCCAACCATAATGAAATGGTTTCATTTTATTTTTTATTATTTATAAATAATTGTTCCAGAACACAAAATAGGTTATAATATATCTTTTATGATCTGATTTATCCATGATAAATTTTTTATCACCAGCCTTGAAGGTGGTAATGAAAAATATAAAATCATTTTTCACAGAGATAGTTTACTAAAAAATTTGGACATTGATTTCGTTTCATTGAACAAGGGGAGGTAATAAAGGGGTTGGATATAAGTAATTTCATTAGAAAGTTAAAATCATAGTATTTAGTATATTTAAATGTTTTTATTACTTGATCTATTATATAGGTGATAGTATGGTAGAAGAATAATAGAAAATAGGATGGGAGTCTTGAAATAATTACCTCTGGAATATCACATCCTCGAAGGATCACATAAATACCATTGAATTGGGATTTTGGTGAGACCGACATAACATGGGAATAGGGTGAGTGGGTATTATTTTTTACCAATATGACAGGATATTCAAGGCTTGTTAGGATAATTGAGGTGGTGAGGAGTGGTATTTAAACTTGGTGAGTGGTGTTTTTACATGGTTAAATATTGATTATTTTAAATTTAAATCTGACCACATCTGGGTGGAATGTAATTGAATGAATTATATCGGTAACTAATTATTTAGATTCTGGTTATTTTCTAGAAACAAATCAAACACCTATATTAATTTTTATTTATATTTTATTTCCAGCTTTTTCCTTTTCACATTAACCCATTTTATTAGTTTACCTATTCTATGGTAATTGATTTTTAGAATGGTAAATTTAATTTTGCTTAAAAAATAACATAAAATTACAAAATATTTTAGATATTATGATTAAAAATATGGAATCTAGTTTACCCAAATCAATTCACATAGTTTTAATTATTATATTTAATATAAAACCCACAGACTTGACAAAAAAACGTGTTTTTAAGAAGTATATTATTATGGAAATGATTATTTTATATTATCTATAAGAGTAATAATTATAATATTTTGAAATTAAATTATTATTTATTGATATAAAATCTATAAATTTACAAGAAACAATTCTTCATTAGGTTTCATGATCCTTCCCCCAGGGTCTGTTTCGTGACTACCCCATGCCCGCCTTTCATAGGCCAGGGGCTGGTGACTAGCACCAAAGGCGTATTACCCTAAAACTAGGAAGGCATTGCCTTTATAACCTCTGAACACACACAAAAAGATATGAATATGAGTAAACTATATAACCAAAAGAGTACTGAATGTAAAAGGTTCTGGAATACAAGACTAACAATAAAGGTACAAGTACAACTAAAAACAATAAAAATAATGATAAAGAAAGAAAATAATCTACTTGGTAGTCCTATGGGATTCCTAATAGAATGGTACGTACAGATAACCATTGCAATACTCTGTGTCCATCTGTTTCCTCCACGTACTGACACACTGTATGGTCCACCTTCGAGCACCATCCAGTCCTGGTTCTATTTTCCTCAATCAGTGATGTTCGTCATCTTCAACCAACACAACAAGGTGCTGGCATAACTATTATAGGGGTGAGTATAATGATACTCAGTAGGGACCATGATACCCTTGAGGTATCACAAAATCCACCAAGGATAAACAAAAAATTATGAAATCAATAGATAAACATACTTAGGTATATTCCAATAAATATAACTATGTTGTCAAGTGATCCATCTAAATCTTGAGAAGAACACCAAAGTACTGACTCAGCTCAACCAAGATTTTATTCACATTATAAAAACCCCGTCTGCTGGAGAACTCCTTCTCAATCGAGTACAGTAGGCCTGTCACGACACCAGGCATGCTTCCCTCTTAACTTGGACTTCTGTGGCACACCTCATATCATGTAATGCGTGTCTTCCACATCACATAGAGGCGCTCCCCACCATGGATCTTCCACGTCACCAAGAGTGATCCCCCTCATAGCCTGCTAAGGTACTCATACTGTCGAGTACTGTGGGTCTTCTGCGACACAAAGGCACTCACCACTATGGGTCTGATGTGATACGAAGGCGCTCCCCATTGGGATAGTAGAGTCACTCTGAGTCAAAACGGACAGATGTCGTTAGGTCTCAACTTTCTACTAGGTCTCGAAAACTCATGTGGTGTACATTCAAAGGTATCTTCTCTCTCAAAGGTTTCTATTTCCTATGATGGTTTGTCAAATACACGTTTGGTGCCAAAGATATGGAAAAATGAAAGTGAAGGGCTGTACTGCGCCCGGGTCCAGTCTGACCCACTCATACCAACTCGGCCTGACCCAGCCTAGTCCAACCAGGTTCGAGTCGACCCAGCCTAACCTGTTGGGTCTGGCCCGGCCCGTTGGGCGGTCCAACAAATTTAGTTCAGCATAGCCCGTTGGGCCCAGCCCAACAGGCCGCGAGGGGACGGGGAGAGCCGAGTGGGAGTGGACCATCTTCAGGTTGATGTGAGGGTGTTTTGGCCAAAAGGGCACCGCATGGGTGTCTCGGGCAGGACGACACCATGAGGGAGGCTCAGACCTGGGCTTGGGGCTGGTTTGGCTTGGAGGGAACCGCGAGGCTGGTTCGGCCGGGAGGGCGTCGCAAGGACAGTTAGGCCGGGAGGATGGAGAGAGGGCATGGTGGCTCAAGAGACCGGAGGGAGGAATGAGACGGGGTGGCTCTGAGGGTACCACAAGTCCATTTTGGCTGGCGGGTGGCGTGGCTGACCGGCGGCGCGGCTGGCGGGTGGCACGACCGGGGATGCGCGGCCGGAAGGCGGCCTGGCCGAGGTGTCGCGAACAATGGGGTCGTGGCTGGGGCGGCACGACCGGTGGGTGGTGAGGCTGGTGAGCGGCGCAGCCGGTGGACGACACGACCGGGGAGGCACGAATGATGAAAGCCGCGGCCGGTTCGGCCATATGGCCAGAGCGCCGCGGGGGCAGCGCGGGTCGCGGTGACTGCAGGCGGTGACACAGTTGCCTTCGTCGCCTTCATCATCACATCACCTTCCTCCATTCTAAAAAACAGCACAAAGAAGAATGGTGGAGGGAGTCGTGCCATGTTAGTTTGGCCATCACCCTCCACGTTTAGAGTGGTAGAAAGTGGTCTTCAAGAAAATAAACAAATAACGAGCATGGAAGACTGTTTTAAAACAGAAATTCCAATAATCCCTTGATATTTTCTATTCTCAACCCCACAAAGGAAAAATAAGGGAGAATATGAGAAGTGATTCTTCCTCCAATGGTCTGAAGGCATTCATTTTTTTATTTATGATAATCCACCTTTCAAGGGGTGAGGTGGAACCCTTACAAGGATCGTAGGCATAAGTATTACATGGACCATAGTCCATAGAGGAATTCATTTCCCGTAGGCTTCAAACATTACATAAAACCCAGACTAACTACTTGAAACTTCTTCTCCCTAGAATCGTCATCATGAAATCATCTCTCCACCTTCACATGGATGTTCAGCTAGGAATTCTCGTGCATTCATAGGCTTTTCCCAATGTCAGGTTCCATACCCTCCCATTCTTTCAATCTGTTTAGCTTCTTCTGTGGTGAATGCTCATTTCTCGTCCTCCTTGTAGAGCTTGTTCCTTATAGGTTTTCTGGTTTTCATCTTCACTTAAAGAATAAACCCCTACAAATTCCCACAACAATTTATTCCCAACACGCAAGGAAAATATCTACAGATCAACTTGATAATAATTTGATCTACGATCATTGTTTTTATACGTAGTGAATCAAGGGAATAAAATCAAAACTAATTAAAATCCCTACTTGTTCGATGTTGATTGACATTGGAACAAGAAGGTGGACGTCGATTCATTGTAAACGAACATGTCCTACGTCGAAGGAAGGTCTGAGGAAGAAGGTCGAATTCGTCGATGTTATTCATGGAGGGAGATTTCTTCGTTTGAGATGTTTTATCCCAAGAGATCCTCCTCTCCCCAATTCCACCAAATAAAATAAATAGCAAATAATAAAAAGTGTTTCCCCAATTTAATCACAGGCACAAATAAAATTGGATTAATTTAAATTGGATCAATTAAGTAGTATATTGGAAATATTAATGGTATGTACGTTGGCACAATTGAGGTGAAGGAGGTCAAGAGTCTCTCTCTCATTAATTGTAGGAGTTGAGGGTTTCTCCCATTTAAAGGGGGGTTTTATCTAGGGTGGTCCCCACAACTATAACCTCTCATGGGAGGTTTTGGTCCGGGTGGTCACCGACACCTTAACCTCTCCAGGGAGGTTAAGGTCTGCTGGTCCCCACTTCAGACATCAACGTGGAGGTTTATTTCTGATGGACCCCACCTGATATATCAACATTGAAGTTCAAAATAAATAAAATGAAGTTTATTTTATTTTATTATTTCCAAAAAAACGAAAAACTATATTTCTCTTTCGACCATATGTCTTCGAGGTGAATGTCTCCTTAAGAGATTACCGACATAGCGAGTTCAACGGTGTCCTCAGATTTAAATTCTTAGCACCAGTTCAAAAGTTAGTAAAACCCACTCACACGTTTACAAAATTTACCAGAACAAAAGTTAATAAATTCATTCCGGGCACTCCGGGCCTCAGAATCACGTGCTGTCAATTTTCACGGACTCGTAAAATTTCCATTTATTTTAAAAACATTAATGGAAATTTTGGGTCTTTAAATTCTCCCCACCTCAGGGCTCCACATCCTCGTAATACACAACTCAATCTAGGTAAACAAGTGGGGGTATTGAGAATGAATCTAAGCCTCTCGCTCCCATGTGCTCTCCTAGTGGTTCCCGTGCTGCCAGTGAATGTGCACCCTTGGTATCAATGGCCCATGAGGGAACCGCTCTTGATGATCACCAATCTATGCTGGAACCTCCAAAAGAGTCTCCACATCATCGACGTCTAGCTCTCCATGGTCGATAATGTGATATGGGTCATGCACGTATCTCCCCAGTTGGGATACATGGAAGACGTCGTGCACCCGGTGCAACTGAGGTGGAAGAGCTAAGTGGTAATCCACCACACCAACTCTACCGAGGACCTGAAATAATCCAGTGAATCTCAGAGATAACTTGTATGCTTGGCCAAATCTATGAAAAACTCATCTAGGTGAGACCCGTTAAAAGACATGGTCGCCATCCTCGAACTCCAAGGGTCTCTGTCTCCTATCAGCATATGAATTCTGCCTGCTCTATGTAGTCTTCATCTGCTCTGGGATGTCCTGCAACTTCTATAGGGTTGACTGAATCATCTCTGGTCCCACGAGTGATGACTCCCTCATTTCAATCTAGCAAAAATGTGATCTTCCAGGTCGCTCGTACAACACCTCGAAAGGTGCCATCCTAATGGCGGATTGATAGCTTTTGTTTTATGCAAACTCCACCAAAGGTACGTGATCCTCCCAGCTGTGACCGATGTCGAGGACACAAGAACTGATCATTTCCTTGAGGGTATGAATGGTCCACTCAGTATGGCCATCCTTTTGAGGATGTAATGTGGTTCTCAAACAAAGACGCGTCCCAAAAGCCTCCTACAACCCCTTTTATAGCCTAGACTTAAAACATGCTTCATGATGGGAGATAATCGTCGATGGTACTCCATGTAATCGCACAATCTCCTACACATAGAGGCATCCCAATCTCTCTAATGAACAGTTCTATCTGATCGGTAGGAAGTTGGCCGACTTTGTGAGTCGATTGATGATCACCGAGATAGAGTCATGATCCCTTGATGTATGTGCATGTCATGTCATAACGTCCATGGATATCACATCCCACTTCCACTGTGGGACCTCCAAAGGCTGAACCAATCCCACTGGTACCTGATGCTCCACAATCATTTGCTGACAAGTGAGATATCAAGAGACAAACTCTGCAACTGATTTCTTCATTCCCAGCCACCAGTGTTGTTGTCAGAGCTCCCGTCACATATTCACCACTCAAGGATGTACCACTATAGAGGATGTGTGGAACTCCCTCAACACATACTCCAAAAGTGACGCTGGTACCATAGTACATCATCTGAAGAGGATGAGGTTCTCCCCACAATCAGAAAATCTATCAGGTGCCTTCCCTTTGGATATCAGATCATATCGAGCCTCATAGTCAGTGTCCCCACGTGCACGGGTGAGTATAATGATACTCTGTAGGGACCCCGAGACCCTCAAGGTATCACAAAATCCAACAAGGATTAACCAAAATGTATGAAATCAACAGAAAAAATTACTATGGTATATGCCGATACATATATATAAGTTATCAATTGATCCATATCTATCATGAAGAAAACACAAAAGTAATGACACAACTCTACCAGGATTTTATTCACATTATCAAAACCTCACCTGCTGGAGAACTTCTGCTCAATCTAGTACAGTGGGCCTACCGCGACACCAAACACAATTCCCATAATCCTTGGACTACTGAGGTACTCCTCCTGTCGAGTACTGTGGGTCTGCCATGTAACACCCCGAGCTTCCACGATACGCTTCTCTTTCAATAATGCGATAACATGCATTGTACGCAAGTTCGAGATTCTAACACACCACGACTAATAAAAATAGCCATTATGAATAGTAATACCCACCTTTTGAAATTATATATATTTTCTATTTCCAAATGGACTTCATTTTTGGATTCGGAATGTCGAAATTAGCCTATGTTGAATTTTTTGTAATTTTCTGAGAACATCCAAATTTTTATGAATAGTGAAAAATACTTAAAACAACTTTTTTAATCAAAATAATTTATAGTGATAAATTATACTATTGAGTGGTTTTAAATTATAATTAGAATATATTTTTACCATTTTATCCAATGGTGTTCATTAGAATTAATTTCACTTTGAAATTGGACATAAACAATTGTCAATCTTTTGATATATATTGTTTCTTAAAAACACGCTATTTGTTGTGACAACGAGAATTAATTATAAAATTAATTAATGAAACTTATATGTTTGGAATTTCATAAAATAGAAATAATTTTGGAATTCGGAATACCAATTATATCTTAGGGTAAAATTTTGGCATTGTTCTGAAAAACTTCAATTTTTGATGAATAGTGAAACCACTAAGTGGTAGTTAAATAACTGATTTTTCGTTTAAATGAAATATTACCACTTCTGTGATTTGATTTTCAAAAATCCGACATACATGGTTGTCATTAGGAAGTAAAATGTGGTTCAATGGGATTAAAATAATTTTTTGGTGAATAGTAACTTTTAAGTTTAATTAATCGCGATTAAAGGTAATTAGTGAAATTTAAGGTAAAAATGATAGTATAAAAATATGAAAATACCTTTACACATGTCCTACCCCTATTGGATGAGTCATGGACGACCAGGAAAATCCATGGGTCAACTTGGGGACCCCATGGAGCCACTTTGGTAGGAAAATGACATTAAAAACTTTTAATTTAATGTTAAAATAAAAATGTCACAAACATGAGTTCTTTTACTAAAACAATTTTTAAATGGGGTTATACATGTCATATTTTTTACTATAAATATTAATTAGAAATCTAAATAGATTTCTTACATCATGATATTTTTTTTATATTTTGTAGACATTAAAGACATTAAATTATTTTTGACACCATGATGATGCAGCGATTACCTCATTAATTAAGGATTTTAATAAAATGGAAGGATAATATAAAATCTAAGAATTAAACTTTTCCAAATCCTATTGTATGAGTATATTTAGAACCCTTGTCACCTTATCCTCGAATTATATAAGTGTGGGACCTTTAGAATCCGAAAATCATTATATAATAAAGTAACATTTCATTACTTTCCAAGAGTGCCCCTCCTCTCCACTTATAAAAGGCCCCCACCACTACCACCTAACTCACACTATAAGCCTTTTTGCTCGGCCAACCTCTACCCAAATACTCTCCCAACTTCCCTCCCTTACTCCTAGAAGCCTCACTTTGGGCAGAATGCTTCCCAAGGAAGCCTTTGGCTCAAATCAAAAGAGTTACCCGATTTTAAGGTAATGTCTTCTCTTATGTTATTTTGTATTATTTTGATTATCCAACCCCCTAAACTCTTTTTATTAATTTCTTTTGTAACAACACCAGTATCCTCAATATACTAGGATGTTTTTACAAGAATTATTCGAGCTACACTTACACACACACCTATATCTAATGGTTAAAGAACATACTGTTTCTGTGGATGGCGAATTTCTGCCTCACGAAACGATGATTGTTCAACACTCATATAACACCTTCAAAGGTGGCCATTAAGATGTCACTCTATTTATATATGATATATAATATGTTTATGTTTTACTTAAGGTTCTGTATTTTTCATTTATGTCATACCTTTCTTGTTTCCATTATTGGTAAACGCGATATTTTCATTTTAGGAAGTGTGGACTACCGCCCCCTCAAAGTGATTTGAATCGTTAATGCCATATGTGGGATGTATAAAGGATGGAGTAAATGATATTATATATGATATTATAATGGAATTATAATATACCTTTATATCATTATGATTTCATTAAATATGAAATAGAAATGAAAGTAGCGTTCATGCATACGTACGGCTTACCGTATCCATGAACAGTGCATTTCATTTCTTAACTCTAAACGTTATGGAATATTATAAATGCATGTATATAATGGATACATATGAGATATATGATATCTATATCATGAATATAATTCTTGATATAATGGATATTTCACCACATGAACAACTTGTAATTATAAGAAGTTTATTTTTGACTCAAGTAGCAAAGATCTACAAAACGACCGTTATTAACATAAATAAATACATTATGTTCATAACATGGTAAGAAGTTATATAAAAGGAATAAAAAACTTGAAAAAGGTTCTTAAGAAATTATAAATTAACTCTAGTTTATTATTTAGGAGGTTAAAGAACGGGCGGGTCAAGACAGGATGCAAGGTAAGGGAACTTCTTAACCCAATTTCCATTATTTGGGTTAATCTCCTACTTTCAAATTACACCATGATATTATTATGTCCTATCTTGTATTTGTACTTTATTTATGTGTAATTATAGTGAATACACATAATATATATATTTTATTTAAAAAAATGATCTTTGTATGGGACTTCATCTCAATCTCCTTTCATTGAGGCATATTTTATTTTATACACAACCTTCTTTTATATGGTGTAAAAACCCCTTTGACTTTTACGTTTATTCAAAAGGAATATTTTTATACAAAGCGTTTAATAAACGACAAAAGGGAATTTTTTTGTCGTACGTATGCGGCGACAATGACTTCTCCGCCGCCGTGACCATTATTTGAGTTTCGGCTTCCTCTACAAGCCATACCTTTTTTTAAAAAAGAAAAATAAATACCATGTTTTACTTTTCTTTTATTATGGTATTGAAAATGGTTTTGAAAGTGTTTTTATTATATCAATGTGTTGTATTTATATCTTGTGATTGAAATGTGGAAATGTTATGTTCCCTTTATGCATGTTTTATGTGATACGATTATGTTATGGTTTATCATATGTTTAAACCTGTTCATATGATGAATGCATTGGACTTAATAAGTGACTGGTGGAGCCCGCTATAGCTCCTCGATGCATCGGTAGGTCTCATGAGACAAACTGGTGTCTTGGAACGAGGCCTTGAAAAAATATTATTTGTAGTCTTGGCACGAGGCCTTGTCTACGTGTTTATGATAGGCTGGAATTATGTATTCCATCATTATGAAAGTGGTTATTGATATTTCATGTGATTATTCGACTAGTAGAATATCCACGTGAGTAAGTAAATGGCATTATTTAATTTTATTTTTGCCATATCATGCTGAATTTCAATTTTAAAAAGGCTTTTGTTTTAGTTATACATTGCCTTAAATGTTAATGTTTATTTATGAAAGATTCCGGAATATTGTTATCCTTACTGAGCATCTGAGCTCACCCCTTTCAATGTTTTAATATTTTCCAGGATGTGAAGAAGTATTTTATGAATGACCTGAAAGGATAGTCAGAAGAGGATATGAGTGTGGACTATGAAGACTTTGTTATTAGTTTTTCTCTTTATGATGTAATGTAACATTTATGAATGTATCTAGTGTTTCCAAGGATACTAAACCAATCGGTCTTTCGAGACATGATCTTTTGTGATCATGCCAATGTTACGAAGTAATGCACCGACTCTGGGTAGCTGGGGTCGGAGCATTACAGTTGGTATCAGAGGCAGTTTAGTACTAACCTTGGAAGCTAGATTTAGATAAACTATGATTAGAGCACATAGCCCAAAGATAGACTTTGAGGATTATTATAGAAGAACTTCCTAGGATTTTGGTATTATAGAGATTTTGTGAGTTTTTCGAGCAATACATCCCTGTCTAGATACAATCAGGTAGAGGTGGCTCTGGCATAGATGTACCTAGGGGTAAAACCCAAAAACACCGCTTTGATCTAGACTCGATTGGGAACTGGTGCACAATAACGGGCCTTGCTACACTCTTGGTTACGACACTCCCGGGGGATATGCTTAGGATAATTCTCGTTTTCTTTACAAACCACTATGAAGGGTTATGAGTATATACTTCTCAACTAAAACATTTTTATGATTATGGATTATATCCATAAACCGTTCAATTTACATTAAGTATTTTTCAAGTTTGGAATTATTCATTTCAATTCATAAACTAACCTAGTTTATGCCATTTTATAGAAATGGCGCCCAGTGGAAGGAATGTGAACTCCAGCAATACGTATGATCCAAAGCGTAAGAAGGATCATATCTTTCACAGTATTAAGCCAACATTTAGAAGGGAAATAATCTCCCATGTGTTCTCAACATATGAAGAAATAGTATCATGTGTTAATAAGATAAGTAATGAATTCTCTGAGTCTTATGGCTTTGAAGGGAAGAAAGAGAAGAAAAGGATGGAAGAGAGAATGATAGAAAAAGGGACGTGGGAAAAGAAGAATTTTCCAATATGTGAAAACTGTGGGAAGAAACACCTTGGAACTTTCCTGAATGGAATGGGAGTTTGTTATAAGTGTGGAGAAAAAGGACACCAAGTGCGTGACTGCAAGGGTAAGAAAAAGGTTTCAAATGTACAATGCTTCATCTGCAAGGAGTGGGGACACTACGCAAACCAATGTCCAAATCATCAGAGTATGCCCCAAATGATGTTATTGGATAATAATCAAGTTATGATACTACCACAGATAAGGAGTAATGATTAGAGTTCTTATGTTGTTATTAAACAATTTTGTCATTTGAGTGTTGTATCAATGATGTACTGGTTATAATAATTATGGAGTATATAAGGATTGTACTGCAATACTATTTCATCAAGGACTTGAGATTGTGTGGAACCAAGAAAAGTGACTCCATAGCAGGTTAAATTCTTGGAAAATATATGGTTGAGAGAAAGATAAACCATAATATGGTTCTGATACCGAGATAGTGATTTTGGAATAAGACATGATTGATTTGGATAAATTATATTGGATATTCTTACTTCCTTGAAACTGATTAATGATTTGTCTACATTTTTGGATAAAAGGACTATATCTAGTATTCTATAAGGAATAAGGGATCATGGCAATTTAGGATGTTGTAGTGTTTTAAAAGTATACATGATCAAGGTGTTCACATGTTGTTACACGAAAAAAGGGGATCTTCATTATGTTTACCTTCCTCATAAAATTTGGACTGTGAGTTGGACAGAAGTATTTTGGATAACTATAAAGGTTGGAATGGATTAAGTTGAACCTTGGATAGTAATGTTTAAGGTTAAAATATTTCTGAATATTATTTTTGGACTATTATAATAGTTTTAGAAAAAGGAAAACCTTTAGGTTGGGCGATAACCCGTCGCTTCGGACAAAGCTGCAGGAATCGAACCCACAACCATATTGCGATGGGACTTTATGACCTAACAATAGCATACTTGAAGTCCCTGGTTATTAAAAAATAGTTTTCGTAATCTAAATGGTATGTTTTAATATTTTGAACCTTGTACGATTAGGATAAATATAATATTTTTGAGTTCTATTATCTTTTTGAGTGAAAGATGAGTTTGTGGTAGAAATTAGTTGAAGGTTGAAACTCTACTTGTCAAGCATAAATATATATATATACCTATATCTTATTCTGTGAATAAATTAATTCTTAAACTTTAGTAAAAGGATATTAAAACAAAAAAATGTGTTATCCTAATACCTTATGTCTTGTTGAACTGATGATATTTTAAAACAACATAGATTGAAGGCTTTGAGGCCCTCAATTTGACACTTGTTTGTGATTGATGACCTCAATCACTCCCTACAAATATTTACGTTTTTACTCCAATTATATGTCTCTAATTTCCACCAATTTTCTCCTAATTGAGATCATAATTGGGTGGTGAATTTTTCATTTCCCTTTCCCTCTTATTAAGGATAAATTTTATTAACCTTATTTCCGATGTGGGTTTTTCACAAAGGTATTTTCTATTTTCAACCTTTTATTTTCAAAGAAAAATTTCAAATTTCTAGGACACAATTTATTGAAGGAGGGGATAATGTAACACCCCGATCTTCCACGATACGCTTCTCTTTCAATAATGCGATAGCTTGCATTGTACGCAAGTTCGAGATTTTAACACACCGCGACTAATCAAAATAGCCATTATGAATAGTAATACACACTTTTTGAAATTATATATATTTTATATTTCAAAATGGACTTCATTTTTGGATTCGGAATGTCAAAATTAGCCTATGTTGAATTTTTTGTAATTTTCTGAGAACTTCCAAATTTTTATGAATAATGAAAAATAATTAAAACAACTTTTTAAATAAAAATAATTTATATTGATAAATTACACTATTGAGTGGTTTTAAAGTATAATTAGAATATAATTTTACCATTTTATCCAATGGTGTTCATTATAATTAATTTCACTTTGAAATTGGACATAAACAATTGTCAATCTTTTGATATATATTGTTTCTTAAAAACACGCTATTTATTGTGACAGCGGGAATTAATTATAAAATTAATTAATGAAACTTATATGTTTGGAATTTCATAAAATATACATCATTTTTTAATTCGGAATATCAATTATAGCTTAGGGTGAAATTTTGGCATTGTTCTGAAAAACATCAATTTTTGATGAATAGTGAAACCACTAAGTTATAGTTAAATAACTGATTTTTCGTTTAAATGAAATATTACCACTTCTGTGATTTTATTTTCAAAAATACGACATACATGGTTGTCATTAGGAAGTAAAATGTGGTTCAATGGGATTAAAATAATTTTTTGGTGAATAGTAACTTTTAAGTTTAATTAATCGCGATTAAAGGTAATTAGTGAAATATAAGGTAAAAATGATATTATAAAAATATTAAAATACCTTTATACTTGTCCTAACCCTATTGGATGAGTCATGGCCAACCAAGAAAATCCATGGGTCAACTTGGGGACCCAATGGAGCCACTCGGATAGGAAAATGACTTTAAAAACTTTTTATTTAATGTTAAAATAAAAATGTCACAAACATGACTGCTTTTACAAAAACAATTTTTAAATGGGGTTATACATGTCATATTTTTTACTGTAAATATTCATTAGAAATCTAAAAATATTTCCTACATCTTGATATTTTTTTTATAATTTTTAGACATTAAATAAATTAAATTATTTATGACACCATGATGATGCAGCGATTACCTCATTAATTAACGATTTTAATAAAATGGAAGTATAATATAAAATCTAAGAATTAGACTTGTCCAAAGCCTATTGGATGAGTATATTTCGAACCCTTATCACCTTATCCTAGAATTATATAAGTGTGGGACCTTTAGAATCCGAAATTCATTATATAATAAAGTAACATTTCATTACTTTCCAAGAGTGGCCCTCCTCTCCACTTATAAAAGGCCCCCACCACTACCACCTTACTCACACTATCAAAGCCTTTTGTCTCGGACAAACTACACCCAAATACTCTCCCAACTTCCCTCCCTTACTCCTAGAATCCTCAATTTGGGCAGAATTCTTCCCAAGGAATCCTTTGGCTCAAATCAAAAGAGTTACCCGATTTTAAGGTAATGTATTCTTTTATGTTATTTTGTATTATTTTGCTTATCCAACCCCATAAACTCTTTTTATTCATTACTTTTGTAACAACACAAGTATCCTAAATATACTAGGATTTTGTTATGATAAGTATTCGAGCTAAACTTACACACACCTACATCTAATGGTTAAAGAACATACTGTTTCTGTGGATGGCGAATTTCTGCCTCACGAAACGATGATTGTTCAACACTCATATAACACATTCAATGGTGGACATTAAGATGTAAATCTATTTATATATGATATATAATATGTTTATGTTTTACTTAAGGTTCTGTATTTTTCATTTATGGCATACCTTTCTTGTTTCCATTATAGATAAACGCGATATTTTCATTTTAGGAAGTGCGGACTACCTCCCCCTCAAAGTGATTTGAATCGTTAATGCCATATGTGGGATGTATAAAGGATGGAGTAAATGATATTATATATGATATTATACTGGAATTATAATATACCTTTATATCATTATGATTTCATTAAATACGAAATAGAAATGAAATTAGCGTTCATGCGTACGTACGGCTTACCGTCTCCATGAACATTGCATTTCATTTCTTACCTCTAAACGTTATGGAATATTATAAATGCATGTATATATTGGATATATATGAGATATATGATATCTATATCATGAATATAATTCTGGATATAATTTATATTTCACCACATGAACAACATGTAATTATAAGAAGTTTATTTTTGACTCAGTAGCAAAGATCTACAAAACGACCGTTATTAACATAAATAAATACATAATGTTCATAACATGGTAATAAGTGATATAAAAGGAATAAAAAACTTGAAAAAGGTTCTTAAGAAATTGTAAATTAACTCTAGTTTATTATTAAGGAGGTTAAAGAACGGCCGGGTCAAGACAGGACGCAAGGTAAGGGAACTTCTTAACCCAATTTCCATTCTTTGGGTTAATCTCCTACTTTCAAATTACGTCATGATATTATTATGTCCAATCATGTATTTGTACTTTATTTATGTGTAATTATAGTGAATACACATAATAGATCTATTTTATTTTAAAAAAATGATCTTTGTATGTGACTTCGTCTCAATCTCCTTTCATTGAGGCATATTTTGTTTTATACACAACCTACTTTTATACGGTGTATAAACCCCTTTGACTTTTATGTTTATTCAAAAGGAATATTTTTATACGAAGCATTTAATAAACGAAAAAAGGGATTTTTTTGTCGTATGTATGCGGTGACAACGACTTCTGCGCCGCCGTGACCATTATTTGAGTTTCGGCTTCCTCTACAAGCTATACCTTTTTTAAAAAATAAAAATAAATACCATGTTTTACTTTTCTTTTATTATGGTATTGAAAATGGTTTTTAAAGTGTTTTTATTATATCAATGTGTTGTATTTATATCTTGTGATTGAAATGTGGAAATGTTATGTTTCCTTTATGCATGTTTTATGTGATACGATTATGTTATGGTTTATGATATGTTTAAACCTGTTCATATGAGGAATGCATTGGACTTAATAAGTGACTGGTGGAGCCCGCTATAGCTCCTCGATGCATCGGTGGGTCTCATGAGACAAACTAGTGTCTTGGCACGAGGACTTGACAAAATATTATTTGTAGTCTTGGCATGAGGACTTGGCTACGTGGTTATAATAGTCTGGAATTATGTATTCCATCATTATAAAAGTGGTAGTTGATATTTCATGTGATTATTCGAATAGTAGAATATCCATGTGAGTAAGTAAATGACATTATTTAATTTTATTTTTGCCATATCATGCTGAAGTTCAATTTTAAAAAGGCTTTTGTTTTAGTTATACATTTCCTTAAATGTTAATGTTTATTTATGAATGCTTCCGCAATATTGTTTTCCTTACTGAGCATCTGAGCTCACCCCTTTCAATGTTTTAATATTTTCCAGGATGAGAAGAAGTATTTTATGAATGAACTGAAGGGATAGTCAGAAGAGGATATGAGTGTGGACTATGAAGACTTTGTTATTATTTTTTCGCTTTATGATGTCATGTAACATTTATAAATGTATCTAGTGTTTCGAAGGCTACTAAACTAATTGGTCTTTCGAGACTTGATCTTTTGTGATCATGCCAATGTTAAGAAGTAATGCACCGACTCTGGGTAGTTGGGGTCGGGGCGTTACAGTTGGTATCAGAGGCATTTTACTACTAACCTTGGAAGCTAGATTTAGATAAACTCTGATTAGAGCACATAGCCCAAAGATAGACTTTGAGGATTAGTATAGAAGAACTTTCTAGAATTTTCGTATTATAGAGATTTTGTGAGTTTTCTGAGCAATACATCCCTGTCTGGATACGAGCAGGTAGAGGTGGCTCTGGCATAGATGTACCTAGGGGTAAAACCCAAAAACACCGCTTTGATCTAGACTCGAACGGGAACTGGTGCACGATAACGGGCCTTGCTACACTCTTGGTTATGACACTCCCGGGGGATATGCTTAGGATAATTCACGTTTTCTTTACAAACCACTATGAAGGGTTATGAGTATATACTTCCTCAAAGAATTTTTTTTTATGATTATGGATTATATCCATAAACCAGTCAATTTACATTAAGTATTTTACAAATTTGGAATTATTCATTACAATTCATAAACTAACCTAGTTTATTCAATTTTATAGAAATGGTGCCCAGTGGAAGGAATTTGAACTCCAGCAATACGTATGATCCAAAGTATAAGAAGGATCATATCTTTCATAGTATTAAGCCAACATTTAGAAGGGAAATAATCTCCCATGTGTTCTCAAAATATGAAGAAATAGTATCATGTGTTAATAAGATAAGTAAAGAATTCTCTGAGTCTTATGGATTTGAAGGGAAGAAAGAGAAGAAAAGGATGGAAGAGAGAATGATGGAAAAAGGGACGTGGGAAAAGAAGAATTTTCCAATATGTGATAACTGTGGGAAGAAACACCTTGGAACTTGCCTGAAGGGAATGGGAGTTTGTTATAAGTGTGGAGAAAAAGGAAACCAAGTGCGTGACTGTAAGGGTAAGAAAAAGGTTTCAAATGTATAATGCTTCATCTGCAAGGAGTGGGGACACTACGAAAACCAATGTCCAAATCATCAGAGTATGCCCCAAATGATGTTATTGGATAATAATCAAGTTATGATACTACCACAAATGAGGAGGAATGATTATAGTTCTTATGTTGTTATTAAATAATTTTGTCATTTGAGTGTTGTATCAATGATGTACTAGTTATAATAATTATGGAGTATATAAGGATTGTATTGCAGTACTATTTCATCAAGGACTTGAGATTTTGTGGAACCAAGAAAAGTGACTCCACAGCAGGTTACATTTTTGGAAAATATATGGTTGAGAGAAAGATAAACCATAATATGGTTCTGATACCGAGATAGTGATTTTGGAATAAGACATGATTGATTTGGATAAATTATATTGGATATTCTTAACTTCCTTGAAACTGATTAATGATTTGTATACATTTTTGGATAGAAGGAGTATATCTAGTATTCTATAATGAATAAAGGATTATGGTAATTCAGGATGTTGCAGTGTTTTAAAAGAATACACGATGAAGGTGTTCACATGTTGTTACACGAAAAAAAGGTGATATTCATTATGTTTACCTTCCTCATAAAATTTGGAATGTGAGTTGGACAGAAGTATTTTGGATAACTATAAAGGTTGGAATGGATTAAGTTGAACCTTGGATAGTATTGTTTAAGGTTAAAATATTTCTGAATATTATTTTTGGAATATTATATTAGTTTTAGAAAAAGGACAACCTTCAGGTTGGGTGATAACCCGTCGCTTCGGACAAAGCTGCAGGATTCGAACCCACAACCATATTGCGAAAGGCCTTTATGACCTACCACTAGCATAAATGAAGTCCCTGGTTATTAAAAAATAGTTTTCGTAATCTAAATGGTATGTGTTAATATTTTGAACCTTGTACGATTAGGATAAATATAATATTTTTGAGTTCTATTATCTTTTTGAGTGAAAGATGAGTTTTTGGTAGAAATTAGTTGAAGGTTGAAACTCTACATGTCAAGTATAAATATATATATATACCTATATCTTATTCTATGAATAAATTAATTCTTAAACTTTAGTAAAGGGATATTAAAACAATAAAATGTGTTATCCTAATACCTTATGTCTTGTTGAACTGATGATATTTTAAATCAACATAGATTGAAGGCTTTGAGGCCCTCAATTTGACACTTGTTTGTGATTGATGACCTCAATCACTCCCTACAAATATTTACGTTTTTACTCCAATTATATGTCTCTAATTTCCACCAATGTTCTCCTAATCGAGATCATAATTGGGTGGTGACTTTTTCATTTACCTTTCCCTCTTATTAAGGCTAAATTTTATTAACCTTATTTCCGATGTGGGTTTTCCACAAAGGTATTTTCTATTTTCAACCTTTTATTTTCAAAGAAAAATTTCAAATTACGAGGATGAAGTTTATTGAAGGAGGGGAGAATGTAACAACCTGAGCTCCCATGTTACGCTTCTCTTTCAATAATGCGATAGCTTGCATTGTACGCAAGTTCGAGATTATAACACACCGCGACTAATCAAAATAGCCATTATGAATAGTAATACCCACTTTTTGAAATTATATATATTTTATATTTCAAAATGGACTTCATTTTTGGATTCAGAATGTCGAAATTAGCCTATGTTGAATTTTTTGTAATTTTCTGAGAACTTCCAAATTTTTATGAATAGTGAAAAATACTTAAAACAAATTTTTTAATCAAAATAATTTATAGTGATAAATTATACTATTGAGTGGTTTTAAAGTATAATTGGAATATATTTTTACCATTTTATCCAATGGAGTTCATTAGAATTAATTTCACTTTGAAATTGGACATAAACAATTGTCAATCTTTTGATATATATTGTTTCTTAAAAACACGCTATTTGTTGTGACAACGGGAATTAATTATAAAATTAATTAATGCAAATTATATGTTTGTAATTTTATAAAATATACATCATTTTTGAATTTGGAATATCAATTATATCCTAGGGTGAAATTTTGGCGTTGTTCTGAAAAACTTCAATTTTTGATGAATAGTGAAACCACTAAGTTGTAGTTAAATAACTGATTTTTCGTTTAAATGAAATATTACCACTTCTGTGATTTGATTTTCAAAAATCCAACATACATGGTTGTCATTAGGGAGTAAAATGTGGTTCAATGGGATCAAAATAATTTTTTGGTGAATAGTAAATTTTAAGTTTAATTAATCACGATTAAAGGTAATTAGTGAAATTTAAGGTAAAAATGATATTATAAAAATATGAAAATACCTTTACACTTGTCCTAAACCTATCTGATGAGTCATGGACGACCAAGAAAATCCATGGGTCAACTTGGGGACCCCATGGAGCCACTTTTGTAGGAGAATGGCATTAAAAACTTTTTATTTAATGTTAAAATAAAAATGTCACAAACATGAGTTCTTTTATTAAAACAAATTTTAAATTGGGTTATACATGTCATATTTTTGACTATAAATATTCATTAGAAGTATAAAAATATTTCCTACATCATGATATATTTTTTATAATTTTTAGACATTAAATAAATTAAATTATTTATGACACCATGATGATGCAGCGATTACCTCATTAATTAACGATTTTAATAAAATGGAAGGATAATATAAAATCTAAGAATTACACTTGTCCAAAGACTATTGGATGAGTATATTTCGAACCCTTATCACCTTATCCTCGAATTATATAAGTGTGGGACCTTTAGAATCCAAAAATCATTATATAATAAAGTAACATTTCATTACTTTCCAAGAGTGCCCCTCCTCTCCACTTATAAAAGGCCCTCACCACTACCACCTTACTCACACTATCAAAGCCTTTTGGCTTGGCCAACCTCTGCCCAAATACTCTCACAACTTCCCTACCTTACTCCAAGAAGCCTCACTTTGGGCAGAATTCTTCCCAAGGAAGCCTTTGCCTCAAATCAAAAGAGTTACCCGATTTTAAGGTAATGTCTTCTCTTATGTTATTTTGTATTATTTTTCTTATCCAACCCCCAAAACTCTTTTTATTCATTTATTTTGTAACAAAACCAGTATCCTAAATATACTAGGATGTTGTTATGAGAATTATTCGAGCTACACTTATACACACCTACATCTAATGGTTAAAGAACATACTGTTTCTGTGGATGGCGAATTTCTGCCTCACGAAACGATGATTGTTCAACACTCATATAACACCTTCAAAGGTGGCCATTAAGATGTCAATATATTTATATATGATATATAATATGTTTATGTTTTACTTAAGTTTCTGTATTTTTCATTTATGGAATACCTTTCTTGTTTCCATTATGGGTAAACGCGATATTTTCATTTTAGGAAGTGCGGACTACCTCCCCCTCAAAGTGATTTGAATCGTTAATTCCATATGTGGGATGTATAAAGGATGAATTAAATGATATTATATATGATATTATACTGGAATTATAATATACCTTTATATCATTATGATTTCATTAAATACGAAATAGAAATGAAAGTAGCGTTCATGCGTACGTACGGCTTACCGTCTCCATGAACAGTGCATTTCATTTCTTACCTCTAAACATTATAGAATATTATAAATGCATGTATATACTGGATATATATGAGATATATGATATCTATATCATGAATACAATTATGGATATAATGGATATTTCTCAACATGAACAACTTGTAATTATAAGAAGTTTATTTTTGACTCAAGTAGCAAAGATCTACCAAACGACTGTTATTAACATAAATAAATACATAATGTTCATAACATGGTAATAAGTGATATAAAAGAAATAAAAAACTTGAAAAAGTTTCTTAAGAAATTATAAATTTACTCTAGTTTATTATTCAGGAGGTTAAAGAACGGTCGGGTTAAGACAGGACGCAAGGTAAGGGAACTTCTTAACCCAATTTCCATTATTTGGGTTAATCTCCTACTTTCAAATTACGTCATGATATTATTATGTCCTATCTTGTATTTGTACTTTCTTTATGTGTAATTATAGTTAATACACATAATAGATCTATTTTATTTAAAAAAATGATCTTTGTATGGGACTTCGTCTCAATCTCCTTTCATTGAGGCATATTTTGTTTTATACACAACCTTCTTTTATACGGTGTATAAACCCCTTTGAATTTTACGTTTATTCAAAAGGAATATTTTTATACGAAGTGTTTACTAAACGACAAAAGGGAATTTTTTTGTCGTACGTATGCGGCGACAACGACTTCTCTGTTGCCGTGACCATTATTTGAGTTTCGGCTTCCTCTACATGCCATTACTTTTTTTTTAAAAAGAAAAATAAATACCATGTTTTACTTTTCTTTTATTATGGTATTTAAAATGTTTTTGAAAGTGTTTTTATTATGAAAATGTGTTGTATTTATATCTTGTGATTGAAATGTGGAAGTGTTATGTTTCCTTTATGCATGTTTTATGTGATACGATTATGTTATGGTTTATGATATGTTTAAACCTCTTCATATGAGGAATGAATTGGACTTAATAAGTGACGGGTGGAGCCCTCTATAGCTCCTCGATGCATCGGTTGGTCTCATGAGACAAACTAGTGTCTTGGCATGAGGCCTTGACAAAATATTATTTGTAGTCTTGGAACGAGGCCTTGGCTACGTGGTTATGATAGTCTGGTATTATGTATTCCATCATTATGAAAGTGGTTATTGATATTTCATGTGATTATTCGACTAGTATAATATCCATGTGAGTATGTAAATGGCATTATTTAATTTTATTTTTGCCATATCATGCTGATGTTTGATTTTAAAAAGGCTTTTGTTTTAGTTATACATTGCCTTAAATGTTAATGTTTATTTATGAAAGATTCTGCAATATTGTTATGCATACTGAGCATCTGAGCTCAACCCTTTCAATGTTTTAATATTTTCCAGGATGTGAAGAAGTATTTTATGAATGACCTGAAGGGATAGTTAGAAGAGGATATGAGTGTGGACTATGAAGACTTTGTTAATAGTTTCTCGCTTTATGATGTAATGTAACATTTATTAATGTATCTAATGTTTCCATGGCTACTAAAGTAATCGGTCTTTCGAGACTTGATCTTTTGTGATCATGCCAATGTTACGAAGTAATGCACTGACTCTGGGTAGCTGGGGTCGGGGCGTTACATGCCGCGTCACATAGAGGCGCTCCCCACCGTGGGTCTGATGTGTCACCAAACATGCTCCTCCTCGTAGCCTACTGAGGTACTCCTCCACTTAAGTACCATGGGTCTTCCACGACACAAAGGCGCCCCCCACTATGGGACTTCCGCGACACCAAATGTGTTCCCCAATGGGCTAGTAGAGTAACTCCAAGTCAAAATGGTCAGTAGTCATCAGATCTCTACTAGATACTAGGTCTCTGCACTACGCTCACTCGTCTTCGGTAGTATACGCACCACGATCTACTGGTTGATACTACAGCTATCGTTATGTCCCAAGAAGAATTATCCCAAAGATCTAACACGTCATATGGGTCTCAATGTAAAAGACAGAGCGTCAATTGGAGGCCATGTTTGTGTGTTATTAGCCAATTAAGCCTGGGGCTTGATTGGAATTGTGCTTGATCCAACCTGACAATATCCCATCTCAATCCAATACTCTATTGGAGTATTCAAAATGGTACTGACTCTCTCCAAGGTTTTAAACGCTGCTGACTGTTCGTGAAACAGACGTCTGGTGCATAAGATATGGCCAAAACAATGTAAAGGGTCGTAGTGGGCTAGGGTCCACGCCGACCTAGCCGGAGCGACCCAGCCCGACCTAGCATGGGCCAACCCGGTTCCAGTCGACCCGGACTAACCCATTGTGTGTGGCCCGGCTTGGATCGTTAGGTCCATCATAGCCAGCCACGAGGGGCCGCAGAGATACGAGAATGTGCGGATCAGTCACGAGTGCGCGGACCGGCCGCGAGGGTGTGGACCGGTCGTGGGTCGACATGTGGGTGGTTTGGTCTGGAGGGAACCATTTGGGCAGCTGGACTGGAGGGAGATGTGTGGGCGACTTGACCTAGAGGGCGCCGCGAGGGAGGCACAACACGGGGCAAGGGACCAGTTCGACTCGGAGGGCACCGCGAGCCCGGTTCGGTAGGGAGGGAACCCCGAGGCCGGTTCAGCCAAGAGAGAACTGCAAGGCTGGAACATCTGGGAGAGCGACGCGAGGGCATGGTGGCTTGGGAGACCGGTGGGGGCATGGCCCAGGGAGGTTCAGAGGGTGCTGTGAGGCCGATTCGGCCGGGGCGGCGTAGCCGGTGGGCGGGGTAGCCGGGGCGGCACAGCCAGCAGGCGCTGCGGCCGGGGCAGCGTAGCCAGCGGGGGCGCAGCCAAGGCAGCGTGACTATCTAGAGGTGCGGACGGTGGGGGGAGAATCCGGAATGAAGCATTGTAGGGAAGGTGTGTCATGAGAGAGGCACAACCGGTTCTTCCGGGAGGTCGGAGCGCCGTGGGGCCAGCGCGGGTCATGGTGGCCACAGGTGGCTACGCCATTTCCTTCGTCACCTTCTTCATCTCATCGCCTACCTCCATTCTGAAGAACATCATAATGAAGAACAGAGGATGGTGTCAGGACATGTTAGTTTGGCCAGAACCCTCCACATTTAGAGTGGTACCAAGCGATCATAAATAACATAAACAAAGAACACGCATGGATGATTTTTTTAAAACATCAATTCCAAAAATCCCTCGATAATTTATATTCCCAACCCCACAATGGAAAAAATAAAAGAGAACATGGGAAGTGTAAATCAAATAAACAATAAACACCTACAACTTCCCAAAACAATTTATTCCCAAACCGCAAGGAAAAATTTCGCGGATCAACTTGATAATAAGTTGATCCACGTTGATTTTTTTAGATGGAAAGTATCAAGGGAATAAAATCAAAAATAATTAAAAACCCTACTTGTTCGATGATGGTTAACATTGGAACACGAATGCAGACTTTGATTCATTTTAGACAAACATATCCTAAGTAGAAGGAAGTTCTGAGGAAGAAGGTCGATATCCTCAACGTTCTTCATGGGGTGACCATTCTTCATTGGAGAATCCTTCTCCCAAGAGCATCTCCCCTCCCCAATTCCTCCAAATAATAAAGATAACCAAGAATAAAAATGTTTTCCACAATTTAATCGTAGGAACAAATCAAATTGGACTAAATTAAATTGGATCAATTAAGTGGTGTGTTGGAAAGAATAATTTTATGTCTGTTGGCACGATTAAGGTGGAGGAGGTCAAGAGTCTCTCCCTAATTAATTTTGTGAGTTGAGGGTTTCTACCCATTAATGGGGGGTTTCATCCCGTGTGGTCCCCACCACTATAAACTCTCCAGTAAGGTTATGGTTCGGGTGGTCCCCACCACCTTAACCTCTCAAGGGAGGTTAAGGTATGGTGGACCCCACATCCAACTTCCACATAGAGGTTTAGTTTCGGTGGACCCCACTTGAAATAACCACATGGAAGTTCAAAATAAAATTGAAGGATGTTTATTTTATTTTATTATTTCAACGAAAAAACCAACAACTAAATTTTTCTCTTGACCATCTGTCGTCGAGTTGAATGTCTCCTTAAGCGAATACTGGCGCATTGAGATCAACAGTGCCATTAGATATCAATTCTATGCACCAGTTCAAATTTTAGAAAAACATATTTGAACGTTTACTAAACATACCTGAACAAAAGTTCATAAATTCATTTCGGGAACTCATGCCCTCGGAATCACGCGCCGTCTATTTTCACAGACATTTAAAATTCCCATATATTTTAAAAACAATTACACGGAAATTCAGGGTCATTACATTATGAAATATTTTGATGAATTATAAAGAAGAAATAATATACTTTAAAGCATTTTTTTTAAAATGTTGTCTTAAAACACAAAATAAATGTATTCTAAAATAAAATATAAAGTTGGTTAAGAAGAATTAAAGTGGATTAAATATAACTAAATAATAATAATTATACATTAAACCATATTCAAAACATAAGGAGTCTATTAAATTTTTTAACTTATTGAATATAAATTAAATTTCATAAAAAATC
The DNA here is from genome assembly GCA_963277665.1 of Viscum album. Classification (NCBI taxonomy): domain Eukaryota; kingdom Viridiplantae; phylum Streptophyta; class Magnoliopsida; order Santalales; family Viscaceae; genus Viscum; species Viscum album. Next base: position 457,160,358 of record OY728161.1, on the reverse strand, counting down.
ATTATTTTTCAATATTCATTGAATAATTAATCATTTAAGAAGATTCTAAAATTTTCCTCTTAAAATTTTTTACCATGATTAATCCAAAAATTGGTGTCTATTTTATCCATTAAATTTTCCAAAAATTTCAAAAATCAATTAAATTTATTTTATCATTGAAATCCATAAAAAAATTTATTTGGATAAAACATATTTTTGAATAAAATTTGAATTTACTAATTACTATGTGATTATTTAATAAGATTAAATATATATATTAAAAATGAGTTGTAAATTTATAGATTTCACAATTTTTATTATACTATTCATTCATGATAATTTAATGTCTATGTTATAACGGTTGTGTTATAATAATAACATTTTGGAGTTCACATAATCTCAGTGTTCCATGAAATAGAAGTTATCAAAAAGATTAAATTTATTTAAAATAGTCATACTATAAAAATTTTTAGTTTTAATATCATGGTAAATATACATATCACATAAAACAAATAGGAGGAGAACATGAAATGTGTCTCCCAGAAGTAAAAAAGGTGAGATTGAGATCCCTTTCCCAATGTATTACATTCAATTATACCTATTCAAACCTCTTTTATAATAAGGATCTATTTATTATAAATATATTTTAGAAGTATATGTATGTATATAATACTATATATTTTTTTCATACAACATTTTATTACTTATTTATTAAAAATTCAATGTTAATGTTTTTTAGGTAATAACTTATCACGAACCTGACCGGGTACGCTAGTTACCCGATAACCCAAATGGATCTGACAAAACCCAAAGGGAAATCCTGCTCTTGATGGGTGGGTGACTAAAACCTAAAATCATACAAAAGGAAATTATGAATATATTTTCAACTAAAAATTCATAAGTAAAAGAAACTATAAATAATTCATATCAAAAGACACTCCACATGGGGTAATGTACCATAAGTAAAAAAAGAAAAAATCAAAAAGTACAACTAATGTACCAATGCAGGGGAAATAGCACATGTCCCTAAGGACATGACTCACCATGTGAATGGTTCAATAGTTTCATCCACCTTTATGAGATTTGTTTTTATTTCTTTAACTATGAATGAGATATTCTACAGACACCTGAATAAAAATACTGCGTGTGAGCTAATGACCAATAGGATTTCACCCAAAGATTCCATAAGAAGATTACCATATCAAATTAACTAATAATGATCATTAATTTTTTAAAAAACATGTCTTTCAATTACAAAATAATTTTTAAACAAATCATTATTAAGCATTTAAAATATGAAAATATAATACCAATTCGTGCTTCTAATTTCAAAAGATGGAATTTTAGTTTAATAAATGTGTTCTTTACACATATAAATCTTTTTAGAAAAGTTGATTAAATAAACACTTTTATATAAAATTGTTTATATTAATTTATAATGTATGTAATTTTTTTCAAAAGTGGAATATATATATATATAATTTAAATACTAATAAGCAAGCAACATGGTCATGTTCCATGCAGGAAACATTGTTCCATGCTATAGGTACCCAATATAATGAATATAGAAATATATGTATATACATTCCTTTAATGTAGTACAAAAGGATTCATCACCATTGGAAAAGGAATGGGATGTGTAGATTTGATATTTTAGAATTTTCTAATTCCAGAGGTGTTTCCAAATTTAACACACTAACTACCTAAGGCTTGCATTTGATCTAGTACAACATAAGGAAGATTAATTTATTTTAATACTATTTAAAATTTAATTATACCCCATTCTCCAATTCAATATGGAAATTTCTCTAAAGAAACAATATATGGTTTTTAATTAAAAATTATACCCTATCAAAAAAGAAGAAATAATTGGGTTTCCCTAAAAAACCATTTTGAAGATATTTTTAATAATAAATAATTTGAAACAGATTCATGTAATTTCTCAATCCATAAAAAAATTTAATAGAATAATTTTATTATAATTAAATTCCATCAATTTCATCACAAACCCCTAATTCGCTATAATTGAGGTTTTTCAAAATTTTGCATCATAAATACTTCCACAATTAAATTAAATAATTTAAGTCGTTCAGTTTCCATAAAAAAAATTAAATTAAAAAATTTAAACCTATATGATTTCTAATTTCATGATGAAACCCCAATTTTTTCTCAAAAACCCCATTTAAACATAATTGGGGTTTTCCAACAACCAATTTAATTTAATAAAATACAATTCCACAAAATTTCATTTCAATTCGAACAATTGAAATTGAAATAATCAAATTAACTTTAATATAAAATTGGGAATTATAATGGAATGACATACATCAGGATCAGTGGATCTCGAATAACCAAACCCTTGCCGGGTTCATAAAAAATAATGATGATCCATGAATCTAGAAAACAAGGATCAAAACAAGGATCATTGACTAAAACCATAGGGTATTAAATCCATAAATCATAAAAAATATCCATCCAACCATAGAGAGAAGAAGATATTCCACGAGAGATCAAGAAAGGGAGAAATAAACTAACAAGCAGAGGATTAGACAATGTTCTCATAACTTTAGATCATATACATGAGGCTTATGAAGGGTCAATAACCCTACTTTAGATCTCTGTAGTGTGGATAAAATTATTTTTGTTGAAGGAGGTATGTTGAGGACATTTAATAGGGGTTCGTGAATTTTCTTTTTATAAATAGTCAAATATCTTAAAATCAAGTACGCATGGTTTCCTGGGAAGACCTGAATGGTGAGACAAAACCACATGGCCTGGACATTTGGCCATCTTAAATGGGTCACATAGTTTCTACTATGAGGTTTCATGAGATGACATACCATTCACCAACCATATAAAACCCACCACCTTCAGTTATATTGTTTTCACTAACAGAGCTCACAGTTTGGAAAAATGTGCACCAATTGTGCACTAGGGAAGAAAATTACAAAATTTTTATATTTCAAACAATAAAAACCCCAATGAATACAAATCTAATATCAATTAATTGATGGGTTTAGGAATACATGAAAATGGTAATGGAATTTTACATCTTCCTCACCTTAAAAGCATTCTTTCCCCAAAAAGCCTTTGATGATGATTCCATTTCAAAAATATACGGCTACTGCTCTCTCATCAATTCCTCCCTCTCCCATGTCTCATAAGAATTATGGTCATGATTTTTTAGAAAATGAAACAAATTTATAGTCCATCCACGATGTACCATATTTGTAGAATCAACTATCTTGACTGGTCATTCTATCATGGATAAATCTGGCTCAACATCAAGATCTTGCCAACTCGTAACATGATCGTGATCAGATATATAATTTCATAGTCGAGACACATGATACACATTATTAATAGATGTCAGCATTTGTGTAAGTGATAAATGGTATGAAAATTTCCCCACTTAAATAACAACCTTGAAAGGTCCCACAACATAAGGAGTAAACTTCCCTTTCCTCCCATGTTGTCGAAAACCCAACCAGTGTGAAACATCCTAGAACACCAAGACACTAACTAATAACTCAAAATGTTTATGATGATGATGAGAAAAAGACTAATATCAGCACTGTGTCATCAAAATTATACGATGAATAAAATTGATCATTGATATGGTCTCTTGCAACAAACATGGTCCAAGAAGTGGACATTGTCAAATCTCAGACCAATACAACGTATATTTACAAGGAAAGACATACAAGGCCTCAATAAGATCCATTCTGATCAAGGAATTGTAACTATTGTTATAATAAAACGCATCCATCCCCAAATTATCATCCTAATCTTATCCAAAGTCGAAAACACAATCATGGATAATATCATTAATAATAAATATAGGTCATTCTCATTGGCCATCCGACAATGGATGGTATTATGTATTCAAATTGAAGTGAGATCCTTTTGCATCATGAAGGCCACTCTAAAAATGAAAAGTGAATCGAGGATCCCTACTAGAGACTATTGAAGAAGGAAATCTATGAAAATGACCAATATATCTCACATCAATATTTCCCCAACTACTCAACATTGTTTATATCATGAATGGGTATAATGTGAGTTAATTTCACAAGCCAATAAATCAGAAGCCATATCACATTATTCATTATATGTGTATGTGGAAACCCATCCAAAACATCCATAAAGATATAATCCCACTTCAATATAGGGAATTGACGTGGATGATGAAAACTTGAAGGTTTCTTGTTCTCAACCATAACCTACTAGCATGTATAGAAAAGAGAGACAAAATCAGCAATTCTCAATCACATAACTAGAAACCAAATGTATTTCCACAAATCATAGAACAAAGTTATGATTCCTTGGTTTACTTCCCACTAGGAATAGTAATAATACCTCATCATGTAGTTCTTTGCTGTTAAATTCATAACGATGCAATTATGCTAACAATGAAAACCCTATTTTGAGAACAACCACTGGGAAATTGAATCTTCATCATAAAGAGAGTCTCTAATGATATAAAATTCATCATAATTATATTTTTCATGATGAAACATATTAAAAATAGATTATGGAAACTAAATATTGGGTAAAGAATCGTCATCCCCATTATCATGAACTCTAATATAAAATTCTTCAATGAGATCTATAAAATTCAAAACATTGAAAGATTATTTCACTTCATGGGTCATATTTATCCTTCTCATATCATTTGAAATGACATTCCATTTTTTCATTGAATAGGTGATATCAATGTTGAATGAGTGCATTTATTCTACACAATACATCTCTCAAAAATTGAAATAATTTAGAGAGAATATATAACTCAATATTTTGCGGTATCAATACATATTAGAAATTTATCTTCAATTTTAATTCCTATAAATCTTATGCGAATGAATCACAATTACATGTTCAAGGTCATTGTTCATATAAATCATCTTGTGTGGACTAAGCTGATGTGATCCATATAAAAAAACATGATCACCATGCCTAATAATGAAACCCAAACCAAAATTGGATGAATCATAGAAAACCAAATAGCATAATCCATCCTCTGGAAGAGTCAACACTTTTGTAGTAGTCAAAAAATATATCTTGAAAAAATAACATATAAATTTATCATTCCATGCAAAATTTTCATCTTTTTGAGATAGAGATTCCATTGGAGAAGGATATTTTGAGAATTATTTCACGAACATATGATAATATATAGATTGTTGAGTTCATTAGATTTCATTATTAATTTTCATTCAACTATATTATGAAAATAAAAAACACTATATCTTAAGGAAAATAATATTTTCCATAATAATTATCTTAATAAATAAAAATTTTCATTCCCCGTGAAAATTTTATCCTTACCTTTGTTTTCATTGTTCATTTTATAGTTTCTCTAAATCTTACTTTTTTTATTACTAAGTGTAAAATTAAGTTTCACATATAAAACCTCATAATCCTACAAATCCTTGGATATAGAGTATTTTGTTTTTAGACATTGAATTCTCTGAAATTCAGACTCCGGATTCTCTAAAATTTAGACTCTGAATTCTTTAAAAATCTGACTCTGAATTCTCTTAAATTCAGACTCTAAATTCCATAGAATTTAGACTATGAATCCCTCAGAATAGAGACTACGAATTTCTCAAAATTTGTACTTTGAATTCCATAGAATTACACCTCCAAATTCTTTAGAATTCAGACTCCGAATTCCCCAAAATTCAGACATGGAATTCATTGGAATTCACATTCCAAAATCTATAGAATTTATGTTCCAAATTCATTGGAAAACAGAATCCAATTATCCATGATTTATAGCCAACTAATTATTATTTGTTTAGAAACAGAACATTATTTTTCCTTAGACTCTGACAAATAGTTTTGGATTAGAAACCTTTTTTTTGTTACACTTCTTATAGTTATAAAACGTTGAATTACAATCTGTAACTAACTAACCATTATTTGAGTGACATGTTTATTGGTCCCTCTGAGATTCAAGAAAAAATATAACTATTGGAGGATGGATCCAACCATTGGAGAAATTCCTATAAATATGAGAACATATGAATGAGCTTATTACCTATTAGTCACTCACAAGATTATAAGCTGTTGGAGTGATTTCTAGAGAGAGATATTCTTATTCCCTCTGCGTACTGAACATCTTGTGCAACTTTCTTCATGGGACTCCTATTGTTGCTCTATAAAATAGAGGTCTTATAAGGATAGGAATAAAGAGGTGATGACTACCTTAAAGATCGAGGACATTTGTGGATATGAAGAAAAAGGTTCTGACTACCATAATGATTAAGGTCTTGTGGAGATAACAAGACAGATTCAGATATTTCTATCGAGGGATTACCCTGTTGTGGTAAAGGTAGACTTTCCTGAAATTATAAATCAAGGGTCCTTTATCCAAGGTTTTTGGATACGTTCTCTCTGGGTTAAAAGATTTCATACATGTTACTGGTTCTGTATCATGTTTATTTCTATTGTTTTCTGATAAAGAAATAAAATATAACCATCTTATACTTTCTTGTTCTTCTGAATACTCAAAAAAGTAATAATTATATGCATTAAGGTATAATACATTTCTTGTAAACATTACTTATGTTTCATTTTTGGAACCACATTTTTGGAAACTAGAATGATTATAGAAGTAAAAGGGGTCTTGTGAATTTACCTTGTTTAACCTTGTTAAACATAGTTTTACAAAAGGTTACAAATGTACATTTTTAAACATAAAATTCACCCCCCACACTCATGTAATTGAGGATAAACAATCATATTTCGATACGAAAATAGGTATCAGATGAGGTCTCTGAAAAACATATATTCACATATATGTTTTCACCAACATGTTTTCACTATTCTAAATATTTTCCATACATAGGGATTTTTATCATTGTTTACAATCCTTTACTATTAATATTTTTTGTGGAATGATATTTTCATTTAGATGATCGAAATTAATGTTGTTTCAATTGAAAACCATAATCCTACCAGACCACCTATATTTTATGGTAATGATTATGACTGTTGGAGATATATTCTAAAAACTTTTGTTATTAATACTGTAGTGGACAACTTTGTTATTCTTACTAGAGATTACAAGATTCCTGAAAAGGAAGTCAGAACATTCACTAATTATGAAATGTCAGAATATCATCTAAACTACAAGGTAATTAATACATTTTTGGGTTCCTTTTCTAGGAATATATATTGCCATATTTTTTCTTGTAAAGCTGTTAACTGTATCTGGAAGAAATTAGAGGTTATACATTTTGTCACATCCAATGTTATAGAATCTAGAAGAGAAAATATTATATCATAATATCATGGATTTAAATATCCTTATGTATAATCGGTATTCAAGGTGTAACAAAGGATTATGAGTATTGTTATAAGTCTAAAATATATGTTTATGAATGGTTTAGATGATGAGGCAGTTGTGGAAAAGATTATGGATATCATTCCTAATGAATGGTAATCTAAGATAACAGCTATTGATGCGAAAATGAATGTTTATCAAATTATTCTTAAATAGATTTTTGAAACTCTTATTCAGCATAATACAATAATGATATGTGATGATGGTATGAATAAGAAGGCAAATGGAAATTGAATGGTAGCCTTTAGTACTACTAATACTATGAATCCTGAAAGGGTTACAAGATCTATGTCTAAGAACGAAACTATTTTATCTAAATCTAGTGAATGTGAACATAGTAAAAATGGACTAGCTAATCTTTCTTGAAGGATGAACAAGGTATTTGGAAAGAATGATATTCAGTATAGATATAAGAATAATGAATGAAATCACATGAAAGACTCATAAGTCACTTACAAAGAATGAAAAAGAGTAGGAAATATTAGACCGGATTTTCCTATGCATAAGGGAAAGGATAGATAGGAAAATCATTCTAAGAGGAATAGAAAGACATATTAGAAGGATAAATTTAAAAATGATTTGAAAGCCAATAACACATGGAGTTCTACTGGTAGTGACTATTATGATAAATCCTCAGAGTATGAATCTTATAATAAGAATAATCTTGGTCTACTAGCCAGAATACCCATTGAAAATCATTGTCTAATGGCCAAGTTATATAATGCTAAATATATCACAAATGTATTGTTAAATGAAAACTGCACTTATAATAAATACTCTATGTTTTCAGATGAAGAATCTTCTTCTAATGAAGAAAATATATTACCTACTTATGAAGAAGTTTCTAGGTTTTCTAAACTTCTTGAGAATGATGATTCTAAACTCAAATAAAAACATGATAAATTAAATTCTAGAATTTCTATTTTAACATAAAAAATGTATCAGATCTTTCTAAATAATATGATATGAATATTTTGGATTTTAAAAGTATTTCCAAAAACCTTGAGGAAGTTAATTCTGAGAAGGATATAATTTTTAATGTTATTGAACATATAATTTATACAAAAATTATGTTAGAGACTAACTTTAGTTTTAAGAATAATGTTTTTAGGACAAAAAAATGGTTATTAAACTAATGTCAGAAATATTTTCTGTGTGGAAGTACTTGTGAAACTTTACCTCGGGTATGGAAATCATTGACAAAATGTATTCCCAAATTCTAACTCTAAGGAATAGTTTTGGATTTAATAATACTCATTCTAAGAGAGTTTTTTGTAATAAAATTTTTGATCCTCAATGTGTTCCATTCATTATTAAATGTTAGTGTGGTGGAAATTGGAAAAAAATGTTCTTTAAATTAAACATAGTATATCGGATATAATAATGCTTATATTTGTATGAAAATGTGGATTCCTAAAACCATGCATTTTTAAATGTCTGAATACAAGAAAATATTGATTCTCAATGTCTATTACCATTATTTTTAGGAAAATAATCATAAATCCCAGAATAGTACATGGTAAATTGTTAGTGGATGTTCCTGGAACATGACTGACAACAAAAATATCATGGAAAAAAATTATCATGTTTAAAGGAGGAAACATAACATTTGGAGATAATGCCCAAGTAGAAATTATTGGAATAGGTAACATTTTTTTTCTTCGAAAAATAGCAATTTCAAATGTTTTATTTGTTAAGGGTATAAAGCACAAACTCATTAGCAAAAGTCAATTATGAGATATTGTTTACCTTATGAATTTTCAGAATGATAAGTTTTTAGTACACAATTCCAATGATGATTTTATTCTTTCTGCCCATAGGCTAGAGAATATACTCACACTAAACTTAGTAGACCATAAAAGCCATGATCTACCTTGTCATTTTAAATGGATGATAAATCATTGTTATGGAGTAGAAGGTTAGGACACGATAACCTTAGGATGTTATGTAAACTCTCAATGAACAGAATTGTTAAGGATTTTCCAGAGCATAGATATGATTCTTCAAAAGGATGGGATCCTTTTCAATATGTAATGCAACATAAATCACGTTTTAAATAAAATGGGTATGTCTCAAATACTAATGCATTATAGTTGGTGCATATAGATATTTTTGGTCCAACAGAAACTGGTAGCATTAGAGGAAAATATTATGTATTTTTCATAGTTGATAGACTTACATGATTTTTATTAACAAACAATTATGTTAAGGGAAATGTTGATCCAATCCCCTTTTTAAATAAAGATATGGAAAATATTTTTATTTTTCAAATTTATGTTGATGACATTATATTTGGTTCAACTCAGTAATATATTACCAATTCATTTGCGAATATAATGAAATATTAGTTTGAAATTAGTATAATTGGTGAGTTTACATTTTTCCTAGGATTTAAATTTTTTCAAAAACCGAATGAAACATATATATCTCAACATATGTATATTAATGATCTTATAAAAAAAGAATGGATATGACAACAATAAGAGTATAAGTACTCACATTGGTACATCACATTCACTAGATCATGATGAATCAGGGAAACTAGTAGATCAATCATCATTTAGAGATATTATAGGAATATTACTATACTTGACCGAAACTCATCCATACTTAATGTTTTCAGAAAGATTATGTGCAAGATATCAATAAAATCTTACAAAATACCATTTAAAAGCATTGAAAATAATTTTTTTCAATTTAAAGGGAACCATGGATTTAGGACTATTTTATACTTCTGGAAATGATTTTATTTTAAAAAGTATTTTAGATGCTGATTTTAGTGGATGTAGAAGGGATATGAAAAGTACATTAGTAACTTTTCATTTCCTAGGATATTCCTTAGTATCTAGGTATTGAAAAAAGTAACACTTAGTAGCACAATCCAATGCTGAAGATAAATAAGTAGAAGCTGGAAGTTGTTGGGCCAACGTGTGGTGGATGAAACACACACTCACAGACTATGTTATGAATTTTACAAAAACACCAATATTTTGTGATAATACTATTTCCATTTCCTTAAGCAAAAAACATGAACATCACATTCATGAAAAACACATATATATTAGGCATCACATTATTATGGATCACACACAAAAGGATATATCATTTTTAAATTTATCAGAACACAAGATCCACTTGCTGCTATTTTAACCAAATCATTACCCTTTGATAGATTTTAATACATTAAACAGATCATAGAAATTATAAATGTAAGGTAATCTCCCATATTAATTTCTTTCTAAAACCTATCTCATTTCATTAAGAAACTCATTTTCATAGGGGAGTAAATTTTCTTGTTTGTCAATATATTTATCAAAATTCTTGTAATCAAAATTTTCTAAAGAAAAATTTTTATAATCAAAATTTTCTTAACCATTTTTTATCAAAATCTAATGTTCTGGAAGAAGAATTTTCCTCATTAAATATAATTCTCCTTGCAATCCATAATGTATGTTTCCTTTCTTAAATTATCATAATTAGATTTTTACTTGTTGTTATTTTCATTTTATTGATTTTTTTCAAATAAACATTAACTTCAATTAGAATGTTTATCATAAAAACCTCAAGTGATCGGAACCTACCCAATTCCTTCTTAGGATATCATATCAGCCGTCAGATCTGATCAATAGTTTTTCATTTATTGGATCAATCTTGGAAGATGAATTGTCATCTCAAACACCTATATAAGGACCCCCAATGGTTGTCCCGCATCTATTCTTAATTATTTAGCGTTCAGAATCCCTAATGTTATTTTGTAAGGCCATTATGAATCTTCCGGCTTTCTTTAATTCTGAATCTCTGTGAAAGCTTCTCCTCAGAATGAAATGTTGTCTGAAAAAGAAAAGCTTCGAATTGTAGATATTCGTAGAGATGTTATTAAAAAAAATTTCATTGCTACGTTTTATTCAATTATCTCAATGAATATAAAGATGATTGGATGGGAGAGCCAATGTGTAACAAAACCAAAGGCGAATGATCCGGATTATCCGGAGCTGTTGATTGAACTCTATGAAATAGTAAGATTCTTCAAAGAAGGAGGGAGATAAATGTATTCCTTCAATATCTATGTAATGACCTACTTCCTTTCCTACACTAATGTCATATGTTTAATTGGAATTACATATGAGGGTGTAGATGAATTTTTCACCCATAAATTACCAGATGTATCAGCCTTATTTGAGAAGGAAAATAGAGTGCCTTGAAATGAAATATGTGAAAAATCCAATGATTTTCCATCTCTATACAAATTTACGGATTCTATAATTATGGGTTCAAGGGATTATTATTCTAAAAAAATTATATAAAGATATAGTGTTGAAATGTGACATCAATATTTTGGATTTTTTTGGTAAAACTCATGAAGATAAATTTGGTGCAGTATATGTTGATTACAATTGAGAATATAAGGATTGGAAATTTGATGTCTCAAATACCAATGTATATGGAAATTCTTTAAAAAATTATTATTCTTTGATAAGAATTTTTCAAAATCCCTTGCAGTTCTATGCCAATAAATTACAAGGTTTTGCTTCTTAGCGATTATACCTTGAGAAGGATGAAGGATGGATTCAATAATGAATACGAAGAATTTTATGAGCTACCTGAAGCAGAATTAGAAACTTTATCAAATAATCCAGATGTTGAAAAAAACTACAAAGAATGGTGGAAGGAAGAGGAAGGTGAAGGAACCTGAAGGGAAATGGAAAATCCATGCAGCTATGGAAACTCAATCAGCACCACCTAAGATAAAGAAGAAAAAGACTTTTCTAGATGAAGTGGTTAATAGGTAGAGAGAGAGAAAAAATGTAGAGACCCCAAACATGACGTACATGGACATTAAATTAATTTTGCAGAATACATAATACATAATAAGAACCAAAAATCCTGAACTGTAATAGTTTAGTGTCTTTAGAAACTCGGAACACAATTTTCTAATCGTGGTGAAAGATCACGAACCTCTCCCATAATGATCTTCCCCTTTTTTTTTTATTACCTAAAACCTTTCTTTATATCCTGGGGAAAAGAAAAAAAATAAAGGGAGAGTTCAAATGCTCAGTAAGGGTGAGAATGGATAAAATAAAACAAATCATATACATTTGAACTTAAAAACATGAACATAATGTTTAAACATCAAAATCTTGAGAAATGACATAAAACATGGCAGTATATATGGCATAGATCATAATGAAACATTAATAAAGATAAAATAGCATGGGAATAAAACATGTAATTTTTGAAACCATTTAGACCATGTTATGATTTCCATATTAGCCAAGGCATTTCTGGCAAGACCATATTAGTGGACAAAGTCCCTTTCTGAATCGAGTTCACTACTCCTTCCAGTAATGTATTACTGAACGAATTTAATATGTCGTTCCATCCATGTCTATATCATGATATATAAATTATTACCCAATGAATTGGAGGTAGATACAGGTCCCACCCATCTCATAATTAAATCATTCTTACTTGTGACACAACACGAACATAAATCATTCTTCATTACACAAAGTATAAAATGGGCTTCATAAACATCATCCCATCATAACATAATCCATACAAAAAAATGGATATCATTTTATCATAAGAAAAGTGAAACCATGTAAATCATAGAGAAATTATACTTGAAACATACACATATGAAATAATTCCATCTTATATAGAAAATGGTTTTGATAAAACACTTGAAATGAATTATTGAAGAAAATATCATTTCTTCTTCAAAATAATTTTATTTTCACAAAATGCCCTGAAATTTTAAAAGAAAAGGATTTTGTTGAAAATTTTAATTAAATCTTGTATAGTAATCTTCATGAAAATAAGGCATTATGAAACCGTAAAAATCTATTCATGCCGTATATGTTAAAAAACATATTATTCTCGTACTTTTTCCAGAAATGTCAAAAAGTACCTCGTATGGTAATCAAAAGAAACAGTCCTTCAATATGATGTGGTAAAAGTAAAAAAAGGGTAAAAATGACATTAAGAATACATGGAAGAAAAGTAAACATTTTATTAAAACATTTTGAGAACATATGAACATGGATAATAAACATAACCCCAGTGAATACTCATGAAGAAACAATCTCGTATAAGAATGAGAGTGGAATAATTATCCCTTACCTTAGTTTGATAAGCTTTGTATGTATCTTAACCTCCTGTATAATGATTTAAATAATTTCATTAACTTATTATAGAATCATATTCATTGTTATAATAACATATATGGTTCACTTAGGTATTTATATTACCCGTTCATTTGTCATTTCCATGTTAAAGTAACGTTTTGGGTAAAATCATTTCATTTATCGTACGTGTTTGGACATGTTTTTCATGATATTATTATTACTTATATCATTATTTACATACTTCCAGAATTTAAAAAATGATTTATATATCATATATATTCATTATATATATATAAATAATATATAGAAAAATCAAATGAAACACACCGTTCATGGAGACAGTAGGTCGTACGTACACATGAACGTTGTTTTCCATTCCTTATTGACTTGAATGGATGTAAGTAAATGACATATATATATATATTCATAAATACAGTATATTTATCATATAATATATTTCATTATTATTCATTATATATACTTTATAATCATTCTTGAATGGTTAACATGGAGAACGAATCTCATCGCGTCGTGGAGACAATAATCCGTACGTACGCACGAGCGATAATATCATTCTATAATTATTAAATTGAATTTTAGTGGATGATATAATATCTCAGAATCATTATTATGTTATAATAACTATATATTGTTAGTATTTACACCATTATTCTCATCCAAGTAAGGTAGTGTTGGAAAAACAGATTACACCACGGCATGGAGACAATATTCCGACCGTACGCAGACGTGGTGATTTCATTTTCTGTAGGATGGATAAAAGGTGTAATGGGTCTGTTTCAAATTTATAGTAACATATCAGTATGTATGTGATACTTATTTTATTAATTTATAACGATACAACTAAAGAATAATAAGTTGAAAAAGAAAGAAACATGAAAGAATCGGTAGAAGTGATTACCTCTTCCTCGACGCGCCTCCTTTAAACTTCTTCTTAGGGCACTAGAGTTGGTCTTTTGAGAAGACAAGAACATATATGATATAAGTAGAGATGTTTAGAAGAGGAATTGGAAGGGGTTGGCCGATATTTAAGGCTAAAAAGAGTGTGAAGAGAAGAGGGAAGGGTGCCCTTTTTATAAGGGAGGAGAGGGGCACCTTTGGAAAATCTTAAAATATTATTTAATAATAATGTCATATTCGGTTTATAGTAGCTCCAAAATTATTTATTTCAAATCTAAAATTGGGATGGTTCTAAATACTCTCAATAAATATGTTTTAGACAAATTTAGGTTACTATTTTAACCTTATCATTTAGATTTAACTCTAAGTTAAATAATTTAACCTTTACAGTGTCTTCTGGTTTTTTACACTATATGGTTAATAAACGTACTATAACAAGACAAACGAACCCCAAGTGGTTAATTTTTAATATATATAACATATTCTAAGTCATTGGTCTGATCCTTAGATTTTTATAAATATGATAACAATTAATAATATAATATTTGTTTTAAAAACAATTTTATGTCAATTTTAACACTATTTGGTAATTGATTTTTGTGAAACTCATAACAGTACGATTAGTTCAAATAAAATTTAATTGAATCAATAATAACATGTCATATTAACCTAGAAAATTATTGGAATTCATAAATAGTCTCAAATTACACTTATTTGTGTATTTATAACATCAATTTTATTAATATTTCATTAATAAGGTAATTATGGCATCAGCATTGTGTCATAAATAAATTTAATTATAAAATAAAATAATGCAGGAAATATTTTTAGCTTTCTAATAAATATTTATAGTAGAATTTATCTTATGTATAACCCTATATTAAAAATGTTTTAGTTATTAAACTTTGATTTTAACTATTTTAACTCTTCTTTATATAAAATAATAATAAGTGTCCTAATCTAATCCAAGTGGACCTAAATGGTAATATTTTATTCCTAAGTTTTTTTTGGTCGAATTAAACTTATCCAATAGAATTAGAACATGTGTTAGGGAAATAATAATATAATTTTTACCCTTAATTACCCTATTTACTTTTAACCGTGGTAAATAAAAGTAAAAAGATACTATTCACCAAATGTTTTTTTATCTTATTTGAACCACATTTTACTCCTCGATATTAACCGTGTCTCTCGGATTTTCGAAATTCCACTAACAGAAGCAATAAAATTACGATTTATATAGATTTTCAAATTCTCCTAGGAGGTGGGTAAAAGACGGTGAAAAGTTCAATAAAATTTTTATATATCTAAAATAATTATAAAAAGACTCAAATGAGTTACATTGAACTTATATAGGTATTAAGAATCAATTTTGACCTAAAATAAATTTAAGTTAAATAAATAATTATTTAAATAAAAAGTTGGTTTTTAAATAGTAACCTAGGGTTTTCACTATTCATCAAAAAAATTTAATGTTTTAAAAAAAATACCAAAAATTCACCCTAGGCTAATTTTGATATTCTGAATCCAAAAATGAAGTCCATTTTGAATGATAAAATTTATAAAATTTCAAAAAGTGGGTATTACTATCCATAACGGCTAGTTCATAATAATATTATAATAACATCTCGTTTAGTAAAACTCGGTATTGCGTACTACACACGCTATCGAGGAAGGTCTTGATTGTGTGTAATGCAAACTAAGTCAGGGCTGCGTATAGTGAAATCTCTGTTTGGTGTTACGTATAACATAATCAAAACATATTTCATTTATACATTAAACAAAATCTATATTTAATGTTGTGTAAACTAATTTCCACAAAATGATCTTGAAATTTCTTATAACACGATCCACGAATAGTCTTGTTTATACTGAAATCTAATATGGTGTTGCGTATAGTTCAATCTAATCTTGGTGTAGTGTATAATAGAATTCATTAAAGAAATTAAAAAATATATATATCTAATAAAATCTCGTGTTTTTACATTCTACCGCCCATAAAATGAATTTTGCGCTCGAAATTCATCAGGGTTATAAATGGTTTATTACATGAAATTTTCTTTCATAGAAACCCACATCATAAAAAGAAATAACAAAACTTATCTTTAAAAACTAATGTATGAAATGTAACGGTTACCCAAATTAACTAATCACCAGGTTTCCACATAGGACAACATAAGTGAAAATATGGATATGGAAGAGAAATATAACAATCAAGTTCTGATGGAGAGTGGTAGAGAACATGGCAATGAAAAATACAACAATCACAAAGCCATAAATTTGTGATGATCTAAGGTTCCATCTGATTCATTGGATATAAGGGCACTAGGACTACATTTTTGGTTTTCAATATCATTTCCCTAAATTGAAAATTTTGAATTAGAAGAAATACATACTTGATTTTGGTATAATATCACAGATGGTCATTCCTTGGACAATTTCCACTTCATCTCTTAAAGAAATGAAGTTTAATTTTTCATTCGCGAAGTGTTAGTAGATCAGGTGATAGATTGATGGGTCATTCTATCTGTCTCAAACAAAAAGTTAGAAAAATTTATCAAATATACATAAGTCCATCTATAGTGAGATTAATCATATTTGGTTCCTAAAATGGATTTATACTTCATATATCATACTGCTTAATATAATAAAACTAGTTTCTCTTACCAGGGACTTCCTGTAGGACAGGGGTAGGCGATAAAGGCCCATCTCACTTCGGTTGTGGGTTCGATTCACACAACCTTGTCTGACATGACGGGTTGTCGCCCATCCTGCAGGTTGTCCTTTTTCTAAAAATAAATTATTTTAACATTCCATCAATAATATTGAAAAATATATAGCCTTAAACAATACTAACTTATGTCCAACATAATCTATTCCAATCATTAGGCTTATCCAAAATACTGCTATCCAATCTCATATTATTGTGAAAATGATTACCAGAGAGTTCATATAACAAGCATGTTAATACCATCATTGATCCATATATATCATAAGATATGTCTTATTGGTCACAATCCATATATTCAAAGGCCTTAATCATGTATTCTTTTGAAAAATGAATACCCATTGAACCTTGGTGAAAACGTGAATGTAGTTAAAAGTTAACACATTCCCCATACCAAAATCAAAAAAATTATATATACTCAATCCATGATATCACATAGTCCTTATAACAATCATGAGCTCATAATACTATCAAAAATATTATTTTCTAGTTATCCATTCATTATGTGCATATCATCTTCTTTCCAAAATATTTGAATCACTTGTCATGGTTACCGGTACCATAAAATTATTGAAAAACATAATAGACTAATACAAAAAAATTCCAATATATAATAAAAGTACCTCAACAACAATATTCTTGAATACCAATTCATAAAAACATCAATCCATCCTCTTCAACGATTATCTTGGAGTAAGTCCTTCCGTGATTTAGAAGTATCCTCTTAGGTCAGGGCATTGAGTTGGGTAATGCCCATGTTCTCCATAAATAAGACATTGAACTCCATAACAGTCTATCACTCTATGACCCTTTTCTCCACACAGATTACATCTTCCCCTACATTTGAGGTATTCCTCATGTTTCTTATTCCCTTCTTTAGAAATCTCAATCTTCCTTTATCTATGCTCCTCACCATGTGAACATGCATAAAATTCAATCTTCCTCTTATTTGATGACTTATGAATACCACCAAAGTTCATATATCGTGATGACTGATTCTGTATAATCACAATATCATTATCTCTAGGCATTACACAATTTTGTTGTTCACAGTCACCAATTTGTCCATCAGAATCAACTTTAACTGAATTCCTTCTCGTTCCCTCCATTGACTAAAACCAGAATCCATAGTGTAGGAAATAGTTAAAATAATGAGGAACCACATAATCATTAAAATTCACTTATGGGATGTCTAAATTATCACAAATTATTTAGTATAGGACACCTTAGGTTTACCCTAGGTTATTCATGATCTTCAACATAACTCTAGGACTGTAATCTATTGTTATACTAAACCTTAGCGACATCCCTAGACATACCTTAAAAATATCTCCAGAGAACTCACTAAAGTTGTCGCATTCTAGTTTCCAAAGGTTGACTTAACCTTTCCTCTAATACTAACTGTAGAGACCCCAAGTATGACATACATAGACATTACATTACTTTTGAGGAATAATTAATACATAATAAGAACCAACACTCAAGGACTGTAATAGTTTAGTGCCTTTGGAAACACATAGCATAATCTTATAATCGTGGGGAAAGATCTTCAACATCTCCCATAAATATCTTCCCCTTTTGTTTTCTAACCTAAAACCTTTCTTTATATAATGTGTAAAAGAAAACATATAAAGGTTGAGCTCAAATGCTTAGTAAGGGTATGCATGGATAAAATAAAACAAATCATATACATTTAAACTTAAAAACATGAACATAATGTTTAAAAAACAAAATCATGAGAAATGACATAAAACATGGAAATACATAAGGCATAGATAATAAAGAAAGATTAATCATGTTAAAATATCATGGGAATAAAAAATGTAATTGTGGAAACCATTAATAACATGTTATGATTTCCATAGTAGCCAAGGCATTGCTGCCAAGACCATCTTAGTGGACAAATTCCCTTTCTGAATCGAGTTCACTCCTCGTTCAAGTCCTGATTTACTAAACCAGTTTAACTTTCTGTTCTAGCCATGTCTATATCAGGATATATGAATCATTACCCAATGAATTTAGGGGAGATATAGGTACCACCCATCTCATAATGAAATCATTCTTACTTGTGCCACAACATTAACATAAATCATTCATCATTACACAAATTATAAAATGGGTTTCAAAAACATCATCCCATCATAACATAATCCATACAAAAAAATGAATATCATTTAATCATAAGAAAAGTGAAACCATGTAAATCATAGAGAAATTATACTTGAAACATAAACATATGAAATAATGTCATCTTATATGGAAAATTGTTTTGATAAAACACTTGAAATGAATTATTGAGGAAAATATCCTTTCTTCTTCAAAATCATTATATTTCAACAAAATTCAATGAAATTTTAAAAGAAAAGGATTTTTTGAAAATAGTCATTAAATCTTGTAAAGTATGCTTCATGAAAATAAGGCTTTATGAAACCGTAAAAATCCGTTCATGTCGTATAAGTTATAAAAACATTTTTCTCGTACTTTTTCCAGAAAAGTCAAAAAGTACCTCGTATGGTAAACAAAGGAAAGATTCCTTCCATACAATGTGGTAAAATTAAAAAAGGGTAAAAATGAATTTAATTATACATGTATGAAATGTAAACATTTTATGAAAACATTTTGAGAACATATGGACATTGATAATAAACATAACCCCAGTAAATACTCACGAAGACACAATCTCGGATAAGAATGAGATTGGAATATTTATCCCTTACCTTATGTCTAATATGCTTCGTATGTATTCTAACCTCATGTATAATGATTTAAATAATGTCATTGACTTATTATAGATTCATATTCATTGTTATTATATCATATATGGTTCACTTAGGTATTTATATTACCTGTTCATTTGTCATTTCCATGTTAATGTAGCGTTTTGGGTAAAATCGTTTCATTTATCGTACGTGTTTGGACTTTTTGTTCTTGATATTATTATTACTTATATCATTATTTACATACTTCCAGAATGTAAAACATGATTTATATATCATATATATTCACTATATATATATATATATAATAGATAGATAAATGAAATTAAACACACCGTTTATGGAGACGGTAGGTCGTACGTACGCATGAACGATGTTTTCCGTTCCTTATTGACTAAAATTGAAGTCAGAAGATGAAATATCTATATATATACAAAAATAAAGTAGATTTATCATATAATATATTTCATTATTTTTCATTATATATACTTTATAAAAATTCTTGAATGGTTAACATGGAGAATGAATCTCATTGCGTCGTAGAGACGAAAATCTGTACGTACGCACGAGCGCTGATATCATTCCCATAATTATTGAATTGAATTGGAGTGGATGATATAATATATAAGAATAATTATGATGTTATAATAACTATATATAGTTATCCTGTACACCATTATACCCATCTAAGTAAGGTAGTGTTTGAAAAACATATTACTATGGCGTAGAGATGGTATTCCGTACATACGCATGCACGGTGATTTCGTTTTCTATAGGATGGATAAAAGGTGAAATGGGGTTGTTTCATATTTATAATAACATATCAGTATGTAAGTGATACTTATGTTATTAATTTATAATGAAACATCTAAAGAATAATAAGTTAAAGAAGAAATAAATATGCAAGAATCGGTAGAAGAGATTACCTCTTCCTCAACACATCTCCTTTAAACTTCTTCTTAGGGCACTAGAGTTGGTCTTTGGAGAAGACCAAAACCTCTATGATATAACTAGATATGTTGATAAGAGGAATTGGCAGTGTTAGGCCGATCTTCAAGGCTCAAAAGGGTGTTATGAGAAGAGGGAAGGGGTTCCCTTTTTATAAGGGAGGAGAGGGGAAACTTTGAAAAAACATACAATATTATTTAATAATTAAGTCATATTCGGTTTATAATAGCTCCAAATTGATATACATAGAATCTAAAGTGGGTATGGGTCGAAATACTCTCATCCAATAGGGTTTAGACAAGTTAAGGTTACCATTTTAACCTTATAATTTATATTTAACTCTAAGTTAAATAATTTTACCTATATTGTCTCTTCTTGGTTTTTTACATTATATAGTTAATAATAATACTATAACATGGGAAAAGAACCCCATGTGGTTCATTATTAATATATATAATCTTATCTTAGTCATTTGGCTGAACCTTATATTTTTAGGAATAAAATAACAATTAATAATATAATATTTGTTTGAAAAACTATTTTTTGTAAATTTTGACTCTACTTAGTAATTGGTTTTTATTGAAACTGATAACAGCGTGATTAGTTCGAAAAAAGATAATGAAATCAATAATAAAATGTAATATTAATCTAGAAAATTAGTGGAATTCATAAAAAGTCTCAAATTACATTTATTTGTGTATTTCCAACTTCAATTATGTTAATATTTCATTAATAAGGTAATTATTGCGTCATCATTGTGTCATAAATAAATTAAATTATAAAATACACTTATGTAGGAAATATTTTTATCTTTCTAATAAATATTTATAGTCGAATTTATCTTATGTATAACCCTATATTAAAAATGTTTTAGTTAATAAACCTTGATTTTAACTATTCTAACTCTTCTTTATATAAAATAATAATAAGTGTCCTAATCTAATTAAAGTGGACCTAAAGGGTAATATTTTATTCCTAAGGTTGTTTTTGGTCGAATTACACTTATCCAATAGAATTAGGACACGTTTTAGGATAATAATAATATCATTTTTACCCATAATTACCCTATTTACTTTTAACCGTGGTAAATAAAAGTAAAAAGTTATTATTCATCAAAAATTATTTCTATCTTATTGAACCACATTTTAATCCTCAATATTAACCGTGTCTCTCAAATTTTTGAAATTTCACTCACAGAAGCGATAAAATTAAGTTTTATGTAGATTTTCAAATTCTTCTAGGAGGTGGGTAAAAGACAGTGAAAAGTTCAATAAAATTTTTATATATCTAAAATTATTATAAAAGGAATCAAATTAATTACATTGAACTTATATAGGTATTATGTATAAATTTTGACCTAAAATAAATTTAAATAAAATAAATAATTATTTAAATAAAAATTTCGTTTTTAAATAGTAACCTAGTGTTTTCACTATTCATAAAAAAATTAAATGTTTTTAGAAAAATACAAAAAATTCACCCTAGGTTAATTTCGATATTCCGAATCCAAAAATGAAGTCAATTTTGAAAGATAAAATTTATAAAATTTCAAAAAGTTGGTATTACTATTCATAACGGCTAGTTCATAAAAATATTATAATAATATAACATTTAGTGAAACTTGGTATTGTGTACCACACAGGCTTTTGAGGAAGGTCTTGATTGCGTGTAATGAAAGCCAAGTCAGGGCTGCATGTAGTGAGTGATCCATTTGGTGTTACATATAACATAATAAAAAATTATTTCATTTATACATTAAAAAAATATATACATAATGTTGCTTAGAATAATTTCCACAAAATAAACTTGAAATTGTGTGTAACACGATCCAAAAATAGTGTTGTGTATACTGCAAGATAAAACAATGTTGCGTGTAGTACAAGATAATCTTGGTGTAGTGTATAATAGAACCCATCAATGAAATTAAAAAAAAATATCTTATAAAATCTCGGGTTATTACAAAGAAGAACAAGAAGGAAGGGGAGACAAGTTTTAACATCGACCCTTCTAAATAAGATGCTTTGAAAATGATGAATGCTGAAGATCATGACAAATAAAAGAATGCAAAGATGTAGAAAAAGATGATATTGAGGTTTGAAATCATTCAATACCTTATCAACAATCCTAAGAAAGCCTCATTACATACATTGGTACCAGAATCTTTTTTTACAAGAATCACTTCCTATGACTTCTTGAAATAATATGGTGATTATGGAACCTGAAGGAGAAGAATAAATATTTCAAGAGGATGAATTGGAATAAGAAGAAGAAGAAGAAGAAGGAAGCGATGATACAGATGACATGATAGGGCAAGCAGAGGATTATCCTAAAAAGGATGGTCCTTTTGAGAAACTGTCAATCCAAACTTCTAAAGTAGAATCATCAAAAACTTATACTACAGAAAAAGAAGAAAATGGTTTGGTTGAAATAAATAAAAAATATGAACATGATATTAGAAAAATTTACTTCATTCATCCAGAGGATATAGTGGCAGGTTTTGAGAATGAAAACCTTGAGGAAGACAATATTGTTCAGTTATCCGATAGTGAGAATGAATAACCCAAAATAGAGGAGATCATTCCAAGAGCTGATTAGTGATAACAGGAGTTGGTTGATACATCTAGGAAAGAGGTATTGAAAAAGAAAATGTTGGTGGTTTGATAAAGTGGAAAGATGAAGACATTGAAATAGAATCCTCACCAAGAAAACAGTCAAATTCAGAATCATCATCTTTTGGACATGATTTTGTGGTACTATCTTTGAAATGGACAGTTGATACTTTTACATTATTTCCAAGTATAAGCACAAGATTACAGTTGCTTCAGCATTCGATAAATCACAAATCAGATTCAGTTTCGATACTGATGGATAAGTTTGTCAGGCTCGAGGTCCATTATAAATATTTCTTCATTGGTTCTGAAGCTCTTAAAATATCATGCAAGATGATTACAAATTTATCAATGGAAGAAAATCGAATAACCGAGAGTCATTAATGAATTTAAAGATAATGGGAAGGATTCTTTTGACACTGATGATGGGATTTTTATAGATCTTACTAAGAGTTTTGAGGAAAATCTAACTCTCAAACAAACAACTCAGAAGCAGGAAGTTAATGATCTGAATGGGAAGATGAATTTTGTGGCCGTGAATTGGATGAAGGAAATGTATCTTATAATAGAGTTTGATGAAAATCATGCTAAGAAATAAAACTATTTGAAGACTTGGGAAGATATTCATAATGCTCAAGAAGAAAAAATAAATGTCTTAGAGAAGAAAAATGACAATCAAGATCAGCTGCTCACGCGTGTGGAAGAAGATCACTAGAATTTAAAGAATCTTAAATCATCATAATGAAGCTATTGTTGAAGGGGAATGAATAATAATATTTCCCCAATATTATTATTTGTGGTGTTATTCATTATTTTATAAATCATTCCTATCATAATTTAATTTATGTTGTTCATAATATTTTTTTTGTGTAGTACTAATTTTTCAGGTCCCATTTTTTCTATTAATATTGTATATTTTTGAAAATAAAAAAAGGGGATAATGGAGTGATAAAAATAATACTAAGTAATGAAGTGAATTCTCAAAGTAATTTTGAATCTATCTATTGGGAAATTTCATCGAAGAAAATTTTCTTATTCTCGAAAAGGATAAATATATTTATAGAAGTCATGAATATGATCCTTAGGGATTTAAAAACCTAATTGGGGAGTTTTTTGTTTACACCATGATTCATAATTAAAGGGAGATATGTTTTTATTTTCAAGACCATAAACAAAAACTCTATGATCTTATATTCTTTTTCATAAGGATGATTTTTATTTATACAAAGGGGGAGATTGTTGAGTCAATAATATTTTCTTATGACTTCTCAATTTATCTATGTCATGAAAATCAGAAACACTCTATATTATGGAAAATTATATTTTCCCTACAAATTATCGTAATATGGACAATTTTCCATCCCCAATATAATTTTATCCATACCTATGTTTTCATTGTTCTTTTTATTATTTATCTAAATCTAACACTTCATTTCCTATATGTTATATTTTTTTTCACATCTAAAACATCGGAATCCTATAAATCCTTAGTTTTAGAGTATTTTGGTTTCATGCAACAAATTCTCCAAAATTTAGACTTCAAATACGTGGAAATATTGACTTCAAATTCACCAAAAATCATACTCGGAATTCACTGAAAATCAGACTCCGAAATCTCTAAAAATCAAAATCTGGATTCAATAAAATTAAGACTCTGAATTCTCTAAAGATAAGTCTCTAAATTCTATGAAATTTGTAATCTAAATTCCACCCAATTCTGACTCCAAATTCCTCAGAATTCTGACTCTGAATACCCCCGAATTTGGACTCCAAATTCCTCAGAATTCAAACTCTTTTTTCCCTTAGAATTCGGACTCCGAATTCCTTATAATCCAGACTCTAAATTCATTGGAAATCAAATTAAAAATTCTATATAATTTAGGTACAAAATTCTTTGGAAAACATAATCCGAATATCGATGATTTATAGTCTCCAAATTATTTTTTTCTTAGAATTCAAACATTATTTTTTCATAGACCCCGAAAAAAATATTTGGCTGTGAAACAAAATTTTTCTTACACTTGTAAGAGTATTGACACAATGTCGTACAATCAGTTTCTAACTAACCATTGTTTGAGTGACAAGTGTACAAGTCCCTCTTAGATTACAGAAAAAATATTACCATTGAAAGAGAGAGACAACAATTGGAGAAGTTCCTATAAATAAGATCTCATTTGAACAAGCTCATTACTTGATGATCACTATAGGGATTTCATTCTGATGAAGTGTTTTCTAGAGAGAGAGACTCACATGCATTGTGGGTACTAAACATCTTGTTCATCTTACTTCGTGTGAATCTAATTATTAATTTCTACAATAGAGGGCTTCCGAGGATAAGAAAACATAGGTGGTGACTACCTTAATGTTCGAGGATATTCGTGGATAGGAAGACAGAGGTTACAACTACCATAATGTTCAGGGTCTTGTAGAGATAACATGATATATTCTGATATTCCTATCTAAGGCTTACCCAGGTGTGGGTATGATAGACTTTCTTAAATGTATAAATCAAGGGACCATTATCCAAGGTGTTTTGATATGCTTCTCATTGGGTAAAAATATATCATACTTGTTACTTTCTTTGTTTAAAGACAATTTCCACTGTATTTTGATAAAGGAAGAAAGTATACCCTCATTATACTTTTTTGTTCTTTTTTATACTTAGATATGTAATATTCTATATGCATTAAGCTATAATATCTTACTTCTAATATTTCCTTAAGTATCATTTTCAGAACCACATTTCTAGAGACATACATGTTTTTAGAACTAAAATGGGACTTGTGAATTTACCTTGTTCAACCATAATAAACATAGTTTTCCTTGAGGTTAAAAATGGATGTTTTTATACATAAAATTCACCACCCTCTGGTAATTGATCATCTACATTTATATTTTGATCCTACGAGGATAAAACCAAGAAGATCCAAATGTAGATGACAATCATTGGTTTTTCCCATGACATAAAAAATTTCCACTTCATCGGTTCAATTTAAATATCATTTCTGACTCCATGTATTCTTTGTATTTCACGTCCCTAACCTAGAAATTACACTATGAATATTTATTATAGAGTCTACGATTTCACTCCCAAATAAAAACTACTCACATATGATGAACATGATCCTCCTTAGACAAATATTTAAAAATAATTTTATCCATAACAACTACCAAAATCATATCTAGAATATCATGTAAAATCATGTCCATTATGTTCATGATAACTTATGAAGCATTTCTTAGAAAAAATGGAATAAAAAGGTACTCATAATGACTACACATACTCTAAAAAGAGGTATTTTAATGTAAAATTACATTATCCTGAAATTATGGTAACTATAATGAAGATTAATTTTTGAGAAACTCTCACCCTTTCATGTGATCAATCATGTTATAAATCTGTAGAAAAATATAATTGGTCCTTATCATCACTCGATTGTGATTTTTCTAATCAACACTTTGGTGAAGTGAACCATAAAAATTCATAGAATAGATAACATGAACCACCCAAGGTGACACACATGGATGTATAAAACATTTCTGAACACTTTCAATTCACATGGTGTGTTGTGGTAAGTGGGAATAAAAACTGGTTATGTACTAGGCATTATGTTATTTGAAAAGTGAACTTCCCTTATCTGTGGAAAAACATAAATGTATGAAGGAAACACATTGTGAAACTCAACAATAAATGGGGGGAGATCACCATGAGAATATTACTTCTCTTGGTTAGGGAAAACAAGAAAATTACTTTCCCCTTCTATCGAAAAAAGGTCCGGATGTACTTGGCCTTGGGCCAAACACTCCCTGGAAGACACAAGACACACCCCTTGGTGTAGTGTAAGACACCCGTAAAAGATAACTATCAATATGAGTTTTATTGGAATTGATTCAATCCAATTTGAAAAATATGACAAGATATTTCATGTTGAGAACCACAAATGTCCAAGCCTGATCAACATCTGATAGAGGAAAAATACAAGCTGGACTACAGATACCCTTCTCTCTCTCTCATTGTACAAGATAAAATATTCATATTATGGTTTAGAAAATCAACCATAAATGCAGATATAAATTAATGGGATGAACTAGTATCAAATAAAGAAGTCAGTAATAATGAATCAATAGTAGTAGTACCACTCACGATCATGGGACATGTATCAACTTCATCTTGAGACTCCTACACTGCCTGATGAAGCTCCAATATAGATGTCTATGGTTGAAACCCATTTGTACATGAATCATTTGATTTACCTTTAGTTTTATCAAGAGCATATGATCCCATTAAACTATGTTTAGTAGAATAAATATTGATGAATTCTTGCATGTTCTCTAATCTACAGAATGATCCATAGTTTTTAGGTTCCTTGAGTCAGTCTCTCATCGAATTTCCTACCATTCTACCTAGGTAGAAAACCAAATGAATTTTTATAGGTACTACAAGAGGTCTGAAATGACCCTACTGTCGAGATATTTCATGGGAACCATTATGCTTCTTAATTCCCCTAATAGAACTCATATTTCTATTGGGAGAAAAAAATCCCCCAAAAATAATGACCATCTAGAAAATTCCATCTAAAACATCAGTGATCTATCTCATACATCATCATAATAAGTAAAATTCTACATGAAAACCTTATAATTTATATATTATCAAAGTCCCATCTCGATCCTTTATTTCTTCATCCTCTTATTCGATAATATCTCAATAAGAAAATTACATGATCTTAAAAAAATCGGTTTGCATAAAATTTCGTGGATATATCAGCATTCTTGAGTTACAAGAACATAGTGGACCTGGAAAATAACATATAAAATGGACAGAATCTATTGGTGAAGTGATCCATGAAGTCCTTTTACTATAATTCATATAACTTCTTCACCGTCACCATCAAACCCCACCATCTACTACTCAGACCTTCCTACATAAAGGTGACACACTTCACACTAATTTCATCAGGTGTGTCCGAAAACATAAAAAAATATCCATTATCCTCACCCACTCAAATGACTTTTGAGGATCATCTGATCCTCTGAATAGATTTTTATTTAGGAGAAGTAACTCTTGAGATTTTTTTTGAAGAATTTCCCTTTTGTGTTTCCACAGTTGGAGCCTGAGTGGGAACTAGTGGTGGTGCCGGTTTCAGAGCCGGGATAGTGTGTGTGATCACCTCAATCCAATTCGGATAAATAATTGGATTCACTTGCTGAGGATCATCATCATATTTTTCTTGGATCCAAATTTCATGTCTTCTCAGAGGCATGATGCTACAAAATATCAAATAACATCATGGAAGACATGATATTAACGCCCAAACAGAGAAATGAGGAAAATTATTCCCAATAGATAAAATGAAAAATATTTGTATTTTAATATATCAAATTCAATATTGGGAAAATAATATAAATAATCCACAATACTTATTTTCATATCCGCCCCTAGTGACTTAAGGTTCATTGGAGTGAGAGTTTCCCAGACACTCAATCACAACTCCCTCCTAAGTACCAACAAGTTTTCATAATTCATAATGACGTGAAGAACATATTTTCAACCTCATTTTATTTCGTTTTTTTTAAGAACTAACCTAGGTACCCTGGTAACACAATAAGTGATCCATAATTGACATAGTTGGAAGGGAATTGCTGATTCCCATAGGTCGAAAACTAGAACCTAACATCATAACAAATGAAAATGGGAACAGGATTTTCAGTGAAATTGCATAAGTAAATGGATGAAGACAATATGCATATGAAAATAAAATCCAGTAAGAGTAATGTACTAGAATTAAAATAGGGAAGAATGCCCAATGTGCTACAACTAATGTACCAAAATGGGGAAAACCATCCAATAATATAAGGACACAACTCACCAAGTCCAAAGATCAATAGTTGTATCCACCTCAAAAAGATCATTTTACCTTTCTAGAAACTATAAATAGATAATATAAAAACACCTAAAGGCAGATGTAGAGAGTGAGCTATGTCCCATCTGAATTTCATCCAAATATTCCATTACATGATTCCAATATCAAATTACCAAATATTGTTCTTCTAGTTTTTAAAATAACAAGTTTCGCATTTACAAAATCATAATTTAATAAAGAAAGAATTTTCAATTTATATATTTAAATAAAAATATAAATCCATGCTTTTAATCTCAAAATTTGGTAATACATTTCAAAATATGACATTTTTCATTAATCAGCTGAAGCTTTACAAAAATGGGTCTTCTTAAAAAAATTTAAAAGTAAATACTTTTATATAAAATAGTTATTAAAAGTTTACATGGAATGTAAAATTGTTTAAAATAGTGGAATATATATATATATATATAATTTAAATAAAAATACATGAGAAACATTGTCATGTTCCAAGTTGGTATGATAGTAAAATTCTATAACGACCTAAGACTATGAATATTGTAATGTATGTACATACATCTCCTAAAAAATGGCCAATATTATTCAACATCATTGGCTATTTAATGTGATGTGATGATATCATATTTTAGAATGTTGTGAATAATGATGTTTTGTCTAATATAATTCTATAAATACCCACAAATTTCATGTTCTCTAGTACAAAGAAACAAAGGAATATTTATTTTCAGAAAACTTAAAAAGAAATAAAATCCCAAACACCATTTCAATATTTTAATTATTCATTTAAAAACCTTTTTGGGGTTTTAATCAAACTAATAAAATTTTGAAAATGATTAAACCACTAGGCAACCATCAAAAACAATTTATGCCTTTTTTCAAAAAAAAAATCGAACCAAATCATGAAATTTCACAATCAATTACCAAATTAGAAACAATAATTTATTTTTTCAAATAATTCCATAAATTTTATCAAATCCTAAAATTTACAACAAGTGGGGTTTTTAATAATTTTTAAAAAAATTATATAATTAAATTAAAACATTTTTCTGATTCAATATACATCATATATAAATATAAATTAAACAATTTAAATCTCACAACTTCCCATTTCTGTGCAGAAAACTCATTTGTATCAGAAACCCCAATTCATCAGAATTTTACTTTTCCAACAAGAAATTGAAATTCATATAATCCAAATGAAAAACCATTTATTTGAAAAAAATTAAAATTTAAACAATGAAATTAGGGTTAATATAATCTTTACATCATCACAAGAGAATATAAATGGGGATATATCTATCTTAGAGCCCCACATCGGACCCGAGATTCATCAATGAATAATTATTATCAAGGAATTTGGGAAACAAGGATCGAACCTAATTTCATTAACACAAAAAATAGGTTTTTATATAGATTAAAAAATGATCCATGGAAACCAAGAGAGACAGAGATAGAATACAAGAGATCAAGAATGGGAGAAAGAAACTAACCGAAAGTGGATCGATATATGTTCTCCTAGCTTCAGATCACTCCGGGGAGGGGACATAGGGGCCAAGAATTCATCTTGGGATTTATGTGGTTGGTAGAAAGTGATTTTTATCGATGGAGGACATTTGAGGTCCTATAATAGGTATTTGATAATTTTTTACAAATATTCGGATCTCATAAAATCATGTACACACAGTTTCCTGGGAAAACCCAAATTTTTAAGCCAAACCATACAGCCTAACCATGTCACTATTTTAAATGGGTAACATAGATTCTACTAAAATGGTGCATGACATGACTAACCGTGCAACAACCATGCAGAATCATGCGGCGTTTGGTTACATGATTTTCAATGATATGTCACATGGTAAGAGAAAACTATGCGCCAACTGTACACTAGCTCGAAGAATTACCAATACTTAAAATTACAACATGAAACAACCCCAAATTAAACCCAACAAAATATTTATTAATAGAGGGGTTTAGGAATACATGAAAATAGTAATAGGTCATTAGTACCTCCACACCATAAAAACATTTTGTCCCAAAAAATCCAATGATGAACCTTTTGTGTCAAAAGGATGGTGCCACTGCTCTCTCATATGATTCCCTCTCCCATAAATCATGAGAATGAGGAATATGTTTCCATAGAAGATAACTAAAGGTATCATCCTTTCATGAAGTACCTTAATTTTAAAATAAACTATCCTGATTGGTCGTTCAGTCCTGGATAAATCAGGCTTTAGTTCAATATCATGCAACTCATAACATGAAATTGATTAGATTAATACTTTCATAGTTGAGATACATGAATCATGTAATATATCAATGTAAAATGATATTGAACTTAAAAATAGTATTCAACTTTTCCCACAAACTCAACAACCCTGAATGTAATTACAAAATGTGGAGAAATCTTCCCTTTACTCACAATCTGTTGATGACCAATCATTAGAGAAACATTAATGAAATCCTGGTCATGTAATAAAAAATCAAAATATCTGTGATGATAATCAACATAAGAATTATATCATCTCTATTACATCAAAATTATTTAATGAATCAAGTAGATCCTTGATTTCATCTCTTGCACTAAACATGGTCCAACCAATGAACTTTCACCAACCTCCAATGAAAACCACAAATATTCACTAGGTTGTCTATACGAGGCCTCAGAAGGATCCATTATGGTCTATGACTAGTACTTATTGTTATAAAAAATGTTATCCATCCCCAAATAATCATCCAAAGATCCACCAATTTTTAGAATAATGGAACGATGATTATCCTTATGAAACATTATAGATATTTCTATCTGGACATCCGATTGTGGATGATATGCTATATCCAAATCTACATGGCATCCCAATGCCTCTTAATGGCCTTTTAAAATATGATAAGTGAATCTAAGATTCATATTAGATAATATTGTAGATGGAACTCCAGGATTAAAATTAATCTCTCTCACATATATATTTATGAGCTCTAAAACTTTGGATGTATCATGAATGGGTATATAGTGATCCGATTTCCTCAAACTATTGATCAAAATCTTGTACGCATTCTTATTTCAATGGGTAAATTGAAACTCAACCAGAAATTCCATAGAGAAATAATCCTCATTAAATATATGGACTAGATGTGGTTGATGAAAATATGAATGTTTCTCATGCTTGGACTCAACCAGCAGGCTTGTATAGCAAGGAGAGACTAACTCAAAATTTCCTCATCTCATACATGGCCACCAGAACTACCTACACGTGACATGGAACCTATTTTTCATTCATGGTTTTACATCCCAATGATAATTGTGAACCCCCCATCATATATTTCTTTTCCACTATGGCACAATGAAGTGATTCTAGTAACAAAGAATACCCTCTTTGGAGGACGACCTCCAAGAAATTTTCTCCCCACTATAAACAGAGTACTTAATGATATGTTATTAATTATCAATCACTTGGTCATGAATAATCTTCTTGAGAAGAGAAGATTTTATATGGACACTGGATAATGAATGTTTATCACCATTCTCGTGTAATCCAATATGAAATTGTGAAAATAAATCCATCAAATTATACTCTTATGAAGATTATTTCCCTACCTAGTTCAATGTTTATTTTCTTAAAGTATATACAATTACATTCCCTTTCCCAGGGGTATAGGTGATATCAATGTCAAAATATTGTAGTTACTCCACCTGTCACCTTTGGTGGAGATTAAAAATTTTTTGATAGAAAATTTAACTCAATATTATGTGTTATGAAAATCCGAGAAAAAATTATCTGTAAATGTAATGCCACCATATCTTAATCATGCACATGAAAATTGAATGTTAAAGGACATCGGTCAGATAATTCACATCATGTGACCTAACATGATGAGAGACATACAAAATAACAGGAATATTTTTCATAAGAACTCAACCCAATCCTGAAACCACTACATCAAATAATCCCACCTTACCCTGATCAGAATCTAGAAGAGTCAACAACATCGTAGTATCCAAATGAAGTTTTCACATGACAAAATAACTCTAAAATATCTCCTTCCAAGTATGATTGACTCCATTATAAATTAGATAATTCAAAAAAATAATCCATCATTGAGAATAATTTCATGAACTAGAGAGAGTATCGGTCAAATCCCATGAAGATCTGAATATTGAATAAATTCTGTGTTTGTTACCACCTAATAATAGATATCACATTTTCAAGGTTCAATTGAAATACCATTATATGACACCATGTGTCCCAAGAATTTCCCCTCCATAATCCAAAAAATGACACTTCAAAATTTTATCAAAGTCATTGATTTCATTGCAATCTCAGAACTACTCTCATATAATGCACATGATCACCCTCAAAATTAGAGTAAACAATAATTTCATCCAAAAGTACTGCAAAAATGGTATCAAGAAACACATTAAAAATCATTGTCATTCATTCCCTGAAAACTAAATGAACATTTTTTAGGCTGTAGGGAATAAAAGTTACTCATAATGACTAAAAATACTCCTAAAAGTGGTTTTCTGGATGTTATATATCTTTATCCTTAACTAATGGAAACTAAATAGAAGATAAATATTCTAGAACCAATTATCCCCATTAAACTTATCAAACACGTCATTAATCCATGGAAACAGATAATTTTTCCTTACTATCGCTAGGTTAATCTTTCAGAAATCAACACATAGGCAACAGAAATAATCAGATTTCATAGTAAAGAGAACCAACTCTTCCCAAGGTGACACACATGTATGTATAAATCCATTCTCAAGAAGATATCCTAATTATAAATTCAAATGATTCAATTCACTTAGTGTCATGCTGTAAAGGGAATATATACTATATGATTATAATGAATTAAGTCAATGGAAAACTCAACCTCCCTTACTATTGGAAAAACAGAGAATTCATAAAGAAAAACATAGGGAAACATGAAAAAATTGAAGGGAGATCACCCCCCCATTGACTCCCATTCCAGGTCATTGTCAAACAAAAATATTAGTTTTACCAATATTGGATAAGATGGTTTGGGTCTTCTCAACCACGGGACCCATTCTCCTTTAAATACATGAGACACACCATTGGGTGTTCTGTAGGAGACTCGTAGAAGATTACAATCAATCCAGGATTTATTAACAATGATCCAATATATCATAAAAATGAAATCAATAGATTTCATAGTGAAAAAAATATATTTAAAATAATTATCAACATTCGATAGATTGAAAAGACTAGCAGAACTATGGATACCCTTCTCTCTATTTGTAAAAAGGGTTGTAGTAATATCCATTGCACTAGATAAAATCTTCATCAAAATGATTATAAGATTTTAATTGAAGGTCAATATAAATGAATGAGATACACTATTTTCAAATAATGCAGTAACTGAAGATGAAGCTATAGTAATGGTCCCTCTCACAATCCCCAAACTCGTATCTTCTTCTTTCGGAGACTCTTCCACTGTGTGAAGAATCCTTGTTCCATATTACTGTTACAAGAACATTGTTTCACATGCAGAATTTTACTTCCTTATAATTTTAGGATGACCGGATTGTCCCATATCACTATGTGGATTATAATAAATATTATAGAATCATTGCACATTCTCTGAACATCCTAAGGATCAATAGTTCTTGTGTTCCTAAATATAGACCCATTTCAAATATCCTACCTATCCACACTGGTAGAAAACCAAAGGACCTATACCAGGAACTTCAAGATAACTAGAATGAACTTTCTGTCAAGAACTGCCATGAGGACCATCACACATCTGTTATCCTTAAAGGAACTCACACTACTATTGGGAGAAAAATAAGCTCTTGAAAACCCTAACCTAATAGTGAAATCTATCTGGACCCTCAGTGATATATCTGATACATCATCATAAGAAGCCATATTAAGAAATAAAACCTATGAATTAATATCTTCTAGGAGTCTCAACTCAAACCATCGATCCTTCATCCACATATTTCATACAATATCAGGTGTGAAGTGCAAGACCTCATAAAATGGTTTTCAAAATCATTCACAGTTCTATCAGATGACTCCAGATTAACGAACTCATTGGAAAAAGCTAATAGAATCAAATATATATATAACTATTTAGTAAAAATATCATTTAGCCCATTACACTATAATACCTCATAATTCTTCTCCATCAAAAGTGTATCCCACCATATCATTCTCACACCTTATTGTAAGAATGTGTAACACTTCACATTGATTTCATCAGTTATTTCCAAAAACCAAAAAAAAACTTCATCATTCATCATAATGACTCCTCTACCTTTTGAGGATCATTTTAGGATTTGAATAGTTATGGCTTCTAGAAAGGAACCCTTTAAAACATATCCTGAGAATATCCTTATATATTTACATAACTAGATCCTAATCCGGAATTGGTGGTCGTTCTTATCCCAGAGCATAAACAGTTTGCACGATCACCTCAATCAAATATGGATCAACAATACAATTCGCTCATGGAGGTTCAGATATATCTTACTCATTAATTAAATTTACACGTCTTCTCAG
The DNA here is from genome assembly GCA_963277665.1 of Viscum album. NCBI lineage: Eukaryota > Viridiplantae > Streptophyta > Magnoliopsida > Santalales > Viscaceae > Viscum > Viscum album. The sequence continues at coordinate 457,124,571 of OY728161.1, read as the reverse complement.
ATGCATTCTTCTACAAAACATCTACATACAGCATGAAATACATCCAATTAATTCCCAAATATATTAATTAGGGAAATTAATCCAAAATATAGAAATTTATGATTTTTATTCCAATCTATCCAAAAATAGACTCAGAAATGAATTTAACTATCTCACAAGACGTATTTTCTGAATCACCAATGAGGACTTAAGTTTCATTAAGGTGAGAGCTATCAAAAAACACAATCCAAATGACCTCTTATGTCTTGATAATATTTCCCAATGTATACTGAATTCATGAAAAAAATCTCAACCTCCATTGATACTAATTTTTTACAAACTAGCCAAGGGACCCTAGTAACCTAATAACTGAGCCAACTCTGACATATCCCACAGGATGTTCTTGATCCACATGGGATGGTGAATAATACCCTTTATTATAAAAAATGAATGTGAGAATATTTTTTTCAGCAAAAATTATTATGTAAAACATAAAAGAAAATATGAATATCAAAAGGAACTCAAATGGGAGTAATATTCTAGAATCCAATCTATTAAAAATCACCAAGGCACTACGACCAATATACATGAATGGGGAAAACTTCCAAATTCTCTAAGGACATGACTCACCAAGTCCAATGATCAACATCTATATCCACTACCAATAGATCCTTTTTCATTGATCAACTGTGGAAGGTGAAAATCTATAAACACTCGAAGGAACAAGTAGGGTGTGGTCTAAATCCCAATATTATTTTAAAAAATGATTCCATAATAAGATTCCAATGTCAAATTAACCAAGAATGTGCTTCCAATTTTTAAATAAATGGGCTTGGAATTTAGAAAATCATGCTATACAATTTAAAATATATAAATACGTTGTCAATCTATGCATCATATTTAAAAAAATGGAAAAACATATTAAAATATGTAAAATTACATTAATCAAATTGTTCTTTATATAGATGGTAAATTTCAAAAAATGGCATAAAAAAACACTTTTATATAAAATGGTTCTTATAAATCTACAGGTCATGTAAAAAAGTTTTCAAAAGTGGAACGTATATATATATATATATATAATTGAAATATGATATAGAAAAAAACATGTTCATGTGCCCAATAGGTATGATAGTTTTAGGCTATATGGACCCAACGTTGTGAATACGGTCAAGTATGTACAAACATCCTTTGAAACAAGGCCATGGGGATTAATCACCATCGCCTAAGGAATGAGATTTGATGATATGATGTTTTAGATCATTATAACATGTGAACTATTTTCTAATAAATCACACTAACATCCTAATTCTTTCATGTTCTCTAGTACAAAACTACAATGGAAAATTTATTTCATGACTTCACAAAAAACAATTAAATCCCATACTCTATTTCAATATACAAAATTTTTATTTAAAAACATGATCAATTTTTTAATAAATAACATACCATTTACAAAATAATCAAACCACTTAGGATATTTCAAAAACAATCCTATGAAATTTTTATAAACTAGTATTTGAAAAAAATTCATACAATTTTTCAATAAATCAAACAATTAAATAAAATAATTTAATTTTTAAACAATTCCATTAATTTCATTATAAACCCCCAAGTCAATAGAATTGGGGGGGGGGGGGGTTCAAAATTATCTATCAAAACTAATTCCAAAATAAAATTTAATCATTTAATTTATTATCTTTCATTAAAAATATAAATTTAAAAATTTTAATCTCACCAATTTCCAATTCCATGCCTAAAAACCATTTCTCTTGAAAACCCCAATTAAATTAAATTGGTTATTTCAAACAAAGAATTGAAATTAAAATTATCCAAATCTATAAAATTTCTATTAAATTATAAAATTGAAATTTAATCAAATATATTAGGGTTAATGTAAATTTGGTATCATAACAGAACCACCTACATCCGGATGAAGAGATCTCAAATCATGAAACCCTAGAAGAGATTCATTAATAATGAAGGATGATCAAGGAATCCATGAAATAAGGATCAAACAAAGTTTAATTTACCAAAAATAGATTTTATTATATCAATAAATCTAAACAAATATCCATGGACCCATAGGTAAATGAAGATACCAAACTATAGATCATGAATAGGAGAATGAATGTAACCAGAAGAGGATCAACAGACTCTATAATAGCTTTAAATAACTTCTGGGAGGGGTATTAGGAGCCATGAATCCTCTATGGGAGCTCTACGATGGGAGAAAATTATTTGGATTTTTGGAGGTCCATCAGAGACCTACAATAGGGGTTATGAAATTTGTTAAAAAATTTCAAATCTCTTACACACTTTTCCTTGGGTATAACTGCACGGTTTGACCAAACCATGATTTTTGGTCATTCATCTATTTTAAATAGATAAAATGGTTTCTACTATGAGGGTACACATGTTATGTAACTGTGTTCATAATGTGGCAATGCCCACTGCCTATGGTTGCATGATTTTCTCTTATAGGGCACACAGTTTGTGAAAACTATCTGCCGACACTTCACTAGTCACGAATATTCAAACACTTTAAAATTTCATCCAAAAACAAAACAAATAAATCCAAAAAAAATATTGATTAATATAGGGGTTTATGAATACCTGAAAATAGTAACAAGATATCACATAATTATATTTTTTTAATAGATTTTTTCATTTGGTATATTTTTTTCACGTTAATTTCATAATAGTTACATCATAAATAGAATGACAACCATCATAAAAAATAATATATACTATATATATACGTACTTATAATTAAAAATAATATTTAGTGATAGGAAAAGAAATCTTGTAACACCTCAACCCTAGTTACCCATAGTCGGTGCATTATTTTAATACATTGGCATGATTACAAGGAGTCAAGTCCTGAAGGACCGATCAGTTTTTCAGTTTTCGAAAATATATTACATACATGAATGTTACATTACATACAAAACAACATAAATAATCCTTTATTAACGCCATTATTCCCTTGTCTTAACTCTATATATCAATCACAATACACTTCATGGAATCCAGAGAAAAAATGAAACATAGAAAGGGGTGAGCTCAAATGCTCATTAAGGGTAAGCAATACAGCGGAAAATTTCAAAAATAAGCATTAATATTTAAGGGAATGTATAAAACTAAAACAAAATCCTTTTAAACTTGAACTTCAACATAATATGGAAAAAATTAAAATGAAGTAATACCATTTACTTATTCACATGGATATTCTACTAGTTGAATAATACATGAAATATCACTAACCACTTTCATAATGATGGAATGCATAATGTCGAACTTTAATTTATGTGTCAAGGCCTCGTGCCAAGACTTAAGGGATAAATGTAACCGAAACCCAACCCAGAGAGCCTCTTTAACTGGACTAGATCCTGGAGTGCCTTTAATAACCGGACACCAAACCGGAGTGCCTCTAATAACCGAACACTAACCCAGAGTGTCTCTAATAATCGGACACCAACCCGGAGGGTCTACTGTTACCGGAACCCAACCCGGAACATACTAGTCCAACACATTCATCTTAAAAAGGGGATGAAATATAACATAAACATTCGTATTAAAACTAGAATACGGAATGCAAAAACATTAATCATAAACTATTAATGGCATTAAAATAAGACATCCATAGTCAAAAATATCACAAAACCTTAAATAAAATATGGATGATTTGTATCATGATAACTCAACTTCAAAACAAGTTTAAAATCCATTAAAGGATTTTGACGTTGATGAAAATGTTTTGTAAAACTTTTTGAGGGAAATACCCCTTTTCATGAAAATATTTAAAAGTAACACAATTTGGAAAAGAAGCCATTTAAAGGCAATTTTGAATCAATGTGTCTCATAAAAATTTGTAACTTTTGAATGGAATTAAAATTTTAAAAATATTCATGTCCATATAAATAAATCCTTAAAACCATTTTCAAAACATGGACATTAATGAGAATGGTTTAGAAGAATAAATCTTAAAAACATTTAAAATGATGTTTTAGTAAAAAGTACCTTAATATAATCCCTTTGAAAACTATTTTATGAAACATGTACATGGATAATAAATATGTCCCAGTATATACTTATGTATAAACAACCTTGGATAATAAAGAGATTGTGAAATTAACCCTTACCAATTTGGTATCTTACGAAACAAACACCCCATGAAAGAGGTATCAAACAATGAATAAGTAAATTCATGTAAATTAAAGTGTATTAGACAAAGAATACAATTATTGGTAGCACATACACCACACAAAAGGTAATAGTGGCAATATGGTACGAATCTCACGAGAATAAGGAGTGAGATGAAAACCCCTTACCTTCCACTTTCCTTTAGTCAAGGGTATGTTTAGCCTCCTATATGAGGACTATAGTATGTTATTAAATTATACCAAAACAATATTAATATTTATGATATCATACATTATTCATTTATGACTTTATACTACCAATTTAATAATAATTTCCATGTTATTTTAATATTTTGGGTAATAATCGCTTTCTTTATCGTACGTGTTTTAACATGTTACTATTGATTGTATCACATAGATCATGATTTAAATACTTCCAGAATATAAAACATTATGTATTTATCATATATATTAGAATATAAAAATTTATAATAGAAATATATATGAAATGGAAACACTGTTTATGGAGATGGTAGTCCGTACGTACGCATAAACGTTATTTCCGTTTTCATTTAGTATTTAACAGAAGTAAGTGAATAAGATACATGTAACTACATAAATAGTTATATATATAAATATATATATATATCTCTATTATAATTATTATTTCATATATTACATACTTATTAGTAATATAATTTTTTATAATCGTCGATGAATGGTGAACTTGGAAATGAATATCAGCGCGTCATGGAGATGGTAATCCGTACGTTTGCATGAGAGAAAATATCATTATTTTGATATTAATATAATATATATTTGGATGGTATATAATATATACCGAATCATTATAATGTTTTATTTATTATTTATATCAAATAAACATCATTATTATACCAATCCAAATAATAATGTATTGAATAATAATTACACCACGACGTGGAGATGGTTAGCCGTACGTACACAGGTATGGTGACTTTTCATTCAATGGGTGGATAGAATAATGATTTTGGTTGTACCATAATTATAATAACATAACATTATATAGAATATACTGGATATATTATTTTATAATGGAAACAACAAAGAAAAAGGAAGTGGAAGAAGAAAGGAACTTGAAAGAGGGTGGTGAAATCATTAACTCTTCTTCGAGTTCTTCCTTTTGATTTGATCCAAAGGGTTCCCTAGGTTGGATTTATGATCAAACTGAGGACTCTATGATAAAGGGATGATATATTAGAGGGTATTTGGGTAGGGGTTTGCCGAAAAAAATGTCTTATAATGTTTGAATGAGAGAGAAGGTGAAGTGCCATTTTATAAGAGGGGTGAGGGGCACCTTAGGAAAAACATAAAATATTATTTTATAATAAATTCATATTCGGTAAATAATGGCTCCAAAGTTGATTATTTAGAGAATACGTTGGGGATAGGTCTAAAACAACTCAACCCAAAGGTTTTATACAAGTTTAGGCTACCATTTTAACCTTATCATTTAGATTTAACTCTAAGTTAAATAATTTAACTTTTATTGTGTCTTCTTGTATTATTACACTATATGGTTAATAAACATACTATATACTGCCAATAGAACCCCAATTGGTTAATTAAAGTCATATAATTTATTATATAAACCTTTTGGCCGAACTTTAGATTTTTAAGACCATTATATCAATTAATAATATAATATTTGTTTCAAAAACTATTTTATGTCAATTTGGACACTATTTGGTATTTGTTTTTTGATAAAATAGTAACAACATTATTTCGTCATAAAAAATTAATTGAATAAATTCTAACATATCATATTCACCTTGAAAATTAGTGGATATCATAAAAATTTATAAATTGTGTTTATTTTAATATTTATAATACCATTTATTTCATTCTTTCATTAAGAAAGTAATTACTATTTCATCATTGTGTCTTAAATAAATTTATTTATATAATGTCTAAAAATTATAAATAAAATACCATGATGTATGGAATCTTTTTATCTTTCTATTTAATATTTATAATAGAATTTAAATTACGTAAAACCCCATATTAAAAATGTTTTAGTTATTAAACTTTCATTTTAAATATTTTAAATCTTCTTTGAATTAAATAATAATAAATGTCCTAATCTAATACAAGTGGACCTCAATGATAATATTTTATTCCTAAGGTTGTTTTTGGTCGAGATAAACTTGTCCAATAGAATTAGGACATGTGTGAGGGTAATATTAATATCATTTTTACCCTTAATTACCCTATTTACTTTTAACCGTGGTAAATAAAAGTAAAGAGTTATTATTCACCAAAAAAATATCGTCTCATTAAACCACATTTTACTCCTTGATATTAACCGTGTCTCTCAGATTTTCAAAATTCAGCTCACAGAAGCGGTAAAATTATGTTTTATTGAATTTGAAAAAGCTCCTAGGAGGTGGGTAAAAGATGGTGAAAAATTCAATGAAATTTTTATATATCTAAATTTATTATAAAACGACTCCAATGAATTAAATTGAATATATATAGTTATTATTTATCTATTTTGACATTAAATAATTTAAATAAAATTTTTGTTTTAAACTATAACTCAATGTTTTTCACTATTCATTAAAAATTAAAAGTTTTCATAAAAAATACAAAAACATTACACTAAGCTAATTTTGATATTTTGAATTAAGTAATGAAGTATATTTTACCAAATTCAAAACATAGAAGTTTCATTTATTAATTTAAAATTAATTCCCACTGTAAAAAAATTGTTTTTAAGAAACAATAACTATCATAAGATTGACATCTGTTTATGTCCGGTTTAAATGTGAAAATATGTCCAATGACAAACATTGGATTAAATTGTAAAAATATATTCTACATATAATTTAAAAGCACTAAAATTTATAATTTATCACTATTAATTATTTCGATTAAAAAATGTTATTTTTAATTAAAATTTACTAATTTTCACTATTCATCAAAATATGAAAGTTATGAGAAAAGTACCAAAAATTTACCCTAATATAATTTAGATATTCCAAATCCAAAAATGAAGTCAATTTTGAAATATAAAATGTATAAAATTTAAAAAAGTGGGTATTACAATTCATAACGGCTAGTTTGATTGGTTGTGGTGTGTGTTAGAACTCAAAGTTATGTACAACACATGCTATTATATTATTCAAAGAGAAGCATACCGTGGAAGCATGGGGTGATAAATTAACCCCTCCTTCAATAAATTACATCATCACAATTTATACTCAGTATTGGAATCTTGGGGTAGACATTTCAAAATATCATAGTTGAAATCCCACCTCAAAAAATGGATTAATGAGGCCTCTATTTAAAATAAAGAGTGGTAAGTATGAAGGTTACCGAAAATAACACATACTAGGGTTCCATGTATGAAAATATGGATATGGAAGAGAAATTTAACCATCAATATCTAAGGGAGAGTGGTAGAGATCATAGCAATGAAAAGGCCAACAATCACAAAGCCATAAATTTGTGATGATCTAAGGTACCATCTAGGAAAACAATTTTGTTCTAAGTTCCTTTTATTAATGTTGATGAATTTATTTATGTTATTGGATAAGATCATATTGATATATAATTACATTATAATTATATATTTATACATTAATAAATTTCTACCAAAAACTCATCTTTCACCCCAAAACATAATACAACTCAAAAATACTCTATTTATCCTAATCTTATAGGGTTGCAAATATAATGAATTTATAATTCACATATCAGACCCATTAAAAAAATATACTACATTATAAAATCTAGGGACTTCACATAGTCTAGTGGTTGGTGATAAATCCCAATCGCACTATGGTTGTGGGTTCGATTTCCCGCAGCTTTGTCCGACGCGGTGGGTTGTCACACGGTCTGCGTGTTGTCCTTTTATAAAAATCCAAAAATAACCTTTCAAACTTAATCCATTCCAACCTTTAGATTATATAAGATACTACTATCCAAACTAGCAGTCCAAAATTTATAAGTAAGTTAAACACAATGAAGATACTTTTTTTTCCAAGCAATAACATCTGAACACCTTCATCATGAGTTATTTTAAAACTTGGTAACATCTTAAATTACCTTAAAACCTTATTGAATACATTAATGATCCATTATTATTTATAGAATACTTGATATACTCATTTTATCCATTAATTTTGTAAACTCCAACAATGAAAAATCATTAATCAGTTTTAAGGTAGTCAAGAATATCCAATATAATTTTTAAAATCAACCATCTCTTATTCCAAAATCACTACCTCATTATCAATACCATATTAAGGAATACCTTTCCTTAAACCATGTATTTTCAAAAAAGTGTAGCTTACTATTAAGTCACATTTCTTAGAACCATATAATCTCAAATCCTCAATAAAATAGTACTGCCTTATTTATCTCCATAATTCATGTAACCAGTATACTGTTGATACAACACTCAAATAAAATAATTCTATAATAACAACATAAGAACACTAGTCATTATTCTTCATCTGAGGTTGTATAATAATATGATTATTATCAAATAGCATCATTTTGGGCATACTCTGATGATTTTAACATTGGTTCGCGTAGTATCCCAACTCCTTGCAGATGAAGCATTGTACATTTGAAACCTTTTTCTTACACTTGCAGTCACGTACTTGGTGTCCTTTTTCCCCACACGTATAACATACTCCCATTCCCTTCAAGAATTTTCCTAGGTTATTCTTTACACAGTTATCACATATGGGGAAATCCTTTTTTACCTTCTTCCATTCATCTCTCCTTCTCTCAACTATCCTTTTCTTCTCTAGATTCCCTTCAAAGACATAGGACTCTGAGAATTATTTACTTATCTTATCAACACATGATATTATTTCATCATATGATGATAATATGTGGGAGACTATTTCCCTTCTATATTCTGGCTTAGGAAAAGGAAATATATTATCCTTCTAACTCTTTGGATCATGTGTATTGCGGGTGTTCTTATTCCTTCTACTGGGTTCAATTTCTAAATAATGGCATACACTAGATTAATTTATGAATAGCGATACCTAATCCCGAACTTGTAAAACACTTAACATAAATAAACAGTTTAGGGATATAGTCAATAATCATGAAAATGTTTTCTTTGAGTATGTATATACTCATAATCCCTTCATAATTGTTTGTAATGAAAATGACAATTATCCTAAGCATATCCCCTAGGAGTGTCGTAACCAAGAGTGCAGCAAGGCCCGTTGTCATGGACCTGTTCCCGTTCGAGTCTAGCTCAAAGCGATGTTTTCATATTTTACCCCTAGGTACATCTGTGCCAGATCCGCCTCTACCTGCTTTTATCCAGACAGGGATGTATTTTCTTGGAAAACTCACAAAATTTCTACATTACCAAAATTTAGGAAGTTCTTCTATACTAATCCTCAAAGTCTATTTTAGGGTAATGTGATCTTATAATAGTTTATCTAAATCTAGTTTCCAAGGTTATTTCTAAACATTCTCTGATACAAACTGTAACACCTTGACCCCAGTTACCCAGGTTCGGTCCATTATTTTAATAAATTTTCATGATTACAAGGAATCAAGTCCCGAAGGACCGATCAGTTTAGCAGTTTTGGAAAATAGATTACATACATGAATTTTACATTACATAAAAAACAACATAAATAATCCTTTATGAACACCATTATTCCTTTGGCATAACCCTGTAAATCAATCACAATACACTTATTGAAATACTGGGAAAATAAAAAATTGAATGGGTTGAGATCAAACGCTCAGTAAGGGTAAGAAATACAGCGTAAACTTTCAAAAATAAGCATAAACATTTAAGGCAATGTATAAAACTAAAACCAAAGCCTTTTAAACTTGTACTTCAATATAATATGGAAAAAATTAAAATAAAGTAATGACATTTACTTATTCACATGGATATTCTACTAGTTAAATAATCACATGATATATCACTAACCACTTTCATATTGACGGAATTCATAATGCCGAAGTTTAATTTCTGTGTCAAGGCATCGTGCCAAGACCTAAGGGATAACTGTAACTGTAACCCAACTCAAAGAGCCTCACTAACCAGACTCCATCCTGGAGTGCCTATAATAATCGGACACCAACCCGGAGTGCCTCTAATAACTGAACACCAACCCGGAGTGCCTCTAAAAACCGAACTCCAACCCGGATGTTCTGCTGTAACCAGACCCCAACCCGGAACATACTAGTCCAACACATTAATCTTAAGAAGAGAATGAAATATAACATAAACATTCATCATAAGGAATGACAAAACATTAATCATAAACCACTAATGGCATTAAAATAACTCATCCATAGACAAACATATCAAAAAACCCATAAATACAATATGGATGATTTGTATCATGATAAATCAGCTTCAAAACAAGTTTAAAATCCATTAAAGAATTTTGAAGTTAATGAAAATGATTTGTAAAACTCTTTGAGAGAAACACCACTTTTTCATGAAAACATTTAAAAGTAACACAATTTGTAAAATAAGTCATTTATGGAAATTTTTGAGTCAATGTGTCCTGTACCACTTTGAAACTATTGAAACTAATTAAAAATTTAAAAACATTCATCACTACATAAATAAATCATTAAAACCATTTGGAAAACATGGACATTAATGAGAATGGTTTAGATGAATAAATATTAAAAACATTTAAAATGATGATTTAGTAAAAATTCCCTTAATAGAATCCCTTTGAAAACTATTTTATGAAATATGGACATGGATAATAAATATGTCCCAGTAGATACTTACGTATAAACAACCTAGGATAACAAAGAGATTGTGAAATTAACCCTTACCATTTTGGTAACTTACGAAACATACACCCCATGAAAGCGGTATCATAAAATGAATATGTAAATACACATAAATTATAGTGTATTACACAAATAATACAATTATGGGTAGTACATACACCACACAAATGGTAATAGTGGCAATATGGTACGAATCTCACGGGAATAAGATGTGAGATGAAATCCCCTAACCTTGCACATTCCTTTAGTCGAGGGTACATTCGACCTTCTGTATGAAGACTATAGTATGTTATTAAATTATACCAAAACCATATTAATATTTATGATATTATAAATTATTAATTTATTACTTTATACTACCCATTTAATAATAATTTCCATGTTATATTAATATTTCAGGTAATAATCGCTTTCTTTATCGTACGTGTTTTAACTTGTTACTCTTGCTTGTATCACATAGATCATGATTTAAATACTTCCAGAATATAAAAAATAATTTATTTATCATATATATTAGAATATAAAAATTTATAAAAGTCATATATATGAAATGGAAAACACCGTTTATGGAGACGGTAGTCCGTACATACGCATAAATGTTGTTTCCGTTTTCATTTAGTATTTAACAGAAGTAAGTGAATAAGATATATGTAAGTACATAAATACTTTTATATATATATATATATATATATATATATATATCTCTAGTAGAATTATTATTTCATATATTACATACTTATTAGTAATATAAATTTTTATAATCGTCGATGAATGGTGAACTTGGAAATGAATCTCATCGCGTCGTGGAGACGGTAATCCGTACGTACGCATGAGCGAAAATATCATTATTTTGATATTAATATAATATATAATTGGATGGTATAAAATATATAAAAATCCTAATAATATTATATTTATTATTTACATAAAATACAAATAATTATTATACCAATCCAAATAATAATGTATTGAATAACAATTACACCACGACGTGGAGACGGAAAGCCGTACGTACGCACGTATGGTGACTTTTCATTCAAAGGGTGGATAGAATAATGAATTTGGTTGTACCATAATTATAATAATATCAAATTATATAGAATATACTGGGGTTATTATTTTATAATGGAAACAATAAAGACAAAGGAAGTGGAAGAAAAAGGAACTTGAAAGAGGGTGGTGAAATCGTTACATCTTCCTCGAGTTCTTCCTTTTGATTTGATAAAAAAGGCTACATAGGTTTGATTTCTGATCGAAATAAGGCCTCTAAAGTGAAGGTATGATATTTTAGAGGGTATTTGGGAAGGGTTTGGCCGAGCCAAATGGCTTAGAAGATGTTAATTAGAGAGAAGGGGGAGTGTCGTTTTATAAGAGGGGTGAGGGGTACCTAAGGAAGAACTAAAAATATTATTTTATAATAAATTCATATTCGGTTTATAATGGATAAAAAGTTGATTATATAAAGTATAAGGTAGGGATAGGTCGGAAAAAACTCAACCAATAGGTTTTAAACAAGTTTAGGTTACCATTTTAACCTTATCATTTAGATTTAACTCTAAGATAAATAATTTAACTTTTACCATGTCTTCTTGTATTCTTACACTATATGGTTAATAAACTTAAAATATAATGCCAATTGAACCCCAATTGGTTCATTAATGTCATATATATTATAATACAAGTCTTTTTTTAATCCTTAGATTTGGACGACCATTATATCAATTAATAATATAATATTTGTTTTAAAAACTATTTTATGACAATTTTGACACTATTTGGTATTTGTTTTTTGTTAAAATAATAACAACATGATTACTTCAAAAAAATTATTGAATCAATCCCAACATGTCATATTCATCTAGAAAATTCGTGTATATCATAAAAACTTTGAAATTTTATTTATATTAATATTTATAATACCATTAATTTGATTCTTTCCGGAATACGGTAATTACTACATCATCATTGTGTCATAAATGAATTTATTTATTTAATGTCTAAAAATTATAAATAAAATTCCATGATGTAGGAAATATTTTTATATTTCTAATTAATATTTATAATCTAATTTAGATTATGTAAACCCCATATAAAAATTGTTTTAGTTATTAAACATTGATTTTAACTCTTTTAACAATTCTTTGAATTAAATAATAATAAATGTCCTAATCTAATCCAAGTGGACCTAAATGATAATATTTTATTCCTAATGTTGTTTTATGGTTGATATAAACATTCCCAATAGAATTAGGACATGTTTGAGGGTAATATTAATATCTTTTTTACCCTTAATTAACCAATTTACTTTTAACCGTGTTAAATAAACGTAAAAAGGTACTAATCACCAAAAATTATTTTCATCTCATTGAACAAAATTTTACTCATTTATATTAACCGTGTTTCTCGGATTATTAAAATTCACCGCACAAAAGTGGTAAAATTATGTTTTATGTTAATTTGCAAAAGCTCCTAGGAGGTGGGTAAAAGACGGTGAAAAGTTCAATGAAATTTTTATATATAAAAAAGTTTTATATACCAACTCCAATGAATTAAATTGAACTTATATAGGTATTATGTATCTATTTTGACATTAAATAATTTAAATAAAATAAATAATTATTTTAATAGAAATTCTTTTTTAAACTATAACTCGGTTTTTTTCATTATTCATCAAAAATTAAAAGTTTTCATAAAAATACAAAAAATTAACCCTAAGCTAATTTTAATATTCTGAATTCAATAATAAAGTCTATTTTACCAAATTCAAAAAATATAAGTTTCATTTATAAATTTAAAATTAATTCCCGCTGTCAAAACAAAAAGCATTTTTTTAAGAAACAATAACTATCAAAAGATTGAATCTTGTTTATGTCCAGTTTAAATGTGAAATTAGGTCCAATGAACAACATTGGATTAAATAGTAAAAAAATATTCTAATATAAATTAAAATCACTAAAATTCATAATTTATCACTATTAATTATTTCGATTTAAAAAAGTTGTTTTTAATTAAAATTTAGTAAATTTCACTAATCATCAAAATATGAATGTCATCAAAAAATACAAAAAATTAGCCATAAGCTAATTTCGATATTCCGAATCCCAAAATGAAGACAATTTTGAATGATAAAATGTATAAAATTTAAAAAATTAGGTATTAAAATTCATAACGGCTAGTTTGATTGGTTGTGGTGTGTGTTAGAACTCGAAGTTTCATACAACACACACTACTGTATTATTCAAAGAAAAGTGTACCGTGGAAGTTTGGGGTGTTACAAATACACTCTATTGGGAGATGGTAGGTTTTAAATATGCTGGAACACAAAATCCATTTTCATGTTGGATTAAAGGAAAGAAAGGTAAATGATCTATATAATTAAAGAATAATTTTTAGGTCATATAAATCACAAATGATTATTAAACCCTTCATTAATAAATTAAATTTAATGTGTTATTGAATTACATGTAAGAACCCAGATTTTGCTGCGGAAGACGTTTGAATATTCTTGATGATATTCCAGAGTAGCACCTTCAGACGGCGTGCGATTCCGAGCCCCGGAGTGGCCGGAATTAAATTATCAGTGCGTTCACATTGGAAACGCCAAATAAACGGGATAACTCCTAAAAGGTGCTTTAGATCAGAGATCCGGGTGTACGGATGGGTCCATAATGGGGTGTTTACCCTAGGAACGACATAAAACATGTCGACGCGAGATGTCTGGACCCCTCGCCCGCTTCTGGAACGTTAAATGGAATAAATAAATTAATTAATTCGTTTAATGTTGAAACACAGGTATCTCTTAAACTGTGGCTCGGATTGGGAAACTGAGGGCATCTTTGAGTTCGGAGCGTTCCGTTTACCCTAGGAGAGGTGTAAGTTTTGCGGGAGCGGCACATTTGTGAAAAATGGCCTCAGGGGCGTTTTAGTAATTTGCCGGCCTTAGGCGCTAAGTTTTATAACTTTTGAATGGGATATCAGATTATAATTCTGAGACCGCCATTGTTCTCGGGAGGTGGTGTTTACCCTAGGGAGGCTTAAACTCGACCCTGCTGAGGGTTCGGGTTCGGGCCGACGGGCGGGTGGTTAAGCGTTTTCTATTTAAACACTTAACTAACCCCCTCCCTCTTCCTCTTCCTCACTTGGACAGTAGTAGGAGGCAGCCTTACCTCTCCTCTTCCACTCCAGAGAGGCAGCTTTGGCAAGGCGACAACATGGCAGCGGATCGCCCGTGATGCTTCGGGCAATGCCCCTGCAGGTAGGGTCTTGTTGCATTTTATCTTCCCACACCTACTTTGAGCATGTTTAATACTGTTTAATTGCTGTTGTATTTTCGAACGAAGCCCATGAATGCGTAGTAGAAATTATTCCCTTTCCAACGCATCTTTCGGATTCAAATTCCGAGCCTCGTGGCGTCCGCAATCATCCTCCGAAGATGGCGGGTTTTTGGTTTCCGGCGGGATCGAGCGGTGGCGCGGCTAGGGCGGACGGTGCGGCAGCGGGGTGCTCGGTCGACATCGCGGGTGTCCGGTGGAGCGGCTAGGCGAGGCCGGGGTGCGGCGTACCTTCAGCCGAGGGCGAGGGGGGTGACGTCCAGAGGAGGTCGGGGCCCAGGCGGAGCACCCGGCGAGGCGGCGGTCGCCAGGGAGCAGCGACCGCGGGGTCGCGGTGCGCGACCCCCATGCGGCGACAAAGACCCGCGCTGCATGGGTCTTCACGCAGCTACCGCGACTGGACCTCGTGGCCGGTCTCTGTGTGGACCGCGACTCCGCGGGCCGGGCCAGACCGGGCGGACGGGCAGGTCCAGGCCAGTCCAGCCCCAGGGGGCCTTGCACCCTCGGTGTTCGGACACCCGTATTTTCCGCTACGGGTGTCCGTTTTGAGGGCCGTCTGCGGCGGCGCGGACCTAACAGCGAGGCAGTATTTTTGAGATGGTTTTGGGATTTTTTAGTTCCAGAAATGAGGGACCTTGGTGGTGCGACACATACGTCGAGGGGTTTGTCGTTTTTCCGGGGAAACATGTTTTGGACGGCGCGGATGCGTCCGATGGCCGTTTTGAGCGCCGTCAGCGGCGTTGTGGCCCTGACACTGAGGAGGAGGTTTCCAAGGCAGTTTCAGGAATTGAGACTAGATTTGAGGCATGGGCCCCACAACCCTTCTTTCGAGCTGCGTGCAGCGTTTCACGCCTTTCTCACCGGGCGTCCGTTCGGGGCGTGCGAGCAGTCGATTCTGGATGTTTTTCCGAGGGGATTGCAATAGTGAAATCCGCCCACTCTACTTCGGTACGATGGTGCGGGGACCACGTGGGTTGTTTGGGCGTCGACGGTTATTTTCCATCTTTATCACTGGGAGACCATTTTGGACAAGTGAATAGTCCATCTTGTGTGATTTTTTGAGAGGATCGCAGTGGTGCGATCCGTTCATTGAGTTTCGGGACCGGGATGTGGGTCCCACGTGGCTCCGTTCGTGTGTGGTGTGTCGGAACATATCTTTTTCTCCGGATATCCGTTGCACTCATGTGAGTAGTGCTTTGGACATGTTTTCTTGAGGGGATCGCAATGGTGCGATGCGCCCGACTATTTTTGGGATCGAGGCTTGGGATCACGGGACACCATTCGGGCATGTGGCGGTGTTGGTGACTTTTCCATCAGATATCCGTTGGGGTGAGTAAGAAGTCATTTTCGCGTGTTTTTCCGCGAGGATTACAACGGTGCGATCTGTTTGGTTCTGCAGAGCCTTATACGTGATATTATTAAATGTGGAAGCATGAAAGGTGCTCCGGTGGTGGTTCATCCTACCATGTATGTAGCAGACCCTTGGCATGTGATCGCACACTCTTGGGAGAGTGTTGTAAATGATTTATAAGATGTGGTTGGCCGTGCCGGGGCCTTTGAGGTGGAGTTGTTACGTCACGCCTTCGCGTTGATGCTGGGTGTCGTGTGCACGATATCCTTTGGGCTGAAATGAGGTATACTCTGGGAGTATACGGGAGCGCTTGGAGGTACGTGTGGTTTGTACCTGACAACATTTGTGCGCTCAGTTTGGGTTGAAGTGGGGCCACACGGAGTGTGGGCCCCATGTGTGTGTCGTGTTCTACTTTGCGTACATTGACCTCTCGCGACGGAGAGGGTCCCTCTATGTGTTTGTTTGACCAGAAGGGTGGAGTTTTTCCCCTGGCTCTGTGCTAAGTTGTTGACTAGAAGGGTTGAGTGGTCTCCCCCTGGTTTCCTTCTCGATGGATCAGTCAGTAGCGGTGCTAGTGGAACCCCGTGATGGAACAGGCGCTGAACCTCTATTGGGAGAGTTGTTTTAGAGTTGGGTGGTTGTGCGATACTCACTCCGTGTTTGGTTGGCCATTGTTGTAACCTCTAGTGGATACAGCCAGAGCAGTTCTGAGTTTTACCCTCCAGTGGGGCTGGGCAGTGGGTTACTCATCGGCTTCTAGGGTCTAACCCCCAGCAGAGACTGGGCAGTGGGTCACTCGACGCACTTAGGGTCTACCCTCTAGTAGATACTGGGCAGTGGGTCACCCGATGACCTCTTAGGGTCTACCCTATAGTAGGGCTGGGTAGTGGGTCGCCCGTCGTCTAGTTCCAGGTCTACCCTCCAACAAGGCTGGGCAGTGGGTCGCCTGTCGACTTATTCTAGATCTACCCTCCAGTGGGGCTGGGAAGTGGGTCGCCTGATGATGTATTAAGGTCTACCCTCCAGCGGGGCTGGGTAGTGGGTCGCCTAATGATGTATTAAGGTTTACCCTCCCGCAGGGCTGGGCAGTGGGTCACCCGATGTCATATTATGAATTACCCTCCAGCAGGGCTGGGCAGTGGGCCATCCGTTGGCATTCTAGGATCAGTTCTTTCTATTAGGCTAGCATATGGAGTTCCTCCTTGATTATCGGAGCGGGACCCTTGGTTGTATGGGTCGGTGATGGAACAATTTTGACTTTGAGGAGACCTCTCGACTACAGGGAAGTGATGAGGTGTGGTTTGAAATTCCCTAGAACTCTCAAGTATGTGGGGCACTTTCCCCACCGATACACGTTCATGTGACGCGACCTAAAACCGTGCGGGCGAGTCAGTGCCGCCCAAATCAGATAGTGTCGAGGTGCGGTGATTGGGCCCTTGACTTGTAGTTTGGGACAGACGTGTGGGTTGCTGGGCATCGATGGAGTATTCTTCTGGGACTGTTGGCGACTCTTTTTCTTGGGCTGAGCTACGGGACGAAGACCCCCTTACGACGTTGTTCGGGCTTCTTGATTGTGCATAGGGATGTGTATATACCTTATTCTGGTACCCACTTCATGGGTTTGGTTACTCTCCTTCCAGGTGAGGCGAAGACGCGCGGGGTATGCCACGTGCGTTCCGTGTCTAGCTTTTCATGGTTGGAAGACTCTACTCTCCTGCTATAGGTAGCAAAGACTCGATGAGAAGTTCATCTTCTCACTGTTTCCAGCTCCTTGTGTCTAGACGAGTCTACCTTCTTGACTCTTGTTTGTTTGAGCTTGACTCTTACTGTTCTCTTTACTGCACTCTCGGTTGTACTTCTCTACTTTTCTCTGTTCTCTCTACTGTTCACCCCTTCGGTACCTCCTTTGTTGCTCCCTCGAGCCTTCGGGGTATCCTAATGAGTATTTTTATACTCACCCCTGCTTGGGCTTTGCCCGCACTTGGTGTGACCTTGCAGACGACAAACATGTGGAGCGTGACTTCAGTGGAGTGTAGAAGATTGGGAGCTTGGACCGCATGCGGTAGTCGTGGCCGGGTTTCAGGTGGGAGACCTGACAGCTGTTTCCTTTTTGTTTACCTGTTGCCGGGTTGTGGCACCTTTTCTAGTTGGGCGTGTGTTTTTTCCCTTTTTCCTTTTCATCACTATACTTTGTATTGTTAGAGGTCGATGCACATTGTGGTTTATTTATAGCAGTTTCCCTTTGCTTTTCCTTTTTACTCTGCACTATTTCATTGACTGTGCTGCGTGTGTGTGTACAGGTACTTAGGCAAAGGCCCCCCTGAGTTATTGTGCCTTCAGCACTGGTCTCCAGCCCCTGGCCTATGGAGACGGGCCTGGGGTAGTTGCGGTTCGAGCCCGGGTAGGGTCGGGTCGTGACATTACATCACTTCATGAGACCATAGTCTACATACTCACTAACTGTATTACTGTATTCCCACAAAATAAAAATCATAATGGTATATGTGATATAAGACTTAGTGAAATTTGATATAATCATATAAATAATTTATTTCAAATATATATAATATATCGATCATTATTTACATCCAAGAGAGGTGATAATGGAAAAACTAATGACGTCTATTCGTGAGTTGATAGCGAGGCATACACACGAACGATGATTTTGTAACCCATTTGATGTAATTGGAGATGATTTTAGATAATAAAATAAATATTTAAATTTCTTAGTATATTGAATATTATGAATTTATTATATAATAAAAATATTAAAATAATTAATTTTGGCGGAGGAATAAATTATACAAAAACTAATTGTTGATGAATGCTAACTCTTCTTTGGCTATCATTCTTAGGTTGTCACTATAACCATTACAAGAAGTATATTCCTTCTCAAACCAAGGGTACAAGGATGAGGACATGGAATTTGGGATGTTATTTGGTAATTTATTATCATAAACAAATAGGGTTGATTGTTTGAATATTAGAGTAGAGGGGTGGCCTTTAATAAGCAGGGGAGAGGACACACGTGGTATTTTTGAATAGAATTGAGTGGTCCAACAATTTTCATATGTAAAAAGGGTAAATAATGGACCATTATCTAATATTATAGGATTAGCGGTATAAATGTGGCTTAAATATAGCTTTTATACATGTTTATTAGTTATTTTTATCCTTATCTTTTTAGATTATCCCCTGATAAACCCATTTTTACCTTAATCAAATTAATTATTTTTACTGCATTCATTATTCATTTAGTTGATAAATTAAGTTAAATTATTGGAAAATATATATTTTTATGATTAAAATATGGAATAAATTTTTACAAATTCTCATAAAAAAAGTGGAAAAAATTAACTTAGTTTTAATCCCACATGCAGGGTGAGAAAGGCGGGTTTTAAAGCAGAAATGATCAAAATTTTACAATGTTTTTATGTATATTTATATATAATTTATTTTAATGACAGAAATTAGAATAATAGATATATAATTGTAATAAAAATACCATAAAACAAAATAAATAAATAAATTTACATTATTAATAAATAATATGAAAATGAATATTCCATTAAAATTCAATAATTTCAGAATTCCTCAAAAATTGAAAACTTTCAAAAAAATCCCAAAAGTTAATCCTAATATAACATTGAAAATATGATTTAAAAAATGAATTTTCTTTAAAAAGAATAAATATAATAAAAATTGTAGAATTAATTTTATTATTTTTTCACAAAAATATATAAAAATAACATCTTTTTACGAAATAAAATTTTCTAAACATACAAAATCATTATGGAAAATTACACATATTTTTAATAATATTTATTATTCATATAAAACCATTATTCATAATATTTAAAAATTATTTATTGTTTTAAAAATAGTTTTTAACAGTCTCATTTTAATAACTAAATTAATACTAAAAATAGTTTTGTTAAAACATGGTTTTTTAACTCAAGCTAAGACATTATTGTGTATAGAAAAATGTTATCTTTGTGTATAATATAATGTAGGAATAAATTGGTGTTCATGTAATTTAATCCATCAAATAAATTTTATTTATTAAAAAAACAATAATTTTTTTTTATGTGTATTATTCTACCCCCTAGAAATTATTTTTTCCATCCAAATCATTTACATAGAAGAATATAAATAAAGATAATTTTGCCATATTTTATCCCCATGGTCCCATGGAAAAATCTCAAACGGGTGGTATATCCAAAAAAACATTGACCATGTGAGTTGTTTTGTTTCATAGAACATTATATGTATGATCCAGAATCTTCATGTGTTGTTCCACATAAGAAATATCTAGTTCTACAGGTATGAAATTTAGGTTTAGTACTTATTATGGGTCATGTATGTACATACATAAGGGTGAAACATGGAACACTCCATGGACTTGAGAGTGATTCTTTGTATATTCCATGTGACATGATATCATCCATATATGATCAATAATTTCAAATTTACTAATATATATAGGTCTTAGTTTCTATTTATTCCTGACTCTCATAGGCTTCCACCATGGATAAATTCAATGAAACACCTTATAAACATCTAAAAATATTGATCATGCCAATCATTGTTAGAAAAAAAATTTCAACTTACTCCGAGCTTCCTTTACATGTTTCAAAATGACTCCACCTTTACCATCCATTTCATTAGCTATCTCATGTCCCAATATATTTCTTTCTCTAATTAAATTTTAGTATGATAGAGCTCTATATTTTTTTCCATATAGGGATTGATAAATAGCCCTCTGGGTTCTTGAGTAAAATCTATTTATTTAATAATTCTCAACTAGAGTAACATGTTGATCCCACCCACCATTGAAAATCAAAGAACATGATATCAACATATCTGATAGGATATTTATATTTCATTCAGATTAATCATATATCTATAGATGATACACTATACTAAAACTGAACTAGATATCATGATCTTGGTAAATACTTTTCCTAAAATTTTTCATAAATCGATTCTATCGGACATATAAAATGGAATGTGGTAATCCATATAACCGTACCTCTTAATTTATATCCTAGATAAAAAATTTCAAGATAAGTATTATCTAATATAAATGAAGTGTTCTAACTTATTAAGTATATTTACTATTACCCATATAACATAATGTTTATTAGAAATTCTGGGGAGTTCAACAACAAGATCCAATGGGATGTTATAAAATTTACAATATGGTAGGGGTATTGGATGAAACACCCCATTGTAATTCATTATTTAATCCTTAACCTGATGACACTCCAAGAACTGAAATACAATATTTATTATATCTCTCATTATTCCATCTCAAAATAATTATTCTCTCAAACCTCTACGCATCCTTGTACTTCTAGGTTGAATAGGGAATCAGGAAGTATGGTATTCCTCTAATAAATCCTATTTTATTTTTGGTATAGAACGAATTCCTACTCAATTCCTAATCCTTATCATTCCATAAAGATTAATGTTAAACTCAGGAACATTTCTAACCTTACATTGTATCTATACATCCACCTTATTCAACTATTTAATCATTACTTGGATAGATGGATGAATATTAAATTCTAAAAGATATGTTTTCCCATTTATTTAATACTTCAAGATCAATAATTTTCATATCTATAAATATTTGATATTTTTTTATTCTCATGATGGATAATAATGAAATATCCATTCGACTCAAAGTATCATAAACATTCTTCACATTCCCATGGTGGTAATGTATTGATAAATCATAATATTTAATCCGCTATATAAAAATTATTTTTAATAGAATCAAAGCCTTATACATGAACATGCACTATAAACTATTCTTACTAGTAAATATATCACAATTTTCTATATAAAGATAAATCCTCTGTATCATTAATGAAACAATTACCAAAAGTAACACTAAATCATGAGTTTTGTAATTTTTCTATTGAATATTTAGTTTTTGTGAGGAATAATTTATTAACAGGTCATTATAAATAGTAATAAATCCCAATCCATTATTGGATGCATAACTACATATTTTCAAGACTTAAATGCTATAATGTATTATAATAACATCTATGCTAAATGATATTCCCATTAGTTCATTGAAATTCTCCTCACATTCCTCATTCCTGAGGAACTTGGATCGCTTTCAACTTGACTAAGTCAGTGGATTATATAGATGTAAGAAATTCCCCAAAAACCATTGATAATATCAATATAAACCAAGAACACTATGTATCTAAATCATTGTGGTTAATCTACGTGATCATTTGATAGCCTCCATATTCGATGGATCTACTAATATACACTCCATTTAGATTATAGGGCCCAAAAATAAATTTTTTGCATCCAAAATTCAAATATTTTAAAATGTTTCATATAGATTCTGAATCTTTGTAGAAATTAGTATAATTATATAGTGGTATTAATTCTCGTAGTTTCTCCTTGAGTGGATATTTATATCATCTAAAAGACTACCAAAAATGGATCATGGTAATATTAAAAATATTGTATTTATTAAATCAATGATGTTGATGGGGAATTATTAATACCAACTAGAATCTCTATATACTCATAGTCCATAACTTTTATGGAATGTTGTTTTGGATATATCCTCTTTCTTAAATCTCAATTTTATGATATCAAAAATGATTTTCAATATTGGAAATATATTTAACTTGACACATTTGATCAGACAAGTCCTCAATATGGGGAAGATGATACTTTTTTCTTAATTGTGATATTATTTAGATCCCAATAATCTATTTAGAGTCTCATTGATACATTTTTTTTATAAAAAGAATAGGTGCATGCCAACATGACACTGTTGGTTGACTGAATCCATTGTCATGATTTTCATTGAGTTTCTTCTTTCATTCATGCAACTCAATGGGGGCTGTTATATTAGGAGAGTTTGAAAAGGAGTGAAACTAAGAATGAGTTATATTGAGAACATAAATACACTATTTAGTGGATGGATAGGTAACACATTCATAAATACATCAACAATTTCACAAAAAATATAAGTATCAACTATGTCATGTTTCTCTACCATTTGAGATGAACACCCCTTATAAATTGGAGTTAAGACCCATAAAATGGATGTAATTTCCATCGAATGTACATAATTATTGTCAAGTTTATATAAAATCATATGATGGTTTGAAATATAAAATTTTACATAACTTAATCAATAATTCATGTCTAATTTATTCATATAAAGAAAATTATTGCTTAATATGACATAAGATTATACCAGAAAGAAGAGTGAAAATATTTTCAGGAAGCACATTCCCACAAACATCATCTAAAGAGTTTTCATAAACCTGAGATGTGAACAAAACATCATAAGGTGTTTTCCTGTTATTTTACATCTAATAATTTGTGTGGCATTTTGATACCCATATCATGTTCTTTGGATATTATATAATTTGTAGATTTAGATTCAAATAATACATTAGTATTTCTAGAGTGGATGATATGTGTACCTCTCACAACATTGTTATGACACCCCAAATTAGAAATATTGACCTCATGTGATTTACACTTGTACATCAGCTTAAAAGGTTGTTAATTTCGTTCATCATCATTAACCCTTGTGTTTGGGAACAGGTTAGTAAAATACCCATTTTTCTTACTCTTGAAGAAGTAATGTTGGAAAGGTACATTTTGTGTAGGATTATCTCAATTAATATCATTAGCTATCTTCTACCCATAATTTCAGTAATCAATGGTTCAATAAAATTACCTTCCATACATGAATCATTTATTAGACCTCTAAGGAATTTTCCTCCATGATAATTCTTACACATTGAGTATAATGTATATCTCAACCTCTTCTTTCTATTATTTTTTATCTTCATTTGAAATCCTTTTATATTTCCTTGTTAAAACAACATGACTAATATGTAACTCCAACCTCCATTTACACCTTGAAATCATAAAGAAAAATATATTCACTGCTAATGTATCCCCTTATCACTCATTCCTTTAGGATAACTATTTAAATCCACTGATGAATTGATAAAAATTAAATTTAGTTTGGGAGAAAATACTTGGATAATACCTCACAAGTCTTGTAAAATTACACTCATAGGTTATAATAGATTCATCATCCTTTTTATTTAGTTCATGGAATTCCATCTATATATTCTTTCAAAGTATATAACGAAACTATTAATTGGAGAATAATTTCATAAAATCTTTATAAAACATGGATTAAATTTTATTTTTTTTACACGTATTCTCGACAAGTGTTAACCATTGAGCTGCTTCACCTTCCAAATGGTACCCAAACAGAATGAATTTCTCAATTTACAAACATAGTGGAATATAAAATATCTTTTTAGTGGAATTGGTCCATTTATTATTAAATAAAATATAAATAGATATACTAATCTAATGTGGTCTTTTCCTTAATATGGTATAAACATAATGTGGTTCCCTCTGTTTTTTTAGATGTCCAATTGGATTTATAGCCTGATAAAGTTATATGAGCATAGAATTAAGGTCCTCCATTCCAACTCCCATTATCATTATATGGTTAGGAGGTCAATCATTTCATTATCCATAACTGTCTTCATTATTGTTTTTCATTTATGTTCTAGAAATTGATTGAAAAAAAATTATGTCTAGGAAACAATATTCATTGTGGTGAATCGCATAATCTCGAGAAATAACTCATAGGATTACTAAATCAAGACACCTTATTTTTAATCTATGATGCCTTAGATTTATACTAATATATTTTAGTAATATTATATTTAAATCCTGTATGATTTTTCGAAATTGTTTTTTAATTCCCAAAAAATATCCATCAAGAGAGTCAAACAAGGTGCACCACAAGGCAAGTTGTCCAGTATGAGTTCCTGACCGAGTATAGCTCAACACATTTTTTTGAGGGTAGTTCACCCGGGGAATTTTTTTCTAAGATACACATTCACTTATTGACTAATACATGGATATATGTCTACGATACCATTCACTACATTATCCACTAAAATTCCATGAGTTTTTCCTATATTTTGGCTAATCATTAGACTAATCTATATACTTGTCATTAGGGATCTCACTAAGGTTTTCTCATCCTAATTTATAAATTTTAATGACTCCTATCCTCTTATAAAAAAATATAAACCCAAGATTATCATTCATAAGTATTACATCATTTTTAAGAATATTAATTTCATTATGCAATCACATGACTGAGGTTTAAAATAGTTTAGTTCCATTAGAATCAAAGAAACATAAACACTAGTACATAAGTGAGCAATGTTATCTCTCACTATTTTCACTAAAACTATCAATCATCTTAGACGTATCATACATCATACATATCTTTTTTAATAGGGAAAAGGAAACATATGAAATGTTGAGCTCAAATGATCAGTTAGTGTAAAAAAAGAGAGACATAAGATTAAAATGAACATATAGTTAAGGTAAAAAGATAAAAATATTTGATAACCATAGCTTGTATATTAAATATCATAATATTTAGTAATACAATAAATATTTGTTGTTTATAAGACAATAATCATAAGGAAAACAATGAGAATGATCTATAAGAGCGTAACATTGTCATAATAAATGGAATTTATTGAATACAAATAAGTATATAAAAATAATTTCCATATTATTAAAGTATCACTTATATGACCATACTAGACAAAATTCCATTACTAATCTGGTTTAACTCCTCATTAAAGCCCTATTTACTATGCTGGGGTTACTCCCCATTCCATCCCTATCATACTGAATTGAGTTTACTCCCCATTCAATACTTGTCTTACTAAAATAGGTTCACTCACCATTCTAGCATCATCTTACTAAATCAATTTCACTCATGATTACATCACAATCTATCTCATCAAACATAAATATTTAACCAATGAATTGGAGGGATATATATGTCTCACACATCACTAAATGAAAAATATATTTATACATGCCATAATATCATAAAAATTCATCATACCATAACCCATGAAATGGAATTGTTATCTTAAAAAATTCATAATATAAAAACCATTTGAAAATTGATAGGTTTCATAATAATTTATTCATATAATAACCCTTAAAAAATAAGGTTTCATAAGCATTTCATCATTGTTTCACCCTGCTAAGGGAAATGAGTTTCATAAACATTATTCCATCAAAACATAAATATTTTAGAGAAATAATATGAATGGTATCATTGATTTTTAAACAAAATAAGTCATAGGTAACTACCAAATATGTAATATTTTATATAAAATAAATTTTCAAGATCAATTTAATAATTTATTAATGTAAATATTCTTTCCTCATTGAAATTTATTTAAACCAAAAATTATTTAAAAAAAATCTTTCTTTAAAAATAACGATGAACAAATATAAAATAATATTTGAATTTAATTTAAAACCTATCTTGAGAAAAATATCCATTTCCACATGATTTTTATAAAAAAATTTGTGCATAATGTTTTAGAGAATATGGTTTTGGAAGAGAATAGATATCTAGCTGAATGGGAAAATAAATTTGTATTTTATTAGTCATATATAACTATTAATTTTAAGGAACAAATATTTGAAAAGTGGTACCATTATTGATGTAACCATGAATTATCCTAGAACATGATATCAATTATTATTCTGGAAGGTAATATCATAACATTTAAATATTGGATACTTAATCATAAATAATCCTCATGAACTTTGACATTGTAACATAAAAATCTTACCACATTGGTAACCATGAATTAAAATAATAACATAATAATAACGTAAATTGAAACACAAAATATCATCAGTTCCTATAATTTAATGATATTACATGCCAAATGGTATGTATATACACATAATTATGGAATGTAGTTTCATAACATAACATACGTCTCAACTAAGGTAAATTGTGAAAAAAATACCTTACTAGTTTGGAAATATTTTAATAGAAAAAAAATTAAATAGAGAAAATAAATTGAATATTTAAATAATATAAAAATTATTAGTTGAATAATAAAATAAATTCATTTTCATTATACAAACCACATTAAAGAAATATGTGGTGAACATGGAATGTTTCTCATAGAAGTAAAATGTGATATTGAAATTCTCTTAAATTATGCCTTAATTTTTATATTAATCATTAAAAATAATATGTAATACATATATTTTTAGAATGAGTCTATTACATAACCATATTCGTATATATCATATAAAATATTAATTTTTTATGGGTTTTTATTATCCGTTTATAAACAATTCCTTATAAAAGTTGTGTTTTTGGTAAAAAAACATTGTTTGTCATATGTGTTTTGATTTGTTATATTTTTGGTCTGATAACATTTATAACGGTTCCATAATATCATTAATCATAACAATAATATAAATATAAAGTATATTAATTATATATGTATTTATAGTAATGCATATAATTCAAAATAGAAAATGAAATATATAATTCATGGGGATGGTACATCGTATTTATGAAAAGATGTTATTTCTATTTTATAATTTGATTCAAAGAACAAAAATTAAATTATAGTTTATAATTATAAAAAATTATTTCCTATATATCTCGTATTTTAATGAAAACCATCCTTAAATCATTCATTGTAATGAGTGAATAAATCTGATCTCTTCCCGAGGTGGTAGTCCACCATACACACGAATGAGGTTATTGTATTTCCATAAAATGGAAATCATGATGGTATGTGTTATATAATAATTAAATAACCTAAATTAAAACATTTAAATGGATTATATCATATATAATAAATATACCCACCCTTATTTCCATCCATGAGTGGTGGTAATGGAAAAATAAACAACATCAGTTCCCGATGTAGTAGTCCACCGTACACATGGACAATAATTTCGTTACCCATTTGATGATAGTGGACATAGTTTTAGATAATTATATTAAAATATAAAAATATTATTATATGTAAGAAACTAAGGTTATTATATAACAATGATAAAAAACAACTGAAGGTCGTGGAAGAAGAAATAAAACAAAAATTCTCGTTCATGAATGTTAACTCTGCTTTGGGAACCCTTTATAGGTTTTCACTAAAACCTTAAAAGGGATTCATTATTACTAAAAAAGAGTTCAATTATAATTTTAGGGAAGTGGATAAA
Organism: Viscum album; assembly: GCA_963277665.1. NCBI lineage: Eukaryota > Viridiplantae > Streptophyta > Magnoliopsida > Santalales > Viscaceae > Viscum > Viscum album. The sequence goes on along the minus strand of OY728161.1, from coordinate 457,095,877 downwards.
TTATTTGGGTCTGAAATGGACAAATAAAATTAGTTTTGAGTTTTGAATATAGGAAGAGAGGGGTATCCTTTTTTATGTGGTGGAGAGCAGTCACATGTTATTTTTGAAAATAATTTTGTGATCACTCATTTTTTTATTTCTCAAGGGTAAAAAATGGACCCCTATGAACCCATATAGGTTTAATGGTCTAAATATTAGTATAAAATTCTATTTAGACAAGTTTATATGCTATTTTTACCATTATCATTTTAGTTTAACCCTGGTAAACCGATTTATACCTTAATAAAAGTAATTAATTTTTACACCATTATATATTTATACTCAAGTAAACTTTAGTTGTAAAAATTTAAAATTTTAACTTTTCTTGATTAATAATTTCGAATGAATTTTTAAAAATTCAATTCACTTAATGGAGGAATTTGTATCTAAAATTAATCTTGTAGATATAGTGAGAAAGCATATTATTAAAGCAAAAATCATCAAATGTTTACAATATTTTTATTTATAATTTCAATATAAAATTGATTAAGATGACCTAAATCGGATTAATATATGTATTGTTTAAATATTTATTCTTTAAAATAAATTATATATATAAATTTATTAATAACATATATAAAAAAATAAGATATTAATTAAAATTTTGTTATTTTCACTATTCATAAAAAAAATGATACTAGTCAAAAAAATCCAAAAAATTCAGCCTAAATTAATTTTGAAATTATAAATTCAAAAATTAATTTAATATTTAACAATTAAATTTTCAAAAATTTAAATATGTTAATTTTATTATATGTTCACAAAAAGTTATTGAAAGAACAATTTATTAGAAAATAGAATTTTCGAAACATATAAAGACTTTATTGAAAATTCAAGAAGATTTTATAAGTATTTTTTATTTATATAAATAAACTATATAAAATAAGTAAAATATAAGAATTAATATACATATTTCCATGTTTAATAGATTATTTTCAATGACTCAGTTTAAATAACCAAATTAAAAATATATCATTGATTTGTCATAACACTTTGTTCCATGTAGCACAAGATAAGCCATAGTTGAATGTAGCATAATATTAAAATGGTTTTGAAAATAACAAAATAATTTTTTTTGTTTGTAACTCATGAAATCAGTGAAATGTAATTTATTTGAGGAAAATGAATTCATAAAACTCAAGGTGTTACAACATCATAATAGGATTACCAAAGGACCCTCGTAAAATTGATGTTTTATAGGTGATCATAGATTGCCAGATTTAGTCCTCCCACTTCTTGAATACAGTGAATAACTTCAATTTTGATTATATTGGTAGTATTTCAGAATGTGAGATGGTTCTACTGCATGATGTTCTGAGTAATATCGTTTCTGATAATGATCTTAATTTCATATCCTAGTTCTGGAAGGGTTGTCAAAATTAATTGGGATCACATTTTCTTATGATCATGTCCTATCATCCATTTTACAATAGAAAATAAGAGTTAATCAATCAGATCATAAATATTATTTTATGATCATGTGTGATGTATTTCAGTGGTTCGTAAGTGAATCATATAAAACTCATAATGTTTTCATATACTAAAAGCTTCTAGTATTCGATATAATGGAATTTTTTGAGTAAGTGGGTAAAATTCCATATAGTTCAACACATTATAGATTATAGGTAGGTGATTTAGAACATGTTTGACTGTATATCTTATAGGAGGCATATGAATAGGTTTAGTTGATCATGAGGCTTTTGGGGACAAAATATAGCATTCAGAAACTTGACACACACTAGTGGTGATGACCTATAGATTTAGATGTGGGTCAGCATGAATTTTTAATGGTTTTTCCTAATACGAAGAACTAAAATATTAGAAACTAGGTATATTTATCACCTGGTTGTTTCAGTTCATTCATGATAGTGGAATGGTTTGGTATATAGGTGTACCAACTAGCCCTTCAACAATGTTGCTATGCTTTTCATGACATGTTTCACATGTCAATGCTTCAGATATATAATCATATCACTTCTCTTGTTGTATACATTGAAAAAACTATTCCTAGTATAGAAGATTCCTTTGTGGAGAATCAGATATTGACTATGGATTGTAGTGATATTTATCTCTATAGAACGACTCTACCTATAGTTCATATAGAACAAAAACATATCCCTATTCAATAGGAGAAATGGGAGAGGGAATATGATATGAGAAAACATTGTCTAGTCATATTCACAAAGAACATAGAGTGAATTTTTTTACCATCATGGGGAAGATAAGTTATATGAATTGGATGTTCTAGATCCCATATTATATATATATATATATTGTGTTTTTTTTAAACATCTATTAGTTAGATTTTTTATTCGTCTTAAAACCATGGGGGTAGATCCATTTCTTCAGCGTGGAGATCTTTTTCTCATGAATATTTCATGGATTATAGGGATTTTTGTTCGTATGAATTAATTGAGACTATGTATAAATATGCCAAATGGATTATGATAATTCTTCAATGATTTAAAATGATTCATAGGTTGTTAGGGTTATTTATAAAGGATCTATAATGTGCATTATCATCTGGACAAATTCACATCATTAATATGTTACATGACGTGAATATATTACCCAACACATACTGCAAACTATTTCAATATGTAGAGTAATTGTATGTTTTTAAACTGGATTATGTTATGAAATGAATGTTCAGGGTTATTTTGTCCCTTAGAGATGATTTTTTTGGAAAATTTTATTAATCAATAAATTCATATAATACAAGTGGTTTATATCAATAATATCATGAGGATAATGAATTTAGACAACAATTTGAATATGATTTATTTTTCATCCACTGTGCATCCCTCTATCTCAAAACCATGGTAGACTTGATGCATTTTTAGAGTGACTCTATCACCTCCAAGAAACATATTCTAAAATTTAAAATATAGTGAGTCCCTTCAATTTGGGTTTCTCCTTATGCTCTCATCCTCTATAGGTATGATATCTCATGATTGTAGCTAAATAAATTTTTTATCTTCATGTTTGTGTGATCAAGGTTTTCCATATTATCACAAACACTGTCATTCATTATTCAAATTACATGTTGAAATTATTTACTTCATTATCAGATAAAGGTAGGTTGTATATAAGAAATAAATATGTTTTTTTAATTGTTTAATTGAATGTAATATTAATTTATTTCACTCACACGTCATTCATGATAAATAATGAAATAATGGTTGAGGAAAATAATGTTTTTAGATTACTAATAGAATCCATTTAGTTCAAATATTGTATGACATGGCTTGTGTATACACATATGGTGATACCACTTATGAACTATAACAAAATAGTTGTTGTCTTAGAATATGAATTAGTATGACATGAGATCTGAGGTGATTTATTGTGATAGAATTACGTTAGAATATGAATTACTTGTTTATTGAACTAACTATAAAAACATTCATATGACATGCTTGTGAACACTATCATGTTAATAGGATGATAAATATCATGATAAATTAAAGGGGATTGAGACCTGAATAGTAATCAGATGATTTGAATTTTTGGCTCTTGTTGTATGTTTTGTTATTTAATTCAACTGGGACTTGTTAGATATCTTATAATAAAATTATTATATATAGTTTCTTGGTCCAATTTAATACTATAATTATTATTGGCCATGGATTTATTATTCTAAAATGATTATTTAAATGGATTAACTAGGTTATGATGAAATGATCATATAGAATAATTTATCTTTTAATGCAATAATGAATTTGGATTTTGGCCCAATTATGTTAAAATGATTATAAAAATGCCATTGAAAAGTTATTGTGAAATTATTATATAATAGTATTAACCTCTTTATACTAAAATGAATACATAGAGGACTTGGTCCAAATATTTTATAATTCTTTTATATATAGGTCTCTTCTTGATTATGTGATTATGCCATGGACTTGGGATTACTTTTTTCCTAGTAATTGTAAATGTATAGGGTTCATCCAACATAATTCCAAAGAATTTAGATTATTTTATTAATTAATTAATTAATTAACCTAATTTTTATTAGATGATCTTATTGTCATTTTTTATGAATACACATGGTTTATCGACTTACATAGTTTTACTCAAACCCTATTAAATAAAAAATTTTGTACCTGAATAGATTAAATGAATATAGGTTTGGATAAGTGAAAATTATCATGTGTTTCTTTATATATTGATGGATAGGTTAGATCATGTATACATGAATGGAATGGGATTCAAGACCAGGGTCTTTAGTGTTTATTTGTGTCATCATGGACTTTTATATATTTTAATTTTGGCATTTCATTTAGATAATTCATAACCTAACATTACATGGTTCATTAAGATTTGGTCTACTTATTTCATTCTTAATCATCCAGTTTTATAATGTACTATTTAATCGATTTCTTTTAATATGATATTTTATTCTTTTTAATGTATTATAACTCTTTAACATGGGGTATAAATTCCCCACATTGTTCTCTACACATTACAAGTAGTCATTAGCCTCCAGTAGTTGGGGAGCCACACATGAGGTCCAATAACCATCTTGACTTGGAAATGCGAGAGTGTGCTAAGTGAGGGGATGTTACGGTTAGGGTGTAGTAGATGAATATGTTTTATTCAGATAAGCATTATCTGACCCTCAATGAACAAGTAGTAGTATTCTTTGAAATAAGATGGTATCAAATTCAATGTAATAAGGGTTTAGATATTTTTTAGTAGAAAAAAAATGTATAGAATGCAACATTAAACCCCCCAAATTATATAATATATATAAATATTATTTTACCTGAAAATTTAATTTCGATAGAATAAAATACTTTATAAATGTAGGAAAACCATTCAAAATGTAGTTTAATCAATTCCAAAAATATAATGTATTTAAAATCCTTCTAAATGCATTACAATTGACAATAGGGAAGAAGAATAAAATGTTGTTAAAAATAAATTTTACCTCAATAAGGGAGATGCATAAGGGTAGAATGGGTTTTCAGTTAAAAAGATTCTCATTTCCTTGTATAGGTAACATTTTACATATACCAAACCCTTTAGAAACTATAGTTACCCTTTCATAGTGGTTGGTTACTTGTATTCACCATTCATAAAACTCAGGTTACCCTTACATGAGCCTCGAGCAACCCTAGGGCAATTCATGGAATTCATGGGTTACCCTTACAAAACACTAATGGTAACCTTATGTATATACATATACCCTTAAACAAGCTTAAGAGTGTCAATTTTTCTTATACACATTGTCTTCTCCCCATTATGGAATGCCTAAGGAACCATTTCACCACTCATATAAACATTTTAGTACCTTTACTTGTCTTCTTAGGAACCCTAATATAGTAGATATTACTTCATCTATACCTTACTAAGATCATGGAAAAATCAATTATATTATTACTAAAGACATATAAAATGATCTATAACCTTACACAACCTCTGAAAATGTGGTTTTATCCATATGTAACTCAATGAAAACCACTCAAGAAAAATAAAAAGGATTGAAAACCTATTTTAAACTTATGTAACTGACATAATTCATGAGTAAGGATTATATTTATTATAAAAAATAATTTTATATAGTAATACAAATTAATTTTAAAAAATATGTTATTAAGATCATTTAACAACTAAGGATGCAATAGTTAGGCACCTATAAAATGTTTTATTCCTTATGATTAATTTATACTTATCTTGTTACGAAAACTCATAGAACTATGCTCCAAAATTATATTAAATATAAAAATATAATTTAAATGTTAAAACCCAAAAAAACCCACATGAGATGATGGGATCAAAAAATATTCACTTGTCCCAACTATTTAAGAGATTGGGATAGAGAAATCAAGATCGTAACATTGGATGTGCATGGTACTTGTCCAGAATTTTTTGGAGTCTAATAAATCGTATAATTCCAACCACACATCACATGATGAAATGAAATAGACTCCCATGAAACTTGGATTTCCAATATTATGTGGGATTATACCTCCTGTTGAGGACATTTGACTGCACAATGTCCTAATTTAGTTGTATATAAGTTTGAATCCTCATAAGAGAACCACATTCAATTATTTATATTACCACACATATGAAAAGTCTTGAGAGAAATAGTTCACTCCTTGATTAATTATTACATCCTCCTATATTATAGTCTTATAATACATTCTCCATCCATAAGAGGAGACAATATGTTTGGATATTCTCGAACTACTGACTTCCATCATATTTTCCATTCATTGACTTTCTCTTTAAATACTAAGAATAGAAAACTAGGGTTTCACTGTTGAAGGCACCTCTTAGTTCATTAGTAGTTTGAAGAACATCAGGAGCCTTACCATCCTATATGACCTTCCATATCATAAATTAATTATGAAGAATTGTAGAATGATTCATTAGATAGAAGTTCACGTAATATCTATTTATCTTTATGCGATGGACAATATCAAACATCCATTCTTTCTGAGCATTGTTCCCCAATATAAGATGAGTGTTTTGATTCATCTCTATGAAATATTCTGAACAAGAAGACACTACTATAATCCCGTTATAATGAACTATGAACTCCTACGAATGAAATAGATTTATTGAATCCAACATTAACTACTAAAAAAATAAATTATTTAATGTCTAAAATTTTATGCCTTTTTGTCTACAATTTTGTAGCGTGAAATCCAACCATTTTCAACTAGGAATTCAACCATGAAGGAAGCATGCATAACATGTCAATCTTATTAGGTGACCAGTTGGTAGAAAATTATCCCAATGATATACAAAAAATACTATACATTGTGAGGGACTTGAGTTCAATTTAATGATGTATGATAATGTATATAGAAGAAGAAAACATTATAAAAATACTTGTCCTGCCCATGTCGTCTCCTACACCTTAAATAGGTACATTTCAAAATATTCCTAGACTAACTAGTAATATTATTTCAATTTCTAGAGAATCTAGGATAGCATACATAGTAGAATCCTCCCATATACATGGGGTAAAAGATGCATCAAAAGATAAATTTAAGGAGCTATTTTTTTTGAAATAAAATGAAACCCTCAGTGAAAGATAATATCTTAAACAAGGTAACAAAAAACCACCCAACCACACACAATGATTCAACCAAAAATTCTAACCAGATGTATAAATAATAAAATCCTAATAACTACTCAACACCATTTTAATCCTATTTTACACAACACATTATTCATATCCACATATATACACTAAAAAATATGATACAAAAATATAAAATAATGTTTTCATGAAAAAATATATCATTTTAATGACCACAATTACAGAAACAATATAAATATTTTTCTCTCTATAATGAATGAAATAGGAATATATTACAGGTGAACATTCATTAATAGCATTATGTGTCGTATAAAATCTTAATGGTTCCCATTTTTTTACTACCCCAAGACCGCCGTCAATAGGACATGGTATGGGGACTTGTGCCATATATGCATATCACTCTCATATGAGGCCTTAGCCTAGCGTATATTTTAAATCTAAAACATATCCAAGACCATACAATAATTGAATGAAAAAACTAATAAACAATTCATGACTACATCTAAATCCCACCTTGAAATTATGACAACAAGTACTATAAATAAAAATGGACAAATACTATCCTCAAAAAAGTAACTTAAAAATATTACTAACTAAAAGTATATATGGGGGACAAGAAAAATGAATTCATAGGAACACCCATTGGTCATTATAGATCACCAATATCTATCTGGTATTGTTATCTCTAGGAATCCATCAAAATATTGGTTTTCTGTATAAGACATGACACATGTGGGAAAATCCCATGCATGGGTGTGTATAACAATATCTAGTAGGACAACCCAAAATCACTAAGAATATAACATCAACAATATTTTTTGTCTCATGATAGGTATATCTATAAAACAAATATAATAATATGATCCATATATAATCAACAAATACTTGATATCCCAAGGTGATGACACATCAATAAGGCCAACGTAGGAGTCATACTCAAAGGTTCCAAATAACACTCGTCTAGGAGAACACACCCCATGAGATAGATATCAATGATCATATCCATATATGATGTTATGATCATTAGGACTTTCAATATGATTCCTATGTTGGATGTTTTTATAGAATGATACACATATGGGGATCATACTAGAGGACATGGGGTTTTCCAACAACACAATCTTGAATATCACTATTTATAGAGGATCATCGCCCATATTGTGTGGGTCACAACGATAACATGAAACTCCACCTAATGATATGATGATGGTAGAAGATATTTCTCTGAGACTCAATAAATTATTCCAAATACACTATCCATGGATTCCTAAAGAAGTAATCACCATCTTATATGAAATATTTTATTCCATACTAACACTTAAGGAATGCATCAAAGGAATGCACAATAACGAATCACATCCACACTAAATATGACAATTTATATATGAATTATTTGAAAAAGGAAATATAATATAGTTCTAATACATGAAATTTTCCATCATCATTGGTTCCATCCCATATATCATATCCCCTATCTGTGTCCATGACTATGCCTAAGTACACTACGTGTCTGAGCCCGTTTACTACTAGTCATGTCTGAGTCCGTCTGATCATGTTTGTGTCTCTATATGGATAGACATTCCCCTACCTATGTATATTACATGGTATAATCCAATTCTCTATTTCAATTATAAAACCATGTTATAAGGGTGACACGTTATGTTAAATTTAACTTCTCATGGAAACAATAACATCAAAGCTATACCCCCATACACCATGTTATCTTAGATTTCAAGCCATGTGTTGTGGATTCACAGAACACATGGTTTTTCCTCTATAGAAATCATACCAATATTTGAATTTTTCCCCCCAGTTTAACTATAAATCACATATCAAGGATCACCCATCCACTTCCATTGCTAGTTTTCCGGATTCTGAGTTCTGATTCGCCTGGAATTGTTAACCCAATCCACACCATTATCGCACACCAAAACCCCACACATGAAAACCTTGAATCCAAACCATATATATCATCACCATAATCACATCCCTATATATCATAAATCCATACCTAGATTTCTGTTATCAAATTTTTTCACTAAGAGAGGGATTCAAAGTAATTTCTTTATTGTATTTGTTAAAGCCTGGCCCAAAAGAACTTCACATGATGAATTAATAATAGTGGGAGAAATATGATAAATAAAAACTATAGCAACAAACCTCGCCCATGATTAGTAGGCCTTAATCCATTCATATTATAATAAAAAATGAAAACCATAAAAAATATTCCATTATACTGATAGACCCCTACATGTAACCACGTAAGCACAACATGATCGATCCATATATAATTCATTGATAAAATAATTCATGTTCATCATATAAATAAAAAATGTTGAAATAATATAAATAAAACAACATTTTACTCAATTTGGATCAATTTCTAGTGAAGAAATAATCAGTTTCACTAACATTCGAATAATCCTTGGGCTCTGTCACACATTTATCAATGATCTTTGATCTGGTAATCACTTACCAATAGATTCTCTACCTATGATCTCTAATGGTTCCACTTAATTTAATGGATTTTGTGGATAACAGTAAAAAATTTACATGAGGTTGTTTATATATAAATTTTTTTAGGTATGGTTAATTTAGTTAAATAAATTAATTTTTTTAAACATCAACCCATGACCACTCCTAACCCAAAAAATCATTTTGCATTAAGTATTTATCACGCATACGGTAAAACAATAGATCTTTACTCAAAAGAGGAATCATTTGTCATATTCGATCCATTATAAATATTTAATTAAATATTTTTCAATTTTTTTTGGATAAATTCATTTAATAAATATAAAATATTACAATGATTAATTTTGGGAACACCAGGCCTCAAAATCTCATGTTTTCATAGTGCATAGCTCTTTAAATAACGGATATAATATTACAAAAAATATAATAAAATCAAATTCATTTACATTTATGCACCTTGGGAATTTATGTCTTATAAATCCACAATGATAGGCTACATAAAGAGATCTGGGTACAGATTAGACCACTAGGTCTCCAACTCCTAGGTTCTCTCTAGAGGATTATTGTGATTCCACTAGACACATAATAATGGAATTGATCTCCAATAAATTACCATCAACTAATGATCCTTGATCTCTACAGGGTAATCTGTGAATATAGCTCTATCCCCAATTTCCTACTCACCCCATTCGATATCACATGACATGTCATCTATTTACCTCCTCATATGTGACACATGAGAGATAAAATGTACCCAATCTAACTATAGTAGTAGAGCTATTTGGTACACCATCATCCAAATTGTACAATGTATCAAGAAAGAGACAACTAATCTCAAAAGAAAATTACCACCATGAATTAATTTTCGTAAACCACATCGATGTGAGATCTGTTGGAAGATATAGTCTCCCCCATGAACCCCAAAGGCCTATATTTTTCGACTTCATAGGACATCTAACAACTCTATGAATTCGTAATCCACTCTTGATTGATCTACACATTTCTTGTATTGCCTCATACCGACTCATGGCCTATAAGTGCTGAATCTATGGGGTTGGTCCAACATAGTTGTGACCTATAATGTTTATTTGTATAAGGCCTCGAATAGTTTCAAACTGATGGTGAAATGATAGATTTTATTTTATGTAAACTCCACAAATGGTACGTCTTCTTTCCAACTATATAAATATTCTAACACATAATCCCACAACATGTCATCCAAGACATGAATGGTTCACTTAGTCTAGCTGTCAGTCTAGGTGTAAAAATATGTGCTCAAACACAGAAGAGTCCCAAAATAAACCTATAATTCCATTCATGAATGAGATGAGAGGTGGGGATCTGGGTGAAAAATATTATCAGGTGAACCCCATGGAGTCTATTGAACATAGAGGCATCCCAAAACCTCAACCAAATTTTTTTCCTAGATAGATATGAACAATGTTGAGTTGGTGAATTGATCTATGATCACAAAGATGATAGCTTCTACCATGGATGTGCATGGTATCCCTATAAACAATTCTATGAATATCCCATATCACATACACTATATAACCTTAAGGGGTTGAGCTATATCTACTAAAACATATTCCCCAACCTGTACTCACTTATACATAAGGCATTACGAGACAAAATATGAAACTCTCTTCTTCATATCTGGCCACCAAAACTGGCATCCTTGGAGTTTATACCCCTTTTACACAAACATTTAAGAAAATCTCTCAAAACATCCTCTTACAACATCACCCAAACCATTGTGCATCCTCTAAGGATAATGACAGGATCATTGCCTTCATAAAATTCATCAAGGTCATGTCTAGTGGATATATGAGTACATAGGGTCCCACAATTCGTTACACCAAGCTATACCTTCCAAACTCACTATAGAAGAGGATGAGTAAAAAATAAACTTGATGTAATCATCTCTATATCCATCCACAAAAACATAATTTCAATATGTCCAACTACTCTAATGCATCACTCAATAAATGAAAACAAGATCGTCTACTTAGATAATATACTAACAAATTTCCTAATATAAGAGTACATAAAATGTTTAAGTCATTACATTGGATCAAACAATTATATTTATTCTGTATCATATTATGAATATTCATAGAGAAGACATATTTAAACTATTTTGGTAATAATATATGATAAACTACACACCCATATGGTAGTGTCTCCACAAAATATATGTGAAAACTACTATTTCAAACTCAATATTAGGTATCATGTATTTCTATTCATGAGTTCTTAGTGACAAGAATGATTGGTATGATCTCCCTCCTCCACATGAGAACACAACCAATCCTCGATCATAATTCATTATAGAGAACTATATACTCGACACACTCCTCTTGAAATATCGATTTAGGATCACTACCTCAAATCATGGAAATCCTATTGTATCCTCTATACCAACATTAAAGGCATCCCAATTTAGGTCAAAGATTTCAAGGGGATGCTACCTTGGAGAAAATATAAATTAATCATTGATAATATCCTATTATCCAAGGAAGCTCCACACGTTTGTGCAACTATTGGGTGACTCCCAAGATAACACTACCTCGAACTTCATCTAGTCCACTCCAACATTATATTCTATGATAACTTTTACAAGAATGTGGTCCTCCTGAATCCAAATCTTGAACATTTAGAACTTACTGAAAAGATGGTTCTCCCAAAGTATGTCAATAATTATCCTCATGTATCTCATGTTATCCTCCTCAAATGTTGAGTACAGTAGGATATCATCTATGAAGACTACAATGAAATATTCTAATAATGAATGAAAATCCAGATTTATGAGTCCTATAAATACTTATAGGGTGTTCTTCACACTAAATGGAATAAAAAAGTACTCATATTTATGAGTATCTTTTTTTGGTGAATATACTCCAGACATACCCTCAATCTTCCATTTTCCTTCTTGGAAAACAACAATGGGGCTTCCTAGAATGAAACTGTAGGACTAAAAAATCGATTCCTGTAAATGTAATCCAACTACATCCATAGCTCAAACAATTATATGGGATCCATACAGTATGATGGAATAGATATTGGGGACATATATTTGTGTATATCAATGATGAATTTGATATCATGGTGGGGTGGCAATCTTTGAAATTCCTCCAGAATGATGCCCATATACACTTCCACAACTGTAGGAAACTAAAAACATATAGAATCCACTACACTAAGGGTCATTCTAGATAACAGATGAGTATTCAGCTAAACCATCCTATGAATTATTCCATAATCAAATTCAATGATTTCCATTTCACCCAAAATTGAAAAATGCATCCCATCATTGTAGGCATACAACAACCTCTACATGGAACAATCTCTATGTTCATGAACTGAATATATCTAGTCCATACCTAAGATGATGTCGTAGGGCCTCATTAACTTCTACAATGATATCACAAATGAATCTATAATCGCTAAGAGAAAGGTCAACCACTTGGAAGAAGTGTGTGATCATTGAGTCACCTCTCATAGTATATCCTATTGCAAGGGCTAATCCAAGGGATAAAACATAATCTCTATGTCTCAAACCAGATAATTGAAAATTAAGGAATGAATTCCACTAGTATCTGTCATTAATATATATAAAGTAGAAGTGACCTAGATTATACCTCATATCATCCATGGATCCCCATTTTCGTAATCCTCGACCACCTATCGCTATGATTTCCCCTGTAACCAAGATCTCTGAGCCTAGTGTTAACCACTTGATGGTGGAGGTGATAATAAGTTAGAACATATATCTCATCTTGATCACCTCCGAACTCCTCTTCCACGTATTCCACCGTGTGGAACATCCTTCTCTTGTCGTTGCCTCTTCCTAGGTGGTTGATACAACATCTATCTTTCAGCCGTATCACATGTCAAATTATCCAATACGATATGTCCTCTACCATCACGATAGTAGAACCACCTCTCCATGGGATAACATTAAACATCCTATAAACCCTAAAACATATACCCAGTCTCCTCAGACACATACTGAAATTTCTAACACATCTAGATCCATGATTTTGATGTTGGCTGCCTATTTATGATGTATTTGGTCTTACATTCAAACTATTGGAAACAAATGTCAACGTATTCTTAACCAAGAATCCATCAACTCCCCAAGAATCCTATATAACCCATGAATAATTAGGAATGTATAGAGGTATAACACTATCTCATACATCTTTATGACTTCCATGATCAAAGGTTGAAGCTTGAAAGAACATGTCATGAACCATATCCATCGAGTTCAATGACAGGATGGTGAAGCTCGATGAATACACTTCCACAGTCATACTACCCTACTGAATCAATAGAAGCTCATGGATCTACATATCCCTCAACATAGTTAGATAAAACTTATCTCAAAATTTCCACTCAAACTCTGACCATGTTAGAGTTTTCCCATTATACGACTAGGTCACTAAGACATACCATAATTTATCATAGACATAGAGAAAGATCACTTCCCAAACTACCATTTTATTTTTTAGTTCCTTGAAAGTATAGAAAAATCATGTCACCACCTCAAGATAGTCCTAATACACCTTGTTTCAGGTTTTCATCAGAACATATGAGGATGATAACACATAAACTAATTAATATTTCTGGTCATATAAAAATCATATACTTAAAATAATGGTTCCATTTTTACCTTTATAGGAGGTGACATGACTAGGGAACCACGAGGAGGTTACACATCTTGAACATGTCACTTAATAAAAGCCTCATCACTGATGGGACAACCCTCATGACTTTGATGTTGAATCCTACAATACACAAGTCATAGATGCATCCTGAATTCCTAAATATATACCTTGATCAATTAGTTATCTTGATAGGCGAATCAAGAAAGACATGTAAACTAAAACATATTCATTTATGATGCATGTAACAATTTTCCCTTATAAATAGTGTCTACATATTCCGAATCAAATAAAAGGTGATAAGAGTGATGGTGTATTGGTACGTTGACCACCAAACCAACCCTTGAGTTCATAAAATGAAATCTAAACTCAAAATCCTTACACTATTTTACCAAATCAATCTCAATGGCACTGTTCGTAAGGTAGATTAAACTATCTCTAATACCAGTATATCATGAACCATCTCAATGGGGATCATTTCACAACTACCACAAGACCTCCACTAATAAACTATGGGTTGGTGAATAGTGTTGAGTAGGCATATCTGTCACATTAGAGGCCGTACATTAATGTAAATGTACCCACACCCTCATATCAAAGGCCATGTAATGAAAAAATGTAAAACAACTAACAAAACATGCATGGATACATCTAAATACCACCATCAGTGTGTGGAAACAAATACTAGAATGTAAAACGTCCAAATTCAAGCCCTCCAACACAATGAAACTGAAAAGAGGACCAACATAAATGTTTTGAATGTGACAACCATAAAATGAATCCACATAAAGAAGCATCAGTCAATCTGGCTCTCTAAAATATTCATGGTCTTGGTCCATTTAGGAATCCTACAAACTGTCATTTGATTGTATAAGGCAAGAAACATGTGGGTAAAACCCATGCTAGGGTGAATATAGAAAAACCCATTATGACACCCTAAAATCACAAGGAATATGACATTAATAATAAAAATCATCCCATCAAAGGGATTTTTCTAAAAAACATAAAAACATCCATACATACTCAAAAAAATACCGTCAGTTTCAGGGTATTGTAACAAACATAATTTCATCCTTAAAATCTTTCTTGAATATTCCACATAAAAATATTCTAGGAGAACACTCTCCATGTGTCAGATATCCCAGATGGAATTCATTTGAAAGGCACTGGTCATTGGGTATTTCCATAATAGGTAAAATATGGAAGTACAATGATAAGAATACATAGATATGGATCAAACAAATTCCATGGGGTACACCAAAAACTCAGTCTCGAATAAAAAACAATGTAGAGAACTAATTATCACATATTTTTCATCATGATGACACAAATAATCTCAACAATGAAAAAATATAATGATAGAGAATCTCACCTTGGGCCTCATAATACAATTCCAACAACCTTATCGAAGTAATTCTAGTATAGGGAGAAATATCCTATATATAGGACTCAATTTCACACTAACCCTCAGGGAATCAATCAAGGGAATGCACCCTAATGATTAATATCCAATATAAACAGGTAATGTGATCTAAGACTTTATTGATTGAGTAGAAAATGTGTTATGGTAGTATATAATGTTCCCCTTCGGCACTAGGTGTCTACCAAGTATCACTTCCCTTTCTCGTGTCCATGTCTGTTCCAAAGGTCATATCATGTCTAAGACCATGCACTACTTATTTTGACTGAGTCTCGTTGGATGGTTCTATGTTAGGTTTTCCATGTCAGTATACGACTAGTTGTACATTTTCTTGTATAGCTTACCAAGTAATCCTTGATCCTCAACGTTGATTAAGATTCCATGTGACAAGGTTTACATGTTGTGTGATATTTAAATTCCTCATTAAAACCCTATCATTGCAGCTAGGTCCACACACATTGTGTAATCTTGGATTTCAGTATATGTCCTATTGCATGTCATAGAACCATTGGTTTTTTCTATATGTATTCTACACCACCATTTCTGCACTTTGTGATTATATGGATCATAGATCTAGGGACACCCATAAACTGTCATTGTCAGTTGGAAGATTCTTATTCTGATTCACTAGGAAACATTTCCTGAAGCCACACCATCATCGTAAACCAAAATCCCACTCACATATGCATCTTATATGAACCTTATCTATCATAAAAATCAGTTTTTTATGTATCATCAATACATAGATCTGTATAAAATATCAATATATTTTTCTATGAAATAGGTTCTCTGTGATTGATTTCTGAGTATTCATCAAACTGTCAGCCAAAGGAATTGACCATGATAAAATAAGGTAAGTGGGAGATATATATGGAAGATGAAAAGATGGAACAAACCTTAACCATATTCCTTTAGTCTTGACCCAATACTTTTAGAATGAAAAATGACGAACCATTAAAAAAATTATCCCAATAAATCCCCATAAATAATCCTGTATATACTACACGGTCAATCCACGAATAAATATATTGGTTGATTGATTTAGGATTATCATAGAGAAAAATGGGAATGAATCCAAATGAACAACATCCTACCTAATATCAGTTCAATTATTTGAGAATAAAACATATGTTTCGTTTTCATTGGATGGATCCTCAGGTTCCACCACACACTGGTTGATGATCCATTATTCGATTGACACTCCCAAACATATGCTTCACAAATCTCTATATTTTATCCTCTCGATTAGTAGTATTATGAGGTTAAAAATACAATTTTTTCGTAAGGGAGTTTATATATAAAAGTAATTTTACACATTTAATTTAATTAAATAAATTAATTTAATCAATTAATCCATTTAAATATCCACCCACAATTGTACCCAACTATAATGTCCAATACACTCTAAGGTTATATCATTTCTATAGTAAAACCCGCTCATCAAATCAATGGAGGACAAACCATTATGAACCGAACATCTATTTAAAATTTATTCCACTTTTCTAAGAAATTCTATCTGCATTATTTTTATATACATAATATATTTCAATGTTTAATTTCAGCCACAATGAGCCTCAGAATCTCATGATATTTGGCCACCTAGCTCTATAAATAATCTATATAATATTTCAAAACAAAACAAAAAATAATAATTCTCATTTCATAATGCATGGATTCACCTAAAAACCCATAAACCACAAATAAATGTCATGGAAATCACCCAATATGAGTTTAATCGATGGTAACATCTAACAATTGAATCATAAAATAAATTCTTTTTTGAAACTCATAGATCAACAATAATGTGATGGTTAGAAAGTGATATACTTCCCCTTACCATGTTTCATCATTACTATCTCTTGTATACCTTTTCCCTAACCAAGGAAATGAGAATAAATATGTTAGATTATCCCAGTGCTTTGATAAAATTTTGTAACACCATTACTCAAACCATCAGGCACAAACCAGAGTGTCATATGACCACATGGATACATCCCCATGCATAAGTGGTAACCGAATATTAGCTAATATATATGTCGATCAGTGGGAGAATACACTCTCATTATGATTTTATATTATAAATAATTATGTGATAACAATTTTGTCAGTAAATAAAAAATAATAGGATAACCATCGAAGTACAAAAAAATAAATTAATGAGACCTTGTAGTGTTAATAGGGAATGTCAATAATAAAATGAATCTAAAGAAGGGATCCAAGGTATATAAATAGTACCAATAAATAAAATAAGTACCAAAACTACCACTTCAAATCCATCAAGTGATGCCTACATCCCCCAACTCAACCTGCAAAACAATCTACTAGAGGGATCCTTCCCATCACTGGACAACAAGTCTAGAAATCTCAAACATAGAAAAAAATAATTATTATAAGTTTCTTATTGGAATACTGAATGTTAAAATCACATGATATTTCATGGTGACCAGTCATTTCATGGTTATTTCATTTAGGAGTGGTTTATACATATTTAATTTTTATAGCATTTGGTAGTGGTTTTGGTTTCATTTAGTGGTCGTTTTTTGAAAATAACATGAAAATAAAATATATAAGGTGAACCGAACTAACAAAAAAATATTATTCAGTGTATATTTTTAGTAGTTTTTACCATTAACCACCATTAATTATGATTTAAAATTATTTATTTATCCCCAGTTTTTAGAATCCACTATTAAATATTTTATTTTCTTTTTTAAACTATTTGGTCAAAATATATAAATATAAATCATTGAAATGTAATAAAATAAAACATAAATTCATTATAAAACCATAATACATACATCATACATCCAATGTAATATGTGCATATATAAACAATAAACATTACCTCAGTCACCCTGTGCAGTAGTTATAAATATATACATGTAAAATATGATCAATAAAAACCCATGCCCAATATACATTAGCCCTATGACCTCCATTGAATCTATTTTCCTCCACCTCATCTAAACATATGAAACAATATACACCATCTTATCAACTATAAAAAATATTGTAAATAAAACCAAAGATAATAAATTAGAAATATAGTATAACCATTGATAAAATTTAAACATACCTTTTAAACTATGAACCATCGTGACTTCCTTATGAAGAATTCCATGGGTACGAACAGTCAACCTTATACCTACCACACACATCTGTCACCTATAATAATATATAGAACATTTATGATAAGGAATATGAATGAGAAATAAACCCTAATATATCTATAATATTGAATATTTTTTAATGTTGATACTCAAAAATAAATAAATATTGAAATAAAAAATATATTTCATTGAAATCATAAACATACCTATGTAAGGTATGATTCAAAAATTTGAAAAGAAATAAATATTAACATGGTTATTACTTTTTAAATCAATGTGTGGTGTGCTTGATGATAAATAATAATAAAAAATTTAAATACATTAATATGGAATGATGAACAATATTCAAAAAATAACTCAATGGTTGTTTTCCCATAATTTCATGTTAATATAAGGCCTTTTTCTATGGTTTTGACCTTTACAAGAACATTTTAGTGTTTTATAACACTAAAAACATGTTTACGGGAATCCAAAAATAAATGTTACATGAAATAACTTTTCATAGATTAATAAATTTTAAAATTAAATCTATTTTCATTTTCATTTGATTTAATGGAAATTTGATGATGTTTGCCATGTTTTGACCCCTCAAAAAACATTTTTAAAGTCTTATGTACAATTAAAAAGTGTTTGTTGAGTCGTATCAACCACATTGCATATTGTATTGATATGTTTTCTATGATTAAACATAAAAAATATCTCAATGGTTTTCATAGAATTATTATAAATTAATATGTGGTCATTTCCTATAATTTGGACCATTACATGCACTTTTTAGTGTTTTAAAATACTAAAAACACATTTACAGGAATCATTATGAAACCATAACATAGAATGTTGTATTTTTAGTTTCAAAAATTTAAAAGACAATTGTAAATAATTTTCTTATGATTTAATGTCAATATAACTTCATCTTTTAGATTTTGACCCCCAACACATATTTTTAAAGGCATTGATACCATTAAAAACTATTTAGTGGTTCATTATGATACACCAAATATCATATTGACGTTGTTTCTAAAAATAAACATAAAACATAAATCAAAGGTGGTTATCCCAAGATTTCAGGTCAAACTATAATCTTAAAATACAGGTTTTACATTTAAAAGAATGTGTTAGTGTTTTAAAAAACTAAAAACACATATATGGGAATACCAAAAAAAACCACAACTCAGAATGACGTGTCGTCAGTTCCAAGATAATAGCAGTAAATTTCAGATATTTTTACTATGATTTCTTGCTATTTTAAATTTTTTGGATGTTTTTACCCCCCTAACACATGTTTTTGAAGGCATCGATTCAATTAAAAAATGATTACCAAGTCAATCAGACCACGGTACAGGTAATATTGATGTTTTCCCTGTGAATACACATAAAATAAGTAAATGTTTTTTTCAGTTGATTTAATATTAATATGAATGAAATTAATATGGCTTGGACCATTACATGCACTTTTATGTGTTTTAAAACACGCATAACACAATTATAAGAATCCTGAGAAAACCGTAACTCAAAAGGATGTTCTGTTAGTTCCTATATATAAAAAAATAAAAACACGGTATTTTAACATTCATTTCACGTCAGTATGACATGGGTTTCCTAGCCCCCCCCCAAACACATTTTTAAAGGAATTAGTGCCTTTAAAAAATATTTACTGATGGATTCTAACCACACACATGTCATATTGACTTGTTTTCAACAAATACAAATCAACAATAATTCAATAAGGGTTTAACCAAGATTTATCATCAATCTGTTTTTAATTAATATGGGTTCGACCATTACATGGATGTTTATGTGTTTTAAAATTCTAAAAAAATTATGTGCTTTTTGGGAAAACCATAACTCAGAATGAAATTTATTCTATTCCAAAATTATAAAAATAAATCAAAAACCAATTTAATATTATTTCATGTCAACCTGATGTAGTTTTCTGGTTCCCCCCCCAATACATGTTTTTAAAGCCTTTTAGAACATTAAAAAAATTTATCGAGTCATTTCAATGAGAAAACCAATCAGATTGACGTGTTGTCTGTGCATATACATAAAAAATCACACTATTGTGGTTATATCATTATATATATACATTTATGATTTTTTTGGACTACTACACACATGTTTTGGTGTTTTAAAACACATAAAACATGTTTGTAAGAATCTAAGTAAAATAATAACGTGGAATGGAGGACCATTGAATTTGAATTTTCAAAAAATAAATTGGTACACATTTACCTCTGATTTTAGGACAATATGACATTTTTCCTACTTTTGACTCACCTTACATGATTTTAAAGGATTCAAAACCATTAAAAAGTGTTTATTGATTCATTCTAACCCCACCACATGTTTTATTGTTTTGTTGTCTTCGTATACACATAAAAATTTATCAACAATTGATTTACAATGATTTCACTTCAATTTGAGGTCATTATATATTTTTTTGATCATTACTCACACATTTTAGTGTTTTAAAACAAAAAACATTAGAAGTATCCTTAGAAAACCAGAAATCGAAGTGATGTATAGATAGTTCATACATTAAAAAAATAGTCTACAGTTAATGTTGACGCTCCTTTTCATCACATAGTCTAAATAACTGAAAAAGGTGAATACTTTAGCATAAAGTGACTCATCCTTTGAAGAAACATAAAATTTTGACAAAGGCATGGACATGGATTTGCTTCAGCAGGGGCTGCAGAGGTTTCATCACGGTCACGCATGTATACCGGCGCACCACTTATTTGGCGCACAGGTCACCTGCGCGCCCTATCTTATTTTCACCTGGGTCTTCACCAGCCTATAAATACCCCTTGTGGGCCCCCCATTTCAAGGATGAAAAAAAAACCAAAATCCAAATTTAATCTCTCGGCCCCCTAGTATCTTCTGGAAGTCTTCCAAATACTTCTCAGGTAATTTCATACCTGGAATGGAAGATATAAATAGGGGAAACAAGGAAAAAGTGTTGAAATTCACCAACACCTGCGCACCTAGATGTTTAACCCTTAAGGGAAATGGACACACCTGCGTGCCGCCTTATCCATTCACCAGAACCTACGCACCACTATTTTGGAAGCCCCTAGGGATAATACTAAGGGCTTGAGTAATTCCACACACAAGTATTATCTTATGGGTTGACCATCGCGCAGGTACCTATGTGTCGCGTAGTTATACCTACGCACCCACGCAGGAGCTGCGTGCCTACTTCTTTTGGGGGTTACCCTCATGATTATTCACCTCTCTTATTCAAATCCACCTCTCCTCTTCAAGATTCAGCCTTCATAACCCTCTTCAAAGCCATTTATGGCATGATTTCTTGGTTGGCTTCGTTATCGGAAAGAAATTTTACGAAACATCTCTCCAATAACTAGTGATTTACATATATTTATGTCACTAAGGTTAGAGATTTTAATCATTCAACCTCATCATTTAAGATGAGAGGATCTTTATCATGGGCCTCCATCCTAGGAGTAAGCCCCAGTCCATGTCTCCTACCTAGGCATCCTCTTTAGGAGTAATCCTTAGTCATAATTTCCCAAATATGGGTATCCTCCTTAGGAGTAAGCCCTTGTCATAATTTCCCAAATATGGGCGTCCTCTATAGGAGTAAGCCCCAGTCATAATTTTCCAAATATGGTCATCCTCCTTAGGAGTAATCCCCAGTCATAATTTCCCAAACATGGGAATCCTCAAAAGGAGTAATCCCTAGTCATAATTTCCCAAATATGGGCATCCTCCTTAGGAGTAAGCCATAGTCATAATTTCCCAAATTCGGGCATCCTCCTTAGGAGTAAGCCCCAAGTCCCCAATTTCTAAATTCCTTTAACCTAGGCCACCGTATCATTAGTAATCCTGATTCCATGTCTCCTAACCTGGGAATCCTCCTTAGAAGTAAGCCCCATCAATAATTTCCCAAATATGGGCATCCTCCTTAGGAGTAAGCCCCATTAATAATTTCCCAAATATGGCCATCCTACCTAGGAGTAAGCCCCAAGTCCCCACATTATAAATTCCTTCAACCTGGTCCACCTTTTCAGGATTAAGCCCCAGTTTTCATAATTCCCCTTAACCTGGGCCTCCTTCTCAGGAATAAGCCCCAGTTCTCATGTTCCTTTAACCTGGGCCTCTTTCTCAGGAATATGCCCCAGTCATAATTTTTCTTAATCACTCTTAATTTAATTTTGATTTAGGAATTCTTTTTCAGGATTAAAACCCAATCATAAGTCCCATCAAATTTTGGCATCCTTCTCAGGATTAAGTCCTAAGTTATATATCCAAATCTCCATAAATCACATTTACCATTATGGACCTTGTTCCGGGGTTTCTTCCCCGAAGTAAAACCTAATCTTCATCTATCTGTGCAGTCATACATACATAATACCCACATTTATTCTCATGATTTCATCTTTCGTGGCATAATTGTCAGGTTTTACCAATATCTCTTGTTTCTCACACCGAGCTTGAATCACGTGATCTTATTGCGTAAAAGTAATTATGAAATATTTATTTGAGCCATCAATCATGCATAAACATCATACACCCTTACTCGAACTACGTGTGTTCTGATTCCTTTTCTAAACAAGGATACGTAGGTAGCCCATCTGTAGGTACGATACCAAATCTGAAATATTCCACGTCCTTCTGAATGAAAATAAACTTCAAGTGCCCCACGTAGTGGCATTAAAACCAGTATGGTTATCATAATGACCAAGAGATTTCTATATAATGTGTCGAAGGATACCATTGACTAAGAATCTCTAAAAAAATAAAGATGATTCTCTATCAATGAAGAAAATTGAATATATATAAAAGATTCTCTAAATCTCTTACATACTAATCATTGATTATGATATCTAAAGGAAAGCTCATTTTCAAACTTGGTAACTTAATAAGGATTCAAGAACATAAATCAAATCTATAAAGAGAGTCCTGAAGTAGACAATAATTCCCCTGAATAATGTGTGAAGAGTCCGACCTCCCATCCTATCGGCCAATGCAAATTCTTAAGCCTTATCAGTTCATAACTATTAAGCACCTACCTTTGGAAAGTATGCCCAAATGGATATAGAATCATTGGATGTTTCCGGTTCTATAAAAAAACCTGTTAGAAACCAATTATAATGTTTGAACCTTAATCCAACAAGTTCATCCCCAATTATAGAGGGAAGAAGTCATTTAATTAATAAAATAATGTAAATACAATGAAGTTTTACTAGTTTTGACCCCCAACACATATTTTTAAAGGCTTATGTACGATAAAAACTATTTATCTAATCATTATGAGAACTCTACATGTTGGATTAAAAATTTTTCTATGATTAAACATACAAAATAACTCAGAAATGGTTTAACCATTATTTGACAATAATCTTATATCAGTTCCTGTGGTTGTGACCATTACACAGGTGTTTATGCCCTTTAACACACTAAAAACATGCATATAAGAATCCTATTAAAACCATAACTCTAAATGATGTGTTTTCAGTACCAAAATTCCAAAAATAAATCTACAACCATTCTCCTCAAATTTCATGGTAATTCTACATGAAATTCTTGGTTCCTGCCACCAATGTAAAATTTTAAGGGCTTCAATACCTTTTACAATCATTTACAGAGTCATTACAAGAAACCCCACATAATATTGATAGTTGGTCTATCAATACATCTCTAAAATAATGCAAAGGTGGATTTACATTATTTAAATTCAATCTATGTTCTTTTATTATGGTTTGAATTGTTACATGCATATTTTAGTGTTTTAAAATAAAAAACGCATTTATGGTCATACTAGGAAAAATGTAACTCGGAATAATGTTCCATGTGTTCTTATATTTTGAAAACAAATATACGTTATTTCAAAATGATTTCATGGAATGATAAAATGTTTTAGTTTTTTTACCCTAGACACGTTTTCTAAAGTCTTCATTACCTTTAAAAATTGTTTTCAATGTCACTCCAACTACACTGCATGAGAGAGTGATGTGTTGTTTAGGAATACGTGTGGAAAATAACTCAATGATGATTTTAACATTATATTATTTCTATATTTTGTTGTTTCTTATGGGTTGGTCTATTACAAGCATTGTTATATTTTTTAAAACACTATGAACACATTTATAGAAATATATGGAAAATTATACCCCAAATGATGTTTTCTCATTTCTTACTTTTCAAAATTCAATTTATGCTCCTTTTACTATACTTTCCGGAAACTTTTACATCATTATAATGGTTTTAAACCCCTAATAGATGTTTTTAATGGCCTATGTATCATTAAATTCCATTCGCATAATCATTTCGACCACACTGCATGTTAGATTTATGTGTTTCCTATGAATACAAATCCAAAATAACTCAATGATTTTTTCACATGATTTCAAGTCAATATGTGTTTTTTTCTATGGATTTGATAGTTAGATTAACTTTATTGTTTAAAAATACTAAAAAACATTATAGGTATACTTAATAAACTATAACCTTGAATAATAATTTTTTAATTGATATATTTCTAAAATCATATGACTGTCATTTTCATCTGATTTCATGGAAATATGACATTATTTGGGTGGTTTTGACCCCCAAATCATGTTTTTAAAGGCTTTGGTACCTTTACAAATTTTTTATTAAGTCAAAACCATGTAAATGATCTCGAATTGTTTTCAAAATTAAGTATATCAATATATAAATCATTTTTGATATATTGGAATCAACCACATTTCTATGTAACACAATATGTGTTTGTTATGACTAAATATTCATTTTATCAATAAGTATGAGCCATTTAAGTTTTAGTTAGGGAATGCGAATTTTCTTGTTGAAAATTTGTCAATGATATATGATATATATAATTAAAAATTATAAAATGAGATATATGGCATGGAATTACCTTAGGGACCATGTCATTCATCCTAAATAATGATAAACCTAAATCATTTTCCATTGCTGACTGCAACTACTCATGTGTTTCCCTATAAGGATCTTTTTATTGTGCATCTTTTTCATTCATTGAAATTTCTTTTTGTGATTACATATCAATGACACTACTCAAACCACTATTTGGTGTTGTGGTAATTGATGATGATTCCCTACCAAAGATAGCTGAAGAAGTACACCCTTGAACCAATACCCAATTCGTGTTTAAGATTCTCCATTTCTAAATAGACTACAACTGCATTGTTCTGGGAAACCGATGATTATTGTGAGGGTTACTCATCCCATAATTCATGAGTTTTAAACTAATTAAAAAATATTAACAATGAATTTTTAAAATATATAAAATTCATAATATTATATAACTAATTATATTTTCATTATTTATATTGTCACGAACCATCCCAGGTACCCTGGTAACCCGATAACCGAGCTGACCCTGACATATCCCGAAGGGTTTTACCAATCCCCATGAGTTGGAAAATAGCACCTAGAATCGTACAACATAAAAGTGGGAGCGATTTTTCAAAAATAACGAGGAAGAAAGAGTAAAACAAAACTGTATGCATAGCAAAAGAAACTCCACTGGGAGTAATGTACTAGAATACAAAGAAGTATAATAAGCCAAAGTACTATAACCCAGTCACTAAAATGGAAAAAACAACCCCAAGGTCCCCAAGGAAACAACTCACCATGTCTAAAGATCGACAACTGGATCCACCTCCAAGAGGTCCCTTCCCATTGCTCGAACCTGGTAGGAGAAAGTCTATAAACACCCAAAGGAAAAAGTAGGGTGTGAGCATTAACCCAGTAGGATACCACCAAAGATTCTATAACAGATGCCAAATATAGATTATCCAAATAAATACATTCATTTTTCAAATAAACAGGCTTGTAAATTCAAAAGCATATTTTAAAAAATAATGCTATAAAATTTCAAATGATGGAAAATTTATCATGCAAGGGTTTATAGTAATGGATATATATAAAACAATGGATTAAATAAAACCTTTATAAAAACCAGTTTATATAAATTCAGCAGGCATGTAAGGAAGTTAGAAAACATTGGCATACATTCATATCTCAAATATAAATAAACAAGCATGCAACATGGTCATCTACCAAAAGGTATGATAGTATTAACCAATTATAGGACTCTGCACTCTCTATGTGAACTCAGCAAAATGTGTATACACACGTCTCAATGAAACTGGCCAAAGGACACTCGTCCCCAACCCATCGTAGATGTGACCCTCCGCAAGTATGTTTTAGAACATTGTCATTTCATAGAGTGTATCCAAATAACTCACTAACAAACTAAGGCTTTCATGTGCCCATAAATGATCAGCGAACTATTTTAAGAATGCTTAAAATATGATCATTCCCATTCCTCCGTTTCAAAAGTTCCAATCTCATTCCATTTAAAACCAAAATATGTTTTATTCAGAAACATGATTTTTTCAAAAGATAAAACCAATGGGTTTCTATAAAATCATTTTAATCCATTTTCACCAGTTTTGAATCCATTCAAAACTAATTCCATCATATCACTATTCATTTTCACAATTCAATTCAACAATTTAATTGAAATCATTTCTATAAAATCCACCAGTTAAATTAAAAAATTTAAATCATCAAATTTCCATAAACAAGCACAATTATATTGAAACGGGGTTTTCCAAATTTCCATGCCAAAACCACTTCAAATACCTCGATTCACTGGAATCGACATTTATAAATTTAATTGAAAGCATATTGAGCAATTGGATTTAAATCAAAAATTAAAATAAATCAAGAGAAAACAATGATAATCAATTTGGAAAGATGAGACAGAACCACCTAACTCGATTTATTGATGGGATTAAACCCAACGGGAAACCCCAAAATTCGTGTGGCACAACGACGTCAATCAAAATCTGGATCTAAATCCTTAAAAACCAAATTAAGACCCAAGGAATCAAGTTCTTGAAAAACTAGATCTAGATTCACAATCCTAGATCTATTCCTCAACTCATAGATTTAGATCCATGGAAACAAAGAAAATATCTCATGAATATATCAAGGAATGATAGAGGAATAAATGAGAAACACAAGGGGATGAAATTCACTTACAGGTAGGAGAACATATCTTCAATCTGAGCCTTCAATTTAGATGAATGATGTTCTGATCGACTTAGAATCACTCTAGGAGGCTTTGGAAACACCTAAAATGAGTCAAGCCACAACCATATTATAAATCATGGAAGTCATGGGGGTTCAGGTGGTTTTACAATAAAAATTCAAAATTATAAACCGCGTGCAAAATTTACCTAGGAAGAGGTGCATGATTTGTCAATCCTTGTGAACATCGTGCGAACCTCACTGTCCAGAGATGCTCGGTTCGCACATTTTTGTCACACAATTTTTCAAACCGTGTGCACACCGTGAGTACATCTATGTTCAGTGCTGCTTGGTTTCCACGGTTTGATCGCACGGTTTTTCAAACCATGCACAAACCGTAAACAAATCATTGCCCTTTTGATTTACTTAAAATTTCACCCAAACACACCCCAAGTCACTAATCCAAAACATAGGTACTTGGAAACATCAAAAGTACCTGAAATGTAAAATGATGTTATAACCTCCACACCATAAGACCTTTTTGTCCCCAGGAAGCCTATAAAGAAACCTCCATGTCTAAAAGATGAGGCCACTACACTCTCATTAGTGCCTCCCTTTCCCACATCTCATGAGAATCTGAACCATGCTGCCAAATTATATAGAGCAGAGGTATCATTTTCCCACGAAGTACCGTGGTCTCAAAATTAAAAACCCTAATTGGTTGTTCTGTCATAGATAAATCTGGTTCAATTTCATGATCACTCCAGCCCACAACATGAGATGGATCAGAGAGATACTTTCATAGCTACGATACATGGAACACTTTATGTATCGACATCAGCTATGGTGGTAGTGCTAGACGGTAAGAAACTTTCCCCAAAAAACCAACTACCTTGAAAGGTCCCACAAAACTAGGAGCAAGCTTCCCTTACCTCCCAAGCCTCGATTACCTAATTGGGGTGAAACATTCAAGAAAACCTGGTCACCAACTGAGAACAATAAAGGTCCACTTCTACGATCAGCATAAGACTGGTACCGACCTTGTACTGTCAACATTCTCTGAGAAATCAACTGAATCATAATTGTCATCTCTTGGACCAAACTCGGTATTACCATGGAACATTCACCAATCTCTGACC
The DNA here is from genome assembly GCA_963277665.1 of Viscum album. Lineage (NCBI taxonomy): Eukaryota > Viridiplantae > Streptophyta > Magnoliopsida > Santalales > Viscaceae > Viscum > Viscum album. Next base: position 457,066,940 of record OY728161.1, on the reverse strand, counting down.
AATATAAAGGAGATTTACTAGGACGACCATACAATGACTCTAAAGGATCCATTTTGATCACAGATTGATAACTGTTGTTATAAGATAACTCAACTAACCCTAGATGATCATCCCAAGACCCACTAAAGTTGAGAACCCAAGCGCGGAGAATATCCTCCAGGATCTGAATAGCTCTCTCTGTCTCGCCATCTGACTGTGGATGGTAGGTCATGCTCAAATGGACCTAAGATCCCAGTGCCTCCTAAAGGCCTCTCCAAAATTGTGATGTAAATGGAGGATCCCTATTAGATACTATAGCAGATGGAACTCTGTGAAAATGCACAGTTTCTTTCACATAAATATTTACCTACTCCTCATCTTTTGTTATTTCTCGAATAGGTATAACGTGAGCCGACTTGGTTAGATTGTCGATCACAACCCAAATTGTGTTCTTCTTCATTTGGGATTTAGGTAACCCAACCAAAAAGTCCATAGAGATATCATCCCACTTCCATGTTGGTACTGGAAGTGGTTGAAAAAAACCCGAAGGATTCTAGAGCTCTTCCTTCACCTACTGGCATGTATAGCAACGATATACAAACTCAGAAATGTCTCGCCTCATACCTGGGAACCAGAACTATCATCTAATGTCATATAACATCTTTTTGGTTCTTGGGTGTACCTCCCACTGAGTTTTTTAGAAATCCCCCATCACATCCCTCCTTGCCGATAACAAAACAACATAACGGTTTCGGTAACACAGAACACCCACATTGGAGAACGACCACTGGGTGTCGGTCTCCCCACCATAAAAAGAGTCCCTAAAGCTCTATAATTCAACATCGAGTTGTTTTCCAGAAGAATTAACTCGAGAAGTGTAGATGTCAACTGGAAACTGGCTAAAGAAACCTTATTCCCCTTCCACCGAACTCTAATATGCAACTGAGCAAAAAGATCCATCAAACTCCACTCTTCTGAAGATTCTTTCACAACCTGTGGTAGAAGTTTCCTGTTTAATGCATCTGAAACTACATTCCCTTTTCTTGGGGTATAGGCAATGTCAAAGTCGGTCAATTTTAGGTACTCCAACCAATGCCTTTAGCAGAGATTCATATATTTTTGAGAGAAGATATAACTCAAGTTCTTGTGTTCTGAATACATGATAAACCTTTCTCCATTGAGTTAATGACTACAAAACATATGTGTGTGCATTACATCAATATGTTCAAGGTCATGGGTAGGATAGTTCTTCTCATGAGGAATAAGCTGACGATATCCATAGGCAACAACATGATTACTTTGTATAAGGACACATCCAAAACTTGAACCCGATGCATCACAGAAGACGGCATAACCCATCCAAGCCCCAAGAAGAGTTAGCACTGGTGGAGAAGTCAAAATACACTTTAGATCAAAAAAATAACTATGAAATTTATCATTCCAGGAAAACATCACTCCCTATCGAGTCAGAGAAGTCATTAGAGATGTTAACATTGAGAAGTCTTTAACAAAACAACGACAATATCCTGCAATTCCCAAGAAGACCTGAATCTCAAAAACATTACGGGGTTGTTCCCAAGTCATTAAAGCCCTCACCTTCTCTGGATCAACTGATATACCTTGTTCTGAAATGACATGTCCCAATAATTTCACTTCCCGAATCCAAAAATCACACTTCGACATCTTTGTATAAAGTCGGTGATTCCTTAGAAGACTCAGAACTGTTCTCACATGATGCACATGATCTCCTCAGACATGGAGTCGAAAAGAATTTTATCCACAAAGACTACCAAAAAAGTATCTAGATAATCACGGAAAACATTGTTCATCAAAGCCATGAAACCTACAGGAGAATTTTTTTGGCCAAAGGGCATAACAACGTACTCATAATGGCCATACCTACTCCGAAATGTGGTCTTATGAACGCCATATTCTTTTATCCTCAACTGATGGTAACCAGATTGAAGATCAATTTTTGAAAACCACTTTTCTCCTTTTAATTGATCAAAAAAATCACCAATTTATGGTAATCAATACTATTTCTTGATCGTAACTTGATTGAGTTTTTGATAATCAACACATAAGCGAAAAGAACCACCTGCATTTTTGGCAAAGATAACTGGTGCTGCCCACGGTGACACCCTCGGACATATAAATCCTCTCTCAAGAAGATAGTCTAACTGAGACTTCAATTTTTTTAACCATCCGATAAGAGGGAATAGAAACCGGTTGAGTAACAAGTATTATTTCAATAGAAAAACCTACCTTACTGGTGGAAAACTAGAGAGGTCAGAAGGAAACAGATTAGGATACTCAGGGACAACTGGAGGAAGATCACCAAACATTGAATCTATCTCTAGATTAAAATAAAACCCTAATATAACATTCCCCAACTCTAGATAATAGGGTCCAGCTCGGCTAGACCTTAGGTTCCATTCTCCTTGAAAAACAATAGGAACACCACTTGGTGTGGTAAGGTAGACTCGTCAAAGATAACAATAAATTTGGGCTTTATTGGTAATGATCCAATCTTTCCCGAATATGAAACCATAATATTTAATGTCAAGAACTAAGAAACTCCAAGCATGCTCGACATTTGATAGAGTGAAGCCACAAGCAGGACTACGTAGACCCTTCCCTCACTTTGTACCAAGAGGTGTAGTAATATCCATTGCACAATATAAAATCTCCATAGGTATATTAAAAATATTAACAATACGGGTTGAAATAAAAGAGTGATATGTACCAGTATCAAAAAGAGCAGTCCGAAAATATGATGTTATAGTAATGGTACCTCCCACAGTCACAGGACGTGTATGAGCTACATTTGGCGACTCTTCCACTCCATTAATGAAGCTTCATTCTGGATGCTTGTGGGTGGATCCCTTTTTTATGTGAATCATTTGATTGCCCCACAGTTTTTGGAGGTGAGGATTAATTTGTTCTACTATGAGGAGTAGTGAAGTGATGGAAAAATCTCTGTAAGTATCCTAAACATCCGCAGGAGTTACAGTTCTTGGGTGCCTCTATGCAAACCCTCTTAGAATTTCATGGATTTCCACACTAATAGAAAGTAAAAGATGCCCCTCATGGTGCTATCTAAGTTATGGAATAACTATGTTGTCGAGAACCACAATGAGAAATGTCGCGCTTCTGTTCTCATTTAAAGGAACTAAAACTACCACTAGAAATAAAAGGAACTTCCTGTATCACTGAATTTCCTGCCAGATCCATATCAACCATCATTTCCCTATCCATCACATCAACATAAGTGGGTAGCTTCAGTACGAAAACCTGAGAACATATATCTTATCGATGTCCCAACTCGAATCGTCGTGCCTTCATCCTCTCATTAGATAAAATCTCAGGAGCAAACTGTTCTAACTCAGAAAAGCGGTTTGAGTACTTAGTCACGGCTTTGTTGGCCTACTCATACTGGAAAAACCACACAGCCTTGGCCAACACCATTGATTTTGGATAGAACAGGTTAGTGAAAAGAACCCTAAATTCATTCCAATCCAAACCCTCATGTTTCCCAACCATCACCATCATGTCCCACCATCTCCTACTTGGTCCTTCCAGCACGAAGGCGGTACACTTCACCTTGATCACATCAAGTGTATCCAAGAACCCAAACATACGTTCAATCATACTCAACTATTCCATAGTATGTTGAGGTTCAGTGGAGCCTTTGAAAACTGGTGGCTTCTGGCATAACAACTCTTGAGAACGACCTCAGAGAATATCACTATGAGGATCTATAACTGGAGCCTGAACAGGAACTAGAGGTGGTGCCTATTCCAAAGCTTGGACATTGCGAACAATAACTTCAACTAGACTCAGATCCCCAATAGGGCTATCTTGCGGAGATTAAGAAGCAGCCACTTTTTGGAACTGATTCCCATGTCTTCTCGAAGTCATGGTTCTACACAATATCAGTAGACAATAAAGAAGACATTAGATTAACACTCATCCTGAGTAACACAGAAAACTAATCTTAATAGAAGGGATACCAAGATTTGTATTCCACTCTATCCAAATAAAAATATGGAAAAGACTATAACTAATCCACAAGTCTCCTTTCCCAAACCACCCATGGTGAATTAAGGTTCATTGCAGTGAGAGATGGTCAGACACTCAATCACAACTACCTCCTAAGTCCCGACAAGAATACTTAAATGCAAACTGTCATCAAGGAAAGATGCTCAACCGTCCTCTGATAACACTTTGTCATGAGCCATACTAGGTACCCTAGTAACCTGATAACATTGATTTCCCCAAAATATCCCGAAGGGCATTCTCGATCCCCAGGGGTTGACGACTAGCACCTAGCATCATACAACATACAAGTGGGACCGATTTTTTCACAAGAATGTGGAAGAAAGAGTAAAATAAAATAGTATGAATAACAAAAGAAACTCCAATGGGAGTAATGTACCATAATACAAAGAGGAATAATAAGACAAAGTACTACAACCAAATTACTAAATTGGGAAAACAACCCCAAGGTCCCTAAGGAAACAACTCACCAAGTCCAAAGATCGACAACTGGATCCACCTCAAAGAAGTCCCTTCCCTTTGCTCAAACCTGGAAGGAGAAACTCTATAAACACCCAAAGACAAAAGTAGGGTGTGAGCATAAGCCCGGTAGGATACCACCAAATATTCCATAATAGATGCCAAATATAGATTATCTAAAGAAATACTTTCATGTTTAAAATAAATAGGATTGGCAATTCAAAAGCATATTTTAACAAATCACACTATAAAATTTCAAATGATTGAAAATTCATCATGTAAGGCTTTAAAATAATGGAATATATCTAAAATAATGGCTTAAATAAAACCATTATATAAACCATTTTATATAAATTCACCAGGCATGTAAGGTAGTTCAAAAAAATTGGCATACATTTATATCTCAAATATAAATAAACAAGCGAGCAACATGGTCATCTGCCAAAAGGTATGATAGTATTAACCAGCTATAGGACTCCGAACACTCTAGGTGAACTCATCAAAATATGTATACACATGTCCCTAAGACACTGGCCAAAGGAGACTCATCACCCACCTATCAAGAATTGGACTGGAAGAAAGTATGTTTTAGAATGTTGTCGTAGTGTAATGTGTATCCGAATAACTCACTAACTACCAAATGCTTGCATGAAATCTTACATGATGGGCGAACTATTTTAAAAATTCCTAAAATACGATCATTCCCATTCTTCCATTTCAAAAGTGGTGATAACATTCCATTTAAAACCAAAACTTTTTTATTCAGAAACAAGCCTTTTTCACATGATAAAAACAATGGGTTTCTATCAAATCATTTTAAACCATTTTCATGAGTTTGGAGTCCATTCAAAACCAATTCCATAATTTCACAAATAATTTCCACAATTAAATTCAACTATTTTATTAAAATAATTTCCATCAAATCCACCAATTAAATTAAACAATTTAAATCTGACAATTTCTACAAACACACCCAATTCAATGGAATTGGGGTTTTCCAAATTTCCATTCCAAAACCAATTCAAATACCTCGATTCACTGGAATCGACTTTTACCAATTTAATTGAAAGAATATTGAGCAATTGGATTTAAATCAACAATTGGAAGAAATCAATCAATAACAATGATAATCCATTTGGAAAGAGGGGACCAAACCACCTACCTCGATTTATTAACGAGAGTTAACCCAATGGGAAACCCAAATAACTGAGTGGCACAATGACGTTGATCAAAATCTAGATTTAAATACTTGAAAACCAAAATTAAGATCCAAGGTATCATGGTCTTGAAATAATAGATCTAGATTCAAAATCCTAGATCTATACCTCAACACTTAGTTTTAGATACATGGAAACAAAGTAAATGTCCCATGAAATGATCAAGGAAAGATATATGAATAAATGAGAATCACAATGGGATGAAATCTACTTATTGGTAGGAGAGAAGATCTTCAATACGTGCCTTTAATATCAAAGAAAGATGTTTAGATCTCCTTGGAATCTCACTAGAAGGTTTCAGAAACACCTAAAATGAGTCAATCCCTATCCAAGGTCAAAATCATGGAAGTATTGGGGGTTCAGGTTGTTTTAAAAGAAAAATTCAGAATTAGAAACCACGTGAACGGTTTACCTGGGAATAGGCGCACGGTTTGTCAAATAGTGCACACACCGTGCATACCTCACTGTCTAGAGATGCTCGGTCCGCATGGTTTGGTCGCATGGTTTTTCAAACCGTGCACACACCGTGCGTACCTCTCCGTCCAGTGCTGCTTGGTTGGCATGGTATGATCACACAGTTTTTCAAATAGTGCGGAAACTTTGCACAACCAGTTTCCCTTTTGATTTACACAAATGATCACCCAAACACACCCCATGTAACTACTCCAAAACAGAGGTACTATGAATCATAAAAAGTACCTGAAAACATAATTTGATGTTACATATATTGTAACCTCTTTAATATGAAAACATAATATGGAAAAAAAATGTATAACAATAAAAAATCCTTAAATCAAATTAATTAGGGTTGGTTCGATGTATCAAATATTGTTATGATGTCATCATTTTATCCATGTAGATATACCCATTTATTTGGTATTAAGGTTTTCATTGAAATAATTTTTTTTTCATTATTATGTTCTAATAATAATGAACTAACATGAAATAATAATGAAAATTAATTTCTCCAATGTCATTGTTAGGGTCATTTACATTACAACCATAAATTTTCTAATGAACATTAAAACCCATGCCTATTTATCCATTATAGTGTCCAAATTCATTAGGAGATTGAATATATTTTAAAAAATTTAGAAGAAACCATGATGAATAAAAATTCTATTAATAATAATGAATAATATATAAATGAACATTCAACTTTTTCTTAAAAAACACTAAGACCAGTAATGTGAGGAATTTTTTATTTCACACAATTAAATTTAATTTTTTAAATAAGTCATTAAAAAATAAAAAAACTAAAAAAACTAATATTTATATTGGGTTAATGTTTCTATGATAATGTCAAATAATCAATTACCTCATGATATTCATCATTGTTAACATCAACAGAAAACATCCATTACTCGTGAGAAATTCCTTCAATAACAATCTCATACATCTGTCAAAAGCACAGAGGTGATTCATTAAAATCACTCTAAAATATCAATTTAAAATCTATCAATTTCTGGACTGAATTTTTTAGACTTCATATACATGAAATAGAGCCAGGGACATAAAAAAAACATGAAAGAATCAAAATATATTATTTTAATTTTTCAAAAGTTTACTAATACCATTAAAATTAATAATTAAGCAATATTAAATTAATGTTTCAATTAATTTAGTATGAAAGAAATAATTTTTAGAAGCTATATTAATATGCCTCCAATCATTATAATTAATGGGAAATCTCACCATCTCACAAGAAGGCTGCCCGAGAATCTGCCCATAAATTCTTTATGCATCCCTAGTAGACACCCAGAACTCATCAAAAGGAATAATAATCTTGATGTCCATAAGGTCACATAAATATATCATGTAAATACTCATATCCATTATATTTTTTTCTTTATATTTTTGAAAAATAAATTAAATAGTTAAAATTTATTTTTTTATACATTGAAATACATATCAGTAATGGTAACCCGCCAACATCCCATAGATAGATGGGTGACCTATTGCTCCATCTTAGGTGGTGAATCATATTGTGCTATAGTAATATCATAAGGTGAAATGTCTTACTCACTAGTTTTATGAGGTATAATAGAATATCTTAGATCTATTGAAGCTGATAGTAGTGGTGGCATGATTTGAGATGTTGATCGGCTAAGATCTATATTTTTTTATGAAATTCGTGCAATTCAAATTGATCAGATATATTTAATGTATAAAAAAATAAAAAAAATATATTTTTTACAAAAATAGGAAAACTAGATAAAAATATATATGTATGAAACACTTATCAATGAAAAATTGTAATATATTTTCATAAAAAATATATTCATTCAATCATCTTCCTATTCAATATATTCATTTTAATAAACCTCCATTATGTCAAGTGATTCATCTTCACCATCTCATTAATTTTTGATTATTTCCATATATTTAGGAAAAAATATTTCAGTGTTTTGGGGATGATGATGATCATTGTCACAAATTACCAATTGATCTCCATCTCCCATATTGAATAAATATTTGTTATTTAAGTGTAAATAATGGCTCCAAAAATCATGTATTTCATTATGCACCAAACAAACCATCTTATTTTGTGATGCCAAGATAAATAGATCATGTTATGAATGCTAACTAGTTTAAATAAAGAAAAAGAGGATGACAGAAGTAAAATGTATGGAACCTTTTATTATACCCCTATCAATGATTACAAACATTAATTTGAACATGACAACAAAAAACTGACCAAAATAGTTTAATTAAATTATATCATTCATCTTTCAATAGTATCCAACATTTACAAGTTTAAATACACCAAAATTTTGGGTTTTCAAGTCTCTTACATTAAAAATTTTATGAAACCAGAGGACTTGAATATTGTAGGCATCAAATCTCTTAGACTTCATTAGATTAGCACAATAAAAAATCATTAAATATTTTATCTTGATTTTAAATATTCACTATCTTGAAAAAATTATATAATATTCCACGTTTAACATAGAAAAAATATGTACACATCAATAATCTAAATATGAGTATATACATAAATTATAAGCAAACCATTCAAAAATATCTTTAATATTAGATTTTGTTAATTCCAGCTCAATTTGAGCTTGACCGTTTAGTTTCCTCATTGTATCCAATAACAATTCATCAATAAATGGATCTACAATATGAATATTTAGTGACACATATCTATGTGTTTGTATCAAATTCATTTCAGTTAGTGTAAAATTATATCCCATTCTAATTTGTTGTCCAATTGTTGCAAATAACCATGACTAGATTTCAGAATGAGAATTAGTGGATATGTCTTGAACATTTACAATATGAATGAATATAGTCACAATCCCATCATAATACCTACTAAATAATTTCCATAACTCTTTGATTATGTATCATTTAGTAATATATCCTCCTGGTTGAGCTCTATTCCATATATATTATTTGAAATTACAAAAGTATTAGATGATAAAAATAAGAATCATATTAAAAAAATTACACGATTATTTTATAAAATTTAATTCAACAATGAAAATAAAAATAATATCAAATTATATCTCAATTGGACACATCAATTGACAGTGTAATGTTCCCCCATGTTTAGCTTCTTCAACCAAATGAACAATGAAATGAATCATGACTGTGAAGAAGGAATGTGGAAATAGCATCTCCTAATGGAATTATGTCAAAAAAATTATTTCTTGAAGGTCACCAAGATATGTAAGATTTATAGTTATTCTAATAATCACTCTAAAATTTTTATAGAACTCAACTAAAAGCACTGTTATTTTTTTATATAACACATTTTTTATTTCCAATTGAAAAAACTTCTCCATCCTAATTTGTGAGTCATGAATTTACAAGCCATGTAACTTTCAATTTATCATGACAATGCACCTTGTCATGTTACTTGAATATGCATATAGCACATTAAAATTCTTTAATATTCGATTGAATATTTATTTCTCATGATTTTTTGTTGTAAAAATATCTAAAGGATACATTGAATTATAATTTTTTCACAAACCATGATTTATATTCATTGACTACAAATTGTTATGTACATTAAGGAGATCCTTTGGTTTACGCTTATCATTATGCAATGTGAAAATTACATTGTCACATACATTCTTATCAATATTAATTATCTCATGATTATGATATATAAAAGTAATCTCCCAATAAGGATTCTTAAAAAATAAACTCCTTTTCTACCGTTGTTGTCCTCCATCTTCTTTGGATATCGTACCTTGTACCCTTTCCCCCTTATTTAAACTAATTACATTATACAAATTGTTCATGGATATTTACGTATTTTCCAAATATTTTAGAAACAAATAACTCTATATATGGATTTCATAATATAATATATCCATTAAATTGTTTCTTCTTAAACCAAAAATATTTACAAGCATTATGAACTCAATGATGACACATAAAACCCCCTTTTTCCTATATGTTAATTGTTGAGGTTCTAAATATAAATTAAAAATAATATAATCAAAGTCATTGTTACTTTTCCATCTCAATGAATTTACTAGTCTACAATGTACATTAATTCTCCATATTAAAGAAGTATGATTTTTGAATTTTTTTTCACATCGAATCATCAAAAGTACCACACCATCACCCCATAATTCTGAAAATTATCTGATTAGAGTTTGAATGTATACTTCAATGTCATTTATAGGAATTTTATTTCAATGAAAAATCATCACAATATTGTAATATGTATTCTTCATACACTTCCATAAATGAAGATTGTATGGAATCAAAAAAACTAGCCCACATAATATAATTAGTATATAATGCACCCGAAGGGATAAAATCATCAGAATCTAATCCCAAGTGTACATTCTGAGTATCCCAAAAAAAATATGGATCTAATGAATAAACCGTTTACCAGGATGTTTAATATTTTTGATGTATCATCAAGCCTTAAAACTACCCCTAGAATGCATGTTTTTATCATATGAATTCTTACAAAATATGAATAATATTTGAAATCATGGATTCGTAGGAATGTAATGGAAATAATTTACTAGAGTTTTATTCTTCTATTTCATTCACGATTTCATTGATTTATAATTAAATTTTTGTTCATTGAATTCCATCTACTTGTATGACATATTATGAATTCTTCTTTATCGAAATATTTTTAATAGTAAATTTTGGAATCATTAATGCATGATTATATTGATGTATAACAAATTTTATGTTTTGAATGACTACATTCATCTCATAGAATTATACTAGGATATTAGATTCACTAAATCTATCACGACGAAACTCTGAAAGCATGTAAATTTCATTATTAGTAATTCTACAGAGACACATGATATTGTACTACTTATATTGATATTGAAACATATAATACCAGGAAAAACCATTATAAAGTTCATATTTCCTATATTAAAATAATTCATAAAACTCAGTTTTATGTTGTTGATGTTCTATGTAAGATTAACGTACTCAGGATTAAATGAAGGTTATTTTGATCTAATAATATCATAGAAAGTTTGTCTTGGAAATCCAAAATCATTATTTATAAACTATTAAATTTAATTATCCTAAGATGGGTCCTATTTTTCATTGATAGGATTTTAACTAATTTGATTTTACATAGGATTTGATTCACTGTGAAAATTAAAACATATATATCAAGCATGAAATTGTTCCAATATCAAAGGATCATATAATTTATTTATATACAACTATCACATAAACATGAAATCACAACCCATATATTTTATTCTACCATCAACCGGTCATTTGTCAATTGGATAATCTAAAAATCCCCAAAACCATGGCATACCAAGGTCTATTTCAAGGTAAAGTAATCTATCTTTTATCCAAATGTATAATACTGTTAATCTTGTCTATGTTCGTTTAAATATAATGATATAAATAGTAAATTAATCAAGTACAATCAAAATTAAACATCATCAAAATTCAACTAGATTGATCACTAACTCAATCATTAAATTAAATAAATATAGTATATAGAATCATTTTCAATAAAAAACTATACTAAGTATATTCTGTCATAGAATCTCTATTTCAAATGATTTTCCAGTTCGACACACTGTATCATGTTGCGTGTGTGGGATACATCAACTAGATGGTTCATGTTGTTTCCCTGAATTACCACATTCCAAAGGGGGTGGGGTGACATCTGTCTCCTCTGGATGGATATTTTATCTTTGATTCAAATGGGTTGATGGGATGTCAGTGTCTTATTCCATGGATTCCTCCTCATACTTCAATGCCTAGTATGGTTCTCCCTTAAATATTAACTCATTGTTCATGAAAATCTTACTGGTTCCATATCATTAGGGATGATGGTTAATTATGAATCTTCTATTAGAACACTCTAATAAGGTAAAGTTAGGGAAAATACAATTAGTTGAGAGGGTAGTCACATTGGGCATCACTGACATGTATATTAGTTGACACACCAGTATATATATTTAACCATATAAAAGGGCTTCTCGAGGGAACATAAACCCAAATAATCCCACAAAAAATGTTTTGAATTGTATTCTAAAGGCATGTCTTAAAGGTTTTCCTCCACTTACAATGTTTAACACGAGTTCTTCCTTGAGTTTAACGTCTAGCAGAGATAGATCAGACTGATTATAACACATACGGTAGTGGATAAAATATGCATGTCCCTAGGTTGGAGAACCTAGAATGGTTACTGGGCAGATAGATCATAAAAACCAATAAGGACGGTCCTAGGATGGGGTGTCTCTCAAAGGGGAATGTTTCATACAATGAAGGTTGGTCTAGACCCAAAAAAAAGTGGATCAGGGGATGGTGGTCACCAACAAATGGGACACCAAGGATTTCCATTGGCTGGGATTGAACCTCAAGAAGGAATCTTATGTACCTTGTATAGAATACATGGATAAAATCCTACATATTTCAGAAGGGTGATTCATGTAATCGGGGTATAAACATTGGAAAACAACCTAAGAGTGTGTCAGGGATTATATGTGGTATACGTCCTGGGTGCTTCAATGATTAATGAGATGACTGAGGCTTACAAATTGTTAGCTACCTGAGGATGGCTTGATTTCAGTAGGATGTGGCGGCTTGAGTAAAATAAGGGTGAATATGGAAAAAGTGGAGAATTTTGGAATGAATTGGGATTGACCCATTGTGAAGATGACGATGTTGAGCTAGATCCTAAAAGATATTTCTTATGTACCATACCTTCATTATAAGAATCAATGTCCATGTAATTTTAGAGTGGGGCGATGAGTCACCTTGGGAAGGGGCTTGTGAGAATGAACTCATGCATGGGACCCAAAGGAAGTGGAACCTTATGTTGAAACTTGATATTCGTCATTCAAAGGGGATTAGTGGAGCTACTAGGATAATACATGAATGATGGGCTTGAACCACATAAAATATACTCATGTACCTTGAAGAAAAAGATCAATGTTCATATGGTTCAAAAATGGGCCACTAAATTGGGGTGTACACAATGTGAAACAACCCAATGACATGTATGTGTCTTATACGTGGTTATCAGCCTATCATAAGAGGGACACACTTGGTTAGAGGAGTATGAATTGAGTGTGAGGATCACACATGGAATGCTTCCAGAGTGGATTAGATAAACTCAAGGAGGTGGACCGTGGAGGCATGTCCCAAGGAGGGGTGATGTTACATCAGGAGGGTGCATGCCTATATGGGAGGACCTGAATATTCAATTGGATAGGATTTAACCTCATGGAGGAATACTATGTACCTCGTATAGAAGACAGAGATCAAAACCCACATAGTTCTAGAGATGGAGTTTATCATCTTGAAGGATGAGTAGTGACACCGTCTGAAATGGACAGGAAAGATGGGTGATGGGATTGAACCACATTGAGGCTTCTTACATGTTCACATTGTAGGGAATCAAAGTACACATAGTTATGTAAAAAGGGGTGTGGGGATTAAATTCCACGGTGTCTTAAGGGGATATCATGGTTGATTCTTACTCTATGCCTGCGTGATTTTTGCTAAGTGTGAGAAAAAAGAGGAAGAAATAGAGCTGAAAATCAGGTGGAAAAAATGTGAATCCGCAATGAGTAGAATGGGGCTTACGCATGATTAACGTCATAGGGAGAGGAATAATGGGAATCTCTAGGGGTGTTTAGATGTATGAGGAGGATATGACCATCATATAGGGGGTAACCTGTCATGGTGTGTATGGGATTATGAAAAGGCTAACTGAGGTGCACATGGTGACAAATCTGAAAGGGAATTAGAGAAAGGGAGAGCTCCAGTGCCCATCCCTGTTCTCATAATCTCTCACAAACTACACATGTGAAAATCATATTTTAGCATCATTTGTTTATGATGTGGTGTTTCATGAATGTTCATTTTCTTGAAGGTCGGATGATGAGGACTCTCTCTTCATCCTTAGGACATACATAACTTATACCAACTCACACATGGGGAAGGGAAGTCACAAAAATGAAAGGTATTAATAGGGTTTTGGAGTTATCAATTAAGGGGTCCTTGTTATAATAGCTATGCGTTGAAGTGATAATTGATAGTGTACCTACGTGGAGAAGCATTAGTTAGGGAAACACAACATGGAACACCACTGAAGGGACTAGTAAATCACTACGTGCAATCTTGGAAGAACACAAATAGTAAGATCAAACAAGATCAGGGTGTTCCATGAAAGTGGGGTTCATACATGGTTCATTAGGGTAAGGACAACACCTGGAGCACATTGGAAAGGGAGTGAGGAAGACTGAAGGCTTGCACTGAAGATGAAGGAATGAATGAAAAATGGAAGATTGGATTGCACGATTGACATGGCACAAAATAAAATCATCCATGAAGGAATGATCTATTGTGGACAAGTTCTTTAGTGTAAAAGTAAATGTGTGAGGGTTATGCCCTAGTGGCCCCACCCGAAGGAGGACCCCTTGGAGACCTGTCGTGGAAGATCGAGTGCCATGGTTCCATGACATTCTAACTATTGCAGAAGGGGTCATCTTACCCGCATGAGAGTGATATATCATCTTCACTCATAGTACCTCAATGTGAGGGGGTACAATATTATTTAAAGGTAAAAAAAATCAGTGATGTGTAAGGAGGCATGTTAAAAAGTGGCATTTGAAATCGCATTAGGTGAACATGATCATGCGCATGGTCAATTTTCATGCGATCCTTCCTGATTTTTAGCTCTACTACAATTCTCATTTTTCAGAAGGCTGACGTAGAATAATCCATTTGTGTCACATTGGGCATGAACGTTCTTATGTGTGAATATAAATCCAACATTAAACCATTAAATCTTGCATTAAACTCCCTTGGGAATCTCGGGATTGTCTTTCAATTCAAGAATATGACTTCTATTTTCATAAATATGTTGTTTTATGATATCAAAATGAATTCAGCAAAAAAAATACCCCCTCAGAATCTGAACTGAATGGAAACCAGATGGCCGAGTAATGAGGGTAATGCCAAACAAATTAACTGAGATTCTATGGTGCAAACAAAGGATGATTTGGCATGAAAAATGATTCTATATTCATATAAGAGAGAGTCTACACCTATAAATTGGTGGGGTACCCAAGGCTATATAACTTTGCATTCATCGGTGATATGAACTATTTCTCTCATATCTGAAATATCATCTCTTTTATGTGAGAGATATTGAATTCTGTAGGTGACCTACTAGAAACTATGGGTTATTTTGTGCCACTACCAATTCTTTTGTGCTCCTTACATAGTTTTATTTTTCCATGGATAACATTTACCATTCATGTAACCATATTTATTGTGGGCCAAGACTCCACTATTTCACATAATCCCCTTCTTGAATTTAGAGACCAGATGGAAATGGTTATTGAACAGACTGATGTCGAGAGGGAATCCACTGTTGCTACATGGGGGACCGAGATAATAAAAAAACTCATAGATTCTTCATGTGATAAGTGTCATGTCCAATAATCAAATTATCTTTAGTATTTTATCATAGGCTCAATAATATTATGTTCAGAGTGGTAGCCTCCCGCTATGTAACTTTGTCCTTCTAAAAGAGGTTATGATGTCTGGTTTTGAGACCAAAACTCCAAAGTTTTGGGTGATGCATGTAGATAACCATCCATTGTACAACATAACAAACAATAGTCACCCTACCAGGAAAAAATGTGGTGTTGTTCTTTACATTCGGAATCTGATGACTAGGACTGTTATGGGGAGTGATCTGGTCCTAGAGGAATCTCCACTTCAGTATGCAATAAATTTTAGTATTTGTATCACCAATGAGAATAAAATTTGGTAGGAATGGGACTTTAGGTCTAGGGAAAACATGATAAGAAAATGGGAATTGGAATATTGGGTATGCTAGATATGTGAGTATTTTTGGGATGAAATTTGACACATCGGGTTGTTGGAGGCTATGTGGACATCACAATTCCATTTCTACCATTATCAAGACTTGGTGTCCGATTTTTTTAGCTGATGGTCCCCTGAAACAAATAATTTCCACATCCACCATGGAGGGGTCAATGTATTCCTTTGGGAAATCCACTATATCAGGGGTACTCCACTAGAAGGCTACTAGTATGATTATTACCTTCCAATGGATAATATCTAGGGAGACATGACGCACTTCCCCCATTCTGAATTGGAATTTTATGTATATGGCAATGGAGAAACTGAAAATTAAGTACATACTAAAGGATATATTCTATCTATAATGGTTCAATCTATTTTTAATATAGGACAAGGTATTAAAGGTGCTAAGTTAAGGGAAGTAGTGCCCATACATGTCTCAAAGGGGTAAGGTTGGATCATACTAGATGGTCCTTCAGTATGGTGAGTTCCATTCATGGGGATTTAACATAAATGAATGGTGATACCCAAATGTATAATAATATAGGTTAATTACTGTATTTATGAGTGGGTTGTTGCTATCGGTAAGTGACATGAGAATGTGGGACTTCCTAGGTACTTCTATTATAGCTAGGATAATGGAATCCAAGAACAAGGTCAATATTGGAGTGCCTGTGTTGGCCCAGATTTAGGACATTATGGGGATAATTTCAAATGAAATTATACCCAAGAAAATATACAGACAATTCAAGATTCATCCTCGATGATTTAGAGATCATTTCGGTTGTTATGACTTCCTGAATTCCGTCAATCATCTATGTGGTGGCATGTGACCATCTCCATTTAATATTACTGGGATCCGTTCATTTATGCTTAATGAGGTGGAGATCAAACATTGGATCAACAAAAACACCAACATAAACATACACCCATTTTGAATCCCAGTTGTCTAGAAGGTAGATTATGGGAAATGCCCACTAGAGTAGAGGGAATACGAGCTACGTATCCGGAGCAGTGTGCTGGTATCCTGGATCAATGGGAAAATATTTTGTGATTATTATGTGCCATCGTGGTTCACTTGATAGTTCAGGTTCATGTATGAAATGAATAAGAAAATATATACATAGGATTGAGAGGAGAAAAATCCCAATATACTTTTCCAAAAATGGCTCATGATCATGACTGCTAGCTTTGGTGAAGTCGTTACCTTTCCCCCCACTAATGTTAATATCAACCTAACAATAGAGTATGCAGACCATTGGGTGGGGGTGTATCCATAATCGATTCTTAAGAAGTGAATTCAGAAGATCAAGGCCTAAAGTAGAGAGTTAAGATGATGAAATAGTAGATAATGTTCTATATGAGACTTGAGACTCCAGGCGAGCCCAATGGATAGGCTGGGATAAGTTGGAACCTCTGCGATAGGAGGATTACAATGTGTGGTTTCACCTCAACCTTTAGAAGATAGATATTCGTGTAGTCGATCTTATAAATGATCTACTGAACTCCAAACAAACTAAATGATATATGTTCTACAACTAACTATGAATTCCATTTTTCATTCTTATGGTTGTATTGGAGGATTCTACAACAAATGCTAAGTCTATAAGCCTTGTGGATGAAACAAGTGCACACTGTACTCGACCAATAGAAAATAGGGCATATTCAGGTGGTGAAAAGGGTATAAATTCATCAACAAGACATGTAAAACACAACAATGTATGTTTACACATTCTAGTGGTGGTAGTAGGAAGGACCACATATCATGGTGAATGTGATTCCTGGAAAACAACAATACCCTATTAAAATACCGCCCAAGGATGATGTTGATGATGGAGAATATGGATAATAATAAGAAAAATAAGTATAAGAAGTGGGAGAAGAAGAATAAAGAGAGGGAGTAGAGGAAGAGGGTTTAGTGAGGTTGGAAGTGAGGGACCTAGTTTTTAGGGTCCTATTGGTGAGGGAACTTAGGGGACAATGTTCCTCTTGGGAAGCTCGTGTGAGAGCAATGAAATAATTAGCTTTGATGTTTAAATGGAAAAATAAATCGAGGTAAGTCTCAACTTTTATTTCTACTCGTATTACTATTTTCATAATTCAAACACACTATCCAATCTCTTACATGTTTATAAACACATAGTTGAGGATATTCAAGATGTTTCCTTTTTAGGGGATGAAAATGTACTAATGGATGTGGAAGGACATCCCAATTAACCTGCACTTGGAACTGAATAAGGTGGAGGACATACCATGGCTGCAATAGGTGCAGATCCAAACACGGTTTAATTGGTTAGTAGTGAGCATACATGAGGAACTATAGTGCTAACCTCAATGCCTCAAGATGTTAATTATAATTTTAAAGAGATAGTTCCAATCATCGAGTTATCATGTGCTGAGGGATCTCCCATAGAGAAACCTCTTATAGTGATTTAGGCACTCGATACTATCACACTTAAATCTTGTATGTATCAATAATTATAGACCTTCGCTTGTTATTGGAGTACTTTGGTGACCAATTAACCCATTCCCAATGCAGTGATCACAATATTAGACGCTTGACAAACTGCTGATTCTTGAACATCTGTGGGAGACACATTAGAGATTACAACAGTTCGCGTAGAACTGACAATTCATACTAGTCCCTCCATGGAATCCATTAATAATGAATCTTCGATCACCTGTGATGCTACCACTAGGTTTGAGCATCAGTTTGGTGGAGGCACAATTGGTGAAGAAGAAAGGATGCCATAATAGAATCCGACCACATAACCCCTTCTATTTTTCCTGAGTACCGGCCCACGGATCCTGAGAAGATGGATGATTCTGACACGAATGATGTCGAAAAGATCTCCATGAACACCCATAAGTCATGAAAGTGAATCAAATGTGTCCTAGGTCACCTAGATGAGGAATGGATGAGTCAGATGGTATCAATTCAAACTTGTCTATGCTTTGTCATTGCAAGAGGGGTGGATGCTCACTATATTAATATAATATTCCTTGGTAATCTAGCTATGAAGATGAAATAGATTATCCAACACTCAAATTATTCCAAATGTATTAATAAATTAGACAATATCCAGAAGTTTCATGAGGAAAATATGGGCGTTTTATTTCTTGAAATGCAGGAAAATGAATGGGCATTATTTATTGCAAGCCAATCTGATCTTGTAGAGTGGTTAAAAGACTAGTTGGTGGAAACCCAGGAGTAAGATGTGAAAGAATGCAATCAAATGGATGAATTCCAAACCGAGTAGTAGTGAATTCTTGTCAGATCCATTGAGCTCTGATCCACAGCTGGTGATTAAGACAGGGAGCATTGGGATATAAATAAATCTTGGAGGATACATGTCATTATGAGGCAGTAATGATGTTGTCCATTAAAGAGTATTATCAATTGGGACATGTTTTTGTAAAACATAATAATAATATTTCCCTATTTATGAAAATTTCCCAAAATTCTTCCATTTATATACTATATTCATTATTGATTTAATGAGTGTATCTCAATAATAATTATGGAGTAACTAGAAATTAATCGCTATGCTCACGTGGGTCATACCCATTGTGAAAAAAGGGATGATATCAAAATCCTCATTGATTTTTGCATGATAGTGCCAACTAAATGTTGAATAATTGGGTTATGTTATTGTTATATGACTTCATTTAGTATTTGGGTGTAGAGAGGCCATGAATGAATGGTAAGGTTACAAAAAAAAAATCAAAATTTTCTTTCCCAACAAGCTCTAGTGCACCAGCGGGGAAACTCCAGGGATGTTAAAATCCATTTGAAAAAAGTGGAATGGGAGGTGTGAGTCATGATACCCAAAATTAGGAACAATTTGATGATGGAGATACAATATAAGATAAGTAATGTCCTTATTTAAAATCCCTCATCGATATCTGTAGCAAAGAATGCGGAAAAACAATCCAGGGTCAAACATAAACAGTTTTCGAAAACACAGGCCTGACTCAAAATGTCGCCCTACGTCATACAGTACATTTTCCCCATATGAAAGGTGAGCCAATGTTTAATTGAACTAGAACATTATGGGGTCCCATTAGACGTGAAAGAGGATGAAGATAGAAATAAAGGGCTCCCAAAGCATGGAGATGGAGTAATAGGTCGTTTGAATGGAGTACACCCCTCTTTAAATTACACCACCATAACGAAAGAACATTTTTTGTATGCATTGGTATGAATCAAGATCAAAATTATTTATAGAAAGGACCTACCTAGAACGAACCTAGAAAGAATGTAGTTTCACATCATGGAAATGAGGATGATAAGAAAATAGTTTAACATTATACAGTGAGGATGATGGAGGAAATAATTTATCATCATTTAATCAAGACATTGCATATAGTTTAAGTTCATACTACATGGACCTAGGTTAATAGTTTATACTCATGTATCATGCACTTGGGATTCCTATTTATGGTCATATAATTTGGACTGTAATTATGGTTGAAGTTTCAGGAGAGTTAATGAATGTGTGGCTGAGTCTGAGGCAAGATTCCCTAGTGTACGTAAGTATAATGTGAGGACTAGAAATAGGCAACAAATATTTCTAGAATTATGTGAAATTCAATGGAATACGGTGAGGATGTGGGATCCCCAAAATAGAAACACACAGTGTGGTACATAACCCAACATGAATGAGGAAAATAGAAGTCCACACCAAACCGCGCCCTTCAAAATAGGATTACCCAAACAAAGAAGGAAGTGTAATGGTTCATGAATCAACACCTGGACCTAGAGGTAAAGTACCCGAGCGTCACTACATATACCATAATTGTGGATATCAAGAAACAAATTGTTTTGTAATGTTTTATGGAAATGGGAAAATACCAAATGAAAAATGTTTTCTTGAATGAATATGTCATACGCATGGGTAGTTTATCATTACACAACTTGGATGTATAAGGAATAGATTAACATCCTATGATAAGGATGCAAGAGATCCTTGTTTATTTTCATAGAGTCATGACCATAGGGAAGTGTGGATCATCCATACAGGAATAATCCTCACTCAAATGCCATACCCCACGTGAGTCATGCATGGTGTGTGAAACAAGGGAAGAGAAGATATTTAAAACACATGGTAGAACATAGTAGGGAAGAATGGTAAGAAGTCAATGATGAACCCATGATGCAGGTTCATCCTCTCAACGTACCAAGGTGACTAGAGGGATAACACTAAGGGTGTTGAAGCTCTATTTGAACATGATAAAAAGAAAAGTTTTTTCAATCATGAAACCTATATTTAGGGCACAATGGGGTTCGAATAATGATGGAGGATAAATTTTGAACATATTCAAAACTTATTATCCATATCAAAAGACTTGGGATAGGAAAAAACATGTTAAGGTTTAATGCTCACCGTATTCTTGATGTTGGACCTTTTTCAAACATTACCTGTGACCATTCAGGGCGTTGGCCCAAAATGGGAGGCAAACCATAAGACCAAGCATCCATACCGCCCGGGGGTCCTTCCAGATGTGAGAGATGATACATACCCAAACAAATGGATATTTGAATGGTGTAAATAGAATGTGTCACTGACCTACCTGGCTGTATAATTTATTTAATTTTTTATTATGATTTTAAATAGTATTTTTTGTTGTTATAGTGAGTCCCAGATGAATCATTTTACTGAGATATATTATAATGTTCTCTTTTTTTGTGTCGACATCATCAAGCGCATTGGTGGAGCAAGATCCAGATATCTTGTCCCTTCTCCCTAGAAACCGCGTGACCATCTGTTCTTGAAAAATGAAAATAAATAATTTTTTAATTAAAACAAACATTAATTAGATCATTTATGTTTTTGTAATAAATATAATTGTTAATAAAAGGATATGAATACCTTTATTATTATTACTTTAACATTTTGTTTTTTCTTATTATCATCCTTATTATTATTATTATTAGGGTCATTAATTGTATTATTATTATTATTATTACTTAAATGGTAAGGTTATAATATGATAAAATAGAGAAAAAATAATAATTTAAACACTAATTCTATCAACGCTACCCCCTTACCTTGACGCTCTCAAGCAAGCCGAACCACCAGCCTCCCAGCCTCTCTACTGCCCCACCCAGTTCCTCTAGTCATGACCACTACCATGGAGACCACCGGTGTTCCCCTACTCAGTGGTTCGACCTTCCCGTCAAGACCCCTCCCAGATCCTTACTTTGGTCGGTCCAGTAGACAGGTCCCCCTCATACATCCTAAACAATGAGTAGTCGGATGTTTCCTCCTTCCCTAATATCAACTCTGAGAATCATCCCTCTCCACCATCGCCCTCCCATCACAGTAGCCCAGCGCGACCACTTTCATGGTGCGACATTCCCGGCCTATTTCCCCATGTGTTATACCCCATTTTCCCAGACGGCCTTGACTTTTGTGTGCCCTACGCACCCTGATCGGCCACCTCGGACCTCCTAATCAGTGTGTAGCAGCCCCAGCTAGTGATACCACCTCCATTGTGACCTCTCAGACCGACCCAAAACCTCCATCTCCCTTTTCCCCAGCATGCATAGCATTGAGACACCCTACATTGGCCGTGACACCCCACTTCAGGCACATTTCTCTCCCCGTCAGTATAATGTTTTGATTACCTTATTTTATTCATGTTTTCCTTTCATTCCAGTTAGATATTGGGATTATTTTTGGTTTCATTTGGAAGCATTGGGAAGGATATATCATCTACAGTGTGTGGTTGATGTGTGAATGAGATCTCACACCAGTTTTGGGTTTTCATTGTCTCCGCTCTTCGGTTTCGAGGTAGGTCCTCATTTCACCAGCCTTTATGATTTACAAGATTTTGATTTATTGTTTTTTAAACCTTAGTTATATTCTAAATATGTGTCGTATTATAAATGGATGAGTTTCTTTGTATTTAATGGTGATTTATTCATTTTATTTTCATAGTAGTGTCATTTTATCGTAAATGTGCACAACTAACGTTTTAGAAACATAATTTGTGTCAGCATTCACACATAGTTTATGAATATTAAAATAAGGATTATCAAATCCAATCAATTTATGTCATGAAATATGTGTTTTTCATTTTTTTAATGTTAATTATAGAAATTTAGAAATTTTTTCATATGCCACTGGTAAATGGTCCATTAAGAATTTTTTTGAAGTGTTTTTCTTCATGGTATAATGAAAATTGTTTTGGGGAGTTTTTTTGAATAGGGTGGAATGATGAGTATTGTTGAGTAGTGGATACTTGGTTTTTATGATTTGTTTTTTATTAAATATAAATTGATTTGGTTAATTCTCATGTATTAATTTTTTTTCTTTCATATATAAAATGCCCAGTAAGATTTTATGGGTTTAATGTGTTTTAACAAATTGTTTCCTTGAATTTTTAAATTTGGTGTATACATGAGAAATAAGGTTTTGGGTTCTTTATATGGTTTTGAATTTATAATGGAACGAGTTTTGGCTTTCAAATTACTTTGGTGTACTTTCTCACCATTGTTAAATGTGCATGTATGTACTGATTAACGCGGGTTTTGAGAAATGTGTTTTAAATGATTTTAAATTAAAGGGAGTAATTTTGGACTTTAAATCGGTTTGATGGGTAATGTTTTGATGCATGGATATAATTGTTTTTGTGTGGAAATGGTTTTCCTGACACCCCTTTTGAAAAAGTTTTTTTTTATTTTGAGATAATTCCTTGTATGTGAATGTTTGAGTGCCTGTTTTGCTATTTTGGGAAATTTTGGGGAAATATCTTTGAAAAAAATAATTTGGTGTTTCTCATGACTCGATTTCCAGCAATGGGTTGTAGGTCCTTGTTGGGGATTCTCGGGATCCATCATTAGGGTTCTTCATAAGAAATTGTTTTTTTATTTTTTTTATTTGAATGCATGAAAATGTCCCAGGGGAGACTCAGGGTGAGACATGTTGTGCATTAATACAATTATATATACATTGGTTGGATGCTCGTCTAGCATTTTTTGGCTCACCGTCTTTTAAAAAAAATGAGACATGGGATCCCAATATATTGAGATAATATTATTGAGAATGATTTCCACATTGGTAGGTTATGGTACTGACCAAATGGCCCATAGTAGGAGGATATGTTTAGGTTCATTGCTATGGGATTTTACCTTAGACTGACTGAGAAAGGTTCTCCAAGTGTTTTGAGCATTATTTGTTAATCATATGTGATATATCAATGTGTATAAGGTATGTATTGGTGTCTTCTTGATTATTCTTGATCTTTTAGGTTCTCCTATGTCTACTCATACTTGGTAATTGTAGTGTTCAATGTGTTACTGCTATGTATTTTGTCTTTTCATTTCCATTGTTGTGAAACAAATGTAGCAATTTCATGTGTAATGTTTTCACATGAAAGTGATGTGTGGTTTTAATGTGGCTCATGAAGATTATTTTCAATGAGATGTGTTTTATAGTTTTTGTGAAAACTGAAAATGTGAACATCACTTTACCTTTTAAAATGCTAATTTCCAACAAAAGGAATGACTTGGGTTCTTGAGAAATGAATATGAGAAATGAATCGTACATTGTTTTTTGAGTAACATGTAGAAAACATTAATTTTATAAAATTTACATCATACTTGAAAATGGATTTTTCTTTTATTTTTAAAAAAGTGCATTGGGGATAGGTATAGGGATTTACTTTTAATTTTAATACAAAGGCCTATAGTTATTATCTATTTTATGTCCATGTGAAGGTTCCATATTGGGTGTGTTCTCCTTGGGAGACATTTGATCGTTCAGTCGAAGAGTGTACCACAAGGTCACAAAGTGTCCAGACGTCGAGTTTTTGTAGTTTTATATTCGTTAGTTCTTGATTAGTTGTCTGTTCGGTTAATTTATTCTTCCCTGCTCTTTATTTTTTTCCTCTCTTTTTATTTATTTGTATTTGGAGAAATCATTCTCATTGTCCCTTTCAATTTCCTAGCAGATGTTGGCAGCCCGGGAGGATCGTGAACGCCTCTTGGGCCCTGCCAAAGATCGGCTCGGGTGATTGGTTAATGGTCGAATAGGGTTGTTTCATGAAAAATGGTATCATAGAAGGTCGGATCTTAGAAGACCTCGCTTTTCAAAGTGCCCTTTGTTATTTGGGATTTAAATGTAGTTGGGTTTGGATTGATGGGAATCGTGGGGAAGGTACGAGAATAGTGTCGTGAACAGATGATCATTTTGATCCTTGGGATTCCATGGGAATCTCGTTATAATTAGTTTCTTTTTATTTTTATGGAATGTTTTGTGATTGGGATATGACAAAGGGATTTGGGATAATAGTCCTTGTGATCCCACAAGACCTAGAAAGCCTCGTGGAGTTAGGTGAAATGTCCTAAAAGACTCTCTATGTCGGTGATGTGTTTGACATATGGCCTCCAACCAAATGGTCATGCCACCCACCGACACTAGTTCCATGTTTGAGATATTTTGTGTATCCTATGACTTATGAGAGTTTTTGGAATCATAAATGGATGGTTTTGAAAAAAATAGTAATTTTAAATGACATGTTCAATTTGTGGACTGTTTTAAATGAAATGGGGAGAATGATTTGTTTGTGGAAATTAAATTTGTTTTGTTTTTGCACTTGGTGTTCATATGGGTACTCACATGGATAGTGGAATGTTGGAATATGAACAGATTTCTGGAATGGTGGATGGATGCCCGAGGAGGCACAAAAACATTCATGTGGGATAGACTCTAAAGAATTCCAATGGTGAGGGTTTTACCCAGTAAGCTTGCATTAAATTAAAAATGTTTTTAAAGGGAAAATTTTGATGTTATGATATATTTCCTTCTATTTTCGAGATTTTCACCTTGCATTGTTTGATTTTGATGGTTTTATTTATTATGTTGGCCCTAATTGGGTTCTTGACTTCTTAGGACCAGTTGTCTCCCCCTTGATGTTTCGATTGATGATTATAGTGAGATTGATCAACCTAAGGATTTTATGATTGAGATTCAAAATCTAGATCCACCTCTCTTTTTTAGTCAAGCAGACCCTCCCATAGAGGATTAGTGGATGAGAAAGATCGAACAATACCATAACCTCGTTGAGTGCCCCGAGTCATGGAAGGTCATTCTTGCAACAATCTTACTTGAAGGTTCACCGTGGATTTGGTGGAAGTCAGTGTCTTTAAACATGCAACGTCAAGAGAATACATGGGAGTTCTTCAAGGATTTGTTCATTCAATAGTATTTCTTTATGAAATAAATGGTGATAATGGGGATGGAGATGTGTTATCAGAAAAAGTGTGATAGATCAGTGTTGGAGTATTTCTAGTTCTTTGTGGGGCTAACCCCTTATGATTTAGGGTATTATACAGATGACTCCATTAAGGATCGATGCATTGAGGTTGTTCTCTTCACCAATCTTCATTTGAAGGTGTCATTGTCAAACCTAACATCATTTTCGGATGTGGTGAGACATGATTTTCATGTCGAAGCAGTGATGGTGGTAGTTCACAATGTATCACTTCATCCATCAATTCCTAGGTGTAGTGGTGAGTATTTTGGAAAGGTTATTTCGAAGATATTGAAAGTGGATGGAGGAAGTCATGGAATCAAAAGGCCATAGGATCATTCATCATCCTCTTTAGAGTGATAGATCCTCATTTTTTATTAGTGTGGAAATGCATGTCACAAAAATTCATCGTGGATTAATGCTCTGAAGCCCTGCCAGGCGTGTGGACGCCTAGGTCATATGCTCCAATTCATTCGGGGGATTTATAGAAAGCATCATGGAGGATGTTCTAAGAAGTGATGTTCTATAGGGTTTTTGTTTATAATGTTTATTTTTTATGATTACATTCATTGTAAGGGATATTATTTCATGGAAGCTATATTGGTGGGTTTTAGGGTTTTGAAATGTATGGAAATGTTGTGGGACTTTTGATGAACTCCGATTTTCTATGCCAGTGTGGATTTAATTTCAAAATATTGTCTTGTATTATGTCAAATAAAAAGATGTGTGATCATTTTTATGATTATCTGAAACTCACTGAGAGGCAGGAGAAACTTCATCCATTAGAGCTCTAGAAAAAAAAGCATTGTAGTGATGTTGGTGCGTAGTCAGGGACCCCGAAGGGTTTTAAGTAGAATGGTCTTGGTTTTGAATCTATAGTGTGGTGATACAGTTTTATTGTTTTGGTTGTGGTTTCCATATATCTATAAATTTACACTTTTGGTAAAGAGCGTGATGAACTTATCCCTCACAAAATATCTATAATTATGGCTTTTGGATGCGAGTTGCCAATATGTGTCCTTGCATGGACCACCCATGTGAATCAGTTGCAGCTTTGATTTGTCTCTATCACAAAGTGATTAGTCGTGAGTATTTGCTCATTTTAGTTTAATGGATCCAATCCTTGGGACCTCCCTCCCCATCCATGGGGTGAAGAATTTTGTTTCGTGTGGATTTTCTGGATCAGCTCTTTTCCATTTTAGATACGAGTGAGTGGTTTAAATGTTCATGTTGTAGTCCTTTTAGCTGGTGTAAGTCCTAGTTAGGGTCTAAGATGGATTTTCATTTGGTCTCTTATTGGTTGGTTCGTTATTGTGGAGAGACCCACCGTGATCCTCTTTGGGGTTTCCCTTACGTTTTTACCACATGCTCATGGAATTCATATAGTGGAGATCCTTTTTAGGCCTCCCCTCTACTGGTGATATGTATCGGGCAATGAGGTTGAGTCCCTCTAGTGGTCGATTGAATTTCCATTGATTGATAGGATGGATCTTGTTTATGCGGAAACATTATGTGTTGATCGATCAGCTGGATAGTTTTGTGGTTTTCTGGGGTGTAATGTCTTATAGTGGAGATAATTTTCACACCCCAACCTATGTGTTTAATTTATTTAAATATTTTTTATGTCATTAAATAATGTTTGATGGCGTTTGGGTGAGTCCCAGATGAATTATTTCATTGAGTTATTTTAAAATTTTCACCTTTTGGTGTCGACTTCATCGTGTACATGGGCGGAGCATGATTTAGATTTCGTGCTGCTTCGCCGTGGATACTACGTGACTGTCCATTCTTGAAAAATGAAAATAATTAATTTCTTTAATAAAAAAACATTAATTGAATCATTTGAATTTTTTATTATTTTTAAAATGATTTGAATACCTTGATTATTTTAATTTTAACTTTATGATTATGATCATTTTTATTGTTATTATTATCATTCTTATTATTATTGTTATTATTTTATTGTTATTATTATTATTATTATTATTATTATGATGATGATGATTATGATGATGATTATAATAATTTTTATTATTTAAATGTTAAGGATTTAAAATGATAAAAGAGAGAAATATAAAAATAATTTAAACCCTAATTCTATCTATGATACCCCCATATTCCAATACTGTGCTCGAGTAATTTGAGCGGCCGGCTTCACAGCCTCTGTGTCTCCTTGCCCGTCTCCTCTGGTGATGAACCCTTCCACAATGATCTCTGGAGAGACCCCTACTCAGTGGCACAACCAACTCCATTGAGACCCCTCCTGGTGCCCTCCCTCCCGTCACAACAGCTTGACCTAACCCCTTGTCCCTACACAACGTTCCTGGTTGGTTTCCCCTTGTACACTACCCCCTTGTCCCGATAGGCTCCCACTGTGGTGGGAACTACATACCACGATCATCCCCTTAGGACCTCCTAGTCGGTGGACAGTAGCCCCATCCTATAATCCCACCTACAACGCAACATCTCTATATTACTCGAAACCCCTTGCACCCTTTTCTCCAGCCAGCATAGCCTCCAGTGACCCTCCTTAAGTCGCATCAATCCTCTGCTGACATGTTTCTCTACCTATTGGTATATTGTTTTGTACATTATAATTTATTATTGTTTTCCATAAACTAATGTTAGAGATTGAATTTTATTTTGGGTTCATTTTTTTAGCATTCTGTTGGATTCATCATCTAGATTGTGCGGTTGAGTTGCAAACTAGATCTCTTACTGAATCTGATTTTTTATTTTCATCAGGCTTCAATTACGATATAGGTCTCCGTTGAACTCGCCTTTATGATTTAAGAAATTTTGATTTTGTGTTTTTTACAAAATAGTTATATTCTAAATATGTGTTGTATGACACTTTGATAAGTTTCTAAGTGTTTAATGTTTATTTATTCATTTTCTTCTAATATCCATGTTATTTCACTGCAAATGTGCACACCTAAAATTTTGAATACAAAATTTTTGTTGGAATTAACACATAAGTTATTATAATTATATTGAGTTTTACCAAATTATTTAAATTTAAGGCACTATATTTGTGTTTTTCACTTTTTTAGTGTTAACTAGATTTTTTTTCAATATTGTTTCATGTGCTGTTGAAAAATTACCCATTTGGAGTCTTTGTGAAATGTTTTTCTTTATGGTGTAATAAAAAATGTTTTGGGGAGTTTTTGTAAATGGTTTGAAATGGTGAGTTTTGTTGGGTTCTGGATACTGGGTGATTATTCTTTGTTTTTTATTAAATTGAAATTGATTTTCTAAATTATCACGTGTTTTTCTCTTTTATATATAATATTCTTGGTTCGATTTTACTGGTTTAGTGTTATTTAACAAATGGTTTCCTTGAATTTATAAATGTGTTAGAAACATGAGAAATGAGGTTTATGGTTCTTTATGAGGTTTCTAGAATGGTTTAGGATTTATGAAGGAATGATTTCGGTTTTCAAAGAGTTTTTGAGGAGCTTTCACCCTTTTTTAAAAAGTGCTTGTATGTGTTGGTAAACATCGGTTTTTAGAAAAATGTTTTAATGTATTTTAAATTAAAGGGAGAAATTTTGGGTTTTAAATATTATTCATGGGAAATGTTTTTAAAAATGATTATAAATGTTTTTTAGTGGAAATGGTGTGCCTAACACCACATTGTAAAAAGTGTTTTCATTTTGATATAAGATGTTGTTTGTGAATGTTTAAGGGCTCGTTTGGCCATTTCATGAAATTTGTGAAAAATATTTATTATAAAAACCATCGTTGGGTGTTTCATATGCATAGATTTCATTGAATGGGTGGGAGGTCCTTTTGGGTGATTCTTGAGATCCATTGTTATGGTTGTTCAGTTGGAACTCTTTTAAATTGTTCTATTTTAAGGAATGAAAATGTTCCTAGGGGAGACTCAGGGTGGGACTTCATGTCCGTTTTTAATAGTATATATACTTTTATTTGATGATCGGATGGCATCAGTTGGCTCAAACCTTATTTAAATACATGATACAATGAATCATGGTATATTGAGGGAATATTCTGAGAATTATTTCCGCAAAGGTAGGATATGGTACTGACCAGTGGACCATAAAAGGAGGATATGATTGGGATAATTTCCATTGGATTTTTCCATGGCCTTCTTGAGAAATAATGGATGACTGTTATGGTAATTTTAATTTCATCGTGTGATAAAAGTCAACAAGGATGAGGTCTCATGTATGTGTGTCTTATGGATTATTCTTGATCTTTGGGGTTCACCTATGTCTACTCATTCTTTTTCTTGTAGTGTTAAATTTGTTACTTTTATATATATTTTCAATTCATTTCCCTTTTTGAGAAACTACTATAGTGCTTTCATGTGTAATGTTTTTATAGTAATGTGATTTGTGGTTTTAATGTGTCTCATGATAACTATTTTCAAAGACAACTGTTTTTTCCTTTTTGTGATAATTAAAAATGTGAACATCATTTTCTATTTTAAAATTATAATGTCTTTCTAAAATAACGACTTCTGTTCTTGAAAAATTATTAAGGGAAATGACTCTTACCTTGTTTTTGAGTAAAATGTAGAAAACCTTACTTTCAAAAATTGTAGTTCAAACATGAGAATTTATGTTTATTATATTTTAATTAAATTAAATTCGGTATATATATCGGGATAGGATACTGAGTTTTAATACTCATGCTAATAGTTATTTTCTATTTTTAGTACTTGTGAAGGTTCCATCTTGGCTGTGTTTTCCTAGGGCGATGATTGATCACTGAGTCAGAGTGTGACCCATGGTGTCACTCGAAGGTAGTTCAGAGGTCGAGTTTGATTAGTTTTATCTTCTTAAGTTCTTATTTAGTTGAATTTTTGGATTATTTATTCTGCACTACTCTTAATTAATTCCTCAATTTTTATTTATTTTTATTGGGATAAATCATTCCCATTACCTCGGTCAAAGCCCTGGCGCTAGTCAGTAGCTTATGAGGATCAGGAAAGCATCATGGGGCGTTCCGTAGATTGGCTCAGGTGACCAATTTAGGATCGAATAGGGTTGGTTTGTGACATAATGATTGCATTTCCATACAAATTAAAACAATCTATTACCTAGAATAGAGTGAACATGAGTGCATTGTTGGGGCACAATAGAGGTCAAGGGGGAAATTTAAGAAAATATCAATTGAGTAGGTGAGTGAAGGAAATGAAAAAATGTATGTTAATGGACCTGGGGGTAGAGCAAGAGATAATTTTTATTGGTGTTCCCACTTATTCCATGAGTATGGGAATCAATCCATACATAGATCTAGAGGTTTCATGTGGCCAGGATGCAAGTTGATGAGTCCTCGAAGGGGGATGTCCATGGTATGGAAAAGTAAACCTGACATTATTATAGACTAGGAATCCCACATCCGTACCACAAAATCCAATATGAATAGGGGAAAAGTGGTAAACAAAGAGATGATTTGTTGAGTCTAGGTTGGATTCGGGGATAAAACATCACTATGTTCCTACATATCTTACAAGGGTAGGAATCAAGCCACACATAGTTTTGTAATTCCATGTAGTTTAATGTAATATGGTAAATATATTGGAGAGAAGGGAGGAAAATGGTTCAAATTTTGTAAACCTGATGTGAATGAGGAAAAACGAATTCCACACCACACCATATGAATCCCTTGAAGGGAAATAAAACCAGAGGGGGGAACCATGGATATTGAAAAAATTTCTTGGATAAACTTAAAGAAAATATGAACGGGTGTTCCAATGTATCCCATAAATATGAGAATAAAGCCATACATAGTTCATGAGATGTTTAAAATTTTAACATCATGCAATATAGAGTCATGGTAAAAGGGGAGATCCTTAAAAAGAAAATGTGACCTGGTAGTCTTAAGCCCAATGTGAACGATGAAAAAAGAAGTACACATCACAACACATGATTCCAAATGTAATTTCAGGCTGTATGATCGAAAATGGGGAACATTGGGATGTACGTGAAGACAAAATGTATGCATATTACAACATATCCCATATGGATGTGAATCAATACAAAAAAAGTTCTTGAAATTTTATTCACATTAAAGTCATTCCTTAAGGATGCAGAGATCTTATTTTATGTTCATTGAGCTCAAACCCTATGGTATGTTGACCGCATTTAGTTTAACGTCATGAAAATATAATGGACTCACTCATGTGAAGTACTACTTAATGAATTTGGCATTTGTGGTAGGAGTAATATGCTCACCATCCATGGTGAAAAGGGAGTATGCACCATTGTGGTAAACCCTATGAATGATATAGTATCTATCCCATCTGGGTTCTAACAACAACAGATTCCAAAAAGGTATCATTAGAGTTATCAGGTCCAATACAATGTCACCTTTAATAAATGAATGGAGATAAACATTTTTTTTTAATTATTTTGCTATATATTTTGATTCCTCTCCAAATTGAGCATGTCCCAGAGCCTATTATCATCAAGACATCCAGTATTGTAAGACAAATTCTTGTCCCCTTTTCTAGAATCTTAATATCATAGGTGTCCATACAGAGTGATTACATCAGAATCTCGATGGGAAGTACTGGATCTATTCTATAAACCATATAATATATGTTCACCTTGGTTGAATTACAAGTTATCATCTATTAGCCCCAATGAGAATTGGGGAGATTGTCTGGCCAAATCTTCTTATTCTGACCAACCATCTTATACATGGTGTTATAGAGGGTATTTCTGAACGCCTTGATCTTCCAATTTTGATTCATGTGATAATGATAGGTATTATTAGAATAAATATTTTACTTGGTGTGAAATTTCGTTTTCTTTTCTTCCTCGATGTTGGTGTCGTTATTCGTGAGGATAGTGTGCGGGACTCTGAATCAGTGAATGATATTGGAGGTCATGAAATCAATGATAGAATGGGCCTTGAATTCCATGAGTGGAATTTCCTCTAGCCACATGGTAAAACAATCTATTACAGGAAGGATTAACCTTCAATAGAGATCTATCACTAGTGGATACAGTCCCACAACATCAGGCCCCCATAATGTAAAGTTCCAAGAGTACATGGTGGATTTGAGATGATTTGGTAGTCAATGCAAAAAATTATCATGGATCTGGAATGGATGGAACCTTTAGGAGAACTCAATACTGTCATGGACCATGGTTGGCTATAATTGGCCCAATCATCAAGTATGATGAGAGTGCTTCAACCCTACTTGATGTGATCAATAAGAACTGGCACACACCTCCATCATAACTAAGGTAATCTCATCTACTTGTATGAAACATATGAGTACCCCATTAAAACACATTTCTTGATGATTTTATCATGGATGGGACGAATCTCAAGAGTGAACTGGACCACAAAACGATGTGTCAATTCATTATTGACTCTATCATTTTGGATATTGTAGTGTTATAGGTACTCGATGAATAGAGTAGTCCAACATGGGGTCTATCCATGTGCTACAGTAGGGGGCCTGGAGGTCATGATGTGGATACACAACATGTTAGATGAATTACCTTCTGGCTATCGTCATCATCATGAATGATGAGAGTGATGGTGTTTAGTTGTACTACATGGATGATCATATCATCCCAGTAAAGATCATAAAGAGATTAAAAAGGATGTCCAAGGCATCATCTCTAATGTTCTACATTCAAGGAACATGAATGATATTAGGATGGTATTGGAAATGGGCCATTATCAAGAAAGTTCACTCTAACAGGGGAACAAGCTTCAGCTTCCAAATGATGTAGTCGCTATTGATATGCTTAATGACCATCTCATATTCCCCTTTCACATATATGTGTGGAATATCATGCTCAAGGTACAAATTGAGAGTAGTGATGAGGAATTGATACTCCAGATTGTTGATGGTGCATCCTTATGAAAAAAATGAATATGGAAATACATTCTAAGAAGACATGGTGATGACGATACCAGAGCCCACTCTCTTAATACTGGGATCATTGAGTCTCACAATGGTAGGGATTCATGATGCTATGTTTAAGTGCATCTTACAACATGAAAAGACATGATCCAATGAGAGTATTTCATCATCTGGGAAATCAAGATCTTGATATAGCTCTGCGGGGATAGTTGGTGGCATGAAATTCTACCAATGCCTGACACCTGGTTGTTTTTTGTGAAATGAACATGATGTTAAACTAATGAAGGACCATGGACCACTAAGCTAGAAGGCATGCCAACATAGGGTGGTTAATAATAAATTTATGTGCTTCTATGAGATACACCAGTTTTATCTCATGGTGATTCAGGTAATGGTATAATTTATAGACCCCAAATACCTATGTAAGAAAACTCTTCTCCATAGAGGAATATATGATTTCATAATTATGGAGATTACATAAGAGATTGTATAAAAAATTCTCTATCCCTTCCTTGTTCTTCTGAGTGAAAAGGTAATTGAGGGACCCTTACCTAGAATTCACATAAAAGACTAGAGGGTTTATAGAGACAGGTCACATCAGAACCGGAGGTTGAATCATGTACAGATTAATCTATTCAAAAGTGGTCTAACACACTTCATGCAACTAGTAATCGACACCATTATTCTTGATCTTGGAGAATTGAATTCAATTTCCATCCAGATTCTAAATGAATCATCATGTGTAGGTTTTTTTCCTTGAAAGCCTTGGAGGTCCCAAATGTTGCTCGAATGTGGTATATGACTGATGGCCTTGATTTCTCTAGATCGATCTCGATACCTATATATCTGAAGAAAAAGGTGAGAAACTCCCAAAGGTAACCCCAAAGGTACACATTATGTGGTTCATATATTGGTGGTGGGAGCAGAGAAACCTGAACACTTTCTCAAGATCAATGAGATGGTCATGAAACTGATGAGATTTTACCATTAAATCATAAACATTGAATTCCACCAATGTCTTGAGTATCAACTTGATTTTGTGATGCAGTAATTCTAATAGGTGGGACATGCATTCTTCAGAATGAATGGAATTATTTGGTAAAATAATGTACCATGTGGTTCTCTAAAGTTAGTGGACTATTCAACCTCAGAGTCCATTCGGATTTGATTTTACCTGGAATTCCCATCCATGATGTAGAGAGCTTGGAATCTTGCAGTAACATAGATAAAAATATCTGTCTTAGGTAGGGGAAAATCATCCTTCAAATAGATACAATTGATATCCTAGAAGTTGATGTATTTTTTGATCTATCCACTCTTCTTTTGGATATAAATGAAGATGGATAGCCATTTTGGGTATTATAATTCCTTGACAATGTCAGATTTAATGATCTTATCAACTTCAACCATGAGCATGGTATCATGAAAAAGTTGTATATTTATTGGAAGTTGTTTTAACTCGTGATGGTTTATTGAGAGACACTGGTCATGGATGGAGAATTGAGGATCATGTTTCAACATCTTATTATATCTCTAGGCGAATAATACTCAATGCTACTTCTAGAAACCCACATACTACTTCTTCTCATCTACAGACATAGATACACTAACAAATTTTGGTTTTAGATCTTCCTTTTGATGATAACCTGTACCAACACATCTATGGTAGTGGAGACACAATCCTAAAAATTAGGGGGATCATCCTCCAAAACCTTTTCATTATCTAGAGTGATATGAACATTGGCATGTGATATTATTTTGAGTTTCCTAATTCTATCATAAAGATGGTATCAGCTGGAGCGACATATTTTTATTCTTTTGGGGACTTCTGCACTGCTGAAATCTTGGTGATGAATGATTTCAATCTGATTCCTGTATGGATTTGACCTAATGGTCCATACATGATAATATCAAAGTAGTAGTGTCAAATCGTCTTGATTCAATTCAATCTGAACTAACTAAATAAGAATGTATTTCATATTGTTGAAACCATGGGGTGAACATCCCAATACCCTATTGGGGTAAGGGGTTCTAGGATCACTCGATCATGATTCATGTAAGAGAAAAATGTTATATCTCAATTTTCATTTCAATGGGGAATGTGCATTCCCTTTTCCCCTAGATTAGAAAGTAGTGTACCATGTATAGGGTCTTGGCCTCTAATCAGTGAATTGGGAAAATGTAGTTGTCCTCCAAGTTTTTCAATGGGCCAGAAACAATGGTATAATTCTTAACACCATTGGAATAAACCTTATTTCCATTGCTCTAATATTAGTTGACATCCATGTATTAGGCATCACAAGAGGGAAAGGGAGACACATAAACTTGGAGTATTCCCACTTGACCATTAAGGGAGTACTTGAGGCATTGGTGATATGAAGAGAATACTACTGCATGAATATGAAGCTTGAGTCTACCCATAAACACATTATATTCATTGTATTGGGAGAAAACCATGATATCTATGTTTTCAGTTAGGCCACAGAAATGGGTCTTTAGGTGGAATTTTTACAATAGGCACCAGCTCTATCATGTAACAAACATTAATTTTCAGGTTAGAGGGATTGAAAACTCCTTCAGACTGCCCAATATTGGGGAGTATTTAGGATGTGATGATACTGATCCCAAATCCCATTTTGATGAGATAGAGACAGACATCCACGCCATTGATTTGAATAGTGTTGTAATGTGGAAAGATGTGCCCCTGTATGGGAGAAAATTCAACTTCTCCTAAAAATTATATGATGACCAGAAATTCTTAACATTCAACCTCCTCAATATGGAAGGCCTCTCTGGTAGCTACCTCTATTTCGAATTAGAGGGGTATCCTCAAAGTATATGCGATGAATTAATGCATTTATTCAGACCAAAAAAGAGCTTCAGAATCAAGATTTTATCAAGAATGATGGAATGTTTATTAACCACATTATACTTCCGTGTTAGGCACACATTTCTTCAAATATAAGGATGCATTATGGTAGGTGTTATTGATTATATTGTAGGTCAGAATAGCAAATTTATTCTAGTGTTGGGGGTATCCCGCTTCTCACCAGATGAATCTGAATGGATGACTACCAGCTAATCATTGGTTGACATTGGCATGGACTCAGATATACATGGATGATCATATCATGGTGGTGACATCTCATCCTGGTTGAGTAACACAAACGGACTGAAAGTAGATGTTATGAAACATGGTGAGAAAAATTCACATGTTGAGTCCTATGTTGAGCCTGTTGTCTACTCTCAGTGGAATGCATATATTGGTCAGAATCATTGGCTGGGACACTCTGACATATCATATATACATAGTTTTGTCGATGTAAGCATTAACTAGGGACATTAAGAGAATCTTCCTGACATCCTTCATCTTCAAGGACCATGTACGGGTCTAGTAGAATAATGATTTTGACATAAGAATACTTCTAATAATCACATGATGAATATTTCATTACTGGGTGTATTCTTGTTGAAATCCACTTCCTAGAAGGAATTTACTCGAGAAAAGTGCGAGATGGATGTGGAACTGGTGAAGTAATTTTCTTCACCTTATTCCATCATCCCCTACTATCCTAAGATGGTGAATTATAACATTTCAATGTCGAAGTTGAATATAGGTGTATCACAACTAATTCATAAGGCTCAGGTTGATTCAAATGGGAACGAATAAGACCCTAAGAATAGGCAACTGCCTGGCATGATATCCAATCATTATACTTCTAATACCCATAGCTGGAGTCCTACTCCCAATCAACATCACTGTAAATATTATGTTTTGCAAACACACATTCCACATGTGATGGGGACAAACCCAATCTGAATATGTTTATATCAACCTGGTATTGGATCCATTCATTGAACAGAAAACACTGATATAGCGTGTATCTTAGGAACTGGTGATATGGGCAGTAATTGGAAGGAGCAGTGATATCTACATTTTCGAGCCTCTTTATTTTGGAAACTGCATGATTACATAGTTCAAGAAAATTCAAAAATAGTTAGTGACTTGAACTTCATTGAATGATTATTTATGGTTTCTCCAATACAAGAAAGGGACTCTGTGAGCCTAGCCTTGATATATGAATAGAGCCTGGTGAGGAAGTGGATTCTATTTGTCTAGTATAGGTGGTGGTGGTGAGTTACACAATTATTCCTATAGATTCTGATACATTCAACTCTAATCCAGTGGTGAGCCAGAGGCGGCTTTGCTTAGCATGGCTGTGGATGTTTCTTTGTTGGTTACACTTCAAGCTATCTAGGGGCCTCTATCAGTACAACAAGAGTAATCTGGGCCTTTTAGGCTCTTCTTGAGGGAACTAAGAGAGGTAATGGGCATTCCTTTAGGGCCTTTTTCGAGGATTCCAATAGACATTGATCCTTGGTAGAGATATCTCTAAATCCACCTAGGATGTTTTGAGTGATGAGAGAAGGAACCAATTTAGTGTTCACATTACCAACAAACATCATTAGAAGATGTTTCCCATGTCAGAAGCATGTCGATTGAATATGTGAGGTCCTTCCACCTGGAAACAATGTCAATTACCGGCTTATGTTTCCTTTTCTTTCACGTGAAGATGTCGGTGATTCAAGTCTTACATGTGGTGAACCTAAATAGATATTAAAACTATATACGGTGATCCTACCTACCATCTATGAACCCAATGAGTAACTGGATACACCAGAGGAATGCAGGACCTTCCATTGTCTGTAGGAAACATCAGATCATAACAGAATCCTCTTGCACAGGAGTTCCCATCATGGTCCCACAACATGAAATACCATGGACTAGATGCTGCAGTGGACCCACCATCACATTAAAATGGTTTAAGGTAGGATTCTTGAATCCTGAGGATGATGGATTATCATCAACCCATGCCAGATAAGGATATTTATCTGGTAGAATCTCCACATGTCTAGTATTATGAGCCTCATGGTGAGCGATGAGAGGAGCCATTAGACCATCTTGATGAGGATTACTATCTTAGTGGGGATTCTTAAAAACCTTCGAAATGTTAGGTTCATTAACATGATAAATTGGTAGATCGATTTGTGGAGTCGCTGGTGGAATAGACCAAGGGGTTGATAAAGGATCCTACGAAGCGGCTGGAAGGACTTATAAAGTATCCTAAGGAACCTATGGAGTGATTGGGGGAATAAGAGGAGTGGATGGGTCTTGACGAAGGTTTTCACGAAGCTCAAGTTTATTCAGTGATGCGTACTGGCATATTTTTTCATAAACAGTAGCCACTACATGGTCGGAATATGCAGGTTAATCGAGATCAATAATAAAATACTTTCTAGGTATACTCTATTATTTCCTCAACCCCCCTAGTGGAGGGAAAATGAGATCATTACAAGGATCAGTATAATTTGAAAATATTTATGTGGAATGCTCAGGGAGAATCTCATTGATGATCCTTCTAAATTCTATGAGATGTTAGTGCAATGTAGTCTTTTCGAGATATTCTTCTATAATTTTCACTAAATCATATTGGTTGAATAGATTTACTACCATTTTGTGTCCTTTATTATTGTTAGGATTTCGACCCCAAGGTAACGAATAATTGGGGTCTCCATGTCTGGGTGTTTGTATTTGATGGAGAGTGTTGACACCTATACGATACGCCGGGTGTTGTGTTGTCCTAGTGGCTTATTCATCTTCTCCAGGCCCTGTTTTGATGCCCCCATCTATGTATATCTTAGTAATGTCCATGTTTTTGGAGATGACATCCAAGGGAATATCATACATATAATCAGGTGAACTATTTTGGTTTAATATATGTTCAGAATATAGGGTAGCATATAGCCACTGACCACAGATCTGGACATGTGGGAAAACCTACATAATAACTCTATGTAGCATAGTAAATTACTGTCGAATTGTTGATAGAGATTCTAATGATGACCCAATGAATCATGTGCTAACCAAAAAGGATTGTGTCTAACTCAACCGCGAGACACAACTGGCCAATGTCGTCGAAGTTCTCTCAACTCATTGAATAAGATAACCATCGATGATGTATTAATAAAATTTTCATCCCTAAGGTTTGAAGGAAGCACATGGCCTCATCCTTATTGGGGGACTCTATAATTTTCATTATTGTAGTTGGTATTGGTCATAACATCTTAGGGAAAGGGTATTCCGAGAAAATGTCCATAAAATTATCATCTCAGACATGGGATCTGGCCCTTAGTTTCCCCATTATTTTACTAGGGGAAATTGAGGTACTAGAAATGTCACTAATAAAGACTATTGTGATAGTCGACTGGTCTATGAAGACTATTGTGCATGCCCGAACAAATCACTACATCCTGTGAAATCTCCAGAGGAATGCCCTGATTATATCACCACATATCTGTAGGATAAGGTACTAATCACCGATTCTTTTACAAGGGTGGCAGTCGTTGGCGGTGGATCCAG
Source organism: Viscum album (assembly GCA_963277665.1). NCBI lineage: Eukaryota > Viridiplantae > Streptophyta > Magnoliopsida > Santalales > Viscaceae > Viscum > Viscum album. The sequence continues at coordinate 457,026,376 of OY728161.1, read as the reverse complement.
CAAGTTCTCATAATCGATCTATACTCATAACAATTCTATGTGATCTCTTTTTGATGTAGAGAATGATCCTAGTGATAACCGAAAGGATTTCACTGAAGGACTCTATGAATTATCCCAATCATCCTCTTTCTATATGTATATTAAGAGGGAATTTTAGATCTATTAAATATCACTTTTCTAGAGTACAATGATGAAATGTAATGTTTTCTTCATAGTCCCTGAAACACAAGATCAGGGTGAGGACTCCCTCATTGATTCAAACCCTTCTTCAGAGTCTGAAATGTAGATGCGATTGATTATGACCTATCACTTCTCAATATCATAATTTTTGTAGTGATGATTTTACCTCCTGTAATGATTTGGATATTTAGATAAGGGTAGATCATTCACATGGTGAGGACTTCTATTCAGGTTGGTTTTGGAGCATGGAGGACCTCATTTTGAATGAACTAGGGTCTGGGGATAACTTTGGAAAATGTCTATTGAAACAATGGGAGGACCTCAATACTGATGGATGATAGGGAGATGAGGATAGTCTCTCTAGTTAAATTCATAGAGGGGAGATTCCCCGCTTGATCTAATGATAATGAGTAGTGGACCATTATGCTGGTGACCTGAAATATGGGGGAAAACTTCATTTTAAGGATCATAAGCACAAGGAGAACCGTTGTGTTGGGCGTTAGACAGATGGGGAGGAACACTTATTTTATTGGTAATGGCGGCCTGGGGAGGACCTCCTTCCTAAATGGATGGGCATGGAGGACATAAACTATGTCAAATGATGGTATGTGGAGGACCTACATTCTAAATTTCATCGTCATTAGTTGACCCACGATGGCTGCTTCTTATTCCAGAGAATGAGATAGTCAACCCACCCTACCCGTGGGGTGGCTGAGTCCTCAATACTGATCGAGCGTAGAGGTACCCCCCAATATATAGTAATGGTGAAGTGATGGCACACATTGATGGTGGATCGGGCTACTAAATCCATAGAAGATGATGCCCCTAGTGGAAGTCCTACCGAGTTTGCACCCATTATTAGTGCCAGGGTAGCTGAGGTAGGGCCAGATATGCATGGTTATGGACAACCTACTCTTAAATATGTGGGACCTACTGGGAATACTGATTTGGTTTGGTGAGAGCCCCCTTTTGTGGCTCCTTGGCTAACATTACAACCAGGAGAAATCGAACACCCCTATCTTCGTTGACGTAAGGGAGTGAGTCATAAGATCATTATTGGGAGAGTCTCCAAAAATGATTAATGATCAGAGTGTGGATGATAGACTCCCTGCATGGCCCTTGGGGGTGACGATGACGACATCACACTAAGGCCTCCATATCTTTATGGGACATATACCTCATCGAGGTTACCCACTCAAATTCATATTGATGGACAAGAAGGTCCATTACTATCCTTTGGACAATTTGGGAAGGTGAAATTGAGATTGGGTGCCGAGTATTTTTGTTAGTGGATGATGTTGTAGTGGAGTTAGAGAGTTTTGGGATTACCTCATTGTCATTTCCCTTACCGCTACGTCTATAGTCGGGAGGTGATTGGTTTCCTACAACTGTAGATTGGGTCCTACAGTGTTGGATGATCCTTCCATTAGTACCAATGGTATGAAATAAATGTCCAATACCCATGTGTAATTCATTCTTCCATTCCGTTATAGAAATATCCACACTGACAACGTCATAAAACAGGATGCCCAATGATTATCTACCACAAATCATTGTGAGTTTCACAAAAGGCCCACTATTTGCTAAGTGGGACCTGGAACCAGACATGATGATCAAGTGAGATGCTTGTCTATTGATGTCTTAAACGTTACTAATCCACATTTTGATGAGAATAATTTCACATCTGGTACACCATTTCTTTTTTTAATGCATTTCCACTGGGTCACACCATGTCATTCCAAGTGTGTGGGACGCTTTGACTAGGTGGGCCATGTTGTCGCCTTGCATTCCCACTTTCACAAAATTTTGTGGCATCTGTCACCTCTTGAGGAACGTTTTCTCCTAAATAATAATAAGATGGTTGGATTTTATTCTTCCATTCCATATATTATTCCTCATAATTTTTCCCCATGTTCAGGTCTCCCTTAATTATTAAGGAATTTTTCATAAAACGCTTTCCTCTTTCAATGTTTTTGGATTCCAGTTAGTTATTATTCTTATTTCAGGACACCCAAAAGGGGTAAATTTAGGGAAAACCCCATCTATTAGGAGAGTAGTTATGTTGGCCATTGATGGAATGTATGGACACTAAAACACAAATATTTTAGAATTTTCCCTTATTAGAGAGCTTCTAAAGATTTCAGAAACCCGAGTCATCCCATGTCGAATGTGTGAAATTGAATGCCATAGGCATGTCTCTGAGGTTTTCCCCTTCATACCATATTTAACACGGGGTATGTCATGTGTTTAACACCTTGAAGAGAATCACTAGACAAGTTGGAACACTGATGAGAGTGGATCAGATTGGTATATCCTAGGAGAGAGAACCAAGAATGTTTACCTAGTGGGTGGGTCATAATTCAAATATGTGCATACCTAGGATGGAATATATCACAAATTAGAATGATTCATACCATGAAAGAAGATATTGACACCACAATATGTGGATCCTAGAATTGTGGGTAGCACCAATGGGGACAACAAGATCTACCATTGGTTGGGATGGAATCTCAAGGAGGATTTATACATATCATGTATAGAAGATATGGGTAAAATACTTTTTAGTTTGGAAGGGTGACTGATGGAATCAGGGTGTACAAAAAGGACAACAACCAAGGAGTGTGTTGGGTCTAACACATGGTTAGAGGGATATGTGCTTTAAAGTAAAATGATATGAATGGGGAATACACATGGTAAGTTACATGAAAATGGAATTATTCCACCTTGATGTGGAAACCTGGGTAAAATAAATATTGATATAAATAAAGTGTCCAAGGGTTGAATGAATGGGGGTCGAACCATTGTGAATATGATGATATTGGGATTGATCCTCAGGGATTTTTCGTACGTACCATACATGGATGTTAGGAATTATAGTCCACATAGTTTTGGAGATCAGCGATGAGTCACCTGAGGAGGTGGCTCATGAGAATGGATGCATGGATGGAACCAAGGAAAATGGAACCTTGAGTTCAAGCATGATCTCCTTGAATCATAGGGGCTCAAGGGAGATACTAGGATAAGACATGAATGATGGGATTGAAACTTAGAAAGGATTCCTAGAAAATATTATCATAAAAGGGAAAAGATAAAAGTCCATGTAGTTTAGGAATGGGGAAAAATCAAGGCTAGACAATAGGATGCAACCTGATGACATGCTGGGGGTTTTGGGGTGGTTAGAAGCCTGTCTTAAAAGGTACACTCTTATTTGGAGGAGTATCAATTGAGTGTGAGGATTATGCATGGCTAACTACCTGAGTGCATGAGATCACCTCCTAAAGGTGGAAGCTAGAGGCATGCCCCAAGGAGGGGTGATGTCGCATCAGGAGGGTTCATATATATAATGGAGCACCAGAGATTACCATTGGTTGCGATTAAACCTCATGGAGGCATCCTACGTGTCCTGAATATAAGACAAAGATAAAAAACAATGTAGTTCGAGAGATGCAGTTTAACATCATTTAGGGTGAACAATGAACCTATGTGAAATGGATGGGATAAATGGATGATGGGCTTGAACCTCAGGGAAGCATCCTACATATGATCATGTAAGGGAATAAAATCCCACATTTTTCGGTGAAGAGGGTAGTGTGGATTACATGTTATGGAAACCAAAATATTATGTCATGGATGATGATTAATCTAAGCCCATGTTATTCATTTATTGGTGTGAAAAATAATTGGAAGCAATAAGCCTCACAACCGTGTGGAAAAAAGGTGTGTCTTGAAGGAGTTGATTAGGGTTAACGCATGGCTAGCAGCCTGATGAGAGGAAGACTTGGAAACTCCCAGAGGGTGTCCAATGTACGAGGAGGATATGTCCATCATAATGGGGGTACCCAATCCAGGAAATTTAGGGATGATGAAAAGGTTTCCCGAGGCGCACATGGCAATAAATCCTAGATGGAAAGAGAGTGTTGGAGGGCGGTAGTGACATGCCAATCTCTGGTCATCTTGTATCCATCAAAAATGCGTAAATCACAGTTTAACATTGTGCATTGAGGAAGTGGGGTTTTTTAATAGTCTAATATCCTATAGATAATATTATATGGACTAGCCCCTCATCCTTAAGACATACATAACATTTACCAACCTGCACCTAGGTAAGGGAAGGAACTAGAAATTCAAGGTATTAATGGTGTTTTGGAGTGGTTCATTGAGGGGTCCATGTTAGCATAACTATGCGAAGAACTAATATCTATTAGAGTACCTATTCAAATAAGAATTAGTAGGGAATTTCAACAGGGAACACCACTCAAGGTAATGTGAAATCATTATATGCAACCTTTTAGGGTTTCACGGAGTATGTGCTAGAATGATAGGGGTGTTTCATGCAAGAGGTGCATTGACATGGTTCCATAGGAAAAGGACAACATATGGGGAACATATGAAGGGGTGCATTCCAGATTGATGAATTCCATGCAAGATGAGTGAATGCATGAAAAATGTATGGTTGTTTCATAATATTTACAATATATAAGAGTAAACTTGCTTGCAAGAAGGATTTATTGCGTTCAATTCCATTCGAATAGATGGAAATGAGAGAGGGTTATTTTCTATTTGTCCAAACTGAAGGACGACCCTTGGGAGCCCTACTAGATTAGATCCAGTACCTTGGTGCTATGTCTCTTTTTTGGTCATGGATGGGGTTGTCTTACATGTGCAAGAGAAATGATTCATCTTTAGACATTGTACCTCTTAGTGAGGGGTAAACATCTATTTATATTAAAAAACAGCAATGGAAAGTTAGGAGGCCTTTGAAGACATGGAATTTGACATTTCATTGGATGCACAAGATCTTGAATGTGATCAATTTTCTTGTCATCCACATGATTTCTTTAGCACTTATGTGTTGGATGATTTTTTGGGAGGTCAACAAAGAAGAATCCATTAGAAGTCTCCTTGGGTATCCATGGTCTTGTGCACGGATTTCAATCTTGTATGGTAACCTAAAACGTTTCTCACACCTCCCATGGATGTCTTAGGATCAACCACCAATTCAAAATATGCCATCTGTTTTCTTAAATATGTTAATCATGCTATCAAAATAACGTCGGCCCCAAAAATATCTCATGACATTTGGAAAAAGCATACTAAATCATTAGTTAGTAATAAATACAAAAATACACTTTCTCATCCATAGATCAATAATTATCCCACATTACCATGTCTTACTCACCATGAATTCATTTGTGATAAATGAGTCAAGTGATTAAAAAGTACTTATAAGCCCATGGATGAACATGAATTCATCATAAATATGAATCATCATCTTAATTTTAAAAAATTATTAAAAATAATTTTGTGTGTAGGTTTCATGAGTGATAAAATTTATCATTTGATAATAAAATATGATATAATGTGTATTGATATAGCCAAAATAACTATACAATATTTTAAAATTGAAACTTATGATTGGGGATCACACTCACCATGAAAATGGGACGAGAGGCCACAATTAGGGGTCACCATCATAGAGTAGGAAGTCACTATAGGGTCATCATTGGTCAACATGTGGTGTCAGGGATATAAGGAATAGAGGTGAGGGTTGGGAAAGGGTAGTTCGCTATTGGGGCCAAGGGGAAAGGCATATAAGTGAAGGGGGATTAGGGGGAGGGGGAACACTCAGTGAGAAGGGGATCTCTCTCATAGAGAGGCAAGGATGAGGGTGAGGGTCAGTCACCGACATATAGAGGAGGTGAGACTAAGGTAGAGGGGTGATCACCAGTATCGGGGGGAGGAATGACTGATATGGAGAGGGGTGTTCATCGGCGTTAAAGATAGGAATGGAAAAGGGGGTGGATGGATGCCGATGTCAGGGAGAATTATGACCGAGGGAATGTGGTGATACCAGATTTAGGGAGATACATGGATAAGGGTAGATAATTTAGGTATATGAGGGACATGGCCTCAGGTGGGGTGGGTGAAAGTAGTGAAAATTGGTTTATTTTGAAAGAGAACTGGAAAATTGAAGAAAATAATAGATAAATATTAAAAAAATTAGATGAGGTTTTATTGAAGCTATCATGAATTAAAAATTATATTTAGAATGATTTATTTAACAGTAATTATTAGAACTACTTATAATAAACTAATGCTATGACCTATTTTTTTAGTGGAATCCCACCAAAATACTTGGGAATGGTGTGAGTATAAGACTTAATAGGATACTGCCAATTTCTCTAAAAATCAATGAATGTTATATTAAATTTCATTCCATGAATGTAAATTGGGTAAATATACAAAAAATATATATACCTCAATACAAAATATATATTGGGTCCTATAAAAAATGGCTCTACCTACATCAGTACCAAGCCAAAAGGAATTACACCATCAATTTCTAACTCATCTATTGTCTCATCAGAATAGTTCAAAAAAAATATATGAAACATCCCTCCCTAGGGGGATATTTCATGTACATGATGATGAATATCTCACAAATCTATCTCAAAGGAAGGTATTCTATATAGATACACCCATATTATCTATATAGAAAATGATAATACACATAATAATTTATACAACATGATAGATTATCCATCACGTTGGGTCCAGAAGTTTCATCATCAATAAAATCCATATTGAATAAATAAAATAATAGTTCAAGGATACATTCAAACCAAAACTAACCAAGTAATACATATAGGTTTCTCACTGGGCTATAGATGCATGACATAAATCATTCAAACATCCTATATAAATTATTTGATAATGTCAAGGGACCTCCAATGCATGGTAATTGATAAATAACTCTTTGTTTAACATTGAAATGTCACATGAATCATGTCTATGTGTTTGTTGTTTCATAATTTACACCACATATTTCTTGTACCAATTCAAAATATTCTATTTTCATAAAATAATAAATAGCCTAATTCGATAAATTTTTTTCTCCCCTCGATAAAATTTAAATTATATATTTAAACACCAGCATGTTCTTAATGGATAATTTAATTATGATTAATTAAAATTAAACATGAGATAATATTCTTACTCGGTCTATTATAACCTATGTTTATAATGATAAATGGTCATTAATATTCATTGATAATTTATATATTTTTGAAATAAAAAATTATTTATTCAATTACTCAAAAAAAAATATTAGAATTTTTTGAAAATATAACAAGGAAAATAATAGTTATAAAATTTCTATTCTAAACACTTCACTAAGAATAGAGGAGATATGGTATTTTTTCACACATTGAAACTAGAAGTAGAAACATGTTCATTTAAAGAAGAGTTCACAAATCCAAGATGATGTAGTGATAAGAATATCTGACATAAGAGGATATCAAAAAGATAGGTAGAATTATTTTGATACTTATTGTGATGTAAAAACAATATACATGATGTAACATTAATCAAAAAATAAAATAATATAATTATTTAATTTTTCATATAACCAAATAATGAATGTAAAATGTTTGTAACCCTTAATAATGTTATCTAAAAATTTAAAAAACCCCATAGAATCACTATAAAAAATTTAAGGCATTTAAAATCATTTGAAATATGTTACTGGTACATATGGAAGAAAATAAATGAAAATAGAGATAGAAATAAAATTTCCCCCATAGTGGTTATAACACCCCGAGAATTTTTGAATCACATCATTTTAAATAAATTTTTTCTTTTGATATCTTGTGATGTACTCAATCTCGAGTTTAAATAAAAACACAATATAAAAATATTATTTAAACTAGACCATCATGACCATGTCTTTAAGTTATAGTGTATGAATAACACTAATTAAAATATTAAAATAATATGGTATATAAATTTAATATATATATATATATATCTAGATATAAAACTAAATTTATATGTATTTATTAGAAATATAATATGGATCATTATATAGAAATAAACATGTTTTTTTAAAAACTATTTTTAAAGAAAATAGTTTCATCGCTTCATGCACACTTATGATAAATATAATATTTGAAAATTTTTATTTTTTTAATACAATATATTTAATTTATTTAATTAATCTTATCATAATTATATTGGTTGGAATTTTTGGGAATTTTCTTAATTTTTTTCGATTAATAGGGAAGAAATATTGATTTTTAATTTTAAAAAATAACTTCTCAATTAAATTATTTAAAAATTAAAATTAAAATTTAAAATGATTTAAAATTATAAGTTGTTAAATTATATTATAATAAATAATATTGAAGTTAGAAAAATCAATAACATATAGAATTTTTTATTAAAACCTTCAATAAATATGAGAATTTTCTCTTTTGAAACATCCTTTTCCATTATGTGTACGAGTAAAATTTTGAACAAGATTCTTCTACTTATGTGAATTGAATTTTTAAAAATGAATGATATATTTGTAATCAAAGTAATTTATATTATATAATATATTAATCATAATATTTTATATATTTTAAAAGTAAAATCATTAAAAAATAATTATTACTGTTAAGGTAAAAATTTATTTTTCAAGGGTAAAACATGGAAGATATGGGTTAAAAATTATATATGATGTTTTCAAAATCCCATTGGTAATAAATATTTAGATCAGATCACTAATAATGTTCTATACTTACCCATTTTGAGCCGTGTGGCATAGAAAAAATGTGTGTGTAATTGATTATTTTCAAATATTCCATGATTGTCCTTCCCCCAATTGAAAAGGCCACCCTATATCCTCCACTATTAGAATATTCAAAGACATTTTGAATAGAAAATAATTGAAAAATTCACATAGTTACTATACATATGTAATCCTAGATCCATTAATTTGATCATAATGCTATCAACAGATGGTTTTTGTTGAAAACGTAAGCATGTTGACCGAAGAAGACATAACATTTGAAAATAAGAATTTTTATTCTGTTTTCTCTTTCACCAACTAAAAATAATTTTTAATAATTATAAATAAATATATCAAATGTTATTATTTTTAATTATTTTACGTTCATGACCTATATACATCCCCTCTTCGATCAAATCAGAATCAAAACCATTGACCATGTGTATAGAGAACTTCTATCTCACTAATGGATATAATTCGTTTTCCCACAACACCATTCAGGGATGGATATAATGTTGTATTTGAAATGTTTATTTTATATTATTGATATTATTATACATCTCAAATCATAACATTACATAAACCTTTTTACTTTCCATTCTTTTTAAAATATGATGATGACACTCATGTGTATAGAAGACTACCGCCTCACGAAGTGATATGATTCAGTATCACTAACACTTTAAAAGGAAGGATATAAGAATGTATTTAATTAATATATGTGATATATGTTACATGATATAAAATTTTAATGATAAATATACCACTTCCTTCCATACCAAATCAAGAATTAAAGGAATGATATTGTTGCTCGTGCGTACATGCGACCTACCACCGCCACGAAACGATGCAATTCATTTCTCATGTACAACCACCAAGAATGATTCTAATAATATATATAATGAGTAAATATGGTAATTATAAAATGATTATAATTATGTATATGAATTATTTATATCCTATGTAATATAATATGCACTTTTATTATAATACTTTCTTGTTAAAAAATGTCAATTAACACATGAAAGAGTGAAAATAGTGGCATATTATTACAAAATGGGTGGTAAAATAATATATGATGATCATATATGATATTATAAATATTATTATGGTTTTTGAATAAATTAATAACATGATTAAAATCATTATAATGGGTTTTAATCATGTTCAATTTAATTAAATCATAAGTTAAGAGACTTCTTTTCAGTTTCTCTTTATTGAGGCATATATTAATATTTGGATGTTAATTTATTTTATATGGTTTATATAGTAACCCATGGACATGTAATGTCATTGTTCTGTAATAATTCAATATATTTGGAGATTAAATTTTATTTACATCGTCCAATTGTATTTGACCTGAATGTTATCAAGTGGTAAAGAATTTCATAACACAATTTTATTTCATTGGGTTATATTATTTTTTTCCCTATGATATTAAATGATTTTATGTAAAATGAATATTTCTTATATTATTTTATAGTTAAAATGGTTCTATGTGTATTTACATTTTATACACATAATCTACTAATTTATTAATACCCACTTCAATATCATGATCCTTTTAAGGGATTTCATTTGAATTTATATTTCATTCAATTATTTTTTTAATATATACCTATTACCTTTTAAGTTGGTTATATACTTACCCTATGATTTATTTTACATGAATTAATATTTGTCAATTTATTTTATTGTATCAACTAAATGTTATACATATTCTTTGTGTTATTGATATAATTTTTTATTAAACCCTATACTATTCATACATACAATGTTTACATTACATGTTATTTGATTAACTAGGGAAATAATGAAACATATGGCTTCCTTAATCCATGAGTATATTTATTTATAAAGAATAATATTCATGAATTAAATCAATTATTCAATATATGAGGAAATATTTGGACATTTAGATATGGGTGGCACCTAGTTAAGGAATGCCCCTCAATGCAATGATATTTCTCATGAGACAAATAGTTTGGCAACATCATACGAGTTTTTACATAGTATTATTTAATTAGGTTGAAAAAGAACTTGATGTTTGGAGATAATGAATTCAAATAACTAATTATTTATTTCATTGATAAATTAGTTATTATTATATTCCATGATATCTTTACAATTATATATTCCATAGATCCATTTCATTTTAATTTTATTTATTAAAATGAAAAGTGTTTTCTGTAATTTAACATTCCATATTGATTATGCCTTATATAATTATGATAGTATAGTTATTGATTAAATGGAATGTATTTCTAGTTATTTACCTTTATGTATATATTATACTTTATTTATTCATCACATCTCCCACATTATCTAACCATTAATGATCATTTGGGATCACTATTATTTTGTTCACATTCCCTAATTTATGATGATGATATATATGATTGAGTTTCAACGATGATGATAATTTTATTTTCTATTATTATATTTTATTTTCCAATTTTGTAATGGGTATCATGTATGTATATTGTTATACAAAAATGAAAAACTAATTAGTTCTTTAGGAATTGACCCAAGGTATTCAATATAATGTAATAAATTAGGTAAAATCTATAGGTTATTAGTTTTGGGGTCATTATAGTTGATAATTGAGGGACTATATTATATAAAACGGGGAATGGATTATGGGAATCATAGATTATGAAACATAACCCTATGATATTATTTTAGGATAAGTATATAAGAACATATTAATGTTTTGGTACAAAATACTTTATGTGTTTGTTAATATCAATATTTCCATATATGGATACTAAAAATAATATATTTTCTACAACATAGGTAACTAGGAAAAATGATTTTAAAATTGGTTCATTGGGTTTGACTCGATCCTTACCTGGTACACAACAATAAGGCCTTCTGTGAACCTAATTTATACTCCCAAAGGATATTCTTAGTGTAAATCACATATTCATTACAAACTACTGTGAATGATTATAATATTAAGATATCCATAGAGAGACTTGATTTATCATTCTAAGATTACAAACACATCAAATTTATATATTTATTAAGTTTAACGTAATATTTAGAATTATAAATTATGATTTAAAATTAAAACTTTTCGGAGCTAATACATTATATGAAATTCATTATAAATGGTACCCTGATGGAATAAAGGAATCAATACTCCTAGAAACATAATATATTTGTATACTAATGAAGACCATACTATAGTATTGTATCTTAAGAAATTATTGATATATTATTGAAGCTAAATAGGGTTATTAAAAATAATAATTATCAGATAGAGAAACCTATTCTACATCAATATTATCCTATATTGGACCTCTTTATGCAACAAAAGAACCATAAGTTTCCCAGAATATTAATCAAATGGTATGCGAGTAGTGTATTAAGTCTCTGAATGAAAGATATTTATTACCTTATGAAGTGATTAAATTTAAATTTTTTCACTTTCAATGTATTATCTCAATTTAGATCCTGAATAATGTTTGATATTAATCTAGGATACAAGTGAGGAATAAAAAATAGAATTGGTGGGATTGAAAGACTTTTATGATACATTATTTGAAAATAATTTCTTTCCTAAGAAACAAACTATAATAATGTTGATTTTAACTGTCATAATTAAAAGAGGAAATTAAAATCATTTTGAGTATGATAAAACCATTTTAAGGTTATTAATCTATAATATTGATTACATATTCAACATAGAGTGAGATATTTTACATTTGTTATAAGGTATAATGTCATGTCTCTAATGAGTGATGGTATGTCATTAAATTTAGTCATATGATGAAATAGTTTTGTGTGAAATAAAAATGGGTAATTAATTACCTAAATAATTCATAGGGAATGTAATTATATGAAATAATTGGTTGAGTGAGAACAGACAAAAAAGTATTTCATCAATGAATAATAAGATGCAGATGATAACGAAGATATTTCCACCTTGTGAGAACTATGCAAATAATCATATTGGGAAATGATTAAAGGGATTGTGAGTTTGTTATAAGTGTGGAATAAATGGCAATCATGTTAGAGAATTATTATGGGGAAAATAAAAAACTTATATTTAGTGCATCAACTAAAGGGATATTGGGAACACTGAAAACAAATATCCCAAGTGCCCATGGAATAATCCACAAAAGCAGCCAAAGGAAGAATTCCATGATTATTTGAGGACTATAGTTGATGTAGAAGTACACAATAATGTTGTGGTAATAAAATTAATGATAGAATAAATTTAATTTAATTATTTTTATTATATATCCTTACAAACTTCAATATATTCCAATATTGAAAAAAAATTAGTTATTACCCTAGCATGTTCAGAAGGCATTTTTCAATACAAACTCAGAGTGAATGTACTAATATGAGAAGCATGAGTATGGAAGTTTCCATTATGACACATAAATATGCTCTATTTTATGACCTTAATATCATACCTATGGTGTACCTTGATATAATTTGTGTTATGGGGTGGATTTAAAAATATTATGAATAAATCATTTTAAGAAAGAAATAACAATTCATGATAACGATTTTGAATTCATTATCATTAAAGAAGAAGTATCATCATTTGATAAAAACTATAGATCCACCCCCAACAGATCTACTAAATCATATTTTTTAAATGAAGTGAAAACAATATACTTGGATGGAAAAGGTAATATTCATTGTGAGAATTTACGTATTTTATATTAGTAAATTGATGAATTACATAAAGAATTTACAAGATATCCACTAGAGCTTAAAGTTTAATTTTACATTTTTTTAATCCCATATTAAATTTCCATATCAATGAATCCCTAAAGAATGGGTACTATGGAATTAGTGGTTTATATGAGAAAAAAAGAGAAATTGTGTGATATGGATTTATTCTCCCTAAATTTTCACCATGGGTGTGCCTATTCTCATTGCTAAAAAATGGATCCATGATGGTAACCGCTGATTATAGTGAGTTTGATTCTACTGAAATAATGAAAAGTATCTTATTCTCTACATTGATATCATATTAAATCAACATCATAGAGCCATTTTTTCAAATATTTACCTTTATTCTCTATACCACTAATTATATATAATGAAGGAATAAATTCTAAATATATATATCCACATTAGTTATGGACATTATGAGTATACATTACTTACATTGGGATTGACTCATTCACCCATTGTTTTTATAAATCTAAAGAATATAGGATACATGAAATATCATTATAATTTTTTTGTGGTATTCAATGATGATATTTTGGTGCATTCTAAAAGTTATGAGGACATTGATAATCAGAATAAAATCATTCTAAAAACTCATATAAAGAAAGAGTTATATGTGAAATATTATAATTTTGAATTATTGAATCAATATGTTTATTTTCATGGCCATATTGTCTCAAATGATGGAATCACTATTGATCCTATAAAGAAAAAGGTAGATAGAAAATGGATTAAAAAATAGACATAATTGAGGAACATAGTTTCATTGGTTTGATATGTTAATATTAGTGATTCTTTCATAATTCTTTTCAATTAGATAACATATTATCCACAATTACACAAAAAGGGTTAATGATTGTTTTGAAAAGGGAATGTGGATAATTATTGACAAACTAAAGAGGAGATGTCACAATTCACCGATTTTGACTCTTCCATATTGAAATGTGGGGTTTGTGATATATAATGACGCATCCTAGAATAGAGTTTATTTCACCAAAATGTATTTTTTAAATTATTGCATACACATCAAGGAAATAAAGGACTTCTAAATAGAACTATTAAATTCATTCTCTTATATTGGAGGATGTAATATTTTATTTGTAGATATGGAGAGATTAAATCTATCGGGAAATATGTCAGTTATAAATTTCTCAAAAAATAAAATAAAATACATATATTAAAATAAATATATCAAAACGATACAAAATAGATGGATCAAGCTACTCAAGGATTATGATTTCATTATATAATAGCACACATGGAAAAAATATAGTAGTGACTACATAGAGAAGGAATTATAATTGTGTTCAAACCCAAATGCGGATAATAATATATCCAATGTTAATTATTGTAATAAATATGGATATGTTAATTATTAAGGAAAAAGTTATAGAACTAGTTTTTCAAATGATTGAAAACCTATATTTATTATCAAAATAAAAAATGTTTTCAATCAAATGATACAAAATTTCAGAAGAAAATTAATGGTTTTAAGGTATGGAAATTTTAAGACTTAATTTATGAATATAGTTGTAATAATTATAAAAATAAATTTTATTTTTAATATATATCTGATGTAAAAATGTAATTATTGGATGAAAATCATAGCTTAAATTTTTCTATACACTTAGTTAACAAAAATATGTATATGGATTTGACAGAATATATTTAATATGATATCATAAAGGGGTAAATTTCTGATTAAATGTCAATTTGTATTGATTTTCAACATGTTAAATATATGAGATTGTATTTTATATGATTCATGATAACTATTCATATTCACATATGTAATTGAAAAAAACATTACTATGGATGATTTCATAGTACTAACAATTACTCCTTAGAATAATGAATTAATAGGTGTTATATTTGATCTCCTAACCAAAGCCATACTTTTTTCACTATAAGAAAATATTTACTTCTTGAGAGCCTCATAAGGCTCATTATTAATGAATTTTTAATAAATCATGGAAACCCTATTTCAATCATGTCTGATTGTAATTCCCGTTTTAATTTCAACATTCTGAAAGAGTATTAAAATGTTTCATGATACAAAATATCATTTTTATACTTCTTACAACCCTAAAACATATTGATATTCTAAAAGGAATATTCAATCAATGGAAATAATGTTTATTTCAAAATCATATTACATTAAAGGTATGTGGGAACAATATTTACATTTTTTGGAGTTTTCCTATAACAATAGCTTCCATAAAATTATTCAAATGGAACTATATGAAGAATTATATATCAAAAGATGGTGTACCATTACTTATTGGGATAGAGTTGGTAAAAGTAGGATTATAACCTTAGAGATTATTTAATATAAAAAAAATGTAAAGGATCTTCACGATCATGTTAATGAAGATAAAAGTTTTAAAAAAAGTTATATTGAATATCAGAGGAAGGATTTTCAATTTCAAGTGGGACATCAGGTTTTCTCGAATATATATACATTGGCGGTTGTTATATGATTTGGTAATGTGGGAAATTTTAGGTCCAGGTACCTCAGACACTTTGAAAATAATTAAAAAAATGGATCTATTGATTAACATATTGCAACAACACTAGGTATCTCAAAATTAAATGAGTCATTCAATATATCATTGTTACAGACATATATTCTAGACTCAACGTATGTGGTTATGTCTTTTAAAATAGATTTATAACATTAAATATCATACTATGAAGAACCCATATAGATTATTAATACTAGAGAGAATGTATTGAAGATTTATATGACTCATCTAGTAATGGTACATTGACAAAATCACAAAATTGAGGAAGAAAAATGATAACTATAAGATTTTATAAAGAAAAACAACCCTTTTCGGTTTAGAAAGAAATACCCATGAAATTTTATAGATGAAATTTATATAAGACTGTAGAATATAACACCCAAAGACATTAAAAATTAATTTATTTTAAATAAATTAAATCTCTTTGATATCTTTATAATTCATCAAATACCTAGTTTAAAAAAATAATGTACTAGAACAGTATTTAAACATCCCCGTTATAACATAGTTGTTTTGTTCGCAGGTGTAAACACATATATTTCATTTCAAATTATTTCAAAATAATTTATTATCCAATATATTATTTTTATCACATGTAGTACTGATTTGATTTTTTCTATATGTTACACATAGTTTACATGATGTTACATGAAATATGTAATATTTCTTCCACATATCAATGATTTTCATTGATTGTACGAATACCATGTGACATTGAGCTCCAACGAACACTGAAATAATATTATATGATCGTTATAAACAAGATATTAAATAGGTGGGTGTGAATAATATTAAATTATTTATGAATCATAAATATAAACATCCTAAAAAATATAATTTTATCTATATTTTCATAGTGAATAATTAATAAATTTTTGTAAAGTAATTATTTTATTAAAAAAATAAGGTTTCTTGAAAAACAATTTATATTGAATTTTAAGAAAACATATAATACATAAATAATTGATATTTTATGAAAAATAATTTATAAAATGAACTTCATTTTCTCAATCATCTTATCAAAATTAACTTATTGATAATTTTTTGTTTGTTTTTAAAAATATTTATTTATCTAGTGAATATTAAAAGTACATAATTCAATAAAACTATCATTTATTTTCAATAAATTAAAGAATATAAATTCCCCATTATGTTTTAAATTAATATAATTATTATTTATTAAATTTAATAAACTTAATTACTTTTATACAATCTTTATATTGGATTTTAGTATTTGATTTTTTTGTTGATTTAATTTTTTTCTAAAATCATTTTTAAATTGTATAATATTTCTCTATTTTAGTCAATTACGATAATATAGAATGAGAAATGTTTTAAATGAAATTTATAGAATATATATTAAAAAATTTTAATGTATGTTGTTATAATGATTATTTTTATATATATTTAATATAAAATCATATTGTTCTTGAAAAATACACTTCTCCAAAACCCATTTTTCAATTTCATATACGGGTATTGATTTAAATAATATCATTTAAATTTAATGAAAATTTATATTAGAAAATAATGTTTATTCTTTAAATCATCATTTCAAAATTATATTTGGTTGCATTTCTGATAATTTTATAGAAATAATTTTTTTGAATAATAGAGAAAAAGACTGAATTTTAATTGAAAACTGATTATACATTTAATATATTTATAAAGATAAATTAAATTTATAATTATATTTAATGTAAATGTAGTTAAGTTATAAAACTATTAAATAAATTTAAGTCATTGTAGTAAATTTCATATTGAATTATGATATAATAAGTTTGTATACTTTTGAACATTTTATCTATAAAGCCTCAATTTTTCTTCACATGTATTAGATTGACATTAAATTAAATCACAATTATCATTTTAATGAAATTTGGGAAAATGGATTTCATATTTTGAATAAGAATAATTTATATTATATAGAAAAAATTAAATTACTTTTTTTCTGAAAATGAGTGAAATATTTAAAAATTATATACCAAAGTTAAGGAATATGGTTTTACCATAGTTGGGGGAGATACAATAAAATGATTAGGGTAAAAAATAACATAAAACTTATTTAAATCCTAGAGTAATAAAAAAAGTAAAATTTATTTACTGCAGTTATGGTAAAAATGGGTTTACCTGGTTGGGGGAGTTATTAAACTAAAAAGATAAAGGTTAAAAATAACTTAAAACGTAACCAAAAAACCTTAGTATAGAAATATTTATACATAATAACCTATATTATTGAGAATTACTTATTATTGGATCCTAGTGGAATTAAAATCATTTGAGTAATTCATTTTTTATAGAAATTTTATTTTTGTCACTCACCTAAGTTTTAAAAGGACACCTCTTCTCATATCCTCTTCATACCTTCCAACCCTATTGGATTATCCATGAACACACAAAATCACCGAAGAAAATCTGCTATATAATCATATAAGCCTTATTTTAGATATAAATCCAAACAAGGAAGGATTTGGTGAAAACCTAAGGAGTATATCTAATGAAGAGAAAACATTCGTCAAAGAGTGCTTTTGGTTTTATTTCTAACACCACCACCTTTAATTATTTTTATTCCATTCTAATATAAAAACTATAGTATATTGCATATACATTAATTTTTTTATGTTAAAGTAATTACCTAAAACCATATCCACTTACATCATATGGGTTATGAAATCACCATTCATGTATACAGTGTACTACTTCCCCACGATCCAATAACGTCTGTATTACATTAACACCTATCAGGGCTAGAATAATGATTTAAATATAAATATATATTATATTAATGTAATTATTGAATTTATGGAATAATTATATCACTTATACTTTCACACACTCTATTTTTTTGAGAATATAATAGCATCCCTCATGTATACAACCGACTATCTCCTATGAACCATTGTGATAAATTCGCACTTTACCTAGAAGGTAATAATGACGGGTTTAGAAATTATTCTCGATTTATAATTTATAATTTTCATTTATTTAATTCAATCCAATATAAAAAATGAAACAATTTTCATGGGTACATATGACCTACCATCTTCATGAACAATGTATTTCATTTTCAATCACTACATTTTATAGACTACTATATATAAATAAATACTGAATATATTATATATTTAAATATAATTTTTAAGACATTATATATTATTAATTAATTATCAATGTAATATGATCGAAAACCAGAAATCAAGACATATACGAAAAACAAAAATTTTATTACCTGAAACAAAACTTTAACATAGAATTCAAATACATGGGAAATAAAAGGTCAGAAGAAAATCATATATGTTATGCACTATATAAATATTTTTCATTAATATATGTGTGATAAAATATATTTATTATACATGATTTATAAATATTTATGATGTATTTCATGACATATGTTTAGGGATTTATAGTATCTGTTTTATTGTTTGGAGATATATGCAAATTCACCACTCATTTCATTAATGTGGTGTATATAAATAAATCTCGACATGTTATATCATAAATATTGTTATTGTAATGATATATAATGTTTGAAATGATGTTATGATTTATTGGGGATTGCGTTTGAATGGGATACTAATGCAGTAATGGATTTTTGTCATAATTTTATTTTTTTGACACTAATGTCATATTAGTCACCTATCTTATTTTATGTGGTGTATATAATACCCGATTGAATATTAATATCATGAATATATTTATTCTATATATTTTTTATGTTTTATTTTATTTTTTCATACATGGGTCTTATAATTCAAATTTACAAATGTTTCATGATTTTTATGTTACGATGTCATCACTTATTGGATTTTCTCATGATTATGATTCCTATAATGAGATATTATGATATATATCACTAGAAACTCAATATTATTCTTCACATATGGTTATTTATAGATAATACAAGGTTTAAATTAATTAAAATATCATTATATACACAATAAATCAAAGGAATGTTTTTTAGAAAAAACATATTTATTTCTCTTATTGGCCGAAAACCCATTTTTTTCTAAAACCATGTTTTGAAAAATTATTTTGAAAAATTTTATTAAATATTCTCTAATGGTTTATTTCATAATTTTTTCCCATGTTTTACTTTTTACTAATTTTTTAATGAAAAATCATGTTCTTTTCCAAATAATTACTGTATGGATTTTACTGAAAATGTGAAAAGGATATTTGTTTTTAGCAAGCATGGTATGGACAATATTTATTATTCTCCCGAATTCTCAATGATTTTATTATTCACATATATTTTTTGAAGTTATTTTCAATGAGAGGTATTTTTTTTTAATATTGTTGTGATTTTTATATTTAAAATAAATTAATTCACAAAGGAAAAGATTTTGAAAATTCATTACGTTTGTAAATATGTTTTTCAAAGTTGAAATGCTATTTTTCTCAAAAATATATTTTAAAATATTTATAATGATTCCATAATATTTTATCAGGGGTATTTTCAATGAAAAGGATTTTTTAAAATTCATTATATATTAAAATGTTTTTTTCAAAGTGAATATGATATTTTACCTAATAATTTTTTTAATAATTTTTAGAGTATCCCTTATAAGTTTGTAGTTTTATATTTAAGGAAAATAATTCTCAAACAGTTTGATGTTTTAATTTTTTTCTAAATTAGGGTTATATTCCTATGAAATATTAAATTAAGTATTCCAAAATAATTATCCCTTTATGATAACATAATTTGATGATAAATACTCTTTTTTGGATATTATATAAGTGTACCATACTAATTAATTTTTTGAATTGTTTATGTTTATGGCGATGAAATTTTAATGGAACCCATTTCTCATCCCTTGTATATATCATGATAAAATTATTATTAAACTCAAATATTTTAATATTTAATACTATGATGAAATAATAAAATTATTATGAAACTTTTCTCCTCTATAGAGGTTATGGTATGATGAAATTTACATGAAATTCATTTCATTTCAGGGGTTATGATATGTTGAATGTTTTATGATCTTGTTGTACATATATTTATGAATTTCATTATGTGATATGTTGGACCGATATCTCCTTAAAATGAATTAGATAGGTGTTTAATCTCATGAGATAAACATGACTTGAATGGGGCATAAACCCAGTTTAGTAAAAAAATTTGTACTTTATAATGGTCATTGGATTGAACCTTGAATAATATGATAGTTTGGGGAGTGGAACCATTTCATTATTATATCCTTTCCAACGAGACGTTACTAATAAAAAAATATTTTCAATTCTTATTTTTAAACAATATATAAATGTTTTATGCCAATTTTAATCTCTCATAGAACATGTTCTTTGAGTCTTTATGATTCATTTATTATGTTCATCTAATATCATTTCCATGACTCAATATTATGATATTTGATATATGGGGTATTGTTTTATAATGATATTATCATGTTATCATACCCATATATTCATGATATGCTTAGGTATATTCCTTGTTTACCAAAGCTGATCATCTGATATCACTCTTTCATATGTTTTCTTTCCATATGTTACTAAGAAATGTATTAACTATGATGTGTCAAAAATGGTACTTCATGTGTAAATCAGTTTGGGAGATGATGTAATTTACCCATAGAGTACTTTCATTATCATTATATGTCTATAAATATAGTAAACTATTATTGTCCTCATGCATGTGTTTGTGAAATATAATAAATATTCATAAATAATGATCTAATATCTATATATGATAATCATAGGTCTCTATAGTTGGTATTTGAGGAATGGTTTAATTATCAATTGGAAAATAATATAAGAAAAATTTGGTGAGATAAATGTGGATATTTTGAAGGATATAAATATTTATGTCTCTATGGATAAGGCTAAGGACAAGTCATTATATAATAAAATGGTAATGATTTCTAGAAAAGGATAGTTCATGTTTTTTACATTAAATTACACCCCTATCTATATAATAAATGTATATGTGGATCAAGAACATTGGTACCAAGGAGTAATAACTCATAAAAGGGTGTATTTATAAGAAATCAATCATCACCAAGTTCATGATAACATGCCTTACTAAAAACAACGATAGACACACCTAGAGGAAATTATTTTAAAATTGAAAAACACTATGTGAACAATCATGAAGGAATTTAATAGACGATGTCTATGAATATCCTAGGATAAACCTATGGTGTGATAGATTAAGAATATGGTGTCATGATTTTGACATCCTATATGATATTTTTTATGATTAAATGGATTTGCACTATTATTATTTTGGTTCACACTATGCTTTTTGGGTTTTTAGTGGATAGAACTAGATAAATTCCTATTCATATTAGATATGATGGAAAATTTGGTGGCTATTTGATAGAAAATTAGATGGTTATTAGAGATAAATATATTTTGATTATTACTAATTATCTATCTAGATATAATATTGAAAATGTGAACTTACATGTGATTTATAAAACATAAAATAATATGAAGTAGAAATTTTATTAATGTTCTTGTGGTAATGAACATAGAATAATGAAGATCCATATTCCAACATGTTAATAGGGGTGGAAGAATAACCTGGTTTAATATCTAAAATATAAGGGATGCAATTATCTTTATTGAATATAAATTAAAATCATGAATGATTTTTTAAGAGTTCAATGTCCTATGTGTAAGGAACATGCAAATTTTTTTATCACATTTCCAAAAAAATATATCAATCTTCTAGAAAGATTAAGTACATATTCCATTCCAGACATTTTAGTGGAAGTATTTTAGTATTTATGAACTTGGATTCATTAATTAAATCTTATAATTATTTAAATGATGAAATTTCATTATATGAATCATGAAACATATTATGATTTTAGTATTTTTTTAAAACATATATGTATCAATGTAATCGTAACATAATAGTTAAAGGTTGCATCCGTTGTTTCTGTTTTTAAAGGAGACCATATGTTCAATTTATTAGAAACCCCATTTGAGATTTTATTTCATTGATGTATATCAAGATTAAAGATTTTTTGAATGATATTTATGTATATAAAAACATTATGTTTTGAGAAGGAACTGATTTTTATGGAAATACGATTAATGGTATTTATTAAATTCACTGATTATCTTATATTTTATGTGGAGGTAATTGTAGGTTATTGGAATTTCAATTCATTACTATTAATATAGTTTTGCAAAAATGATAAACCACCAATTGGGAAACAAAATATTATATTCAGAAACACAATTGGGCTTTAACCAATAAATAAATGGGAAAAATTATAGAACTCCAACCATTGGTTTATATGAAATATTATTTATTATGGGAAAAAATAATGAGAGATATTATTGAGTAGGTATCTTGATTCATATTATTTTTGAATATAGTGGATGAGATAAAATGGTCAAAAAACATTCCATGACATTATCCACAATAGAAAAAAATGGGTGGGAATCACTTTGGCCATCATAATTATAATCCCACAAAACATCTAATGGGAATTATACTCCATGTGTTAAAGATGATATCCTTGTGAATTAAGAACAATTTATTTTTATCATTGAATATATCTCTTTAGATAATAATTTAAAGATAGAAAATAATGTCATGTTATGTATTTAAGGTATTAAAATATTTTATTGTATTTAATTTGGATCCAAATTTTACTTAGAACCAATGGTAAATTATATAGAAATATATTACTGTAGAGTTGAGTTTTAAATTACATATCATGATGAGAGAGATAGTAGGTGAGGGAGAATAATTCAAACCATAGAGGATATGTTATGATACAGTTCCATAGATTTAAAAAGTGTTTGTTTTGAACACCATCCCTAAGTATAGTTTTTTTAACCAATATATTTCACTAGATAATTCTGATAGATCTATATCATTCCTATTATATAAAGAATTGTAGAACTAAAATGTACTGAAATGAAAATTTAGAATGAAACTATTGGTATTTGAGCAAGCTTATGAGATGGTATAGAAATATATATTCATTCATTAACATATAATAACTATAGAAAATTCATAAGAATGATATGATAATAATATTAAACAATATATATAATTTGATGTTGGTAAGAAGGACTTTTTATGGATTTCACCTTATAATAATAATGAGATAACAAAGACCTAGGAATATGGTTCACATTAAAATAAATGATCATATTTGGATAGTGGATTATCATTTTCACTTTCACAAAACCCCTCTCAAGTTCATGATTACCTCCATGTACATATTTTGGGTAATTAAATTTTTGATCCTTCAAATTTATTAAACTCATAGCTCATACTGCATGATGAAGATATTTATTAAGAGGAATAACTTGAATATATTCTTGATCATACTAATAATGTTCTACAAAAAAATACCACTCATCATGTCCATGTTTTGGGGTAAATCCAAAATCATGAAAAATATATTTGGGCCCATATGGATGTAATAAGGCATTTTTATCAACATTTGTTTGGTACTGATGTGATGAATTTTGATGGTAAAATTCATTTTATGAAGGGTAGAATGTAATACATTGAGATTTTGTTATTTTCATCAAATAAATTTTATAAATTATATATTTTTTAATACAAAAAATATTAATTTTAGAATGTGTTACATTTAACCACAAGTTAATCTTATATTACACACAACATTTATTATTTATTGAACATAATAGTGAGCTACAATAGCATTCTTGGGACGTGGCACAGGACTTCAACAGACTATAATATAATATTATATAAATGTTATAAAATAATCATCAAACATGAGGATATTATTATTAATAACTAAAGTACCAAATATACATATTAATTTACTACTCTATTGAAATAAAATTATGAATTAATAAAAAATAATCATTCAAATTTTAGTAATGTAAATATAATTTCCAAAAAATATGTTTTCATCAAAAATTATTTTTATGGATTTTAATGAAAATCAAATTACATTAAATTTATATATCTTATATAAAATTTATTTTATAAAATAAAAATTATTTTAAGTTATTATATATTAATTAACTTATCATGGTGTGTTTTTATTTTTTAGAAAATATTGGTCTTCCAGTGAGTTTGGAAAAATTACATTTTTAATAAGACTATAATTTAATTTTAATAATTTATATAATTAAAATTAACAATTATGTATTAATTTTAATTATTTTTTATTTTTATTTATTTAATCCACATAATTAATTTTCAAACAAAAATATATTTTATTTTAGTTTAATCATATTTTTTGGTTATAAAAAGGGTTTTTTCTGAGAAGAGTTTTAAAATGAATATTATAATCTGTTTAAATAACATAAAATATGACACAATGATGAATTTTTTAAAGTTAAATTATATATTATATATAAATAAATATTTATTATGATTCTTATAATGGTTAAGTTTATGTAAAGAGATGATATAAAATTATCTTTTTCTTGAAAAATGCAATTCTCGATAACCCTCTTTTACATTGTATATATGTGTTTTGTTTTCAAATTTAATTTTTTCCAATATTATAAAATTTATTCAAAATAATAAACATTATTTTTTAAGTCATCATGTAAAAATTACGTTTTGTATAACATTCAAATTTATTTTGAAAAATTACTTTTTTTATGAATGGCTAAAAATACAGTGTTTTAAATGAAAACTACAAGTTTATTTAATATAAAAATAATTTAAAATTTTATTTTAAATTTTATTTAAGTGAAAATAGATCAGATATATTTAAAATAATAAAATTTAGGTCATATCAATTAATTTATATTTAATCTATATATAAAATAATTGCAAACTATTGATCAATTTCTCTTTAAAAAACTACATTATTGTTGCTTCTATGTGATTATATTTATAATAATATTGTATAATTTTATGAATTGAATATGAAAAATTTACTCTATATTCATAATATGGATTATTTATATTATCTAATAAGGTAAATTCAATTTATTTCCAAAATGAATTTTAAACAAAATAAAAAAAATTTACTACAGTTATAGTAAAAATGGGTTTACCATGAGAGTTAAACTAAAAATATAAGGGTTAAAAATAATCCAAATATTTTAAAAAACAGATAAATTGAAATATTAATTACATAAATCTAATATTATTTTGAATTTTACATTATTTTACAATTTTTACATGAATAAATATTTGTGTAATTCACTATTCCAAAAAAACAAATAACCATTCCATAAATCTCACATATAAAAGCCCACCATTTCTCCTCTCATAATCACACCAATATTCCCTATTTTTATGGAGAATAATTGAAAACATATCCACCAAAATTACCTCATCTCATTCAATAATAATTTGATTTTATATAATGAAAATCATTGTAGGCTTTTGGTTCAAGCCTCCGGATGATACCTGAAGAATATATAATGACCCCCAATGAGTGTTTTTGTTTCATTTATTCTTCCACCTCTTTGAATTATTATTATAACATGATTGAATAATATAATTATTATATTAAATAAATGTTTATTTTTTAAATTTTAGGGTATGACCTCTAACCACACTTAATTCTATCATATGTGTTATAATATCATCATTCATGTATACAGTGGACCATTATCACACGAACAATTGACATTCACCTTTCTTTTGCCACCAATAAAAGATGAATACAATGATTTGAAAATTATTTATATATGATATTTTGGATAATATTATTGTTTTTGAATTATTATATCACACCTACCATTATATTCATCATTTTTAGGATTACGACAATGTCGATTATGTATACAGAGGACTACAACCTCATGAAGTGAAGTGATTCACTCATGCTTTACTAGAAAGGAAATAATTATGGGTTTAATGATTATTTTATTTTTATGATATAAAAAAGAATATTTAATTATAATATATCATTTAAATTTCTTTCATTCAATCCAATAGAAAAATGGAATCATCATTCTTATGTACGTACGACCCAGTGTCTCCAAGAATGATATTAACATACCGTATATTACAAAGTTTTATAGATTAAGATCAATAAATATATAATGAATATATATAATATTTATAAAATTGGTAATATTTTAAAGATGATAAAATCATGATGAAAGAAAGAGGAAAAAATGTAAAAAGTCACAATATTTATGAAAAACAAAACGGTTTTTACATTATACATAACATTAACATGTATTTATAAATAAACGGATAATAAAAATTAATAATAAAATAATATTAGGTATTTCATATGAAAATATTTATCTCGAATAGATTTATAATAAAATTTTATTTAATATACATGATTTTTGAACATATTTGAAGGAAATCAAGACTTGTGGTAAGATATTTTTAATCACTCTTTTCTTTCTGAGAGATATATGAAAATTCACTACTCATTTATATTTGGTGGTGTATATACAAACTCTACTAAATTTTATAATAGGAATCTCTTTATTTTAATTATATTGATTTTTTCAAATGATTTTATTATTTATTGCATATTATGATTTCAAATATTACCAAACAAGTAAGAGATGTTTGTCTCAATTTTCCTTCTTTGAGACTTATGTATTATTATAAACCTGTAATATTTTATGAAAATTATATATATACCCTTTGATAAGTAATATCATAAATTTATTTATTCACTAGAGAATTTATGTTTTATTATTATTATTATTTTAGTGGTCTTATAATTGAATGTTACTAAATTGGAAAGTGTTTTTATGTTACAATCACAACATTTATTGGGATTTCTCATAATTATGCATCCAAGGAAGAAATATTACGATATATCATTCAATAAACATGATTAATTCCTTATAATATTGTTATATAGAGATAATATGCGGTTTCGATTAATTTTTATCTCTTTTTATACATAATATTTAAAAATATTTTTTTATGGGAAATCATATTGCTTTTTCTATTTGATCGAAATCCCTTTAAAAAAATTATTTTCAAAAAATATTTTCAAAATTTTTGTCACATCAATGTAATGGTATGTTAAATTCATTTTTACCACTTTTTTGAATGTTTAAAAAATGTTTTAAAATGTTCCATCATTCTTTTTTTCAAACACTTCATGTTTTTATTTTTTTAAAAGTGTGAAAATATTGTTTTTTAATATGAACAATGTGAACATTATTTACCACTATTATGACCATTAAATAATTTCAATATTCCATTAGGGGTTAAAAATTTTATTTTAAAATTTTGTTATTCATTAATATTTGCGAAATACTTATATTTAGAATAAATGATTTCAAAATGAAAAATAATTTGAAAATGTTTTACGTTTTAAAAAGTTTTTTTCAAAGTTTAAAGGAAATTTTTATTTAAGAATTTTTATAAATAAATTTTAAAGATTCAATTTTACAATTTCAATGAAAATTATTTTTAAAATATTATGTCTTTCAAAAAATATTTTGAAAAAAATAAATGTATTTTTACTCAAGAAATGTTTTTAATGAATAATAAATATTTATATATAATATTTAACATACATTTTCAAAGGAAATTATTTTCAAAAAGTTTAATGTTTTAAAAATTGATTCCCAAATTATGGTCTAATTTATCATGATAAGATTCATTATATATATTAGTATCATTATATATAAAAGATGAAAATATATAATGATTGTAATGGTCCTGACCTCTCTGGTCCATTCCTTTGGGAAAATCAGCTGTATGAGGTGTTTCGGGAGGTCAAGGGGACCTATCCCCAACACATTGCCAAATTTTCCATTCCGGTGAACAGTTCCAAAGGTAGACTATTATTAATAGTGCATCAGTAACCTTGTGTGAACAGTATCATTGATGACCTTTTGTGAACAATGTCGCCGTTGAGCTTATGTTAACAGTGCATCGGTGACTTTCTATGAACAATGTCATCGGTGACCTTATCTGAAAAGTGTCATCGGTAACCTTATGTGAACAGTAAAATAGTGACCTTGTGTGAAAAGTTCATCGGTGACCATCTGTGAACAGTGTCATGGGTGACCACATATGAACATTGACATCGATAACTTTATGTGAACAATTCAACAGTGACCTTGTGTGAAAAATTCATCTGTGACCTTCGGTGAACAGTGTCATTGGTGACTTTTTTTGAACAGTGTCATCAGTAACCTAATGTGTACAATGCAACGGTGACCTTGTGTGAATAGTGACATCAGTGACCTTATGTGAATAGTCGCATCAACGAACTTCTTTGAACAGTGTCATTGTTAAACTTATGTGAACAGTGCATTGGTGACCTTCTGTGAATAGTGTCATGGGTGACCTTCTGTGAACAGTATCATCAATAACCATATGATAACAGTTTCATAGTGACCATGAGTGAACAATGACATTAGTGACCTTATTTGAACAGTTTTATCGGTGACCTTCTGTGAACAGTGCAACGATAATCTTATATAAAAAATGTTATTGGTATCCTTAAGTAAACAATACATAGGTGACGTTCTAATGGTGACCTTTTATTTCCTTCGCCAAATTTTGGGTTCTATGAATAGTGTTTCCAGAACGGTGAGGTTCCAATGGTGAACTTTTCTTTCCTTTGAGAAATTTTGTGTTCGGTGAACAGTGTTTTCAGAATGGTAGGTGTACAGTGTTTTCAAGAACAGTATGTATACTATGTTTCCAGAACAGTAAAAGTACAGTGATTCTAGAACGGTAGGTGTAAATTGTTTCTAGAATGGTTGGTGTACAATGTTTCCCTAACGGTAGGTGTATAATGTTTCTAGAACAGTTGGTGTAATGTGTTTCCATAACTCTAGGTTTACAGTGTTTTTAGAATGGTAGTTGTACAGTGTTTCTGGAATGGTATGTGTACAGTTTTTCCAGAACAGTAGGTGTATAGTGTTTCCATAACGGTAGGTGTACTGTATTTCCAGAACGGTAGTGTGTACAGTGATTCCATCTTCCTACAGTTACGCCCCTTTAACGATTCCATTGACTTAAAATGCATTTAATGCCTCGTTTTAAGGATTCTAAGGCCGAATCAAATTCCATAACTACTTTATTAATTCTTCAAAAGGCTCAGGATGTTTTTAAATTTTCATCCCACGTGTTTTAATGCAGTCCTCTTTTAATGGGAAACGAAGTGTATCTTAAACCATATCTCCATTAAATATTCAAAAGGGACTAGATATCTTCCTCCTGTTTTCTTCCTCCTTGTTCTCTAGAGTGAGACGCTTTATCTTTTCCTTCCATCCCGAAGAAATCCTGATATCAAACATTTCCCTATTGATTGGATTCCCTCAACGTCGTTCTTGCTGCAAGTGCACCCCCTATTTTGGAGCAACCAAGAAGTATCCATAAATCTTCCATAAAAGTTATCACGAGAGGAGGCGATTATGATCCGTTGTGTACATTATTCTCATATAAAGATTATTAAGTACCATTTGTGATAGGGTATTCATTTCTTCTTTTTTATATGACAAGGAACTGTATCGTTAGCATGTTTTATCCAAGTGGACGATAATGGAATTAAACTAGTAAATATTTGAGCAGGATAAATAAATTTATATGGATCGTATGTTTTTGCCTCTTGTTTTTCTATATTGTGTGATATCTATGATTTATTTTCATAGTCATTCATTCTTCATGTAAATTGGTAAAAAAAATATAAACTGTGTTTAATTGATTATTGTTTGGAAAATCATAACGAGACATGTAATAGAATATGGTTCTTGTTGTAAATTAATGTTAATCAAATTGGCGCAGTAAGTATGTTTAATTATTTGTGATAACTTACTAATTAGGTTTCCTGAATTAGGAACCTGTGAATAATAATCGGTTAACCCAAAATGCATTAAATAACAGGTTGTTTGTTAAAATATAAATCCTTCTTGGGTTCTGAGTTACCCTCTTGATTGTTAAAGGGTCAAGAACCAAATTGCTAAGATTCATGTTTTCATTCTTCTTGTGTTGTGATGGGACTATGGATGGTTACTCTGATATGTGGGGGCATTGAGGTCTTTTGGTTGTGGTAGAAAATAATGGATAGGGTGGTGAGATGCATTGGTTTATGAATATGGGTGTCAGATAGGATACCAGAGATGAAGGAACAAGATTAACGTGATTGTTGGATGCATGCTATTTCATTTTGGTTGATTATCTATTTTACATTTCCCCACATCATAAGGCAGCTTGTATTGCATACCCTTATCTTGAAAGATGTGAAGATGCATGGGGTATGCCACGTGATTTCCATGTTTAGATTCTCAAGGGAGCTGGGTCTACTCTCTTGCTATAGGAGGCAAAGAATCTATGGGTAGTATATCAAATAACAGTATTGATACCCCTTGTGTTTAGTAGAATAGAATGTTTTTCTAGAATTACTGGGAATGTGGGAAAGTAATTCTGAAATGAAAAATTGATTAAATGGAGTTAACCCATGGGGGTTGAGTTTGCTGGAACATAAGGATGAGGCTTTAATTTTAAAGGGGAAATAGACTTTGGGTGTGATGCTAGTAAAAATAAACGTGGAATCGTATTTGGTTTATTAATTTTTAATGAATAATATAACATTAAGTGTAACTGATAAAAAAGGAAAGAAATAATGCAATAATGACTTTTAAATGGTTATGTGCATATATGATACATAGTTTTAGAAGTGGCAGCCAGGAGTATGAGAGACATTAGTTTCAATGGAGTCTAAGACATGGTTATGCACATAGTGTGGTTGTGAGATATAATATATTCTATACAATTTGAGTTTCTATACATTACTCCACATCATTAGTAAGAGAAACTGACACCCTGAGGATTCTAAGCCATAGGGGTGTTTTCCCCAACATTCTGGTGTGAGGATGGATGGATAACTACCCCCTTTGGCCCCACTATCTTCTCTTGGTAGTTATTTGCGCTGGTAGACACAATGGTTAGTGTTCCCCATATATGTGTGTAGATGGCTGTAATGGTTTTTGATTATTCACCCACATATATTCAGGATATAGTATCCTATAGACAACTATCGGTGTAATGTTTATAAGATGTGACGGCTTGAGGATCCTTACTCGGTGTATGGGATGTAATGTCTTGAGGTATAAAACCTGACACGTGATAAATTTTATGCAAGATTTGGTGGATCCAGGATACTACCTAGTTACATTTTTGCGTGGATGTGGTGGTTTTGTTGCATAAGGTACTGTTGTGGTGCTTTGCCCAGGTTTCTGCTGGCAAGCCATTTTGGAGAGAGATGATGAGGACGTGGGACGTTGGGGAAAAGTAGAAAACTAGTGGGGAAGTAATAGAGGGGTACCCTTGATATTATTTATTATATTATATACTCTTGTATGTGTTACATGGGGAGAGTATCCATCATGAGGCTAGAAACTTAGTATGCTGATTTAGATGGCGAGTTTGTTTCAAATGTTGTTCACAGTTCTTTATCATGCTTTATTTACTTGTTCACGAGATGATTTGGGGAGGATCCTATTGAGTATAATATTATACTCACCCTATGTATATATAAAATATTTTTCAGGCCACTTGAAGTAGGTTGGAGTTAATGTTGGTT
Source organism: Viscum album (assembly GCA_963277665.1). Classification (NCBI taxonomy): domain Eukaryota; kingdom Viridiplantae; phylum Streptophyta; class Magnoliopsida; order Santalales; family Viscaceae; genus Viscum; species Viscum album. The sequence continues at coordinate 456,993,962 of OY728161.1, read as the reverse complement.
TCTATTAGATTGGGGTTGCCGGAGCTGTTCGAGATTGTGGTTGTTTCTATTTTTACAATGATTTGGGAACTTCATCTTTTCCTCTTACATTTATAGTACTTTTCCATGACATTACATATGTTTACCTTAGTTTTCTTTTATATTTTAGTTCTTAGTTAGAGTTGTTTACTGTCTATCTTATCTCTATCTTCCGTATGTGTTCTCTTAGTGGGTTATGCTTCCCATTTGTATGGTTACTGTCTATCTTATCTATATCTTCTGTATGTGTTCTCTTAGTGGGTTATGCTTCCAATTTGTGTGCTTACTATACCCTCGGTGATAGTCACCAACCCAGGGCCTTCTAGAGGTGAGACTCCGGGGGGGGATTATCTCACTTATCACATTGCCAGCCCAAGGGGGTAACAGATTGAGGGGAGGGGGTCATGACAATGTTAATTATTTATTAGCAGGTATATGATCCCATTTACCCACTCTTTTTATTTCATATAATAGTTTATGTTTATGAGAATAAAATGTTTATGTAAATAATTTCATGTACATAGGTTATACCATGATAAAAAGCATATTTAAACTTTTTTTTTCACAGTGTTTTCTATGAGGAAATAGAGAAATGATTATGAATCATTTCTCTTTTCTATAGGTTATGATATTATGAAGTTTTTATGAAACACATTTCATTTCATGGGTAAGGATATGATGAATGATATATGGTCATTTGGAACATATATGTATGGGTTTCATTATGTGGCTGGTGGTACATATATCTCCCCCAAAATAATTGGCTAATGAATTATATATCATGAGATATACATGAATGAAAATTGGAGTGAAACTAGTTCCATAAGGGACATTTTTATTTATGGTGGTCTTGGATGTGAATCGTGAATACTATGATGGTTTGGCGAGTGAACTCATTTGACTATAAAATATTTGAAAACGAACCGTGGAAAATTTGGAAATGATTTTGTAGGCTTATGTGTATGCCACTACAGTATTCCTTATGCCATGTTACACTCTCATGGATCATATCCTATGAATCCATTATGATTTGTCTCTTATGAACTTGAAACATTTATGCCATGTATCAAAATTATGATTTATGATATGATGGTTATGGTCTTAAAATCTTACTCTCATGTTATTATACACTTTTGTTCTTTTTATTCTTATGCATCTCACTTGATTACCCATATTTATAATCTGATCTCACACTTTATTATATTTTCTATCCCCAAATTATTAAGAATTATATTATATATGAACTGCCTAAGAAAGGGGGTAGTTATGTATATTATATTTGACTATGAGGTATTTTACTTATGGATTAGTTTTTTGTGTAACCAATTTTCTAACCACATTAAAATATTATGGTCCCTAAGCGTGAAGTTGTGAAATATTATGAATATTCGTAAATAATTTTGTAATATATATGTATGATAATACTGCGTATCTATTGGTGGAATGAATACTACTAAATAATTTGTGAAAAATAATACGTTTTATATATATGTAAAAAAAACTAAATGTAAATCTATTGACTAAAAATAAAATAATTATCATTTGATAAAAAATTAATATTTTCTGATTTCATTTGGAAAAGCTGGTTTTCACTACTTGATCACTTGTGATAAAAATAATTTCTAAAACATTTACAAAATCTATTTGGTAATATTAAAGTATTTTTTCAAATCATAATATCAAAAATAACATAAGATGAATTTCTCTATTTTAGTAAAAGATTCATTTTTTGATGAATAATGAAAATACTAGTTTTTATTTGAAAACTAAATTTTCAATAAAATTAATTACAGAAAAAAGATATTTTTAAAATTATAATTAAATTATTATTTTTAAATATATTATAATCAATATATTTTAGGTATTTAAAATTATTTTCATATATAATTTTGGTACTAAACCTTATATAGATATGAGAATTTTCGCATTAAAACATGTTTTTTCATCACATCTCAGAGAATAATTTTAGAATAGATCCTACCACTAATGTGAATTGATATTTTAAAAATTGATTCCATTTTCAGAATAATAATAACTTATATAATTTAAATTTTTCATTTTAATTTTATACCTTTATTATTATTATAATAAAGGATAATTAATTGTTGTGTTTATGGTAAAAACTAATTTATAGTGTAATAATATAAGAATATATGGGTTAATAATTATATTTTAACATGTAAAAAACCCATTATATGTCTATATGTTTACCCCATGAACATTAATAGTCTATATTCAACCAAATTTATGATTTTGAATTGATAAAAATGGGTTTTTAATTGATTCTTTTAAAAAATTCAATGTATATCATTTCCTAACGTATAAAAGGACGACGATTATCATTCCCACACTATGAATCCAAATAGATTTGGGTAGGAAAACACCTAAAAAATAACACATTTCCTCTACTAAAATCATCCTAGATACGTTGGGTTGATCATCTATCCATCCTAGGTGGTATTTTTAAACAAACACAATGAAGTTCACCGAAGAAGAGACACCATCTTAAAATGATTGTTTTTATATTTTTACCTTCATCAAACTCCCACCAATATTATTTAAATATTATAATATAATAGCTCAAGTATTTGAAATATACTGATATTTCATTATGTTGAGGTAATTAGATATATCAATCTCATCTTTTATAAAATGGGAAATCGAAACAAGAGACCTTGTTTATGGTTGATTACCACATCAAGAACTAATATAATTCATTTTCCCTTACCACATTTCAATGATGAATATAAACTGGATTTAAAATAATTATATTATTTTTATGATATTATTATTGATCTATAATTATAATATCACATATACCTTCTTACATCCATTGTGTTTAAAATACAATAGCGTCGCTCATGTCTACGGCAGACAACCACCTTTTAAAGCAATGTGATTTGTTTACTTACTCTTCATATATATAGTAATAAGGGTAAATTTAGATAATATATGTGACATATATGATAATATATTAATTTTTTAATATTAATATATAACCTACTTACTTAACAATTCACTATTAAGGGGATGATATTATTGTTCGTGCTCATGTATGACATACCTTCTCCACAAATTGATGTGATTCATTTTTCATTTCAAACCATAATAAATAATTATTATAACGTATATAATGTGTAAATATGATATTTATGACATTATTATAATTATTGAGATGATTTATTTATACAATAATTACAAGAACAAGAACATTCATTACAAATCATTCATGAGAAAATATGGATACTAGCACCCAAAACCATAAAATTATTAAAATAATATTAATCAAAGTGTTGTAAAATGTTATTATAGGGTCATATATGGTATAATACATATGATATTGGTTCTCTTAATAATTAATAACATTATTAGAACCATTATTAAGTAAGTTGAAACACATTCCACTAAGGAAATCATGACGTAAAGGACATCATGTCAATTTCTCTTTACTAATGCATATTGTAATATTATGAACCTAATTTCTCTTATATTGTTTATATAAGGACCATTTTAGATGGGTTATAATGATTCATTAATAATTCATGGTTTTAAAAGTTTATATTTTATTTATATAATTCCATGAGATTTTAAATGAATGTTACAATGTGGTATTGAATTTTGTATCTCAATTTCTTTTCATTGAGTTATATTGCTTATTCATTTCCCATTAATATTTGGATATTATTTGTATAATAAATTTTTATTATATTATGTTTTATTTAAAAATTTTATACATTGATTTATATTTGATACACAAAATCTATTCATTGATTAATTCAGACATCAATTTTAGGATCAATGTAAGTATCTTGTCTCAATTTCAATTTCATTTAGACAATTTTGTTAAGTTGAATGTATTCACTTATACATGGTGTATATACTCACCCTTTATTTTATTTAACATGAATAAGTAATTATTCATGATGTTTAATGATTAAATTCAAGGTTATCTTTATTATTTATATCATTACTATAATTATTTTCTAAATCATATTCCATTATAAGATAAAACATCTACATTTTGTGTTATTTTATTAAGTGGTGTAATATTGATAAATAAATGTTCCTTACTAAAGGAATATATATACTGATAATGAATACTTTTCAGGATATAAATTTATTATTCTATATATTTAGAATAATTTAGACATGATGATATTTGTGGGGATAATCTATTGACATAACCTGGATCTGATGACATATCTCATGAGAAAAATCATTGGGAAAAGTTAGATGGAATTTTACCCAGTAGTATTAATCTTTCTTATAAAATAAAATAAAGGTTATGTTATCATGATTCCTATGATCATGAAAAGAAAGAAAATGTATGGTAACAAGGCATTCATGATTGATATTTCCAAATCTTTTGACACCATCATACGGAGAATTATTTTTACCATTCTCAAAATTCATGGGTTATCACATATGTACATTAACATTATTGAATCCTTCCTTCAAGTTCTAGAAACTCCAATATTTTCAATAGATCTCATATGGGATTCTTTCAATGCTCAATAGGGGTCAGGCAAGGTGAAACACTCTCTGGTCTGCTTTTTGATATTGTGGAAGATTACATATGTAGGTTCTTTAACGATATTGATAATATTGGATGGTATCAATTGATGAAAATAATGAGAGAATTATGTGCCCCATCAAAATTTTATTATTATTATTATATTTTAATATTTAGGAGGGTAGATAACAGAACCATCTGTAATATTAAGGGAATTTTTTCACACTATGAGAAGGTTGCAGGTCAGGTCATTAATTGGGGTAAAGCATCTATTGTGTTCAGTAGAATAATTATTAAATTGAGGAAAAATAGATTTTCCTTGAAGCTCGATGTTAAGAAGGGATTAGTTCCTTTCATTTACGTTGGTGTAAAAATTTTCTAGGGAAGAGTTAAAATGTACTATTTGGAAATAATTGATATGAAAATAACTAAACATTAATGAAATTTGATGGGGAAATCATGTCTCAGGAAGGGATGATAAGTTTGGTAAATTTTGTGATCACATCGACGTTTTTTATTCCATTAATTTTTATAGATGGACCATAACCATTATTAAATATCTAAGTATAAAATTCATAAGATTCATTTGGACTGGGTTAATTCATGAGAGTATTCTAGCCACTGATGGGTGGAAAGATTTCTTTAAACCAATCCACATGGACAGACTGGTTGTTAAGGATTTATGATTATTTAATGACACCATAATCAAAAATTTCACTGAGAATTTAATTTCCAAATCTAATGACAAAATGGAATTCTATAGAATCACGTTTGTTGGAAAACTCTATAATGGGCATTCTAACAATCATTGATCATCTGGGTGGCCTGTATTAAGGCATGCCTATATTGATCTTATGGGTAACTCGAAATGGATTGTGTGCATGAATTTCCCTCTAGTAATTGGGACTACTCCCTTATTGTCTTGGACAATCTATGATGATACTGTATTCCCACTACTCCTAAATAAGACATCCATTGGAACATTTCATAGCAAATAACTAATTAAGAGTATTATTCTTAGTCATATTGGAAAGGAAATATCAAGGTACTTCTACAATGGTTTTGATACAATGGATTGGATTCAAAATTTGAATGGAATGATCACTACCAAGGAAAACTACAGGTCACATTGTGGTGTTTCTTTGAATCTTCCATAATGGGTTACAAAATTTTATAAACCATTTATCCCTCTAGCCTCTTCATTGCTTATCTTGAAAATCTAGAAAAAAGGATTCCATTGGAGGCCATATTGCAATGATCTAGAATGAACCTGTGTACGGTCTACATATTTTGTATGGAGGTAAATGAAACTCATTCAAATGTTTTTGTTTCCTAAATATTTGATTGTAGGATATAGAATTATGTGAAGGATGTTTTTCACTGCTTTCTCTCTATTGAGGAGTTGCTGCAATCTACCTTTAATAAAAACTGTAATGAGCAGGTTCATTCACTTCTCTTGACAGCTGCGACCAGTTTTAGGTCTTTCATATGGAAGGGAAGAAATGACATGATTTATAACAGCACAATACTCTCATTTCATAATTGTGCACTGTATATACATTGTGCAATCCTAACTACTTCTATCATTCAATCTTGAACCATTAGGAAGAATGTTTCTGATCCTGTACTATTGAGGCCCATTAGTGTTAATGACACAGTGATGAAACCACTGATGATGAAACATGTTCGATGGATTCTACCTTTCTCTCGATGGTTGAAGGTCAATGTTGATGGTGTGCCTTCTATCACACTCGGTCCCTCGGATGTGGTGGAGTAATTCGAACTCCCAGGAGTTTTGTAAAAGGATGTTCATTCCACTTCATTGGAAATGGGATCAAAATTGAAGTAGAGATGTAGTCAATGATAAAGATAATTAGGTATGTTGTCCATTATGGCTGGCATGAAATATGCATTAATTCAGAGTCGTCTGTAGTAGTTCAAATTAATAGAGACCAGTCATGGAATGTACCATGGAAGATGTTACTAGTTTGGTTTGAATTCCTCTGACATGAAAACTGTCTATCATTTGATGTTTTATGTAACAACCAGAGGTTTTATGAGAAATATTCTTTTTAATTTCATTTATGTATTGTTATGTACTCTAACCAAGATTAGCATGCGCTATATGCAACACCATATTATCTTGAAGTATACACAACTCTACTCTTGGCTCGTGTTACACATAATTTCATGTTCATTTTATAGAAATTATTATACACAAAATTAAGTAGAGATTTTTTATGTATAAATGAAATATGTTTTGATTATGTTATACACAACACCATAGGGAGATTTCACTACACACAACCCTGACTTGGATTTCATTAAACGCAATCGCATCCTTCCTCGATAGCGTGTGTAGTAGGCAATACTGAGTTTTACTCTACAATGATATATTGTTATAATATTATTATGAAATACCTATTATTAACTATATTAACTAAATTTTGAATTTTATAACATTATAATTCATCTTACACATTTTCTAGAACATGGTATGAAAACAAACTAAATTGTTTGGGTAAAATAAGTATTTTTAAAAAATGCAGTTTTCCCGCCTTTTGATGGGGAACCAATATTAAATGTAGTTTCTCAAATATTTATAAGTTCAATTTGACAAAATAAAATTATTATTTGGAATATTTATATAAAAATATACTTTGGATAAATTTTTCATACTATTCTGATAGATTTCATATTTTAATGAATAGTAAAAACACGCAATATTTTCATTAAAACAACATTTTTCATCATTATAATTTATATGGTTAAATTATAATATTGAATTGTTTTAAAGTATAAAAATAATATATTTTTACAATTTAATTTAATGTATGTCATTAGTATTGATTTTACATTTAATTCGTAGGTTAAATCAATTCAATATTTTGCAATGTTTTAAACAAAAACCTATTTTCTTTTGACAATGAGATTAATTTTAATTTAATTATTGAAAATTATGTGAATTGAATTTTGAAAAATGGATTCCATATTTAGAATCAGTGAGTCCAAATTATGATAATATGTTACTTTTTATTTTTGGGCATTATTAATAGTAACTACTATAATTTTTATTTACCATAGTTAAAGGTAAATCATGTATTTAAGGGTAAATATAAAAATATAAAATTATCCTAACAAATTCCAAAACTATATTTGATGAATAAAATTAAACCCATATAACCTAAGGGTCATAATATATTAAAATCATGTACTTTTCTCCATGAAAATGACATAATTATTAATAAAACCAAAGAAAGTGACAACATGGCACTCTCTGAAATCTTATAAATGTAATAATTTTAATTTAGTTATAATATTCATAAAACATCGAACATGAATAGTCTACAGAAATATAATAAAATTATCCACATCATGTGAATTTATTTATAATTTTTAAGGATTAAATAATTATCATTAATAACAATACAATAGAAATGTTGAAATTATTTTATTAAGAGATATATAAAATAAATGTTTTAAAAATATTTAAATAAATATTATATGAACAATTTAATGTGATCCACGAATTTTATAGATGAACATGACATGTTAGGGAATATATAAATTTTTTTGGATCAAATATATCCTTTCTGTGGAGTTTATATAAATTCAAATAATTGTATAGTGTCAAAATTGACACTATTGTTATTTTAAGAAAATAACATATTATAAAATTGTTTAAAAATAAAAATAAATATTTCAAAAATATAAATAAAAATGTATATGGTCTAAAATGTCATATATTATCCAAATATGGAAAATTCACAATGCATAAGTAAATATTTATAATGATTTCAAATTAAAAAATTTTATTACCACAAGGAAAATTAAATAGATAAAATAATGTTAAATCATGTGGATAATGTTTAAAATAAATACAAAACTAGTCTAACTTTTTTTTGATGATATTAAAACCCTAACTCATGTAATATTGATATTTTAGTCTTTTTTGGAGGTTTTTAAGTGGGGTTTTAATTTATTATAATTTAATATTTCTTATGTTTCTAAAGGAGCCCCTCCCCTCCCTTAAAAAAGGGCACCACATCCCTCTCCTCCTCACACCACTTTGAGCCTTAAATCTCTTCCAAAACCTTCCAATTTATCTTATACACTTCTCTAGAAACATACTATAGGTCCTGGTCTTCTTTAAAGACCAACTATAGTTCCATAAGAGGAGGTTTAGAAGAGTTGCGTCAAAGAATAGGTAATATCCTTTAAGATTCATTCAAATTCACTTTTCTTCTACTTCCTCTTATTTTTTGTTTCATAATAAAGTAATAACATCAGAATCACTCATATACGGATATGTTATTATAAATATGAATCAACCTGATTTCACCTTCTATCCATCCTATGGAAAACGAAATCACCGCGCGTGCGTACGTACGGAATACCGTCTACACGCTGTCGTGTAATATGTTTTCCACCACCACCTTACTTGGATGGGTATAATGGTGTAAAAAATAACTATATATTATTATTATAACATCATACTAATTATGATATATTATATCATCCAATCCAATTTCATTCAATAATTATGGGAACAATATCATCGCTCGTGCGTACCTACGGATTTCTGTCTCCATGATGCGATGACATTCATTCTCCATGTTAACAATTCAAGAATGATTATAAAGTATATATAATGAATAATAATGATATATATGACATAATAATGATATTGGGTTTCTTTATATGTAATTTACTTACATCCATTAAATTTAATAATGAAACGAAAACAACGTTTATGCGTAAGTTCGTTCCATCATCTCCATGAATGGTTTATTTCGTTCCATTTATCAATCTATTATATATATTTATATTCTGAATATATATTATATATATATATATCATGTTTTATATTCTAGAATTAAGTAATAATGATATGTGTAATCATATGAATAATTACTAGTCAAAACACGTACGAAAAATGAAATGAATTTATCCAAAAGGATGCATTAACATGGAATTGACAAATGAATGGGTAATATAAAGTTGTAAGTGAATAATATATGATATGATAAATATTATTATGGATCTATTAAAAGTTAATAATATTTTTGTACCCACTATACAAGAGTCTGGGAAATATACGAAATAAATTGGACATAAGTTAAGGGATAATTATTCCAATCTCATTCTTAACAGAGATTGTTTATTTGAAAGTATTTACAGGGGTTATATTTATCATCAATGTCCATATTTTAAAAAAATGTTTTCATGTATGTATAAAGTCCTTTTTAACCATTTTTTATTTTTACTACATGGTATGTAAGGAATCTTTCTTTTTTTACCATCCGAGGTACTTTTTGACTTTTCTGACGAAAGTACATGGAGAATGTTTTTCGTACTTATACGACATGAATGGATTTTTAGGGTTTCATAATTACTTATTTCCATGAAGCTTTCTCCACAATATTTCTTGATTATTTTCAAAAAAATTCTTTTCTTTTAAAATTTCATGTAATTTTGAGAATGGAAAATAACTTTGAAGAAGAAAGGATATTTTTCACAAGAATTAATTTCAAGTGTTTTAACAAAACTATTTTCCATATAAGATGAAATTTTTTAATATTTTTATGTTTCCGGTATAGTGTCCCTATTCATTACATGGTTTGATTTTTTTATGATGAAATGATATCCATTTTTTATATGGATTATGTTATGATGCAATGATGTTGATGAATCCCATTTTATTCTTTAAGTTATGATGAATGATTTATGTTTATTTTTATCACTCATAAGAATGGTTTAATTATGAGATGGGTGGGACCTATATCTCACTCCAATGCATTGGTAAAAGATATATATCTCATGATATAGACATGTCTAGAATTAAATGTAAATAGGTTTTAGTAATACAGTGCTGGAACGACAAGTAAACCCAGTTCAGAAATGGACATTGTCTACTATGATGGTCTTAGAAGCAATGCCTTGACGATGATTGAAATAATATCATATGATTAATGGTTTTACACAATTAAATGTTTTATCCCCATGCCATTTTATCATGATTATTGTGTCATTATGATCTATGCCTGATGTGCTACCATGATTTATGTTATTGCCAAGATTTTCATGTTTTATTTTCATGTTTTTATGTTCAAATGTTTATGGAACATATTTATGTTCTCCATGTTTACCCTTACTAGTATTTGAGCTCAAAATTTATATGTTTTCATTTCCCTAGGGTATAAATAATGGTTTAGGGTATGAAAACAAAAGGTGATAATCATTATGGGAGATGTTGAAGATCTTTCACCATGATTAGAAGATTATGTTCCATGTTTCCAAAGACACTAAACTAACACGATATTTGGGAATTTATTTTTTTCATATATTATTTATTCGGTGAAAGTAATGTATTGTCCTTGTACATAAATATTTTGGTCTCTATAGTTGGTATCAGAGAAAAGGTTTAGTTATCCTTTGGAATCTAGGATGCGAAAAACATTGGTTAGATCCCTATAGATATTTCTAAGGTATGTCAAGGGATGTTTGTAAGGTTATGTATAATGTATAGGTTACAATCCTAGAATTATGATAAATATCATGAATAACTGAGGATTAAACCTAATATGTTAGATATTGAAAGTAATGCCCCTTTATTATGTTGTTTTCCAATCATGATTTTTGCATCTTAAACTATTAATTATGGGTTTCAGACGATGGATGGAACCCGAAGGAACCATGTTGATCAATGTAATGGGCAGTGCAATGATTTTCCTCCTAAACAAACCAATGTTATGAGAGATGGAGTGAAAAATCAGTACCATTGAAAATATATTTTCCATACATCGATGTTCAGAACAAGAAAAAGTCATTCTGGGTTTTTACCATTTATAAGGTGAAGCAGACCAGTGGTGAACTCTAATTAAGAATACAAGACCCTAAGATGAAATGCAATCAATGGAATGTGACGAGATCACGAACTTTTTTTTCAATAAGTACTTCCCTCGTATTCTTCAAATGAATATGGAAAAGGAGTTCCATGAGCTTTAGAAAAAGGATGATGAATCTTTTGGTATATACGAGGTGAATTTTACACGGCTTACAATGTATGCATCTGTATTTTTCATCCAACCTGAAAGAAAAGTTGATTGATTCTTCAATTGCATAAAACAATGTATTTGAAAGTAATTAACAATAAGATAATTCAGTAGATATTATGTAATTGTGTGTTGTCCTATAAAGGTATAACTGGTAGTTGGTGTTACATATCCATCTCATGGTTTTGACAAGAAACAAAAGATGGAGTTCAAGGAAAAATCACAAAACAATGGTGAAAAGAGGGAGGTTGTTTTTTTATGCTCAGTGTGTGGAAATAATAATAGTGGTGATTGTCTTAAAGGGACTATAAAATGTTTTATATATGGAAAAGAATGCCATCGAGCAGCTGAGTTTCTAATTAATGGAAAAAAGGTAGCTAATGATGTGAATAAAGAAAAGACTACAGAGAACACACCACCCACACTTAAATGCTACAAGTGCAAGGAAATGGGGCATCATGCTAATCAATGCCCTAATCCAAGGGTTATTGATGATCAGCATCAACAACCTCTTAATGAAATGGGAAAAGGGAAGTCACATGCAATCACTATTGGTGATGTTGAATATGAGAACAATGTGGTGGAATGATAAAGTGTTTATGTAAAGGGTTTCCAAAGTAATGTTGCAGTATCGTGGAATATTGGAATATTTATGTGTTGTTCTGCTGTTGTTTTCAATAATATTATGGTACCGGTAACCATGAAAAGTGATTCGAATATTTTTGGAAAGACGATGATATTCGCATAATGAAGGCATAAGGAGAAAATAATATGTTTGATAGTATTCATGAGCTCCAGACTGATATAAAGGCAAAATGATATCATGGTTTGAGTATATAGAATTTATGGAATTTTGGTATTTGGAAAGAATTACCTTTTTTCAGTATTCATTTTTTCACTATGGTTCTATGGTAATTTATGCTTCAATATGATACTTTATTAAGGTATTCACATGTTTGGAATGCGATCATCGAGATATATCTTATGATATATGGGGTATAAATGAAGGTATTCACGTTCTTGTTATGTGACCTTTATAGTAATCGTTTTTTTATACTATGAGATTGGTAGATGTATTTTGGATACATCTAAATATTAGAATGGATTATGTTTTTGAAATAAAATAGTATTGTTTAATGCTAGAACTTATATTGATATTATATCTGTAATGTTATAATAGTGTTGTTTTAGGAAAAGGAAAACCTGTATGATGGGTGACGACCCTTCGCGTCGGACAAGGTTGCAGGAATTGAACCCACAACTGATGTGCGAAAGGCCTTTATCGCCTACCACTGGCCTATAGGAAGTCCCTGGTTAGTAGAAACTAGTTTTATTTTAAGCAGGATGATAGATGAAGTATAATTCCATTTTTGGAACCATATACGATTAATCTCACCTTATATGGACTTATGTATATAAATTTTTATAACCGTATGTTTTATATAGATGGAATGACCTATCATTCAATCTCATGATCTTCTAACACTTCACGAATGAAAAATTCAACTTCACTTCTTTAAGCGATGAAGTGTTAATTTTTCAAGGTACGAACAATGGTGATATTGTACCAAAATCAAGTAAGTATTTCTTTTAATTTATCAACATTAGGGAAATGTTCATGAAAACCAATAATGTTGTCCTAGTTCCCTCGTATCTGATTAATTAGATGGTACCTTATATTATAACAAATATATGGATTTGTGATTGTTGGATTTTTCATAGCCATGTTTTCTACCACTCTTCATCAGAACATGATGGTTATATTTCTCCCCCATATCCATATTTTCACATATATTCTACTATGTGGAAACCCAGTGCTGAGTTACATCAGGTGACTGTTACATTTCTTACTTCACTTTTTAAAATTAAGTTTTATTATTTCCTTTTTACAATGTGGGTTTCTATGAAAGAAACATTCTTTAATAAACAATTTATAACCCTGATGAATTTCAAGGGAGAAATTCATTTTAAGGGGGGTAGAATGTAACACCCCGAGATTTTATGAATAATATTTTTTTAATTACTTTGATTTCGTTTTTTGTACACTACACCAAGATTAGTTTGCACTATACCCAACACCGTGTTAGCATGCAGTATATGCAACACAATTCCTAGCTTGTGTTACATAGAATTTCAGGTTCATTTTTTAGAAATTATTATACGCAACATTAAGTATAGATTTTGTTTAATGTATAAATGAAATATGTTTTAATTATTTTTTTGCAACAAAAAAGGAGCTTGTACTACACGCATCCCTGACCTGGCTTGCATTACACACAATCACGACCTTCCTCGATAGCATCTGTAGTACGCAGTACCAGGTTTCACTAAACAATGATATATTATTATAATATTATTAAGAACTAGCCATTATGAATAGTTTTAACAACATTTTAAATTTTATAACATTATTATACATATTACACATTCTCTATAACATGGTATGAAAACAAAATAAATTATTTAGGTAAAATAAGTATTTTTCAAAAAATACAGTTTTGCCGCCTTTTGATGGCGCACCCATATTAAATCTTGTTTTTGACATTTTTATAAGTTTAATTTAACAAAATAATATTCATCTTTGTAATAATGATATAAAAATTTACTTTGCATAAAATTTTCATATTATTTTGATAACATTTATATTTTAATGAATAGTAAAAACACACTATATTTTAATTAAAAACAACTTTTGTCATCATAATAATTTATATTGTAAAATTATAATATTCAATGCTTTTAATGTATAAGTAGAATATATTTTTACCATTTTATGTAATTTATCTCATTATCATTGATTTTACATTGAATTCGTAGGTTAAATCAATTCAATCTTTTGCAACATTTTAAACAAAACCCATTTTCTTTCGACAACGTGATTAATTTTAAATTAATTTATCCAAAATATGTGTATTTAATTTGGAAAAATGGATTCTATATTTGGAATTAGTGGGTCCAAATTATGTTAATTGGATAATTTTTGTTTTTGGGAATTTTAAATAATAACTACGGTAAATTTTATTTACCATATTTAAAGGTAAATAAGGTAATTAATGTTAAATATAATATAATAAAATTACCCTATGTATAAGGCCCCAGCCTTAAACCTTACTTAATATTGAGTATCCTTTCGGGTTTAGAGTTTTAGAGAATTAGATCATAAAACTTGGATTACATTCCAGATATAAACAAAGTGGTTACATAAAGATAGTAATCTTCATTCCCATCAACGGAAACATATTGAAAATAAAACATGGATTCTTTCTTGACACTTCCTTGACACTATCATCTTATCATGTACCTTTCCCGTGACCTGTGAAAAACATTTCAAAAAAACTTGGGATGAGCATAAAAAGCTCAGTATGGGTTATATAAAAAAACAAGGAAAGGAAACATGAGTTCATATATACATAAGGATGAAATCATACTTTACCCATAAAACATAGGCACTTTAACATACCTCATAAAATCATGAACAAATCATAGAAATCATAATACATAAAGGTAACTTGAGGCATTCATAACATTATTACGTAGGGAGTAACCCTCTTGGTTACGTTTGGAATACCCATCACAGTATATTCCCTAAATCTCTTTGGAGAAACCTTAACGTTTCACTCCTTCACGTTACCCAATGCATTGGAGAGATATATTGGGCTCACCCGCCCTTAGTTTATCACGGAACCACCCGTCTTCATAATAATGCCCAAGAACCATAACATAATTCATATCACATAAAACATGCATAAAGGAAACATAACATATCCACCTTTCAATCACAAGATATCAATACAACACATTGATATAAAAACATTATGAAAACCATTTTCAATACCAAAATAAAAGAAAAGTAAAACATGGTATTTATTTTTCTTTTAAAAAGAAGGTATGGCTTGTAGAGGAAGCCGAAACTCAAATAACGGTCACGAAGGTGGAGAAGTCGTTGTCGCTGCATACGTACGACAAAAACATTCACTTTTGTCGTTTAGAAAACGCTTCGTATAAAAAAGATTCCTTTTGAATAAACGAGAAAGTCAAAGGGGTTTATACACCGTATAAAAGTAAGTTGTGTATAAAATAAAACATGCCTCAACGAAAGGATATTGAGACGAAGTCCCATACAAGGATAATTTTTTTAAATAAAATAGATCTATTATGTGTATTCACTATAATTACACATAAATAAAGTACAAATACAAGATAGGACATAATAATATCATGACGTAATTTGAAAGTAGGAGATTAACCCAAAGAATGGAAATTGGGTTAAGAAGTTCCCATACCTCGTATCCGACTTGACTCGATCGTTCTTTAATCTCCTGAATAATAAACTTGAGTTAATTTCTACTTGTTTATCAACCCTTTTCAAGTTCATTATTCCTTTTATACCATGTTATGAACATCATGTAATCATTTAAGTTGATAATGTTCATTTTTTCGGTATTTGGTTCTTAAGCCAAAAATAGACTTCTTACACTTACATGTTGTTAATTTGGTCAAAGGTTCATTATATCCAGAATGATATTAATGATTTGGATAATATATATATCATATATATTCAGAATATACATGTATTTATAATATTACATCACATTTAGAGGTAAGAAATGAAATGCACCGTTCATGGAGACGGTAAGCCGTACGTACGCATGAACGCTACTTCCATTTATATTTAGTATTTTATGGAATGGAATCATAATGATATAAGAGTATATTATAACTCCAGTATAATAAAATATATAATATCATTAACTTTATCCTTTACACATCCCACATATGGTATTAACGAATCAAATCACTTTCAGGGGGCGGTAGTCCGCACTTCCTAAAATGATGATATCGTGTTTACCCATAATGGAAAAAATAATGGTATGAAATAAATGAAAAATACAGAAGCTTAAGGAATAATAAACATATTATATATCATATATAAAAATAGTGATATCATAATGGCCACCTTTGAAGGTGTTAAATGAATATTGAACAATCATCGTTTCGGGAGACAAAAATTCGCCATCCACGTAAACCGTATGTTCTTTAACCATTTGATGTAGTTGTGTGAGAGTGTAGCTCAAATAAATCTTATAACAACATCCTAGTATATTGAAGATACTGGTGTTGTTACAAAATAAGTAAATAAAAATAGTTTAGGGGGCTGGAGAAACAAAATAAAACAAATGAACATGAGAGAATGAATTAACTTTAAAAGTGTAACTCCTTTTGATTTGAGCCTAAAGGCTTCCTTTGAAAGGATTCTTCACAAAGGGAATCCTCTAGGATTAGGAGAGGGATTTGGATAGAGTAAATGGGCAGGGGTTTGCCGAGACAAAGGCTTGAGGAGTGTGTGAAATGAGGTAGAGGTGGGGGCCTTTTATAAGAGGAGAGGAGGGGCACTTTTGGAATGTAAAGAAATATTACTTTATTTGAAAATGTGTTTCGGTTTTAAAAGGTCCCAAATTGATATAAATCGTGTATATGGTAATAAGGGTTCTAAATACACTCATCCAATTTGTTTTGGACATGTGTAGTTCATAGATTTTACATTATCTTTCCATTTTATTTAAATAGTCAAATAATGATGTCATCGCTGCATCATTATTATTTCATAAATAATTTAATTTATTTAATGTATAAAAATTATAAAAAAAATACTATGATGTTGGAAATCTTTTTATCTTTCCAATGAGTATTTATAATCAAAAATATGATCTTTATAACCCCATGTAAAAATTGTTTTCGTAAAACATATTATGTTTGTGTCATTTTTACTTTTACATTAAATAAAAAGTTATTTATGTCATTTCCCAACCAAAGTGGATCTATGGGGTACCCAAGTTGACTCATGGCTTGTCTTGGTCGGCCATGACACAACCAATGAGGTTAGGACATGTGTCAAGCTCATCTCACTTTATTAAAGCATTATTTTTACCTTAAACTACACTAATTACCATTAATCGCGTTTAAAACTTAATAAGTTACTATTCACCAAAAAATTTATTTTAATCTCATTGAACCACATTTTACTTTTTAAGGAAAACCATGTATGTTGGATTTTTGAAATTCAAAACACAAAAGTGGCAAAGTTTCATTTAAACGAAATATCAGTTTCTTTAACTACCACATAGTGGTTTCACTATTCATCAAAAATTGAAGTTTTTCAGAAAATTACCAAATATTCACCCTAAGCTATATTTGATATTCTGAATTCAAAAATGAAGTCTATTTTACAAAATTAAAAACATATAAGTCACATTAATTAATTTAATATTTAATTCCCGCTGTCATGACAAATAGGGTGTTTTTATGAAACAATAAGTATCAAAAGATTGACACCAGTTTAAGTCCAATTTCAAAGTGAAATTGATTCCAATGACCACCATTGTATTAAATGGTAAAAATATATTCATATTAAACATTAAGACCAATTCAAAAGATAATTTAATCATATAAATAAATTAGATTAAAAAGCAGTTTTGATGTAAAATGCAGTATTTTCCACTATTCATAAAAAAATGAACATTGTCAGAAAAATACCAAAAATTCACACAAAGTAAATTTTGATGTCCCAATCATAAATAATAATTTTATTTTGACAAAAATAGCTTATAAAATTGTCAAAAGATAGATTTAAAAAGGGTTATCCATCATAAGGCAGTAAAATAATCTTTTAAGAATATTAGTGTATTCCATGCTTAAGATTGGATTTATTTTCATTTTAAGCCTCTAAAACACTATATTAATAATTAATAGACATAGATAAAAATATCTATTATTCATTAATTACTTGGGATGTTACATCCTTCCCCCTTTAGAAAATTGCGTCCCCGCAATTTATTTACTTATCGAATAAATGAGGGTACTTATCCCTCATTGCATTTTCAGATTCCCATGTTGCCTCTTCAATCATGTGGTTTTTCCACAAAACCTTTACCTGGTGAATCAACTTATTCCGTAACACTTGCTCCCTATGGTCAAGAATCTGGACCGGTTGTTCCTCATAAGATAGGTTCTCTTCCAGCTGAACTACCTCTGGACTCAAAACATGAGATGGATCTGGCATGTACTTTCTCAACATCGAAACGTGAAAAACATTGTGTACCTGAGATAAACTCGGAGGTAAAGCCACTCGGTATGCAACTGATCCAACTCTCTCCAGAATTTCGTATGGTCCAATAAACCTTGGACTCAACTTTCCTTTCTTACCAAATCTCATCAAACTTTTCCAAGGAGAAACCTTGAGAAAAACATGATCACCTACCTCAAAAGATATATCCTTCCTCCGGTTATCCGCATAACTCTTCTGCCTGCTCTGAGATGTTCTCATGTGTTTCTGAATCAGCTGAACTTTTTCTGCCATCTCTTCTACCAATTCTGGTCCCATCAACTTCCTTTCAACCACTTCATCCCAGAAAGCTAGAGTTCGACACCACTTCCCATATAATGCCTGAAATGGTGCCATCTGTATACTGGAATGAAAACTGTTATTATATGAAAATTCAACCAAAGAAAGATGTTGGTCCCAACTTCCATGATAATCCATAGAACAAGCTCGTAGCATATCCTCCAATGTCTGAACTGTTTGTTCTGTCTACCCATCTGATTGAGGATGAAAAGCTGTACTAAAATTTAATTCAGTACCCAACGACTTCTGAAGGCCTTTCCAAATGTTAGAAGTAAACCTGGGATCACGATCCGATACAATGGAGAGAGGAACACCATGTAACCTGAATATTTCATTAAGATAAAAACGGGAAAGTTGATCAAGAGAGAAATTATCTCGTATAGCAAGGAAATGGGCATATTTGGTCAAGCGATCAACAATAACCCAGATTGCATTATTACCTTGAGATATCTTCGGTAATCCCACAACAAAGTCCATGGATATATTCTCCCATTTCCACTCTGGCACTGGTAAAGGCTGAAGCATCCCTTTCGGTAACTACCACTCTGCTTTAACCTGTTGACATGTCAAACACTTCACAGTAAAATCAGCAATATCTCTTTTCATTCCATCCCACCAGTAATACTCCCGCAGATCTCTATACATCTTAGTACTGCCTGGATGAACTGAAAACAGAGAACTATGAGCTTCACATAACAACTCTCTCTTAAACTGTGAATCACAAGGCACACACAATCTCTTCCCAAATCTCAAAACGCAATCATTATCAATGTTGAATTCAGGCAACATACCTTTCTGAACTAGCTCTACCTTTTTCTGCAACTCACTGTCTTGCTTCTGTGCTTTCTTGATTCTATCTGATAGAGAAGATCTCACTGATACCTGAAACAAAACAGAAGGACTTCCTGCACCAACAACTTCTATGCCAATGTTCATCAAATCTTTAACCAAAGGATCATGTTCCGAACACAACATTGTTAATGAAGCATTACTTTTTTGACTCAAAGCATCAGCCACTTTATTTGCTTTTCCCGGATGGTAATGAATTGTACAATCATAATCCTTGATTAATTCTAGCCATCTCCTCTGTCTCATGTTTAACTCTTTCTAAGTGAATATATACTTTAAACTTTTGTGATTGGTATATATTTCACACTTTACTCCATACAAATGATGCCTCCAAATTTTTAAAGGAAAAACAATAGCAGCTAATTCCAAATCATGTGTAGGGTAATTTACCTCATGAGGTTTCAACTGTCATGAAGAATAAGCAATTACCTGATCATTCTGCATTAGGACGCAACCAAGTCCTTTCAATGAAGCATCACTGTATATAACAAACTCACCATTCCTGGAAGGTAGTGCCAAAACTGGAGCATTCACCAATCTTCTTTTCAATTCATTTGGTAATAGCCTGATACAACTTCATTTGACGGCCCGACATCTGCTGAAGTAGTTTCAAAGGATTTCACCACCCCTTTCTGCTTGTAGTCTAACTGCTTCCCATCACTCAAGCTCTTTGTCGGACACTCATTTGCATAGTGACCCATCTCTTTGCACTTAAAACATTTCACTAACTGTAAATCAAATTTGGTCTTACCTTCACCATGATCCTTTTCAGTGCAATCACGTGCCTTATGTCCCATCTTACCACATCGGTAGCACTTTCCAGAATTCAGAAGACATTCGCCAGCATGCCTCTTGCCTCATTTATCACAAACTGGAAACTTAGTTTTCTTACCATCAGACTTTTTTGAAGAATTCTTACCTTTCTCCTGCCACCTCGGTCTCTTCTTCTGTTGGTTGTTATAGAACACATAGTCATTGGAAAACTCCATTTCCACCTTCTCAGCACATTGAACAAGCTTTTCATAACTTTTAAACTCACTAGAAGCTAATGCCCTTCGATATTTTGGCTTTAATCCTGAGTAAAAAAGATTGATTTTAATATCAAGGTCTCAGATAAAATTTGGAGCATACCTTGCCAAACGAGTGAACCTTTCTTCATAGGTAGCCACTGAGTCTTCCTCTTTCCTCAATTCCAAGAATTGCTTTTCCATCCTAAGTCGAACAACCTTAGGAAAATACTTCTCAAGAAACATATCTTTGAATTCATCCCAGTCGAGATCATCAATCTCATCGGCGTCCCTGATATTTTTAACCATAGACCACCACTGATCTGCTTCACCCTCCAAACGATAAATAGCAAGACTATCCTTTTGATTTTCTAAACACCCCGTGACATCAAAAATCTTCTCCAGTTCTTTAATCCACACTTCAGCTAGCACAGGGTCAGATGATCCTCTGAATGATGGGGGATGTTGCCTCATGAAATGTTCCACCACTGATATGTTCCTCTGCAGTTGGTCTAGATGATCTCGTGCATGGATTCCACTGCCATTTATCGCTTGATTCAACTTTGCCATCACTGCAACAAACTGTTCAGTTCCAATTCCGACCATCTCGGGATGCTGATTCGGAAGGTTATTTCCTTCTGTATGCCTTCCTAGCACTGCTTCCCTGTTTCCTCTGCGAAAAACCAATATGAACAAACATGTCTTAGATGAAGCAACATGGTAATCTTCAAATGCTATATCATTTAAAAAAAATATTTTTGGATAATCATTTAATAGAATTCTAACTCCTAAAGTTATCTAAACCCCCCTCTGATACCAACTATAAGGCCCCAGCCTTAAACCTTACTTAATCTTGAGGATCTTTTCGGGTTTAGAGTTTTAGAGAATTAGATCATAAAACTTGCATTACATTCCACATATAAACAAAGTGGTTACATAAAGATAGTATTCTTCATTCCCATCAACGGAAACATATTGAAAATAAAACATGGATTCTTTCTTAACACTTCCTTGACAATATCATCTTATCATGTACCTTTCCCGTGACCTGTGAAAAACATTTCAAAAAAACTTGGGATGAGCATAAAAAGCTCAGTATGGGTTATATAAAAAAACAAGGGAAGGAAACATGATTTCATATATACATAAGGATGAAATCATACTTTACCCATAAAACATAGGCACTTTAACATACCTCATAAAATCATGAATAAATCATAGAAATCATAAGACATAAAGGTAACTTGAGGCATTCATAACATTATTACATAGGGAGTAACCCTCTTGGTTATGTTTGGAATACCCATCACAGTATATTCCCTAAATCTCTTCAGAGAAACCTTAAGGTTTCACTCCTTCGCATTACCCAATGCGTTGGAGAGCTATATCGGGCTCACCCGCCCTTAGTTTATCACGGAACCACCCGTCTTCATAATAATGCCCAAGAACCATAACATAATTCATATCACATAAAACATGCATAAAGGAAACATAAAATATCCACCTTTCAATCACAAGATATCAATACAACACATTGATATAAAAACATTATGAAAACCATTTTCAATACCAAAATAAAAGAAAAGTAAAACATGGTATTTATTTTTCTTTTAAAAAGAAGGTATGGCTTGTAGAGGAAGCCGAAACTCAAATAACGGTCATGATGGTGGAGAAGTCGTTGTCGCCGCATACGTACGACAAAAACATTGCCTTTTTTCGTTTAGTAAACGCTTCGTATAAAAAGGATTCCTTTTGAATAAACGTAAAAGTCAAAGGGGTTTATACACCGTATAAAAGAAAGTTGTGTATAAAATAAAATATGCCTCAACGAAAGGAGATTGAGACGAAGTCCCATACAAGGATAATTTTTTTAAATAAAATAGATCTATTATGTGTATTCACTATAATTACACATAAAGAAAGTACAAATACAAGATAGGACATAATAATATCATGACGTAATTTGAAAGTAGGAGATTAACCCAAAGAATGGAAATTGGGTTAAGAAGTTCCCATACCTCGTATCCGACTTGACTCGATCGTTCTTTAACCTCCTGAATAATAAACTTGAGTTAATTTATAATTGTTTATGAACCTTTTTCAAGTTCATTATTCCTTTTATACCATGTTATGAACATCATGTAATCATTTAAGTTGATAATGTTCATTTTGTCGGTATTTGGTTCTTAAGCCAAAAATAGACTTCTTACACTTACATGTTGTTAATTTGGTCAAAGGTTCTTTATATCCAGAATGATATTAATTATTTGGATAACATATATATCATATATATTTAGCATATACATGTATTTATAATATTACATCACATTTAGAGGTAAGAAATGAAATGCACCGTTTATGGAAATAGTAAGCCGTACGTACGCATGAACACTACTTCCATTTCTATTTCGTATTTTCTGGAATGGAATAATAATGATATAAGAGTATATTATAACTACAGTATAATAAAATATATAATATCATTAACTTTATCCTTTACACATCCCACATATGGTATTAACGAATCAAATCACTTTCAGGGGGCGGTAGTCCGCACTTCCTAAAATGAAGATATCGTGTTTACCCATAATGGAAACAATAATGGAATGCCATAAATGAAAAATACAGAAGCTTAAGGAAGAATAAAAATATTATATATCATATATAAAAATAGTTACATCATAATGGCCACCTTTTAAGGTGTTAAATGAATATTGAGCAATCATCGTTCCGGGAGACAGAATTTCGCCATCCACGGAAACCGTATGTTCTTTAACCATTTGATTTAGTTGTGTGAGAGTGTATCTCAAATAAATATTATAAAAACATCCTAGTATATTGAAGATACTGGTGTTGTTACAAAAGATGTAAATAAAAAGAGTTTAGGGGGTTGGAGAAGCAAAATAAAACAAATGAACATGAGAGAATGAATTACCTTTAAAAGTGTAACTCCTTTTGATTTGAGCCTAAAGGCTTCCTTTGAAAGGATTATGCCCAAAGGGAATCCTCTAGGATGAGGAGAGGGATGTGGAGAGAGTAAATGGTCAGGGGTTGGCCGAGCCAAAGGCTTTAGGAGTGTGTGAAATGAGGTAGAGGTGGGGGCCTTTCATAAGAGGAGAGGAGGGGCACTTTTGGAAAGTAAAGAAATATTACTTTATTTGAAAATGTGTTTCGGTTTTAAAAGGTCCCACATTGATATAATTTGTGGATAAGGTGATAAGGGTTCGAAATCCACTCATCCAATTGGTTTTGGACATGTGTAGTTCATAGATTTTGCATTATCTTTCCATTTTATTTAAATCGTCAAATAATGATGTCATCGCTGCATCATTATTATGTCATAAATAATTTAATTTATTTAATGTCTAAAAATTATAAAAAAAATACTATGATGTAGGAAATATTTTTATCTTTCCAATTACTATTTATAATAAAAAATCTGATCTTTATAACCCCATGTAAAAATTGTTTTCGTAAAACATATTATGTTTGTGTCATTTTTACTTTTACATTAAATAATAAGTTATTTATGTCATTTCCCAACCAAAGTGGATCCATGGGGTCCCCAAGTTGACTCATGGATTTTCTTGGTCTTCCATGACACAACAAATGAGGGTAGGACATGTGTCAAGCTCATCTCACTTTATTAAAGCATTATTTTTACCTTAAACTACACTAATTACCACTAATCACGATTAAAACTTAATAAGTTACTATTCACCAAAAAAATTATTTTAATCTCATTGAACCACATTTTACTTATTAATTACAACCATGTATGTCGGATTTTTGAAATTCAAAACACAAAAGTGGCAAAGTTTCATTTAAACGAAAAATCAGTTTCTTTAACTACCACTTAGTGGTTTCACTATTCATCAAAAATTGAAGTTTTTCAGAAAATTACCAAAAATTCACCCTAAGCTATATTTTATATTCTGAATTAAAAAATGAAGTCTATTTTACAAAATTCAAAACATATAAGTCACATTAATTAATTTAATAATTAATTTCTGCTGTCATGAAAAATAGCGTGTTTTTATGAAACAATAAGTATCAAAAGATTGACACCAGTTTAAGTCCAATTTCAAAGTGAAATTGATTCCAATGACTACCATTGGATTAAATGGTAAAAATATATTCATATTACACATTAAGACCAATTCAAAAGATAATATAATCATATAAATAAATTAGATTAAAAATCAGTTTTGATGTAAAATGCAGTATTTTCCACTATTCATTAAAAAATGAACATTGTCAGAAAAATACCAAAAATTCACACAAAGTAAATTTTGATGTCCCAATCATAAATAATAATTTTATTTTGACAAACATAGCTTATAAAATTGTCAAAAGATAGATTTAAAATGGTTTTTCCATCATAAGGCACTAAAACAATCTTTTAAGAATATTAGTGTATTCCATGCTTAAGATTGGATTTATTTTCATTTTAAGCCTCTAAAACACTATCTTAATCATTAATAGACATAGATAAAAATATCTATTATTCATTACTTACTTTGGATGTTACATCCTTCCCCCCTTTAGAAAATTGCGTCCTCACAATTTATTTACTTATCGAATAAATGGGGGTAATTATCCCTCATTGCATTTTCAGATTCCCATGTTGCCTCTTAAATCATGTGGTTTTTCCACAAAACCTTTACCTGGTGAATCACCTTATTCTGTAACACGTGCTCCCTGTGGTCAAGAATCTGGACCGGTTGTTCCTCATAAGATAGATTCTCTTCCAGCTGAACTACCTCTGGACTCAAAACATGAGATGGATCTGGCATGTACTTTCTCAACATCGAAACGTGAAAAACATTGTGTACCTGAGATAAACTCGGAGGTAAAACCACTCGGTATGCAACTGATCCAACTCTCTCCAGAATTTCGTATGGTCCAATAAACCTTGGACTCAGCTTTCCTTTCTTACCAAATCTCATCACACTTTTCCAAGGAGAAACCTTGATAAAAACATGATCACCTACCTCGAAAGATAGATCCTTCCTCTAGTTATCTGCATAACTCTTCTACCTGCTCTAAGCTGTTCTCATGTGTTTCTGAATCAACTAAAGTTTTTCTGCCATCTCTTCTACCAATTCTGGTCCCATCAACTTCCTTTCACCCACTTCATCCCAGAATGCTGGAGTTCGACACCGCTTCCCATATAATGCCTGAAATGCTGCCATCTGTATACTGGAATGAAAACTGTTATTATATGAAAATTCAACAAAAGAAAGATGTTGGTCCCAACTTCCCTGATAATCCATAGAACAAGCTCGTAGCATATCCTCCAATGTCTGAATTGTTCGTTCTGTCTGCCCATCTGATTGAGGATGAAAAGCTGTACTAAAATTTAATTCAGTACCCAATGACTTCTGAAGGCCTTTCCAAAAGTTAGAAGTAAACCTGGGATCACGATCCGATACAATAGAGAGAGGAACTCCATGTAACCTGAATATTTCTTTAAGATACAAACGGGAAAGTTTATCAAGAGAGAAAGTATCTCGTATAGCAAGGAAATGAGCAGATTTGGTCAAGCGATCAACAATAACCCAGATTGCATTATTACCTTGAGATGTCTTCGGAAATCCCACAACAAAGTCCATGGATATATTCTCCCATTTCCACTCTAGCACTGGTAAAGGCTGAAGCATCCCTTTCGGTAACTGCCACTCTTCTTTAACCTGTTGACATGTCAAACACTTCACAGTAAAATCCGAAATATCTCTTTTCATTCCATCCCACCAGTAATACTCCCGCAGATCTCTATACATCTTAGTACTGCCCGGATGAACTGAAAATGGAGAACTATGAGCTTCACATAACAACTCTCTCTTCAACTGTGAATCACAAGGCACACACAATCTCTTCCCAAATCTCAAAACGCAATCATTATCAATGTTGAATTCAGGCAACTTACCTTTCTGAACCAGCTCTACCTTTTTCTACAACTCAATGTCTTGCTTCTGTGCTTGCTTGATTCTATCTGATAGAGAAGATCACACTGATACCTGAAACAAAATAGAAGGACTTCCTGCACCAACAACTTCTATGCCAAAGTTCATCAAATCCTTAACCAAAGGATCACGTTCCAAATGCAACATTGTTAATGAAGCATTACTTTTTCGACTCAAAGCATCAGCCACTTTATTTGCTTTTCCCGGATGGTAATGAATTGTACAATCATAATCCTTGATTAATTCTATCCATATCCTATGTCTCATTTTTAACTCTTTCTGAGTGAATATATACTTTAAACTTTTCTGATCGGTATATATTTCAGACTTTACTCCATACAAATGATGCCTCCAAATTTTTAAAGCAAAAACAACAGCATCTAATTCCAAATCATGTGTAGGGTAATTTACCTCATGAGTTTTCAACTGTCATGAAGAATAAGAAATTAATTGATCATTCTGCATTAGGACGCAACCAATTCCTTTCAATGAAGCATCACTGTATATAACAAACTCACCATTCCTGGAATGTAGTACCAAAACTGGAGCATTCACCAATCTTCTTTTCAATTCCTTTGGTAATAGCCTGATACAACTTCATTTGACGGCCCGACATCTGCTGAAGTAGTTTCAAAGGATTTCACCACCCCTTTCTGCTTGTAATCTAACTGCTTCCCATCACTCAAGCTCTTTTTCGGACACTCATTTGCATAGTGACCCATATCATTACACATAAAACATTTCACTAACTGTAAATAAAATTTGGTCTTAGCTTCACCTTGATCCTTTTCAGTGCAATCACGTGCCTTATGTCCCGTCTTACCACATTGGTAGCACTTTTTAGAATTCAAAAGACATTCCCCATCATGCCTCTTGCCTCATTTATCACAAACTGGAAACTTAGTTTTCTTACCATCAGACTTTTTTGAAGAATTCTTACCTTTCTCCTCCCACCTCGGTCTCTTCTTCTGTTGGTTGTTATAGAACACTTAGTCATCAGAAAACTCCATTTCCACCTTCTCAGCACATCGAACAAGCTTTTCATAACTTTTAAACTCACGAGAAGCTAATGCCCTTCGATATTTTGGCTTTAATCCTGAGTAAAAACGATTTATTTTACTATCAAGGTCTCGGATAAAATTTGGAGCATACCTTGCCAAACGAGTGAACCTTTATTCATAGGTAGCCACTGAGTCTTCCTCTTGCCTCAATTCCAAGAATTGCTTTTACATCCTAAGTCGAACAGCCTTAGGAAAATACTTCTCAAGAAACATACCTTTGAATTCATCCCAGTCGATAGCATCAATCTCATCGGCGTCCCTGATATTTTTAACCATAGACCACCACTGATCTGCTTCACCCTCCAAACGATAAATAGCAAGACTAACCGTTTGATTGGATAAACACCCCATGACATCAAAAATCTTCTCCAGTGCTTTAATCCACCCTTCAGCTAGCACATGGTCAGATGATCCTCTGAATGATGGGGGATGTTTCCTCATGAAATGTTCCACCACTAACATGTTCCTCTACTGTTGGTCTGGCTGATCTCATTCATGGATACCACCGCCATTTATCGCTTGAGTCAACTGTTCCATCACTGCAACAAACTGTTCAGTTCCAATTCCAACCATCTCGGGATGCTGATTCGGAAGGTTATTTCCTTCTGTATGCCTTCCTAGCACTGCTTCCCTGTTTCCTCTGCGGAAAACCATTCTGAACAAACATGTCTTAGATGAAGGAACATGGTAATCTTCACATGCTATATCATTAAAAAAAAATATTTTTGGATTATAATTTAATATAATTCTAACTCCTAAAGTTATCTAAACACCCCTCTGATACCAACTATAAGGCCCCAGCCTTAAACCTTACATAATCTTGAGGATCTTTTCGGGTTTAGAGTTTTAGAGAATTAGATCATAAAACTTGCATTACATTCCACATATAAACAAAGTGGTTACATAAAGATAGTATTCTTCATTCCCATCAACGGAAACATATTGAAAATAAAACATGGATTCTTTCTTGACACTTTCTTGACACTATCATCTAATCATGTACCTTTCCCGTGACCTGTGAAAAACATTTCAAAAAAACTTGGGATGAGCATAAAAAGCTCAGTATGGGTTATATAAAAAAAACAAGGAAAGGAAACATGAGTTCATATATACATAAGGATGAAATCATACTTTACCCATAAAACATAGGCACTTTAACATACCTCATAAAATCATGAACAAATCATAGAAATCATAAGACATAAAGGTAAATTGAGGCATTAATAACATTATTACGTAGGGAGTAACCCTCTTGGTTATGTTTGGAATACTCATCACAGTATATTCCCTAAATCTCTTCGGAGAAACCTTAACGTTTCACTCCTTCGCGTTACCCAATGCATTAGAGAGCTATATTGGGCTCACCCGCCCTTAGTTTATCACGGAACCACCTGTCTTCATAATAATGCCCAAGAACCATAACATAATTCATATCACATAAAACATGCATAAAGGAAACATAACATATCCACCTTTCAATCACAAGATATCAATACAACACATTGATATAAAAACATTATGAAAACCATTTCAATACCAAAATAAAATAAAAGTAAAACATGGTATTTATTTTTCTTTTAAAAAGAAGGTATGGATTGTAGAGGAAGTCGAAACTCAAATAACGGTCACGACGGCGGAGAAGTCGTTGTCGCCACATACGTACGACAAAAACATTCCCTTTTGTCATTTAGTAAATGATTCATATAAAAAAGATTCCTTTTGAATAAACATAAAAGTCAAAGGGGTTTATACACCGTATAAAAGAAAGTTGTGTATAAAATAAAATATGCCTCAAGAAAGGAGATTGAGACGAAGTCCCATAAAAGGATAATTTTTTTAAATAAAATAGATATATTATGTGTATTCACTATAATTACACATAAATAAAGTACAAATACAAGATAGGACATAATAATATCATGACGTAATTTTAAAGTAGGAGATTAACCCAATGAATGGAAATTGGGTTAAGAAGTTCCCATACCTCGTATCCGACTTGACTCGATCATTCTTTAATCTCCTGAATAATAAACTTGAGTTAAATTCTAATTGTTTATGAACCATTTTCAAGTTCATTATTCCTTTTATACCATGTTATTAACATCATGTAATCATTTAAGTTGATAATGCTCATTTTTTCGGTATTTGGTTCTTAAGCCAAAAATAGACTTCTTACACTTACATGTTGTTAATTTGGTCAAAGTTTCATTATATCCAGAATGATATTAATGATTTGGATAACATATATATCATATATATTCATCATATACATGTATTTATAATATTACATCACATTTAGAGGTAAGAAATGAAATGCACCGTTCATGGAGACGGTAAGCCGTACGCACGCATGAACGCTACTTCCATTTCTATTTCGTATTTTTTGGAATGGAATCATAATTATATAAGAGTATATTATAACTCCAGTATAATAAAATATATAATATCATTAACTTTATCCTTTACACATCCCACATATGGTATTAACGAATCAAATCACTTTCAGGGGGCGGTAGTCCGCACTTCCTAAAATGAAGATATCGTGTTTACCCATAATGGAAACAATAATGGTATGCCATAAATGAAAAATACATAAGCTTAAGGAAGAATAAACATATTATATATCATATATAAAAATAGTGACATCATAATGGCCACCTTTGAAGGTGTTAAATGAATATTGAACAATCATCGTTTCGGGAGACAGAATTTCGCCATCCATGGAAACCGTATGTTCTTTAACCATTTGATGTAGTTGTGTGAGAGTGTATCTAAAATAAATCTTTTAACAACATCCTAGTATATTTCAGATACTTGTGTTGTTACAAAAGAAGTAAATAAAAAGAGTTTAGGGGGTTGGATAAGCAAAATAAATCAAATGAACATGAGAGAATGAATTACCTTTAAAAGTGTAACTCCTTTTGATTTGAGCCTAAAGGCTTCCTTTGAAAGGATTCTGCCCAAAGGGAATCCTCTAGGATGAGGAGAGGGATGTGGAGAGAGTAAATGGGCAGGGTTTGGCCGAGCCAAAGGCTTGAGGAGTGTGTTAAATGAGGTAGAGGTGGGGGCCTTTTATAAGAGGAGAGGAGGGGCACTTTTGGAAAGTAAAGAAATATTACTTTATTTGAAAATGTGTTTCGGTTTTAAAAGGTCCCACATTGATATAATTCGTGGATAAGGTGATAATGGTTCGAATTACACTCATCCAATTGGTTTTGGACAAGTGTAGTTCATAGAGTTTACATTATCTTTCCATTTTATTTAAATCGTCAAATAATGATGTCATCACTGCATCATTATTATGTCACAAATAATTTCATTTATTTAATGTCTAAAAATTATAAAAAATATACTATGATGTAGAAAATCATTTTATCTTTCCAATGACTATTTATAATCAAAAATATGATCTTTATAACCCCATGTAAAAATTGTTTTCGTAAAACATATTATGTTTGTGTCATTTTTACTTTTACATTAAATAAAAAGTTATTTATGTCATTTCCCAACCAAAGTGGATCCATGGGGTCCCCAAGTTGACTCATGGCTTTTCATGGTCGGCCATGACACAAAAAATGAGGGTAGGACATGTGTCAAACTCATCTCACTTTATTAAAGCATTATTTTTACCTTAAACTACACTAATTACCACTAATCGCGATTAAAACTTAATAAGTTACTATTCACCAAAAAAATTATTTTAATCTCATTGAACCACATTTTAATTCTTAATGACAACCATGTATGTCATATTTTTGAAATTCAAAACACAAAAGTGGCAAAGTTTCATTTAAACAAAAAATCAGTTTCTTTTACTACCACTTAGTGGTTTCACTATTCATCAAAAATTGATGTTTTTTAGAAAATTACCAAAAATTCACCCTAAGCTATATTTGATATTCTGAATTCAAAAATGAAGTATATTTTACAAAATTCAAAACATATAAGTCACATTAATTAATTTAATAATTAATTCCCGCTGTCATGACAAATAGCGTGTTTTTATGAAACAATAAGTATCAAAAGATTGACACCAGTTTAAGTCCAATTTCAAAGTGAAATTGATTTCAATGACCACCATTGGATTAAATGGTAAAAATATATTCATATTACACATTAAGACCAATTCAAAAGATAATATAATCATATAAATAAATTAGATTAAAAATCAGTTTTGATGTAAAATGCAGTATTTTCCACTATTCATTAAAAAATGAACATTGTCAGAAAAATACCAAAAATTCACACAAAGTAAATTTTGATGTCCCAATCATAAATAATAATTTTATTTTGACAAACATAGCTTATAAAATTGTCAAAAGATAGATTTAAAAAGGGTTTTCCATCATAAGGCAGTAAAACAATCTTTTAAGAATATTACTGTATTCCATGCTTAAGATTGGATTTATTTTCATTTTAAGCCTCTAAAACACTATCTTAATCATTAATAGACATAGATAAAAATATCTATTATTCATTACTTACTTGGGATGTTACACTATGTAACATCCTAGGTAAATAAAGAATAAAAAATTTTCATATTTATTAATATTTACGAATTAAATATTAATTTTACTTTAAAGGGGTTGCTATGTTTGATAGCGTACCCGATACGCAACAATGAGTTTCTTTAAAATTTTACGTTTCACACTAGTAATAAAATAATATTATTTTATATGGTAGTTAACACGTAGCCGTTGTATTGGCAGGAATGAATAGAAATAACTAATATATTAATATATATGTTTGTTAAATGTTTTTACATTTAACCAATAAAATATTAAGTCTTAAAATACAAAAGGAATTCAATTTTAGGCATATATACTCTAATATACTCTAAGAGGTTGAACTATCGCCTTTTGATGGAGAACCCACATTAAATATAGTTTTGGTCACTCTAATACATTATATTGGACCATATAAAACTCTTATTTAGAGTCGGGACATCAAAATTTACTTTTTGTAAATTTTTGTATTTTTCCGATAAAGTTTAATTTTTAATGAATAGTGAAAAATGTTGTATTTTAATTCAAAAACTTTTTTTAATCTAATTTGTTTATATGATTAGATTATATTTTGAATTGTATTAAAGTTAAATTAGAATATATTTTTACCATTAAATTCAATAGTGGTCATTGTAATTAATTTCACTTTGAAATTGGACTTAAACTACTGTCAATCTTTTGATACATTTTGTTTCATAAAAACACGCAATTTGTTTTGACAGCGGGAATTAACTATTAAATTAATTAATGAAACTTATATGTTTTTAATTTTGTAAAATAGACATCATTTATGAATTCAGAATATCAAATATAGCTTAGGGTGAAGTTTTGGTATTTTTTTGAAAAACATCAATTTTTGGTGAATAGTGAAACCACTAAGTGGTACTTAAAAAAACCGATTTTTCATTTAAATAAAATTTTACCACCTCTGTGTTTTGAATTTAAAAAATCCGACCTACATTGTTTTCATTAAGAAGTAAAATGTTGTTCAATGGGATTAAAATAATTTTTGGGTGAATAGTATCTTTTAAGTTTTTAATCACGATTAGAGGTAATTAGTGTAGTTTAAGGTAAAAATAATGTATTAATAATTTGAAATGACCTAGACACATGTCCTACCCTTATTGGATGTTTCATGGACGACAAACATAACCCATGGGTATATTTTTGGGACCCCATGGAGCCACTTGGGTAAGATAATGACATTAATGCCTTTTATTTAAAGTAAAAGTAAAAATATCACAAACATGAGATGTTTTACTAAAACAATTTTTAAATGGGGTTATACAGGTCATATATTTGACTATAAATATTAATTAGAAATATATAAATATTTCCAACATCATGATATTTTTTTATAATTTTTAGACATTAAATAAATTAAATTATTTATGACACCATGATGATTCAGCGATTACCTCATTATTTAACAATTTAAATAAAATGGAAAATAATGTAAAATATAATACCTACACTTGTGAAAAACCTATTTGATGGGTGTATTTAGATCTATTATCACCTTATTCTTGAAATATATAATTTTGGGACCTTTAAAATCCGTAAAGAATTTTATAATAAAGTAAACTTTTATAACTTTCCAAGAGTGCCCCTCCTCTCCTCTTATAAAAGGCCCCCACCTATACCTCCTTACCCACACCTCTCAAGCTTTTGGTTCATCCAAGATCTGCTCATTTTTTCTCTCCTCATCTCTCTCTTACTCCTAGAAGCCTCACTTTTAGCAGAAGTCTTTCCAAGGAAGCCTTTGAGCTCAAATCAAAGAGAGTTACCCGATTTTAATGTAATGTCTTCTCTTGTGTTATTTTGTTTTATTTTGTTTCTCCAACCCCCTAAGGTCCTTTTATTCATTTATTTTGTAAAAAATACAGTATATTAAATATACTAGGTGTTTATATAAGAAATATTTGAGTTACACCCACACACACCTTTGTCTAACTGTTAAAGAACATACTGTTTTTCTGGTTGGCAATTTTCTGCCTCACGAAACGATGATTGTTCAATCTTCTTTTAACACCTTTCATAGTGGCCATTAATATGTAACTATATTTATATATGATATATATTATGTTTTTGTTTTCCTTATGCTTCTGTATTTTTCATTTTTGGCATACCTTTATGGTTTCCATTGTTGGTAAACACGATAATTTCATTTTAGGAAGTGCAGACTACCGCCCCCTCAAAGTGATTTGATTTGTTAATGCCATATGTGAGATGTATAAAGGAAGGAGTTAATGTTATTATATATGATGTTATAATGGAATTATAATATAGACTTATATAATTATTATTTCACTCCATTAAATACGAAATAGAAATGAAAGTAGCGTTCATGCGTACGTACGGCTTACCGTCTCCATGACCGGTGCATTTCGTTTTTTACCTCTAAATGTTATGTACTACTATAAATACATGTATATGCTGTATATATATGATATATATGATATCCAAATCATGAATATCATTCTGGATATAATTAACCCTTTATCACAAAAACAACATGTAATTGTATGTAGTCCATTTTTGACTTAAGTACCAAATATCAACAAAACGATACTTATTAAATTAAATGATTAAATAACGTTTTAACAGGGAAATATGTTTTATAAAAGGAATAATAAACATGAAAAAGGTTCTTAAGCTAGTAGAAATTAACACTAGTTTATTATTCAGGAGATTAAAGAGCAATCGAGTCACGTCGGATACGAGGTAAGGGACTTCATCTCAATCTCCATTCATTGAGGCATATTTTATTCTAATACAAGGATTTATTTTATATGGTGTATAAACCCATTTGAATTTTAATTTTATATAAAAGGAATATTTTTCTTCGAAGCATTTTACAAAATGAAAAAATGGAATGTTTCTTTTAACGTACGCGGTGACAAGGACCTTTTCCGCCGCCACGAGTATTATTTGGTCTTTGGCTTCTCAACAAGCCGTAATGTTTTTAAAATGAAATAAATACCATATACCATATTATGTATTGTGATATTTAAAATGGTTTTTATAATGGATTTGTTATGTCAATATATTTAAGTGATATATTTTGATCAAAGTGTGGAAATTTTTTCTTTCCATTATATTTGTTTTAAGTTTTATGATTTTATAATGGTACTTGGACATTTAATGTGTGGTTACATGATAAACCATATGAAGTGTGGTGCCGTGAATACCAGGACAGGTGGTTATGTTATAACCTCCAATGAATTGGGTATGGAAGTCGGCTGTATGGCTATTCCATTAAGTGATATGTGTGGAAGTCGACCGTATGGTTATTCCATTTAAGAATGTTAATGTCCCAAGTTACCTTTATATGTTATGCGATCTTTATATGGGTTTTATGGTAACCTTTTGGTAACAAAATGGTAAGTAATGATCTTTTATTCAGTGAAGTGTTTTTACTACTTCATAAATGTGAAAAGTATTACTTTTATAAAGTATACACGATTTACTTGTTGTTTTGAAAGACTAACAACTTTCATTCATTGTGTATCCCTTACGGAGTTTTTTATGCTCACCCGAAGTTTTTTTGAAATTTTTTTCACAGGAAATAATATGGAATAGGGTCAAGGATGGGATTAAGGGAAAGTCATGCTATCTAAAACATAGAACTCGACATGTTTCTTTTTAAGAGTTTTTATTTTATGGAAACTTAGTAGAAGTGTCTAATTTGAAATCTTTTGAGATGTAATAGTTATGTATTAATTCTATAAAACTCTAAACCTAAAAATATCCTCAATGTGAATTATTCATTTAAGTCAATATTAACCAAGGTTTAAGGATGAGGCCTTACAGTTGGTATCAGAGGTCAGTTTAGACAACTTTAGGAGTTCGAAAATTGTTAAATATGGTATGATTGAAATGATATAGCATTTAATGATTACCATGTTGCTACGAATAAGATATTTCAGTGTTCAGAATGGTTTTCTGTAGAGGAAACAAAGAAGCTATGTTGGGACGACATCAGGAGGAAGACAACCCTAAAATCAGCAAACTGAGATGGTCGGAATTGGAACTGAACAGTTTGTTGCAGTGATGGCAGAATTGACTGAGGCTATAAATGGTGGTGGTATCCATGCATGAGATCATCCAAATCAACCAAAGATGAACATTTTAGAGGTGGAAAATTTCATGAGGCAACATCCCCCATCATTCAGAGGATCATCTGACCCTATGTTAGCTGAAGGGTGGATTAAAGCACTGGAGAAGATTTTTGATGTCATGGGGTGTTCAAAATATCAAAAGGTTAGTCTTGTTGTTTACCGTTTTGAAGGTGAAGCTGATCAATGGTGGTTGATGGTGAAAAATATCAGGGATAGTGATGAGATTGATGATCTTCACTGGGACGAATTCAAAGGTATGTTTCTTGAGAAATATTTTCCTAAGGTGGTTCGTCTTAGGATGGAAAATTTTTTCTAGAATTGAGGCAGGAGGATGACTCAGTGGATGTTTATGATGACAAGTTCACTCGAATGGAAAGTTATGCTCCAAACATCATACAAGATCTAGATAGTAAAATAAAACGTTTTTACTCAGGGTTAAAGCCAAGGTATCGAAGGGATTTATCTTATCATGAGAACAAAAGTTATGAAAAACTTGTTCGATGTGCGGAGAAGGTGGGAATGGTGTTTTCCGATGATCAGGTGTTCTTTGACAAACAACAGAATAAGAGGTCCAGTTGGCAGGCAAAGGGGAAGAATTCATCAATGAAGAAAGGAGGTAAGAAGACCAAATATCCATCTCATGAGAAGTGTGGTAAAATGTATCCTAGAGAATGTTTATCCATGTATGGAAAGTGCTTTCGGTGTAGTAAGTCTGGTCATATTGCTCGTAACTATAAGGAAGATGATCAAGCAGGCAATGAAAAGTCAGCGGTAAGATGTTTTAAGTGTAATAAAATGGGTCATTATGAGAATGAGTGTCTAATGAAGAACTAAAATGGGGGAAAGCAGTCAGACTACAAGCAGAAAGGGGTGGTGAAATCCTTTGCAACTACATTAGCAGATGTTGGGCCATTGAATGAAGTAGTATCAGGTACACTGTTTGTTTGTTCAGATTATGCCAATGTGTTATTTGATTCAGGGTCTACACATTCTTTCATTTCTGAGTATTTTTCTAGTAAATTGGAAATTCCATCTCATGATATAAATCCTGAACTTATGGTAAAAACACCCGGAGTAAACATTGAGACAAAAAGAAATTATAAGAACCATCCCATCCTTTGGTGCAGAAAGAACCTACCAGCAAACCTTATTGTTTTTCCTCTAGTAGAGTTTGATGTTATTTTGGGCATGGATTGGCTTTCTGTTTATCATGTTAAGATTTACTACAGAGCTAAAATGGTTTCTTTTCAGCAATATTTTCAGTTTTTGTACAAGAATGAACCCTTGATTTTGATAACATATCAGGAAGTTGAGAAACTAGTAAAAGATGGAAATGAATGTTACCTTGCACATATTGTTAGAAATAAAGGAACTATTCAGATTACTGATGTGCCAGTGGTAAATGATTATCTTGATGTTTTTCCTGATGAGTTGCCTGGTATTATCCATGATCGGGAAGTTGAATTTACTGTTGACTTAGTTCCTGATTCTAAGCCAATTTCAAAACCCCCTTATCAAATGGCTCAAGTTGATCTTTTAGAGTTAATGAAGCAATTGCAGGAGTTATTAAATAAAGGTATAATTTAACCTAGGACATCACCATGGGGTGCCCCTGTCTTTTTTGTTAAAAAGAAAGATGGTTCAATGAGAATTTTCATTGATTATATATCCTTGAATAATATTACTGTTAAGAACATGTATCCTTTGCCTCATATCGATGATTCTTTTGATCAGCTCCAGGGAGCTCATTATTTTTCGAAATTGACTTGATGATGGGGTACCATCAGTTTAAAGTAAAAGAAGAAGACGTTCCGAAGACTAAGTTCGGTACTAGATATGGGAATTATGAATTTGTAGTTATGCCTTTTGGGTTAACCAATGCACGTACTGTATTCATGGACCTTATGAATAGATTTTTCCATGAGTTTTTGGATAAGTTTGTGGTTGTTTTCATCGATGATATTTTGGTGTTTTATAAAAGTAAAGAGGTGCATGATAGTCATTTAAGGGCTATCTTGCAAACCTTAAAATAAAATAAACTGTATGGAAAATTTAGCAAATGTGAGTTTTGGTTACAAAAAATTTCTTTCCTTGGTCACATTGTTTCAAAAGATGGCATAACTGTTCATCCTGCTAAAACCAAAGTTGTTGAAGAATGTCCAAGACCCCCAAATGTAACCGAGATCCATAGTTTCCTTGGTTTGTAAGGTTAATACCAAAGGATTGTTGAAATTGTTTCATGGTTATCTAGTCCAATGACTAAGCTAACTCGGAAGGGTGTTAAGTTTATCTGGACAATAGAATGTTATGAATGTTTTTAGGAGTTGAAAAGAAGATTGGTGAATGCTCCAGTTTTGACACTTCCTTCCAGGAATGGTGAGTTTGTTATCTACAGTTATGCTTCATTGAAAGGAATTGGTTGTGTCCTTATGAAAAATGATCAGGTAATTGCTTATGATTCACGTTAGTTGAAAATTAATGAGGTAAATTACCCTACACATGATTTGGAATTAGCTGCTGTTGTTTTCGATTTAAAAATTTAGAGGCATCATTTGTATGGAATAAAGTGTGAAATATATACTGATCACAAAAGTTTAAAGTATATATTCACTCACAAAGAGTTGAACATGAGACAGAGGAGATGTCTATAATTAAACAAGTATTATGAATGTACAATTCATTACCATCCGGGAAAAGCATTCAAAGTGGCTGATTCTTTAAGTCGAAAAAGTAATGCTTCATTAACGATGTTGTGTTTGGAACATGATCCTTTGGTTAAGGATTTGATGAACTTTGGTATAAAAGTTGTTGGTGCAGGATATCCTTCTGTTTTGTTTCAGGTATCAGTGAAATCTTCTCTATCAGATAGAATTAAGAAAGCACAGATGCACGACCGTGAGTTGCAGAAAAAGGTAAAGATGGTTCAAAAGGGTAAGTTTCCTGAATTCAACATTGATAATGATTGTTTTTGAGGTTTGGGAAGAGATTATGTGTGCCTAGTGATTCACACTTGAAGAACGAGTTGTTTATGTGAGGCTCATAGTTCCCCGTTTTCAGTTCATCCAGGCAGTACAAAGATGTACATAGATCTGTGGGAGTATTACTGGTGGGATGGAATGAAAAGAGATACTTCTGATTTTACTGTAAAGTATTTGACTTGTCAGCAGGTTAAAGCAGAGTGGCAGTTACCAAAAGGGATGCTTCAGCCTTTACCAGTGCCAGAGTGGAAATGAGAAAATATATCCACGGACTTTGTTGTGGGATTACCGAGGACATCTCGAGGTAATAATGCAATCTGGGTTATTGTTGATCGATGGACTAAATCTGCTCATTTCCTTCCTAGTAGAGATACTTTCTCTCAAGATCAACTTTCTCATTTGTATCTTAAAAAGATAGTGAGGTTTCATGGAGTTCCCATATCCATTGTATCTGATCGTGATCCTAGGTTTACTTTTAACTTTTGGAAGGGCCTTCAGAAGTCTTTGGGTACTGAATTAAATTTCTGTATAGCTTTTCATCCTCAATCAGATGGGAAGTCAGAATAAAAAATTCAGACATTGGAGGATATGCTACGTGCTTGTTCTATGGATTATCAGGGAAGTTGGGACCAACATATTTCTTTGGTTGAATTTTCATATAATAACAATTTTCATTCCAGTATACATATGGATCCGTTTGAAGCATTATATGGTAAGAGGTGTTGAACTAAAACTTTTTGGGATGATGTGGGTGAAGGGAAGTTGATGGGACCAGAATTGGTAGAAGAGATGGCAGAAAAATTTCAGTTGATTCCGAAACACATGAGAACAGCTCAGAGCATGCAGAAAAGTTATCCAGACAATAGGAGGAAGGATCTACCTTTCAAGGTAGGTGATCATGTTTTTCTCAAAGTTTTACCATGGAAATGTGTGATGCGATTTGGTAAGAAATGAATGCTGAGTCCAAGGTTCATTGGACCATATGAAATTCTAGAGAGAGTTGTATCAGTTGCTTATTGAGTGGCTTTACCTCCGAGTTTATCTCAGGTACACAATGTTTGTCATGTTTCAATGTTGAGAAAGTATATGCTAGATCCATCTCTTCTTTTGAGCCCAGAGGTAGTTCAGTTGGAAGAAAATACCTCTTATGAAGAAAAACCAGTCCATATTCTTGTCCGAAGAGAGAAAGTGTTGCGAAATAAGGTAATTCACTAGGTAAAGGTTTTGTGGAATAACCATATGGTTGAAGAGGCATCGTGGGAATCCGAAAATGCTATGAGGAAAAAAATACTCCCACTTATTTTGATAAGTGAATAAAATTGTCAGTACACAATTCCCAAAACGGGGGAAGGATGTAGCATCCCAGGTAAATAAAGAATAAAGCATTTTTATATTTATTAATAGTTACGAATTAAATATTAATTTTACTTTAAAGGGGTTGATATGTTTGATAGCGTACCCGATACGCAACAAAGAGTTTCTTTGAAATCTTACGTTGAACACTAGTAATAAAATAATATTATTTTAAATGGTAGTTAACACGTTGCCGTTTTTTTAGTGGGAATGAATATAAATAACTGAAATATCATTATATATGTTTGTTAAATGTTTTTAGATTTATCCAATAAAATATTAAGGCTTAAAATACGAAAAGAATTCAATTTTAGGTATATATACTCTAATATTCTCTAAAAGGTCGAACTATCTCCTTTTGATGGAGAACCCTCTTTAAATATAGTTTTGGTCACTCTTAACTATTCTATTGGACAAAATAAAACTCTTCTTTAGATTCAGGACATCAACATTTACTTTGTGTAAAGTTTTGGTATTTTTCCGATAAAGATCAATTTTTAATGAATAGGGAAAAATGCTGTATTTTAATTCATAACCTATTTTTAATATAATTTGATTATATGATTATATTATCTTTTGAATTGGTTTAAAGTGAAATTATAATATATTTTTACCATTTAATCCAATAGTGGTCATTGGAATTAATTTCACTTTGAAATTGGACTTAAACTACTGTCAATCTTTTGATACGTTTTGTTTCCAAAAAACATGCTATTTGTTTTGACAATGGAAATTAATTATTAAATTAATTAATGAAACATAAATGTTTTTAATTTTGAAACATAGACATTATTTTTTAATTCGAAATATAAAATATTGCTTAAGGTGATGTTTTGGTATTTTTCTGAAAAACATCAATTTTTGATGAATAGTGAAACAACTAAGTCGTACTTAAAAAAACTGATTTTTTTAAATGATCCTTTTCCACCTCTTTGTTTTAAATTTAAAAAATACAACATTCATTAGGAAGTAAAATGTGGTTCAATGGGATTAAAATAATTTTGTGGTGAATAGTACCTTTTATGTTTTTAATAGCGGTTAGAGGTAATTAGTGTAGTTTAAGATAAAAATAATGTTTTAATAATATGAAATGACCTAGAAAAATGTCCTACTCTTATTGGATGTGTCATGGCCGACCACTAAAACCCATGGGTATATTTTTGGGACCTCATGGAGCCACATGGGTAAGATAATGACATTAATGACTTTTATTTAAATTAAAATTAAAAATGTCACAAACATGAGATGTTTTACTAAAAACATTTTTAAATGTGGTTATACAAGTCATATTTGTTACTGTAAACTTTCATTAGAAAGATAAAAATATTTCCTACATCATGATATTTTTTTTATAATTTTTAGACATTAAATAAATTAATTTATTTATGACACCATGATGATGCAGTGATTACCTCATTATTTAACGATTTAAATAAAATGAAAAGATAATGTAAAATCTAAGAGCTAAACTTGTCAAAAACCTTTTGGATGGGTGGATTTCGAACTATTATCACCTTATCCTTGAAATATAAAATTTTGGGACCTTTAAAATCTGAAAAGCATTTTATAATAAAGTAACCTTTTTTAACTTTCCAAGAGTGCCCCTCCTCTCCTCTTATAAAAGGCCCCCACCTCTACCTCATTACTCACACATATCAAGCCTTTGGTTCAGATAATCTCTACTAATTTTGTATCTAAACATCACTCTATTACTCATAGAAGCCTCACTTTGGGCATAAGTCTTCCCAAGAAATCCTTTGAGCTCAAATCAAAGAGAGTTACCCGATTTTAAGGTAATGTCTTCACTTGTGTTCTTTTGTTTTATTTTGCTTCTCCAACACCCTAAACTCGTTTTATTCATTTATTTTGTTAACACTCCAGTATATTCAATATACTAGGATGTTTTTATAAGATTTATTCAAGCTACACCCACACGCACCTTTGTCTAATGGTTAAAGAACATACTGTTTCTTTGGTTGGTGATTTTCTGCCTCACGAAATGATGATTGTTCAATCTTCGTTTAACACCTTTCATGGTGGCCATTAAGATGTCACTATATTTATATATGATATATATTATTTTTTTTGTTCTCCTTATGCGTATATATTTTTCATTTGTGGCATACCTTTATGGTTTCCATTGTGGGTCATCACGATAATTTCATTTTAGAAAGTGCGGACTACCGCCCCCTCAAAGTGATTTGATTCGTTAATGCCATACGTGGGACGTATAAAGGATGGATTTAATGTTATTATATATAATGTTATACAATAATTATAATATACCCTTATATCATTATGATTTCACTACATTAAATAAGAAATTGAAATGAAAGTAGCGTTCATGCGTACGTATGGCTTACCGTCTCCATGAACGGTGCATTTCGTTTCTTACCTATAAATGTTATTTACTACTATAAATACATGTATATTCTGGATATATATGATATATATGATATCCAAATCATGAATATAATTATGGATATAATGAACCTTTGACCACATAAACAACATGTAATTGTAACAAGTCCATTTTTGACTTAAGTACCAAATATCGACAAAACGAACTTTATTAAATTTAATGATTACATAATGCTTATAACAGGGAAATAAGTTATATAAAATGAATAATAAACATGAAAAATGTTCTTAAGAAAGTATAAATTAACACTAGTTTATTATTCAGGAGATTAAAGAGCAATCGAGTCACGTCGGATCCGAGGTAAGGGACTTCGTCTCAATCTCCTTTCATTGAGGCATATTTTGTTCTAATACAAGGCTTTCTATTATAAGGTGTATAAACCCCTTTTACTTTTAATTTTATAAAAAAGGAATATTTTTCTATGAAGCATTTCACAAAATGACAAAATGGAATGTTTTTTTTAACGTATGAGGTGACAACGACCTTTTCCGCCACCGCGAGTATTATTTGGTCTTTGGCTTCCTCAAAAAGCCATAATATTTTTAAAATGAAATAAATACCATTTACTATATTATGTATTTTGGTATCGAAAATGGATTTTATAATGGATTTGTTATGTTAATATATTTAACTGATATATTGTGATCAAAGTGTGGAAATGTTTTCTTTCCAGTATATTTGTTTTAAGTCTTATGATTTTATAATGATACTTGGACATTTGACGGGTGGTTACGTGATAAAACATATGATGGGTGGTGCTGTGAATACCAGGACCGGTGGTTATGTTATAACCTCCAATACATTGGGTATGGAAGTCGGCCGTATGGCTATTCCATTAAGTGATATGTTTGGAAGTTGACAGTATGGTTATTCCATTTAAGTATGTTTATGTCCCAAGATACCTTTATATGTTATCTGATCTTTATATGGGTTTTATGGTAACCTTTTGATTACAAAAGGGTAAGTAATGATCTTTAATTCAGTGAAGAGTTTTTACTACCTCATAAAGGTGAAAATTATTACTTTGATAAAGTATTCATGGTTTACATGTTGTTTTGAAAAAATAACAGCTTTCATTCATTTGTATCCATTAATGAGCTTTTTATGCTCACACCAAGTTTTTTTGAATTTTTTTTCACAGGACTTAATGTGGAATAGGGTCAAGGATGGGATCAAGGGAATGTCATGCTATCCAAAACATGGAACTAGACATGTTTCTTTGTAAGAGTTTTTGTTTTATGGAAACTTAGTAGAAGTTTCTACTTTGTAATATTTTGAGATGTAATAGTTATGTCCTAATTCTCTAAAACTCTAAACCTGAAAAGATCCTCAATGTGAATTATTCATTTATCTCAATATTAAGTATGGTTTAAGGATGGGGCCTTATAGTTGGTATCAGAGGTCGGTTTAGAGAACTTTAGGAGTTAGAAAATTGTTAAATATGGTATGATTGAAATGATATAGTATTT
Organism: Viscum album; assembly: GCA_963277665.1. Taxonomy (NCBI): domain Eukaryota; kingdom Viridiplantae; phylum Streptophyta; class Magnoliopsida; order Santalales; family Viscaceae; genus Viscum; species Viscum album. The sequence goes on along the minus strand of OY728161.1, from coordinate 456,949,243 downwards.
AAAGATTACCATGTTGATTCGCCTAAGATATTTTTGTGTTCAGAATGGTTTTCCGTAGAGGAAACAAAGCAGCTATGTTGGGACAACATCAGAAGGAAGATAAACTTCCAAATCAGCAACCTGAGATGGTCGGAATTGGAACTGAACTGTTTGTTGCAATGATGTCACAGTTGACTCAAGCTATAAAATGTGGTGGTATCCATGCACGACATCAGCCAGATCAACCACAGAGGAACATGTCAGTGGTGGAACATTTCATGGGGCAACATCCCCTATCAGTCAGAGGATCATCTGAACCTGTGCTAGCTGAAGGGTGGATTAACGCGCTGGAGAAGATTTTTGATGTCATGCGGTGTTTAGAACATCAAAAGGTTTGTCTTGTAGTTTACCATTTTAATGGTGAAGCTGATCAGTGGTGGTCGATGGTGAAAAATATCCAGGATAGTGATGAGATTGATGATCTTCACTAGGACAAATTCAAAGGTATGTTTCTTGAGAAATATTTTACTAAGGTGGGTCTTCTTAAGATGGGAAAAAATTTCTAGAATTGAGGCAGAAGGATGACTCAGTGGTTGTTTATGAAGAAAAGTTCACTCCACTGGCAAGGTATGCTCCAAACTTCATACGAGATCTTTATAGTAAAATCAAACGTTTTTACTCAGGGTTAATGCCAATGTATCGAAGGGATTTATCATCTCGTGAGTTTAAAAGTTATGAAAAACTTGTTCGATGTGCGGAGAAGGTGGAAATGGAGTTTGCCGATGATCAGGTGTTCTTTGACAAACAACAGAATAAGAGGTCCAGTTGGTAGGCAAAGGGGAAGAATTCATCAAAGAATCAAAGAGGTAAGAAGGCCAAATATCCATCCTGTGAGAAGTGTGGTAAAATGAATCCTGGAGAATGTTTATCCAAGTCTGTAAAGTGCTTTCAGTGCGGTATGTCTGGTCATATTGCTCGTAACTGTAAGGAAGATGATCAAGCAGGAAATGAAAAGTCAGCGGTAAGATGTTTTAAGTGTAATGAAATGGGTCATTATGCAAATTAGTGTCTAACGAAGAACTCAAATGGGTTAAAGCAGTCAGACTACAAGCAGAAAAGTGTGGTGAAATACTTTGCAACTACTTCAGTAGATGTTGGGCCATCAAATGAAGTAGTATCAGGTACACTATTTGCTTGTTCAGATTACGCCAATCTGTTGTTTGATTCAGGGTCTACACATTCTTTCATTTCTAAGAAGTTTTCTAGTAAATTGAAAATTCCATCTGAAGATATGAATCCTGAACTTATGGTAAAAACACCCAGAGGAAACATTGAGACAAAAAGAAATTATAAGAACCTTCCCATCCTTATGTGTGAAAAGAATCTACCAGCAAAACTTATTGTTTTGCCTCTAGTAGAGTTTGATGTTATTTTGGGAATGGATTGGATTTCTGTTTATCATGATAAGATTGACTGCAGAGCTAAAATGGTTTCTTTTCAGAAAGATTTTTAGTTTGAGTACAATAATGAACCCTTGATTTTGATAACATATCAGGAAGTTGAGAAACTAGTAAAATATGGAAATGAATGTTACCTTGCACATATTGTTAAAAATAAAGGAATTGTTCAGAATAATGATGTGCCAATGGTAAATGAGTATCTTAATGTTTTTCCTGATGAGTTGCCTGGTATTATTCATTATCAGGAAGTTGAATTTTCTGTTGACTTTTTTCATGATTCTAAGACAATTTCAAAAACCCCTTATCGAATGGCTCAAGTTGAACATTAAGAGTTAACGAATCAATTGTAAGAGTTATTAGATAAAGTTTTCATTCGACCTAGCACATCACCATGGGGTGCTCCTATCTTGTTTGTTAAAAATAATGATGGTTCAATGAGACTTAGCATTGATTATAGAGCCTTGAATAACATTACTGTTAAGAACAAGTTTCCTTTGCCTCATATCGATGATATGTTTGATCGACTCCAGGGAGCTCAGTATTTTTTAAAGATTGACTTGAGTTCGGGGTACCATAAGTTGAAAGTAAAAGAAGCAGACGTTCCAAAGACTGTGTTCTATACTAGATATGGCCATTATGAATTTGTAGTTATGCCTTTTGGGTTAACCAATTCACCTGCTGTATTCATGGACCTTATGAATAGAATTTTCCATGAGTTTTTGGATAAGTTTGTGGTTTTTTTCATCGATGATATTTTGGTGTTTTCTAAAAGTAAATAGGATCATGATAGTCATTTATGGGTTTTATTGAAAACCTTAAAATAAAAGATACTATATGGAAAATTTAGCAAGTGTGAGTTTTGGATACAACAAATTTCTTTCCTTGGTCACATTGTTTCAAAAGATGGCATTACTATTGATCCTACTAAAACAAAAGTTGTTGAAGAATGGCCAAGACCCACAAATGTAACTGAGATCCGTTGTATCCTTGGTTTGGCAGGTTACTACCGAAGGTTTGTTGAAAATTTTTCATGGTTATCTAGTCCAATGACTAAGCTAACTCAGAAGGGTGTTAAGATTATCTGGACAAAATAATGTCATTATTGTTTTCAGGAGTTGAAAAGGAGATTGGTGAATGCTCTAGTTTTGACACTTCCTTCCAGGAATGGTGAGTTTGTTATCTACAGTGATTATTCATTGAAAGGACTTGGCTGTGTCCTTATGCAAAAAGATCAGGTAATTCCTTATGCTTCACGTCAGTTGAAAATTCATGAGGTAAATTACCCTACACATGATTTGGAATTAGCTGCTATTGTTTTCACTTTACAAATTTTGAGGCATCATTTGTATGGAGTAAAGTGTTAAATATATACTGATCACAAATGTTTAAATTATATATTCACTCAGAAAGAGTAGAACATAAGACATAGGAGATAGCTAGAATTAATCAAGTATTATGATTGTACAATTCATTACCATCCGGGAAAAGCAAATAAAGTGGTTGGTTCTTTGAGTCAAAAAAGTATTGATTCATTAACGATGTTGCGTTTGGAACGTGGTCCGTTGGTTAAGGATTTGATGAGCATTGGCATAAAAGTTGTTGGTGCAGGATTTCCTTCTGTTTTGTTTCAGGTATCAGTGAAATCTTCTCTATCAGAAATAATTAAGCAAGCATAGAAATAAGACAGTGAGTTGTAGAAAAAGGTAGAGCTGGTTCAGAAGGGTACGCTGCCTGAATTCAACATTGAAAATTATTGTGTTTTGAGGTTTGGGAAGAGATTATGTGTGCCTAGTGATTTACAGTTGACAAATGAGTTGTTATGTGAGGCTCATAGTTCCCCGTTTTCAGTTCATCCTGGAAGTACTAAGATGTACAGAGATCTACGGGAGTATTACTGGTGGGATTGAAAGAAAAGTGATATTGCTGATTTTACTATAAAGTGTTTGAATTTTCAACCAGTTAAAGAAGAGAGGAAGTTACCGAAATGGATTCTTCACCCTCTACCAGTGCTAGAGAGCAAATGGGAAAATATATCCATGGACTTTGTTGTGGGATTACCGAGGACATCTCGAGGTAATAATGATATCTGGGTTATTGTTGATCGATTAACAAAATCTTCTCATTTCCTTCCTATTCGAGATACTTTCTCTCTAGATCAACTTTCCCATTTGTATCTTAAAGAGATAGTCAGGTTCCATGGAGTTCCCCTATCCATTGTATCTGATCGTGATCCTAGGTTTACTTCTATCTTTTGGAAGGGCCTTCAGAAGTCGTTGGGTACTGAATTAAATTTTAGTAAAACTTTTCATCCTCAATCAGATTGGCAGTTAGAACGAAAAATTAAAACTATGGAGGATATGCTACGTGCTTGATCTATGGATTATCAGGGAATTTGGGACCAAAATCTTTCTTTGGTTGAATTTTCATATAATAGCAGTTTTCAATGTAGTATTCAGATGGATCCGTTTGAAGCATTATATGGTAAGCGGTGTCGAACTATAGCTTTTTGGGATGAAGTGGGTGAAAGGAAGTTGATGGTACTAGAATTGGTAGAAGAGATGGCAGAAAAAGTTCAATTGACTCAGAAACACATGTGAATAGTTCAGAGCATGTAGAAAAGTTATGCAGAGAACATGAGGAAGGATCTACCTTTCGAGGCAGGTGATGATGTTTTTCTCAAAGTTTCACCGTAGAAAAGTGTGATACGATTGGTAAGAAAGGAAAGCTGAGTACGAGGTTCATTTGACCATATGAAATTCTGGAGAGAGTTGGATCAGTTGCTTATCGAGTGGCTTTACCTCCGAGTTTATCTCAGGTACACAATGTTTTTCACGTTTCGATGTTGAGAATGTATATGCCAGATCCATCTCATGTTTTGAGACGAGAGCTAGTTCAGTTGGAAGAAAATATCTCTTATGAAGAACAACCAGTCCAGATTCTTGACCGAAGAGAGAAATTGTTGCGAAATAAGATAATTCACCTGGTAATGGTTTTGTGGAAAAACCAAATGGTTGGGCAACGTGGGAAATCGAAAATGCTATAAGGGATAAATACCCCCACTTATTTTGATAAGTGAATAAAATTGTGAGGACACAATTCCAAAACGGGGGGAAGGATGTAACATCCCAGGTAAATAAAGAATAAAACATTTTAATATTAATTATTATTTATGAATTAAATATAAATTTTACTTTAAAGGGGTTTCTATGTTTGATAGCGTACCCGATACGCAACAAAGAGTTTCTTTGAAATCTTACGTTGCACACTAGTAATAAAATAATATTATTTTAGATGGTAGACAACATGTAGCCTTTGTATTAGTGGGAATGAATAGAAATAACTAAAATATGATTATATATGTTTATTAAATGTTTTTACATTTTTCCAATAAAATATTAAGGCTTAAAATATGAAAAGAATTAAATTTTAGGTATATATACTCTAATATTCTCTAAAAGGTAGAACTATCGCTTTTGATGGCGAACCCTCATTAAATATAGTTTTGGTCACTCTTATACATTATACTGGACCAAATAAAACTCTTCTTTAGAATCGGGACATCAAAATTTACTTTGTGTAAATTTTTGGTATTTTTCCGATAAAGTTCAATTTTTAATGAATAGTGAAAAATGTTGTATTTTAATTCAAAACCTATTTTTAATCTAATTTGTCTATATGATTCGATTATATTTTGAATTGGTTTAAAGTTAAATTAAAATATATTTTTACCATTTAATACAATAGTGGACATTGGAATTAATTTCACATTGAAATTGGACTTAAACTAGTGTCAATCTTTTGATACAATTTTTTTTCATAAAAACAAGCTATTGGTTTTGAGAGGGGGAATTAATTATTATATTAATTAATGAAACATATATTTTATGAATTTTGTAAAATATACATCATTTTTGAATTCAGAATATCAAATATAGCTTAGGGTAAAGTTTAGGAATTTTTCTGAAAAACTTCAATTTTTAATGAATAGTGAAACCACTAAGTAGTACTTAAAAAAACTGATTTTTTTCTTTAAATGAAATTTTACCACCTCTGTATTTTTATTTTAAAAAATACAACATACATGGTTGTCATTAGGAAGTAAAATGTGGTTCAATGGGATTAAAATAATTTTTTGGTGAATCGTAACTTTTAAGTTTTTAATCGCGACTAGAGGTAATTAGTGTAGTTTAATGTAAAAATAATGTTTTAATAATATTAAATGACCTATAAACATGTCCTACCCATATTGGATGTGTCATGGCCGACATGGAAAACCCATGGGTCTATTTTTGGGATCCCATGGAGCCACTTTGGTATGATAATGACATTAATGCCTTTTATTTAAAGTAAAAGTAAAAATTTCACAAACATGAGATGTTTTACTAAATTTTTTTTTAAATGAGGTTATACAAGACATATTTTATACTATAAATATTAATTATAAATCTAAAAAGATTTATTACATCATGATAGTTTTGTTATAATTTTTAGACAATAAATAAATTAAATTATTTATGACACCATGATGATGTAGCGATTACCTCATTATTTAACGATTTAAATAAAAAGAAAAGATAATGTAAAATCGTAGAACTACACTTGTAAAAAACTTATTATATGTGTGGATTTCAAACTCTTATCCCCTTATCCTAGAAATATATAATTTTGGGTCCTTTAAAATCTGAAAAGTATTTTATAATAAAGTAACATTTTATAACATTCCAAGAGTGCCGCTCCTCTCCTCTTATAAAAGGCCCCCACCTCTACCTCATTAACCAAACCTCTAAAGCCATTGGTTCGGAAAATCTCTTCTCATTTTGTCTCTCCAAATCCATGTCTTACTCCTAGAAGCCTCACTTTGGGCATAAGGCTTCCCAAGGAAGCCTTTGAGCTCAAATCAAAGAGAGTTACCCGATTTTAAGGTAATCTCTTCCCTTGTGTTCTTTTGTTTTATTTTGCTTCTCCAACCCCTAAACTCTTTTTATTAATTTCTATTGTAACAACTACAGTATATTAAATATACTAGTATGTTGTTATAAGAAGGATTCGAGCTACACCCACACACAACTTTGTCTAATGGTTAAAGAACATACTGTTTCTATGGTTAGTGATTTTCTACCTCACGAAATGATGATTGTTCAATATTCTTTTAACACCATTTATGGTGGCCATTAAGATGTAAATCTATTTATATATGATATATATTATTTTTGTGTTTTCATTATGCTTATGTATTTTTCATTTGTGGCATAATTTTATGGTTTCCATTTTGGGTAAACACGATAATTTCATTTTAGGAAGTGCGGATTACTGCCCCCTCAAAGTCATTTGATTCGTTAATGCCATATGTGGGACGTATGAAGAAGTAATTTAATGTTATTATATATTATGTTATACTGGAATTATAATATACCCTTATATCATTATGATTTCACTCCATTAAATATGAAATAGAAATGAATGTAGCGTTCATGGGTACGTACGGCTTACCGTCTCCATGAACGGTGCATTTCGTTTATTACCTCTAAATGTTATGTACTACTATAAATACATGTATATACTGGATATGTATGATATATATGATATCCATATCATAAATATAATTCTGTATATAATGAAACCTTTACCACATAAACATCATGTAATTGTAAGTAGTCCATTTTTGACTTAAGTGCCAAATATTGACATAATGAACTTTATTAAATTAAATGATTATATAACATTTATAATAGGGCAATAAGTTATATAAAATGAATAATAAACATGAAAAATGTTCTGAAGAAAGTATAAATTAACACTAGTTTATTATTCAGGAGATTAAAGAGCAATCGAGTCAGGTCAGATACGAGGTAAGGGACTTCGTCTCAATCTCCTTTCATGTAGGAATATTTTGTTCTAATACAAGGCTTTCTTTTATACGGTGTATAAACCCCTTTGTCTTTTAATTTTATACAAAAATAATATTATTCTATGAAGCATTTCACAAAACTAAAAAAGGAATTTTTCTGTTAACATACGTGGGGACAACGACCTTTTCCACCGCCACGAGTATTATTTGGTCTTTGGCTTCCTCAACAAGACGTAATGTTTTCAAAATGAAATAAATACCATATACTATTTTATGTATTTTGGTATTGAAAATGGTTTTTATAATGGATTTGTTATGTCAAAATATTTAAGTGATATATTGTGATCAAAGTGTGGAAATGTTTTCTTTCCATTATATTTGTTTTAAGTCTTATGATTTTATAATGGTACTTGGACATTTGACGGGTGGTTACATGATAAACCATATGACGGGTGGTGCCGTGAATACCAGGAAGGGTGGTTACGTTATAACCTCCAATGCATTGGGTATGGAAGTCAGCCATATGGCTATTCCATTAAGTGATATGTGTGGAAGTCGACCGTATGGTTATTCCATTTAGGTATGTTTATGTCCCAAGTTACCTTTATATGTTATGTGATATTTATATGGGTTTTATGGTAACCTTTTGGTTACAAAAGGGTAAGTAATGATCTTTTATTCAGTGAAGAGTTTTTACTACTTCATAAAGGTGAAAAGTATTACTTTTATAAAGTATACATGGCTTACTTTTTTTTTTGAAAAACTAACAGCTTTCATTCATTGTATATCCCTTACTGAGCTTTTTATGATCACACCATGTTTTTTTTGAAATGTTTTTCACAGGACTTAATGTGGAACAGGGTCAAGGATTGGATCGAGGGAAAGTCATGCTATCTAAAATATGGAACTAGAAATGTTTCTTTTTAAGAGATTTTATTTTATGGAAACTTAGTATAAGTGACTATTTGTAATCTTTAGTGATGTAATAGTTATGTCCTAATTCTATAAAACTCTAAACCTGGAAAGATCATCAATGTGAATTATTCATTTAATTCAATATTAAGTATGTTTTATGGTCAGGGCCATACACTCTAACACCTTCCAAAACTCTATGGATAAATAAAAGTATTCCCGTATCACCTAAGGGTCAGAATAGATTAATTTCAGGGTCTTTTGACGATGAAAATGACATAATTATTAATAAAACCAAAGAAAGTAACAACTTGTCACTTTGTTAGATCTTATAAGTGTAATAATTTTTATATTGATAAACTTCATACAACTTCGAAATTAATTGTCTCCAGAAATCTAATAAAATTATATACATCATGTGAATTTATTTAGAATTTTTAGGGATTAAATATTTATCATTAATAATGATTCAATAGTAATGTTGAAATTATTTTGTTAATAGAAATATCAAATAAATTGTTTTGAAAATATTAAAATATATATTATATAAACTATTTAATGTGATCCACAAATTTTATAGATGAATATGACATGATAGGAATCTATTAAATATTTTCTCATCATATATATATTCATTGTGGATTTTATTTAAATTAAAATAATTGAATAGTGTCAAAATTGACAAGATTGTTATTTTATAAAAATAACATATTATTAAATTGTATAAAAATCACAAAAAATATTTAAAATTTATAAACTGAAATTTATATTGTCTCAAATATCATAATGTATCCAATTAAGGACCATTAAAAACACATAGGTAATTATTTATAATCATTTAAAATTTAGAATATTATTACCAAAAATAAAATTAAATATATAAAATAAGGATAAATAAAGTTGATAATGTTTAAAATCAATTCCCAACATGAATAAAATTTAATTGGTTGATGAGATTACAACCCTATCTCATTTAATAGTTGGATTTGAGTTATTTTTGGAGGATTTCAAGTGGGGTTTGAATTTATTGTAGATTAATATTTCTTATGTTTCCCAAGGTGCCCCTCTCCTCCCTTAAAAAAGGGCACCTCCACTATCTCCTCCTCACACCATTTTGAGCCTTCATGCTCGGAAAACCCCTAAAAATGTCTCTTACCCACTTCCATAGAATCATATAGAGGTCATGTACTTCTTCAAAGACCATCTTTTGTGCCCAACGAGAAGGATTAGAAGAGGCGCGTCGAAGAAGACATAATATAATTTACCAATTCTTTCAAATTAACTTCTTCTTATACTTCATTGTCTTTTGTTGCTTCATAATAAAGTAATAACATAAGTGTCACTCATATACTGATAAGTTATTATAAATATTAGACAACTCTATTTCATCTTCTATCCATCCGACGGAAAACGAAATCACCGCATGTGCGTACGTTCGGAATACCGTCTCCACGCCGTGGTGTAATATGTTTTCCACCACCACCTTACATGGATTAGTATAGCGATGTAAATAATAAATATATATGATTATTATAACACCATACAAATTCTGATATATTCTATCATCCACTCCATTTCAATTAAATAATTATGGGAATAATATCATCGCTCGTGTGTACGTACAGATTACCTTATCCATGATGCGGTGACATTCATTCTCCATGTTAACCATTAATAAATGATTATAAAGTATATATAATTAATAATAATGATATATATTTCATAAAAATGATACTGTAATTTTTATGTGTTATTTACATACATCCATTAAATTTAATAAGGAAACGAAAACAGTGTTCATGCGTATGTACGATCTACCATCAACATGAATAGTGTATTTCATTCCATTTACAATCTATTATATATATTTATATTCTAAATATATATTATATATAAATAATGTTTTACATTATGTAATTATGTAATCATGATCTATGTGATCATATTAATAATTACAAGTCAATACACGTACGACAAATGAAATGAATTTACACTAAACGATGCATTAACATGTAATTGAAAAATGAACGGGTAATATAAAGTTGTAAGTGAATAATATATGATATAATAAAAATTATTATGGTTCTGTTACAAGTTAATAACATTTTTAAACCCACTATACAGGAGTCTCAGACACATATAGGAGACACTGGACATAAGGTAAGGGATAATTATTCCAATCTCATTTATAACTGAGATTGTTTAATACTAAGTATTTAATGGTGTTATATTTATCATCCATGTACATGTTTTCTAAAAACGATTTCATGTATTTTTAAAGTCTTTTTTACCGTTTTTTATATTTAATACATGTTATACAAGGAATATTTGTTTTGTTTACCATACGGGGTACTTTTTTACTATTCAGGAAAAAGTATGAGGACAATGTTTTTTCTAACTTATATGGCATGAAAAGATTTTGATGGTTTCATAATGCCTTATTTACATGAATCTTCCTCTACAATATTTCATGATTATTTTCAACAAAATTCTTTTCTATTAAAATTTCATGGAACTTTGAGAAAAGAAAATGATTTTGTATAAGAAAGGATATTTTCCACAATAATTCATTTCAAGTGTTTTATCAAAACTATTTTCTATATAAGATGAAATTATTTAATATGTTTATGTTTCAAGTATAATGTACCTTTTATTTACATGGTTTGACTTTGTTTATGATGAAATGATATCCATTTGGTTTATATGGATTATGTTATGATTGTATGATGTTTATGAATCCCATTTTATTAATTGGGTTATCATGAATGATTTATGTTTGTTTTGTGGAACATATAAGAATTGTTTCATTATGAGATGTGTGGGACCTATATATCCCTCCAATGCATTGGGTAATGATTTGTATCTCTTGAGATAGACATGACTGGAACGACAAGTAAATCCATTTCAATAATATAGGGCTGGAATGACTAGTAAACCTGGTTCAGTAATGGACATTGTCCACTATGATGGTCTTGGAAGCAATTCCGTGTCTACTATGGAAATTATATCATGTGATTATTGGTTTTCCACAATTACATGTTTTATTCCCATGCCATTTGATCTGGATTATTTTTTCTTTATGAACTATGCCTTAAGTAGTACCAAAAGTTATGTCATTTCTCAAGATTTTGATATTTTATGTTCATGTTTTTAAGTTAAAATGTTTATGGATTGTATTTTTGTTCTCCATATTTACCCTTACTGAGAATTTGAGCTCACTCATTATATGTTTTCTTTTCCCCAGGGTATAAAGAATGGTTTAGGGTAAGAAAAAAAAGGTAAAGATCTTTATGAGAGATGTTAATAATCTTTCACCAAGATTAGAAGATTATGTTCTCAGTTTCCAAAGATACTAAACTAATACATTCTTTGGGCATCTGTATTGGTCATTTATTAAGTATTACACAAATGTAATGTATTGTCCAAGTACGACAAGATTTGGGTCTCTATATTTTACATATTTTTTATGAGGCTAATAAATTTTCAGGTACTCTTTTCGAGAGGTAAATTTCAGAGGTCAGTTGTAGTTGGTCTTTTTTTACATGAGTTATGTAATATCTTTATTTAGGCTGATTATTGTGGTGATGATTATAGTCGACTTTGTAGAATTATTCTTCGATACATCACTATGTACATTGTGCTTTTTTAATATATTTTCATAGGAGTAGGCTTGCATGCCTCTTAATCTTCATGGTATCTTTTCATGTTTATAATATTATATAATTAGTCCATAACTATTACATAATAAACACATAAATTACTTGTGGATTGATACATGCAGTTTCCACTTTTTTCCACCAATAGAAACATGTTATACAAAAAATGATTCATTTTTTCTGATAAAAATATTGTTGAAATATTCATTTCAAATACCAATCCTTATACCATGTTGAAAAATTTCAAAAACATTGGTTGGGCCTAAAAAGATTAATATGGAATATAAAACAAGGAATAAAACTATTAGTTTATGAATATTTAAAACCCATGTAACCATTTTCACCAAATAATACCTCCCATCCATTAAACATAAACTATTTAGCTTACATAATGTTATCAAAAGACTCCTATAAAACTAAATAGTAATCATAAAACATAATGGTAAGTCATGGAATCCATATAATATTTACATTATTGATTTCATAGCTACATAGGGATTATTTTTCGTGGTTATGTTTGGAATTCCAATCACAGTATATTCCTTAAATATCTTAGGAGAAGCATTATTTTTTACCTCCTTCACATTACCCAATGCGTTAGAGAGATGTCATGAGCTCACCCAACTTCATTTTATCAATGTACCTCCCATATATATATATATATATAATTTCCATGAACCAGAACATAATCATATCAAATAAAACAAATATTATTGAATAATAACATTTCCACATTGAAATCACACTTCGTCTTTACAAGACACTCACTCATAAATGAATACTAATTATTTTAATATAAAATGTTAAACATGTAATGTAAATAAAAGTACACAATTGGGACATCAAATAGAGAAATTTAATTAATTACGTATATGATAAATATAACACTCAATGTTATTGAAATAATCAATCCAATTTGAAAACACATTTACAATTTTTTTTGATTTTATGTGTACATTACATCGTTGATATTTTTAATTGAATTAACATTTTAACTTATTAATTTCAATAAAAATAATTCCTTAAAACAATTTTTAAATCATTTAAATTATTGAGAATGTTTTAGAAGATTAAATATTTATATCATTGAAAATCATGTTATAGTTAAAATGTTCCTTACATAAAACCATTAAAATATTTATTTTGGAAACAATTTTAGGAATCATGGACATGAATGATAAATATTTACTAGTAAATAATTATGCATAAAAAATCTTGGATATGAAAGAGATATTGAAATTATCCCTTAGTTAAATAAATTAACTCTTACAACTTCTTACTGTATTTTTACACTATATGCTTATTATAGTACTATAAAATGATAAGAGAACCTCTAGTGGATCCTTAATCACAATTTTAAAATTTTCTAAGTCAGTTAGATAAATCATAGTTTTTTATACCTATTATATAATTTAATAAAATATTATTTGTTTTATAAACTCATTTATGTCAATTTTTACACTATTTAGTAATTGATTTTTGTTATAGTGATAACAATATTATTCCTTAAAAAACTATATTAACTCAAAGATAACATATCATAATCAACAAAAAAAATTAGTTGGTAGCTTCAAAATTTTCATATTAACTTTATTTTAATATATATAATATCAATAATTTTAATCTTTCATTAATAAGGTAAGCACTACATCATCATTGTGTAATGAATAAATAAATTTATTTATTGTCTAAAACTAATAACTAAAAAACCATGATGTTGGAAATATATTTTGATTTCTAAATAATATTTATTGTTAATGATATCAGTTATATTACCCCATATTAAAAATTATTTATTCTGAAGATACATGATTATGTAATATTTAACTTTACGTTAAATTAAATATTATAACTTGTCATTATCACACCCAAGTGGATACCAAAAGATAGAAGATTGTTCAAAGGATAGTTTGCATCATATAGGACTCAGCCAATAAGATATTGACACATTTTAGGGTATTTTTATATTATGATAATATTATTTTTACTATAATTTAACTAATTTTCCGTTTAAATGTGGTAATTAAAAATAATTACTGATGTTACTACTCATAGTGTAAAAAAATTAAAAGGTATCAATTTACAGAATTGAGATCTTATGATTCCAAATATATAATCAATTTATATAAATTAAAAACATAGATATTAAATTAATTAATTAAATATAAAATCATATTTTTAAAAGGAGAAAACATGTTTTTAAAAAGTAAAAGCCACCAAAAGATTAACATGAGTTTATATCAAATATCATTTTGAAATTACATACAATGATAACAATTTTATTAAATGATAAAAACCTACTATAATTAAACATTAAAAACAATTCAAATTGAAATATATCAATATAAATATATTTAATGAAAAAGTTGTTTTGATTTAAAATGCAGTATTTTTAAGTATTCAATAAAAAAAATTTATCATAAAAATATCAAAATTAATCCAAAGTAAATTTTTATGTCCCCCTAATAAATAATAAGTTTATTTTTTCAATTAGAACATACAAAAGTTACAGAAACTAGTGTTTAAAAGGGTTCTCTATCAAAATGTTGTAAAATGCCCTTTAAAAACTTTAGATTATTTAATTCTTGAAAATGGATTAATTCTAATTTTAAGACTCTAAAATTTATTACATAAATATAAAATCATTTAACAAACATGAATAATAATATTTTATTTTTTTCTATCCACTCTCTACAATACAATATCTAGCCTTTAACATCTATTTAAAATAACAATATTATTACTATATTATTTTTCAGTATAAGTAAATGTTGTGTGAAACATAAGATCTACGAAAAACCCATTTTTTCATGTCAATTACTCTACTAAAAATGAATTCCCTTTAACATAAAATTAATATCTTGTTTATTAATATTTATAGATATGAATAGGACTTATTCTATAATTAACTATGATGTTACATCCTTCCCCCTTTTGGAAATTGCATCATTGCAATTTTAAATTCAGACTTAGTAACTTCATGGAAAATACAAAACTGGGAAATTAGTTCATAAAACAATCACATTAATTTATTTAAAGAAATTACAAAGGTCACCTGAGATTACACATAAAATGATTCCATGTAAAAAAACATGGATATGGAAGGAAAACTAACCATCTAGTTCTAATGGAGAGTGATAAAGAACATGATCAGGAGAAAGATTACCATAAAAAACCACTAACGTGTGATGTGATAAATGGTCTTTGATTTCATAAAATAAAATTTAAATGGAAAACATGATTTGTTTTAATTTCATTTTCATAATGTTGCGGAATTATTTTATTACATAGTACAAGAATATAGAGTAATATAATTAAATTAAAATTAATGTTTTATCCTTTAATAAAATTTCTCTAGAAAGTCATCTTTTTCACCAAATGTGGATTATTCACGAAGAATCAACTTATTAATTAGAAAAAGAATAACAACCTATTTTTCTTATATAGATATATTATCCAAAACTGAAATGGCTAGTACAAGATTAGATAATCCCCCAAACATGTATTCCTTTATAAGGATAAGGACAACATTTAATCACCAAAATTCAAATGTAATACCCAATGTTCAACAAAAGACATTCAATAAAAAAATAAATGTAAATTTCTCAAAATAATAAAACAAATATGGAAACCCAAGACATATAAGAATTTGGATACATAATCTTCCAAGATAAATTTTAGCATCTATCTCCAAAAAAAATAAATCACTCATACAGCCATATATTGAAATGCAATTAACCTAATAACATATTCTCCATCACAGGTTAATCATTTAAATAAAAAACCTAATTCCCATAATTACACAATTATAATTATATATTCTTCGAAACAATAATTCAACCATTACTCTTTTTATAATCCAATTGTGTTCTATTTACAAAAATTATATAATGTCTCTAAAAAAATAAATATCTTAAAAAATATCCATTATCAACTAATCAAAAAATCATTTTCCAATACTAAGGATATCAATTTTATACAATATAATCCTCCCAAATAAACTATTTATAATCCATAAAATAATTTAACTAAAAATAATATGTTGTACTATCCAGGGACATCACATAGGATATTGGTATGTTATAAAGGCTTATTTCACTCTAGTTGTGGGTTCAATTATCAATGCCTTATCCAACGTGACGGGTTGTCACTGAGTCCGCATGTTATCATTTTTCAAAAAATCTATACTCTTATAAAATTAAAATATGAGATAAATTTTTTGAAATAACCCATAACATTTTTTTTCCTTAAAGGTTATTTTATTGATTTATTTTTTTCTACCCATATATACTAACCCATTACCACCTCAAAATTAAATTTCAAAAAAAATAACTTTAATTACCTTGATATTTCATAACATTAGACTCAAAAAAGGATTCTAAGACATTGAAACAATGATCATCATTTAAAATATAAACCCGTGATGATATCCCTAACTCTTAAGAAAACATCCTAATCTCTTAAGATGTCTAAATCATCTTCTAATACCAACAATAAGGACCCATCCTTAAACATTACATAATCATGTGTAGATTCAAGAATTAAAAATGAGGATATTTTCAGTTGTATAGTTTTATATAATTGGGCCATAACTATTATATAATAGACCAAAACAATATATATGGACTGTTATACTCTATATCCACTGTTTCCACCAAAGGAAACCCCATAAACAATAAATGATTTGTTTTTTATGATAAAAATATTCATGACTTCTTCCATATTCTGACCCATACATATACCCTATATAAAACATTTAAAAAACCTGGGATGAGAATAAAAATATCACAATGAAATATAAAATAATGAATAAAACTGTTAGTCCATGAATATTTAAAACACATGAAAATATTTTCACAAAATAATACTTTTCATCCATATTACATAATATTCATAGCTTATATAAAGTAATCAAAAGATTCCAAAAAAATCGCCATAGAAATAATAAATCATAAATGTAACTCGTGGAATCCATATAATACTAAAATTTTTTCTTTCGCACCTACACAGGGAGTAACATTAATTGTTACATTTGGAATACCCATCATTGTATATTAACTAAATGTTTTAGGATAACCCTTATCATTTACCTCCATCAAATTAACCCTTGAATTAGTGAGATATTATAGGCTCTCCCTCACTATGTTTATCAAGGAACCACATATATATATAAATAATTCCCATGAACCATGTCATATTCCTAGCTCCTAAATCCAGCATGACAGGAAAATAATATTTCCACATTAAAATCACATTTTTTCGTTACAATCCGAACACTCATAAATGATGACAAATTATTTCAAAATCAAATGGTAAACATGTAATGTAATCATCAATACATTTTGGTGACTTAATATCCCAAAATTCCATTCATGAAATATAATATAAATAAAACATTCCATGTTATTGAAATAATCAATCCAATTTTACAACACACATAAAATATTTAAAAATAATTTTTTTGAATCAAAGTGTAACATACTAATTTGAAAATTTTAATTTATTTATAATTTTAAAATATTAATGTCAATATAAAGAATCATTAAAACCATTTTGAAAATATGGACAACAATAATAAAGGATTGGAAGAATAAATATTTAAAACCGTTAAAACTATGTTTTTGTTAAAATGTCCCTTACTTAAAACCATAAAATATTAATTTTAATTTTTCATAAGATAAAAATACATGAATTATAGATATGTCCCAATAAATAATTATGTACATCAATCTTGGATAATAGAGGGATTGTGAAATTTAACCTTTGTTAAATAAACTAACTCTTACCACTTCTTCATGTATTTTTACTTTGTATGGTTAATATAGTTACAATAAAATTTCAAGAGAAGCATATGTGGATTATTAATTAATTTTTCAACATTATCTCTGTCATTTGAGCAAATATTATATTTTTATGGATATTAAATCAATTAATAAAATAATTATTTTTTTTAAAAACTCATTTACGTCAATTTTCACACTATGTAGTAATTGAATTTTTTTAAAGTCTTAAAAATGTGATTATTTCAAAAAAAATATTAGCTGAAAGATAAAATGTCAAAATATTGTAGTAAAAATATTTTTGGCATCTAAAATTTCAGATTAAATTTATTTTAAAATTTATAGAATCATTTATTTGAATCATTCATTAATAATGTAATCACTACATCATAATTGTGTCATATATAAATATATGTATTTAATGTATAGAAAGTATAAATAAAATTCCAGTATGTTGTAAATATTTTTAGAAATCTTATGAATATTTATAGTCAATGATATCAGTTATATCACTAAATATTAAAATTATTTTTTTATAATGATACATGTTTATGTTATATTTCTCTTTACTTAAATTTTATAATTATTACAAGACATCATCAAACCAAGATGGATAAAAAATTCCAAAAGGTCTTTATATGTATTGGTTTGGTATCCCATGACTAATCCAATAATAATATGAAATATGTAATTATTAAAATATTAATTTAACCCCTGTTACAAAATTTACCATTTAACAGTGGAAAATAAAAATTATTATGTAAGTTACAGCTCAAATTTTCCAAAAATAAAAGGTACATATTTAAAAAAATTACATGCTCTCTTTGTAAATATATAATCCATTTTAAAAAATATAAAACATAGATGTTTTGGTTATTAATTTAAAATCATACCACGTTGTCAAAATGAAAAAATGGGGTTTCAGAAAGTATAAACCATCAAAATATTGACACATTTTTATATCAAATTTCAATTTGAAATCATTTATAATGACCATTATTTGATTAAATGATAAATATTTATTCAAATTACACATTAATATAAATTCCAATAATAATCTATTTATATAAATAAATAAATTAAAAATAGATGTTTTGAATTAAAATGCACTATTTTTCATTATTCATTAAAAATTTATTTTATCATAAAAAAAAATTGATGTCCCAATTCTAAAGAAAAATATTTTCTATCCAATAAAATATAAAATTGAAAAAAAAAACAAAATTTAAAAAAGGGTTCTCCATCAAAAGGCTACACATCAACCATTTTAAAATATTTGTGTATTTTATGCTTAAAATTTGATTCATTATCATTTTAAACCACTAAAATTTATTGGAAAAATGTAAAAACATTTAATAAATAGTTTTAATCATATTTAAGATAGTTTTATTAATTCTATCCAACACAACATATATGTATTACGTACCATTTCAAATAATAATAATATAATTGTATTTTTTTCGGCAGAACTAAGTGTTGTGTTCAAATAAGATTTCAGATACACCCATTATTTCATGTAGAGTACGCTATTGGAAAAATAATTCCTCATAATATATAATTAATATATTATTAATAAATATTAATAGATATGAAAATTTATTATTTTATAATTAACTGGTATGTTTCTATTATTATCCTTGATATTTTCACAATGGGATAATCTATGGATTCATTTCTTTTAGAGTGTATTGATTAAAAATGTATGTGTCTATATCTATTTATATATATATATGTGGATTATATATAATATAATAATAATTTTAATATTTTATTTGTCAAATATAATATGTGTTTGGTTATTTTCCATTAAATGTTGATTAGTCATTATTGATTCATGATAGCTCTTATAGTTTGTAAACCTTACTGAGCATTTGTTGTATCCATTTTTTTCTTTTCCCAAGTTATGAATATGAAACCATTAAATGTGTTCCATGGATTCCAATAATTTTCTTTTTTATTTTTTATCTTATATTCATAATTTAAAATGGTTATCATTAGTTATCTTGTTCACCATAACTACTAAATGGGCCAGTTCATCAAGATTTGACATCATGTATCAATTAAAATTTAATAGAGTAGGAATTATCTCTAGATTATTGTAGTTGGGGTCATTATAATGGAACTATGTAAGGGTGACATGTTTTTACCTTTATAAATCACCTAGGTTCCATATAAGGGTTCCAAGTTACCCTTTGAAACTCATTAGACACTCCAACTACCCTTACATAGTATCATATTACCCTTAAGAATCATTTAGAAAACTCGGCCAACCCTTACCCGAGTCTTGGTATAGCATTTTTTAGCATACAGAACATGTGGTTTACCCTTATAAAACTGTATATGTACCCTTACACACAAACATATACCCTTTAATAACCATAATAATGTCTATGAAACCATAATGTAGTGTTTCCCTATCTTTACACAATAAAAAATGTAAATTTATAAGAATCTTATCAATAGAGGTTACCACTATGTATCACCTTACATTACACATAGGTTATTCCTTCATCCTACCCATTACCTAGGTCAAATAAACATTTGGAAACCCTTACATGGGTCATATAAAAATTCAACCACCATTATGAAACCTATGAAAAAATTGTTTAACCCCTATTCTTCTCAAGAAAAACCACTGTACACATACATGGAGGATTATAAACATGTTTTACCCATATATAACGACATTAATAAGTGTAATAGTTATAAGTTTAAATATTATCACCTATGAATTAATATAAATTAAAAACAATAGGGCATAAAATATGGTCCATCATTATGTTATAAGAAATAATATTTTTTAGAAATATACAATTCTCAGCTTCATTTCCATGATCTTGTTTTTATCAAATAGTATAACGCAAAATCATTATCAATGGAATCAAAGTAAATGATAATATAAGTAGTAAAAATAAATAAAAATATTTATGCTATAAAGGCTCTTTCATTTAATCCTTTGGTAAATTAATTTCAATTTTATTACATTATGTTACCTAATAATTTAAAGTAACTGGGAAACTATTCATTTATAATAGATCATAAATAAAATGTGACTATCTAATTTATTTTCCATGAAATTTTAAATAATCATATAAAATATTATGACCATACATCCTGAACTTGTGTAATGATTTATTTAATGATCAATACACCATTTTTCTTAGGGATAACCCATAGGTGAATATTTGACATATCCTCATCCACTTGTTTGTCTCAATATGAGGATGTAATTTCGAGTAAAATATCATAATCATTACATTAAAAAAATATTAGTATATTATCCTAGACATAGAATTATCCCATATACATATTTATATTATTTTCACTATAGTATCTTATCAAAATTATAAAAAAATATTCAGCATTACCTCAAATAAACTATAGGGTAATATATACCATACAAATTATTAGAAACCACAAAATAATAAAGATTGATTAACTTTCAAGCTCTTAAATAGTCACTAAAAGATAACATCCAAAGATAAAATGTTATCTGAACCCTACTTTGATATGAATTATAATCCCCCTAACATGAATCCCACAAGAACATACTAGATCTAGTAATTATCACATAAATATACAACATAAATATATTATTACATGATTTAAATTAAACATAACTTTTCATTTTATAGAAAAATAGCATTTGGGGAAATAATAACTAAAAAAACTCACTTCATTTAAACTAATTGATATTTAGCTAAATACATATAAAACTAATTAGTCAATGATTAGTGTCTAACATCTCCCAAAAAAACCCCATCAAAAGATACCCTTCTATAAATATCACACATAAAACATTTCTTTATAACATGGGGAAATGGTGAAATAAAAATCTGGAAAGATTCCATTAATTGTATAGGTAATCATTAGAGGTAATAATCAAAATTCACAAGTGAGAATAAGATTATCGTTTGGGTTTAACAAAGATACATAAAGATAGTATTCCAAAAAAATAATAGATAAAAAGGTTTCATTTATTTAAAAAATCATGAAAAATATAGTACATGAATTAATGTTTGTGAAATCTTATTCCAATAATCATTAAATATGAGAGTGAAACATAAAAATAAGAATACACATAAGATGAAGGAATATTATATAAATAAAATTAGAGATGTGTCGTAACCATAAGCATATAAATCATAAAATAGTCGATTGGGTATCACATTCACTAAAAATAATTTACACACTTATTTATCATATCAGATATTGAATACCAACCTATTTACTATAGTTGATCAAGCATCAAATCATGTTTCCCCTTCAGAACATAGGATGAATACTCATTTAACAATTTTCTTATTTGTTTTAATTCTTTTCCCAATGCATCCATGGGATATAAAGGGACCAGTCATCAACTAAATATTAAACATACACATGTTTTATATATAAATAATTTCATCAGAAAATTAAAAATAACCCACGGATGAAAAATTAGTTATATAATTTTTTAAAATGATAACATATAAGTAAATTATCATCATAATAAACCCATGGAAAAATTGGGTAACCAAAGATATCATGTAAACATCTAGGTAAATACCATTAAATTTATATAATAGAGATTATGTTATTGACATGATATAGATGATTAGTGAATTGTTATGTCAATAATTTTCCTAATTAATTGAATTATATATTTTATGTGAATAGTCTTCATTAAAAGGAATGGAATATATAGATTTCACAAAAAAAGGTGTTCAAAAAACATTTTCAGTATTTAGAAAGTATATGTAACAAGAAGAAGGTAGTGGTGGAACATATCTTTGATATAAAATATAATTACATAAGACAACAATAGAAATATGGTGGATTATTTAAAAATAATAAATCTATAGATTAACAATGTAATCGTATAACAATGATGACATTGATGAAAAAATTTATTTTAAAAAAACTGCATCAAACTATATAAAAAAAGAATGAATCTAGAGTCAAATTATTTGATACAATGATTTCAATCCCTAAATATAAATATTTTTAGGGGATAAATAATGTAACATAAATTAAATGAGTGTAAAAAAATATTTATATTAAAAGTAAAATGGATCTGAATATATGAATGATATTTAAATAATAAATTTTAGAAATAAAATAAAATAAAAACATATATGTCACATTCAAATATAAATTTTAAAAATTAAATAATTATTTTTATTACATTTAGTTTTAAAAATTTACAATAATGGATCCTTGTAAATTATATAATGTTTTGTTAATAAAATGTAGAGACAAATATAAATCATTTGATAATGAAATGAACCTCTTAAATACATTGAAAACACTTCTTCTGAAAACGAACATAATAAAAATTGAAATAAAACAATATTTCTATTAGAAATATTTTTCCTGATGTGGATTATAAAATACCATATAATTAAATATTTGTCAGGTAGGACAAAATTATTGAAGAAAAAGGTTCAATATAAAACATTATAATACAATGTAAGGAAATTTCAATTATCAATATCACTTACATAGAACACACTATATGAAGAATTAATATTTGAAATGGGGTTTCTGGGATAAAAATATAAAATTGGAAAAAATATAATATATTAAAATAAATTGTATAATATTCTGAACATATATGAATTAGGTTCAATATAACAAATATAACTCAATGAGTGAATTCATTTAGAAAAAACATTAATGATTGAGGCAACCTCTGTGTGAAAATACATTTCCTGAAAGGATAATTTGTTGGATTCTAATATCATCAGAAGTAAAAGGAAATAATGTATTCATCATTCATGGGAAATAATATTTATATAACTCCATAAAAAGGAATCATCATGTATAACCTATAATATATATTCAGGAATCTAAATTGAGAACATGAAAACCCTTAATTATTGAGTACCATTTTAATAGAAACTCTTAAAATAGAGGACATTTAATTTTAAAAAATAACATTTACTGAAATATAATTCATCATATAATATATGTAATAGTATGTTTATATAACATTATCATGGAATTATGTTAATAATCAAAAACATTCTCAATGAAATGAATTTGAGATGAAAAAACATACCTTGTATCCCTAATTACATGAACATTATCTAATATATATATATAAATAAATACATATCATAATCTATTATATAATAATATACATAAAATTTAAAATTTATACTTTTCATATATAATTATTCTATAGATGTATTGTTCATAGTTTTATACTATTTTAAAAATCCGGTATTAATAATAATGATTGTAAACATTATAAATAATAATACTGGTGGAATTTATTATTTTCACATAGAGAATCATTAAAATATAATTCAATATACAAGAATAATTGTTCCATAATTTTTATATACATACAATTTTCTTCCAAGGATGTTTTTAGAATCCATGATGACAGAATCTATGATGATCATGTCTTGATTTTCCTAATGAACACAAGGTGTTTCCTGAATAAATGTGTAATATTATTGTTAAAACTATGGAAAAAAATTTATATATTTAAATTATAATAAAATAGTTACTTTGTTTTCATTTTCATCTTAATTATAAAATAATTCCATTATTTAACTAGGTTGTTAAACTGACCAAAACATGAACATACAATGATTAATTGATGATTATATGGGGGTTTTGTTATGATATAATTATACTAAATGAATAATGATTTTATTTATTGTTTATTAGTGTGATATATGATAATTGGTATGATTTAGTAGAATATTTAATTTATAAGAAATTAATACATAATATAAATATGGAGTTTTTCATTTTAGTTTTATTTATTTAAAAAGATTAATTAAAAATTATCATTTATTGATAATATCATTAATAGGTTTCACAATTTCTCATACCTTAAAATTAATTATATCATAACAACCATATTAATCCATTAAAAAAATTCTTATGACCACACCTAAATGGTGGTAGTGAAAATAAAAATAAAAATTTATCATTGAATGGATACGACAGTTCACACATACCCAAGGATGATGATATCAAATACCCCAGAAATGGGAAAAGATGTATAAGGATTTTTAATTATATAATCTGAAATATTATAAAAATATCATACATATATAAAAATTTATTTGTCATTACTTTACATATTTTTTTAAAGAAAATGAATGATATAGAGTCATCATGGTGTTTGTCCGCACAACCCACAAATGATGGAATCATTTTTATAAATAAAGGTGATTAATTCTCATAAAATCAATATGATAGCATAAAATAGTAAATATGTTAGGTTTTTTATAATTTTCATATGGTTTAATGACATTCTTGGCTGCAAAAGTACACATAAAAGTAGAAATGATAAAGGATCGATATGAAATTTATACCTCACATATTCCATTATGTCCTATGTAAAGGGGGTTAATATGTTTACAGATAATATTTTGAGAATATAATATCCTCATTAAGGTTTCATGAAATTTGTGAGGAAGTGTTAGTAAGAGTTTCGGATGAACTAAGGGTGTTATAGTGTATGGGGAAGTTAGGAGAGTTTTTCCACTTTTAAATGTGAAAATGTATGTCAATTGTTTTTAATATGAAAAACATTTCAATAATGGGACATCAATATCATGGAATGTGGGATAAAATTCTGAAATAATAGAAATGGTAAGGGATACAAGCAATAAAGGACTCCAATACCCATTAACACATTTTATTTTAACACATTTTGGTTATTTATCTCTTTATTAAATTCTCTTAAAACTTTGGTTTTTTATCAATGTAACATGTTTTTTCAAGATAAATTTATCAATTATACATAGAAATAAATTCTATTACATTATCTAACATGTTACTAATGAATCTAAATTTGATTTAAATTTTATTTTACCAATTTTCTAAAATTAATAAAATTTATTTCTAAAACACTGAATTTATAATGTATAAAAAAGAATTAAAAAAATAATATAAGTCATATAATGTGAAATGTGGATTTATAAATAAAAATAAAAAAATTATTTAGAATCTTATAAAATAAATATTCATTCATAGAAAAATTTATCAACATTTCACAATAGATACTTATAAACAAATTATTTCATAAAAGTCTTGTTATTTGTAAAACTGTATTTTCAGTATTCACCTAAAAATAATTATATAGAGGATAATCGAGAACAAATAACCCTAACGAAGTATTTCATTAATAAGTTATAAATAATGTTCATTATTTGAAATTCAAATGGTAAAATTTTAAATTGTATATTTAATGAAATGATGTGATATTATGAAAACCTATTTTTTTAAAAAAATAGATTTTTACATAATTATATTTTCACATTTGTGTTTTTATCTATTAAAAATAAAATTATTGTTAACCAATTGTTCCTATAAAATGTATTTTTTAATTTTTATTTAAATGTTTCGTGATATAAAAATTAATATCATATAGAAATAATTATTTTGATATATACATTTCATAGATTGAAATGATCATATCAGTCATGTAAACTATACCATTCGAATTTCACTCTAATTAAAATCATCCATTATTTTTTTATATAAAAATTTCATAAAGATGACAATTATATTAATTCCCTCTAATATAATAAAAATGTTTTAGTTGTATTAAGATGTCATTGTATCGTTTTAGTTCGTTTTTTTGTGTATAACAAGATATGAAACAAATTTACTTATTTTTTGGAATCTATATATTGATATCATAGAGTGATATATTTTCATATTTAGATGGATATAAAATCATTCAAATCTTCCAAAAAAGAATAAATAGTAAATTGATAATCCAATAAATATATGGATCTATGTGATTCTATATGGTCTAGTCCATTCATAAATTTAAATTATCATTGAGGGGTATATATAGATTCCCTCACTAGTGATCACATGCTCCATGAATTTTATTTGATTTATCCGAAACTCATACATATTATAAATATCTAACATATTATATTTTCCTAACATATCCATCAAGATCACGATATTATCTGTATAGTTCTCAATGATCCTTTTTATGATAATTAAATCAATAAATAAATCCAATTTTTAAGGTATTCTTTATAGTCACTATTCATCATGTCTATGAATATTATAGGGGAATTATTAATTCAAATGGAATTATTATATAATCATATTCTATATTGAACAACCCCCACAGAACTAGTATGCTGTATTAATTTGTAGTGAAGATAAATAATGTCCCCTGAATCTCTCTTGTAGCAGGCCTCAGGTTGGAGACTAGAACTGTGGGAATATAAATCAAACACATTAGAGGCATTTCCATTAATAATTTATTAATAAAATAGGTAAATATTATACAAACCATTAAACTAGTCTATCACATAAAATTAAGGTATAATGTATCAAATAAATAACATGATTATCAAAAAAAATCATATAGAGTCTTATGAATATAAATTGAAGTTTTTGTGTCAGTCTCCAAAGACAACCCTACTGTAGAAACTCAAAAATATATCAAACACCCAAGAGAGTAGTGTCCTTCTATGTTCTGGATGTCCCCATAGAGACCAAAAAATAGTACATATTCACATAGGTTGAGTATGACGTGTATACTCATATGGATCACACCGAAGGACTCTGGTGCATATACATGTTGATCACAGTAATTTCCAAGTGAAAAAACAATATAATAAAAAAGAACCTCTCATTAAAAATAGTTTTCAGCCTCACCAAGGCTCACTCAGTAAATAAAGCCTCTAATTATAGTAATATTAGATGAAAAATATCAATAAAAGGGTACCTTTTAACACATCCTCAATAATTATCCACTCTTTTTCCACAACATTTTACGACCTAGTGCTCTCATCCCTTCTATAAAATCATACCCGAAGACACCTATGAAACTGCAATACAATCCTCCCAAAGACACCTTGGAATCAACTCCATACCATTAAAATCACATGTAATAATTCATCACCTACAAATGTTCCCATAACCAATATAATATATCCAAAATAGTATTATATTATTAACCTTAATGACATCATTATTTTTTTCTTCATCATTCCATGAACAATCCCCAAAATGAACCCCATCATCCTAACATCAATCATTACTTGTAGTTCACTATTGACATCTGACCATTATAAAAAATTAATATCAATCATGCCTTGATGATAGATAGGTGAAGAGGGAGTATCTAGTCATCTATTACTCTCCATTTGTATGTTTGGGAAAACAACCCAAAAACATCTGGGTTTTGATGTAAAAACACAACACTATTGGTGTGTTTGTAGAAACCACATTGAAAATAATATAAATGATTGGAAAAAAAAATAAGGTTTTTACAAACCCAAAACCATTGAACCACCACAACATAAATACTTTATCTACATAATATCAATATCATAGACATATGTAATGTATAGCCACACAACCTCCATAAAAAATATAACCAAGCTAGCATTCAATTAAAAGATTTGCAGCTTCCGAAATAATTGATTTTTCACCAACTCTCATTCACTAGGACATTCAATTTACCAATAATAACACCATTGATTTATATTCAAACTAATATTATTCAATTTCGGAACATAAATTTCAACCCATTATTATATTTAATTTCATTTCATGCTTATTCATTTACCAACCAATGTCATTATAGTTTTAGTGTTTCATAACCCCAAGAAACCTCCTATCCAAAATAATTCCATCAACCATTTCCATATCAAGTTCCTATTTCTACACGGATCATAAAAATAATATCCACACGATTAAAAACCATAAAATAACTCCACCTTTAATCTCATACAATACACATACCATCACACTAGTCGTATTCAATGCAAATCCAAAATAGACCAACATTTTGATACCCACAACTGGTTCACCTACCATAATCATATTATTATTAAATTATGTGTGGGATATAAAAATTTGTTTCACATTAAATATAAAAATATCATTGAATCTATGAAAAAATAGTTTTTGGTAAATATCATGTGGAAACCCATAACACATCTGATTATAATGTACCAAACAATTATTTTAATTCCTATATTAGAAAAAATTAATTATTTTCACCATTGAATTTTCTTTTCATAAATTTTTTTTTCAAATCATAAAATAAAACATAACATGTGATTTCAACTACATTAACGAAAACTGTATTAATTTTGGATATAAAAAATAATTCTATTTCAAATCATTTAATTTTATATCTTTATCTTATGATACGACATGTAAAAACATATTTTTATTAAAAAATATTAAAAAAATTAAATATCATCATATGTTAATGAATTTATAATTATAGGATAATATTTTGATTATATAAATTAACACAAAAATGTATCATTATAATACTAATTTTTTATGTATGTGATAATACTTTCTATGATATCAATTATACTAAAAGATGATGAAATCAAATAACATACAAGTGAATCTCCACATTTACAACAATTTTATTGGTTTATATTAATTAACATACATAGGTCCACTTGTACAATCCAACTAGACAGAATCAAAATAATATTTTTATAACATAATAACTAAAACCAAAAATAAAACATGAATCCCTTACCTCACTCTGATGCTCAACAAATCATTGTTAAAAAATAGATGGAGGATGTTAATGTTCATATGGAATGGAATAAAGAACGGAAAAATATATAAATTTAGAAACATTGTGACATAAAAATTTGTCAACTATATAAGAAAGATTGATAGAGTATAATCATGAGATTCTTCAGAAAGTGGAAGGAATAATTTGAATCAAGCAAATATTTATATAAGCGAATTATATATTTGGGTAATCAATTTTATTTTTCTCTTTCTATACCTTTATTATATATATGTTCTCCCAAATAGCCATTCACATTTCGAGAACACAAATTCTCATTTATTTATCCTGTCAATATTTCACCAATGTGTTCCTCCCCTTGTATTCTTATCTACTCTCCCATATTATTTCCTATTTTTTATTTCACTTTTTATTTTCTCTATCCAATAACATTACATCATTTATAAATAATGTTTTCATCTATATACATGAGTATTAAACTTAATATTTATGGTTTTTTGTGGGGGAAATGAGAGGAGGTGGCCTAGTGTATGAAAATAAATGTTCAATTATATTTTATTTCCGTTGTTATTATGGTCTATAAAAATCCATAACAGTATAGGAAAAAGTTATGTTTAGTGGATTCATGTTGTGAAAACATTAATTCATTAACATAGTGGGGTTTTAATGATTTCATAATGTGATAGTTGTGATTCTTCATATAATGGTCATCCCTCCATGTTAATTAAATGAATAAATTTTCAAATATAGGTTGATCATCGATCAGAATATTGATTATTTCCATCCATGTAGCCAATGTAACATTATTGAGATTCATTGGATAATAAAGGGGACAAAATTTAGCGTAGTGTTTTATATTTTGGCACTGTATCCTTAGTGAATGATTAAAAACTTATTTATATATTTATATATATATTATATCATATAGAAGGGACAATTTAGTATTATTAAGTATGTGTATATTTATATATTTGGTGTTAAAAGAAATGATTATTTTTATTTATGTAAACCATATAAACCATTTAATGATATTGTGTGCGTACTAAATTTATAAAATTAATAAGGATTAAATATTTGTTATCAAATATGAGGGAATGGAATTGTAAATCAAATTTTATATTCATGAATTGTTGGTGTGTGGGAGGTATTATTTTAATGGGATAAATGTTTCTATATGTATATATTGGAGTGAGAGAGATTTAACGTAAGTAAATTTTTAGTAAGTCACCCCATTTGGTTATATATATTATCATATTAAATGATTGTACCATCATTAATTAATTAAATAAAATTTAATTATATTATTTCACCCATGTTAATGTAAAATACCCCAATTCAATATCATGATTTTCCCTTTCTACCACAATACAACTATTTCCTTACGTTATATCTCTCTCACTCTAATATATATATATAGAAATATTTATCGCATTAAAATAATTACTCCCACACAAGAACAATTCATGAATATAAAATTTTATTTACAATTCCATTCCCTCCTATTTGATATCAATTATTTAATTATTATTAATTTTATAAATGTAATACACAAAAAATATATTTAAATGTTTCATATGGTTTTCTGAATAAATATAATCATTTATTTTAACACCAAATATATACATATAAACACAATTAAGAATACAAAATTTTCCCTTCTATATGAGATAATATATATATATATATATCAATATGAATATATATCATAATTTAATTTATTAAAATACATATATAAGAAAATACATATGCATACATATGCATATATCTGCATAAAAATATATATATTTATATACACATATTTCATGAAAAAATCATTTGGAAATATTTTAAAACATTTATATACATATATTTACAAGACACACACATATATATAATCATATATATGTTGAAGAATATATTTTATATGCACAAGATCACTTACTTATGTAAAAGACATTATATTTGAAAATCAAAATGAAAAGAAACATAATTAGTAAGTTATTTTTTTCAAACCATTAATAGTAAAATATAATTTTTAATTAATATTATTTATATATATAATACTTAAACTAAATGAATAATAGGTTACACATAGTCAAAATAATTCATTAAAATTTAAGCTCCATGATATAAAATAATTTTTAAATAAATAAAAACCCTATGAAATTACTTGAAAAAGATTACCAAAGTCCATTTATATATTGAACCAAATATTTAAAACATATTATGACATTATTTTTTACATAAATATCTAATAACACAATCCCAATGATCATGATTCATTTTTTCATTGTCAGATAAGGTTCCTGATACATGAATTAAAACTAAGACATATCATTATTATTTCATTTTCCAAAATGTCCTAGTAAAAGCCTTTCAGATCCTATAACTAAATTATATAACATGGGAATCACATAAAATAAATGGGTGAGCTAAAATCCATGTACTGGAATAAACATAGTAATAAATATTAGCTTGTGATTCCACATGCATACCATTTCATCATATAAGACAATGCTCATGATTAGTCATATTTTAGAAATAACATAAAGAAACTAAATATCATTGAATCATTTAAATGTGGAAACAAAATATAACATGACATAAACATTTTTCATAGATAACTTCTCGTAAAACATCACATGGTGATAAATGTACAATCATGGATCTAGTTTACACCCTAATCTGATATATAATTTCTCATTAGAAAGAAACACTAACTAATGCCTTAGAAGACTATCAGGGAACATACATAATAACATTTAAATTATTATGTTCAAGAATAAAATTAAATATATAAAAATAAATGAATATCATAATTAGACATGTAATAAAATGGGTTTCATAGTCTTTCAAAATTTTATTAACAAAGATGACTTCATAAGGTAGGCATTTTAAAAATGAATTAACACACGTATTACCCCATAAAGGAAATGGAGAATAGGAATAGTGTATATATGATAGATATATTTAAAATAATTAACATAATTCTATAAAAATACATAGATATATAAAGTTAGTTATAGGGAGAAATTTCACAACACTATGAAAATGGGTGGTTCAGAGAGATCCCTCTCCATAGGTTCCATATTATCTGGGAAGATGGACTAAACATCTCGAATAATGAAAAATTTATTCATTAATAAAATATTTCATTATAATTTACATATATATTTTATTTACTATAATTATAGTTAGAATATATATAATAAATTAAAATATTGAAAAAATTAATTTATTTTATTGCGAGGAAATTTGTTTCCTAGTTTGAAGGCCCAACTAGTAATGGAAAATTATTAATGTTATTTTCAAATGGGAATAAAAAATATTAATTAAATGAAATTAATTTAAATTATGAAAATTAATATGTCCAAAATAAACACATTAATCTAAACCATCATTTAAGGTTATAGTGGAAGATGAATAATCATTATCCACAAAGGTATGTAATTGACATAATACAGAAAAAGTATCATTTTATAGAATATGAGAAGACATGAAATGTTCGTATAATAGATATTATGATAGAAATATAAAAATATAGAATATATTTCAGAAAATAATTATTATTCCATTTGGGATGATAGTTTCGAGGATATGGTAGTTTCATAAATGAATTTGTAAGATATAAATTGATAATATTTCTTCTTAAATACCGCCTCCATAAAATACACCATAAAGCATATGAAATTGTTTATTTGGTTCTTCCATTTGATTGATGAAACATGGTAGAGGATTTGTATGTGTTTTTGGAAGAAATATAATAAGACATAAAACATAGAATGTGTTAGTAGAAGGGTTGGTGATGAGTGTTATTTACAAGCAGAGGAGAGGGGTATTTTAAAATAATATATTTAATAGTTTTTTGGATTAAGAATATAAAGAATGTTTATACTTGGGTATATATAAGTGAATGATTCATGTAAGGATATTCTAGTATGTGATTACATGAACAATGACTCATTAATTCATGCATTTTTCAAATAATGTTAAATACAATATTTTATCACATATCATCTTTATACAAAAACAAAATTATTTGAAAAAATATAAAAAAGGACTCTTAAAATTTTTCATTATGTAGATTCAAAATATGATATCCATTTTATGAAATTTTTCTTCTAAATATGAGATATTTAATTTTTTAATGAAATCCTCATTTATTTGAAACATTTTTATTTTAATATTATGTTGGATTTTATGACCCATTGAAAAATTAGTTATAGTATCATAAAATTATATAATCCTTGTAATTATACATAATTTTAATTTATAAAACCAATTAATTAAATTAAAATTTCATTATATTAATTATATTTTTTATAATAATTAAATTACATCATTTATGTTTTACAAAATTACAATCACTTAAATTATAATTTTTTAAAAAAATTTGTACGTGTATGATGGTATAAATGTTGTATATTTTTATTTCATAAATAAAAAAATAATATTTTATATTTCAATATATTAATTAATAATTATAAAGGTCATGTTACTATTTATATGGGATTGATGTCTAGTCAAATAGTTAGATTCATAATAGTAATTAGAGATCCCCTGTTTCTATAAATTCATATTATTTTATTCAGGATTCATTCAAATATATTTTCAAACAAGGTTATATTTATTTTATATTTTATCATTAATAATATCTTACTTAGATTTTTTTCGTTTATACAGTTTTTCTCATGACATTAGTTATTCTACTTGATCTATAATATTTAAATGTTTCTTATCATTGTCATCTTTTTTAATATTGTTATGTAATTGTAATATTTTAAATTCATATAGCCATTTTTCCTTAAAATTGTATTATATAATTATTATAATGAAATTTATATGTTATATCCTATATTTCTTTTCAATCAAGAAATTGTACTAAATATGACAATATTATAGTAAGTGAAACTCTATTGTGATGATTTTGGGTCTTTACATACTTTACACATAAATAATTACATCATAATAATTATGGATTAATTATTTTTGGGAAAACATGTTAGGGAAAATTTTATTTATGGATTCATATGGTTCCCATGTAACCACCTCATAGTTTTTTTCACCATATTACATTGAATATGCGAGTTTCTTGTCATGTGAAACATTATCTCTTCGAGCCAAGATCATTACTGGATGATCATCAAAAGAGTTATCATTTTATAGTTATTCCAACTCTAAATTCATTACATTTCATAGATCTATCATGTAAATCGTAAAGTGGGACGTGTAGAGTAAATCATGTTATTTACAAAGGGGTGTTTGGAGTTCCATTTGATTCAATACTGTTCTCATGCGATTGAGAATCTCAAAGGGTACATTGTACCTAATTATTATAATTCCCCTCATCCATAATCTCAGGGATCTCTTCATTGGAGATATGTATAGAAATCCATGATATCTAATATCAAAATCTATGTCATATCAACGGTTCATAGTATAAATATTCTATCAACATTTATTATAAATTATCCTCTAATGAATAGTCAGTCTATTATATACCATTTATCCAACCATTTAATGTTCCAAAATGGTATCTTCGCCAACATTATCCCATCACATATGTGTTTTAAATATATACACATAAATTTCATCAAATGTAAACATTTTTATTCTTGAGCTAATTTCATTATTTTATGAGAACTCATCCATTGGAATATATTGATCCCATCAACCTTTGAATTCACTCGATCATACTTACAACATGTACTCAAGTGTTTGGATAGTATAGTCATATTGGATCTGTTTTGGGGTTTTATGTTGTAGTGAAGACAAACTCAATGTTTAGAGAATATTTGATAATTTTCCCAAACATTTATGTAAAAATATGATATCGTTCGATTATAATTTATTGTGGTGTTCTATAAAACCTCATTACTACTTTGATACATAACATTTCTAGTTAACAGAGTGAGTAGTAAACTTGAATTTCAATTAAAAGACATGTATTTGTTTGATACTCTACAACAACTCATATAACAGTATTTGTTCATGATGTCTTAATAAAACAAGTGTCAAAGTCTACTATGATTTATTTCTATTTCTAGGTATGTATGGGTAATGGTTTCATCATCCCCACAGATGATCACTTTTCATATTTCACTATCCGACTTACTAGGAATTTTGGAGAATGTTATGTGAGATCCTTCAACCTGTTATCCTATCAACTATACTCATAGAGATATTAATACATCTTCATGCTCCTAGGGTGGATAAATGATATAATTAATTTTCATTCATTTAACATATAAATATTTATCTTAGAATTTTATTGTACACATAGTCTTAATGTAAATCATAAAGAAACATTCATTAATTTTAAACTTTGAGGATTTATTTTTTTCTTATTGGTTACACCTTCTTATGAATTTCCAAATCATCTATTTAAAAATCTAGTATCTTATCTAGAATGGATATTTGAAAAATAATTTTAGAAAGGAATGATTATGTAACTTCATTTAGTATTCTTGTTTCAAATATTTCAAGGTCTTATAATATTGTATCCTTATCAATTCTCATTAGAGATATTTATTCTGAATCATTCCTACATATAAAATTTGGCACTTTATTTTCATTACTATGATGTTAATATATTGAGAAGTCATATTTATGTATCATATTTAACAATATTTCATGATTCATGATACGATACTTCTATGAGAATATATATTTCAGAATCTTATGATCTGTATATATCTCACAATTATATATATAGAGATAATGCTACCTGGTATTCAATATGAAGATCATAACAGCAAACTCATAATCATGAGTCAGATAACCCAACCCATTAACACTAATTTTCCACGAGATATAGTATATGACATTATCATTATACATTTTTAAAAGTCTCAAACCCTTACTTGATGCATAACAATATACCAAAAACCATTCCCTAGTAAATGGGAGTGCGAGGACTAATGTATTAGTAATTATATTCTTAAATTCCATGAATCTCTCTCTACATTTAGTAGTCTAGAAAAAATTTCCCACATCATGTTACGAAAGGTTATTAGATTTGACAATGATGAGAATATTGTCACAATTCATTGACAGTACCCATAAAATTCAGTGAAACTATGATGGTCTATTACATTTTGTAGTCTCATCCACTCATTGATTTCATTTTTCATAGAAGAGTCCACAAATATCCTATTTCACAATGAAACATGCCACAATATTGAAAATTACTTCATCCATAACTCTTATTTACTAAAATTTTTATAAAGATTCACATTCCATGATGTCATTAGAATAGTATTTTAATACTCATCATGATACTCCTTGGGTTTAGACTTTTAAAATATCATCTATAAATCCTAGCAAAAATTTGATGAGGTAATTACTAATGGATCTATTATCGAAGCCTATAAATATTTCTAGATCATTTGTGATTAAAATGGGAATCATTATGAACTCAGAGTGTCCATACATTTTAAAAAAGGAAGTATTGTTAATATCACCCTTCTTCACCATTAATTAGTAGTATTTTGTCTAAAGGTGCACTATATAGAAATAATAAGTACCACATATTTCATTGAAGAGGTTACATATATTTGAAAGGGGATATGTTTTAATTTTAATATTTTATTAGTTCATGATAATCAATGAATATGTGAATTGGATGATCCTTATTCATGATGAAGATAACCACTTCACCCCATGGTAAATCACACATGCATTTAAAATTATTTTCGGGAATATATTCTAACTACATCTATTGTTCCTAAAAATTAATGGTACCTTTTATGTATAGTTTCCTTGAAATAGTAATAAAAATATGTATTTGTTCAATTGAGATTAAAAATTCTATGTCTGATGGAATACAAGGAGACACTCCTAGAATACATATTTATAGACCCCCACAAATGGAATGTCAACATTTATGTTTCACTCCACTATTTCAATAAATTGAGATATATGTTATATATCGTAATGAAACAGTATCCATACATGAGAAGAATATTACAAAGCATATTCATCCTCATTACCCTTATATTGATTCAAAGTATGACTAGTGATGTGAGGTGTCATATATCACCTGATATTTTATGTTTTATTAAAATATGGTGCACTAATACACATACAATACTGAAAAAAATCACACAAGAATATTAGAAAATATTTTAATGGATACAAATTTCATATACATTGATTGAGGAGGTGTTATACACATGGGGTGAAATGATTATTCTATTTTATATTCTCATAGATAGATCCAATAATACTATTATGTGGTTTTAAATAGTTATACTATGAATGAATGATATAAATGAATGTGGATAGATATAACCCAAAGTATTATCACTATTATTGATTGAATAACTAATTTAACCTTCACCACAACATTTTTGGGATCCACCTCAGTATTAGAGATATTGTATACACTTCCTTTAACCCTAGTAAATGGAGGTTGTTTTTATGGACTGTCTTGGAAAATATGCATCATAATGCATTGGTTTTCCTAATGATCATGCACATTACATTTGAATCATTATACCCTATTATGGGAATTTAATTTAACACCCTTTCATTACATTGAAATAGCACGTTTCTTTATATCCTTTTATCATTGATTTGATTATTGTCCCTCTTTTCCACACATGATTAATATATCAATTACATTAATATATTTTATGGGATACTTATTACCACAATTTTGAGATGGGGGTTTCTAATCTTTCATATCTACATTCAATTTTATTTGTTATTCTTCTAGATGAAAAATTCATTTTATAATTTTTTTCAACAGGACCACAAAATCGACGAGAATCACCGATCCTCATATCAACCATAAGGTAACAATGAATAATATATTAATTACTGTAAATGGATCAAATTGCTAAATAATTTGATATACATACATTAACATTGTAAATAAATTTTACACCTTAACTTCATTGTTGATGAAAATATCAGAGTTGTATCATGAAATCCTTGTGATGTTTTCCTCATATTCCCTGATAAAGTCATATTCTTATTGCTTAAGTCTACGGAAATCCCTCTCTATTTTATAGAGAGTTTAGGTAATATATTTATTGAGAAATGTTTTTAATGAATTCTTTCCATTATGTGTGATCAATTACATCGTTGGAATTTTTGTTCCTAATCAGTGTTCAATTAATATTGGTCTATATTTTATTATGATAAATATCTCGAAAAAATTCTATTATCTGGATCATTATAGGATATAAAAGGTCTTCTCAATTGATTTAATAAATTAATTCTTGTTGGGGGGATCGGAGGATCCACTAATTATAGGATATCTTTGTCATATTATAAAATTGACCATATCTTTATCCTTCCTAAAAGAGGGATGGTGTTCTACATGATTCATGTTATTATTAATAACATTATTGATCTATTATAGTACATTCAAGAGTCTCATAGATACCACTCCACTATGGATTGGTAAATCAGTAGGTAAATCATCACACATCATATCACAATGTTTTTTAGAACAGTTCCTCATATATCCTACTGAAAAATATAATAAAGGACAATTTGGATGATAATAATTCAGTTAATATAAATATGAAAATGGATACTAATGACATTGAATGATTAAAAATAAATGAAAATTATATCATAACTAATTAGTTTCAAAGAATCCATATATATTTTCATTGGTAATTACCATATTTCATTTTCAAACATACCAAATTTATCCATTCATTTATAGTGTTTTAAAAATAGTTTCTCAATTTAAAAAGTTAATCCCATAGGGGTGTCATATCTGGTTAGCTATAATGCCTAATTATTCCTCATCAGGTGTTGATTAAATCAATTCCTAATGAATGTTTTTGGTTATTCCACTTAGTTAAAACTATTCTAGATCTAAATACACATGTACTATCCACATTGTGATGAAAATTATTTGAAAACACTCAAAATATACTTCATTGAAATTGAAGGTTATTTTCATAAACCTAGACTTATTTTGAGGGTTCTCACTAATGTAGCCTATTTCTAATCTCCACTAATAACTATACATTCATTATATACCACATATGAGGACCCTATCCTTTTACATTTTTTATCAAAATAATTTTAACATTAATATCACATAAATATAGACCCATGATCATGGGGCCCAATGTTTTTTAAACATTGGGTTAATAATACATTAAAATAATATAAGACATAATATATTTATTTTATTCTCAAAAATTATATCCCAAACCAATTTTATATCCAATAACTAAAAATAATAATATAATCAACACATAAATGAAATGAGTGAGCTAATAAGTACATTATTGGAATTAACATGGTACTAATGCAAAGTGAGTAGGAATAATATGTTATCATAAAAGGGAAGACACATGATTAGTCATTTGGGGAATAACATAATGATATATAATATCATGAAAACATAAGAATGTGGAAATACATATAAAATGAAATAATAATAATTGAAGGATATTATCCATGAAAACATAACATCATGGACAAAGTGTAACGACCCAATATTTTGAATAAATCATGTTTCCTAATTTTGTGTGTTATTTTATTTTCTACTAAAAAAACTATTTCATTTGATAACATTAGCATTATTAAAATGAGACTGTTGGGTTTCGACTGTTATATGACCATTTGTCAATATGACCGTTGGAAACTAAATGTTGTGATTATTGTCTCTAAACAAAAGCGACCTTGGTTAATTAATATAGAAATGTGATTTGATGGCCTCATCCAGTAGTCTCGGGCCAATCGAAGCCCATGTAACAGAACTTGGAAAAGAGGTAGCACCACTAGGCTTTTCTCTGGGACAAATCCAAGCCGAACTACATCATGTGAAGGTAGAACGAAATCACCTTCGCGAGAATTTCAAACTGAAAGAAATTACTACTAGTGAAAAGTTGGCCGAGCCGCCCTCATATTCTCTCACCTTAGCACACATTACACTTCAGTCCTATACTGGGGTTATAAGGGGCTATGTAAGGAGACTATAACCACTTTGTGTAATCCTTTGAGATAAATAAAATTTCATTTTCTTCTTATGGTGAAGTTTATAAATTTTCAAATGTATGGATAAATGTAGGATGTATATTATTTATGAATTAAAAAAAGGGGATATTTTAAAATATTTTTGTAAACCTTAAATAATTAATGGTGTGGAGTGATTTTCCAAAAATAGTCTTCGGAAAATGTGTTCAGTAAGATATTTGGAGTCTAATAACATCAACATAATATTTGGTGAATAGTAATTTCTGAATAGTGATTTTACCCTTACGATTAGTA
The DNA here is from genome assembly GCA_963277665.1 of Viscum album. Lineage (NCBI taxonomy): Eukaryota > Viridiplantae > Streptophyta > Magnoliopsida > Santalales > Viscaceae > Viscum > Viscum album. The sequence continues at coordinate 456,908,897 of OY728161.1, read as the reverse complement.
ATGTGGCCAAATGGATTAGGAATATGACCTAAAAAAGTATTAATATAATATAGGCATCTTGATTAAGTAATGTGATTCAATAAAATTAGTAAATAACTGTTTCAGAAATTATTAGTAAAGTATTAGATTTTTCAGGTAAATAGTGTTTTTTAATTAATATTTAAATTCAAAATATTTAGAAAATTATTATTATAAAACAGACTTTATTTTTGAATTCAGAACATCGATATTATGTTAAGGTAATATTTGGGGATTTTTCTAAAAAATGAATTTTTAGTGAATAGTGTTTTTATATAAAAATAAAATTAAAACTATTTAAAAAATTATATTTATAAAATGGAGTTCATTTTTGAAATCAATGCATCGATATTTGGTTAAGGTGATAATTTGGGATTCTTCTACGAAAGTTGAATTTTCGGTGAATAGTGAAAATACAGTTTTATGTTTCGGGTGTTTAATGACATCATTAAATGATTTATTAAGTTTTTAATCAATTTGGTCGACTTATAAATAGTATGATAATGTATGAGGTGTACCAATTGGCCTATACCATGGGAAAATACCATGGGAAAGCCCATGGTTTTGCCAATACCACCAATGAGGTGTCCCTTGGCCATTAATGCCTTGTCCCCTCACTTACCCTATAAATACCAAGACATTATCTCATCCTTTACATTCCAAAATACTCCTCAATGAAGTTATAGTCTCAATACCTCTCAAGGAGTCCTCCCAAGATTCCCTCATTACACCCAAGGTCCCAAACATCACGATTTCGATGTTACTCTTCAAGGTAAGGGATCCAACCTCTCTCTTTCATTCCAAATACTCTCTTTAATGTCATTTATTTTAATACCCAAGTTATTATGTTAGGGATTTTATTTTATATTCATCCTACTGTCCTTTTTTTCATTTGATGAGATACCCCCCCTTTCTCTCATCAATTCATTTTAATAATGTTTAATTGGCGTCGTTAGGCTGCCGAATTTTTAACGGATTCTTTCACCCTTCTCATTTTCAAGTTCTATTTTCCTGTCAAGTCTTTCAAGTTCCATTTTATTATGTTGGGGAATTATCTATATATATATCATACCCATATTTTATGTTAATATGATTAGATACCATATTTGATCTCATCCATTCTTTTTTTTAAGTTTTAAGTGACGTTGTTAGGCTGTCGAATTTTCGTAAGATAATTCTTATTTTTGTCTTCCTTCCATGTTTTTCATTTCATATGGTATGTCTTTAAAATTTCATTAACATGTTCTTATATCCTTTATATTCTGTCCCTCTATAGTTTTATGGTTCATTTATGAGTTGGTGACCCATGTCTCATCTGTTTTCAATGTTTTCTAAAACCCTGTAACATAGCTGTTATGCTACAGAATTTTTGTCTCAAAATGACTTTATCTTTTTCTCAAATTATTTTATTATGTGAATAATCAAAGATATTTCTTATACATGTGTATTCACACATATATAAAAATGTTCTTTTTTAATTCTGGGATTTACATACATGAAACCCGCTTTCCTTTTCCGAGGGTTTAAAGTGACATAAAGATCATGTTTTTAAAACAGTTTTTAAAAAGCTATGATTATGAAATGAAACCCATTTATTTTATGCTATATGGGTTATTTATGAAATTTTTGATTATGATATAAGTGGATCACATGTTAATAAATGGAAATTAAGGGTGTTCCCTGATAGCGCTCCAATGCATTGGGTAATGATGTAACCACTAGAGATTACAATCTTAACGAAACCTTGGTGAATAACCGTGGTATTTTCATATAAACCATGGGGATGGACCATGGTGATATGTTCATGATTTTCTAAGTTAAATGTTGTAGCCACATCTTCATGTTATAGAATAAGTTATTTTTATTACGATATGTATCATGATCTATTTCTAATGCCTTAAAGATATTTTTCATGACTTTTGATGTATCTCAAGTTCACATATAAAATGTTTCCCTTATTTCCCTTACTGGGCCTTCTACTCACCCATTCCTTTGATGTATGCACCCAGGTTATGAGATTCTGTATTGAACATAGGATGAACTAATGAAGAATCCTTTCATGTGTTTAATAAGAATGTTTTTTGTTGTTATGTATTAAGTTCCTAGTCTCTAAGACACTAACCCTTAAAAATCCTCGATTTTGTATAATCAAATGAAAGTTTATGTGATAAAAAGGCGGGATTCTATAGTTGGTATCAAAGGGAGGTTTAGTTATTTTTGGAAAATAGGATATAAAAACTTTAGGAATAACCCTATAGAAAATTTTAAATATAGGAAATCTTCCTGGTATTTTGATGAGTATTGAGTAAGTGGGTTCCAAACAAAAAAATCCTTGTTAGGATACGAAAAAGTATAGGTGGCTCTGGCATAGATGTTCCTATGAGTGATAACGCTACCAAGGTGTTTCGGGCTTGACCCAAGGTAACCATGTAACGACCCAAACATTTTGAGTAGTATATTAACTTACTATTAATGATTTAATAGAGATGTTAATGGTTAATGCAGAAAAAGGAGTCGATGGCTTCATCCAGTAGAATCGAACCTTATGAAGCCCACTTATCAGAGCTTGTTAAGGAGGAGGCATATTTGGGATTCTCTTTGGACCAAGCCCAAGCCAAACTCCAGCATGTCACGCTTGATCGGAAACGCCAACGGGATAAGTTCATGTTAGTAGAGATTACTACTAGGGAAATGTTATCTGAGCCTCCCTCAGATTCTCTCACCATAGCACACCTTACACTTAGGTCATATTCTGGTGTTATAAGGGGCTATGTGATGAGACCCTAGCTTCTTTGTGTAATCCTTTGGGATGAATAAATTGAGATTTCTTCCTTTAGGGAAGTTTTTGAAATTTCAAATTTCCGGATAATTTTAGGATGTATTTATTGATGAATTTTGGAATAAAGGATATTTTAAAATATTTATGTAAATCTTAAATGATTAATGATGTGTAATGATTTTCAAAAAAAGGTCTTCTGCAAAAGTTTTCATTAAAGAATTTGGAGTCTAATAATATCAACATAATTTTTGATGAATAATAAATTATGAATACTGATTTTACCCTTCGAATTAGTAATGTGACCAAATGAATTAGTAATTTCACTCAAAGAAAGTTTAAATATAATTTATACACCTAGATTAAGTAATGTGATTCAATAAAATGGGTAAATAACAGTTTCATAAATATTTAGTCAAGTATTAGTTTTTTTTGGGGTGAATAGTGTTTTTTAATTAAAAATTATATTAAAAATATTTTGAAAAATATTTTTATAAAATGGACTTTATTTTTGAACGCAGAGCACCAATATTATGTTATGGTAATTTTTGGGGTTTTTTCTGAGAAAAATTAATTTTCAGTGAATAGTGTTTTTATTTAAAAATTAAATTAAAAATATTTATAAAAATATTTTTATAAAATAGTGTTCGTATTTGTAATCAGAGCTTCAATATTTGGTTAACGTGAAGTTTTGTGTTTTTTCTGAGAAAGATTAATTTTTCAGTGAATAGTGAAAATACAGTTTTTATGTTACGGGTGTTTAATGACATCATTAAATGATGTATTAAGTATGTAATCATTATGTTAGACTTATGACTTGTAAGATAAGGTATGAGGTGTCCCAAGTGGCCAATACCATTGGAAAATACCATGGGCAAATCCATGGTTTTTCCAAAACCACCAATGAGGTGTCCCTTGGCCATTAATGCCTTGTCCCCTCACTTTCCCTATAAATACCAAGCCATTCTCTAATCCTTTGGACACCAAAATCATTATCAACGAAGTTCTGGTCTCCTTACATACCAAGGAGTCCTCCCAAGGTTCTCTCAATCCTCTCAAGGTCCCAACCATTGATTTTTAAGAGTTACGTTTAAGGTAATGGATCCGACCTCTCTCTTTCTTTTCAAGTAATCTCTTTTTATGTCATATCTTTTATGCTCCATGTTATTATGCTGGAGGATGTTATTTTATATTACTATTAATTCCCTTTTCATTTTTTAATGACGATAGATCCCCTATTACTCTCATCATTTCATTTTAAGAAAATTTAAGTGGCGTTGGTTGGCTGCCAAATTTTTAAGGGATTCTTTCACCCTTATCATTTTCAAGTTCTATTTTCATGTCAAGTCTTTCAAGTTATTTTTTATTATGTTGGGGTATTATCTCTATATCTATCATACTGATCTTTTATTATCATATGATAAGAGACCTTATTTTATCTCTTCAATTTATTTTTATTGATGTTTAAGTGACGTCGTTAGGCTGCCGAATTTTTATAAGAGAAATCTTATTTTTGTCTTACTTCCATGATTTTCATTTCAAATGGTATGTCTTTCAAATTTCATTACCATGATTCATATCCTTTATATTCTGTCCCTATACTATTTTTATAGATCATTTATGAGTTGGAGACCTATGTCCCCTCTCTTTTAAACGTTTTCTAAAACCCTGTAACGTAGCCGTTATGCTCCAGAATTTTCGTCTCAAAATGCCTCTCTTTTTCGAAATATTATTTTACGTTATTAAGTGAATACTCATAGGTATTATTTATATAAGGGTATTCACATATATATAAAAATGTCCTATTTTAAATTCTGGGATTTACATACATGAAACCTGTTTTCCCTTTCCATGGGTTTAAAGTGACATAATGATCAAGTCTTTAAAGAAGTTTTTAAACGTTATGATTTTGAAATGAAACCCATTTCTTTTATGCCATATGGGTTGTTTATTAAATGATTTATGATGATATAGGTGGCTCCGATGATAATAAAGACATGTCAAGGGTTCTCCTAGATAGCGCTTCAATGCATTGGTAAATATTAAATCTCTAGAGATGACCATTTAGACTGATACCTTGGTGAATAACCATGGTAATTTTTAATGAAACCTTGGGGATGGACCTTGGTGATACGAAATGATTGTCAATATTAAATGTTGTAGACACATCTTCAAGTTATGAATTTTTTATTTTTTATTATGATATATCTCATGATTTCTTTCTCGTTCCTTAAAGTTCTTTTCATTACCTTATTGAAGTATCTCAAGTTCACATGTAAAATGTTTCTCTTGTTTTCCTTATTGGGACATATGCTCACCCTTTCTTTTGATGTATGTCCCCAGGTTTTGAGATGCAGTAATGAACCTAGGATGGACTTAAGGATAATACTTTCAAGTGTTTATGAATAATGTTTTTTGTTGTTTGCATGTTTTATGTTCCTGGTATCCAAGACACCGAACCTTAAAGATCCTCAATTTTGTGTAATGAAATGAAAGTTTTTGTTCTAAAAAGGCCGGATGCTATAGTTTGTATCAGAGGGAGGTGTAGTTATTTGTGGAAATTATGGTATAAAAACTTTAGGAAGAACCCTATAGAAAAGTTTAAATATAGGAAAACTTCCTGTTATATTGGTAAGTATTGAGTAAGTGGTTTATCAAATAAATACATCCCTATCTGGATACGAGCAGGTAGAGGTGGCTCTGACATAGATGTACATAGGGGTAAAACCAGAAAACACCGCTTTGAACTAGACTTGAACGGGAACTAGTGCACAATAATGGGTCTTGCTGCACTCTTGGTTACAACACTCCCGGGGGATATGTTTGGTTAATCACAAGCTTTTTATAAATCATTATGAAGGAATTATAAGGAAATGTAATTTTCTAAGAATGAAGTCTTAGTTAAAAGACTCATAAATGATATAAGTTTCTCACTAAGGTTTTATTCTTTTAGAAAATGGTGGAAAATAGGAGGAACCATGCAGATGGTGACCGCAATGTACCATGTGCTGACGACCCTCCGATGGAACCGGGAATGGAAACATTCATGCGAATGATGAACCAACTAACTCAAGTTATGAGTAATAACATGAATCAAGCTGAAAGGCCAATCTCACCAGGAAGGGAACAACATTCTGTTGAGTGCTTCATGCGTCAACGACCACCATCATTCGGTGGATCTACTGACCCATTGGTTGCGGAACAATTGATAAGCTCCATTGAAAAGATCTTTTCTGTACTCCTTTGTTTAGAACAAGAAAAAGGAACCCTTACTGTTTATCGCCTAGAGGGAGAAGCTGATCAATGGTGGTCAATGTTCAAAAACATGAAGCCTAGAGGAGATATGGAAGCTATGGAGTGGGAAGAGTTCTTGGGAATATTCTTTAATAAGTATTTCCCTCGTTCAATGAGAACAAGAACGGAGAAAGAGTTTCTCGAGCTGAATCAGAAGGAGAATGAATATGTCGGAAGCTATGAGATGAACTTCACCTGACATTCACGATATACCTCTAGCTTTGTCATGGATCCATGTGGGAAGGTTGATAGATTTTTCGGTGGACTGAGACCTCATCTTCGGAAGAATTTAGCCAACCGGGACTACGATAGCTTCGAGGAGATCGTGCAGAGTGTAATGAATGTCGATCTAGATTTTGGTGAGACATAGTGGTATCATAAATCAAAATGACAAGAAGAGATCATTGGATCCCAGTTGAGGGAAGAATTTAGATCAGGGAAGAGGTGGAAAGAAAATGCATCTTACCACATGTAATAAATGTGTGAAGAATCATCCGAGGAACTTCTTGGTCAAAAGTGGCAAGTGCTACAAGTGTGTAAGAGGAGGCCATATTGTTCGGAATTGTTGTAGTGAGGTGAAGCCTCAACTCCCCAATACTAACGACAAAGGAAAGATGGTTCTGGCCTTACCCGAAGTCCATTGCATCAAGTGTGGATAGCTTGGGTACTATGCTAATCTCTGTCCAAATCCAACGGTAGTGGAGGGGAATAACCATCAACCCAAGTAAAGTCCAGGGGATTAAGGTCGTTCTTTTTCTATCACAACAACTGAAGTTGAAGCTCCTAATGACATGGTAGCAGGTACTCTTGTTGTCCTATAAAAACTAGCAACTACTTTGTTTGATTCGGGTTCTACGTATTCCTTTATTTCCTCCAAGTTTGCAAAGAATACAAAATCAATCCCCGAACTGCTTGAGGTAGAGTTGTCAGTCAAGACTTCATGTGGGATTATCCATGCATCAACAGTGTTTAGAGACACTAGTGTTTACTTTAGTGAGAAAAATCTTATCGCAAATCTAGTAGTCATTCCCATGTTGGAATTCGACTTTATACTAGGGATGGACTGGCTCTAAAAGTATAATGCTAAGATCAAATGCAGAAGTAAGGAAATTTCAGTAGTCTTGAATAAACGACCTACTGTTATCTTCCAAGGAGATATATCCCGAACTGATCACTTTCTAGGAGAACCTCATATAGCATTCTTTATGGAGATAATCAGTGATTATGAACAAGTAAAAGGGAGCATACAGATAGAAGATGTTCCAGTTTCTCAGGAATACATGGATGTATTTCCTGAGGAGTTACCTGGACCTCCCCCAGAAAGAGAGGTAGAGTTCTCCATTGAACTCGTACCTGGATCTAAACTGATATCAAAGACCCTGTATAGAACGGAAAATGTAGAGCTAGAAGAGTTAAAGAAACAACTCCAAGAGTTGTTGGAGAAGGGGAATATTTGACCGAGTGTGTCTCCTTGGGGAGCACCAGTTCTCTTTGTGAAGAAGAATGATGGATCAATGCGGCTATGCATTGATTATAGAGAACTGAACGGGATCATAGTGAAGAACAAATACCCTCTTCAAAGAATTGATGATTTATTTGACCAACTTCGTGGGGCTTATTTCTTCTCTAAGATTTACCTTCGATCTGGTTATCATCAACTGAGGGTGAAGAAGGAAGATATTCCAACGACTGCCTTCCAATTAAGATATGGGCATTATGAGTTTACTGTTATGCCCTTCAGATTTACTAATGCTCCTGCTATTTTCATGGAATTGATGAATAGAGTCTTTAAGGACTACCTTGATAACTTTGTGGTAGTTTTTATTGATGATATTTGGATATATTCATAAATTCGTGAGGAGCATGAAGATTATCTGAGGGCTATTTTAAAAAATATACGGAATGAGAGGCTCTTTGGAATGTTCAGAAAGTGTGAGTTTTGGTTACAACAAGTGGATTTCTTGTGGCACATCATAACCAATGAAGGAATCTCGGTTGACCCTACAAAAACAATGGTTGTGGAGGAGTGTCCTCAACCCACAACAGTAACTGAGATTCATAGTTTCCTTGATTTAGCGGGATATTATAGGAGGTTTGTTTAAAACTTTTCACGGATTTCTAATCTACTAACCACGTTGACTCGAAAAGGTGTTAAGTTCATCTGGACAAAGGAATGTGAGGAATGTTTCCAAGAGCTGAAGAAGAGATTGGTTACTGCACATGTGTTAACACAACCCTCTATCGGAGAAGGATTCATTATTTTTAGTGATGCTTCTCTGAAAGGGATTGGGTGCATCCTCATGAAAAATGACAAGGTGATTGCTTATGCATCTCGACAGTTGAAGATTCATGAGAAGAATTATCCTACGCATGATCTAGAGCTTGTGGTAATTGTTTTTGCTCTAAAGATATGGAGGCACTTTCTTTATGGGGAGAAATGTGGTATATACACTGACCACCAAAGTTTAAAGTATATTTTCACATAGAAAGAATTTAACATGAGACATAGGAGATGGTTGGAGATTATTAAAGACTATGATTGTCCAGTTCATTATCACCCTGGAAGAGCAAAAAAAGTCGCAGATGCATTAAGAAGGAAAGACCCTATTTTTCTGGAAACAATGAGTATCCTAGGAGATCCCTTGATTAATGATCTAGTAAAACTGGACATGGGAATTATAAGTAAAGGGACATCATCAACCCTATCGCAAATTATTTCTCAACCTTCATTACTAGAGAAGATCAAGAAGGATCAAAAAGATGATCCTTTGCTGTAGGAGAAGTTGGAGGCTTTAAAATATGGGAAATTCCCTGATTTCAATATTGATCAAGATGGTGTATTGAAATTTCGTACAAGACTATGTGTTCCATATATTCCGGAGGTAAATAAAGAAATGATGGATAAAGCTCATAGCTCTACTTTCTCTATACATAAAAAAAATGAAAATGTATAGAGACCTTCGTGATCATTATTGGTGGGATAAAATGAAGAGGGAGATTGTTGATTACACTACAAGGTTCCTGGTGTGTCAACAAGTAAAGGCAGAATGAAAACTTCTTAAGTGGATATTACAACCGCTACCCATACCAGTCTGGAAGTGGGATAATATCACTATGGACTTTGTAACTGTTCTCCCGAAAATACCCAAAGGGAACAATGCGATATGGGTTATTATGGACTGTCACACCAAGACTGCTCATTTTATCTCTATTCAGGAAGATTTCTCTTTGGATCAACTTGCCAAGATATACGTAAAGGAAGTGGTGAGGCTGCATGGGGTACCACTATCCATTATGTCTGATCGTGATCCGAGATTCACATCAAAATTCTAGAGAAGTCTTCAACATGCTCTGAATACTGAATTGAATTTTAGTACGGCCTATCATCCTCAAACTAATGGCCAATCTGAAAGGACTATTCAAACACTCGAATACATGATGAGATTATGCTCAATTAAATTTAAAGGTGGATGTGATCAACACCTCCCATTAGTTGAGTTCTCCTATAACAAAAGCTTCCATTTGAGTATCCATATGGCACCTTATGAAGCTCTGTATGGAAAGCGATGTAGAACTCCTATTTGTTGGGATGAAACTGGTGAGAGAAAGATTCTTGGGCTTGATCTCATGAAAGAGATGACGAAACAGGTTCATGCCATCCAACAACACATAAAGGCTACTCAGAGTCGGCAGAAGAGCTATGCTGACAATCGTCGAAGGGACTTGGAGTTTGGTGTTGGCGACAAAGTCTTCCTTTGAATTTCTCAATGGAATAGAGACATGTGATTTGGGAAGAAAGGGAAGCTCAGCCCTAGGTACATTGACCCCTATGAAATCCTTGATCGCATAGGAGCAGTGGCCTATCATCTAGCACTTCCACTGAACCTAGATCAAGTTCACAATGTCTTCCATGTATCTCTCTTGAGGAAGTACATACCTGACCCTTTGCATGTACTAAACCCAGAGGTGGTACAACTGGAACATGAAATCTCTTATGAGTTGCAGCCAGTGGAGATCTTAGACTGTAGAGACAAATTTCTACAAAAAAAGACTACCCACCTTGTGAAAGTGTTGTGGAGGAATCACAAATATGAATAAGTGACTTGGGAACCTGAGGAAACGATGAAGAAAAAGTACCCTCACCTTTTCGACTAGTAATCAAGTATAAATTACAGGGACGAAATTTCTTAATGGGGGAAGAATGTAACGACCCAAACTTTTTGAGTATTATATTAACATACTCTTAATGATTTAATAGAGATGTTAATGGTTAATTCAGAAAGAGGAGTCGATGGATTCATTCAGTAGACTCAATCCTTATGAAGCCCACTTATTAGAGTTTTGGAAGGAGGTGGCATCTTTGGGCTTCGCTTTGTACCAAGCCCAAGCCGAACTCCAGCGTGTCAAGCTTGAACGGAAACACCTACGGGAGAAGTTAAAGTTAGTAGAGATTACTACTAGGGCAATGTTATCCGAGCCTCCCTCAGATTCTTTAACCATAGCACACATTACACTTAGGTTACATGCTGGTGTTATAAGGGGCTATGTGACGAGACCTTAGCTTCTTTGTGTAATCCTTTGGGGTGAATAAATTGAGATTTCATCCTTTAGCGATGTTTGTGAAATTTCAAATGTCTAGATAATTTTAGGATGTATTTATTGGTGAATTTTGGAAAAAAGGATAATTTAAAATATTTATGTAAACCTTAAATAATTAATGATGTGTAATGATTTTCAAAAAAAGGTCTTCTGCAAAAGTGTTCAGTAAGGAATTTTGAGTCTAATAAGATCAACATAATTTTTGATGAATAGTAAACTATGAATAGTGATTTTACGCTTAGTATTAGTAATGTGACCAAATAGATTAGTAATTTCATACAATGAAAATTTTAATATAATTTAGACACCTAGATTAAGTAATGTGATTCAATAAAATGTGTAAATAACGGTTTCAAGATTTTTTAGTCAAGTATTAGTTTTTTTTGGGGTGAATAGTTTTTTTAATTAAAAATTAAATTAAAATATTTAGAAAAGTATTTTTATAAAATGGACTTTATTTTTGAACTCAGAGCACCGATATTATTTAAAATTTAAATTAAAAATATCTAGAATTTTTTTATAAAATAGAATTCATATTTGTAATCAGAGCATCGATATTTGGTTAAGGTGATGTTTTGGGTTTTTTCTAAGAAAGATAAATTTTTAGTGAATAGTGAAAATACAGTTTTTAAGTTACTGGTGTTTAATGAAATAATTAAATGAATTATTAAGTATGTAATCAATATGGTCGACTTAGGAATAATAAGATAATGTATGAGGTGTCCCAAGTGTCCAATACCATGGGCAATCCCATGGTTTTGCCGGAACCACCAATGAGGTGTCCCTTGGCCATTAATGCCTTGTCCCCTCACTTTCCTTAAAAATACCAAGCCATTCTCTCATACTTTGGACTCCAAAATCATTCTCAACGAAGTTGAGGTCTCTTTACCTCCCAAGGAGTCCTCCCAAGGTTCCCTCAAGCCTCTCAAGGTCCCAACCATTGAGTTTTAAGAGTTATGTTTAAGGTAAGGGATCTGACCTCTCTCATTCTTTTCAAGTAATCTCTTTTATGTAATTTCTTTTATGCTCCATGTTATTATGTTAGAGGATGTTATTTTATATTCTCTTACTTCCCTTTTCATTTTTATATGATGAGAGATCCCCTCTTACTCTCATCATTTCATTTTAAGAATGTTTAAGTGGCATCGTTAGGCTACCGAATTTTTAAGGGATTCTTTCACCCTTCTCATTTTCAAGTTCTAATTTCATGTCAAGTATTTCAAGTTACTTGTTATTATTTTGGGGTATTATCTCTATATCTATCATACTTATATTTTATGATCATATGACGAGAGAACCTATTTGATCTCTTCAATTCATTTTTATTGATGTTTAAGTGATGCCGTTAGGCTGCCAACTTTTTATAAGAGAAATCTTATTTTTGTCTTACTTCCATGTTTTTCATTTCAAATGGTATGTCCTTAAAATTTCATTACCATGATTCATATCCTTTATATTCTGTCCCTATAATATTTTTATAGAACATTTATGAGTTTGTGACCCATGTCCCCTCTCTTTTAAACGTTTTCTAAAACCCTGTAACGTTGCCGTTATGCTGCAGAATTTTCGTCTCAAAATGCCTCTCTTTTTTTCAAAATTATTTTACGTTTTTAAGTGAATACTAAAATCTTTTATTTCTATAGGGGTATTCAAATTTATATCAAAATTTACTATTTTAAATTTTTGGATTTACATACATAAAACCAGCTTTCCCTTTCCGTGGGTTTAAAGTGACATAAAGATCATGTCTTTAAAGCAGTTTTTAAAACGTTATGATTATGAATTGAATAACATTTATTTTATGCTATATGGGTTGTTTATGAAATTATTGATGATGATATATGTGGATCACATGATAATAAAGACATGTCAAGGGTGCACCCAGATAGCGCTCCAATGCATTGGGTAAATATTTAATCTCTAGAGATGACCATTTAGACTGATACCTTGGTGAATAACCATGGTAATTTTTAATGAAACCTTGGGGATAGACATTGGTGAAACCAAATGATTGTCAATATTAAATGTTGTAGCCACATCTTCATGTTATGACAAATGTAATTTTTATTATGATATATATCAGGATTTCTTTCTTGTGCCTTAAAGTTCTTCTCATGAACTTATTGAAGTATCTCAAGTTCACATGTAAAATGCTTCTCTTGTTTCCCTTACATGGCCTTCTGCTCACCCATTAGTTTGATATATGTCCCCAAGTTATGAGATGAAATAATGATCCTCGGATATACTTAAGGAGAATCCTTTCAAGTGTTTAAGAAGAATGTTTTTTGTTGTTTTCATGTTTTATGTTCCTGGATTCCAAGACACTGAACCTTAAAGATCCTCAGTTTTGTGTAATGAAATGAATGTTTATGTTATAAAAAGGTGGGATTCTATAAAACAGGTGCATGACAACAGGCCTTGCTGCACTCTTGGTTTGACAATACCTGGGGATATGCTATGGAAAATTCATAAGCTTTATATGAACCATTATTTAAGGGACAGAGATAAAATAAAATAATGATTCACATAAGAATATATGATCATGGATAACATATATTGGAACATAGGGGATCACAAGTTAGGGTATACTTTTCTACTAAAGTTTATCCTTCTATGCTTTAAGTTTCCTTTTCACTGGTTAAGTATTTAAGCCCCCTAATTATACTTTCTTTGCTTAGTTAATGGCGGGAAATAGAAGAACATCTCCCAAAAAAAATGTGATATGAAATGTGACGATTTACCTATTAATATGATAGCGATGACAAGAGATCATGTTGAACATATTGTGATTATGCCAAACCAGCTATCACAAATCACAATTAAAAATTGGTACCTAGTTGAATGCTGAAATTCATCAAGGAAGGAGAAGATGAAGTCTCAAGGATGTTCATCTGATAAAGTCGATAAGGGAAAAAAATACCCAATTTCCATTGTGAAAAAAATGTGGAAGGAGGAACCAAGGAGAATTTCACAAAGAAACCGGGAGATTTTTTAAGTGTGGGGATCTAGGGCATAAAGTATCCAATTGCTTCAAAAAAATGGATAATTTTATGAATAGAGATAAGGTTCGTTCTAAGGTACCTTATACTTTTCAATGTCATAAATGTGGAGAAGTTGGAAATTATCCAAGGAAATTATCTCTTGGAAGGGATTAGAATCACGATGAGCATCAACAATCTTCAAGGACAAGGGATCAATGTATGTCCTATAATAAGATGGATCATGATGACTAAATACATGTAACTTCTTCGCAATAATTGTATATGTCATGTTGTATTTTATTTTGTGCCCTACGAGCATATCTTTAATGTTTTCAAAGAACATAGAGTCACTACCTAAGATGATTTTATATCATTAAGGAAACAATATATTGTTATGTACCACGTGTTGATGTTGTGAATATGTTCTTCTTGAAAAAATGGATGATTAGGGGATTAAATGATGATTATTATTTTGGAAGACGTTCACTATTTTGGGAACCCTATTTGATCGAGGTAAATAGATTACTACATTATTTTATTTGAGGATTAAAGGTTGACTTGTATTTTGAGGAATCGAGGAATTTAAGATGAACTTATAGTAATTTTGGATACTTATGGAAATGATTAACCTATCTTGGGGAAAATATGTTTAGGTTCGTTACTTTTGTTATAAGATATTACGAGTGGTTGATGTTGTTTGGTGATGAACGATAATGTTTATCTTGGAAGACTATGTTATCAAATCCTTATTATATTTGGGTTTCAATCTTAGTTTGGTATATTTTGAGGAATTATAAGGATAATTATTTATGGAATGGTCTATGATTAACTTTGGGTAGTACCGTGGAACATTGATGATTTAATGTAGTTTAACTTCCTATGGGGTTCTTTCTTTTTTAAGAGTTGTTTTATCTTACCCTTTCTGTTTTTGGGATAAATGTTTAAAGATAGATAATAATTATTTTGTGGATTACTTGATTCTATAGAAGATTATTCTTGTGCTTTGATGAGACCAAGTAGTTTTGAATGCTCATCGTTTGGAGATAAGATTAGTTTTGGTAGAAAATTATTAAAGGATAAAACTCTACTTGAAGGTAGGTATATTTCCTTATATTTTGATATTATGTAATAAATGAATTCCTCAAAATTATGAAAAGGAACTTAAAACAAAAACATTGTTGGTTTATGATTCCTACTGGGTAATCAAAGACTGTTTACACACATCATAAGTTTGTGATTTCCTTGTGGTTAAATTTTTCCTAATCATGTTTTCTATCTCTCTCCCTCAGAACTTGACCCTTTGTTTTCACTTCCATGTCCATGTTTTCCTATATGGAATCCTAGTATGGGTTAACTCGGGTGACCTTTGTACTTCCCTTTCTTTCTTAAAAAGTAATAGTTTTACTGACTCCTTTTCTGATGTATGTCTTTCAATGAAATTTCCAGGCCCAATTTTAAAAATTGTGAGGATGCAATTTCTTAAGGGGGGAAGAATGTAGTGACCCGATATATTGAATAAATCATGTTTCCAAATTTTGTGTGTTATTTTATTTTATACTAAAAAAACTATTTCATTTGAAAACATAAGCATAATTAAAATGAGACCGTTGGGTTTCAACTATTATATAACCATTGGACAATATGACCGTTGGAAACTGAAAGTTGTGATTATTGTCTCTAACCAGAACCGATCTTGGTTAATTAATATGGAAAGAAGATTTGATGGCCTCATCTAGTAGTCTTGGGCCAATCGAAGCCTAGCTAATAGAACATGGGAAGGAGGTAGCACTACTGGGCTTTACTCTGGACCAAACCCAATCTAAACATAATCGTGTGAAGCTAGAACGGAATCTCCTTTGAGAGAAGTTCAAAATAAAAGAAATTACTACTCGTGCAATGTTGGTCGAGCTGCCCTTAGATTCTCTCACCTTAGCACACCTTACACTTAGGTCCTATGCTGGGGTTATAAGGGACTATGTAAGGAGACCATAACTTCTTTGTGTAATCCTTTGAGATAAATAAAATTTTGGTTTCTTCTTATGGTGATGTTTGTAAATTTTCAAATTTACGGATAAATGTAGGATGAATATTATTTATGAATTTGAAAAAGGGATATTTTAAAATATTTGTTTAAACCTTAAATAATTAATGGTGTGTAGTGATTTTCCAAAAATAGTCTTCTGTATATGTGTTCAGTAAGAAATTTGGAGTATAATAAGATCAACATAATTTTTGGTGAATAGTATTTTATGAATAGTTATTTTATGCTTAGGATTAGTAATGTGACCAAATGGATTAGTAATAAGACTTAAAGAAAGTATTAATATAATATAGGCATCTTGATTAAGTAATGTGATTCAATAAAATATCTAAATAACTGTTTCAGAAATTATTAATCAGGTATTATTTTTTTCAGGTAAATAGTGTTTTAGAATTAATAATTAAATTAAAATTATTTAAATAATTATTTTTATAAAATGGACATTATTTTTGAATTTAGAACATCAATATTATGTTAAGTTAATTTTTGGGGATTTTTCAAAAAAAATAAATTTTCAGTGAATAGCGTTTTATTTAAAAATAAAATTAAAAATATTTAGAAAAGTATTTTTATAAAATGGAGTTCATTTTTTAAATCAGAGGCTTGATATTTGGTTAAGGTGAAATTTTGGGATTTTTCTGAGAAAGTTGAATTTTTGGTGAATAGTGAAAATACCGTTTTATGTTTCGGGTGTTTAATGACATCATTAAATGATTTATTAAGAATGTAATCAATGTGGTCGACTTATGATTAGTAAAATAAGGTATGAGGTGTCCCAAGTGGCCAATAACAAGGGAAAATACCATGGTAATTCCCCTTGTTTTTCCAATACCACCAATGAGGTGTCCCTTGGCCATTAATACCTTGTCACCTCACTTCCCCTATAAATACCAATACATTTTCTCATACTTTCCATTCCAAAATCCTCATCAACGAAGGTATAGTCTCCTTACCTTTCAAGGAGTCCTCCCAAGGTTCCCTCAAGCCTCCCAAGGTCCCAAACATCAATATTTCAAAGTTTCTCTTCAAGGTAAGGGATCCTACCTCTCTTTTTCTTTCCAAGTACTCTATTTTATGTCATTTCATTTAAGCCCCAAGTTATTATGTTGGGGATGTTTTTTTATATTAATCATACTGTTCTTTTTATTTTAATTTGATGAGTGTAAAGACCCGTAAAATTCAAGGGAAATTTTTTCTTAATTTTCTTTAGAATTTTACAAGAGCGCGGTTTCAGACGGCACCTGATTCCGAGGCCCGGAGTGCCCGGAATCAATTTCCGAAGTTTGGCTCGGGTACGTTCAGTGAACGAACGAGCGAGAATTCCTAACTTTTGATCCGATGCTCGGAATTGAAATCCGAGGGCACCGATGAACTCGCAGCGCCAATATTCGCTTAAAGAGACCTTTTCGGAAGTTGCGTTTGTTGCGGGTTGAAAGTTAGTTTTGGGGTTTTAGGTTTGAGTTAAAATAAAATTTGTGAGGAACAAATTTTATTATAACTTGATAAAACCTACCAAAGGGGGTTGGAAGTGGGACCCACACCCACTTAACCTCCCTTGGGAGGATTAAGTGTGGTGGGACCCACAAGAACCCCTAAACCTTTTATCTTCTCCCAACTTACTTAAACTCCCCTCTCTCCCTCTTAAATGTTTGTAAACTTAACATTTAATTAATTACACTTGACATGTTAATTAATTAAGTGTTATGTTTTTGAATTTTAAGTTTTGAATTCCTTGGCTTGGTAAATAAAATAAGGAGGGACCTTATTTTATTTTGTTAGCCAACTTGTGTGGATTTCTTTTTGAGAGCTCCTCCTCCATCTTCTTCATCTCAACGAAGAACGCGAAGAACGCCGTTCTTCAACGAAGAACTTCTCCCGCCGAAGAACACAGTCCATCCGCGACGCCGTATCCGCGACGCGACGTACTTCTTCCGCGTCATCTCTTCCGCGACGGTTTTCCGCGACGAACGCCATCGACAACGACTCTTCCTCCGACGTCAAAGCAATCGACACCGATTTTCCACGACTACGTCAACGTGCGACTATCGAGGTAGGGGTTCTTGAGTTCGTTGTTTTCTTTTTTTTTGACTTTCCTCAAGACTTGACGAAGAACGCTCAAGTTCCGACGAAGAACGCCGCTCCGCTCTTCTTCGTCTTCCGTGTCAACGAGAGAGAACACCGCATCTTCCTCGGACAACCTTCGTCGGCGTACAAGGTTTCGCCAACGACGTGCCTCTTCGGACGCACCTCTTCGTCATCGAATTTGACGAACGACGACCACGACGCCCGACCACCGCGACGTCGTCTTCCGCGGAACGTAGACAAATCTTCGAACCTTATACCAAGGTAGGGGTTGTCGATTATTGTTTAATTATTTTAATCCTTGTTCGTGGATCATGCTTAACTGACGTATGGATTTATAAAAGTGTTATTGTTTAACGTGAGGGGGACGGACCGCATGAACACGGCCGAACCCCCTCCATCGTTCATGTTGTTTATCTGCGAGCGGAAGCAAGGTGGCGTGGTGCCGTCGCACCACGCGGATAATTGTATGATAATCTTACACGACACCGTTGCGCCCACGCCATGGAAGAATCTTCAAGAACGCGACGCCGTCGCGCCACGTTGAAAGAAATCGAGGTGCGGCGGAGGGGCGCGGTGCCGTCGCACCATGCCGGATGACGAATACCGCGGCCGGTTCCGGGCCGCGGTGAATCGAGGAGACCGCGGCCGGTTCCGGGCCGCCGCGGGATAAGAAGACCGGCGGCTGGGCCGCCGGTGTTGGAAGCCGAAGAGGGGACCGGATTTTTCCGGTCCCGTTGGAGAAAACCGGCCGGCCAGCTGGCCGGCCGGATGGCCAAATCCGGGGGAAAAATTAATCCCCCGGCCAACTTTTAAAACCCCCCTCATGTGAGGGGGGCGGTTCCAAGAAAAGGGGGGGCAGCGCCCCCCCCCCCCCGTGTCGTCCAGCAGGCCCCCTCATGTGAGGGGGCGGTTTTTTTTTAAAACCGGCGCGGCACGTGCCGCGCCGCCGGGGGAAAAACGGGGGGGGGGGGGGGTCTCGCCCCGCGCGCCGCCTGCGCGCCCAGCGCGTCGCCGCGCCGCCTCAGCGCACCGCCGGGCCACCGCCGCGCCACCACCGGGCCGCCGCGCCACCGCCGGGCCACCGCCGCGCCACCGCCACGCCACCGCCGGGCCGCCGTGCCACCGCCGCGCCGCCGCCGCCGGCCGCCGCGCCGGGCCGCCCCAGGGGGGGTCGGGCCGGGTCGGCCCGGACCCGGACCCCCCCCCCGTTTCGAACCAGTCTCGGTCTTTTGGCCATATCTTGAGCCTCGGACCTCCGAATGATGAACCGTCTGCGGCAACGTGATCCTTGGATCGAGACGGTCGTTTCGGTATATCGCACTCAAGGTTTCGGATTACTTTGAGTTCGGCCGGGTTGGTTCGTTCACGGAACCAACCGGGCCTTCGGAGCGGAAACGCTCATATCTTGAGCTACGGATGTCCGATTGACGTGCCGTCAGCCGCGTTGTGTTCCTCTTAGTGAGACGGATCTTTTGGCATACTCCGCCCGAGGTTTGGACGCAAGTGGAGTACGGTCGGGTTGGTTTTGCCTTAAAAACCAACCGGGCCCCGGGGACGAGAATGCCAATAACTCTCAGACCGGGCGTCCGATCGACGCACCGTCTGTTGCATTGAGTTCCTGTTTACGATACGGAACTTTTGGCATCCTTCGCCCGAGTTTTGGATACAGATAGTAGTGGCCGGGTTGGATCGCACCCGAAATCCAACCGGGCCCCTGGAACGGAAAAGATGATATCTTTCAGACAGGACGTCCGTTTGACGAACCGTCATCGGCGTTGGTGTTTACGTTTAGTAACGGTCCCTATGAGTATACCCTATGGGAGTTTGGGGTACAGTTGAGATACGGCCGGGATTGGTTTCGCTCACGAAACCAACCGGTCCCCTGGGACGAAAAAGCTAATAACTCACAGACCGGGCGTCCGATCGACGCGCCGTCTGTTGCGTTGAGACCCCTGTGACGAGACGGTCTTTTGAGATACTTCTTTGCGGGACTTTGTGATACATGGAGTATCGACCAGTAGCTCGTGGAGCGGACCCTCCCGGAGACGAGCGTGCAGAGTACGGAGACCGTGTAGCCGGCTGAGACCTGACGACTGCTTGACCGACACGACTTGGAGTGAGTCGACTAGCCCAGTGGACGGAGCGCCCGGTATTTGGCGGCAGACCCACGGCGTACGGAGCGCTTGGTAGTTGGCAGCAAACCCGTGGTACTCGACAGGAGGAGTACCTCAGTTGGCTATTTGGGCGAGCGCCCGGTATTTGGCGACAGACCCTCAGCGGACGGAGCGCCAGGTAGTTGGCCGCAAACCCGCAGTACTCGACAGGAGGAGTACCTCAGCAGTCTTAGGTTAGTGAGCAGTACCTCGGAGTCGTGACATGACCACTGTACACTCTACAGACGGAGCTCTTCAGCAGTTACAGTTTCGATAATAAAAATCCTGGTTTGAGCTGAGACTTTGACCTTGTGTTTATCTCATGATTGAGATGGGTCACTTTCTAACTTTGGCATATGTATGGGCATATACCCGGGTAGAGGTTATCCGTTTTTTTCACAATCCTTGGGTTTCCTCATGATTGAGATGGGTTACTTGATAACTTAGGTATATGTATGGGCATATACCTAAGTAGAGGTTATCTGTTGAGATCTTCTTTGTGGTTATGCTTGTTGGTTTAGTGAGACCTTGAGGGTCTCGGGGTCCCTACTGAGTATCGTTATACTCACCCCTGCACGGGCTATGCCCGCACTACGTTGTGTTGGTTGCAGACGACGGACAGCGTTGACCTTAGCTGAGGCTTGCAGAGCGGAACGGTACCCGGAGATGGACCACTGGGCGGGACGTGCTCGGAGCAGACGGCGAGACCCGTGGAGCAGAGGAGCTATCTGTACCCACCCTTCAGGTGGGATTTCCAGTGGACAGCTCGGAGTAGCGGCTTTTACTTTTCAGTTGCTGTTTTCCCTTTCAAGTTGTACTTTACTTTAGTTTGGGTTTGTATTCTGGCCCTTTTTACTTTCCGCACTTTTAGTTGTACTCTGTTTTTGCTTTGTGTTTACTTTCCGCTTGCTTACTCTGTGGTGTTTGTTTACTTTACAAAGGCAATGCCTTCCCTTTTTACCGGGATTTACGCCTTGGTGCTAGTCGCCAGCC
Organism: Viscum album; assembly: GCA_963277665.1. Lineage (NCBI taxonomy): Eukaryota > Viridiplantae > Streptophyta > Magnoliopsida > Santalales > Viscaceae > Viscum > Viscum album. Next base: position 456,887,957 of record OY728161.1, on the reverse strand, counting down.
CCTGGCCTATGGAAGGCGGGCTTGGGGTAGTCACGGCACGGACCCCGAGGGCGGGTCGTGACAAATTGGTATCAGAGGAGTTCGGTTCTACCGCAGAACTTATAACTCTGATGTTTCTTTCTGTGAAGCAATAGTGTTGAGAGTACCGAGTGTGGTTTTCAGTTCAGGGAGTCCAGTGTTGGTGCGGGCGGCCGACGTATCCATACACCAGGACCCTGACAACTGATTTCCGACTTTGTGCACGAAAACACTGATTGCGTGTGTGTTTTCAAAGGTTTCCCCCCTTAAAACAGCTCAAACCAGGTCATCTCACCAGGTATAATGTTTGACCGTGGCGCACCTGTCTCTTTTCAGGATGGCCCCACGACGGCAGCCAGCTAGGGTTCCGAGAGTCGAGCGTGACGACAGCCCACTGAGCGACGAGGCCTCAGTGCAGGGCCCTTTGTCAGCAGTGGCACCGGCGGTAGCTCTACCCGCCGAGCCCCCGATGCTTCCAGCAGCAGCTGCTGACGATGCACGTCGCCTCAGCGCACTGCATGAGTTTCAGTGCCAACGACCGCCCAGGTATCGCGGGGAGACGGATCCCCAGGCAGCAGAGGACTGGCTGGAGGCAGTGGTACGAGTGTTTAGGCTAGTGAGGACACCAACAGACCTCATGGTGATCCTCGCTGCGAGCCTACTACACGCAGTAGCAGGACGATGGTGGAGCTTGAAGCTCCAGGTGCACGATGAGGCATCTCTACTTTGGACGGACTTTGAGAGCTTTTTCCGCTCGGAGTTCGTCCCAGCCACCCTTCGTGCAGTGCGTATCCAGGAGCTTCTACATCTGCGGTAGGGCAGCATGACGGTCGCTCAGTACTCGGCGAGATTTACCGATCTCTCGCGCTACTCGACCGACATGGTACGGGACCCCTTCTTCCGGGCCCGGACCTTCGAGCAGGGTTTGAGACACGGGATCAGGGCATCGCTGATCTCCCTCAGCATACCGACTCAGACAGGAGTACTGGAGTGGGCCCTTCTGATCGAGAGCTTCCTTGCTGAGTCTTCACTAGCACAGCGACCCACCGCAGGGCGGCACGTGGCAGAGTCATCTGCAGCAGATAGCCGACAGATGACTCAGGGTTCCAGGCAGACCAGACCTACCAGTGGCCGACTGCACGACTCAGGCTCAGTTGTGCGGGGAAGCCGGAGTGGAGTCAGAGCCAGGCGTGCTGAGAGTGGGCAGTGTTACTCCTGTGGCGGGATTGGTCGCATGGCTCGTGACTGCCCGACCCGCCATGCGGAGGAACAACAGACGGTTGAGGAACCACCTAGGCAGAGGTGGAGGTTCGACCGTGGCGGTCTGCAGGGAGGAGGCGGACGAGGCAGAGGAGCTGGCCGAGCAGCAGGTGGTGGACGACGCTTTGAGGCTCTACCACCACCACCACTAGGAGGTCCACCCCGACCGCAGGGGAGAGCTCAACTTCAGGCAGCCGAGGCCTTCGATCATGGAGCTCTGGGAGCCGATGGACAGGAGCAGAACTAGTGGATACATCTTTTGTACTTCTGGTTCCTTGTTGCTTTTGTGTAGCGTCTTGTATTATGAGCTGCGATAATAAAAGACACATACTTTGTGATGTTTCCATTCCTGTCCTCTTTCGTGATGTTACTAAGAGGATCCAGTTTTGGCTGTTGACTTGACCCTCACTTGTGAGACATCTACTGGAGGAGATCCAGTTACCACACACTGATGCCGACAGTGTGACTCAACCCTTGGAGGCGAGAGTAACGGTTGAATCTCTTAGTAGTAGCGTCGAGGCCTTATGACGTCATCCTTGGTATGGATTAGTATCATCCATGTTAGGATTGACTGTTTTAGGCAAAGAATGTGGTTCATCCAGGGGATGGGACCAGATTTCTCTTATCGGCAAAGAAGAAATCTTGCAGCTCTTGTGGGACCAGAGGTGGTCTAGGCCACGACAGAGAAGGTCCAGGTCATCCAGGAGCGGATGAGTACAGCTCAGAGCCGGCAGAAGTCATATGCTGACAGGAGGCAGAGGCCACTAGAGTTCGACGATGGCGACCACGTCTTCTTGCGGGTCTCACCTCGACGTGGTATTCGGAGATTTGGCCGAGGCGGCAAGTTATCTCTGCGCTTCATCGGACCCTTCCAGGTCCTCAGTTGGGTTGGCAAGGTGGCTTATCGCCTGGCTCTACCACCTCAGTAGCACCGGGTGCACGACGTCTTCCACGTGTCTCAGCTGAGGAGATACGTGCATGACCCGACGCACATCATTGACCATGGGGAGCTTGACGTTGACAATGGGGCGACTTTTACGGAGATCCCGGTGGAGATAGAGGATCGACAGGAGCGGGTCCTGCGTGGGTGATCGATTCCTCTTGTGTGCATCAGTTGGTAGCACGGGAATCTCCAGGAGAGCACATGGGAGCGGAAGGCTCAGATGCGTGCTCAGTACCCTCTTTTGTTTCCCTAGTTTTTGATGTATCTTTACGGGGACGTAAAGCCCTGAGGTGGGAGTAATGTAAAGACCCGTAAAATTCAAGGGAAATTTTTTCTTAATTTTCTTTAGAATTTTACAAGAGCGCAGTTTCAGACGGCACCTGATTCCGAGGCCCGGAGTGCCCGGAATCAATTTCCGAAGTTTGGCTCGGGTACGTTCAGTGAACGAACGAGCGGGAATTCCTAACTTTTTATCTGGTGCTCGGAATTGAAATCTGAGGGCACCGATGAACTCGCAGCGCCGATATTCGCTTAAAGAGACCTTTTCGGAAGTTGCGTTTGTTGCGGGTTGAAAGTTAGTTTTGGGGTTTTAGGTTTGAGTTAAAATAAAATTTGTGAGGAACAAATTTTATTATAACTTGATAAAACCTACCAAAGGGGGTTGGAAGTGGGACCCACACCCACTTAACCTCCCTTGGGAGGATTAAGTGTGGTGGGACCCACACGAACCCCTAAACCTTTTATCTTCTCCCAACTTACTTAAACTCCCCTCTCTCCCTCTTAAATGTTTGTAAACTTAACATTTAATTAATTACACTTGACATGTTAATTAATTAAGTGTTATGTTTTTGAATTTTAAGTTTTGAATTCCTTGGCTTGGTAAATAAAATAAGGGGGGACCTTATTTTATTTTGTTAGCCAACTTGTGTGGATTTCTTTTTGAGAGCTCCTCCTCCATCTTCTTCATCTCAACGAAGAACGCGAAGAACGCCGTTATTCAACAAAGAACTTCTCCGTCGAAGAACACGGTCCATCCGCGACGCCGTATCCGCGACGCGACGTACTTCTTCCGCATCATCTCTTCCGCGACGGTTTTCCGCGACGAACGCCATCGACAACGACTCTTCCTCCGACGTCAAAGGAATCGACATCGATTTTCCATGACTACGTCAACGTGCGACTATCGAGGTAGGGGTTCTTGAGTTCGTTGTTTTCTTTTTTTTTGACTTTCCTCAAGACTTGACGAAGAACGCTCAAGTTCCGACGAAGAATGCCGCTCCGCTCTTCTTCGTCTTCCGTGTCAACGAGAGAGAACACCGCATCTTCCTTGGACAACCTTCGTCGGCGTACAAGGTTTCGCCAACGACGTGCCTCTTCGGACGCACCTCTTCGTCATCGAATTTGACGAACGACGACCACGATGCCCGACCACCGCGACGTCGTCTTCCGCGGAACGTAGACAAATCTTCGAACCTTATACCAAGGTAGGGGTTGTCGATTATTGTTTAATTATTTTAATCCTTGTTCGTGGATCATTCTTAACTGACGTATGGATTTATAAAAGTGTTATTGTTTAACGTGAGGGGGCCGGACCGCATGAACACGGCCGAACCCCCTCCATCGTTCATGTTGTTTATCTGCGAGCGGAAGCAAGTTGGCGTGGTGCCGTCGCACCACGCGGATAATTGTATGATACTCTTACACGACACCGTTGCGCCCGCGCCATGGAAGAATATTCAAGAACGCGACGCCGTCGCGCCACGTTGAAAGAAATCGAGGTGCGGCGGAGGGGCGCGGTGCCGTCGCACCGTGCCGGATGACGAATACCGCGGCCGGTTCCACGCCGCCGGTGTTGGAAGCCGAAGAGGGGACCGGATTTTTCCGGTCCCGTTGGAGAAAACCGGCCGGCCAACTGGCCGGCCGGATGGCCAAATCCGGGGGAAAAATTAATCCCCCGGCCAACTTTTAAAACCCCCCTCATGTGAGGGGGGCGGTTCCAAGAAAAGGGGGGGCAGCGCCCCCCCCCCCCCCCGTGTCGTCCAGCAGGCCCCCTCATGTGAGGGGGAGGTTTTTTTTTAAAACCGGCGCGGCACGTGCCGCGCCGCCGGGGGGAAAAACAGGGGGGCGGGGGTCTCGCCCCGCGCGCCGCCTGCGCGCCCAGCGCGTCGCCGCGCCGCCTCAGCGCACCGCCGAGCCACCGCCGCGCCACCACCGGGCCGCCGCGCCACCGCCGGGCCACCGCCGCGCCACCGCCGGGCCGCCGCGCCACCGCCGCGCCGCCGCCGCCGCCGGCCGCCGCGCCGCCGCCGCCGCCGGCCGCCGCGCCGCCGCCGCGCCGGGCCGCCCCAGGGGGGGTCGGGCCGGGTCGGCCCGGACCCGGACCCCCCCCGTTTCAAACCAGTCTCGGTCTTTTGTCCATATCTTGAGCCTCGGACCTCCGAATGACGAACCGTCTGCGGCAACGCGATCCTTGGATCGAGACGGTCGTTTCGGTATATCGCACTCAAGGTTTCTGATTACTTTGAGTTCGGCCGGGTTGGTTCGTTCACGGAACCAACCGGGCCTTCGGAGCGGAAACACTCATATCTTGAGCTACGGACGTCCGATTGACGTGCCGTCAGCCGCGTTGTGTTCCTCTTAGTGAGACAGATCTTTTGGCATACTCCGCCCGAGGTTTGGACGCAAGTTGAGTACGGTCGGGTTGGTTTTGCCTTAAAAACCAACCGGGCCCCGGGGACGAGAATGCCAATAACTCTCAGACCGGGCGTCCGATCGACGCACCGTCTGTTGCGTTGAGTTCCTGTTTACGATACGGAACTTTTGGCATCCTTCGCCCGAGTTTTGGATACAGATAGTAGTGGCCGGGTTGGATCGCACCCGAAATCCAACCGGGCCCCTGGAACGGAAAAGATGATATCTTTCAGACAGGACGTCCGTTTGACGAACCGTCATCAGTGTTGGTGTTTACGTTTAGTAACGGTCCCTATGAGTATACCCTATGGGAGTTCGGGGTACAGTTGAGATACGGCGGGGATCGGTTTCGCTCACGAAACCAACCGGGCCCCTGGGACGAAAAAGCTAATAACTCACAGACCGGGCCTCCGATCGACGCGCCGTTTGTTGCGTTGAGACCCCTGTGACGAGACGGTCTTTTGAGATACTTCTTTGCGGGACTTTGTGATACTTGGAGTATCGACCAGTAGCTCGTGGAGCGGACCCTCCCGGAGACGAGCGTGCAGAGTACGGAGACCGTGTAGCCGGCTGAGACCTGACGACTGCTTGACCGACACGACTTGGAGTGAGTCGACTAGCCCAGTGGACGGAGCACCCGGTATTTGGCGGCAGACCCACGGCGGACGGAGCGCCTGGTAGTTGGCAACAAACCCGCGGTACTCGACAGGAGGAGTACCTCAGTTGGCTATTTGGGCGAGCGCCCGGTATTTGGCGACAGACCCTCAGCGGACGGAGCACCAGGTAGTTGGCTGCAAACCCGCAGTACTCGACAGGAGGAGTACCTCAGCAGTCTTAGGTTAGTGAGCAGTACCTCGGAGTCATGACAGGACCACTGTACACTCTAGAGATGGAGCTCTTCAGCAGTTACAGTTTCGATAATGAAAATCCTGGTTTGAGCTGAGACTTTGACCTTGTGTTTATCTCATGATTGAGATGGGTCACTTGCTAACTTTGGCATATGTATGGGCATATACCCGGGTAGAGGTTATCCGTTGTTTTCACAATCCTTGTGTTTCCTCATGATTGAGATGGGTTACATGATAACTTAGGTATATGTATGGGCATATAACTAAGTAGAGGTTATCTGTTGAGATCTTCTTTGTGGTTATCCTTGTTGGTTTAGTGAGACCTTGAGGGTCTCGGGGTCCCTACTGAGTATCGTTATAATCACCCCTGCACGGGCTATGCCCGCACTACGTTGTGTTGGTTGCAGACGACGGACAGCGTTGACCTTAGCTGTGGCTTGCAGAGCGGAACGGTACCCGGAGGTGGACCACTGGGCGGGACGTGCTCGGAGCGGACGGCGAGACCCGTGGAGCAGAGGAGCTATCTGTACCCACCCTTCAGGTGGGATTTCCAGTGGACAGCTCGGAGTAGCGGCTTTTACTTTTCAGTTGCTGTTTTCCCTTTCGAGTTGTACTTTACTTCAGTTTGGGTTTGTATTCTGGCCCTTTTTACTTTCCGCACTTTTAGTTGTACTCTGTTTTTGCTTAGTGTTTACTTTCCGCTTGCTTACTCTGTGGTGTTTGTTTACTTTACAAAGGCAATGCCTTCCCTTTTTACCGGGATTTACGCCTTGGTGCTAGTCGCCAGCCCCTGGCCTATGGAAGGCGGGCTTGGGGTAGTCACGGCACGGACCCCGAGGGCGGGTCGTGACAATGAGATACCCCCGTATTCTCTCATCAATTCATTTTATGAATGTTTAAGTGGCGTCGTTAGGCTGCCGAATTTTTAAGGGATTATTTCACCCTTCTCATTTTCAAGTTCTATTTTCCTGTCAAGTCTTTCATGTTCCTTTTTATTATGTTGGGTTATGATATCTATATCTATAATAATGATATTTTATGCTAATTTTATGAGAGACCCTATTTGATATCGTCAATTCTTTTTTTTTGATGTTTTAAGTGACGCCGTTAGCCTACCGAATTTTCATAAGAGAAATCTTATTTTTTTCTTCCTTCCATGTTTTTCATTTCGTATGGTATGTCTTTAAAATTTCATTAACATGTTCTTATATCCATTATATTCTTTCCCTATACTATTTTATGGATCATTTATGAGTGGGTGACCCATGTCCCCTCTCTTTTCAATGTTTTATAAAACCTTATAACATAGATGTTATGCTGCATAATTTTCGTCTCAAAATGACTTTCTACTTTTCTCAAATTATTTTATTAAGTGAATACTCAAAGATATTTATTCTAAAAGTGTATTCAAATATATATCATAATTTCCTTTTTTAATTCTGGGATTTACATACATGAAACCTGGTTTCCTTTTCCACGGTTTTAAAGTGACATAACGATCATGTATTTAATGTAGTTTTTAAAATGGTATGATTATGAAATGAAACTCATTTATTTTATGCTATATGGGTTATTTATGAAATGTTTGATGATGATATATGTGGATCACATTATAATAAATGAAAATTAAGGGTGCGCCCTGATAGCACTCCAATGCATTAGGTAATGATGTAACCACTAGAGATTACAATTTTAACGATACCTTGGGGAACAACCTTGTTATTTCAAATGACACCTTGTGGATGGACCTTGGTGATATGTTCATGATTGTCTAAGTAAAATGTTGTAGCCACATCTTCAAGTTATGGAACACATTATTTTTATTATGATATGCCTCATGATCTCTTTCTCATGCCTTAATGTTATTTTTCATTACTTTTGATGTATCTCATGTTCACATGTAAAATGTTTCCCTTGTATCCCTTACTGGGCCTTCTACTCAACCTTTCCTTTGATGTGTGCTCCCAGGTTATGAGATTCTGTAACGAATATAGGATGAACAAATGAAGAGGCCTTTCAATTGTTTAAGAAGAGTGTTTTTTTGTCAGGTATTAAGTTCCTATTCTCCAAGACACTAAACCTTTAAGATCCTCAGTTTTGTATAATGAAATGTAAGTTTATGTGATAAAAAGGCGGGATGCTATACAACGTCTCATCCTCGATTAGGTTTAATACCTAAAACTATACGTGAAATCTCATGGGAAAAAATTACTCAATGTATAGGAGCACTATATGGGCGCACCGATAATAACATGTGTTTGATAATGTGTAACAAAGAAGAAAATAAATCATAAGCTATAAATATAATATTGTATCCAGGAATGAAATGGGTTACAGAATGTTTCCTCAGATCACTAACAAAAATATATATCATAAATAAGGAATTTGAGAAATGAATTTAACTCATGTATTACACAATCAAATGAATAAATAATAAGCCAGTTATATTTGTGATATATTTATTTGTGGAATTTAGAATAAATACATATCAATTAATAGAGGGATAAAATTAGTTATAAGAATATAATTTATAACTGCCAAATTTTTTTGATATATGTGTAGTCACATTACTCGGGTGGTGTGCGTAGAGAAATAATATGGAAAATAAATTATATAATAGAGACATAAACCAATCCATGGATTAACTATCCAAAAAAACCAACTTTTATAACCTCCAAAATAGTAATATATCACAATGAAATCACTACCACAACTAATACGACACCAAATAAATTCGACAAAGAGGCCATATAAACCCACATTTAAATAAAAGTTCCAATGTTTGGATGAATAATGCGGTTCTACCAAAAATATCATTCACTAGGTAGTTCTATTTCATAGTAAAAAACATATATTTATCGTTAAATTTATTTAAGAGAAAAAAAATAAATTTTTTATAGTTATTATATTTAATTTCAACCTCAATTTATTTATTTACCATCACATGTCATTTCTATTTCATTATTTCATAACAACATGTAAACCATGTAGACAATTCATATTTTTAAAAACTAATCCCATATAAACATAGTATTCAATACCCCACAATTCAACATCAGATGCCCAAAAGTAACATTCAACATGAAATCAGAATAATAATTCCAACCATTGTATAGACCATCACATCAATCAGATTTACATGAAAATGTGAAAAAAAACTTATTGTTACACAAAAACCTTTCAACTACCATCATCACATTAATAATAAATTATGAATGGAGATCATAATAGGTCTCACAAGGATATGAAATATAATTACCCTATTATCCCAGGTAAATAGTATATTATCTTATCATTATCAATAGTTATCATACATCTCATTGAATCACAAAGTACCAACCAATAATGTAAATTCCCCCAACATGAAATTTTAATTACCACTAGATAGTTTTCAAATCCTAATATAGAACATAACTTCTAATGGAAAGAAATTTCACAAAAAACATAATAATTTTCAATAAATAAAATTATAATAAATTATTTAATATCAATATATTTAAATTTTAATATCACATGAAATTAAATAATTTTTTTCAGTAAAATATAAATAAAATATATTAAAGTAATTTGACTAATATTTTCTCTTTTAAAGTTAAAGTTTTAGTAATTTATATGTTCACAACCTAAGGTAATAAGAAAAATAATGAATTAAGGATGTGATAATATTTCATATCAAATCAATCATCAAAAACAAATACAAATAAAAAAAATAAGAATATTTCAAAAATTCCAAATTTTTTTATAATTATGATTAAATATATTTATTAATATAACTTTTATCATCCACTTTAAGGGAATACAAAAAATTATATTATATCATTTTCGATGAAGAATATAGAGAACGTTAATCCTCTACCTCTTTGAAAATAATTATGGATCAATGTTCTATAACTAAAGGCAGATGATACTGATTTGAGACATAGAATTTATGGTTTAAAACCTTAGGGATCTAGGACCATTAAAAATTATTGAATATTTTTATAGAACTAAAATAATTTAGTGAGACAAATAATCTATGATTTAAAACTATAAAATGAGTTTTCTTAGTCAAAGATGTCTATATTTTTAGGTGTTTTGGATTTAGGGTGTCAATTTGACGCATCCCTTGTTGCCTCCACATAATATTTTTTTAAGTTTGAATGTGTTCTATCCAGAGATATCATATAAAAAATTGGGACCTATACTCCTTGATCTGGTGATGACATCATAATGATTACATATCTGGATTTGAGATAGATAATTTTGACCCATTTTTTTCTAGAAAACCATTCAACATCAAAAGAAACAACTAGATCACTTATATTAATGACAAACATTTATGATTAGAGTTTAGGATAATACGGAAAACAACATAATAAACTCACATGAACATAAATGACCACTTCTACCACATAACCGACCATTTATTTTTCACATTAAGACATCATCAAAATCCATATGAAATCCATTCCTAACATAACTTGTTAAACATCATTCTTTATAACCTAGGGAAAACTAAAATATATGAACGATGTGCTCAAATGATCAATAAGGGGAAATTTAATAATTAACAAATGCATGTAATTAGATAGTATAAAAAAAATCAATGTGATGACATTATAATTGTCCATGACTATAAGATAATAATATTCATACCCATCGATACCAAATCATCAAACCTGAAAACTTGGAAATATTATTTAACAAATTCAATAGTCATACAAATTAATTATATTAAACCATGTCATATCAATCATGATCAAATAAAAAATAATAAACCCTTATCAAAAATAGATAATCATATAGGTATTTTGTAACATCCTTTAATAGAACTGTTATAGAACCATTCTAAAACTGTTACAAAACACTTAAAAATGTAATAACGATACATTCAGCTTATTAAATAATTCTTTTAAGATAATAATCATCACCCAATTAACTGCAGTTTTATATAGGTGAATCAATTATAGAGGTCCTATAATTATACACATATTATTACATTATATTGACCAAAACTATCCCTCACATACAAATCATGTTTCATAAAGTCTAGAGATATTGGATGATTAGGTACATGATTATAAATCATGAATCAAAAATAAAAACATATGCTATCTAATTTCCATAATTATATCGTAATTTCCTTTTATATCAGACATCTGTATAGGACTACATGGGGATACATGAACAAAGGATTAAGCTAAAAATCCTATAAATAGAGTAAACATATAAATAAACAATATAACATGGGTTAGTGGGCATAACATAACGACTTAAGAAGGCATAAAATTTGAATAAACATAAAGAATAATAACATGTAGAAAATGTTATTAGGTAATCATGGAATAAAAAGAATATATAAAATTACATAAAACATGAAATAATCATGCCTCATGGCTAAATTCTAAGACTATTTCATGTGGTGGAAAAAGTCTTATAAAGGAATTAGTTTTACTCCCTATCCCAGCATGATACCTGATTAAAATAAACATTATCCAATGTATTGGATAACTATCTAGGTTCACCCATAATAAAATGTTAATATATATGTGTTCAATATGAAAAATAAAATATTAACCTAAAGGTTATCCTAGTAATGAAATGAGTATAGTAATCATGTCATTAAACAAAACATATTCGTCTATCATAAAAGTGGTAAAAATGAATGGATTTAAATAATACATAGAAATTAATAAGGTAAAATATCCATAGATAATGATAAATTATGTTCAACTTAATTGAAAACATATAAAATAGTGTTTAATAAACATTAGAAAAAACATTTTAGTGTATTTTAAGGGAAAATATAAAACAGTCCCAAAAGTTGAAAAATGTTTAATTCTTTAAATAAATCCACAAATTATATTATATAGTTATTCATTATAAAAAAAATTTAGCTAAAAAAATTATTTTTGTATTAAACTAGAATATGTTTTGTACTTGAAAATGGTTATGAAACATGGAATTCTCTTTAATCGTGAATTCCTATTAAGAGGAATTGAGAAGGGACCCTATAAATCATTAATATCACCGTAAAATAAAAAAGATAAAATATAGGTAAAAATTATTGGAATATAAAAAAATAATTTATAATGTTTAATTAAGGCCAATTAATAACTACATTGGGTTAAATAGAGATAATTTGTAACATGAATGAAATATAGTGGCACATAGAGAATCCCTTACCTTATATTTGAAAGTGTTATGCACTTGATCTTAATATAATAGGTAATAAAATTAGATTCATTAATAATTCAGTTCAAAACATATTAAACATGTAGTATATTTTGTAAAAAAAAATTAGTTCATTTATGGAATTTTGATTAGTTATAAGATTCAAATTCATTGTCCATGAGTGCTCATATCCTTAGTTTTCATGATTGGTTTACTTGTATATATGTATTAAAGATCTTTTAAAATGGGAATATTTTTCCATAAATGTAATTATATGTTACTTATGAAAATATATATGATTTAAATTATCTTATATATCATTTTTACCAGATATTTGGATGATTAATTACATCAAATGTTAATGATAACGCTTTAATTGTTTTTTCATTTTTTCGGCCATCACGAACATGTTTTTATTTATTAATTTGTTTATATATATATATTGGTCCCAAAAGTTTAAATATGTTGTAATATATATTTTAAAATAAAATTAAACAATTATAATGGTTTTATGATAGTCATTGAGGAAAATATTAGAAAATGAAAAATTGTCATCCATGAAGGTGTTAAATTGACACATCAGAGATACTGTTTCCATTTTTATAAAAAAATGGGAACAATAATAGAATTGAGGTTGATATATTGTTATCATAATAAAATTGTGGAATATATATAATAATATAGTTATTATGTTACATTGGATAGGGGAGGCGAGGTAAGGATAAGAAAATAAAATAAATATAATGAGAGAGATGGAAGGGTTTACTTCTTGAGTGTTGTCTCATTGAGAGCCACCTTAAGGGACATTGAAATGGTCTTATGGTGAGACTAAAAATACTATAAAATGGGAAATAGGTTTGGAAGAGAAATTTGGAATTATATTATAAACTTTCAATTCTTATAATTTTTGACGAGAAGAATTAGAATAGGGTGGTATCTATAGTAGGAGGAGATTGTTGTTTTTATTATTTAATTTATTGGTTTATTTTTTTGGCTCAAGAATATAAATAATGATTATTATTATTACTATTTATATCAACTAAACCATTTTATTTTGAGATATTTTCCACGTAAATTATCATAGACTTAATCATGATTCAATAATTCATGTATTTTCTAAAATGTTAAATTATGTAAATTACCAAATTTCACTATTTACAAAAAAATCCCCTATTTTAGAAAAATCCCAAAAACTCACTCTAAATATTTTTTTATTTGAATCATTGAAAAGATAAATCAATTTTAGGAAAATAATTTTCTAAATAAGTGAAACTGAATTTGTAATTACAAGAATAATTTATTCGAGAAATTATGATTTTAATATTATAATAGATTTTATGACACATTGAAAAATGAATTAATTTTCTTTAACATTGTATTATAAATACATGATATATATATATATATATAAATCTATAGTATGAAAATAATTTTTCTTTTAAATAAATATATTAATTATATAATTGTAAATATACATTTTGGTTTAAAAAAAATACAAATAAAAAAATTATCATTTTTAAGAATTTATTTTCTTATTCGATGAAACTAATATATTATATTTTAATTAATAAGAGACTTCAATTTTATTTATAATTTAATAGGTAATGTTACAATTCTATTTGTAACATTACTATTCTTGATGATCACATTACTATTCCTAAATACAAGTTACTATTCCAATTTTATAGGTTTTTTTATAAATACCAACAATTTAATTCTTAATTTATGAAAATATTATTTTTTATTATGTTCTATTTGTTTTTATGTGTTTTATACTGTATAAAATTATTATTGAAATGGAATTTTTATTGAAAAATTTTTGGGTCCTCACATTCTTCCCCCTTATTAAATTTCACCCTCAATTTTTTTTAACATTTTATGTTGAAAACATGTGAGGGTACGTATCCTAAATTACATACTCTTCTTACCATGTTTCTGTTTCTTGCTTATGGGTTCTCCATATTTATTTTACCTGGTGAGTATTATTTTTGTGAAGAACGTTATTTCTAGGGTCAATGATCTTCACCGGATACTCCTTATTGGAGAGATTGTTTTTCCAACTATAACACCCATGAATTCAGTATATGTGGGGGACCTGAAATGTTTATCCTCATGAGGGACATTGGAAGACTTCATGCACTTCAAACATGGTTTATTTAAGGTGGTGTCAATAGTCCACATCTCTAACTTGATCAAGAATTTAGAAGGAGCTGAAGTACATAGGGATTAAAATTCCATTATTCCAAAATCATTGGACTCTATTTCTTAGAGTTATGCAAAGTAATATTATGTAACCAAAAAAAAATTCTCTGTCTCATCTATGATTTATTCCATATATCTTTTATCGAATTTGGGAATCCTTGATATGCTGCTAAATGGTATTAATCTTTTCTACCAATTTGTTTTCCATTTTAGGTCTTAATAGCTTCGGTTCACCAACTTCAACACAAAATATGGGTTTAATAAATATTTTCCCATATAGTAAATACTATGGTTCTATTTGAATTATTGATTGGAAACTATTATTGTAAGAAAACTCAACCAGATGTATATTTTGGTCCCATCATCCCATGATGTTCATAGAAATGGATCTAAATATGTCTTCTGTTATTTGAACCATCCACTCATAGTGTCCATCAATTTGAGGATTATAATCTATACATATGTTCATCTTAGTGATTAGATAATGATGATGATTTTCCAAAAACATAGTGGTAACTCATGGAAACCACTCATATACAATTGATAATTTCTTTTAATGAAGCATCACCACTTCTCTATTGTTATTAATTAACATGGAACAAATGAGAAGTCCCCTAAAAGTAGTTTAATATTAGATATTTTCGTAATATGATAAAAAATGACCCATATAGTGTTATTTATTCTTGATCTATTTGGAAGTACAATGAAAAAGTTCATGGTGAGGTTTTACCACGTCCATATTGGTATGGGTAATTATTGCAACTTCCCCTTATACTTTTTTTGTATCAAGATTTAGTTGCTGACATACAGGGCACATTGATGTATATTCAATAATCTATTTCTTCATTTTTTTCTCACCAATAATTATCAGGGTGATATCAATACATCCATGTGCTTTCAAGGTGAATAGAGAATGTTGAGCTATGTGCATCATTCTGAAACTCATTCTTTATCTTTTTATTGGATGGTAGACATAGTAGTGACCCAAATCATATAGATACTTCCTTATCAATTTTGAACTATGTGGATCTACCATATCTAATATCATCCATCTTTTTTAATTTCTTCATCATTTGTTGAAGCATCCTATATTTTCACTATCAGGGATGGTTGGGAAATCATTTTGAGAATGGATTGATGATGTTCTATCCTTAATGATTTAAATTTCCATCCATTGAAAGTATAATAATATTATATCATTCTCAATTGACATAATTTATTATGATTCATGATCCTTTCAACTTGGCGCATCCTACAACTTGTTTTCGTTAACTTGATTTAGTGGGTTGATCTATAAAAATACATGATGAGCTCTAACCATATCCAATAACTCATATTAAGCTTCTAATATGCGAATAAATATTCCAGGATTTTATTATTTCTATATATCTCACACTTCCTTCCAAATAAATAATACCTCCAATTTTTAACAAGAAGATCATAGCTTCCAACTCTATATCCTGTGTAGTGTTGTTTTTATCTAGAATTTATAACTACCTTGAGTAGCAGGATATCAGTTTATCCTGTTTCATTTGTACACAACCTAATCCCTTCATTGATGAAACATTTTTTACCATAAATATCTACCTAATTGTCAGTACAATTAGTACTCATGTAGTGATAGTATTTTTTTCGACACTATTAAGCATTCTCTATATTCACTAGTTTAGGTAATCTTCACCCCTAATAGTCAACATGTTTAGTGGGTTTGATAATCAAGAGAAGTACGTAAAAAATAATTGGTAGTACAAACCTAGTGTGAGGACCTGAGATTAACATTCATGGATATCATATCATTTTAGATGAATATTTAGTACATTACAAAAATAAATGCCCCGTGACAGTAATATTTGAGTGTATTAGGAAACATAGAAACAAAATCATATATCCTGTCGAATGAAAGTCAACATATCAAAAAACATCCACCTTTAGTACTAAAACATAATACAATTAAACATAAACTTGTGAATGTAAACATAAGAATGTGGAGAGAATAAATTACCAGTTAGGGTAAATAGAGGAAATGTGTATCATATCATAAATATAAGGGTATAAAATTTTATCAAAATCACTACATGATTATTCTCTTCATATCAAATTTCATAAACATGAGTTAAGGGATAGAAATATTGATGTTCATAAAGCATTAATTATATGGAAATAAATATATTAATCTATTAAATCATAACAAAGTAATAAGACATAGGATTTTTTTACACACATATAAGAATATTGAAATTTATGTCATGGCTTCCTACCAAGACCATTATAACATGTTAGTCTTGGGATACGACCAATGTACCTGTAGTGGGCATCTAATAACAACCCTTGAACCCACTTAATTTTATTCATGGGATATAATCCATGTAACTTCTTGTTTTCAAGATTGGGATATATCCCATTTACCCTTTTACGTTTAGTCTTCGACTACAACCCATGTACCTTCGTGTTATCAGGCATGGGATACAACATGTGTACCTACTTACTTATAGACGAAGTCTATTATCCATATACTACATTGTCTTTGGGATTGTGACAAAACATGTGTACCCTATCAAATCAAATAAAACATATCATTACCCAATTCATTGGAGGTAGATATAGGTTCACTAATATCATTTTAAAATCATCCATAGATGTTCCAAAGATAGTAAAACATTTATCATATCATGACCCATAAAAATATATATGTTTTGTAATCATCAAATAATAACCTATGAAATGAAATGGGTATAATTATCATTTCATCACATCAAAACCAATTAAAATATATATGTTTCATAATCACTTCATGAAATAATAACCCATGAAATGAAACATGTTTCAATATCATAAACATGTGGAAGTGAAACGAGTGTCATATGCATCATTCCATAAAAACAACACCCATTCAAGAAATGATATTACTAAAACCATTGAATTATTTCCTATAAGGTCATTAATAAAATCAATATCTAATATCATATATAGAATATAAATTGGAAAGATAATTTAAAAACATTTATTAAATAAAATATTCCTTCTTCTTAGAAAAAGGATCATTATAACCTAAAACAATTTGAAAACAATTTCCTTAAAATTTATAAAAATGATTAAACAAACATTTAATAATAATTTAAAATTAAAATATATAAAAAATTTAATAAAAAATTTAATTTTAAACATGAAAATATACCTTCAAATAATTTATGGTGGGTAAGTCCATACATGTTTTGCAAGGAAAAAATAAACATTACTTTTTTTCACGGTAAAAAAAGATAGAAAAATAATTCATTCCAAAAGATACAATAATATCCCATTGAAATAATTGTTAAAATATAATGTGGGTAAGTTTTTTTAAATATTTTAGGAGAATATTATAATATTCTTAGGCTCCCTATTTCAAAAAAACTTTTTTGATTGATTGCAGATTTTTAACCGAGGAGATGGAAATGTCGGGATTTTTATGAAACAAATTCATAAATATTTATGTACCAATGAGGGGAATAATAGTACCAATACATGAAAATATCAGTAAATAATAGATGATAAAAAAACTCATTTAAATTCTTGAGAAATTTATCATAATACTTAATCCAAGGAAGCAGAATTATTAAGATTGTCAAAAAATTATGAGATTATATCAATAAAATATTAATAATTATTATCATGGGATCACAGTCTCAATGAAAATAAAATTACATGTAGAATAAAATATTATCAAAATAATTTTATTTATGAAATAAAATATAAATTGGATGTATATATACCTTGAAAAATAATTTCGGAGCATAATAGAAGATGAGTCTCAAAGAAGGAAAATTGAGACAAAACTCTCATACCAATTTTGTAACTTTATTAATTTAAAACCCATGAAAGATTGTTTTTAAAATGGATATTTAAATTAAAATAAATTTAATTATTAGATACATATTATACATTCATGTTAATTATATACACCACAAAAAATAAGTTAGTGTTTAATAAGGAATGTATCACACGAAAACAAGTGAGATGAAATTTCCCATACTTGTATATTGACACTTGTCAAACTCACTCAAACAACATGTATAATATATATAAATTTATTTTAATTATTTTAAATAATATAATTATAATATCTATTATAATATATTATTTCATTATGAAATTATATTTCCCTATTGTTAACAATAGTTTGTTAAGGTTTTACTTCGGGTAATATCAGATTTTCTCATCACATGTGGCTTAATTTTTTATATCATCGGTCATTATAATTATATATTGATTATAGAATATTAAAAAATGATATAAATTTAATTAATATTATGTATATGTGTATTATAATAATCTATGGAATATAGATGTATGAAATTGAATACACTATTAATGGAGACCAAAAGCCATACATAATCCTGAATGGCCCGAAGGCCTTATTTTTTATTGATTTTTGATAACCCCTCTTTCAAGGAATGAGGGGGAACCCTTAAAATCCCAATAGGTTTAGATATTACATTTTTTATAGGCATGGAAACATTAAATGACCCATATGTATTAAGTAAATCATATAGATTATGTCTACATGAAACCTCCCCCTCCAGCATCTGCATTGTGATCAACTCTTGACATTTGCATGGATGTTCAGAAGTTATCCTATGCAGTGGTGCACAGGATAGGTACTGATGGAAATTCCATACCCTCTCAATCATTAATGCCAATTTATTACTACTTTGGTGAATGATCCATGCTCTTGAATCCTCTTCTAGAGTTGGTTCTTTCTGGAATCGTTCTGGGAATCTGCATATCCGGTGGCCTGATGACCTTGAGGTGGCCTAAAATCCATTAGACGGACCGAAGGCCTTAAAATGTGTGTCAAAATCCTTAAATACCCTAATTACTTGGTGAACCAAATTCCTTAAGGACTCCAAGCCCATATTAGTGCCCCATGATGAATAGTTTTTGGTATTACACTACAGAATAGTACCTGGTACAGTAACTGGTATAGTAAGCACACAATACTGCTACAGTAACTACTACATTTCCTACTATAATACCTACTACATTAATGCTTCATTAACACAATATTATTAATCTACCAAGTTTTGAACATGGTACTCTTTAATTCACCAAGAGATACCTCAAAAACTTGGATTAGGATCATGTGCTAAACCATACGTACGCATGAATGACATTTCTGTTTTTATTGTCATATTCAATAAAAGAAGAAAATGAAATATATATATATGTATATATAAAAATATAATTAAATTATAATTTGAATTTATATATATAATATAATTTTTCTAATACCATACTTAATATTTTCCATTTAGTGTGTGAAAAAATCTCATTTCCTTGAGGGGCGGTAGACCACACTTCATCAAAAAAAATTTAGGAATTTACACTAAACCAAACGTAAAATGATCTGGGTTGTAAAATGAAATCAGATGCTTAAAAAATAATTATTATCATATATGAAATATCTAAATATATATTACTTCATAATTTCTAGCATGAAAAGTGGTGAAGGAAAAAATGAACAATCACTTTTTTGTGAGGCGATAGTTCATCGAACATGTAAAAAATATGTTTGTTTTCCATTAGATGGATGTGTGTGTATGTGTAGGTTGAAACATTAGCATAAATAAAACATTTATATTCATCATACATGTGTTGTTATACCGGAATGAAATAAGGATTTTGGAGGTGGTATAGATTGAAAATAAATGAATGAAGCTTTAGAGAAGATGTTATCTCTTAATCAGGTAACTTCTTTTGGTTTGTGCTAAAAAATTTAATATGGATGATTTATTTTCCAAAAGGTATGCTTAATGAATGAGGTGAGAGATTTTGGGATGTATATATGGATGATTCAATATGTACCTAAATGTTTTTATAGGTGTGAAGAAGTAGTGTATGTGCTGGCCTTTCATTGGGAAGGGAAATGATTTACTTGGTATTTTTCAAAACAAGTTAGGTGTACACACATTTTTCTGGAAAAAAGTCAAAAAAACCAAAAATAACAAAATATGGATATTATTTTCTAAATTATGGCCATACAGTGGGTTTTTGAAAAACTTTTTACCCTTTTTGGGTCGTAAATATATGGTTTGGTCCTTAGTTAAGCTTAATTTTACCAAAATTGAAGTAATTAATTTTAAATACTTCCATAAAGTTTATAGGTCCAAATTGATGTTGACCTCATTAGAATTATAGATTAAACTATTACAAAATTTGAAATCTATTTTTTTCATATCCAAATCATATATGTGGATGAAATTAATTTAATATTAATCCTGCAGTGGGGTTGACAAAGAGGGGTTTTAAAGTAAAAACATTGAAAAGATTTCTATGTTTTCCTTCCATTTTCAAAGTGAAATTGATCTAAATGACATAAATTAATTTTTTTTGATAAAAAATTTATATAATTAAATGCTTAAACCAATTTATAATATAAATTATCTTTATGAATAAATTATATGAAATAACATTTTTTTACTGAAAATCAATATTTCTAACAATTCACTAAAATTGAATCTTTAAAAAATACAAATAAAATTATCATTACTTAATTTTTTATTCAAAATTATAATATGAAGTTTATTTTTACATATTATTTCCATAATGGTTCCAAAATTGTTTATAAAAATGGGTTACCCATTATAATGTGATAAAACTACATTCATACAAATATATGTTTTAATCCATGAACTTGGGTTCGTTCTTATTGTAAATATATAAAATCTAATTAATGAATAAAAATATATATTATAAAATTAAAAATATATATATTTATTTATTTAAACTCTCTAATTGAATTAAATTTAAATTATTATGTTAAGACAACTTTGTAACTATAAAAATAATAATGATTCCTTTTACATTCAATCAGTTTCAAAATTTATTTATAAATAATTAGTGACATATAGAATCATATTATATTGTGTAAAACATGTATTTAAATAAATTAGTTAATACTATTCATAATAGCTAATTTCACATGTAGATTATATATTAGTATACTAAATAATAGCATTTTCATTATATACCATCTTTCATTAAAATTTGTCTATGTGTGTTACATAAGCCATCAAAGAAATTTATTGATGCATGTAATGATTTATAACCTCAGTGATCCGTATAGATAAAGCTAAATTATATGTTGCATTTTGTGTATTATTAACATGGTGTTGGGTATAACTCAATCTAAGCACAATGCATTAATATACAACAAGATATCTTTTGTGTTTCATAAAATAAAAAATATTAAGATGGATAAATTAATTCCAAAAAAAATAATTCACAAAATATCAGGGTTTTATATTTTATCCCCCTTAAAATGAATTTCTTCCTATAAATTTATTTAGGTTATAAAAGGATTAATACTTGAAATATTCATTCATACGATCCAACATTGAAAAAAATGGATACAAAAACATCACATAAAAAGAGAATGATGGAATCATTACAGTTACCCAAAGTAATATATAACTGGGTTTCCACAAGGGAGAACATTGATTTGAGGTGAAAACATAGACATGAATGAAAAATATAACTATAATTTTTTGATAGATAGTGATAAAAAAATTTCAGGAGAATGATAAAAATAAAAAGTCCATAAATCTATGACAAACTATGGGACCATCTGATTCAGCAGAAAAAGGAGGTACTCTGACAACATTTCTAGTTTAATGATCATTTTACCTAATGTTAAATAAAGTTCTTATAAATATATACCTACATGATTTCATGATAACCTCACCCTTTTTTCCTTGGCCTACTTCACATATTTCTCCAAAATATAAGTAGATGTTTTCATTATTGAAGAAAAAAATAGATCATCAGATCCCAGATATACAATCCCATATATCATTATTTATCATAAAAACCACATTTGTATTATAGGTAATCCAATATGAATAAATCCACATTTGGTATAATAATACATTATTCTCAAAAACATCATTCAATGTTTACCTTAATCTTTCCATAAATTCTTATCCCAATAACCCTTTTAAAAGATGAAAATTCAATTCACTCAAAAGAAAATAATGTAATCAAAATAACATTGAACCCCCATATATCACAAAATAAAACTTGTTTTTAACATTACAAACAATTAAAAAACCTCATGGAATATTACCTTGAAATAGGGTAATTACCATAATTACTATAAATATTTTCAGAAAACATGAATGATTTCCAATGACTAATGGATATATTAATTAAATCCAAGATGTTTAAAACATCATCTGTGATGATATAAGCCATGATTTCAGTAATCCGTTTGAGAATAAACTGTGCCATCAAATTATCTTATTCATATTCAACATATCATTATCTCAATTTTAGGAATTAATTATGGGTTATCTTAACTAAATTAAAATATCACATTTCAATGAAATCTCTTTTCATTGTCTTCATAACCATTCAATATGTCCTTTTCAATCCTTAATGAAAAATTATAATAAACATGTATACATTTCATGATTCATAGAACATAATATTTGAATTAAAAAAATAAATACATTATTAATATAACATCATTATTAAACCAATACTAATGATTCATCCAAATATTCCATAATTCCTCTATCCTATAATATGAAATACGAATCATTTCAAAAGGATCCTCAACCTCAATCTATTTATTCTTCTTATGATCAACGTAATCAATACTGGAAGAACATCACATATGTTTTGCATGCCTCTTGATGTCTCTTTATCATCAGAAGTATAACCAATACTTAAACCACCTTTCTAATTATCATTATGAGATTTACACTTGGGAAATAGATTTGGATAATTCCCAAAAATTACAAATCTGAATAATTCAATGTTAACTATGTTCCTTATAGTTATCTCAGTTGATTAAAACTATACAACCTAGTGTGAGGAACAAATATCAAACAAGAAAACCCCATAATCATGAAAAATCACTTATATGATGTCTAAATTAGTAAACATACCTTTAATCTAAGAAATCATAGGTTTATCTTATTTTATATATATCATCTTATATTAGAATCCTTCAAAATTATTCATTAAGAGTATTTAAATTTTCATAGAATATCCCCCCATAGTGTCAAACCAGGTGTCCACCAAGGAATGTTATGATGTACCAGATTACCCTGATTTGGGCCGATGACATATTAATAGAGTTGTAACCCCTTGTAATGTCAATTCCAGAGCTATATCTAATTTTATTATATAGAAAATGATTTATTTACATGAAACCACTCACTCTATCAGTTACCAAAGTTCAATAATATTTTCTTATACATTGACTCATCTTTATAGTTATCCATTGATACATCCCAACACATATCCTTATAAATATACGAAGAGATCTCCCAAAAGTTTCCTCATAATCTTTTCCTAATGTTTACTAACCCTTTAATATAATACAATCTATAATTAATTTGGATTAATATACATGGATAATACATCAATTTAGATTAATATTTAGTACATTACAAAAATATGTTTCTGAGCACTATAATATTTTAGTTTCTTTGATAAAATGGAAACACAATATTCTTTATTTGGGAAATATCATTAAAATCTCCCATAATGATCTCCTCTATTAGTAATTCTACCTAATAACATTATTCATAATGATATGAGATGAACCAGAAGAAATGGGTGATATGAGATGCTTAGTGCAGGAAAATAAAATTAATGTATATGTCTATCAAAAACATTACAGTATAAGAACAAAATCAATATCACCAGAAGATCATAAACTATATATCAGATAATGAACATGGGTTACAGGATTAAAAATGGATGTTTATAAGACATGAATCATATGAAAATAATCATCATGAGACATGAAATCATAACTATGGAGAAATACATTGGATTTGTGGCATACGTATAAGAATAGAAATGTTTATTTCAAGGATACCTATTGAGACCCTTAAAAAATGTTAGGCTTGGGATACCAACCATGTTATTCCTTCAACATGGGATAAAAACTGATATACCATCATACATTTAGTATTTAGCAACCAACCATTTACTATATTGAGATATAATATTTTTTCCCTCTTACTTTTAATCTTGGATGAAAACCAATGTACCGTCTTTTTAATTCAGCATGGTATATAACCCATATAATATCATAATTTTAGGCTTCAGCTACAAACCATGCACCTTCGTGTTTTTGGTATTGGGTCACTACCCATGGACCCTATTATCTCATATATATCATATAATTACACAATTAATTATAGAGAGATATAGGTCCCAACCATCTAATAATTAAATCATTCGTACATGTACCACAAGATAATAAAACGTTCATCATATCATGAACCATAAAAAGATACCAGTTTTATAAACCTAAAATCATAACCAATGAAATAAAAGAGAAATAATTATCATTTGATAACATCCTAACATGTAAAAATATATAGGTTTCATAATCACATATGGAATTCATTACCAATCAAAATAAGTGGGTTTCAAATGCATAAAATCAATGTATGTTAAACAAGTGTCATAAGAATTATTCCGGAAAAACATAAACCATTCAAGAATGAATATGAATTAAACAAATAGATAATTTCCAATAAGAGAATGAGGAACATCAACAAGTGTCATCTTATACGGTAAAAAAATTAAAGGTTATTTGGGAAAAATTTATTGAGGTAAATATAATTTCATTAATGGAAAAACCTCTTTAAAACATAAAACCATTTGAAATCATTTCCATAATCACAATATAATAATATGGAAAACTATTTTAAACTAATTTACATTTAAATATATTATAAAAAAATTATTCAATATTTTCCTTTTAAAAATGAAAATAAATATTCAAATAATGCACGGTGGGTATGTATGTATATGTCATGAAAGATAAAAAATAAAATTCCTCTTTCATCATAAAAACATTATTAAAATGGCTCATTTGAAAAGTAACAAGAATATTCCATTTAAAAAAATATTAAGGTAAAAAATGGATAAAAATTAATTTTAAATATTTTCTGATAATTGTATAATATTTCTAGGAAACCTTTTTAGAAAAAATATTTTGGAAGGAAAACAGATTTATGTCCATGTAGGGGGTAAAGTCCGGCTTTCATAAAAACAGATTGATAAATTTATTATGTACCAACGGTTGTAATAATATTTCCAATACATTAATATATCATGAAATTATAGTGTATAATAATAAACATTATCATTATTGAGAGTTGGATCATGTGATTTATTTAGAGGAAGCATTATCATTAATAATCTCAAAAAATGGTGAGATTGATTGAATAAAATATTACTACTTGGTAACTTGGGAACACACTATCCATGTATGAAAATAAAATTAAATGTTGCATAAAATATCATTATGAAAATTATATTCAGGATGTAACATGTAAACTATAAGTATATAAACCTTGAAAAATAATTTAGGTGCATAACAAAATATGGGACTCAATGAATCCAATTGAGAAAAAACTACCATTCTGATTTTGATAAATTTTGAAAATTAAACCGCTTGATTTTCTTTCATAAAATTGATATTAAAATAAACATAAATTTAAGTATAATATACATATAATAAAATCATGTTATGTACATACACAACCAAAAATACGTGGGTGGTGAATAATTATGTATGACATGGTAATAAAAGTGAGATAAAATTTCTCTTACCCTGTGTATTCAGTCTCATCGTACTCATTCAACCCACATATATTATAAATAAAAATTTGTTATAAATCTATTATAGAACCATATTATTATATTTGATAACATATATGGTTTTATTATGACCATATATAACCCTCCTGTTAACAGTCCGATTTTATGGTTTCACATTCTGTATTATCGGCTTTGTTCATCGCATGTGTCTTGATTTCTTATATCTTATGTCCTAGTAATTATTTAATGATTCCATAATATAATCCATGATATAAATATCACTTATATTCAATATTTTTGTACTATAAAAATCTAAATAATATATATATATATAAGAAATTGAATAAACTACTCGTAGAGATGGTAAGCCATACGTACACATGAACACTATTTCCATTTTTATTGTCATATTGAATGAATGAATGAAATTGTAATATATGTATATAGGTATATAACGTCACTAAATATTAATTATAATTTTTTATATATTATATATGTTCACTAGAACAATACATAATATATTCTATGTATTGTGTGATAGAATGAAATCACTTTTATTGGGCGATTGTGCACACTTCCTCAAACGAAATTATCATATTTACACAAAATTGAATATAAAAACATATGTATTGTAAAATGAATAAATAATATAGAAAAAATAATAAATACAATATATGACATATATAAATAGTTTTTCCCTTATAATGACAATAGTTAAATGAGATAATAAAAAAATGAACTATCATCATTTACAAAGTTGGTAGTTCGTTGTACACATAAACCATATATTTATACCCATTAAATGGAGGTGCATGTATGTTTTGGTCAAATCCTTGTAATAAAAAAATAATATTATATTTAAAATTGTGGAGTTTATATACTATAATGTAATAAATATTATGGAGGGGTGGGAGAATGAAAATAAAATAGTGGAGATTGAGAGAAGATGTAACCTCTTAATCAGGTAACTCTATTTGGTTTGTGCCAAAATGATTTCTAAAGTTTATTTCTAAAAAAAGGATTAAAGGGAGATGATAGAGATTATTCTGATTTTATTTGAATTATCTTATCTAAAAATAATTTGTTTTAGTGGTGGGAAAATGGGTGAGAGTTGGTCACCTTTTGTATAGATGGGAAATAACTGAATTGGTATTTTTCAAAACAAGTTTAGTGTACCATCATTTTTACCAAAAAAACATAAAACTAAAAAGAACTAAATAATGTAAGGTTCATGGAAAAATAATTGACAAAAATGGGTGTTTAACATGTTTTTAATTTTTTTGGTCATAAATATAAGGTTTAATCCTTAGTTAAGTTTAATTTTAACTTAATCGATGTAATTAATTTTAAATACATTTAGAAATAATTTTTTAAAATAAATATGTTTAACATAGAAGAAATTATAAATTATTATAATTCCAAATATTTAATCCAATTTTAAAAATTATAATTAAATAATTGGTATAAATCAATTTCAAATCAATCACGTTGTCGAGTCTATAATGTGATTTTTTAAAGTAAAAATATCGAAAAGTTTGCTATGTGTTTATACACAATTTTATTTTGAATTTGATATAAATGGAATAATTTATATTTAATAAAAACAAAAATCATTAAATAAACATTAAATAAAATTTAAAATATCATTTATCATTACAATAAACATAGAAGAAATATCAGTTTTGAACTAATATTTAATATTTATAACTATTCATTAAAAAATGTAAGCTTGTAGAAAAATACCAAACAATTATCCTAGCCTAATTTTTATGTTTATAATTAAAATGAAATTTTTATATTTTTATATTTTTTCTATAATATTTCTATCATTGGAATTTTATTTGGGGTTTCCATTAAATGATGGTAAAATAATATTTTAAAAAATATATATTTTTAAGCATAAAATTAGGTTTTTCTAATTTTATTTATATAAAATATAATGAATGAAGATAAAAAAATTTATTGGATATATAACATTTATATTACATTATTATCACCCAATAATAGTATTTAAATTAATTTATTTCAGTAAAATATCATTCATACAATAAAAATAACAATATTTCCATTTCCAATCAATCAGTTTTCTTATTCATTATAATTAATTAGTAACCTATGAATATATATTATGTTATGTGAAAAAAATATATTGATAAACTAGATAATAATATTAAAAACCTCTAATTTATTATTTTCGATAAATTTTATTATATTTATTAATAACATTTTAATTATAAGTTATTGTTCTGTAAAACTAGGCCCTTCATTTTATACAAGACATCGAGAGAGGTAATTATTGTGTATAATTAAAGCTGAAATTTGGGATCCATGTAGAGAAAGATAATTATTTTTGTTTCGTTTTATGAATGATTAACTTTGTCTTTCTTATAAGTCAACCCAAACATAGTTATGTAAAAAAAATAAGATATCATAAGTGTTGTGTAAAATACTAAATATCAAAAAAGGGTAAATTCATTTAAAAAACATAATTCACCCAATTTTGGCGTGTATTATATATTTCAAAAAATATACATCTCATAGTTATAGATGATGACCTATTTACTAATATCCTAAATAAATTTCGACAATATAAAAATACATGGTCCTTATAGTTGATCAATCAAGTCATCTATCAGTGGAAAGAGATACATGTTCATTACCATGATTTTCAATATATCATGATAATCAACGTATAGGCACATTGATCCATCTTTTTTGATGAAGAGCACTATAACTCTTCACAGTGAAGCCCTCAGACATATAAACCCTTGTACAATTTCTCTTGTAACTACATATTCAATTCCTCCAACATAACGGTGGATATTCTATAAGGAATAATGGATATAAGAATAGATATAGTAATATAGTCAATTGAGATCTCAAACTATTAGTTTGGAGGAAGACAAGAAAATTCTTCAGGGACAACATCTATGTAGTCCCTTAAAATAGGAATGTATTTTAGCATACTGTTATTTTTCTCATTTATTCGAGCAAGAGAAATTCTATGCAGTTCATTCTACATACATTAAAAAGTGATGAATTATATACTTTGGATAAATTAACATCCCCATTCATTATTATTACAGATAAATCAACCATCATATTTTGAGGTGGTTTTAGAATAGATCTATTAAACTTGAAAGATATGAAATGATGTATTGAACAAAAATCAGATAGTATGCACACTATTATTGAATTTCTAATCAATATAATAATGAAAACATTATTTTCAAGCTCCATCTTAGTAGTAGTAAAAATAAATGTCGGTACCTATTTCTTTGGAGGTTGTTTTTGTTGAATTACTCCAACATCTCTTAGCTTAGGGAAATGACATGCATAATTCCCATGTTCCTTGTAGTTGAAACAATATACTATAGGATGAGTGTTAATATGAAACATTATATATTCCACCGCATTTTTGGTATTCATCATCACCCTTCAACAAATATTTGCAAGATTCACCCCTCTTCTACATATGTTCCATATAATTGTTAGCCTTAGGTAGTCTCTGTGATGCTTCCTACCCCACATTTTACTCATGGGATGTTGGGTTTTATTTCTATCATAAGATTTATCTATTGATACTACCATGATTAATTCCATTCCCTTATTTTTGTCTCTAGGCCCATGAGACCCTTAATAGTCTATGTTATGCATTTCAACATAAGGGGAAAAAAATCCTCATATCTATCGATGTCTTTAATTTCCAATTATTATCATAAAATCAGCTGTATTATATTAATGAATCAATCCACCTTTATTTTAGTGCTCATGAGAAATCCGTTGATGTGTTTTGAATGCCTTGTAATGTTTTCTACATATTCCTCAATTTAATCTACCTCCTTTTACTTCTATCTATGGAATGTCCATCCCATCTTAAGATAAGTTGATTAGGGAAAATATTTATTTAAAAATATATTATCGAAGTATTTCCATTCCATGAAGTGAATTTCACCTTATACATTGTGTTTTTGATCATTTTCCACAAATGATCATCTTTCCCATAAAAATGATAGAACTCCAGTATGAAATAATTTTTATCAGAGAATTGATGGACATAAAATATCTTCTTAACTGAATTATTCCATTGTTCTGAGATGATGAGATCAATATATCCTCTAAAAATTAGAGGAATTTGTTACATAATTTATTGCAATGAATATTTATATATATTTTTAGAAGTTAGTGTTCTCTATGATTCATGTTATTATTCGTCACTTGAGCTAATTGAGTAATTTATTTCATCTCCTTTTATCCCTCTTTCACATCATATTTGGAATTTCAATAAAAAAATCATCAAATTTCCTATAAAATTGAAGATAGTAACACATTATCATTTTTCCATCCATTAAAAATTAAAAGAATGTATAATTATGGTGTCCTGAATACTTATCTAATAATAATAAAAATTAAATAGTAAACATAGAAGGAAAAAATGTAAATTAATAGTTTATCCATACATGTGATTCCATAAGTTCAAATATTTGATACCAATGGTGATTGAATTATCTGTAGAGTTCATAAAAATTATTTCTGGTTCAAATAAATAAAAATAATTAATCCTTTATATGATACAAAATATAGAATTCATATATGTTTACTTATATTTTTAAATGATTTTAACCGCAACTATAAATAAAATACAAACCAATGATCATAAATTCTATTGTCTATGAATGATTATGTACAAAATTAGAAAGAATTAAACCAAAATAAAAACACGATTTATTTAATATCATTATTATGTTCTAAAAAAACATAATTCTCTTTTACATTCATTGGATAACAAACGAAATACATGAATAAAGCGATGAGATAAAACATATAATAAGATAATAAAAATAGGAATAAAGAATAGCACATGGGTTACAAGGCATATCATAATAACATAAAAAGGAATTTAACATGAATAAAAATAAGTTATAATAAAATATAGAACATGGGATCATTAAATCATAGAATGAAAGGAATGTGAAAATAATATAAAACATGTCATAAGAATGATTCAAAGAAAACTTCCACGACTATTGCACATAGTGTACAACCTCCAATAAAGGAACATGATTTATACCCTGTCCAAACTTGAAGAATCCAAATATTAAACATTAACCAATTAATTTGAGTGATATCATGGTGAACCAATCTTAACTTGTGTATTTATATATATTACTAATGATAATTCAAACATTAACAATGTGATTACAAATGGAAATAAATGAGTATTATAATCTTGTCATAGAGTATAAAATGGATGTATCATAAAAAATTTCTTGAAAGAGTGAATTTAATTGTACCCAGAAATTCCTATGGTAAAAGAGTCATATATCATTATAAATTATGTACAACTGAACCTACAAAATATAAAAATATTGTTTAATAACCAATAAAAATGACCCTTTTTTTGAGGTTTAAAGGAAAATATTAAAGAGTATTTAAAATGGAAAAAAGATTAATTGTTTGCATAAAACAAGAAATGTGAATGGATAGTTTCTCATGATGATAATAATTATTTAGAAAAATATTGGTGGATTATAATAGATAATGTTGTGTAATTAATAATGGGTATGAAACATGGATGTTCCCTCTAATCGAGCATGTTTATTTGGTGGGATTGAAAATAGGGCCCTATAAAACATGTATTTCCACATAAAATAAAGAATAAATGTGATAGGTACTTATATTTGGAAAATACACATAGTAATTAAGAATAGTAAATATGGATAAATATTAATTACATTTTGGTAAAGAGAGAGAATGTGAAACCCGAAGGAGAAATGGTAGTTCCAATAGAATCTCATACCATATGTCTGAAAGTGTACTCCACAGGCACCTAATGTACTATATAATGAAATTATATTCATTAATAATTTATTCAAAAGCACTAAAACATTTATATGATTTTTTATAGTTTTATTATTTTCATTTATGGACTTTTTATGTGTCCTGAGATTTAATTTGGTCATTTGGGAGTGTTTGTTTCTTTGGGTTTCATGATTTGTTCACTTTTATATTATTACTAAAATTATGTAAATGGTAAAAGTTATAAAAATTTAAAATAATAACTATGAATGAAATTAAATAATATTAAATGGTATTTTATAACATTTTTTGGAGATATATAGATGAATTATTAGATAAAGCTTTAATGATAACCATTTTGATTATTTTGGTGTTTTTTCGATCATCATGATCACGTTTCATTCTATTAATGAATATTATATATATAATGGTTATAGAACACTCCCTATGTTATAATAATATTTTTAGAATATTTATTATCTATTATTATTTTTTTATGGATAGCCATTATTTCAGTATTAGATAAAAAAACAGCATCCATTAAGGCGGTGAATTGACACCTCATAGAAAATGCATTCATTTTTAGTCAAAAGGGGATGAGAATAAAATTCATGGTGGATATAACATTAATATAATAAATGTAATGTATATATATAATACCAATGTTATAATATTATATGGGGATGGTTAGCTGAGGGAAGGATAAGAAAATCAAATAAATTGAACGAGAGAGATTGGAGGTTCAACATCTTGAGCACCACAACCTTATGAACTTCTATAAGGGTATTTGATATGGTATTTTGGAAATAAATGAAAGAAAAAAAATGTGGAATTTTTTTGGGAGTGTAATTAAACATAATAATGGATATTTAAAATGCTTAAAATGTGTGATGATAAAAAATGAGGATGGGTTGTATTTATTGTGGGAGGAGAGAATAATTTTTTATTATTTTGTTCATTTTGTTATTATTTTCTATAATGAATAACAATAGTTTGGATTTTTGAAACTAATTTTAGTAATTATAGAATATTATTTATATATAGTTTCCACTTATATGATCTATGACTCATCCTTGACTGAAATATTTAGGTATTTGGCTAAAATGATAAATACTGTAAATTACACTCTTTGAATAATCACAAAGATTTAAATTATTTTAAAAAAATCCCAAAAAATTCATCCTAACCATTTTCAATGTGTATTATTAAAAAATATACATTATTTTATGAAAATAATTTTGTAAAATGATAAATTTATTTGTTGAATTAAAATCATCATTTATTCAACAAATACGATTTCAAAATTATAAATAATTTTATGACACTTTGTAAAATTAATTAAAGTATCATAAAAATATTTTATAATTATAATAAAAAGAAAATATAAATAAATAAATCAATTTTATGAAAATAAAATTTCTTGTAAATAATTAAATAAGTTATAAAATTGCAAATAAACATTTTTATTTCACTAAAATACATGTACCTAAATTATCATTTTTAAACGATTTATTTACTTATTACATGATATAAATATATTATATTATCTTTCATAATATTCCAAAAAAATTATACATTAATAGGTTATTTTAATTTTTTATTGGTCGGTTTACAATTCCTAAGGGTCACATTACTATTTCAATGATCATGTAGCTATTCCATTGCAATATGTTTCTTGTTTTTTATAAATACCACCTATTTCATTCATAATTTATGAAAAAAATGTTTTTTATTTTGTTAATATGATTCATTTGTTTTATACTATATTACATAAATATAATAATTTAATTCAATTGTGAAAATTTTGGTTTATTAAACCCATCTTACAAAATATTACAGTATCACTCGATTCTATATAAAACATCAAATTATTTATAATGTCCAAGAACAAAATATTAAAAAAATATAGAGATTTAATTTCAAAAAAACTCTTTGATAAAATTTTTTTCATTTTAGAACATGATTATCCCGTGGAAAAAAATATATCACATAATAATGTAATTTATAAATGATTCATTACTGAAAAATAAATGGTTTATATTAAAATATCATTGAGACATGATTAAATATGGGAAGAGAAAATGGTTTCATGATAATATCATTAAAACATTACTATAATGTGGAAACGAAATGGGTTTCATAAAAATATCATTAAAATAATCATATTCCATCTAGAGAAAAATGAGGATGGTGTCTATATGAAATATACATATTGGGGGAGAAGTAACAACAAGGTTTTCATGAATTTGATTAATATAATTATGGTTAAAATATCATTAAATAATATCCTATAAAAAATATGCCCTTAATTTTAAAAATTTATTATTAAAATAGAAAATAGAATTTTAATATTATTTTAATTGAAAACAACCCTGAAAAAATATAAAGTACATTTTATAAATAATTTAAAACATTTTATGAGGATATTTTTTTTCAGATTTGAAACATACTATTTAAATTTTTTTTGAAAATATTTTTCTTGAATAATTATTTTTTAAAATAGACTTCAACACGAAGGGAGAAATGTGGCAATGTTTTTTATAAAGATTTTATGTAGAAAAGGGTAATAAAATGGATGAATTACTTGAAAAAATATTAAAAACCCATATTATTATTGATTTAATGAGAATTATAAGATATCAATATTATAGACTTAATCATACATATTCTCGATATACGGTGAGATTGTAAAAAACTAAACTTACCAATTTTGTATCATTGAATCATAATCCCATGAAAGAATAAATTTTTATATATATTATAGTATCATGAAAATAACAAGAGTCGTGATATTGTATGTAAAAGGGGTATTATCCATACCTCATAAAATAATTTAAGTGTATAACTTTACAAATGTCTCAAATAATGAACATTGTGAAAAAAAATCACTTACTATTTTTGTAACATTAAAACTTGAAATTTCATGAAAGATATATCTTCAAATAGATTAAAAAATCAATATAAATTTAATTGTAAAAATAATATAATATATTAATTGTAATTATATATACCACACATTCAAAATAACTGGTTAATTTTTCATATATCATATATAACAAAGGCGAAAAGAGAAAAACCCTTGACTCAGTTTTGATTCGTCATGCTTGTTATTTAGCTTCTGAAATAATAAACTAATGATAATTATTTACATTCTTAAGAAACATATTATTGTTTATTATGAAATTTATTTCAGTAATTAACATTTTATATACAGTTACTTAATCGATTATGTTTATGTCATATGTTTTTACCATATTCAGTATTTATGTCATAAACAACATATTTGGGGTGAACAAATTAAAATAAGTCATTATTTAAAACTATTAAGAGTAATTATCATAATAAAATGTAATATTTACACATTAATTTTAATTATAAACCCAATAAAATAATATTGTTAAGAACAATGAACTAACCTAATGGTCATATAGATGGTAGGTCGCATGTACGCATTAGTAATTTTTCCATTTATCAATGATCATTATGGAAAGATGGTAAAAATAATTTATTGTTACAAATATATTATAATATAATAAATACCATATTATTTAATTATAAAAACATATATATATAAATATTGTTATGTGGTGGTGAAAAATGGAAGCACATCGTTTTGTGGAGGTCGTAGTCCACATGTCTGAGAACAACGATACCATTTTTAAGTGGGTGAAAAGGTAAAAAATAAAATTATATATTATATTTAAAAAATTAGAAATATTTCATGTATATCTTAATTATTTCTTTTCTGTCAAATATATTATTTATATTTATCCTTATTACCATATATGTAATGAGTCAGAGAAAAGAAAATCACATCGCTTTGTGAAATTTTAGACTATATACCCATGAGCGATGATATCATATAAATTATAGAATGTAAAGTAAAAAACATATATGTTATATAATTAATATATAAGTATTATTATGTTATAAATATATTAAATAAAATTTATATACATCATAATACCAAATTGTGAGAGGAGGAAATAGAAATATGAATGACATAATTTCCCAAGGAAGTAGTCTGATGTACACACGAAGGATGATTTCATAAACCATTTAATGGATGAGTGAGTATTTTTACGACTTAACGATAAGATAAAAATATTAAATTATGTTGAATATATTTATTTTATTATATCATAGTTTTTATAATGATAACTTATGTGGTGAAGAAATAAACTTAAAAATGATCATTGATGAACGTTACATCATCTTCTAGTAACCCCTTTTATTTTTAACCAAAGGACATCAATGATAATGTTTATACCAAATTCTAGTCATTTAGGATGATTGTATGAATGTTTATAAGTTTTATGGGGTTTTTAACTGATCTAAATGTCTTGAGTGGTATGAATAAGTGAGGCTAGTGAATGCCATTTTATAAAAGAGGATGAGTGGGATTCTTGTAAATACCCAAAAATATTCACTTTTGGGAGGTTTCCCTTAACTCATGTTTCTTTGAAATAGAATAAATTTAATTGGAGAATTTATTTGGTTTACACACACACACCATATTAAATAAATTCATTTTATAATGTTATTCGATTATTTTTAATTTCAGTCGATTGTTTTTATTGTTTTTACCATGGCACCTTATACCTATATACAACCAAACTAATTTATCATTTAATAATAAAATTAAAATGATTTTTATAATATAATTTAGATAAAAATAATCTAAATAAGATATAAAATATATTAAATAAAAATGGCATGTGTGTGTAAAAGTAATTTTAATATAATCACAGTTAATGTGTAAAATATTCTTTTAGCGTTAATTGCATTAATTAATTTTAACTATTTTAACAAATAATTAATTTAAAAATTAGTTTTACAATTTCAGACAATAATATTACTGTGATTCAAAATGTGTAATAAATTTTTCAAAATTCCTCCCACATAAGTGGCCTAATTTAATTAAAAATTAATCCTATAGGCGCACTGAGACATTGATTTTTTTAGAATAGTATTTTTTTAGAAATAATGGTTTTATAGTTACTCTATTAATAATAATAAAAATTTTAAGAAAATAAATTAATTTTTAATGATAATTAATTAATTAATATAATTTATAATATTCCACTTTTTAATTTTTAAATTTATTTATAATGGGGAAAAATTAGTCTTTAAAAAAAAATTAAAAACACTAATTTTCTAACCCAAGAACATTTATATACGAAGAACCTAATAAAATCATGATTAAGGATAATTATGTGGATTAAATACAACATAGTTAAGCTTAAAAAGTATTCCAAAACATTGAATTTAAATTATTTTATAACTTGAAATAATAATGTATCTAAAAAGTATTTCTTTTTCTTTATTCGCACAAAAAAATATAATTTTCAAAAATATAAAAATATTATCTGAAAGTAAATTTTGACATCATGATTCCAAAAATGATAAAATTTAATATAATAAATTTTTTAAATTTTTTAAAAATTATATTATGATAAATGGGCCATAAAAATGAAACAAAATGACTTTTAAGAAAACATAGTTTTAAGCATAAAATTGGATTTATTTATATCTAATGTCTTGAAAAAATTGGTTTAATATTACAAATTATATTTAATATATAATATAATTATTTTTAATATAATCTAAAATGTTTTATGGGATTAAATTTATTAGATTAAAACATACTTATGTGCATTAAAATATTTTTACTAAAATAAATTTCTATTAATTTTCAAAAGGGATTTATTTTGATTTCTAATGAATTTGTCACCAAATAATACAAGTAAAGAATATTTTTCGTTATTTAGTTAATGTTGTTCATACCATCCATTTTAATGGGTACATTATAATTATCATATTAAATAATATTATTAAATGTATATTTTTGTTTGGTAAAACTCGATATTGTGTCTAATAAATGATATTAGAAAAAATCATTGTTTATTTTATCAGAAGATCAACTCAGAGTTTAATTATATTTTAGATATCAAATATAAATTTATTCTTTTAAAAAATTAGGAAGTTACATCTACACCTTGTATGCCTTTCTCCTCTCCCAACTTATTTCATCGATTTTATGATATTTTCATTTTTATTAATCTCTATCCAATCACATTAATCCCTTTAACCAATCCTTTTGTGCCTCCCCCGTTAAAGTGTTTAATTTTATTAGTTATAAAAAAATACCCCATTTTATGTTAAATTGTAAACATTTTTATTAATTTGGATTTTATATATTCTCGAACCCTTACTATGTTATATATATATAATTATCATGTCAAATTATATAACCTTTTTTATTATTTAAAATTATTTTAATTATTTTAATTCACCCAAGTTAAAGTGAAAACTTTTTTTAGATATCACCATTTTCATTTTTTTGTCATAATATCTCAATTTATTAAATCTAATGTTCATTTCTCAAATAAATTCACTCACATTATCTTCCCAATTAAAATCATTACATATATAGATCCACTATTCATGAGACTAAAATTAAATTTACAATTTATCTCTCCCGTATTTCATTATCTCATATTTAATTCTCTTAAATTTTGTAAATGTAAAATGCCCAGAATATCGTTACATATTTCATATTTTTTACAAAAGATATACATCATCCTTTCCTTAATTCAATATATATGCATAAATATATAGGTATGGATAACCATTTTTGTTTCACATTAAATGTTGAAATAATATATGTAAATACATAGAAAATAATATGTATATATATATATATATCAATGAAATTTATAAAAAACAAATAATATATACTTCTGTAAATATTTATATTGATTAATATGAATAATTATATTCATATTTTAATACATTAATCAAGAAAAAAACATATCAAAATGTTTTGAAATATAAGTATATACACACCCACCACTCAGATACATGCATATATATATATATATATTGCACTATATATTATATATGTTTATGAACATTAATTTTATTAAAACAAAATATTAAAATATTAACAAAAAATAAAATAATCAATGGATTCATAATATTTTTTAGATATGAAAAAATACATCTAATAAGTACTATTATTTAATTGTGTTAAATATATTAAACTTGTACATAATATATTTCACATAGAATAAATATTAATTTTAAATTTGAACTCAATAATATATAATTATTAATTATTAAAGAAATTATATCGTATAAAAATATTATAAAACCATAGTCAAACTACATTGAAACTCGAGAACAGTAATTGGATGATCTAGGAAAATAAAAATCCATAATTTAAACACAACTAAAAAATTATCATCCTTAACAGTTAATGAAATTTAAGAAGGAAATAGAAAGTGGTCAAAAATATAATCACAGGTGATACCTCTCATAGATCTTACCTCATTAAAATACAACGATCCTAATAAAACCACATCCACAAAAGATACATTTCTAATGTGAGTAAACTATAATAAAGGAGAAAAGAATTATATAAAGTCAATATCTAAATGATCCCACATAGTGATAAATAAATTCAAAAATTATACCCCATAAACCACAAGGTGACGCATAAAAACCAATTTAAAGCACAAAAAAATTCTTATCATTCAATCAAATTTTTATCATTCCATTATGAGGAAGAATGACTTTATCGTAAGATATCTTCACCCATTTCATGATTTTCAACATTATTTTACTTTAATAACCGTAAATGAATAATATTATTTTTTTAAATGGAAAAAGTTTAAATTATTCATTCATATTCAAAATACGTAATTATAATAGTTTGAACTATCATAAAAACACTCAGATCACATGTATTTTTTAACAAATGTATTATAATATTAATGGTTATATTATTTATGTAAAAAACATCATGTTGTCGATATTTTATCATTCTATGTTATAGTTTTGAAACAAATTAATAGAAAATAAATACGAAATAATTTAAGGCATTAATTCATGATAAAGATCACCATAACCAATTATTTAATTATTAAAATTCATTTTGGAGGAGACATCATGTCTTGCATTTCATAAACATCCTTTTGAAATTATTTCATTGAATATATGAACCTATAATGTTATTACTTTAACATACCTAATGCCTTTATTGTTTATAAAAACTCATGTTAAGGGCTGACGAGGAACCCTTACATGGCTTATATGCTTTGTGACATTACATGACAAGATGTTCTTAAAGGAATTCAATATAGACTAAGACTCCATTAAACTAACCCTCCCTTGTGTCTGCATCATGATCAACTCTCCACCATTGCATGGATGTTTGGATAGATGTCCTATGCCGAGGGGAACATACCTAGTATCGATGTAAAATGTCTTACCCTATAATTCTTCCAAATCTGTTTGCTCTGATCTAGTGAATGGGGTTTTCTCTGAATCCAATTATGGATTTGTTCCTTGTAGAATATGTCTACTTTTAATCAACATGTCAGGTTTCCTGAAGGCCTTGTTGTGGTCTGAAGGCCTTACAGTGACCTAAAAGCCTTACTAGCACAAAGAACATGATCACATGACTACTTTAAGGACTCTAGCCCAATCTAGCGACCCAAAGGTGAATTGTTCAGTATACTAAAGTACCTTCAAAAATACCTGTTGTAGTACCTATTAGAGTAACAAAAACTATGAATCCAGCCAAATTTGAACCTGGGTATCGTGGCTGCACATGGAGAGTCCTCGCTAAACTAGATAAAGATCAGGTGAACCTTAAATGATTGTATATGTCATGTTATTCATTCATAGATAATATATTTATTATCTAGTTTACATTTAGGGAAATAATTCTCTCACGATTTATATTGGATGACATAATTATACATTTATATTTTTGTACAACAATAGCATTCTATGAAACACATAAAATATAATTAATCCTTATTGACTCTATAAAAAACTCCATATAATTAGACATATTTTCATTATAAGGATGGTCATATTTTCTCATCATGCCAAACTATAATTATTAATATAAACACCTTATTATTATCCATGCATGTCTATATTTTAAAAAAATACACATTTAATCTATTTATGACAATTTTATAATAGAAAACCTAATTCTTTCATCTTAATGTGTTATACATGTTTGGAAATAAGAAATAATATCATCCAAAATAATATTCGAAAATAATAATGGGTTTTAACTACAAATACAAACCTTATCCCATGAATATAAATATTAAATTAAAATGGAAAAAACCAAAAATGAAATCCCAAAAAATCATAAAACATATCATGACATGACATATCAAACAAAAATAAATGTCACAAGGATCAAAGTATGTAATTTGGGTCTATATGTAAGAAAATTATTATGGGACACCTATAATATAACCTATGAATCCAATAATTACAAAAAGTAGGGAAACATTATTCTTTATTTACGATCATGATAATAGTTCATCTTGATATGAATTTTAACAAAAATATTGGGATTTAAATTTAATAGAAACATTTAATTATGTGAAGCATAATAATAACAAATGGTACATGAAATTATAATTATACTTTTTTGATAGTGATTCTTGAATGTTTCATGATTAATGGTGGTATAATTATGGCATGATTATATCAATTCAATTTTTTATCAATGTATTATAATTATTTAAATATATCCTATACATCCTATATACTATACATTAATGAATTTTACAAAAGCAAAGCCAGAAATATAATGTTTTTGATTAAGACTAAAACATTCAGATCTTATCAAAATAAACAAGAAATGAAAAAATATCATTCATAATATGTCATGATTTCATAAAAAAATTTCTATCGTAGTCATTGATAATATTAACTACAGTGTAATTATATTTAAATAATTTGTCATTAATTCCATTTTTAAAAATAATATCAATTTGTATTTCATTTCATCACAGATTTTTAGTTGAAATAATACAAATAACAAGAATTCATAACTACTACGATGTTATTTTACAATATTACCTACAATTATATCATATAATATATACTAAGCAATTAAGAATTAGGACATGGAATAAGATATATTATATTGAAAATATCAAATATCATAATTATATTTTGAAAAAAATTGTTTAAAAAATTATTTATTATCCCAGAATAAATATTTAAATTAAAAAATATTTCCATTTTTTAGAAGTTAAAATCATTTAACATTATTTCTCTTTCATGGGAAAACATTAACATAGTACTCCAGTCATTAAGGATTTTTTTAAATCCCAAAAAGACTTTAATTTTATAAATCTAAAATAAAAATATAATTTTAGTAAATAAAACATATAATATCATCATATAAATTTATATTTCCACAAGTAAAAATTTACAACATATTTAAAAATCGATATATAAATCCAATTGTGAAAATGATTCATAGATTAAAAAGTGCAACAACATTAAAATTATAGAATATTAATCACGTTCCATGGTAAAGAAAACCTAAAAAATAGGTTTTAAATATATGGAAATAATTCTTTGAATACCATATATTATTGAAATTATAAGAAACAAAAAAAGGATACATATTGTTTAAATAATTTTATGAACAATTTTCCCAAAAACTCTTTGATTTTATTCTATATTATGAGGATAATGTAAATTTTTATAAAAAAAAGTAATGTTTTTATATGATAATATTGAAAATAATTAGAAATGATAATAAAATATAATATGTGACCAAATGATAAAAAAGGAACCTCACTATCTATATAAATTTAAAATTTGATTGTAAATTATATTATATAACTATATAAAATCATCAAATTATTTTATTTTTTGAGTTGATATCAATGTGTAACATTAAAATTTCGATATTCCATACCAACACATTACCTAATTAATAAATCATTAGATTGAAACAATTTATATTTTTATGTTTCAACATACTCTAGGTAATTTACATATTTCAATTATCATGGAATCATGAAATAAATCAATATATAAATTACAACATTTATTTTTACAATTTAGATTATCTGAATAAAATTTCATTATTATAGTTTAAATCAACACCAATCGACATTGAAAAAACAAATATCATAATCTATATCAATATAATATGATCTTCTATAAGTATATAAATCAATATAATACTACAACCAATCCATGTTATTGTTAACTCTTTGAAGCTATATCTCTCCCACATGACATTAAAATGTGTCATGATATAGTATTTAATTATTTGATATATACTGAACAATGCATTACCTTCCCTTTATATGGACGGTTTTATGGTTTGAAATTGTTTATAGGATTTCCCAGAGGGTCCATGGGACATGGAGGTGTAGATGAGATGTAGTATGTAAATTCATGTGGTAAAGAGTGATTTCCCACATGAATGTTTTTTAGGATTGTTTGATATTAATTTTATGTCTTATTCATGATGAGGGGAGAAGAATGAAATGAGTTTATTCTGTAAGGTGGTAATATGTGGTTTACATGGAACATAAATCTGAGATGAGTTTCAATGATGAGGATTTTTCTCCTTGTAAGTGATTTTTAAAGTTTTAACCCTTAAAACATGTGGAATAAAAACAGATATATGATAATTAAACCATTAATTGGGAAACATACCACCTATATATATATATATTAATAAAACAAAATTTTCTCTCATTCATGATTCAATTCTCTTAGTTTGTGGATGAAACCTAGTAAATTTAGGGAGACCAACCATAAAACCTTCCTTCACTATGATCCTTCGGTTTTAGAGGTTGTTTATTGGTGATAAGTGGTGCGTTTTTCACCCATTATCCATTTTTTACTTACATTATTTTATCAAAGGTCTAGAATAGTGTTATTGGTTTCATTACACAATATTTTAGAATATTTTTTATTATTGCTTGATTATTTTCCTGTCGATCCAAGGTAACATGGTGTATTGGATGTTTCCATGATATGTCTTCTTCACACTATGGTTCACAAGGAATATGAAACTATTATTTACGGTAGGTGAGCCTTATTAAATTTCCAATTAAATGATCCGTAATTGGAGATTTTATGTCTTTTCATTCCATTTGGAGGATATATAGGTTACAAATAATATATATAATAAATTAGTATAACTCAAAATGAATGGGATGGAATGTAATAACATTTTTTACTACTTTGATGATATTTTTGTTGATATTGTTCATATTAGTTATCTTTTCTAGAAACAATTGTTATGAGGATCCTTATAGGATATATAGAGGTTATGAGAAAAGAAACTTGTTTTTTATCATAAATTGGGAAAAGGCTTAGTAAATTATATAAGGATAATTTTTTGATTCCCATGGAAATCAAATTATTGTTGAAAAAAATATTCTAAAAAAAATTAATATGATAAAATCCCTTGATCAAATTATGTAAGAAGATATGTATTGAATTGTATGAATGTGCATATTATTTATCTAGCATGGTCATGGCCATTATGTTAAGAATTATGTGACGAGTAAGGATTTAGGAT
Source organism: Viscum album (assembly GCA_963277665.1). Lineage (NCBI taxonomy): Eukaryota > Viridiplantae > Streptophyta > Magnoliopsida > Santalales > Viscaceae > Viscum > Viscum album. Next base: position 456,844,060 of record OY728161.1, on the reverse strand, counting down.
GTGTGGGGATGTGATGTCATGGTAGGTTGGAATCCATAAAATGTAGTAAGATTTATGTTGTGGTGCAGAGTGGTTATGGTGAACAATAAATGTGGTGCAATGTGTATATGAAGAACAACGGTTTTTTTGAAACATTGTTGTGATGTGGGACTGTAGATGTATATAGTTGGTGTGGAAATATGGAATGATGGATATAGAATAGAAAAAATAGGTATGCATGGTGTTTTGGTAGGGATTGAGTGAGTTGGTCTACTTGAGTTATGGCATAGATTCTTTTCCAAATTATTGAATAAATAAATGTAGATGATGATTAAAATGAATTAATGAATTAATTTTAATAATATATAGATTAAATTTTAAATAATTTTAATAGTAATATGACACATTGTAAAATCAATTTATCTTTAATGTGTTGAAATAAAGTAAATGTAATTAGTTATTTATAAATATGTGTTGTAGATGTGTGGTGTGTTTCATAATTGTGGTGTATTTGGTTGTGATAGATTATGTTTGGTACAGTGTTACTAATCTAGTTCATGCTATTATGGTTGGTTTTGACACATAATATGTGGTATGTGTTATACCTATATATCATATGTTTAAAATTATTTTTCATATTACCCAAATCGAGTTGTATGAACATACCAATGCTCATAGGCTCTCTATTCTGTGTGTTTTCCCCTTAACCATGTTGGTGCTGGCATGAAAGGATAGATACCCCATATTCACAGCTTTTACATATGAAGTAGTGATGATACATATTAGTGTTGGAGATTATAGAACTTATTTTTCTCAAGTTTATTTGGTGATGATGTGACATGATGACCAAAGTGTCTTTAGGAATGATGATATATGATAAGGTGTTCTGTGATGAAATATATTGTGGGAGACTTATGAGTAAGAAGATTGGAACTAGATTTAGCATCATCATTTTTATGATATCATACAACTATAGTTTTTTGAAGGGTAATATTGTGATGAATGAGGTGACATCAAGTGGGATCTAGAGTGACTTCATAGGTGCCTTCATGTGAAATTAGATTAGATGTGATGATCCATGATGCATGTTCGAGATGATAAAACATTCATGGGTGGTGTAAGAAGGGATGAAACCATACCCACATTATTGATGTGTTGTCCAATGTATTGAATGGAGGGATCACCTGACATTTGATGTTGGAGTGTGAGTGCTGAAAATTATTAGAAAAAATGTAGTTGTGTTCCTTTATTATTATTATATTGAATCTATATTTTTAATTTATTAACATTTTAAAAAATAATTATTATGATTATTTGAACACATGACAGAAAACATTGATGATAAACAAACATTGAAATACTATTATTTAAATATGACTCAAATATTAATGCAATTAAATTTGGTAGGATGAATAATATTAATAGAATTATTAAATATATAATTTTATTACTCATTTATAATTTATTAATTAATTATTTTAGGATAATAATTCTATTTTATGTATAGTCATTTAACCCTTTAAGAATATTTTTTCCTCATAAATTGGTTTGCATTCTTTTAATGAGTGAATATTATAATAAATGTTTTTATATTTTAGAAAATAAATATGAAAAAAATTAATCATTTTTTAATTAATCATAGAAAAATTAAATTATGAGGATTTTTTGGAAATTTTTCAAAAAAATGGATATTTCAATGAATATTGAAAAATATAGTTTTTTGTTGAAAGATATAAATTATTTTAATATATTTGTAAAATAGAATTCTATTTTTATTAGATATAATTTTTATTTTGTTTGTTTTTATTTAAAAAGATCCAATTTTTATTTAAATTAGTTTAATAATTGAAGATAGTATAATAACATTTTAAAAGTAAAAACGACATTATCTTGAAAAACTAGTTTTCATTGTGTTTTTCAGTTTAATTTTAAATTAAAATTTTCCACATTTATTTTTCCAAATTTGAATAATTAATTTCATATTTTGATTAATTTAGTACAAATTTATTAAATTTGTCTCTATTATTTTTTAACAGAATGAATAGTATCATTAGTAATTTATCTTACCCTGACAAATGGTAAATCAAGTTATTAATGATAAAAATTAAATGATAAAGACTATAAAATGACCTTAACAAATTATATAATTTTATTTCATGATTTCATTTTATCAACAATCATACAATTATCAGATTTATTTTATTTTTTCCCTTTTTAAGGAAATTTGGATTTTATCATATTTTATTTAATGAAAAGTCAAAAATTTCACAAACCTTCTTTTATTTATTTAAGATAATTAACATTTTAATTAATATAAGATATGTTCTGTTATAAAAATGAATTTTAAATATATAATATTTATCTTCATAATGGTAATATATTTTTATTTATTAGTGAATATATAATAATATTAAATTTCTACACAAAGCTGATGGAGTATTATAGAAATTAAATTTGGGGGAATGAATAATATGAATAGAATTATTAAATATCAAATTTTATTACTCATATATAATTTATTAATAAATTATTGTTGGATAAAAATTCAATTTTTAAGTATATTAAATTATCCCATTAAAAATATGTTTTCCTCATAAATGTGTTTTCATGCTTTTTATGAGTGAATATTATAATAAATATTTTTACATTTCGGAAAATAAATATGAAAAAAATATATTCATTTTGAAAGTCATCATAGAAAATTTTAATTATGATTATTTTTTGAAATTTTTCAAAAAAGTGGGATCTTTCTATAAATATTGAAAAATATAGTTTTTATTGAAAGATGTAAATTAATTTAATATATTGGTAAAATAGAAATCAATATTTAATAGTTATAAATTTTAATTTCTTTATTTTTATTTAAAAATATCCATTTTTTTAAAATTACTTATATTATTGATGATAATATAATAACATTTTATATTTAAAAATGACATTATCTAGCAAAAATGTATTTCCTTGTGATTTTCAGTTTATTTTTAAATTAAAATTTTCACATTTATGTTTGAAAATTTGAATAATTAATTTCATATGTTGATTAATTTTATTCAAATGTATTATATTTGTCACTTTTATTTTTGATAAATATTAATAGTATATTTAGTAATTTTACATACCAAAAAATGGTATATCAAGTAATTGATGATAAAAATAAAATGATAAAGACAATAAAATTAACCTAACACATTATATAATTTTATTATGTGATTCCATTTTATCAATAATAATACAATAGACATATTTATGTCATGTTTTCCCATTTTTATGAAATTAGGATTTTATAATATTTTATTTAATGAAAAGTCGAAAATTTCTCACCCCTGATTTTATTATATATAATATAATTAACATGGGAATTAATATAAGATATGTTCAGTTATAAAAAAAAATTCAAATATATAATATTTATCTTTATAATGGTAATTTATTATTATTTATCAGTTAATAAATAATAACCTTAAATATCTACACAATGTTGATGGAGTAATTATTAAATTAACAGAAAAATAAAATAAATGATATAAAAAATATAAAAAATAATATATTTCATTACAATTTATTTAATAAATTTTTTCCCAAATATTAAAATTTCTAGTTATGGATGTATTAAAATATCTTTTTATCATTTTATTTGTTTTCTCGATGTTATTAAGATCAACAAAATTATTAGTTTTAAAAAATTGATATTAATGATAAATTATAATAAATAATACTATATTAAAATATGTAAAATTCCAAAGAAACATATATTATTCTAAGTGATTAAAATATGGTTGATAATATCGACCATATTCTATTTAGGGTATGTTTTCCATTTATTGTAACTATATTGACCATCAATGATGGAATTCCTAGTTTTCATGGTAAGTTTGATGGGATAATGGGGGGTTAAAACAAAATGTAAAAATGTAAAAATATGATTAGAAAATGAATATTTTTTATTGGATTATACGTTTTAGACATATATTCATAATATCTTATACATATATCATTTTTATCAATTTTTAATTTAAATTTTATTTTATGTTAATTTATATTTTTTAGATTCTCCTTGAGTGGCCCACCAATCTCTTATAAAAAGGGAATATCATAATCTATTTATTTCAAAATTCATGAAACTATTATTTGGTAATTACCTAACCAAATAAATTTGTATAATTATTAAAATCATTCTTGATTTCATTATTAATAATAATAACTTCCCTCTATGGATTAAGGAGTTAATCAAATGTGACATTCCAAATAAGAAGTATAGTTTAATCACCTGATATATTTTTATTACATCTAACACCTCCTTAAAATATTTCATAAACCAATATATATAATAAAATAAATATTCAATATACATATGATTTTTTATTTTAATGTATAATCCTATATCCATCTCCTCTTATATTATCTGGGAAACTAAACCATTATTTATGAGTACAAGGGACTATCGACTCACAACTCGATTTAATTCACTGTTCATCGCCATCTCACATGGATTCAATTTAATTATTGAATTGTTGTTTATATATTATAATTATTAAATATTTATCATTATTAAAATATAATATATCATTTACCTCATTCTTATCCATTAATAAAAAACGATTACATCATTCAAGCATACATGTGGACTACCGCCTCCACAAATGGATGTGATTTTTTTGACCACAACATCACATATATGATATATATATATATATCTAATTAAGTAACATTATATTTATTATATATTCATAATTTAAAAATAAAAAATAGTTACCTTATTTCCATAATGATCGTTGAGGAATTGAAATGTTACCCAAGCACAAATATGACCTACAATCTCTATTATTATAACATAGTTTATTTTTATCAGGATTATTTAACTGTATTATTTAATAGTTTAATTTATAAATAAAAAAAATTATTTTCATTATTATGATTTTTAAATTAATGGAATAATGAACACTTTTACTATAGTCATCATATCGAAGTAAATTATGACATATGAGACGATTACCATCAAACTCCCACTGTGAATTTAGTTGTTTATGTAATTTTATATAACATGGAATTAAAAGAAACAAAAGAATAAGAACCTTTAAAAATGTTATTACTCAATTATAAAGTTAACATATATATTTTATTCAGAAACATAAAGAACAAACAAGACTATTCAATCTCAATGTAAGGGACTTTGTCTAAAAATTGTATTTTAATGAATCCCTTAAAATTCTATTCATCTTACTCATCCATAATAAGAAAAATAATTTATTAAAGGTATAAAAATTTAAATTATTATTTTTTAAAGGAATTTTCACTCATGTTTACCTTTAAAAAGATATTTTGAATGGAATATTTTTTTTATTTTATAAACATTTTTATTTTTTAATTTTGAGAATAAAGTATTAATGAAAATTTTATATGTTAACATATATATCATAAATGGAATTTCATGGTTCCATAAACCATCAAGGACTTGAATATTCACATAAAATTATACAAGTATCATTTCATGTATAAATTTTTCCTTTGTATTTAAAGGGTTTTTAAAAAATATATAATCATGTAATTTAAAAGATAATTTCCTCATGAAAATTTTATGAGGGTAGTGATTATTTTCATGCATTGATGATTTATCATTATTGTGGATAGTTATTTGAATGGGTAGTTCCATTATAATCCTTGTATTGTTTGTTACATTATTAATGAAATATATGTCGTTCCATGATAGACTAGGGTCTGGTGGGTACATCACAGCCCTCTAACACATTATTTGTGGAAGTATACTCTATGGTTATTAAATTTAAATGATATATATGTAAATGATGTCCCACTTATCCATTATGTTTTCTCAATGATTGGTATATGTTTTTATGGGAATATAATGATTTATTAAGGTATGATAATGAAAATATATGTAGTTTAAATTATATGATAATATTAAGGAATAAAAGTATAACTTTGTGAAAATGTTATTATGTTTTTATAGTATTTTCCATGAAACCATTATGATTTTAATATTTATTTTCATATTTGATATGATATTTTTTAAAAGAATATACAAAATAAGGTAAGTTAATGTGAATGAAATTTTAATTTTAAATTGAAAAATTATTTTTAAAAAATAAAACAACTTTTATAATGATTCATGGAGTAATAATTTATATATTAACTTTTGTGTCCCTTATGGATAATTTGTTTCTCACCCAAAATAGTTTATGGATTGGAATGGGAAATTAATAATTTATTATAAATGTAATGAATATAGTTTACGATAATAAATCTTTTTGATGTTAAATGTTTTATATTGTAAAAAATGAATAATAAATATATGTGTCTACTTTGTATATATATGGGTCTTTTCTATAAGTATTATGACCCAACACATTATATATTAAAAATAAATAGATCTTTGGGAATGCATGAAATTTAATTCTTGTTTAAAATTACTAGAATATGTAATGATTAAGTCTATGTCATTATATATGGTATCAAATTCGGGCATAGACAACTTTGGAGATTATTATGATTTCATGTGAGGTTTTCATTAGAGTTGTGAATTCCATCAGGGGTATCCATGTTTATGGTAGATTATATGATAAAATTTTATTAAAACCCATTTTTAGGGTTTTTTGATGGTTTTTGAAGTGATTAAAAATATTTTGGAGATTTTATTTATAATTACAATCCACAATGGTTTATTTTTTTTGGTTAAATTATTTTATAATTTCTAAAGGTGTTTTCATTCTAAAAAAACATTCTTATTATTTATCAAATGTAAGGAATTATATAATTCAAAACCTTCATATCCCATCACGATTATTTTATTACAAGTCTTATTAAAAAAGTCTGATAAAATGATTTTCAAATCTTCTCAATTAGTCAAATCACATATAAGAAATTTATTGAACTATATAATAATATTTCATTACACCAAAATTTATATATTACATAGTTTTTATTTTTTATAATTTAAAAATATTTATTTTTCCATCTCATTTACCTAGGGAAATAACATTAAAGACTTTGTTGTTTCTTTACTGTAGATAATGATTTCAAACTAGAAGAGAATGAGAATATTAAAAGTCTACAAGAAATTAATATAAAGATTTTTAGTATAAATAGTTTTAATATGATATATTAATAAGGAATGATTTAGTTTATATAAAAACCCTATAATGAAATATTTCATATCACTGGGTTATAGAAATAAATTATTATGAAATAAGACAAAGAATCATGGTTAATTGTTTAATGATGTGTTGATGTATAGATTTTTCAGAATTATGATATAGTAGTTTTTTATCAATATTGTGAGAATGATGAATATCATATGGATTATTATAAAATATATTTGTTTTATAAATTAGGAAACATATGTTAAACGGAATCGATACCATTGATATAACGAAAAATGAAAATATCAATTTCATTTGGAGGTTCTAATCATGTTTTGATAATTATTTTTTGTATATTTAACCTTTATATTTAGAATTTTAAAATGTTTATTTAAGGAATAATTCATTTATTTTTGGTGGACATATGTTTATTGGTTTTAGTATACATTACGGTTTATATGATCCCTAATTTTGACGTAATTATGTGTTTTTAATTTTTTTGAATTATTGTTTTGTCGTATAGAAAACCATACACTTGGAAATTTATTTGCTAATTATGTTATTAATGTTATTTTTCAATATGATCACTGTAATTCTAGGAACATTAAATTATTAAGTTCAATAGAATATTATTGGATTTCATATAAGAAATAATCATTTAGTTATATTCTATAAGAATATATGACTTTGTTGTGTCTTTTTGGTTGTTCAGGGAAAATATTATTACCTCATTCAAATTATATTATTATGGAATACACAATTTCGATACTATAAATGATGATAGAACGTAATTATTTTGAGATAATGCTTAAATGTTTCTTGGAAAAATAATTTGTCATATCATAGTCCAAAATATTTTGATATTTTTTTGGGTTATTTATTTATGGAATGATATATTATAATCATTTGGAGTTATTATTGGGGATTTGGAGATTAAATTTACATTTCATTATATAACGGTTTTTTCATTTTAGTATTTATATTATATTTTACAACACATATTGATTTTCGTTAATGTATAAATGTTATAAGAATATCATTTCATTCTTTTTGGATTATGTGATACGCTAGAAGATTATTCAAGGGATTCAGCTATAAAAAACGCATCTTGGATACTCATCATTTGGAGAAAAGATAACATTGTGGTGGGAATAGTTTAAAAAAGGAATACTATGGGAAAATAATTTATATTATCTTATGAATCTTCTATAGATGATAAAGGAATCCCCCAACTATAGAAAACATATATTGTAATAAAAAATTAATCCCTTTACTTTTAATAATGATAAATCAATTAACTTTTATCCTAGTAATTATTTATGGTTTTTTGATGGTTATATTTATAATTTCGATGTTTTAAATCACTCTTCATTAATCCTTGAAAGATAGGTGTTTATTACAAATAAATTTATTACTTCTGAATAAAGTTTTATTAAATTGAATCTAATTTTTTTGTTATATATGACCTTTGTGCTTCCCTTTTATATCATTTCATTTCAAATTTTTAATAACCCATTTTACAATGTTGGAACATCAAAAAATTTATTTTGATAATTAAAACACTAGTAGTATAAACAATGTTCATATTTTTATGATGAAATTTATTATAGTGGGTACAATATAAAAAAATATTTTAAAAAATAAAATGTTCAATAACATAGAACGTATAAGGAACTGGCCTTAAAACATTACATAATCATAAATTAAATGAATAATTCACATTGATGATCTTTTTAGGTTTGGATTTTTAGAGAATTAGTCCATAATATATACATTATGACTTGAATAATACATGTAGAAACATCTAATCTCTTGCAATTTATTCACAAAATAAAAACACTTTAAAAAAGAGACATGTCCAGTTCCATGTTTTAGGTAGAATAACATTTCCTTGATCCCATCCTTGGACATAATCTACCTTATGTCCTTTTATTTTTTATTCAAAACTTGGGATGAGCATAAAAATCTCAGTAAGGGATACAAAAAGAATGAAAACTTTTAGTATTTTAAATCAAAACTTAAACCATGAATAATTTATCATAAGAAATACTTTTCACCTTTATGATGTAGAAAATACTCTTCATTGAATAAAAGATCATTTCTTACACTTTTGTAACCAAAATATTACCATAAAACCCATATAATGAACAGATAACATATAAAGGTAACATGGGACATAAACATTATTATGTGGAAGAACCATACGGTCGACATCCACACATATCACTAAATGGAATAGCCAAATGTCTGACTTCCAAATCCAATGCATTAGTGGTTTTAACGTAACCACCCATCCTGGTTTATCATGACACTAACCGTCATTTGGTTTATCACGTAACCAAACGTCAAATGTCCACGTACCTTTATAAAATAATAAGTCATAAAATATTGCAAATATAAACATTTCACTAATAACATTTAATTTGTAATAATAAGAAATCATTTCATGATATTTTAATAATAAATCAATTTCAAAAACCATTTTCATTACCATAAAACGTAAAAATGGAATTTGGTATTTATTTTTCATAAAAAATTATTTCTTGTTAAAGAAGCCAAAGACCAAATAATACATGTGGCATCAAAAAGGTCATCATCACCGCTTAGGTTAAAAACATTCCTTTTTTGTAGTTTAGTAAAATGCTTCTTAGAAAAAGATTCCCCTTGAAATGAAAATTCACAGGGTTTATACACTGTATAAATGAATAAGGTATATATTATTAAAATTTTCCTCAATGAAAAGAGATTGAGACGATGTCCCATACCTTATGTACAACTTTACCTGTTTGTTATTTAATCTCCTAAATAATAATATAAAATTAATTTATAATTTATTATGAACCTTTTTCAAGTTCATTACTCCTTTCATATCACTTATTTCCTTGTTTTAAACATTATTTAATCATTTAATTTAACAAAGTTAGTTTTTTCTATTTTTTGAACTTGACTAAAAAATGGACTTCTTATAATTATAAATTTTTCAATTGGTAAAAATTCATTTTATCCAAATATTATATTCTTGATTATGATAACATATATATCCTATATATCCATTATATAAATGTATTTATTATAGTACATAACATTTTGGAGATAAGATATGAAATGCACAGTTCATGGAGACGATAAGTCTTACGTACGCATGAACTCTACTTTCATTTCTATTCAGTATATTAATGTAATTAAAACATAGTGATAAATAGTTATATTATAATTCTAGTATAATATAATATATAAAATCATTAAAACTATCCTTTTTATGTCCCACATTTGGCATTAACGAGTCATATTACTTTGAGGGGACAGTAGTCCGCACTTCATCAAAGGAAATTATCGCATTTACCCATTATGAGAAACATAAAGGGAGGATATAAATTTAAAATATAGAAGCATAATAAAAACATAAAAATAATACATATCATATAAAAATACAGTTCCATATTAATGGACACCATGAGAGGCGGTAAGAGATAATCAAACAATCATCGTTTCATGAGGTGTTAGTTTGCCATCCACAGAAACAGTATGTTTTTCATGCATTAGAGGGAGATGTGTGTTTGTTTAGTTCAAATAACTCTAATAAAAACATCATAGTATATTGTGGATACTGGTTTTCTATAAATAAGGAATATAAAGAGTTTAGTGGTTTGAGAAGTAAAATAAATGAAAATAAGTTGAAAGGAATTGTTTCCATTAATTTGGGTAACTTTATTTGGTTTGAACCAAAAGGACTTCTTGAAGTGCCTTATGACTAAGGTAAGTCTTCCAGGAGTAGTAGAGGAATCTCGAGAGCTTATTAGGTAATGTTTTGGATGATCCATGGGGATTTAGAGGTGTGAGTAATGAGTAAGAAGTGATGGATTTTTATAAAGGGGAGGAGGGGCTCTTTAGGATAGTTTGAAACAATTATTTTATTATAAACTTATCATCGGGATAAAAAGACCCAAAAATAATTAATGACAAAGATAAAATGACTCATGATCGAAATAAAATCATACAATAATAATTGTACTGGTTTTGGACTTTTTTTAATATTTATAATCTTATTTATTTAAATCATTTATTAATGAGGTAAATACAACATCATTTTTGTGTCATAAATAATTTTATTTATATGATGTCTAAAAATTATAAAACAATTACCATGATGTAGGAAATATTTTTATCTTTCCAATTAATATTTATTGTAGAAATTATTAATTATATTACTCTATCTAAAAATTAATTTACTAAAAGATATGTGTTTGTGTCATTTTTGTCTTTACTTTATGTTAATTAATCTAAATTTTCATTATCACTACCATGTGGCTCCATGGTATCCCAAAATCGACCCAAAGATTCACGTGGTCATAAATGACTTTAAACATATGGTTAGGACATGTTTTAAGATAATTTTGTATTATTATGATATTATTATTACATTGAATTACTCTATTTACCTTCAATTGCGGTAAATAAATGTCAAAAGTTACTATTCGACAATCATTATATAAAATTATTGAACCACATTTTACTCACTAATAACAACCATTTATGTAAAAGTTTTTAAATTCAATCCAAATAAGTGGTAAAATTTCAATTAAATGAAAAAGTATGTTTTTAACAACGACTTAGTGGTTTTCCTATTCATCAAAAATAGAGGTTTTTCTAAAAAATAAAAAAAATTAATCCAAAGATATATTTGATATTCCGAATTCGAAAAAGTTTTCTATTTTACCAAATTCACAACATAGAGGTTTAACTAATTAATTTAAAATTAAGTATCGTTATCAAAACAAATAGCATGTTTTCAATAAACAATGACTATCAAAAGATTGATTCTTTTTTATGTCTAATTTCAAAGTGAAATTAAAAAAATGACAAACATTGGATAAAATGGTAAAAAAAATCTAATTACACATTAAAACCATTTAAAAAAATGATATGACCATATAAATAAAATATTTTAAAAGGATCTTTTGAAATAAAATACAGTATTTTTCACTCTTCATTAGAAAATAATCTTTATCAGAAAAATACCAAATTTTAACCCAAAGTAAATGTTGATGTCCCGAATTTAAAGAAGAATTTAATTTTTTTAAATAGAAAATAAAAAAATGACCAAAACTAGATTTAATGGGGGTTTTCCATCAAAAGGTTAAAAATCAACCTTTTGTTAAATATTAGATAATTTATGATTAAAATTAGATTCATTCATATTTTAAGCCCTAAAAATTTATTGGATGAATGTAAAAACATTTAAAGAAAATGTATAATTAAATTTTAGTTAGTTATATTCATTCCCTCCAATTACAAAGGATAGGCGTTAACTACAATTTAAAATAATAATATTATATTATTAGTCTGCAACGTATGATTTCAAAGAAACCCTTTATTGAGTATCAGGTAATCCATTGAACCTAGAATCCCCTTTAATGTAAAATTAATATTTAATATTTAATTCAAAAATATTAATAAATATGAAACTGTATTATTCATCAAATGTAAGGAATTCTATAATTCAAAACCTTCATATCCCATCACGATTATTTTATTATAAGTATTATTAAAAAAGTCTGATAAAATTATTTTCAAATCTTCTTAATTAATCAAATCACATATAAGAAATTTGTTGAACTATCTAATAATATTTCATTTCACCAAAATTTATATATTACATAGTTTTTATTTTTTATAATTTCAAAATATTTATTTTTCCATCTCATTTACCTAGGAAAATAACATTAAAGACTTCGTTATTTCTTTACTGTAGATAATGATTTCAAACTAGAAGAGAATGAGAATATTAAAATTGTACAAGAAATTAATGTAAAGATTTTTAGTATAAATAGTTTTCATATGATATATTAATAAGGAATGATTTAGTTTATATAAAAACCCTATAATGAAATATTTCATATCACTGGGTTATAGAAATAAATTATTATGAAATAAGACAAAGAATCATGGTTAATTGTTTAATGATGTGTTGATGTATAGATTTTTCAGAATTATGATATAGTAGTTTTTTATCAATATTGTGAGAATGATGAATATCATAAGGATTATTATAAAATATATTTGTTTTATAAATTGGGAAACATATGTTAAACGGAATCGATACCATTGATAAAACGAAAAATGAAAATATCAATGTCATTTGGAGGTACTAATCATGTTTTGATAATTATTTTTGGTATATTTAACCTTTATATTTAGAATTTTAAAATGTTTATTTAAGGAATAATTCATTTATTTTTGGTGGAAATATGTTTATTGGTTTTAGTATACATTACAGTTTATATGATCCCTAATTTTGATGTAATTATGTGTTTTTAATTTTTTTGAATTATTGTTTTGTCGTATAGAAACCCATACACTTGGAAATTTAGTTGCTAATTATATTATTAATGTTATTTCTCAATATGATCACTATAATTCTAGGAACATTAAATTATTATGTTCAACAGAATATTATTGGATTTCATATAAGAAATAATCATTTAGTTATATTCTATAGGAATATATGATTTTGTTGTGTCTTTTTTGTTGTTCAGGGAAAATATTATTACCTCATTCAAATTATATTATTATGGAATACACAATTTCAATACTATAAATGATGATAGAACGTAATTATTTTGAGATAATGCTTAAATTTTTCTTGGAAAAATATGTTGTCATATCATAGTCCAAAATATTTTGATATTTTTTTGGGTTATCTATTTATGGAATGATATATTATAATCATTGGGAGTTATTATTGGGGATTTGGAGATTAAATTTACATTTCATTATATAACGGTTTTTTCATTTTAGTATTTATATTATATTTTACAACACATATTGATTTTTGTTAATGTATAAATGTTATAAGAATATCATTTCATTCTTTTTGGATTATGTGATACGCTAGAAGATTATTCAAGGGATTCAGCTATAAAAAACGCATCTTGGATACTCATCATTTGGAGAAAAGATAACATTGTGGTGGTAATAGTTTAAAAAAGGAATACTATGTGAAAATTATTTATATTATCTTATGAATCATCTATAGATGATAAAGGAATTCCCCAACTATAGAAAACATATATTGTAATAAAAAATTAATCCCTTTACTTTTAATAATGATAAATCAATTAACTTTTATCCTAGTAATTATTTATGGTTTTTTGATAGTTATATTTATAATTTCGATGTTTTATATCCCTCTTCATTAATCCTTGAAAGATAGGTGTTTATTACAAATCAATTTATTACTTTCAAATAAAGTTTTATTAAATTGAATCTAATTTATTTTGTTATATATGACCTTTGTGCTTCCCTTTTCTATCATTTCATTTCAAATTTTTATTAACCCATTTTACAATGTTGGAACATTAAAAAATTTATTTTTATAATTAAAACACTAGTAGTATAAAAAATGTTCATATTTTTATGATGTAATTTATTATAGTGGGTACAATATACAAAAATATTTTAAAAAATACAATGTTCAATAACATAGAACGTATAAGGAACTGGCCTTAAAACATTACATAATCATAAATTAAATGAATAATTAACATTGATGATCTTTTTAGGTTTGGATTTTTAGAGAATTAGTCCATAATATATACATGATGACTTGAATAATACATGTAGAAACATCTAATATGTTGCAATTTATTCACAAAATAAAAACTCTTTAACAAATAGACATGTATAGTTCCATGTTTTTGGTAGAATAACATTTCCTTGATCCCATCCTTGGACCTAATATACTTTATCTACTTTGATTTCTTTTTCAAAACTTGGGATGAGCATAAAAATCTCAGTAAGGGATACAAAAATAATGAAAACTTTTAGTTTTTTAAATCAACATTTAAACCATGAATACTTTATCATAAGAAATAATTTTCACCTTTATGATGTAGAAAATAATCTTCATTGAGTAAAATATCATTTCTTACACTTTTGTAACCAAAATATTACCATAAAACCCATATAATGAACAGATAACATATAAAGGTAACATGGGACATAAACATTATTATGTGGAAGAACCATACGGTCGACATCCACACATACCACTAAATGGAATAGCCAAATGTCTGACTTCCAAATCCAATGCATTAGAGGTTTTAACGTAACCACCCATTCGGGTTTATCATGACACTAACCGTCATTTGGTTTATCACGTAACCAAACGTCAAATGTCCACGTACCTTTATAAAATAATAAGACATAAAATATTGCAAATATAAACATTTCACTAATAACATTTAATTTGTAATAATAAGAAATCATTTCATGATATTTTAATAATAAATCAATTTCAAAAACCATTTTCATTACCATAAAACGTAAAAATGGCATTTGGTATTTATTTTTCATAACAAATTATTTCTTGTTAAAGAAGCCAATGATCAAATAATACATGTGGCATCAGAAAGGTAATCGTCACCGCTTAGGTTAAAAACATTCCTTTTTTGTAGTTTATTAAAATGATTCTTAGAAAAAGATTCCCTTTGAAATGAAAAGTCACAGAGTTTGTACACTGTATAAATGAAGAATGTATATATTATCGAAATTTTCCTCAATGAAAAGAGATTGAGACGAAGTCTCATACCTTATGTCCAACTTTAACTGTTTGTTATTTAATCTCCTAAATAATAATATAAAATTAATTTCTAATTTATTATGAACCTTTTTCAAGTTCATTACTCCTTTTATATAACTTATTTCCTTGTTTTAAACATTATTTAATCATTTAATTTAATAAAGTCCGTTTTGTCTATTTTTTGAACTTGACTAAAAAATGGACTTCTTATAATTATATATTTTTCAAATGGTAAAAATTCATTTTATCCAAATATTATATTCTTGATTACGATAACATATATATCCTATTTATCCATTATATAAATGTATTTATTATATTACATAACATTTTAGAGATAAGATATGAAATGCACAGTTCATGGAGACGATAAGTCTTACGTACGCATGAACTCTACTTTCATTTCTATTCAGTATATTAATGTAATTAAAACAAAATGATAAATAGTTATATTATAATTCCAGTATAATATAATATATAAAATTATTAACACTATCCTTTTTATGTCCCACATTTGGCATTAACGAGTCATATTACTTTGAGGGGGCAGTAGTCCACACTTCATCAAATGAAATTATTGCATTTACCCATTATGAGAAACCTAAAGGTAGGATATAAATGTTAAATATAGAAGCATAATAAAAACATAAACATAATACATATCATATAAAAATACAGTTCCATATTAATGGACACCATGAGAGGCAGTAAGAGATAATCGAACAATCACCGTTTCATGAGGTGTTAGTTTGCCATCCACAGAAACAGTATGTTTTTCATGCATTAGAGAGAGATGTGTGTTTGTTTAGTTCAAATAACTCTAATAAAAACATCCTAGTATATTGTGGATACTGGTTTTTTTAAATAAGGAATATAAAGAGTTTAGTGGTTTGAGAAGTAAAATAAATGAAAATAAGTTGAAAGGAATTGTTTCCATTAATTTGGGTAACTTTATTTGGTTTGAACCAAAAGGACTTCTTGATGTGCCTTATGACTAAAGTAAGTCTTCCAGGAGTAGTAGAGGAATCTTGAGAGATTATTAGGTCATGTTTTGGGAGATCCATGGGGCTTTAGAGGTGTGAGGAATGAGTACGAAGTGATGTCTTTTTATAAAGGGGAGGAGGGGGTCTTTAGTATAGTTTGAAACAATTATTCTATTATAAACATATCATCGGGTTAAAAAGACCCAAAAATAATTAATGACAAAGATAAAATGACTCATGATCGAAATAAAATCATACAATAAGAATTGGACTGGTTTTAGACTTTTTTTAATATTTATAATCTTATTTGTTTAAATCATTTATTAATGAGGTAAATACAACATCATTTTTGTGTCATAAATAATTTTATTTATATGACGTCTAAAAATTATAAAACAATTACCATGATGTAGGAAATATTTTTATCTTTACAATTAATATTTATAGTAGATATTATTAATTATATTACTCTATATAAAAATTAATTTTCTAAAAGATATGTGTTTGTGTCATTTTTTTCTTTACTTTATGTTAATTAATCTAAATTTTCATTATCACTACCATGTGGCTCCATGGGATCCCAAAATCGACCCAATGATTCACATGGTCGTAAATGACTCAAAAAATATGGTTAGGACATGTTTTAAGATAATTTTGTATTATTATGATATTATTATTACATTGAATTACTCTATTTACCTTCAATTGCGGTAAATAAATGTCAAAAGTTACTATTCTACCATCATTATATAAAATTATTGAACCAAATTTTACTTACTAATTACAACCATTTATGTAAAAAATTTTAAATTCAATCCACATAAGTGGTAAAATTTCATTTAAATGATAAAGTATGTTTTTTAACAACGACTTAGTGGTTTTACTATTCATCAAAAATAGAGGTTTTTCTAAAAAATAAAAAAAATTAATCCAAAGATATATTTGATATTCCAAATTCGAAAAAGTTTTCTATTTTACCAAATTCACAACATAGAGGTTTAATTAATTAATTTAAAATTAAGTATCGTTATCAAAACAAATAGCATGTTTTCAATAAACAATGACTATCAAAAGATCGATACTTGTTTATGTCTAATTTCAAAGTGAAATTAAAAAAATGACAAACTTTGGATAAAATTGTAAAAACAATTCTAATTACACATTAAAACCATTTAAAAAAATGATATGACCATATAAATAAAATAGATTAAAAGGAACTTTTGAAATAAAATACAGTATTTTTCACTCTTCATTAGAAAATGATCTTTATCAGAAAAATACCAAATTTTATCCCAAAGTAAATTTTGATGTCCCGAATTTAAAGAAGAATTTAATTTTTTTAAATAGAAAATAAAAAAATGACCAAAACTAGATTTAATGGGGGTTTTCCATCAAAAGGTTAAAAATCAACCTTTTGGTAAATATTAGATAATTTATGATTAAAATTAGATTCATTCATATTTTAAGCCCTAAAAATTTATTGGATGAATGTAAAAACATTTAAAGAAAATGTATAATTAAATTTTAGTTAGTTATATTCATTCCCTCCAATTACAAAGGATAGGCGTTAACTACAATTTAAAATAATAATATTATATTATTAGTCTGCAACGTACGATTTCAAAGAATCCCTTTATTGCGTATCTGGTAATCCATTGAACCTAGAATCCCATTTAATGTAAAATTAATATTTTATATTTAATTAAAAAATATTAATAAATATGAAACTGTATTATTCATCAAATGTAAGGAATTCTATAATTCAAAACCTTCAAATCCCATCACAATTATTTTATTATAAGTATTATTAAAAAAGTCTGATGAAATGATTTTCAAATCTTCTTAATTAATCAAATCACATATATGAAATTTGTTGAACTATCTAATAATATTTCATTACACCAAAATTTATATATTACATAGTTTTTATTTTTTATATTTTCAAAATATTTATTTTTCCATCTCATTTACCTAGGGAAATAACATTAAATAATTCGTTATTTCTTTATTGTAGATAAGGATTTCAAACTAGAAGAGAATGAGAATATTAAAAGTGTACAAGAAATTCATGTAAATATTTTTAGTATAAACAGTTTTCATATGATATATTAATAAGGAATGATTTAGTTTATATAAAAACCTTATAATGAAATATTTCATATCATTGGGTTATAGAAATAAATTATTATGAAATAAGACAAAGAAAAATGGTTAATTGTTTAATGATGTGTTGATGTATAGATTTTTCAGAATTATGATATAGTGGTTTTTTATCAATATTTTGAGAATGATGAATATCATAAGGATTATTATAAAATATATTTGTTTTGTAAATTGGGAAACATATGTTAAACGGAATCGATACCATTGATAAAACGAAAAATGAAAATATCAATGTAATTTGGAGGTACTAATCATGTTTTGATAATTATTTTTGGTATATTTAACCTTTATATTTAGAATTTTAAAATGTTTATTTAGAGAATAATTCCTTTATTTTTGGTGGACATATGTTTATTGGTTTTAGTATACATTACGGTTTATATGATCCCTAATTTTGACGTATTTATGTGTTTTTAATTTTTTTGAATTAATTTTTTGTCGTATAGAAAACCATACACTTGGAAATTTATTTGCTAATTATGTTATTAATGTTATTTTTCAATATGATCACTATAATTCTAGGAACATTAAATTATTAAGTTCAATAGAATATTATTGGATTTCATATAAGAAATAATCATTTAGTTATATTCTATAGGAATATATGATTTTGGTGTGTCTTTTTGGTTTTTCAGGGAAAGTATTATTACCTCATTCAAATTATATTATTATGGAATACACAATTTTGATACTATAAATGATGATAGAACTTAATTATTTTGAAATAATGCTTAAATTTTTCTTGAAAAAATATGTTGTCATATCATAGTTCAAAATATTTTGATATTTTTTTGGGTTATTTATTTATGGAATGATATATTATAATCATTAGGAGTTATTATTGGGGATTTGGAGATTAAATTTACATTTCATTATATAACAGTTTTTTCATTTTAGTATTTATATTATATTTTACAACACATATTTATTTTCGTTAATGTATAAATGTTATAAGAATATCATTTCATTCTTTTTGGATTATGTGATACACTATAAGATTATTCAAGGGATTCAGCTATAAAAAACGCATCTTGGATACTCATCATTTAGAGAAAAGAGAACATTGTGGTGGGAATTGTTTAAAAAAGGAATACTATGTGAAAATTATTTATATTATCTTATGAATAATCTATAGATGATAAAGGAATTCCCCAACTATAGAAAACATATATTGTAATAAAAAATTAATCCCTTTACTTTTAATAATGATAAATCAATTAAATTTTATCCTAGTAATTATTTATCGTTTTTTGATGGTTATATTTCTAATTTCGATGTTTTATATCACTCTTCATTAATCCTTGGAAGATAGGTGTTTATTACAAATCAATTTATTACTTCCAAATAAAGTTTTCGTAAATTGAATCTAATTTTTTTTTTGTTATATATGACCTTTGTGCTTCCCTTTTCTATCATTTCATTTCAAATTTTTATTAACCCATTTTACAATGTTGGAACATCAAAAAATTTATTTTGATAATTAAAACACTAGTAGTATAAACAATGTTCATATTTTTATGATGCAATTTATTATATTGGGTACAATATAAAAAATATTTTAAAAAATACAATGTTCAATAACATAGAACGTATAAGGAACTGGCCTTAAAACATTACAAAATCATAAATTAAATGAATAATTCACATTGATGATCTTTTTAGGTTTTGAGTTTTAGAGAATTAGTCCATAATATATACATTACGACTTGAATAATACATGTAGAAACATCTAATCTGTTGCAATTTATTCACAAAATAAAAACTCTTTAAAAAAGAGACATGTCTAGTTCCATGTTTTAGGTAGAATAACATTTCCTTGATCCCATCCTTGGACCTAATCTACTTTATGTCCTTTGATTTTTTTTTCAAAACATGGGATGAGCATAAAAATCTCAGTAAGGGATACAAAAAGAATGAAAACTTTTAGTTTTTTAAATCAACATTTAAACCATGAATACTTTATCATAAGAAATACTTTTCACCTTTATGATGTTGAAAATACTCTTCATTGAATAAAATATCATTTCTTACACTTTTGTAACCAAAATATTACCATAAAACCCATATAATGAACATATAACATATAAAGGTAACATGGGACATAAACATTATTATGTTGAAGAACCATACGGTCGACATCCACACATATCACTAAATGGAATAGCCAAATGTCTGACTTCCAAATCCAATGCATTAGAGGTTTTAACATAACCACCCATCCTGGTTTATCATGACACTAACCGTCATTTGGTTAATCATGTAACCAAACGTCAAATGTCCACGTACCTTTATAAAATAATAAGACATAAAATATTGCAAATATAAACATTTCACTAATAACATTTAATTTGTAATAATAAGAAATAATTTAATGATATTTTAATAATAAATCAACTTCAAAAACCATTTTCATTACCATAATACGTAAAAATGGAATTGGTATTTATTTTTCATAAAAAATTATTTCTTGTTAAAGAAGCCAAATATCAAATAAAACATGTGGCATTGGAAAGGTCATCGTCACCGTTTAGGTTAAAAACATTCCTTTTTTGTAGTTTAGTAAAATGCTTCTTAGAAAAAGATTCCCCTTGAAATGAAAATTCACAGGGTTTATACACTGTATAAATGAAGAAGGTATATATTATCGAAATTTTCATCAATGAAAAGAGATTGAGACGAAGTTCCATTACTTATGTCCAACTTTAACTGTTTGTAATTTAATCTCCTAAAAAATAATATAAAATTAATTTATAATTTATTATGAACCTTTTTCAATTTTATTACTCCTTTTATATCACTTATTTCCTTGTTTTAAACATTATGTAATCATTTAATTTAATAAAGTTCTTTTTGTCTATATTTTGAACTTGACTAAAAAATGGACTTCTTATAATTATAAATTTTTCAAATGGTAAAAATTCATTTTATCCAAATATTATATTCTTGATTACGATAACATATATATCCTATATATCCATTATATAAATTTATTTATTATAGTACATAACATTTTAGAGATAAGATATGAAATGCACAGTTCATGGAGACGATAAGTCTTACGTACGCATGAACTCTACTTTCATTTCTATTCAGTATATTAATGTAATTAAAACATAATGATAAATAGTTATATTATAATTCCAGTATAATATAATATATAAAATCATTAACACTATCCTTTTTATGTCCCAAATTTGGAATTAACGAGTCATATTACTTTGAGGGGGCAGTAGTCCGTACTTCATCAAATGAAATTATCGCATTTACCCATTATGAGAAACATAAAGGTAGGATATAAATATAAAATATAGAAGCATAATAAAAACATAAACATAATACATATCATATCAAAATACAGTTCCATGTTAATGGAGACCATGAGAGGTGGTAAGAGATAATTGAACAATCATCGTTTCATGAGGTGTTAGTTTGCTATCCAGAGAAACAGTATGTTTTTCATGCATTAGAGGGAGATGTGTGTTTGTTTAGTTCAAATAACTCTAATAAAAACATCCTAGTATATTGTGGATACTAGTTTTTTTAAATAAGGAATATAAAGAGTTTAGTGGTTTGAGAAGTAAAATAAAGGAAAATAAGTTGAAAGGAATTGTTTCCATTAATTTGGGTAACTTTATTTGGATTGAACCAAAATGACTTCTTGAAGTGCCTTATGACTAAGGTAAGTCTTCCAGGAGTAGTAGAGGAGTCACGAGAGCTTATTAGGTCATGTTTTGGATGATCCATGGGGCTTTAGAGGTGTGTGGAATGAGTAAGAAGTGATGGATTTTTATAAAGGGGAGGAGGGGCTCTTTAGGATAGTTTGAAACAATTATTTTATTATAAACATATCATTGGGTTAAAAAGACCCAAAAATAATTAATGACAAAGATAAAATGATTCATGATCAAAATAAAATCATACAATAAGAATTGGACTGGTTTTGGACTTTTTTTAATATTTATAATCTGATTTATTTAAATCATTTATTAATGAGGTAAATACAACATCATTTTTGTGTCATAAATTATTTTATTTATATGATGTCTAAAAATTATAAAACAATTACCATGATGTTGGAAATATTTTTATCTTTCCAATTAATATTTATAGTAGAAATTATTAATTATATTACTCTATCTAAAAATTAATTTACTAAAAGATATGTGTTTGTGTCATTTTTGTCATTACTTTATGTTAATTAATCTAAATTTTCATTATCACTACCATGTGGCTCCATGGGATCCCAAAATCGACCCAAAGATTCACATGGTCGTAAATGACTTAAAACATATGGTTAGGACATATTTTAAGATAATTTTGTATTATTATGATATTATTATTACATTGAATTACTCTATTTACCTTCAATTGCGGTAAATAAATGTCAAAAGTTACTATTCGACAATCATTTTATAAAATTATTGAACCACATTTTACTTACTAATAACAACCATTTATGTAAAAGTTTTTAAATTCAATCCACATAAGTGGTAAAATTTCATTTAAATGAAAAAGTATGTTTTTTAACAACGACTTAGTGGTTTTACTATTCATCAAAAATAGAGGTTTTTCTGAAAAATAAAAAAAATTAATCCAAATATATATTTGATATTCCTAATTTGAAAACGTTTTCTATTTTACCAAATTCACAACATAGATGTTTAATTAATTAATTTAAAATTAAGTATCGTTATCAAAACAAATAGCATGTTTTCAATAAACAATGACTATCAAAATATTTATACTTGTTTATGTCTAATTTCAAAGTGAAATTAAAAAAATGACAAAAATTGGATAAAATGGTAAAAAAATTCTAATTACAAATTAAAACCATTTAAAAAAATGATATGACCATATAAATAAAATAGATTAAAAGGAACTTTTGAAATAAAATACAGTATTTTTCACTCTTAATTAGAAAATGATCCTTATCAGAAAAATACCAAATTTTTACCCAAAGTAAATTTTGATGTCCCGAATTTAAGAATTTAATTTTTTTAAATAGAAAATAAAAAAATGGCCAAAACTATATTTAATGGGGGTTTTCCATAAAAAGATTAAAAATCAACCTTTTGGTAAATATTAGATAATTTATGATTAAAATTAGATTCATTCATATTTTAAGCCCTAAAAATTTATTGGATGAATGTAAAAACATTTAAAGAAAATTTATAATTAAATTTTAGTTAGTTATATTCATTCCCTCCAATTACAAAGGATAGGCATTAACTATAATTTAAAATAATAATATTATATTATTAGTCTGCAACGTACTATTTCAAAGAAACCCTTTATTGCGTATTAGGTAATCCATTGAACCTAGAATCCCCTTTAATGTAAAATTAATATTTAATATTTAATTCAAAAATATTAATAAATATGAAACTGTATTATTCATTATTTATATTGGATGTAACATCCTTCCACCATTTTGGGAATTGCGTCCTCACAATTTTTTTCAATTATCAAATAAATAAAGATATTTATCCCTTGTAGCATTTTCAGATTCCCACATTCCCTCTTCAACCATATGGGTTTTCCACAAAATCATTACATAGTGAAATACCTTATTCCACAACACTTGCTCTCTACGGTCAAAAATCTAGACTGGTAGTTTTTCATAAGTGAGTTTATCTTCTAACTGAACATCCTTGAGGCCAAAACATGATATGGATCTAGAATATACTTTCTCAACATTTAAACATATAAAAAATTGTGTACCATGGAAAAAAATTGAAGTAAAACCACTATGTATGCAACTGATCCAATTTTCTGAAGGATTTCATAAGGTCCAATGATCCTCAGACTCAATTTTCCCTTCTTGCCAAAAGGAGTCACACTTTTCAATGGATAAACTTCGAGAAAGACATGATCACCCACCTCAAAAGAGAGATCCTTCCTCTGGATATCTGCATAACTTTTCTGCCTACTCTGATGTGTTCTCATGTTCTTCTGAATCAAATGAACATTTTCTGCGATCTCTTCTACCAATTTGTGTCCCATCTAGTTCCTTTCATCTACTTTATCCAAAAATGCTATAGTTTGACAATGTATTACATATAATGACTCAAATGGAGCCATCTGTATACTGGAATGAAAACTGTTATTATAAGAAAATTCAACCAACAAAAGATGTTAGCCCCAACTTCCCTAGTAATCCATTGAGAAAGCACGTAGCATATCCTCCATGGTCTGAATTGATCGTTCTGATTGCCCATCTGATTGAGGATGAAAAGTTGTACTAAAATTTGATTCAGTACCCAATGTCTTATGAAGGCCATTCTAAAATATAAATGTAAACATGAGATCACGTTCAGATACAATGGAGAGTGGAACACTATGTAGCCTGACTATCTCATTAACATAAAACTAAAAACAATTTATCTAGAGACAAAGTATCTCAAATAGGATGGAAATGAGCAGATTTAGTCTGCTGATCAACAATAACCCATATTATATTATTACCTCGAGCTATCTTTGGTAATCCCACAATGAAGTCCATGGATATATTTATACATTTCCACTCTAGAACTGGTAAATATTGAAGCATTTTAACACCCCGACCCCAGCTACCCAGAGTCGGTGCGTTACTTCGTAACATTGGCATGGTCACAAAAGATCAAGTCTCGAAATACCGATTAGTTTAGTAGCCTTGTAAACACTAGATACATTCGTAAACGTTACATTACATCATAAAGTGAAAAACTACAATAACAATGTCTCCATAGTCCACACTCATATCCTCTTCTGACTATCCCTGCAGGTCATTCATAAAATACTTCTTCACATCCTGGAAAAATATTAAATCATTGAAAGGGGTGAGCTCAGATGCTCAGTAAGGTTAACAATATAGCGAAAGCTTTCATAAATAAACATTAACATTTAAGGCAATGTATAACTAAAACAAAAGCCTTTTAAACTTGAACTTCAACATAATATGGAAAAAGTAAAATGAGATAATGCCATTCACTTCTTCACATGGATATTCTACTGGTAGAATAATCACATGCAAAATCAATAACCACTTTCATAATGAGGGAATGTATAATGCCAGACATTCTGAAACATTTTGTCAAGGCCTCGGCCAAGACGTCTAAAATGATTAAGGCCTCGGCGAAAACCATAAATCAAATTGGGAAAGGGCCTCGGCCAATTCCATGTCTAGTTGTCTCATGAGACCTACCGATGCATCGAGGAGCTATAGCAGGCTCCACCCGTCACTTATTAAGTCTAATACATTACTCATATGAATAGGTTTAAACATATCATAAACCATAACATAATCGTATCACATAAAACATGCATAAAGGAAACATAGCATTTCCACATTTCAATCACAAGATATGAATAAAACACATTGATATAATAAAAACGCTTTCAAAACCATTTTCAATACCAAAATAAAAGAAAGTTAAAACTTTGTATTTATTTTTCTTTTTAAAAAAAGTATGGCTTGTAGAGGAAGCCGAAACTCAAATAATGGTCACGGCGGCGGAGAAGTCGTTGTCGCCGCATAATTACGGAAAGAAAAACATTCCCTTTTTTCGTTTAGCAAAACACTTCGTATAAAAAGATTCCTTTTGAATAAACGTAAAAGTCAAAGGGGTTTATACACCGAATAAAAGAAAATTGTGTATAAAACCAAATATGCCTCAATGAAAGGAGATTGAGACGAAGTCCTTAAGAAGATCATTTTTAAAATAAAATAGATCTATTATGTGTATTCACTATAAGTACACATAAAGAAAGTACAAATACAAGATAGGACATAATAATATCATGACATAATTTGAATGTAGGAGATTAACCCAAAGAATGGAAATTGGGTTAAGAAGTTTTCTTACCTCGTGTCTGACTTGACTCAACCGTTCTTTAACCTCCTGAATAATAAACTAGAGTTAATATATACCTTATTAAGAACCATTTTCAATTTCATTATCCTTTTTATATCACTTATTACAATGATATGAACATTATGTAATTATTTAAGTTAATAACGGTCGTTTTGTCGATCTTTGGTACTTGAGTCAACAATAAAATTCTTATAATTACAAGTTGTTTATGTGGTAGAATATTCATTATATCCAGAATTATATTCAAGATTTAGATGTCATATATATCTCATATATCCAGTATATACATTCATTTATAATATTACGTAACATTTAGAGGTAAGAAATGAAATGCATCGTTCATGGAGATGGTAAGCCGTACGTACGCATGAACACTACTTTCATTTCAATTTCATATTTAATGGAACGAAATCATAATGATATAAATGTATAATATAATTCCAGTATAATATAGTGTATAATACCATTTACTCCTTCCTTTATACATCCCACATATGGCATTAACGATTCAAATCACTTTGAGGGGGCGGTAGTCCGCACTTCCTAAAATGAAATTATCGCGTTTTACCCATAATGGAAATCATAAAGTATGCCATAAATGAGAAATACAGAAGCATAAGTAAAACCTAAACATATTATATATCATATATAAAAATAGTGACATCTTAATGGCCACCTTTGGAGGTGTTATATAAGTGTTGAACAATCATCGTTTCGTGAGGCAGAAATTCGCCATCCACAGAAACCGTATGTTATTTAACCATTAGATGTAGGTGTGTGTAAGTGTAGCTAGAATAATTCTTATAACAACATCCTAGTATATTGAGGATACTGGTGTTGTTACAAAAGAAATGAATAAAAAGATTTTAGGGGGTTGGAGAAGATAAATAAAACAAAACAACATTAGAGAAGACATTACCTCAAAATCGGGTAACTCTTTTTGATTTGAGCCAAAGGCTTCCTTGGGAAGAGTTCTGCCCAATGTGAGGCTTCTAGGAGTAAGAGGGGGAATTTGGAAGAGTATTTAGGCAGAGTTTGGCCGAGCCAAATGGCTTGAAAGTGTAAATGAGGTGGAAGAGGTGGGGGCCTTTTATAAGTGGAGAGGAGGGGCTCTTTTGGAAAGATTGAAATGTTACATTATTACACAATGATTTTAGGATTCTAAAGGTCCCACACTTATATAATTCGAGGATAAGGTGACAAGGGTTCGAAATCTCCTCATCCAATTGGCTTTGGACAAGTGTAAGCCTTGGATTTTGCATTATCTTCCCATTTTATTTAAATCGTTAAATAATGAGGTCATCACTGCATCATCATGATGTCATAAATAATTTAATTTATTTAATGTATAAAAATTATAAAAAATACTATGATGTAGGAAATCTTTTTAGCTTTCTAATTAATATTTATAATCAAAATTTGGACTTTTGTAACCCCACTTAAAAACTATTTTAGTAAAACAACTCATGTTTGTGTCAATTTAATTTTAACATTAAATAAATATATATTAATGTCATTTTCCAACTAAAGTGGCTCCATGGGGTCCCCAAGTTTACCCACGGGTTGTCTTGGTCGGCCATGACTCATCTAATAGGAGTAGGACAAGTTTCATGCTCATCTCATATTATTATAACATTATTTGTACCTTAAACTACACTAATTACCTCTAATCGCGATTAAGAACTTAAAAGTTACTATTCACCAAAAAATTATTTTAATCTCATTGAATCACATTTTACTTCTTAATGACAACCATGTATGTCGGATTTTTGAAAATCAAATCACAGAAGTGGTAATATTTCATTTAAACGAAAAATCAGTTATTTAATTACCACTTAGTGGTTTCACTATTCATCAAAAATTGAAGTTTTTCAGAACAATGCCAAAATTTCACCCTAAGCTATAATTGATATTCTAAATTCAAAAATGATGTCTATTTTACAAAATTCCAAACATATAATTTGCATTAATTAATTTTATAATTAATTCCCGCTGTCACAACAAATAGCGTGTTTCTAAGAAACAATTTATATCAAAAGATTGGCAATTGTTTATGTCCAATTTCAATGTTAAATTAATTCTAATGACCACCATTGGATTAAATGGTAAAAATACATTCTAATTATACTTTAAAACCACTAAATAGTATAATTTATCACTATAAATAAATTTGATTAAAAAAGTTGTTTTGAAGTAATTTTCACTATTCATAAAAAATTAGAAGTTCTCAGAAAAATACCAAAAATTCAACATAGGCTAATTTCGATATTACGAATACAAAAATGAAGTCCATTTTGAAATATAAAAATTCTATAATTTTAAAAGGTGGTTATTACTATTCATAACGGCTACTTTGATTAGTCGCGGTGTTTTAGAACTCGAACTTGCGTACAATGCAAGCTATTGCATTATTGAAAGAGAGGTGTATCGTGGAAGCTCGGGGTGTTACATTCTCCCCTCCTTCAATAAATTGCATCCTCGCAATTTGATATTTTTCTTTGAAAATAAAAGGTTGAAAATAGAAAATACCTTTATGGAAAACCCACATTGGAAATAAGGTTAATAAAATTTAGCCTTAATAAGAGGGAAAGGGAAATGAAAAAGTCACCACCCAATTATGATCTTGATTAGGAGAACATTGGTGGCAATTAGAGACATATAATTGGAGGAAAAACGTAAATATTCGTAGGGAGTGATTGAGGTCATCAATCACAATCAACTGTCAAATTGAGGGCCTCAAAGCCTTCAATCTATGTTGATTTAAAATATCATCAGTTCAACAAGACATAAGGTATTAGGATAACACATTTTTTTGTTTTAATATCCCTTTACTAAAGTTTAAGAATTAGTTTATTCATTGAATAACAGATAGGTACATATATATTTATGCCTGACAATTAGAGTTTCAACCTTCAACTCACCTTTCACTCAAAAAGATAATAGAACCCAAAAATATTATACTTTTCCTAATTGTATAAGGTTCGAAATGTTAACACATACAATTTAGATTAGTAAAATTATTTTCTAATAACCAGGGACTTCCTGTAGGCTAGTGGTAGGAAATAAAGGCCTGTCGCACTGTGGTTGTGGGTTCGATTCCTGCAGCTTTGTCCGACGCGACGGGTTATGCCCCACCCTGCAGGTTGTCCTTTTCCTAAAAATATAGTACTATACTATTCCAAAAATAATCTTCATAAATGTTTTAACCTTAAACAATACTATCCAAAGATCAACTTAATCCACTCCAACCTTTATAGTTATCCAAAATACCTCTGTCCAGACTTTCTCTAAAAGGTCTCTTAATTCCAAAATCAATTTATTAGATTCCCCAAACAAAGTAAAGTTTCTCTTATTGTCACATACTAAAAATATGATTACCTTCATCATATTAAAACCTTACTGAAATCAACAAGTACTGCAGTACAATCCTTATATATATATATCACATTATTCTAATAACCGAAATATAATCCATCAGTCCAAAAGCACTAATACATTAGTTATTCTGCTTCAACTGTAGTAACAGCATAAGATTGTCCATGATCCCTTGGCCTTTTTTGAGGTAAGTTTCCCTGATGCTTAGGACATTCATTTGCATAATGACCCATTTCTCTACAATTATAGCATTCAACTTTGATAGCCTCTTTCTTTCCCTTGCAATCACGAGCCTGGTGACCCTTTTCTCCACATTTATAACAAACTCCCATTCCTTTTAGGCAAGTACCAGGGTGATTCTTCCCACAATTATCACATAATGGAAAATCCTTCTTTCCTCTTTTCCCTTTATCTGTCTCTTGTTCCACCGTTCTCTTCTTCTCTTGCTTTACTTTGTTGTCATAAGACTTAGAGAATTCTTTTTCTATCTTGATAGCACACGAGACAATATCTTCGTATGATGAGAAGGTTTGTGATACTAAAGCTCGACGGAGAAATGGTTTTAACCCATCAAAGAAACGATCAATCTTACTTCTTGGGTTACGTATATAATCGGAAGCATGCCTCGCTAACCTTGTAAAGTTAGCCTCATACTTTGTGACATTCTCATCCTCCTTCTTCCTCAGACTCAGAAATTGCCTTTCCATATCTGCTCGATGGTCACGAGGAAAGTATTTTTCTAAGAAAAGATCTTTGAACTCCCTCCATTCCATATTCGATACGTCATCATCTTCCTTTGTGTTTTGAATCAGCAACCACCACTGATCGGCATCTCCAGTGAGGCGGTAATCTGCCATGACAACTTTCTCCCTTTCACTACTCCCCAAGGCATGGAATATTTTCTCTAAGGAATTTATCCATTGCTCAGCTACTATAGGATTTGTACTCCCATTGAAGGTTGGTGGTTGTTGCCTCATGAAATGGTCTAGCATTGATCCTCCACATTGCGGATCAGGGTGCTCCATGCGAGTAAGGTTATTATTCATAACCTGCGTGAGTTGTCCCAGTACGGTGAGAAGCTGATCAGCACCAGTTGTATCACTAGCTCCACCATAATTATCATGAGTAGGAGGGAAATACCTACACGGAGTGCGTGCATTGATACGGTTTCCATTCCTTCCACTAGGCGCCATTTCTATACAATGGCATAAACTAGATTAGTTTATGAATCAAAATACATAATTCCATACTTATAAAATACTTTACATAAATTGAACTATTTATGGATATAATCCCTAAAAATGTTTTCTTTGAGGAAGTATATACTCATAACCCTTCATAGTGGTTTGTAAAGAAAATTAGAATTATCTTAAGCATATCCCCCGGGAGTGTCGTAACCAAGAGTACAGCAAGGCCCGTTGTCGTGCACCAGTTCCCGTTCGAGTCTACGGTACATCTGTGCCAGAGCCACCTCTACCTGCTCATATCCAGACAGGGATGTATTGCATAGAAAACTGACAAAATCTTTACAACAACAAAATTCTAGGAAGTTCTTCTATACTAATCCTCAAAGTCTATCTTTGGGCTATGTGCTCTAATCAGAGTTTATCTAAATCTAGCTTCCAAGGTTAGTACTAAACTGCCTCTGATACCAACTGCAACACCCCGACCCCAGCTACCCAGAGTTGGTGCGTTACTTCGTAACATTGGCATGATCACAAAAGATCAAGTCTCGAAAGACCGATTAGTTTAGTAGCCTTGGAAACACTAGATACATTCGTAAACGTTACATTACATCATAAAGTGAAAAACTACAATAAAAAAGTCTCCATAGTCCACACTCATATCCTCTTCTGACTATCCCTGCAGGTCATTCATAAAGTACTTCTTCACATCCTGGAAAAATATTAAAACATTGAAAGGGGTGAGCTCAGATGCTCAGTAAGGTTAACAATATAGCAGAAGCTTTCATAAATAAACATTAACATTTAAGGCAATGTATAACTAAAACAAAAGCCTTTTAAACTTGAACTTCAACATAATATGGCAAAAGTAAAATGAGATAATGCCATTCACTTCTTCACATGGATATTCTACTGGTCGAATAATCACATGCAAAATCAATAACCACTTTCATAATGAGGGAATGTATAATGCCAGACATTCTGAAACATTTTGTCAAGGCCTCGGCCAAGACGTCTAAAATGATTAAGGCCTCGGCCAAAACCATAAATCAAATTGGGAAAGGGCCTCGGCCAATTCCACGTCAAGTTGTCTCATGAGACCTACCGATGCATCGAGGAGCTATAGCGGGCTCCACCCGTCACTTATTAAGTCCAATACATTCCTCATATGAATAGGTTTAAACATATCATAAACCATAACATAATCGTATCACATAAAACATGCATAAAGGAAACATAGCATTTCCACATTTCAATCACAATATATCAACAAAAATCATTGATATAATAAAAACGCTTTCAAAACCATTTTCAATACCAAAATAAAAGAAAGTTAAAACTTTGTATTTATTTTTCTTTTTAAAAAAAGTATGGCTTGTAGAGGAAGCCGAAACTCAAATAATGGTCACGGCGGCGGAGAAGTCGTTGTCGCCGCATAATTACGGAAAGAAAAACATTCCCTTTTTTCGTTTAGCAAAACACTTCGTATAAAAATATTCCTTTTAAATAAACGTAAAAGTCAAAGGGGTTTATACACCGAATAAAAGAAAATTGTGTATAAAACCAAATATGCCTCAATGAAAGGAGATTAAGACGAAGTCCTTAAGAAGATCATTTTTAAAATAAAATAGATCTATTATGTGTATTCACTATAAGTACACATAAAGAAAGTACAAATACAATATAGGACATAATAATATCATGACATAATTTGAATGTAGGAGATTAACCCAAAGAATGGAAATTGGGTTAAGAAGTTTTATTACCTCGTGTCTGACTTGACTCAACCGTTCTTTAACCTCCTGAATAATAAACTAGAGTTAATATATACCCTATTAAGAACCATTTTCAATTTCATTATCCTTTTTATATCAAATATTACAATGATATGAACATTATGTAATTATTTAAGTTAATAACGGTCGTTTTGTCGATCTTTGGTACTTGAGTCAACAATAAAACTCTTATAATTACAAGTTGTTTATGTGGTAGAATATCCATTATCTCCAGAATTATATTCAGGATTTAGATGTCATATATATCTCATATATCCAGTATATACATTCATTTATAATATTACGTAACATTTAGAGGTAAGAAATGAAATGCACCGTTCATGGAGACGGTAAGCCGTACGTACGCATGAACGCTACTTTCATTTCAATTTCATATTTAATGGAACGAAATAATAATGATATAAATGTATAATATAATTCCAGTATAATATAGTGTATAATACCATTTACTCCATCCTTTATACATCCCACATATGGCATTAACGATTCAAATCACTTTGAGGGGGCGGTAGTCCGCACTTCCTAAAATGAAATTATCGCGTTTTACCCATAATGGAAATCATAAATTATGCCATAAATGAGAAATACAGAAGCATAAGTAAAACATAAACATATTATATATCATATATAAAAATAGTGACATCTTAATGGCCACCTTTGGAGGTGTTATATGAGTGTTGAACAATCATCGTTTCGTGAGGCAGAAATTCGCCATCCACAGAAACCGTATGTTATTTAACCATTAGATGTAGGTGTGTGTAAGTGTAGCTCGAATAATTCTTATAACAACATCCTAGTATATTGAGGATACTGGTGTTGTTACAAAATAAATGAATAAAAAGATTTTAGGGGGTTGGAGAAGATAAATAAAACAAAACAACATTAGAGAAGACATTACCTCAAAATCGGGTAACTCTTTTTGATTTGAGCCAAAGGCTTCCTTGGGAAGAGTTCTGCCCAATGTGAGGCTTCTAAGAGTAAGAGGGTGAAGTTGGGAGAGTATTTGGGCAGAGGTTGGCCGAGCCAAATGGATTGAAAGTGTAAATGAGGTGGAAGAGGTGGGGGCCTTTTATAAGTGGAGAGGAGGGGCTCTTTTGGAAAGATTGAAATGTTACATTATTACACAATGCTTTTCGGATTCTAAAGGTCCCAAACTTATATAATTCGAGGCTATGGTGATAAGGGTTCGAAATCGTCTCATCCAATTGGCTTTGGACAAGTGTAAGCCTTGGATTTTTCATTATCTTCCCATTTTATTTAAATCGTTAAATAATGAGGTCATCACTGCATCATCATGATGTCATAAATAATTTAATTTATTTAATGTCTAAAAATTATAAAACAAAATACTATGATGTAGGAAATCTTTTTATCTTTCTAATGAATATTTATAATCAAAATTTGGACTTGTGTAACCCCACTTAAAAACTGTTTTAGTAAAACAACTCATGTTTGTGTCAATTTAATTTTAACATTAAATAAATATATATTAATGTCATTTTCCAACTAAAGTGGCTCCATGGGGTCCCCAAGTTGACCCATGGGTTGTCTTGGTCGGCCATGAATCATCCAATAGTAGTAGGACAAGTGTCATGCTCATCTCATTTTATTATAACATTATTTGTACCTTACAGTACACTAATTACCTCCAATCGCGATTAAGAACTTAAAAGTTACTATTCACCAAAAAATTATTTTAATCTCATTGAACCACATTTTACTTCTTAATGACAACTATGTATGTCGGATTTTTGAAAATAAAATCACAGAAGTGGTAAAATTTCATTTAAACGAAAAATCAGTTATTTAAGTACCACTTAGTGGTTTCACTATTTATCAAAAATTGAAGTTTTTCAGAACAATGCCAAAATTTCACCCTAAGCTATAATTGATATTCCGAATTTAAAAATGATGTCTATTTTACAAAATTCCAAAAATATAAGTTGCATTAATTAATTTCATAATTAATTCCCGCTGTCACAACAAATAGCGTGTTTTTAAGAAACAATTTATATCAAAAGATTGGCAATTGTTTATGTCCAATTTCAATGTTAAATTAATTCTAATGACCACCATTGGATAAAATGGTAAAAATATATTCTAATTATACTTTAAAATCACTAAATAGTATAATTTATCACTATAAATTATTTTTATTAAAAATGTTGTTTTTAAGTAATTTTCACTATTCATAAAAAATTAGAAGTTCTCAGAAAAATACCAAAAATTCAACATAGGCTAATTTCGATATTACGAATACAAAAATGAAGTCCATTTTGAAATATAAAATTTCTATAATTTTAAAAGGTGGTTATTACTATTCAGAATGGCTACTTTGATTAGTCGCGTTGTTTTAGAACTCGAACTTGCGTACAATGCAAGCTATTGCATTATTGAAAGAGAGGCTATCGTGGAAGCTCGGGGTGGTACAAGCATCCCTTTCAAAAACTGTCGATTTTATTTAACATGCTGACATGTCAAACACTTCACAGTAAAATTAGTAATATCTCTTTTCATTCCATCCCACCATTAATACAACCGAAGATATATGTACATCTTAGAACTTACAAGATGAACTAAAAATGGAGAACTATGAGCTTCACACATCAAAATCATTCTACAAATGTAAATCACAAGGCACACATAATATTTTCTAAAACCTCATAACACAATCATTATCAATGATAAATTCAGGGAACATACCCTTATGAACCAACTCTACATTTTTATACTAATCACTTTATTTATTGTGCACCTTCATTATTCTGTTTGATAGAGATGATTTCATTGACACCTAAAACAAAATAGCAGAATTTCATGTACCAAAAACATCAATGCCAATGTTCATAAAATCAAAAACCATAGGATCTCGTTCCAAACGTATCACGGTTAATGAATCATTATTTATTGACATAAATCATTATCCACTTTATTTTCTATTCTGGGATAGTAATGAATTGTGCAATCATATTCCTTGATTAAATCCAACCATCTCATTTAACTCATGTTCAATTATTTTTGAGTGAATATATACTTCAATCTTTTTTGGTCAATATATATTTCAAATTTTACTCCATAAAAATGATGACTCTAAAATTTTAAAGCAAAAAACCAAAAAAGATAATTCAAAATCATGTGTAGGGTAATTTAACTAATGAGGTGTCAACTGACATAAAGTATAAGCAATTACCTGATCATTATGCATAAGGACACAACCAAGTCCTGTCAACAAATCATCACTATAAATAACAAACTCACCATTGCTGTAACACATTTCTAAAACTCTATAATTAACCAATACTTATTTCAATTATTGAAAACAATCATTAGATTCTTTTTTCCAAATTATCTAAACACCTTTTCGAGTTAACATAATCAGTGGGATAGATAACCAATCAAAATTCTCAACAAACCTCTGGTAATAACTTTCTAAAACAAGAAAACTATGGATCTCAATAATATTAGAGAGTCTTGGCCATTCTTCAATAACCATTTTTTAGTAGGATAAATAGTATTGTCATTTTTTGAAACAATGTGACCAAGGAATTAAATTTTATGTAACCAAAACTCACACACGATGAATTTATCAAACAATTTCTTTTCTTTTAAGGTTTTCAATATAACCCATAAATTAATTTCACATTCCTTAATAATTTTGGAATAAAACAAAATATCATCAATGAACACAACCAAATAATTATCCAAAAACTCACAGGAAATTCTATTCATAAGATCTATGAATACAACAGGTGCATTGGTTAAACCAAAATTCATAACTACAAATTTATATTGGCCATATCTAGTTCGAAATGTGGTCTTAGGAATGTCTTCATCCTTTACATTCAATTGATGGTACCCCACCATCAAATCATTCTTTGAAAAATATTGGGATCCCTATAGCTGTTCAAAAAAATCATCGATATGAGGCCAAAGATACTTGTTCTTAATAAGAGTGTTATTAAATGCTTTATTATCAATGCGACGTCTCATTGTACAATCTTTTGTATTAACAAACAAGATAGGAGAACCCCATGGTGATATTCTAGGTTGAATGAAATCTTCATCTATTAAATCCTGCAATTGCTTCTTTACCTCGAAAAGTTCAGTTTGAGCCATTCGATAAGGGGGTTATGAAATTGGATTAGCATCAGGAACTAAGTCAATAGTAAATTCAACTTCTCTATCAGGTATAATACCATGAAACTCAACGAGAAAAACACCACGATACTCATTTACCACTGGCACATCATTAATCTCAACACATCCATTATTTTCAACAATATTTTCAAGGTAACATTAATTTATATCTTTTATAAGTTCCTCATATTCCTGATATGTTATCAAAAGGAAGGGTTCATTCATGTACAAAAATTTAAAGTCTTTCTAAAAACAATCCTCATTAGATCTACAGTCCACCTTAGCATGGTAAACAGAAATCCAATCCATACCCAAAATTACAACAATCCCTACTAGAGGCAAAATAAAATGTTTTGAAGGTATATTCTTCCCGCACACAAGGACATGAAGGATATAATAATTTTTTTGTCTCAACACTTCCTCCACGTGTTTTTAGAATAAGTTCAGGATTCATATCTTGGGATGGAAATCTCAATTTACTTGAAAACATCTCAGAAATGAATGAATGTGAAGACCCTGAATCAAACAACACCTTGGAAAAATATAAAAAAACAAACAATGTAATTGATACTACTTCATTTGATGGCCCAAAATATCCTAATGTAGTTGAAATGGATTTCACCACCCCTTTTAGCTTGTAGTGTGGTTTCTTTACCTCAGTTGAGTTCTTTTCTGGACACTCATTTTCATAATGACACATTTCATTGCACTTAAAAAATCTTACTACTATATTTTTATAGTCTGCATGATCATTTTCCTTATAGTTACGATAAATATGACCAGGCATACCACACCGGAATCACTTCATAGACTTTGATAAACATTCTCCATGATAATTTTTACCACACTTCTCACAAGATTGATATTTAGTTTTCTTACCTCTAGGCATCTTTGACGAATTCTTTCCCTTTTCCTGCTAACTGGACCTCTTGTTCTGTTTTTTGTTAAAGAACACTTGACCATCAGCAAACACCATTTCCACCTTATTGGCATATCAAACATGTTTTTTCATAACTTTCTTAATCACGATAGGCTCATTATTTTTGATGTCACAACTTATGTCTTGAGTAAAATTGATTTATCATTATATCGTATGAAATATGTAGCGTACCTTGCCAGTTGAGTGAATTTTGCTTCATAAGAATCCACTGAGTCATCCTCCGACCTCAATTCCTGGAATTGTTTCTCCATACTATGATGAACCTCCTTAGAAAAATATTTCTCAAGAAACATACCTTTGAAATCATCCCAATAAAGAGCATAAATATCCCCACTATCCATGATATTTTTAACCATTGACCACCACTGATCAACTTCACCTTCAAAACTGTAAACAGTAAGACTAACCTTATGGTGTTCTGAACACCCAATTTCATAAAATATTTTCTCCAGTGCTTTAATCCACCCTTCTTCTAGTACATGGTTAAATGATCTTCTGAATGATGTGGGATGTTGCCTCAAAAAATGATCCAATAGGCGCTTGTTCCTATGTGGTTGATCTGGCTGATCTCGTGCATAGATACCACCATCATTTTTAGCCTGATCCAATTCTTCCATCATTGAAAAAAACTATTATGTTTCGATTGTGACCATATTAGGTTGCTGATTTGGAAGGCTGACTTCCTCCTAATTTCATCCCAATATAGCTTCCATGTTTCCTCTACGGAAAACCATTCTGAAAATTGAAATATCTTAAGCGAAGAAACATGGTAATTTTAAATTAAATATCATTTCAATTTTAACATTCATTAATTTATGGATATTTATTTAACAATAACCAAACTCATAAAGTTATCTAATCTAACCTCTGATACCAACTATAAGGACCCAACCTCAAAACATTACATAATCATAAATTGAACGAATAATTCACAATGAGGATCTTTTCATGTTTAGAATTTTAAATGATTAGGCCAAAACATATAAATGATGACTTGAATAATACATGTAGACGCTTCTACTCATTTCCCATTTTTTTAAAATAAAAACTTTTGAAAAAAGAGTCAAGTCTAGTTTTGTGTTTTGGAAAGCATGATATTTCTATGATCCAATCCTTGAAGCTAATCCACTTTATGTCCTGTTAAAAACATTTCAAAAACATGGGATGAACATTAAAAGCTCAGTAAGGGATACACAAAGGAGTAAAAATAATAGTTTTTCAAAACAACAAGTAAACCATTAATACATTATCATATGTAATACATTTCACCTTTATAAAGTAGTAAATACTCTTCACTGAATAAAATATCATTTCTTACCCTTTTATAACCAAAGTATTACCATAAAACCCATATAAAGAAGAGATAATATATTAAGGTAACTTGAGACATAAACATTCTTAAGTGGAATAACCATATGGCCGACATCCAAACATATCACTAAATGGAATATCCATACATCCGACTTATACAGCCAATGCATTGGAGGTTCTAACATAACCACCCATCCTGGTTTGTCACGGCACCACCCGTCATTTTATTTATCATGTAACCACATGTCAAATGTCCTAGTACCATTATAAAATCATAACACATAAAATATTGAAAATAAAATCATTTCAATAATAACATTTAATTTGAAATCACAAGAAATCATTTCAAATTATTGAAATAATGAATCAATTTATAAAACCATTTTCAATACCAAAATATGTAAAAAGGGTATTATCTACATACTTTTGTTAAAATAAATTATGGCTCGTTAATGAAGCCAAATATTAAATAATACTCATTGCGGTGGAAAGGTCGTTGTCACTGATTACGTTAAAAAACCTTCCTTTGTTGTTGTTTAGTAAAACGCTTCATAGAAAAATACTCCCCTTTTAATGAAAAGTCAAAAGGTTTTATACAACGTATAAAATAAGAAGGTATATATGATCGAAATATGCCTCAATGAAAGGAGATTGAGAAGAAGTTGCTTAAATCGCATCCGGAATGACCCGTTCGTTCTTTATTCACATGAATTATTAACTATAGATATTTTCTACTAGCTTAATAACCTTTTTCATTTTCATTATTCCTTTTATTTTACATGTTTCAAGGTTTTAAATATTATGTATTCATTTATGTTAATAACGTTGGTTTTGTCGATATTTGGTATTTGAGTCAGAAATGGACTTCTTATAATTAAAAGTTGTTCACATGGTCAAAAGTTCATTATACCCAAAATGTTATTCATCATTTTGAAATAATATATATCATATATATCTAGTATATAAATGTATTTATAATAGTACATAACATTTAGGAGATAAGAAATGAAATGCACCGTTCATGGAGACGGTAAGCCGTACGTACGCATGAACGCTACTTTCATTTCTATTTTGTAGATTAATGGAATTAAAACATAATGATAAATATTTATATTATAATTACAGTATAATATAATATATAATAGCATCAAAACTGTCATTTATACATCCCACATTTGGAATTAACGAGTAATATCACTTTGAAAGGGAGGTAGTCCACACTTTTCAAATGAAATTATCGCGTTTACCCATTATGGAAATCGTAATATTGGGATATAAATTTAAAATAAATAAGCATAAAGACAACATAATAATAATAAATATCATATGAAAATGCATTTCCATCTTAATGGACACCATGAGAGGTAGTAGGAGATAGTCGAACCATCATTTTTTCGTGAGGCATTAGTTTTCCATCCATAGAAACAATATGTTATTCACCCATTTGATGGAGGTGTGTGTAAGTGTAGTTGAAATACTTCTCATAAAAATATCCTAGTATATTTAGGATACTTATATTGTTATAAAATAAAGGAATTAAAAGATTTTAGGTGTTGGTGAAGTAAAATAAAATAAAAGAAGTTAAGAGGAATCATTACCTTTAATTTGGGTAACTTCCTTTGGTTTGAACCAAAAGAACTTATTGAAGTGCTTTTTGCATAAGGCAAGAGATCTAGAAAGAAGGGAGTTATCTAGAGAGATTATTTGTTCATAGGTTGGATGTGCCATGAGGCATGAGATGTGGGAGGAATGATTAAAAAGTTAGGAATTTCTATAAGGGGGAGGGGGGCTCTTTAAAAAACTATGAAACCATTATTTTATTATAAACATATCTTCGATTTAAAAAAGGTAAAAAATCATTAAAGTAGAATATAATATTACTAATGGTAGAAATAAAATCATCAAATAAAAATTGGACAGGTTTTGGATATTTTTTTATTATTTATAATCTTATTTACATAAATAATTTATTAATGTGGTATATAGTACTTTATTTTTGAGTCAAAATTAATTTTATTTATTTAATGTCTAAAAATTATAAAAAAATACAACGAGGTATGAATTCTTTTATCTTTCCTTTGAATATTTATAGTCAAAAATATATCTTATACAACCATATGTAAAAATTAACTCACTAAAAGATATTTGTTTGTGTCATTTTTGTCTTTACATTAAGTTAATTAATCTTAGGCGTCATTATCACTCCCATGTAGCTCCATGGGGCCCCAAAATCGACCCAAAGATGCACATGGTTGTAAATGACTCAATCAAAATGTTTAGGACAATTATTAATGATATTTCTTATTATTATGATTTTTTTACCTTGAATTACCCAATTTATCTTTAACCGTTGTTAATAAATGT
This sequence comes from Viscum album, assembly GCA_963277665.1. NCBI lineage: Eukaryota > Viridiplantae > Streptophyta > Magnoliopsida > Santalales > Viscaceae > Viscum > Viscum album. The sequence continues at coordinate 456,802,300 of OY728161.1, read as the reverse complement.
CAAAAGTTACTATTCACCAAATATTATTTTCATCTTATTGAACCACATTTTACTTACTAATAACAACCATGTATGTTAGATTTTTGAAATTCAATCTACAGAAGTGGTAAAATTTCATTTAAAATAAAAAGTCAATTTTTTAACTATGACATAGTGGTTTCACTATTCATAAAAAATTGATGTTTTTCACCAAAATTACACAAATTCAGACTAAGACATATTTTATATTCGGAATTAAAAAATGATTTTCGTTTTTGAAAATTCACAACATAGAATTTTCATTAATTAATTTAAAATTAATTCCCAATATCAAAAGATATACCTTGTTTTTAAGAAACTATAACTATCAAATGATTGATAATTGTTTACGTCCAATTTCAATGTGAAATTAATTACAATGACCAAAATTGGATTAAATTGTAATAATATATTCTAATTAAAAATTAAAAACAATTAAAAAGATAATACAACCAGATAGAAAATTATATTAGAAGGCACTTTTGAATTAAAATACAGTATTTTTCACTATTCATTAACAATGAACATTATAAAAAAATGCCAAAAAGTTTCTCAAAGTACATTTTGATGTCCCGAATGTAAATAAGAATTTTATTTTGTCAAATATAACAAATAGAAATGACCAAAACTAGATTTAAAGAGGGCTCGCCATAAAAAGGCGGTAAATTGACATTTTATTGTTTATTAGAGTATTTATGCTTAAAATTAGATTCATTCCTTTTTTAAGCCCTTAAATTTTATTTGATAAATATAAAAAAATTTAAAAACATGTATAATCATATTTTAGTTATTTATATTCATTTCTGCCAGTTACAATGGTTAGGAGTTAACTACAATTTAAAATAATAATAATATACTATTCATGAGCAACATAAGATTTAAAAGAAACTCGTTGTTGCATATAAGGTAAGCCATCAAACATAGCAGCCCCTTTAAAGTAAAATTAATATTTAATATCTAATTCAAAATTATTAATAAATATGTGAATGTATTATTCATTATGTCCTTGGCTTGTTACAGAAGATATTCCCCACTTAGTTTAAATGAACAACAAGTTATTGTTATTCTCATGTAAATGTTATAACATTCCAATTAAATTAGTATAAATTACAACTAGTAACAACATTATGAAATATATAATGGTATTACTCATCTATAATATTTTTATTATTTATTTTTGAATAATTATTTAATTTTTAGTATTCCAATTATTCTTAAAAAAATTCCTTAAAAAATGAAATTCTACCTATTTATGAGTGAATATTATTAGTATTTTTTGAAAATTATTTAAAATTTATATGAAATAAAAAATATCAATTTTGGAATATAAATTTCAAAAATATATTAGGATAATGTTTTGATAATTTCTAAAAATATTTATTTTTCAATAAATATTTTAGTATACTGATTTGTAATTGGTAGCTGCATTTTATTTTAAAATATATATAAGTAGAAAATATATTTTTGATTATTTATAAAATTTAATATGTTATTTTTTATTAATAATGATCTAAATATGTCTTTATAAATTATTATTATAAATGAATATAGTATAAAAAAATTTATATTTAAAAATGATGGTAATAAAAGAACCCTTTTTAATTTAATTTTTCTGGTTTAATAATTAATTAAATTTTATCACTTAGATGGTTTTATTTTCTAGAAATAATTACATATTTAAAATAATTAGGTCCAATTTTTTTTAAATATTTCCACTTTTGGTCAAAATCAATAGTAATATTAGAAATATTTTTTACTGCGATAAAGGGTAAATAGATCAATTAATGTGAATAATAAAAATTTAAGGACTAAAAAATTAATATTGAACATGGATTAATTATTTTTGATGAGTAAATTTTTTGCATAGTCATCCAAATAAATTTCATTTGATATTTTTTTCTATTAATATGTGATTATGTCTTTTATAATATTCTATTTATAGAAAATTCAAATATTTCACTCTTTTTCTTATTAAATATTATATTTTTAACAAAGAGATTAAATAAAAATATATTTGGTTATAATAATTTATCTAAAATATAACAAGATTATATTTATCATGTTGATTTATTTTTAAATCATTTTAATCAATATATAACCATAATTATTTACACAATGTTGACATAGTAGATATTGAATTTATAAGAATATCAAATAACAGATAATACAAATATTACAAATAATATAATTTGAGAAAATAAATGATATCATCGAATTTTGTAGAATAAATTGACATGTTATATATTTATTAAAATATTTTTTGGGATTGAACTTGTTCAATTTATTTTATCATAATCATTTTAATAAATAGCTCTTAAAAATAAATTAATTAATAGTAATAATAAATAAATTTTTATGAAATTTTATAAAATTACCTAATTTTTTTTGTGTCCATGTGATTAGAATATTGTTTATAATTTAATCCATGTTCTATTTGTGGGATATTTCTCCATTTCTTGTAACCATACTAACCCTCAAAGAGTAAAATTCATTGTTGTCATGGTATTTGTGATATGACTTAACGATGGGTAAAACAAATATATATGGGTAAATATGGGATCAAAACATTTTAAATTTTTATTTTATGTTTGGATTTGGATACATTCCAATCTTATATTATAAATAAAACTTTTTTGATACATTTTCATTAGAAAATTAATTTATATTAATTAAATATTGTGAGAAATTTCATGACTACCCCTATCCACTATTATAAAAGTGAATTTATTTTTATCTTGTTTTCACACTTCTAGAACTAAATTGTTTGGGAATTAACGATACTTATCATTCATTATAATATCTTCCCTCAATATTTATTTCTTTTTTAGACACAATCCATATTCTAGAGGGATTATTGTGTTATGCAAATGAGACATTCCAATGAAAATGTATAGTTTTATCCACAAGTTTTAGATTAATTTATTCACCCACTTTGTTTAAATCCATCATAATCATGAATATAAAAAATAGTTTATTTCATATAATTATAATTTTTATGTTATAGAAACTACCTGTATCTATTTCCTCTTCCATCATATTGGAAAATCCCATCATTCATATGTACAGTGGGCTACCACCTTATGAAACAATGTAATTAATTTTCCAACACCATATCTCAAGGATGGATTATAATGAGTGAGTTTATATTTAGATATGATATCAATGAAAGAATTATAATTCATGAAATTATTCATGGCCATTTCTAAAACACTAATATTGTGTTCTATGCTTAGACTTATCCTTAGGGTTCTTACTAAGGCTTTCACATCCTAGTTTCCAAAGGTTGACTATACCTTTCCTCTGATACCAACTATAACGACCCATACATTACATAAATTGTTAATACTTCAAAATTAAAGTACACTTATTACAACATATGACAAAACCACAAAGGACCGTATAGGTATAGTGTCTTTAGAAACTAGGAAACATAAACAACTGGTTCATAAATCTTCTACAGTGTCTCCCATTTATTTCATCATATATAGGGTCCCTTTTAGCATATTCTACTTAATATCCATCTTCCTGACCTGGGGAAAAGAAAACATAAAAGGGTGAGCTCAAATGCTCAGCAAGGGCAAATAAAGGAAATAAAAATCATATCATATCTTTTTGAAAATCATAACCTCCAAAAGAGATCATAATATCTTAACATGGAACAAATCGTAGAAGTGAAAATGAGATCCCCATAATCATAACATGAAACTTGAAACATTGTGGCATGCACACACAATCATAGAGAATCATTTCTTGTTAGTCATGACTCATTGCCAAGACTATCTTAGTGGACAAAGTCCCTTTCTGAATCGAGTAACCCTCGTTCCAGTCCTGTTTCACTGAACCGGTATAACCTACTGTTCCAGCCCTGTCTATCTCATGAGATATAAAATCTTTACCCAATGCATTGGAGGGAGATATAGGTCCCACCCATCTTATAATGAATCCTTTCTTATGTGTGCCACATAATCATAAACCATACATCATAGCGTAACCCATGTAATAAAAATGGAATTCTTAAACAACATGACATCATAAAACAATTCATATAAGATAAAGGAATTCATAAAAATATTTCCATCACAACATAATAAAATCCATGTAATAATAGGGATAAAAACAGAACCCTTTTATTATCTTAGATGGAAAATAATTTTGATAAAATACTTGAACTCCATTCTTGATGAAAATATCCTTTCTTCTTCAAAAACATTTTTCCTTTCATAACATGCCATACGACTTTAAAATAAAAGAAGTTGATTAAAAATAAACTTGAAAACTTGTAAAGGAAGCTTCTTGGAAATAATGTTTTAAAAATCCATTCATGCCGTATAAGTTAAAAAAAACATTCTTCGTACTTTTGTCGGAAAAGTCAAAAAGTACCTCGTACGAAAAAACGAAAAACGATTCCTTTCATATTCTTTACTAAAAACTCACCGAAGGGTAAAATTGGATTTAAAATATTGTAAGTGGATGGAAACAATATTACATATTTAGGGAACATGGATGTGGATGATAAAATACACCCCAGTAAATTCTTACGAATAAACAATCTCGGATAAAAATGAGATTGTGATATTTCCCTTACCTTAGGTCCGATTTGCTTTGTACGTGTCCGAAGCTCCTGTATAATGGTTTAAATAATGTTATTGACTTATTCCAGAATCATACATATTGATATGATATCATATATGGTCATATTCTTAGCTTCTTGTTAGTAATATTTCATTGTTAATTGTTACTCGGGTCTTTATTGCCTTTTGTTCTTATGCGTGTTTTGCCGAATAAATTCTTATTCTTCTTTTAAGGATATAGATACCTTATATCCAGAATTGTATTAGTGTAACATATATCATATTTATTCATTCAATTCATTTATATAATTACTATGTAATGATGATCATGTAGAACGAGTCGCATCACATCGTGGAGACGGTATTCCGTACGTACGCACGAGTGATGATATCATTCCTATGATCGTGGAATTGTATTGGAGTATACATATATTATTTCATTATCAATATTACTTTATAATAATCATAAATAGTTACTCATTACACCATTATACCCATCCTTGTAAGGTGGTGGTGGAAAATAGATTACACCACGGCGTGGAGACGGTATTCCGTACGTACGCACGCGCGGTGATTTCATTTTTCCGTAGGATGGATAGAAGGTGAATTAGGGTTGTTTCATATTTATAATAACATATCAGTATGTAAGTAATACTGATGTTATTACTTTATCATGAAACAACTAATGAAGAAGAAGTTGAAGAAGAAAGAAATTGAAAAGATCGGTAATGGATATTACCTCTTCTTTGGAACGTCTCTTTGAATCCTCCACTTAGGGAACTAAGATTGGTCTTTGAAGAAGACCAGGACCTCTAGGATTATTCTAGGGAAGTGGAGAGGAGAAAATGGCAGGGTGTGGACGATCTTGAGTGCTCAAATTGGTGTGAGGAGGAGGGGGAGGAGGTGCCCTTTTATAAGGGAGGAGAGGGGCACCTTAGGAATACCTCAAAATATTATTTTATATTAAAGTCAAAATCGGTTTATAATGGTTCCAAAGGGTCTTATTTCGAAGGTAAAGTGGGGATGGGTCGAAATCCTATCAACCAATAAGATTTAGACAAGTTTAGGGTATTATTTTAACCTTATCAATTAGATTTAACTCTAAGTTAAATAATTTTACTTTTACCGTGTCTTTTTTTTTCTTTCACTATATGGTTAATACACTTACTATAACATGCCAAACGAACCCCAAATTGTTTATTATTAATATATATATCCTTATCTAAGTCATTTGGCCGAACCTTAGATTTTTAGGAATAAAATAACAATTAGTAATATAATATTTGATTTAAAAACTATTTTGTGTCAATTTTGACACTATTTGATATATGATTTTTGTGAAAGTCATAACAGAATTATATGTTCGAACCTAGTTGATTAAAGCAACAATAATATATCATAGTAACCTAGAAAATTAGTGTAATTCATAAAAAGTATCAAATTACATTTATTTGGGTATTTATAACATCAATTATGTCAATATTTCATTAATAAGATAATTACTTCATCATCATTGTATCATAATAAATGATAATTATTTAATCCCTAAAAATTCTAAATAAATTCCTATGATTTAGATAATTGTATTAGATTTCTGGAGACTATTCATGTTCTAAGTTTCATGACGTTTATCACTAGATTAAAATTATTATTCTTATATAATTTACGAAAGTGACATGTTGTCACATTCTTTGGTTTTAATAATAATTAAATTATTTTCATTGAAAAAATTTAATTAAATGAATCTAATCCGACCCTTAGGTGATATGGGTCGACTTTTAGTCATCCAATAGGATTTTGAAATTTGTTAGGGTAATTTTAAAATATTATATTTACCCTTAATTACCCGATTTACCTTTAGCTGTGGTAAATAAAATTTACCATAATTACTATTCATAATTCCCAAAAATAAAAAGTAGCTTATTAACATAATTTGGACCCACTGATTCCAAATATGTAATCCATTTTTCCAAATTCAATACACAAAAGATGCATAAATTAAATTAAAAATAATCCCTTTGTCGAAGGAAAACGGGTTTTTCTTTAAAACATTGTAAAAGATTGAATTGATTTAACCTACGAATTCAAGGTAAAATCAATGCTAATGACATACATTATATTAAATGGTAAAAATATATTCTATTTATACTTTAAAACCATTCAATATTATAATTTAACCACATAAGATATTATGATGAAAAAAGTTGTTTTTAATTAAAATATAGAGTGTTTTTACTATTCATTAAAATATGAAAGTTATCGGAAAAATATCAAAACTTTATCTAATGTAAATTTTTATATCCTGATTCAAATGAAGAATTTTATTTTGTCAAATTGAACATATAAAAATGTCAAAAACTAGATTTAATGTGGGTGCTCCATCAAAAGGCGGCAAAACTGCATTTTTTGAAAAATACTTATTTTACCCGAAAAAATTATTTTGTTCTTATAACATGTTCTAGAAATGTGTAAGATGAATAATAATGTTATAAAATTCAAAATTTAGTTAACACTATTCATAACGGCTAGTTTTAATAATATTTTAATAGCATATCGTTGTTTAGTGAAACTCGGTATTGCATACGACGCAAGTTATCGAGGAAGATCGTGATTGCGTGTAAAGTAAGCCAAGCAAGTGTGTAGTGAAAGATTCCTTTGATGATATAAAAACAAAATATTACTCCTAAAAAACTCGGGTGTTACATTCTACCCCCCTTAAAAAGAATTTCGCCCTCGAAATTCGTCACTTTGTAACAAACAGATGAGGATACTTCTCCCTCATCATATCCTCAAGCTCCCATGTAGCTTCTTCTAATTGGTGGTTCCTCCATAAAACTTTCACCAAGCGAGTGGTCTTGTTTCGTAGGACTTTTTCGCTACGATCCAGAATCTCTATCGGCTGTTCTTCATAAGAAAGATCTTGCTCCAGCGGTACAACTTCTGAGCTGAGTACATGTGAAGGATCTGGTATGTACTTTCTCAGGAGAGATACATGAAACACATCGTGAACTTGAGAGAGATTCGGTGGAAGTGCCAATCGGTAAGCTACCTTTCCAACATGATCCAGTATTTCGAAAGGACCGATATATCTAGGGCTCAACTTCCCCTTTTTCCAAATCTCATAACCCTCTTCCAAGGAGATATTCGTAAGAACACTTTATCACCCACTTCAAACTCTAGGTCTTTTCTTCGGTTGTCGGCATAACTTTTCTGTCGACTCTGAGCTGCTCTTATGTGTTGTTAAATAGATCTGACCTTTTCTTCCATTTCATCAACGAGATCAGGTCCTAATAGCTTTCTTTCCCCAACTTCATCACAGCAAGTTGGAGTCCTGCATTTCTTTCCATAGAGAGCTTCATAAGGAGCCATCTGAATACTGGAGTGAAAGCTATTATTATAAGAAAATTCCACCAAAGGTAGGTGTTGATCCCAACCTCCTTTGGAATCCATAGAGCAAGCTCTCAACATATCTTCTAGGGTTTGAATTGTTCTTTCAGACTGACCGTCTGTCTGGGGATGATAAGCAGTGCTGAAACTCAACTCTGTATCCAGAGTATGCTGAAGACTTCGCCAGAACTTCGAGGTAAATCTCGGATCCCGATCAGATATAATAGAAAGTGGTACTCCATGAAATCTTACCACTTCCTTTACATATATCCTGGAAAGCTGATCTAGAGAGAAATCCTCTCTAATAGCAATGAAGTGTGCAGACTTTGTAAGACGATCAACTATGACCCAAATAGTATTATTGCCTTTGGATGATTTAGGAAGTCCTGTGACAAAGTACATAGTGATATTTCCCCATTTCCATTCGGGTACGGGTAATGGTTGTAACATCCCCTTAGACTTTTGTCTCTCAGCTTTAACTTGTTGACAAACCAAGCATCGAGAGACATATTCAGCAACATCTCTTTTCATGCCATTCCACCAGAAGTACTTTTTCAGGTCCCTATACATCTTCGTGCTTCCAGGATGAATAGAGAATGATGAACTATGAGCCTCATCCAGCATCTCCTTCTTTAATTCAGTGATGGGAGGAACACAAACCCGATTCCTGAACTTTATTATCCCATCACAATCAAGGTTGAATTCAGGAACATTTCTCACCTTCTTTTGTAACTCGACATCTTCTTTCTGGGCCTCTTTAATCTTCACATGTATAGATGGTTGAACATTCATTTGAGAAAGATATGATTTTTCCCCTTACATTATTATTCCAAGATCCATCCTTTGTAAATCCATAAATAATGGATCCTTTGTGATCCTCATCATGGATAAACTAGCATGGTCTTGTCGACTTAATGCATCTGCCACCTTGTTTGCTTTCCCAGGGTGGTAATGGATTGAGCAGTCATAATCCTTAATCAGCTCCAACCATCTTCTTTGACGCATATTCAGCTCCTTTTGTGTGAAAATATACTTTAAACTTTTATGATTAGTATAAATATAACACCTTTCACCATAAAGGCAATGCCTCCAAATCTTTAATGCAAAGATTACCACAGCCAACTCCAAATCATGTGTTGGGTAATTTTGCTCATGGATTTTCAACTGTCGTGAGGCATAAGCTATCAACATATCATTTTGCATAAGAACACACCCCAATCCCTTCTTGGATGCATCACTGTAGATCACAAACCTTTCTCCACTACAAGGCAGTGTGAGCACAAGTGCACTGGATAACCTTCTTTTCAACTCCTTGAAATTCTCTTCACATTCCTCTGTCCAAACAAACTTAACTCCTTTCCGAGTCAACTTGGTGAGTGGATTAGATAATCGTGAAAAATCCTTTACAAAACGTCGATAATATCAAGCAAAACCAAGAAAACTTCGGATCTTAGTTACTGTTGTTGGTCTCGACCATCTTTCGATAACCTCTGTTTTTGCTGGATCCACAGATATACCCTCTTTTGAGATTATGTGACCCAAAAATGAAACTTTTTGAAGCCAAAATTCACACTTTGTAAATTTGGCATAAAGATTCTCCTTTCTCAGGGTCTTCAATATAATTCTCAAGTGATCTTCATGCTCTTCCTTGCTCTTTGAATAGACAAGAATATCGTCTATAAAGACTACCACAAATTGATCAAGATAGTCTCTAAAGACTCTATTCATTAGATCCATGAAGATAGAAGGGGCATTAGTAAGACCAAATGGCATCACTATAAATTCATAGTGTCCATACCTTGTACGGAAAGCCGTCTTTGGTATATCCTCCCTTTTGACCCTTAATTGATGATACCCTGAACGAAGATCAATATTTGAAAAGTATTGAGCTCCGCGTAGTTGGTCAAATAAGTCATCAATGCGTGGGAGGGGATATTTGTTCTTGATAGTGATCTTGTTAAGTTCTTGATAATCAATGCAGAGTCTCATTGATCCATCTTTCTTCTTAACAAATAGAACAGGTGCTCCCCAAGGTGATGCACTAGGGCGTATGAATCCCTTATCAAGATTCTCTTGGAGTTGCTTCTTCAATTCCTGCAACTCAATTGGGGCCATTCTATAAGGTGTCTTTGAAATAGGCAAAGTACCCGGTACGAGTTCTATTGAAAACACAACATCACGATTTGGTGGAAGACCCGGTAATTCCTCTGGAAAGACATCATCAAACTCCCGTACAATGGGCATATTCTTAATCGTGAGTTTCTCACCAACCATTTGAGATAAATAACCTTCATTTAGTGGAATCAAGACCCATAAGATGGAAGAGATTTCCACTGGAAGGTTATATTCATCCTTGCATCGATAGACGATCGTAGATTGATCTGGAATATGAAATATGACTTCCCTTCTTTGGCAATTGATATGAGCTCCATGTAGAGAAAGCCAATCCATGCCAAGAATCACATCAAATTCCACTAAAGGAAGGATCACAAGATTTGCAGGAAGCACTTTCCCACAAACTTCGATCGGAGAAGAATTATAAACTTTTGATGCGACTGTTGTGCCATTAGTTGTTGTCACAGCTAACTCAACATCTAATTGTTGAGGTAGTACGGTGATACCCTTAGAAAATTTTTCAGAAATAAAAGAGTGTGTGGATCCAGAATCAAATAAAACATTTGCTACTTTAGAGTGGACGGTAAGTTTACCTTTCACCACTTCATTATCGTACTCCACATCGCTGATAGAAATTGCATGTGACTTTCCTTTGTCTTTAGCCTTAAGATTTTGTTGACGTCGACCATCATCATCAACCCTTGGATTTGGGCATTGATTGGCATAATGCCCCATCTCCTTACACTTGAAACATTGAAGTGTAGTAGGTTCATTATGTGTATCCCTTCCTTTGTTTGCATCATTAGACATCTTCTTCCCATTATCGCGACATTCAAATGCCCGATGACCTTCCTTTCCACATTTGAAACATTTACTTGTCCCTTTAAGACAACTCCCTCCATGTTTCTTTCCACACTTTGAGCATAAGGGGAAGCTCATCTTCTTTTCAGTGTGCTCTTTAGATTTTCCTTTGAATTCCATCTTCCTCTTCTTATCAAACCCATGTGACTGATGGGTTACTCCAATCTCCATCTCGACTTTGAGAGCACATCGAACGATTTCCTCGTAGCTATTGAATTCCCTTATGGCTAACGCCCTTCGAAGACTTGGTTTTAAGCCACTAAAGAATCGATCGATCTTACTCTCAGGTTGGATAATAATACCAGAAGCGTACCTTGCAAGTCTTGTAAAATTTGCTTCATAGGTACCAACAGATTCATCATCCCTTTGCTTCAGTTCAAGAAACTCTTTCTCCATATTTGTTCGGAGAATACGAGGGAAGTACTTATTGAAAAATAAGTTCTTGAACTCGTCCCATTCCATAGACTCAATTTCATCCCTTTGCCTCGTATTCTTAATAAGATTCCACCATTGATCAGCATCTCCTTCCAAACGATACACTGCTAGGATGACTGTATCATGTTCAGAACATTGAAGAACTGAAAATATCTTTTCAGTAGTACTAATCCATTGTTCAGCAACTAATGGATCAGTAGACCCACTGAAAGAAGGTGGACGCTGCCTCATGAAGGATTCAACAGAATGTTGCTCCTTCCTTTGCTCGTTTGGAAGTCCTGCATGATTCATAGCTTGAGAAAGTTGTGTGATCATAGCTACAAGATTTTTCATTCCAGCTCCCATATCGTTTGGTTGCTCAGGGGGACAATCATTGCATTTCCCATCGCATTCCGCATTAACACGGTTCCTTCAGGTTCCAGCCATTGACTAAAACCAAGAAGAATAGTGTGAGCAACACTAATTATAATAGGAAAACCACATAATCGAGAATAAAATTTCACACTTAAGGTCTTATCCTAGGGTATTCATGGCCATTTCTAAAACACTAATATTGTGTTCTATGCTTAGACTTATCCTTAGGGTTCTTACTAAGGCTTTCACATCCTAGTTTCCAAAGGTTGACTATACCTTTCCTCTGATACCAACTATAATGACCCATACTTTACATACATTATTAATACTTCAAAATTAAAGTACACTTATTACAACATATGACAAAACCACAAAGGACCGTATAGGTATAGTGTCTTTAGAAACTGGGAAACATAAACAACTGGTTCATAAATCTTCTACAGTGTCTCCCATTTATTTCATCATATATAGGGTCCCTTTTAGCATATTCTACTTAATATCCATCTTCCTGACCTGGGGAAAAGAAAACATAAAAGGGTGAGCTCAAATGCTCAGCAAGGGCAAATAAAGGAAATAAAAATCATATCATATCTTTTTGAAAATCATAACCTGCAAAAGAGATCATAATATCTTAACATGGAACAAATCGTAGAAGTGAAAATGAGATCCCCATAATCATAACATGAAACTTGAAACTTTGTGGCATGCACACACAATCATAGAGAATCATTTCTTGTTAGTCATGACTCATTTCCAAGACTATCTTAGTGGACAAAGTCCCTTTCTGAATCGAGTAACCCTCGTTCCAGTCCTGTTTCACTGAACCGGTATAACCTACCGTTCCAGCCCTGTCTATCTCATGAGATATAAAATCTTTACCCAATGCTTTGGAGGGAGATATAGGTCCCACCCATCTTATAATGAATCCTTTCTTATGTGTGCCACATAATCATAAACCATACATCATAGCGTAACCCATGTAATAAAAATGGAATTCTTAAACAACATGACATCATAAAACAATTCATATAAGATAAAGGAATTCATAAAAATATTTCCATCACAACATAATCAAATCCATGTAATAATAGGGATAAAAACAGAACCCTTTTATTATCTTAGATGGAAAATAATTTTGATAAAATACTTGAACTCCATTCTTGAGGAAAATATCCTTTCTTCTTCAAAAACATTTTTCATTTCATAACATGTCATACGACTTTAAAATAAAAAAAGTTGATTAAAAATAAACTTGAAAACTTGTAAAGGAAGCTTCTTGGAAATAATGTTTTAAAAATCCATTCATGCCGTATAAGTTAAAAAAAACATTCTTCGTACTTTTGTCGAAAAAGTCAAAAAGTACCTCGTACGAAAAAATGAAAAAAGATTCCTTTCATATTCTTTACTAAAAACTCTCCGAAGGGTAAAATTTGATTTAAAATATTGTAAGTGGATGGAAACAATATTACATATTTAGGGAACATGGATGTGGATGATAAAATACACCCCAGTAAATTCTTACGAATAAACAATCTCGGATAAAAATGAGATTGTGATATTTCCCTTACCTTAGGTCCGATTTGCTTTGTACATGTCCGAAGCTCCTGTATAATGGTTTAAATAATGTTATTGACTTATTCCAGAATCATACATATTTATATGATATCATATATGGTCATATTCTTAGCTTCTTGTTAGTAATATTTCATTGTTACTTGTTACTCAGGTCTTTATTGCCTTTTGTTCTTATGCGTGTTTTGCCGAATAAATTCTTATTCTTCTTTTAAGGTTATAGATACCTTATATCCAGAATGGTATTAGTGTAACATATATCATATTTATTCATTCAATTCATTTATATAATTACTATGTAATGATGATCATGTAGAACGAGTCGCATCACATCGTGGAGACGGTATTCCGTACGTACGCACGAGTGATGATATCATTCCTATGATCATGGAATTGTATTGGAGTATACATATATTATTTCAGTATCAATATTACTTTATAATAATCATAAATAGTTACTCATTAAACCATTATACCCATCCTTGTAAGGTGGTGGTGGAAAATAGATTACACCACGGCGTGGAGACGGTATTCCGTACGTACGCACGCGCGGTGATTTCATTTTTCCGTAGGATGGATATAAAGTGAATTAGGGTTGTTTCATATTTATAATAACATATCAGTATGTAAGTAATACTTATGTTATTACTTTATCATGAAACAAATAAAGAAGAATAAGTTGAAGAAGAAAGAAATTGAAAAGATCGGTAATGGATATTACCTCTTCTTTGGAACGTCTCTTTGAATCCTCCACTTAGGGAACTAAGATTGGTCTTTGAAGAAGACCAGGACCTCTAGGATTATTCTAGGGAAGTGGAGAGGAGAAAATGGCAGGGGTTGGCCGAGCTTGAGTGCTCAAATTGGTGTGAGGAGGAGGGGGAGGAGGTGCCCTTTTATAAGGGAGGAGAGGGGCAACTTAGGAATACCTCAAAATATTATTTTAAATTAAAGTCAAAATCGGTTTATAATGGTTCCAAAGGGTCTTATTTAGAAGGTAAAGTGGGGATGGGTCGAAATACTATCAACCAATAAGATTTAGACATGTTTAGGGTATTATTTTTACCTTATCAATTAGATTTAACTCTAAGTTAAATAATTTTACTTTTACCGTGTCTTTTTGTTTTCTTTCACTATATGGTTAATACACTTACTATAACATGCCAAACGAACCCCAAATTGTTTATTATTAATATATATATCCTTATCTAAGTCATTTGGCCGAACCTTAGATTTTTAGGAATAAAATAACAATTAGTAATATAATATTTGATTTAAAAACTATTTTGTGTCAATTTTGACACTATTTGATATATGTTTTTTGTGAAAGTCATAACAGAATTATATGTTCGAACCAAGTTTATTAAAGCAACAATAATATATCATAGTAACATAGAAAATTAGTGGAATTCATAAAAAGTCTCAAATTACATTTATTTGGGTATTTATAACATCAATTGTGTCAATATTTCATTAATAAGATAATTACTGCATCATCTTTGTATCATAATAAATGATACTTATTTAATCCCTAAAAATTGTAAATAAATTCCTATGATTTAGATAATTGTATTATCTTTCTGGAGACTATTCATGTTCGAAGTTTCATTAAGTTTATCACTAGATTAAAATTATTATACTAATATAATTTAAGAAAGTGACATGTTGTCACATTCTTTGGTTTTAATAATAATTAAATTATTTTCATTGAAAAAATTTAATTAAATGAATCTAATCCGACCCTTAGGTGATATGGGTCGACTTTTAGTCATCCAATAGGATTTTGAAATTTGTTAGAGTAATTTTAAAATATTATATTGACCCTTAATTACCCGATTTACCTTTAACTATGGTAAATAAAATTTACCATAATTACTATTCATAATTTCCAAAATAAAAAGTAGCTTATTAACATAATTTGGACCCACTGATTCCAAATATGTAATCCATTTTTCCAAATTCAATACACAAAAGATGCAGAAATTAAATTAAAAATAATCCCGTTGTCGAAGGAAAACGGTTTTTTCTTTAAAACATTGCAAAAGATTGAATTGATTTAACCTACGAATTCAAGGTAAAATCAATGCTAATGACATACATTATATTAAATGGTAAAAATATATTCTATTTATACTTTAAAACCATTCAATATTATAATTTAACCACATAAGATATTATGATGAAAAAAGTTGTTTTTAATTAAAATATAGCGTGTTTTTACTATTCATTAAAATATGAAAGTTATCGGAAAAATATCAAAACTTTATCTAATGTAAATTTTTATATCCTGATTCAAATGAAGAATTTTATTTTGTCAAATTGAAAATATAAACATGTCAAAAACTATATTTAATGTGGGTGCGCCATCAAAAGGCGGAAAAACTGCATTTTTTGAAAAATACTTATTTTACCCGAAAAAATTATTTTGTTCTTATAACATGTTCTAGAAATGTGTAAGATGAATAATAATGTTATAAAATTAAAAATTTAGTTAACACTATTCATAACGGCTAGTTTTAATAATATTTTAATAGCATATCGTTGTTTAGTGAAACTCGGTATTGCGTACGACGCAAGCTATCGAGGAAGATCGTGATTGCGTGTAAAGTAAGCCAAGCAAGTGTGTAGTGAAAGATTCCTTTGATGATATAAAAACAAAATATTTCTCATAAAAATCTCGGGTGTTACAGGTTTCATGTTGTGAATGTTCTTGATTTGACTTTAATTGATTATGTAGTTGTAGAAAACAATGTATTAAATGGAATAAATGCATATAGAAATGGGAAAATGGATCTAAATAAGGAATATAATTAACATTTTCTTATTTAGGATGATAATTAATATACATTATGTTTTTGACTCACAATCAGTTACATGATTTTTAATATAATATTTTAATGATTAAATTAAATCCCTCTTCTTATTTCATATTCATATTAAAAAATAAAAAAGGTTTTTGCTAATAATTTCTTATTTTTATTACAATTTTTAAAATTATTACATGTTTAAATTTTATTGAAAGGAATACCTTTTCTGTTTTCTAAATGTAATAGTCTATTCCATCCTAACCCATTAGATTGGTGGTTTTTGGTTACTAGTGTTGTTTGGAGTAGGTCTTGAGAGTTTTTGTTGGAGTCAGAGTTGAAACAAAGCTAATGTAGGGCTTACACACCCTTTAAGTAGATTACATGGCTTGATGCTTGGTTTTGTTTCTTTTTTCTAGGTTTTTTATGGTGTATAATATTTTTGAGATTGAAAAATAAAATAAATTATGAAGTGATGGGTTTTTTTGGAAACCAACCTCATGGTATTACACAATGTGAATGGGGATTACATGTTGTGTAACACCCTACCAATGTAATGTTTTTTTATTTTCTATCTACTATGTTTGTGAAATGCTATATATTTATTGACTCAACTTCAACCCTATACGGCCCATTGACCCCTCATCAGTGTTATTAGGAATTCTACGATAAGGAATGATTCTTATGTTTTCTCCTTAAATCCTTAGAAATCCATCTATGATCCATGGTATGTTATTCCTCCATTTTTGTGAATTACTCCTTGTTGATCCAATTTTCATCACTTTCTTTATGCCATGGTATGATAAATGATCTCACTGGGTTCTAATGGGGTTCCCTTTGGTTGTATTTGGAGGTTGGGGTCACAAGAACATCGAACAAATAAAAATACTATGGTAGAGGTGATCAGAGATCTATCAAGTTGTATGTTCTTGTTTGAATAACATTGACACCCTTTTGAGGATGAATTTCTCTTATTTCCATTTATTTTGAATCATGATGTAGGGGGTATGTATGTTTCATTTGTGAAGATTGTTTAATTCATATTAATAATGTTAATTGAACAGGTTTATGATCAATATACAAGGCCTATGAAAATCAATGAATGATCTCGCTTTATAAATTTTTTCAGGTTGATATTGTAATTTCTGCTGGATAACTACCCACTGAATTCTATTTCCCTTGGGCCCACCTTGTTTTCTATGATAATGATTTTTTGAAGGAATAGTGTTCATTTTTTTATGGAAACTTACATACGGAAATTTTTTAATCATGTATTTTTGGATAATAAGTGGATTCCCTAGTATCATATAGTTTTTGTGAAAACCCCTGAATTATCAAGTAGAAATAAATAAGGGATGTATTGTTAAATGTACGATTTTATTATTCATTGGTACATCGTCTGATGTGATGTGTGGTATTGATTTTTTTTGTGATATATTGATGTTGTCACCATGATTCTATATTATGGGGTAGCTTGGGTGGTGTAATGGAATCTCAGTTTAAGAGATTAATTTTGGAATGGATTATAATTATTATATACAAGGCCGAGAATACATTTTTCTGTAATGTGTTACCAGATGGGGTTGTGAGTTGGGGCCTTTTTCTGGTGATATGTGATACGATCGTAATGTGTTTGATGAATGATAGTAGTGATGGTATGAGTAATTCTCTGAGACATTATCCATGATTAAAAAGAATAATTCTTCACCTTGTATGCAATGAATGTGGTACAATGAGTTTGTATGTGAAGTAGTGGTAATTATATATTAGAAATATTTATCTTCTCAGTTGTTTGAAACTATTTTCCCTATTTTTGTCACGTGTGATAGATTCCTAGGTAGTGATGAATGAATAAATAATCATGTAATAATGTGGGAATGTAACGGGTAGTTTTGGATATTACAGTAGAAATTGATTATAAAACATAATGAATGGATGTTAAACAAGGGGGGGTGTGAAGAAACAATAGTTTACCTGACTCTTCACCAAATAAAATGATTTTTTCCAACAGTGATACATTCATTTAGAGGTAGAAGCAAAGGAGGTAGTATTTCAGGTTTATTTGTAACTGGGAACCCATAGGTTGGCCATGAGTGTCTTGTATCATGTATTTATATACTTATATTTTACTTATTATCTATATATATACACAACTCTAATTTACCACTATGTGACATACCCTCCCATAATCACTAGGGAGCATTTCGTTCCATGACATCTTGGTTGGAGGATAGATAGATGTCCATCCATTCTTTACTTCTCCCTCTTTCAGATGGTGATAGAACATGATACTTTGGGTTGTTTGGGTGATGAGGAAATCCCATGTGTGTGCGATCTAGTTGTGCTTTTCGTGTTTTCTTTGGTATGAGATGTGTTGTGATTTCCCAATAGACTTCAAGATGAGGAGTGGTTTTTCCCCAGTGTTTGTAGGTTGAATATGAAGTTCTTTGTGACCCAAGTGTATATGAGTGGGATATGAAGTGGTTTTTCACCCAAGAGTCTATGGGCGGGATGTCAAGTGGTTTGTGGCCCATGTGTGTGTGGGATATTGGAGATTTGGTACCTTCAAAAGAGGTTAGAGCACCATGAAAACTATCATTATCGTGTGAGAGAAGCTAATAAGTGGGATAGTGGTGTGTGGTACCCTTCTATTTATGTGATATATATTATATTACATGACTTCTGTTAATTGGTGTGTGTTCTTTGGTGAGGTTTTGTGGTCAGCACACCATCATAGGTTTAGTATGGTTCGACTGATTTCTATCGGGTGAATTAGTATGCCTCTTTCAAATGTGCATAAGGGACCTTGGTTTTCCTTATGAGAATAAATATATTCCCACCAAATGTATATAAAATTGTATTTGGTTTTGATGGAGGATTTTAAGGACCATACTGGACAATAATAGCTTAGATTAGGACAATTGTTGTGTTACTGCCTAACTTTACATTTGGTATTTAATTTGAAAATATTTCTATTTGTATCAGTTTTATATTTCTCGTTCACGTGGGATGATTTTTCTATATTTATATTATGTACATGAGATTCATGTTCATGATCCATCATATATCCAAGTCTTTTTTCCTTATTAATGGTAACGTCGCCCATATTTTGAGATGTGTACACCATTGGTGCTAGTCTACAAGTCAGAGCCTACTTGAGGTGGGACTCTGGGGGTCATTATCTCCATTTCTTCAATTCTATCCAAGGAGGAGTGTATTCATAGGGATGGTTCATGATATAATGGTATTATAGGAATTTGGTTGTGAGATATTTTGGAATTTATAGTATGTCATAGTGATGATTTCATGGGATGATATGGAAAAAGTTATAGTTGACCTTCGTGCATGACATAATCTGGAGAGACTGGATAAGACAAAAGATTTGGGACCCCACCCCCATGATCTAGTTCATGGAATCTCTAATTATTTAATGACCATGTATGATATAACTGATATCATGGTAGAGACCTAGGATTATTTCAAGAATCCTAATGATGGGTGTTCTTATTTTAATTGGAATGATTTGGGAAATAATATTTCCTAAAATGAGTAATGTGAATGATAATAAATTTTATGAAAAATCCATACCACCCAGGATTCAAAAATACATATTAGAATTTCAACTATGTATCATATTCATCATCCTCTTGTGGATCAGGCAATAGAGGTGTATCAGGCTAATCTAGTTTACCGAATAAGGGTTGAACCAGTTGAAGAGGATGACCAGTGGAATTGGTTCTTTTTATCTTTCCAGTGGACTGATTTGGAAATGTATGATGGAAATTTGTCATACATGAAGATAGAAAACTGGCATGAGGATATTGATATCACCTTTAACTTGATCCGACCCTAACAGAGTACTATATTTTATTGAATTCCATCTAAATATGACAAATTTCACTTTCATGGTGGAAATTATATCTAGGACAACAAAAATAGGTAGTACATATTCTCGGTTGACTTCATGAATGAGTTAGGAGAGAAGTTTTTTCATCAACCATGAAGGATGACATGATACATGAGATACTATCCCGTTAGTAGGGGAACATTTCAGTGTGGGAGTTGGAGTTCAGGTTCAAGGATCTTCTTCATTTGGATTCAGATCCCTTTTCATATGAGGAGTCTTGTGTGATACGTGTTGAGGAGGAACATCATCCTTCAATCCAGTGTGTGATTACTCCTTTTACGTTACCAGCATACATGGATGTTCAGAATAAGATAGAGGCAATAAAGGTGATGAAACTTTGAGGAGGTTTATCATGAGAGGGGACTTAGTTGAGTTCATTAGGAAGAAATTTTTCCTATATTATGTCTCTAGAAACAAGACCATTGATGTTTCAACTGGCAGGGAGTCATCCTCAATAACATTCTTTTAAACTTTATAGTCATTTTTCATTTCTTGTTAACATGGGACTAATGTTTTTATATTTTGGAGTTCACAAACATCTTACGAATCAATTTCCATTGGTTTTTTGATCATAACATTCCCATGGTGTACTTGTTTAGATATAGCCTCTGCAGTAGTTTCCATGTAGTATATTTCAGCAGTAGGGGCCACAGACTCATGCTCTACTGAGGGGAGATGTATTAGGTTGATTCTGACCTATGTATGTTCCTCAATTTTTGGTCCTCAACCCGTGCATGGTCATTGAGGTGTTACATAGCAAAGAGGCTGGTGTGTTGGGTGTGGTCATTTTCACACAATGGAGGAATCATTTCTAGATGGGATTGAGGTCATTAGAGGTATGATCAGTTTGTTTTGTAACCTTTTTTGTTTCATGTGTAATTTAGGAGCTTCACACTCCTTTGTTTCACGTGATCAATCCCATGATTTGGGAATATATATAGAGAGGATTCCAGTTCTTCTAATGTTGAGTGTTCCATTTGTAGTCTAGACTATCCTGTTGGATGTGTCAAGGGGTTTTAGACTGCTGATTTGTCTACTTCAGTCCCATGAGGATCTCTTCTTCTTATAGATACATCCCTATCATTCAATCCACAACAATGAATAGTTTTATTTGATATGTTCTATTATCAATTTCTTCTGGAGGAGTGTCCTTTTTTCAGATGTGGATGATCAGTGTGTGGTTTTGGTTGGTGAGACGGGTTATCGGGTGGGCATTCAGTGTGTGGATCCCCTTTTCTCATTGATGGAAAATATGTTAGTGGAATCAAGGGACACTGAAATCCTAGAATATATCAGGGACGTTGGGGAGTTCTTAGAAGTTTTTCTCAAGGAGTATGTGACGCTACCTATTCAACATTTTGGTGAGATATAGATATAACTATAGCCCAATTCATATCTTCATTAAAGGGATCATTATTAGATGAGACCTTATAGTTGTAGGAGTAAACGATTTATATAAATGATCTAATGCCAAATGGTTATATCGGTCCCGATGATTCGTCTCGGGGTGCTCTAGTTTTGTTCTCTAAAAAAGGAGGATGGTGGTATGAGGTTATGTATAGACTACTAGAGTTAGAATCAGGTTATAGTCAAGATCAATTACCCCTTCTAAGGATATAAGATCTTTCTGACCAACTAAGAGGGAGGAGTAGGTTTTCTATGATAGATCTATGGTCTGAATATCACTAGTTAAGGGTGTATGAGGGAGATATATGATAGATGCCTTTTAGATGTAAGTATAGGGACTTTGAAATTATATTCACATTATTATTTGCTATGAATGTTACATCCATGTTCATTGGACTAATAAAATCAATATTTTGTGACTTCATTGATTGGTTCATAATAATGTTCATAAATTAAATCATAATCTACTCAAATAATGAGGACGAGAATTCCGAGCATCTTGAAACTATCATGAATGTTCTTCAACACCACTTAAACTATGTATCCTTATCCAATTATATGTTCTAGGCTTATGAGGTAAATATAATTATGAATGTGATGTCTCAATAAGATGTTGTAGTAGTCCCGTCGATTGTTGAAGAGATTTCTTCATAGGAACCACCCATGAATGTGGTAGAGGTCCATAATTTACTTTGTCTTATTTGATATTATTAGAGTTTTTTAACCAATTTATCATGACATTTAGCCATGTTGATAGATTTTAACTGGATGGATCACGATTTTGTTTGGAGTGATCTGTGTAAGAGTTCTAGATTCTTGAGGATGGTGAGATGTTATTAGGTGTTCTATGATAATTCATTCTTGATCATGGGATGTATCTTGATGTTTTAATGGGAAGATATCTCTTATGGGTCTAGGATGTTATGAAACCATGAGAGTGACTATGCCACCAATGAACTAGATCTAACAATAGTTATGTTTTCACTATTGTTGTGGACACAATAACCCATTGAAGAGTGATTTGTGGTCTTCATGTATCACAAGAGTTTGAATTATATATTTTCGCATCATGATCAGAATCTACGATAGTGAGTGTGGATGTATTTTATTCCAGAATATGATTTTGAGATATCTTGTACATAATGAAAGGGGAATTTTGGGGGTGATTCTCTAGGAATAAATTCATAGACGGATTTTTTAGGAATATGTTGATGCATATAGAGTGATGTATGGGTAGGTATCCATTAACATAGATTCATGAGTGGATGGAGGTAAAGGGGGTTTGATTTATATGATAGTGCATTATTCTCTGATTCATCATGGGGACAAATCTCAGTTGGGAGAATCATATGTAGAGGTGAGGCATGGTTGTGTTAGCCACGGTGAAGCTATAGAGGGATGGTTAGAGGATGGTTTGAACCAGATGTTGTTTCATGAAAAGTTATTCATTCCAGTGGTGATATATGATAGAGTCCTTCGTGATTTTTATAGTTCACCATTGGTTGTATGACAAATAGATTCAAAGATGTACCATGGAATGAGAGTTCAGTTTCAGTGGGATTTGATGAAACATGTAGTGGTGGAGTTTCTGGAAATGTGCTTGGTTTTCCCATAGATAAATCCTAAAAACAATGTTCCTAGTAGCTTTTTGAAGTATTTGGATGTTCCCATGGTGAAATGGAATGACAACATGAGTATTTCCTCATAGTGTTACTTATATCATAGGGATATTACAATTTTATTTCGGTAATGGAGGATTATTTGGAAAAATCATCACAGTTCTATACGATCAAGGAGTATGTTCTAGTGAATGCTTTGGAAAAGAGTTATATCGATGAAAAGGTGTAGTTATATGGTGTTACCAGAAACATTTTCTCAAATTGAGATAGAAAGTTTACCTCATTATTTTAGAGGGGATTGTAGCTTGCTTTTGGAACTTAGTTATGCCTCACCATTACCTTCTGCCCTCAGATAGAAGGGTAGACAGAACAGAGTATCCAGATATTAGAGGACATGTGGGGGGCTTGAGTCTTGGAATTTGGTTGTTCTTGGATATAGAACCATATTTTTTAGTGTTTTCATATAATAATAGATATCACTCTTCCATTGGAATAACATAAATTAATTCCTTCTATCGAAGAAAATTTTGTTCTCCATTTTTCTTGGAAGAGGTAGGGGAGCCCATTGATTGTGGTCCTGATGTAGTGCAAATCATCACAAGATAAACTTCAGATTATTGTTAAGAGGATGGAAGAATCATAATACTGCTTTATGATTATTCCAATCATAGGATGATTCCATTAGAATTTTATGTTTGGGACCACTTTTTCTTGAAGATTTCTCCTCAATGTGGGCAGCTGACATTTGATAGAGGGAGTATGATTTCTCACATGTTATCTGGGCCCTTTTAGGTGTTGGGGAGAGTTAGAATGGTGGAATAATAGTTTTCCATTGTGGTTTAATGGGATCACACTAAGTCTTCCACCTCTCCTAGCTTCAATGATATTTTTATGATGTCTCACATGTCCTTGACTGGGGATATTTGAATAACGAGGATGACACAACATTCGTGGAG
This sequence comes from Viscum album, assembly GCA_963277665.1. NCBI lineage: Eukaryota > Viridiplantae > Streptophyta > Magnoliopsida > Santalales > Viscaceae > Viscum > Viscum album. The sequence continues at coordinate 456,778,297 of OY728161.1, read as the reverse complement.
AAGCTCGTTTAGGACTATGATCTTTTAGAGAATTCATTTCATGAATAATCCATTCATTTATTTCGCGTGTCGTGATGGGATTTGGTCCTTAAGGTTATTACTTGGGAGCGAGAAATGTAGATGTGTTCCTAGTACCCGAAGTGGTTTTGATTTTCTGATTACTCTATATTGTTTTGAAATTTTATATTTTAAACTTTTATTATGAAATGATTTTCCTTCCATGGGTTTGAGATATTTGTGGGTGGATAATTTCTGGATATATTACAAGGGTAAGAAATGATTCCTAATTGAGATCCATTAAATATGATATAATTAAAACTATGTTTGCGACTCAGTGCTGCCGAGGGCCGATTGTATATTGACACGGAGTATGGAATTCCCAGATTTGTATATTAAGGACCATACTATTTTTTGGATGTTGTGGTTGTGAAGTATTTGTGTGGAATCATGGTTGAGTAAAAGGAAGAAATGTGTGGTGGTGGTATTGTGGTTTTACGGAGTGTTTGTGTTGTATTTTTGGATGGCTTGCTTTATTGGCAGTAGCATTCAAGGTGTGGTGAGACTCTTTAGAGGTATATTGCGAGGGTGGGTTTTAGACCCCTTTGATTCAGGGTTTTATTTTTGTTTCATGGGGATGAGAATAATTTCATAGTAATCTAATTTACCAGTCCATGATATCCCGACCAATTACATTTCTAGTTTTTAGTTATTAAAGATGTTTATAGGAGGTCTCAATTATTTTTGTGGGAGCTGGGGGGTCCATGAATGATTTTTCATGGCATAGACGTCATGTTTGTAGATTACATGGTATTAATATTGGTTTCACAATTTGTTCTAGGTGGTTCATGTCTTGTAACATTTTAGGGATTGAAAAAAAATCTAACGGTGATAGTTTTTTTAGCAGAAACCAACCTCGAGGCATTACATGGTGCGATAGGGGATTACACATATTGTAATACCCAAGTGCTGTAATGATTTATGTTTTTTATAGCCACTTAGGATGGAAAACCCTATTGTTGTAGTGACTCTCCCTCGACCCCAGGTGACTCGATGACCCATAATCATCATATTGAGGATTTCTACATTATGGATTGATACTAAGATTATATATTTTGATCCATAGAAATACGTCTTCTATCAATGGTGTGTTCTTACTATATTTTTTATTTAATCGAGGATGATCTTATTTTAATACCATTCATCATTCCATGTGATATCGGATGATCTCCCATGGTTCTAATGGTGTTATATTCAGTTTTTTGTGGGATGGTACCAATACATTCTCAGATATATGCAGATCCGGCGGGTGAGGTGATCAGAGATCCGTCAAGTGGTTCATCCTCATGCGAAGAACTTTGACACCCATTTTAAGTAGGATTTCATTTGTTTCTCTTTGTTGTGTATGTTGAAATGTGGGTTTAAGGATGTTTCCATTTTTAATATCATTTATTTTATAATAATAAAGAATATTAAATTGATTTATGATCATTATATCGGGGCTGTGAAAAGTAATAAATGATCTTTACTTGTTATTTGTTTTTGGTTTATATTTTGATTTTTATGGGTTATCTACCAAAAAAAATTTTGATGATAGGGGCCCTTGTTTTACTAATAAATGATTTATGGAATGCATGTTGTTAATTTTTGGTTGGAAACTTATATGTGGAAATTTGTTATTCATTTATATTCGGCTAATGAATGGATTCCCCAAGATCATAGAATATTTTTGATAATTCCAAAATTAACTATTGGAATTAAATAAAAGATGCATTTTTAAAAAATGGTTTATCTTTTTCATTGGTACATGTGGTGATGTGACATTTGTTTTTCTTGTGTGTTGTAGTGTGGTTGTGAGCATGGTTGAGTACAATGGGAAAACATGGGTGGTGTAATATAATCTCAGGTTGAGTGATTTATTGATTGATGGATGGATGAGAAGTATCATACAACAGGTTCGAGAAATGGTTCTATGGTAATGTGTTTCCAGATGGGGTTGGGAGTTGGGGGTTGGTTCTATATATATGTTATCTGAATGGTATGATTTTGAAAAATGATAGTAGTGTTGGTATTGGTAATTCACCCAAAGCTTCTCCACGAGTAACTTGAATAAAGCCTCACCTCATCTCTAATGAATTTCGTACGATGTGTTTTTATGCGAAGCTATGTTAGTTGTTTATTAGAATACTCCATATTATCATCATTTTGTTACTATGCTGCCTTTTATTTTCATGCATAATAGTTGTCCGTATAGAGATGGATGAATAAATAATCATTTAATAATGACATAATGACATGGGTTGGAATAGTTAATAGAATTGAATTGGTTAATGAAATATCATGAATGGATTTTAAACATGGGGGAAATGTGAAGCCTTATTAGTTTACCAAGATCTTATACTTCTTAAATGATTTTTGTGGATACTGATAATTCAATTTAGAGGTAGCAACAAAGGATTCAGTATTGTGGGTTGATTTTTTTCTTGGAACCCAATGGTTGGGCTTCAGTGTTTGGAATCATGTATGTATATACTAGCAATTTTTCCTTTGATTTATAAATGCACCCCAAAAAGTTTGGGAAATACATGCTAAATACGCCTATAGTCATGGGGGAGGGTGTATTTCACAAACACCTCAGTGGGAGGATGGATTTTTTGGACACCAACTATATTATAATCCATCTTCTAGGTTGTGGTGAGGAGTGAGGTTGAGGTGTCTGCGTACGAGTTGTTTCTTCCAATGATTTTTCTGGATGACTAGTGTTGTGATATCTTTGGTATCTTCATGATGAGGTTTAGCTCAAGGTACATTTATATATGGGTGGGATTTGTTGTGGTTTGTCGCCCATGTGTCTGTGCGAGGAGGGGGGGGGTACTAGGGTTTGTAGCTATGGTGTCTGCATGTGGAATTTAATAAGTTTTTTGGCATAGGTTTGTGTGGGAGGGTTGTGACGTGGTATCTTCAGATGAAGTGGGAGTTATAAGGCCTCATTAATAAAGGATTGAGAGTAGATAATCTATGTAAAGTGGTGTAGGGAACCCTATCATTGATGGTTTTTTATTATATTACATGACATGTGTCACTTGTTTATTATTCCTTGGTGAGGATGTGTGGTTAGTTTACCTATACTGATTCTCTTTTCTTTTGTTGCTTCCACATGGGTTCATTAGTATGCTTCTTTTACATTTTATGGGTAAATTTTGTTTTCATATTTAGTGTGTCTATATACTCAACTTATTTTTATAATATTCTATTCAGTATTCTAGGTGGATGTTGTGAACTGTGTTGGACCATACAAGTCAAGATTTGAACAATTGGTGTATCACCGCCAAACATTATTTTGTTATTTACATTTGAGACTTTTTTATTTGTATCAGTTCATCTTTTCACATATATTTTCAACAGTTTCGGATTCTAGGATATTATGTTTTGGAGTTTCATGTGGATGATCAATCATTTCTTAAAATCTTATTTAGTTTTAAAGGGAAACTCCTCCCACATTGTGATACTTTTTACACAAATGGTGCTGGTCACAACGAAAAGGCTTACTAGAGGTAGGACTCGGTGGTCATCCTCTACGATTCATCATTTTTAACATAAGAGGTGTATCATTGGAGGGAGGGGGTCATGACACTAAATCATTTACTATGTGAATTTTATAAAAAAAATTGGAAGTAATGTTTTTAACTTATATAGAATGAATAAAAGTCCCCTTTATCATGATTAGTAAATAATTTTAGGATACCCTTCAATTTTACATTGTTCTATTCATGGATATTTTTTTTCTTTTTAGTGGTGTAGTTATTTTTAAAATAAGATATATTAAAATGTAAATTTAATTTTCCTTTAGAATATTTTTTATGTGAATTGATGAAATTAAATATGTTTTGTTTTTTCAATTTTGGGAATAGATAGGATTTATGGTTTTCCATTTATAATCCATGGAAATATGGTAATTTTATTAACCAATTACTAGTGGTTCCATGACAGACAAAGGACTAGTGTGTCCATGATATCCCTCCAATACACTAGTTATAGTTTTCAAACAAACATTGATTCCATTTTAATAATGATTGAAAGATTTATATGGAAATTATTTCCAAAATGTCTCAAGGTAATATAATGATAAGACAGATAGAGGAAATTACATGCTAGTTTTTAAAAGACAAATGTAATACTTTTTGGAAAATATCTTATGTTTTTTATGATTTCAACAAAACCTTTATGAGTACGAGTTTAAATTTATGATTTATTATGAATTTTTTTAATGTTTTAGGATGAAAATGGATTTATTGGGTATGAAAATCTTTAATTTTGAACCAAAATATAATCTTAAAAAATTTAAATTTTAATAATTATTCATTTAATAACCTTTTTTATCATTTTATGTCCTTATAGAGATTTTTTCACACATGCCACATTTAATAATATTTTTGACTAGTTTTATGTATGGATAAGGGGTTGTAAAAATTATTATTTAATATCTTGATTATCTATCATGAAGAGAAACAATTTTTACATTAAACGGTTTATATCATAAAAATTCATACTGAATTAATTTTCCACTTTGTATATATATATATATATATTTGTTTATAATGTATGTTTTGTGACCAAATCATCTGAATCACTTAATATAAGTGATTTTTTGGAATCATATAATGTTAATTTTAGTTAAAAATCACAAGAATATGTAATATTTTATTACTGAACCATAAAAATGTCACATTTTTGGATTCATGATTTAGTTAGAAGGTGATAGTGAGGCTGGGTTTTGATATTTGACTTGTTTAGGTGCTTGTCAATTCATGTTCTTGTTCATTGGAACATTAGAATTCTATTTTTACAAGATCACTTTAGAACATGGTTATGATACTAATGAGTATACTTGTATTCTAAATCAAGGTATATAAAATATATTTCTGGTTTTGATGACAACTTTGAGATCCAAGATAGAAATTTATATATTGTGTTTTGAATATGATAGTGTGTTTCTTCCATAAGAATTATATTTTTAAATGTTACGTAGAGTCCATTATTTTATCTTATTACATTGATCATGAATTATAGGACAATTTTTTTTATTTTATAATATATGTTGTAGATTCTCACTTTATTCTTATACAATATTATGATTTTGTTTTCAATTTCGGGTTAATGCCTCCATTGTGAAATATTTTAATAACCTCGGTTCTTGTCTCCCACTCGGGACCAATTGAAGGAGGGACATTGGGTTCTATATATCTCTTCCTTCATTACTAGTCCATCAGGTGTATCTCTGGAGAGTGAGGGTAATTAAATAGTGGAATCAATGGTTTTGTTTAAAAGATATGACAATGTATTCAGTTAAGAATTATGTGGTTTTAATGGGTTGGTTGGTATGTTGTTCCAGTTTACCATAGTCTCTGACATTGGCTTGGGATTCCGAATAGAACATGAAATTTTATGGCTTTCTATGAACTAGCGAGTGGACTCTAATCCTATCAAATTACAATGTGAGGTGATCCTATTTGAATGGTATAGAACATAAAGAGGAACATGCTTCATGGTTTAATGAATGGATCCAGGACATTGTCTTCTAGTGCTTCAAGAATTTGGGGTTCATCAAAGAGACCATATTAATCATCAAATGATCAAACAAATAGAGGAGGACGAGGTGTAATATCTTGAATTGAATGCATTTTCATAATAGTGTTTGGTGAAGTTTTAAGGGAACATCTTATATCAAACGATTGAACACTAATTGGAGTAGTTTGAGATCACATTCATTATGATACATGAAGATTATGTGTTAAAAGTGTGTAAATTAATGGGAGGTTTTCTTTAGTGGTGTGTTCTATTTTTGGGTGACTTAAAGGAACCATATATCTATTGATACACATTTATTGGTAGTTTAATTCATGTCCAATTTCATTAATTGAGATTTTTATGGATAAAAATTAATTTATCACTCATTTTTATGGGAGATAATGTCTTCTAGATCTTGGAATTACGTTCAAAGAAAACTTTTACTACACCTTATATGTTTTTCTAGATGAAGAGTACCTAATGTAACATTTGGTGGAGGATTTTTATACCATTATCATGAATGAGATCACGCAATTTATTATCCCTATATACCTAGAGGTTTATAATTATGTATAGGTCATTGATATGATGATTTTATTTAGAGATTATCATTTATAGGGTAGCCAATATGGAACCATAAGGATATTAGTTTTTGGTATTGTGCCACATGTTTTCTTGTAGTCAAGGAAAAGACCAGTGGGGAGTTTCAAGTACATAAAGGGTATGTGGATTTTGAACACATTCAAGAGGTTTGACATTACAATTCTATGTCAATATAGGGCATATATACTACCAGGACTATTCTCTAATAGCCCATCAGGGCCAGTTCCAAAAGAGAATTCGGACTCCTTTTTAGTTGTAGTAGTATCTGTCCCCATTTAAATTCCAGCACCAGTGACATTTAACACTTCATTAGGATCTATAGTAAGATGGTGTTTGAATGGATAAACCTCTTTATGTTTCCCATCCATGAGATAAAAAGTCATATCTTGGTCATGGAGGTTAACGGTAAATAGGTATTAGTGATGGGTCTGGTCAAATGCACACATTAGATGCAGTAGTACCAATAGTGATTATATCTATTTGATATAAATTTTGTTTGTCATCTACCATTTTTTTAATTGTTTAAATAAATATCCTTATAAAAATTTATTCCTGTTTTATTGGACCATTAATTTAGACTATTTTTCAAAAGACACTTTATTCCCCTAGAATTGTCTATGTTGATTCAAGGCCATGATGTTTTTTTGATGTGGTGTAGTGTTGTACAATTTTTATGGGGAAAAACCAATCCACGGGTGATTTCCCATTGTCGTAGATACGAAAATATGATTTTATCCCAATCATGTATATGATGTATTTGATGTTTGAAACCATTAAATATTTCTGTAAGAGAGTTTAATTTTCTAATATAGTTGGTAAATGAGTGTTGTTTAATGGGGAGTGAGGTTATTTGATGGGTGGAATGAAAGTATAGCCTATTTTTTTCAAATATGGTTGACGATTTGTTGAATCCCCCAGAAAGGGGTGATCCAAGAGAGGTAAAAGTGAAATTTGATGTTATCAAAGATGTGGTTATAGAACCAAACCTGCAACATGACGTCAAGTATAAGATTGAGTGACACCAATATGTGTATTTGGTTTTGATGGATCCATATTGAATGGTTCATACAGTGTTTCATGAGATGAGGTTTCATGTGGATGATAGGATGAAGTGTTTATTATTATAACATATTGTCTCTCCTTGAGGTTTCATAATATTGTTCAATAAAAAGGTTGTTGTTAGTCTGAGGTGGTGCATAAAATACCACTAGTTGAATCATGTGGTGGTTAAGTACTGTTACACTCTTATATAGAATGTGGATATGTTTGACTAGTTGAGAACATATAGTTGGTTTTTGATGATTGACATGTGGACCGGATATCAAAAGTTGAGGAAAAAGGATTATAATATCTCAAAGACTGAATTTATGAACATGTAGGGGAAACTTGTGTTGGCGGTCTAGTCTTTGGAGTTATGAACATACAATACATGATAATTGAGCACATAAACTTTTTTTTCATGAACATTTACTCTCATTCATCATTGTATTCATCAATGATATATTTATATACATTAAGTAAGATAAAGTGAATATACAGCATCTCAAAACTGTTCTGTATGTCCTTTAATAGCACCAACTCTATGGTATGTTGTCTAGGTGTATGGTCTTGACACGAGACATGTGTTTCCATCGACATGTGGTTACTCTTTAGGGAATTTCGATGGAAATTTCCAATACCGGGCTATTTGTTTCATGGAAGGAACCAATGAAAATTTCGTTGGATTTCATTTTCATTTGTATATTAGGTTATTATCATATGTTTAATCCCAATTTATCTCAATTGGTTTATCAACTAATATATTTTACTAGGAAGGACCATGGATTCTTAGGGACTAACCAATACCCGAAATTTTTCATTTATTGGATGTGGATGTTTGTTAATACCCAAGGGATTCATTTTCCTATGGTGGGTATGATATTTATGGTATTCCATGATGCATTCCATATTATATTAGGAGAATAATTGGTGTAGTATAGTGTCATGATTTTTTAAGAGCCTAAATATTTTCATCCCAAATGCAAAAAAATTCCACCAATGATCTATAATTTATGATAGTAGTGTTTAAACTATTGTTGTAGAGGAATTTCCTCATCTAAAAGAATTTTGCGATCTTTACAGCCCACTAGAGAACAAAATTAAACATCCTCAGTTATATTTTAATCTAAACATGTAAAGGTGGATGGATTTTATTCAAGACTATTATTTTGATAACTATTACACCCTAGGAATGTGGAAAGTTGTTACTAATGTGTTAACTTGGAAGTCACAAGGATATTTTTTTTGTGTTTCTGTAGATGTTGGGAAAAGGATGAAGGAGAAACCAGCGATGCATCTTTATGTTGGGGGAGAGTACTTGACAAAAATTTAATTGTTAGATGATTTTTCAGTTTAATTTTATTTATTTGGTAGATGAGTCTTAGTGGGTAGACCCATATGAATATATGATGCATGATCATGTTGGAAATAGTGATGGTATATAGGTATCATCATAGGACCATCAAAATTGCGTTTTGTTTCAAAATATATTTTTTATTCTATTAGTAGTACATCAATTGGTTCTTAGTTAGTTTCACTTATCACATTTTGTAGTTCACCATGGTGAAGCAATGACATGTCATGGGTTAAGGAGATTGAATTGGTTGTTGGGGATGATGCATTCTGTTGTAGAGTTTGTGTCAATGTGTTTTTTTTCATTACGTGAGTATAGAAAACTAATTTCCTTGTAGTTTGTTGTAGTAATTGGATATTTTTGAGTTGGAGTTGGATGAAATATAAATGTATTATGTCACCAAGTTACACCAGGCTCCAGAATGTTATAATGTTAATTGGATGACATTGAATGAAATGATGAAGTCATTTCTTTTTAATGGAGATCCTTGAATTGAGTGTTATCTATGTTTTTGAAATTTGGTATGTGGAAGATTTAGTTAGGCATCAAGGGGTACCAAGTAATGTCATATTTGATCAAGATCACCATTTTAACTCACTTCTATGGAATGTATTGTACAATTATATCCTCTCCCTGCTTCCCCTTAGAACTTGTTTCCACCTGAACAAATATGTGTAGGTATAATGGACTATCCTAAGAAACGAGGATATGTTGTATTTTTTCAACATTTATAATGGTCAACCAGGATTATATAACCTAACTCTGGACAAGGATGAGTATGAGACATTGTATGGGAATCAATATCATTCTCTATTATTCTACATTGAGGTTAGAGAGTTAGAAATCTGTTATCCTGATGAGGTTTAGAGAATGGATTGGAATTTCCATGTGTCCAAAGTGAGGATTATGATGGTGTAAAACCATCAAAATTCCAATCCAAATCATAGGAAAATTCCCATAGAGATTAAATTTGAAGACCACATGTACTTGAGGGTTTCCCCTTGATGTGGATGGTACAGGTTTGGAAGGGGGGGTAATATTTCTCCTTGATTTTTAAGAGAATTTGTGTGTGTTATTATGTTTTGGTGAGATGGAGTATAGATTTTTTTTCACAATTACAAGAGAGGATCTATGATCTCTTCCAAATTTCCTATCTTTATCAATATTATTATACTGAATCCAACATTATTGATTGGGATGAGTTGGATATTGAGGAAGACATTATGTTTGTGTTTTATGAATTAGAGATCTTCAATAATCGATAGAAGATGTTTCATGTGATAACTAGTACATTGGTTCATATTCTATATAGGAATAGTGCACAAGAAAAGAGTGCATGGGAGTAGTAGATGCATATCTGTGCATAATTAGAGTAGTTGTATTGATAATTCATTGTTATATTTTTATTTTTTGATGTGATATTCAGATATTTCTATTTTTAAAATATTTTTTCATAGTGTTAATGAGATATTTGGTACATATACTTTCAACGGAATTTGGGAGGGACAAATTTCTAATTATGGAATGATGTGGTTTGAAACAATTTTAAACTTGTGTGCAAGTAAGTGCCACCAAAAATGGAAAATATATTGATATGAGAGACAGGATAACATTTTTTGGAGCTCATGGTAGTGAAATGTGTTTGTTATGTTGGATTATGGTTTGGGCTATGTGGAGGTTGAAATAGTTTTGAAAATGGTTATGTGTGAATTAGGTGGATTATGGATTGAGATAGATGATGTTGGGATATTTCCAGTGGGAGGTGGTTATGTGGTTCTGGGAGATGTTTTCTATACAATTCAATTGGCTGCGTTTTGATGTTGGTAACACTTGTGGCATGATTATATATTTACGAGGTATCTAACGTGGTTCTTATTAGAATACACTCCATTTTGTTAGTAATTAATTTACTTCTCGACGATGTCAATCAATTGATATGTATCTAATGTAATGACTACTGCAATAACATCTAGTTACATTGCAAGTTTGGTGGTTGGATTATGATTAGAGGTTGTCTTAAAGGATCAATATGATTTAGAGATACAATTTAGAATAATTAGGATGCTTTAAATCATAAAATATTAATTTATAGTGTGAATGTTTTTTTGAAGCTTTTATGGTTTATGGTTTATGACTTTTTTATGGGGAGGGACAATATGTAAAATTTCCATTTTGAATAAAGATAGATTTAATGGAGTAATTTAATTATATACAAGGATCTAAAAAATTAATCATAACCTTAACAACATGAAGTATTATCCTTATAAGTGAGATTTTTGGCAAGTAACCCTTACACATTGTGGAATTTTGGAGGTAAATATAGAATTAACATCATAAATTGGTTAATATAACCCCTCTATATATATTTATTTTGATATAATTTTCTCTCAATAATATATCATTTCATTTGTTTTTGGATGAACACATTGATATTTTTGGTGTATTTCCATCCAATAATAAATTTCCCTAATCCTCATGTTTTGAATGCTGTTCATTACCAATTAGTTGGGAAATATTCTCTCTTTATCCATTTTTTCTTTGTCTTCATAAAATGTAATTAATCTATGGTGTTTTTTATATTTTTTCTTGCATGTGTGGGGTCACAATTTTTATTATACCTTGATGAGTTTCAGGTCGATATGGGGTTTGTGTGTGTGGTGGAAGTTTTCAGGCTATTTCTTCTTCTCTTAATTATGCCCAACGAATCATAAAATATTATTTAATGTAGTTGATCATCATTTTTTCTATTTATTTTTTCTCTAAGTGGGGATGACATGATTTTGTTCAATTTGGTGGACATTAATAGGTAGTCTAATAAAGATAATAAATTTAAATGACTGACATTTTTGGGGATGGAGAGTAATTACATATTTTTTGTTCATTGATGATATCATTTTTGAGATTATGAATATCTACTACCAATTTAACAATTTTTTGGGGGAGACTTTAATTAAATTGGATGATATGTGTTGAGAAAATTGATATGTTTTTGTTTGATTACTCCTAAAATTAAAGGATAATGAAAAAAAATATATCTAAAAAAATGTATTACCATGAAAATCGGGTTTCTGTGATAATAACCCTCATAAATAATGATGTAATGTTCAAAAGGACCCAATTAATATTGGGAGTTTGGATGTGTTACAATTATGTCTTCTTGTTTCTATTGTATTATAATGCAAGGATTAAACTATTTTGTGATGATCAATATTACTTGATTGACTATGTGATCCATGGTGTCGTGATACAGTGGTTATTGGGAATGGATATGACATGGGATGTTATTAATTTTTTTAAATGGTTATATTTGGTTTTGGATATGGTGCACAATGTTCGTGGTATGTATTTATTATGTTGAATAATGATTTTAGTACCCAGCGGTTCTGGGGTGAAGTTATTATGGTGAAAAAATGTTATGGTCTGATATTTTTTGATGTGAGGTGTTTGAGGCATGTGGTTGTTGTTTATGATGGATTGGTGGATATTAGGATGTGATGGATGGAGAATGTGTGGTGTTGTGGTGGTGGTTGTGTGAGTTGGTTCAATTTTGGCATGGTGTGGTTGTGTCAGTTTCACAGTAATCCATGAAATAGATGATGATGTGGAAGGAAAATAAAAAAATTAATTGAATAAAATAAATGTTAGTGAAAATGTGACAAAAAGTTGACTAATATGTCTTAGTTGAAATTAGTTATACATAGAATTTAATAAACATATTTATTGAAGGTGATCATGTGTGGAAATGTATGGTGGTCTTGAGGTGTGTTGAATATAGATTTGGAAGTGGTTATGAAGGTTTTTGTGCTGTATGGTGGTGGTGATGTTGTGTTCACTAGTGTAGCTGATGTGATCTAATAGGATTGATATTAGGTGTTGCCTCTATTTCATGTATTTTATGATATTTTATATATATTTCAACCCATGTTTAAGGAAAATATAAACAAATAGAGGTTTTGTTTCCATGATTTGTTCCCAACATCTTGGTTATTGGTGATAGAGATGGTTGGATACACACACTTCCCCACTTTTCCTTCAATAGTAGTGATAATGCATATGATTTTCGAGATTACCCAGCAGTTTTTTTGAGGTGTCTTTGGGAGATATGTGACATTATGGGTCATATATATTCAAGTTAGATGAGAGTTTATGTCATATATGGGGGTGGGTCATGAATAATAGGATAATAAAATGAGGTTGAGGTCATTAATGTTCATAGTACCTAACTTTTCATATTATGTGATGAGTTGTGGTGTGATGGACAGGGTTTCTTCCAGAATGATGTGGAATGATGGACCATGTTTCTTCAATAAATGTGATGAGATGTGCTAATTCTAGATGAACTCATGATATGATAGACCTTGACAGTATAGGGTATATAAGAATTTTACCCAACCCACATTAGAGATGTTATTTGATATATATTAATAAGAGCATAAAAATATGATATTGGTGTATTAGTGTGAAATATATAAAAAGAAGTGGATGTGAAATAGATTGCATTGTTATGACCTCGATGCTATATTATTATACTAGTTTCATGACATTGAGATGTATATATGGATATATTGGTATTGGTTTGTGTAATTTAATTGGTTCTTGTTGGTTCAACTATTTGTTCATCGGATGGTTTGCATATTAATTTCACATTTTCACTTGAGACCTTGGTTATGATAATTCTGGGTATACATGTTTTGCTCACCCTATGTATATAAAATATGTTTGATATTTCCATGATGAAATCATGGTACAATATAAATATTTATAGCATTATATTTGGATATAATATTATGTTTCTAAAATAGGACATATGATTGGGTATTTTTAACAACAATTTTTTGTATCAATTGTCATTGATCGTTCATTTTTTGGATAGTTTTTGGTTTAGTTTATATAATATATTTGATTTTTTGGGAGGTTATTTATCAATTCTCTCTATGTAGTATTATATTTGAGGGTGTTGTCTACCATTTTCCTGAAATTTTTACCCTGAATTTGTTTCTATAATGTGGGACTTACTAGAATAAGGACATGGGTCTCATTTTATTTCTTCATCCATTTCCTTCACAAAAAGGGTATATTTTGAGGTGGTTGGGAGTAACAATTATAGAAATTCAACTCTAATTCACATTCATTAATCCATATCATGCATTACAAGAAGTAGATATTCCACTATTCCTAGTATCATGGAATTCATTTTAATTCATTTAATTAATCTTATTTAATTCCAAAAATTACTAATTACATCGTAATAATAGTTTAATAGTGTTATTGTGGTAGTTTTGGAAAAATCAACAAAATAAAACTTAAATATTTTTCATCAATTTTTAATAATGCATTGGTAAATATTTGATAGAAATAAAAAACCCTTCTCACATTCATTAAATTATTTTCCCTTGATATAACTCCTATCCCTTTCCGCAACACATATATTTCTCCAAATCCCTCGCTATCTCAGAAGTATCATTATTGATCCCTCTTCCTTGTGTCATAACCAATTAGTACTAATTAGTTGCACTCTCACCATATCTATCATCCTCAATGTCTCCCTTGATATATTTCCACCTAACTCAAATACATTTCTAAATCTCTCATATTATATGAGCCTTCACTATTTATCCCTCACCACCACCACTTTCTCCATAACCCTAAAACTCACAGTCTCCCTATCTCCAATTTCACCCTTCACATACCTCACCCAAACATCATCCCACTCTATTACCCCTTTCCCTTTGTGGTTATCCTGGTCAATATTTATTTCCATAATCTCTCTCAATGATATTTTAATATGTTTTACTTCAAAAATGTTTTGTTTATCATAAAATTACAATTATAATTTTTCTTGAAATAATATAATGAATATAAATTCCAATAATTTTTATACATCATTTTTATATTTTTAAAATTCAATAATAGAAAATATTGGCTATGAAAAATTAAAAAATAAAGGCATGGAACACTAAAAATCACACCAACTCATATTGATATCCATATGTATTACAAAAACTGCCCAAAATAGAAGACTAAAATATTAAAATAATAGACCTTTATGTTATATGTTATTAATTTATATTATAATGTATCTCTTGAAATTTATAAATTTATTATATATATGATTTTTTTAATTTTGAAATGTAAATGTAATACATTATTGAATCTGAATTCATTCATTATCTTACCAATGTATGGTTTTTCTGTACTATGTATCATTTATTATATGAATATGTCATTTTTTAAAAGAAAAAATTGATATATTTATTATGGTTTTATTTTTACTCATTTAAATGACATGAATCCCAAATAATAATAAATTCATTGATCGTAGTGGACTCCCAGTTGACATTACATTATCCATAAATACACCATTGCTGTTACCAAATGATCCATCAGGTTCCCTATCTATACCATCTATGATTTCCTCCAGATTTCTCCCAAAAACATCTTCCACATCATAGGACTCCCTCTTATCATCATCCAGATCACCCTCAATCTCCCTCCAATCATCATCAGGCACAATACCTCCTGATTCAGTAGGTTCAACACGCGATGACTATACAACAAAGGAATAGGCGGTAACTCTATCTTATTCTAAATGATAATTTATATTGATAATTTTATGTATAAATGCTTACAAAAATAAGTTTATTGTACATGTTATAGAAATAAGTGACATATTCAAATAATAGAGATTCCATGTAACTAATAAAACCAATATTTACATTAATGATCTGTGGATTCTAAATAGATTTAATATAGTTATCCTAGTCTATTGTTATGGAGTCCCCAAAGATAATGATATGGGATTAATTTTTCACATTTTTGGAATATTGGGGGATGATTTGGTTAACCTTCCCATTATATAGCTTTACTGGAATCATATTAACGAATCATGAAAGAATGTAGTATTCGATTACATGATAAAAGGAATTTTAATACATTGATGATATATTAAATATCATTGTTTGGATATATTCTAATATTTTTAAAATGAATTCATTTTTATATATTTTATTTCAATTTACAATTGTTGACATTAACATAAGATAGTGGATGCTAAAAAATGTGGGTAATAAATGTAATTATTTTAAGTGGATATTTTTTTATGAATTAAATAATAAATCATTGAACACATAACATAAGTATGAATAGATACATGGAGGGGTTCTTAGAGAGTAGTGGAATCTGTTTTTTAATAGCAATCTCTATGAGTAGAAAATTGTATTAGTGAATATATTATTATACTAAAATTATTTTACATATATATATATATATATTAATTTAAAAAGCATATAACAATGAATATATTCCTATTAATTTAATTATTGTTTATTTTAGGGTGTTTCAAGAAAAAAATTGTACCCAAATGAGAGAAAAAATCATACACAATTTGTCGTTTGTCTGTGTTTTTCAAGAAGCTTATTGACTATAGTAGTATGTTTATTAGTTAAAATATTTACAAAATAATATTAAAAATTTGCTAGTATAATTTAGGAATTTATCACTTTTTAATTTAGAATAACAATTTTAGAATCTTTTCCTTCCTGATATTACTTGTTTTGGATATTCATTCAAAATTTGATTGGATTATTGTAATGATAATGTCAATGAAGTTGGGGTATGATTTAATTTTCCATTAAAATATATTATTTCATGTTTACAATCTGTTAATATGTATTTTGTGTTTTGACTAATATTTTATTTATATGTATAAATTAATAATATAAATTGAATAATAATCTCATGCAATCCTTCCCAATCTTCCATGATGATTAAGAAGGTCAGAACTGTAGGAAGGATTTTTTTGGTCATGTGCATGGGATGGGTTGAAGACCATTATCAAAAGTGGTCATTTGGCGGACCCTAAGAATTACAATTTCTTCAACTCTAATTTTTTGATTCTCACTACCTCAGGATGTTCATATACAATTTCATTTAATTAAAAAGAAAATTTAGAAATATGGATCATAATCAAGTAATAGGGGACTAATATACAGTAGAACGATTTAGAGGAGATTGCTTTGTAGGAAGGATTAGTTGATTATATCATAATATGATTCAATGTGTCACTAGTGACATTTAATTGATTGATTGTATTATTTATAAAATAAATCACATAATTTCATAACTATATAGTACACAAAAATTCATTGGTATTATGTTGATATATATATATATATCACTTTTTAATATTACGAAAAATTGTAATATTAGTGTTGGGAGATATGAGTGGATATATAAACATAGATGATAATATATCATCAGGTAACCATGGGAATTGTCACTGGATTTGGTGGTGGTTTATAGTACATAAAATTGTGATATAATAACATAATGATATTGTGATGAAGAACCATGACATGTCTTCTTTGAATATATGTATTTTTTTTGAGGTTGGGCTTTTATATTTCCTTCCCATTACATGAAATATATCTTCATGATTTATTTTCAATGTTTTTTCCTATGTTTCCCATAAAATAATAAATATTTGGGTCCTTGGAGTCATTATTAAATGATTCCATGTAATTTATACCTTTAATACTCAGTGACATTCCACCATTGATATTTGTGGATTAAATGGATGGAAATAATCTTAGGATGTTAAGAGTTTGTGTTGATTTTTTATAGATTTTGGTTACCTATTATTAGGGGGATTCTATAATTATTTTTTTCATTCAATTATTCAATTAATACTAATATGTGTAAGTGATGTTGTTACATATTATTATTGTGGATACAATGTAATGAATTGAAGAAATATAAGGTGGTTGGGGTCATTAAAAAGTGATATTGATATGGGCCAGGGGTTGAATATGGTTATCAATAATGAATTATATGGGGTAATCATTGTATACTTTTCTTGTACGACGTATCATGGTTGGGATGAGTCATATTCTATGAAGAAAGAATGACTTTTAGTGGGTTCATTTTTAGTTGGAGTGTCTGGTTTCCACATACAATGTAGAGGTTATGTTGTAATTAATGGGTAAAAAAGTGTTTGGTTTTATCCATTGTTTCCCTTATTATCATTTTTACTCCTATTATACTGGAGGTGTTTTTTGGTTTTGAGATTGAATGTGAGGTAGTGGTAGGATTTCTATTATCTTATTGTGAGGTGAGGAGGATTTTATTGATCAATGGGGGAATTTTTTTTAAAGATTATTGGGAAGTATTTCATTATTGTCTTGTTATGTGCAAGCATTGTTTTTGAAAAATTATTATACTAATTGATTTTATGGTATTTTTTTATTCTTCATCCGTTGGAAGTTGTTCAATGATGATGTGGTAATGATTTTTGGGGATGAGTTGTGGCGGTATGCATTGATGTGGTAATATTGTGAAATGTAAAAGTGTGGGTTTCAATATGTACTATGGGGTTAATTAATAAATTGGTTGTGTGATGGTATTTTGTGATCTGGAAATATTTTTTATTGTGGTTATTTTTAATTATTAATTATGTAGATGAATTAAGAGGTTTTTGTGTGTGAAATGATGGATAAATTGTGGTAAGATGATGATGTGGTGTAATTTTTTTTGTTTTGTTATTAGGTTACAAGTCACATTGAAATGGGGTGTCATTCCTTGTATCATCACGCAATGTTGATTTATATTTACTTCTAAACATATAGTTAAGAGTAGTTTATATTGTACAAAAACGTTTTTTGGATTAATCGTGGATTTTGGTTTATTTATATGGTTTTTCATTCATTGTAATTTAATCATTAATTTTGATATTACTAATCTATTGGTTTTAAATTTCATTAAGGTTTAATATTAATTTATTATAGTTATATTTGGATTTAAAATTATGTTTTATTTTATAATAATGTCTTTATATTTTTTTGGTAATGCGTTGGTGTGGGTTTCATTGATGGTGTTGTGGTTATGTTTTGGTATTTTTGTGCATATTTATTAGTTTGACTTTTATTTGGGCTACATATTCTAATTTTTTTACTTTATTTTATATTTATTTACAGTATATATTTAACCAATCAATATAAGTGGTTCAAAAAAATATAGTGGTGGTTTAAACAATAGCTAAACCATTGGATGTTTTGATATAAAAACCTGTCATAAAAATTGAAATCACCTTTAATAAAAAAAATCAAAATAGTTTTAAAAAACCACCACAAAATATGTAAAAAATAATAGCTATTTCTCGATTGAAAATTTATACTTTTAAATTTTTTTTGAAACATTTAGAAGTAGTTTAAATCACAGCCAAAAAAAATAACTACAACTATTCCCCTAATTTGATTTATGGCTTCATTCAACCACAAGGGAAAAACATGATCCTTATATCATTCCTTGGACTCTACCCTATATGATGCACAACATTAAATGGTGATTTGTAAAAATAAGAGTCATTACATGGATACATGTGGGACCTTAAAATCTATATCCCTATTCAATATCTTTAGCTTTTGTCATGAACCCAGATAAAGTGAAATTTTTTTCCTACCAAATAATGTAATATTCATTATAGAAATGTCCATAGCTCATATATTCCATCAAAGAAAATCATTAATACCAAAATTTTATGACCCCCACCATCCACATGTACTATTTATAGTTGAGTAGTGAATAGATATAGTTACCATATGTTAAACCACAAGTCGATCTCATGTTGGAAATGAGGTCTGAGGGTATATTATTCATACACATGCGACATGTTTTCCTCAATAATATATAAATTTGAATAGGATATAAGATGTAAATCCATTAAAAAATACCTTCCATATGTAAATGAATCCAAGATTCATAAAAATAAAAAATATTCCACAATGTATGCAGTTTTATATGAATATAAATGACAACCTCAATATAAATTACAAAAGACAGTGATAAGGAAGTGACTCAAAAACTAGTCCAACACAGACGATAGTAGTAAACTCCTTCGTTCCTGATTCCATTGTAGGAAAATGTAAATTTTTTACATATATATTGTGTTATTATAACATGAATAATAAATTTTATAATAACTATGTGATCTCTTGAAATTATTGGAATAGTATAACAATTTTCTAGTAAAATAATTACAAAATCAACACACACCAATCTGTTTAACTTATTCCCAACCCCACCAAGTTAGACATGAAAAACAATAAACTTACATATAGTATGATAATATAATTCATATTGGTAAAAGTGTACCCATACTAATTCTTCTTTGATTCTCTAGTCTCACTCCCTAAACTCATTCCTCCTGGTAAACAAATGACTTCTTATAATCCTGAGTTAAGATACATGGTCACCTATATAATAATATAATCATAAATAATTGAGCTACCGCATTATAAAATTAACATAACATTAAATGTGTCAAGAAATATATATAATCTCATAATCACTACCATATAATAGAAATTATTGGCTAACATTAAATTAATAGAAATCAAACATATAAAGACCCATATTTTCCATATATAGATATTAAAACTTTTTTGATAAACATACATTACATAATATATTGATCCATACCAAGATCATATAGGTATAGTGTTGTTAATACCTAGATATAGGTGAAATTTGTAAAAAAGCATACAAAATCATCTCCCACTAAAAGCATCATAGCTATCACTCTTCTTAGACATATCATATATAGTACATTTATTCATAACATGGGGTGGGGAAACATATTAATGTATGAGTACAAATTCCCATTAAGGGTTAATAACGAATATATAAATATAACATGATATTATGTTTATGATATAATGAGCATAAATTTAATAAAAATCACTTTCCAAAATGATACATCAATAAGAAAATATCTTGAAAATTTATTGAATAATTGAAAAAGATAACAAGGGAAGTGGATAAGGTCAAACAATGAGACATTAACAAATTGAGAACACAATATTTACTAATAAAAATAAGAATGATCATTCACATAGTCATAATATGATTCAACTTTTTTCCCACTCAGATTGACAGTTACATTAGGTGAGAATCCTAAGGATCCCTAACTTGGGCCTTTCCTACTCCAGGGTGAGGGTGACCTTTTGAGCATTGCAATAGAATTTTGTAAAATCATTTAATTTTATATTGGTTTAATATTTCTGTGGCCTCAATTTTTGAAGGACACATTCATTTCCAAATTATATCATCTCTAATAGAAAAATCGCTTTCTCAAGGCTTGATATGTGTGGTGTCTAATAAAAGTAGTTGTTTCCCTTTATTATTACCATCATCGGAAATGTTACGCAACATCCCAATTCTGAGGGAGTAAAATATATTCTGAATCTACTGATGAAAATTCATAAAATGCTAAATATCTAATGGTGAAAACCCATAATCATTTGAATTTTGTCCATATAAATCAATTTCAAGTTGTTATACTATTCAACCCTTCCATTTATGCTATGAAAGAGCATTTCTAATTAATAAACACTGAACAAGATCCTCATTTGTGGTCTCTAACAACATTGTACCTTACTGAGTGTCATCCCATGTATTCTTCCCTTGCATTTCCATTCAATTAAAAAATATGTAATTGTTTGGTTAGTGGTAGAGAAACTATTCTCTCTATTTCCACCTTCATCACTTACCAATTTAACACTAACATGTTTCTTACATGTGTCATGAGGAGATTTCATATCACCAGAAAAACTACATTATTATGCACTATATTCATCCTCAATTGGTTCTTACAATAACCCTATGGACTATCTTTTTAAAGAGAAAAAATACCATTCAACATTTTTACTAATGTTATCCTTGACATGACCAATTAATTGATAGTATGAAAAAAAAATAGGTAATCCCTCATATTCCACAATAAAATAAACATCATCATCCAATAGTTATAAAACTATATTATTAATCAAGAATGGTCTTATGTCAACTTTCACTATGACCCTATCATAATGAACAAATTTGGATGCATTAGTTGTCTTGTACATTTTGATTTAGATTCCCACAGTAGAGGCTATGAGAAATAAAATCTTGGGATGTCATAAAATCTAGTTCAAACACACTATTATAATCCAAACATTATACCAATTTATTATAATAGTAATGGATTGAACAGAAAGTCATATTCATGCAATCAAACCTTATATGACCTTAAGGAAATTTATCTAATTCCATAGGCTATGTGATTCAAATCCTATATTGAAAAAATTATATAAATATTCCCAAGACCATAGGTATTAATTTCTAGTAAATGGATCCCCTTAAAGAAGATATCTTTTGTACCAGATCACCAGTTTTACAATGTATTACTCAAGAAGGTTGTGCATTCCTAGTGATTATAGAGTGCCCAAATATATTAAATCCATCAAGTATTGACTCTCTATTGTCAACCACACAGGTAGTGTCACCCATTATGACTATTCTTTAAGGTGAAAATTTACTCAGGGTTGTAAAGTTCATTCAATGTGAGACCCTATTATTTCTCAAAGGATTATATTGGGGATCAATATTCTTACTGGATCCTACCATAATTTCCAAAAGACTAGATCAATTCACATTAGTGGGAACTAGTGGGCCCTACACTGGTGTTACTACAATACCAGATCGATGAGGTATGGCCACTTCATCCACCACCATCACCATCCTTAACAAGTTATATTATTAAACTGATTTTCTATAGATCAAAAAAGTCCATTCAAATTAAGATTTCAATGTGACATATCAGTGTGAACAATCCATCCCGATCTCCACAAAAGTAGCATGATTCATATAATCCAAATTTGATGAAATAATCCGATATTGATGATTATTGTTCTTTACTATGTTCACCATAGTTCTGAATTTCTCAATAAAACTAGAGTAGTATGATTTTCTAGGGCCCTCAGCCACTATCCATTGATCACCTGTAGAATCATTACCTCCATTGAAAACAACCAAGCCGAGGAAATTTTTTTCATAGTAGTCAAGGATCACTTCGACGACCAAAATAGTGTATTGGGTTCAATCCCCCAAAAAATAAAAGTTGTTATTTTTCAATCATAAGACTGTCATAGTGGATGTAGACTCTTATTGAATTGGGTTTACTCCCCATTCATTTCATACTTAGATCAAGAGAAATATATATTTACCCAATATGGTGGAAGGTTAAATACATATTATTCCACGAAGAACATATTAAAAAATAGAAATATATGTGACAGACCTTCATAAAACATTAATAATATCAAAACACATGAAAATAAATTGGTTTCCAAAACAGTTCTTCAAAATTAAACATGACGAAAAATGTGGTCTTCCTAACCATTTTAACGTTTAATAATAGAATAACTAATGGAAAAGGAAAATGTTTTATTGTAAATCATAAAAATTAAACTCATTCAAAAAATAGTTTGAATATTTTTTTTTTAAATTTATGGGTGAATATTAATAATCCTCTTTGAAGATTATTTAGAAATCATAGAAATAGAATACATATATTTTTAAACTAAAGAGTTATGTTATGGGGATTTTCCGTAATAATGTATTTTTGTTAAAATCAGAACATAGTTCGAGTATAATTAATTGAAAAAATGTATTTTATATTAATATCAAGAGGAGATGAAAATTCATAGGTTCAAAATGAAATAGAATGTAATATTTAATGATTTGAACATAACCATATATGTTATTGACGAACAATGAGATCGAAACATAATACCCCTACCATATTGGTAGACATTGAATCATAATCCCCATGAAAGATAGAACCATTAAATGATATAAAAATTTCTATAATTTATATAGAAATAATCATAAATTACATTCATGTACAGTTTAATAGCCACTAACTCCCCATCTAGAATGTGTTTCTACAAATATAACCTTTATGTTTATATCTTTTTTATTGTAAAATGTGCCAAATTTCAATATCCATGCTATAAAACATTAAATGTATATAAGTAACACATATATACACAGGGATATTTTATATTATTATTTTTGAGAATTGGATAAATATCATTCATGTTTTCTTAATAAATAATAAATTACTTCATAAATAACCAAATAATCACCCACTAAATACATTAGATCTAGTAACCATCTTATAATTATCATACATTAAAATTTTTTTCAAAACCGAGGGAATATAAAACAAAAAAGGGGAAGACAGAATTACCAGTAATGGTAAATTTAAGAATAAAAAATAAAATTTCATAACTGATATTATGATGAACATATGGGTATGATGAATAAATGAAATTGTGTGAGAAAAAAATTACACAATTTATATACACCAATACATTGATCATTAATCATAAAAATGGAATAATGAATTAATGTAAGTTAAGAGTCATATGAGTCAATAATCTTAAGCCATGTGATGCTAAAATTTTTCAAAGGAAATATTAAAAACCCTAAAAATAAAAAATAAAAAATTTAGGAATCTTGGGATATTTTCATATCAATATAACAAATGGATGAACTTCATGGTTAAACATAGAATAACCTTCATGTTTATAGATAAAATAACCAATATTGTTACATTATAAATTACCATCATAGTATATTATAATAAAATATTAGGAGAAACATTATAATTTTTCTACATCTCAAATTTGGAATGACAATCAGTATATATTCTCATATGCTTTTAGGATATACCTATTCAGTTAAAATTTACACTTTACTAAATATATAGGATAACTATAACAATATCACCCACCATAATTTTATAAAAATACCAACTACCATCCAAAACAATGTTAATGAACTAGAATTTGAATAATGTATATTGATAAATGATTTAATCATAACATTAACATAAAAATCCATTATTTTATTCAAATGTTTATAAAAAGTGTAAATGAAACTCATTTCATTAAAATTTAATTGTAAAAATCATATTACATATTGAGAAATTAGGAGGTTGGTATATGTACAAAATATAACAAGTGGATTACGAGTATCATCATGAGGTTTTGATGATGAGGATTGGAAATATCATTAAAATATAAGAAACTCATTCTTTTAGAAAAATACTTTTAAAATATGAAAATAAATTTTGTAAATATAATTTAATAGAATATTCTGAAAGTTATTTTCATGGAATATAAACACATAAACATATAAATGAAACATAAAATAACATTTGTTATGATAGAAAGAAATTATATTAATGTTATAAAATAAAGAAAATAAAAAAAATTCATTTCCAATGATTTTAATTCGGAGTCAAATGTGATCTATTTTTTAAAAAATCAAATCATTTACATTTAAATAATTTTAAATAATTTTTATTGACCATGTGACATATAATTTGGAAAAAATTATATTTATAATAGAATATTTTTATAGAATTTTATAAAACAAAGAGTTAAAGGTGAAAAATTCATTATATAAAATCATATAGACGATAAAAATCACTTACAAAAGGATTTACAAATGTTTATTTAAAAATTAATGAAATAATTTTAAATTATCATTATGAAACACATTAATTTCCCATGGATAATAAAATAGATGTGGTATATGAAAATATATTCTTGTGATTTCTCCTCATATAACCATGAACCTAAATAATCCTAAAAATAAATGAGATGCAACATAAATCATTTTCTAAAGGATAATGCTTCAATCATAAGACAATGAAAAAATAAGATCAAATAAATGATCATGATATTAGTATTCTCCTGATATATTATTTCAAACAAGAGTTATATACACCTCATTAAATAATATAGGATCGCATTATAAGCTTATGTCCCAATAAAATAGAATTTGATATTTATAACAATAACAAGGATACTATATTTTAATTGATAATTAATAAATGGATATATTATCTGTAAAAATTATAATTAGACACAAAAAATGTGTAAATATGTAATAAAAAAGTATATATCAATAAAAAAAATATTGAATAATAATTACATAGAAAAATGGTTTAACACAATATAAGGAAATAATGTTATGATTCCTTTTATGACATGGAAATTTTCATGTCAAATCCCTTTGGAAGAAGTAACTCAATTTGAATCATAAAAAACAATGAAATATGAATTACTGATGATATTTAATTTAAAATTTGTATTATATGCACATTATTAAATGAAATATGTGAATAAAAAATATATATGTGTAAATGAAATTAAATTGAGATGAAATCCATTATTGTGTGTTCCAATATCCCATTTATTTTCATTAACTTGTGTAAAATAGACTCATATAAATTATTTGATTTCATATTGATATTTTATAGTTTTATTAATGTATCATTAGATCCCATATTTTATTAATAATAATGACATAGTAAATTACATAGTTAGTCATTTCTATGACATGTTCTTTTAGAACAATCAGTTCATAAGTTCAAAATGACTTCTCTTGGTTGACTGAGTACAAAGTGGTCATTTTTACATCACCATTAGAATGTTAGTTATTAAATAATAATAATTATTATACATTAATTATAATATAAAATCCAATAATAAATTATGAATAATGAAAATGAACTATGTTACAATTAATGAGACGGTACTTCATACATTCACAGGAGAAACATTTTTATTTACCAATTATCATTATAGAAATAAGGTATGTATTATTTTAAAATTTTCAAGTTATGATTATAAAATTAATACCATAATATTTTTTTCAAATAAACTTATATATATCATCCATGTGATTTGGTGATGTAAAACAAATCACATCACTTCGTAGATGTGGTAGTACATACCTACGCACGGGGGATGTTTTCATTTTTCATTGAATGAAATGTATACAATATAAATAATATGTTATATTATAATAGTGAAAAATATTTCCTGAATATCATTTATAGAAATTAAATCCATCATTATAATAATCAGTGTGAGGTGGTTATTGAAAAAATTAAATCGTACAATGATGTATTATTTTGTCATACACATGAATGATGAATTAATTTCTCATTTGATAGAAGTTGGAGGTGGTTATTGGTTATGAATTTATGATATTAAATGCAAATAATTTTAAAAATATATTTTTATATAATAATAGTTATTTATTATTTGAAGGTGGTGGAAGAATAAATTAAATATAAATGACAGGTCTTGTACAAAACCACTTATTTAGAGAACGTCCATTGCATAACACAATAAGAGCACAAAGGATGGTATTATGACATACCTATGGCCCATAGAATGTGGATATGGATGTTTGAAATAAAATTTTGTAGGTATTTAGAAAAAAATATGTTTCTAAATATTATGTAATGAGAATAATAGATTCCCTTTTATAAGAGAGTGTTGGGGATCTCCTGAAATTTATTAAAATATTAATTTAATATAAATTAATTTTGATTTCCAAATTACTCCAAATTGATTATATTTAAATATAAAAGTATTATTTATCCAAATAATCTCCTAGAATATAGTATGAGTAAATTTTAGAATATTTTATCCTTTTCTTTAAGATTTAACCCTTCACTAACCCTTTTGACAATTATGGTGATATTAATGTATTTTAAACAAAAGGGGTTAATATTGTTAATATAAATTAAAAAAGCCACGTAAATGGACCATGTATAATTTTATCAACAACAATATATATTTTTTGTAACAAGAAAATATTGAAAATAATTTTTTATCAGTTTTACTTTATTAATTATTTTAAAACATTATTAAGGTATATTTTATAGAAAAATTATTTAATCTGATATTAATCACATCAAGAAAAAAAAATGGAATTAAAAAAATCCCTAACCATGTATATTAATATATTAAATTTATTTATCACATTAATTATCTAAAAAATATTTATCATAATATGTTTATTATCATTTATCTAATTTTTTCTATTAATTGAATTATCACAATGGCCGATCTATATAGGAATTTATGTTAATTGATTATTTAGTAAAATTTAGAAATAAATTATATTGATTATTAATTAATTAATTTATTAAATTAAAATTTATATGACAACAATTATTATTTTTATCTCCATTTTGGAAATAATATATTTTTTTAAAAACAAGAGTGTGGTATTTTTTACTTTTCTTTACATAAATATTTTAAACCTTATAATTTGACCCATATGGTATAAAAATATCATTTAACTAAATATTGGATTTATATGGAAAAAAATTGACACATTTATAAAAGTTAATTACACTGTTAAGATAATTTTATTTTCCATTTTTTATTATTTTTCACCCTTAATTACCTGAATTACCATATATCGTGTAACAACAATCATTATGGTTACTATCAATATTGACAAAAAATAATATAAAACTATATTTTAAAATTAGATATCTATATTACAAATATTAATCCCCTTTTTTGTAATTAAAAACATATTAGTGGTGTAATTTATTTTAAAATCAAACCAGATAAAAGTACATAAGAATGGTTTTTCACAAATATACCCCATTTAAATATAAATTTTGTTTATACTAAATCTAATAATAAAAAAACTAAAAGAAAAATAATTTGATTATTTTAAATAAAAATGTAATAATGAAATTATAATGAAATAAAAAACCGAATATGTCTATGTTTATACATTAAATAAATATAATGATTAAAAAGTCTTTATTTTATAGTATTCATTGAATAATAAATCTTTTTAGAAAACAATCCATGATTCAAGAAAAACTATTTTGGGTGTGACCATTTAATAATTTTTATATATTCCATAAAATATAATTTATAATGTTTCCAAAATATAATTATAAAATTTAATAAAAAAATACAATAAAAAACATTTGCTTAGAAAACATATTTTTAATGAATAAAATGATTTTAATAAAAATGGTGTCTTTATTTTACTAATAATTAATAAATACATATACATTGATAGTATCATTTACATATATTTCAATACGTATAAAATTTTATTCACTCCAACTAATAAATGGATAGGTTATAACGGTTTCATGAGATAATAATATTTCACATTTCTTTTAGTCTAATTATTGCATATTTGGTTCGCTATCAAACATTGTTACACTTTTTAAATCATGGAATATTAAATCCCACCCCCATTATGAAATTTCAACTTGATGAATGTTTCCTTGATATCAATATTTAAATAGTGATATATTAAAACAACAATAATTAAATACCTTATCCTAAAAATGGTTAATAAAATATCCACCTGAAAATAGTGAAAGGGAAGTAGGAAGGTCATATTAAATAATAAAAAACATGGTTTTTAAATATGGGAAAATTAAAAGGAGGATAAAATATATAAATAAAATATAAAACCAATACCAAAGTATTAATAGAGAGTAATTTAGAACATGGATCTCAAAATGTAAATGATCAAAAAATTGTAACATTGTAATGGGTCAAAAGGAAGTAGATTTATAGGTCAAAATAGTAAACATATAAATGTTTTATTTTTAGACACTTTTACCTATTTTCTATAATTAAATTATCATCAATAATAATAAAATAAGTAAATAAACTTATTTGAAAAATGGAATTACATCATTTATTCAATCTTCACCATGAGATCATATTTTTTATTCAAATAATGATTATTTTTTATTCTTGAAGAACATCCATAATTTCATATATTTCTTCAGTATAAAAATAAAAAAATTTCCTTATCATTATAAATCTTCTAAAACAATAATTTTTATAACAATTTAAGTTAATCCCAAAAAATGAACAATTCATTATATAAATAAATAATACATTAGTAATTAAATTCAATAGTGATATCAATGATGTAATTAAATCATTCAAAAAATAACTATCCTTAAAAAATTTCAATATTTTCCCCACCAATGTTAAAACACCAAATTCATAAGGATTTTAACACACATTAATCCAACATAATTTTAGCATTTATCTCCATATATCATTAGTAACTCAAAAAATCATATATCCAAAATGGTACATTCTCTAATCACTTATTATATAAAAAAACTCCAAAGGGGCTCATTAATATCATATATTCTTCAAAAATTTAATTCAAAATTGAATCCTCTAATGATACATAATGTCAAGTCTATAGGATTCATATACCTCCAAAAATGTAAATGTCTCCCAAAAAATATTAGTCTCTATGAAATTTAATTTCATCAAACATCCAAAGAGGTGTATAAAAAATTAAACTTTTGATCATATTATTATTTATAAACACATGATGGTATACATAAATATTAATATAACCTCACAATAATTCATTATAATATCTATTGTTGTCTAAAACCATATCTAATGACAATTGTAATATATAAGAAACCTCACTCTCTGATCTGTTGATAAAAATATATACATTTCATATATAGAATAGATATAGGTAATTGTGACCCACTTTATTCCATCCAAACCATAATAATTAAAAATTAATTAAACGATTAATTACATACCCATTTAAATTTTAGGGTTATAGTTTTTGAGAATTAGGAAAAAATCTTAGATGATATCTTTGATATATAAATAACTAAATCATAACGATCTACATCATCTATCTATTAATTTTTCACATATTGTAAACTATATAGTTATAAGATATTTAAATCATTTTATCACAATATGGGGAATAATAACTATATGATGGTGGGCTCAAATACATAGTAGGGATAAACATAAGAACTAACAATTGAATGTTAGAAAGAAGAATAAGATGAAAATATTTGTTTGATGATAAAATAAATGTGTGTGTGCATAAAATAATAGAAATAATACACATCTATACTTGGATAATCAATAATAAAACATGGACAAAATTTAACATAATAGAATAGGTAGAAGAATCCATATTAATAATCCATTTGATTTTAATATTTTTTAAAGGAATCAATAAAATCAACAGAATTCATTAATAAAAAGCATTGGTATCAGGGGATACATTTAATTCCCTCTTACAATTGGGATATCCATCAGGTTTACATAGAAAACAACCTTCACGGTTATTATTCAAATAACAAAAATAGTTATAATTGTGTAACCATTGTAGAAGATTCCTATATTAACATTAGAGAAACATAAGAGAGTAAATCTTTACCACATTTTGAATAAATATCATAGTATATTCCTTTAATCTATTAGTTGATGCCTAATCAGTTAACATCATACCATTACCCAATGTATTGGAGATATATAATTGGAAACCCTCACCTTAGTTTATAATTTAATCGCCCAGCATCATCATATATGTGTAGGAACTATAACACTAATAATGTACATTTATCTATAATTTTATCATAAAACTCAAAGAAGCGTATAATATTTATTTCATAAGTATATTATTCGATGGAAATTGAAAGAGATTTCATGAAAATAAATTTGAAAAAATAATATTCCATCAACATAAATAATGAAGATTTTAACAGTAAAGTGAACACTTGATTAGAAAAATTACCATTAATTGTTGTTGAATTTTAATTAAATTATATATTTCTTTTCTTTTCTAGACTATGAGATGGATAGGTAACTCAAATATCTGTATCAAACTTGATATCACACTGAATTATTTCTTCACAAAAAATGACGTCTTTTATGGAAAAATCCATTCATGTATCTTGATTTAATAGAATGATAAATTGATTAACCTTAATTTTAGGTAGGATGATAATTCTAGAACTGTACCTCTGAAGTCTCAAAAAAAATTTCTCATAGGTACTAATAGATTCATCAACCTTCTTATTTATCTCCATGAATTACAAAAAATGTTTTTTTGAAAACTATTATGAATTTAATTATTTAAAACAATATCAATAATTCATCCCACTTCATGGTATCAAGTTATTCATGTTCACTCATATTCACAATAAAAGTCCACCACTGATCTTCTTCAACTTACAAATTATTTAAATCCAAAATAAAATTATTATTCGCAAAATAGTAATGAGTGGAAATAGATTTTTAATAGTACTAATCCAGTACTTAGAATCTATTAGACAAAAAGAACTAAAAGACACTAGATTTTGCCTCATGAAGGACTGAATATAATGTTTTTCCCTCTATTGAATTCATGGATGTTCAAAATTATTCATTGATTAAGAATGTTGTGTTAGAATAATAATGAGTTTTTTATTCTATATACCACAACATTTTCTAAACATGAGGAATATCCTTTCATTTATTATTAAATTGAGTGTTTTAATGATTCTTTTATATTCTAACCATTGAATACAAACAACAACATAATGTGAGAAATAATAATCCTAATGGGAATTCAAATAATAATAGAAAATAATATATTATATTTCTAAATCAATTCTATTTTAGTTCAATATATTATACCTTTGGATTAAACAAAGTCATCCACGACATTTAAAATACATTAGGATGTTATCCATTACATATAATTATCCAAAGGGTTATTACTAAATATTTATTATCCTGTTTTCTAAATGTTAGATATAACTTTCTCTTATTCTAATTTTAGATTCCCATACATTTCATATGTAGATGTTTCATCTATTTAAATGAATATTCATAACATAACATACGTTTATATGCCAGAATAAATTTAGAATAGTCTATTTTGATGCCTGGATACACAAACAACTTTTTCATAAGTGTAGCAAATAGTCTCACTGTAATATATTCATAATTATAACCATTATTCTATATATCATACTTAATATCATTATTCAAATCCAGAGTAAATGAAACTTAAGAAACAGTGAGATCTGATTCTCAGTAAGGGTAAACAAGGGATATTTCATCATGACATGAGAATAAAGTGTTATATAAAATTAGCATATTGTTTTCTTAACTAAGTCTCTCGTATCATTCATTATAAATTTGAGTGATGGAATAAAACAAGTATGTTGAAAAGACAAAATTTTTTATGAATTCAAAGTACATGATCCATGTGAACATAATATTGACAAAAGAAATGATTTTGTTCCATACACATATTTATAAAAAAATAATTTTTATAGTAGTTGAGGTTCACTTCAGAGACTCTTAATGCCATTTGTTCCACTTATTAAAATATCAATTTATTAAAGGTTAAATCCCATGAGTATCATAGTGTAAATATTCAATTAATAAACCCTCTTCACTACCCATTTTCTTCCAATTTATCTCATGAGACATGTAAAACCAGATATTTTTTATGAATTATTTTTAAACCCAGTTAAATTAATTTATTTATTGAGTTACATGTAAGAACAAGTATATGTTTCATTACACATGGCCCCAGGTTTCATTCACTACACAGCACCCCCACTTAGCTTTCATCACCCACAAAATTGAGTATTAACAAAACAAAAACATGTTGTTAATATAGTCATTTAGATAAGACCTTTACAACTTAATCGTTACAAAATAATGAATATAAATGACAAATTTATATATATTAATTATTAAGGATTAATAGAAATGAATCCTATTGAATATAAAATACCTAATTTTTAGTAATGTCTTTATATGATTGAAAATTCTATTTCCACAATGAAATCATTTTTATTATTTTTGGAAA
The DNA here is from genome assembly GCA_963277665.1 of Viscum album. Lineage (NCBI taxonomy): Eukaryota > Viridiplantae > Streptophyta > Magnoliopsida > Santalales > Viscaceae > Viscum > Viscum album. The sequence goes on along the minus strand of OY728161.1, from coordinate 456,745,413 downwards.
TAAAATAAGATTATGTTTTTATACATTTATAAAATGAATTTTATAAAAAAAAAATTCTAGATTGAAATCATAATTTCAAAACTATTTTATGGTGAACGTTTGTGATTTTTCAAAAAGATTCAATTTTTGATGAATAGTGAAAATATATTGATTTTTAAATGTAACCATCCTTTTAAATTAATTTATTTATATTGTTAAATTATATTTTAATTATTATTTATAGTGAAATTCGTTAATTATACATATATTATTGAAATGTTTTTTATTTTAATAAATTTAGAATTGAAAATGAATTTAAAAAAGTTGTAAACATTTGATAATTTTTCTATTAAAAATGAGGCATTATCTTCTTGTTTGTCAGATAAATTTTAAATTTACCTTTTCTAATTATATGATTAGAATTTTGAAATATGGATTCCATGTTTGGAATCCAAATAATTTACAATGTTTAATAAAATGATCATAAGTTTTTTCCAATGTGATTATAAAAAACAATTAAAATTATTTAATGTTTTTACGGTTGAAGGATGTTTAAATAGTTGTTAAACATAGAATAAAAGTTTAAAAATGACCCAAAACATGTAAAAAACAATTTTTTTCCCATATTAAGACCATATAGTTTATTCAATCATGAATGGACCATTATTTGGGCATGGGAACATGAAAAAAATATTGGTGGAATTCATTCTTTCAAACAATTATACATATTCTACTCACCTCCCTTATAAAAGACCACCCCTACCCCTCTAATTAAACAATCAAAACCAATTTTTTGTCAATCACCTACCAAAATCACATCTATATTTTAGTTTTATCAATTTATAATCCCTATTATTAACATAAATCCAATCAGGGAACACTTTTAGTGAAAACTTAAAGAGGATACCAAATAATGGACTAACATTCATCAACAAGCGTTTTTTATTTCTCCCTAAAACCACATAAATTAACATTATATAATTGTTATATAAAAATATAAGCATATTAAATATACATAGTCGTTTTTATGTTAAATTTTCTACATAAAACATCATACACTTCTATAAAATGGGTTACAAAATCATCATTCATGTGCATGGTGGACTAGTGCCTCACGAATAGATGTCATTCAGTTTTACATTACCCCCTCTAAAGGGTGAATATAGTGATGTAAATACTATATATATATATATAATATTTATGATACTTGTTATATTATTATTCATAAATAAATTTTATATCATTCATTCATTCATTGTTTTTAATTTTTGGGAATATTATAATGTCGTTTGTGTGTACGGTGGTCTATCGCATCAAGAAGTGATGTGGTACGTTCATGATTTGAATGGAATTTATTAAAAATGGTTTTCATCAACATATGTGATATATATGAAATAAAAATTATTTTTAATGATGATATTTTTTTATTTTAATCAAAATAATATGAAATTGAAAAATGATGTTCATTTGTACGTACGAGCTACCATCTCCATGAATGATGTATTTCATTTCAAATAACCAAATTTTATTGATTAATATAAATAAAAATATAATGAATATATATAATTTTTTCAAAATGTTTTATATTATGGATATAATTAATTAATGATCAATATAATTGGAACAAATTATAAAATATTGAAAATTATACAAAAAACCGGCCTATTTTTACCCAAATCATAACATTAACAATGAATTGTAAATAAATTCACAATAAAAGGGAATATAAAGATAATATATGGTTTGATATATATGAATAATGATCTATTATAGATATTTAATAGTCATAAATTTAATATACAATATGTTTGAACTAGTATGATGGAAATCAAGACTTAAGGTAAATGCATTTCTTGTTTAACTTTTATTTCGTAGCGACTTATTATATATTAAACTCTTGTTTCTTTTGTGTTGTTTATAAAATTCCCTATGTCATGATATATTATGAATTTAAATAATTTAATGAAAAATAATTTTTTCCATTATGGTATTCATTCATGGGGATTATGATTCCAATGATAATTAGGGAGAAAGGGGTTTCTGACCCAATTTTCCTTCTTGGAGACATACATTATGTTTAGAACCTATTTGATTTAATCATGTGTTTATATAGCCCCATTTACATGGAATATCGAGAACATATTCATATTTGTTATATTTTATGTCTTTCTTATGTTATTATATCATGTTATTCACATTTCAAGGTTACCAAGGTGGAAATTATATAATGTTTCAATCTCATCATTTATCAGTATTGTTTATGATCTTGTATCCAATGTTGAAATATCATGAAATACCTCTCAAAAATTCCAATAAAATATGTGCATATTTTTTATTTAATGATATCTTAATGTAATGTTACCATTTTACACTCATTGGTATTTAAATAAATTGAGAAAATATTTTTATAAAAATATTACTTATTTTCTATTTTCGATAGAGAATAACTTTTTTATAAAACCATGTTTTTTAAAAAAAAATTCAATATTGTTTCAAAATAATACGTTAAAATAATTTTTAAAAAAGTTTTTTAAAAATTTATATTTAAAAAAAAGTTAAATTCTTTTTAATGATTCCTTTTTATGTTTTCAATAATATTTTCAAGGATATTTTTTATAAAATGATTTATGCTTTAAAATGTTTCTTCATTTGAGGAAACCATATTTTTCTCTTAATATGATTTAAATTATATTTCAAAAAAATCCACATATATTTACCACCCATTCCCTGGGGCACATGAAGTGTCTCCCCCATGCATGTCTCTCGAGGGTAAGGGGTCAACGATAACCATCGAAGGCATCAACCTACATATGGGAGGCATTTACACGAGTACCTGTACACACGCACATACAACCAGGTCACCTAAAAACTAAAAAAGAGAACAAGGATTTTACTAAACAACGACTGAGTGTAAAGGTACAACTGAAATTAAATGGGCCAGAATATAAACCAAAAAAAAACAAAACTACAACAAGTTTATGTAAAATATTTATGTAATGTCTTCTGCTGAAAACCTCACCAAATGGGTATGTATTGTGTAGTTTCTAGAATCCAATGAAGCACATCATGCCTGCCATATCTCATTGGTAACTACCTAGTCGTAGTCCACTAAGACCTCCACCAAGTCATCAGTCTTCTACACTAGATACAATAGGGGATGTCAAATCCTATGTAGGGGTAAATAGAAAAATAATTAGTTGGGACCCAAAACCAACCAGGAAATATCACAATGAAATCCATAAACAAACCATGATGTATGATCATGAAGCTCAATCACAATGATATTCATATTAAAATAGGTATAATATAGGTAAAGTAAAGTAAGAATATACTTCAAATCACAGAACAACTAGGGCTACCAGATTACTCTTCCCTAATGTGTATCGAGGGGATGATGGGTCACACAGATCCAGTCCACATTGTGGCCCAATCAGGTCACACAAATCCACTTTCCCTTAACCATATACTACTATGGTACTCATCCGTAATTAGTACCATGGGTATTTTGGGTCACACAGTGCCACTCCCAACCGTGCGCATGCCGGGTAACCCAGAGCCACTACCCACTATGGGCATTTCAGGTCACACAGAGCCACTCCCCATTTTGGGCATGTCGGGTCACACATAGCTGCTTCCCACCTTGGCCAATATACTGAGGTCATCATCCCCATCTAGTACCATGGATCATCTAGGTCACACAGAGCCTCTCCCAACCATGGCCCAATAAGATCACACAGATTTGCTTCCCACTGATCCATCGTAACTGATCCTCACAGGGTATCTTGTCAGTAGTCATCAGGTATCAGTCACCCGTAGGATCTCTGCTTTTTTTGTGATTAATTCTGGGATAATAGATCCTCAATCTATTCATCATTTTCAGCATCTATCATATTCTTCTTATATTATTCCAAAATATCTGACTCTTCTTGAGGGTTACAACACTGCTAACCATTTCTCAAATTAACACCTAGATTGTATGTAATTGGCGTTTTTCAAAGAATGAGTCTATCACATCTGTGTTCCATCCTACCCAACCTGACCCCTCTTGGGTTCCATCATCTTGACCCAGACTGGGGTCATTCATCCTGACCCCGGTCAACTGACACATCCCATGTCCAACCCGACCTAGATCCGGGCCGACATGGATTTGGCTCGACATGGATCTAGCCATGCCAATTGGCCATGGGAACGTAGGAATGTGGGTATGAACCGACCATATGTGGTTGCTCCACCCTTTCTAGTTTGCTAATGACATGCCAAATTCTACATGTCCAGGAAGCTAATGGAAGCTGCACCCATCCCCCTGCCCCGTGGGTCATCTACAGCGCCACCTCCTCAATCATAGAAATTTTACCACAGACTTTCCACATGAGACATTGCGCAATGCTGCATCCGCACTACCTCGGACACGACTGGGTGGTAGCATCTGTTTGCCTCCAGCCATTGGCACAGAGGCCAGAGGCTCTCTCCACATCTCTATAGACTGAGATGGAAGCTGTGTTCCTTATGACATGTCAGCACCTACCTACACCCACCACTGTGATCCACCATCGACGACTGCTAGAGGATACATTCGTGGACCATGGGGTCTGCTCCAATGTATTGTTCTTCGCACCTCCTATTCCTATTGCCTCTGAAGGATTCTATCATCCCTATAATGTCCTAAAATCCACTTTTCTTCCATTTCAAAGATGCAACCATGAAGAAAACAAAAAAATGCACAAGGTGGGGGTGCCTTGTTTTTGTTATCTATCTCCTCCGTGTTTGAGGATTTGAAGCACATGATAATGTTTTGAAGTCGTATCACAAATAATTAAAATTCCCTTTGCAAACCCCATGAAAAGTACCCTCCTACATGAATGATCGATCCATGGATCAACCTATTTAGGGTTTGATCTGTGTTGGCTATTCTGGAATAATGATTATTGAAATTTAAAACAAAAACAAACCCCTACCTCATTTGAGTTCATCGTTAAATTGATCACTCCATGGGGATTCATGTTCGGATGGAATTCAATGCTCTCTAGTCCCATTTTTTGAGGTACGTCGATGTCGATGGTGAGCCTCTAGCTTTTGTTGTTATTAATGGGATTGAATTATCTATGTAGGATCATCCTAGAAATACCCCCATTTTGATCATAATTTCTCAAATGAGTTAACTAATTAAAATAAAAAATATTTTTGTGTTTCTGTTTCACTGCATCATCGTTTCACTATGCTGTTGATTTTATTAAACATCATATCTGTGATGATTCATTTAATGTGTCATTACTCTACAAATTTATTTTTCATTAATCAAAATAATCTAATGTGAATCATCATAAATTTTTTAATTTAACGTAGTGCCACTATGCCAGCAACAAATGATATTAAAAAACAAATCAAATATTTCTTTGAGTTGTTTTATTTTTTTAGAAATGTCTAGAAATTAACAATTTCTGTCGTCCATTGATGATCGATGCTATCACTATTTTAGGTGAATCATATAAATTATGTGTTCAATGGTGTCTTCACATTTTTAATTTGAGCACCAGATTAAAATTTAGAAAAACCCAGTTGTATTTTTATTTAAATGAACTAAAAAGGCCAAAATTATATTTTAGGCTCATCAGCCCTCAAGATTGAGTGTAGTCTGAGCATATGGTCTTAAAATAATTCCATATAATATAATAAAATTACACAGAACTTATAGGGCAGTATATTACCCCTATATTTAGGGATTTATGTCCCCACAATCGAAAACAATTCTAAATGATCAAATAGGGGTAATAAGCATAAATATGTGCCTCCTGTTCTCATGTACACTCCAAGAGATTATATTTTTTAAACAAAATGTGCACTAGAAGAATAGACCTTCCATAAATAGATGACTAATATTGATCCTCTATATCCACTTGGAACTCCACAAACTTCGCCCAGCATCAACGTTCATCTTTCCCCAAACGATGACATGTGATCGATTGTGCACATACCTACTCACCTATGACTTGTGGAAAACACCATGCATCTAGTGAATCTGTGGTGGAGAGATAGGGATTACACCTCCTCACCAACTCTGAAAAGAATCAAGAAAGGTCTGACGAACCTTGGAGGTAACTCGCCGCTCTGAAAAAATGTCCACAATCTGCATCGGTATGAGACCTAAAGGAACACATGGTCTCCCTCCTCAAACTCCAAGGTCCTAAATATCATTCCAAAAATAGATTTTTTTCATCTATGTGTAGTCCTTATCATCTCTTGGATGATCTAAACCTTCTCAGTGCATATACCCACTCTGGACCCATGAGTGCTGACATCCCTGGGTCTTTCCAACATAGAGGTGATATGAAATGTATCTCGTAAAAAGCCTAAAACAATGCCTTGAAAGTGGTGGAGTATTAATTTTTTAATGATAACATCACTAGTGGAAGTTGGACCAGCCAACTGTGAGAAAAATTACGGACATAAGCATGAAGCATGTCCTCCATGGTCTGTATGGTCTCCTCCATATGACCATCTGTTTAAGGGAGAACGGATGTGCTCAAGCGTTTATACGTCCCTAATGCCTCATGCAATCCATTATATAGATGGTATGTAATGTTAGTGTCACTATATGATCCCATTAAATTCGAAACCCCGTGTAGCTGCATAATCTCCTTAATGTTTAGTCTTCCCAAGCCCTCTACCAATCTCTGCTCCTAGATTGGTAGGAAGTGAGATAACTAGGTGATTCCGTCAAAGATCGCCTAAAAAAATCATGGACCATGGACATGCATGGTAATACAATGATGAATTCTACCGAGATACCATCCCATGTGCATTCTAGTACATCATGTTGTCGTGCCATCACTTCTAAAACCTGATGCACACCCTCCACTATCTGGCAAGTAATGTATTGTTGAATGAACTCGACCCCCACATTATTCATCCATGACCACCAGTACTGATTTCAGAGTTCATTATACAACTTTTCCATGCTAGGATGTACAACCAAGGGGAAGGTATGGAAATCCCTCAAAATATTCTCTTGCAATTACACAGGTAATACCATGAACCCTATACAATGGATGACATGTTCCCCACCAATAAAAAATGAATCATGAACATATCTGGAGGATAACTAAACATGAAAGATCTTGAATTAATCATTCACAATTTGTGCCTCCCAAACATGTTGTAAGAGTGGAAGAGTAACAATCATCTACTTAAGGTATTATTCTCCATCATCCATGAAGGATATTAACATCGCAACTAGCTTCTATACCACCATGCTCAGCAGCGGCAAATTGGATCACCTGATGAGCACATCTACCACCACTTTTCCCTTCATTGGATTGTAAACTATCTTAATGTCATATTCCTCTAGTAACTCCAACCATCACCGATGTCCCCAGTTCATGTCCTTCTGGGATATGATATACTATAATCATTTGTGGTTGGATAAGATTGTAAACCGTTCACCCATCAAGTAGTGCTACCACATCTTCATATGAAAACCCAATATTGCTAACTCCAGGTCATTGGATGAATAGTTCTACTAATGCTGCCTCAAATGTCATTAACCATAATCTATCACAACTCTCACTTGCATCAAGAAAAATCTAAATCCCATCCCTAATGAGTTGTAGAAATCTACATTCCCAATGACCAACTTTGGTAGTCTCAATATGGGGGAACTCTTCAGATTCCACATCAAATCAAGGAAACTCTACTTTCACTACTATATCCACATGAAGGGATGTCCCTTCATTGTCAAAGCCGATAACGATGCTACACATTTGAAAAAGTCAGGCATCACCCTTCAGTAGTACCCAGCCAACTGCAAGAAACTATGAACCTCAGTCACGCTCCTGGGTGTCTTCCAAGAATGACCTTCCATTACCATCATCAGATCTACTACAAATCCGACCTCAGAGATGACATCTTCCAATAATTGGACCTCCAGAATCTATAACTGGCACTTTAAGATCTTCCCATAATACATGGGATCTTGGAGTGTATCAACTACTATCTACAGGTTTTTATCACGATCCACCTTTTGATGTCGAGTACACTAATATGTCATTAATGAAGACCACCATTGAAAAGTCGAGGTATGGATAGAGGATCCTTTTTAAATGCTCCATGGATACTGATGAGGAATTGTTCATATTGATGGAAATCCAAAAGAACTATTAGTGGCCATAGAGGAGACTTAAGGATTTCTTTGGTAAATCCTCATCTTGTTCTGGTAGATGATGATATCTTGACCGGAGGTCAATTTTTCAGAACCACCTTGCTCCCTTCCGCTGGTCGAAGTGGTCATCAATTATAATAAGTGGATATGTTTCGTCAGGTTCCCTTATTTTAGGGGGAGTAAGTCCATTCCATGCGTCATGAAATTGTCTCCCATCTAGGAAAACCGTAGTACAACTATCCAAGGTGAAATTCTAGGCCACAAGAAACACATCCCTTCTAGTCTCCTTTCTATTCCCTAAACTAATGATGTTCCATGAGAGCAATTTAATATGCCGATACAGACATAGTGCCATCCCAGGGTACATGTCGATGCCAAAATCTAACTCATTGGGAGGAGTTAAACTCAGAACATCCTCAAGAAAGACATCCTTATGCTCGTCCACCAATATAGGAAAGCATGGAATCCTCTTATACAATACGCTAAGGGTGAGTCTAACCAACTGATGAGTGATTTTCTACACACCGCACCTTGCACCTAATACAGTAAATCAGATCACAGACTGCAGATTACCAGTCCATACCCAAGATGACGTCATAAGGCCTCAACACCATTACTATGAGATCCCATTCAATTCTCTCAGCACATTGAGTAAGATCACACTATCAACACCCTTGTGTATTCGTTTAATCTACTCCTATGGGATTCTATAATTGTAAGGATCAAGTAAAAAACACCATCAGAATCTATGAGCCTCAAAAAATGTTTGTGGTAAAAAATAAGAACTATCACAAATGTATATAAGAATAACAGGAATGGTGGAGAAGATAGATATCTCACCTCTAATTTTATCTGGTGCACTATGGTCTTAGGACTCCACTACCTAATCCTAATCCTTCCTCTGTCCACCGGATCCCTGAGGCTTTGGTGGACCACCTGCGGGTGGTGGTGGTAGTAACTTGAATTGTCATCAACCACCTTCTTCTCAGCCTACTCCTCTTTCACGTCTTCCACCTTACATTCCTCCTCGCTCGAACCCGTGTCTCTACCTCGATGGTCCCTTGACTATCTACTAATCATCTATGTAGTGGCTAATGAAGTCATGATCCATGTTTCCATAACTGTTGTATGTGAATCCCATCATGAATTCATGATAGATCCCTATCCATGGGTATCCTAACACTATCAACCTGGAGTCCTGGGGTCGTCCCCTAAAAGAACTAACCTTCTAAGGTCCCTGTGTTTGATGCATATTGGTCACTACTATATACTCTAACTCGTGTCACCCAGTGGTATCTCCCACCATTTGTGTCTTCTCTACGAGTAATCACTATACTAGTGGGGCTCTATCTAGCACCCCATATTTAGTGGGGATGCTACGGGAAATCATTGAAGCCATGATCTCTTATCAGAGTCCCTACTCAAAGGTATGATCCTCGAAAAGAGGGTATCATTTCATATCTGTAGAGTAGTGGGAGAGGTCTGTAATCCATGATGATTACTCAGCCACTGAAAATATTCCCTACTATTGATGAAGAAGCTCTATATTCGCACATAGTGTAAGGTTTTAGGCAATAAATTATCCCACAATAGCCTCTCGATGTTATCCTAGGAGAGGGTATCCACATCATGAGTATAAATTTCCAAAATCCACTATCTAAATACCATGCCCTAAAAAGGTTCAGGGATAATATCTTTATCTAGTCATGTGATGTCCTCACTAAGAAAAATATACACGTAACTACCAATATCCAGTCCTCGGTGGCTTGAGGATCTATATCTCTCATGAATCTGATAGGACTCTGTGTTAGGAAATCGTGCAATACACTAAGTTAACATGAATACTCTTCTAGTAATTTCAGTAGTAACTTCTGATAAATGGATGGTGGTAACACTGGTGCACCACCCAGTAGGGCCATCTCTAGAACAGGTCAATGAACCAATGTCTCATCGCAAGGTGGGTTGTCCTTATAGGAACACATCAGAATCCATGATGTATGTCTTCATAAAGGCATCATGAAACTAATCAAGATGTACCATGATAAAAAATTATACCTGGTCAGACGTGTCAAATCCAAGGAGAACATAAGGAAAGAATAAATTTCTATATGATTCATTCCACTAGTGTTTTTATTTATAGAGTTGAAAAGTAGAATTCAAGGTCATGGTGTATGATACATTGACCCCCTCCACAACACTAGACTCTCCGAATCTGAATGTAAAAAATCAAAAAATTTGACACTATGGACAAAAACACACACGGTCTTTTAGGTATAACCGACCACCTCTGATACCACATTATCACGACCCATCCCATGAGTCCCATTCCATAACTCCCCCCAAGCTTGTCTCTTGAATTCCAGGGGCTGGAGACCAGCGCCCAAGGCATCAACCTGCAAGTGAGAGGCATTTTCCTATATACCTGTACACACACACATACAACCACATCCCAATAAAACTAGAATAGAGAACATGGATTCTTCTAAATAACCATTGAGTGTAATGGTACAACTAAATGTAAATGGGCCAGAATAAAGTCCCAAAATAGGAAAACTATCGTAGGAAAAAGTAAATGATCCCTAGAAAGATATCTGTTGAAAGACTCACCTGATGGGTATGTATAGAGTAGCTTTTAGAATCCATAAAATCATTTCATGCCTGTATAAAATAATTGTGCATCACCTGGTTGTGGGACAACAAGTCCTCCTCTGTTTTTCCAGTTGTCTGTACCAGACACAACATGTGTGGGTGAATATCATGCCAGGGTGAGTGAAAAAATGAGTAGTAGGGACCATAAAAATACAAGTAAAGGCTACAAAAAATCCAAATGATTACCAAGAAGCAGGATCATGAAGCACGATCAGGAAGAATTTTATTTACAATAGGTATAATTTAGAGTACGAAAAGTTATATTTTTAGTAATATCACTAAACTCCATTGGCATATGGATTACTCCTCCCAATTACTATTGTGGGTATGTTGGGTCACATAGAGTCAATCCCCAACAAGGTCCTTCAAGGTCACACAGAGTTTCTTCCCCTTAACATTAAAATATTGTTGTACTCATTCTTGATGAGTACCATTGGTATGCTGGGTCACATAGAGCCGCACCTCAACATGGTCTTGTCAGGTAAGAAAGAGAAACTTCCCACCATAACTGTCATACTATGGTACAACTCCTCGTCGAGTTCTGCCAGTCTTCCAAGTCAAAAAGAGCCTCTCACCATCATTGGCCTTCTTGGTCACATAGAGATACTTACCACTAGTCCGTCATAGATGATCCAGATAGGGTCGCCTCTCATCTCTCTTCAGGTCTGAGTCATCCATTGGTTCTTCGCATGTAGTGCATTTGATTCCTAGAGAACCTCTCCTCAATACATTAATCATATTTCAACATCCATGAAATCCTCCATATATTATTATAAAAGATCATCCTAATCATGAAAGTTCCAATACTACATAAAACTCATTAATTGGATGCTGGATTTTTAGGCTATTGGAATTATTCAGAATCAGGGTAGGTCTTGTCCTGGTCTAGTTCAACTTGATCTGAATCAGATCAGTGTCCACCGACCCAACACGGGGATGCCGACCTGACCCGGGTATATCATGACTCAGATCTAGCCTTGTCTTGATCCATATCGGCACGTTTTGAATGGGCCGGATAGCCAGTGCGTCCGACCGGTGGGGGCGGCGCACACTCTGCCCAAACAACCAAATATGGGCCATCTCTTTTCTGGCTGGGACGTGTCTAAAAGAAACGTCTGCCCCCAGCCCCTATGTGTCATGAAAATATAAGAATGAAATATTTTAGTGTTATTCATTCCTTAATAAAGATATTATCTTAGGAAACACTGATATTCTCTCATTAAATGTTTTAGGTTTTGATTGTATGAGGTCAATGTAACCCATTTATCTTATTTTGGTTATACCTTGTGGAAATACTTATGAAACTCACCTTATTAACAAGTTATTCTATGAAAAATATGTTTTCTTCAATGTTTATAATATGATGAAAATTTTATGAAACCCATTTCATTTCATGGTTTGTGTTATGAAGAATATTTATGAAATCGTGGTTGAAAATAAATATGGGTTTTATTATGATATTGGTGTTCCCAATATCTACCATTTATTAAATTGGTAAATGTTTATATATCTCATGATATAAACATGGTTGGGAAGGATAGTGACCTCAATATAGGAATACATGGATTGAATGAGGAGTGAAACCAATTTACTAAGATATGTCTAGAATGATGAGTTAACATTGAATAATAAATTACTTTCTCTACTACGATATCCTTAGCAGTGAGACTTGAACTATAAAAAATTATTTAATATTAATATGATTATTCCAAAAATTCAACACCTTATGCCAGTGATATCCTCTTATGAGTAATGTTATTTTATTTCCTTATGATTCATGTTATATGATCCACTTATATTTATTTTATGATTCAATTTTGTGATCGTTTCTATACATTGTATTTTTTTCAGATGTTATTATCATGTTCTCATACCATTATGATTATGTTATGCTTACTAATCTACATTGTTTACCCTTACTAATCATTTCATCTCACCATTTATTATGTTCTATTTCCCATTGTTAAGAGGAAATGTATTATATATGATATTTACTATAAGGGTTCAATTTGGGAAAAAAGTATTAATGGATGATGTAGCTCAGTTGCGTACCTATTTTTATATTTCTATGTATAGAAAGACATTAATCTATTATGGTTTTGGCAATCTTTTTATTTTGTATAAGAAATATTCAAACCAAATGATTTAATATATATCTATGTTATGCCTCGGTCTCTATTATTGGTATTAGAGGATAGGTTTAATATTCATTTTTAAAATAGGATGATAAAACCTTAATAATATCCCTTTATGAATATAATAGGGTAAATATAACTATTTATTAATTTATAAGAATATTTCATAGAATTCTGGTAAAGGATAGAATCAGTGGTTTTGAAAAAATTACATCCATTTCTGGATACTACATGTGGTTGTGGCTCGGGAATAGATGTACATAGGGGTAAAAACCCCAAACACACTATATTGAGATAGAATTGATTGAGAACTGGTGCATGATAAAGGGCCTTGATACACACCTATGTTGACACAACTGGGGGACACAATTTTCAAATTAAGAAACTCTTTATAAACCTTCATAGAGTACATAAACAGAACATGATTTTTAATAACCTTGGTTAAACATTATATGTTTTATATTAAACAAGGAATCATGATATAAAAATTCTATAAGGGATTTTCATGATTATGTGGTTCAAATTCATGATTACTATTTAATATACAAATATTTTGGGATTTAGTTAAGGGATGGAACCTAAAAGGACCTTGTTGATACGAAATGTGATGAAATGTGTAATTATTTTCATCCTATGAACCAAAAAATTATAGTATATAGTTAAAAAATTCACATTTTTATGCTCACACATCATTTGGAAACTATGAATCATGCTAGACATGATAATTAACATAAGTGAGAAACACAATGTGGAGAGCCCTTCATGAGGGAATTCCTACCTTCTTTCACTAGGAAATCTTATACATTGGTTTCTAAATAATGGATCAAGACCATTGAAATGATCTTTTCCAATCATTATGGTTCATAACCTAAAAAATTCATTTAGGATGTCTACCATTTGGAAGATGAAATTGATCAATGGTGGGAACTTATCAATAATACAAGGAAACACGATGAAATTGACTCCACAAACTCGAATGTATTCATGAAGTTATATTTCAATACGTAATTCCATCTTTTTCTTTATACGACTATGGATACGTTTTCCCCTGAATTAATGAAAAAGGTTGATATATCTGTTGTTAAATATAAGTAATGTTTTACAAGACACACGAAGTTCACTTGTGGTTTTATCATACAACCTGAAAGTAAGGATGATAAAATATTTAGAGGCTTAAAACCATTTATCCAAAATTAATTGTCAATATGATACATCATTATCTATGAATAAATTTTTCTTTAGGCTATCTAGGATGAAATGGTGGATGGAGTAATGTATCAATATCATGGTTTTGACCAAAAAAAGAATATGTAGTTCAATAAAAATCCAAAAACCATGGAGAGAACATGATGATCATTCATATTTAAAAGTGTGTTGGAAGAAACATGGAAGAAATTTTTCTATGGGGACTAATAAATGTTTTAGGTGTGGTTGTTCAGGTCTTCAAGAAATGGATGACAAATGTTATTGGAAAAAGATAGCTCACATTGTGAATAGATAGAAAGCTATATAGAATTCTCTCCCCCCCACATCAGTTCATAAATTATTTATGGAATGGTAATTATGTTATCCAATTAGAAAATCCAAGGGTTAATGAAGATGATTACTGTTAGAATACTCTTAAGATGATAAACATGGTGAAATCTCATGAAATCTTTATTTCTGATGATGTGTGTGATAATGAAATGGTGATATGTAAACATAAAACCAACAACAGAACTACTGATGTCTTATTAGATGATGGATCTACCCAATAAATCATATATAATGAATTTAAAATAGATACCATGAAGCCAAAAAATGATTATATTTTGAATTAGTAGTGAATACTGATAATGGTATTAAGATCTCATCGTAAGCCTATAAATAATATCCAGTTGATGTTGGTGGGACTATGCTTCCTCCAAATCTTATCATTATTTATCAAGTCGAATTTGATGTCCTATTATTCATGGTTTGTTTTCTCAATATATATACCAAATCAATTGTTGAAGATGGGAAGTCAAGTTTGATATTTCAAAAAATTATATGATTATCTAACAATGTTACGATAAATATAGTCATCTGATGAAGATCACATCCATCGTATTAGAAATAATTATGATTCAAAAGGGGTGTTTATCTCAATTGGATATGGAGAAACATAAAATTGATGATATTATTATTTTTTAGGATTTTTATGAAATATTTGCATAATATTTACCTATTACTCAAAAACATTGATGTTGAGTTTTCAGCAAAACTCATACATTGTTCCACCCCTATTTCAAATACACCCTATAGAATGGCCCTGATTGAGTTGCAGTAATTGAAGAAGAAAATCTAGGAAGACCAAGATAAGTGAATAATTCATCTAATTGTCTCAACATGGGATGAACATTTTATATTTGATAAAAATAATTTTGGATTGATGAACTCTTCATTTATTATTAAGAGATGAACCAGATCACAATAAAAAAAGTATCATATTCCCTATATTGATGACTAGTTTGATCAGCTATGTAGAGGTCAATATTCTTCCAATATTATCCTTTTTTTTGGAATATCAATAATTGTTGGTCAATAAAGAGGATATACCGAAAAATAAATTCCATAAAAGGTATGGAAACTATAAATATATAGTGATTCTTTTCAGACATACTATCACAACTACTATCTTAATTGATTTAATGAATACATTCTTTAGAGATTGAATTTTTATGGTTTGTGGTGGTGTTTATAGATTATTTTATTTTATAATTAAAAATAAAAGGATTCCATGAAGATAATGTGAGATTTTTTCTAAAGACCCATATTAGTAGAAACTACATTATAATTTATAAATTTTGAATCATGGTTGTAAAATGATTCATTCATTGGGTAATATAATCCTAGGAAAAGGTATATGAGTTGATCAAACCAACCTAGAGGATATTGAATGTCGACCCCAAAAAACAACAGAGACAATGATACATGGTTTTCATTGTTTATCAGGATATTATTGGAGGATTTTTAAGAATTTACGTTGAATATATAATCATATAACCATGTTAACTCAGAAAGGATCTGAGTTCCTCTAGAAAGATTGATGTGGGGAGTTTTTAATGAACTAAATTGAAGATTATTTAGCGCACATGTTCTTAACATACCAAATAGCTGAGAGGGGGTTGTGATATATAGTGATTCATCCATGAAGGGATTTAGATATTTTCATATTTATAATTAAATGGTTATATCTTTTTTATTATGGGAATAGATGATTTTTTTTGAAAAATTACCCATCACATGAGTTGGATTTCATTAAAGATATGTAGGAATTTAATTTTTGGATAAGGTGTTGTATATATAATTTTCGTAGAAGTTTTATTTATATGATCAAATAGAATGATTTGAATATGTACCAACGAATATGGTTAGATATGATTACAGATTATTAATTCTCAATATTTTAACACCCTATAAAAGTGAACATGGTGGCTGATGCTTTTAGTCAAAACATATCATGATAGTGTATCCATGCTGGTGATTACAAAAGATCCCATATTTATATATTTTCAAATTATGGATTTGGAAATCCTGAAGGTAGGGGAATATATTATCTTTGATAATTGAATGATCAACCATCTATCATTTTAGAGATTAAAGAGGCATAAAAGGAAGATGTAGACTTGAAAATAATGTTATAAATGTTCCATTTTTTAATATTTATAATGATAGAATGATAAGGTCAAGGAATAGTGTAATAATTTTTAACATATGAAATTTGATGAAATAGTTGTATATAGAAACTCATAATTCTTCATTCTCTATTCATACAATATGTAAAAAATATGTATAATGTTCTGGAAGTATACATTTGGTGGGATGAAATGAAAATAGAATTCAAAATGTTTGAGTCATGTTTATTTATTTATTAGTAATCTAGGGTTAAAAGAAAAAAATATTAGGGGATTTTTATTTCATTCCCGATAATAGAATAGAAATTAGAAAACAAAAACATTGATTTTTTTCAAACTCCTAAAAATTTTAAATAGAATAATGATACATGGGTTCTACTAGATCAACATATTATGTTAAAAAACATAATATCTATCACAGAAGGCTAATCTATAGATAATGTATCTAGGATATACAATAGGGATATGGTAGGGTTTCCGGGTTCACCACATTCTACTGAATATGATCAGGAACTTGGATTACCTCAATAATTTTCTGAAGACTATTTTACGATATTTATATAGATTAATGTTTATGAATTATGTATCATCATTATATATTCAGTCATAATAAAATAAAAATTTAATCCATAGAGGATATGTTGATATCATTTTATTTGTATTTAAGAGGTGGTTGAGATCAAATCCTTCCTTTAGTTGTATTTTCATAAAAAAATAGCTTTCAATCCTAAATTCAGAGGGATATTTATGAAGCCACATATTTAAAAAAAAATTGATCACTAAGAATTTTGAATGAAGTTCTATAATGAAGGATATTGTTACCTGCGATAGATCATGAAATGATAGATATTGTTATAGCCATTTTTTTGAAAATCATGTTGTCCCATAGTCAGTATAAAAGTTATTTTTCAGTAACCAACATGATCTAGAAAATGATGTTGTGGAAAAGGTGTTTCTATGAATTTCATCATGGAATATTGTTATGATATTCGTATTGAATGTGAAATTATACCCTATGTATATCAGTCCCATTGAAATTATTGATCATATCAATAATGTATCTTATAACATGGAACATCCAATGAAAATACCTCAATTCCATGAGGTTTTCCATTATTCAACATAAATGAAGTACATACATGACCCTTCATAGGTACTGAAATCATACATCATTCTACTATAGTATGATTGCTCTTATGTGGATCAATCATTGATAATTTGATCATCCAAATAAAGTTCTATAAATCCATACCACAAAACTATTTATTCATTATTGTTAAAACCACATGATTGATGATTCAAAGTGAGAAGTTGGGGATTTGATAAAGAAGTGCTATCATAATTTTTTGCATAATGGTATGAATTTTGATGTATATATTCATTATAATTGGGGTAGAATGTAACACCCTGAGTTTTTTTATGAATTATTATTTGAATAATTTAAATTTAATTTATGGATGTAATAACACACAACACTAAGTCAATATTGCATTACATGAATCCCAAGGTTATTTTTCATTGTATGTAATACTCGGTTAGCTTTAATGGATCACAACAATGAGTTTTATCAAAACAATTTCATATTACTAACATAGTCATTTAAACTGGACAATTATTTCCTAGACATTAGACATAAAATAATGAATAGTAAAAATATTGGATTTAATTAAAATGATGAAATGATTTTATTACATTTCTATTTAAATATGTTGAAACGATGAAAAATAAAAGTTTTTGTTTTAAAATATAAATAGCATACAGAAAAAGAATACATGAAAATTGAATTTTAAATTATGATTGAATTAAAATGAGATTATATTACATAATTTATTTGTTAATTGAGCATATGTGTTCATGGGTTGTTAGTGGGTTATTTGGGAAAATCATGATAGGATAATAATCCTAAATAAACTGATTAAATATGAAAAACATAAAAAAATCCTCATTGATAGGATTATCCGTGATGGATATGGATATGTATTATTCAGCCTGATACTGGGGATCATATACAATCTTGATTAGTTATGATCACATAATTAATAGTGTGAGGATTTTATATCCATAAATAAATATAATTTAGGTAAAGTGATCATGCTTCTTATATTTTATGATTTGATATTATATAATATTGATTATATAGCTGTTTTACTCACTCAAAATTATTAATATAAATACCATTATATAAAATTATTATTTAATAATTGATTAAATTTTTTTAAATCTTTTGAAAATACTTTTTTTAAATTTAAAAATGATGTGTTATTCCATTAACTATTTTAATTAAATAGATTTCATGATTTTTTTATTAATATAACATCGATTATGGAATAGTTGGTGATATCCTAAAAGGATATAAAGCTTACAACCTTCCAAATCTATTGGGAATTTTTAGGTTTTCTTATTATAATTCCTAGAAATGGGAAACCATCAACAAGAGGTGGTGGATGTTCATGATCATTTTCACCATAGTGTGGTGATGGTGACTTGTTGAACATTTTTCCACTTCTTACACATGTAATTATAATACTTATTACCTATTTAATGTTATAGTTTCATTGGGTTTTTTAATTATATTATTGGGAAATATTTCACCCAATTGACTTCTTTGGCATTGTTCTTGTGATGTTTTGATATATCGCCTTGAATCTTGTTTATCTTTTATAGTTTGTGAAAAAAATACCATTACATCATTATTTTTTATGATGTTAGGTAAAAGTCTGTAACCTATAAATATTAGGAATTCCCTTCATGAAATCTATGCTCTCGGTCCAGTATCAGGGTGATGAGGTATATGGGTGGTTCATGACACCCTAGTCAATAAAAGTAATAAAAAACCATTAATTTATAAGGAAACATTCAATTTATTTTTCATGATACCGTAGGGAATATTAATTATTCATTACCATTTTGCATCGTATTTTTCTTCAATACATACCCTATACACAATAATACAATGAACTCAATATCATAATATTACTGATGGTCTATTATATAAGTTTAATGATACATGTCTGTACTTTTCCATCCACATAGAAAATAATATTATTTTAGTTGTGTGTTGGGATGACTGACACATCCCTGAAGTAATGTATTTCACATCATGATTTCCATTAAATATAGAAAACAATTGAAATATAACTAATATAATAAAAATATAAAATTAATATATGTTTTTTCTTTAATAATTATATTTTATAGTTTATGAACACTACTCACCAATTGAGATATACCATGTTTGTGTTCGAGTTTGATTTAACAAACAACATTAAAAATATTATAAAACACTATCATTGATGGATATGGAAACATATATGATAATTTTAGTATAAATTATTAAGAAATTAATTATTGGTTTAAGAATTTTTAATGGTAATATGATATATTTATCAAATTATGAAAATATCTTCTTCGATTGCAAAAATTGGCAGAATAAACCAAATCTTATTAAATTTTGACACAATAATATGAAAAAAATATAATAAATAAATATAAATTGAATATAAATTTACTATATTAAATGAAAGAAATTAAAATATTGTTTATAATATGGAATACAATAAGATGACATCATTTTTACCAATATATTCTACATAAAAAATAATATATTAAATATTTTTTTACACAAAATACAAACATAAAATGAAAATAACGCATATATTCTATAAATTAAATATTATATTTAATCAATGACTATTAAATTAGATATTAAAATTTTATGTTACCATATAAGAAAACCAATAATGAAATTTTAGAAATAATGGAATCTCGAAGCAGATTTCTTCTTGTGACACACATTTTTTTGAGTTTGGAATGAAGGTGGCCTCACTAGGGTTTCCCTTGACCAAAATAAATAAGTGTTAACCATCATGAAAATTTTTTATTAATGAATTAATTATAAACATTTACATTTTTTATGAATAATATGTTAATTACAGATTAATTTAAAATTTCTATGAAAAAAATCAATATACAAACCATTTTTTACCTAAAAAATAGTATTTAAATATATTTTATATTTTATAATTACAATAAAAACTATAAAATTTTTAAAATTATTTTTGAAAACTATAACCTAATTTTTATGTTAATCATTGAAATAATATTTTAAGATTAAATTTTAATATTAGTTTTGTAAAAATTTTATTTTTTGTTGAATAGTTTAATATATTATTTTCAGTAATATCATATATATTTTTGAACTATTAGTATATATGAATAATTATGAATGTTATTAAAAAAATGTATAGAAAAATTAATCATTTTATTAGATATATTATGAATTTGAATATATTTATTCATTTTCCAAATGTGTATTTTTTTTACTTAATTAATATTATTTCCAAAGAAAAAGTTTTTTTATAAATTTTATAACGAATATTCTGAATATATTTTTAATAATATTAATGTTGGTTGGAGTGGATACTAAAGAGGGGGGTGAATTGAGTTCCAGTTAAAATTTTTGTTTTAAAAATTTTGTCTTAAAAACCCCCAAATAAAATACTGAATTAAACTATAGTGAATTTATATCAATGTAAGGGTTTGGTTGGGTTCTCAAGGGATTGATTATTACCCAGTTAATCGAAACAGAAAGGTTGATTAACTTTTGAAACCAACTTACTGATTTACAACTGATATAAACACTTGCGAATTTAATTATCAATGTGACTTTAAAATAGTTTTTGTTTTAAAGAAATTAACAGCAGAATAAAAGAATAAATTTGAAAGATATAGCACAGCAGATATAACCAAGATGTTCAGTCTTAAGCTGAGACTTATCCCTCTCAAAAGCTTTTATAAAAAGATGATCCACACCCCGGATCGAGGAAACAACAGCAACCAGCTGTCCAGGTCCAAGACCTCTACCACAGTTATTCGTGGGAACATACAAAACAACAACCAGCTGTTTAGGTCACACGACCTCTACCACTATTTCAGTGGGAAATAAAAAATGCAAGAGAGGTGAGTGAGGATTTACAAATCCTCCAGTTAGAGTATAAGAAGACAATGTGTGTAAAAATGCAGCATATATCACACACTACTCAACATGTAAAAAGATAAATCACAGAGCAAATTTTTAGAGTTTGGGAATGACTCTAGTGATTTTCGTGTAGTTCTGGACTCCTTTGATTGATCAGAATTCACTCCGAGTCCTCTTCTAGTTTTTGTCTGGAAAACAGAGTATCGTCTGTTTCCTTGATTTCCAGGTGTAGAGACAGTTGATGAAGCTCTTGTGTTATGTTTACGTTCTCATCTCTTCACTGGTGAGTAGTGATGAATGAGTTCCTCATGTAAGTTTGGTAGTCTCTTTGCATTCACACTTGGTTGTTCTTCCAGCACACCTTGCGGTATTTATATTTGTCTGTGTGTCTCTCTCTGTGTATTCGTCTATATGTATCGCACACATTCACAGTAGCACATCCTTCCTTTATTTAAAGCACGAGCTCCGGCAAAAGATGATTTACTTTTTGAAGGTATGAGGTACGGTTCCCTGACATCCAACAACACACATTAAATAAATGATAGAGTATTTAAAATATTACTTATATGACCGTTGGTTAGATTAAATAAAGATAAAGAAATTAAAACTCCTGTTTATGACTATCAGTGTGTCAACTGATCGGTGGGTCATCAGCATCAGTGAGACATCTTTGGTGAATCATTTGATCAGCATCGGTGAGACATCTTCGGTGACTCATTTGATCAGCATCGGTGAGACATCTTCGATGACTTATTTGATCAGCATCGGTGAGACATCTTCAGTGACTCATTTGATCAGCATCAGTGAGACATCTTCGGTGACTCATTTGATCAACATCGGTGAGACATCTTCGGTGACTCATTTGATCAGCATCTGTGAGACATCTTCAGTGACTCATTTGATCAGCATCGTTGAGACATCTTCGGTGACTCATTTGACCAACATCAGTGAGACATCTTCGGTGACTCATTTGATCAGCATCGGTGAGACATCTTCGGTGACTCATTTGATCAGCATCGGTGAGACAGTTGTCCTTTTATATGAATCGGTGCGACCGTTGTACTTTGATATGGATCAGTGCGACCGTTGTCCTTTGATATGGATCAGTGCGACCGTTGTCCTTTGATATGGATCGGTGCGACCGTTGTCCTTTGATATGGATCGGTGCGACCGTTGTCCTTTGATATGGATCAGTGCGACTGTTTACCTTTGATCCAGAGGACTTCCAGAATACTTGTAAATCAATAACAAAGAGATAAAAACATGATCCAACAAATATACACAGATTCCTTAAGAGATTGTAATTATGTATAATAGAAATCCAACCGGATTATGTAATTGATGATTTGTGATTATTAAAACAGCAATCATAGGAAGAATTCAACAATCTTCCAGAGGGCTCAACAATTAATAAATTGAATTAAATTAAATTAATATTATACTTTGAATATATATTTCTATCTTATATAATAATGAGCATTTAATTTTTAATCAGGAAGTATAATTTACCTAGGTAAAATCTAGTTGTTTTCTTTAAATTAATATTGTAAAAGAAATATTTATTAAGATTAGTGAAAAAAAATGTTTCAAAAATCTAAGGAAATATTTTTTTTACCCATTTATTAATCATTATCAATTATCCTCTCTATTATTTATCAATGTTATTGAATATTTTATTTAGAGTGACTTCTTATTATTAAAATATTTTTGGTATTTTTGATAATTCAATCCATTCTAACTAATAAATGTCTCCCCCACCCTCTCACTTCACTTAAAAATTTAAAATAATTAATATCATCCATTTTATATTATGAACTCTATTCAACACACCAAGGCACATTATATATATTTTTTATTATCTAAATATCACCAGAGATGGTAAATCCTCCATTATGAAGGAGATGATCCATGTAACGAAGCATAACATTAACAATTGTTCAATTATAATTTCTATTTCTTTTTTCACTTTTTATTCATAACATTCCATTACAACATATAATAATGACCCACAAAGTATAAATTGTAAAATGATATGTTATTATAACAATGATACATAAAATCACCATTTCCCTCTAATCCTTTATGAATAATGAAAATGTGAAAAATGTGTATATTTTTGATTACCACCAAAACTAATACACTTGATTTTTTTACTTAACATCTTAACTTGTATTTTCCAAATAGTTATTTAATAAAAAGTTATGGTTAATATTATTTGTTTAATATTCTTAAATAGTGAACTAAATTACTATTTTTTTGAATTCGTTTAAATTAAATCCATAACCATGCGTACATGTAGACTATCAATATCGTGGACCAATATAATCCACTTTATATTTCTTACATTCATGTATCAACCTAAAAATTAGTATAAAATATTATTATGATGTTTATGTATTGAATAATTATTTTTAAAATAAATATAATTATACATATATAATATCAATGATAATCATTTTCATAAAATTAATAATCATAATGATAAAAACAATGATTGGAAAAAAAGATAAGTCATAGAATATAATAAATTTATACTCATCGCTTATTATCATAAATAATTATAATTATGATATATGAAATTAAAAAATTAGTAAATGACTTAATTATAATTCTATTATAATGATAATCCAACTAACTCCTCCCAAAATGATCAAATTTTTAGGTTGTGTTTATGTTTATGTTATACTTTTAATATTAGCATACATTGTGGTATAATAAAATATATTTATTTAAAAAAATATTAGTTTTTTAGATATATTAATTATAAATCAATATATAAATCAATAATGATGAAAAAAACAATCATTGGTAAAGAAAGATGATGAGTTTTTCTCATTGTTATTTTCAGCCTCAAAAGAATGTTATGGAATATTCATCAACGAATGTTAATATATAATAAATTATTATAATTTTCTTATTATTGTAACATTAATTATATTTTAATTTTTAGAATTCTGTGAATAATTAATTCTGATAAAGACCCAATAAAACATTTATAAAATAGTCAAAAATAAAATCATTATATGTGGTAAAATAAGTACAAACTAGTAGATATACAGAAAAATAATGACTAAAAATAAATACTTCATGAAATATTAATAATGAATATGGTATTTAAATTAGATAATGGGATTTTAAGGCTTTTTATAATGGAGGCTATAGCTTTATTGGGTAGAAAGATCAATGTTATGGCTTTATTTGTCTATTTTTCAAATCCATGAATTAGGTTTGATATTTTTCACCATGTTTTTTATTTTGTTTATTCAACAACTCATGTATTTATAGACTCAATAATATATTTCATTTCATGTTATTTTTATTTACATATCATGGAATCTGAAATATATTATCTTATTCCAATATTACTATTGTCATTAGGTTATCTTTTCTTAATTATCAATCCATTGAGATATACTTCTTATTCGATTAATTTTTTTAGATTGAATTATATATGAAAAAATATATTTCAATAATTTGGAATAATAATATTAAAAATCATGATATTTTAAGGGCGATAAATGTAATTCTATCTCAAATTCCTTTGATTGAAACATTTCATGATCAGTTAGGGACTATTG
This sequence comes from Viscum album, assembly GCA_963277665.1. Lineage (NCBI taxonomy): Eukaryota > Viridiplantae > Streptophyta > Magnoliopsida > Santalales > Viscaceae > Viscum > Viscum album. The sequence goes on along the minus strand of OY728161.1, from coordinate 456,720,283 downwards.
TACTAAAAATATCATTATTTATTTTTGGGATGTTTCTATTTAAAATTTTAGTTAAATTTTCCATATATTAAATGATATAATTTTTCATATAATTTTCCAATTTATATATATGGTGAAAATGAATTTCAAATTATAATCCCCTTATATTAATGATTTCCATTTCCATGATATTATAATATTTTTTCTACAATTCCAATCATCTTAATTGTTCATCACTCTTAAATGGATTGTTCTTTCTCGACCACATTTTAACTGACAACCAATGTAATCATAGCATATTTCAAAATGAAAATAGGAATCAATTTTTTAATATTGATAATTTTATAAAAGATAATATCTTCTTTCTATATTTTATGATTTGGGATATTTATTACACTTGATCTCATTAGGGATCAATTTTCCACGACATTAAATTTTATAAATCAACTTATTTATGGGTTTATGATGTTCTAAATTTGGATGATTAAAGTATTTATAAATTGATATGGTTATTACATTAATTTTATTTATACATTTTTAAGGGTAATGATAAACCATTATTCCACGTCAGTTTTAAGGATTTAATGTTTTCATATTTATTTACAGAAAACATGCATATGGTTATTCTTTATGTTATGTGTCATTCATTTCAATCCCTCCAATACATTTTTTAAAAATAAAATTCTCTTCAGATATTTGTGAAATTTGTATAGATTCTTGATACAAAATGGAAACACAATTTCAATCCAGATGCACTATAGATAATATGTTATAATTCATCATCCTATATAGAAAGATGGTGGTGATTTCTCTTCCACAATTTTGTGATTGACTTATAATATTTTTTCCCACTCAATTAATATTTGACGATTAATTACTCCATATTTGATGATATAAATCCATTTTCTCTTGTCATTATTATATATTATATGTTTGGTTATATAGGATTATCTATTGTCATATATTTCTATACTAACCCTTTCTAATATTCTATGTTTTTTGAAATATTTTTCTCTAATGTTTATGTGTCATCATTTTCTTATGATTTCAACCTGTGTAACATGTGGTTTTGTTTATTATTAAATAACTGAGATTTTGAGTTAACATATTTGTTATATTTCCATTTCCATTTCAATGAGGACGACATTAACACAATATATAATTAAAATAATATATAATTTTATGAAGATGTGTGTAAATGTTCACAATAATTCAAAATATGTACCTTATATAGATAGTATCAAAAGACACTAAACCTATGGATTATAAGGATTTTGATTTTATTGTTTAATGTGATGTTTTTTTGTGGACATGTTTAAAAAATTATGCAATATTTATTACAGGTCATGTCAAAAAATAAGGTTGTTTTGATTATCATAGATGTTATGGGCATGTGCAGAATGAGTCTAGAAAATATAAAGAGATTCAAATTTAAAATATAATTTCTTATGAATAATAATATGTTTTTTAAATGTTTTATATAACATTTTATATTCATTTACCATTTTTTTCAAATTATGCATTATTCTTGGTATTTAGTTATTCCATTCTATTTCAGCCTATCAAGGCGTATTCATTCAATTTTTTCTACTATTATCAGGGTTTTATCGACAGAATTATTCACACATTTGGTTATTTCCATTCACAAATGAATCTAAATTTTAGGAGTTATTAAATAAAATCAAGGCACTATTTGATAGGATATTTCATCTGGTAATCTAGTGAAATTATTTTTTATCATAATAAAATTGGTCATTCATGTAATGTTTTATAATAAAAGTAAAATGTTAGTAAAAATAAATTATATTCTATGTAATTACTATTTTCTTCTAGGTACATATTTTCATTGAAACCAAATTTATCAACTACCTATGGGATTATAAATATGATATAACTCATGTGACCCTATTAATTCACATCACAAATTTTCAAATGAAGATTTTATCACAATTTTCATGATTTTTTTTCAATAATGGTCTTCTCAATATATTTATAAGGAATAAATACATTACATATATTTACTATCATCTACTTCTAACATTCTCTATAAATCCATTAAAATTTCTACAAAAAAAATATTAGATATGTATTAAAGAGTTGTTTTTAACGTATCTTATAATATTCTTACCCAATATTTTGAAAAATAATTTTCATCAGAAACTACATATTATTTCACATAGATATTATATACAAAAATAAGAAACGAAAATTATTTGTACATTTTCTATTAGGTATGAATTTTCCATATTCTGGAATTTGTTTTTCCATAATCTATGTTATTAAAAATTAAATTATTTTTCCATTATTCATTTAGTAAGACAGTAAAAATATTTTTTAGGGAAAATTATTTTTTCATGATTATATTAAAAGTGAATTTGAATAAATATTGTAATAAAAATATTAATATATAATTTAATTCATTACCGGTGATTTCAAAAAATGAGAAAAATTAAATATGTATAATTGAAATGGTCAATTGATTAATTTTTATTTCCACATTTTATTAGGTTCATAACGTTAATTTTTCTTCCAATAATCTTTCATTATAAATAACATATTTTTGAATCAATTGATTTAAGAAATTCACCATGATTTTTAAAATAAAATAACAGGTGAGAATATTGAATGATACACATAACATTAATCTATATGTTCAAAATAACATATACATTATTATCATGACTGAAGGGTATTAGCCTTGAAATTTACATAAAATATCTGGATAATAGTTTATTCAACACATGTGTATCATGTGAGAATTATTGACGGAGTTATACATATTTTCATTATACCATTATATTTCAAATGTATATGGAATTGATTTTATTTAAATGGTTACTCTATGATATGATGAATGTGAACCCATTACCATCCCATGGGTTCTTTATTATTGTTTGAATCAAATTATTTTATGTGGTCATTATTTGTATGGATGATGAGGTGCATGTCATTATATAACATACAATTGATTTCATGCTATTTTATATATCTTTTGATAATGTAAAATAAGAACTTTTATATATAATTAGTAACTAAATCCTAATAATTACTGGATATTATCAAAATCTAAATAGTTTTACATTTTATATATCCATTAAATATGATGAAACCATATTTTAATATTTATTTAAAATATTTTTACATGGTATTATGTCTTTTTTATGCACTCATTTCTTAGGATTATTTAATAATTCTTGCATAATATCTTAATTAATTTCTTAACTTATTTATTTTTTTATTACATGAATCATGTTTTTTGTTCTAGTATTTGTTGTGTATGATATTATGTTTATCTTTATAATATAAAAATTAATGTCATATCATAACTTATGATTTTTGATTTTTGTTTCTTATCTTTACCCATATTGTTCAACTAAAAGAACCAATTTATTATGTTTCCATTTCCACAAGTTATATTGAAATGTAAAATCTATGATTTTTATTGATGAATATTTTATGTAAATATTATTTAAATATTTTTATGGGAAGTGAAGTCATTTATTAGAGGAAAAAATATCTTTTATATAGTATTCATGGGTATGTTTAGATTTTTTTTTAAATTTTTATCAAAAACCTTCAAACAAATGGTCATTAGGATGAGTTTTAATAAATTATTTTCCTTATGTTAGGTGATGAAATTTACCCATGTAGCGGGTTTCATATAATTTAATGTCACTATTTATAAAATTTTTATTCTAATAACCATTAAATATTATGGGAGTTTAAATAGAGTGATTAACTATTTCTAAATATAACTCATTGGATGTATGTATGGAAATATGGAAAAAGTGATTTCATGGATATATATATATTGGTCTTAATTAGAATATTTTTTATATCAGGATGATATATTATTTCATATATCATCCATAGAACCACTCATCTGTTCAAGAAGTGTTTCATGAATCTCTTTTGAGAATGTTTGTAAAATATCAATCGTATGTAACAATTATTAAGGACCTTCCACTAGATCATGGTCTTTCTTATAAGGAGATATAGGTATTAACATTAGATCATAGTGATAATAAGATGTTGAATAATACTTCTAACTATGTTATCTCCCTCTAGTGGAAAAACTAATATTAGGAATAAATTTGTGGACTAGAGGATGTGATGAGGAAATCACATCCTAAATTTTTATTTGATTTACAAAATTTGGAATGGTGAAATTATTATAGTGGGTTAACTTTTACACAGAATTTTTTATAAATATATTTTTGTTTAATTTTTTTTGGGTTCATTAGCTTATGAAACACAAAACATTGAACATTGTAATAATTCTTTTAAATTATAAAATTATGTAAATTATTTTATATATAATTGAAATATAATTTTAAAAATTATTATCTAATATAAATACAAAATATTATTTATTAAAATGATTTTATCATATATTTTTTGAATGGGAATTATTTTTTAAAATATTATTTATCTACAAAATAATTCAAAAAATTAAAATAAGGAATATATTAAAAGTTAAAATTTTAAAAATTTATTTCATTTGTTAAAAATTGGTTATAAATGAAAATAAAATCATTTACCAGATAAAAGAGATGATTTCGTAAAAAATAATTATATACATGAATATTGTTTTACAATTATAAATATAAATTACTCTGTATTGATTATTATTTTATATAAATTTTTTATATAATATATTCTATAAAATCTATATATATTCATCAAATTTTATTTATTATGAAGGCAGGTTCATTAAATTTATTTTTATATTTAACATTAATTTTTTAAAATATGGTTTTGAAAGTGTTTTTCTCTATTATTTTAAAATAATTATATCCAGACATATAATATTTTAATTTCATAAAATACCAATATTTTAATCATTCAAGTAAAAAATCCTTAAATAGTTCAATTTCTTTTCTAGTCATTATAAAATGTAATGATGGTGATACATTTATTCATTTTATGGATTAACATGATTAACATGATGATAATAAATGTTATAAAGAGTAATGTATCTATAAAAATGGTAATATGTGATTTGTTAAAGTTATTTATACAGACCATTATATGATTCTTCAAAAAAATTCAGAGTTTCCACATTCACATGGATATGTATTTATTATATTAAAATGATTCAATCCTATAAAAGAGTTCCCTGACCCTCACTTATAAATGGTAACCCCATCCATTCAATTTTTGAATCAATTTTATCACTAAATTTCATTCATGAAATATTAAAACATCTTTATAAATTATTTTTCAATATATTAGATATTCTAGTATTCCAAAAATACATGATGAATTTAATTAAGAGCTAATAGAGGTTTCATGATGGAGTGGTAATTTTCTATATCATTCAATTTTTTCTTTTATTTTTCCTTGAAATCCTATAAATATAACATAACAATCAATGCATAATAAAATCAGTATAAATATAACATTGATTGTTTATGTCAATGTTACAATCATTTTCTACATATTTTTCATTGTATGTGATATGACAACATCATTCATGTGTATGTGTGAACTAAAACCTCCATGAAGTGGTGTTCTTCTTTCCCATATATTCCCTGAAAAAATAGACATTTTCTTGAATTTGATAAATATTTATTATATTTATTATACTTTTATTGATCTTAATTGATATGTTATTACATATATTTATTTCATTCAGTAATATGAAAAATGAAAATATTAATCAAGTGTGCATATAAAGTATCATCTCAATGAAGATATATATTTCATTATTGATAACCACCATATATGAATTATTATAAATTTTTGTGTAATATATAAATATGATACAAATTATTGTGATATTTTCACACCAAGTATTGGTCAATCTTGGTTCCAGACAGAGTATGTGACTCCAATTTTTTCTCAGGAACCCAGTGTGAAGGGTTTTAATTTTTAAGGTATTCATACAATTTATTATTAGCCTAGTTTTCTCCAAGTAATGAAAATTAGTTTCGGGAGGAAATTAATAAATTTTGGTCACATACTCTATAGCGTATGGTTGGTGCACAATTACTAAAAATCGTTCACAACATCCCAGGTATTCGTTTGGTAGTTTAGTGTTTTGGAAATGTGATACTACGTTGTATCGACATTGTAGGTCATGTTGTATGGTTGAATAGTGGGGTATATGTGTTCATAGGAATATTGGGGCACACCCATTCTACATTATTTGAAAAATGATGCAGAATAACTATATGGCATGTCCATGCCATTAAATTTTATGTTTCACCCTTTTCTCACTACACAATATTTTTCCATAAACCCCATTTCATCTCCCCCCTTAACCTTATCTAGCCTAGGCTATAAGGCCCTGGCCTTAAGCATTACTTAATATTGAATTAAATGAATAATTCACATTGAGGATCTTTTCAGTTTTAGAGTTTTAGAAAATTACGACACTACTGTTACATCTCAAATGATTAAAAAGAAGACACTTATACTATTTTTCCATAAATAAAAAAACCTTTAAAAGAAACATGTCTAGTTCCATGTTTTTGATAGCATGTCTTTCCTTAATCCCATCCTTGACCCTATTCATCTTTAAGTCCTGTGTAAAACATTTCAAAAACATGGGATGAGCATAAAAAGCTCATTAAGGGATATAAAAATATGGAAAGGAAACATGAGTACATGTATACATAAGAATCAATGAAATAAGACTTTACTCATAAAACATAAGCAATTTAACATACCTCATGATACCATAAGATTTACGAATAACTCATAGAAATCATAAGACATAAAGGTAACTTGAGGCATTCATAACATTCTTACGTAGGGAGTAACCCTCATGGTTACGTTTGGAATACCCATCACAATATATTCCCTAAATCTCTTAGGAGAAACCTTAACGTTTAACCCCTTCGCGTTACCCAATGCATTGGAGAGCTATATCGGGCTCACCCACCCTTAGTTTATCACGGAACCACCCGTCTTCATAAAAAAGCCCAAGGACCATAACATAATCATATCACATAACATAAGCATAAAATAAATATAACATTCCCACATTGTAATAAAAATTTAACATTTTAAGATATTGAAAAAGTGAATCCATTCTAAAAACCAATTTCAAAACCATTTAAAACGTTTAATAAATAGATTTTTGAATCAAAGTGTCCCATACCAATTTGAAGTTTTTAACATTTTAAACCAATAATATCCATATATTTAAATTCTTACATCCATTTTTTAAAAATTTATATTAATGATAAATATATATTAGAATAAATCATTAAAAAATTTAAAATGATATTTTAGTTAAATGGTTTTTATCAAAATGAGAGACACTTGAATACCATAATTGAGGAATAACATTTAATCAAAACATTATAATATCATTAGAATAAATGGATTCATGATATAATATTTCATGGGATTGTATATACACCATATAAGAGTGAATTGGTGCATAACAAAAATGAAGTCTCAATAGAAATGTAAAATGAGATGAAATCCCTTATAAAGAAGGTATCCTTAAATTAAGGATAAATCAATCTCATAATTATGTGTGAAAAATTTAAATACACCCTATATAAGTGGATATTAAGTGTAAAACAATCAATGGTAATTCACACATATTCAAAATATTACATATTCAATAATTATATGTTGAACCCTAAGAAATCGAAATTGGATTAAAAGTTCCCTTGGTAAAATTCGACAGCCTAACGACGTCACATTAAAATTCATAAAATAAGTTGATGAGAAAGAAAATGGTATCTCACCACATGGACATAAAATTTACATCAATAAGGATATAGAAGGACATATCCCAACATAAAAAGAAGTAAATTAAAAGACATAACAAAATAAGTCTTTTAAAAAGAGGAGGGTGAAAGGTTCCCTTACCGATTTGGGCAACTTTCAAAACGTACAAACCATGAAATAAGGGTCATACATTGAAGATGTAATTACTAATAAATGATATAATATTATACAAATATTAAAATAATGTGCAGTACATGCACCTCACAAAAGGAAATAGTGGCCAATGTAGCATGAATCTCACATGAATAAAAAGTTACATGAAAATCCCCTTATCAAAATTCGGCAGCCTAACGGCGCCACATAAAACATCCAAAAATGGAATGATGAGATAAAATAGGGTCTCTAATAATAGTAACATAAAATTTCAGCAAGAGGAATATAAAATAACATCCTCCAACATAAGAAAGATGAGATTAAAGTAATTTACATAAAAAGAGTACTTAAAAATAAAGAGAGACGTAGGATCCCTTACCTCGTGTCTGACTTGACTCTATCATTATTTAATCTCCTGAATAATAAAATTGAGTTAATTTATACTTGCTTAAGAACATTTTTCATGTTCATTATTCATTTTATATCACTTATTACCATTTTATGCACATTATGTAATCATTTAAGTTAATAAAGGTCGTTTTGTCGATACTTGGTACTTGAGTCAAAAGTGAACGTATTATATTTAATAGTTGTTCATGTATTCAAATATACATTATATCTAGAATGGTATTCATGATGTAGATATCATATATACCATATATATATATCCAGTATATACATGAATTTATAATATTACATAATCATTTAGTGGTAAGAAATGAAATTCACCGTTCATAGAGATGATAAGCCGTACGTACGCATGAACGCTACATTCATTCATTTTTCATACATTAATGGAATGAATAATAATGATATAAAGGTATATTTTAATTCCAGTGTAGTATCATATTTAAATATCATTAAAATTATCCTTTATATGTCCCACATATGGCATTACCGAATCAAATCACTTTTAGGGGGCGGTAATCCGCATATCCTAAAATGAAGATATCACGTTTTACACATAATGGAAAGCATAAAGGTAAGCCATAAATGAAAAATACAGAAACTTAAGAAAAACAGAAAAATATTATATATCATATGCAAATATAGTGACATCATAATGGCCACCATTGAAGGTGTTTAAAGAATATTGAACAATCATCGTTTCGTGAGGCAGAAATTCGCCACCCACAGAAATAATATGTTCTTTAACCATTTGACGGAGGTGTGTGGAAGTTTAGCTCAAATAATTCTTATAAAAAATCCTATTATATTTAAGATACTGGTTTTTTTACAAAAGAAATGATTAAAATTATTTTAGGGGGTTGGAGAAGTAAAATAAAACAAAAGAACATTAAAGAAGACTTTACCTTTAAATCGGGTAACTCCGTTTGGTTTGAACCAAAAGGGTTTCTCGAAGATCTTTATTCCCAAGACGAGGCATCAATGATGAATATAGGGATGTGGAAGGATTAAATGGGCAGGTTTTGGCCGAGCCGAAGGCTTGAGAGGTGTGTGTAAGGTGGTAGAGGTGGGGGCCTTTTATAAGAGGAGAGGAGGGGCACACTTGGAAAGTTATAAAATATTACATTATTTTATAATGGTTTTCAGATTTTAACGGTCCCAAAAAGATATATTTCTAGTATAAGGTGATAAGGTTTTTAAATACACCCATACAATAGGTTTTTGACAAGATTAGGTCTTAGATTTTACATTATCGTTACATTTTATTTAAATTGTTAAATAATGAGGTAATCGCTTCATCATCATGGTGTCATAAGTAATTTACTTTTTTTAGTGTCTAAAAAATATAAAAAAAATATCATGATGTAGAAAATATTTATAGCTTTCTAATGAATAATTATAGTAAAAAATAGGACTTGTATAACCCCAGGTAAATTTTTTTAGGTAAAACAACACATGTTTGTGACATTTTAATTATAATTTTAAATAAAAAGGTATTAATGTCATTTTACTACCAAAGTGGCTCCATGGGGTCCCCAAGTTGACCCATGGATTTTATTGGTCGGCCATGACCCATTCAATAAGCATAGGACATGTTTCATGGTAATTTCATACTATTAAAACATTAATTTTACTTTAAACTATACTAATTACCCCTAATTGCGATTAAAACATAAAAGTTACTATTCACCCAAAAAAATATATTAAACCCATTGAAGAACATTTTACATCCTAATGACAACCATGTATGTCGGATTTTTGAAATTCAAATCACAGAAGTGTTAAAGTTTCATTTAAACAAAAAAATCAGTTTTTATACCACCACTTAGTGGTTTCACTGTTCACCAAAAATTGAAGTTTTTTAGGAAAATACCAAAATTTCACCATAAGCTATTTTTGATAATCCGAATTAAAAAATTATGTCTATTTTACAAAATTCAAAACAAGTATGTTACAATAATTAATTTAATAATTAATTCCCGCTGTCAATACAAATAGCGTGTTTTTAATAAACAATATCAATTAAAAGATTGACACCAGTTTAAGTCCAATTTTAAAGTAAAATCAATTTCAATGACCACTATTGGATTAAATGGTAAAAATATATTCTAATTTCACTTTAAATCCAATTAAAAAGATAATATAATCATATTAATAAATTAGATTAAAAACAGGGTTTGAATTAAAATATAACATTTTTCACTATTCATTGAAAAAATGAACATTATCGGAAAAATATCAAAAATTTATAAAAAGTAAATTTTGATGTCGCTATTCTAAAAAGAATTTTATTTTTTCCAATATAACATATAAAATTTTCTAAAAAAAGGATTTAAGATGGGTTCTCCATCAAAAGGTGGTTAATCTACCTTTTAAAGAATATTAGAAGATTAATGCTTAAAATTGGATTCAATTGAATTTTAAGCCTCTAACATTTTTTTGGATAAAAGTAAAAATACTTGAAAAACATATATAATCATTTTTTATTTAGTTCTATTCATTCCCGCCATTACAACAGCTGGACATTAACTACAATTTAAAATAATATTATTTTATTATTAGAGTGCAACATATGATTTCAAAGAAACTCGTTGTTGTGTATTGGGTACGCCATCGAGCATAGCTTTTCCATTAATCTAATATTAATATTTTAATCAAATATATGGATAAATATGAAAATTTCATATTCTATATTTACCTAGGGTGTTACATCCTTCCCCCCTTTTGGGAATTGCGTGCTCGCAATTTTAAAATTGGGTTTGGAAACTTCATTGAAAATCCCACATCGGAAAATGAGTCAGTAAAACTATGGGTTTGGGTTTCGTTTTTCGGGTCACCGATTTGGTCCCTGAGTCCTGTAAGGCCTTCGGGCCACCCAGACCATTGGGTCAGTAAGGCCTTCTGACCACCACAAGGCCTTCAGGCCACCTTAAGTGCTGATTCAAACCAAACAACCTACAAGGAACAAGCTCTACAATGAGGATGAGCAAGGAGATTTCCCCACAGCAGAAGCTAAACGGATTGCAAGAATGAGAGGGTATGGGACCTGCCATCGGGACAAGCCTGTGTATGCACAAGAAAGCCTAGCCGAACGGCCATGCGAAGGTGGAAAGATGATTTCCCGATGAAGATTCTAGGGAGGAGCAGTTCCAAGTAGTTAGTCTGGGTTGTATGTATTGTTTGAAGCCTACGAGCAATGAATTCCTCTAAGGCATACAGGTCATGTAATACTTACGCCTACGAGCCTTGTAAGGGTTCCACCTCACAGCTTAAATGGTGGATTATAAAAAATCAATAAAAAATGAAGGCTTTTGGGCCATTTGAGGAGGAGGGCGTTTTTAATGGTTGGAATATGTAGGTAAATATTATTCACTATGTAACCCATGAAATGGGATTGAACAAGGGAGTCTTAGGTATCTTTGTGGGAAGACAAGTTCTAGTATGTTAGCGATTCTGAAGCCACAAGGTCTCAACATCACTCAACTGGATAAATACATACAACAATAACTAAACTATGATGATTATTGGAAACCACTAGGCACATGGGGTTTACCCTCCTAGTGAATTGTGAAAGGGAATGTTGTGATTTTAGTTTCTATGCCACCCTTAACTGAGGTATGAGGTTCTAGTGCCCCACTCATTCAAGATTTAAATTAGGTATTTACCCATGGTTCTCTCACATGACTTGATTAATATGGAATAAAGTACTAGTCGTCATCATATGGAAGGAATTGTGCGTGTCATTTTTGTTTTGGGAATGTTTAATTAAAATGGGTTCTTCTTTTAATGTGTAATAATATCAAATTGTTTCCTTTAAATTTTTTTATATAGTGTTTATTAAATTTTTATAAGGAAATGTACATGTTAAATTTTCATTAAATGTTATGGAATGAAATATTTTTATTTCGGTGGCATCCTATTCAGCTTTGGATCTCACACTACATTCATCGTTGGATGAATTTAGACATTGTTGTATGTTTGATTCATGTAATGGCATGGTGTACCAAGGTTGAATTTTGATTTTCTAGTTGTCCTCTCTTATGGATATTAGTGGTGGTGGTCTAAGAGTGATGTCCCTCTTATCATATGATGGGTTTCTGTCATTTTTTGGTTCCCAAATTTAGTATTTAAATCAGTGATTTTGGTTAAAACATTAAATGTTATATTTGGAAAATTGGTTAAGCGATGTTTGGTTGTATATTTTCAATTTGGAATAATTTATATTTTTTTTGTTTATATGTAATTATTTTCGTTAAAATAGTTCCTAAGATATATTATTGATACATGGGCACTAGTTTCAATCTCATGAAGATTGGGGATATTATTCATGCAATTCCACAGATTGGGTATGGCACTAGGTTAGATGGTTTCCCGATTTGGTTCATGAAAAAAATGGAATCATAGGGCGTATGCTATTTTGGGTCAAATTATTTGGGGAAGACTCTAGACAGATCGGTGATCGGATTTCCAGGTCTTTTTCCCATGGTTGTGATTAGGGTGTCTGTCCATCACACCTTGAGATGAGACTCATGTCTCTATAGGATGTATAGTTCCTTTTCTTCATTTGGTTCTTATTACAATAATTTACGGTTTGGATATAATGTGGGGGTTAGTTTTGTGGTCTTTGTGAGCTCTAAAAGTTTAGAATTAAATATTGAGTGGCTAGGGTACATGGTCCTATAATACACTTTGTAAATGTTGTAATATTTTTATATGGATACCAACCATATGTCCAAGTAATCCATCAATATTATTTCCCCCCATGAAAAATTATTTTGTTTATACTAAATTGTGAAATTTATCCTGAAAATACTTATATTGGGAAGTGTGGAAACAACATTTTAAAATGGTGATGATATAATTTCAGGGAATAATTAAAATGGATATTCAAAAAAATCATTTATGATGTTTTAGATAAGTATATTTTAATATAATATTATTTTTATAAATGTTGGAACGACTTACTCGAGAATTGGATTTTCATAATTAATAAATTTGGTTTATGAATTTTTTTTTTGGAAAACATGAATTATTTCTGGGTGGATTTTTGAAATCTGTTTGAAATGGGGTTTTTATATACGTCTAAAAAGTTTTTAAATAGGATAAATTGTTATTTTAAATTTCTATTGAATGAGGTGATATGTTTTGGGAATTATGTGTATTTTTTAAAAGTAGTTTTTGACTTAGTATTTAATGTACATTGGAATAGTTTTATAAAATTTGAAATTAAAGGTGTATTTTGAATGTGTAAAGTTGGTTGAATGTTTTGTTTTTATAAGAGTATATGTTTTGTTTTCATCATTGATAAACTCATGAATGCTCTTGTGCATGGATTCATGTTTGGGAATATAGATGACTAAAGGCATGGGTGGATAAGTGATAAGGGATGCATGGTAATATGAATGGGAGTGAGTCTCCATAAGTTTCTAATGCGGAGTGTGGATCCTACCAAGCATATTTTATATTCAAAATTTCTTTTAAAATAATATGTGATATTTTATAACTAGTAGTTTTGTGGTCTTTGAGTTTGAATACCCTTCATGTTTTAATGTTGCTTCAAATTAATCCATATCGATGAGTATGTTTTTATACAATGAATGTTGTGTACTTTTGAAATATGTTTTGGGAAGCAATATAGTTGGATACCACTTCTGTTTATGGATTTTTTTTCAGTTATTTTTTAATGATGGGTTTGTTTGATTTGGTACTAAGTTTCCCTACATGCCAATGTACGCCACCATAATGTGTCGGTTCATATTCGATGGGTGGCACAAGTGATTCACTAATGGAATAAACTTTCGTTGATCAAAATAAGGACTCTAATTTTGAGGTTTGAAAGAGAATCCACCAATCATTATGAGTTAGGAGGAGCCACTAGAAGTAGAAGAGTGCATCCATATAATTGAAATAAATAATAGTTTTTATGAGTTGCATATGTTGTTAAACAAGAATTCTGTCACATTAATGCTTGAAGTCCTACCATAGAATGTTGAAGGGAGTTGCAGTGATGGGAAATGGATAAAATTTGTTAGTGTTGGACACATTATTAAAAATGACTTGGGATCTTTCAGTAGTTACTCTCGAACATAGGATCATATTGTTCTATGGAGGGTGGAAGATATGGTCAAGAGAAGCCTTTATGTACTTTTACAGAGTGGTGTGTTATTTGGGGATCAATTTAAAGTACCTTTACATGTAAGGACTCTTTGTCAGTCGTGGAAATTTCTATGAAATTTTGAAGTGGTGTGTTCTTTATACAATTTAAAATTAGTTTTTGTTGAACCTTTCGAGTTTTTTATCCTTTGAGGTAAAAAAATGATGATGTGTGAATCCTCTGGGTCCTAATCTGTATGAAAAAACAATAATGAGGAAATGTAAATTAAAACGCACAATGTTCTCCTTTGGTTCTACCTATAGCGTTGCATGGTAACTCATGAATCCAAATAATTTGTTTTGGCTGGTAATCGTCGATGCCTAACTGCGTGGAATGATATGCTTCAATCATACGAGAACCATCCATAGACCCTATATTGAAGTAGGAATGTAGTCCTGAATCATATAGATAGTGAGGGACCATGGTACATCATAGTATATATTGGGGGATTTATAGATAGTTTATGAATTCATGTGTATATTTTCATTTTGAATTATCCAATTTGATGGAATGAGATGTGGGGACCTCATTTCCACATTACAACCATTGGAGTGGAAGATTGACTCTTTGTTTATAAGGTGGTGTGGTATCCATAATTTCATAAAACCCTATTTTTTTGCTTTACTTTGTGTGAGTATACATTATATGGTCGTTTTAGGGCATACTTATGCATCAATCATAGTTTCTGTTTGGGCTCAAATAAGGATGTTAATGTATTCTGGTAGAAGTGAATAATATGTGTCTTCCATTTGGTTTTGAGTTTCTTTTGTCGAACCCCATGAGGTGTGAGTTTGGTTTGTTTTGGGTTTCAAGATTTAGTTTATTATGGTTTGTTCTTATTTGTGGGGTTACCCACCTTTTCTCTCGTTGAAATTCCCTAGAATAAATCGGTGTTAGCTTGTTTCAAATGTTGAGGAGTCCGTTCAGGACACCCCATGAGGGTATCCTTGTTTTGTTTTATGTTAATGACTGGAATTTATTCATATAAATCAGTCCTATCTCGTGATACGTTCCTTCATTGACTAAACATTTGGATTAGAGGGTTTCAAATAGTGTTTATGAAGTGATATTGTAGAATTATTCATTAAGGAAGAGTCTTGATTCAATTTCTTATTTCAGGTATGTGGATGAGTATATGTTCATATTGTATGAGCTGTTTTGGATCAAGACGACAAATTATACATTATAGGAGATATTTTCCTTGTATCGATCATCTAGAGATATTAATTATTTTGGTGGTATAGATCGTTATGGTGGGAAGTCAATTCTGGCCTCCTAAGGTCAAACCAATAATCCCCTTTTTTCAATTAAAGTTGTGCTTCTTTTCTTGTCATGAGATTTTCATGAGGATTCTACATGAGTTTTCTATAATATTCAGTTTTTATTTTTGAATTAGTACTTGTTGGTACTTTACAGGTGGGGGAGTGTTTAAGAAGATATAATTATCTATCATGGGATTTTTTTTATAATGTGATTTTGGTTCTCATCGTTTATCTTAGGAACTATGTGTGAGAGGTTATAATATTTAATGTGTTCCTTCCATTAATTTTTTGTTTTGTTTTTTATATAGTTTTATTTTTTTGTTTTTATGAGATAAATTGGAAATTTGGTTCAAACAAAATCTTGCGCATGATTAGAGCACAATTAGTAGAAACCATGTGCATTAGTCTAGGTAACTGTGTAGTAGGTTAGTGTTTGGGATAGAAGGTACCTCATGGCTTCTGAAATTTATATTAAGTAATGTGGGGGAACTTTGCGATAGATGGCTTCTTAGGCGGACATGGGTGCTCAGTCTCCACACAGTTTGATAAAGCATGCAGACTAACCGTGCGCTACAACCATTTAATTAAAATTTTGGTTTCCACCTTTCTATCTCCAAGATTTTTAGTCCTAGACACCATTCCATCTCCTCCATTGTACTTCTCTTCCGTATGTGAGTCTCTCTTGTAATTTCTCCCTTGGAACCCTTATATTTGGGGCGATTTTGTTGCATATTCTTCAAGAAAACTCTATATTAGGGGGTTATCCATTGTTTCTTTCATATTTTTATGGTTTCTCCTCTTATATATTAGGGTTTCATTCATAAATTATGGTCTTGTGGTTGATTTAAAATTAAATATTGTTTATTAGGGTTTGATCATGATGTATTTGGTCGGATTAAGCCTTTTTGGGGTCTTTTATTGGCTTGGATGGGGTTCTGTATCATTTTCCTAATTTCTACACTTTTGGTTGGTGGTTCCATGTAGTAACATTTTTAGTTGATTTTATATTACATTACAAACTTTATAAATATGTTCTATCATTGATTTGTGTGGTGTATATTATGTTTTAAAATTTTTTGGACATGAATATATTATGATAGTGGATATTTAAAACGAAACTGACATGTTTTCATGTGTACATTATTTTGGAATATCATGGAAGTGTTTTATGATTTCTTTCAGGGATGAAAATTTTTTTTTCGAGGGATCATGAGGTGAGAATGTATTAAAAATATTGTTTCCAAATGGAATGAATTATATTGAATAATTTCCTTATTGTGAACATTTGGTGGGAATTATAAGTGGTCTAAATAATGGGATACATGTTTGGAAAATTAATATGTTTTATGTGTGGGTTTTAAGGGGAAATTACCCTAGTATTGGATATAATTTATTTTTACACATTGTTATTTTTTCAAACTAGGGATTTATGAATTCCATAAGATGCGGGGAGTGTGTTTGAGAATGATTTAAGTGTGTTTAAAATGGAATGTTGGGTTTTTTGGAAAATGGTGAATTATTGGTGTGTGTTTAATGCATGGAATGTGTATGTGAATTTGATGTATTGTGTGACTTATGAAATAGTATTGAGAACAAGAGAATAATATATATTTAGATGGGCTAACTAGTTCAAGTATTCTAGTGATTTAAATGTGGCGAGGTCCTAATTTTACATGGCTCGATTAGTGCATACAAAACTAATTAAAATATAATGATGACTAGGGACCACTAGGACAATGGGTGTATTCCGTCCATGTTGATCACGAATGATATTTGTGTTGTTGTTTATATACCATCATTCACTAATGATTGAGGTTCTAGTGTCCCACATGATATTGATTAACCTTGGGAATTTATCAATGGTCATCTCTCATTTATTGATTACTATATTATATTGAACTATTCATCCCTATAGGGAATTCCATATGTGTAGTCTTCAATTAATAAATTTCATTTTAAAATGGGTTTTCTTTAAATGTGAAATAATTTAGAATAGTTTACCTTAAATTTTTTCAAAAAATGGTTCTAAATGATTATTGTCAATGATATTATTAATAAAAAAAATTCAATTTTATAGTTAAGAATATTTATATATGGGTGGAATCCTTCATGGATTCTTATAAAACCCTACACAGACCATTTGTTGTATATAGGCCTTGTTGATTTTTTTTAGGAAAAGTAATGGTGTACCGGGATGGTGGATTGGGTGTCTACAGGTCTTCTCTTGCTAATCAAGGTGGTGGTGGCTTGATGGTAATTCCCTCTCATCATATAGAGGTTGTGGTCATTTAGTCATTTCCCATTTTAATTTTTGTATCATTGATTCTAGTTAAAATTGTATATGTTAATTTTGGAAAATAGGTTAATCCATTTCTTGTTATATATTTTCAATATGGGTTTATTTATAATTTTTCTGTTTTTTATGTTTATGGGATTGGGTTATATTGTGCCCAATTTGTCTTTTTGTTACCGAGGCACTTTTTTTCAGCCCATGGGGATGAAATATTCGCATCAATCCATGACACAGACTAGGTTAGACACCGGGTCTAATGGGGTCCGAATTTGTTTTGTGATAGTTATGATTATTTAGATTATGAAATAATGAATATGGTTTATGGGCTAGAATCATCAACCAAAATCATGCTTGGTATATATATCAATTTACACTATAAATGATGATTTTAAGAAATAATTGTAATGAAATGGGTAATTGGAAATTATAAGTGAGTGTTATATTTTGAAACATATATGAATATTTATTTTTTATTGAATTATATTTAATGTAAATTTATTTTTATAGATCTTAGGAATGCGTAGAATTAAATTCACAAACTGAGGTAAGGTTTTAATTTGAAAAATTATTTTTAATTGGGATTGATTACGATGGTCTCTTGATTTGGGTAATTATATTAAAATAATATCCCAAAACTAAAATATTTACTTCTCATATTGACATTTCAAGGTTTTTAATGCTTTTCATATTATTATCTTCTATTTGGTACCTAAAATTAACGAAAAAATATCATCTAGAAATGTCATCCATATATCAAATTTACCAAGTAAAAATTTTCATCCATTCCTATGTTTATTAAAAAAATGATTATTCTTTTTAATGGTTTAGTTAATTATTTTATATATTTTAAATTTAATTTTAATTCCAGATAATGGATTAAAAATGAAATTTTGAAATGTTTTTTTAGAAATTTTTTGTTTTTCATTTTTTATAATATCTGTTAATGTAATCTTTGAATTAATGCTTTCATTTTCAGGAATATTAATTTTATAAATATTACTTCCTTGGTAGAATACAATTTACATTAACATGCGTCTAAATGAACCATAATACAATACACTATTATAAAATACACATTTAATTTTATTATACAATAAGACTAAAAAACTCTAGAAAATATTTACAAAACGTTTTAGATAATGAATATTTATTGATAGATAATTACTCAAATTTTATTATTTTATTTAAACAAAAATATCCTCATTTTTTATTCAATTTATGGTCATGTTATATTATTACTATTTTATGATTTAATAACCATTATTTGAAAATCTTAGCATTGCTTCTAATATATTATTTTCTAAATTTTCATAGATTTATATTAAATTGTTCAATAAGTTGTAAAAAATAAATATTTTTATTTTAATATATTTGTTTCATCAATTTATATCATTAAATTTTAATTGAAAATTAAATAAAATTATTAATAGTTAAATTATTTTATTTATAGCCTAATTAACGACATTGAAATTAATCTTATGTTGCGATTTGGTACTAAGTAATTTTATTTTTTTGAATTTTTTTATAGTACTAATTTTTTTCTCATTCTAATGATTCATTTTTATGATTAAATAAAAAACAAAATAGGAATTGAATTTGATTAAGTGATATATTTATTTTTAGTAAGTATAATTTTTATACTTTAATATGGTCTAGTTAATTTTTTTTCATAAATAATAATAACAACATTAAATATTTAGTACCACAAGTAAAAGTAAAACTGGATTAACATGGTAATTAAATCAAGAGAAAGTGGAATTGTTTCTAATTAAACATGTAAAATTCTCTTTTGTGGAAATAATTATACTTCAACAATTTTTATAATTAAATTTATATACAATTTAATGACATTCCAAGAGTTTGAAATTATTTATTTTTCATCGTTTAAGAAATTACAATTCTGATTCATCCTCTATTTATAATAGGACACCCATTCATTCATTTCATTACATCACAATGAGATTTTTATCCCAAAAAAAACATTGTATATTCAATACTAATATTATTTAACCCTGACATTGAGGATTTGATCTCCTGGAACGAATATTCCAAAGGTCCTTGAAAGGGATCTACTAGAGGCTTATTGATGAATAAGCAATCATCTTACCCGACCTATTTTAAATTATATCAATTTATACCTCTTCTAATTTTTTTATTAAAATTAAAATAATTTTTTTCATTTCCTAAATCTAAATAAATGTTATTATTATTAAATAAATAACATTATTAAACCTTATTTTCAATAAATGCTTTCTATTGGTATCACTCATTTATAAGTGTAGACTACACACCATAATATAGAAGTACAAATCATTTTCCATCAGGATTTTTCCGGGATGGGTGGTATGATTGAATTAATAATAATATATTATATTTTTTTTAATAATTATTCTTTTATAGTTATAATATCATATCTAACTTAAAATCATACAATAAGTGGGAAATTATAATGTCTCTTGGGTGTTGGTTTGGACTTACACATGTATGAAGCAATAATATTTTTCTGTTACAATTTTATATGGGTACTAATAAATATAGATGTATTGGGTAAATATTTAATTTATTATACCATCATGGTTCTGTCATTATTAGATGATATTTATCATTCTTTCAAAAAACAAAATCAGTAAATGAAAACACCATTAATTCATATGAATGACTTACCTTCCATATGAATGATGTAAATAGAATTTCAATCATAATATTAAAGGATTAATCTAAATAAGTAAATAATTATTTAATTATATTTATATCAGTATTAAAATTATAGAAATTATGGAGCTGTGATCATTATAAATGAACTTGAACTACCACACTGAAATTTTCATGAAGAAAAAAATAGATAACATCATGAAACACAATTTAAATAAATTATTTCTGATAAATTATTGATAAAATTTTATAATAGGAAAGATATGACACTATAAGTATCTAAATTTGTATATTATATTACTTTATTAACTATAAAGTTATCTTACATGTTTTCGGAATTCATTTAATTAATGTCAATCAAAAGGTATGTGATTTCCGTAACAATTTCATTATTTTAATGATATTATTTATGATTAAGTATCCAATAAATACAAATTATTTACGATCTATCATTAATATAATTAATTTAATGAAAATCTACTGACATAAATAGATTAATTTTTTTATTTTCATTTTACAGACATTAATGAATCAAGATACTAAATGTTTTGTAATACAAATAAACATTATTTTTTATTTTTAAGAAATACCTTATCTACCAAATCTGTGATTTATAGAAATTTTGTAAGGATTATTTTTTATATTATCTTATGAATTATTATGTTCATGTTTTTTTGTACAATTGTTTAAAATCCTTTAAATTTTGGTTTTTAAATAATGTACTTTTGACATTTTACTAAAAATATGAATCATATATTTTTATTCACATTCCTGACATGAATCGATTTTTCTACCATCGTGACCACTCAATTTATTTAATATTATATACCATTTTTATATGGCTCTTCAGAATTGAAAATATTTTCCATAGATTGTAGAAATTTTTAATATTAAATAAATTTATTTCAATATGAGTAATGGGTTTTTTTGGATAAATGTTCTAGTTATATTTAAATGTTATCATTTATAGCAGATAACATTTTTTGATGTTGCCAATGATTTACTCTTTATATGACTCAATTACACCATCAAAATTCATTATTTGGATCGACTATGATAATACTGATTTAGTGTCGGTTCTATGAATATTTTTTTCTCTATGATGGGTTGATTATCTTAGGCATCCCATTTCTTTCACACAGGTTATGCTATGATGAAATTATCAAATTCTTATCCACAACTTTTTCATTTAATAGGATGTTCTACAACAGATGGTTAATTGTAATATGGCACACCTATGTACTATTTTTTCATGTGATGAGTATGAATTTAAATACATATCAATATATTTGATTAGGTATGATGGATATGACATTACACAATAATGAAAGGAATGAGTTGTGATCTGAGTTCAGTAAGATAATTTTTTAACAATGATGGTATTATTAGTGAACCTTGAATAAGGATACCATGGAATGATGATAAAACCAATAAAAAATTATTAACATGGAAGTGATCCCCTATCAAGGAAATTATTTTCATTTCTTATATGAATTCCAAAAACATTTGTATTATTCCATCTCAATGATATCATGTCTCATGTTCAATTATTCAATTATAAATCATGTATTATTAAAGTATAGGAATTAAGAAATGAATTAATATTGTTATAAATTACATATAGTGAATATTTATCCAATTTTATGTTCATTTTATTTTATAAATATGGTCAATTAATACTAAAGTTATCATTGAAATCTCCCATGTTTACTCTTACATAGCATCTAAGGTCACTCATTCATTTGATTACATTTCCTAGGCTATATAGATATGATTTAATTTTGATATCTATAATAAGGATTCATGTTATGAATAACATATTGTGGGATTATTTAGAGCTTATTCACACAACTATTTTATATATACTAGATTCAAAAAAATCTAATCCCATAAATTTTTTTTAGAAATTTTATTTTTATATACTTAATAATTATTTAATAAGATGTAATTTTTTTGTATGAAATTTAGAGGTCACTATAATTGGTATCATATTAATTTTTAGTTACCTTTAGAAAGAAGTTTTTCAAAACAGTAATGAGAACGCTTAGGATAATTATATAAAGCAGGTAATGTTTGAATTTATGGTAAAGAAATTAGTATGGTTTTCTTATAAATACCACAATATATAGATACTAATATTGGGTGTGGATTTGTTATAAAAGAATATAGTGTTAATAACCCCCAAAAAAATTTCATCATCTATATATAGGCCATTATTTTTGGTGCAGGGTAACAATGACCTTACAATGAACCATGTGTGAGACTCATGTGGGATATGGATTGAAAAAATCTAGTATTTTTTTTGAAACATTTTTAAGGAGTTCAATATATGATGATCATGAATGATTCTTGTTTAAACTAAGGTTTCATAGTTTTAAAAGATTATATCAGGGTTTAGAATAATTATAAAATATTTATATGACTATTTTTTCTCTCATTATGACTATTTTTTCTCACACTATGGGTTTATGGTTTTAGTAAGTGGATGGAAACTATGGGATCATTATTAATATAGAATTCATTCGATATTATAATTATTTTACTCATGGGAAACCCTATTATGTTGAGTTTTGTTCAAATAATATTATATATATGATTTCAATAAATTCTCAATCAATGATACATGTTGAGATTCCAAAAAATAAAATGAGGGATCACATTTATCTTTATAGAGTGATGATTCAACATACTGATTATTTTATTTTTTAATTCAATCCACCAGTTAATTATAAATCAGTATTACATAAAAGTTATTTTTCATTTATAATTTTCAAAAAATGGAAATTTAATTTTATTTGTTTATCCATTGGAAGGTGAAGTAGATCAATAGTGAATAATGACAAGATCACAAGGTAATATGATGAAATTGACTCCATCTAATGGAATAAGTTTTTGTTATATATATTAATAATTTATTACCACATATAATTTATTTGAAAGTGGAGAATCAATACCATGATCTAATGCTAAAGGATGAAAAATAAATTTGTACCTTGGAGGAATGTTTTTTAGGAAATTAGATATATAAAAATGATATTATCATCAAACATGATGGTAAGATTTATCATTTCTTCATTTTCATAAAAAATTTCTCTAAAAAAGGTTAGGCATGTTATATTTTGACACATTTAATAATGACATGATCTTTTATAAAGGCAGAATTTAATATTGGATGTAACAAACTATCTGATAGTTTTGATATGAAAAAAAATAATTTATATAAAAATTCAATCATAAAACCCAATGAGAGAATAATAATATATTATTATTCTCAATGTGTGGATGGAAACATATATTAAATTATACATAGATGTTTTATTAATTTATTTTTGTGTGAAAATTAAGGATTTTGTAAAATCCAACTAATTACAGGGAGAAAGTAACATTGAATCACCCACCCAAAATCCTGTGTTTCAAAATTAAGGATTATTAGAATTATAAAAACTATACCTAAAATACTATATATGGTGATAATGATCTACATTAAAAACCCTTTAATTCAAATTAGAATTGGAAATTCCTTATATCATTATTGATGATGTGGGTATGATGGGAAAATTATGAAAATGGACATATCATTCACTCTATAAGTAAAAATGTATTATTTAATATAATAGTTAACAATTCTTTTAATTTTTAATTATTTTATATGCGTATCAAAAACCACATACAAGATTATATATTGATTTATCAGTAATTAATCTTAATGTTAGAATGCTAAATTTCATGTCTATAAATCATTTCGAAATAACATTTTTGGGAATATACTTCCTGAAAATAATGATAATATCCCTATAGTTGAATTTTGTTTTAGTAATGTGTTTTTTTATTTACATAAATCCCTCATCAATTTCTATTTAATTAAAATAAAATATTATATTGCTAAAAACTCTATGATATTAAATAATTTTGATTCTAATTATAAAAAATCAATGGAATGTATATCCATTGTATGGTTCAATAATCTTATTAAAAATAGCTATTTATCTGTTATGGTTGGGGAGAAACTAATAATCAATGATATGTGTATTTTACTAGAGCTTTTTGGAGTCATTCAGAAAAAAATTGTCTTTATTTGTATTATGAAGTTGATTTTCAAAAGTAACCATTATTACTACTTCAAGTATTTCAATGACACCATACATGAATACTGATATTTAATTTCAATAATTGAAGAAGAAACTCGAGTAGAAAACATATTATTTTAACATTCAGACACGTGAATCAAACATGGGAGCACCTGTCCTTTATTGATGAATAAAGATAGATCAATACCACTATATATTTATTATAAGGAAAAAACATGATTAAAATAAAGAATTAGTATCCTCAATCCCAAATTTACGATTTGATCAATCAATTATGAGAATATCAATATTTTTTTTCTGATGGATCATCGATTTGGATACAATAAATTATCGGTCAAAAGAGATGAAATACCTATCGAAACCATCCATTTATTGTATAAACACTATGAAATTATACTGATTCCATTTAGTCTTTCTAATAACCCCTCTATAATCACTAATTTAATGAAAAAGTTCCTTATAGTTTACCTGAATAATCATGCAATTGTATTTATAAATTATATTCCTAAATCTTCAAATAAAAATAAATAGAATGATGATCACTATGATGGATATAAAGTGAGATTATTCCATAAAATATTCCACTATATCTTATAATGTGTTATAGCCTCTCACTATCTAGTTAAACAATAAATGATTTCCATCAAAAAAACATTCCAACATATTATTGATTTTCGGAGCCCCCATGAAAACATTTCCCAATCTTTATGTCAAATATTGAGGCACAAAGTCTGCAAAAAAAGTTAACCCTAGGAAACCAAACTAACATCTGGGTTCATTGTAAAAATTTTTCGTTCCAAGATGTTTCAGCAATGAAGAGATATTTAACACATAGATATGAACCTCATTCATCTCAAAAGATAAGAAAATATGTAACTAGAACAACACCTTATGTTTTTCATCCTAAAACCATCCAATTGGAGAATCAGGATTGTTAAACCAGTCTCTCCATACCTATATCACAGGCTCACCCAATTTGGGAAACCTCCACTAAATTCACCATGTATTTAATCACTTTCATCTAAAAATGAAACCATCTACCACTATACACTCTCATATCATGATTCAAAATTGATATATTTTTTATAATGCTTTAGGAATCTCTAAATTTACATAGAACAATTCTACATGAATTCATACTCGGTGCATAAAATACAACATTACCATTTCCGAGTTTATATAAATTCTAGAGGTTGTAATGTTTTATTGATTCCTTCCTATATTGTTTTTTAGGTTTATGTTAATATATTAGAGGATACACAACATGATCTTGTGATCGATACAAACCAAAATATGATCACTGATGGGATAAGGTCATCCTATCAACATCCAAATAATACTACTTCATTATTGATATCATTTGGAGGCATAGTTAAAGTTATAGGGATTTAACATTTAATGCCTATAAATAAAAAGTATCTCATCTACATTAGAACAGAAACCAAAACCAATATTCTAGTAATAATAAATAAATTTAAACTAAAGGCATTATTTATGTTTAACGAGGAGATGGAGGTAAATAAAAATTATCCATTTGGTACTCAAACACATCATTATAATGATCAATAAAATAGAACTATTCATATTTTCAAGTCATGGCTAGAAAATGAATCACAAACCAATTGAAATCAGGTATGAATATTCTATAACATCATGTATGACAAAGGGAAATCGAAAGCTCTTAAAATATCTTAGGGGATTTCCATGGAATGTTACCTCAATTAGCGAAGGATCTATTTATATATAATTATGGGACACAACATAACCAAATAAATGAAAAATAAGTGCATATAAATGAAAAATTAAATAATTATAATACACTAGTTCATGACAAAGAACCCATAAAACTGTGTATAGTTGATCTTTATAACCATAATACAATGTAGAATACACAAGTATATATTTGATAAATACCACAGTGAATGGATATTGTAAATCTATAAACACTACATTAATCAAACCCATGAACACAACCGGGGACTTCATGAAAATTAAATAATTCATGATGAAATAATTATTCCAATAAGTATTTTGGAATGCATTGATTGGTGTAACATCATCCTTCACCCATATCTAATGATATCCCAAAAATATGTCAATGTTTGAGAAAGAAGAAGAACCTTTAAGCTGATCAAATAAATAATCAATCCATGGAATAGGATAATTTTTCATCATTTTCAATGAATTCGAGTTGTGATAATTGATCTAGAGAAAATCCAAAACCTTATTAAAAAATAATTAGTGATCACCCAATGTTGATACACACAGCTGATCAATACCTCACATGGAAATAATTTTTATTTGTAAACGGAGGTACCAGAAATCATATAGTGTCATATATTATGGATACAACGAGATATGTTATGTATTGTGTTATAAATCTATCCCAATATTAATGTCCAATTTATGGGGGTATCTCTAAAACATAATTGGTAAATACATCATATTACACTTATATTACACTTTGAAATACTTCTAGACGATACTGTGATGTAAATACCATATTCTCATCCATTTGGGTAGACATGGATGAAACAAACATCTAAGTGATATGAGAGTCCCAATGGATAAGGAACATAATAAACAAATCATCATCATCATATAAAACAAACTAACTCCTGAATCATATCACGTTATCTTCTCTAAATATAGATGGTATATTTTTAGAATGATATCATATGGTTTTATGAAAATATAGAGAACGTCTCTACAAGAGTGGTGCTTCCCCAACACAATTTTACATTATATACATAATTTATATAGATAATATTTACTTCTATATAGAATAAGAAACCCTATAATTCACATGAAGATTCACCAACATAATTCCTAAATCATGTAATACGGAAAGTTATAAAGTGTTTCTAGATATTGAATAAATAAATCATAAATCATAGTAGAATCCAATTCATTGGTACTTTGAATGATGTTTCAATCATTTAGAAATTCTATTAATAAAGAATTTGGCTGACCCAATCATGATCCAAGAACTCTATGAACTTAATGGAGACTGCCAACATGGTCTCACTATACTCCCTATGGGTAAATAGTATCTTGATAATTTCCACTACCTACCCCATATCCTATCTATTTATTCAAATATAATGAAACCTACCGATAATTCTTTATATGAAGCATCCTCAACGGAGGAACATGAATAATAAATGAATATTTTTTATTCCTTCTCATAACATTTTTCCTTTGTCATAGATGATTACCTTAACCTCCATATGAAAACACATATATCAAATCCCTTAGAAGGGGACATAGAGACACTATGCCATGATAAATGATAAGATGAGTGTTGAGACCTAACTCATGAAATATGATGGTTCTTCTAACATTTTAGCATGAATACTCATAACACATCACCTTTAAAATTGTGAAATAAATATTCCCCTATAATGATGATATAATTATTATTTATATCCTCTTAATGAGAACTTATCTCACCACCACATCAATACACAGTGATAGAATAATTGAGTTGTTCTAAAACTGTGTCAATGGATAGAAAACCTCATCAATTTTTCTTTTCCATAACTCTTTATATAGAAGTAGTTTTTATTCCTAACAGTGATTCGTTCTAAACGAGAACACAAACTCATTAATGCAAGAACATTATAATAGAATTGAATAATTCTCTTGGAGTCTTGCCTCCTTTTTTATCAATGAAAGGAAATCTTCTTGAATCTATCATTCAATCTTATATAATGATACTATTGAATCCCCATAATCCCTAAGGATCAAGATGAACCATAGCCTTTTTCTTGATTCTGCATCACTACAACTAATGAGAATAAATTATCCTTCTATGAATGGATAATACAATTTTATATCTCTACGTTATTTAACCAGAACTTTTTCCCAGAGTTTGATAACACTAGTCATGTTTATATAGTATCTTTCAATAAATATAACTATATGCACACCTCCATGTATCATCATAATCAACCAATACTATGTGATGATCTTATGGAACATGTTGATGATAATCATCAATTTGAACATATAAATTACATCCCAATAAATCCATAACTACGACATGAAAACAGTTTAAAGAAACATGAAATTATAATATGAAACAATAAATATTTACATAATTATTTAAGGTTATCCTTACTCCCATTATCAACTCATTTCAATTAAACTAAAAATATAAATTATTAATATCCAGTAATAGGCATCTAACCTGAAAATAATATCACATCATATTTTAGTCACAGATAAAAAAAGGCTTATGAATTGGATCATAGGGGTAGCTAACTACTTCATTCAAAAATGAAGTCATTTGATTATATTTATTTAATTTTTTTGGGTGTGTTTCCCTATAAACCCTTATAAATACTCACCCATTCTTACATTCAAACATAATAATATCATATAACGTATGAACTGATACCACTCATCCATTTCAAATTCCACCAAAGGTACCCCTCCTATGATGGAAATTAGGGAATGGAAAAAATAATTCCAAAATTCCACCTCTTGTAATCCATTTGATGGAGACAAGAACCAAGTGTATATAATATACACAAATGGGAGGAATTACTCTCTATGATATGAGAAATAGTGGATAAGATAGAAATACCATACAACCCCTATTCAAGATAATCATCAATGACAAAAATTATATTCATGTATGTTATACAACTAATGTATTAAAAAATCAAAAAACATGAACTAAATTATAGTCCACATTAGGTTCCGTGAAATCCCTAATAACTATTGAATAACTCTTGAGTTAGAAATGACCACTTTGATCACTTAAAATCTCATAAAATCTAGGAATGTAATTTAGTATATGATGGGGATCATAACATGTATACTCAAAAGCGTCATAATTGGATCCTCTCATGGAAAATATAAATAAATAAATCTAAATCCAAGTGAAAAATTAGTAACCTAATTCATCACCAAGATTTGTATTCCATGTTCTAAATCACCATAATGATACCACTGAATATGTATTGAATACATGATATGAAATAAAATAATAACAATGTGGGTACCTTCATTGCAACATCCCCATTTATTTTCCATTTTTTACATAATGTTGCATGTCCTTAATCATCTCTACATAAAATTAAATCTTCTTAACGAATCCAAGTCTATGTAACATCTCTGAAATTGCATTGATTATAACATCATATCACATACAATAAACCTTGGGTATCATGTCATCACATCATATTGTGGGACTACTCCATGTAGTAATAGATAAGTTTCCATCAATAACCATATCAGGCATGTGGTGTATTATTTTTCAAGTCATCATATAACCAACCTATTATACAGATAATAATACATATAATACTTTATATGAAGATACATGTGTGTAAAATAACAAAAATCCCATACATCCCACTGTGACAAAATATTTTGAATGGTAACCATAATGATTTTTTTAACATAATTCCACTTGGATTAGAGTAGTTCTAGAAGAGGTAGTCATCCATCCATTATTCACCAATATAGTTGTTTGGGAACATACCCAATGAAAGTAAACATAGTTTTATTATCCTTTCATAAATGGGTTTGTTATTATATAAAATCATAAATCATACAGGATATAATATATCTCAAAACCATACCATGAGAATTAAAATATTCTTAGGCTCAATTGTAGTTATTTTCACTCATATAGTTGACATCTGCTACTACAGACTATGCATATTATATAAACAGAACCATTATTATTATTTTTGATTCTTTATTACCATTTAATATTATATTTTACATTAATTAATTTATTATATGTTAATGAATATTATTATAAATACATTATATAATCCACCAAGTGATGTTCATGCCCACTATTAATGATCAAAATCATTCTATGGTTTCATAATATTATACACATTTTCATTCCATTTTTAAAGAATCCTATGAGATAAAAAAAATATTGGTAATTATTTTAATATAATTCTAGGTAATGATGAATTCATCGTAAGAAATAGAAAATGATACGAATAAGACAAGACCAACCAGTCACCACCATGAACATCACCATGAATTCACCCTTCCATCACTACTGTCAACAAATTCCGAAAAAAAATTCCTAACCACACAGATATTTCTAAACAACTGTCCTTCTAAGGATCACATAATTATTCATTGAATGGTTCATATTAATAGATAACACATAAGGAAGAAAAAACAGTGTCAACATGGTATGTACGCCCTATAAAATCCAAGTATCCAGTATTTACTAGAAAATTGGAACTATTTTCCCCGATCATTTAAATTTATCAAACAACATGTAATTTAACATATTGAATTAGATGATTTATTTCTCATATTATGAAATTATGTGTAACATATGAAATCGCCTAATAATTTATATATATATATATATATATTTATTTATTTATCTAAACTCTAAACCTTTACATAAAATTTCATCAATCATTATGGAATAAAAATTTCACTAATATTCCTCATTATTGTTAAAAACACCATGAATTTAGAACATCATGTTATTAAAAAGTTCCATTGATTTATTTTAGAACAATAATGAATGAATAAGAAAAATAATAATTTGATTTCAGTCATATTTTATGAATCAATGGATTAAAAAAAAACTCATTAACTATTTTTACTACAAAAATTTCTAATTTTATGTTCAAAACCATTTCATAAAATTTAAATTACAACCACATATATAAAAAATAAAAATAAAAGTGAATAAACTTATATAGAATACAGCATTATAATCTTTGAGGATAACCAATATCACAGTGAAAAAACAATGTGATCTATAAACCTAAGATCCATTTATTTTTATTATTCTTATATAATCTACAATATATTAAATTCCACTATAACCTAATGAGATAAATGGTTTTTGTTAAGCTATTTCATAAAAAAATTGAACAAATAAATCCCCTAACTCAAGGATTTTAATGATGATCTATTATAAATAAAATGAAAATATATATCTACAATCACTTATCTCATATGGAAACTACTTACTCCGGTAGAATACATGCCACAAAAATGAAAAGAAAACACATTGATAATAAAGGATATAATCTTAAATAGAATGTGAATATTAAATAGATGTAAGGAGTATGATTAGTTAATAATCCACATGAAAAGGGGGATGAATATACTATGGATCAAAAAATATAAAACATCATAATCCATATATAATTCCCTTTTTAGAAAGAATAAAAATAAATTCATAGAATTCCATTGGTTTCCAATGAAAAGATAAAATAATATGATTTTGTAAAAAAATGAGGAAGTGGTCCAATTTATATGAACATTTCGATATTTAGATTCATGTTATGACTACATCATTCACATCATGAGTGGATCATATTTTGAGACTCAATTTTTTTCCTCATTCAAATAAATATGGATGAACTAATTTCTTGAATTTCTAATTAGCATCATGTGTTATCATGGATTGATTCATCAGATCTAATCCCCTTCCATTCATATTGTTAATATATTGTACACATTATTAATCATACCCCCAAAAGTTATCTTTCACATGTTTTTAACAACCACATAATAGCATTATTATTCATCTCAGATTGTGAAATATGTTCCAAATCCTAAAATATGCTTACAACATTATTCAAACTATCAAAATCCACTGAACCTCATCTGGACTTCCTCCAAGAACCATGGGCATCAGAACCATGAAAATGGATGATATAAAAAGATCTACTCCATTCAAAAAATTCTTTAATCCCATTAAATAAAATAAAAATTGTAAATTAAATTTATTAGGTTATCAAAATTAAATTCCAAATAAAAAATAACATCTATTAAGAGATATTCCTCAATTTGGAAAATTAGGGAAAATAAAAATTCACCTCAAGTGTTACATTATTTTTAAGAACTATAAAATCCTATAAAATAAATATAAATTTATTAAACATATATACAAGAAGAATAATAATATTTATAATATAATACATGGTATAATTATAACATCTTTTTACTCATTCATTAACAACATTTTATTATCAAATTCATTTCATGTTCTAACTTATTCTTTTTTAAATATGTTTTGGTAGAGTAATTATGAACATTTCCTCTAGTTCATGATTCCAAACCCTTTATTTTATTAACATATATATACATCATATATAAACATTATATACTTATTTATTAACATATATAAATTATAGTGATTGAAAATAGAATTACATAGTTTATTGAAATGGTTGCCTATATATACATAATAAAGTTATGTTGATTTTCCAACAATAAGAAGGAAAGAAATGTAAGTAATATTTTTTCATTCAAGAATCATAATTATATCATAAATAATATATATATATATCTATATATTCATAATTTTTTAGTATAATCATCAAAGTTAGATGATGATATAGAATTAATTATTTAGTTATATTGAGGAAAAAATTATCAACTGCTCCTAAGAGATACATTCAATTACCATTTGATAAAAAGAATGTATAAAATTATTGTCGAAGAATAATGGACGAATTAGAAAAATTATACATTAATTTTAAAATGAAAAATTATATTTGGAAATAAAAACAACATGTAAATTAAATTCTAATACAATACAAATTGTGATATCATTAAAGGATTTTAAAATATCAAATTAAATACAGTAGAAACAATAATATTTGGTGTTTAGGTGATGTGAATATGATAGATATAAAAAATTGAATAATAAAATGAGAAAGAATAAGTGATAGAATAAAAATAGAGGTCGGGAATATGATACGAATACCCCTTAATCTCCTCCCCTCATGAAGGCTTAATATGATTATATTTAAAACCTATGATTTAATGGCGGACAATAAATCAAAAGTAATGTACCATGGTCTAAAAAATCCAAATAATTCCTTACTATTTAGAAAACTAATAATTAAACAATAAGGATTGGAAATAGTAAGAATAGAAAAATAAATAACCATTACATTTTAATGAATAAACCATGAACCTAATTAATAGAAGGTGACAAAAAATATTTGGATTTACTTTGAGAAAACCCACTAAAGATAAGTCTCACCAATAACTAATTGATATAAAAATAAATGTTACTGATAGAGAAAGATAATATAAATATGATACATATAGAGCCTTGGTAATACAAATGATATTAAAAGCCTCAATATAAGTTCAAGAAATATAACAAAATGAATGAAAGAATAAATAAGAAAAATAGTTCTATATGACTATTGAAAAAGTTCATGCATTTAAATAGTTATCATTTAAGATCTCAATTTCAACCGAATATGAACACTTGATATTCTATTAAAATAGATGATAATGACTGAATTATTTAATTTCATGAATATTGTTGAATAATACATGAACATTGAGGATTTTAATGTGTTTCATTAGATGTGTACTTTGATCAAATAATGAACAATAACTCCCAAAACCTATATTGAAATACTTCTATGATATTTAGGTGGTCTAGTTCCATTATAAAACATAATGAGATAGGATTGTTATTCTTGACTAGAATTGATTAAGCCTTGTAAAATTCAAGAACGACTCCACCTAATTGAAACTTAATGCCTCTAGTTTCCTATGTTCTATATATTAAAAAATATTTTTTTTATTCTCTACCTACTAGATGGTGACCCACTACCATATAGTCGATAGGATGATATTATCTCATAGTGATTTAGTCATTGTATCAGTTGGGTGTGGCGTCCTTAACAAATTATGAGATCATCGCTACAATTTTGGACTAGTAATAGTTCATTCAAACCCATATTAACCATATAATTTGTCTAATTAAAGTACAATCACTACAAAAATATAGAGAAAAAAAACCAGTGGTAATAATTTAAAAAATGTATTTATTGTATTTATTATCATTTAAAAAACATTGATATTCAGATATATCACATTTTTTATGACCACAAACACATCATACAAAAATGATGATATTGATGTGGGAAACGATAAAAAGTAAGGGGTTACCATAATTTTTATTATAAAAGTATCCACCTTTATAATATTATAATAATATCCCACCATTAGTGTATGTGTAACACCCCCGGGTAAATAAAGAATATGACATTTTAATATTTATCCATACTTGTGAATAAAATATTAATATGACTTTAAAGGGGACGCTATGCTCGATGGCGTACCCAACACGCAACAATGAGTTTCTTGGGAATCTTACGTTGCACTCTAATAATAAAATAATATTATTTTAAATGGTAGTTAACATGTAGCCGTTGTATTGGCGGGAATGGATAGAAATAACTAAAATATGATTATATATGTTTTTACATTTATCCAATAAAAGCTAAAGGCTTAAAATACGGAAAGAATTCAATTTTAGGCGTATATGCCCTAGTTTTCACTAAAGGTTCACTTATCGCCTTTTAATGGAGAACTATCATTAAATATAGTTTTGATCACTCTTATACATTCTTTTGGACCAAATAAAACTCTTATTAAGAATCGGGACGTCAAATTTTACTTTGTGTAATTTTTTGGTATTTTTCTGATAAAGTTCATTTTTTAATGAATAGTGTAAAATGTTGTGTTTTAATTCAAAACCTCTTTTTAATCTAATTTATTTATATGATTAAGTAATATTTTGAATTGGTTTTAAAGTGAAATTAGAAAATATTTTTACCATTAAATCCAATAGTGGTCATTGGAATTAATTTCACTTTGAAATCAAACTTAAACTAGTGTCAATCTTTTGATACTTATTGTTTTATAAAAACACGCTATTTGCTCTGACAGCGGGAATTAATTATTAAATTAATTAATGTGACTAATATGTTTTGAATTTTGTAAAACGGACTTCATTTTTGAATTCGGAATATCCAATATAGCTTAGGGTGATGTTTCGGTATTTTTCTGAAAAACTCCAATTTTTGATGAATAGTGAAACCACTAAGTGGTAATCAAGCAAACTGATTTTTCAGTTAAATGAATGTTTACCACTAATGTGTATTGAATTTTGAAAATCCTACATACATGGTTGTCATTAGTATGTAAAATGTGGTTCAATGGGATGAAAATAATTTTTTGGTGAATAGTAATTTTTTTTCATTAATCGCGATTAGTGGTAATTAGTGTAGTTTAAGGTAAAAATAATGCTTTAATAAAATAAAATGAGCTTGACACATGTCCTACCCTAATTGGTTGTGTCATGGCCGACCAAGACAAGCCATGGGTCAACTTGGGGACCCCATGGAGCCACTTTGGTTGGGAAATGACATAAATAACTTTTTTATTTAATGTAAAAGTAAAAATGACACAAGCATGATATGTTTTACTAAAACAATTTTTAAGTGGGGTTATACAAATCATATTTTTGACTATAAATATTAATTGGAAAGATAAAAAGATTTCCTACATCATAGTATTTTTTTTATAATTTTCAGACATTAAATAAATTAAATTATTGATGACATCATGATGATGCAACGATGACCTCATTATTTAACGATTTAAATAAAATGGAAAGATAATGTAAAATCTACAACCTACACATGGCCAAAACCAATTGGATGAGTGGATTTCGAAGCCTTATCACCTTATCCACGAATTATATCAATGTGGGACCTTTGAATACCGAAACACATATTCAAATAAAGTAATATTTCATTACTTTCCAAAAGTGCCCCTCCTCTCCTTTTCTAAAAGGCCCCCACCTCTACCTCATTTCACACACTCCTCAAGCCTTTGGCTCGTCCAAACCCTGCCCATTTACTCTCTACACAACCCTCTCCTCATCCTAGAGGATTCCCTTTGGGAAGAATCCTTTCAAAGGAAGCCTTTAGGCTCAAATCAAAAGGAGTTACACTTTTAAAGGTAATTCATTCTCTCATGTTCATTTGTTTTATTTTGCTTCTCCAACCCCATAAAATCTTTTTATTTACTTCTTTTGTAACAACACCAGTATATTCAATATACTAGGATGTTGTTATAAGATTTATTCGAGCTACACTCTCACACAACTACATCAAATGGTTAAAGAACATACGGTTTCCGTGGATGGCGAAATTCTGCCTCCCGAAACGATGATTCTTCATTTAAGGAAGTGCGGACTACCGCCCCTCAAAGTGATTTGATTCGTTAAATACCATATGTGGGACGTATAAAGGATGGAACTATGATATTATATATGATATTATACTGGAATTATAATATACCTTTATATCATTATTATTCCATTCTATAAAATACGAAATAGAAATGAAAGTAGCGTTCATGCGTACGTACGGCTTACCGTCTCCACGAACGGTGCATTTCATTTCTTACCTCTAAATGATTATGTAATGTTATAAATACATGCATCTACTGGATATATATGAAATATATGATATCTACATCATGAATACAATTCTGGATATAATAAACATTTGGCCACACGAACAACATGTAATTGTAAGAAGTCCACTTTCGACTTAAGAACCAAATATCAGCAAAACAAATATTATTAACTTAAATGATTACATAATGTTTATGACATGGTAATAAGTGATATAAAAGGAATAATGAACTTGAAAAAGGTTCTTAAGGAAGTATAAATTAACTAAAGTTTATTATTCAGGAGATTAAAGAACGATCGAGTCAAGTCGGACCCGAGGTAAGGGATCCTACACCTCTCTTTCTTTTTAAGTACACTCTTTTATGTCATTCCTTTTAAAGCTCATCTTTCTTGTTATTGGGATGATCTTTTATATTAAACTTACTGTAATTTTTATGTTCATGTGATGAGAGACCCTATTCTCTCTCATCAATCCATTTTGGATGTTTTGAGTGGCACCGTTAGGCTGCCGAACTTTCGTAAGAGATCTAACCTCTCTCTTTCTTTTTAAGTACTCTCCTTTATGTCACTTCTTTTAAGCTCCTATTTGTAATGTTGGGGGATGTTCTTTTATATTACTCTTTCTTTAAATTTTATTTTAATGTGATGAGATACCCAATTTGATCTCATCAATCCATATTCAGATGTTTTATGTGGCGCCGTTAGGCTGCCGAGTTTTCGTAAGGGATTTTTCATCTCACTTTTATTCCCATGAGATTTATGCTACATTTGCCACAAATTCCATTTAGTGGTGTATGTACTGCCCATTATTCTACTCATTGTGTAATATAATTTCGTTTATGAGTATTTACATCAATGATCTATTGTCTTTCTTTCATGGGGTGTATGTTTTGAAAGATACCCAAGTCGGTAAGGGAACCTTTCACCCCCTTTTTTTTAAAAGACTTCTTTTATTGGGTCTTTTAATTTACATATTGTTATGTTGGGATATGTTCTCATATATACTTATTGATGTAAAATTTATGTCCAAGTGATGAGATACACTTTTTGTCACTCATCAACTCATTTTGATGTGATGCCGTCAGGCTGTCAAGGGAACTTTTTAACCCAATTTCGATTTCTTTGGGTTCAACATGTAGTCATTGAATATGTCATCTATTGAATATGTGTGAATGACCTTTTATTGTTCTACACTTAATATCCACTTAAATTGTGTGTATTTATATTTGTCACACATATCTTTGAGATTTATTTGTCCTTAATTTAAGGATACCTTCTTTATAAGGGATTTCATCACATTTGACATTTCTATTGAGGGTTCATTGTTGTTATGCACCAATTCACTCTTATATGGTGTATATACTGTCCTTTGGAGTATTATATCATGAATCCATTTATTCTCATGATATTATAAAGTTCTGACTAAATATTATTCCTCAATTATTGTATTCAAGTGTCTCTAATTTTGGTAAAACCTCTTTAACCAAAATGTCATTTTAAATGTTTAAATTATTTGTTCTTATTAATATCCATGTTTTCAAAATGGTTTTAAGGATATATTTATATGGATATTAATGGTTTAAAATTTTAAGCTTCAAGGTGGTATGGGACACTTTGATTCAAAAATCTCTTTATTAAATGTTTTAAATGGTTTTGAAAATGGTTTTGATAAAGGATTCTATTATGATATATTGTGATGTGGAAATGTTATCATTACTTTATATTGGTTTTATGTTTTATGATTTTATATTGGTACTTGGACATTTTAACGGGTGGTTACGTTATAAACAATATGACGGGTGGTGCCGTGAATACCAGGACGGGTGGTTACGTTATAACCTCCAATGCATTGGGTATGGAAGTCGGCCGTATGGCTATTCCATTAAGTATGTATGGAAATTGGCCGTATGGCTATTCCATTAAGTGATATGTGTGGAAGTCGACTATATGGTTATTCCACTTAAGTATGTTTATGTACCAAGTTACCTTTATATATGCTATGTTTTCTTTATATGGGTTTTATGGTAATCCTTTAGTTACAAAAAGGTAAGTAATGATACTTTATTCAGTGAGGAGTTTCTACTAATTCATGAAGGTGAAGGTATTACTTTGATAGAGTATACATGGTTTACTTTATGTTTGAAAAAGTAACAGTTTTTATTCTTTGTGTATCCCTTACTGAGCTATTTATGCTCACCCCAAGTTTTTTTTGAAATGTTTTTCACAGGACTTAAAGTGGAATAAGGTCAAGGATGGGATCAAGGGAATGTCACGCTAAATAAGACATGGAACTAGACATGTTTCATTTTAAGAGTTTTTATTTTATGGAAATTTAGTAGAAGCGACTACTTTGTAATCTTTTGAGATGTAATAGTTATGTCCTAATTCTCTAAAACTCTAAACCTGAAAATATCCTCAATGTGAATTACTCATTTAATTCAATATAAAGTAAGGTTTAAGGCTGGGGCCTTATAGTTGGTATCAAAGGGAGATTTAGATAACTTTAGAGGTTAGGGTATTCTTTAAGCATAAGTGACATTACCATAATGGTTAGGATTTCAGAAAGAGTCCTAGTTTTAGATAAAGTGAATGAGTAAGTATATCTTAGTGTTTACCTTCCTCATTATTACATGATGGTTTTGTTGATATACTCACACTGAACTTTTTGGTTTTAGTAAATGGCTGGATCTAGCAGGCACCAAAGTGACAATGGGTTTGTAGGAAACTGTGGTGGTTCTCTGATTAAGATATTGGATGAGATGGGGGATTCAATGAGTAATCTCAT
The DNA here is from genome assembly GCA_963277665.1 of Viscum album. Taxonomy (NCBI): domain Eukaryota; kingdom Viridiplantae; phylum Streptophyta; class Magnoliopsida; order Santalales; family Viscaceae; genus Viscum; species Viscum album. Next base: position 456,680,567 of record OY728161.1, on the reverse strand, counting down.
AGTTGTTCTAAACCAACTATCAAGGATTCATGATTAATCACTTAAACCTTGGTGAGTTCTCTAATGCATCATGTACGAGATGGCCAACTCGATGTGGAAATTCAGGTAATAATTATTAAGGTAACCATTTGGGTTTATATGATCCTTACTTTTGAGGTAATTATGGGTTATTATATGATATGATGGAAAATGAAGGGCATGAGATAAAATTGAGGTTAAAATATGTTATGATTATTCTTGAAGATTTTATCTCATTTTGGGAATGTTTTAATAATTATATAGTTTTGGAAAAAGGACAACACGCAGACCGTGTGACATCCCGTCGCGTCGGACAAAGTTGCGGGAATCGAACCCACAACCAAAGTACGACTGGTATTTATCGCCTACCACTGGACTACGTGAAGTCCCTGGTTAGTTTGACCGATTCTTTCTAGTTATATGATTTTATGAATTAAGAGTATGTTGATTTTGGGTTATTTATGAAAATGATTAACCTATCATGAAGGATATGTGATTAGGTTAATTACTTTTCAAAACGAGACTTTAGGAGCAACTGATATTGTTTTGAGATAAATGTTACGATTTATTTTGGAAGACTATGCGACTAAATCCTTCAAATATTTGGGTTTCAATATAATATTGGTTTACTTTGAAGAATTTTATGGACAAATTGATTATAGAATGGTCCTCGTTGAACTTTGGGTTTTGTTGGACAAATTTTGGAGATTAAAAATAGATTTTCTTTTTAATGGGTTATCCTTTTCTGGATTATCTAACCTTGTACTAACCTTTTTGGTTTTGGTTTTGGTTAAAGCCTAATGACATGGGATGTATATAGTTATCTTTTGTGGATTAGGTGATTCTCTAGAAGTTGATTATAGTACTCTTAATGCGAACAAGTCTCCCTAAATACTCGTCTTTTGAAAAAAATATGAGTTTGATTAAGGAATCTAGTAAAAGTTGAAAGTAAACATGATAAGTGATTATGTTTCCTTATGAATAAATTCCTCAATAAAAAGTAACTTAAAACAAAAAATGTTGTCTATTAACTTTTCCTACTAAGGAACCCAACACCGTTTAACCCATCACAAGTTTGTGATTTTCTTATTGTTAACTTTCTCCTAAACATGTTTTCTATCACTCTCCATCAGAACATGACCCTATGTTTTCTCCTCCATGCCCATGTTTTCCTACATGGAGTCCTAGTATGGGTTAACTTGGGTGACCTCTGTACTTATCTTTCTTTATTTTAAAGTTATTGTTTTACCGACTCTTGTTCCGATGTGGGACTTTCAAGGATGTTTCCAAGCACAATTTTAAAATTGCGAGGACGCAATTCCCAAAAGGGGGGAAGGATGTAACACCCCCGGGTTAATAAAGAATATGACATTTTCATATTTATCCATACTTGTGAATAAAATATTAATATGACTTTAAAGGGGACGCTATGCTCGATGGCGTACCCAACACGCAACAACGAGTTTCTTGGGAATCTTACGTTGCACTCTAATAATAAAATAATATTATTCTAAATGGTAGTTAACATGTATCCGTTGTATTTGCGGGAATGGATAGAAATAACTAAAATATGATTATATATGTTTTTACATTTATCCAATAAAAGCTAAAGGCTTAAAATACGGAAAGAATTCAATTTTAGGCGTATATGCCCTAGTTTTCACTAAAGGTTCACTTATCACCTTTTAATGGAGAACTATCATTTAATATAGTTTTGATCACTCTTATACATTCTTTTGGACCAAATAAAACTCTTATTAAGAATCGGGACGTCAAATTTTACTTTGTGTAATTTTTTGGTATTTTTCCGATAAAGTTCATTTTTTAATAAATAGTGTAAAATGTTATGTTTTAATTCAAAACCTCTTTTTAATATAATTTATTTATATTATTAGATAATATTTTCAATTGGTTTTAAAGGGAAATTAGAAAATATTTTTACCATTAAATCCAATAGTGGTCATTGGAATTAATTTCACATTGAAATAAAACTTAAACTAGTGTCAATCTTTTGATAATTATTGTTTTATAAAAACACGCTATTTGCTCTGACAGCGGGAATTAATTATTAAATTAATTAATGTGACTAATATGTTTTGAATTTTGTAAAACGGACTTCATTTTTGAATTCGGAATATCAAATATAGCTTAGGGTGATGTTTTGGTATTTTTCTGAAAAACTCCAATTTTTTGATGAATAGTGAAACCACTAAGTGGTAATCAAGCAAACTGATTTTTCAGTTAAATGAATGTTTACCACTAATGTGTATTTAATTTTGAAAATCCGACATACATGGTTGTCATTAGTATATAAAATGTGGTTCAATGGGATGAAAATAATTTTTTGGTGAATAGTAATTTTTTTTCATTAATCGCGATTAGTGGTCATTAGTGTAGTTTAAGGTATAAATAATACTTTAATAAAATAAAATGAGCTTGACACATGTCCTACCCTCATTGGTTGTGTCATGGCCGACCAAGACAAGCCATGGGTCAACTTGGGGACCCCATGGAGCCACTTTGGTTGGGAAATGACATAAATAACGTTTTATTTAATGTAAAAGTAAAAATGACACAAGCATGATATGTTTTACTAAAACAATTTTTAAGTGGGGTTATACAAATCAGATTTTTGACTATAAATATTCATTGGAAAGATAAAAAGATTTCCTACATCATAGTATTTTTTTTATAATTTTAAGATATTAAATAAATTAAATTATTGATGACATAATGATGATGCAACGATGACCTCATTATTTAACGATTTAAATAAAATGGAAACATAATGTAAAATCTACAACCTACACATGGCCAAAACCAATTGGATGAGTGGAATTCGAAGCCTCATCAACATATCCACGAATTATATCAATGTAGGACCTTTGAAAACCGAAACACATATTCAAATAAAGTAATATTTCTTTACTTTCCAAAAGTGCCCCTCCTCTCCTCTTATAAAAGGCCCCCCACCTCTACCTCATTTCACACACTCCTCAAGCCTTTGGCTCGGCCAAACCCTGACCATTTACTCTCTCCAAATCCCTCTCCTCATCCTAGAGGATTCCCTTTGGGAAGAATCCTTTCAAAGGAAGCATTTAGGCTCAAATCAAAAGGAGTTACACTTTTAAAGGTAATTCATTCTCTCATGTTCATTTGTTTTATTTTTCTTCTCCAACCCCATAAACTCTTTTTATTTACTTCTTTTGTAACAACAGCAGTATATTCAATATACTAGGATGTTGTTATAAGATTTATTCGAGCTAAAATCTCACACAACTACATCAAATTGTTAAAGAACATACGGTTTCCGTGGATGGCGAAATTCTGCCTCCCGAAACGATGATTGTTTAATACTCATTTAACACCATCAAAGGTGGCCATTATGATGTCACTATTTTTATATATGATATATAATATGTTTATTTGTTTTCTTTAATCTTCTGTATTTTTTATTTTGGGCACACCTTTATGGTTTCCATTATGGGTAAACACGATATCTTCATTTAAGGAAGTGCGGACTACCGCCCCCCTCAAAGTGATTTGATTCGTTAAATACCATATGTGGGACGTATAAAGGATGGAACTATGATATTATATATGATATTATACTTTAATTATAATATACCTTTATATCATTATTATTCCATTCTATAAAATACGAAATAGAAATGAAAGTAGCGTTCAAGCGTATGTACGACTTACCGTCTCCATGAACGGTGCATTTCATTTCTTACCTCTAAATGATTATGTAATGTTATAAATACATGCATGTACTGGATATATATGAAATATATGATATCTACATCATGAATAAAATTCTGGATATAATAAACATTTGGCCACACGAACAATATGTAATTGTAAGAAGTCCACTTTCGACTTAAGAACCAAATATCGACAAAACAAATATTATTAACTTAAATGATTACATAATGTTTATGACATGGTAATAAGTGATATAAAAGGAATAATGAACTTGAAAAAGTTTCTTAAGGAAGTATAAATTAACTCAAGTTTATTATTCAGGAGATTAAAGAACTATTTTGTCACATCGGACCCGAGGTAAGGGATCCTACACCTCTCTTTCTTTTTAAGTACACTCTTTTATGTCATTCCTTTTAAAGCTCATATTTCTTGTTATTGGGATGATCTTTTATATTAAACTTACTGTAATTTTTATGTTCATGTGATGATAGACCCTATTCTCTCTAATCAATCCATTTTGGAAGTTTTGAGTGGCGCCGTTAGGCTGCCGAACTTTCGTAAGAGATCTAACCTCTCTCTTTCTTTTTAAGTACTCTCCTTTATGTCACTTCTTTTAAGCTTCTCTTTGTAATGTTGGGGGATGTTCTTTTATATTCCTCTTTCTGTACATTTTATTGTAATGTGATGAGATACCCTATTTGATCTCATCAATCCATATTCAGATGTTTTATGTGGCGCCGTTAGGCTGTCGAGTTTTCGTAAGGGATTTTTCATCTCACTTTTATTCCCATGAGATTTATGCTACATTTTCCACAAATTCCATTTATTGGTGTATGTACTGCCCATTATTCTACTCATTGTGTAATATAATTTCGTTTATGAGTATTTACATCAATGATCTATTGTCTTTCTTTCATGGGGTGTATGTTTTGAAAGATACCCAAGTCGGTAAGGGAACCTTTCACCCTCTTTTTTTTAAAAGACTTCTTTTATTGGGTCTTTTAATTTACATATTGTTATGTTGGGATATGTTCTCATATATCCTTATTGATGTAAATTGTATGTCCAAGTGATGAGATACACTTTTTGTCACTCATCAACTCATTTTGATGTGATGCCGTCAGGCTGTCAAGGGAACTTTTTAACCCAATTTCGATTTCTTTGGGTTCAACATGTAGTCATTGAATATGTCATCCATTGAATATGTGTGAATGACCTTTTATTGTTCTACACTTAATATCCACTTAAATTGTGTGTATTTACATTTGTCACACATATCTTTGAGATTTATTTGTCCTTAATTTAAGGATACCTTCTTTATAAGTGATTTCATCACATTTGACATTTCTATTGAGGGTTCATTGTTGTTATGCACCAATTCACTCTTATATGGTGTATATACTGTCCTTTGGAGTATTATATCATGAATCCATTTATTCTCATGATATTATAAAGTTCTGACTAAATATTATTCCTCAATTATTGTATTCAAGTGTCTCTAATTTTGGTAAAACCTCTTTAACCAAAATGTCATTTTAAATGTTTTAATTATTTGTTATTATTAATATCCATGTTTTCAAAATGGTTTTAAGGATATATTTATATGGATATTAATGGTTTAAAATTTTAAGCTTCAAGGTGGTATGGGACACTTTGATTCAAAAATCTCTTTATTAAATGTTTTAAATGGTTTTGAAAATGGTTTTGATAAAGGATTCTATTATGATATATTGTGACGTGGAAATGTTATCATTCCTTTATATTGTTTTTATGTTTTATGATTTTATATTGGTACTTGGACATTTTAACGGGTGGTTACGTTATAAACCATATGACGGGTGGTGCCGTGAATACCAGGACGGGTGGTTACGTTATAACCTCCAATGCATTGGGTATGGAAGTCGACCATATGGCTATTCCATTAAGTATGTATGGAAATTGGCTGTATGTCTATTCCATTAAGTGATATGTGTGGAAGTCGACTGTATGGTTATTCCACTTAAGTATGTTTATGTCCCAAGTTACCTTTATATATGCTATGTGTTCTTTATATGGGTTTTATGGTAATCCTTTAGTTAAAAAAAGGTAAGTAATGATACTTTATTCAGTGAAGAGTTTCTACTACTTCATGAAGGTGAAGGTATTACTTTGATAGAGTATACATGGTTTACTTTATGTTTGAAAAAGTAACAGTTTTTATTCTTTGTGTATCCCTTACTGAGCTTTTTATGCTCACCCCAAGTTTTTTTTGAAATGTTTTTCACAGGACTTAAAGTGGAATAAGGTCAAGGATGGGATCAAGGGAATGTCACACTAAATAAGACATGGAACTAGACATGTTTCATTTTAAGAGTTTTTATTTTATGGAAATTTAGTAGAAGAGACTACTTTGTAATCTTTTGAGATGTAATAGTTATGTCCTAATTCTCTAAAACTCTAAACCTGAAAAGATCCTCAATGTGAATTACTCATTTAATTCAATATTAAGTAAGGTTTAAGGCTGGGGCCTTATAGTATAAATAATTAAAATGGAATTCTTCCCCTTGATGATAATAAATTGTATATTTTAAAATTTAAATTATCTTTTTCTATATATATAATGATACAACACCATTGATATAATTAAAATAAAAGTTCAATGTATTAGAGTATTAAAAATATATCATAAAATAATATTATAAAAATTTATTATAACAATGGAAGATCATTTCGGAAAAAACCAATATATATAACATAAATAAATATATCTAACTCACAATTAATATTTTCAGAACTAATTAACGAATGGATATTTTAAAAATTTCATTCATACACAAATAAAAAGATAAAAAATTAAACTACATAATACAAGTAAATATATAAACGTATGCTCATTCATATATTAATACATGGCTTGATCTAGATCATATTTTATCTAATTTTATAATTTTTTTGAAAAATGACTAATTAAATTCAATGAATTATAAAATAACATTATATTTTATATGAAATAATTGATATTACATGATATAGGTATTGAAAATATTATTTTATGAAATGATTTTAAAGATATAAAATTGTTTGAAAAATATAAAATAGAAATTCATGATTAAATAAGGGTGTAAATAAGTTACAGTTAATGAAAATTAATATTCCAAAATAAATCATATATAAAATATAAAAATAATACAGTTACTCTATTTTATATAACATATAACATAATATTTTTAAAATAAACAACATTAATGTTGGATCATTAACTTTATTCCTATCTTGTATAACCACCATATGATATGATAATAATGGTTGGTAGAATAGTTATATATGATATAAAATGTGTTTTACCTAGGTTAGAATGATTATTGGTATGGAAAGGTTAGTATAATATAATTTTTATGATGAAAAAATATCATTTCCACTATGTTTGGTTAAGAAAAATATAGAAAGACAAACTTTTGGAATTATATTTTTTACTCAAAGAATTATAAGAATGATCAATGTATTTTGGATTCATATATCTAATTTTTTTTAATTAAATTCATAAAATATATTCAATATTTTATGAAAACAATTAAAAATGATATCTTATAATATTCATTTCACCAATGTAGTAAAATTTGAATTTTATTATTTATTTGATAAACAAAAAATATTATGATGTTTTATTTTATATTGAGAACATAAAATTATATCGATAAAATTATAAATATATATTAAATAATATATATTATATCTATTATTTTTGAATTGGGATTTTAAATTCTATACATTTTGTTGATCATTTAACTTGATAACAAAAACAAAATTTTCATAAGAATGAAGATATATTTCATTTCAAAGAATATTTTTCACTTTAAAAACATGTTTAAATTTCATAGTGATAACATTAAAATTTGGAATGACATATTAAAAAAAATTAAAAATATCATCTTGATGAGAATAATACAATGAATAAGTGGATAAATGTGTTTCTGTATAAGAATGTGATTTATAAGGAGAAACTAGAGAATTGATATCATCCCCACAATTGATAGTTTCCTTCCAGAATATAATACATGAGTCTGTTGAGGTGTTTGTGACCATTAAGTCATAACTAGAACTCTATTATTAATAATTAAAGTCTTACATAACATTTTTATATTTTTTAAATAATTTTTTATATAGGTAATTATGAACAAATATAACCATTCTTAATGTATTCATTGTCTGTCACAACTAGCCCTTCAAATCTGTCATTTATATAAAATTTAAAAATGATTTATTATTCACTAATTGATCGTATACCTTTTAAAAAATCAATTTCATATTCATCAGAAGTATAAATTCTACATGTATCATAATATTCCATTTCTTATATATATAGTATATTATTAGTTTCCTTGACTTACACTACATCTTTTACCACTAAGCCTTTCATAGTTATATAATATATCATGGTGGATTAAAGGATCTATTCTAAAACCATTTTGATTATTGTATTAGATTCAAGGATATTCATTACATTAGGATCCCATGGTATAGGATAAACCGATGGGATTTAAATTATTAGGGTTTCAGTAATAAAATCATTACCAATAGACTATCTAATGTTTTAAATGTTAGTAATTTAAATAAATATACTTGTAATAGGTACATATGAATTTGTAAAAAAAATACAAAATTATTTTCTAAACAAGAAAAGACATTTATCATTAACCATATTGAATCCTTCATCAGTAATATCTACCAATATCTAGATTTCATAAGATGATTTTCTGGTACATATATAAAAAATCATTTCAATCATTCCAAAAGTGAATTGAATTCATTAAATTTCCATTTATGTTAAAACAGAAAATTTATTTTTATGTCCATTTATTATATCAATTTTAGTATGAATATATTAATGCAAAATCATTTTAAAGGAAAAATAACTAATTATATATTCAAAAGTGGAAAATATATATTTTAAATAGAAATAATTCAATCCATCCTTGATAAGAACAAGTAAATAAAGAACTTTAAGAAAAAGAATGATCATTAAAACTAATTAGAATTTTAAAAATAAAAATTAAATTTTAATAACTATTATTTATTAAAAAAATTAAATGATCACTAATGATAATGATATTTGATCAAATAATAATGAAAATAAGGATTTAATTCCCCCAAATAAATATAATTATAAATATTCTGTAACCTTTATATATATTTGGGTTTCAAAATAATTCTATAATATATATTGAAATATCAAGATGTATTCAATATTATCAATGTACGATAAGTGTAAAAAAAATATTAGGAATTTTGGAACATATGATAAGTAAAGGAAGATAACTAATTTGGAGTGTTCAAATAAATCATAAAATCTTATAAGGATGATTATAAAAATAAAATAAAGTAACACTATTTATATTTACATCATGAAATCATGATAAGGTATGATTTAATACCTTTATTATAATAGATAAGTTAGGATCAAAAATAGATTAGATTATTATTACCATAATCAAATAACCAAAAACCCTATATTTTTAATGATGAAGCTTGAAAATAAGAACCCTTGGTTATAATAAAAATTGATGAATTAATATGACAATTGATTTTTTTATTGAAAAATAATGAAGCAAATTAGGATAATTGGTATGAAAAGTGATGATTTTCATTTTGGAAAACAAATTACCAATCAATCACTACCCTAGCTAAAATCTATGAAAATGAATAATGGTGTGAGATAGAAAAATGAAAAACAATAAGACAGAGAGAGAGATAAGTGTTTGTAAAGTAAGAATAAGTTCTCAATAAAGTATGAATAAAGATATACCAAATAAATTTTAAATAAATTTTATTAATGATAGTTTATAATGTTTATATATTGTAAAGGCACCAATTAATGTTTTCAATACCAATTGATGATGTTATTTTGGTCTTCATTAGAAATAAAAAATGTGTATAAGAACATTGATGCACATTGAAAATCAGTGAGGTATACCTTGTCCATAATTATTTGAAAGTGTTTTCATGGAGTTTAACTCTTATCATATTATGATACAAGACAACGAATTACAATATTGATTTCATCATATATAGTCATTTATGTACATGGATGATCCAAGACAACAAGAAACGAGATAGGGCTCTTTAACTACAAATGGACACACATAGAAACTATCATGAATGATTCCACTTTCTAGTTTCTAAATTTTATTATCTAACTTCTATAAATGATAGTAGAATAAGAATTAGGAATTATCAACAATATAATAAGGATACTTACACTTTTTTTATTATTAAGTCATGTATGATAAGGGAGTTTATTTAAATTACACCAGCTAGTTGGTTCACTCCTATAATATTTTTTGTGTTTTACATTAAAGGTGGACAAGGAAAATTAATTCCAAGATCACATTTAACAAATATTTAGTCTGTTATCATTCATTTAACTATTGATTAATGGAATCACAAAATAACATAAAAATTAATTTAGAAGCATATTATTGTTTTTTATGTCATTAAAATAAAAAAGAGAGAAATTAGAAAATGATTGTATACTAATATTGATAATATATTAGTATATTGAATATTTTGGTCTCATTATGTATGGATTTATGTAAAAAATTTAGAGGACCTAAAATTAGAAATAACATTTCAATTATTTGGTTATGATGATTACATAATCATTGACAAAACAGAAATGTATTATGAATTATTTATTTTTATATGGTTATAAGATATGATAAAAAGACCACGAATAAATGAAAATAGTGTGTGATTATTTTATAATAGACCATCTGAGCTATAGATTTCATATTTTTTAATAAGGTAGAATATAATGGATCCTTTTATACGTGGGGAATAGACCAACATGGAATTACATAATAGTTTAAATAAATATAAAATCATTATTATGTGCAATTTCAAGAAACATTACATGAATTAAAATTCAAGATAATTTAATGTCAAAATATCTATAAGAAGGAATATTTTCTAGAAGTTTTGTGGAATTTTATCCACAATTCGTTATTTTAACCCCCCAATAAGCATATTCCAATAGTAACTGTATTAAAATATTTTTTATAAATTTATTATGCATTATGATAAAAATTGAAAGAGGATTTATAAAAAATTTTATAGAATTTGAGTTTGATGAAGGAAACCATTTTATGAAAATAAAAATCTATAAGTGAATGGAATTAATTATAAAATAAATGTGCAAAAAAATGAAAATTGTACTTAGACATATGCATTCTTAGAATCATGTTCTGTACACAATAAATCATTTTACTAGTAACAATAATGAGATTAATGCTAATTTTTTATTAAATATATACACTTTATATTACATTGTCATCACTAATCCGTTGATACTCATTTAATTTAATAAAATGAATACAAATATATCACTTTAAAAAATAATTAAAAAATTCCATTAGAAGTATAAAATGATTTTAACTTCTTTACTAACCATTAGTTAATTAATATATGAATTATTATTAATAAATTTTCTTTAAATTTCCATAATATATGTTTAAAATAGGGAAAAATATTAAAAAATAAAAAATATATATATAAAATATAATATTTTATAAAATAATTTTAATAAATATTTGATTTTATTAAAAAAATATTTAATTATTATGATTAAATAAATATATTTGAAACAAGGGAAAGTTTTTGATATATTCTTCAAAATGTTATTTTTCATATTCATAAATGCCAATCCAATGGATAGGTTTTAAATGTTATAATATTTCATTATACATTTTGACTAAGGGATGTGAGGTAGGAGAGCTATTAAATGACTAAAAATCATGTCAATTGAATACATATAATAACCCAAGATATTATATTCTAACCACTTAAGAGAGTTTTTTCCTAAAAAATATTTCACTTAGATTAAAAAAAATAAGGATGATTCAAAATCATCACATCATTTGGTTCCCATGTAGATTTCTCCAATTTTTTATTCCACTAATGGCAACAATCCAATGGAGTATTCATTCTATATCACACAAGAACACTATATTCCTGGATGTTTCTAGATTTTATTCCTCAAAAATACCATCCTATGGTGGTATAACCTATATGTTCCAAACATATGAGGGGTCAAGAATGTAATTACTCTATAGTTATATGTGTAGTGAATTATAAACATGAAATTTGTTTAGTGAAAAAACCATGTGAAAATATACTATCCCAAATTAATATAGAATCTTTGTGGGGCCAATAAACATAGTACTCATATTTCAATTCATTTGGAATCTCATAACCATTTATATAATGAATTTCATAGGAATACCTTCAAAATGAAATGAAATCCCATATCACTCCAATGGTTATTAGTATATTTTTTATATAGATTAAAAGATACCTTGATGTGATATTTAATGGATCAAACCCTCTATAAACCCCCTCATTTGTCGATATGTCTATTTTTAACCAAATTTAACCTCATTGATAGCTTATGTTTCTTGAAACACCAACCCTAAACAGACCCAAGAAATATTATTATATATATATGGACTTTATAAATTACATATTAAAATGATTGAAATTAATATTATTAATGGAATCATGAAGTATATATAATCGACCAACTCAATAAAAAATCATTGACTAATTCTACTCAACTTTCCATAATACGATGCTTTAGAAAATGTATTTGACAATTTAAAAAAAAAACATATCACCAAATATTATAATTAATTAGGTTACATAATTCAAAATGAATTTGAAAAAGTTTTTTTCATTTTTGAATTAATCATGTCCAAAATAACATAGTATGATTTTTGATAATTTTCTAAATTGATTACTTTTTAGTGAATAATAAAATATAATAATTTTTATTAAACTATCATTTTCATTTTACATCAATGTATATTTATAATTTATATTTATATCTAAAAGAAACACAAATTTTTTTAGGGATATATAATCTAATTAATTAATTTATAATAATATTTATACCTTATTTTTGTATAAATACACTTAATGGTTTAAAATTTCATTTTTCAAGTAAACTATTACTCATTATGTTTTGCAAAGATTAATTTTAAATTAAATTATAAAAAATATTTTTATAATTTTTTTATATTAATTATATAATTATATTATTGGGAAAATTTTAATAAATATAAATGGTTTATTTTTTTCAACATGAACATTAGTATTCATAATTTTATTTCCACGTTAAAGGTTATATATGGTAATTTAATCTTAAAAATGAATTTCTAATAGCCCTAAAATGTCCCAAAACGTACCAAAATATAACTTGATGAATATATATTTACTATACTCATAATAGATTATAATTTATGGACATTTTGGAATTATTTTGTATGATTATGACTGTTATAGTATTTTATTTAATGAGAAATCAAACGTGTCACACTCCAATTCTTAATTAATAAAATATTTTAAATATGGTTTTAACTAAATGGCATGGTAAAATATTTAAATACATTAAATACAAAATATGTATCTTATTCATGCTAATTAATTTTATATTTTATTTGAAACAAATAAACATTAATTCATACACATCATTGAATCATTAATTATTTAATTAATGGACTAAGGAAATTATAAATATTAAATATATTATCAGTAACATAATTTGAGATATATATGGTTATAACCTATTTATATATAGGACCATGAAATTCAAAGTATATAATAAAATACAAATTTTTAATTTCACTTGTTGTCTTGAATTTTTTAATGTCAATGTAATTAAGAGTATCAAAATTTTCAATATTGGTATTTTATGGTATCACTATTTTATTAAATAATTTAAAATTTTATGTAAACACATGTTTTTAATAAAAGGCCTAAAATGTAATCTCATATTCATTTAAAAAAATTTATAAGATTATATATCTATAATAGTCATATTATATTTCAATATTTTGGGAAATAAAATTTTTTTCCCTCGACTCAATTATATAAAAGAACCTCTTACCTCACATTTTCATTCATGTTTGTGCAATGTTTCTCCACCAAAATATTACCCTTTCACATTTAATAATAATTTTTATGATGTCACATCATTATTCCTTCCACATGTCCGATCCTAGGTCCTTTAAGAGAATTTATAAATGAGATCCTTCATAGATAAGGTAATAGCCTTTACTAACACATTAAATATCATCTCATCATCTAAATACTCTACATGTGTTGTTTCAATAATAAATTAAAAAATCTGGTATCTCACACACACACCCAAATATATACATATATATAGTTTTTTATGATTATGATACAACCATATTCCATATTTTATTGATCAAATTAAAAATGAAAGCACCCCAAATGCGTACATATGGATTACCATCTCCACGAAGCAGTGTACTTCATTTTTAATTACAATATCATAAAGAAGATTATAGTTATTGGACTAATTAATATACATGATACTTATGAAATTATATTTAATCTTTAAAATCCACAAATCCATTCACCATTAATGCTTGGATACTGCCAGTCATGCAAATGGATGGATTACAATCACTATGATGCGATGTGACACATTTTTAATATCCAAAGATCAATAATTGTTCTAAAAATGTATTATATAATTAAATGTTATACTTATATAATTAATAAAATTACATTGATGACGAACCTATATCCCATTAATGTGAATTGGAACAAACATGAAAAAACATTTATTAAAAAATGATGTCGTTAACACAAAATATAATAGTAATAATTATATATTATTAACTAAGATGTAATAAGATGTTATATAATGATTTTATATTAAATAATAAATATTAATATTAACATGTTATATATTAATAATTTTATTTTAAACATTATATAATTTTTTAATGCACCTTCAAATAGATAAAATTACAAGTTATGGAACTTCATCTGAAATTCAATTCATTAAGGTTTGTTTTAATAGTATGCACCTTATTTATTTTTTATATAACCAAAAATTTATTTTTTTATGATAATAATTAAATGACAATTTAATTTCACTTAAATGTATATAATATTTTTAAGGTTATTATTATTATATAAAATATTTTTTTTTTTCATATGGTGATTTCATTGAATGTTATTTTGATAATTGAAGAAATAATTTAAATTCCATATCATTTACTCAATATGGATAATTATTTATAAGGAATATTGATTCATAAAAAAATATCATTTTTATAACTAAGTAATTGTTTTGAATTTAGTTAATGGGTGGGGCATATTAATATATATCCTGTTGTTTCATCTCTAGGTCTCATGATACAAATTAGTTTTCCAAATTAAATGTATTTTCTTTCATAACAGTTAAACCATCGTCTGAAAGATCTAGAAATTTTAGATACCATGATGTATGAGATCATGTAATCTAATATTACCAATTTCTATCATTATGAATTCAGTTATTTTTATCAAATATACTTTAACTATGATATTATTCATGGAATTAGATTATGCATAATTTATTGATTGAATGAAATTTGTTTATAGTTATTTATATTATCCAAATCATTACACATAATTTTCTCATGATATATTTGTTATTTAGTAAATTTAATGTTCATTTTTTTATTTATATTTCTAGGTTTATATTTCATTATTTATTCATGAAAAATTCCACTATCATAACCCTCACTATGAATTTTAGTTCTCCCATATTTTGATTACATTCCCTAGGATACTAATGAGAATTTTATAATGAGTTCAAGGAAATTGGATGTTTTCAATTAATATGTCATATATTTTATCCCTAATGTAAAAATAGTATCAATTATATATTCAGTTTTCCAAGACTACTAAAAGTATTCATCCTATATGATGTTAATACTACTATTTAGTGATGATGTAATACTTCTATTCAGTTTTATGTTAACTCAATATATAAAATTAATTAAATATGTAAACTAATTGAAGAGAGAGAATAAATACACAAGGTTAATATAGTTATTTTACCTCTAAGAAATCCTATATATCTTTTTTTATTGAGATATTTATTTGTATATTAAGAGAGTTAACCCATATTACATCTAATATCCCTAAAAATATGGGTAAAATTATTTTCCATGGCATGATAAACCTATATTGGATCATTTTATTCAATATAAGTCTTTATAATTTACTGGAAATTGTAACCTATTTGTACCATTGAAATGGATCAAGTTTCATGATAATAAATTTCACATCAGGGGATATCTTGAAAGGGAAAATGTTAAAATGGTATTGTATTATCATAGAAGAAATATTGATCAATGGTGGTAATTGATTCAGAATACTAAGGAAGATAAACAAATAGAATATATGGATTAAAGAGATTTTAATACATTATTATCTGATAAATAGTTTCACCATTATAAATGAAGACTAATAAATTTAAACAACTACAAATTATTGAAAAAATATAAGGAAAATGTTTGGGAGTATGACGATAACATTAATCCATGTATGATATAGATTATATATATATTCTAGAGAGAAATATTGATGATTTATTTGAATTCATTGTTAAATACCATTAAAGGGAACAATTTTCTGAAGCTTTCTCACCACAAGATGAAGTAGCGTCATTTTACATCAAAATAGAGAAGGAATGTTATAGATATTTTATATTAAATTCATATTAATAGAATAATAGGTCAAATGAGAACTCTGAGAAAGTTAAAGAAACAAAGATGAACATGATAATTTAGATATGTCACTCTGGCCATATTTTTTGAAGAAACACTCAACGGAGTTACTAATGTTCACATGAGTCTATTATAAGTTTGGAGAAAAGATACATCTATCTTAGGAATGAGAGGATAAAAACCAAACCAATGTTATCCTATGATTAAATTTCAATTAAATAGGATATTATTCAATCCAATGTGCCAATTTCCTAGGTAATCTACAATAATATAGGCAAATGTATGAAGACGAAGCATCTGTGATCATTAAAGTTTACTTTAAATTACCCGATTATGTCATGGAAGGTTCTTTAATCACATTCAAAAAAAATTTAAATGAATTATTTGATCCTTTATCCAAAATAGCATTTATATCTTATCTTTATTTCTAATAAATTTAATCATTTTCCGTTCACCATAATAAAGTATTTTTATTTAGAAACTCCTTATTGATGTCTCACTAAAACAATGATGTGTGAATTAGTCCCCATTAAGAAAAATAAATAATTTATAATTATTTACCATATTCTCATACATTTGTTTGAGTTTTACATAATCATGAGGATCGATCAGATTTCAATATATGATGAAAAAATTTATTGAAAAGAATTGAAATTTTTTATTCAGGATGAAGGTGTGGAATTCCTTTTCATTAGTGCATGGATTTCATCATATATGTCATGTAAATATCTTCCTGTAATAGATCTTCTCAATGACATTAATCGTGAGGAAGGTATGACTGATGGAAAATAAAATCTAAAAAATTGAGGATGTACCTATTATAAATGAATACTATTATTCATCTAACAAGGAAATACATGTACATCTACCAGAGAATGAAGTTGATATTACCATGGATTTAATCCATGTTAATCAAAAAATGTATGTTATTCTATATTGAATGGGAACAATAGAATTAAGGTTGTTGACGAAACAAGTAGTGGAGTTATCTAGTAATATATTTTTAGGTCCTACTATTTCACCATGGGGAGACCATGATATTTTCATTATAAATATTGGTGGATGTATGAAGATGCACACTAAATATTGTGAAATCAATGAAATTATAATAAATAATATTTATCTTATGCCTCTCATTGATGATTCAATTGATAAACATTAAAAAGATCACCATTTATCATTGATTGAACATCATTATTTCTATCATAAAATAAGTGTACTTTGTAATATATTTCAAGGACTACAATTCAAATGATTTATGAAAATTAGGAGTATATAGTAATTATATTTTTACTCAATAAGTGACCATATACAATCATAGATCTAATTAATGTAATTTTAAATGTATATCATGAGGTTTCTATGGGGAGGAATTTGTTAATGATATTTGGGAGTACTCTAAAAACTATGAGGACCATTTGAATAACTTGAAGATCCTTTTGAGACACTTATGAAAATAATTATATGGGGAATTTATATAGTGTGAATTATATTGTTAGAAAGTTCCTATTATTAGACATATTGTTTCTATTTATAGATTCTTAGTATTTTCGAAGAAGTAAATGAATGTACATGAATGACATACACAAATGAACATAACATAGTTATGTTGTTTAATAGGTATGGTTTGTCACTATTGGGGATTTTTATTTTAAAATACTTATTGAAAAACCTATTTATAGATATTAGAAATAAATGGGTAATGGTTGTATAGTCAAATGAATTTTAATAATGTGTTAGTAAATTGAAATGAAAATTGATCAGTGATCTTATTTTGAATATATGATTATGAAATGACGGGTTTTTTATATAATGTACTTCATGAAGGAAGAAACAATGTTTTTTAATTGTAAAAATTCATAATGTAATTGAATATGAATCAAGTTAGTTGAAGACTCATGAAAAAAAGTATCCAACTCATGGCCTTGATTTAGAAGCCTTAATATTTTCTCCAATTATTTGGAGTCACTTCATTTATAATGAATAATGTGATATATATACAAATCAAAAGTCTTTGGAATACATATCCTCTTATAAATTACTCACACAGATGAATAGACAATGGATTTATCTATAGAAGGATTATGATTTAACAATGAAAAACCACTGAGGGGAAAATCATATGCATTAAGTAGAAAAGAAAATGTATTTATGACCCATATGAAGATTGATATCGATCATATTCTGAGAGATTTAGTTTAAATAATTATTTGAATTATTACGGTTTTGGAGAACAAAATCATATTTATATTATTATGTAGGAATATTTTTTGTATTTGAATAATATATCTTAATATCCTGATGCGAATTATCAAAATAAAATTAAATCAGTGAATAATGGAAAATTTGATAGATTTATTTGGGAAGATAACATTATGTTATTTGTAAATGTGTTATGGGTTCCACCTACACCTAAGATGAAAATAAAAATATAGGATGTTGCTCATAGCTCAATTTTCTCTTTACATCATTGTTGGAATACTATGTATGAGGAGATGAAATAAATTTTTTTGAGGGATTATATAGTGCTTGAAACTACTAACTGTGTTTCAAGATTCTAGGATTCTCAATAAGTAGACACTATGTTATTTTATTCTATAGGATTCCTGAAATGACATTGTATATATATATATATATTGAACTGGGATTTGAATACTATATATTTATACAAGATACATCCAATGGCTCCTATATGGAATTATGAGATATTAGTTATTTTTTGGCTCAATACTAAATCTGAATCTTTCCTCATTAAAAAGATATATTTTCCTCTAGAGATCATTTCAAATATCAATATTAATGAATCTATCATATATAATAGTCCACATATTTTAATTTGGTTAGATCATTATCAATGATATACATTGAAATTATATATAAATTATCAAAAATGATCTTATTAATGAGCCTCGTATTAGAACATCTTATGATCTACAAACTAATGGACAGTCATAGAGGACTATTCAATCATTATATTATATAGTGAAATCATGCTCATGTTACATTCAAGGTAGTTTGGATCAGTATTTAAATTTGATTTACTTTTCTAATATTAATAGATTACATTTGAGTATTTAAATGGAACAATACATAGTTATATGTTGATAAATATGTCATACTCAAACATGTTGTGGTGAAGTCATTAAAAAGAAGCATGAAGTCCCATACCATATTTAGGATAAAATGGAAAAGGTAAAGAATATTTAAACACATATCAATGAATCCCAATGATGGAAAAAGGTAAATACTGATTATCAAATAAAGGACTTGTAATTGTAAGTGGGATATCAGGTCTTTTTGAATATATCTCTTTAGATGTGTGTCATATGGTTCTCTAAGTAAGGGAAACTAATATTAATGTAAAATAGAACATTTAAAATTCAGGAATGAATTTGAGTGATAGCTTATCTCTTATCAAGGACACCATGAATTTATATTTTTCATGAGGCTTTCAATGATATGTGCCTATCCAGGGATTGGACACTAGAGAACATGTATTGAGGAATCAGATGACTTGAATGGTAATGTCACTTTCAGAAAATCATAATACTCAATAACTAATGGATGAAGCAGAGAATACTATGAGTATGAACTAACCAAATTTATTCAAGAGGTTAACTATAGATTATTTTGAGGATTTATTTTTTTAATGGAGGAATGAATATAATAGCACAAGATTTTATGGTGTGTAGCTTTTTTTAAAATATTAATTATTGTAATAGATTACATTGTATGACACACTCAGCCTAAAAGAACCCCAAAATATAATTTTTTAATAATATTATTATAACCAATAAACTTAATTGAAGGATTGAAAATTATTAATCAAATTTTAATTTATATAAATTTTTCTTAATCAATATAATTTCATTGATTAATGCAAATCAACATTTTTAATAGTAAGTCTTTAGACAAACTTTTTTATTTAAAAAATTGTATTTATTTTTATGATATAATATTATAATTAATTTTTAGATATATAATAAATTATATTTTAAATAATAAAATTCATTTTTTAGTTCATAATGTTATTAATATTTTAGGATGCATTTTTGATAATTTTTTAAAATGATTAATATTTCTATGAATCGTGAAAATTAAAATGTACTAAAACTTAAATTTTATTTATATTAAAAAAAATATTTATGATTTTAATTTTATATAAGATTACAATAACTACAATTTATTTTTATATAGTAAAATTAATTAAATTTTAATTATCTATATAAAAAAAATTTTATGAGTGAAATTTTCTTCTTAAAAATTAATTTGTTAGTAAGTTTACATTTCATTTCATTTTATTTGATTGATTTAAATTTTAATTATAAATCATATGTATTTTTAATTAAGAAAAATTTATTCGTTAGTTGGAATCATTGGTCGCAAATCTAGTTAAAGTATCCATTTTTAATTACGTGTAATAAAGATAGTAATTTTGTTAAAATGGTAAACAATAAATCGTGAAATTTTAGTTTTAAAATAAAAGGATAACGACCATTAAATGAATCAAATAGATAAAAATATTATTTTATGATTATATCATGGAAAAAGACATCCAAGGGTAAAATAATTGTATGTTTTTTGGCACATATTTATCATTATGATCATTATTGTATTTTATTTTAGGAAAACTCAATCATGTCACACTTTTGTTTTTATTATTTATTGTATTTTTAATATGGGGATAACTAAATTATATTCTGATATATAAATGTTATTTTAAAATATAAAATATTTATCATTACCATGGATGTTTTTTCATTTTTTATTCAATATAAAAATATCAAATATTCTTACATAATTATAAAGAAGAAATTAATTAATTTATTGAATAATCAAATAATCAATAATAAATATTTAAAAAATAACATAATATTATATAATTAAGTTGATCAAAAAATTATATATATGACCATGAAATGTGTAGAAAATAATAAAACCATGGGTTAAAATCTTAATTCTATTCTTTATGTCATTAAAGTTATTGTAATCAATTGTATCAAAAATGAAAAGAATGGTATTCAATTGGATTAATATAAAATTACATTACTAAAAATAATAAAATTACTAATTTATAACAACATGGATTATATACAGTTTAAAATATAAATCCATATACATTTATATGCCATTTGATATCATTTTTCATTAGAAATGTATTATTTTATAAAAATCAGTAGAAAAATTTCCAAATTGCATGTCACCTCAATTATTAATGAAAATCTACTTCATCACTTCTTCATTCCTATATATGCCACCTATATCGACCATAATTTAACATTTCTCTTCTAAAAAAATTATTTATCTTCTTGAGGATATCTTCCTTTCAAAATACTTATACATGGTCTCTTACGAGAAGTTTTAATGCAATACCTACATAGAATAGGTTATCATATTTACTGACACAATTTTGTTTATCTATTATAATAATTCCTCTACATGTGTTGTTTCCTTCCAAAATTAAAAAATATGTAAAATATATATATTGAGATATTACTATGATTATGATATAAAAAATTCAATCATTCATCCATCCTTAAAAAAATTGAAACCACTACTATTGTATGTGTATGGGTTACCGTCTCAATATAGTGGTGTTATTAGTTTTTCCTCACCCATTTCCAATGGAGTAATATAATTTAGGAAGTAATATATATTTATTATACTTGTGTTGAGAATGATGGACAAAGCACTGCTCATGGTTCTGTTCACCCTGTTGTTCTAGCTAGCGGCCTACCTTCATCTCAAGTGATGACATAGGTAGGGGATGCTTCTATCCAGTAATCCAAACTGCTTACATCAATGGTTTTGGATCAATAGGACTTCCCTAGGGATGAATATTGTCCATAAAATACCCCTTCCCATGAGAAGTTGATCTACCATGACAAATAAGACACATGAATTTTATCTTTGTTAGACTCTATTAACTTATCTAGGTATGATTCTATTTATCCTGATGGACTAGAGAGTGATGGACATTGTAATCAGTGGATATCATCCCTAGTGGATAGATATACTACTACAAAAGATACTAATCCTTAACAGAAGTTTTTATTGGGTGTAGGAGGTGAGGGTATTACATTCAGCAACACCTATCCCAAGAGGCGTATTTTCAGTAGGATTCAATTATTTCCCCTAGTTTGGTCTTGCATTCCCCTTCTTAGCATGATGTCTTCTAGGCATCTGGGAATAATTCAGATGGTCTAAAAGATGCTTCCACAATAATTATTCATTAATCTTCTATGTAATATGATGCCTGGTGTGTTGTGAAAGAGGCTCCTATCTAGGTATAAAAGGAGACTACTTTGGTCATGCTAGTGCATGATGGGGATTCATGTGAAATAGTGAAAGAAGAGGCTACTTGTGTTGTGGATATGATGAAGGACACTATCCAAGAGGCTACAAATGTTTGGTGGAGGTTTCCAAGAGGCTCTATAGAATGATCATTCAACCCATGTTCTGGATAGGGATAAATTGTTTTTGGTAGATAAGGCAGCCACTATTACCACACCATGGAGAAAAGGTCATCACCCGCCCTCTCGGGGTGTATCTCGAGGGTGTGGTTGGTATATGAAATAATTTTTCTATTTGTATTTTTTGGGTGTTTCTTTTTTTGGTGTGGTGGTATCAGTTGTAAAAATTTCCCTTATACACTATTGTATATTTAATTCTATTTAATAAATTTTGGAGCCATGGATTTGGGTTTCCAAATCCATGGATCCGCATTTTTTTATATCCCATGAACATAAAACCAAACTCACTTAAGAAAACATATATAGAAAAATGAAGCATCTAACACCCAATTTTTTTTAATAATGAAATATTCTTTACAAAAAATTTCAATATGTAATATAATTATTTTATACGATATAATAAATATCAAAATTGTTTTTTGATAAATTAATAACATTATTTAAAGCCTAATACATGATGTTAAAGCACATTCCACTAATGTAATGTGAGATGTAATGGAAATCATTTAAATTCTACTAAATCAAGGAATATTTTAATTATATACCCCTAATATATTTTCTCTATATGTCCCATTAGATTAATTTATGATCATAATTCATTAAATATATCATTTATGCTATCTATCCATAATCCATGTATCATCGATATAACAATTTCCTAGATTGATTATCATTTTTATATACACTGATATCTATGATTGTTATTTGTATAACTGGGGAAATAATATTAAATAAGTATCTTTAAAAATACATATAATTATTGGTATGGTATATTTATTCAGGAATTAATTTTATTGGTTATATATATGCCTAATACTTTATCATTTTTTGATGGGTGGGGCCCAAAATTATATAGCACCATGATGCATTGATATGATTCAAGATACAAATATGTCGAAAAAAATTAAATTGGTTTTTCAAATAATGAATGAATATTTCAAGAAATAATTATAATTGTATTCTAAAATTATATCTCCATATTCCGAAAAAAATTGACATATCATATATTTTTGAGTTTCTACATGACCATTTAATATATATACCGCTTATCTATAATAATCAATCCCCATGATGTAAAAACCCAACCCATGATCCACTATATAGTTCCCCAAGCTAGTTGGTTACATGGCGTCAAGCATCCCTCCCCATACACCAGAGGATGATTATTAGTATTTAGTGTCTATGGTTGTACAGTGGGGAGACTATTCCCTTATAATTATAGTATGAATGAGTTGAAATAAATATTTAACAGTGTAATAATAAAAAATTGAAAAGCATAATTGAGGAAGTAAATAATTTTTTTGAAAATAAAAACAATACATTAATAGAGTCATCGATTATCATATAAAAATTGATTTAATTTCATATCTCTCATAAAAATAGGAATTGTCGACATGTAATTAGAACAAATAAATACATCAATCAAAATAACCAAAAAGACCAAAAAGACTATCATTATATTTTATTAAGTGTCATAGCTCGGTCATGTGATCCCCCTATCCCATGAAATAATATATCTTGAATTTGTAATAGAGAACTTTCCTATATCCCTTTTTACATCCATGATGTTGGTCAAGGATCCAATTTATGGCTCGATTAGGTTGTGAAATATAATCTATTGGCCACCACCAATGGAATCTATAACAAATTTTTCCAATCAATAATAACTAGAACCATGTTATGGAATAAATAATACAATTTAAAAAATATAAGTTCATGTAACAAGTAGTATAATAATAAATCTATACAAAATGAGAATCATTATATATATATATATAATTAGAGGCATGTATTAACCATCTCAACATATGCCTCATCTTATAATAGGAACAAACCTATGTGGGAAAAAACCATAGGAAGATTAACTGGGAATACTATATTATTAGATATATTTGTAAAATAAGTTGTGGGATCTATAGCATAGTTTCATTCATTGATTAAATATCGTAGATCAATAAGATTCATACATTTAATAATATTTTTTGTAAAACTGTAGATCAATATGTTCCGGTCCATTAACAATATTTGATGTCATAATATCAAACCATTTGATACATAGATTTAATATTCTATGATTTTATACTATCAATCAATTGGTTACATGACATTTTTAACCAACAAAATTCACACATTAAATAAAAATGTTTTATTAAAATAATAATTTTTGGTCCCATATCAATAATTGATAGGTTTCTTACATTAAATATAGTTAGTGTCTTACCATTAATCAACAACAGACAACAAATTAATACAAGATAGTTCAATACCATGAACTAACATTAATCATCTAACTAATAAAAATGTAATTGATGTAACAATTTTTCATATCCATTTTATATTATCATTAAATTCAAAATTTAATAAATTTAATAAACATTAAATAAATGGATGTGACACATACTCCTCTCCAACAAACTAATTTGTTTTATAGAGGCTCCCAATATATTGTTGGTGATTTTACACACCCAGAAGGGTTGTCTAGCATAGATAATATATAAGAAACAAACCACAAAGTTGAACTAATGTGATGTTGAAAACTTATGACCATGATTATGTGATACAAGGGTGACAAAAACTAGGTGGAATAATTAATTTAAGGATTAGAAATTAATTTATAATAAACAACTAATGAATCCAACATGTGGAACAATAATGATATACAAGGATATATAAAAACCATAGAGAAAAGGTATAGACCAAAAAACAGAAGCTGAATTTCAATAAACTCATTCTATATCACCCATTTTTTTCCCTAATCAGAAGAAAATTGAATGAAATTTCAATTCCAAAAAATAGGCCAAATGATAATTCAACCAAATAAATCCAAAGGCAGAGAGATAATCCCTAGAAAAAAAAACAATAAACTATATCACTTACCAATTGGGAGAAAACATTATCTACAATGATCAAAATGAAGGTAGAGAAAATAAATGGGATAAATGATTAATTTTGGTTGGGGGTAATCCTAAAGTGGAAAATAATTTTGATGTAGTGGAAATGATATGGATTTATATAAAAATAAGGCTAACTTCCTCCTTTTAAAAAGACAGTCTCAAGAAATTTATGTGGACTCTAAAATTGACACTTCATGTAATTCTTGGGTTTTCTCCTCTAGAGAGTAAGCAAGAAACATATTGAAAATGGTTTGTACAAACCAATACAAATTGTGTATTCAACATACACTATTTATTTAAATAAATTACATATGTTTTTCATGAAAAAAGGATCCATCCCCTAATAAACTCATACAATAAAAACCACCATAAGTTGATGTCTCATGGATTATGCCAAAAAATTAACTAAAAATGGTTTAAGGGAAAATATATGGAACCATACCTCATAGAAAAATTAACAATATTATATTCAACCATCTTTAGTGAAACGTCTCCCATGATTCCCTTCTATGGGTGGGACAACATCATCTGAGAATAAATCCAATAAATAAGAACAAATATTTGCCTCCCACTACCATGACACATAATTTATGTAGTCATGCTAACATGATAGCCACACTAATAGAATTGATCTACCATAGATGTCATTATTTCATAGGTCCATGGTCTAAATTGAATGCATCTAAAAGGCACATATACTCCAAATCAAACTTATCAAACTAAATGATATGATATGGATCCTAATAGTACTACCAAATATTTGATTCATGGAGGAAGTCATGCATATTTTGATAGTAATATAGTAATTGAAAACAATATATACCATCCCAAATATATCAACATCCTTAAAATTTCCAATATATTTAGGTGAAAACATCCCTTCCTATTTAAACTATCGTTTACCAAGTATAGGTGAAACAAGTAAGAAAACAAAACATTCAACCTTAAACTATAGTGATTAACAGATACGATTAGTGTCTGAATTCAATATACAACGTTCTAAATAAATAATCTTCATGATCCAATGAACATATACTGAAATATCCTAGACAATAAAATGACCAATTGGTGATTCCCAACATACCTCTAACCCTTATAAATGTGAACACCGTGGCCTATCAGACAAGAAATAATTCAGTTCCATATGTATCATATATTGAAATATTTTATTAGAGGATAACATAGATATAGGTATATATAACTTCTATGAAATACATAAATCAAGTATGAATGCTTTATAATAAATTCTAAAACCCTTATTTTCTATTCTTAATGTCCATCGATCTGAGGGTGAATGTTTGGTCTCAAAACAACCTATGTATATAATGATCTTTGGAATCCCTTCCAAAATAATGACTTGAAATGGGAATCCCTTTATAAAACGATAGTATGAGGTACCCTATGAAAAATGAACAATCTCAAAGTTATACAGTATCCCAAACTCATCCACCATGAAGGTCTCTTTAATAGGTAAAAATAATTCCACCCCTATTAGCTTTAAAAATATCACTAACAATACATTTTTTATTTAATTGTATCTTGTTAATCCATTAACAAAATCCATAGCAACTTTGTCTCATTTTTAAATAGTGATGAGTGATGAATTATGGAAGGCCTGAAGGTGATTGGTGCTCTACCTTCACCTTTTGACAGGAGGAAGACCAAGTAACAATACCAATGATATCACATTAATAATAGACCACCAATATTGTAAACATAGGTCAACATACATATTTGTAATCCTAGGTAATAACCCCAAATAAGAACCATGCTACTATTGAATCATTACCTTCCGAATATATTTAGGTACCAAAGAACATCAATTGATAGAAAATACCTCATACTCATCAATGATCTATCCTGCTAGGGTATCGACTCTAGAAGCACTCTCCCTGAAGACTAACCCATCAGGATCCAATAACTACCTCATATTAACTCTTTCGAAATGTTAATAGGACACTAAAAAATATACAATTATAAATATGACAATATGGTCATGAATTTGTATGTCCATATTTGAAAAATGGTTGTATGATTCATATCACAACTTGCCTCTAGAACAACCTAGTTTTATGTTATTTTACGTAAATCTTCTGATACAAACTTTATTTTCACTATAGTATAAGAAAGACCCAAATCTATAGACTATAGTTATTTAACCCTCATTCTATGGTATATATTTAGGTCATGATGTCTGGAAATATTACTTATTATTTTTTAGTCCATAAATACAAAAAAATATCTATAAAAAAATAATGTCTTCCGAAACATAATGCATGATCTATGTCTACTAACTCGAGCTCATGTGTCAGGTAATTCCACTAACATGGTCTCAACTAATGAAACTGAGAAAAAAATATGACCATCCTTCCTAAGATATTATTATATCTTGATACATCAATAATAAAAATATACTCTATATCTTCTACCTAGATATAGAAGAATATGGATCATCAATAATGTAAAACACAATTTTAAATCCTAAAAGGATTACTCAGAGGCATATAACTATACAAACATCTATCCCTTCATAGTCTTGCAAGTAATAGGATTTTATAGGTGTAAGAAATCATGAATAATGCACATCTAACAAATATATTTACCCAGGAAAAAATATATGTAGATATTTTTCATAGGATACACTGAGGTAACTACAACTGTGACGTTATTTTCTCAAACTAAAAATAATTTCAATAACATAAATTGATCTAGTGCATAGACCTTATTAATAAAAAAGTTGAATTTACATATATTTAAATACCTATTATTGTCTGTCAACGTATTTTGAACAATCTCTAGATTTGTTTTCATTGTCTAAATGAGTAAAGAATACAAAAAAATGTCATCTATTAATATTTCCACAAATGAGTTCAAAATGGTTGAACATCACAATTCATTAGAAAGATAATGATGGTCATCACATTTGTGAGACTAATCAGCCTAAAAAATAATCATAAGGACTATACCTACTCTATTACATGACACAAGGAAAATCAAAACTTATAACTTGTTCATGGTGGATACCTAACCTCAAATAAATATTATAGGAAATATAATATAAATGGAGAAAATAAAATATGACATATATTCAATGAAATTTATAAGGGATCCGTATTGTAAGATTTTTGATCTTTAGGAAATCCTCACAATGCCTCCGGGTTCAATCCTCATTTTTTTAAAAATGTACCACTGAACCCCATGGTGAATTGTTAAGATATATAAAAAACATAACAAATAAGTCCTACAACTATCTCTTGAGCTTATAAAACATAGTTTTGGTTATCCTCTAATGTGGAATGGGAACTGGTGTAGCTCTCGGAACATTACAAATAGATAAATAATCCTCTAATTTAGGAGGAAAAAATTTAACATCATTAGGGATATAATCCCAAATATAATTTACTATAGGAGGTATGTCATTGGTAAAAATTGCATAGTCATCCATATAATGGCTAGTAACCTGGGATGTAAGTCTTCCCAGCTCACAAAGTTATAGTCTACATATACATTCCAATGCATCAGATTCACCATTTTGAATATTAATACAACCCTATAGTTATTTAAATGATACACTTTGATTATAGAAATCCATAAATTCATGACAAGGAATTACCGAGTGCATCCCTAGGTTGATATAAGACCTCATAATCTATACAAAGAGGAAGTTCTCAGAAATGAAATAACCACGTATCTCAGTGGGAGATACCCACATAGGACTAATTTCCCAGAATGAGTTTCCAATGGTGTGTCAAGGGTAATCACCCAACATAACTAATATATTTTGAGCATGATACATTCCATGATATATAAAAAGTTAAAATAATTAGTTTCCCATATATTAAACAAAATAGATACTATGGTAGAAGCTAATAATGTTATTCATTGAACTATATATGTTCATTGACTCTTCTTCCTTGACACATACTGCACTACATAGACATGTACCATTCTATGGCCCTGATACACACAATAACATACTTGTGTATGCCCACCTTACTGACACAACATAACAAGTTTTTGTCATCCACAACCATTTACACCACCTCAGCCTGACTAGCTGGTTTATCTCTTTCTCTATTCCAGACACAAAGATGATGAACCCACTATATGACCCAGGGTTGGTGATGATATTCTCTCACAATCCTAGTAAAGTAATATTCAACAAAACTAATTCAAATGGGGCATCCTTCCAAAATATCTAAACTCACTCGACTTCCTATCACACAATACCTTCTCATGCCCCTTATTTTTATATGGATTTCAGACTACAAAACCACAAGTACATTAGTTTTGACTAATAATTACCTCTTTAAAGGTATCAAAGAAGAAGAATGAGCCATTAGACACTAAAATAATTGATAAATAATTTTATCAACTCTTATTATGACCTTCATCATACATAATGTTATGCTTACTAATAACATCTGGGTAAATTATTTCAAACATGGTAGAAAAAATAACTAGAATTGAATTGGATTCATGATCCCATTTTAAATATTTATCTATTTATCTACAATATCGATGATATAGATAGGTGAAAATATCTATAGACATATAAAATGGAACGAGTAATCTGTAAAATAAATAGAACCTCGATATTGGTTCATGAACTCCCTAAAACGCCCATCCCATAAGATCATTGGGATAAAGTAGACATTGAATCTATATTAAAATACCATATTAATTACATCCTAGCACTGACAAACCCCATTTAGAGTATCCCACCATAATGTTTCTGATCCTGTCATCATATATGTATCAATAATTACTCTACTCACATAAGGTGTCCCATGTGGATAATGATATATAAGATATTTTAAAGCCTTAACTTTGTATCGTGGTGGCCACAATCCCCAAAAAAAGTTTGTGAATGTTTATAATAAAACTCCAACATCAACACTCCCATCGAAAGTATGGGTCACATATCCCCCTATATAGTCTACTTAACGCATATAAACTCTCCTCTAATCCTAGAATCATCACCCAAATTTGGGATAACATGAGTTGCCACATGGGACACTGTTAGAGGTACCAATTGTAGCTCATGTCCCACCACCTCATTAGAATGGTTGCCGGCACAATCATAAGGAAGAAATCCATGAAATAACCATGGAATATCAAAATAAACATAAAGGACACCACTCTAGTGGGTTTTACAAAATGTAATATTAGAGAGATAAGAATAGTACATGTACACTATTTTATATATAAAAGTCACAACCCTCTACATTCTTAGAGAGTTCAGTCTGAGTGATAATAATTATCATAATGAATTTGAGAGACAGTTCCTCCTACCCAATACTATTTCCACATCCAGTTCATCTTCACTGTTTCACTATAAGGGTTCCAGTATATATACATTGAATTTCATGTTATAAAGGATGAGACTCTTTAATTTTAAATTAGATAACATATTTAATGGATAATTTTTTTTAAATAATTATTTAATAATTCCTGTATTTAGATAACAGATCATGACTCTGATATTCGATTCCCATTTTATACAAGTATGTGCATTATAAATTGAAATTGGTAGTTCATATATCTACCTTGAATCCTTTATATTCCATGTTATAATATAACATGTATTAAAAGTTATTTTACATGATTAATCATAATTCCCAATTTATTGAGGTATATAGAAACCTTAAGTTACAAAAAACATTAATATATTGAATAAAACTAATTATCTAGTCAATGTAATCATAGTTAGATAAATAAAACTTGTGATAATTGGTCAATTAAGGGTTCATCCAAAAACTTCATGGGAAAATACCCTTTAGGTTGATGTAGAAAATTTAATAATAAATTATAAAATCCCCCCTTTTCCATCATAAATGATATATTTATAATAGAAATATCAATTCAATCCCCTACAATAAATATCCTAAAATTATAAAATGAAACCTACAAGGAATGGAAGAATTAATGACATATTAATTCTATATAGTGTTTA
This sequence comes from Viscum album, assembly GCA_963277665.1. Taxonomy (NCBI): domain Eukaryota; kingdom Viridiplantae; phylum Streptophyta; class Magnoliopsida; order Santalales; family Viscaceae; genus Viscum; species Viscum album. Next base: position 456,648,952 of record OY728161.1, on the reverse strand, counting down.
AAATGAGGTATGATCAATGAATTTGTATTATTCTCAACCAAGGGAATAAAACATAATCCAACATCATGATAATAATTTCATCACATATCATTTGAATCACCAAATGGTGGAATAAAATAATCTATTGCAGACATAAAAAATAACATTAATTCCTATTCTAGGTAATTGGGAATCTCCCTATTTGTTGGTTAGATACAATAAGGCAATGTCTTAACTAGAAATTATAACTCATCCTAGTATCCTTTATTTCAAAACAAATGAGATTGTTAATGAAAATAAACCTCTAATACCAATTTTTAGCTTCATGACTCTAGAGCCACTAACTAGTGCCCGAAGCTGGTGTGTCACCTGGCCTTAAGAGTACCTCCCCATATTCAAATAGTTTTCAAATAACAGTTAAAATCTACAATGGTACATTTGGGAGTCTATACCCAATAAATTAGAGTTTAACAGTGGTGTAATAAATGTATAAATGTATAACCATAATAAATTAAAACCATAATAGTGGTTGTAAAACACCCTGATGATAATAAGAACATGAAATCAATAGAAAAAATTATCACATAAAAATTGATGTAACGTCATGTCTCTAAAAAATGGATTAGGAAAAATTGAATTACCTCACATATACCCAAGTATATAAAAATAATTCTAAAAATCAAAAAATACTGTCTCAAAATAGCATCAGGAGCTATAGCTTGGACTAATGATCCCTCACACCCATGTTAAATCTAACAAGAATCGGTAATGATGTGCTTAACTTGGTCCCAAAATGAATCCATGATGTATGTCCAAGTACTAATTGGTGTCCCAAATTGAGTGTGAGATATAACCATTAGGACACCACAAACAATTCCTATGACAAATCCACCGTGTTCATAATAACTCGAATTTTTTTTCGGTATAACACATAAGAAATAATTTAATGTAAACATAATAATTCAATGGAACAAATTGTAGATGATGTAGGGTATAATATATGGTCATCATTATTCATATATTATTAATATAAGGTTGTAACCATCTTAGTAGACACAACATGTGATAAGAGTAATATAACCATGTGTATCAGTTCCCAAGGATGATAACTTGATAATCTTATATCCACATTTATATACATAAGTAATAGGGGCCGTAAATATATATATCTCATCTATTCCATAATGTTGATCAATATATGTCATACCTTTATTACAATTTTATGTCATACAGTCAATAAATAGTTTTCATAACATTAATAATATTTTGTGTCATACAATCAATCGTCATATGATACACCTTTATCAGTAGTCAACTTCATAAGAACAGTCAATAGGTTCCATGTCATTAATAATAGTGTGTATCATAACATCAATTAATAGGCTCCCAAACATTAATAGTATTCAGGGTCATAAAATTAGTGAATTGGTGCTACAACATTTATGTTGTTGGTTTTATACCATCAATCAATATGTTTCCAAACATAAATAAAATCCAGATCCAAACAGATATGTTACTACATGGAAAGAAAAATAATAAAAATAAAATGTCTATTTTAGTGTTCATAACTTTTTATTACTATAATTGAATCATTAATTTTATAACTTTAAGAGTATTTAACAACATATAAAGGGGCCATAATCCACTAAAACTAAATAATTTAATCAATACATATTCAAAAAATATGGGTAGATGGATCACACACACAATGGGGATGTGTAACATAGGGTAGATATATTAAACCCACATTATGAGAGGCCTATGATGATGTTAAAAACATTGGACAATGATTAAGTGATAAAAGGGAGACAAAAGAGGAAAAATTTAATTTTATTCTTACAAACGAGTTTATAATAAACAATCAGAATATACAACATGAAACATAAATGTGATAATCAATTTGAAAAAGAAAACCATATAAGAAAAAATATAGACCACCATAAAAAAATTTATGGTATAACATTCATTCTATATCATCCTCTTGTTTGGTCCATATAAAATGAAAAATGAATAATATACAAGAGACATAAAATTAAGGCATATGAGATCACACTAAAATAAATATAAAGTAAAATATATAATCTACAGAATGAAGGAAACAAACTATATCTATTATCATTGGGGATCCAATGTGACTAATGATAGTTGAAATATAGACCAGATCGATTAACCACATAAATTACGAGGATAGTCCCATAATGGAATATTATGGTGGAACTTTTGTGCTAGATAAAAGATACAATGGTGTAATTTATCAAAATATGAGGCCCTACCTACTTTATAGAAAACAAAAAACAAGGGAATATACACTCCCTATAAAACATATGAACCAAGTAATGCCCTAGTTTTTCAAATCGAGGGAACGAAAAATACATTTCATAAAAAGGGTATGAACATAATATTACTCATTGTGAATTACATACACATGATGAATTAAAAAGGAATGATTAATATTTTTCCTCAAACTAGGCTCAAACCCCATGAATCCATCCATAAACAATGGCCTAACCTATGGCATTGTCTCTCTATTTATACAAAAATGGACATAAAACATGATTCCAATTAAAATTAAAATTACCATAACTCATAGGAAAAATTTGGATCTTACACCAAATGTGGATATAACATCCATTGGATGCTCATACAGACCTTCACACCAATAAATGATCACATGTTCATATGAAGTGTGAAATATGACTACCCATTATTGAAATTTTTTATGATATATATATATATATATATGTATGAAATCCACTCCAAAATCACATTGTATTCAACTATATGGATAATAACATGATTTTATGGAAGTATATTCCCAATAATTTCAATCGGAAAACACTTATAGAGAAGATATTTAATCATCATATTATTATTATTTTTCACATATATGTCAATATAAAATCATTGATGAAGTTATGTAACACCAATATAATTTATTTAGATATAGATGAGTGGGAATAATAAGTATAAAATATGTAATTTGTAGTTCTATAATGTATAGTATTTTTAAAATTCACTACTCTGTTCTCATATCCCACATCAATAATTTTTATTGAATGAGATTCCAATTTTCTTCTCAGATTAATAGCTTGTTGATGCCAAAATCTGTCATTAACCCTCGAATTCATACACCGGTTACCACATTTTCCACACACCTTGTGTTATAAACAATAGACTAAGGGAAGATCATTATTTATATAACTATATCTATTAAAATCAATGGATAACATATTTCTATCACATTAACAATCTATTTCTATAAAACCATATTATTCACACATGAATTTTTATCTACCCCCAAAAAATAAAATATAACATTATTTCATTCCACACATAAATATTAAATAAAGATTCGTCTTATCACTAAATGTTATTAAATATTAGACTTTACATTATATTCACTATAAAATGTAATAACAAAATCTGATTTATTAGGGGAGCATATCTTCATTTTTATAATAAGAAAACATAAAATGATTAATTCACATATAATAGTATTTCTTGCAGAAAATCCACTTAGATCCATAGTTTTAAAACATAATTGATGCGAATAATAATTAATTTATGTTTGATGATAATACCATTATCAATACTCAAATGTATTGTAAAATTTTCCATATATGTTATAATGTATTCTTTATTACGTAAAATTGTATATATGGAAATCCTTTTCCCTTTTCATATACATAATACACAGATTGTACATATTGGAAAATAACAACATAAACTCATGAAACTCCGCGGAATCAATTTTAGTAAATAGATAATTATATGGATAAGAGAACACCATTAATCTATTCCATCCTAAAAAAAATAGTAAAAATAAAAAATATTCTTCTCATATTGTATGTACTAGATAATGGAAAATATATTTTATGTTGCACTGTCCATTTACCATTAACTAGTCGATTAATAGTCCCAGTAAAATAATGTTTTTATTTCCATATAAAGGAATCAACATTATATATTTCCCTCCTTTACACAGTTGTATGCTCAATATGATTCACGGATTTTGAACCATTCCATTGTATAATAAATTGATTTTTTATTCCATATACAATAACTTTCAGTTTATAAAGATGAAAATAATTGCATTATCTATGACATTAATTGTTAACATGATTCATTCTAGATCCAACCAGTTACTAAAACCGTAAAATCCTATTGTGAGAAAAAATATTCTTAGTGATAATTTATATAGTAATGAAAAACCATAATAGGTTTTCCAAATAATCAAACATTATTTTCAATCATTGAATTTTTTATGTTATCTTATGTATTATGTTTTCATTATCTATTATAGATTTAACTAATGTATTATAAAGTGAATATGAATAAGGAAAATAATATCACCTAGGAGTGTGTATCTAGGTATCGAATCATAGGCCAACCCCTCATACTCCAATGATGAAAACAATTATATAAAATATCCTCATATCATTCCATTTATTACTATGTGAATCGTTCACACAAATTTACATACAAAAAAATATCAACACAATGATTTATATTCTATAAAATTTACAATTAAATATTTTCCATTACAAATAATATTTTCATATACTATTGATTATACTAAGGGTTGTCACTAAATTATTAAAATCTGAATCTCTAAAAATATCTAAACAGCAATCTGGTAAGAACTGTGTGATCTGAAAAAGTCTTTACATAATTAACACATCACACTATATAAATATTTCATATATTCCACAAAAAAAACATCCTATAAATTTAATAATTTAGTGTTAAAGGAGTTCACATTCATAATCATATTATTTCATGAATTTCCTTAAGTATCCTTCAAAATGTTCTTCTCACTTATTAAACATCATAGTAATACCCTGCATAAAATTGTTCTTTGTAACATAGGGAAATGAAACATACGAAATTGTGACATCATGTAAATAATAATGGATATAATTAGGGAAAATTATAAATGATAATTTATATATATATACCATGAGATGAAGTTTATAACAACATGAGCACAATATTTGAAAAACCAACCCAACAATTTAATGATCATAAAAATGTAATATGATTTTGTTAGATAACAAAATGAATCCAAGTTAAATAAATGATATTTATCTATTAGATCATATCATAAGTATATAAAATATTATTTCAACTGCTATAATAATGTTGAAGTAATTATAATAACAGAATTCATATTTCAAGGATTCCAACCATGATATTCATCACAATTTATGCTTTGGAAATCCATGAGTGAACCTGCATTAGGGTTGGAAAAAATTTATTGTAATGAATTTTTTTATTGGGATAACCTCTCATGTACTAGTCGAGATAATAAATCATTATTCATTACCCAATTATTTGGCATTAAATAATAGACTTAAATATCACAAAATAACATTATCTTTACATGTATACAACATGATCATGAAAATATTTTTCATTTCATCATAGCATAAACCATGTAAATGAAAATTGTTTTTATTTGGATTTGTTAATAAAAATTAGTTAAAATATATAGAATGATTAAAAATTCTTACACTATATCACATTTCTATTAAACAATATTAAATTTCAATGTATATTTATATAGATGTATATACTTTAAAAATATTATAGGAACATTTCATAAGGAAAAATCCATTCATCATTGAAATGAATTATTTAAAAAATATAAATTTACAAAATATTTTTGAATACATTTTTAAAAGGAACCAGGAAATTTTCTAGTGTAATTTTCAATTAATTTTTTTTTTCAATATGTAATGAAAAACTTTTTATGTGGTATATGATAAAACAACGTCTATGTAAAAACTATTTTAACAAGTACATTGTTAGGAAAAAGCCAAAAATATTTATTTTAAAAAAAGATTGAAAATAATGACGTTATATAAAAATTAATAAATATTTGGATTATATTTATTATATTCACTAAAATATTTTTGTTCTAATATAGACATAGAAGAAAATGAATCTCAGTCGATGAGTGAAATAAGTCATTTATCATTTAAAAAATCACATATAAAATTTTTTACAAGGAGGGAGGAAATTGAAATGGAAAATTGTGATCTATAGAAACAATAAGGATGAAAAAATAATTTAATTTATTTGTTTTATGATAATATAATTTCATTATAAATACAATTTAATAAAAAATTATTGTAAAAAATGAGATTGTAACACCCAAGTCATACGACATAGGTATTTTTTGAATTGAAATCCATATAAAGCAAGAAAAAAGATATTAATATTTAAAAACCATGAATAAAATTATAATTTAATAATAATTTTATTTGGTTTTATATATAAAATTATAAATAAATAATAGTGCATAATATGAAATAGGTCTCAAGGATGAAAATATTTAGATAAAAACACAAAACACAATTACAAATTTATTTGTGGGGACTCTATCCTCTAATATAACATATTTAAATTTATTATACATATATAATAGAAAAAATTTTCTATATATAATACCACAATTCATTTATTTATAACATATTTTCAACTATTCATAAATAATTATTTATTATCATCACCATTTTAGGTTATACCTATGTCATTTCAATTGTATGATTCCGTTTGGAAGTTATGGACCATGGATATTGATAATGGATACATATAAAAAATAAGGATATTAATTATATAAATATGAGATATATAATATTTATTAATTATATAAATATTCAAAAAATGTTATAAAAGGCTATGATATGAAAATGTTTTGCACATTTTAGGGAGATGGTAGTTCATACGTACACATGAACATTGTTCTCATTTTATTAAAAATAATGAAAGAAATATTTTTTTTTATAATTATAGAGTCATAATTATAACAAAAATATAATATATATCCATTAAATCTATCATTATATTCATAAATATTATGCAGTATTGGAAAATGATTCATACCACTGTGCGGAGGCAGTAGTCCACACATAAGCATGATGGATACATTCTTTCCCATTTTATTGAAATGAGGTATAAAATTAAATTAATATAATAATAATAAAATATATGAATATTTAGTATTTTTATACATTATTTTAGAGTGGATTTAATAGATTTAGATAAATTAGGTGACAAAATTAAATTTGAAAGAGTTAGGTAAAAATAGTACCACTTTGTTGACAGACCATTGTTAGCACATAACATTAGCATTTTTAGGATTGTAATAGGGGACAAAAATAAAATTATGAATTAAGCATATTTGTCTGCCGCCGTCATCGTTGCACCTCCGCTAGGTCATCTCAATGTTGGATCATTGATTTCAGATCGTTGGACCAACAAACGAATGCGCAAAAATGGATTTCTACCAAGAACACGTAGAACGCACACGAAGAACGTGTAAGAATCGGGAGAGAAAACCACAACAATCGCGAGGGACCAACCCCGATTGTTGGTCGTGTCGATCTTGGTTCGTCACCATTATAAGGTTGAATGAAAAACCAAATTAATTTCAAGAATCAAATCCCCATTATTCCGGTAAATATCCCATCCCACAGAAATGATCGATCTGCGGGATAATCTGTTCATGGATTAGACAATGTTTGTCGTGGAAATCAAAAACAGGGAAGAAATCACAATTTAAACATCCTACTTGGATTTCGCGGCGTTCATCAGCGACGATTCGGTTGCTGCATTGTCATCACCACGTTGGGAGGTTTTCTCCAGAGCCTCTAGATCCGCCATGGGCTTCAGGGTTATAATTTTTGTAACACTGGGCCCTTGCGCCAACCATTAATTAAAATGGTAAGGGATATCTGTTGCAGCAGATTTAAAATATTTTTTTTGCAAAATAACATATTTTTCATTAAATATTTTATTACTCTTATGTCCCAAAAACTGGATTCCACGACCGACCTGCATTGACCGATGTTAGGCCTCGCCTAAGGTAAAATTTCTTTTTCCAACGTAACGGTGCCCTCAGATTTCTGATCCAAGATCCCGTTTGGGAGTTATTCAAACGTTTCATGAAAACCACACATGGGATTAATTTAGTTATTAAATAAAATTTAAGCATTTGTTTTAGGCTCACAGGGCCTCGTAACTGCACATCGTCTCATTTCCTGATCTCTAATTAATTTCCATATAATATTAAAATAATATATGTAATAATCCGGGACATTACATCACACCCACCTTAGGGCTTTTATGTCCCCAAAAAGCCAAAACAAGGGCTACACAAAGAGATGTGGGTATTGCACGTGATTTTGATCCTCCCGCTCCCACGTTCTCTCCTGGAGATTCCTGTGCTGCCACCGGACACACCCTAAGGGAATAGCTCTCCCATAAAGGATCTTCTCCTACCGATACTCGATCTCCACTGGGTACTCATCAATGGTCGCTCCAAAACCGATGTCCAACTCTCCACAGTCGATAATGTGGGATCGATCATGCACGTACCTTCGCAACTGTGACACATGGAAGACGTTGTGTACCTGGTCCATCTAAAGAGGTAGAGCCAAGCGATATGCCACCTCGCCAACTTTACTCAGAATCTAAAAAGGTCCAACAAACCTTAGAGATAGCTTGTCACCTCGAACAAATCTCCGCAATCCCTGTTGAGGTGAGACCTGAAAGAGAACATGGTCTCCTTCCTCTAACTCCAAGGGCCTCCTCATCCTATCGAGATAAGACTTTGGCCGACTCTGTGCAGTCTTCATCCACACCTGGAAGAACTGCACCGTCTATGTAGTAGCTCTCAACATCTCGGGGCCAATATGTGATGACTCTCCTGGGTCAGTCCAGCAAAGCGGTGACCTGCAAGGTCGCCCGTACAGAGCATCGAATGGTGCCATACCAATAGTGGAATGATAACTGTTGTTATAAAAAAATTCCACCAGTGGTAGGTGATCCTACCAGCTACGACCAAAGTCATGTATGCAAGATCAAAGCATATCCTCCATGACTTGGATGGTCCGCTCTATCTGACCACCAGTCCGGGGATGAAATGTTGTGCGCAAGTGCAACTGAGTCCCAAAAGCTTCCTGCAATCCCTTCCACAACCGGGATGTGAAACGATCATCACGATTTGAGATGATCATGGATGGAAGTCCATGAAGTCAAACTATCTTCTGCACGTAGAAGAGTCCCAAGGTCTCTACTGAACTCTGCTCTCGTATGCCTAGGAAGTGGGCCGACATGGTGAGTCGATCAATGATCACCCAGATGACATCGTTTCCCCTGGATTTACATGGTAAACCTATCATGATGTCCATGGATATCCCGTCCCATTTAAACTCTGGCACCTCAAGGGGCTGATTCAAGCCCGTTGTCACCTGGTGCACGGCCTTTACATGCTGAGAAGTAATGCACCAAGAAACAAACTCTGCCACACACTTCTTCATTCCTGGCCACCAGAACTGACGTCAGAGGTCTTGATACGTCTTTTTACACGACTAGATATACCGCAAAATGGGATTTATGGAACACTCTTAGAACCTCCTCTTGCAACATCACTAGTACTAATGTACGGCCACTGATAGTAACAACGTGATCCGCACCTTCTGAATATCCATCAGAAGCAACTCCTGTGGATACCTAAGAACGTAGAGTCTCATAGCTAGCATCCTCAAGATGTGCTTCCCGGACACACTGTATGAGTGGAGGGGTTAAAACCATTAAAAGAAGGTATGCTTTCTCATCCCCATCCACGAAGGATAACTGTTATGAAGAAAACTTCCCCATAGCCTCATCGAGAAAATGCGAACTGGAATTTCTTCTAAGAGCATCTTCCAGGACGTTCCCCTTCCCCGGTGTGTAAACGATCTCGAAGTCATAATCCTGGAGGAACTCAAGCCATCGTCTCTATCTCAAATTCAGATCCTTTTTAGAAAATATATATTTGAGACTCTTGTGATCAGAGTATATGGTAAACCGCTCACCCATTAGGGAGTGTTTCCACATCTTCAATGTGAATACTACCACTGCCAACTCATGATCATGGTTCGTGTTGTTCTTCTCATGTGGCCTCAAATAACGTGAGAGATAGGCAATCACCACATGCCTCTGCATTAGGACACAACCAAGCCCAATTCATGATGCATCGCAGAACACTACGTACTCAACACCCTCCTCCAGTAACCTCATGATCGGGGCACTAGTCAAACTATGTCTCAACTGCTGGAAAGCCTGCTGGCATCTCTCGGTCCACACGAAAGGCTGCCCCTTTTGGGTCAAAGCTGTCATGGGTGCTGCAATACTAGAGAAATCAAAGATGAATATATGATAGTAGCCTGCCAACCCAAGGAAACTCCGCACCTCTATCATGCTCCGGGTTGGATCCCATGCTAGAACTGCCTCCACCTAGGTTGGGTCCACAGCTGCCCCATCTGTCGAGATAACATGTCCTAGAAAGTGGACCTCTTGTAACCAGAACTGACACATTAAGATATTCTCATACAACTGGTGCTCTCGGTGTGTGTCCATAACTATCCTTAGGTGTCTCGTGTGCTTCTCCTTGGACACAGAGTACTTAAGGATATCATTGATGTAGACCACTACAAACCAGTCTAGATAAGGCTGAATGATCCGGTTCATGAGTCCCATGAACATTGTCGGGGTGTTCTTCACGGTGAAGGGAATCACCGTGTTCTCCTAGTGACCGTAGCGAAATCGGAAAGCCGTCTTCGATATATCCTCATCCCGTACTCGCAACTAGTGATAGCCTGATCCTAGATCAACCTTCGAGAACCGTCGTGCCCCTCTCAAGAGGCCGAAGAGGTCATCGATCTCCGGTAGTGGATATCGGTTCTTCAAAGTCACCTGATTCAATCACTATTAATCCACACATACCCTCAAGCTCTCATCCACCTTCTTGGGATAAAGCACTGGGGCCACCCCGGGTGAAACGTTGGGTCCTACAAATCCCTTCTTCTTCAAGTCGTCCAACTGCACCCTCAGCTCACGAAGCTCTGAAGGAGCCATCTGATATGCTGATGCTGATATTGATGTCATCCCGGGTTGCAACTCAATGCATAAATCTATCTCTCGATGGGGAGGTAGCCTTGGGAAATCCTTCGGAAAGACGTCCTCGTACTCAGCCACTACTGCTGCAAACTAGAAACTCGTAACATCTGATGTGCCAAGAGCTAGGCTAGCCATCTGATGTGAAATCGGTTATGCCCTCCTATGCATGAGTCCATCCTGCACTACCTGGGTCTCTCTTTCACTGACAAAAGAGAACCTCGTTCCATCACTGCGGACACACCACACCATTCTCCTAAAACAGTCGATCTGGGCATGAACTGTAGATAGCCAATTCATACCACGAATGACATCGTAAGGCCTAGTCTCTACCACCAAGAGGTTCCAACTGAAACTCTCAACTCCAAGGGTCAGGTCACACTGTCTACAGAGGTGTGTGATAACTGAATCTTTTCCAGTATGTGTTTCTATGTGTAAGCATCGAGTCAATGGCTCAACTGGAATCTCAAGGTCTATATCAAGATAAGCGGCCAGAATGGAATGAGTATCACCTATGTCTATCAATATAGCAGCCATGTTAGAAAAGACACAGATAGTACCACTAATCATTCTGGGAGTAACTGGTTCATAATCCTCTGCCACCTGTAACTGTCCCTGCGTCTGTCCACCAGCACCCTAAGCCTGGGGTGGACCTCCGGGGGGTGGTTGTGGTAAAATGTCAAAAAACCAACCACCTCCAGCTTCTCTCCCAGCTCCCCTACCATGTCTGTCACCCCACGGATCTGTATTCTCCACACATTGCCTCTACCTCGGTGGTCTATCCACTTCCCTCGTGTCAGTAGTACGGAGGGTCACACAATCTCGAGCGAGATGTCCCCTGTCATCACATGAGTAGCATCGCCTCTCTCGAGGCTATATTTATGCACCCTTAGAACCCTGTATGGAAAATCCCTTGTCCTAGGATCTCCTCAGAAAACGTCTCCCACGCCTGTGTCCCTGACGCCGACTCCCTACTGCTGAGGTCTCTGCTCCAGCTTTCCCACAACTGGCATCTTCCGGCTATCTCTACTCTGCCAAGAATCTCTCGATCACCAGAGCCTGCTCGAGCACCCCAGCATAAGTAGGAATGATCATAGGGATGATACTAGCTCGAATATTTCTAAGCAATCCCTGCTCACAAGTCCGATCTCTGAACTATTGATCTCTGACCATATCTAACGAGTATCAGGAGAGGTCAGTAAACCTTGAAAAATAGTCATCCACCATCATGGTTCCTTGCTGGAGATGAAGAAGCTCCTATATGCATACCGCTCTCAGGGTAACCGGTGAAAAATCCTCTCTAAAAAGACACTCAAACTCTAACCATGAATGTGTCACCTCATCGTGAGTCTGGATAACCAAACTCCACTATCGTCCTGCTGAGCCCTACAAAAGGCTCGCTTCCAGGATCTCCATATTGTCTGCTTGTGTCCTGGTAAAACGAAAAACTCTAGCAACTGCCTCGATCCAGTCCTCTACTGCCTGAGGGTCAGGCTTACCTCAAAACCTGATGGGTCTCTATCAATGAAACTCGTGGAGTGCGCTCAGCCTGCGCTCCTCCTCCACTGGTAAAGAAGTCACTAAACACTTCTCCATAGGTGGCAGGATAACATGAACAGAAACTGATGGTAAAACTGAGGGATATTGTCCCTGTATCAAGGATTCATCACTAAGGGGTCATCCTTGTGATTGAGCTGCTGGATCCTAGTGGGTGCGCGTCACAGAGGCATCCTGTATGGAAACAAGATTATCTCAGTCAGGGAGTATATCTGGAGAGGTAACTCAAAAATAACATGGAAACCACCACCCATTCTTATATGATACATATACCATTATTGTTTCCTTGAAACTAGTGTTCTCATGTTCCGAGTCTTAAATCACGTTATCAGAGTCCTGGTGTATGGATACGTCGGCCGCTCGCACCATCATTGGAGTCCCTGGAATGAAATCCGAACTCAAATCACTCAACACTATTTCCCTAAACCTACTTACAAACTCTTGGTCCTAAGGTAGAACCTACCACTATTGATACCAATCTGTCACGACCCGTCCCAGTGGGGCCTATGCTGCAATTCCCCAAGGCCCCCTCCAATAGGCCATGGGATGGTGACTAGCACAATGTTGGCATGCTACTAACATATGAGTCATTTCCTATAAACCTGTACATAGACACACACATACCCATGCCCAAAAAGCTGAAATGTAAATACTACAAAAAAAGGAAATGCATGCATACACTTAAAATATCAACCAACAGAGTATGACAGGAAAGTAAATTACAGTAATTGTAAAACCCTGGGCCAAAATTAAAATCCCACCAAAGGAAAGTCTGTTAACAAAGTCCAACCTGTATGGAATGGTACCAGGACTACAATATGTTGCCACAGAAACACGCCTCAGCCAACCTGATAACACTGAGCACCATCCGGTCCTTGTCCACCTAGAATCCTGTCAAAGGCTCACTCATATTCACAAGACATGACACATGTGGGCAAAAACCTTGCAGGGGTGAGTATAACAATACCCAGTAGGAAACCCTGAAACCACAATGAAAATAAAAAAGGGAAAATAACACAATGAAAATATATAGTCATCTCTACATAATATATGTCTACCGAACATATAACAAGAATATCCAGATATACTCATGCATGATCAACTATCACGAATACCACCACTAAAATATAGCTTGAAGATTCCACTAAGCATGCAACTGGGATAACACACTCCTTGGTCTGAAGAGAGAGATACGAAGTACCTGTTCCACGAGAACACAATTCACAATGAGTTTATGAACATGTTGCTCAGATGATGATCCCGACCAAGTCATGGGGTGATTCCGACAACTCAGTCTGAGCTAATCCACTAAGTAGAGGATCGGCACCCAGGTAATGCTGGTCACGTCGATACCAAGAACTCTACCTAGGGTTCCAGGAATGAATAGAGGATCTGAATCTAAGTTACAGAGAGGGGATTCCAAAAACTCTATTCAAGAAGTTCTTTTGAAGGGATCATACTCATGTGTAAAGGAAATGATACCAGAACCTTCAGGGAAAGGAACAAGGGTACGAACACTAAGAAAACTAGTCCAAGTCACAAAAGGAAAGTATCTCAAGTAAATTAAGATAGGTTACATGGAGTGTAGTATGGTTACAAGCCATGTTACTTGACCCCGGGTACTGCCCATGTAAACGGGCTATGTCATTCGTTCAAGCCGAGTAAAAGCAAACCACATGATGTGTAGAAATAGTACACGTCGTTTTCCTTGACCCCAGGTACTGCTCGTGTAACCGTCCCATGTCTTTCGGCTTGTGGGATAGAAATCACATACACGACATGTAGAGGAATCACACGCCATGTCCGAGCATATGGGGCTCGCTCCATGTACGCTGGCCATGTGCCCGTACACGGTCTATGCCCGTGTCCGTGTCGCCTGCCTGGGTACCAGTACATGGGGTATCCCGTGTATCTGGTCGGGTCTACCCGGCGATGGTAATACATGGCATTTCCTTGGTCGAGTACCCTGCCCATATCTGTGTACTCCCAAAGTACATGGAATGTAAATCAGACTATGAACACACGCCGCGTAGCCCATACTACACGACGTGTACTCGGTAAAATTCCAAAAGCATCGTCTTCCTCCGCGCACCTCGGCTGATCCTCCAGATCTTGATCCAACCATCGAATCATTACGAAACTAAGTATTTGGGGTCGTCCCACCCCTAAGAAATTGATTCCATCGGTTTCGGGCTTCCAATAGGCCTCTATGGCACGTCCCGATCCGCCCGCACGAAAATGCTCACAGAACCGGAATTTACGAACAACATCGATTTTTCCACCGCCGTTGACGTCACACCTCCGTTAGGTTGTCTCGATGTTGGATATTTGATTTCAGATAGTTGTGCCAACAAAAGAATGTGCAATGATCAATTTTTTCCAAGAACGCGTAGAATGAACGTTAAGAATGTAGAGACCTGAAGCTTAACGTACATGGACATTACATTACTTTTTCGGAATACTTAGTACATAACAAAAACACACACACAAGGATCATAAGAGTTTAGTGTATTTGGAAACTCAAAATATAATATTCTAATCGTGGTGAAAGATCATCAACATCTCCCAAAAAGATCTTCCTTTTTTTACCTAAAACCTTTCTTTATATCTTGGGGAAAAGAAAACATAAAAGGGAGAGCTCAAATTCTCAGTAAGGGTAAACAAAAGAAATATAAATCACATCATATACATAAGAACATATCTTTTTGAAATCTTAACCTGCAAATGAAATCATAATTTCATAACATGGGATAAATCATAGTACTGAAATTTAATCCCAATAATCATAACTTAAAACATGAAACTTTGTGGCATACACACATAATCATAGAGAATCATTTCTTGTTAGTCAAGACTCAATGCCAAGACTATCTTAGTGGAAAAAGTCCATTTCTAAACCGAGTTCACTCCTCATTTCAGTCCTGTTTCACTAAACCGGTTTAACCTACCGTTCCAGCCATGTCTATCTCATGAGATATAAAAACATTACCCAATGCATTGGTGGGAGATATAGGTCCCAACCATCTCATAATGATACCATTCTTATGTGTTCCACAAAATCATAAACCATACATCATAGCATAACCCATGTAATAAAAATGGGAATCTTAAACATCGTGACATCATAAAACAATTCATATATGATAAAGGAATTCATTAAAATATTTCCGTCACAACATAATCAAATCCATGTAATAATAGGGATAGAAACAGAAACCTATACTCTCTTAGATGGAAAATAATTTTGATAAAACACTTGAACTCCATTCTTGAGGAAAATATCCTTTCTACTATAAAAACATTTTCCTTTCTTAACATGTCATACAATTTTAATCTAAAAGAAGTTGATTAAAAATAAACATGAAAACTTGTAAAGTAAGCTTCATGAAAATAATGTTTTAAAAATCCATTCACGCCATATAAGTTAAAAAAAATAATCTTCTCGTTCTTTTGTCAGAAAAGTCAAAAAGTACCTCGTACGAAAAACGCCAAAAGATTCCTTTCATATCATTTACTAAAAACTCACCGAAGGGTAAAATAGGATTTCAACAATTTTAGGTGGATGGAAATAATATTACATATTGAGGAAACATGTATGTGGATGATAAAATACACCCCAGTAAATACCAAAGTATAAACAATCTCGGATAAAAATGAGATTGTGATATTTTCCCTTACCTTAGGTCTAATTTGCTTCGTAAGTGTCCAAAGCTCCTGTATAATGATTTAAATAATTTCATTTACTTATTCCAGAATCATACTCATTGTTATGATATCATATATGGTTCACTTATGACTTTATTTTACCTGTTCTTTTGTAAATTCCATGTTAAAGCGTGTTTTGGGTAAAACCGTTTTTTTTGTCATCCGTGTTATGACTTGTAATTATTCATATGATTACTTAGATAATGATTACATAATTCCAGAATATAAAACATGATTTATATATAATATATATTCAGAATATAAATATATATAATAGATCAGTAAATGGAATGAAATACACCGTTCATGGAGACGGTAGGCCGTACGTACGCATGAACGCTGTTTTTGTTTCCTTATTGAGTCGAAAGAAATTAAGTAGATGACATAGATATATATAAAAATAAATCTAGTATCATTATTATGTCATATATTTCATGATTACTTATTATATATACTTTTTAAACCTTCATGAATGGTTAACATGGAGAATGAATCTCATCGCGTCGTGGAGACGGTAGTCAATACGTACACACGAGTGATGATTCCGTTCTCATGATCATGGAATTGTATTTGAGTGTATGTATACTATTTCAGAATCAATATCACTTTACAATAATCATATATAGTTATTATTTACACCATTATACCCATCCAAGTAAGGTGGTGGTGGAAAATAGATTACACCACGGCGTGGATACGGTATTCCGTACATACGCATGTAAAGTGATTTCATTTTCCATAGGATGGGTAGATGGTGAAATAGGGTTTTTTCATACATATAATAACATATCAGTAGATGAGTGATACTGATGTTATTATTTCATAATGAAACAACCTAAGAAGAAGAAGTGGAAGAAGAAATAATGTTGAATGAATCAGTAACGGACATTACCTCTTCTTTGAAGCGCCACTTTGAGATCTCCTTTTAGGGCACTATAATTGGTCTTTGAAGAATACCAGAACCTCTATGATGTTTCTAGGGAAGTGTATAAGAGAATTTGGCAGGGGTTGGAAGAGCTTTAAGGCTCAAAGTGGTTTGAGGAAGAAAGGGAGGAGGTTCCCTTTTATAAGGGAGGAGAGGGGATCCTTTGGAAAAACTAAAAATATTATTTTATTATAAAGCCAAATTCAGTTTTAAATAGCTCCAAATTGAGTTATTTCGAAGCTAAGGTGGGGATGGGTCGCAATACTCTCATCCAATTGAATTTAGACAAGTTTAGGTTCCTATTTTAACCTTATCATTTATATTTAACTTTAAGTTAGATAATTTTACTTTTACTGTGTCTTTTTGGGTTCTTACACTATAAGGTTAATAAATATACTATAAGAATCCAAACGAACCCCAAGTTGTTTATTATTAATATATATAACCTTATCAGAGTCATTTGGCCGAACCTTAGATTTTTAAGAATAAAATAACAATTAATAATATAATATTTTTTTTAAAAACTATTTTATGTCAATTTTGACACTATTTAGTAATTGATTTTTGTAAAAATCATAACAGAATGATTAGTTTGAAAAAAGTTAATTACATCAATACGAACATGTCATATTAACCTAGAAAATTAGTGTAATTCATAAAAAGTCTCAAATTACATTTATTTTGGTATTTATAACATCAATTATGTCAATAATTCATTAATAAGATTATTACTGCATCATCTTTGTGTCATAAATAAATTAAATTATTTAATGTCTAAAAATTACAACTAAAATACCATTATATAGGAAATCGTTTCATATTTCTAATGAATATTTATAGTCGAATTTATCTTATGCATAACCCTATATTAAAAATGATATACTTATTAAACTTTGATTTTATCTATTTAACCCTTCTTTAAATAAATTAATAATAAATGTCCTAATCTAATCCATGTAGGCCTAAGTGGTCATATTTGATTCCTAAGGTTGTTTTTGATTGAATTACCTTTATCCAATAGAATTAGGACATGTGTTAGGCTAATAATAATAACATTTTTTCCCTTAATTAACCTATTTACTTTTAACCGTGCTAAAAAAAGTAAAAAGTTACTATTCACCAAAAATTATTTTCATCTCATTGGACCACATTTTACTTACTGAAATCAACCGTGTCTCTCAGATTTTTGAAATTCCACTCACAGAAGTGGTAAATTTATGTTTTATGAAAAATTAATTTTTTTTAACTACCACTTAGTGGTTTCACTATTCATCAAAAAATGAATGTTTCCAGAAAAATACCAAAAATTAGGCCTAAGCTATATTTGATATTATGAACTCAAAAATGATGTCTATTTTACCAAATTCAAAACATATCAGTTGAATTAATTAATTTAAAAATTGATTCTCGTCGTCAAAACAAATTGCGTGTTCTTAAGAGATAATAACTATCAAAAGATTGACACTTGTTTATGTCTGGTTTAAATGTGAAATTACATCCAATGACCAACATTGTATTAAATTTAAAAATATATTCTAAATATACTTTAAAACCACTCAAATTAAAAATTTATCACTATTAATTATTTCTATTAAAAAGGTTGTTTTTAATTAAAATTTAGTAATTTTCACTATTCATCAGAAAATGAAATTTAGCCGAAAAGTACCAAAATTTCACACTAAGATAATTTTGATATTACGAATCCAAAAATGAAGTCCATTTTGAAAAATAATATTTAAAAAATTTAAAAAAGAGGTTATTACTATTTATAACTTCTAGTTTTAATAATATTTTAATAGCATATCGCTGTTTAGTGAAACTCGGTATTGCGTACTACACACGCTATCGAGGAAAGTCGCGATTGCGTGTAATGCAAGGCAAGTCAAGGATTCGTGTTGTGCAAGATTCTTTTTGTGTAGCGTACAACACAAGAAATTAATGAAATTAAAAAGTATATTTTTCATAAAATCTCGGGGTGTTACATTCTACCCCCCTTAAAATGAATTTCGCCCTCGAAATTCGTTGGGGGTTATAATTGTTTTACTACACGAAATTTTCTTTAATAGAAACCCACATCGTAAAAAGGAATACTAAAACATGGCTTTAAAAACTAAAGTATGAAACGTAACGGTTACCCAAATTAACTAATCACTGGGTTTCCACATAGGAGAACATAGGTAAAAATATGGATATGGAAGAGAAATCTAACTGTCATGTTTTGATGGAGGGTGGTAGAGAACATGGCTATGAAAAATCCAACAATCAAAAAGCCATAAATGTTTTATGATCTAGGGTACCATCTAATTCATTGGATATAAGGGCACTAAGACAACATTTTTGGTTTTCAAGATCATTTCCCTAAAGTTGAATAATTTACATTAGAATAAATACTTACTTTATTTTGGTACAATCTCACTGTTGTTTGTGCTTTGAACATATTCCACTTCATCTCTTAAAGAAATGAAGTTGAATTTGTTATTCGTGAAGTGTTAACAGATCATGTGATAAAATGATGGGTCATTCCATCTGTTTCAAAAGAAATGTTAGCAAATGTTATCAAATATACATAAGTCCATCTATGGTGAGGTTAATTGTATACTATTCCAAAAATGAACTTATACTTCATATATCATACCGCGTAATAAAATAAAACTAGTTTCTACTAACCAGCGACATCCTGTAGGCCAGTGGTAGGCGATAAAGGCCAGTCGCACTTCGGTTGTGGGTTCGATTCCCACAGCCTTGTCTGACGCGATGGGATGTCGCCTGTCCTGTAGGTTGTCCTTTTTCTAAAGCTATATTACTATAACATCCCATCAATAATATCGAAAATAGTTCTATCCTTAAACAATAATAACTTATGTCTAACATAATCCATTCCAATCTTTAGGCTTATCTAAAATACTTCAGTCCAAGATCATAGTATAAAGAAAATGATTACTTGAAATGTCACATAACAATCACGTCAATGCCATCATTTATCCCCCATATATCATAAGATATATATCTTGTTGGTAAAATTAAAAACATGTGAATACCTTAATCATGTATTTCTTGAAGAATGAATACCCATTAAACCTTAGTTAAAACATGAATGCAGTTAAAAGTCAACACTTTCCACAAACCAAAATCCTAAAAAAAATATATACTCAAACCATGATATCACTTAGTCCTTATATGAATACAATCAAACATCTCATTATCTTCTTATCCATTCAATATGCGCATATCATCTGCTTACCAAAAATATCTCAATCACTTTCCATGGTTAGCGGTACCACAAAATTATTGAAAACCACAATAGAATAAAACAAAAATATTCTAATACACAATAAAAGTACCTCAACAACATTATTCTTGAATACCAATACATAAGCACTTCAATCCATCCTCTTCAATTGTTGTCCTATAATAAGTCCTTCCTTGATTTAGAAGTAACTTTTTAGGTCAGGGCATTGAGTTGGGTAATGCCCATGTTCTCCACAAATAATACATTGAACTCCATAACAGTATGTCACTCTATGACCCTTTTCTCCACACAGATAACATCGATCCCTCCATTTGAGGTATTCCTCAAGGTTCTTCTTCACTTATTTAGAAATATCAATCTTCCTTTCTTTATTCTCCTCAACATGCGAACATGAATAATAGTCTATCTTCCTCTTATTTGATGAATAAGGAATACCACTAAATTTCACCATGTTAATCATATATCGCGATGACTGATTCGGCATAATCACAATATCTTTCTCTCTAGGAATTACACAATTTTGTTGCTCATAGTCACCAATTTGTCAATTGGATTCAATGTTATCCGAATTCCTTCTGGTTCCCTCCATTAACTAAAACCGAAAAAGAATTCTGTGAGAGGAAAAAATCATGCTAGGGAAAAAAACAATGTAAAGGGGGAGTACCCTCAATATCTAACATCTTAGGTTAAATTCTAAGATCGTTAGTTCAATTCTAGGACTATAACCTATACGTATACTTAACCTTAGATACATCCCTAGACATACCTTAGACATATCTTTAGGGATATCACTAACGTTTTCGCATCCTAGTTTCAAAAGGTTGACTAAAACAATCCTCTGATACCAGCTGTAGAGACCCGAAGCTTAACGTACATGGACATTACATTACTTCTGCGGAATACTTAGTAAAAAACAAAAACACACACACAAGGACCGTAATAGTTTAGTGTCTTTGGAGACTCGGAATATAATCTTCAAATAGTGGTGAGAGATCTTCAACATCTCCCAAAAAGATCTTTCTTTTTTTACCTAAAACCTTTCTTTATATCCTGGGGAAAAGAAAACATAAAAGGGTGAGCTCAAATGCTCAGTAAGGGTAAACAAAATAAATATCAATCACATCATAAACATAAGAACATAACTTTTGGAAATCTTAACCTGCAAAAGAAATCATAATTTCATAACATGGGATAAATCATAGTAGTGAAATGTAATCCCAATAATGATAACTTAAAACATGATACTTTGTGGAATACACACATAATCATAGAGAATCATTTCTTGTCAGTCAAGACTCAATGCAAAGACTATCTTAGTGGACAAAGTCCATTTCTGAACCGAGTTCACTCCTCTTTTCAGTCCTGTTTCACTGTACCGGTTTTACCTGCCGTTCTAGCCATGTCTATCTCATGAGATTTAAATCATTACCCAATTAATTTGAGGGAGATATAGGTCCCACCCATCTCATAATGATACCATTACTATGTGTTCCACAAAATCATAAACCATACATCATAGCATAACCCATGTAATAAAAATGGGAATCATAAACATCGTGACATCATAAAACAATTCATATAAGATAAAGAAATTCATTAAAATATTTCCATCACAACATAATCAAATCCATGCAATAATAGGGATAAAAACAGAACCCTATATTATCTTAGATGGAAAATAATTTTGATAAAACACATGGACTCCATTCTTGAGGAAAATATCCTTTTTACATCAAAAACATTTTCCATTCTTAACATGTCATACAATTTTAAACTAAAGGAAGTTGATTAAAAATAAACTTGAAAACTTGTAAAGGAAGCTTCTTGAATATAATGTTTTAAAAATACATTCACGCCGTATAAGTTAAAAAAACATTCTTCTCATACTTCTGTTGGAAAATTCAAAAAGTACCTCGTACGAAAAACGACAAAATATTCATTTCATATCTTTTACTAAAAACTCACCGAAGGGTAAAATTGGATTTAAACAATTTTAGGTGGATGGAAATAATATTAAATATTGAGGAAACATGGATGTGGATGACAAAATACACCCTAGTAAAAACCAAAGTATAAACAATCTCGGATAAAAATGAGATTGTGATATTTTCCCTTCCATAGGTCCAATTTTCTTAGTAAGCATCCGAAACTCCTGTATAATGATTTAAATAATTTCATTTACTTATTAAAGAATCATACTCATTGTTATGATATCATATATGGTTCACTTATGAATTTATTTTACCCGTTCTTTTGTAAATTCCATGTTAAAGAGCGTTTTGGGTAAAATCGTTTTATTTGTCGTCCGTGTTATGACTTGTAATTATTCATATGATTACTTAGATCATTATTACTTAATTCCAGAATATAAAACATGAATTATATATAATATATATTCAGAATATACATATATATAATAGATCAGTAAATTGAAAGAAATACACCGTTCATGCAGACAGTATGCCGTACGTACGCATGAATGCTCTTTTCGTTACCTTATTGAGTTGAATGAAATTAATTAGATGACATACATATATATACACATAAATCCAGTATCATTATTATGTCATATATTTCATGATTACTTATTATATATACTTTATAATCATTCATGAATGGTTACCGTGGAGACTGAATCTCATCGCGTCGTGGAGATGGTAGTCCGTACGTACGCACGAGCGATGATACCATTCTAATGATCGTGGAATTGTATTTGAGTGTATGTATACTATTTCAGAATCAATATCACTTTACAATAATCATATATAGTTATTATTTACACCATTATACCCATCCAAGTAAGGTGGTGGTGGAAAATAGATTACACCACGGCGTGGAGACGGTATTCCATACGTACGCACGCGCGGTGATTTCATTTTCCGTAGGATGGATAGATGGTGAAATAGGGTTATTTAATACTTATAATAACATATCATTATATGAGTGATACTGATTTTATTACTTCATAATGAAACAACCTAATAAGAAGAAGTGGAAGAAGAAATAAAGTTGAAAGAATCGGTAACGGACATTATCTCTTCTTTGAAGCGCCTCTTTGAAATCTCTTTTTAGGGCACTATAATTGGTCTTTGAAGAATACCAAAAACTCTAGGATGTTTCTAGGGAAGTTTAGAAGTGAATTTGGCAGGGGTTGGCCGAGCTTGAAGGCTCAAAGTGGTGTGAGGAAGAGAGGGAGGAGGTGCCCTTTTATAAGGGAGGAGAGGGGCTCCTTTGGAAAAACAAAAAATATTATTTTATTATAAAGCCAAATTCGGTTTTAAATAGCTCCAAATTGAGTTATTATGAAGCTAAAGTGGGGATGGGTCTAAATACTCTCATCCAATAGAATTTGGACAAGTTTCGGTTCCAATTTTAACCTTATCATTTATATTTAACTTTAAGATAGATAATTTTACTTTTACCGTGTCTTTTTGTGTTCTTACACAATTAGGTTAATAAAATTACTATAAGAAGCCAAACGAACTCCAAGTTGTTTATTATTAATATATATAACCTTATCAGAGACATTTGTCCAATCCTTATATTTTTAGGAATAAAATAACAATTAATAATATAATATTCGTTTTAAAAACTATTTTATGTCAATTTTGAAACTATTTAGTAATTGATTTTTAAAAAAATTTTAACAGAATGATTAGTTCGAAAAAAGTTCATTACATCAATACTAATATGTCATATTAACATAGAAAATTATTGAAATTCATATAAAGTCTCAAATTACATTTATTTTGGTATTTATAACATCAATTATGTCAATATTTCATTAATAATATAATTACTGCATCATCTTTGTGTCATAGATAAATTAAATTATTTAATGTCTAAAAATTACAAATAAAATATCATTATCTAATAAATCTTTTTATCTTTCTAATGAATATTAATAGTCGAATTTATCTTATGTATAAGTCTATATTAAAATGATATACTTATTAAACATTGATTTTAACTATTTTAACCCTTCTTTAAATAAATTAATAATAAATGTCCTAATCTAATCCAAGTGGGCCTAAATGGTCATATTTTATTCCTAAGGTTGTTTTTGGTCGAATTACACATATCCAATAGAATTAGGACATGTGTTAGGGTAATAATAATAACATTGTTACCCTTAATTACCCTATTTACTTTTAACCGTGGTAAAAAAAAGTAAAAAGTTACTATTCACCAAAAAATTATTTTCATCTCATTGAACCACATTTTACATAATAACATCAACCGTGTCTCTCGGATTTTTGAAATTCCACTCACAGATGTGGTAAAAATATGTTTTATGAAAAATTAATTTTTTTAACTACCACTGAGTGGTTTCACTATTCATCAAAAAATGAAATTTTCTAGAAATATACCAAAAATTAGGCCTAAGCTATATTTGATATTATGAATTCAAAAATGATGTCTATTTTACCAAATTCAATAAATATAAGTTGCATTAATTAATTTAAAAATTAATGTCCATCGTCAAAACAAATAGCGTGTTCTTAAGAGATAATAACTATCAAAAGATTGACACTTGTTTATGTCTGGTTTAAATGTGAAATTACATCCAATGACCAAAATTGTATTAAATTGTAAAAATATATTCTAAATATACTTTAAAACCACACAAATTAATAATGTATCACTATTAATTATTTCAATGAAAAAGGTTGTTTTTAAATAAAATTTAGTAATTTTCACTATTCATCAGAAACGGAATGTTAGCCGAAAAGTACCAAAATTTCACCATAAGATAATTTAAATATTCCTAATCCAAAAATGAAGACCATTTTAAAAAATAAAATTTACAAAATTTCAAATAGTGGTTATTACTATTCATAACGGCTAGTTTTAATAATATTTTAATAGCATATCATTGTTTAGTGAAACTCGGTATTGCGTACTACACACTCTATCGAGGAAGGTCGCGATTGCAGGTAATGCAAGGCAAGTCAAGGATGCGTGTTTTGCAAGCTTCTTTTGGTGTAGCGTACAACACAAGACATTAATGAAATTAAAAAGAATATTTTTCATAAAATCTCGGGGTGTTAAATTCTACCCCCCTTAAAATGAATTTCGCTCTCGAAATTCTTCGGGGTTATAAATGGTTTACTACTCGAAATTTTCTTTAATAGAAACCCACATCGTAAAAAGGAATACCAAAACTTGGATTTAAAAACTAAAGTATGAAACGTAATGGTTACCCAAATTAACTAATCACTGGGTTTCCACATAGGAGAACATAGGTGAAAATATGGATATGGAAGAGAAATCTAACCGTCATGTTCTGATGGAGAGTGGTAGAGAACATGGCTATGAAAAATCCAACATTCACAAAGCCATAAATTTGTGATGATCTAGGGTACCATCTAATTCATCGGATATAAGGGCACTAGGACAACATTTTTGGTTTTCAAGATCATTTCGCTAAAGTTGAATAATTTGAATTAGAATAAATACTTACTTTATTTTGGTACAATCTCACTGTTGTTCATGCTTTGAACAATTTCCACTTCATCTCTTAAATAAATGAAGTTGAATTTGTTATTCGTGAAGTGTTAACAGATCATGTGATAGAATGATGGGTCATTCCATCTGTTTCAAACAAAAGGTTAGAAAAAGTTATCAAATATACATAAGTCCATCTATGGTGAGGTTAATTGTATATGATTCCAAAAATGAATTTATACTTCATATATCATACCGCGTAATAAAATAAATCAAGTTTCTACTAACCAGGGACTTCCTGTAGGCCAGTGGTAGGCGATAAAGGCCAGTGATACTTCGCTTGTGGGTTCGATTCCCACACCCTTGTCTGACACGATGGGTTGTCGCCCGTCCTGCTGGTTGTCCTTTTTATAAATCTATATTATTATAAAATCCCATCAATAATATCGAAAAAAGTTCTATCCTTAAACAATAATAACTTATGTCCAACATAATCCATTATAATATTTTGGCTTATCTAAAATACTTCGGTCCAAGCTCATAGTATAAAGAAAATGATTTCCTGAAATGTCACATAACAATCACGTGAATGCCATCATTTATCCCCCATATATCATAAGATATATCTTTTTGGTCAAATTACAAAAATTTGAATACCTTAATCATGTATTCTCTTGAAGAATTAATACCCATTGAACCTTTGTGAAAACATGAATGCAGTTAAAATTTAACACTTTCCACAAACCAAAATCCTCAAAATTCGTTATACTCAAACCATGATATCACTTAGTCCTTATATGAATACAATCAAACAACTCATTATCTTCTTATCCCTTCATTATGCGCATATCATCTGCTTACCAAAAATATCTCAATCACTTTCTATGGTTACCGGTACCATAAAATTATTGAAAACCACAATAGAATATTTCAAAAATATTCTAATACACAATAAAAGTACCTCAACAACATTATTCTTGAATACCAATACATAAACACATCTATCCACCCTCTTCAATTATTGTCATGGAATAAGTCCTTCCTTTATTTAGAAGTAACTTTTTAGGTCAGGGCATTGAGTTGGGTAATTCCCATCTTCTCCACAAAAAATACATTGAACTCCATAACAGTATGTCACTCTATGACCCTTTTCTCCACACAGATAACATCAGTCCCTCCATTTTAGGTATTCCTCATGGTTCTTCTTCCCTTCTTTAGAAATCTCAATCTTCCTTTCTTTATGCTCCTCAACATGCGAACATGCATAACAGTCTATCTTCCTCTTATTTGATGAATTAGGCATACCACTAAATTTCACCTTATTAATCATATATCTCGATGACTGATTCGGCATAATCACAATAACATTCTCTGTAGGCATTACACAATTTTGTTGCTCATAGTCACCAATTTGTCCATTGGATTCAATGTTATCCGAATTCCTTCTGGTTCCCTCCATTAACTAAAACAAAAAAAGAATCCTGTGAGAGGCAAAAATCAGGCTAGAGAAAACAACATAGTAAAGGTGGAGTACCCTCAATATCTAACATCTTAGGTTAAATTATAAGAACGTTAGTGCAATTATAGGACTATAACCTATATGTCTAATTATCCTTAGAGACATCCCTAGACATACCTTAGACATATCTCTAGGGATCTCACTAACGTTTTCACATCCTAGTTTCCAAAGGTTGACTAAACCTCTCCTCTGATACCAACTGTAGAGACCCGATGCTTAACGTACATAGAAATTACATTACTTTTGAGGAATACTTAGTAAATAACAAAAACACACACACATGGACCGTAATAGTTTAGTGTCTTTGGAAACTCGGAATATAATCTTCTAATCGTGATGAAAGATCTTCAACATCTCCCAAAAAGATCATACTTTTTTTTACCTAAAACCTTTATTTATATCCTGGTGAAAAGAAAACATAAAAGGGTGAGCTCAAATGCTCAGTAAGGGTAAACAAAAGAAATATAAATCACATCATATACATAAGAACATAACTTTTTGAAATATTAACCTGTAAAAGAAATCATAATTTCATAACATGGGATAAATAATAGTAGTGAAATGTAATCGAAATAATCATAACTTATAACATGAAACATTGTGGCATAGACACATAATCGTAGAGAATCATTTCTTGTTTGTCAAGACTCAATTCCAAAACTATCTTACAGGACAAAGTCCATTTCTGAACTGAGTTCACTCCTCGTTTCAGTCCTGTTTCACTGAACCGGTTTAACCTGCCGTTCCAGCCATGTCTATCTCATGAGATATAAAATCATTACCCAATGCATTGGAGGGAGATATAGGTCCCACCCATCTCATAATTATACCATTCTTATGTGTGCCACAAAATCATAAACCATACATCATAGCATAACCCAAGTAATAAAAATGGGAATCTTAAACATCGTGACATCATAAATCAATTCATATACGATAAAGGAATTCATAAAAAAATATTTCCATCAGAACATAATCAAATCCAAGTAATAATAGGGATAGAAATAGAACCCTATATTATCTTAGATGGAAAATAATTTTGATAAAACACTTGAACTCCATTCTTGAGGAAAATTTCCTTTCTACTTCAAAAACATTTCCGTTCTCAACATGTCATACAATTTTAAACTAAAAGAAGTTGATTAAAAATAAACTTCAAAACTTATAAAGGATGATTCTTGAAAATAATGTTCTAAAAATACATTCATGCCGTATAAGTTAAAAAAACATTTTTCCCGTACTTTTGTCGGAAAAGTCAAAAAGTACCTCATATGAAAAACGACAAATGATTCCTTTCATATCTTTTACTAAAAACTCACCGAAGGGTAAAAATGGATTTAAAAAATTTTAGGTGGATGGAAATAATATTACATATTGAGGAAACATGGATGTGGATTATAAAATACACCCTAGTAAATACCAAAGTATAAATAATCTCTGATAAAAATGAGATTGTGATATTTTACCTTACCTTAGGTCCGATTTGCTTCGTAAGGGTCTGAAACTCCTGTATAATGATTTAAATAATTTCATTTACTTATTCCATAATCATAATCATTGTTATGATATCATATATGGTTCACTTATGACTTTATTTTACATGTTCTTTTGTAAATTCCATGTTAAAAATCGTTTTGGATAAAATCGTTTTATTTGTCGTCTGTGTTATGACTTGTAATTATTCATATGATTACTTAGATCATGATTACTTAATTACAGAATATAAAACATGATTTATATATAATTTATATTCAGAATATACATATATATAATAGATTAGTAAATGGAATGAAATACACCGTTCATGGAGACGGTAGGCCGTACGTACGCATGAACGCTGTTTTCGTTTCCTTATTGAGTTGAATAAAATTAAGTAGATGACATACATATATATACACATAAATCCAGTATCATTATTATTTCATATATTTCATGATTACTTATTATATATACTTTATAATCACTCATGAATGGTTAACGTGGAGAATGAATCTCATCGCGTTGTGGAGATGGTAGTCCGTACGTATGCACGAGCGATGATACCGTTCTCATGATCATGGAATTGTATTTGAGTGTATATATACTATTTTAGAATCAATATCACTTTACAATAATCATATATAGTTATTATTTACACCATTATACCCATCCAAGTAAGGTGGTGGTTGAAAATAG
The DNA here is from genome assembly GCA_963277665.1 of Viscum album. NCBI lineage: Eukaryota > Viridiplantae > Streptophyta > Magnoliopsida > Santalales > Viscaceae > Viscum > Viscum album. The sequence goes on along the minus strand of OY728161.1, from coordinate 456,619,450 downwards.
ATTACACCACGACGTGGAGACGGTATTCCATACGTACGCACGCGCGGTGATTTCGTTTTCCGTAGGATGGATAGATGGTGAAATAGGGTTGTTTCATACTTATAATAACAAATAATTATATGAGTGATACTGATGTAATTACTTAATAATGAAACAACATAAGAAGAAGAAGTGGAAGAAGAAATAAAGTTGAAGGAATCGGTAATGGACATTACCTCTTCTTTGAATCGCCTCTTTGAGATCTCCTTTTAGGGCACTATAATTGGTCTTTGAAGAATACCAGAACCTCTAGGATGTTTCTAAAGAAGTTTAAAAGAGAATTTGTAAGGGTTTGGCCGTGCTTGAATGCTCAAAGTGGTGTGAGGAAGAGAGAGAGGAGGTGCCCTTTTATAAGGGAGGAGAGGGGCTCCTTTTGAAAAACTAAAAATATTATTTTATTATAAAGACAAATTCGGTTTTAAATAGCTCCAAGTTGAGTTATTTCTAAGCTAAGGTGGGTACGGGTCTAAATAATCTCATCCAATAGAATTTAGACAAGTTTAGGTTCCTATTTTAACCTTATCATTTATATTTAAGTTAGATAATTTTACTTTTACCGTGACTTTTTGTGTTATCACACTATAAGGTTAATAAACATACTATAATAACCAAAACTAACCCCAAGTTGTTTACAATTAATATATATATCCTTATCAGAGTCATTTGGTAGAACCCTAGTTTTTTAGGAATAAAATAACAATTAATAATATAATATTTGTTTTAAAAACTATTTTATGACAATTTTGACACTATTTAGTAATTGATTTTGGTAAAAATAATAACAGAATGATTAGTTCTAAAACAGTTAAATAAATCAATACTAACATGTCATGTTAACCTATAAAATTAGTGGAATTCATAAAAAGTCTCAAATTACATTTATTTCGGTATTTATAACATCAATTATGTCAATATTTCATTAATAAGATAATTACTACATAATCTTTGTGTCATAAATAAATTAACTTATATAATTTCTAAAAATTACAGATAAAATACCATTATGTAGGAAATCTTCTTAGCTTTCTAATGAATATTTATAGTCGAATTTATATTATGTCTAAACCTGTATTAAAAATGATATACTTATTAAACATTGATTTTAACTATTTTAACCCTTCTTTAAATAAATTAATAATAAATGTCCTAATCTAATCCAAGTGGGCCTAAATGGTAATATTTTATTCCTAATGTTGTTTTTGGTCGAATTAAACCTATCCAATAGAATTAGTACACGTGTTAAGGTAATAATAATAACATTATTACCCTTAATTACCCTATTTACTTTTAACCGTGGTAAAAAAAGACAAAAGTTACTATTCACCAAAAATTATTTTCATCTCATTGAACCACATTTTACTTACTGACATCAACCGTGTCTCTCGGATTTTTGAAATTCACTCACAGAAGCGGTAAAGTTATCTTTTATGATAAATTAATTTTTTTTAATTACCACTTAGTGGTTTCACTATTCATAAAAAATTGAAAGTTTCCAGAAAAAGACCAAAAAATTAGGCCTAAGCTATATTTGATATTATGAACTCAAAAATGATGTCTATTTTACCAAATTCAAAACAAATCAGTTTCATTAATTAATTTAAAAATTAATACCTGTCGTCAAAACAAATATCATGTTCTTAAGAGATAATAACTATCAAAAGATTGACACTTGTTTATGTCTGGTTTAAATGTGAAATTACATCCAATGACCAAAATTGTATTAAATTATAAAAAGATATTCTAAATATACATTAAAAAAACTCAAATTAATAATTTATCACTATTAATTATTTTGATTAAAAAGGGTGTTTTTAATTAAAATTTAGTAATTTTCACTATTTATCAGAACATGAAAGTTAGCCGAAAAGTTCCAAAATTTCACAATAAGATAATTTCGATATTCTGAATTCAAAAATGAAGTCCATTTTGAAAAATAATATTTACAAAATTTCAAAAAGTGGTTATTACTATTCATAACGGCTAGTTTTAATAATATTTTAATAGCATATCGTTGTTTAGTGAAACTCGGTATTGCGTACTACACACGCTATCGAGGAAGGTCGCGATAGCATGTAATGAAAGGCAAGTCAAGGATTTCTGTTGTGCAAGAATCTTTTGGTGTAGCATACAACACAAGACATTAATGATATTAAAAAGTATATTTTTCATAAAATCTATGGGTGTTACATTCTACCACCCTTAAAATGAATTTCACCCTCGAAATTCGTCGGGGTTATAATTGGTTTACTACTCGAAATTTTCTTTAATAGAAACCGACATCGTAAAAAGTAATACCAAAACATGGCTTTAAAAACTAAAGTATAAAACATAACGGTTACCCAAATTAACTAATCATTGTGTTTACACATAAGAGAACATAGGTGAATATATGGATATGGAAGAGAAATCTAACCGTCATGTTCTAATGGAGAGTGGTAGAGAACATGGCTATGAAAAATCCAATAATCACAAAGCCATAAAATTGTGATGATCTGGGGTACCATCTAACTCATCGGATATAAGGGCACTAGGACAACATTTTTGGTTTTCAAGATCATTTCCCTAAAGTTGAATAATTTGAATTAGAATAAATACTTACTTTATTTTGGAACAATCTCACTGTTGTTCATGCTTTGAACAATTTCCAATTCATCTCATAAAGAAATGGTGTTGAATTTGTTATTCGTGAAGTGTTAACAGATCATTTGATAGAATGATGGGTCATTCCATCTGTTTCAAACAAAAGGTTAGAAAAAGTTATCAAATATACATAGGTCCATCTATGGTGAGGTTAATTTTATATGATTCCAAAAACGAACTTATACTTCATATATCATACCGCGTAATAAAATGAAACTAGTTTATTCTAACTATGGACTTCCAGTAGTCCAGTGGTAGGCGATAAAGGCCAGTCACACTTCGGTTGTGGGTTCAATTCCCACAGACTTGTCCAACGCGATGGGATGTCGCCCGTCCTGCAGGTTGTCCTTTTTCTAAAGCTATATTACTATAACTTCCCATCAATAATATCGAAAAAAGTTCCATCCTTAAAGAATAATAACTTATGTCCAACATAATCCATTCCAATCTTTAGGCTTATCTAAAATACTTCGGTCCATGCTCATTGTATAAAGAAAATGATTACTTGAAATTTCACATAACAATCACGTGAATTCCATCATTTATCCCCCATATATCATAAGATATATCTTTTTGGTCAAATTACAAACAAGTGAATACCTTAATCATGTATTCTCTTGAAGAATGAATACCCATTGAACCTTAGTGAAAACATGAATGTAGTTAAAAGTTAACACTTTCCACAAACCAAATTCCTCATAATTCTTTATACTCAAATCATGATATCACTTAGTCCTTATATGAATACAATCAAACATCTCATTATCTTCCTATACCTTCATAATGCGCATATCATCTGCTTACCAAAAATATCTCAATCACTTTTCATGGTTACCAGTACCATAAAATTATTGAAAACCACAATATAATAATAAAAAAAATATTCTAATACACAATAAAAGTACCTCAACAACATTATTATTGAATACCAATACATAAACACTTCAATCCATCCTTTTCAATTATTGTCCTGGAATAATTCCTTCCTTGATTTTGAAGTAACTTTTTAGGTCCGGGAATTGAGTTGGGTAATGCCCATGTTCTCCACAAATAATACATTGAAATCCATAACAGTATGTCACTCTATGAACCTTTTCTCCACATAGATAACATCGGTACCTCCATTTGTGGTATTCCTCAAGGTTCTTATTCCCTTCTTTAGAAAACTCAATCTTTCTTTCTTTATTCTCCTCAACATGCAAACATGCATAATAGTCTATCTTCCTCTTATTTGATTAATTAGGCATACCACTAAATTTCACCTTTTTAATCATATATCGCGATGAATGATTCGGAATAATCACAATATCTTTCTCTCTAGGCATTACACAATTTTGTTGCTCATATTCACCAATTTGTCCATTGGATTCAATGTTAACCGAATTCCTTCTGGTTCCCTCCATTAACTAAAATAGAAAAAGAATTCTGTGAGAGGAAAAAATCATGCTAGAGAAAACAACATAGTAAAGGGGGAGTACCCTCAATATCTAACATCTTAGGTTAAATTCTAAGATCGTTAGTGCAATTATAGGACTATAACCTATACGTATACTTACCCTTAGATACATCCCTAGACATACCTTAGGCATATCTCTAAGGATTTCACTAATGTTTTCACATCCTAGTTTCCGAAGGTTGACTAAACCTTTCCTCTGATACCAACTGTAGAGTCCCGAAGCTTAACGTACATGGGCATTACATTACTTTTGTGGAATACTTAGTACATAACAAAAACACACACAAAATGACCGTAATAGTTTAGTGTCTTTGGAAACTCGGAATATAATCTTCTAATCATGGTGAAAGATCTTCAACATCTCCCAAAAATATCTTCCTTTTTTTACCTAAAACCTTTCTTTATATCCTGGGGAAAATAAAACATAAAAGGGTGAGCTCAAATGCCCAGTAAGGGAAATCAAAAGAAATATCAATCACATCATATACATAAGAACATAACATTTTGAAATCTTAACCTGCAAAAGAAATCATAATTTCATAACATGGGATTAATCATACTAGTGAAATGTAATCCCAATAATCATAACTTAAAGCATGAAACAGTGTGGAATACCCACATAATCATAGGTAACCATTTCTTGTTAGTCAAGACTCAATTCCAAGACAATCTTAGTGGACAAATGCCATTTCTAAACCGAGTTCACTCCTCGTTTCAGTCCTGTTTCACTAAACCGGTTTAACCTGCCGTTCCAGCCATGTCTATCTCATGAGATATAAAATCATTACCCAATGCATTGGAGGGATATATAGGACCCACCCATCTCATAATGATACCATTCTTATGTGTTCCACAAAATCATAAACCATACATCATAGCATAACCCATGTAATAAAAATGGGAATCTTAAACATCGTGACATCATAAAACAATTCATATAAGATAGAGGAATTCATAAAAATATTTCCATCACAACATAATCAAATCCATGTAATTATAGGGATAGAAATATAACCCTATATTATCTTAGATGGAAAATAATTTTGATAATACACTTAAACTCCATTCTTGAGGATAATATCCTTTCTACTTCAAAAACATTTTCCTTTCTTAACATGTCATACAATTTTAAACTAAAAGAAGTTGATTAAAAATAAACTTGAAAAAATGTAAAGGACGCTTCTTGAAAATAATGTTTTAAAAATCCATTCATGTCGTATAAGTTAAAAAAAATTCTTCTCGTACTTTTGTCGGAAAAGTCAAAAAGTGCCTCGTACGAAAAATGACAAAAGATTCCTTTCATATCATTTACTATAAACTCACCGAAGGGTAAAATTGGATTTAAACAATTTTAGGTGGATGGAAATAATATTACATATTGAGGAAACATGGATGTGGAAGATAAAATACACCCCAGTAAATACCAAAGTATAAACAATGTCAGATAAAAATGAGATTGTGATATTTTCCCTTACCTTAAGTCCGATTTTCTTCGTAAGTGTCCGAACCTCCTGTATAATGATTTAAATAATATCATTTACTTACTCAAGAATCATACTCATTTTTATTATATCATATATGGTTCACTTATGACTTTAATTTACCAGTTCTTTTGTAAATTCCATGTTAAAGAGCGTTTTGGGTAAAATCGTTTTATTTGTCGTCCGTGTTATGACTTGTAATTATTAATATGATTACATAGATCATGATTAATTAATTCAAGAATATAAAACATTATTTATATATAGTATATATTCAGAATATACGTATATATAATAGATCAGTAAATGGAATGAAATACACCGTTCATGGAGACGGTTGGCCGTACGTATGCATGAACGCTGTTTTCGTTTCCTTATTGAGTTGAATGAAATTAAGTAGATGACATAAATATATATACACATAAATCCAGTATCATTATTATTTCATATATTTAATGATTACTTATTATATATACTTTATAATCATTTATGAATGGTTAACGTGGAATCTCATCGCGTCGTGGAGACGATAGTCCGTACGTACGCACGAGCGATGATACCATTCTCAGGATCATGGAATTGTATTTGAGTGTATGTATACTATTTCAGAATTAATATCACTTTACAATAATCATATATAGTTATTATTTACACCATTATACCCATCCATGTAAGGTGGTGGTGGAAAATAGATTACACCATGGCGTGGAGACGGTATTCCGTACATACGCACGTGCGGTGATTTTGTTTTCCGTAGGATGGATAGATGGTGAAATATTTTAGTTTTGTACTTATAATAACATATCATTATATGATTTATACTGATGTTATTACTTCATAATGAAAAAACCTAAGAAGAAGAAGTGGAAGAAGAAATAAAGTTGACAGAATCGGTAACGGACATTACCTCTTCTTTGAAGCGCCTCTTTGAGATCTCCTTTTAGGGCAATATAATTGGCCTTTGAAGAATACCAGAACCTCTAGGATATTGATAAGGAAGTGTAGAATTGAATTTGGCAGGGGTTGGCCGAGCATGAAGGCTCAATGTGGTGTGAGGAAGAGAGGGAGGAGGTTCCCTTTTATAAGGGAGGATAGGGGTTCCTCTGGAAAAACTAAAAATATTATTTTATTATAAAGCCAAATTCGGTTTTAAATAGCTCCAAATTGAGTTATTTAGAAGCTAAGGTGGGGATGGGTTGAAATCATCTCATCCAATATAATTTAGACAAGTTTAGGTTCCTATTTTATCCTTATCAATTATATTTATCTTTATGTTAGATAATTTTACTTTTACTGTGTCTTTTTGTGTTGTTACACTATATGGTTAATAAACTCATTATTAGAAGCCAAAATAACCCCATGTTGTTTATTATTTATATATATATAACCGTATTAGAGTCATTTGGCTGTACCTTAGATTTTTAGGAATAAAATAACAATTAATAATATAATATTTGTTTTAAAAACTATTTTATGTCAATTTTGACACTATTTAGAAATTGATTTTTGTAAAAATCATAACAGAATGATTAGTTCTATATAAGTAAATTAAATCAATACTAAGATGTCATATTAACCTATAAAATTAGTGGAATTCATAAAAAGTCTCAAATTACATTTATTTTGGTATTTATAACATCAATTATGTCAATCTTTCATTAATAAGATAATTACTGCATCATCGTTGTGTCATAAATAAATTAAATTATTTAATGTCTAAAAATTACAAATAAAATACCATTATGTAGGAAATCGTTTTATCTTTATAATGAATATTTATAGTAGAATTTATCTTATGTATAACCCTATATTAAAAATAATATACTTATTAAACATTGATTTTAACTATTTTAACCCTTCTTTAAATAAATTAATAATAAATGTCCTAATCTAATCCAAGTGGGCGTAAATGGTCATATATTATTCATAAGGTTGTTTTTGGTCTAATTACACTTATCCAATAGAATTAGGACATGTGTTAGGGTAATAATAATAACTTTTTTACCCTTAATTACCGTATTTACTTTTAACCGTGGTAAAAAAAGTAAAAAGTTACTATTCACCAAAAATTATTTTTATATCATTGAACCACATTTTACTTACTGACATCAACCTGTCTCTCGGATTTTTGTAATTCCACCCATAGAAGTGGTAAAATTATGTTTTATGAAAAATTAATTTTTTTAACTACCACTTAGTGGTTTCACTATTCATCAAAAAATGAATGTTTCCAGAAAAATAAAAAAAATTAGGCCTAAACTATATTTGATATTATGAACTCAAAAATAATGTCTATTTTACCAAATTAAAAACATATCAGTTGCATTAATTAATTTAAAAATTAATTACCGTCTTCAAAACAAATAGCGTGTTCTTTAGAGGTAATAACTATCAGAAGATTGACACTTGTTTATGTCTGGTTTAAATATAAAATTACATCCAATGACCAACATTGTATTAAATTGAAAAAATATATTCTAAATATACTTTAAAACCACTCAAATTAATAATTTATGACTAATAATTATTTCGATTAAAAAGGTTGTTTTTAATTAAAATTTAGTAATTTTCACTATTCATTAGAAAATGAAATTTAGCCGAAAAGTACTAAAATTTCACCCTAAGATAATTACGATATTCTGAATCCAAAAATGAAGTCCATTTTGAAAAATAAAATTTACAAAATTTCAAAATGTGGTTATTACTATTCATTACGGCTAGTTTTAATAATATTTTAATAGTATATCGTTGTTTAGTGAAACTCGGTATTGCGTACTACACATGTAATCGAGGAAGGTTGCGATTGCGTGTAATGCAAGGAAAGTCAAGGATGCATGTTGTGCAAGATTATTTTAGTGTAGCGTACAACACAAGACATTAATGAAATTAAAAAGAATATTTTTCATAAAATCTCAGGGTGTTATAAAGAACACGTAGGAATTGGGAGAGAAAAACCCAACAATCGAGAGGGATGACCCTCGATCGATGTTCGTGTTGATCGTTGTTTGTAACCGTTAAGAGGATGAATGAAAACAAAATTAATTTCAAGAATCAAATCCCCACGATTGCTGGAAAAATCCCATCCCACAAAAAACGATCGATCTGTGGGCTAATCTGTTCGTAGAATAGTCCACGTTCGTCGTGGAAATCAAAAACGGCGAAGAAATCACAATTTAAACATCCTACTTGGATTTTGCGGCATTCGTCGGCATTGATCCGGTCACTGCGTTGTCGTCGCCGCGTTGGGTGGTTTTCTCCAGATCCTTCCGAGCCACCAAGGGTTTCAGGGTAATGGGGTTTGTAACCATGGACCCTTGCACCAACATTTTATTAAGAAGATAATGGATATCTGTTGAAGTAGATTTAAAAGATTTCGCTGCAGAATAAATATTTTTATTTAAAAATTTTATTACAATTACGTCCCAAGAACTGGATTCCACGATAGACCTGCGTACATGATGTTAGGCCTCGCCTATGGTAAAATCTTTGTTCTGAACGGAACGGTGCCCTCAGATTTATGATCCGAGCACCCATTCAGCAGTTATTTCACCTTTTCAGGAAAACCTCACACGTGTGTAATTTAATTATTAAATTAAATTTAAACATTTTTTCCGGGATCACCGGGCCTCAGAATGGCACGCTGTCTCAGAGCCTGGTCTCAAATTAATTCCCATATAATATTAAAATAATAAATGAAAAAATCTAACACATTAAAATAATTTTATGAAATATGTATTCTATAAATATTACAATCATAACTAATAAATAATGGTTTATTTAGTTTTTCAACATGAATATCCCTTGTGCATACTAAAAATATTTTTTGAAAATAAAATCACATTACATTCAACTTCTTTTATATGGATTCACAAGTAGGGATATCTAATGTATGAATTTATATTAATACACTATAAGTAAATTTCATTAAAATGTTTTTTACATAGTGGTGAGTATATTTAAATATTTGAAACATATAAAAATATTTTTATTTCTAAAAATAGATATTTTTTTATATAAATTTATTTTTATTAAAAAAGTAATGATAATTTCAGTGACAAAAATCAATAAATTTGAAATAAGGAAATAATTTATATTTATATTTTATATTATTATTATTCAAATTCATTCACTCTAATGTGATTGATGGATTTTGAATTTATTAATATAGAATGGATAATTTAGACTTGAGGTTGTGTGTTTAGCAATCAATGTAAATCCAAATATTTATTTCAAATTAACAAATAAAAAATATCATATTGTTATGACGTTGAGTCACTATGACTATATGTATTTAAGAGATATTTTAATGTTATTTATAACTAAATCAAACATATCCTCTCTAAATATATGTAATATAATTTTGTAAATGAATGACCAGAAAAGACTAGGATCTCTTTTGGAGTCACATTATGTTATAAATTTTATACAATAATCTATAAAAAATATATTTCAATATTTTATTTTATCTCTATAAATAGACTATTTTAATATTTTCATAGTCTCAAAATTATGTTTAGTGTGATAGGGAAGGACATGGAAGGGGTTGGATTGAGCTTGTCTTGATATTATAAAACATTTTGAAAATAGTATGAGAGAAAAAGGAAATGATGATACTATGAATTATCATAATTAGACATTAAATATTTTGATACCTATATAGACATATGTAAAATTTTATCACTATGGAATTTGTGACTACTAAATATGGGATTTTAATAAAATCATATGTTATAAGAAAATACATTATTGCTTTTAACTCTAGGAATTTATTTTTCAGAAATCATTTCAATTATTGATAAGAGGAATATTATACATGTTGTTTATTCAAATATTCTAGATCATTAGGAAATATATTCCAATAACTAGTGTCCATCCCATGTTCTTTTCCTAATGTCAGGCATACCTACACATACTCAATATGTTGTCAACTAGTAGTGAGTGTTTGATGGAACGTGTTGAGAGACTACACCCTCATTATCAGAGTAAAAAACATCAGGTAAAATAGGAACTAATTTAAACTAGTGAATAAATAATTATAAATTACCAAAAAAAATTCCCAGTAATTGAGTACACAATCACAACAAATGATTTAATAATTCATGGTATGTCATATAGTTCCATGTGTAATGAAACCCCCTAAAAAACATGTAGATGAATCCCCCAAATGGGTCCCAACATCAGTACTGACTACCTCATCTATCCACACCCATAATCTGCAAATCCATCCACAAGAATAGAGACATTATTTTTTCCTGAACTGCAACTATTTAGCTTATTCAACTACCCAATGGAGTCGCAAGCATAGTGTGAGTAAACAATTGTAGGCCACCATGAATGGTGTCTACAAAATATATATTCTAAAAAAATGTATGTAGAAAAATTGAAAATAATAAAAATTTAAATATTATAGGTTATATCATTTAACAATTATTAGATGAATTATATTTATTCATAGTTCCTTGTTTTACAAATTTAATTAACACTTCTTCGGCCCTTTCATGCCATAGGAACCATGTTCCAAATGATCACTTGTTGAAAAACATGGAGGCATAGTCATTGAATCAACCCGAGATTCAGAACACCATGTTAGACCATCCCATCAATGACTTGGAACACCATGTATATAACATTTGGTTTAGTTGAGTCATTAAATTCACAAATACAAATTATGTATAGGGGAGCCTAGGGGATAAATTTGTATCACCCATAGTGGTGGAGTATCTATTTATCATCTGAAAAACCATTAGTTTAATTTACTATGGCTGTACCATATTAACAATTTATCATGGAGAAAAACAAGTGGTGAACCAATTATATTCAATAATATTTCCATGGTTCAATATTGTAATCTTGTTATCAATACCCAAAATAATCCCAACATACCATTTAAATATATTAAATACATTTTTCCTCCCATTCAATGAAATTTATCCATGAGTACATGACTTATTAACAAATTATCACATTTAGTTATATAAAAACCACAACTCATTTAACATGTCACATTAAGGAAAACACCCTTTCATGTTATGTTATTGGGATAATCACATTTACAAAAGAATCAATATCATAAACCACTAAATTTATCATTGAACAACCCAATAATTATTCTTCAAGGGATTTTCCCACCCAATGAGTGTCCATATTATCGATCGATTCATCCCCACTAGATTTCACATGAATCACGAGGGGTTCAACATTACATTAAAATAACCAATTAAACATTTATAACTAATGAAAAATAATAAAATCCACAATATTAAAACCAGATTCACAAAAAAACATCATAATTATGTAATATAACATGTAGTCCACCTACCTCAGTTTCATAGAATGATGCATTCATAACCATAACCCATTACTACAACTACAAAACTATCAAATCATAAACATATAATTAGATGGAATGAAGATTTTATCGATTTTTAACGATAAGAACAACTCGAAAATGCTTGTTTCAAAAAAAAAAAGAACGAATCAGAGTGTTAGAGTCACCTTGATCATTGATTCATACCCAACCACACTATATGAATCCACCAATAATGGTCAACCACCATTATACAAGGGGGGAGTAAATTGTTAATCACCTAGGTTACTGAAGGATTATATGGGGAAAATTACGTTACAACCCTTTAATATTGTGGGGGAAAATTGTAAATTTCTGCCTTCTAATGAGCCCTAGAGTTTGGTCAAATAGTTGAACAAATCCTATACCCATGATGAGACAAGATATATCTAATGGAGGTATGGGATTCATAGTATCCTTGGAGCTCGAGCTGGATGAAAAACAATCTAGTGGCCAATTGAGAGGTCCCAATTAAAATCCAATTTTTTTGGATCCCCCACATTAATGGTTTTTCAACAATCAGTGCCAATAGAAGATTAATGGTTAAGATACATGGTTAGTACTTACCATGTTTCATCCATGTTACCTATCTAGTATAACATATTATAATCATTTTTTAATTCATGAATGATTAGGATCCCATCAATTGTAATTAAATTACCAAGAATAATTTCATAAATAGGAAAAGAATATTTTCACCTGAAAATATGTGGATCTTAACTCATTAGATAATTGGAATTGTAAGACATCCCTACCATAGAACATATCATTCTTGATATTCCCTCCAAATAATTAATAATCATCCTATGTAAAACTATGATCCTAATCGGTTCATATATATTCTTACATCCCCCAAAGATAAAATCGAATGCTTCAATGATGTCACAATACTCAAGATAATTATACGGCATTACCCCTTAATACTTTCTCGTTGTGATCTACCTGAATACTATATGCTAATGAAAGGAAACAACAGCCTGAAGATCTACACCATTAAAATCGATCGAATGAGAAGTGTTTTGGTGATACATTCAAAGTTGAGACAAATCAAAAAAATCATCAATACAATTGTATCACTATGGTGGAGTCAATCAGTATGTCACTGGATAGATCCTCTATTTAATCTCAAATTAATATACATACCTACTCTACAACATACTCTATTTTCAAATACAATGGAACCCTTTTGTATGAGACACAAAAAAACCCAAAAAAATCACCCAATATAATCTTATGAGGTCAATTTCATTGATTAACATATTAAATCATCCTACTATAAGACGTAGCCATAAATTTTGGATCAATAAAGCATACTCTGGTGGATAATTGATGAGAGTTAGTGTCAACATATCTGACTCCCTTCTTCCATCCTGAACAATGATGATCTACTCATCCTACCATAGAGAACCTAATATGGTGTCATCTGAATAGTATACCATAACTGTTGCTATATGATAACTAATCATGAACTATAATATTTTCCAAGGTTCAACCAAAATCATTGATGCATTTCCTCATGATTTTCTCTAGAACCCAGATATTTTTCTCTCATTTCTTGGTTATCTTTGGGTTCAAATATTTACTTAAAAACATCAAATTAATAATATATTTTTGAACTCCTTTCCTAAAATTTGATGTCAAACCTGTATCATGGTCTAAAATTATAAACTCAAATAACCTCCACAACTACACTATTTACATAACTTATATGTTTACAAATTGGTCCACGGTAATGTTTTTTTGAATTTGAAGGATCTCCGAATCCTTTTTCAATTGGCATATAATTAACTGTATCACATCATTATTCCCTGGAGTCCTTGGAATACTTTCTACAAGTATATAGTTAAATAGTGACACATCTATTTTCATAATTTTAAATGAATACAACAAACCACTATGTGATTGATTCATGACCCTGACAAGCTAATAGGTGTAACACAATTTCACGAAAAAATAACATATTTATTCATCCCTAAAGACCAATAACCTCTATAAATATCATACTAAATTTTTTATAGTCTAGAATATGCCACCTACCTTGAGATATTTAGTTAATTAATTATCTCTATTATTATACACTTAAAAAAACATGACCACAATATACACAAGCATCATCATCATCAATCGTCTAGTGGGAGGGGAAATGGCCCCCTTCAATGATTTCCAAAAAAACATTCTGAATTATCATAAAACCTCTCCAAAACCCATCCCTAATGTATATAATCATCATAAAATGATGTAAAGGCTATCGGTTCCTTGTCCTCTCAAACCTCTATTTCATTCTCTGTGTTCAAATCCCTCATCATCCACTAAGAACTACATTTTTACACTACATGAGTTCGTGTCTTTCAACTAAATTCCTCATTAAAACTATTCCCTTTTCCTAGCATATAGTCCCACTCAAAATCTAAGGATTTTATATACTCAATCCATATATGTTTTCATTGGTTTAAATACAATTGAAAAAAGATGTATGTTAGGATTTTTTGTTTTTATAAATAATACTGTAGTTTCCCAATATGTAATGATACCAGAACCTTAAAGCCCAAGCCTCTCCCAACAATATGAGATCATGTGTTGGTAATTTATTTCATGGTGTTTCATCATTATAGACCCATATATCACGAATAAATCTACCTATATTAACACTACTTGAAGTCCAACCCTAGATGTATCAAAAAATAAAATAAACTCATTATCCAACATAGGTAGGAATAAAATTTGTGTGGCATTCAAACACTACATAAACTAATATAATGAATAATTACATGATCTATAAAATTATAAAATTAAATCCTTTTTGTTAAGTTATTAATTTGGTGCTACCATTTTAAAAAATTTCTTAATAAACCTTAGGTAAAATCACATCAAACCCAAATACATCGCATATTTAAAACATTATTGGAATCCTCCCAAGATAAAAAATATTTCAAAACATATAGGTCTAATTACATGCCTTATTTTAAGGTTTTAAGACCTAAGAAATATATATATTTCCATTCTAAAAACTACATTTCGATACCTTGGTGTTTTTATGGTGCTCTCTAAATGTACTCAAGAAGATGTTAGATGTTTGGCATGATCTTCATAGGAATAGAAGAATGGAAATATTTTATCTATGAAAACCACCACACACTAATCCAATGAATGGGGAAATGTAAGATTATTAATTTCATAAACACAACAAAAGAATTTTTTAACATGAATGGAATCAAAATAAACACATACAAAACATACATACTCATAAATTAATAACACATTATATTAAATGGTCTCACCCATACCAAATGATTAATAGATTTCTAATTGACATTGGGGAACAAAAATTCACACCTTAGTTTGTGAAGATTATTATCAATACATGGATAAGGATATAGGTTCTTAATTTTCATCCTATTTAACATTCTTTAATCAACTAAAAAACATAACGGTCTATCAAATTTATTAGAATCGAATACTAGTGAACATTAAGATGACCTACTCAGTTGGATAAATCCCAAACACACCATCTACTTTAGGTGTTTCATATGATCTTGAATATCATAAAGTTCAATAATGTATTGTGTAATGGTGGAAAGTCATCTCCATATGCTAACCCAATATTGAACACAACAAATATCTCTAGAAGAAATTATAAAATAAACCAATAACACACATACATAAACTAATCCTCCTTAGAAGGAATGACATCATCCTTGACATCAACATTGTCACTCACATGGAAATCCACTAGGGTGGTGAGCTCAACTAACTATTTAATAACTAGCGTTGCATAGATCTCATAGAAAATGAAATTGCCACATAGAACATAAGTATCACAATAAAGGTAAATAAACACTACCCTTTGTTGGTAAAGTTTGATATGTGATCAATTTTCCCAACACATCTCACACGGATATCCTGACCAGGGTGCCACTAACCAGTTCAGTGAGACAGTTCACCACATCACCTTAGGATCTCCTCCCTAAATGGATAATGGGTAATAATATTTAGAAAGGGTTTGATTGAATATGTGGGGAGACTGCACCCTTTTTATTAGAGTAATCTATAATATATGAAATAATAACAAAAAGAAACGACAAAAAATAAAATCATACATTTCCAATTTTATTACCAAAATGGGTACATTATCACAAGAAAATAGTAAATATGAAATGTTATATAATATAGGGAAAATATTAATGGAATCCCAAAAATTAAGATAGAGGAATAATCCCAAAATAGGTTCACACATCAAGTTTGGTCCCCTCATATTAGAATATACCCAATAAACAAATCAATAATCAATTATCATCCTTTTCCCATCTCCTGACGTACTACCATGAAGTGTGATTAGGTTCGTAAAGGTGGCCTGAGCATTTTCTGAGTACACCAATGTTAGTTAAAAGCATAGACATTTTAAAGATATTTCATTCGATTTTTTAGGTACTCGTTTGGAAACATTGGATTACGATTTTTTTGGGTACATTGTTTTGGTGTTTTTGGGTGGAATTTTAAAAATATGCTATAAAATGGAAATTGGATGGTTTCCCATTCCATGTACCATGGCCCAAAATAACATGAAACTCTAGAAAGATTGGGATTTCATAGCTGGTGTATTGGTTTTCAAACTGTGCACTATAATAGGATATGCTATGAACCCCCAAAAAGAGGCCCACATTTATGGCACATGGTAAAAGAAAACCATGTGCCCTTCTAGAAAATCATGTACAAAGTTTAAATTAAACAAAAAATAGATTTTAAAGTATCCCATCTCAAATATTATCCCCAAATTGACCTCCACTCTTCCCCTAATGGTTCCTCTATATTTTAAAGTCTGATAGATGATTTCATATTACTCCCGACCATGGTTCTTAATGATTCAATGACTAGATTGAAGATCTACACATTCCCCTATAAGTGAATTTTATCCTAGTCAGTTTCTCATATATTTATTTTTTTCTCAATAACATTAAGGTATTTTTTAATCTATTAAAAATGGATCTTGATATATTTTTTATCAGATCTACACCTTTTAAATCATGTATGTTATAATTGAATGTTGTTATCATTCATCATATAAAATATTGTGATTATTTTAATATTAAAGATTTCCACTAAAGTGAATTTTTCACCATTTTTGATTTAGGTGGTCTATAATTTATTTAAAAACTCATGATTTGATTAAAATTATTTAGTTATAATATTATCTTTATTAGTAGAGTTTTACTAAATTTAATTAAATATTTGGGTAGATTAATTAATTATAAAATTTGTAAAATTGGAGGTTTTGAATTTACTAAGATGGAATATTGAATTATTGAATTAATTATTGATATGATAGGGATTAAGTTAAAATAATTAATTTATGAATTATTTATGAATATATACATGATTTATATGGAACAATTAAATAATGGATTAATTTTCTGTATTGAATATATTGAGACAGAATAATTAATTATATAATTAATTTCAGATATTGAATTTTTTTATTTGGATAAATTAATAGATGAATTTATTTTTATTTTGAAATGATTTAGTTGCTATAATAAATTGAAGAATTAATTATATTGTAACTAGGAGTGTGTATTTTGAATAATTTATTGATGAATTAATTATGGGAATTTTTGTATTTTTGTATTGTATTAATTAATCGTTTTATTTATTTTTATAAGTGATCTGATTAATTAATTGGTTAATTCATTAATGATATTTATACAATAGAAATTTTATTTAATTATTAACAAAATTTATGTGGTTATTATATTTTTAAAATAATTAATGGAAATGATGTGAATAATTAATGGGTGAATCAATTAATGGAAATAAATTTGATTAATTAACTATATAATTAATTAATTGAATTGAAGTGAAAATTAATTAGTTATTTGATTTATGGTATTGAATCTGACTAATTAATTGTGGAATTAATTAATTGAATGTATGTTCATAATTAATTGGTGATGAATTGAGAGATTGGAAACAATTACATAATGAAATTGATGTGAAAAAACTAATTTTTTGTTAATTGAAAGTATTAAATGTTGTTAACTAATTACAGAATTAATTAATGAAATTAATATGATTAATTAATTTTTGATATAGATGATGTGATTTAATGTGATTAATTAATTTTTGAATTTGTTAATGAAATTTAAATGAAAAAATAATTGGTGAATTATTTGAAGGAATAGAACGTGAATATTTAATTGTGGAATTAATTAATTGAATTGAATTGAATGACTAAATGGTGAATAAATTGAATGGATTTAATATGATTTATTAATTATATAATTAATTAATATTTTTTTTCTGATCCATTAATTACGTTATTAATTGAATGGATTGAATGTGATTAACTAATTATGGAATTAATTAGTTGAGATGACATGAAAATTTACCAGAACAAAATTGATGTAGGCAAAATCCATGGATCCACTATTTAGTATATAAAATTATATATACACAATGAGTAAGGAGGAAATGTTCACATGCATAACACACCAATCAAAAAACACATAAACAATGCATAGAACACACCTATTTTTCGATCGAACCCAACCATGAGATCCACCCAACCTGAGACGCCGGGTTATTCAATCTTTTACATTTCTTCTTCCCCGATGAAATCCCACAATCAAAGACCTCCTCAGCTATGGTTATGGTATCCTTCTATTGGATATCCACTACATCAATATTCGGACCACAATGAGTTGCAGTCTCATGTATTATATAATCTACAAAAGGATATTTCACAACCATCGACTCCTCCTATTGAACAACAGAAGTGGATTACATTTTATCATCCATATATAGGACATGCATTTCATCTATTGATCAGAATCATTCTAGGCCTGTGTAGCTTACTCAGGGTCACCACCCCTTAAATTCGGACCATGGGTAGACGACCCATGTACAACATGAACTTTAACATCCAAATCCTCCTCCTGGGTAGCCTCAATTTGTGAACCCTCTTGTAGTAGGTCCTCCTGATTCACAAAAATTGTATCCTCCTATTTTATATTCCCTAAACTAGTTATATAATGACCAAATCATTTGATAAATCTTCAGCAATACCTGCTTCAGAGTTAGCCAGCATGGGAGAGTTCTTCTTACTACTAAAACCTTCTTTCTCAAGACCTTCTATATAAATTAGATCAAAATTAGAAATATTTATTTTATCTAGAATAGGTAAAAATATAATTTGAGATTTATCATTCCACAATATGGTCACATTAGTTTCATAGATATCATTGGGTCCTTCGCACATAACCCCGTCCAATGAATTTTTCTAGATATCAGTCTGTAAAAGACTAGTAACATCACTATGATCCTTTAACGTAGGATTAACCCCCACCAAACAGGCATCCATTTAAGAAGAAGTGAATTTTATATCCTCCAATTATGGTTCATCATGGATATCCTCCATTCCCCCAAGCCCCTCGCTAATCTGAAAAACCAAGAGGGCCCTATATTTTTTTGACAGAACCATCTGAAAGCCATCGACATTAAATAATTTCTCCTTATCATTGCATCAAAAAAATACAATACATCTTGATCCATTTCCAAATTATCTTCATCCTAAATAGAAACCTCACACTAAATTTTTTTTCCCTCATTATCATCATCTATATCATCCCATGTGTGGGTTTCATGACCAATTGATCCTGTAGTTGTTCTAGCAGTAGCATCTCTAGAGGCCATATAACCATAAACATTAGTGACAAAAAAAATTGGGATCTTGAGATTGAATCAAAACATCATTTAGATAATCCCCTTCCTAGTGTTTTCATCATTCATGATGCCTTTAATAAGGGCCTCGACAAAATATGAACTTCCAACAACTTTGTCATCCTTCATTCTAGAAATCGGCATACTCCCTACAAGACAATCCGTGGGGCACTTTCTCTTACAATAATTAGTAAAGTTCCCAAAGAACATGCATTGGGAACATTGATGATTCCTTTGAATGTTCACAGAATAATGACCAACACCAAATGTTTTTTACAATACTCAGAAAACCATTCATACTGAATATATAAATCAAACATAAAATCACCAACAACTAGAAAACCCATTTTAATCAAAATAGGGGAATGATGAAATTCGACCTACAGACGAAAACATTTACCATATCTATAATGCATACTCTCTTTAACAACCTTTATTGTAGACCCTAAATTGGATAAAATCTTCCAAAAAATAGATGGGAGCCAAAAAAACAAGTGATGCCCCTAATTAAATCCCATGTTTGGGTGGAGGATCTCCAAATCACAATGATATTTGATAAAATATTCCAATGATGACAGAAAATAAATTCATGACTATGAGAAAGTAGCCCAAAATACCATGTGAAATTTTGAGATTACATCGATGAAAAAACATTGTAAACTATACCTTTACCAAGGGAGACCAAGAACCGATCACTATGTCTCCATCATAGAGTCATGTGATCTCTCTACTCATCATGAGTAAATGGGGTAGCTTGACGGGAACATGAGATCCAAGAAAGCAAGGAGAAGTGACACTCCTCAATATGGTATTTATTAAGCCAAGGCATTGCTTTCTAAAAATCAATTGAATTGTTGTTAGTGATCTTCTATTACAAGGGATCCAAACCACAATGAATATATGTGAAAATACTACACCACAAGATGTTATCAATCTTCTTATGGGTTTTCTCATCAATAAATCTCCCGACGATGAGATATGATTGAATCCCACAACCCTTGTCCATCGTCGGAGGGGGGATGATGACATCCCTGGGATCATAGAATAATTATAGATAATCCATAAATAATTCCCATCTAGAAATAATGAAACATGGGGGAATCATCAAGAGAGGCTAGTACAACATTTCCCCTCCACATGAAAAATTAATTGTTTAATTGATTTAATAGATTGAATATGATACATTATTTGAAAATATAAGTAATGGAGTTGAAAAGAACAAATAATTGGAGAATGAGTTGAAGGAATTGAATGAGTTTTTGTTTTTTTGAAATTAATGTATAGGTATATTGGAATAGGAAAATTGGAATAATTAGTTATTGAGATAATTTTTTAGATATTATAACTGTGAAATTATAATAATAAAATGTTTAATTAATAATTTAGAAATTGTGATTATGGAGTCGAGATAATTAGTTGTGGAATAATTTATTTAGATATTTTGATTTTTGAATTTGGGTAATTAATTTTTTTATTAATTTTTGAGAAATTATGATTCTTGAATAAGGATAATTAAATTTTGAATCAATCACTATGAGATTCTTATTGTGGAACAAGGATAAATAATTTTTTTAATTAGTTAATCTAATACATAGATTGTGAAGTGATCTATTAATTGTGATGATAATGAATGGATCTATCATGATTAATTAATTTTTATGTTAATTAATGATGTTGGAGTGATTAATTTATAGATTAATTAATTATTCGAATTGTTGTGATTAATTAACTGTTAAATTAATTTTTGAGAATTCCGATATTAATTAGTTGTTGAATTAATTAATGTATAGTCTTGGGATTATATATTATTGAATTAATTAATGGGATAGAGGTTAGTAATTAATCCTTTAATTAAATAATGGAATTATTGAGATTAATTAATTGAAATATTATATAATGAGATTTGTGTGATTAATTAATTGTGAAATTAACTAAACAAATTGGTTTGATTGATTAATTTTTGAATTAATTAATGAGATTAATATGAATAATTAATTTGGGAATTAATTAATGGAATTATTGTGAATAATTAATTTTTGAATTAATTAATGAGATTAGATTTATTATTTAAATATTTATTTTGTTATTGATATTATGGAAATCAATTAATTGTTGAATTAGTTGAGGATTTTGACATTAATAATTAATTTTTTTAATTAATTAATTGGATGTTTTGATATATGTAATATTGTCATATTGTTAATTATGTATTATGAAATTATGAATGGTAAAATTAGAATTCAATAATGTATTACGAAATATAAATAAAAACAATGGAATTCAATAATGAAATAGATAATGGTAACATTAGAATTCATATGTGATACATGTGCATGGGATATGGACTACTAAATCAAATTCTCCGAGTGTGAGTAGAAAATGATAAATTCTAACATGGGAATTCAAATGTGATAGGAAATCATGAATGGTATAATTGGAATTCATATGTGAAATAAAATGATTAATGGCAACATGGGAATTGATATGTGAAATGAAATCACAGATGGTAACATATGCATTCATATGTGAAATGCAATGAAGAATGACATCATAGACATTAATATGTGAATTGAAATAATTAATGGTATCATGGGCATTCATATGTTAAATGAAACAATGAATGGTAACATAGAAATTCATATGAGAAATTAATTATTTAATGGTATCATTCTCATTTATTAATAAGATATCTCTTGATGATAATTCAATCCTTGTAATGGTCCAAAGTAGGCATTGATAGTTCTGGTGTCCTTAGAGACCTGATGGCTTTTGTGATTAAATTATGATTTATTGATTAAATATAAATTATTTACAAAATTAATGGTATTTATTCTTTATTCAAATACAAACACCTTTTATTGATATGATAATATTTTAGACACGATAGGAGGTGGCCAATGGAGATGTATTGAAACCCTACTCAGGTTACCTGATCGACACCCGAATAGATTTAATTTTTATATGTCATAATATGGGAAACACCCATATTTTAGAAGGTTGAGTCTAGTTGGAGCATATATGAGGGAACCAGAAATTGTTAGTGACCTAATAAGGGCTCATCAATGCCTTTACTATTGAGATTCATTTTGGAAGATGACACATACATTAGTATGGGTTCTCTACAACGTAGTTTGATATTGTATTTCAAATTTTGTTCATGGGATACTAGATTGTCTTGGTTATGTTATATCATTCATTAGTTCTTATTTCATTATATGTATAGAGTTATTACTCTGATATAGAGGGTATAGTCTCTATATGATGGAAATTAGACCCATTCTTCTAGTAATCATCTTCTGGAAAATGAGGATGTGAGCTTGAGTTCAGTTGACAAACTGGTTCAGGGAACCAGTGTTTGGAACATGTGTTGTGATATTACAAAGTGGTATCATAGCATAATTTTTTTATCTTTTCCTTTATCATACTATTTGTGAATGAAAGACATTAGACTTTGATGAATCAGGCATTGGTTATTTGCTCGTTCAGGGGAGTAGATAACCCATGTACAGGGGAAAATCCAATTACCCTGGGTCGGATTGTTGTTATTAGTATTTCTAATTAATGTTGATTTTATTACACTAAGCATGACACACATGCAGTGTAATCTGAAAATTGATTTCAAATTATTACTACTTCTCTCATCTCCCAGTATAGAATAATAGTTGAGTTTTAGTCATTGTTCTTGGCACTCAAGATTATATTGTGACATAAATCATCCTTGTAATGCACAAAAAATAGATTTTTGGAATGTTGTTGATCTTGAACTGTTTTTCCTTTCTTGTGTGTATTAAATATAAAATGGTGTTTATATGAAATTGAGATTTTCTAAATGATGCATGTTGTGAATAAATGGATGTGTACTATTAAAAATTTAATAATAAAAATTTGTGTACACTATCAAACCACGACCATATCGTAAGATGGTTATGGGTAGTAATAAAACCATAGTTTTGACGGTGTGGTTGGGTTCGGGAGAAGTGAAACCTAGGGTTAGGGGCGGTCATATGATTGGGATTGTTTTGCGAATGGATGGTGTTATCCAACAATTTTTCTTATTTACATACATATATGAGACGATCATTCCAAATACTATGATATCATCTTTGGTACACAAATTTAACATTGGTTATACACCAAGATACTTAATAATTTTTTTG
Source organism: Viscum album (assembly GCA_963277665.1). NCBI lineage: Eukaryota > Viridiplantae > Streptophyta > Magnoliopsida > Santalales > Viscaceae > Viscum > Viscum album. The sequence continues at coordinate 456,595,618 of OY728161.1, read as the reverse complement.
TGATGGGATAATGGTGAATTCATGATAGTTGATCCCTTTGTGAATGTTGGAGGTGAAACTGTGTTGTTGCTGCTGATCCACTTGTCATAAAAAAGTGAGGATCATTAGGATGGTTCTTGTCCATAATGATAAGTGTTAAATTCATGGAATATAATAATGGGATCCAATTAATGATTCGATTTTGAAAATTAATTGAGGACGAGATGGATATTCCCACTTCAAGGGATATGTAGGGGAGGTGGACATGAATCTTATTAACTGGTTATTTATTGAGGAATGTGATGACATCCACACACATAAGGTGGTTAATAGTGTGTCATTAATATATGTGTCGTTTTAGGATGATATTATAGATGTGTTTAGTCAAATTGAGAATAAGTTATAGATAATGATTGTGATAATAATTAATTAATTTTAAAAACATGGCCATGTTCATGAAGAAAAATGGGATATAAAATCTTATGTGAGTGCCTGGTGGACCAAACGTTTTGACTCAAAATGTTTTAGATGCATGGAAGTACACCTCGAGGAAGAGATGTTATATGTTGGGGAGACTATAAACCTCTAAGATTTTATAGAAAAGTATTAGATTTGATTCTAGGACATATATTGACAAGTTTTGAGTAATTTTTGTATGGGTTAATAGTTGGTGAGTTTTCAGGTGGAATTATGAATAAATAATTGATGAATAAATTTGTTTAATTTCTATGATTGAGAATATGGATAAGTAATTATCTATTTAATTTATTAAATTTAAGAAATTATTTATTTTTGGAATTACTAAATATGATTTATGTGATAAACTTGTTTTTGATTTAGTAAATAAATTGATGCGGTAAATTAATTATTTAGTTAATTAGTGGAATTGATGTGAACAATTATTTAGTGAATTTATTAAAGTGACTTAATTTGATTAATTATTTGTAGAATTAATTTTTGGAATTTATATGAACGTTTACATAATGAATTATTTGAATGGATTCAGTGTGATTAATTAATTTTGAAATTAAATAATATAATTTACGTGAACAATCAAATGGTGAATTAATTGAAGGGATTGAATTTGATTAATTATGTGTTTAATTCATTAATTAAATTGAATTGAAAAAATTATTAGTGAATTTATTTATGTTATTGAATGTTAATAATTAATTTTGGAATTAATTAATAGAGTTGACATGAAAAAATAATTGTTGAATTAATTTAAGCGATTTATTAGGATTATTTAATTTTTGAATTAATAAATGGAGCAGACATGAACAATTTATTTCTGAATTAATTAAAGGGGTTGAATTTGATTAATTAATTATGGAATTAGTTAATGGATTTGACATTAATAAATAATTAGTGAATTTACTATGTAGGCTGAATGTGGTTAATTAATTGAGGAATTAATTAATTGTGATATTTTGGTTTAGAATATCAAACAACTAATTTTTGCAATAATTATTATGATATTGTGATTTTGAAATTTTGAAAATTATATTTTGATTTTCTTATTTAGATATTGTGATTTTGGAGTTTAGATAACAAATTTTGAATTATTTATTGAGATTTGGTTGCTATTAAATTATTTTAATTAATTGTCAAATTAACTGTAGAGATATTATGATTATGGAATAGGGATATTTATTTATGGAATACACTATTAAGATATTCTGGTTATGGAACTGAGATAATTAATTGTTCAATTAATTATTATATAATTGATATTTTGATGTCATCAATTATTTTTTAGAATTATTAGTGAAATTTTTGTGATTAATTAATTGTAAAATTATTTAATAAGTGTATTGTGATTAATTAATTTTTCAATTCATTAAACGAAATATTGTGGTTAGTTAATTCTAGAAATAAATATTTTGATTTGTATGATAAAAAAATTTGAATTTATTAATAAAATATTTATGATTAATTAATTGGTAAATTAATTATTGATATTATCAGGAATAATTAATTGTTTAAATAATTAGTGGATTTTTTTTGATTAATTTATTGTTGAATTAATAAATGATATTGATATGATTAATAAATTATCAAATTAGATAAATTAATTGTTTTGTTTAACTAATTATTGCCTTAATTAATGACATTGATGTGATTAAAAAATTATTTAATTAATTAATGGAGTTGTTTTGGATAGTTAATTTTTTAAATTATAAATGATAATGATGGGATTAGTTAATTATAAAAGTAATTAAGTGAATTTTTATGATCATTTAATTACTAAATTTATTTCTTATTTAGATGTGATTAATTATTTGTTGAGTTAATGAATGGGTTGTTGTAATATTTATGATGTTGTGATATTTTGAATTATGTATTTTGAAATATTTATTTGTAAAATATGAATTTATTAATGTATTATGAAAATTTGATGTTTACAATGGTATTAAATAAGTAAATTAATATTGGTAAACAAATTATTCATATGTGATACCAAATTTTTGGAGAGGTTTTCTTATTTCAAAATCCCATAGTGTGGTAAAAAATTATTTAATGTCAACATGGGAATTCATATGTGAAATGAACCAGGGAATGGTAACATGGAAATTCCCATGTTAAATTAATTGATTAGTGGTAACATTGGTATTCATATATGAAATGATGTGTTGAATGGTAACATGTGTATTCAAATGTGAAATGAAATTATTAATAGTAACATGAGCATCCATATGTTAAACGAAATAATAATTGGTAACATGGGAATTCATATCTGAAATGAACTAATTAATTGTTACAGGGGAATTAATTTATATGATTACCCTTGGTGATTGATCAGACTCTAGAATGGTCTGAAATGGTAATGGAGAGTTTCAGTGTCCATTGGAACCCAAGGGTATAGGGGGTTAAATGTAAAAAAAATGAATAAATGTAAAAAATTTTATATTATTTTTGCATTTAAAATTTATAAAACTCCACACAGGTTTTATTGATTGGATATTGTTTTATATGTCATTTTTGGTGGCCTAATGAGTTATACTCACACCATACTCAGGCTTCCAGATCCATACCATGATAGATTTCAAGTCTGCAAGACTGGATAAGCAAAGAGGCCAAATGACAGATGGTTGATTCTGGATGGAACACAGATGTGTGAATGAGACTTGATTTGGGAAACATTTGGGTGGTGTGAGTGTCTTTGATTTTTTGTTTCATTTTCACTCTTGGCACTTACTTTGTCATGGTATATTTAAAGTTTGTTTTTATATTGTATTTTTATTTTTTGACTTGTGATACTGGATATGCCCCGTACTGTTATATCATTAATTGTTTATTGTTTCTTTATTACAGCTTGTGTATAACTCTGATTAAGATGGTATCGTCTCCAAATGACTGATATTAGATCATTGATGATTCCTGGTAGCCTTTACGGTATGGAGAGTCATTCTTAAGGTCATATGAATGAAATATTGGAGGCACCGATGTGTGGAACCTAGGTCGGGATGATGTAGCAATCCACTACTAGTGGTGTGTACAAAATATTCAGTATAATACATTATTTGTCGAAATATCAAAAATTACCAAAACCAAAAAAAATATATCAAATAATTTAAATTTTTTGTAATCATTTACATTAATTCTTATATCAATATTTTTTCAATTCCATTATTCATTATTTGGATACTAGTGGTAATCATATCCATCCGTCATAGGGTCACATGTTGGAAGACATTGAGCTAATGTCCATGTAAAAACCCGATTCTTATTATTGAGGAACAGGTTTATTGTTTTCATTTTTCCTTAAGTGTATTTGGGAAAATAAGGAAAATGGGGAAAATCAAAAAATTTGTTGGTACACGTTGTGTAATTTTCCACACGCCGTGTACATTGGCCGTGTAGGATAAGTATACAGGGCGTGTTGGCCTGTCAGTGATGACGGGTGTGAAAAATGACTACATGTCATGTTCTTAGTATATACACGCCTTTTAATCAGTCAGCAGGTGAACAATAAGGCAATGGGAGTAGCCTCTAGCAGAACAGTAGTACAAGCCATGTACTTAGAAATACATATCTTGTAATCAAGTCGATAGATGAACAGTGTGGTCATGAAAAGTATCCATCAGAGGAACAATTAAAAATTGAAAGTACACATCGTGTACTTGAGAGTACATGTTGTGTAGTTATGTAATTTTTTCCCAAAATAGGCATTAGCATCCTATTTCAATAGACAAATCTTAGAATGAACCATGAGCTCCGGGAGAGATGATTTGGGGTTGGAGGAGATCCCAAATGCTCACTGAGAATATGATTCTTCCACGGATTATCTTTTTTGGACTGTTCGAGTAAGGCCCTCCCTCTCCTTGAACATATCCATCGAATTCCTTCTAGTGGGTATGTTATTTGGGTTTGAATGGGTTTTCATTCTTCCTAGATTTACATTGTTCTCAGACGTTTTGGTAGGCATCGTTCACGTATATCGATTAGTGGATATCTAGGTAGGTGGTCTGGTGTTAATTTCCAACTGTTGAGTTGATTTAGTGTACAGTTGTGCTATGCACCCATGTTCAGGGTGTCGTATGGCTGAGGCGTTATCTGTTAAGATATCTAGAATTTCAAAGATAATATAATGAACATGTATAAATTACGGTTTGGGATGATTCCTTTTATCCAGGGACACCCCGTGGTTTCATTTCCCATGTTTAGCTGTTTGGCCCAAATACACGTGGGTATACAGAGTTTGTAGCATGCTTTGAGTTTTCTTGAGAGAAAATTGATATGAATTGATTGCTTAGGTGTTGGGAGCCGCCTAGTTACATGCTTAGCCCGAGGGAAGTGTTGGGCTTAGCCTTAGGGTCTTGTTCTATTTAACCTGAGGGATACATTTCTCATGAGTTTGGGTAGTAGCTTCTGTGCCTGAGAGAAATATTCGTATGACCGAGGGCAATATTCGTTATGCATGTGGGCAGTCACTTGAGGGTTATGTTTTTGTTTTCCTGAGGGAAAGGAATTACATGTCTGAGGAAAATGGTTATTTTGAATGTTCACTGTGGTGATTTATTATTTTGTACCTACCAAGCTAAATCACAGGCATGGAACTTCTATATGATTACTAAAATGGTAATGTAAGTGATTGGATCGTTACTTTTGAGTAATTCCTAGTTTACTGCATTAAATTACTGCACAATGTTGTTGCGTGTTTTTCAATGACAGTTCGGCACATTCCATTGTTGTTTGCCTACTGAGATTTATTTCTCAAACCCTGTTTGGGTCATTTCTTGGGTCCAAACATATTATATTTCTTTCATGTATCGATAATGTCAAGGGTCCCTAAACATGTACATTATTGTTGAAGAGGAGTATGAGAGAATGTGACTAAGCATAGGCTTGCGATGCTGCTAAGCTCATGTTGCACTGTTTTAGTTTTCTTTTTTGTACTTGGTACTTGGTACTATATTGTTTTTTATTGCAGTGTATCCTATTTTGACTGATTTCATAGAAATAGGACATATTGCATCATATATATATATATAACTGTTGGTTATCTTTTGTTTCAGTACCATTTACCTTTCATATTTTTATTGATTATTGATTCCTCCTTTGTATTTTTTATATTTATTTCCTATGTGATACAATTTGAAAAATGAAGGACTAGTTTCCCCACTATTAGACCTAGGACCTAGCTACTAGTCGGCAGCCTCTGGTGTTCGGGGAAATGTGCTTGAGGTCATGTGACCAACCAGGTTCTGGGCACCCGTTGTGTGGAACCCTGATTCCGGACGTTAAAAAGTTGTTTAAGAGCTTTGTTTTCTTCTGGTCTTAATGTTTGGGGACTATATCCTAGGATCGAACAGAATAGGTACTTGGTAATAATCTTCAAATGGGAGTAGTTAACCTGTGTACAGGGAAAAACTAATTTACCTCGGGTTGTAATTATTCTAATTTTTCAATTTGACAGTTGATTTGATTTTCATTGTTGGGTGAGGCTCTTGTGGTGTGTTTTTTATATTTTTATAATAGGGTTCTATTTTATTCACAACCCGATGAGATGAGGGTATGACATCTCATGCATCATTTAGGCAAATGTTAGAATCACATTCCATGCATAGTTTCCATGCCAGGAAGGTGCATTAGAAATTTCATGTTGTTGTGATAGAAGTTTGTATAGAAAATGTATGTTGTTTTGATAGGTACCTTGATAGATAGGCCTACTATTGTTAGGGTATTGGTACATGTTACGGTTTGGATGATGGATTCTAAACATTGGTTCATCAGAATTATGGGCTTTCTTGGACCAACATTTCACGTATCATGATCCATCCTTTTGTTACATTTTTTCCTACAATGTGAAAAGTAGGGTTCTAAACATTGGTCCGCAGGATGTATAGGCCCCCACGAATAGGAATTTGGCATACCATGGCATGAAATTAATGAAAAAGGGGCTCTAGAGTTGTTTCTATGTTGTAAAATCTAGAAACCCAGACAACATGGCATGTTGTTCTATGAACACACGCCATGTAATCTTCTGTTCATGATGAAATGAAAATATATTTTACAAGCTGTGTACCCTAAGTACGTTCCGTGTAGTTTCTACCAGTGTCATAGGCTGTGTGGGAATAAACACGGGATAGTGAAACATTTAGGGAACACATTGTGCACCGATTGTACACACCGTGTTGTGTTGACCTTGTGCCCGCCGTGTAAACTAACAACATGGATGAAGAAATATGAGCTTATACACACCATGTCAATGACGCACATTCCATGTAGTTGAACCTGGGGATCCTACCATGTAACAAACAACATGGGTCGGTGTAAAAGATTCTAATACATGTCGTGCACCTGTGGGACACGCCGTGTAGTCTTGGCCAGTGAGAGACCATGTGGACTTGGCCGTGTGGCTGGGGAAACAGGGTGGTAGACACATTGTCTACTGCTGTAACACGTCATGTAGTGTCAGCCGAGTAGTAGGTTGTCTCACTATCAACATGTGTAGTTGGAATCTAAGCTGTATACCCCTTGTCCATCTTGAACATCCCGTGTGGGGTGAGTTGTGAACCTGTATGTGTGACGAACAACATGGGTTTGTGAAGATAATGTAATACACGCCGTCTAGATCTTATACAATCCATGTAGTCTCGTTCAAATGAAATCTGTGTGGCTTGTCCATTTTGATGGACTCGGGCAGGGGATTAAAATTCAAGTACACGTCGGGTGTGTGTGGAAAACATGATATCTGCTTTGGGTGTTACATGAGCATTTCTGGAAGAATTACGTTCCCTTGTGAAAGACTTATGGGGACACACTGTTTAGTTATTATACACACCGTGTAGTCTTGTTATTTAAAACTAGAATGTTTTATTTTCCTTGTTCCTTTCTTATGTTTCCACTTCTTGGTCCTTGTTGATCATAATATAAGGCATGTGTTTGACCTTGTAGAGTCATGTAAACAAGACGACCACCAGTTGTTCTCCAAGAGAGTGACAATGATTATACTTTAGAGATGGGAGGACACGGTCTACCGATGGATCCTCCAGCAGTGCCAGATACGACGACAGCTGTTATGCCGGATGTAGGCGTGGATGTGCAGTTCTGTGATGGCTTCATGAGGTATATGACAACCTTCAAGAGAGAACCACCGGCTGACACATATATGGAAGAGATGACACATATATTCTAGTAGCAGCATCTGCCTAAGTTTTCAGGGGATGGAGGACCATAGGCTGCGAAGTTGTGGCTGTGTTCTATGAAGACTATCATTGAGAATCGTGAGACACCTCTAGGGAGGAGAGTCAAGCTCACTACTTATATGTTTCATGATTCCACCAAGAGATGGTGGGATGTTACCAACCACACTGAGCATCACCGAGACATGGAGTTGTTTAATTTTCCAGAATACTTCTATGACATTTTTTTTCTAGAGAAACTAAGGGTAGATCAAGCTAGAGAGTTCATGAATCTACACCAGAGCGCCATGTTAGTGATGAATTATTCTTCCTGCTTCACCAATATACAATGTTTTTCACCTGTTCTGGTGGGTGACAAGATGTTGAGGGCCAGACGCTTTGAGGATGGCTTTCGATATGATATCTGAGCACTGGTGAATGTTTTGAAGTTGCCTACAACGCATGCTAATGTGAACCAGGAATTGATTAATGAGAGGAACCTATGAGAAGGTAGTGGTGTGGACCAGGGTGGTTCAGCATAGGTCATTGGTGCTATTTCTATTGACAAGGGGAAGAGGCAGATGAATTTCTCTCACAATGGTAGTACTTTTCAGATGAATTCTTTCGGTGGGCCGATAATATGCTACCAGTGTGAAAGAGAGGGGCACAAGAGACCGTAGTGTCCACATGATCTAGTAGAGTGCCGAGCTTGCAGCATGATGGGTCATCTTTAGCTTTTTAGCAGGGCGTTTCCACCAGTGACTAGTGTGAGGGGTTCTGTGCAGACTCTATATATAGGAGTAGGGCCAACAACTTATTATCAGTTAGGGAATTGGAATACGTTAGGACGATCAGGCAAGGGAGGTGGTCGTGGCCTTGGTTGCCCGACATTAGGATCTTAGAGATAACAGGGCAGGTCAGCTCCGGGTAGTCAAGTTGTGTCGCAGCGCCGCGACACTTGGAAGACGTACGTAGTACAATAGAACCAATAGTAGTAGGATCTCAGACCCTCCACTGTCAGAGGTAATATTCAAGTTTCTTCTATTTTATCTTCTGTACTATTCGATACAGGTGCTACACATAACATTATATCTGTGCACGTTGTGGAGATCCTTGGGCACTGTGTTTATTCTTATTCTAATATAATGACGCTAGACACTCTTTTTGGGATGATAACATATGGTGTGTGTCAGTGCCAGGAGTTCCCCCATGTGGTTGGTGGGTGTTACTTTCTGTGGGACCTCTCTGTATTGGAGATGACGACCTATAATGTCATTCTCAAGATGGAATGGTTGGTACCCTTTCGAGCCTTAGTGTATTTCTATCATCGCAGTGGGATTTTCACGTCAACAGTGGGAAGAGAGATTCAATACAAGGGATAATGGGATGTCCAAGTGAGTTGAGCTACACCCGAGCATCGTGGGGGTTGTGGAGAGATAGCCTAGACTGTGAGTTTATATCTGGATGACCCAGGAACTTGTTAGAAGAATTTCCCCCCAGTCGTATATCATTTCAGGGATGTCTTCCCGGATTACATTTCAGGTATACCTATAGAGAAAGACGTGGATTTATCGATTGAGATTGTGCTAGGAGCGGCACTGAGGTCCATTCCTCATTATAGGATTGATACACCAGAATTGCAGGAGCTCAATAGGCAGTTAGAGGAGTAACATGAAAAAGGTTTTATCTGAACCAATACTTCTCCATGTGGTTCACCTGTATTGTTTGCGAAGAAGGTGGATGGTTCCCTGAGACTCTACGTTGATTATTGGATGATAAACTAGTTTATGGTCAAGAACTGATATCCCTTACCAAGGATTGAAAATCTTTATGATCAAATTCGAGGAGCACGAGTGTTCTAGAAAATTAAAATGAGATCTGGATATCATCAGTTCCACATTAGACCATTGGACATACCACTTACAAATATTCATAGAATATATAGTCTATAAGAGTACTTGGTTATGCCGTTCGGACACACAAATGCACCAACAATTTTCATGGATATGATGAATCGTGTGTTCCATACATATTTGGATTCTTTTGTGGTAGTCTTTGTGAACGATATCTTGGTGTAATCTCACACTCGACATGACCATGTCACCCATCTTGAGATAGTACTGAGTACAATATGTGAGAATCAGTTATATGATAAGCTTTATAAGTATCGATTTTGGATGGGCCATATTCACTTCCTATATCATATTATCTCAGAGGAATGAGTTGCGGTAGAATCAGAAAAAGTGAGAGAAGTAGTTTCTTGGGAGCACCCTATGAAAGTGTTTGAAATACAAAGTTTCTTGGGGATGGATGGGTACTACAAGTGCTTTATTCATGACTTCTCCTACATAGAAGCGCTGTTGATGGGATTGACTATGAAGGGTATGATGTTATCTTGGTTAGAATCTTGTTAGATAGCCTTTCAAGAGCTGAAGGGATAGACGACACCAGCAAAAATCCTGATACCTCAAGAGAAATGAAAGAGAAATATAGTTTACTATGATTCATCAGTTATTGGGATGAGAATAGTGTTGATTTATGGTGATCGATTATTTGTGTATGGGTCTCGGTAGTTGAGGCCACATGAGAGGAATTACATGACACATGATCTCGAGTTCCCTGCATTTTTCATGGATTACATTGTTGGAGAAATTATTTCTTGGGATAACATTTTGTGGTGTTTACAGACCACAAAATCTATAAATATGTCTTTAACCAGACCTGAATTTGAGACAGTGATGGTGGGTTGAATACCTTCAGGCTTTCGACTTTGAGCATTCCAATACACCTGTTAAGGGTAACGTAGTAGCAGATGCACTGAGTAGGTGGACTCAGATAGAGACACTGCAGGAGGCCAGTGGTGAGTGACAACTTATGGCTTTGTTCTCTGAGATGTATTTGGAGGTGCACGATAGTTAGGGAAATCCTGTCATTCTTCTTTACCTATGAATTCTACCCTCCTAGATAGAGTGAGGATAAGAGAACTATCTGATTTAGAAGGACTATTTCTATGGGAGTTGGTTGCATGTGAGGACCCTCCTCCTTGTTGGACGATAAGCAATGATGTGGTACATCATAACCATAGATGAGTGTGGGTTCTGAGGGATATATGCGAGGAGTTGATGTGGTAATTTCATACATCCGCCGGGGAAGTGCATCCAGACGATACCAAAATGTATCGTCACTTGAGGCTCCGGTATTAGCGGTTGGGTAATAAAAGACAAGTAGCTGGTTTTGTTACATAATGCTCCACCTTTCATTAGGTTAAGGCGCAACATCGAAGGCTAGCCGGACTGCTACAATAGTTACCCATTCCAGAGATGAAATGTGATGATGTCATGATGGACTTCGTGACCTAGTTTCCGAGGTCAACTCATGTAAATGATTCCATTTGGGTTTTTGTGGACATACATACAAATGTAGCTCACATTTTTCCAATCAATGAGACCTTTGGTGTTGACGAGCTCGGGATGTTTTATATCTGAGAGGTAGTATGTCTTCATGTGGTACCTCATTATATAGTTTCTAATAGGGATGACCATTTTAAGTCGCGTTTCTGGAAGAGTTTTCAGAGGTCACTGGGTACACAGGTGTTTCTAAGCACAACAAACCACCCTTAGACCGATGGCCTGTCAGAGTGTATGATATAGGTTCTAAAGGAAATTCTGCATGCGTGCATCCTAGACAAAGGGGATGTTGTAAGAAGAACATACCCCTAGTCGATTTATCCTACAATAACAGTTTTCAGAAAACTATTTATATGGAACCTTATGAGGCTTTATATGTTAGGCCATTCCGATCAACCTTGTGCTGGTAGGAGGTAGGTGAAGAATCCTTATTGGGACCATGTCTCGTGTAAGAGACATCAGAGCAGGTCTAGTTTATTCATAAGCATATGTCTAGTACACAACCTCCTCGGAAATCTTATGATGATCGTCGTAGGCGACCCTTGGAGTTCGTGGTCAGGGATCAAATTTTCATTCCTATTTCACTGATGTTGGGACAATGGCAGATCAAGAGATAGGGTAAACATTCACTGAGGAATGTGGGGCTGTTTGACATCCTGGAGAGGGTCGGCCTGGTTTCCTATTATTTTCATGTTACCATATGGGTACTGGGCCATGCACGATGTCTTCCACATCTCTCTGTTGTTCTATAATCACTCAGACCCGTCTCAGTGACCAGATTTGTTCTCAGATTTATCTTCACCACCCTTGGAAGGTCAATTCATCGACAAATAGCTTTAAGATGGGAATTTTGTAAGAACCCGGTTCTTAATTTTGAGGTACATGATTCTTCTATTCCTTTTTTCTTTATGTGTTTTTGAGTAAATAATGAAAATTGGGAAAATACAAAAATTTCTGGTTACACGCCATGTAATGTTCCACACGCTATGTACATTGCCCACGTGGGGTGAGTATACATGGCATATAGGCATGTCGGCGATGAAGGGTGTAAAAAATAACTAGACGAAGTGTACATAGTATATACACTTCATGTAATCAGTCGGTAGGTGAACAGTAAGGCAGTGGAAGTAGCTACCAGTGGAATGGTAGTACATATCATGTGATTAGAAATACACATCGTGTAATCATGTCAACAGACGAAGAATGTCGCAGTGAAAAGTAGTCACTAGAAGAAATTTTAAAAAATGGAAATTGCACACTGTGTACTCGAGATTACACACCGTGTAGTTAATTTTTTTCTCATAAAACATGCAGTAGCCCCCTCTTTTTACAGAGGAAGCATAGAATGAACTAGGGGCACCGGGAGAGACTACCAAGTCTGGGAGGAGCAGTTTAACGCTCCTAGAGAATCCGATTATTTCGCTGACGATCTCGTTTGGAAAGAACAGGTAAGTCCTTCCTTCTCATTGAACATATCTTTCCAATTCTTTTATATAGGGGAGGTTATTTAGGTTTGAATGGGTTAACATTATTCCCTGATCTACATTGTTCTCAGACGTTTCAAAAGGCGTCGTTCGCGTATATCAATCAGTCGAGATCGAGGTAGGTGGCATGGTGTTTATTACAAAATATTGAGTCGATTTTGTGTAAAATTGTGCTATGTACCCATGTTTTATGTGTCTTAGGGATGATTCCTTAGATGTAAATATATTTATAATTGCATATATAATCTAATGAACATGTATAAACTATAGTTTGGAATTATTTCTTTGTACCAGGACCACCCCAATGGTGTGTTTCCCTTGTTTAAGTGTTTGGTCAGGATACCCAAGGGTATACCATGTTTGTATCATGATTTGAGTTTTCTTGAGAGAAAATGGATATTAATTGAGTGATTATGTTTTGGGATCAGACTGGTTACTTACTTATCTCGAGGGTAGTGTTTTGCTTAGCCTGAGGGAAATGTTCCATTTAGCCCGAGGGAATCATTTCTAATGATTGTGGGAGTAGCTTCTGTTCATGAGGGAAATATTTGTACAACTGAGGGCAATATTCGTTATTCCTATGGGCAGTCACTTGAGGGTTTCATTTTTTGTTTTCTAGGGGCAAAGATTTTCATGTATGGGGACAATGGTTACTTTGAATGTTCACTATGGAGATTTCTTATTTTGTACTTGCCAAGCTAAATCATAGGAATAGAACTGTTAAATGATTAATAAAATGGTAATGTAATTGATAGGATAGTTAAATTTGATTACTTTCTTGTTTACTACATTACATTACTGTAAACTGTTGTTGCACATTTTTTTACTGATAGTTGGGCACATTCCTTTGGTGGTTTCCAATTGGGATTTATTTCTCACACCCTTTTTGGGTCACGTCTGGGGAAAAAAAAGGTTATATTGCTATAGGTATCAATAAGGGAAAGGGTCCCTACATAGGTACATGATGTTTGTAGTGGAGTAAGAGAGCATGGGACCGAGATTAGGATTGTGATACTGCTGAGTTCCAGTTTCACTATTTTAGCTTGCTTCGCTATACATGGTACTTTGTACTGTATTGTATTTGATTGAAGTGTATCCTGTTTTGAATACTTTATAAGTAATAAGAAATATTTCATAATCATATATATATATATATTGGTTATATTTTGGTTCAGTACCATTTTCTTTTTCGCTTTGATTTGTTTACTGCTTCTACTTTTGTATGTTTATATTTATTTCCACTACATTATAGTTTGACAAATGAGGGCATAATTTCCCCACTATCAGACCTAGGTCCTCGCTGCTAGTTGGAAACCTCTGGAATTTTGGGAAATGTGCTTGAGGTCATGTGACCAACCGATTTTGGGGCACCCGTTGTGTGGCACCTGGATCCGGGATGTTACATTCCATCTTTCCAGACATGATTCAGATGACCATGTTTATTCACCACAACCATGATGTGGAATTCCATGATGATAACCATGGGATCAATAAAATGATTCCATTACCAAAAAATAATATTCATTTGGGTTATTGGAGAATTATTTTGGATCACATATAAGTGTATTGAATTATTCCAACATCCCAACAACTATCACTTCACATTTTCAAGGCTCATCAGCATTTACCTTTTTATCACAAAAAATAAAAAGTGGTGCACCGATTCAATTTAGTAATATTTCCATGGTTCCATATAATCACCAGGTTCTCAATCCCCAAAAAATTTTCATTTTAACATTTAAAAATATTTCAACAATTTATCCCACCTTTCCAATACATTAAACACTATGGCCAAGAACGATGAACTAGTTATCACTATTATCAATTTACAAAACAAAATTTAATTAACTCATCACGTTATGAGAAGAACACCATCAAGTTATGGTATTAGGTTAATCTCAATTAAAATTTTATTAATATCATAAATCATTCAATTTATAATTGATCATTCTATTCGTTAATGTTTATGGGAGTGGGCCACCCCATTGGTGTCCATAGGCCTGGTTTCTCCATCCCTATCAGATACCACATTGATCATGAGGGGTCAAACACATCATTAGGATAAAAATTATTCATTTCCTATCATGGTAGATAAAAACATGAAAAATTTCACTTAGTAACAACAACACACACATAAGTAAAATCAATACTATCTTATATATCATGTTGGACACCTACATTACAATTTGTAGAATGTTGAACACTTAACTAAAACCTATGATTCCAACCGAAAGAACAATCAAATCCTAAAAAATAGAATCAGTTGGAAAAAAATATTTTTGTTTATTGTAAGTAGAAGAATGACTAAATGAGGCTTTTGTAAAAAATAATGGAAGAGGAGTGATTGAATCACATGTGTCATAATTTCTCACAAAAAAAAACAATACAAATGGACATGAATTATGGGAGATTAATCCTTCGAGAATGTGGGAGGAAAAATTTCATCCCCTATATTTCTGAACAATGGAATGGTGGCGAATTGGGTTTGAAACCTTAAAGATCGTGGGGGGGGGGGGCTATGATATTTTCCCATTATAGTCTGGTGCACAGTTTTACCACTTATTTAGACCAACCATTTTCAACAATTCACCACCATCCTTCCAAGGGAGTCCTAGGTCACACGGTATCAGGGGCAGCTCACAAGGTTTGATAAATAGTGCATTAGTCATGCAAGATTCTTTGTCCAAGCCAAAATGGTTACAGGATATCCCTCTAAAAGTTCACCAACAATAAAACCTCCCCTTAAACGCTTCATAGTTAACATTTAATATTAGTAATAACCATGCAGAAATCATTAAATATACCCAAAAGTCCTATTATCTTCATCTATCATGTCTCTGGCCCCCTTTACACCCTTGATTATCCACATATTCTCATATTTAATTTTATCATCCCTAATAAAATAGTTCATCAAAATATTAAATGAATCAATCCTCATATGATTTTTGGGATCATACATGTTTGAAATTGTATATAGTATCAAAAATAATTTGTAATTAATGAATAAATTATGAAATGCTTAATCATAAAATAAAACAACTTCATATAAGTAATGAAATTAATTTATGAATTACATCATGACATATGGTTTGTAATAATAGTTTAAATTATATATTATGTACTGATCAATAGTACCTTATTTAACTCTTGAATTAAAATATTGGTTATATATTAAATAAAATTTAATTTATGGAATAATATATTTTATGTTAATTAATAATGAATTTTTATTAAATAAATTATACATTCTATGAGATAATTTAATGATAAATATAAAAGATGACATGTTTTATACAGATGTTAAGTGTATCAATCCCACATCTACCTTTCTTTCATTCGATGTAAATATTATACTGGAACATATGCATTAAATATAGGTGGATATGATTTAAAATTTTCCTATAATGTTTCATTATGTGTTTGTTAAGACTCAATTCTATACAAAAGGGCACCCATAGGAATCCTAGCTAGTTCAATCAAAGTGATAATAATTTTGTTAGAACACCATCCCCGTGAATGAGGACAAAACATTTAATTAAATAACATGAAGATATATTTTAAAAAATATTGCTACTAATAATGAAACCATACATTGATGATTACACACACAATCATATGATTTGAAAATAATTTATATTTAGTACACTATAGTAAATATCCAGTGAGCATTTTATGGTTTAAGGATATATAATAATGTAAATACTGGGTTAATGTTACTGGGAAGATAGATGATAATTTAAATAAAAAAATGTTACTATGTATTTTAAATCCATAAAATATTCACTCTACGGATTAAAACCCCATTATAATCTTTTAGTGATATAGTTGGGGATTTAAGTCATCCATGGGAACAATATGATTTTAAACACTAAAGGAAGTCTATGTAGTCCATTTTTTAATGTAAATATGGATAAATATTTTAAATGACACATTCGAGATTAATGTCATATAAAAAATTGGTGAATATAATTTATTAATAGTATCATAGATGAATGAAATTATTTTTGCGGTGTCTGAGATTAATTGGTCTTTATTTGGGATCACATAAGGATGAAAAGGAGATAATGAAGTAGTGGAAATGATTTTGGGATTGAAAATTAATTAGGCATCCAATATACCATTATTACAGGTATTAAACTTCATTTAATTTGAATGAGTATAAAAATTGGAAATAGAAATATAGTAGCCCAAAAACATTATAAATAAATTAGACATACAATTTACTGTATTAAAAAAAGGTTCTAAAAATTTGGTTAAATTAACACGATTTAGACATACTAATTACATTTTACCGAATGTACCAGAAATTTTATTCCATCATAAATTGTGTAATATATATTTGAGTATCATATTGAAAATATGATTTTGATATTTATAGTTTCATGTAGGATGATACTTTATAATGATTTTTAATGTCATATAGAAAGGACCCTATATTTAGGAGACTACAAGACAATGATATTTGAATGAGAAATACACATGATCAAACTTATATTGATGCCCTATTTATTTTCATGGAATGATTATATGACCATCAATAATGAATGATCTATGACACCACAACACACACACATATATAATAATAAAATTAAGGTTGTATCTGAAAATAAAAGAATATATTATTGAAGTGCGTCATACAGAAAATAATTATTGGATAATCCAAATACCATTTATAATAATGATATTTATTATTTAAACATATAATAATATGTATAGTTTTTATTAGTGATATAAACTTATCATATTGAACCCTAAACGATAACTTAGGATTTATGAATGTGTGTAGGGTGGAACCTTCATGAGAGTGGATCAAAGGTTCCAACATTTGATTAAAGGGGGAATTACTATAATAATTAAATTGATTTTTATAAAATATTTTTAAAACATAGATTTTTTTATTTTCATAAATTATAGAAAAATCATGTTGAAATTATGACAATGTTCGTGTATCATGTGACGGATTTATGTACATATTTGACCTATTGAAATAAACCCTTTTAACTGAAATTAAATAGGTTCATAATTTTTATACCTAAATACAGTTTTGAAAGTATATATATACATGGACATTCATAATGATACATGTTCTCATTTGTGCATTTCATATTAATCCTTAAATTTTCTATATTAAGGATACAGGTTGTCTTATACTTGTTCTCTTATGTGATACTTAGTAAAAAATTTCATACCTAATTATAGTTTTGAAAAATGATACTTGTTCTCTTATGTGAGTAGTATTTTAATTGATGATTAATGTAGTTACTTATCTCATTGGTTTGAATTTCATTTCATTTAACTTTGTATCTATAAAAATATTCATTCACAATGATTAATTTGTAAATAAATAATAATGGATATTGATCATAAATACATATATAGATTCATGGGAACTAGGATAGTGGTTATTTGTATTCATGTGGTAATGTGTGTTAAACAATACACAGTTAAGTATGGTCAACATCCCAATATATGTATACATGTAAATAAAATTCATTAATGTAATTTTTTCCTTTTATAAAGGTGTTAGAAAAATTTAAATGTCTCTATATTCCACCATGAATATTAGATTAATTCAATTTAAAAATTATCTAATTATAATGAAAATATAGGTTATTTCACCCATTTTTGTATTATTAAACCTAAATTTTTGTTCAAAGGTCACTTATTCATTTATATATAGATGAATATTCAATAAAATATCCCACTACATATTTTAACAGAGAATAAAAATGATATTTTCACACAAATATAAAATGAATGCATTGTTTTAAATGGAATTTTTTTGTTAACATTAATGTGTACCTTACTTCATATAGATGATATTATATGGGTTATTTTCTAGAATTTTATGTGAGTTTGTGGTGAAAAATGATAACTTTCCTAGGTCTCTCATGAAATTTTAAATGCTAAAAAAATATACCTTTTTAAAATATTTACATACTGTTAGAAATTTTTATATATTTAGCATTGTTATATTTTTAAAAATCCAAATACCCTTTTCCATTACATATAGAAATTGTTAACACCTCACAAAAACGGAATGTCTCAGATCATTATACTGAACTGTTGATGAAATTTGTTGAAAACAATTTTCATATCTAGTTCCTAATTGGTTTTTATCAATAATATTTACTATAATGTATTTGGTAAGACTATAATGAACTATATGGACTGGGTTAGTAGAGTGATTAAGTAAATTCATTTTCACACCCATGCATTCAAGCCGACTAGTTTTCCAATGCAAATTTTAACTGTCATACCAAATATATTATTTAACATACATGTTATTTGTAAATGTAATTATAAATTTTTGTATAATTTATTGATCTATACCAACCTATGATTGGTAATACCTTACTATAATATATATATATTTGATATTAACTAAAAAATATAATCTATTTAATAGTTTATTAGTGAATACATTTGAGATCAAGCTATTATACCTACCCTGTGGGTTTTTTAGAGTGGTATTGGTTGGGAAATATTTGGATCATTATATATGTTATCAATTTGATTAATATTTCACTATAATTCTGTTATTTAAAAAAATTTGAGTATCAAACTCATTAACTTATAAGGACTATTATTTTAATTATGAAAACCATTCATGAATTATAGATATAATACGAATAATAACTACTTGGTAAATAATTAAAATAACAGCCCTTAGTGTCATTATATTCCAATAAGTATATTGGTGGAAGCATTATTGAGTGAATGGGAATGGTGTTTCTGGTGAAGTGGACCAAAGTATAATCATCCAACCCTAAACAATTCTATGATCATCATTAATGGATAACCCAAAAATATGATATAATCAAGAATTTAATTTGTATTCTTAAAATTTATGTCATAAAAACCGCATTATAGGGGGCCTCATTTCCATTTTTTGGAGTATAATATTTATAATTGTTAAAAAAATTTATGTTGTGGTCATGTGATACAATTTTATATCAATATGTTGCAAGAATAATGATAAAAATTTAAAAATGATATCACTAGTATATTCGGGGTACATCCCGACCCAGAGGCAGACCCATTGGTTGGAATCAGAGGTCTGAGGGCCGGGCACCCTTTCGAGGAGCATGGCTTTGAGGGGGAGGTTCCCCCGGCCAAGGGGGATATTTTGGTGGTGAGTGAGCCTCTCCTGGGGACTATCCCTCCTCTATCGTTCCATCACCGGTTAGTCTAGCCTCAAGCCTGAGATTCTGCACCCGGCAGAAGTTAAAGAAACTACTGGGAAGGGAGTCTCCCATGGTCCCATCTGAACTGACCGAAGTACCTGGGGTCAAATCAAGGAAAGGCATGATCTAATGGTGCCCTTTATGGTCTGGAAAGCCCGCGTTTTAGGGGCTAGGGTGATAAATGATTTTGTCTCTTTGGAAGTCAGGGTCCACAGAACCAAAGTGGTGGCGATCATTGAGCATAAGTAGAATGTTGCCAAAATCCAAGATTTTACACACAAATTAGGAATGCATGAGTCCATGCATGCGGCCCCGGTTAACAACCACATATGGCAGTTCTGGAAGAGGGAAGTTTCAGTGGAGATGATGCAGGCTGGGGAGAAGCATATCACGGCGAAGGTGGAAGGTGATGGAGAAGAGATGTTTTTCTCCTTTATCTACTGTAGTTGTGATGCTCAAAGGATGGAGATTCTGTGGGAGGAACTGAATGGGTTCAACCTAGGGGATCAACCCTGGGTGGTGGGAGGCGACTTCAACATCATCATGAATCCGGACAAGAGGAAGGGGTGGGGGGGTTTTTCGAGGAGAGCCAGCTTATCCTTTGTGTAGTGTATGGCAGGGAAAGGGGTATCTGATTTGGGGAATTTAGGGGATCCTTTCACCTGGTGCAAGAATAGAAGGGGCGGAAGTCGAAGTTGGAGCAGGCTGCAACGTTGCTTTGCCAACGTCCACGCCATTTCCAAGAAATGAAACGTGAGGGTAAGTCACCTAACTCGTAGTATCTCAGAACATTCACCGCTCCTACTCTCTCTATGTAAGACAGATGAAGTGACGGGGAGTTTCAAGTTCACCAGCCAGTGGGCGTCGGATCTGGAGTATCACCGTGTGGTGGGGAGGGTCTGGAACGAGCCTCCTCGGGGCCATGCATGGGTGGTCATCCACTCAAAGCTGAGGCGTTTGAACTAGGAACTTCTGGTGTGGGCAAGGTCCCGTCCTTCCTGTGTCCAGGAGCTGGCGGATTTGAAACTGGCCATCCAAAGCCTGGAGGCCAGACTTGAGCCTTGTTGGGATGAAGGGATGTATGGGGAACTTGCGGAGTTAAAGGGATCCATGGATGAGCTGGTGCTCACTCAGGAGAGACAGACGAGGGAACACCCCAAGGTAAAATGGCTAAAGGAAGGGGATAAGAACACTTCTTTCTTCCATGCATGTTTACGGGAGAGGAAGAGGGTGGTGAAACCCAATCTTGAGTTGGAGGATGGATCCTTCTCAGATGATGTGGAGGTGGTCAGGGGCAGGACGTGTGAGTTCTTTAGAGATATCCTAGCAGGTTCTAGCGTGAACATGCAGGGAGGTTATCTGTCGGGGACGACTGGCCTTTGGGAGGACATCCTGAAGACGGTCTCGGCAAAGGATAACGCCTTCTTGGAAAGAATTCCAGATGAAGGGGAGGTGCATGCGGAGATGTGGAATCTGAACCTGGATAGCACCGCAGGGCCAAATGGATTTCCAGGTTCCTTCTATAGGGGCTCCTGGGAGGTGGTGAAAGGTGATTTGGTAGCTTCCATAGAGGACTTCTTTTGGGGAGGGGGGTGGCCTCCCTCGAATTTCTTCCGCGACTACTATGGTCCTTCTGTCGATGAGAATAGATCCTTCCTCCCTTTCCCACTACCGCCCCGTGAGTATGTGCAGCTTCTACTATAAGGTCCTGGAAAGTATCATCAACATGAGGTTTTCCAGTTTCCTTCCTCGATGGGTCGCTCCGGAGCATCATGGCTTTTTCATGAACCGATCGATCCAGGGTGCCATGGCTACGTCGTAGAAGATGCTAAGAGACTTAAACATATCTGCTCGTGGTTATAATGTGGTAATAAAGCTTGACATGAAAGATGCTTATGACCGGATTGAATGGGGATTCATGAACAGAGTGCTGGCGAAGATGGGAGTCTATCGTTGGGCATGTGACATCATCTTCAGGTGCGTGAGTTGATCGTGGATATCTGTGTCATTTATGGGGAGATCCTAAGGTTTTTTCAAAACTTTTCATGGCCTTCGCCAGGGCGATCCTCTATCCCTAAGTCTATTTATCATAATGAAGGATACACTGAGTCGGATGATCATTAAGGGGGTCCGCGATGGGGCCATTTTACCATATCGTAGGAAGCATGGTTTGGCCCCTGTCTTGCATTTGATGTTCGCTGATGACACGATTGTCTTCATAAACGGTGGGAAGAATTCCCTTCGGGAGCTGAATAGAATCCTCAAGGAATACTATTTCTAGAGCAGACAAATCATTAACAGAGAGAAGAGTAGTTTGTTTCTCCCGTCTGCGTGCAACTTGAACAGGGCGGCCGGGATGGGCAACATGTTGGGAATGGGGCGAGGATCCTTTCCGTTGGAGTATCTTGGTACCCCTATCTCGATGGGCGGCACAAGGATCAGGGA
The DNA here is from genome assembly GCA_963277665.1 of Viscum album. Lineage (NCBI taxonomy): Eukaryota > Viridiplantae > Streptophyta > Magnoliopsida > Santalales > Viscaceae > Viscum > Viscum album. Next base: position 456,573,488 of record OY728161.1, on the reverse strand, counting down.
CTTTGATAGGGTGGTGAACAGGATCTCAGACCGCATTTTGAATTGGAAAAACCACTTTTTGTCCTTCGGCGGTCGGATCACACTGGTGAACAGCGTGCTCTCTACGATCCCGGTGCATGCATTGGCCTCCTCGTGCGTGCCGAAGGGGGTCATCAGGCGTATTGATAGGATGCTTGCGCATTTCATATGGGATACTGTAGGTGAGGGAAAGAGACAATGGGTGTCATTGGATAAAATTGCCCAACCCACGAGCGAAGGGGGATTAATGTTAAGAGTATGGTGGTCATGATCCACTGCATGCATGCGAGGCTGGCATGAGAGACCATTGAGGATCGAACCTTGTGGGGGACACAGTCGCATCAGAAGTATATGGATGATAAAGCCCATGGCGTAGCAAGGGGATCAGTGTTATGGTCCTCAGTGTTTAATATCATCCCGAATCATTTACCGCACCCGCAATGGATCATTGGGGATGGCAGCATATACTTTTGGCACCACAACTGGGCGGGCAATGTGCTGCGTTTTCCGGGATTCCCGGCCCCGACCATCTCATTCAGGGAGGCACGTATGTACCCCCTATTTTTCAGTTCGTTTCTTGATGGCCCGCATCAAGAAGTATTCGACTCAGTGGTTTTGAACACAGAGCAGGATAGATGCGTTTACACTCCGTCTACCTCGGGGGGGGGGGGGGGGGGTTTAACGCTAAGGATTTTTGCAGCAGGAGTGCTCCGCATGGTCAATGTGAACGGGGGCAAAGCATAGCTTGGTGTAATAAGTTACCGGCAAAACTCAACTTCCTTACTTGGAGGATCTAGAAGAAAGAAATTCCATCCGATGATCATATTAAACGGATCGGTGTCAGTCTAGCGTCATGTTGCCAGTGCTGCGGGGAGAGAAGCGAGGAGAGTATGATCCATATCTTTTTCGAGGGAGAATGGGCTCGGCACGTATGGAGGTTCTTCGGCTCCCTTACAGGCTGCCTTCCGCTTGAGGGCATGGCGGGGAAGGATATAGAACAATGGTTTCAAAAGGATAGCGGTACAAAGGAGGAGAAGATGGTGCTAGCCGCTATCTTCAACGCAGCCTACTGGTGCCTTTGGCAAGCAAGGAACCAGGCCAAGTACGAGGGGAGTAGGTTCACAGGTCGCTCAGTGGTGGCGAATCTATGTTGTTTGCTGGTCGACTTTCTTGGCAATGCAATCCTTGGGAGGGGGGCGTTCTCTCTTGGGGTGGTGATGAATACCCAAAAGAGGGGTAGCCGGGGAGGTGAAGAGATGTAGGGTAGGTGGGTTCGGTGGTGCCCCCCTCGAGCTGGCCTTAAACTTATCTCGGATGGATCCTGTGTGTTGGGGGACATGCGTGAAGGTGGAGTCATCCGAGACTCCAAAGGTAACATGGTACTGGCCTTTGCAGCGCATTACGGAAATGGTTCTTCGATGTGAGAGGAAGCTATGATGGTCCTATCCAGACTATCCTTAAGAAAAAGCAGGGGAATTTCTATTGACCACATTGAAACAGAATCAATGGCGATCCATGACGCTCTCCAGGATAAAGTCATTACTCCAAGGTCTATCACCTACATTATTAGGAAATGCAAGGCTCTCCTCAAAGACAAAATCATAATATCACATACGTGGAGTGAGGGGAACAATGTGGCGGACTACATGGCCACAACTACGGCTCCTGGCTCTCAGGTGGTGTGGTTTGATAATGTGTCCTAGCTGAAGCCAGAGGGGGTGAATCTTATTCAGGGAGATGCTCTTGGTTTTCATTATTTAAGGCCCCCATAATATTGGGGTGCCACACTGTTGTTTGGCCTTTTATGGCCCCCTCATTTATGAATAAAAATAATAATGTTGGATGGTAAATCAATATTGGATGATGCCTTTTAAATAGATAGATATATTTTGATAAATATATCAAATAATACAGATTAATCTAGTTTATTATTTTTATAATTTTAAAGATGTCTCTAGTTTTTTTGGGATTTTTGAAGAGGTAGTTTTCAAAATAATAGGGTATCCTAACATAGAAATAGAATATATCGATTAGAATATAAAAATAAGGGTACAACACAAACATCAATATAAACTTTTTCGATTTAAGATAACTTCAAAAAATGAATATAAAATTATGTAGAAAAGAACAAGATAAGTATTAATTAATCAAATTAATCCCCCCAGTCTAAAAATATTTAATTATCATGGATCCTATTCTGAAAATATAATATATATTTTTTGAAGGAATAAATACACCACAAAAATTATTATATAATAATATACATTGAGAATAATCTTCTAAAATTCAAATATGACATAGATTCTAAGGATGTCAGTATTTATGACCATAATGTTAATGATAATTCATTTATTTAAGAATAGGGTATTTTGATTCATTCTGCTGAAACCCATTTAATCCATATAAATTATATAATGAATCTCATTTAAATTAATGTAATAATGGTTAGATAATATATTTTATTTAATAAAATATTAATTTCATGGTGAAAAATGAATCTAAATAATATAAATTGCACTTTTATTAAAGTAAAATATTATTTTGTATAACATTTATGATTAATTCAAATTATACGTTGTATCATTTTTTTCATTCACTCATTGATGAAAATTGAAAAATAGTAGATCATATTCTCTCTATAGAAATCATTAGATATGTATTTTATATGAAATATTATTAAATTTATCATAGTGATGGGAAAAAATGATTACCATGTCTAATTGTGTAACTTTGGGCCATGATAAAAAATCATTTACATGTGTTAATATTAAAATCATGATATCTTTGATGACTAAAATGCCATTGTGAAACAATAACCACCAAAAACTAGTAAAGGGGAAAAAATTTTGTGCCCTATCTGGTTGATGTGAATCTCATGAATCAATAAAAAATATTTGTTCAGATTTATACATGTGTTTAATGTTTTATTGATCATATAGTGAAAAATAAGAGTGAAAATTTCATTTCTAACTTTAGGGGTTGAATCTCCAATTACCCTAAACAATTATCTAGTTCTTTTTCAATTAAATATATGAGATTTATATGAAAGGTATTATGTTTCAATATCATAATCATTATATATTAAAAAATTCTACTAAAATATTTCCATATAATGTCATAAAAATAATCCATCATAAAATAGATTCTCATACAACTCATGTCCAAGATAATATATCTTGGACGAATCCCTATGTCGTTATAGATGATCCTTACATAATATATAGGAATTAAGGGTAAAAAATTCATGGCTATTTTAATATTTAATGTCAATTTATTACACAACCCAAACCATATTTCAAATAAATGTAACATAATTTTTTAGGAATAAGTGAATGGAACGAGAAAGGATTTTATAAATGTAAACATCAATGTTATGAAAATAGATATAGAGTTATCAATATTTAATTCATTTTAATGATAGATAAATAATCATTCTATAGGTGTTTAAAATATATTTTATGTTTGTGTTTAACATTCATATTCTTTTTAAAAAATAAAACTAATTTCTATATATCTATATATACCTCAACTGGATAAATTATTTATTATACCTTCACCATAATTGGTGAATCCAAATTTTGAAAACAATCTAATGGTTTAGGAAAAAAGAAATAACACCCTCACATTTATGGAATATTGAGATGTTTATGATGACTAAAGTCGAATATTTGGATGCTCTATGATCAATGATGAATATGAATAAATTTTAATATTGTAAATAACATGCATATTACAAAAGAATCATGAATATTTAGTACATCATGGTTTGTCCTATTAAAATATTTATATTAATGACATTCCAAATTTCATTCTTGAGATTTTAAGTGAATAGTTGTAACTTATAACTGCTGTTAAATCATTTTAATAATCATATGTAGTTTATAAATATTCTTCACTAACATTCCATGTTCATGTATTTTATTTAGTTCAATAATATGAGTCAAACTAAAAATTCTATAATATATAACCACATTATATGTTATAATGAACGGTGAACTATATATTTCCTACTAACACAACCCTTATGTATAAGATTGAAAATTATATGGGAATCCTACATTAAATTTTTTAAATCCAATGGTTTCTAAAGGTAAACATATCATTACTTATATATCATAATAAAAAAAATCACATGTGAAATAAATTTTAATCACGAAGTATGGATAACTCGAAAGAAATGGTGAAGCTAGTCTTGATTAAGGACATGATATAATTGAAAAAAAATCGATCCAAAAAAATATGATGATTTTAGAATCTATGACCTCATAATGAAATATTAAATCAATGAGAAATAACACTTATAATAACATATCATTTCTAGGATGGTTTTATATTGGATTCTTCAAGGAGAGATGATATAAAGATATAGGATAATGGGATGGATGAATAATATATTCAAACACAACTAACAGTAATGAATAAAAAATGATCATATAAAAAATTACCATTAATTGTGTAATGTTCATTTAATTCATTGAAAAAATTAATTTATTCAATAAAGATACTCTTATCACATCATTGTGAATTTAAAATTTCATCTCCACAATTTTAATAAAAAATAGTTTTAGAGAATAAATAATTGATTTCCATAATTTTTAATAATAAATAAAATACGTCATATAAATTTCTAATATCATGGGAAATTATATTATTACATAATAAAAATATGATTGGAAATACCAAATAAATTTAATAATAATTGTTTTTTCACTATAAGTGAATAATGTATTGAAACCCAATGTAAAATGTTATGAGGAAAATAAAATCGTCAGGAAAAAACAAAACCTAAAATAGTTGATGTAAATCAAAGATAATCATAACTAATATAATGGGGAATATAATTTTTTCTTCTATAATGAAAGTCTTTTGGATAGACTGACGTGTGTACCCAAATAATGAAAACTGAATATTTACAATATTTCATTTTCTATATTTAGGTAATGTAAACATGGATAAAGTATTGATCTTGTTATGGGATAAATAAATAGGGTCCTTGTAAATTTTTTTTCTCATAAAATTTTAATATATTCTATATTGGAAACAATTGTTACAATTGATAACTTCTAATCAATTTAATCTTAATTTTATAATAAAAAAAATTTATATATATTTAACCATCAAATAATAGTTTTATTTCCTAAAATATTATTTTTGTTCCCTAAGGTATTTTTTCATAAAAAAATAATTTTTTGATGTTTATAGTCTTTGACATTAATCTATCAATTCATATAATTTTTTATATTTTTGTAATGATCCTATTTATATATAGATTTTTTATTTTCATAAATGTTACATTCACTTTACATGAGATATAATATACCTTAAGAATATATATAGTCATCAAAAGAATAACCCCATGGGTTTTGAATTTAGTGAAATTATATGAATGTGAAAAATATCTTATGATTTATTGAACATGAATTTTTAATGGTGATATTATTATAGATAGATCAATATTACATTTGGATATGATTAACTTATCAGTTTCATACCGTTCAATCATAGATTAGTTCAAACAATTATTGTTGGAAAATTCCAAAAACATGAGATACACTATTAGACTATAAAAGTATTATTGGGATTAGGGATCCTTCCATGATAATATTTTCCATATATAGATATTAATGGGATATATTATGGATTCTTGTATCATCACAATGAAATATAATGAGTTCAATCAAAGAAGAAAAATATTCCATATATAGCCATGAATGCTTAACAATGCCTCAATAATTATAGGATATAGTCTATAATGAATGAAAAAAAATAAAATTTGAAGATTAGTTTCTGAATCCTGTGGTATTTCTACTAATTATGTGTAAAATATTGGGTTAAAACGATATGAAACAGAAGGGATGAAATTCCAAAATCACGTGGAATTACTTTCTAATAATTTATAATCCCATATCATATAATTAATAAATTTCAAACTATAATGAATTATATACGATTTAAAATATAACCAACATAATTTATGAATACCAAATATGAAAAAAATTACAAAAAAAATTGAGTTGACTTGATTTTTCAACACAATCACACTCACAAAAGTAAACATTAGGTTAATTCTTAATTACAAGTAGACATTGAAAATGCTTATAAACGAGTCAAATTGAAAAATTTGTTTTTTATATTAAATAATTTATTCTCCACGATAGTTCTTTTAAATCTAAAAATAAATCTTTATATAGTTCCCAATAAAGTTTCACTAATATATGGTTGAACATGGATGAATTATAAACATGTACCCAATTTATGGATCACGAATTAAGATGACCTAACACAACTATGGTGTTCCCAAAAGATACATTGTATAGACCATGATCATATGTATATTTCGCTTGATGAATTAGATTTAAATAATATTATATGTAATGTAATATATATTATAATCAGAAATCATTTGAATGTCAGGAATTATAGAATATTTTGTTTATGGCCTTATAGAAAAGACTGTCATATAATATAATTTATGTTCATATAAAAAGTATCACTTCAAATGATTTAATACATTACCTCAACAATTTTTTTATACTAATTCATAAAAAATTGATGCATTAAAATATTTTTTTTGAATATTGTGATTCTGTATGCATAATAAGATAAAAAAATTTATTTCTTTTAATTTAATATGGAATGGAGTTGTACACCATATATTCTATGGACATTAATCAAGGATCTAGCTGCAATTTAGTTTAAAATGAAATAGTGGGTTTCGTTTAAATAAAGAATGAAAAAAATATGGTAAATATGGGAGAAAAATGGTACTTTTTGTCCCAAAATGGGAGTGATTGGTGTTAGTACATATTCTTGAAAGGGAATAATAACAAGTAAAATATGTATAAAAAAGGAAGTGATAGTTATAACAGAGTAACCATGTGATTAAATAATAATGGGAAATATAGACGGAAGGGAATTGGATAGACGTAATGTGATTATTTGAGTATCCAAATATAATAGAATAATTTGAAATTGGGTGGAAATGAAATTTTTTGGTATATGTGGTAGGAAGAAGGTGCATCACTACATACCATGTGAGAATAATATTCAAGTTAGAAAAAACTATAACTGAAATGTTATTTTTTATAATAACTTAAGAATATTTTTTATATATTGTTAGAAAAAAAATCTTTTTTATGAATATATATGTTATTTTTAATATGATAGAATGTATTAAGAATGAAATTTGATAAAAATTATCATAAATATTATGGTTTCCAATGAAACATCATAATTACCTAAAACTTATGAATGACGGGATGTGTAGTTAAATGGTTTGAAATTGTGGGGTTAATAATAATATTTTCTATATAGTCTAAAATCATGTAATATGACCATAATATATACCACAAAGATTGAGATTGTATCATTAATACAAGTATAATATATAGTTCAACTCTATATGGTATGTAAGTGAATCCAAGTAGTTTAGTGTCATAAAAAAGTACCAATCCATATAGTTTAATATCATATGAGAATAGATAACTAACCCATAGTTAAATTTTATATATATAGGAACCAATCTGAATGGAATTTTTATGAATGATATTCCTTATGATAACTAATATAGGATATAAAGGTAATATTTTCCCCTTATGGGTTTATCACGGATAAATCATCTTAATAGTAAAACATATATAATGACATAGAAGATTCTAATTTTGGATCTATTATTGGTTTAATCTATTAAAATATCTTATATACTCTCAAATAAAAAAATTATTCTCCTATAATGTTTAATTAATTGTAAAAGTTATTTTTTAATTACCTAATTAATCATTTTGGATGATATTATAAACATGGTTAATATTATTTCCTTTTCTGATAAATGGAGCTTATATCATCAAACTAATCATTTGATCAGTTATAGGTATTCATTTGATCATATATATATTTTGGGATATTGGGTAACTATCAATCAAGGGGAACTGTTACATTTGTATCATAAACTAATAAATGTGAATTATCATGGTTATGAATCAATATTATATTTTAATAAAACCACATCACATTGTGGGGTATATTAGGAAAAAAAATTATTTTTCATATTCCTCTCTTAAATGGACACCAAAGAGCGTTTTATTAAATTCCCCGACTATTCTACTGATCGAGGCATGATTAAATAATTAACTAATGAATGATAAATCACATATATATATATATATGTTAAATAATATTTAAATAATATATTTTTTCATTATGTATATGGATAGTTTGAAGAACATTAAATCTTTTTTTAAGATTTGATTTTATAAAATTGTTCATTATATTTTGACTACCACCAATGGTATAGTTAGAACATATCATGAGAATAATGTTTTGGTTGTTGAAATTATTTATAACTATCTAATTATCACTTATTGGTTTGTTCAAATTATATGAATCTATAAATTTATAAATGAGTAATAGTACACTGTATAATTTTTTATCTATAATGAATAATAAAGGAAAGATATGAAATTATGACTTTTAGGATAATTATTTAAGATATATTTGAAATATTATAGTACTTATGGACATCCTATATTATAATATATTAATTTTTTATAAATTGGGTTTCATATTTAATGATTATGCCTCCATAGAGGCATTCACTATAACATTGACTTCCTATCTTTTAATAGGTATTATAAAAATGTTATCAAATAAACACTTTTAGAGGACCCTAACAATATTGGGTTTTTTTACCTAATGATATATGTTTTATACCAATTCAATGTATTTTATATAGATCAAAAATATTTTTAATATCCTATATAAAAGGTAATATACAATGATCTCAATACATTTTACTACTTCCATGACCTATGGCATAAGATGCCAAAACATTTTGATGATTTATCGATCTCGTTTTCAGATTCAATTTGAAGTTATTTTGATTATTTATTCTTTGAGATTTAAATTGGTTATGTTCGAGATAAAAATTTATAAAATTTTATACAAGAGGGGTTGTTCATGCTTGTAGCATAGTTTTCTTAAACTGTGTGCATATCGTAGAAAACTATGCACTCAAGAGATAAATGAGATTGCATGGTTGGTGCACAATTTTTCAAACCATGTTCCCATTTATGAGTAACCATGCACCCCCCATCGTAGAGGCCAATGGGGAAGGTGCAAAGTTAGGGGAAACCCTATGACCCAAGAAAGAATTCATTCAGAGGGAAAATAAATACCTATAAATTTTGTTTCAAATACCTAACCCATAGTATTTATCCATAATTTCCCATACCACAACCAACACTAGTTCCTATTACTTTGAGGGGCTCTTGAAAGGATTCCAAACATTCACAACCTCCATTCATGGTGATTCAATCCATATTTTCATATATAAACCTCTTTGAGTATGTTGTTTCTTCATGATTGGTTGTTATGCCTCTCTCTCATCCATCCAAATACATTAGATGGATTTTTTTTCTAAATTTTTAATGTGTATAGATCTATTTTTAATAGAAATTAACATGTTTGTCTTGTATTTGGGTTTCATATCTACATCTCATTCTTTGACTTTGTTCTATTTAAATTATATATTTCCTTTCGGTGGACACTCAACTACGAGTTGAGGTAGGTAAAAAATTATTCAAATCCAAATGTATTGATAAAAATTATGTGAAACTAATTTTATAATTTTTATAATACTATTATAAATTATGTTCTTATAATAAATTAAATAATAAAGGTATTTTGAAATTGGGGATAATGAATTGATTGTGTTGGAGTAATTATTTGTTTAATTAATTAATTATGTGTTAGGATTGTTGAATTGGAATAATTAATTATTAAATAAATTATAGATATACTGTGATTATTTAATTATATTAACTAATTATTTAATTAATTAATTTAATTGATGTGATTAGATAATGGGTTGATTAATTAATGGTGCAGATCTGATTAATTATTTGATGAATTAATTAACATGAGATATGTGATTAAATATTTTTTAATCTAATTAATGTAATTGATCTGAGTAATTAATATTTGAATTATATTGTCAAAGTGCTGAGATTAATTTATTTTTGAATTATTTATTTAAAATGGTTTGAATTTTCAATCACTGGATGGGTTTAATTAGTTCGTGAATTATTTAATGGATTATTATGGTATATGTTATGTTGTGATATATGTGATATTGTGATATATGTGATATTGTTATATAGTGGCATATATGATAATCATGTGTGGGACATGGTCAACCTTGTCAAAATCTAAAATTGAATTGATATGATGAATAGTAACAATGACATTCTAATGAGAATTGTGATTTTGAGTGCTAAGAATGGAATTTTGATATGAGTTGACATGATTAATGGAAACATTGTCAATCATACATTAATTTTTTTGATGGATGGTAACAATGAAATTAATATATTAATTGAGATAATGAATGGTAATAATGACAAGCAGATATTAGTTATTGTTATGGGATAGCTCACACTTGAAAATGGGCCGAAGCACGTATTGGGGTTCGGGTGTCCTCAGGAAGCCAATGGTTATGTGGTTAAATAAATAGTAATTGATTAAATATAAACTATTTATTTTATGGATGATAGTTTATTTTCTATAATTAATAATGAACTGTTATTGAATGGGTATTGCATTAGACACTGTTTTTGGTTGCCTACTATGTTATACTGACCACCGACTTGAGATTCCTGATCAGTAGATGAATAAATTTCTTTTTTTTCCAAGAAATTTTACAGGAAACAGCCCTATATTGGATGATTATGTCGAGACAGAGCATAACTAAGGGAACCACACATGGATTTGGGACCTTCCAGAACGTATTTGGCATCTTTACATATTTTGGTTTTTTCATATTGACACTTTACATGTATTATCAACACATATAATTAGATCAGTTGGGGATATTTTAAATCCTATTTTGGTAAACAAGTTATTCTTGTACAATTCTGATTACCATTATATCATTTGGTTATATTAGTTATAGGTAATTAATTTAAACTATTCTACTACTTTTGAAATGAGGGCATTGTCACCCCATGATCGATATTAGACTCTCTCTCCTAGTTGGTAGCCTCTGGCATATGGGTATTCATTCCTGATGTTATTTGATTGACCATATTAGGGAATTTATGAGTGGAACGATGGTCAAGATGTTACAATGTGGTATAATAGCATGTTTCATTAGGTTTTTATTTTTTACATACGATTTAGAAAAATTGGATGTGAGAATTTGATGAATCATGACTTGGTTAAGAGCTTGTTCGTGGGATAAGCTATCCCAGGAACGAGAGAAAGAGCCATGTACCTGATATAGTATTTTTTATATTGATCTGGGTTGTTACAGTTGATGTTAATTCACCTTTAGTTATTCACTTATTGTGTGATGTTATTATTATGTTATGATTTCATATAGATGACTTGTTGCCCAATATTCAAGGAGAGTTGTGTATAGATGCATAATTATAGGAAATCGTGATTATTATGTGACATGTATAATTTTAGGCACATGATAGGAAAAAAAAATTTGAGTTGGTTATTGTTATTGTAATGTTTTACCTTGCTAGTGTGTTTGAACTAAAATTATGCCTAATTTGAAATTTAAAATTTAAAAAATGATGCAAAATTTGAAAAAATGGGTGTCTCATGAAACTTTATTAATGATATTATTCTACCCATTGTTAACAATTATCTAGATGTATGTTGGTTAAGGGTAGTGATATCGCATCGATTTTAACCATGTGGTAGTATATGAGGGAATTAATTGTGGTTATATATTTTTAATAACAGTTATATAAATGTGTTAAATTTGTGTTATGTCTACTACAAAATGTGTTTGGTTTTATAGATATATTACTCTATTAATGTTTTTTTCATAGGATGACTATAGGCTAGGGCTAAATATAATCCACCAGTAGTGGAACCTAAGGCACTGATAGTGATATGTGATGAAGAAGTAGAGAAGATCTATAATATATTTGATCAATTCATGCATTAAAAATATAGAGTCCCAAAAATTTGGTTGTAAAGACATGGAAATTTCAAGGAAATTTTTTTTCTTAAATTCTTTGGAATTTTACGAGTATACAGTTTTTGACGGCACCTGATTCTGAGGCCCGGTGTGCCCGGAATAATTTTCTGATGTTTAGTTCGGGTATGTTCCGAGAACGAATGAGTGGGTTTTTCTATCGTTTGAGTCGGTGCTCGGAATTGAAATCCAAGGGAACTGATGAAACCGCATCTCCGATAATTGCTTAAGGGGACCTTTACCGCAGTTGTGTTTTATGTGGGTTTGAATTTATTTTGGAGTTTAATCTTAAATTGAACAAAAATTGTGTTGCAAAAAATTTTATTTCTGAGTTGGTTATATCCTACAAGGGGGAGGTTGGTGGTGGGGCCCACCCACACTTAACCTTATTTGAGAGTATATTAAGGGACGAGACCCAAATAGGTCTTAAACTCCATTAACCCCCCTTCATCATATGATCATCCATTTAATGTGCCAACCCTCTTCATTAATGAACTATACATCTTTTAATTATTTGGCACATTTTCAAATTCTCTTGAAATCTTTATGCCAACTCTTTAATAAAATGTTATACATTATTTTTATGGGTTTTGGCATAATCTCTAGAGGGGAGAGTCATGAGAGAGGGGATTTTGGAGTATTGGGAGGACTTCATTCCCTCATCAAAGAACGCGAAGAATGCTGACACCAACCTCATCTTCTTTCTTCTCGACATTGATGAATCGACATCGTCATCCTGTGACAACATCAACGGAACAATGATAATATCTCCTTCCTTCATCATGCGATCAACATTCATGGATTGAGGTAGGTGTTTAGTTTTGAAGTATGATAAATATCTTGAAGAACCCCCGGACACCCTGAGAGGGGAGGGGTGAATCAGGGTGACAACTTTTTCTTTTAATGTGATGGATCTTGTTCCCATGTTGGTAGGAACTTTTTGAAACAGTAAGATGAATATGATCAAAAAGCAAACATTCAAATTCACAAAGAAGACACACCACTTTTAAACTTGGTTCACCACTAAGGGCTATGTCCAAGGAGCATACGCCGACAAGTTGTCGGTCGTACCTAATTCCACTAATCTTCACTAGCTGTGGATTACAAAGGTTCAGGCACAATAACTCTGTCCCAGGCTCACTTCCTTTACAAAGGTTCAGGGACAGCTCACCACATCCCTCAGGTCACTCCCATTGACTCCCCCTGGCTCACTACCGTTGGTGATGTCTTACACAGTTTATAGACCTAAAGGTCTCTTCAATATATAGACATGAAGTTCTTTGTCTCCTGTTCAGCATGAGACTTTGATTGCATCAGAGTTCAAAGTTGACGCTATGTTAAAGTCCAAATTTCATCCACTGATGAATACCTTTTTTCCCTTGTTCACTTGGAAAACAACCATTGGAAAGGGCCTTCGAAAAGTACCCTACTTCTCAAGGATCCCAATTATTCAATGCTCAAACAATCCTTCGTGGAGTCCCTACCATTTCGCGAAGCTCAATCGCGAAGCACTCTCGCGATGCACAAACCTTCGCAATGCTTGGCTATCGCGGAGCTCCTGCGTCTTCTCAAAGCTCACCGAGCCAACACGGGGCGCACGACTTTCGTGGATCTAGAATAGCCACCGCGAAGATCCTCCTTCACGAAGCACACTGCCTTCGCGAGTGACCTTTGCGAACCGAGAGCAAAGGATTTTCGTGGAGATCTCTCTCTACTTCTCTAAAGGGGGTCGACCTGTATTTATAGTCGATTCCACCGACCCTCGACCCTTCCACGCGAGGTCATCTCCATTTCAGCTCAAATCGCGAAGCTCCAAAGTTCCTGCTGAAAATCTCACAAAATCGCGAAGAACTACGGAAATGTTTCATACGTGGTGCTCGTCGTAATCACGGAGTGTTTTGTCATTTCCTTCGTGCCTTCGCCGCGAATCTCCCTTTCAAAGCTCTTCCTCGTCTTGATGCTCTTCATCCCCTACCGTTCGCGAAGCTTTTACATAATCGCGAAGAATAAACGCCTCTATAATATTGGTCTTCGCGAATTCCAAACCATTAATCCACTCTTCGTGAAATTCATGACATTTCCATATTTAATTATGCTCTTCATGGAAATCCTATTTTCGCGATGCTCACCAACTTACAAATTTTGGACCCCATAAATTTGCAAACACTGGGAAATAGCGCCACCTTCAATACTGTTGTCTTCTTGAACTGTATGATCTCTTTGTTGTTACACATTCCGAACTTCCATTGAGGATTGATAACAAACACAAACCATATTCCAAATCATGCATAGAAGACCATGGTTCCAACAATCTCCCCCTTTGGGTTTGTTGGCAATTAGAAAATAAATTCAATAGATCTCCATCCATGTGAAAACCAAAAACGCAAGTATCAACTCATCCAACACCCTAAGTCTATGTGAGAAATTATCGGTGTAGAAAACAAGAGAGGAGGATTGAATTGGCTTGAATTGGGTTCCACTGTTTTCCTTCTCATTCTTCTCATCACAAAAGTTTCCTGAATTTATTCCTTTCTCCTTTCTCCCCCATTGACAATAAATCCAAAGACCAGTAATTTGTTCAACGTTCTCAAACCATACTCCCAATGGATAGTATCTCCCCCATAAACCTGCTTCATAGCCATAAATAGATAAAAAAGGTTATCAAAAATGGGGAGAGGTGTATTGTGTAACCTCCTTATGCACCGGGAGGTGGCTGAACACTGAGGTTCAACCGATGCCTCTCAAAACACAACCGCGGACAGTGGCTTAGTTAGGATATCAGCCACTTGCTCATCAGTTCCCACATGATCCAATCTAATCACCCCCTTTTCAACTTTTTCATTGATAAAGTGATACCTGATTTCAATATGTTTTGTATGGGAATGCTGAACAGGATTCTTCGTAAGATCAATTGCACTCTTGTATTCACAGTAAATTACCATTGGTTTCTTTACCTCATCACCAATATCTGTTAATTGATGCTTCATCCATAGTAGTTGAGTGCATGCCTTTGTGGCAAGGATATATTCAGCTTCAGCAGTACTAAGAGAAGTACTTTCTTGTTTCTTGCTCAACCAGCCAACACATTTTTCCCCAATATAGAATGCTCCACCACTAGTGGAATTTCTATCTACTACATCACCAGCCCAGTCAGCATCAGAAAACACTGATAATTCACTATCCCTGCCTGTAGAAAAAAATAACCCGATGTTTTGTGTACCTTGAATGTATCTCATGATTATTTTTACTACCACTATATGTTCCTCCTTTGGATTACTCTAAAAGAGGGCCACAAGGGATGTGGAAAAGACAATATATGGTCGTGTCGCTGTCAGGTACATTATGCTCCCAATGATCCTCCTTTACATGAAGGGATCAATAGATTCCCCATCCTCATGCTTTCCAAGTTTAGTTCCAACTGCAATCGGAGATGACATTGGTTTGGAGTCTTTCATATTAAAATTCTTCACCAACTATCTTGGATATTTTTACAGAGAAATGAAAGTGTATTCCTTCTTTTCAATCACCTGCAGCCCCAAGAAATATGTGAGCTCCCCAATCAACGACATTTCATATTCTTATTTTATGTGGTTGGAAAATTTGTCCACTATTTTCTACCTCCTTCCACCAAATATGATATCATCAACATAGAATAGAACCATGAATTGATCTTTGGGAGAATTCTTCACATAGAGATTGTGATAACATCCTCCCCTTTTGAATTCCAGCTTCTTGAGATATGAATACAGCCGTGAGTACCACGCCCGTGGTGCCTGCTTCAAATCATATAGATCTTTCTTCAGTTTGCAGAACTTTGTTTCATCAGTACCCAAATCAATGCCCACTGGTTGTTCAATTTATACTTCTTCTTCGAGTACACCATTCAAGAATGCTTTCTTGACATCCATTTGATATAATTTTTATCCTATTTGGAGTTCCATGGCAAGGAAAATCATGATTTAATCCAGTGAAGCCACTAGAGCAAAGGTTTCTTCAACATCAATGCCTTCAATATGGGAGTATCCTTTACATACCAGTCATGCCTTGTTTTTGATGACACTTCCATCCTCATCAAACTTATTTTTAAAGATCCATTTGGTACCAATTACATTGTGATATTCAGATCCTTGGAAAAGATCCCATGTCGGATTCTTGTCAATCTAATCTAATTCATCATTCATGGATTTCACCCAAGAATCATTATTTGCAGCTTCTTGGAATGAGGATGGCTCTACAACTGATAGAAATACAGATTGCATTTTATTTCTCATCCTTCTTGTTTGAGTGGGTGCACTCCTATCCCCAATTATATTGGATGGATCAATCTCAGCTCTTCTATTTCTCCTGCGAGGTTCAGTAGCATTCTCTTTAGCCATAGTTTCTTCTTCAGATTCTTCTTCTGAATCCATATCACGATGAGACTGTTGAGTGTTTTGAACATCTTCCTCTATTTCTGCATTTGTATTGTATTCACGTTCACTTTCTTCCTGAATTTCTATCACATCAGTATATGACATCTGTGAAGCATTTGTGCTTTTCTCTTCAATTATCATAACATCAATGTTTTCCAAAATCCTTCATAAACGCTTGTTGAAACATTTGTTGGCTTTACTGTTCATTGAGTAGCTGAGGTAAATTCCTTAATCTTCATTGTTGCCATATTTCCCTTGATTTACTTCTATTTTCCTGATGAAGAATTTACATCCAAAGACACTAAAGTATTTTAAAGAAGGCTTCCGTCCATGCCACAATTCATATGGTGTCTTCATCTCACCCATATATAGTCCTGTTCGATTCTGGATTCACACTACAGCTTGAACAACCTCTTTCCAGTAATGTCATGTAATACGACTCTCAATCAGCATAGTTCGTTCCATGTTGTTCACCTATCGTTTGCTATGTTCAACAACTCCATTTTGTTGTGGAGTTCTCACAGCAGCTACCTCATGTTGTATCCCATGCTTCTCCAGATAATTTTCAAATTCAATGGACGTGTATTCTCCTCCATTGTCAGATCACAACACTTTTATTGTTCGTCTAGTATCATTATTGGTGATTTGCCGATATGTTTTCATGCAGTCAAGGACTTGTCATTTCCTGTGAATGACCATCAAACATGCCATTATTTTGTAATCATCTATTAAAAGGACAAAGTAACTTCCTCCATGAGTTCTGGAAACATTTATCGGCCCACATACATTTGTATAAATCAGATCAAGAAGGTGAGATGCCCTTTTCTTCTTTGGCCGATATGAACTGCAGACTAGCTTCCCACAAATGCAAGTATCACAAGATTTTTCATGCTCACACTTCAGGTTGGTAATGTCCATGACAATTATCAATTTTGATATTTTCTTCATGTATTGTTGATTGATGTGTCCCAGTCTCCGTTGTGAAATTTTTTTTTCTTCACTATCAACCTGATACAAGTTGCCTTCTGTTCTGCATCCCTTCATAAGTGAATTTCTTGTCTTTCCCTTGATAGTGCAGCCTTTCTGATTAAAAGTAACTATAAGTCCCGAGTCACAGATTTGACTCACAATGAGTAGATTATGACGTAGGCCATATACGTAAAGGACTTCAGTCTTCTTTAGTTCTCCATTAGATAATTCGGTACTTCCACTCCCTTTTATTTTCAGAGCCCCATCATTACCAAATCGTACTGTACCATCAACCATCCTTTTGATATCTGTTAGCAGGCCCGCATTACCTGTCATATGAGATGAACAACCGTTATCGAGAATCCAGGTACTGTTGTTCTTTGTAGCATTGAGGGCCACCTCTGCAAGGTTGGAATTCTCATTCTTCTTCCTTTCCTTCCATGAGACATTGGATTGAGTATATAGTACTTATGGACTTTCAATTATCTCTTCCACATATCTAGGTTCTTCATAGTCGAAATCTACTTTCAGAGGAGAAAACCTATTTGAAAGAGTAACACTATCTTGCTGACAAGACTTGACTTATCTTAAACTTCGGTATGAGGTGTCCATGTCCCTTCTCTTCCTGCAATTAGCAGCCTTATGACCAAAGGTAGAACAACAATAAAAATATCCATAGAAATTGTTTCTTCTATAAGAATTTGGATATGAATATTTTCTCCTTTGCTGAACATCTATATCTTCTCCATTAAGATTGCTTCTTGCCTCTTCGCAACAAGACATGGTATGGCCCAGATAGCCACAGAACTAACACTTCATGAGAGGAAATGTCTTCTCACTTGAATTAGGATATGAATTTGTTCTCCATTGCTTGTACATGTTCCGAATATTCATTGAGGATTGAAAACAAACACAAACCATACTCCAAATAATGCATAAACGGCCATGGTTCCAACATATCTCTATGTTAATTCCTCTTGTTCTTGAATCTCAACGATGGTGGCCAAAAAATCATGATCATCGATCCGCACATAGACCGTAAACCATTCTGTTTTGTTCCTCGCGAATTTTTCATCTCCAAATAATTAAGCGTGCTAAAAACTCAATGTTACGTTGAGCGCGGCATACAGATGCAGAGATCTCAACCGGAGGATCATGAATCTGATATTGTCACAATTTTTGGGTTTTGAATGAAGATAGAGCGACCCACGGAAGGGGAGATGCGGCTGTGTGGTTTTGGCGTGTGTCCAAGGCACGAATTCGGCCGAGTTTGGTGGTGTGACTACTGCAGTGGTTAGTGAGGCTCTGGGCGAGCAAGGCAGCACGACAATGGCGGTATAGCGGGGTGCGGTGAGTCCAAAGCAGTTTCGTCTGGCAGTCTGGGTGTGCAGCTGGTGACCAGGCCGTGGGGTATGTGACTATCTAGGGAAGACCACATTGCAAGGGTGGTTGGCACGTGGCAGTAAAGTAGGGCAGGAGGCACCAGATTGAGCATAAGAGAAGACCGCGTGATGGGATGGCCGATAGGGTTTGGTGGTTTTATTTGGAGGTGCTAAAACGTGAAGGAATTGATAGATTGGAGAGAGAAAGTATAAGTTGTTGATATACTAATATAAAGAAAGGAATTAATTGATGCTATATGTTTCCAGCTCGCAATAAGTTCTCCAACAAAATGTACATTAATTTGGAGTTAGGAATAGTAAATAAATAAGTAATTAATAATAATAATAAAATATTATTCTTATTACTTTTGATGATAAAACACATTTTTTTGTCTACAACTTCCCCGTACAACCTCGATTTTAAGAACCGTCTGCGGTGGTGTGACCCTGATTCCGAGACGGACATTCCGAGTCCAATATTGGATGTTTTGTTTTGAGTTTTTGGATCGGGTAACTGAAACACTCAAATAATAATATATTATTATTATTAAATCTTCGACCTGGCATAACTCCTGCGTGCGACATCTGATTTACTTGCTGTCAGTGGTGATATAATCCGGTCATTAATACGGTCGATTCATGTGTACCATTGGATAATAAATTCTGGTTCGTGGCTCGGGTCCATGAAACACCCAATATTATTATTAATATTATTATTACGGGATCTTGTATCCAAAATACCTCCCTCACACGGTGTCGAAATGACGAACCGTCTGTGGTGCTAAAATACATGAGACGAGGCGGTACATTTCCGATACTCTAAGAGAGTTTTTGATGACTTTGGAAAACAATCGGGTTTGAAACAAACGTAATTCCAATCGGGCCATTGGAGGAGAAACACTTATAACTTAAATACCTAATGTCCAATTGACGTGCCATCAACTAAAATGGATTCCTCTTAGTGAGGCGGCTCTTTTAGAATACTCAACATGAGGTTTGGATGTAGTTGGAGTACAGTCGAGTTGGTTTAGCTTATAACCCAACTGGTCCCCTAGAATGGAAAAATAGATAACTTTCAGACTGGACGTCAGTTTGATGAACCGTCAGCGGTGTTGGTAATCTCGTTGAGAATCAGTTCTTTTGAGTAGACCCCATGGGTTTTCGGGGAATATTTGAGATACAGTCAGGTTGGTTCATACACGAAATAAACCAGGTCCCAGAGAAGAAAAGGATAATAACACCCAGACCAGGAGACTGTTTGACGTGCCATCTATTGTGTTGATATACCTATAACATGGCATACTTTTTGGTTACTTCTTTGTGGGAAATTATGATACTTGGTGTATCAACTAGTAGCTCATGGAGAGGACCCTCCTAGAGATGAGAATACGGAGTTCAGAGACCTAAAAGCTGTAGACTTGACGACTGCATGACCAATTCCACTTGGAGTGAGTTGAATAGCCCAGCGGATGGAGCACTACCATGTTGCGGTGTAGAACCGAAGAGGACGAAGTGCCTGGTAGTTGGTAGCAGACCCGTGGTACTCGACAGGAGGAGTACCTCTGTATGCTATTAGGGGAACCACAACCGTGTTTGGGCGGTAGACCCATGATGGGGAGTACTAATGTGTGTGGGTGGCAGACCCACGGTACTCGACAGAAGGAGTACCTCAGCTGTCTAGGGTTAGTGAGTATCACCTCTAAGTCGTGACAGGACCACTGTACTCGACAGAGGTGGAGTTCTCCAGCAATTGTGGTTTCGACATCATGAATAAAATCCTGGTTTGAGCTGAGTCAATGGCCTTTGTGTTTACGTCATGATTGAGATGGGTTACTTGTTAACTTAGGTATATGTATGGGAATATACCTAAGTAGTGGTTATTTGTTGATTTCATAACATTTGTGATTCCTCATGATTGAGATGAGTTACATGATTGCTTAGGTATACGTATGGGCTTATACCTAAGTAAGGGTTATCTGATGAGATCATTCTTTGTGGTTATCCTTGTTGGATTTAGTGAGACCTTGAGGGTCTCAGGGTCCCTACTGAGTATCGTTATACTCACCCCTACATGGGCTATGCCCACTCCTCGTTGTGTTGGATGCAGACGACAGACAACACTGATGGAGCCCGAGTGTTCGAGGACTCGACGACACCAGGTGGTGGACCTCACGATGAGTCGGTACCTGGAGGTGGACTTCATGATGAGATGGTACTCGGAGGTGGTTAACGGACGATAGAGTTGAGGTGGCTATCTATACCTACCCTTCAGGTAGGATTCGTGGTGGATGACCCATGAGCTACTACCATTTTCCTGTTGTTTTTCTTTTCTATTGTACTTTCGTTCTGTTGTAGCTGTACTTTTCAGTTGGGTTTGTATTCTGGCCCATTTACTTTTCAGCACTTTCTTTTGTAGTTAGTGTTTGATTCCGCTTGTACTCTGTGGTGTTTGTTTACTTTATAAAGGAAATTCCTTCCCTATTTATCGGGATTTACGCATTTGGTGCTAGTCGCTAGCCCCTGTCCTATTGAAGGCGGGCTTGGGTTAGTCACAACACGGGCGTAGAGGATGGGTCGTGACAATAGTGATGATTATAAATAACATAATACAAGAGTTTGTGTTACATGACAATATGAATTTCATCGGATAGGGATACCTTGAGGTATCAGATTGATGTATTGAGTCCTTTTAGTCTATGCTTTACCATTTAGAGAATCTTTCTTATAAGTTGTTCATAATAGCTATGTATATTTTATGAGGATCTATAATTTTTTGGTGGTATATTATGGATAGGGCATGATATGATAATGGAATGTTATGGAAGGGCATTGTGGCAAATATTCTTGATAAATTTCACCCAATGATGAAAAAGACAGAGACAGAAGATGGGGTTAAGAGGTTGAATTAGGGGAGTATGTTATTGATTTAATATAATGGAAAATATATTTATTTTATGAACATATCTATAACATTGGAAGGGGATAGATAGCTACTGCAATATATTTCTAGGATGGTCCTATGGGTGAGACGAAGTCTCATGTCAACAACATTTGGTTTATTAACATTCTGAGGTAGTGGATCAAGATCTCATAACAGTTGGGAAATTGAGGGAGTATTATAGTGTTGAAGGCATGGATTCTAATAGACCATGAATACATATATATTATAATATAAGGAATAATATTCATGAGAATAATATTAAGGGTGATATTAAGAAGTGCAGAAAAAGTGGGAGGATTAGTTTCTCAAGATCATGACCATATTTACTGAAACCAGTGCGGCGGGTCGGGCCACTGTCATAGAAACATTTTCGACCACCTATGGAATTTTGATTGTAGGGAAATATCATAAATATAGAAATTATATTTGGTAACCTAAGATAGATGGACATGGATGGAGGAGATAGATAGAACGAGGGTGTCATAATTGGATCATCTATGGAGCAATATTTTGGTAACTATCATCATGTTAGCCATAGTTGAATTGGTAGTTTTTTATGTTCATTGGGGAAAGGGGTCATGTATCAATTTAGTGGTTCAACTAGTGATCTCAGAAAACAACACAAATAAGGGGGGTTGGATAGTTACAAGTATTTCATCATATATTGTGGGATAATAATGTTGTATTATCGAATGTAATAATTGCTCTTATTATTGATTAATCTATATCTAGTTCCTTATTTGATATTTGTACGTCCCATTCCATTATTTATCCATGGCTTTTGTGTGTTTTTAGCCTAGAGATTGAGTTCATGATATGAGTTATAATGATATAGAAATTGATGGGAATACGAAAGATTGATATCTATTTATACATGGGGTTTTTCACTCTAACATGGGGAGTATCACTATCAATGAGATATCAACATTCATAATATATCAGGATTTGACCTAATTTTTTACTTGGACTAATTAGTAGCATACAGATCACACATTCATATTTAGTAAATGAGAGTGAATTTATTGTTTCCTAAGTTATAAATTTTTTTTAATCATGGGAGATGAGAAATCTATGTGGTCTATGCATGGCCAGTTCACAAGAAACTATGTGATCTCACCACCCATGAATCTTGTTTATTGTTGGATGATGGCGGTGTAAATAATGTTGTAATTTCACCCATAGATTAACGTTTTCAGGATGTCATTCAATAAAAATTTTCAGGGATTCCACTTTAGAGTGATGTGGAATTTTCTATTGGGATCATGTCGGTTTCTGATCCCAGCCCTATCCTATAGTATATAATGTCATTGATAGAGTTTCATGATCTCAAGAATAAACTAGTGGAGAAGGAGGGTGAGGTAACTATCTTTTCTAGTAATTTGGCTTGGGTTTCTCTAGTATTTTTTCCAATGAATGATGATGAAACTCTATGCTTGTCTGTTTATTAACAAATGTTGAACCAGATGTATGTGAAGAATCAATATCCTCTTCATTGTATGAATGATTTATTTGAAAATATTATAGGAGAATGTGTATTATCAATTTTATAGTTCATATTAATGTATCATCAGTTGAGAGGTAGACCTAGTGTTATATTTATGTCTTCATTCAAATAAAGGCACGAACTATATGATTTCATTGTAATGTTGTTTCTTTTGATGAATACAATATAAATGATTTGGACCTTGATGAAAAAAGTTTTCCAGTAGTACCAGGATTATAGTTTGGTAGTTTTGAGTGTTACAATGATGGTGTACTCCAAGAGTTATGAATAAAAGTCTCAATATCCTTGAAAAATTACAAGTACACAGAAAAAAATCAGTTATTTTCTAATATATCCATGTGTCACTTTTTGATTGACCAGGTTCACTAGACCAGTCACATCATCTCGAATGAAGGTGTGTTAATATACCCATATAAGGTTAAGGTAGTTATATCTTGGGAATATCCCAATAATGATTTTGATTTTCATTGTTTTCTGTGGTCTGCTAGATTTTTATAGAGGAAAATATATTACTCTATATATTTGGTAAAATCACTTTCTGTCTTGAACCAGAAAGAAATAATCATTTAATGGATGGAATCGTGGGAGGATTCCATCCAAGAGTTGAAGTAAAATTATACATTGGAATGGATATTGGTTCAAGGAAATCAATTTATAGTGATGCTTATGAGAATTGCACATGGAGCAGTGTTGATGTAGGGAGATTGAATTGTTGATTAGAGTTCTATACTATTGAGGCCAAATGAATGGAACTACCCTACTCATGGAATTGAGTAAACTGTAGTTGTTTATGTTTTGATTTTTTGCTGGAAAAAACTATTTGGTGAATGATTTACTGTACATATCGATCACAATATCTTCATGTTTATCTTCAAAAATTTATAATTTAATATCTGATAGAGTGGTGGGATAGGTATATGAAGTCTAATAGTTGTGAGACAATACATATGCCTAGTATAGGAATCAGTGTTTATAATGCTCTATGAACCAAATCATAGACTCATATAGTTCATGATTCAATTGTATAGTGGAATATGAACACATTACATATTGAGATATACATTTTAGTTCAAGAGAGTTAGGATAAGATTAATAGAGTATTAGTTTTAGTGTAATATACAATTTATATAGGTATATGAGACATAAAATATGGTGATCTAGAATGTTTCTTATCTTGGTAAATCATTGATGATTGGGATACACCTTCAATATGGATGCTATATGATGATGAGATCACGTATTCCCAGAACTGGGTTGTTGTGCCTATGGGTATGCGAGATTAGCTCAAGCATGAATTTCTTGCTGCAAAGTGGGAATTGCATCTATGTGTGACCCAAATTCACTAATAACTATGATAAATGTTTTGGTGGATAGATTAAATAGAGATAGTAGGGGTTTCAACATGTTTTTATACTTATCAATAGGTGAAGGACCAACATTAAAAACCCAGTGGTTTTCAACCATCATTTCCCATTTCATTATATATTTGGGATGATGTTTCTGTGGATTCAATGGTGGGTACCCATAGTATTACTTGGAATACAGATTCTGTTTGGGTTATTATAAAACATTTATCAACGGTTGATCCATTATTATTGATATTGGATGCATTCTTAGTGGAACAGTTTGGGAACTTCTATGTATGAGAGATGATCTATCAACATGCAATGTAACAGATTTTAGTTTCAGATTGTGACTTAAACTTTTCATCATGATTCTGGAAGGTCCTACATAAAATTAATAGAATTAAGGTTTTATTGAGTACAAAATTCCACCAAAAGGCATATGGGCAGTACAATCTTACTATTCATGTGCCTGAGGATTTTCTAGAAGCATGTTTCCTATAGATTGGTGGATCATGGGAGAAGAACATTTCATAATGAAGTTAAGCTATAAAAATAAATATTAGAATACTTTTATGAAAATACCATACAAGGATATCTATGGTGGGTTATATTGATTGGAACTATACTGGATAGGTGAATGTGAGTCAGAGTTAATTAGACCGAGTCTTGTACAACAGACATCATAGTAGGTGCTGCTGATTTGGAAACTTAAGTCTATAATTCTAAGATTGTTAATTTTTTTTAATGATTGAAATTGAAGAAACATATTATTTTTAAAAAATGATTATTTATTCATTTAGGTGTCTTTTAGATTGGGAAACAGTGGGGTACCGAGATAGGGCATGATTCTACCCAGGTTTCGTAGGCTATGTTATATTTTGGAGAGAATTGGGAATATAACATTTTGATTGCCAATTCCATAAACATGATACGTTATAAATTATTTTTTTTACATGTGTTGATATATCAGATATATCTCCCATCCCTTTTATATTTATTGACGTTGATGAAATTGAGAATGAGATTGATTTGTCCTTTGAATGGAATCTGATTCCTATGTTCGATCACAATGAACCATGTTGCTAGAAAGGATAGTTTTGATAGTTTGTTTTCTATCGCAACATGGGAATATCAAAGAGTAAACATGGGAGATGGAATCATATATGATGTCTTAGTGGCCTATTATTTTTTACTTGTAATATTTCATTTTATTAGTACACCTCGAGGACATGGTGTTATAATATGGGGATATTATAAGAAACTGACTATTTTTTTGAGATTTATTGGCCACATTTTTAGATATTACTGGGGAATTTTTTAGTATATATAGTTTTGGATTTAGCATGGTTTCATTTGGGTGAAAAATAAAAAAAATCGATGTAAGAGGGACTGTGCGTGCATGTGATATGATTTTCCCAAACCATGCACTCATCCCAGAGAAATATTCACCTTTTTGACAATGGAGATTTCAAGGTTGGGAAAGAAGTTTAAAAACCATGTTCTCATTGAAGAGTAACCATTCCCACTTATAGAGGTCCATGATAATGGGACACATTTTTGGGAAACTGTGTTCCCTAAGCTTGAATGCATGTTTAAGAGTATTAAATCCATCAAAAATTTGTTTAAGAATCCCAAACACCCTAGTAGTAATCCACAATCTCCAGTAGTATCAAAAGAAATTTAATATTATTTATCCTACATTTGATTGATTAACATATTTTTTAATTGAGGGAATTTTGGGAATCATATATAATGGTTTAAAATAAATGACATAATTTGACTGTGGCGTCATGAATATCATATCATGTTCTGTAGACTACAAATTTTGATAATTTTTATGATTAAAATTATTTTCTTGTCTTTGAATTGAAATCATTTTTATTATACCATGAATTTAAGGTATTTTAATATTGTTTGTTTGAATGATCATTATAGGATGTCCCTATTCTCATCAAACTGTCAAAAGAAAAAAAATGGGATTAATATAAGTGATCTGATTTATTTGTTGATTTAACTATCAAAACATCCACCAAATATTTAATATTATTTTAGAAAAATTACTAAAAAATAAGATACATTTCCCTGTATAAGTTTCACTTTATTTTTTTGTATTGAAGGGTGATTCCTTGTAACAGTACACTACCCCAAAAGAGAAAAATTTTATTGTATCTACTTAAATATGGAATATCTATATTTTGTTATACATTAATTATTTATAACATAATTAGGTTATTGATACATCTCATCCAAATTAGTAATGAATGTTAAAACCAAGGTATGAATAAAATCATTTAATAAGTTATAATAAATTTTATGGATGTTAATAAAGACTATAATTATGAAAAAAAATCAAACTAAGATTATATTTCCCTAGAATTTTAGAAAATATAATTCCTAGGAAAATTTGGCATTAAATTTTCATTAAAACATATTTCCACTATAGATTCTAGATTATGGCCCATCCTTCTTATTTATCTCTTATAACTATGTCGGTTGTTTATCAATCCTTTGTAATAAACTCAATTTTTTGTTTCTAATCCTATCATTTTTTCTAGTTTCGTTCAAGTAAATCATTATGATTATCATGGAATATAATATGAATTTCCTACTCGTCAATATTTATTTTGACACTAATATGATATTATCCAATAAGATTATTTGTTCTTATGTTGATCTATATTAATTCAAAAATGTATTATTAATGTGTTCTTCAAAATCATTTTGGTCATCGAATAGAACATTATCATTGAATTAATTAAAGATATATGGTTTTTATTTCTGTTTTTTAATATGTGTTCACTAAAATAGGATTTATTTCTAATTAACAGAAACATGATCATGAAAATGGATTTTATAAAACTGTGGTTCAACAATGGCTATATTCATGGGGAAAACTACACACAATTTTATTATTAATTATAATAAACCCATATTACATCAATGATTAATGGCTAGGATAACAAATGACGATCAGGTATAGTTTATAATATATATTTAGGTATTAGAGATCCATGCCAATAGTAGACATTCAGTGAACCACTTATTAATATACAAAACAGTATTATTTGTACCGTAGTTCTACTTATCCGTATTTGGGTTATAGTATTTAAGTCTCAATCCATGTAATTTTAAAAGTAATTTCATTTATATTTGTGGGATTTTTTATAAAATTTACTGAAAAAAATAATGAAAAAATATAATAAAATATCTAAATGGTCATTTAAGGTCTACCCCAACACATTTAGAAACACAACCTATATCATATCCTTAGTAAATGGTTTATTTTCATTCCTATTATTTTACCAAATATCATTATTGTTGTTATGAAAAAAATAAGCACCAAATTCAATGTAAAATTACATGAATTATTCATTAATGTAATTCATAAAAAACTAGTGAAATAAAAATAAAATGGTTATACATAGTTGAAATCAAGGTCTGATAATATGATCATGATAGACCACTATCACATTAGATTACATATTAGGTTCCCGAATAGTGTTTTCAATCAAATAAAAACTAAACATATATACTCTCACATACCATAATGCTTGATTTTCATGTTATACATAGTTAATAATATGTATATATATATACAATGTTTAACTATTTTTATAAAATATTATATTTATTCTAGAACAATTTCTTCCGAACGAAATGTGTATTTTTATCTCATTTCATCTATAATTTCTATATTAAATAGTCGGACACAAATTAGTTATCTAAAATAATAATAAAATATTCATTTTTATTTTATATTATTGGGTTTAGAATACCATCTAAAATTGAAGATGATATATAAAAAACCACAGCCATTTAATGGTATTTTTAGCAACGGTGAAAATAATTAGTAAAACAAAATATTTATTTCTAATATTTTATTAATTTTAGTAGTGTTTTAATAAAATTGTTAACAATAAATTTTATTCATAATAGTTAATATTATTAAATAAAATTTCAATTATTATTTTAAAAAAATAATATTAACTATTTATTTACTTATTGATTATCTATTCTTTTTTATTTAATATATATTACTGTATACTTTTTTGTCTTATTATTAGTATTTGTTTATCCTTATTCATGAGTATTAATAAAATATATATTATGTTGTTTTATAATAGTTACTGATACTTAATAATTAATTGTCCATTTTTAATTTTTACTTATTTATATCTGAATATATTAATAAATAAACACAGAGGCGTATACAGTGATATATATATATATATATATTAAAATTTTATCTAAAATATCATTGTGTAAAAAATTCAATATGTGATGTTAAAATTTTGATTAAAACCTCACGTTACCATAAAATATATTCTGGGTGACTTTTTTTGGTTGGAAACTAGAAAAATCAATGGTCATGAAAAAAATAATCACAGATAAATAATCTAAAATAATTATCAAAAGTTAATTTATAAAATTTCATATAGAATTTTAATATCATACATCAAATTGATGTTGTGAAAATGTTTAATTTGAATATCTATTTTATATCCAATACATTTAAATATATATATTACTATGAGCACTAACATATATGATTTGGGAAATTAAGTACCTCAATTTTTTTGAAAAAATGGTCCTCGAAGATCTCAAAAATTATGTTCTATGTTATGGATTCCAAAATTTAGAACATTCAATGTTATATCCTATTAATTTAAGGGGGTACCTTATCAAATTTAGTTGGATTATGCATTTATTATTTTTTTTATGATTTTTATCAATATTATAGTCTTAAAATTATCACGGTTATTCACCTTTTGGTCATTTATTTTTCTTTTTTACTATGTTCAATGTAGTTTCATGGCTCGATTAATCATAAATAGTAATCTAATGGGAATTTTACAAATTGAATAGTAATATAATTCATGGAATCCCATAGTTTTGTAGTCCATCCATTTATTGGTATGTTCAAGGGGAATAATGGTATGTTTTTGTGGGTTAATTTATAAATTTTTTTTATTACACCATTAAAAATTTATCATAAATGAATAAAAGGAATCCTAGATTTCGTAACATGCCACACTAAATATTATTTGAATTAAGATATACAATAAGAATTTTATTATTTTAATCCAACTATTATGTCCTCGCGATTGAATTATAAATGTATCATCAAAATCATTAAAAAAATAAATACAATTTTAGATAGCATAAAAGATACGTGAATTGAACATGAATAAACACCTAAAAGTTATTATTTAAATTTTATCATTAAAATTATCCATTAGAATTTTGGGTATGAACAGAGTTATCTCAATTATGAAAATATGTATTACACACATATAAAATTTATTTACCAATTATTTATAAGTAATTATAGATCCCATTTAAAAATTAAAGGAAATATTTTTCTGAAACAATATTTAAATGTTAAAAACTGTTATTTATATGAATAAATTAAAAATAAATATTTTTGGATTATATGAATTATATATATATATACATAATATATTCAATATAATTTTTTAAATTCATCTTATGGGTTTCCTAGACATGATATACGAACAAATATTATTTTATGAATAAATGATGAATATTGCAACACATAATTTTTTCCACATTTGGATAGCATAATTATTTTAAATCCCTTTTACAAGAAATTTTAAAATTTTATTTGATAAAATAAAATATTTATTTTAAATCGAAATGTAAAAATTCTCTTTTCAGGAATGTTTTTTATATTACTAACAATTTTCATGTTTTGATGCATTGTAAAAAAATTTGAATTTTAATTGAAAACAACTACTTTGTGAAATTAATTTGCAGTATTAAAATATAATTTATATTTTTCATAAAATATGATTATATCCTTTTTAATATTTTAATATAATTAATTTTATTTTAATAAATATCACATTGAAATAGGATGTAAAACCATTTCATTATTTTGAATGATTTCATTTAAATTACTCTCATTATCACCTCATTAATGATATTTATTTTAAATTATTTTTATCGTATACTTCATAATAAATTTTGAAAAATGGAATCTATATTTTTAATTAGATTTTCCAAATTAATTAAAAATCCCCCTTTTTCTTTTTTATAATATGAATAATATATTTCATAATAGTCAAAACCATAGTTAAGATTAAATCTGGTAATTAAGGATAAAAATAATATTATAAATATTAGAATACTACACTAAAACATGTCCTAATTATTTTTAGGGGGAATTTGAGACCAAAAGAATATTTGAGTTTATTTTTTGATCTCTTAGAGCCAAATTTATAACATTATTCCATTATTAGTATTTTATTTAATGGATAGCCAATTTTTTCATACTTTTGTTTTTAACAACTAAAATATTTTCGATATAGTGTATTATAAGTGATTTGTTTGACTATTTGTAGTATTTTGAAACCTAATATGTTTATATTCATCTTGTTAATTTATTTTATATTTTTAGGGAATAAATATTCAAATAAATCTCTTGTAATATTATGATGAATTAATTTTTTAATTAATGGAAGTATAAAATAAATGTTATTAAAAATAAAATACATATATTAAATTTTAATTAATTAATTTTATCCAATAATTTAATATTTTTATATGAAATTTTAGAGGAAATATAAAATATTTCATCTAAATATTTCATGTTTTTATGGTATTTATAAAAATTGAGGAAATGAATAGTCTCAAAATAGAATTTACTGATATTTTAAAATAAGTAATATTTTATTAAATTATATAAAATTCATATAAATATATATTCTTACAAATTAATTTTGTATTGATTAAATACTCATGAATTACACATTTATGAGAATATTTTCATAGTAATTATAATAACCCCCAATGTTATAATTAGTTGATATCATGGTAAGAGTTAAAAGGGTAAAGTAACGGTTAAATGAAAAATTATAGGATTTAGAAAATAATCAATTTTTTTATTATTTTAATGTGATTTTTTAAAATGACCAATAATAATCCTATATTTTATATATTTTACTTTGAAACCATATTTAATAAAAAAATAATTTATTTTAATTTAATATAATGAACATTTCTAAGAGTTCCCTCTCATAAAGTATTAAGGGAGTCTCCACTTATCTATTCCTAACAAATAGAAACATATTTTTATTTCCAAATATAAAACCAAATTCTATAATATAGTCAATATCCACAGTATAGTACCCATTTTTTAGGAATAAAACTCACTTTTGAGGTGTTAAGGTTTAAATCAGAGGAGATTCTCCTATGAAAAATTCATGTTCAAATCAACAACTTCTGTTTAATTTCTTCCTTCACATCCATAAAATATTATTCAACCATGATAAAATAATATATCTAGTATAAAAAATTTACTTAACTATTATTATGATAATATCATCACCTAAATCTATTTTCACTTCCTTCAAATATGAAATTATTTAATCGAACATGCATACTATGGACTACCAACTCATGAATCGATATAATTTGTTTTCAATAAATGCCTCTCAATACTTGTTGAAATGATGGAATTAATGTTTATAAATGACATTACTAACATATTTTTTTATTTTTATTGAATAATATTTCATTTATGCTCTTACCTTTCAATGTATATAAATATGATAACGTCATATGTTCGTATGTGTGAACTATCACCTCGATAAAGTGATGTGATTCCTTTTTATAACCATATCACATTTATGAAATATATAATTATATTTAATTTTTTTATATTATATTAATGATATTAGTGTGATTATCTAAAGATAATATTTTTCTTAAATTCTATCTATAATGTTCATTGAAAAAATGGAAATGTTATTTATGTGTACCTATGACTTACCATCATCATGATTGTAACATAGTTAATTTATAATGTCCATTTGTAATGTATGATTTTAAAAGGATAATTTATTTATAAATGATATCACTATTTAATTAATTTATTCTTTTTCTGATGGGCTAATGACCAATTTGACTACTGCCATCATACCAATTTCATTTTTTGACTCATTTACTAGATATTGTCAAAACTTGCAAGATGAAATGAAATAATTATTTATTTGTTATACCTTTATAATAAGTGATAAATAAAATATAATAAAAATTAAAAAATGTTTATAAGAAATTAAATAATTATTATATGTTTTCTATTCAGTATGATAATGAATGTACACGTTGAGTCAGACTCATGCATAGTGACTTGATCTCTATTTTTATTCATTGATGCATAGTTTGATGTTATGAACCTATATTCGTTAATAATGTATATATTACAATATATTTATATGCCATGTCAGGAATATATTTAACCTCTTGATATTTTTTTAAAATGATACACATTTTTGTGTTATATGATTATACTGAGTACAAATTTGTTAGGGAATTGTTTACTTAATTTCCTTTCAAATGGTTTAACATCAACATCATGATTATATCATTCTAAGAATTTGATTAGAATGAAATTTAAATATATTATATTATATACAAATAATTATTTGGATTTTATTAGTATACAACTAATCAATTAAATCAATAAATTTTCATATCAATGATATGATATTTGCAAGGGGAATTCTTTAAAAAAACTACTTATTTTGTTAATCTTTTATTTTTTTGAAATAAAAATTAACTTTTTAACATATATGATATGAAAGAAATTTCCCAATTTAGTCTATCATTAATATAGTGAATTTACTTTATATTTTTCAATTTTATAATCATGTAATGTGTTTTCATTTAATAGTTCCCATCTTTATAAAAAATGAGATGTGAATTCAAATTGGAAATTCTATATTCTGCAAGAATATCCATTTTACATTCATTATGAGTTATTATTAGGTTTTGGTTATTTGGTATTGTTTTGTATTACAGGTGGTTTGTTGACAAATTGAGGGATTTTGATCATTTTATATCTCTCTAATTCATTTGATAATGT
Source organism: Viscum album (assembly GCA_963277665.1). Lineage (NCBI taxonomy): Eukaryota > Viridiplantae > Streptophyta > Magnoliopsida > Santalales > Viscaceae > Viscum > Viscum album. The sequence continues at coordinate 456,540,037 of OY728161.1, read as the reverse complement.
GATAGATTTAACCAGTAGGGTTTCACCTAAGATACTAAGGGATTAAATTATGGTGGTAATTCCAAATGTATCCATATATATTACTACACATGTATTCTTGTTAGAGAAAATTAATGTAAGATTGATATTTAAATGATTTCAGATGATACCCTTAGGATTTATTTTCTATAAGGAATTTCTCATGAATGCTTTTATGTATATAAGTAACTTATAAAACTTATGTTTTAGTGAGGAAATGTATAACATTGTGAAAGCATTTTCAGGAGTTTATAATTATTCATGGAATAACATTTTCATTCATTTTTATGTCCCTTAATGAGCTTTTTGTTCTTACAATAAGTTATAATTTTTTTTCATAGGGTTTAAGGAATATTTTGGTCAATTATGAGATTAGAAGAAAATGGTGAGGATTTTTCATTAAGATAAAAAATGAATAATTTGAAAATTTTCCAATGAAAAAAATGATAATGAGTACATGTTTCCCATATTAATGTATGTGTTTACTATGTATTTTTTCCCTAATTATCTACAACTATAATCCTAATATATTTTTACGAAAATAAATAGATTTCATGTTTTTGAATAACTAGTATATATTGTGTTTATTGATAGTTCTTTATAGTTGGTTTCAGAGAAAGGTTTAGAAAACATTGTAGATTAAGATTCTTTTTTAATAGTAATGGATATGATCAAGAGTTTATAATTTCTAGGTTGATCATAATTTTAATATGATATAAAAACCTTTTTGGTTGTATGTAATTAAATTTACAGGTAATTAAATGTAATTGTAGTGACATTAAATTTTAAGGTAGACATGGTTTATTACTTTTTGGATAAAAAAGAATGTTTTGAGATAGAAAAAGTTGTTAAAAAATATTATGGTTATTGTTTTATTCAATTTAAAATATTTTGTGAATTATAAATGACTTTTATTATTCTAAAAATTTTCAAATCATAGGATGAGTGATAAAAATCACAATTCCATGGGAATCGAACACAAACCGAAGGAATCCATGTGTAAATCACCTACCACTAGCCTACATGAGCTCTATGTTAGTATGAACTATTTTAGATAAATGATATTTTGGATGAAGAATATATTTATTTTTGTAATATATATTTTATCTAATAGATAAAAATGATATTTGAAATTGATTTACTAATTAAGGGATTGATGTAATTTCAAAATATTTTCCCTAATTTTGGAAAAAAATTAAACTAATATAACCATAATTCTATGGGATTTTATTTAATAAGTAATGGTTGAATTATATTTTATAAAACTCTATTAATTTATTTTTGACTTATGGCGATAATTATAATATGTTATAGATTGTTTGATTTAGGAATTTATATATCTGTTATTGGAAAATATGAGTCAATGATTTTATTTGAAGATAAATATTAATATTTATCTTGGATGATTATTTTATCAAATCCTTTATAATTTTGGGTTTTTATATTATTTTTCAGTATTTAGAGTAATTTTATGGACAATTATTTTCTGAATGGTCTATGTTCAACATTGGGGATTATTGATGAATTTTAGAAAATGAAGTATTTTTTCTTTTTATGTGGTTTATTATTTTTTGGGAATTATATTATATGGTACTAACTTACTTTTTTGGTTAATTTATACTAAATCGGTAAAGAACTGTTAATCTTTTGTGGATTATTTTATTCCCAAGAAGTTTGTACTAGTCATATATTTTTGAAAATATCATATAAAATAATCTTCATTTCGAGGATAAGAGTGTTTATGGTTGAAATTGATTAATGGATGAAGCATTAATTTTTTTAAGTGTATTTCCTTATGTACATATTCAATTTATAAAGTCAATTTTTCATCTATATGAAAAGCATTTTGAAATAAAATCCGTCTTTGTTTATTTCTCTTAAAATAGAATCATTGAGATTCTAACCCATCAAAGATTTATGGTTATGTGATTTTTATCATTATTGTGAAAATTTAATCTCTAAATCTCTATAAAAACATGCGAGTTTTGTTTCACATAAATGTCATTATTTTCCTATATTTATTTATACTATATATTAGCCTAGGTGACAATCTTACTTCTATTTCATTCCTTAAAAGTGGATGTTTTATTAATCATTTTTCCAATGAGATATTTTTATAATAGTATTATGAAATGTAAAACAATATCTACCGAGCCCAAATAGAAAATTCAAAGGACGCAATTTCATATTGGTGGAATGAATTTATCATCTTGAGTGCTAAATAAAAAAATACTATGTTCCATATCACTCATGAAATAACATATCAAGATTAAACAAACTCATAAAAAGAATTATTTAAAATTTATCTTTATAACCAAGATATTATAATTGTGTGTATGAACAATTTTAACAAATTTAATAAAATATTATTTACAAATATATATATAATTACTTGGTTAATTAATTATAATTTAATTTAAAATTCTTTTTAAATAAAATGACATGTTTTTATAAAAATTAATTTAAATGTGAACTATTTTGTTTGAAACTAATAAATAAAAAACAACTCTTTTGGGTAGTATTTAATACAAATTTTAAAATTCAACTTATGTGTTTTATATATGTGATGTAGGAAAAAAATCCAATTTTACAGATAGAAGATTTATTTTTAAAAAGTGAAATTTTCATCGTCTATTGATGGTGAACATGTTTTAAATATGGAATTTTACACTATTATAAATTATATTTAAAATAATTTAATTATTCAATTATATATGAATTTAAATTTTTTCTTTAAATTTTGGTATTTTTCTGATAAGATTCTTGTTTTAATGAATAGTGATTAAATATTTCATTTTAATTGATAAGAGATTTTATATCTATATTATTTATAGCATAAAATTATAGATTTTATTGATTTTAAATATTAAATAAATATTTTTTTTCATATGTTAATCAACTATATATTATTGGAATCATTTTGACATTGTTATTTCATGTAAAAACATTTCAATCTTTTAGATATTTTCTAATTTAATAACCATTTTCTCACCTTTTTAGTGAGATTTATTAGAATATACATTTATCCATTTATGTTTTTTAATATTAAAATGTAGGCTCAATTATTTTAATCATATGATCCAAATATAGTAAATTGTTTGCTTTTACTTGTAGACAATATTAATAGTAACATTGGTAATTTTTTCTAGTGTTATAGGAAAATCAAGTAATTAAGGGTAAAAATTTATTATTAATGATAGAATATTTTCCTAAAACATATAAAAATTTTAATGGATGGGTGAATTTTAACAGAATAATCTCTAGGCCAATTTTTTGATATCATGGGGACACTTGGATTACATTATGCCATTTATAGCATTTCATTAAAAAACGTAATTATTTTATAATTTTTTTAAGAAATGAAACATTTTTAATATGGGAATATATTAGGGATATGTTTAACTATAAATAGTATTTTCTAGATAAAATTATTATATTATTATTTCCTATTTATTAATTTTTTATGGAAGAAGTAATTAAATTAATGGATTGCACAATGATGATGAGTTAATTGTTTAATTGATGGAAATACCAAATAAATGTTATTATAATTATAAAAATAATCATAATATGATATAATTAATTACATACACGAATTTTATAAATGTCTTCTCGATTAAATTGAATTGTTAAAATAGTTTTACTAAATATATCATGTTTTATTGATATTTTTAAAAATTTATGTAAAGAATTGTGTCAAAATTGATATTGACATGATTTTAATTTAATAAAATAAAATTAAATGATATAAAATACCTAAAATTTTAAAATTAATTTAATAAGATGTGATAAGTCTTTAAATAAAATAAATGGTAATTTAATTGGTCTTTGGGAGATTTATAGTATTTATATTAACACAATAATTGGAAATTACATCGATTAATGGTAAATGATAACAATGTAAAATAAGTGTCAAAATAACATTATAATGATTAAAAAAATTATAATTTTAATCGGATGAATTTATTTCCACCAATAATCATACTTTCATATAAATATGTCAATTTCGATACAATATTAATATAATATTAATTTATAATAATTTAATATGTCGAATTCTTCCACGAGTTCCCATACATTCTCTTATTAACGAGAAACATTTCTTCGCTATTCCTTAAACAAAAACAATTACTTATTTATGGAAAATACATGACAAATATCCTTAACAAAATACCAAAAAGTCATTCTAGATCAATTATTTTAGTGAAGACTCACCATAGAGGTGTTAAGGTGTTAATCCAAAGATATTGTCTGAAGAAAACATTTCATTTTAATGATATATTGTTATTTAATTTATTCTATCAAATCAATTTAAAATTTAACAAAAATTATAATTTAAAAAAATTTAACTAATATAATGAGCTGTTATTATGTTACTATAATCTTCTAAATCAATTTACACATCCATCAAAGGGGAAATGAAATAATAATCCTTTCATATAGTGAACTACCACCTCACGAACTGATATAATTTACTTTTCATCACAATCTCTAAGGACTTCTTATAATGAAATAATTAATTTTTATATATGATATTAATGAAATAAATATAATTATTAAAGTACAATATATCTTTTTTTCTTATATTTCCATGAATATAAAAATTAAAACATCCTTTGTTTTTATGTGAGAACATCCAATTCCGAACGCGATGTGAATATTTTTTATCAACCTATCACCTGGATAAAATTTCTAAGAAAATATAAATGATTAATATATTTTATTTGATATTATATTAATTACTTAAATATAATTTAACAATTTTTATCATTCCATAATGATCACTGAAAAATAGAAACATTTTTAAATTTTTGTTTGACTTACCGTCTCGATGATTTCAATGATGTTCATTCATCATTACCAAATGCAATGGAAGGATTTAATTGAATAATTTATTTATAATAGTTATTATTATATCATTAATATTAATCTAGTAATGATGTATTTATTTCAACTTTGTCTGTTTACATCATTCTAAAGTCATTTGGTACCCAAGTACCTATTGTTTTCCAAAAAAACCAACTTGATCATAAAGAATTACATGATTTTTCAACATTAAAATAAGTGATATAAAATTTATATACAATTTAAAAATGTTATCATGAAATTAAACTATTTTCCAATTATTATTATTTAGGAAGATAATGACTATAAACGAGGAGTTAGACTCAATGTAAGGGACATGATCTCAATTTTCATTCACTAATGAATATTTTGATGTTATGAATATATGTTGTTTTTTAGTTGTATATACCTCTCAATTAAAATTTTATATAATGAATTTATTTATTCTTATAATATTTACTATTTTTTAAATTCTTCTCTTTCATGTGGAATTTGATTCAATTGATTACAAAATAGTAGGGGAATTCAAAACAAAATCTCTATTCATTAGGTATAATTCTAATTACTGATTATGTCGTAATAATATTATGTGTGAGATGAAAATTGAAAATATTTTATATAATTTACACTTGTTTTAATTTTAATATCATCATATACACATAATCGATTATTTTTAATAATTCTAAAGTCTATGATATTATAATTGTTAGGTAATTTATTTAAAACTATGTTTTAAAGTTATTCTCTTATATATTTTTAGAAAATCTAAAATGACTGTTTAAAAAAATATACGGAATGTAATGAATATCGATATTCATGCCCCATTAATGATTTTATGTTGCCATTACAAGTTTATAATATTAGTTTCAACTAATGTGTTCTCATTTATTAGTGTGTGGCTTTCAAAAAATGGTAAGTGATACATAAATGAAAAATCAATATTTTCTATAAAATTTCATTTATGTAAGATTTATGTGTTCTAGTTATGTTTTGGTAAGTGCACTTTTTTATTATTATGGTTTGTTACATCATAAAATAAGGACATATGAGAATGTTTTGGCTCTCTAATTCCTTAATTAATGAGACACACCTAACAGGTAGGGTTTATCCTATGAGATTAAGGTAATATACTCCAATGGTTACTCCAAATGTAACTGTTTAGGGTACTCCCCATGTAGTAGTGATATATAATTTAAATTTAACAGTGATATGGAAATTAGAACAAAATATATTTTTAGGACTTTTGTTAGCTTAGTATATTTTTAGGAAAGTTATTATTTCATGAGGTAAGCTAAAATTATTATTTTTTAGGGATGGACTGAATAACAATGTGAAATTTTATTCATGGTTTTATAAGTAATCGAGTACCAATAGTGATTTCATTGTTTTTATGTCCCATATTGAGATATTTCATCTATTACAATGTTTTAATATTTGTTTAACATGATTTAAAAATGATTTAGGACAATGATTAGATCAAGGGAAATTTGTGAAGATATTTTATAAAGATAAATCATGATTTATTTTTAAAATGATTCTTTGGAAAAATGTATACTATGTATAAGTTCCCATTTTTGTTGTACTATTTTACTATTTTTTCTCAAATTATATAAAACTGAAAACAATAAATATCTTATAAAAAACAATACGATTTTTAATTTTTAATATAACATGAATATCTATTGTTCATAGTTTGGTTATTATATGAATATTTGAATATTTGAAACCACATTATATTATATATTTACAATTTTATTATACATCATAAATTTATTGATCAATTCTTAATAAACAAGCACTCAATTTTTACTAATCATTATTAATTTTCCAAAAACACTTTTTTACTCAATTTTTATTATTCTTCTGATTAAAAAATATAATAATTTCATATAAATATTATAAATTATAATTTATAAAAGGTATTTAATTTTTTACATTATAATATACAAATTCCATTTAAATTTTGTTATTTTAATTTTTTGAAAGTATTAATTTTATTGTTAATAGTTAAAAACTATTTTATAGAAAATTGTGTTCTCAATTCAAATATTTACAGCTTCTGAATTTTTTGAGTTCTTTTAAAATTTTTAAATTTTATTTAATTTAAAAAATCTAATTACTGTCTTTGGAATCTATATTATTCATAATTATTTTATTTAACCATTATTATTGTAACACCCCGAGATTTTATGAAAAATATTCTTTTAATTTCATTAATGTCTTGTGTTGTATTCTACACCAAGATTACCTTGCGTTATACGCAACACCGTATTAGCTTGCAGTATACGCAACACTATTCTTGGATCGTGTTACACACAATTTTGATAATAGTTATTCTACGCAACATTGAGTATATATATATATATATATATATATTCAATGTATAAATGAAATATGGTTGGATTCTGTTATATGAAACAACGAAGGATTCTTTCACAACACGCATCCCTGACTTGGCTTGCATTACACGCAATCACGACCTTCCTCGATAGCGTGTGTTGTACGCAATACCGGGTTTTTATAAACAATGATATATTATTATAATATTGTCATGAACTAGCCATTATGAATAGTATTAACTAAATTGTGAATTTTATAACATTATTATTCATCTTACACATTTTCTAGAACATGATATAAGAACAAAATAAATTTTTCGGGTAAAATAAGTATTTTTAAAAAAATGCATTTTTGTCACCTTTTGATGGCGCACCCACTTTAAATTTAGTTTTTGACATGTTTATATGTTCAATTTGACAATATAAAATTCTTATTTTGAATCAAGATATAAAAATTTACATTAGATAAAGTTTTGATATTTTTCCGATAACATTCATATTTTAATGAATAGTAAAAACACGCTATATTTTAATTAAAAACAACTTTTTTCATCGTAATATCTTATGTGGATAAATTATAATATTGAATGGTTTTAATGTATAAATAGAATACATTTTTATCATTTAATATAATGTATGTCATTATCATTGATTTTACCTTGAATTCGTAGGTTAAATCAATTCAATCTTTTGCAATGTTTTAAAGAAAAACCTGTTTTTTTCGACAATGGGATTAATTTTAATCTCTGCATCTTTTTTTTATTGAATTTGTAAAAATGGATTCCATATTTGGAATCAGTTTGTCCAAATTATTTTAATAAGATACTTTTTATTTTTGGGCACTGTGAATAGTAACTACGGTAAATTTTATTTACTATAGTTAAAGGTAAATCGGGTAATTAAGGGTAAATATAAGATTAAAAAATTACCCTAACACTTGGAAAAATCCAATTGGATGGCTACAAGTATACCCATGTAACCTAAGGGTCGGACTAGATTCATTTTATGGACTTTTTTCCATGAAAATAATTTAATTATTATTAAAACCAAAGAATGTGACAACATGTCACTTTCTTAAATCTTATAAGTATAATAATTTTAATCTAGTGATAAACTTCATGAAACATCAAAAGTGAAAAGTCTCAAGAAAGATAATACAATTATCTACATTATAGGAATTTATTTAGAATTTTTAGGGATTAGATAATTATCATTTATTATGACACAAAGATGATGTAGTAATTGTCTTATTAATAAAATATTGACATAATTGATGTTATAAATGCCCAAATAAATGTAATATGAAACTTTTTATGACTTAAATTAATTTTCTAGGTTAATATGACATGTTATTGTTGATATAAGTAACTTTTTTTGAACTTATCATTCTGTTATGAATTTCATAAAAATCATGTACCAAATAGTGTCAAAATTGACATAAATTAGTTTTTAAAACAAATATTATATTATTAATTGTTATTTAATTCCTAAAAATCTATGGTTCGGCCAAATGACTTAGATAAGGATAGATATATTAATAATAAACAACTATGGGTTCTTTTGGCTTGATATTGTAAGTTTATTAACCTTATAGTGTAAGAAAACAAGAAGACACGGTAAAAGTTAAATTATCTAACTTAAAGTTAAATCTAAATGATAAGGTTAAAATTTATACCTAAACTTGTCTAAATTCTATTGGATGAGAGTATTTAGACCCATACCCACCTTATCTTAGACATATATCAATTTTGAGCTATTTAAAACCGAACTTGACTTTATAATAAAATAATATGTTTAGTTTTCCCAAAGGTTCCCCTCTCCTCCCTTATAAAAGGGCACCTCCTCCCTCTCCTCCTCACACCAATTTGAGCATTAAATATCAGAAAACCCCTGAAAAAATCTTTTCTCCACTTCCATTGTATCATCCTAGAGGTCCTGGTCTTCTTCAAAGACCATCCTTAGTTCTTTAAGTGGAGGTTTAGTGAAGGCGCGTAAAAAAGAGGTAATATCCATTACCAATGTTTTTCAATTTCTTTCTTCTTCAACTTATTCTTCTTTAGTCGTTTCATGGTAAAGTAAAAACATAAGTATATATTATATACTGATATGTTATTATAAATATGAAACAACTCTAATTAACCTTATATCCATCCTACGGAAAAAGGAAATCACCGCGCGTGCGTACGTACGGAATACCGTCTCCACAACGCGATGAGATTCATTCTCCATGTTAACCATTTAAGAATGATTATAAAATATATATAAGAAATAATAATTAAAGATATGAAATTATAAAGCTACTGGATTTATGTATATATGTATTTCATATACTTACTTCCATTCAAGACAATAAGGAATGGAAAACAGCGTTCATGCGTACGTACGGGCTACCGTCTCCTTGAACGGTGTGTTTCATTTCATTTATCTATCTATTGTATATATATATATAATGAATATATAAGATATATAAATCATGTTTTATATTATTTAATTATTTAAATCATGATATAAGTAACAATAATGTCAAGAACAACAAGTCCAAACACCTACGATAAATGAAACGATTTTACCCAAAACGCTTCTTTAATATGGAATTTACAAAAGAACGGGTAATATAAAGTCATATGTGAACCATATATGATATCATAACAATGAATATGATTCTATAATAAGTTAATGACATTATTTAAATCATTATACAGGTGGTTCGGATACGTACAAAGCATATCAGACATAAGGTAAGGGATAAATTTTCAATCTCATTTTTATCCGAGATTGCTTATACGTAAGTATTTACTGGGGTTACGTTTATCATCCATGACCATTTTTTCTAAAAAATGTTTTCATAAAATGTTTACCATTCTTCCATGAATGTTTAAATTCACTATTACCCTTTATTGACTTTTTACCACATTTTATGAATGGAATCTTTCCTTTGGTTACCATATAAGGTACTTTTTGACTTTTCCGACAAAAGTACAAGGAGAATGTTATTTTTAACTTATACGGAGTGATTGGATTTTTACAGTTTCATAACGCCTCATTTTCAAGAAACATCATCTACAATATTGCATGATTATTTTCATCAAAAACCATATCTTTTAAAATTGCATGGAATTTTGTGAAAAGAAAATTATTTTAAAGAAGAAAGGATATTTTCCTCAAGAATTCATTTCAAGTGTTTTGTCAAAACTATTTTCCATCTAAGATGACATTATTTCATATGTGTATGTTTCATGTAAAATGTCTCTATGATTTAAATGGTTTCAATTTTCTTATGATGAAATGATATCAATTGTTTATTGATTATGTTATGATGGTATGATGTTTAAGAATCCCATTTTATTACATGGGTTACGCTATGATGTATGATTTATGATTTTGTGGCACAAAAAAGAATGATTTCATTATGAGATGGGTGGGACCTATATCCCCCTCCAATGCATTGGGTAATGATTTTATATCTCATGAGATAGACATGTCTGGAACGGTAGGTTATACCGGTTCAGTGAAACAGGACTGAAACGAGGGTGACTCGGTTCAGAAATGGACTTTGTCCACTAAGATAGTCTTGGAAATGAGTCTTGACTAATAAGAAATGATTCTCTATGATTGTATGTGTATACCACAAAGTTTCATGTTTTATGTTATGATTATTGGGATTTCATTTCACTTCTATGATTTATCCCATGTTATGAAATTATGCTCTCTTTTTCAGGTTAAAACTTCCAAAATGTTATGTTATTATGAATATGATGTGATTGGTGTTTATTTTGATTACCCTTACTGAGCATTTGAGCTCACCATTTTATGTTTTATTTTCCCCAGGATATAAAGAAAGTTTTTAGGTAAAAAAATGGAAGATCTTTATGGGAGATGTTGAAGATCTTTCACCACGATTAGAAGATTATATTCTGAGTTTCCAAAGACACTAAACTATTATGATCCTTATGTGTGTGTTTTTGTTATGTACTATATATTCTGAAAAATTAATGTAATGTCCATGTACGTCATGATTTGGGTCTCTACAGTTGGTATCAGAGGAAAGGTTTAGTCAACCTTTGGAAACTAGGATGTGAGAATGTTAGTGAGATCCCTAGAGATATTTCTAAGGTATGTCTAGGGATGTCCCTAAGGATAATTATACGTATAGGATATTGTCCTAGAACTACGGTAACGATCTTAGAATTCAACCTATGATGTTATATATTGAGTGTACTCCCTCTTTACTATGTTGTTTTCTCTAGCATGATTTTTGCCTCTCACAAGATTCTTTTTTTGTTATAGTTAATGGAGGGAACCAGAAGGAATTCTGTTAACATTGAATCCAATGGAAAAATTGGTGAATATGAGCAACAAAATTGTGTAATTCCTAGAGAGAAAGATATTGTGATTATTCCGAATCAGTCATCGCGATATATGATTAACAAGGTGAAATTTAGTGGTATGCCTAATTCATCAAAGAAGAGGAAGATAAACTATTATTCATGTTCGCATGATGAGGAGAATAAAGAAAAGAAGATTGAGATTTCTAAAGAAGGGAAGAAAAACCTTGAGGAATACCTCAAATGGAGGGACCGATGTTATCTGTGTGGAGAAAAGGGTCATAGAGTGACAGACTGTTATGGATTTCAATGTCTTATTTGCGGAGAACATGGCCATTACCCAACTCAATGCCCTGACCTAAAAAGTTACTTCTAAATCAAGGAAGGACTTATTCCAAGACAATCATTGAAGTGGATGGGCTGAACTGTTTATGTATTGGTATTCTTGAATAATGATGTTGAGGTACTTTTATGGGGTTTTGAAATATTTATGTATTGGTCTATTGTGGTTTTCAATAATTTTAAGGTACTGGTAACCATGAAAAGTGATTCAAATATTTTGGAAAGTAGATGATATGCGCATAATGAATGGATAATGTGAAAATGAAATGTTTGATAGTATTCATGAGCTCATGATTGATATAAGGACTAAGTGATATCATGGTTTGAGTATATAGAATTTTGAGGAATTTGGTATGTGGAAAGAGTTAACTTTTAACATCACTTGTGTTTTTAATAAGGTTCATTGGGTATTCAAGATAGTACATGATTAAGGCCTTTGAATGTTTGGAATGTGACCAACAAGATATATCTTATGATATATGGGGATCAACGATGGTATTAAATCTCTGAGAGTGGACTGCAGTATTATGGATAAGCCTAATTATTGGAATGGATTATGTCAGACATAAGTTAGTAATGTTTGTTTTTCGATATTATTGATGGGATGTTATAGTAATATAGTTTTAGAAAAAGGACAACCTGCAGGACGGGCGACAGCCCATCGCGTCGGACAAGGCCGTGGGAATCGAACCCACAACCGAAGTGCGACTGGACTTTATCACCTAACACTGGCCTACAGGAAGTCCCTGGTTAGTATAAACTAGTTTTATTTTATTAAGAAGTATGATATATGAAGTATAAGTTCATTTTTGGAACCATATATGATTAATCTAACCATAAGATGGACTTATAACTTTTTCTAACCTTTTGTTTGAAAGAGATGGAATGACCCATCATTCTATCACATAATCTGCTAACACATCCCGAATAACAAATTCAACTTCATTTCATTAAGGGATGAAGTGGAAATTGTACAATTCACGAACAATAGTGAGATTGTACCAAAATCATGCAAATATTTCTTTTAATTCACCAACTTTAGGGAAATGATCTTGAAGACCAAAAATGTTGTCCTAGTTCCCTTATATCCAATTAATCCGATGGTATCTTAGATCATCACAAATCAATAGCTTTGTGATTTTTGGCTTTTTCATAGCCATGTTCTCTACCACTCTCCATCAGAACTTGATGGTTAGATTTTTCTTCCATATCCATATTTTCACCTATGTTCTCCTACGTGGAAACCCCATGATGAGTTAGTTTGGGTAACCATTACATTTCATACTTTAGTTTTTAAAAGTCATGTTTTGGAATTCCTTTTTACGATGTGGGTTTCTATTAAACAAACTTTTGAGTAGTAAACCATTTATAACCCTGACGAATTTCGAGGGAGAAATTCATTTTAAGGGGGGTAGAATGTAACACCCCAAGATTTTATGAAAAATATTATTTTAATTTCATTAATGTCTTGTGTTTTATTCTACACCAAGATTACCTTGTGCTATACGCAACACCGTATTAGCTTGCAGTATACACAACACTATTCTTGGATCGCGTTACCCACAATTTTGATAATAGTTATTCTACACAACATTGAGTATATATATATATATATATATTCAATGTATAAATGAAATATGGTTGGATTCTGTCATACGAAACAACGAAGGATTCTTTCACAACACGCAACCCTGACTTGGCTTGCATTACACGCAATCGTGACCTTCCTCGATAGCGTGTGTTGTACGCAATACCGGGTTTTAATAAACAATGATATATTATTATAATATTGTCATGAACTAGCCATTATGAATAGTATTAACTAAATTTTTAATTTTATAACATTATTATTCATCTTACACATTTTCTAGAACATGGTATAAGAACAAAATAAATTTTTCGGGTAAAATAAGTATTTTTCAAAAAATGCAGTTTTTCCACCTTTTGATGGCGCACCCACTTTAAATCCAGTTTTTGACATGTTTATATGTTCAATTTGACAAAACAAAATTCTTCTTTTGAATCAGGATATAAAAATTTACATTAGATAACGTTTTGATATTATTCCGATAACTTTCATATTTTAATGAATAGTAAAAACACACTATATTTTAATTAAAAACAAATTTTTTCATCATAATATCTTTTGTGGTTAAATTATAATATTGAATGGTTTTAAAGTATAAATAGAATATATTTTTACCATTTAATATAATGTATGTCATTAGCATTGATTTTACCTTGAATTCGTACGTTAAATCAATTCAATCTTTTGCAATGTTTTAAATAAAAACCCGTTTTCTTTCGACAACGGGATTAATTTTAATTTATGCATATTTTTTCCATTGAATTTGGAAAAATGGATTCCATATTTGGAATCAGTGGGCCCAAATTATGTAAATAAGCTAATTTTTATTTTTGGGCATTGTGAATATTAACTACGGTAAATTTTATTTACTATAGTTAAAGGTAAATCGGGTAATTAAGGGTAAATATAAGATAATAAAATTACCCTAACACTTGGAAAAATTATATTGGATGGATAAAAGTATACCCATATAACCTAAGGGTCAGATTAGATTCATTTTAGGGACTTTTGTCCATGAAAAGAATTTAATTATTATTAAATCCAAAGAATGTGACAACATGTCACTTTCTTAAATCTTATAAGTATAATAATTTTAATCTAGTGATAAAATTCATGAAAATTCGAACATGAATAGTCTCAAGAAATATAATACAATTATCTATATTATAGGAATTTATTTATAATTTTTAGGGATTAAATAATTATCATTTATTATGACACAAAGATGATGTAGTAATTGTCTTATTAATAAAATATTGACATAATTGATGTTATAAATTCCCAAATAAATGTAATTTGAGACTTTTTATGACCTAAATTAATTTTCTAGGTTAATATGACATGTTATTGTTGATATAAGTAACTTTTTTCTAACTTATCATTCTGTTATAAATTTCATAAAAATCATGTACCAAATAGTGTCAAAATTGACATAAATTAGTTTTTAAAACAAATATTATATTATTAATTGTTATTTAATTCCTAAAAAACTAAGGTTCTGCCAAATGACTTAGATAAGGATAGATATATTAATAATATACAACTTGGTGTTCTTTTTGCTAGATATTGGAAGTTTATTAAACTTATAGTGTAAGAAAACAAGAAGACACGGTAAAAGTTAAATTATCTAACTTAAAGATAAATCTAAATGATAAAGTTAAAATTGATATCTAAACTTTTATAAATTCTATTGGATGATAATATTTAGACCCATTCCCACCTTAGATTCGAAATATATCAATTTGGAGCTATTTAAAACCGAACTTGACTTTATAATAAAATAATATTTTTAGTTTTTCCAAAGGTGCCCCTCCTCTCCCTTATAAAAGGGCACCACCTCCGTCTCCTCCTCACACCAATTTGAGCATTCATGCTCGGCAAAAACCTGCCAAAATATCTTCTCCACTTCCCTAGTATCATCCTATAGGTACTGGACTTATTCAAAGACCATCCATAGTACTTTAAGTGGTGGTTAAGTGAAGGCGCGTCAAAAAGAGGTAATATCCATTACCAATCTTTTTCGATTTCTTTCTTCTTCAAATTCTTCTTCTTTAGTCATTTCATGATAAAGTAATAACATAAGTATTTATTATATACTTATATGTTATTATAAATATGAAACAACTCTAATTAACCTTCTATCCATCCTACGGAAAAAGGAAATCACCGCGCGTGCATACGTACAGAATACCATCTCCACGATGCGATGAGATTCATTCTCCATGTTAACCATTTAAGAATGATTATAAAGTATATATAAGCAATAATAATGAAATATATGACACTATAAATCTACTGTATTTATGTATATATGTATGTCATCTACTTACTTCCATTCAAGACAATAAGGAAAGGAAAACACCGTTCATGCGTACGTATGGACTACCGTCTCCATGAACGGTGTGTTTCATTTCATTTATCTATCTATTGTATATATATATACTGAATATATATGATATATAAATCATGTTTTATATTATTTAAGAAAGTAAATCATGATATAAGTAATAATAATGTCAATAACAACAAGTCCAAACACCTACGATAAATGAAACGATTTTACCCAAAACACTACTTTGACATGGAATTTACAAAAGAACGGGTAATATAAAGTCATAAGTGAACCATATATGATATCATAACAATGAATATGATTCTCTAATAAGTTAATGACATTATTTAAATCATTATACAGGAGGTTTAGATACATACAAAGCATATCAGTCATAAGGTAAGGGATAAATTTTCAATCTCATTTTTATCCGAGATTGCTTATACGTAAGTCTTTACTGCGGTTACGTTTATCATCCATGACCATGTTTTCTAAAAAATGGTTTCATAAAATGTTTACCATTATTCCATGAATGTTTAAAGTCATTTTTACGATTTATTGACTTTTTACCACATTGTATGAATGGAATCTTTCCTTTGGTTACCATATAATGTACTTTTTGACTTCTTCCGACAAAAGTACGAGGAGAATGTTATTTTTAACTTATACGGCGTGAACGGATTTTTACAGTTTCATAACACCTCATTTTCAAGAAACATCCTCTACACGATTGCATGATTATTTTCAAAAAAACCCTTATCTTTTAAAATTTCATGGAATTTAGTGAAAAGAAAATTATTTTAAAGAAGAAAGGATATTTTCCTCAAGAATTCATTTCAAGTGTTTTGTCAAAACTATATTCCATCAAAGATGACATTATTTCATATGTGTATGTTTCAAGTAAAATGTCTCTATGATTTAAATGGTTTCAATTTTCTTATGATGAAATGATATCAATTGTTTATGGATTAAGTTATGATGGTATGATGTTTAAGAATCCCATTTTATTACATGGGTTATGCTATGATGTATGATTTATGATTTTGTGGCACACGAAAGAATGATTTCATTATGAGATGGGTGGGACCTATATCTCCCTCCAATGAATTGGGTAAAAATTTTATATCTCATGAGATAGACATGGCTGGAACGGTAGGTTATACCGGTTCAGTGAAACAGGACTGAAACGAGGGTGACTCGGTTCAGAAATGGACTTTGTCCACTAAGATAGTCTTGGCAATGAGTCTTGACTAATATGAAATGATTCTCTATGATTGTGGGTGTATGCCACAAAGTTTCATGTTTTAAGTTATGATTTTTGGGATTTCATTTCCCTACTATGATTTATCCCATGTTATGAAATTATGCTCTCTTTTGCAGGTTAAGACATCCAAAATGTTATGTTCTTATGAATATGATGTGATTGATATTTATTTTGTTTACCATTACTGAGCATTTGAGCTCACCCTTTTATGTTTTCCTTTCCCGAGGATATAAAGAAAGGTTTTAGGTAAAAAAAGGGAAGATCTTTATAGGAGATGTTGAAGATCTTTCACCACAATTATAAGATTATATTCCGAGTTTCCAAAGACAATAAACTATTACGATCCTTGTGTGTGTGTTTTTGTTATGTACTATGTATTCCGCAAAAGTAATGTAATGTCCATGTACGTCAAGCTTTGGGTCTCTAAAATTATTCCTAAATATTTATTTTTCTGTAAAAGTAGTTCTCATTTAATTTTTTCATATTAATTTAAATTTAAATTACTCTCATTGGAGGGTTTAATTTTGATAAAATAGATTCCAATTTTTGAATCATCATGACCAGATTTCTAAACACTTCAATTTTTTTGTGAACTATAAATAGAAACTATGGTAAGTATTTTTCACCTAGGTAATGGTAAATATGATAATTATGGTGAATAATAATTTTATAATGATTTAAAAATATATTAAGAACTAGGCATGTTTCTATTGTACGAGTTACCTTCAATATTCCAGATCTAATATTAAATTATATAGAAACATGGTTCACTTTTTTATTGATAATGGATTTTATCATATTTTAGGAAATAAATAAATCCCGAATGTCAGAATATTTATTTTAATAATTTAAATATTATCAATAGTGATAGAATTAGAGTATGTTAAGTTAAAAATGGTTGTGGTAAAAATAAAAAAACTAAAAAAATTTATTGATGGAATAATTACCCTAGGTTTTTAATGAAGATCAACACAGTTCTTGTTTATGGAGAAGAAAAATATTGTAAATTATTTTAACAACATAAAAATTTATATTTTTTTATGGTGATCAAAAAATTATTTGGATAAATATATTTTATCTTATATTTTTTATATACATTTATATTAGGTATATTAATATATAGATGTTTTAAATTATTTTTGATAAATAACTTGAAATTAAATCCATATTTTTTATGTCAAGTAATAATTTATTAATGATTTATAATTCATAAAAATAATAAAATTATGATTCTTCCTGTTTCATGGCCAATATTTATAAATTATTTTACCCTATTTGTCACTTTCTCTTTTATAATAGCTATTATGATTCTTATTGTGTAAATGACATTGATAACACAGTAACCCTAAAATTTGTTTATTGGAGATTAAATCTAAGAGATAACTGTGAAAACATTACATAAACCTATATACATTTTATAGGATAATAATAATTTTATCTATATTAATATTATTTTATAAATATATCAACATTCTTCTTCTTAAATTTGATAATTAATTTAAATTTTTTTGATAAATTGCATAATTCAATGGATACCACAATCTACTCTTATATAATGAAAAAAACACTATTCTCTTCCACCCAATTTGTTAGCCACATATAATTTCCACACCCTTAAAAAGCCTCATATAAAAATACATAGTCACGTTATAAAGGATTTTAACTTATTAAACGAATGTACATAATTTCCATAAAGATTGATTGAAAAGTCTCTTCTATAAAGAGGAAGTAATTTTCAATAGTGTAAAATCCCAACCGAATCTGTCAGTTCTGAGATGAAATTCAACACAACCTCATGTAAACCCAAAACATGTTTGGATGGCTATAAAAACCAGCCACTGTATTTTTTTCACAAAAGATCGGAGATAGATCATCTCATATGGCGAATCATTCTAATTTTGGTTGTATATGAAATGTGTGTGACAGTGGTGGTTTTCTTCCTCCCTCAACCTTGTGTGTCACACCCCCTATATTAATTGTTTTGGATTTTTATAATTTACTTCTTTTTAATTTATTATTACAAACATCAATAATTATAAAAAAATGAAAAAATATGATCTTGAATAATATTATATATCAATAAACCAACAAACTTATCCAGCAATTATTTTAATTTGATTATCAAGTTAAAATTTTACAAAATAAAATTTCTAAATAGGAATAAAAAAATTTCAATGTATTATTTTGACAAAATGGTCAAATTTTTTTTATATTTTTATCAGTGACTAGTTTATGATGAAATTGAATTTTTTTATTTATCATCAAATGGGATAATTTATTTTTTATAAAGATATAATTATAATTTATCAGTGCTATTTAAAATTTTAATTTAAAAATCCTAAATTATCATAATTTTTATATTATATAAGAATGATAATTATCAATAAATGTGATCATTTAAAGGCTAATCCAAAATTATATATTATCACCACATGTGAAAATATAAATTTTAAAATCATAAATTAACATTTCATGGGATAATTTTAAATTTATTAATTGAAAAATATAGTAAGTGCACGTGATTATTTATTGATAGTTATAAATTTATCAAATTTTAGAGAGTGTATCATCACACATGATACATTATTTACTTATGAAATAAAATAGATATTTGGGTTATAGGATACTATTTATATACATTTATCATCAACAAGATGAAATAAATGAGATTTTGATGTTTCACCTTTTACGATAATTGAACTTTGAAGAGGTTTTCCCAAAATTTGTGGAAGGTGGTTCCTTTTATTCTTATGATCATGTTTACACTTGTTTCTTTGATGATTTTATATGATGGCATCTAATTGACCATGCATGGTTGTAACCACATGTGTGTTTATGTGTCCTTGTAGCAAAAAAATAGTATTATTCCACAAGTGATATTGGTGAAGATTTTTTCCATGTTTAATTTTGATCAAATGTTTTTAGGTATGATGTTATATACACATGAATATATACTATGAATACAAGTGTTCTCTCTCTATAGATGTCTTACAATTCCTTGTTGGTTATTAGATGTATTTTAGATTAGTGTACCATCATGAAATAATCATTCCCTAGTGGGGAATAATGCTTTATTGCTACTATATTGATTATGGATATGAGCATAATGTGGTGGTACAAGGAAGTTATTGAATCATTACAAGGGTTTTCTTGAGCACACCTTGATTCTGTGTTCTTTACACCACTATATACCCTATTTGATGTGAGTAATAGTAATTCTAATCTAATGGATCTGGGTGACATGCTCCATTTAAAGGATATATTTTATTGGGTATCACCTCCATGACACAATGTGGATATCATTAAAGGGATGGATTATTTATTATTACTCATACATATATCATTTATAAGGGAGTCTAAGAAGGTGTGAGAAGTGGTTGTGGCATCGTGGTTAGTGCCCAGCCGTTTAGTTTTGAATTTTATGTTTTTGATATTTTTTCATTTTATATTATCATGTTACATACATTTATAATTTATCACATAATGTTAAGGGAGCATTGGATGTTTCCTACCGAGTCTTATACTAACAACCTACAATGTAATTTTGATGCACTAATAGACTTAATGAGAGTCCCAATGATGGGTATGGGACCTGTGGTGGATGGAAAAGAAGGTGGTGTATGGAGATGTGGTGGTCCTAGATATACACTGGGGGACTCAAAAATTATGTAATTATTTTCTATTTTATTCTTTTGGTAAAGGATTTTCATAATGGAAGCTCATTTTATATTCATGATATGCATGAACTTTAATTTCCACATGATTACCCTAATTATTTCTTATATTTTAATTATTTATTTTTGATAATAGGATGTGATAATGATGGTTTATTTTCCCAATGATAGAAATTTTCTCTCACATCATGTTAGTAATCTCTTGATTATGGGTAGGGGTGCATGAGTTTTGTGGAATTTCAGCTCGGACCTGGGAGATCGGGATGAGATTTTACAAAATGTTATTACAGTGTTGAGAATCACAAAATTTTTTAACTTCATTTCCTTGGGATGAGATGTTTATACTAGATTTAGGATCATTGGGAATTCTATGGGGAATCTATGTCATTTCATTTCTATAAAAATTTAGTGGGCCTCTGAGTTTCTATAAAATGGGGAATTATGTTTTTTTCAAAATGTTGATTAATGTCACCTCGAGTGAGGCACATGATGTCTATATGTGAGTTATAATATTACATGTATATTAATGAATCATGAATAAGAAGATATTATATAATTCCATATATATATATATATATGCACGTGTGTGTGTGCCTATGCATTTTTGTGATGCATGCTAGGTCCTTAAATATGATCCTTGATTTGTGCTATTTTTTCTAGATAGTTTCTTTTGTGGGATATATATTTATCAAAATTAATTAGCTTAATGGGTTATTTTTTTCATAATATATATATATATATGTTGACTATGTCTAACTGGAAAGGACTCAAACATGGGTTAGTTGTATGTGTCGACATAAAATTAAATCAATATTTTGTAAAAACTATTTGTGGAAGGTGGTTCCTTTTATTCTTTGGATAATGTTTAAACTTGTTTCTTTGATGATTGTATTTTATAGAATCTGATTGACCATGCATGGTTGTAACCACATGTGTGTTTATGTGTCCTTGTATCCCAAAAAACTAGTGTGATTCCACAAGTGATATTGGTGTAGATCTTGTCCATGTTTGATTATGATCACATGTGTTTGGGTATGCTGTTATATACACATGTTTATATACTATGAATACATGTGTTCTTTCTCTATAGATGTCTTACAATTCCTTGATGGTTGATAGTTGTATTTTAGATTACTGTAACATCGTGACATATTCATTCCCTGGTGGGGAAGAATTCTTTATTGCTACTATAATGATTATGGACATGAGAATAATCTGGTGGTATAAGGACATTATTGAATCATGGTGAGGGTTTTCTTGAGCACACATTGATTCCATGTACTTTAAACAACTATATACCCTATTTGATGTGAGTAATAGTAATTCTCATATAGTGGATCTGGGTGACATGCTCCAATTAAAGGATATATGTTATCGGTTATCACCTCCATGACACATTGTGGTATCATTCAAGGGATGCTTTATTTATTATTACTCATACATATATCTTTTAGGAGGGACTCGAAGAAGGTATGAGACGTGGTTGTAGGATTGTGTTTAGTTCCCAACCATTCAGTTTTTTATTTTATTTTTGTGATCTTTTTTTATTTAATTGTATCATGTTACATATATTTATAATTGATAACATATGGTTAAGGGAGCATTGGATGTTTCCAATAGAGTCTTATACTAACAACCTACAATGTAACTTTGAAGCAAAAATGGACTTAATGACAGACCTAATGCTGGGTAAGGGGCCTGTGGTGGATGGAAATGCTGGTGGAGTATAGAGATGTGGTGGTCCTAGATATACACTAGGGTACTCAACAATTATGTAATTATTGTCTGTTTTATTCTTTAGGTATAGGCTTTTCATAATGGAAGCTGGTTTTATTTTCATGATATGAATGACATTTATTTTCCACATGATTACTCTAATTATTTATTATATTTTAAATAATTATTATAGATAATAGGAAGTGATACTATGGGTTTAGTCCCCCAATGATAGACTTTTACCATCATTTTATGTTAGTAAACTCGGAGTATGGGTATGGGTGCATGAGTTTTGTGGAATTTGAGCTCGAACCTGGTTGTTTGGGATGAGATGTCACAAAATGGTATTGGTGTGTTGAGAATCACTAAATTTTTTATCCTAATTGCATTGGGATGAGATGTTTAGACTAGATTTAGGATCGTTGGGAATTTGATAGAGAATCTAGATCAGTTCATTTCTAGAACAATTTAATGGACCTTTGAGTTTTTATAAAATGGAAAACTGTGTTTTTTTGTTAATATTGATTAATGTCACCTCGAGTGATGAACATGATGTCGATATGTGATTTTTAATATTACAGGTATATTCATGAATCATGAATAGGAACATATAATCACATTCCATATATATATATATATATGTGTGTGTGTGTGGGTGTGTGTGTGTATGTGTTTTTTTTATGCATGCTAGTTCATTAAATATTTTCCTTGATTTTTAATATTTTTTCTAGATAGTTTCTTTTGTGAGATATATATTTAATGAAATTAATTAGATTAATAGATAATTTTTTCATAATATATGTATATATAAATATATATATACATAATGACTATGACTATCTTGAATGGACTCAAACATGGGTTAGTTTTATGTGTCATCTTTGTGGAGGTGGGGACTGCATGAGTTTTTTCTCCAAATTCAAAGCTTGGTGGTGGGGACCATACGAGGCTTACTTCTCTCAACTCCCTCAATTAATTGTATGGGTCAACATAAAATTAAATTCTATAATTTAATTTTATGTGTCAATAAAAAATTAAATTCTACCAATAAATTTTATGTGTCAACATAAAATTAAATCCTCTCAATTGATTTTATGTTGGATATTTCTTTTCCTTCATGGAGGAATTGGGGAAAGGGTTGGCATTATAGAATTGGGGGAGAATCTCTCCAACAAACAACATATTCTCAAGATGAATAATTCCAATGAAGAACACCTATCCTCGACTAATTCTTCACCAAAATCCGTCGAAGGATATGCAATGATGTAAGAAATGACAGTCAAGGAAAATGCCGATGACACTGACGTCCATCATTTCCCAATGATTCGTCTTCTTCCACCCGACCTCATCGAATTCATCCAGAGAATGAGGTAAGGGTTAAATTTTTGGTATGATTATATCCCCATGTTCTTCCCTTTTTAATGACAAGAAACATAGATGATTTCATTTGCAGGTTGGGAAGAATAATTGCGGGAGTTTAGGGTTTGATGTTATTCTTTTAAGTTCTTATTGAGCCGCCTGTTACAACACTAATGTAGAGGGTGCGGGCCAATCTAAAATGGACTGATTCTCCTCCATTTTTCTTTGGTGTTCTCTTTGAAAAGGAGGAAGGTGACAAAGGAGACGAAGTTGACGAAGCTAATGATCCTGCCACCCGTGGCCTACACGAACCGCGCCTCCCCCACAGCACTCCGTCCCAGATAAACCGGTCGTCCGCCCCATCTCCGTGACCCGGCCAAGCAGCCTGGTGGCACTCCGGCCTCCTGGCCGAATAGGACCAACTCTCCACGACACACTGGCATCCCGGCCGAATCGGCCACACCGCCACCGGCCCTTCGAGCCTCCCTGGCTCACAGCGCTCATTGGCCTCTCGAGCCGCCTACTGGCCCTCTTAGCCACCCTAGATCGCGCCTCCACCGGGCCTACTGAGCCAAAATAAATGATATTTTTATGTTTCACCTTTTACAAAAATGAATCGTTGAAGAGGTCTTCCCAAAATTTGTGGAAGGTGATTACTTTTATTCTTTGGGTCATGTTTACACTTGTTTCACTGATGACTGCATTTGATGGCATCTTATTGACCATGAATATTTGTAACCACATGTGTGTTTATGTTTCCATGTAGCCAAATAAACTATTTTGATTCCATGAGTGATATTGGTGTGGATGTTTTCCATGTTTTATTATGATCACATGTTTTTGGGTATGCTGTTATATACACATGTTTATATACTATGGATACAAGTGTTCTCTGCCTACAGATGTCTTAAAATTTGTTATTGCTTGTTAGTGGTATTTTAGATTAGTTTAACATCGTGACAAATTCATTCCCTAGTTGGGAAGAATGGTTTATTTCTACTATAATGATTATGAACAAGATCATAATGTGGTAGTAAAATGAAATTATTGAATCATGATGAGGGTTTCCTTGACGAAAGCTTGATTCCATTTTCTTTACACCACTATATACACTATTTGATGTGAGTAATATTAATTCTCATCTAATGGATCTAGGTGACATTCTCTAATCAAAGGATATATGTTATCAGGTATCACCTCTATGACATAATGTGGATATCATTCATGGGATGGTTTATTTATTATAATCATACATATATCTTTTAGAAGTGACTCGAAGAAGGTATGAGATGTGGTTGTGGCATCGTGTTTAGTGACCAATCATTCAGTTATGAATTTTATGTTTGTAATCTTTTTTAATTTAATATTAGCATGTTACATACATTTATACATGATCACACAAGTTTAAGGGATCATTGGATGTTTCCTACAGATTCTTATACTAACATCCTACAATTTAATTTTGATTCACTAATATACTTAATGAGAGACCCGATGCTGGGTAAGGGACCTGTGGTGAATAGAAAAGCAGGTGGAGTATGGAGCAGGGGTGGTCCTAGATATACACTGGGGGACTCTACATTTATGTAATGATTGTCTTTTTTATTATTTAGGTATAGACTTTTCATATGAGAGTTGATTATAATTTCATGATATGCATGAAATTTATTTTCCACATGATTACTCTAATTATTTATTATATTTTAATTATTTATTTTAGATAATAGGATGTGAAACTAAGTGTTTAGTCCACCAATGATAGACATTTACCCTCATTTAATGTTAGCAATCTCATGAGTATGTGTAGGGGTGCATGAGTATTATGGAATTTCAGCTCGGACCTGGTGGTTCAGGTTGAGATGTTACAAAATGGTAATAGTGTGTTGAGAATCAAATTTTTTTTTCCTCATTGAATTGGGATGAGATGTTTAAACTAGAGATAGGATTGTTGGGACTTCGATAGGGAATCTATTTCAGTTCATTTCGAGAACAGTTTAGTGGACCTCTAAGTTTCTATAAAATGGGGAATTTTGTTTTTTGTTAATGTTTATTAACATAACCTCGAGTGAGGCACATGATGTCGATATGTGATTTATGATATTACTTATATATTCATTAATCATGAAAAGAAACATATGATCACATTCCATATATATATATATGTGTGTGTTTTTTTGTGTGATGCATGTTCGTTCATTAAATATTTTCCTTGATTTGTGTTATTTTTCGTGGTGGATTCTTTTGTGTTTTTTGAGATGTCGAATGGTATTCTTTGACTCTACATTGATTACAAAAAGATGAAATATGTGATGGTGAATAACCAATAAACTACTCTTATGATCGATTATCATTTCAATTAGATATGATAATCTCATCTGTTATCCATGAATGAACATCGATTGTATTATCCTTAATTACATATTAGAGTGGAGAGCATACCATCAAAGATGTTTCAGATTATATACGGGTTGTGTGAGTACATTTTGATATCGTTTGGGCTGATGAAGAAAATGGATAGTTTTATAGACCTCATGAAAAAGATATTACACACATAAATATAATCATTCATCATAGTTTTCATCGACTATATCCTTATCTACTCACAAATACCAAAACAACATGCAAGAATCTTAGAGATAATTGTGAGTACGCATTGACCACACATTATTTATTGTATGATATTATAGCTTTACATTCTATATTTGAGAGGTGAAATTTATTAAACATGTGGTGTCTAGAAAGGTTATATCTATAGACCAATAAAATGTTGAAGCATCCTTTCCATAGAAATTTAACAAAAATGGGATTAATATTATGAAATTTATAGGTTTACCAGGATATTATCGAAAATTTATCCAGGACGCCTCTTGACATTCAGCTCCCAGGATATCATAAGTGAAGAAAAGAGTGAAATTAAATTGGTTAGAACAATCTGAATAGTTTTTTAATGATCTAAATAGATATTGGAATAAAAATCATATATTGAAACTCATTTAGCTTTGGATTCATTATCAAATGTACTGCAATGCATCCGACAATGTTTGGGAGTGGTATTGATGTAAAATAGATGGTAGTTCCCTATGGTTCTCATTAACTATGATCCCATGAGCATAACATCCCAAAACATTAAATTATGATATAAATGATTATTCATTCACTGAAGTGTTAGTGAATCCATTTCATTAGTGGGAGATTTATTGTTTAAATCTACTTTAAGAACTTTTTATATATATTTACAAATATGGAGTTGAACCTCAATCCTTAGAATGTGGTTGAACACTTTTATACATTTGACTATGAGATAGAATATTCACCCTGGAATGGTATTATTGGTTTGTATGATATTATCTATAAGACAAAACCATATAAATATATTATAATGTGGACATTAGAGGGAGAGTGGTGATTTATGTGCTTATTGAATGTTTGGAGTGTCGGTGATTCGATGGATAATGGAACTATGATAAATTCCCCCTTTATTATTAGGTGTTAACTCGTGGAATAGGTTAATATTGTGAGAATTCAAACCTAGATTGTTTTTCAATGAGAAATATTTTGGATTGGGGTGAATTGATACTGGGATAGTCTTTGGGTGAAAATGACAGGATCCTAAAAACATTGGACTGGTATTATAGGATTCTATCATAGAAAATATGATGAGGTATTTCCATACCTCTATATGGGTAGTACATATTTGGGTGACAATGATATACCATGTCATCAGGAGGTAGATCTGGTGACTAGTGATGAAAATATACATTGCTAGTTCTGTCACCATATTCCATACCTGCCAGAGGGTAAATGGTGAGAACAATAATCATTGTGGACATTTATAGTCACCTATAATATCATTTTTGATGTGGTATAACATCATTACATACATTTTGATGAGGTTACCCCTGACCTAGTGAAGTCATGATATAGTCTGGCTGGTTGATGATTTATTAATGAAACTTCTCACTTATTATAAATTTTAGAATCAAACTCTGAGAAAAATCTATGAAAGGAAATTTTTTACGATATTATGAACCATAATAGAGTCCCTTTGGTATGTTTTTAATATAGATATGCACGTTTTATTTCTCTCTTTGGGACGGTCTTGTAGAATCCCATAGGGACTAATCTAAGATAGAGTATGGAATACGATACCTATGATGACAGATAGTCCAAGAAAACTATACGCATATTGGGCGATATTCATCGAGCTTGCATGCTTGATTTTTGAAAATCTTGGTATAACCACCTAGCCTTGGTTGAGTTAACATACTATAGTAGTTATCAAAATTCAATTAAAATTTCACTTCATGAGGCTCTTTATATGTGTACGTGTCAATCACTGGAATGTTGGCAGGAGGTGGAAATGTTAGCGATTATTGGCCCTGATATGGTTTAATAGACCATTGAGACAATTTACATGATATGAAGTGTGATTGATTATTTCTCATAAAAGACAAAGATCTTATGATGCCGTAGGAGGAGACACATGGAATATTTTTTGGAATATCCATTTTTCTTGAGAGAGACTCCTTTGATATTGAACAGACATCTGGGAATGTAGGGAAAATTAAAATTATCTTTTTCTTGACCCTATGAGGTCACCATGCATATCCGAGTTGGGGTGTGTAAAATGGACCTCCCATCTTTCTATCGACGTATGCATGATGTGGTGACTAATCATATCCTGAACATCTTGGGCTGATCATAGGTTGAAGAGAGATGGTGTTTCAAGGAAAAATGGTAACACCTTCCCAAATTCAATGGAAACATGGATGGATATATGAAGAGATGCATATGTTTGAGTTTGATGTTTTAGGTCACTGTCGTGATCTATTCAAATTACACCACAAGAGTAACATCATTAGAATGATAATTTGATATAGGTGAATAATTTAAATATCCTTATTTTTTAAAATTATAATAAAAACCACTTATGATAATTTATTAATATCGTAACTAGGAAAAAATATTTATCAGTTAAATAACATAAAAAATGTGTTAGAAATATTAATACATAGTTATCACATTGGAATAGTAAACTGAATAGTTTTTTAGTTTGAAACTAATTTTATACATGTATATGAGGCCCATAATGCCTCATGGAAGATGAAATGAAAATTTTAAATATATTACAATAAACTAGTTAAATTTATTCACAACAGAACATCATACAAAAAATCATAGACCACCTATATTTCATAGATGTGTTTTTTACAAAATGCATGTTATAACATCCATCTAAATCCTACATTTGGACACCACCACCTTGAATATAATATATTTTATAATTTTTATGATATTATTTTTGAAAAAATGTAATAATTTAAAATTTTGGCATCGTATAGGAAATTTGAGACCACCATTTGGTTAGGGACATGTTGTTTACCACACACAGGGAATAAAATAATTATACTTCAAAAGTTTGGATTCCTCCCTTAAGAAGAGAATTTATTTAATAAAATTTAATATATTAATTTTTTTAAAAAACATAATATATCCAAAAAGGTGCATCATATGAGAAATATGAAACCACCATTATGTCTTGGGAGTAGTGTTTACCCTAGATGTGGAATAACATTTGTATGTATCATATGTTTTGACATATTGCTTGCAATAAGAACATTTTTATTTTAACTTAATTATTAATTCCATTTTTTAATTAATAATTAATTGTTACCTCTCGAATGGTTCATCATACAAGAAATATGATTCCACTGTTGGGTCCAGATTGGGGGATTGACCATTAATAGGGCATTACTATAATATGAATCCAACATTTGAAAATGTTTCCAAAATAGTTTAACATATTTTGATTATTATATTAATAATTAATTTAATTAATAATTAAAAATTGAAAAAGGTTAAAATGATGTATCTTTTTAAATGGGGTGTGTTCAATAATTAATCATTTGGAAGCTTTTTAGAACCCTAAACATGGATCGTTTTAATGATTAATATTTTTATATTCATTAATGAGAGAAAATTAAACACTCTGTTCATTTAATTTGATTTTAATGGATTAAAATAGATGTTTAATTTTTTTTGTAAAACCCAAGACTCAATTGGATGGAAATAAAAACTGACATCTCTTTATTTTTTGACCAATTATTGGAGTTCCCTCCTCCCAAGGGTTGAATCAGTCTGACTTCAATTTTCAAACAACATCATGTGATAGTGGTTGGGTTCTTCCTCTAACCTACTATGGGGAACCTCATGTAGGAGTTCATATTTATTTATCTTATTTTATTATATTATTTTCCATTAAATTTATAATTACTACCATCCCTAACTAAAAAAATTCAGAAAAATAACATTTAGATCTTGAAAAAAAATTCAAAAAATAACCGTAAAAAAATTATAAAGCATTATTTTTATTATATTATAAAATCATAATTTTATTGAATAAATTATCAGAATATTGTTAACAAAATTATCAATTTATTATTTTGAAAACTAAGATTTAAAATTTATTTTTAAAGGTTATCTGTGATTAACTTTGGTTAAAATTTAAAAGCATGTAAAAATCATCTCATGTTTTAATTTTTATTTGATAAATCGGTAATTAAAATTAATCAGTGCATGTGATAATTTTAATAAGTATATAATAAATTTCATTTCATTTAAAATTTTATAGGAAAGATAATTATCATATCAAATAATAATTTAATAGATCGTCTAATATTTTAAATTATTAACACATGTGATAATTGAAATATTATAATGATAAATTATCATCGCATGAGATTATTTTAATTTTATTAACTGAAAATTATAATAATTGAATGTGATAATTTCATGATAGTTCTAAAATTATTCAATATATATAGATATTATATATTCACATGTGATATTTTATTTCCTTCCGAAATAAAAGTGTTGTTTTGGTTCTAGGAAATCCTTGGTATATCTCGATCATCGATGGGACCACAACTCAAGACTTTGACATGAATCCTTTGACGATAATTAAACAATTAAGTGACTTACATAAATTTTAGTTATGAGGTTCCTTCCCATCATAGGAATTTGTATACAATTTTTTACATTATGATTATATTTTTCGGCCAATGAAAGATTGTTCATGATTATAACCATGTGTGTGTGTGTGTGTTCATGTATCCCATAAAACGTTATTATTACATGAGTTATATTAGTGTAGTTTTTATCTATATTTTATTATGATAACATATTGTTGGTTATCTGAATATATACTCATGTTGATAAACAATGCCTACTTGGTTTCATTTCCTGTATATGAATTATCATGCCTTGTTAATTGTTAGTGGTATTTGAAATCGGAGGGCCATCAGGAATTTTTTTCCTTAGTGTGGGAGAATGATTTATTATAACCATAGTGATGAGGGACCTAAGAACATGGTTGAGTTATGTGGATAACATGGTGTTGTATCGAGGCACTTCTTGAGGACAACTAGATTTCATGTGTAATTTATGATAATATAGCATAGCCAATTTGATTACTAGTTATTATTATCTAGATGATCATGTTGAAACTTTCCAATTGAGGGATAATTTATGTTGGGTCAGCACTAGGAGACAATGAGGATTTCGTTCATGGGTTGGTTTATTTCTTATAAATCACTATGATATATTTTGGGATGGAGCTATAGTATGTAGGACTGTGGGTTGTGGTAGATTGGTAAGTTCACTACCACTCGATTTTGGATTTTGACTTTATGTGCTTCCAAAATTTAGTATAATTATATAACATAAATGATTAATTTATAATATTATGTTAATTAGGCATTGGGTGTGTCCAACAAAGTTTTTTACTCACACCATACTCTAGCATTTCGATGCTGTATTAAATTTCATTAGGGACACATTTATGGGAAAGGGACCTTTGGTGGATAAAATATTAGGTGGATCACGGATCTAGGGAGGACCAGGAAGACACTAGAGGATGCTAAAAGGCTTTTATTTATCATTTTTTATTAATTCATGGTAGGTTTCCCACACTGGAAGAAACATTAATTTTCATTTAATGTATTTCATTAATATGTTTCAACATGTTTACAGTGATTATCTATTATACTGTTATTAATTATTATAAATCCTTTGACGTGATAATGAGTGTATAGTCTCTCTAATGAAGAACATAAAAAATCAATACTATTTGGTAGACTCTTGCATATGGGGAGGCATAAATTATGATATGTGGCATTTCTGGTCAGATTTGTGGATCGACATAGGATGTTACATTTACCGAGATAATTTAATTTTATACCTTCTTAAAAAACATTAATTCTATTGTTACCATAACAACACACTAAATAAAGTTTATCCAATAAAATGAGATGTCATTAAAATAATTTTATGACATTATGCTTCTCTCATCTCCCTGAATTATGAAATGAATGTATCACATGCCCATACATGTAGCCTACCACATCTCTGTAGTAATAAAATAAATTTTTCATCACCAAATCACATGGTAATTAATTATGATTAATTTAATAAATATATATGTAATTTATGAAAAAATTAATTGTCCTTAATGAAAAATACCATTTATCTTTATTTACTTTTTTGTGACAGATAATGGAATCATATTTATTGCATACATATGTAATATTGTCTCTATGAATGGTGTAATCTATTTGTCCATCTGTAAATTTTATGGGTGGAAATAAATATGAATATGTATGATATTTATATCATGACTGACATTAGGATGATTATGTATCAATGAAAAATATTAATGTATTGAAACTATTGAACCATTACATATATCATAATAGAAATAGTTAATACCCCTAAACAATGATTTTTTAAAATAAATATTATTAAATAGTTTGTTAAAATGATTTAAATGTATAAAATAATAAATTATTTGTTTTTTACATCTATTATAGAAATATAAAAACTAAAATTATTATATATGATAATATATTTCTTATGATTCAATTCATACATGAGGTAAGAGTTACTCATCCCAATATTTTTTAATTGAGACATTTTTTATGTTATGTTCCTAGTTATGTTTATGAGGTGTATAATCAACCCTTTTAAAATGTTATATCAAGTATCCTTATTAATTAATTGTAATTTATAGGGCAAGTGAAATTTTTTAATATAAGGGGTTATGATTCAAACGTTCTAGATGTTATAAGGATTTATCATCTCAAATCAACTTATATGGGATATATGTTATGCTATGAACCGATCATGATTTCTTGGGGGAGAAATACTAGATCATTGGCATGTTGTGTCATGAAATACATTATGTTCATGATAATTAATTTCTTATTTGAAATTATTATATAATTGTTTTTATGGTCCAAATTTCACCAAAGAGATGAGTATTTATACAATGATCTCACGAAAAATTTGTATGTTTTTGTTCATATTTAATATAAAGAAGTTGTGTTAATTAAAATATTCAAATTTATATGGTTTTTATTATAATATATTCAAATATGATGTTTTTTGTTTTTTTATTTCATTTTCTTGTCTTTGTTACTAAGGGAAAATCGAAATTATTCTCATAGGTAAACTGACATCAATTCTCCCTGTAGTGAAGAATATTTACATTCCATGTATATATATTCTTTATTAATATCATGAAATTAATTTCCCATGATCTTGTTAATATTTGATGTCATTTATATGATCTTCTGGTTTTTTACAAACCAAATATATTGGAATATTTTTATCATTTTCTAGAATTGGTTCTTTTTTTCTTTTTACCATCTTGTAAAAAGAATTCTAGGTTCAATTAATATAGAAAGAAAGAATTTTATTTCCAGAATAACCTTTATATGCATTTCTTTTTTTCTTTTCATCGTAAAATGTTTATTTTGCATTAATAACTACTATTTCAAAATTTTATAAATTTTTAGTTAAAAAATATTTACTGGATTGTTTATATTCAATGCTTATATATATATATATTAAATGTTCGTTTAATGGGTTCTTTTTTTCTAAATAAATATATTTTTATGTATCTTATGCTACATTGGGGAATCATTCTTATGATACAATATATATTATTATTCATCATTTTTAATGTTTATATGGTAGTTTATTTCAATCCTATTATCTTTAATGCCTCAATTAATCTGTGATGAGTTATTTTAATATTATGAGGATGAAATATTAATTATTTTCACTTTATTGATCCTGAGTTATGATATTATTATATGATCAATGTTTTATGGTATCCTATATTACATATGAATGGATTTTATTTATTTAAATTTGGGAACTAGTGTTTTATATCCATCTAATGAATTGGGTAAAAAGATAGTGTTAAATGTAATGATTTTCCTATTATGATAATATTTGAATTGATCAGGTAGAATTTTACTTAATTATTGTATGTTATATTAAAAATTGTGATATATCATATAATCCTTTTCATATGGTTTTGAAACATATTATGCCATATCAGTTGGTTACATTGTCTGTTTTGAGTGTTGGGGGAATTCTTATGAGGTTTCATGAGTTTTTTATGGGAGTTGGAGGTGGAATAGAGCAGTTGTTGTAATTATATGTTGATTATGTGGATTACGAGGTGTAAAAGTCATATTCACATCTTGACTAGGGAGGATTCACGATTTTTAACCTTTTACATAATTTGAACATATGTTTCACTATTTGTAATATATTGGTGTTAGAAAAATAATAATAAAACGAAGAGTTGACAAAATTTTATGCAAAACCGATCCTCTGGGATTAAACAATGTGATAGGAAAATACCTATCATGTAATTATCTGATCCAGTGCATTTCATAAAATCTTTTGTGGTGAATCATTCATCAATTTTTCCATTCTCGCATATTTCTCCCAAATTGGATGAACCATTGGTCCCTCGAGGTGTTCATCGATCCCTTATTCATCCCTCCTAGATTTGTTTAACCCTGTAGATGTTCATTGGTGATTCTGGGTAGATCGATGGTGATATATCCTCTATTTATCAAGTTTTTATTATGTTCTTCTCAAATAGATCCGTTATAGTGGTGATCATTTTCCTTATAGTGTGCACTGGATTGTGTTTTATTGTCTACTGATGAGGCATATGTTGATCTATGATTCCTTGTGATGTGGCTATAGTTTATGAGTGTTCTTCCTTTCCCTACTATGTATAGCAAGATGAATATATTCCTTGAGGTAGGATGCCATTCATTTCTCGTTATATTTTCACTATGTTTGAGGGGATTTTTTTTACCTATATGTTTTGGTGGTGCTAGAGTAATTAAAGATAAATAATTACATAATTGAATTGAAAGGGGAAATGGTGGTTGATTCACATGTTTTTATAGCCTTGATATTTTTGAAATATTTCAGTTTGTTTGTACTTGATTTACCTAATGAAAGTTTATTTTTATTGGGGAATATTTAAAGATTATATATCTAATTTGATTTGTGCTTTGGTCTTCATTGTTATAATATCTGAATAAATGAAAATTTGATGATTACATTAACTTTTCTATTGAACCGGTTGCCCTAATATTTTGGTTTGTGTGGTTAATCACCAAAAATAACACGGAATGTGATAAAAATATATTTTTTTAATTCATAAATGGAGCGTGATGTGTTATTATTTGGGGTCATTCTTGAGGGAAATTTTTGTGTGGTATGTGATTTTAGGGAAGATAGTGTGTTTTCTTTTCTTTATGGATGGAAAGATAATTATTTGTGAGATGTTATATTGGGGTGGAGTTGTGATGATTTTTTTGGCAATGCCTGTGGGACATTGAAGTGAAATGATTAAGAATATTGAGATGTTTATGGAATGTGGTTTCTTTATTCTAGATACCTCAGTAGTGATGGAATTGACAAACTAATATTAAATAATATTTTAAATGTCATGGGATGGTTTTTTAAATGTGATCAATATTTGATAATGGAACATTAATAGATTTGTTGTGTTGTTATGAGTGGTTTATGTTTAATAATAAAATGAGTGGGTGTTAAAAATAGCCCAAATGTGAAGCCACAATTCTGGGATCTTCACATTCTGAAATGATTTTTTCATATAGTAATAAATTAATTTAGAGGTAGCCGCAAAGGTGATGATGAGATGAGTTTGATAGTTTTTTTAATATTATAGTTTGGGAATTTTTTCTTTTCTCTTTAAATTTGTATAGATTTTACATTTTTTTGATTTCTATACACACCCATTCCAGATTGAGAACAGCATGGCGAATACCGACATAATAACCTGATAGTTGTTTTTCCCAACATCCAGTGAGGTGTACAGATGACTATGCACACCAACATTTTTTCTATTTCATCCATGAAAGGTAGGTATTTAAATTTTTGTGAATGATGCATATTTTTAAAATAATTTTATGGTGGATGTGCTATCGAAAATGTCACCAGGATGAGTTGTGATGTAGTGACTTATGGGTTTTTGGGATAAAAGGTGATGATTTTTTCCATGTGTCTTCTAGATGAGATGTCTTGTGTTGTGTTATGTTGTGAGGCCCCAATGTGTCTAGCAGGATATGTTGTGAGTCCCAAGTGTGTGATGGAAGAATTTATTTATAGGAGAATGTATGTGTGGGTGGGATGTGTTTTCAGGTCCTGGTGTGTGCGAGTGGGATGTAATGTGGTATATGGAAGGGATGTTAGATCCATGATTTACGATATTGGTTGAGATATTCATACCAAAGGGAAAGCAGTGTGGGGTACACTTATCAATGTGATTCATATTTTATTATGTTACATTATTTTCATTGTTTGTTGAGAATGGGATCGCTAGTTTACCTTGAATGGTGATTTTTTGTAATATTGTTATCTCATACAAAAATTAGTATGATTATTTCACTTGTGCATGAGATAAATTGTTTTATCTACTCAGTATTACTGTATAGTAACCCTACATATAAAATATTATTTTTAGGATTCCATTAGGGATTAATGGACCATTCTGGATCATAGTAGTTCAGATCCTTGATAGTTGTTGTGTCATTGCTTAATTTTACTTTTGGGTATTTACTTTGGAGAGTTTTACTATATAATTTCTATATATACATGAATTGTGGGATAGTTTATTGATATTATATATATATATATTGGATATTTTGGTATGATTCATATTATTTCTTGTTCATTTTTGTTTAAAAATGGTAATTCATTCAATATTGTAAGATATTTACACCCTTGGAACTAGTCACCAACCTGAGGCCTGTTTGAGGGGAGTCTTAGGGGGAATTATTTACCTCCCATAATTTTTCAATATTTATTATGGGGGGGTATAGATAGAGTGGTATAAAATTGATCTTTGAGAGGTATGAATGATTTGGAGTTAGGAATAGTGATGACTTCATGGGTTGGCAGGGAAAAATTGGCTAGTAATCCTATTCTGTAACATAAAACATGGCTGACCAGCTGTAAAATAGGATTACCATCTCACCCCTATGTTGCGATGGTGGGATCTGATCCTGCTGAATAACCAATTGAGTAAACTCCACATACATGGTAGAGTCCAAGAAGAGCTACGTACATCATAATGACTTATCTTCGTTACTAAATTGAGCCATTTTTTATAGTTTATGTGGATAAGAAAATGGTTTTATTTTAATTAAAATATATCATCATAAAATTCCACACTACTTGGGTGTAGGAATTACTTGTTTTCTATTCATCTATGGCTCTTGGTCATTTTATACATGGGGATCAGGCTGTTGAGATTCAGCAAGCTGATCCAATTGATCAACGTAGGGTCGATCTGTTTGAGGAGGATGTTAGTGGAAGAGGACACTACATGCTTTCCAATGGTATGATTTTGGAAATTTTGAGGGGCGTGTTTTAAATACGGAGATAGTTAGATGATAGGAGGACCTTGAGATTTATTTTTGTTTGATATGGTCCATAATGGAGTGCTAGGTCACTTTGACATTAATTCATAATTGATGAGTTGTGGTTTTGTAGAAGATGTTGTATCTAGGAGATTGGAATTTGGAAAAAAATTTAGTGGGACGACATTCTCAAGGAGTTATAGGAAGATTTAATTTCATTGACCATAAATTTTGTAAAGTGTAAGGTGATTAATTCTCTTTAAAAGTGGAGCTTGTCTGTGTCAGATCTAGGAATCAAGTTTAAGTACCTTCTGTGTTTTCCCTCATTCATTTCCAGATGAGGAGTCTTGTGAGAGACATCATGTGGAGGAACTCAGTCCTTTATTCAACTATGTTGTTACTTAATTTATATTGACGATGTATCTGGTTGTTTAAAATATGAAAGAGGTTATCCCTTAGATTCAATCACAATGATGGTTTTTATAATAATATAACTAATAGGGTTCATTGTGGAGAATATTTGTTAGTGTTTGGACTCATGCAATGGACCATCATGTTTTCGACAGATAGGGAGTCGACTGCAACATCTTATTTTCATCCATCGAGTGCCATTATTTTCCATGCATTTCTAGGGGTATATGCGATACAGTTTTTTTGGGGATCTTCTTTCTCACCATATCCAGTTGCCAATTGCTGCTTGAGATCTGTTTTGTAGTGGTGGATAGGTTCACTGGTAGCCTCATCAGTAGTTGCTAGTGAGTCTATATCAGCATTAGGGGTTGTAGGTTTTTACCCCGTTGAGGGGTGTTATAGTAGGTAGATGATAAACGCAGTATATTCCTCATATTCCATGATTAAGAACAAATAATGGTTGTTTAGGTGATCTTTAAAAGTGATTTGTTGGATATGGGGCATGGCTAGTAGCACACAATGTGGGAAGCAGTTCTAGAGGGTCATGGGATCTTCAGATGCATGATCAACTTGTTTAGTACTCTTGTTTTTTTAGGATCTTTACAATCCATTTTTACCAACAATATATCATTTAATGTGACTAGGGGTAGAGAGGTTTCCCATCCCCTTAGTGTAGACTACTCCATTCAGATTTCAGCTAGCTTGTTTGATGTGTTCTGAGAGTGTAGACTGATGATGGCACCACATCAGTCGTATGGGGATCTTTTCTTTCTATAGATTATATAATATTATGTAATCCATGTAAAAATTTAGGTATATTCTGTATGTGATGTTATCTTCTTATTATATAGGAGATCCATGTTTTTTGTTGTGGATGTCTAATGCGTGGTTTTCAATGGTAGTTAGGGTTCTCAGGTTGGCCATTGGTGTGTGGATCACCTTATTTATTTATTAGTTGAGATGTCAGTGGAATTTACATTTCTGGTATAGTAGAGGTTCCAAGGTGTATTATGGTGTTTCATTATGTTTTCTGCAAGTAGGATGTGATTATACCCCCTTTATATGACATTTATTTTGTAATAGACGTGCAACCTATTGTTTATCTGATTTCAGTTGATTTTTATCATATGAAACCATTTTAATTTCATTATTCGATGACTAATATTGATAATATATTAAATAAGGATTTTAACTAGCCTAGTTGTATTCCATGGGGTTCTCAGGTGTTATTTAATAATAAAGATGACGAAAGGCTGAGGTTATGTATATACTACATGATCTTGAATCTGGATATTGTCTAAAACCATTACCCTATTCTGAGGATATAAGATTTGTTTGGCTAAATCAGAGGGAAGATTTTGTTTTCTAATATCTATCTATGGTCTTCATATCACTAGTTAAGGGTGAGGGATGGATATATCTCAAATACTTCCTTCAGATGTAGGTATGTAAACATAATTATTATAGTAATTAAATTTAGTGTTATGAATACACCGGCTGTGTTATATGAGATTATGAACCCCATGTTCCTAGAGTTCCCAGAGTTGTACAACTTTGTATTCATTAATGATAACTTAATATACAAGAACTCATAGGAGGAACATATCGAGCATGTTATAACATTATTTAAAATTCCTTGATATCACCAACTCTATGGAATTCTTTCCAAGTGAACATTATGGAAACAATATTTGCATTTCATCATGATGGTGTTTTCTTAGAAGGGAATGGAAATAGACCCAATAGAGGATGAATTAGTTTACTGTGGCATATGTTCACAATTTCATTGTTATCGTAGGCTATTATAAAGGGTTTTTACCCAATTTCTCTTAAATTGCAGACCATTTAACAGATTTTCTCAAGAAATAACAATCATTTCAATGGATTGATTTGTTCCTTACAATGTTTGTTTATTTGAAATGGAATTCAGTTATTTCTCTTCCTCTCTTGTTTCTTGAGGATGGAGTTATTTTTGATGTGTTTTTTACACTTCTTACCTAGGATTGGGATTCATGTTGTTGTTGAAAAAGGTGCTGATCCCTTATGGTTCAAGACTTTTACATCCACATTAGTGTGGCAATTCATCCCTTGCTCTAGATCTAGATGAAATTTTTTTCCATGTTGTTTTGGAAACATTACCTCATTAGGGAGGGATTTTTTTCCATTACAGATCAAAATATCTTGTGGGGTATATTTTACTAGTGTTATTTGAACTTGTCATAGTGGTGGAAGTGAGAGTTTTCTAGGTTTATGATTTTGAAATCTCTTACTCTTTAGGAAAGGTTGATTTGGTATTTGAATCATTAAATAGGAAGTCATGGAATGGTGTTGTTTGGGAGTATACAAATGTATGGAGAGAAATGGAAGAGTTGGTATCCTTACACATAGATTCAACAGTGGATGGGGGTAGGGGATATTTTTCCAGATAATGGTGAAGTATTCTCTCATATATATGGTGGAAGAGTCTCTGTAAGGAGACCTAGAGGAAAAGGTGTTGCACGATCGTGTTGGATGTGGTGATGCTCTGGAGGGATGGTCATAGGATGGTCAGGACTAAATTATGTTTCATTGAAATTTGTATATTTTTTCTGTAATGAACAAGGTAATCCATAATTACTTTAACATATCACCTTTGGTGTTATACCAAAGTGTATATAAAATAACCATGGCTTGAGGATGCAGTTTTGGTGGCCACGGATGAAATGGGAAATGTGGAATTTTTTTACAACAAGCTAGGTTTGCGGCCAGGTAAAGGTTCATCATTTTGTTTCTTGTGGTTTTTTGCAGTATTGGATGTTCTTTCATGTAAATGGGATGACATGTTGACTGATATCATCATTGGGTTACCCTAATCTAAGGGATTTTGTGATGTTATCTGCATAGTAGTGGATGGGAATATAAAATCTCCTCTCTTCTTTGAGATCAATGATTAATGAATAATTGATCCCTTTGGTAAGAGGAATGTGGATTAGGTGGTCCAATTTCATTGGGTTTATAGGGAAATTATCTCAGATCGGGACACTTGTTTTACATCTCTTGTCTGGATGGTATTTAAACATTCTTTCAGCACTTAGTTATGCCTTCGAACTTCTTTCACCCACAGATAAATGAGAAAATGATACAAACTATTCAAAATATGGAGGATATGTTGGGGGAGGGAATCTTAGACTTTGGTAGATCATGGGTATGCCCCATATTTTGGTAGAGATTTATCATAAAAATATGAATCCCTCTTATATTAGATTGGATGAAATTTAGTCTTTTTCTGAGATTTCAATTTTTTCACTAATATATTGGACAGAGGTTAGGGAGACAACTATTTTTTGTAATGACATCGGGCAGAGAACAATATATATTGTTCATAACAGTATCAACTATATTTTCCCATAACAGATATATAAATTCCTAAATCAAACAATCTATAACATATTATAATTATCACTATAATTCAAAAATAAAATAATAGATTATTATAAAATATAATTCAACCATTACTTATTAAATAAAATCCCATAGTATTATAGTTATCTTCATTTAATTTTTTCCAAAATTAGGGAAAATCATTTGAAATTACATCAATCCCTTAATTAGTAAATCAATTTCAAATATCATTTTTTATATTTTTAAGATGATTTTATGTATAGTGGGATAATAAAAATACGTCGTTAATGAAGTAAAATATCATTTAAGATAAAACTAAATGATAAATATAAGAAAAAATTTAATAAAAAAAATAATATGGGGAATTATATTATACTTAATATAAAATACTTATATAATTCATGAAATTAATATTATAATTTCATTGAAGACAAATATGAAAATAGTTTTCAGTGCATTTATGTTTCTTGTGGAACATTGGAAAATTAATCTTTTGTGTCCTAATATTAATATATGAGAAGTATGTATTATTTTATAATCATTTTAGATAAATATTAATCAATATTGATGATTTTTATGAATATATAGGATTTATCATTTTTAAATAATGGGTGACTTATCCAAATTATGTTGTAATACCTGTGTAAGGCTTGATAAGTCAAAATAACATATTAAAAATTTATCATAACAAATATTTTAGTAAATATATATATTAAATTAATAATAAAGATAATTCTTAACAACATTAATTTATTTTTATGATGGTAATGTTTTTTTTAAATTTTAGTGAGTTTATTATTCAATTAAATTCTTATGCAACAAATTCTTAGTGTTTCTTCATGGTATATAAAAATAAACTAAATAATTTTAAAAACTCTAAATGTTTTATTTTTGGGTTAGTTAAACTATAAAAAGAATTAGTAATATATTTATTACATATTATATATTTTTAATGGTTTTTATTTTAATTCAATTTCCATCACATTTTTTTCAAATGTAAATTTTTTTCAATAGTTTTTCGAATTAAAATGATCATATTATAGTATCAATATATTTTATTTAATTATTTAAAAAAATATATAAATATAATAAATAAAATGATAATAGTTGAAAAATATCATCCCATGGATATTTATGTCCAGATATGAAACATATAAGTAATAATATATAACATAAATATTTACAAATCATTCAACAGTTATGGTTAAAATTTTGTAACCAAGGTGATAAACATAAATATAATGTTTAAAATGATGAATAAAAGATAAACAAATAATTTTTTAATTAAAATAAAACTAATTATTACTTGTCTATAAAATAATTTAATTTTGAAACCATTTAACACGAGTTAGTCATATTTAAAATTATAAAATTATAAGTTTATTATAAAATTACATTAATGATATTTAATAATTATTATTATTTTATTAAATGAATAAAAATAAAAACAATCATATATTCATCTTAGTGAATGTTATATAGACTAAAATATAATCAATGTTCCATTAATGTGTTAATTTTTCAATCAAGAAAACATTCATAAACTCTAATGACTAAACAAATTATTATTGTGGTAATTTCAAAAAATGATAAATGAGAATTAAAAAAAGAAATAAATGACTAAAATAAACCTAATAATTTTAAAAAATATATATTATTTTGAAATAAAATCAGATTTTTTATCTCATTATATAAATTTGGGACCATATGAACATGAAAATAACATTACATTAGTTTAATACATTATGAAAATCAAAAAATTCCCATTACCTCACTTATACCACTGAACCAACTATCCTCTTCTAACTAAACATAAAGAGCCATTTGTTTCACAAAATACTCTCCCAAATATTATTGTAATGTCCTTCTTCACATTTATGTGGATTATTAGGGTACTAATTCAAAATATATTAGAATTATGGTTTAAAACAATGGATATTATCTGAAGAAGATATATGAATTTTAATATAATGTTATAGTTTCCTTTTTTATTCTATCTATTTAAATTCATTATAAATATTGATGAAATAATAATATATTTATCATACATATAAATCTATTTTATTATGATAATTTATTAACATATAATAGTCTATTATTCCATCAAATAGAGACGAAATCTATCATTAATGGGTATGGAAGACTACCCCCTCCCAAAGTGATCTCATTAATTTTATATCACCTCATCTATTGGATACCTAAAATGAATATATATATATATATATAAGATATAAATTATATTATAAAAATTATATATTGATATGATATAATTTATTTTTTTATATTATTCCATATATTGAAAATTCATATTAAAATTTGTATAATGTTAGGATTACAACATCCTTGAAGTGATTTGATTAGTTTTTTACCACTTCACCACAAGGATTTAATATATAATGTATATTAATAAATAAATTGATATATAAAATAAAATAATAATTGTATAAATAATAATATATAATACTTACATTCATTTAAACATTTTCCCTAAAATATGGAATTGATAATCATGCGTATGCAAGAACTACAATCTCCATGATTTAAACGTAATTCAGTTTTCATAACCATCCAACATGGATTGTTTTAAAATTATAATTACTATATGAAAAATATATTTTATCAATATTATTAATCTTGAGAAGATTATGTAATGACGATTTTTAATACGATCATCCTACTGATTTTTTTGGGATTATGAACTGAACATCCTCTACAGAACTCACATGGACGTAAATGATTAATTAATTAAATATGTTATATAAATAAATGAAATAAATAATTTACAGATAAGTGGTTGATATTAAAAGATATCTTATGAAATAAATTAATTGAAATGTGTTGGTTATTGAGCTATTAAGTTAATATATTG
Organism: Viscum album; assembly: GCA_963277665.1. Classification (NCBI taxonomy): domain Eukaryota; kingdom Viridiplantae; phylum Streptophyta; class Magnoliopsida; order Santalales; family Viscaceae; genus Viscum; species Viscum album. The sequence goes on along the minus strand of OY728161.1, from coordinate 456,495,814 downwards.
AAAATCTATACTTTAGTCAAGAGATTCATTCTTTATTTCCCTTCATTGTGGTATATTTTAATGTTATGAACATTATTCATTTGACATGGATTATACAATTACACATTAAATTTTATCAAATGAATCCTTCATATATCCTGGGGTTTTATTATTCAACTGAAATTATTTTATCTCAAGGGATCTAACAAGAATGTTACCTTATGGTAAGGGATTATTCAGTTAAATTTCATGTCCTTGGGTTATATCACATCTACATTGATTATTTTGCATCATCATTTTGTCTAAAAATTTATTATTATTGATTTTTTATTTATAAATTTATTTTTATAACCATTAGTTACACATATTCACTCAATTGAAAAATTATCAGTTCAATGATAAAATAGTTATAAGGGTTTTTATCACAAATTTTCATTCATTTGGACATACAAATGTTGTATGAACCTAACTTTCTTTTATCATAAAAAATTACCCCATTGACATTTTAAATCATGAATATTATTAAAATTATATTTAATGTTTAATTTGATTTTATTTTTTCATAGGGATTTTTATTTAAATGATACAAAAGTGCTATGGGGTTTAGGACTCAATCAAAATTTAAGAGAGATTATTTATTATTGAATATCATTATGAAAATAATATTATATTTACTTGAAAAAACCATATTACATTTCTTGTGAAATAATTATTTATGTAAATTTTTTAATATAATTTTCATCACTTTTATAATTAAAATTCATCGTAAAATGATTTTAAGAAAAGTAGATATCATTTCTCATTTTTAGGTCAAAAATCTATTATCGTCCATATCGATGATTCCTAAATTGATTTGAAGAAAGATTTTAAGATTATAAAATTATTGTTCAATGCCATTTTTACCCTTTAATGGGTTTTTATATAATTGATTATAGAGAATATTCTTTACATTTTTTTGAATAACGTGTGTTTAATAAAGATGTGATCATAATCACTATTTATATTGAATACATAATGAATAAAATGTCTCTCTATCATAAATTCTCAACTATTTAAATCAATATTTACAATTAAGATACTTTAATTTTAATGAAATTTTTCCCTATTATTATTTATAATTTTCGTTTTAAAAAGTTATGTTCAATAGAGAATGGTGTAATTTTAATCAATAATATTTTCAATGATATTTTTGTTTTATCTTTAATCACCAATGACATCATCCCTATATGATACATGTTCTCTATTAAGGAATTATTATAACGATACCATAATAATTCATTATTTTGATGGATTATGATTCATTGAAATAATTTTTATGGGAACCCATTTATTTTAAATCTTGGTTTTCATTGTAGTAGCTACTATTCTTAACCTAGATAATTTATCAATTTTCATTAAAGTAAAATTTTTCTTATTATATTATTTGTAAAAATATATTATCAATATTAAATCCACTTTATTAAATAAGAAACTTTTTTAAAATTAATATTAATATAAGGGCATGTAACACGCGTAAAATAATTCATTAACCATAATTGTGCTTACATATGTTTTTCTAATTTAGATGTAATTTCTTCATTATAAAAGATCAATTGGTCTATGAACAGAACATATTTGAAATTTTCTATCATTTAATAATAACTCAGAAGATGATTTGATATTTAGTAATTATAAACCATTTAATAAATTAATATTTATTATAAATTAAAATAAATGTCAAATTTGAAATAATTCATTTAATCTGTATTTTAAAAAATACCATTTAAATTATTTAATTAAAATACATTTTTATACAACTACATATCAATTTATAATAATTTATAAAAATAATAAAACAAAATAATTAATTAATATTCATTCACTCACAATATTTTTGGTATATTTGACTGAAAATAATAATTTTATTAAACAAAGATGGGAGTCACATACCAAACATACATAAAAATCACGGGGCCATAAATGGTAGAAACCCAAGGCTGACAAATTAACAGAAAGATAAAACCATCCAGTAGAGAAATAGTGGATAAATAATAATAAATACTCTCACATGGCTACCCTACATATTCCAGAGTGTTAGAATAATATTTTCATTCTCTCGAAGTGTGTCTAACCCCTATAACCTGATCCAAAATGATACTACACTTCTTGATGAGGTAGAGAAATTTCATATAGTAATAATTCTCTTTTTCAGAAACACTAACATCACATAAGAATCATATTCCGTCGATGTATGTCTAATAGTGAAATCACTTCATGGAATGAGAGGAGTTGTCATAACTATTACTTCTACTTTAATTGAGGTACTTGATCCTTGTAATGTATTGAATGAAAAAAATAACTAATCAACACCCCAAAAGAACTAAACTATGTCCTCTCAAAATAATTTTCTAAGAATGATATGTCAGTATTTATCTTAATCATCGTGGAATGGGGCTTCTATAAGACCCATGTACATCCACTATTCATGCACTACCCATCTGTGTTTATGATCACCAGACGATTAAATATTTAAATCGATAAACGGTAACTCAAATTTTAAATTATATTCCATATATCCTATACCATTTAATTTACCAAATATGGTACCAAATTAAGAGAGTATAAATAACATTCTCTCTATTTATTTTTATACACCCACATGATCAAATATATTACAAAAAAAAGTCACACTAAAATCTGTCATTTCTACATCACTGTGATCAAAACCATGGAACTAAAAAATATAGAATATTGAGATCAATTAAACATAAAAATAAATTACGGTACTTAATTTTAGAGAACTCTATAAACTAGTATCCCAATCTCATCAGACATAATGTTGAACCATTGTTTCAATCTTCAGATACACACAACACTAGCAGCATGAACCCAACTAGATTCCCTTATTATGAACATTATATTGTGTATCCAATTATTTTATTCTTAATTAAATAGTAGGAAATAAATATTTGATGGAATATAATTATACCAACCCATTACATAGAATTTGTATAAACCCATGACGTTGATAATTAGTTATTTTGAATTAATTTATCAGTTCAGTATTTATATTTTTAGATGAATCAATATATATATATAAATTAAGTAAAATTCATATTACATGAAATCAAAACTAGCAGAGTGATTCATGAAATACCAATAGGGCTTACACTACAAGCAACACCGACTTGGAGTACTATACACACAATAATGACTTTTAATGAAACATTTGTTTACTTATACTTTATTAAATGGGTGACTTGTAAAATTAACATTAATCATAGTTATAGTAATAATAATAAATAATTTAATTTTTTTCTTATATTTGTTTTATATAAATAAAACATATTGATAATGAATGATATGATTTTTGGTAATGTAATTATATGTTAAAAAACATCATTCTATTGAATGTACAACTTATAATGACGAAAGAAATTTTAGGAACAATTAAATATGAAATTTGATATAATAATATTATGTTTTTTTATTTATAATGTCTAAATTATCCATGGGTTATATTTTTGGATTTCACTGAGAAACTTCATTTTTTGTTGAACAATGAAAAATAGTTATTTTATGTTAAAAAATAAAATTTTATCAAATTATTTATTAATGATAAATGTTATTTTTGAAACATTTATAGTAAAATTAGATAAATATTATGCCCTTTAATTTAATTTAATTCAATAGATTCAATTTCAATTTAAAACTGAATATAAAATCATAACAAAACTTTAAAAAATTTCCTACTTTAAAACCTTGTTGTTTAGTCACGTCTGCAGGATTATCACTTATCAGAATTTTGTTGTTTCTATGATTTTAATTTAAAAAATTCAATTTTTTTTATTAATTATAATATTTAGTGTCTAATATGACCCTTTTAATATATTGAAAAGTTATTAGTAAAAGTCAAATAATTAATCACAACACTTAAGGTCAAATTGATCTTTAGTTGGGACTAAATCTTAAAAGTAAGGACACAAATGACCAATAAACTTTTCCAAACCCATTATCATATCCATAGATAACCCAAAATCATTAATTTATTTATTTTTGTTTATTATAATTTCTTATTTTTGGTAATAACATGTGAACAACTAACTTGTTTCTAAAAATTTCAAGTGTGTCCTTTTCCTTATATATAAAAGTACACCACCACTACATGTTACTCACACCACTAAAAACATTTAAGTTAGTAAAGTATCTGAACCTGTAGACTCATAAAAATAATATATTTGACTGTGAATCCTACAATTATATAGTAATCTTGTCATGTACGCCATATGGCACAAACCAAAAGTAGTTACATGATTTAGTGGTAACGTCTTCTCTCAATATCCATTCCGTTATTTTTTTCCACACCAACACTCTATTTATACAATTATTGTTTGGAAACACATGTATAATATATATACATAGAATATTTTATCAAATGGGTATAACCTACACTTACACAAACCTCAATCTAATCGATGTTGAATATACTTTTTATGTGTACGATGAACTACTGCCTCACAATACAATGATTATTCATTTCTCATTTACTACCAATCATGATGGAAATTATGAAGGAAAATATGTTTATACATTTTATATATTATATTTAATATTTATCCATGCTTTAATATTCATTTTATAACACAAATCACTTTACTTTCCATTTGGTTTTAATACATTAATCTCGTTTGAGGAAGTGTGGACTACCACCCCCTCCATGAGATGTGATTTGTTCACACACCACATGGAATGTTTTAATGATTGGTCTAATGAAAATATAACTTATTAATATTATATTAATTGAATATTATAATATATATATATATATATATGTCATTAAAAATCATTATTTCAATATGATAATAAAAACAAAACATCATTCATACATATGTATGGATTATCATCTATATGGACACCGTATTCCATTTCATAATAATATATTATATAGATTATTATAATAAAAATATAATTTATATACCTGATAATTATAATATGTTTTAAATTATTTAATCATTGTATATGTATACGGACTAATGATAAAACCAACTAAGACACATGCGAAGAACAAAGCGAATATTACATGAAATGCTACCATAAAATAGGATCATTAACAATTGGTTAATATAAGGATGAAATTAAAATATCTATGTTAATATATATATAAGAGTATTATTATTCAAAATATTTATAATAGACATATATTAATTATATAGGAATCATGTATGAGTATGGAGAGATTCATGACATAAGGTACATGGATTTCATATCACTTCTGGTTTCTGTGAGATACAAGATATGTTCACCATTCTTAAATTTTTTGTGTTACATATACATCCTGGTTGCACCCAAATTTACCAAAGAGATGAAGGTATAATGTTCCGTGCAGTCTATCATGGGTTGTCGAATCCAGTGAGACCTAAGAAGACAGCTAATACACATAACCTATGAGGTAGAATTTTGGCTATGAAGTGGAAAACATGGTTTTGATTTTTTTGGATGGTTTTAAATAACACTAAGAAAACTAAGTGAGTTAATTTCAAAGAAAATGGTTTGATATTAGTATTATTCTCAGGGTGGATGGAATGAATTTAACTTCTTTAGAAAATTTTGGTTTAATTTATTACTGATGAATCCATTCTTCAAAAATAACACCAACTTCATCATTTTCTTTTTTTGGTGATTACTACACATAATTAATAATCTAATACACACTTAGAGAAACAAATTCATTATCTCTATATGGTATATGTTCATTTAGTATTTGAAATTAGCTTTCTCTTACATAGTGAAGATGAATAGTAGAAATTACTGAAGAATGGAAGTGTTAAATTAATTAGCCAATTAACAAAAATTCGTTCATAAAATAACATTCAATCCAGACTTTGAATCTTCCTAAAATAAACCCATTAAAGGGTTATCCCTCCATAGAAGGTATACTCTCAATGGTTTGTGGAATATGGCTTACAAGAATTGTATTGACGAAATTAAAACCACATAAATAACAAGCACTCTTCCATGTGCGTAAATGAAATTCACACCGTTGTGTGAAATAATTCCTCAGAACATAGACAAATCACTGTGCTTTGTGATAATGAAGTTTTAATAAAAGAAATGGAAAATATAGAAGATAAATTAATTGATTAAGAACATAATTATAGAAAAAAGCTACATGGAAATTGAAAACATTACAAAGAACATTGGAAGCATAACCTTAAAATTAAACAAGTAACAAAAGATGATAAAAAATATGAGATGCTTATTAGATTCACCAACAAATCCATATATAAGAATATTAGGAGCCTTATTTCCACCCAACAACAATCAATTAACCCCCCAAAAAATAATATTGTCAAATGGAGGGGTGATGAATCAAATGAAAATTGATGTTACAAAGTTGACCACAAAACCAGCTAGATTCATCCATCGTTTTGACGTGTGATTTTGAAATTGAATAAGAAGAATCCTAAGGGGCCGTATAATTGATATATTCTCTTCCATCTATCCTCTATGATATATAAGGATTTTAGGCCCGACTTTATGTGCATTCATGATGGGCCCACCATTTAAATCTCAACTTCAGATCCCTTTATCATCATGAAAACTTCTGAATTAGCTCCGTCCATTGTGGAATAAAATTATCCTCATATTTTTATATTTATACTGTTAAAATTCGAGATTAATTGGGCTTTGACGGTGCACCCAAAAAATTTTTATTGGCCTTAGGCCCATACTGGGTTTTCCATTAAATTTCTGTATTCAAGGGAAAAAATCTCCATCTTCCCTTGGGATAATTCCATTAGACATAAAAGACAAAATGTTACAAATAATGTGATTAGTAGTATAAAAAAATATCAAATTCAAATGGTTAATAATGTATTTTTTACAAATAATATATTGAGTGGTCCCAAATTGACACATTGAGCATGAATTGCACAAGGATGGGAAATGAAGTTAAATTTCGGAATTGGAATAAATTTGATGTTTATGCCCTTTGAAAAAAATTAATATTAAGATATAATCAATGAATATTATTCTATTTTAGTGGCTATTCACACCCCCCAACATGAGTTTATCTAGTCCCGATCAAAATGTATTACAAATATGAAATTCGAATATGCTTTTCCAAAAAACTTTTAATACACATTTCTCACCCAATGACCTCAAACCGATTTTTTTTAAAACCCATAAAAATCATTTAAAAAAATATAGGTCAATAATCATATCCCAATCAAATTCCCATTCCTTTGTTCAAATTCATCTCCAAATTTCAACCAATTTTAATTAATCATGATAAAGTGTTGTGCATCACAAAAGACATGAGGCCCATTTTATGTTCAAGGGGGGATAAATGGAAGTACTAGGTGGGAATCAAATTAAACCTTAAGATGAGTATCCATTTTTTTTATTTTTTGTTTGTTTTTTATTTCTATTTTTTTAACCACATATTATATGAAAATTTTAACTTTGGGAAATGAAACTATGGAGTCACAATCCCCAAGTGTGAGACGCCACATATATTATCAATTACATACTCGAAAATATAGATATAAGTCCTAACTATATGCAAGACAACTATGGAGTCACAATCCCTAAGTTCCAGATGCAACGCATTTGGAAAAAACATTACTCTATTTGATCATTATATTTTTCAATATTTTTTGTTTTTTTTTTGTTTTTTTGTAAACTCAAAATAAAATAAAAGTGACCCCAGATGAATATTATATAATTAAAGGGACCCAAGGACTAAAATTGACACCCACGATCTAGTATAATTTCATTCTGGAATTTTAATTAAGAGGATGAAAATATAAAATTTGAAGACTCCCATCAGATAACCACAATTTCCAAAAACTATGCTCATGAACTTAAACTTTCATTAAAATCAAAATCAAGGGATGTAAAATTATTTGATATCCAATTTCATAGTTTGAAATGTCTGTTATCATGTTTGATATTAATGGAATATTTCTTTCCATGCATGTTGTTATTCAAAAAATATTGATTTTTTTCTCCTTCTAACATAGAATAACACTATCCCTAGTGTTTAAAGATAACATAGAAGGGGGTATGGGAGAGGTGTTCAAAGAGGAAATATAAAATGATAATAATGGAATGATTTCACATGGTTTTTGATGATGAATGTGTGTTCCATTGTATCCCTTATATCCTTGGTTTGAGTCTCCGTTGCTTGGATAGTTTTGATTGGATTTTCCCCACAACCTACGTCATGTCCTTAAATTGTTATTTTATTTTATTAACCTATAAAAAAATAATAAAAATAAAATGATGATACATTGTCATCTTTTTAAATTTCTAGGTAATTTATTACTCAGTGATCACGCCATGTGACGCAGATGAATATGGATCTCCCTTTTCATAACCATTCATACTCATAATATAAGAACATGTCAACAGTCTATATTAATTTATAATATTATAAATATAAAAAATTAAAAATTAAAATAAAGACGATTCACAATGATTGGAAACATGAAAACCATGGGTTGCCTCCCATGTAGCGTTTTTTAATGTCGTTAGCTCAACTTGAACCCCCTAACTTATCCAATTTCAACTGTAAATATTTTAATGAACCTATCTTTCTCCACTTCAACTTGATCGAGATTAATTTTTTTAGAATCTATTCCTTATATAAATCCATGTTCTAAAATAAATCTGATGATACAAGGAATGTCAGAAATGGTTGATCAAGTTGAATTTTTTTTCTTGCCTAAGATGTCCAGGTTCAATCTAATATTATTTCTATCATGAAAAGAATGAATGACAAAATTACTTTCATGGGTATGAACTATGTTGTAATTCGTGTTTGGGGATATAAGGATAATGATTCTGAGTTCTGTTCGATTTCAATTTCCTAATGAATATTGGAAATTTGAATGAAAGTCAGTTTCGTCTCCAAAATCATTAGAAAGAATTGGTTTCATTTGAAAATAATGACTCATCCCCAAAAGTTTCTAATTGAATTTCAGGAGTGTTTATGGGCTCAATATTCTGTATTTCTCCCAATTGTTTAGTGATTGGTGTTTTTGAAAAATCATCAATACAAAAATATTTTGGAATCTCCATCCACAATGTCAAATATCCCGCTTGTGAATACAAAAAATCAGATTCCTCATTATTTAAGCACCCATCAACAATTCCATTATTATCTTCCACTATAGAAAATCAAATGGTTGGTTCATCAATAAATACGAGCCTGGTTTGTGGGATATAGGATTCTTGTATTAGTGAAGAGGAAGAGACAACATGAGTGGGAATGAGTTCCACAGCCATTTCAATGCTTTGCTGTAATACCCTTAAGGATATAACCTTGGAATTCATCCTCTCTATTTGATGATACAATTTCTCAAGTAATGGTTCTGTATAATGATGATCAATTGTTTGATACAAATGGTCTATTCTAGGAGGATAATTATGTTTTGGGAATTCCACAAGAGAATGTTCTGATTGGCCTTGTTGGGATTGAAACTCATTATAGGTTGGAATGTTTTGTAGAGCATAATAGTAAAAACACATTACCTTAATTTTTTGTTGACTTTCCAACCTATGTGAACTAGAATGGTCATTATAAATCATAATTGGTGTGGGGTATTCAATGTAGGTAGAGGTTCCCCATGTTTGTATTTATTCAAAATGACCTTCCATGAGAATTATATTGGGAGGTGAGAAAAATATGTGTGTGTCTAAGTTAACTTACTAAGGTCCCCGGAAATGGTGCCAAAAATTTTTTGCCCCCAAATTTACCCATGATATGAATGTATAATGGTATTGGTAGTCTAGCTTGGGTTGTCGAATCCGCTGATACCTAAGAAGATACCAAAGACACACAACCTATGAGGTATGTTTTTGGCAATTAAGTGTCCAACATAGTTTTGATGATTTTGGATGGTTTTATAGAACAATAAGAAACATACGTGAATTCAATTCAATGAAAATGGGTTGTTCTTAGGATTATTATTGTGGTGGATTGAATGAATTTTACTTCTATAGACAATTTTGGTTTTATTAATTCTTGATGAGTCCATTCTTCAAAAATAACACTACCTTCATCATTTTCTGGTTTGGTGCTTACTAAAAACAATTAATAATCCCCTACACACTTAGAGAACCAAATTAATGATTTTACAATGTATATGGTAATTTAGTACTTGAATTTATCTTGCTCAAACATAGTGAAGATGGAGAGTATAAATAACATAATAATGGAAGTCTTAAATTAATCTTACAATTAACAAAAACTAATTTATAAAATAACATTCAATACATCCTTTTCATACTTCTAAGATCAACCCATTAATGGTTTATCCCTCCATCATAGGTATACTCTCAATTGTGGGTGGATGATGGATTACAAGAATTTTGTTGAAGAAATTAAAATTGCCAAAATAACGAGAACTCCTCCGTGTGTGTGAATGAAATTCACATCTATGTGTGAACTAATTCACCACAACACAGAGATATCTATGTTCTTTGTGATAATGAAGTATTAATAAAATAAATGGAAAATATAGAAGGTAAATAAGTTTATTAAGAACATAATGATACAAAAAAGAAACTTACATGGAAATGGAAAACATTACAAAGAAACTTTGGAAGCATAAACTTACAATGAAACAAGCAACAAAAGATGATAAAAAATATGATACACTTAATTCCTTCACCACCAGATCCTTATATAGTCATATTAGGAGCCTTAGTTCCACCCCCAACAATAAATTCACCCCCAAAAATTAATAGATTCAAAATTAGTGTGAATAATCAAAATGAAATTGACGTTACAATGTTGACCACAAAACCAGCTAGATTAATCCACCATTTTGACGCGTGAATTTGTAATAGAATAAGGAAGAATATGGAGGGGTAGTAGAAAAGAAATATTATCTTCCATATTTCCTATAGGTTATGTAAAAATTTTAGGATAATTGGATCAGTAGTGTGGATGTTATCGTCGAAATAGTTGGACAACTTTATGTGCATTCATGTCGGGCCCACATTTTTAATCTCAAATTCAGATCCATTTATCATCATGAAAACATCAGAATTATCACCAGCCATAGTTAAATAAAACGATCTGCATATATTCTAATTTCTATTGTTAATATTTGAGCTTCATTGGGCCTGGTTTGTGCGACCCACATTTGTTTTTTGGGCCTTAGGCCCATTATACTTTTTCCAGCAAATTTATGCATTCAGGCAAAAAATCTCCATCTTCACATGGGATTCATCAATTGGACCTCAAAGATAAAATGTTACAAATAAATTTATGAATTATATACCAAAATATAAAATTCAAATGATGAAAAATAAATTTTTAACAAGAAATTTATTGAGTGGGCCCAAATTGATACTTTAAGCATGAATTGAACAGTAATGGGAAATGAAGTTTGATTTCTAAATTGGACTAAATTTAATGTTTATGAACATTGAGACACATTAATATTAAGATATAATCAACGAATATTATCCTATTTCAGTGGCTAATCACATATTAGGATTTTATTATATTTATATTTTACAAAAAAAATTTGGGTATTCAAATTCTAATTTTAGGATCATTCTTTGATGTTTTTTAGCTTTCAAATGTTAAAAAATCAGAAAACCTTTTTTGTCTCAAATGATCATTCATTGGGATACGTGAATTTTTGTGATCATAAAATCTACTTTGAGGTGTATATAATTTCATTTTACAAGATATATCATGTATATTAATATTTTCTTGGTATTTTATGATTTGTGTGATTTATTTTTTGACATGGAGAGTATGATACTAAGTTACTGGGTTATAACACTTTATTGAGACAATCACATCACATTTCGATATTGTTTATGATTCGGATTAATTTAATGAAATTTTATGATGCATCTATAAAAAAAATTATAGAGTTTCTTTCTGGTATATTATTTCATGTTATACTCATTTATTGGTACCATTTTTCACAATTTAGTACACAATATAGTTAAGACAATACTTTTAGGAATGACTGACATTACACTTTCTTCGATCAGAAATCTATGTTTTCTAAAAAATTATTCTAAAAATATGTTAACTCTATCCTAGAAGATTTAAAAGAAAAGATTACCTTTTTCATTTTAACATTCTATTCACGAAAATCATTTTTTTCATTCATAACAATGTAATTTTTAATCCTTTTAACCATTTAAAAGGGAATGTTTTTTAGAACTCTCATGGCATGTAATAATTTACCAACAATCATTTCATTGATGCTAAATTTTCATTGTAAAATGGTTAATTATTAAAAAAAATTACAATTATTTTTCAAGGAAAATTGTTTTAAAATTTGATTCAATCATCAATTATATGTTTTAATAGAAAAATGTTTTCAAAATGTTTTGAAGATTTATTTATACGATTTCTAAGTATTTTCAATGAAATTGGTTTGAAGTAATTTTCATGATTTATTTAAAAGTTTTAAAATTATTTACAAATAAATTATTTTCAAAACATTTACTATAATTCATTAAATGCTTTCTAGTGTTATCAACGATATATTTTTTAAATTTATGAACATTCATTTAAAAAATTTCCAGGAAATTTTTTTTAAAAATAATTTCATGTCTCATTAATTAGTTATAATATTATATTCTATGAAATTTATTTATAAATGATTTTATGTATTGAAAATAATTTTTGAAAAAATAATGGATTATTCCTCAATCATTATTATAGGATATTTCAAATTTATTTCACATCTTTGATGACATCCAATGATGTTACTCATCCCTTTATATGAAATGAACTAAAGGTTCTATTCATATACCTTCTATAAAGGTGTTATGATTAATTTAATTGTCTTTATGAAATTTATGTCTTTTATATGCAGCATGTTTAGGAAAACCACTTCTGTTCTTGGGTTAGACTTTGATTAAATGATTTTGAAACAAATTACTTTTCCATAGGATATTATTTGATGAAACGATAATGATACACATTTCATTTAATGTTTTATCATTTGACATTCATAAAACATATGTCTTTTTATGGGTCATGGAAGGATGAATGTGTTATTATCTTATGGCACATATATGAATGATTCTTTTATGACATGGGTGGGACCTATATCTCCATTAAATGCATTTTCTAATGATAAAATTTATATGAGATAAATGGGTACACATGATGTACCCCACAACTGAAATGAAATAGGTTGTATGTTTTCTAGACCAAGTCTGAAAATATGGAAGGTGTAAAGGTTTTAGTCAAGAACTAAAATAAAGAGGGTACACGTGTTGTAGCCCAGACCGAAAAATAAGAATGTAAATCAGTTTTTACACAAGCCAAAAAGATAGTGGGTATACATGTTGCTTGCCCCAGCCCAATGTAGGTACTTGGATGGTAGCCCAATCCTAACACATATTTATGGTATCAGTATGTATCTCTAACATAAAATGTTTTATAATTATATTTATTGCAAAAATACAATGTATTAGTCCATAGTTATGATTTTATGTCACATGAAGTTTATATCCATATAATTACTTTAATATGAACTACCTAGATTTATCTCATAACTTTTTTTTATGACCATTGATATGCAGTGTATGATCTCATAATGTTTCGATAACATTATCATAAAACTATGTTCATGTTTATTCTTATTTGTCTCGGTTTTTTACCATTAATGTGCATCTAAGCTCACCACTTTCTTATGATTCCTTTCCAAAGGTTATGAAGAAATATTTTCATTAGAAGTTATAATGGTGTAGATCTTTATGGGAGATGATGCAGATATTTTACAAGGATATAATATTTTTTTCCATGTTTCCAAATACACTAAACTATTATGTTAATTGTGCATGAAATTTTTAAATGTACTAAATATCCAACTAACATGATGAAATATCCATGTGTTTTAAGCTTGGGGAACTATAGATGTTATCAATGGAATGGATTAGTTTACCATTGGAAACTAGTATGTGAAATAATTTTTTATATCCCTATGTATTTTTTAATGAAATGTCTATGCATTTCTCTAAGGATAAATATAAGGATGGGTATATGTTTAGGAAAATGTACTGAAAATTTGGTAGGTCATAGAGTTATAGGTATCCAAGAAATAGATCTCTGCCTGGATAACAAAAGTGGATGTGAATCTCCCACAGATGTATATATGGATGAAAACTATGACAAGATGTTAAGATCTTGACTTGAGTTAACCTAGTACATAAAAATAGACCTTGTCGAACAACATGATTGACACTCTCTTGGGATATTCTTTGGTAATTTGAAAACATTTCACAAACCATTATAATGGATTTAGATATTTGTTTGCTATTAATAAACTAGGATAAACCTTACATGTCATAAAAAAGGGACGGATTCATGATTTATAAAAACTATAATTGATTGTTTTCAAGACTTTGAGGTTTTTTTCTATGAAAAGTAATGCTTACACTATGCTGTTAGTTTTAGTTAATTCTGGAAAATAGAAGTACGTAAATTAATATAGAATATGATGGATGAATTTCTAATGATAAGTCTGTTTGGTTAATCAAATAAGTGAATTATTTCATGATCATGCATAATCAGATTTCATGTAACATGTATTACAACGATTACCGTAACCAACACACAGACATACCAAGGAAGAGAATTTAGGAGTTCGATGATATTTTGGGTAATCAAGACCATGGATGAAATAATATTCAGCTTCATTTATGTCAAGAATTATGAAAAATCACATAATTAAATGTCATAGTGGATTAAAAAGGTGTGTTGACGGTGTAAAATATGTACATAAAGCCAGTTACTACTTGGGAAAAATAAAGAGTTTAGTAAATCAAATGGATGAGAATTTTTCCCACACTATGTCTCCATTTATGGCTATGTTTTTTAAGTGTGTATAAAATGGGAATAATGAAACCCCATGACCCAATTGGATGGTTCATGAAGTGAACAATCAAGGTGGTGTGAGTAATGGTTACTATTATGGATGGTGGTGAGACTTTATCTAAAATTTGATAGGAAAGAGGATTAATTTTTATTAGATTATTGATGAAGTGATTGAGGTATTTAGGAATTTGGATTCACAAGTTATTACAGGTGAAATATAAAATAATTTTTATACATTTGCTTTTTCTTAGTATTTACAAGTTTATGTTTAATTTTCTCTATCAATAGTGGAAGTGATTTAATGACACAATGATATTTTTTTTCAATGGTATACAAACCCCTAATAAGTTATGTATGATAAGATAGTGTTGTGTGGATAAAAATACATGGTATATGAATAAGTAAATTGGATAATATTGATTACATAGTTATCATGTAGGGAATTGTTTATTGGTGGTTTATGCTACCACTAATTATGTTTAAAAAAAGTCAATTTAAGGAATAAATAAAATAATTATTGGAATGAAGAATCATGTAGTTTTTACAAAAGTATTTATGGTAATTAAAGTTGTTAGAATGTTTCAATAGAATCCTTGATTATTTATTCACATGCTTTAAATGTGACAACCAGCAGATACATTTTTTTATATATTGGAATCAATGATATATTAATTTCATACTCTCTTTATAATTTTTTTTATCTCCTTTGAGATGGGTTATATGGTTAACCTTTCATTAAAAGTTGAAGTTAAATATTTGAGGATGAATTTGTGCACTAGGTTTGGGTTAAAAACATTGGTTAAATGTTAATATGTTATGATCCTCATATTAAGGATGTTCATGTTATATATTATATTTCATTGATATTAAAAACGTACCTCGTGTATATCGATGATAAATAATCATGTCTTGTAAGGCCCTGGGTCTTTATCCCATGACCAAAGGATGATAATGATTTCATGCATACCACTATCCAATGTAATGAAATATATCATCATCAGCTGTTGTAGGTTAATCAAATTACAAAAAATATTATTGATTTGTCTCCTTCTACTACATTCTCTTTACTTATATTGTTTCAACTATTATTCTGCTGTTGTATCATATGTGTTATACACTATGATACACCTTGTTAAAGATTGAATAGTCTCCCCACAGACACCCTAGACCCTTGATCTTAGTCAGCATCCTCTGGAATTGGGGGAGATGTGCTTGAGCCCATGTGTCCCACCAGGCTCAGGGAACATCCTAAGTGGCATAAGGGTACGTGACATCACCTTAATATGTTATATTTTATCTTATAAGATATATAAATAATAATTTTACTTTAATAGGTGGGGTTAATATTCTATTTTTATTGATTCATTAGTTTTATAAGTACCATTTATTTCATTATTGATTTAAAATGAATTTATCAATTTTAATCCAAAATGAACATAAATTATATTAAAACTACATGGATTATTACACATCAAGACAAGATATGTGACCCATGATGAAATTAAAATATGAAAATCTTGAACTGTACTAGAGGAGGAGGATGATTTTTTAATACCCCTGGGTATTGGAAAAATCCACAGTACTCAGAATGTGATATCGAGATACATTCGATTTTGGGACCATTCCTAAGTGGTAGAGTTTCCACAAAAAATAAAGGATCACACACCATGTGACATGTTTTACATTCAATGTGACATGAGATTGAGAATCAACATGTTCCATCTAATGTATAAGAATGGCCAAAATAAAGGGAATAAGATGTGTTCTTGGACATCACATGAGAACATAGACTGGTACACGTACATTGATATGGAAATATTCATAGGAATGGACTTGGGTACACAAACACTACCTATTATACATAATTATAACCAACAGTTCATGGATATGGCCTATAACATGAGGGTAGACGTGGAAATATAATGACATGTCTTGTACTATCGGTACACACAATGTAATATTCCTAGACCGGTATGAGTCCCTTTTTCTCTTCAGTTTTGAATAGTTTCCTTAAGGTGTGTCACCTTGATCCATCCCTACAAGGGTGTTGTTAGGTATTATTTGATATATAATGGGTTGTGATACTCCCTAAAGGATTTTTTTCAAACATTGTTCTCAGTGTAGAGACCTGGTTTTCAACATGTAACACATTGACATTATTAAATATATATTATTAGAGTTAGGTGATCAGATGTTGTGAATTTCCAAGGCCTGGTGTTCCCATTATGAATTATATAAAATTTAAGTATATTTTATACAACATGAAATATAAATGAGATAAATCATAAATGATAAATCAGATCCGAATCGGTAGCCACCGTTAGGTAATGAATGTGGCATTTCTTTAGGAGGGGATAAACGTTCATCGATGCAAGATTCATGTCGAAGACACTACGGTTGGGTAAAACTGTAATTTCAAATACTTATCATACACATGGGTTCAAGTTAAATGACATTCAAACATTGATTGGATTTGAAATTTTAGACCTTCGTTGAGTCTCGAATTGGATGTTTTTCCTAGATGTGACAAAAAAAGAGGGGGAACGTCGATTTAAGATTCATTGATGTTTTGGATCCCCTATAAATAGAATTTATGTAGATGGGTATATGGTCGTCCCTAATCCCTTTCTCTCTCTAGAATTTCTCTCTCACCTCTCAAATTGGTTTTTCTCTAATCTTTGCTGGAACACGATGCAAACTCTTCCAAATCACCAGCGGATCAAAGCATGAGCACCATGGGCATATCACCTATGAAGAACACCTATTATGAGGTATGATTTGTGGAATTTTTTGTTTAGATTCTGTTTTTTGTTGAGTTATCTTCTATAACCTCCTAATTTATTGTTTGTATCCCTCAATTATTGATTATCGCATGAACACATCCACATATTTATGTTTAAAACCTCGTTTTTAGGTCCCTTAAATGTGGGGGTTAACCAAATACATTACAGAATATAACGTTACTATTGGATCAATGATCTGATGCTATTGCAAGGAAGACACCATTGTATGGTTTCCTGATCCACTAACAGTTTCATGAAGGGGTGAACGGATCATGCCTGCTGGTCCGTCGGTGGCGTGCCATCTGGAGGAAGACCATAGAGTGGAAACAACACCATAATATCACTGGTGTTTTTACACATCTATATCATGTTTCGCCAATCATGTAGTTGGTCGGCTGTGTTGACGCGCCAAGAATTGGACTACAGGGAAAACGAGATGTCAAGAGTTGGTCGGGCCATGCTGGGCCAGATATGAACTGTCATCTTGGAACCACTGACTCCGGATAGATCCAGGGTCAACTCAAATTGGAAACTGGTCAACCACTAAGATAGTATATGTGGTTTGTTCCAAGGTCGGTTAGCCAACCACGGTCCAGACCTACCACGGTCCAGAACTACCACGAGTCAGTCATCCCGCCCTAATACCCCCCTCTGAAATCATCAATTTCCAGTAACACTTGAACTATGAGCCTGTATAACGCGCTATATACGGGAACATGTAACTCTATTCAAGAAATATATTTTGGGATTATTTTAGAATTTTATTTTTAGGGTCATAATTTGGGATCCTCGTTCAACTGTTCATGTGTTTTTTGGTGAAAAGAATCATTTTCTCATGTTTTCCTTTATAGAAGTTTTCACCTTTTAATTTTCTTTCACCCTTATATTTTTAATCATGTTTGTTTCATGTGGGTGTATATTTACATAGTCAAATTCATCCCCATGTTTATTGAGCATTTTTTACTAGTCTCCAACCATTGTAAAATAGAGGCGGTATTGGTGTAGTTGCGGCAGGGGCCTCCATACATGTCAAGCCTGGATATGGTGGTATCATAGGTTGTTAAACCCCTTGGACATTGTTCGATCATTTCCCTAAAAATTGCATGGTTGTGTATAGGGAGACAGTTTCAACATGTCTCGATAGTGAATCTCAATCCAAGGATTCCATTGATGATCGTTGGATGACGTAGCCATACAATAGTACTGTGACTACACACATATTGAATCAACATGATGATACATGTGTTTCCATGATTAATGGTACATGCATAATATATGATGGAGACTTTGACTGCACATGACTAGTCACCTCCTACATGTTTTTGTTCTTATTATATATATTAATTTTCATCTAATAGTTGTATTCATTTATAAATTTTTAGGATGATTCATTATAGACAGCTACACAGAATACCCGCTCTGACCTCTGATGATAACGTCATGAGTGATGAAGCCATAATTCAGGGTCCATCACACCATCTCATTCCTCCAGGATGACTAGGAGTTCTACCTCCACATGCGGAGAAACAATTAGTACTAGAAACATAGGTTGAGAATGATCATATTATGAGCACACATCATGAGTTCCATTAATAGAGACCACTGAGGATTAATGTTGACCCAAATCCTCAAGAATAAGAGAACTGGATATTGTTAGTGATATTCATTTTTTGGCTACTGTGACAACCAAAAACCAAATGATATCTTTGGCAGCAAGTATTTTCCTCATGCCAGTTGGATGCTTATTGGGTTTGGTTACCCAGATTCCTGAGGAGACGACTATCTCGTGGGACAAGATTCAGCTTCTATTTAATGGGAAGTACTTTACCACGAGTATACACACTATTAGGAATCAAAAGATTCTACTACTATAGTATGGACCCTCGACAGTTTCTGCGTACATGACTAGATTTACTGATCTTTCCAATTAATCCTTGGGATAAGTTCCTTGATATTTACATATGAGGAAAAATGATCGAGCACGGTATTTGTTAAGAGATCTGTAAAATTGTAGTTCCCTTGTTCTACACTTCCAATATAGGGTAAATATAGTGGGAAATTGTGATGGTCAGTTTCTTAGAAGAGGGATACTAGTCGGATAGGACCTGTTGAGGTCACTTCATTGTGGAGACATCCACAACAGTTAATAGACACCAGGTATTTGGGCCGCGACCCAGGGGAACTATCCAGTACCTGGCTCAAAAAATGAGGTCGGATGACAATATGGTATCATAGGGAATTTGGACAATTTGAAAAGGGATTTTTCTAAACATGGATGGGGGGGTCACATGGCATGAGACTGCCCACCTAGATGAGACAAGCATCTTGTGAATGCATCAGGAGGAACACCCCAATGATGGCAGTGATGGGATCAGTGTGGTCCCCATGGAGGCGGTGTTGGCTGAGGATAAAGAGAATGAGGACTAGGTGGTGGGGGACGACACTAATAGTTTCCACAACCACCACCACCTGGTGTCCCATGTCACGCTTAGGGAGCTGGCTGTTGGGTCTACAGACAGCTACATGCTATAGACGTTCTTGATCCCCTAGCGCATGAGATGATCTGAGGTATGATCTCTATTTATTCTACCCTTACTTCATTATTAATAGATACATGATCATGTCTCTATTTTGTGTTTTTAGTCATGGTATCATGGTTTCAGCTCATAGTGGAGGATTTTTATCATCTTCATAGTCTCGAGGTTCTTACGTGAAGCACCTCTTATATTTTTTTTATCTATCGGTATTGAGAGATTTGGTTTGGAAGATAAATTTTTTGGTGGGTCTTACTGGTCATTGAAATGGAACATTATGGATTCATACTGAGCATGGATTATCTTTCCATTAATTTGGACGAAATTTATTTTTATCATAGGTTATTGAAATGACATCATACTAATGAGATGAGATTTAACTTTCATGGTCAGTGAGGGCTTGTAGAAGTGAAGGTGATTGCTTCAAACATGGGAGTGAATACTTTTTCCCATCAATTAGTGAATGTGACCACCAGTTCTAGAAACTCTCTAAACACCTGGGTTCCCTTTTTTGTTGAGTACTACTTGGATGTCTTTCCCAATGATTTCATGGGTCTACCTCCAAGGCTACATTTGTAGTTTTTCATTGATTTACATCAAGGGATAGCCCCGATATCTTCTATGGCCTATGGGATGGAACCCAATTAGATGTCGGAGCTACATTAGTAGTGGGAAAACCTTATTGAGAAGGGTTTTATCATGAACAGTGTATCCCCCCTAGGTAGATACATTTTTTGTGAAGAAAGTGAATAAGAATTTATATCTTTTTGTAGATTATCATCGTCTGCACTATGCCATGACAATGAAAAATTACCACTAACAAAGGATTGATTAACTCCATGACTAGTTGAGAGGTGCAATGTGGTTCTCTAAAAATTATAATAGATTCGGCTACCACTAGCTCTAGGTACATGGGGCTGATATCCCGAAGTGGACCATTCATTGCCAGTATAGTCATTTCGAGTTCATAGTGACACCCTTTGGTGTGACAAATAATGATTCCATTTTCATGGCCTTGATGAACAATGTACATGATGTCATATTTTCCCAATAATTTAATGGATTTTAAATGTGAATAATACAACACATTTCATGACCCCATATTAGAAATTGATTTGGTTTAAACTTTTATACAATAGAAGTTGTGAGGTAGCTGGTCATTTAGATCCCTCGGGGTGGCCAGTCTATCATGCAACCCAACATGGTAGATCTTCCTTTAAGAACCAACCCACACTCTCTATGCCTGTGCTGAACTAAAAATGAACTATTCATCCACCATTCCAATATAGATTATATTAAATTTAAAAATTTTCAAATATATTTATGATATATATTGGCTTGTCAGGTTCTAAGAAAGCCTTTAGGAGGCCTTATTGTTTTCTAACTCCTCTATGATTTGTCAAAATAGATAATATAGTTATATTCTCAATAC
This sequence comes from Viscum album, assembly GCA_963277665.1. NCBI lineage: Eukaryota > Viridiplantae > Streptophyta > Magnoliopsida > Santalales > Viscaceae > Viscum > Viscum album. The sequence continues at coordinate 456,474,238 of OY728161.1, read as the reverse complement.
CTAATTACTTAGGAACCAAACTCCCGACCATATAACCACTATTCTTATTCTATTTTAACTTTAAAAAACACCAATGATTCTTTCATACTTCTTATAAACCAAATGGATAGAAAATTCAAATACCTTCAAATTTCATTTTCTAATATGAATGGATATAAAAAACGCCAAATAAAAAGTCACCCCTTTTCATTAATACAGTGATAAGAAACTCCAAAAACTAAATTGAATGATTTATTTAATCTTTTTTCAAATAATATAATCATAAAACTTATTGGGAAAATTTATTATTCAATAATAAGATTAGGATTTCCAAAAAAATCCAATCTATATCTTATTCATCAAAATGATGACATAAAAATTTATTGACAATTCAATATCATTTAATAAAATAAATCACACACAAGGTGGTCTCAACAAACCCCCTTTGTATTTATTTATAATACCCAATAAACCGATATATCAATATATACTCTTCATTTCTCAATCATATTTTTATTCTCTTCCCAATTCTCAAAAGTCCTTTCATTCCATTTGGTTCTATCCTCCATTATGATAATAATTACTGAGTACATGAGAGAAAAAATGGTATGAATTCATAGTCAAGAAATGTACTAATATAATTATTTTTTATCTGAGATTCATACAAAAAGATAGATGTAACGCCCCGACCCCAGCTACCCAGAGTCGGTGCATTACTTCGTAACATTGGCATGATCACAAAAGATCAAGTCTCGAAAGACCGATTAGTTTAGTAGCCTTGTAAACACTAGATACATTCGTAAACGTTAAATTACATCATAAAGTGAAAAACTACAATAAAAAAGTCTCCATAGTCCACACTCATATCCTATTCTGACAATCCCTGCAGGTCATTCATAAAATACTTCTTCACATCCTGGAAAATATTAAAACATTGAAAGGGGTGAGCTCAGATGCTCAGTAAGGATAACAATATTGCAGAAGCTTTCATAAATAAACATAAAAATTTAAGGCAATGTATAACTAAAACAAAAGCCTTTTAAACTTGATCATCAACATAATATGGAAAAAGTAAAATGAGATAATTCCATTCACTTCTTCACATGGATATTCTACTGGTCGAATAATCACATGCAATATCAATAACCACTTTCATAATGAGGGGATGTATAATGCCGGACATTCTGAAACATTTTGTCAAGGCCTCGGACAAGACGTCTAAAATGATTAAGGCCTCGGCCAAAACCATAAATCAAATTGGGAAAGGGCCTCGGCCAATTCCACGTCTAGTTGTATTATGAGACCTACCGATGCATCGAGGAGCTATAGCGGGCTCCACCCGTCACTTATTAAGTCCAATGAATTCCTCATATGAATAGGTTTAAACATATCATAAACCATAACATAATCGTATCACATTCAACATGCATAAATGAAACATAAAATTTCCACATTTTAATCACAAGATATAAATACAACACATTGATATAATAAAAATGCTTTCAAAACCATTTTCAATACCAATATAAAAGAAAGTTAAAACTTTGTATTTATTTTTCAAAAAAAAATGATGGCTTGTAGAGGAAGCCGAAACTCAAATAATGGTCACGGCGGCGGAGAAGTCATTGTCGCCGCATATGTACGGAAATAAAAACATTCCCTTATTATCGTTTAGTAAAACGCTTCATATAAAAAGATTTTTTTTGAATAAACGTAAAAGTCAAAGGGGTTTATACACTGTACAAAAGAAATTTGTGTATAAAACAAAATATGCCTCAATGAATGGAGATTGAGACGAAGTACCTTAAAAAGATCATTTTTAAATACAGTATATCTATTATGTGTATTCACTATATGTACACATAAAGAAAGTATAAATACAATATACGACATAATAATATCATGACATAATTTGAAAGTAGGAGATTAACCCAAAGAATGGAAGTTGGGTTAAGAAATTCCCTTACCTCGTATCTGACTTGACTCAACCGTTCTTTAACCTCCTGAATAATAAACTAGAGTTAATATATACCTTATTAAGAACCATTTTCAATTTCATTATCCTTTTTATATCACTTATTACAATGATATGAACATTATGTAATTATTTAAGTTAATAACGGTCGTTTTGTCGATCTTTGGTACTTGAATCAACAATAAACTTCTTATAATTACAAGTTGTTTATGTGGTAGAATATCCATTATCTCCAGAATTATATTCATTATTTAGATGTCATATATATCATATATATCCAGTATATACATTCATTTATAATATTATGTAACATTTAGAGGTAAGAAATGAAATGCACCGTTCATGGAGACGGTAAGCCGTACGTACGCATGAACGCTACTTTCATTTCAATTTCATATTTAATGGAACAAAATCATAATGATATAAATGTATAATATAATTCCAGTATAATATAGTGTATAATACCATTTACTCCATCCTTTATACATCCCACATATGGCATCAACGATTCAAATCACTTTGAGGGGGCGGTAGTCCGCACTTCCTAAAATGAAATTATCGCGTTTTACCCATAATGGAAATCATAAAGTATGCCATAAATGAGAAATACAGAAGCATAAGTAAAACATAAAAATATTATATATCATATATAAAAATAGTGACATCTTAATGGCCACATTTGAAGGTGTTATATGAGTGTTGAACAATCATCGTTTCGTGAGGCAGAAATTCTCCATCCACAGAAACCGTATGTTCTTTAACCATTAGATGTAGGTGTGTGTAAGTGTAGCTCGAATCCATCTTATAACAACATCCTAGTATATTGAGGATACTGGTGTTGTTACAAAATAAATGAATAAAAAGAGCTTAGGGGGTTGGAGAAGAAAAATAAAACAAAACAACATTAGAGAAGAAATTACCTCAAAATCGGGTAACTCTTTTTGATTTGAGCCAAAGGCTTCCTTGGGAAGAGTTCTGCCCAAATTGAGGCTTCTAGGTGTAATAGGGGGAAGTTGGGAGAGTATTTGGGCAGAGGTTGGCCGAGCCAAATGGCTTTATGGTGTGAATAAGGTGGGAGAGGTGGGGGCCTTTTATAAGAGGAGAGGAGGGGCTCTTTTGGAAAGATTGAAATGTTACATTATTACACAATGATTTTCGGATTATAAAGGTCCCAAACTTATATAATTCGAGGATAAGGTGATACGGGTTCGAAATATCTTCATCCAATTGGCTTTGGACAAGTGTAAGCCTTGGATTTTGCATTATCTTCCTATTTTATTTAAATCGTTAAATAATGAGGTCATCGCTGCATCATCATGATGTCATAAATAATTTAATTTATTTAATGTCTAAATTTTTTTAAAAAAGTACAATGATGTAGGAAATCTTTTTAGCTTTCTAATGAATATTTATAATCAAAATTTGGACTTGTTTAACCCCACTAAAAAACTGTTTTAGTAAAACAACTCATGTTTGTGTCAATTTAATTTTAACATTAAATAAATATATATTAATGTCATTTTTCAACTAAAGTGGCTCCATGGGGTCCCCAAGTTGACCCATGGGTTGTCTTGGTCGGCCATGACTCATCCAATAGTAGTAGGACAAGTGTCAAGCCCAAATCATATTATTAAAACATTATTTTTACCTTAAACTACACTAATTATCTCTAATCGCGATTAAGAACTTAAAAGTTACTATTCACCAAAAAATTTTTTTAATCTCATTGAACCACATTTTACTTCTTAATGAAAACCATGTATGTCAGATTTTTGAAAATCAAATCACAGAAGTGGTAATATTTCATTTAAACGAAAAATCAGTTATTTAACTACCACTTAGTGGTTTCACTATTCATCAAAAATTGATATTTTTCAGAACAATGCCAAAATTTCACCCTAAGCTATAATTGATATTCCAAATTCAAAAATGATGTCTATTTTACAAAATTCCAAACATATAAGTTGCATTAATTAATTTTATAATAAATTCCCACTGTCACAACAAATAGCGTGTTTTTAAGAAATAATTTATATCAAAAGATTGGCAGTTGTTTATGTCCAATTTCAATGTTAAATTAATTCTAATGACCACCATTGGATAAAATGGTAAAAATATATTCTAATTATACTTTAAAACCACTAAATAGTATAATTTATCACTATAAATTATTTTGATTAAAAAGGTTGTTTTTAAGTAATTTACACTATTCATAAAAAATTAGAAGTTCTCAGAAAAATACCAAAAATTCAACATAGGCTAATTTCGATATTACGAATACAAAAATGAATTCCATTTTGAAATATAAAATTTCTATAATTTTAAAAAGTGGTTATTACTATTCATAACGGCTACTTTGATTAGTCGCGGTGTTTTAAAACTCGAACTTGCGTACAATGCAAGCTATTACATTATTGAAAAGGAGGCGTATCGTGGAAGCTCGGGGTGTTACATTCTCCCCTCCTTCAATAAATTGCGTCCTCACAATTTGATATTTTTCTTTGAAAATAAGAGGATGAAAATAGGAAATACCTTTGTGGAAAACCCACATCGGAAATAAGGTTAATAAAATTTAGCCTTAATAAGAGGGAAAGGGAAATGAAAAAGTCACCACCCAATTATGATCTCGATTAGGAGAACATTGGTGGCAATTAGAGACATATAATTGGACGAAAAACATAAATATTCGTAGGGAGTGATTGAGGTCATCAATCACAATCAACTGTCAAATTGAGGGCCTCAAAGCCTTCAATCTATGTTGATTTAAAATATCATCAGTTCAACAAGACATAAGGTATTAGGATAACGCATTTTTTTGTTTTAATATCCCTTTACTAAAGTTTAAGAATTTATTTATTCATTGAATAACAGATAGGTATATATATATTTATGCCTGACAATTAGAGTTTCAACCTTCAACTCACCTTTCACTCAAAAAGATAATAGAACCCAAAAATATTATACTTTTCCTAATCGTATAAGGTTCCAAATGTTAACACATACAATTTAGATTAGTAAAATTATTTTCTAATAACCAAGGACTTCATGTAGGCTAGTGGTAGGAAATAAAGGCTTGTCGCACTATGGTTGTGGGTTCGATTCCTGCAGCTTTGTCCGACGCGACGGGTTATGCCCCACCCTGCAGGTTGTCCTTTTCCTAAAAATATAGTACTATACTATTCCCAAAATAATCATCATAAATGCTTTAACCTTAAACAATACTATCCAAAGATCAACTTAATCCACTCCAACCTTTATAGTTATCCAAAATACCTCTGTCCATACTTTCTCTAAAAGGTCTCTTAATTCCAAAATCAATTGTAACATCAGATTCCCCAAACAAAGAAAAGTTCCTCTTATTTTCACATACTAAAAATATGATTACCTTAGTCATATTAAAACCTTACTGAAATCAAAAAGTAATGCAGTACAATCCACATATATATATCACATTATTCTTATAACAAGAATATAATCCTTGAGTCCAAAAGCACCAATACATTAATTATTCCGCTTCAACTGTAGTTACAGCATAAGATTGGCCTTGATCCCTTGGCCTTTTCTGAGATAAGTTTCCCTGACTCTTAGGACATTAATTTTCATAATGACCCATTTCTCTACAATTGTAGCATTCAACTTTGATAGCCTCTTTCTTCCCCTTGCAATCACGAGCCTGGTGACCCTTTTCTCCACATTTATAACAAACTCCCATTCCTTTTAGGCAAGTACCAGGGTGATTCTTCCCACAATTATCACATAATGGAAAATCCTTCTTTCCCTTTTTCCCTTTATCTGTCTCTTGTTCCACCGTTCTCTTCTTCTCTTGCTTTACTTTGTTGTCATAAGACTTAGAGAATTCCTTTTCTGTCTTGATAGCACATGAGACAATATCTTCGTATGTTGAGAACGATTGTGATACTAAAGCTCGACGGAGAAATGGTTTTAACCCATCAAAGAAACGATCAATCTTACCTCTTGGGTTATGTATATAATCTGCAGCATACCTCTCTAACCTTGTAAAGTTGGCCTCATACTTTGCGACATTCTCATCCTCCTTCTGCCTCAGACTCAGAAAATGCCTTTCCATATCCGCTCGATGGTCTCGAGGGAAGTATTTTTCTAAGAACAGCTCTTTGAACTCCTGCCATTCGATGTTTGTTAATTCATCATCTTCCTTTTTGTTTTGAATTAGTGACCACCATTGATCGGCATCTCCAGTGAGGCGGTAAACTGCCATAACAACCTTCTCCCTTTCGCTACTCCCCAAGGCATGGAATATTTTCTCTAAGGAGTTTATCCATTGCTCAGCTACTAAGGGATTTCTACCCCCATTAAATGTTGGTGGTTGTTGCCTCATGAAGCGGTCTAACATTGATCCTCCACGTTGTTGATCAGGGTGAGTCATACGAGTAAGGTTATTATTCATAACATTAGTGAGTTGTCCCAGTATGGTAATAAGTTGATCAGCACCAGTTGTATCTCCAGATCCACAATAATTATCTTGAGCAGGAGGGCAATCCCTACACGGAGTGCGTGCATTGATACGGTTTCCATTCCTTCCACTAGGCGCCATTTCTAAACAATGGCATAAACTAGATTAGTTTATGAATCAAAATACATAATTCCATACTTGTAAAACACTTAACATAAATTGAACTAATTATGGATATAATCCATAATTATAATAATGTTTTCTTTGAGGAAGTATATACTCATAACCCATCATAGTGGTTTGTAAAGAAAATGGGAATTATCCTAAGCATATCCCCTGGGAGTGTCGTAACCAAGAGTGCAGCAAGGCCCGTTGTCGTGCACCAGTTCCCGTTCGAGTCTAGCTCAAAGCGGTGTTTTCAGGTTTTACCCCTAGGTACATCTCTGCCAGAGCCGCCTCTACCTGCTCATATCCAGACAAGGATTTATTTCTTGGAAAACTCACAAAATCTATACAATACCAAAATTATAGGAAGTTCTTCTATACTAATCCTCAAAGTCTATCTTCGGGCTATGTGCTCTAATCAGAGTTTATCTAAATCTAGCTTCCAAGATTAGTACTAAACTGCCTCTGATACCAACTGTAACGCCCTGACCCCAGCTACCCAGAGTCGGTGCATTACTTCGTAACATTGGCATGATCACAAAAGGTCAAGTCTCGAAAGACCGATTAGTTTAGTAGCCTTGGAAACACTAGATACATTCGTAAACGTTACATTACATCATAAAGTGAAAAACTACAATAACAAAGTCTCCATAGTCCACACTCATATCCTCTTCTGACAATCCAGGCAGGTCATTCATAAAATACTTCTTCACATCCTGGAAAATATTAAAACATTGAAAGGGGTGAGCTCAGATGCTCAGTAAGGATAACAATATTGCGGAAGCTTTCATAAATAAACATAAAAATTTAAGGCAATGTATAACTAAAAAAAAATCCTTTTAAACTTGAACATCAACATAATATGGAAAAAGTAAAATGAGATAATGCCTTTCACTTCTTCACATGGATATTCTACTGGTCGAATAATCACATGCAATATCAATAACCACTTTCATAATGAGGGGATGTATAATGCCGGACATTCTGAAACATTTTGTCAAGGCCTCGTCCAAGACGTCTAAAATGATTAAGGCCTCGGCCAAAACCATAAATCAAATTTGGAAAGGGCCTCGGCCAATTCCACGTCTAGTTGTCTCATGAGACCTACCGATGCATCGAGGAGCTATAGCGCGCTCCACCCGTCACTTATTAAGTCCAATGCATTCCTCATATGAATAGGTTTAAACATATCATAAACCATAACATAATCGTATCACATAAAACATGCATAAAGGAAACATAACATTTTCACATTTTAATTGTAACACCCGAGATTTTTATGAGTAATATTTTGTTTTTATATCATCAAAGGAATCTTTCACTACACACTTGCTTGGCTTACTTTACATGCAATCACGATCTTCTTCGATAGCTTGCGTCGTACGCAATACCGAGTTTCACTAAACAACGATATGCTATTAAAATATTATTAAAACTAGGCGTTATGAATAGTGTTAACTAAAATTTGAATTTTATAACATTATTATTCATCTTACACATTTCTAGAACATGTTATAAGAACAAAATAATTTTTTTGGGTAAAATAAGTATTTTTCAAAAAATGCAGTTTTGCCGCCTTTTGATGGAGCACCCACATTAAATCTAGTTTTTGACATGTTTATATGTTCAATTTGACAAAATAAAATTCTTCATTTGAATCAGGATATAAAAATTCACATTAGATAAAGTTTTGATATTTTTCCGATAACTTTCATATTTTAATGAATAGTAAAAACACGCTATATTTTAATTAAAAACAACTTTTGTCATCATAATATCTTATGTGGTTAAATTATAATATTGAATGGTTTTAAAGTATAAATAGAATATATTTTTACCATTTAATATAATTTATGTCATTAGCATTGATTTTACCTTGAATTCGTAGGTTAAATCAATTCAATCTTTTGCAATGTTTAAAAGAAAAACCCGTTTTCCTTCGACAACGGGATTATTTTTAATTTAATTTCTGCATCTTTTGTGTATTGAATTTGGAAAAATGGATTACATATTTGGAATTAGTGGGTCCAAATTATGTTAATAAGCTACTTTTTATTTTTGGGAATTATGAATAGTAATTATGGTAAATTTTATTTACCATAGTTAAAGGTAAATCAGGTAATTAAGGGTAAATATAATATTTTAAAATTACCCTAAAAAATGTCAAAATCCTATTGGATGACTAAAAGTCGACCAATATCACCTAAGGGTCGGATTAGATTCATTTAATTAAATTTTTTTCAATGAAAATAATTTAATTATTATTAAAACCAAAGAATGTGACAACATGTCACTTTCTTAAATTATATAAGTATAATAATTTTAATCTAGTGATAAACTTCATGAAACTTCTAACATGAATAGTCTACAGAAAGCTAATACAATTATCTAAATCATAGGAATTTATTTAGAATTTTTAGGGATTAAATAATTATCATTTATTATGAAACAAATATGATGTAGTAATTATCTTATTAATGAAATATTGACATAATTGATGTTATAAATACCCAAATAAATGTAATTTGAGACTTTTTATGAATTCCACTAATTTTCTAGGTTACTATGATATATTAATGTTGCTTTAATCAACTTGGTTCGAACATATAATTCTTTTATGACTTTCACAAAAATCATATATCAAATAGTGTCAAAATTGACACAAAATAGTTTTTAAATCAAATATTATATTACTAATTGTTATTTTATTCCTAAAAATCTAAGGTTCGGCCAAATGACATAGATAAGGATATATATATTAATAATAAACAATTTGTGGTTCGTTTGGCATGTTATAGTAAGTGTATTAACCATATAGTGAAAGAAAACAAAAAGACACGATAAAAGTAAAATTATTTAACTTAGAGTTAAATCTAATTGATAAGGTTAAAATAATACCCTAAACTTGTCTAAATCTTATTGGTTGATAGGATTTCGACCCATCCCCACTTTACCTTCGAAATAAGACCCTTTGGAACCATTATAAACCGATTTTGACTTTAATATAAAATAATATTTTTAGGTATTCCTAAGGTGCCCCTCTCCTCCCTTATAAAAGGGCACCTCCTCCCCCTCCTCCACACACCAATTTGATCACTCAAGCTCGGCCAACCCCTGCCATTTTATCCTCTCCACTTCCCTAGAATAATCCTAGAGGTCCTGGTCTTCTTCAAAGACCAATCTTAGTTTCCTAAGTGGAGGATTCAAAGAGACGTTCCAAAGAAGAGGAGCTTCGGACACGTACAAAGCAAATCGGACCTAAGGTAAGGGAAATATCACAATCTCATTTTTATCCGAGATTGTTTATTCGTAAGAATTTATTGGGGTGTATTTTATCATCCACATCCATGTTCCCTCAATATGTAATATTGTTTCCATCCACTTACAATAGTTTAAATTCAATTTTACCCTTCGGTGAGTTTTTAGTAAAGAATATGAAAGGAATCTTTTTTCGTTTTTTCGTACGAGGTACTTTTTGACTTTTCCGACAAAAGTACGAAGAATGTTTTTTTTAACTTATACGGCATGAATGGATTTTTAAAACATTATTTCCAAGAATCTTCCTTTACAAGTTTTCAAGTTTATTTTTAATCAACTTCTTTTATTTTAAAGTCGTGTGACATGTTATTAAAGGAAAAATGTTTTTGAAGAAGAAAGGATATTTTCCTCAAGAATGGAGTTCAAGTATTTTATCAAAATTATTTTCCATCTAAGATAATAAAAGGGTTCTGTTTTTATCCCTATTATTACATGAAATTTATTATGTTGTGATGGAAATATTTTTATGAATTCCTTTATCTTATATGAATTGTTTTATGATGTCATGTTGTATAAGAATTCCATTTTTATTACTTGGGTTACGCTATGATGTATGGTTTATGATTATGTGGCACACATAAGAAAGGATTCATTATAAGATGGGTGGGACCTATATCTCCCTCCAATGCATTGGGTAAAGATTTTATATCTCATGAGATAGACAGGGCTGGAACGGTAGGTTATACCGGTTCAGTGAAACAGGACTGGAACGAGGGTTACTCGATTCAGAAATGGACTTTGTCCACTAAGATAGTCTTGGCAATGAGTCATGACTAACAAGAAATGATTCTCTATGATTGTGTGTGCATGCCACAAAGTTTCATGTTTCATGTTATGATTATGGGGATCTCATTTTCACTTCTACGATTTGTTCCATGTTAAGATATTATTATCTCTTTTGCAGGTTATGATTTTCAAAAAGATATGATATGATTTTTATTTCCTTTATTTGCCCTTGCTGAGCATTTGAGCTCACCCTTTTATGTTTTCTTTTCCCCAGGTCAGGAAGATGGATATTAAGTAGAATATGCTAAAAGGGACCCTATATATGATGAAATAAATGGGAGACACTGTAGAAGATTTATGAACCAGTTGTTTATGTTTCCCAGTTTCTAAAGACACTATACCTATACGGTCCTTTGTGGTTTTGTCATATGTTGTAATAAGTGTACTTCAATTTTGAAGTATTAACAATGTATTTAAAGTATAGGTCGTTATAGTTGGTATCAGAGGAAAGGTATAGTCAACCTTTGGAAACTAGGATGTGAAAGCCTTAGTAAGAACCCTAAGGATAAGTCTAAGCATATAACACAATATTAGTGTTTTAGAAATGGCCATGAATACCCTACGATAAGACCTTAAGTGTGAAATTTTATTCTCGATTATGTGGTTTTCCTATTATAATTAGTGTTGCTCACACTATTCTTCTTGGTTTTAGTCAATGGCTGGAACCCAAAGGAACTGTGTTAATGCGGAATGCGATGGGCAATGCAATGATTGTCCCCCTGAGCAACCAAACGATATGGGAGCTGGAATGCAAAATCTTGTAGCCATGCTCACACAACTTTCTCAAGCTATGAATCATGCAGGACTTCCAAATGAGCAAAGGAAGGAGCAACATTCTGTTGAATCCTTCATGAGGCAGTGTCCACCTTCTTTCAGTGGGTCTACTGATCCATTAGTTGCTGAACAATGGATTAGTACTACTGAAAAGATATTTTCAGTTCTTCAATGTTCTAAACATGATAAAGTCATCCTAGCAGTGTATCATTTGGAAGGAGATGCTGATCAATGGTGGAATCTTATTAAGAATACGAGGCAATGGGATGAAATTGAGTCTATGGAATGGGACGAGTTCAAGAACTTATTTTTCAATAAGTACTTCCCTCGTATTCTCCGAACAAAGATGGAGAAAGAGTTTCTTGAACTGAAGAAAAGGGATGATGAATCTGTTGGTACCTATGAAGCAAATTTTACAAGACTTGCAGGGTACGCTTCTGGTATTATTATCCAACCTGAGAGTAAGATCGATCGATTCTTTAGTGGCTTAAAACCAAGTCTTCGAAGGGCGTTAGCCATAAGGGACTTGAATAGCTATGAGGAAATCGTTCGATGTGATCTCAAAGTCGAGATGGAGATTGGAGTAACCCATCAGTCACATGGGTTTGATAAGAAGAGGAAGATGGAATTCAAAGGAAAATCTAAAGAGCACACTGAAAAGAAGATGAGCTTTCCCTTATGCTCAAAGTGTGGAATGAAACATGGAGGGAGTTGTCTTAAAGGGACAAGTAAATGTTTCAAATGTGGAAAGGAAGGTCATCAGGCATTTGAATGCCGCGATAATGGGAAGAAGATGTCTAATGATGCAAACAAAGGAAGGGATACACAGAATGAACCTACTACACTTCAATGTTTCAAGTGCAAGGAGATGGGGCATTATGCCAATCAATGCCCAAATCCAAGGGTTGATGATGATGGTCGACGTCAACAAAATATTAAGGCTAATGACAAAGGAAAGTCACATGCAATTTCTATCAGCGATGTGGAGTACGATAATGAAGTGGTGAAAGGTACACTTACCGTCCAAATTAAAGTAGAAAATGTTTTATTTGATTCTGGATCGACACACTCTTTTATTTCTGAAAAATTTTCTAAGGGTATCACCGTACTACCTCAACAATTAGATGTTGAGTTAGCTGTGACAACACCTAATGGAACAACAGTCGCATCAAAAGTTTATAATTCTTCTCCGATCGAAGTTTGTGGGAAAGTGCTTCCTGCAAATCATGTGATCCTTCATTTAGTGGAATTTGATGTGATTCTTGGCATGGATTGGCTTTCTCTAAATGGATCTCATATCAATTGCCAATGAAGGGAAGTCATATTTCATATTCCAGATCAATCTACGATCGTCTATTGATGCAAGGATGAATATAACCTTCCAGTGGAAATCTCTTCCATCTTATGGGTCTTGATTCCACTAAATGAAGGTTATTTATCTCAAATGGTTGGTGAGAAACTCACAATTAAGAATATGCCCATTGTACGGGAGTTTGATGATGTCTTTCAAGAGGAATTACCGGGTCTTCCACCAAATCGTGAAGTTGAGATTTCAATAGAACTCATACCGGGTACTTTGCCTATTTCAAAGACACCTTATATAATGGCCCCAATTGAGTTGCAGGAATTGAAGAAGAAACTCCAAGAGAATCTTGATAAGGGATTCATACACCCTAGTGCGTCACCTTGGGGAGCACCTGTTCTATTTGTTAAGAAGAAAGATGGATCAATGAGACTCTGCATTGATTATCAAGAACTTAACAAGATCACTATCAAGAACAAATATCCTCTCCCACGCATTGATGAATTATTTGACCAACTACGCGGAGCTCAATACTTTTCAAAGATTGATCTTCGTTCAGGGTATCATCAATTAAGGGTCAAAAGGGAGGATATACCAAAGACGGCTTTCCATACAAGGTATGGACACTATGAATTTATAGTGATGCCATTTGGTCTTACTAATGCCCCTGCTATCTTCATGGATCTAATGAATAGAGTCTTTAGAGACTATCTTGATCAATTTGTGGTAGTCTTTATAGAAGATATTCTTGTCTATTCAAAGAAAAAGGAAGATCATGAAGATCACTTGAGAATTATATTCAAGACCCTGAGAAAGGAGAAGCTTTATTTACCAAGTGTGAATTTTGGCTTCAAAATGTTGCATTTTTGGGTCACATAATCTCAAAAGGGGGGATATCTGTGGATCCAGCAAAAACAAAGGTTATCGAAAGATGGTCAAGACCAACAACAGTAACTGAGATCCGAAGTTTTCTTGGTTTGGCTGGATATTATCGACGTTTTGTAAAGGATTTTTCACGATTATCTAATCCACTCACCAAGTTGACTTAGAAAGGAGTTAAGTTTGTTTGGACAGAGGAATGTGAAGAGAATTTCAAGGAGTTGAAAAGAAGGTTATCCAGTGCACCTATGCTCACACTGCCTTGTAGTGGAGAAAGGTTTGTGATCTACAGTGATGCTTCCAAGAAGGGATTGGGGTGTGTTCTTATGCAAAATGATATGGTGATAGCTTATGCCTCACGACAGTTGAAAATCCATGAGCAAAATTACGCAACACATGATTTGGAGTTGGCTGCGGTAATCTTTTCATTAAAGATTTGGAGGCATTACCTTTATGGTGAAAGGTGTGATATTTATACTGATCATAAAAGTTTAAAGTATATTTTCACACAAAAGGAGCTGAATATGCGTCAAAGAAGATGGTTGGAGCTGATTAAGGATTGTGACTGCTCAATCCATTACCACCCTGGGAAAGAAAACAAGGTGGCAGATGCATTAAGTCGACAATACCATGCTAGTTTATCCATGATGATGATCACAAAGGATCCAATATTTATGGATTTACAAAGCATGGATCTTGGAATTATAATGGAAGGGGAAAAATATTATCTTTCTCAAATGAATGTTCAACCATCTATACATGTGAAGATTAAAGAGGCCCAGAAAGAAGATGCTGAGTTAAAAAAGAAGGTGAGAAATGTTCCTAAATTCAACCTTGATTGTGATGGGATAATAAAGTTCAGGAATCGGGTTTGTGTTCCTCCCATCCCTGAATTAAAGAAGGAGCTGCTAGATGAGGCCCATAGTTTATCATTCTCTATTCATCCTGGAAGCACGAAGATGTATAGGGACCTGAAAGAGTAATTCTGGTGGGATGGCATGAAAAGAGATGTTGCTGAATATGTCTCTCGATGCTTGGTTTGTCAACAAGTTAAAGCTGAGAGACAAAAGTCTAAGGGGGTGTTACAACCATTACCCATACCCGAATGGAAATGGGAAAACATCACTATGGACTTTGTCACAGGACTTCCTAAAACATCCAAAGGAAATAATGCTATTTGTGTCATAGATGATCATCTTACAAAGTCTGCACACTTCATTGCTATTAGAGAGGATTTCTCTCTAGATCAGCTTGCCAGGATATATGTAAAGGAAGTGGTAAGATTGCATGGAGTACCACTTTCTATTATATCTGATCGGGATCTGAGATTTACCTCGAAGTTCTGGCGAAGTCTTCAGCATACTCTAGATACAGAGTTGAGTTTCAGCACTGCTTATCATCCCCAGACAGACGGTCAGTCTGAAAGAACAATTCAAACCCTAGAAGATATGTTGAGAGCTTGCTCTATGGATTCCAAAGGAGGTTGGGATCAACACCTACCTTTGTTGAAATTTTCTTATAATAATAGCTTTCACTCCAGTATTCAGATGGCTCCTTATGAAGCTCTCTATGGAGAGAAATGCAGGACTCCAACTTGCTGGGATGATGTTGGAGAAAGAAAGCTATTAGGACCTGATCTCGTTGATGAAATGGCAGAAAAGGTCAGATCTATTCAACAACACATAAGAGCAGCTCAGAGTCGACAGAAAAGTTATGCCGACAACCGAAGAAAAGACCTAGAGTTTGAAGTGGGTGATAAAGTGTTCTTACGAATATCTCCTTGGAAGAGGGTTATGAGATTTGGAAAGAAGGGGAAGTTGAGCCCTAGATATATCGGTCCTTTCGAAATACTGGATCATGTTGCAAAGGTAGCTTACCGATTGGCGCTTCCACCGAATCTCTCTCAAGTTCACGATGTGTTCCATGTATCTCTCCTGAGAAAGTACATACCAGATCCTTCACATGTACTCAGCTCAGAAGTTGTACCGCTGGAGCAAGATCTTTCTTATAAAGAACAGCAGATAGAGATTCTGGATCGTAGCGAAAAAGTCTTACGAAACAAGACCACTCGCTTGGTGAATGTTTTATGGAGGAACCACCAATTAGAAAAAGCTACATGGGAGCTTGAGGATATGATGAGGGAGAAGTATCCTCATCTGTTTGTTACAAAGTGACGAATTTCGAGGGCGAAATTATTTTTAAGGGGGGTAGAATGTAACAACCGAGATTTTTATGAGTAATATTTTGTTTTTATATCATCAAAGGTATCTTTCACTACACACTTTCTTGGCTTACTTTACACGCAATCACGATCTTCCTCGATAGCTTGCATCGTACGCAATACCGAGTTTTACTAAACAACGATATGCTATTAAAATATTATTAAAACTAGCCGCTATGAATAGTGTTAACTAAATTTTGAATTTTATAACATTATTATTCATCTTACACATTTCTAGAACATGTTATAAGAACAAAATAATTTTTTCGGGTAAAATATGTATTTTTCAAAAAATGCTGTTTTGCCACCTTTTGATGGCGCACCCACATTAAATATAGTTTTTGACATGCTTATATGTTCAATTTGACAAAATAAAATTCTTCATTTGAATCAGGATATAAAAACTTACATTAGATAATGTTTTGATATTTTTCCGATAACTTTCATATTTTAATGAATAGTAAAAACACGCTATATTTTAATTAAAAACAACTTTTTTCTTCATAATATCTTATGTGGTTAAATTATAATATTGAATGGTTTTAAAGTATAAATAGAATATATTTTTACCATTTAATGTAATGTATGTCATTAGCATTGATTTTACCTTGAATTCGTAGGTTAAATCAATTCAATCTTTTGCAATGTTTTAAAGAAAAACCTGTTTTCCTTCAACAACGGGATTATTTTTAATTTAATTTCTGCATCTTTTGTGTATTGAATTTGGAAAAATGGATTACATATTTGGAATCAGTGGGTATAAATTATGTTAATAAGCTACTTTTTATTTTTGGGAATTATGAATAGTAATTATGGTAAATTTTATTTACCATAGTTAAAGGTAAATCAGGTAATTAAGGGGAAATATAATATTTTAAAATTAGCCTAAAAAATGTCAAAATCTTATTGGATGACTAAAAGTCGACTCATATCACCTAAGGGTCGGATTAGATTCATTTAATTAAATTTTTTCAATGAAAATAATTTAATTATTATTAAAACCAAAGAATGTGACAACATGTCACTTTCTTAAAGTATATAAGTATAATAATTTTAATCTAGTGATAAACTTCATGAAACTTCAAACATGAATAGTCTCCAGAACGCTAATACAATTATCTAAATCATAGGAATTTATTTAGAATTTTTAGGGATTAAATAATTATCATTTATTATGATACAAAGATGATGCAGTAATTATCTTATTAATGAAATATTGACATAATTGATGTTATAAATACCCAAATAAATGTAATTTGAGACTTTTTATGAATTACACTAATTTTCTAGGTTACTATGTTATATTATTGTTTCTTTAATCAACTTGGTTCGAACATATAATTCTGTTATGACTTTCACAAAAATCATATATCAAATAGTGTCAAAATTGACACAAAATAGTTTTTAAATCAAATATTGTATTACTAATTGTTATTTTATTCCTAAAAATCTAAGGTTCGGCCAAATGACATAGATAAGGATATATATATTAATAATAAAAAATTTGGGGTTCGTTTGGCATGTTATAGTAAGTGTATTAACCATATAGTGAAAGAAAACAAAAAGACACGGTAAAAGTAAAATTATTTAACTTAGAGTTAAATCTAATTGATAAGGTTAAAATAATACCCTAAACTTGTCTAAATCTTATTCGTTGATAGGAATTCGACCCATCCCCACTTTACCTTCGAAATAAGACCCTTTGGAACCATTATAAACCGATTTTGACTTTAATATAAAATAATATTTTGAGGTATTCCTAAGGTGCCCCTCTCCTCCCTTATAAAAGGGCACCTCCTCCCCCTCCTCCACACACCAATTTGAGCACTCATGCTCGGCCAACCCCTGCCATTTTCTCCTCTCCACTTCCCTATAATAATCCTTGAGGTCCTGGTCTTCTTCAAAGACCAATCATAGTTCGCTAAGTGGAGGATTCAAAGAGACGTTCCAAAGAAGAGGAGCTTCGGACACGTACAAAGCAAATCAGACCTAAGGTAAGGGAAATATCACAATCTCATTTTTATCCGAGATTGTTTATTCGTAAGAATTTACTGGGGTGTATTTTATCATCCACATCCATGTTCCCTCAATATGTAATATTGTTTCCATCCACTTACAATAGTTTAAATCCAATTTTACCCTTCGGTGAGTTTTTAGTAAAGAATATGAAAGGAATCTTTTTTCGTTTTTTCGTACGAGGTACTTTTTGACTTTTCTGACAAAAGTACGAAGAATGTTTTTTTTAACTTATACGGCATGAATGGATTTTTAAAACATTATTTCCAAGAATCATCCTTTACAAGTTTTCAAGTTTATTTTTAATCAACTTCTTTTATTTTAAAGTCGTATGACATGTTATGAAAGGAAAAATATTTTTGAAGAAGAAAGGATATTTTCCTCAAGAATGGAGTTCAAGTATTTTATCAAAATTATTTTCCATCTAAGATAATAAAAGGGTTCTGTTTTTATCCCTATTATTTCATGGATTTGATTATGTTGTGATGGAAATATTTTTATGAATTCCTTTATCTTATATGAATTGTTTTATGATGTCATGTTGTTTAAGAATTCCATTTTTATTACATGGGTTACGCTATGATGTATGGTTTATGATTATGTGGCACACATAAGAAAGGATTCATTATAAGATGGGTGGGACCTATATCTCCCTCCAATGCATTGGGTAAAGATTTTATATCTCATTAGATAGACAGGGCTGGAATGGTAGGTTATACCGGTTCAGTGAAACAGGACTGGAACGAGGGTTACTCGATTCCGAAAGGGACTTTGTCCGCTAAGATAGTCTTGGCAATGAGTCATGACTAACAAAAAATGATTCTCTATGATTGTGTTTGCATGCCACAAAGTTTCAAGTTTCATGTTATGATTATGGGGATCTCATTTTCACTTCTACGATTTGTTCCATGTTAAGATATTATGATCTCTTTTGCAGGTTATGATTTTCAAAAAGATATGATATGATTTTTATTTCCATTATTTGCCCTTGCTGAGCATTTGATCTCACCCTTTTATGTTTTCTTTTCCCCAGGTCAGGAAGATGGATATTAAGTAGAATATTCTAAAAGGGACCCTATATATGATGAAATAAATGGGAGACACTGTAGAAGATTTATGAACCAGTTGTTTATGTTTCCCAGTTTCTAAAGACACTATACCTATACGGTCCTTTTTGGTTTTGTCATATGTTGTAATAAGTGTACTTCAATTTTGAAGTATTAACAATGTATGTAAAGTATGGGTAGTTATATTAATCACAAGATATAAATACAACACATTGATATAATAAAAATGCTTTCAAAACCATTTTCAATACCAAAATAAAAGAAAGTTAAAACTTTGTATTTATTTTTCAAAAAAATGATTGCTTGTAGAGGAAGCCGAAACTCAAATAATGGTCACGGCGGCGGAGAAGTCATTGTCACCACATATGTACAGAAACAAAAACATTCCCTTTTTGTCGTTTAGTAAAACGCTTCGTATAATAGGATTCCTTTTGAATAAATATAAAAGTCAAAGGGGTTTATACACTGTACAAAAGAAATTTGTGTATAAAACAAAATATGCCTCAATGAATGGAGATTGAGACGAAGTCCCTTAAAAAGATCATTTTTTAAAAAATATATCTATTATGTGTATTCACTATATGTACACATAAAGAAAGTATAAATACAATATACGACATAATAATATCATGACATAATTTGAAAGTAGGAGATTAACCCAAAGAATGGAAGTTGGGTTAAGAAATTCCCTTACCTCGTATCTGACTTGACTCAACCGTTCTTTAACCTCCTGAATAATAAACTAGAGTTAATATATACCTTATTAAGAACCATTTTCAATTTCATTATCCTTTTTATATCACTTATTACAATGATATGAACATTATGTAATTATTTAAGTTAATAACGGTCGTTTTGTCGATCTTTGGTACTTGAATCAACAATAAACTTCTTATAATTACAAGTTGTTTATGTGGTAGAATATCCATTATATCCAGAATTATATTCATTATTTAGATGTCATATATATCATATATATCCAGTATATACATTCATTTATAATATTACGTAACATTTAGAGGTAAGAAATGAAATGCACCGTTCATGGAGACGGTAAGCCGTATGTACGCCTGAACGCTACTTTCATTTCAATTTCATATTTAATGGAACAAAATCATAATGATATAAATGTATAATATAATTCCAGTATAATATAGTGTATAATACCATTTACTCCATCCTTTATACATCCCACATATGGCATCAACGATTCAAATCACTTTGAGGGGGCGGTAGTCCGCACTTCCTAAAATGAAATTATCGCGTTTTACCCATAATGGAAATCATAAAGTATGCGATAAATGAGAAATACAGAAGCATAAGTAAAACATAAAAATATTATATATCATATATAAAAATAGTGACATCTTAATGGCCACCTTTGAAGGTGTTATATGTGTGTTGAACAATCACCGTTTCGTGAGGCAAAAATTCGCCATCCACGGAAACCGTATGTTCTTTAACAATTAGATGTAGGTGTGTGTAAGTGTAGCTCTAATCCATCTTATAACAACATCCTAGTATATTTAGGATACTGGTGTTGTTACAAAATAAATGAATAAAAGAGCTTAGGGGGTTGGAGAAGAAAAATAAAACAAAACAACATTAGAGAAGACATTACCTCAAAATCGGGTAACTCTTTTTGATTTGAGCCAAAGGCTTCCTTGGGAAGAGTTATGCCCAAATTGAGGCTTCTAAGAGTAAGAGGGAGAAGTTGGGAGAGTATTTGGGCAGAGTTTGGCCGAGCCAAATGGCTTTATGATGTGAATAAGGTGGGAGAGGTTGGGGCCTTTTATAAGATGAGAGGAGGGGCTCTTTTGGAAATATTGAAATGTTACATTATTACACAATGCTTTTCGGATTCTAAAGGTCCCAAACTTATATAATTCGAGGATAAGGTGATAAGGGTTCGAAATATCCTCATCCAATTGGCTTTGGACAAGTGTAAGCCTTGTATTTTGCATTATCTTCCCATTTTATTTAAATCGTTAAATAATGAGGTCATCGCTGCATCATCATGAATTCATAAATAATTTAATTTATTTAATGTATAATAATTATAAAAAAATTTCTATGATATAGGAAATCTTTTTATCTTTCTAATGAATATTTATAATCAAAATTTGGACTTGGTTAACCCCACTTAAAAACTGTTTTAGTAAAACAACTCATGTTTGTGTCAATTTAATTTTAACATTAAATAAATATATATTAATGTCATTTTCCAACTAAAGTGGCTCCATGGGGTCCCCAAGTTGACCCATGGGTTTTCTTGGTCGGCCATGACTCATCCAATAGGAGTAGGACAAGTGTCAAGCCCATCTCATATTATTAAAACATTATTTTTACCTTAAACTACACTAATTACCTCTAATCGCGATTAAGAACTTAAAAGTTACTATTCACCAAAAAATTATTTTAATCTCATTGAACCAAATTTTACTTATTAATGACATCCATGTATGTCAGATTTTTGAAAATCAAATCACAGAAGTGGTAATATTTCATTTAAACGAAAAATCAGTTATTTAACTACCACTTAGTGGTTTCACTATTCATCAAAAATTGAAGTTTTTCAGAACAATGGAAAAATTTCACCCTAAGCTATAATTGATATTCCGAATTTAAAAATGATGTCTATTTTACAAAAATTACAAACATATAAGTTGCATTAATTAATTTTATAATTAATTCTTGCTGTCACAACAAATAGCGTGTTTTTAAGAAACAATTTATATCAAAAGATTGGCAATTGTTTATGTCCAATTTCAATGTTAAATTAATTCTAATGACCACCATTGGATAAAATGGTAAAAATATATTCTAATTATACTTTAAAACCACTAAATAGTATAATTTATCACTATAAATTATTTTGATTAAAAAGGCTGTTTTTACGTAATTTTCACTATTCATAAAAAATTAGAAGTTCTCAGAAAAATTCCAAAAATTCAACATAGGCTAATTTCGATATTACGAATACAAAAATGAATTCCATTTTGAAATATAAAATTTCTATAATTTTAAAAAGTGGTTATTACTATTCATAACGGCTACTTTGATTAGTCGCGGTGTTTTAGAACTCGAACTTGCGTGCAATGCAAGCTATTGCATTATTGAAAGAGTGGCGTATCGTGGAAGCTCGAGGTGTTACAGTAGAGGGTTTTATTTATATAATAAATCTGTCTATTTATAAAAGAACATGATACCAATCTGAAATATAAATACTCAAAACCTTTCTCATAAGATGTGAAAATGTATTCAATATAAGATAATTATATAATACAAATTGTAATAATTATTATCTTGGAATATTTCAACCCTAGTTTCTACACTCATGTTAATAAGAAATATAAAAACATTAAAAGTATAAAATTATCTAAATTTAAAAATTGGAAAATATCCTAGAATCTTGTTCTAAATTTAAATTTATTTTCCCTGATTAAGAATAATATGTCCCCTATAATGATAGGTTTGAAATTTTGTAACCAAGGACGAGAGAATAATAAATCAAACCAAATCAATTCTACATTTTCCATTAAATTTATGGAATATCTTGATTTATATGATACTGTTAATTTTTGGAATATTCTAAAAGTATTCTCTTCTACTCTCCCCTTTAAGAAGATACTCTATATTGTTATCATTAAGGTGCATATCTTTTATATATTGATTTTAAAATGTTTTATGTATAGAATTAAATAAAATAGATCATTCAAACTACTATATATATTGGAATGTTTTCCACACTCCACTTATGTTGTCTAGTTTTGAAAACATATTTTATATAGTTTCCCCTGAATAACCAGCTTCATCTCAAAACACCCCACATGGTTAACACAAAAATACAACATAAATGATAAGGAATATAGTGAATATTCTTATTCATAAATGTGAACATTAATGATGAGAATATTTTCAAAACCATGTTTCTATATTATTTATGTTAACACATCTATTTTTTAGTACACTATTTTTCCACTTCATAAAAAAGGAGAGAAGGATCCAAAAACATATCTACAGCATTAAGGTGAATGAAAAGACTTTTAATGTTTAGGGGAGCATATCAAATGCTTTAGTATGACAATTTGAATCCCTTTTTAAAACTAAAAGCCTTAGTGAAGAAAATTCCTTGAATGATGTGATCACCTATATTATTAATGACATGTATAAGGTGTTATTTTACTATTTAGTGACATTTATTTTTGTGTTTTCTATGCAGGAAAACAACTGGACAGCACCTCACGCGCCTGTTTAAGATCAAATCATACTGTTGTTGGAAGCACAAACAGACAACCATGTTTGTGTTTCTACATTTTATTCAATTTTTTTGATGTTTTCCACCATCCACATTAAAGTGTTTGCGAGACATTGCCCATTTAATTTTCAGGTTTCTCTAGAAGACATATTATGTGCAGGATTTAGGTTAATGATATCCATGATGTGATTTAGTTATCTCTATAATGGATATTTCTGAGACTAATGAGGTAAATATATATTTGGTTTGTGTACTCCACTACTATTTAAACTGTTACTATCTTATTTATTTCCTTAGTGCATGTGAATATAATAGGATGATATGGAAATGTGTTTGATTTTATAATTCAGTTACGACCTAATGAGTGTTGGTTCTCTTTCTCCATAGTTTATGAGATTGTATTTTGTATTGAAATATTGCTCAAGTTTATATCCATATAGATTATACATGATATATTTTATAGTATAAGGTACTGAATCCTGCACCAATGATTCATACATTTCATGCTCATAGGATAAAAAGTTTTCAATTTTTTTTAAACATAGCATAGATCCAGAATTTCCTTGATTAACTTACACTGTCAATTGTATTTTTTTAATTACTTATAAGACCTAAATAAGTATGTATATGCCTCTTCTATTTTTCTTTGGGTGAGAAGCGATGGTGTTGGACTGCTATATTAATTAAACTGCAACATTTAATTAATACACATGTATTTATGACCCTTCAGGATTGCTACCACTTATTGTTTATATGGGTTCAAAGTTTAATTAAATGGTGATGATGATTATCATGCTACAAAAATAGTCATCAAATATATTTTTTAATTATATTTCATGTTCTCAGGTCATCTGAAGTTTTTGAAAGCTCTATGATGAAGGTTCTTGGCATGAGTGAATGTCTACAATTTGTAAGAACACATCTGGTAGACCTTCTGCTTACCTATTACATGTCTCTATTCAGGCAAGCATTAAAACCAACACAACACTATTGAGCTGCTTCGAAGGCTCAGTTCAGGTTTTCATGACTGCTAAATGTTCAGTTTCATTTGTACATTTATTATCATGAATTGAAAATTATAATGAATTAGGTTTTCTTCTTTTAGACTAATATAAATAGGAAATTTAATTATCAATACTCATCTATACCTTTTAATTATGACAAAAATTACCTTTAGGCTTTCATATTTCAGTATTATAGGGATTAATAGTATTCATATTCCATGGTTGACACTGATGTCTGGACTCATTCATTCATAACGGAAACTATTTAATATTTTCAAATTATTTATAATGATACAACATTTATTTCATTCTTCATTCTTTCATATTTTTTCCTTATTATGAACTATGTATTTTTCTGTTGAATGCATTCTAATAACGAAATAAACATGGTCGTTATCTTTATTTAACCAATTGAAGAAACTATATGTCGGCATTTGATATGTTTTGACTTTTCAATTTAATATGTTTATTGATCTATTATTTAGAATGCAAAAACACCACTGTCAATTGGTCGTTATTCTACATGAAGTGCATCTATATTAACTAAATAATGGGTGGTTTTTTGAAATTTCAGGTACATTTTTCCCCAGTACATATAAACTGGTTTTCATTAAAACAGTTTCTATGGATTTGTGTTCTTTAGTCACAATGACTATGAATCACGTAAGGCAACATAATACATTTTTATTGGTCATTAAATTAAGTTTCATCATGTTCTGTAAATTATTTATTAAACTTTATGTACATATTCAACAATTAAGGAAGGAGAAAACAATGATGTTCTAGAAGGTGGAAGCAATGAGATGACATTTGAAGGAAGATTATGTACACATTCAACTCTTTTGGAACATCTTATTATAGTTGATATTGTTCATTGTTAAAAGGCATGGAAAATCTTTCTGCGATATATGAGCTGTACATTCTTAACATTTTTATCATTTTCTGACAAATTTTTTAAACATTTTTTCACAAAAAATGAAATTTTATTTGCAAACATGTTTAACACGTATGTTTTGAAAACTGCTGATTATTGTGTTTTTTGACAATCACGTGTATCATGTAATCTATACATTTATTGAATCAGTTTTAGCCTATTGAAAACTACAGTTCATATAAATCCATATAAAGTTTAAATTGATATTTTATAGTTGGATGATCATATATATGGAATGCATGTAACACTATTTTTTGACATAAATATTTAACTGTTTATGTTTGGTGGCAGGGTACTCTATAGCCTGGTGGAATCTATTATGGTTGAAGCTGGTTATGGGGGAGGGGAGGGGAGGAACTGGGTAGGGGGGAGCAAGCGGGGAAGAACTGGGCAGGGGGGAGGGGCTGGTGGGTGATGGGGCTGGGAAGGGGGGATGTGGCTGGGCAGGGGGGAGGGGTTGGCCAGGGGGAGGGGCTGGGAGTGGAGGGGCTGGGTAGTGGGGAGGGGATGAGAGGGTAAGAACTGGGTAGGGGGAGGGGGCTGGTGGGGGATGGGGCTGGGCAGCGGGGAGGGGCTACTGGGGGAAGGGGCTGGGCTTCAAAACATCCATGGCATATCCCATGGTGGAGATGTTTAATTTCATTAAGACATGTAAATCATATCGTTTTAAAGGTAATATCATTAATCAAGTTTCTTAAACATGGAATTATATTACAATTTTTATTTTATAACGTATTTTTTATAGTTTTTTAGGTATTTTTGTATCATTGGTGCATGCCTCATAATTTGTATGTTTGATATTTCTATCTCATGTCATTATGATTTGAATGGATGTGTTATTTAGATGGTATTTAATTTATTGTTGCAGGATATTGTGTTCATGCATTAGTTGAACTTATTATTGGTGGGTATGTGTTTATATATATAATTATCTATACATCCCTCAGAATGAGTGATTACTGTTAGAGTGATTAGGGTTAATGCTTACTACCATGCATCATTTTTTTATTTGGACGAACTGGGCAGTGGGGAGGGGGCTGGTGGGGGATGGGGCTGGGTAGGGGGGATGGGGTTTGGTAGGGGGGACTGGGAGGGGAGGGGCTAGGCAAGGGGGAGGGGATGAGAGGGGAATAACTGGGACGGGGGGAGGGGGCTGGTGGGGGATGGGGCTGGGCAAGGGGGATGGGGAAGGGCAGGGGGAGGGGCTGGTGGGGGAAGGGGCTGGGCAGGGGGAGGGGATGAGAGGGAAATAACCGGGTAGGGGTGAGGGGGCTGGTGGGGGATGGGGCTGGGTAGGGGCGAGGGGCTGGTGGGAGATGGGGCTTGGCCTCTTCCTCCATTTCAAGGAAAATGAAGTCAGAGAAGATAGACCAACTCTCTTTTTTCATACCGGTATTGCATCTAGATTAATCTACAATTAATTTCATGTTCATAATAATTTCCCATTGTATATTTCATATTATACATTCAAAATATTATTTATTTTCAATTTTGTACCCAACTGTTGGTTTTGTTTTCATTTCATTGTTCTATGATTTATTAATGGTTGTTTTTTTAGAATTTAGCAAAACATGCTTGGTATTTTACAGTGACCCTCCTGTTGTAAGTGGGTCCATTTCCGGAGACCACTGGATTGCAACTGAAGTGATCTAATGGATGGATGGGTACTTTTGGTTAAGCTAGTTTGTCATTTCCTTCATTTTTACTCACTTCTAGAGTTGTGTGTTACATCTTTTTTCTTGGTGTTTTACTACTCATACAATTAGAACTACTTTAGTTAAATTTTAGATTTTGCAGATTATGTTCGAAATGAGGCTAATTGAAATTATGGTAAGATTAAAATGACTGAATGGTTTAGTTTGTTTAATTATATTGAATTGAATATCTTGAATAAGTTTTCTTTTATATACTTCTTTCATTTGTTAAATAAATTCATGTTTTTATAATAAAACCCCTCCAATGGAGGTGTGCTGTCTGCAACGATGCTGCCCCGCAGATGTCGCTGGACCGGTCCAACACGTCTTGGTCACGCCGCAGTCACGCCACAGTCACGTCTCGATCACGCCGCGATAATGATGTGATTCGACCCTACTCCAATCACATCCATCCCACACCAGCACCCTTACACCTTTATTTCATCCCGCTACCACCAGCATTCTAGCCCGCAACCCCCCCCCACCCAGCAGATGTTTCTGGACTGGACAAACACGCTACGGTCATGCCGCAGTCACGCCGCAGTCATGTCGCGGTCACGCTGCTGCCCCCAACATTCCAGCCTGCAACATCTCCCCCTACCACCTTCGAATCAGACCGCACCATCTCCCCAACACCTGCAACCATCCCCCTTCCACCAGCATTCCAGCCTCCTCACACTCCCTTAACTCCTGGCCGAATGATACTACCCCGCGGATGTCGTTGGATCGGGCCAACATGCCGCAGTCACGCAGCGGTCACGCCGCGGTCATGCCGCGGTCACGCCGCGATCACGCCGTGGTCACAACGCTGTCACACTCCAGACACGCCGCGATCACCCTACGGTCACGTCGTTATTTGTACCTTATATAGCCACATGCAGCCCACACCAGTCCCCTTCCACCTTTTTTTCAGCCTGCTGCCACGAGCATTCCAGCCCAAAACAACCCACCCTTCCACCTTCGAATCAGCCCGCACCATCCCCCCTTCCACCTGCAACCATCCCCCTTCCACCATCATTTCAGCCTCCTCCCACTCCCTTCGTTCCTGGCTGGAAGATGCTGCCCCGCAGATGTTGTTGGATCGGGCCAACATGTCGCGGTCATGACGTAGTCATATCGCGGTAATGTTGTGATTTGGCCCTGCTCCAGCCACATCCACCCCACACCAGCCCCCTTCCACCTTCCACCTTCATTTCAGCCTGCTGCCAGTAGCATTACATCCCGCAATAACCCTCCCTTCCACCTTCGAATCAGCTTTCACCATACTCCAAACACCTACAACTAGCCCCCTTCCACCAGCATTCCATCCTCCTCACACTCCCTTCACTCCTGGCCTAACGATGATGCCCTGCAGATGTCGTTGGATCGGGCCAACACACCGCGATCACGACATGATCACACCGCCGTCACGATGCGGTCACGCCGCGGTCACCCCACGGTCACGCCGTGATTTGGCCCTGCTCCAGGATGACACCCTGCGGAAGTTTTCAGTGATAGTATTCCATGAGTATTGTGGATCAATGTTGAGACTGACTAATAACAATTTCTGCTGGTGGGGTGATGACCAGAATGTTGCCCCCCTCCTCTTGCTCCCTTTGCTCCTAGCCGAAAGATTCTACCCCGCGAATGTCGCTGGACTAGGCCAACACACCGAGGTCACGCTGTGGTCACACCGTGGTCATGCCGCGGTCACTTCGCGGTCACGCCGCGGTCACGCCACAGTCACGCCATGATTTGGCCCTACTCTATCCACCTCCCACCTACATTTGAGCCCACACCAGCCCCCAACCACCTGGAATCCAGCCCGCCCCAGCCACCACACCAGCCACCACCCCCCAGCCTCTTACAAAACACTCATGCCATCCGTCATCCACCTACAAAATAGCCCCATCAACCATTTCCAGCCCTCTGCCACCTGCAAAATAGCCCCACCTAAAATAATTTTGCTGATGATTTTTGGAAAGGTATTCCCAATAGCAATAGGTCCTAAATCCTTTACATCCACAACATTTTCCATCTTTGGGATCAAGTTAATAAAATTGGAGTTGATTCTATAGGGCATTGAGGCATGGTTAAAGAACTCCCTCAAAGCATTAAGGATCTCATCACGAACAATGTCCCAGTATAACATAAAGAATTAATTTTTGAACCCATAAGGACCAACCACACTCTCAGGATTTAGATAAAAAATGGCACTATTAACCTCTTTCTAAAGCATGTACATTCATGAAGGCTTTATCTAATTTGGAAGCGACCACTCTATTGTACAGTTTTCTTCCCATTATTTTATTATCCCCTAGGAATAAACCAAGGGTCATTAATATTAGTGCTTAGGTAAGAAATGTCATTCCAAAGAGTTATCCTTTCATGGTATCTATTTTTTCATAGACAAAAGAGAAGAAGAGGTGTAAGCAATCAGTATTAAAATTGCAAGTAAATATTTTAAAAGAGAAATTAAAGGTGTTAACATTTTGTAAGAGTTCGAAAAAATCCATAGACATTCAGAATTGTAGGTATTTGATATTGTGCTATTAATGATATAATTGTTTTGACACAAGTGTGAGTATTTAAGAGAATAAGCAATTTTGGTCCAGCAGTAGAAAATAACATTGGATGGTGAGTGTTAAAAATTCCGTTTAGAATATTGAACGTTTAAGAGTTGGCAATACCCGGAATTTGTTCTTCCCAACTCTTCCCCACCAACTAAAGATATTATGAAAAGAATGACCACATGTTTGTGAATGTGAAGTTTTCTTGCGAGGCCTCCAACCTGCTCAAAGTGTGGAAAAGTGGAGAGTGATTGGAGATACTTCGAGTCAAGTGATCCACCTTTTTATTTGAGAACATAGAAATAAAATGTACATTTGAAATACAATGGTCGAGCCTACTCCAAAAACAGTTACCAACCCTTCTGTTGTTACACCGTGTGTAAGGGTCGCCTGAGTATCCCAAATAAATTCTCCCTTTACCAGAAAAAACAGCGTAAAGGACCCTCAAGCCATACATGGGAATTCACTTCTCCCTTTATTCACCTCAGGAAACATTATTATATTGAAATAACCTAACAACACCCAAGGATAATCCCGTGGGTCTAACTCATTCAGTTCTCTCCATAACACCTCCCTTCTCTGGGCATCACAGCTGCCATTAATTAATTACACAAGTATAGTGTACCCTCCACGTGTCACTCTCATTGTTATATGTTGCCCCCTTCTTGGAAAAACTCCACCATAGCATCCCAATGCCAGAATATCCTGATCAACTTATTAACTGGGTCTGCATGCCTAGATTCATGCAACTTTACCCTGCGGTAAACTCATTAATTTAAGCAGAAATTTTCTTGTGCTCAAGAATCGTTGAAACCTTGATCTTGTTCTTATTCACATCTGAGGCTATGAAGTCGATTTTCACTCTTTCCCCAACACCTCCGGTGTTACAAAATAATATAGGAATCATGGAAACTAAACTTGCCCAGATTTGGCCTCAGGAAACACAGTCCCTGTCACGATGGAGGCAGAACACTCCCTAACCCACCTCTTTCTCAGGGCCGACCTCTTACACACACCTGAGCCAGTATCTGATTGTACGGAGGGAGAAGAAGGTAGACTTGATGCATGATTTGGATCATTCCCACTCACCACCAGAAGGGGTGACTAAGCCACTGTATCAGGCATTGTATAATAATGATCACTTGATAAATAGGATTCAACATAAGGTACCATACTGCTCAGCATGCCATGTGCTGGAGGAGGCCAATCACTATGGGAAACTGAGTTCTCTATACGATGGAAATCTTCCTGAAATCTGTTGAAAGAACCATAAAAAGGGGGCCGAACTCTTGAACTGCATCCACCTGTGGAAACTTATCCTCACGGTAGCAATAAGCAAGCACTCCTAAAAATACCCGAGTATTAGACTCCAAAATAATATGAGGAACCTTCAAGACAAATTCCACAAGGCACCTGTTAATAGAAACTGGGAGGGGAGGTAATCCCTTAGAAAAGAATCCAAGGGATCTGTCCAGGGTCTGGGGTAGTGTCCAGGTTCTGGGGGGTGTCCAGGGTCTGGGGGGGTCTGTCCTAGGGGGTCTGTCCAGGGTCTATTTAGGTGGCTTTGTCCAGGGGGGTCTGGGGGGTGTCTAGGTTTGGGGGGGGGGGGCAGGACTGGTGAGGGGAACTACTAGGAGGATGGGGGAAACTAGCAGGGGGAGAGGACTGGTAGGGGGGAGGGGGGTAACAGTAAAGGGGGGTGGAAGGGGTGAGGTGTCCGGGTTTTGGGGGTGGGGTGTTTAGTTTTTTTTTGGGGGGGGGGGGTCTGTCCTGGGTGTTATGCCCGGGGTATGTCCAGGGGGTCTAGGAGGGTGACCAGGTTTTGGGGGTGGGTAGGACTTGCAGGGGGAGGGTGGAACTGGAAAGGGGGGGGGGAATTAGCAGGGGGAGGGGGTAACTGGTAGGGGGTTCCAGGGGTTGGGTGTCCAGGTTCTAGGTCCAGGGGGACCTATCCAGGGTCTGGGGGGTGTCCAGGTTTGGGGGGGTTCAAGGTCTATCCAGGACGGTGGGATGGGGGGTCTGTCCAGGGGTCTGGGGGTGTCCAGGTTCTGAGGGAGAGGGTTCCGGGGACTGTCTAGGAGGGGGGTGGCTGTCCATGGGAGTGCAGGTCTAGGCTGTCCAGGGGGATCTGTCCGGAGGGTGTCCATGGTGTGTCTGGGGGGGTGTCCAGGGTCTGTCCGGGGGGTGTCTGGGGGGGTGTCCGGGTGGTGTCCAGTGTGTGTGTGGGGGGGGGGGGGGGGGGGTGTTCGGGGTCTGTTCGGGGGGTGTCCAGGGTCTGTCCGGGGGGTGTCCAAAGTAGTGAAAACTCCAACACCTATAACCATGGGAAACACTGGTCTTTACTCTTCATTGAAAACATAATATTGTCTCATTTCATAATTAAGATGGTTGTAGAATATAACTTCAATATCCTTCTCTACCTCCATAATAGCATTATCTAGAACATGTAGGAGCTCTTTCTGGTGCAGTGCTTCTTGATCCATTATGCCCTTTAATCCACCAACATCCCATGTAAAACCAAACATTTTCAACATATATAGCCCATCTGTAATGGCATCCCAACTATAGCCTTTATTCACCATTCCAAAAACCTAGTGCTACTCGTCGATAGTCTATTTGGCCCACCTAATAAAACCTTCCAATACTCTGACAGGATTCTGATGTGTTGCTACTTTGAAAATCTCCAACATATGTACAACAGGGGGTGTCCAGGTAGGGGGGCTAGCATGGGGAAGGGGGACTAGCTGGGGACTGGTAGGGGGCCTAGCAGGGTGAAGGGGGGGACTGGTAGGAGGAATAACAGAGGGCAGGGGGACTAGCATGGGTAGGGGGGACTGGCAGGGGGTGGCAGGGGGAAAGGGGGGATGCTAGGGGGCAAGGGGGCTGGAAGGGGGCAAGGGGGACTGGCAGATGGTGGTAGGGTGGGACTATCAGAGGGGTATGGGGGACTAGCAGGGAGACTGGTAGGGGGTTTGGGGGGGGACTGGAAGGGGGGACTACCAGGGGGAAGGGAGAATAGCATGGGGCAGGGGGGACTGGCAGGGGGTTGTAAAGGGCTGGGGGGCTGGCAGGGGGCATGAGAGGACTGGCAGGGGGTGTCAGAGGGGGACTCGCAGGGCGCAGGGGGGACTAGGAGGGGGTGGGGTACTGGTAGGGGGTGGCAGGGGGAGGGGGGCTGGCAGGGGGGACTAGCCGGTGGTAGGGGGACTAGCAGGGGGTAGGGGAGACTGGATGTGGTGGACTGGCAAGGGGCAGGGGGGACTAGCAGGCTTGCATTCCTACTGTGTTTTTTATTGAACATTGATCTATAGCCACAGTTTCTAACCGTGGCTATAAGGGTTTTTTGTGGTTACCATCTTCCACAGTTTAAAACTGTGGCTGAAATGCTTTAGCCACAGTTTAAAACCATGACTATAGGGCTTTAGACAGGGTTCGAATTGTGTCCTTAGGCTTTAGCCACGGTTTTAAACCGTGGCTATAGATGTTCGCCTATAGTCACGCCAATACCAGCCACTGTTCATTGAACCGTGTCTATAACCTATATCCACGGTTTGAAACCGTGGCTATAGACTAAATTTCTAGTATTGATAGGTTATGTAATAAACACAATTAAATTTAATTATTTTGTATAAATTGGCGGTATTACAATATCAGTGTTTAATAATATTTGAATAATATATGAAAATAAAAAAATGGAAAATCTTAGTTAAAAATGATAACACTTCCGGGGAATACCTCCTTAGGTTTACACCACAAGATTTTCTAGGATGGGTTTTTATAATAACATGGCTTCTAGGACATGGTTATGGATGGTTAGAATGTGTTTAAATTTTTTATTGTATGAAAGAAGTGTTTTTAATTATTTAGGAATTAGAAAGAGTGTTTCCATTATATAATAATGGTGAGGGGAACTCTATAAAATTTATATAATATTTAATTATGTAAAATCATTTCTCTTATTCAAGTACTTTTTTTAATATTCTATGATTATATGGTTTTTATTTAAATTCATTAAATATGTAAAAAAATTAAATTTAGATGATGTTTTTAACCATAGGTTATTGTATTATCACGCTTCAAACCTTTATGTGAAATAATGTGGTATTATATATTTTACAATTTATGGTTCATGGAAGATTCACCAAATGTCACATCTAAACATACTTCGACCATAGTTGATTTTTAAGATCATTTCAAAATATATTTTATGATAATAGGAATATTTTATGTTAAACAACCTTAGATAAATATTTTTATTATTTAGTATCATTAACATCAATTTATGATTGTTCAATTAATAAGAAATTTAATACTACATGGAAAAAATTTAATCCAAATATAAATCAATAAAACCTATATAATATCAAATTTTTATATAAATAAATCACACCACACAATATTTATTTCATATAAAATTATTTATAATATTTTAAAAATCACGTTTTTTATTTTCTTATTATCATTATAAAAATTATATAAGTATTTGACTTGAATTTATGGTAAATATTTGTCCTCTAGAAGAAAATAATTAAAAAGAAAATAAAAATCATTTATATTTCAAAATAATATTGAAACTGTTGTATTATTCATTTTTACCATAGGTAAAAAAATTTAAGATATAAAAATAAATAGATCATCATTTTTTATTTTGTTTTACATAAAATAATCTTAATTTCAAAATAATGGGAATATGGATAAAAGATAATATATTCTAATTTTGGATGATTATTGATGAAAAATAAATATTATGTAAACACATGTCATGTTATATTGTAATATTCTATTCTTAAAAACATTTTTTTAACCTCGAATTAACAAATTTTACCTTTACCATGGAAATAAAATTAAAAATGATTACTATTCATAATGAAAAATTTAAAACTGTCATAATTAAAAAAAATTAATAAATTCTATTTCATAATATGATATACAATTTTAATTATTCATTATAAACAATTATTAGAGTGTTTTATAGAATTTAATTTGTACAATGTGATGAAAAACAGATTTTCTAGTAAAGGCCTTCTTCATATTATTTATAATTAATTAAACTATAAAATATAATAAATTGTTTATAATTTAAATATATTAATTCATTATTATGTAATGATATTTTGAATCTAATCTGAAATAAAATTTTACATTATATATACTTTAATTAATGATGGAGATTTTATGAAAAATAATTATTTTCACTATTTATTGAATAATAAAGTATTTCATAAAAATAAAAAATAATCACCATATGCTAATTTTGAAAATCCAATTTCAAAAATGATATTTATTTGTTTAAATAAAATTTAAAACATTATCTGAAATTTATTATATTATTCAATAAAAAAATTTGATGAAAACACATTTTTGATGATTAAATTTACATTACTAAAAAATTAAATGATTATTCACTATGTAATGTTAAAAAAAATTATTTTTAGGATATATATTTCATAATGTGATTAATTTTTGTCTTAACCACAAAATAAATGACAAGGTTATTGCAGTCACTTTATAATAATAATATTTCATGGATTTTGTTATGCTGAGGATAGCTTGTTGTATTAGATAATGAACTTAACTTCATTCTTTAAAAATATCATTGTGTAAGAGGTAGACCTATGATGGTATGGTTTTGTGTTTAGGTTGGAGGGGGATTGAGATGAAAATGTGATTATATGTTCATGTGGTCTCTAGTTATCCTATAGTGAGCTGCTTGGGTAGGCTGGATGTAATATTAATATATTTTAAAAACACTATATTTAATAGTATATAAAACAGACAACAATTATCTTAAAGGAACATTTAAATAATAATATTTAAATGTTATTGTTATAACAAATTAATTAAATTACCATTTATGATTTTAATTAAATAAATAATTATATATATATATCCTACTCAATATAATGTTACTAATTAATTCATTGTAACAATGCAATCAATTTTTATGTAAATACATTTTAGCCTAAAAAAACATGTGTTCTTCAGAAATTGGATCTATTATTTTTTTATAGGTTAATATTATAATATATTCATAGAATATTCTGTGTTTCAATTTTATTAAATGGATAACAATTTTTAAAATCATCATATAAAAATAAACATTGGGTAATATCTTGAGATTTTATTGTATATAATTACACTACTTTGAATTTAAAAAAATATAAATTAATGTAAACAATATATTTTCTATTCATTAAAATTTTTAATTATGATATTAATATTAAATTAAATTAAGATAAGTTTCCTTTTTAGAATAATATATTTAATTACATGTTAATGATCTTTATTCTTGATTTTGGAATAAGTTCACTTTTCCACACAAAATCACAATTATATAATATCATATTTCCAAATTGTTATAAGTATATAATTTAAATGTAATTTATTCAACATATAATATTTTAATTATATAATATTTAATTCATTTTTGGATTCATAAAATAAAATTTATTCTAGGCTTAAATTTTTTATATTATTAAGATGAAGTTATCTTTTTTTGGATAATAAAAAATACATCTTTAATGAAGTAAACTATCATTTACAATATAACTAAAAGATAAATATAAATTAAAAAGTTGTAAAAAAATATCGTTCATTATATTATACTAAATATATAATACTTATATAATACATGAAATTAATATTATAATTTCTTTGATGAAAAATATAAAAACGGTTTTCAGTGCAATTATGATGCTTGTGGAACATTGAAAAATTAATCTTTTGTGCCCTAATATTAATATATGAAAAGTATGTATTATTTAATAATCATTTTAGATAAATATTAATCATTATTGATGATTTTTATTAATATATATGATTTATGGTTTTTATATAATTGTTGACTTATCCAAATTATTGTGCAATACTTTTGTAAGGCATGATAAGTCAAAATAACATATAAAAAATTATTCATAACAAATATTTCAGTAAATATAAATATTTAATTTATAATAAAGATAATTTTTAATAAAATTAATATTTTTTTTTGATTATAATGTTTTTTTAATTTTTAGTGACTTTATAATTCAATTAAAATCTTATGCAACAAATATATAGTGTTTTTTAAATGTATATAAAAATAAACTAAATGATTTTAAAAACCCTAAATGTTTTATTTTTTGGGTTAGTTAAACTATAAGAATAATTTGTAAGATATTTATTACATATTATATAATTTTTAATCATTTATATTTTCATAAATTTTCCATCAAATTTGATCTAATGTAAAATTAGTTCAATATTTTTTCAAATTACATTAATCATATTTTAGTTTAAATATATTTAATTAAATTATAAAACAAATATTTAAATATAATAATTAAAATTATAAATAATCAAAAATATCATCCCATGGACATTTATGCCCAAATTTAATACTTATAAGTTACAATGTATACCTTAAATATTTTAAAAAACATTCCACATTTACGGTTAATGTTTTGCAACTAAGGTGATAAACATAAATATAATGTTTAAAATGATCAATAAAAGATAAAAAAATTATTTTTAATTAAAATACTACTAATAATTACTTTTTAATAAAATAATTTAATTTTGAAACCATTTTACATGAGTTAGTCATATTTTAAATTATAATATTTATGTTTATTAAAAAATTATATTAATGATATTTCATAATAAAAACTATATTATTAAATGAATAAAAATAAAAATAGTCATATATTCATCTTAGTTAATGTCGTATAGACTAAAATATCATTAACGTTCCATTAATGGATTAATTTTTTCATTCATGAAATCTTTTATAAACTCTAATTATTAAACAAATTATTATTGTAGTAATTTTAAAAAATGATAAATGTGAGTTAAAAAAGAGATAAATGATTAAAAGAAACCTAATAATTTTAAAATATATACATTATTTTGAAATATAATAATATTTTTTATCTCATTATATGAATTTGGATCCATATGACAAAGAAAATAAATTTTCATTTGTTTAATACAATATGAAAATCAAATAATTCACATTCCCTCACTTATAGTAGTGAACCACCAATCCTCTTCTACATAATCATAATGGGCCATTTGTTTCATAAAATACAGTCCAAAATATTTTTTTAATGTCTTTCTTCACATTGAGTAGGATTATTAAGGTAATAATTAAAACTATATTGGAATTATGATGTAAAACAATGGATAATATCTAAAAAAGATGTAGAAATTTTAATATAATGTTATAGTTTTTTTATTCTAACTCTCTAAATTCACTATAAATCTTGATTAAATAATAATATAATTATCATACATACAAAACTATTTTATTATGATAATTTAAAAACATATAATCGACTATTCTTTCAAATAATGGAGACATAATGTATCATTAATGGGTATGGAAGACTACCCCCTCTCAAAGTGATGTAATTAATTTTATATCACCTCATCTCATGGATATATAAAATGATTGTATTAATATATATAAGATATAAATTATATTATTAAAATAATATTTTGATATGATATCATTTATTTTTTCTTACTATTCCATTTATTGAAAATTTATATTAACATTTGTCGAATGTTATAATTACAACATCTATGTAGTGATTTGATTAGTTTTTTGCCACTTTACCACAAGGATTTTATATATAATGTAAATTAATAGATAAAATGATATATAAAATAAAATAATAATTTTAGAAAAAAAAAATAATAATACATACATTCATTTAATCATTTTCACTAAAATATGGAATTGATAATCATGTGTACGCATGAACTACCATCTCCATTATTTTAACCTAATTCAGTTATCATATCCATCCAACTTGGAGAGTTTTAAACGTATAATTACTATATGAAAAATATAGTTTTCACGATTATTAATCTTGTGAATATGAATTAATGACCATTTTTAATATGCACATCCTAATGACTTTTTTGGGATTATGAACCGAACATCCCTTAACAGAACTGAAATGGATTTAAATGATTAATTAATTAAATATGATATAAAAATAACAGAAATAAATGATTTTGGATAAGTGGTTGATATTATAAGATCTCTTATGAAATAAATTAATTTAAATGTGTTGGTTATAGAGATATTAAGGGACATATAATGAAAAGTGTACATTAGTCAAGAGATTTTATCTTTATTTCCCTTCATTGTGGGATATTTTAATGTTATGAACATAATTTATTTGAAATGGCTTATACAATTACACATAAAATTTTATAGAAAGAATCCTTCCTATTTCATGGGTTTTTATTATTCAATTGAAATTATTTAATATTGGGGGATCTAACAGCAATGTTACCATATGGTAAGGGTTTATTCAGTTAAATATCATGTCCTTTGGTTATATCACATCTACATTTATTATTTTACATCATCATTATGTATAAAATTTTATTATTATTTGTTTTTTATTTCTAATTTAATGTTTATTAATATTAGTTACACATATTCACTCAATTGAATAATTATCAATTCAAAGATAAAATATTTATAAGGGTTTTTATAACAAATTTTCAATCATTTGGACATACTATATGTTATGAACCTATCCTGTTTTATCATCAAAAATTTCTCCATTGACATTTTATATCATGAGTATTATTATTATTATATTTAATGTTTAATTTTATTTTATTTTTTCCTTGATATTTTTATTTAACTGATACAAAAGTGCTATGGGGTTTAGGATTCATTCACAATTTTAAGAGAAATTATTTATTCTTGAATTTAATTATCAAAATATTATTATTTTTATTTGAAAAAACAATTTTACATTTCTTGTGCAATAATTATTTATGTTATTTTTATTTTTCAATATAATTTTCATCCCTTTTATAATGAAAATTCATCATAAAATATTTTTATGAATAGTAGATATTAGTTCTCATTTATAGGTCAAAAATCTATTTTCTTCTATATAAATTATTCCTAAATTGATTTGAAGAAGGATTTGAAGAGTATAAAATGATTTTTCAATGCCATTTTTACCGATTAATGGGTTTTTAGATAAATGATTATAGAGAATATTATTTACATTTATTTGAATAAGGTGCTTCTAATGAATATGTGATCATAATCTCTATTTATATTGAATACATAATGAATAAAATGGATCTCTATCATAAATTATCAACTCTTTAAATCAAAATATACATTTCAAGAATGAATAATTATAATGAAAATTTTCCCTAATATTATTTATAATTATAGTTTTAAAACATTATATTTAATATATAAAGGTATAACTATACACAATAATGTTTTCAATTATATTTTTGTGTTATTTTTAATCATAAATGACATCATCCCTTGATTATAAATGTTTTCCATTAGGGAATTATTATAACTATACCAGAATAATTCATTATCTGGATGGATTATGATTCATTAAAATATTTTTTACTGGAAGCCATTTATTTAACATTTTCATTTTTCATTGTAGTAACTACATTTCTTAACCTACATAATTTATCATATATGATTAC
Organism: Viscum album; assembly: GCA_963277665.1. Taxonomy (NCBI): domain Eukaryota; kingdom Viridiplantae; phylum Streptophyta; class Magnoliopsida; order Santalales; family Viscaceae; genus Viscum; species Viscum album. The sequence goes on along the minus strand of OY728161.1, from coordinate 456,434,411 downwards.
AAAAAAATGTGTCTTATTATATTATTTAAGGAGATATTATTAATAATAAATCCACTTTATTAAATAGAAAATGTTTTCTAAATTAATATTAATATAAGGGCATGTAACATGAATAAAACAATTCATTAACAATATCTGTGTTTAGATAATGTTTACTAATTTAGAGGTAATTTAATCATTTTAAAATATCAATTGGTCTATGAATAGAACATATATAAATATTTTTATCATTTAATAATAACTCGGATGATTATATGATTTTTTGTAATTAAAAACCATTCAATAAATTAATATTTATTATAAATTAAAATTAATGTCAAATTTGATATTATTCGTTTAAAGTGTATTTTAAAAAATACCATGTAAATTATTTAATTAAAATACATTTTTTCACAACTATTTATCATTTTATAATCATTTATATAAATAATGGAACATATTAATTAATTAATTTTCATTTAATCACAATATTTTTGGTATATTTGACAGAAAATAATAATTTTACTAAAATAAGATGGGTGTCACATCCCAAACATAGATAAAAATCATGGGGCCATAAATGGTAGAATCATAAGGCATACACACTAATAATAAGATAAAAACATCTAGTAGATAATTTGTGGAGACATAATGATGAAGACTCTCTCATGGATCCCCTAAAAATGCCAGAGTGTAAGAAGAAAAAATGATTCTCTTCAAGTGTTTCTTACCTCTATACCCTGATCCAAATGATACTACACTTATTAATGAGGTTAAGGAATTACATATTGTAATAATTCTCATTTTCTTCAACCCCAACAACACATAGGAATAATATTCCACCGATGTATGCCTAATATGATATCATTTCATAGCATGAGATGAGTTTTCATATACATTACTTCTACCATAATGGATTTACATGTTCATTGGAATGTATTGAATTAAAAAAATAACTATTCCTCACCACTATAGAACTAATCTATGTCCTCTAATAATAATTTCAATGAAATATATGTAAATATTTATCCGAATCCTTGTAGAAGGGGGCTTCCGTAAGACCCATGTACATCAACTATTCATACAATACCCATCTGGGTTTATGATCACCATAGGATTAAATATTTAAATATATAAACAGTAACTCTCATTTGATATTATATTCCGTATATCCTAAAACATTTAATTTTCCAAATATGGTCTCAAATTAAGAGAGTAGAAACAATATTCCCACTATTTATTTCAATCCACCCACATGAGCCAACATATTTCAAAAAAAAGTCACACTACGATCCATAATTTCTACATCATGGTGATAAAACCATGGAACTAATAAATATATAATATTCATATCACGTACACATAAAAATAAATTATGGTATAGAATTTTAGAAAACACCATAAATTAGTATCCCATTCTCATCAGACGTCAAGTTGAACCATTATTTCGGTCTTCAGATACACGCAACACTAGCAGCATGAACCCAACTGGATTCCCTTATTATGAACATTATCATGTGTATCCAAGGATTTTATTCTTAATTAAACATTATAAATTATCTATTATATGTAATATAATTATACCAACCCCTCACATATAATTTTTATAAACCAATGATTTTGATAATTAATTTTTTCAATTAATTTATTAGTTCATTATTTTTTTTACATGAAACTATATATATATATATATATTAATTCAAAAAATCTTATAAAAAAATAATAACTAGGATAGCGCTAAATGAAATACAAACTTGGATTACACTACAAGAATCATCGACTTGGAGTACTATACCCATAATAATGACTTTGAATAAAACATTTTTTTGCTTTTAATCTATTAAATGAGTGAATTGTAACCAAACCATTAAAAAAATTTATAGTAATAATAATAAATAATTTAATTTTTTTCCTTATAGTTGTTTTATATAAATAAAACATATTTATAATGAATGATATGTTTTTTTGGAAATGTCATTATATGTGTAGAAACATCATTCTATCGAATGAACAACTTATAATAATGAAAGTAATTTTATGAACAATTAAAAATGAAATATGATAAAACAATATTAATTTTTAAAATTATAATTCTTAAATTTTCCATGGGTTATATTTTTGGATTTCAATGAGAAACATCGTTTTTTTGAATAGTGAATAATAATGCTTTTAGGTTAAAAAATAAAATTGTGTCCAATTAATTATTAATGATAAATGATATTTTTGATACCTTTGTAGTCACAATAGATAAATATTTGTTCTTTTAATATAGTTTAATTCAATATAATCAATTTCAATTTGAAACTGTATATAAAACCCTATCAATCCATTAATAATTTTCCAACTTTAAAACCTTGTTGTTTAGTCAAGTCTGTGGTATTATCACTTATCATAATTTTGTTGTTTCTGTGATTTTAATTTAAAAAATCTGAAAAACAAAATTTTATTAATTAATATATTTATATTCTAATAAGGCACTGTTTATATTTTGAAATTTTTTTAGTAAATTTAAAATAATTAATCCCAACACATAAGGAAAAATTCAGCTTAAGTTGCGACTAAATCTTAAATGAAATGTCCCAAATGACCAAGAAACATTTCCAATACCGTTTTAATATACATAGTTCATCCATAATCCTTAATTTATTTACTTTTGTTTGTTATAATTTCTTTTTTTGGTAATAACATCTTAACAACTAACTTGTTTCTAAAAAATACAAGTGTGTCATTTTCCTTCTATATAAAAGGCCACCACCACTACACATTAATCACACCACTAAAAACATTTACGTTAGCAATGTATCTGACCATGTTGCCTCATAAAAATTATATCTTTGACTGTGAATCCTACCTTTATATAGTAATATTCTAAAGGATTCCATATGGCACAAACCAAAAAGAGTTACCTAATTTAGTGTTAACGTCTTCTGTCAAGATACATTCCATTATTTTCCTTATCCACACCAACACTCTATTTATACAACTATTGTGTGGAAACACCTGTATAATATATATACTAATATTTTTTTATGAAATGGGTATGACCTACACTTACACACACCTCAATCTAATAGTTGTTGAACATATTTTATGTGTACAGTGAACTACTTCCTCACAAAACAATGATTATTCATTTCTTATTTACCACCAACCATGATGGAAATTTTGATTGAAAATATTTTTATACATTTAATATATTATATTTAATATTTATACAAGATTCTATAATAATTTTACATCACAAATCACTTTACTTTCAATTTGGTTTTAATACGATAATATCGTTTGAGGAAGTGCAGACTACCACCCCATCCATGTGATGTGATTTGTTCACACGCCACATGGATTGTTTTAAGGATGGGTCTAATGAAAATATATCTTACTTATTTTATATTATTTATATTTTAATATATATATATATATATTCATATGTCATTATCAATCATTATTTCAATATGACAATAAAAACAGAACATCATTTATACGTATGTATGGCTTACCGTATCCATGAACACTGTATTCCATTTTATAATACTATATTATATAGATTATTATAATAAAAATATGATATATATACCTGATTGTTATACTATGTTTTATATTATTTAATCATTGTATATGTATAATGACTAACCATAAAAAAACTAAGACACATGCGAAGAACAAAGAGAATATTACACGGAATGAAACCTTAACATAGTATCATTAAAAATTTGTTTATATAAGGATATAATTAAAAAATATATGTTAATATATAAGTAAGTGTGTTTTTATTTAAAATATTTATTATAGATATATATTCATTATATATGAATCATGAAATATTATGGAGAGATTCATGACATACGGTATGGGGATTTCATCTCACTTCTCATTTTGGTGAGATACATGCAATGTTAACCACTCCTCCATTTTATGTACTATATATACATCTTATTATTTTAATATATTTTTATTCTACTAAAATTTTTAGGTATTCACGTTCTAATTTTAGGGTCCTTGATTCATGATTTTTAGCTTTCAAATGATACCAAATCGGTAAATATTTTTGTCTATAATGATCATTATTTAGGATTCATGTTTTTTATAAACATAAACTCTACATTGAGGTGTATATTATTTCATTTTACATGATATATCATGAATATTATTACTTTCTTCTTATCTTATTATTTGTGTGATATGTTTTTTTACATGGATAGTATGATTCCAAGTTACTAGGTTATAACACTTTATTGAGACAATCACATCACATTTTGAGATTGTATATGTTTAGGATTAAATTGATGAATTTTTATGATCCATATATAAAAAAATTATAGATTTTACTTCTACTATATTATTTCATGGTATAATCATTTATTTGTACCAATTGTTACACATGAGAACACAATATAGTCATGAAACTATTTTTAGGAAAGCCTGAATTTAATCATTCATCGGTCGGAACTCTATGTTTTCTAAAAATGGATTCTAATATTATTATAAAATTATCCCATATTATTTAGAAATTTTTTTTACCTAGATTCTAATATTATTATAAAATTATCCCATATTATTTAGAAAAAATGTTTACCTTTTTTCCTTTTAATAATATATTCATGGAAATAATTTTTTCAATTATTGAATAAGGTAATTTTCTATCCTTTTATCCATTCAAACAGAATGTTCTTTGGACCACACATGGCATTTAATAATGTACCAATCATCATTTCATTGATTATAAATTTTCATTGTATAAAGGTTAATTATTAGGAATAGGTTTTTTACAATTATTTTTCAATAAAAATTGTTTTCAAATTTGTTTCAAACATCTATTCTATGTTATAATGGAAAAATGTTTTCAAAATGTTTTGAAGATTTATTTATACTATTTCGATGTATTTTCAATGAAATGTTTTTCAAAACATTTTCAAGATTTATTTATGCGTTTTAAAATTATTTACAAATAAATGGTTTTGAAAACAATTACCATTATTCATTAAAAGCTTTCAAGTTTTATAAAAAAAATTATTTTTGTAAATTTATGAAGAATATTTTAAAAAATTTCAAGTAAAAATGTTTTATAAATGATTTCATGTGTCATCAAAAATTATTAAAGGTATATTCTAATAAAATGAATTACAAATGCTTTTATGTATTGAAAATACTTTTCCAAAAAAAAGGATAATTCCTCAATCATTTTTATAGGATATTTCAAAAATTATTTCATATTTAAGATGACATCCAATGATGTTACCCATCCCTTTATATGAAATAAACTAATGGTTCCATTCATATACCTTGTATAATGGTGTTATGATTAATTTAAATTCATGTATTTTATATGTAACAAGTTTAAGAATACCACTTTTGTTCATGTATTAGGATTTGATTAAATGATTATGAAGAAAATCACTTTTCAATAGATTATTATTTGAAGAAATGTTAATGATACACAATTAATTTCATGTGTTATCATTTGAGGATCATAAAACCTAGGTCTATTTATGGTCCATTGAAGGATGAATGTTTTGTTATCTTATAACACATATGTGAATGATTTCATTATGAGATGGGTGAGACCTATATCTCCCTCCAATGAATTGTCTAATGATAAAATTTATATGAGATAAGTGGGTACACATGATATAACCAAAATACGAATAGAAATTGGTTTTATGTTTTCTATACCAATCGTGAAAATATGTATGATGTATAGGTTGTAGTCAAGGCCTAAAATAAAGAGGGTACACATGTTGTAGGTGATACCCAAAAATAAGAATATAAATCAGTTTTAACACAAGCCAAAATGAATGTCGGTACACATGTTGTTCTCCCCATCCCAATGTAGGTACTTGGATGGTAGGCCAATCCTATAAAGATTATATTTTTTTGGTATGTAACCCTATCATAAAATGTTTTATTCATATAAGTATTCCACAAATCCTATGTATTATTCCATAGTTATGATTTTATGTAACATGAAGTTTATATCCTTATTATTCATGTCATATGTACTACCTAGATTTATCCCATAACTAATTTTAATAACCATTGACATGCATGGTATGATCTAGTAATGTTTCTATCACATTATTATACTACTATGTTCATGATTATGCTTATATGTCTCCCTTCTTTTACCCTTTCTGGGCATCTGAGCTGACAACATTATTATGTTTCCTTTCCCAAGGTTATGATGAAATATTTTACGAAGATGTTATAATGGTGTAAATAATTATGGGAGATGATGGAGATATTTAACATCCATAGATGGTTTTGTTTCCATGTTTCCAAAGACACTAAACTATTACGGTCATTAGGCATGAATTTTTTAAATGTACTAAATATTCAACTAACATGATGAAATATCCATGTGTGTTATGCATGGCTCACTATAGTTGGTATCAAATAAATTGTTTAGTAAACCATTGGAAACTAGTATGAGAAGTAATTTTTGAGATCCCTATGTATTTTTTGTTGAAATGTATCATTTTGTCTCTAAGGATAAATATTTAGATGTGTAAATGTTTTGGAAAATGTACTGGAATTTTGGTAGGTCATAATGATTGAGGTTTCCAAGAAATAGAACTATTATTGGATAATAAAAGTGGATGTGAATCTGCCACATATGTATGTAAGGATGAAAACACTGACATTATGTTCAGATCATGACATGAGGTATCCTTGTAAACAAAAATAGGCGTGGTCAAAAAACAGGATTGACACTCACATGGGAAAGGATTTGGGAATTCAAAAAAATTTCACAAACCATTATAATGGATTTTAGTATATTATTCGAATTAATGCACTAGGATAAACCTAACATGTCATAGAATATTGAAGGATTCATGATTTAGGGTACCTATAAGTAATTGTTTTCTAGACTATGTGGTTTTTTTCTATAAAAAGTGATGTTCACAGTATGCTTCAAGATTTAGTTACTATTGGGAACATATTATAAATAGATAAATATTTAATATGATGGATGATTTTCTAATAATATGTCTAGTGGGATAATCATTGAAGTGAATGATTTAATGATCATGTTTAATCAGTTTTCATGTAACATGATTTACAATGACTACCGTAACCAACACTTAGACTTACCAAGGAAGAGAATTTAGGAGTTCGGTGATATTTTGGGTAGTTGATACCACGAAAGAAATAATATTCAGTTTTCTTTGTGTCATGAAATTTGAAAAATCACCTAAGTGAATGTCATGGTTGATTAAGAAGGTGTGTTTACAGTTTAAAATATGTTCATAAATCCAGTTACTACATTGTAAAAATAAATACTTTAATAAATTAAATGTATGGAAATGTTTCCCTCCCTATGTCGCCATTGATGGTTATGTTTTTTATGTGTGTATAAAATGGGCATTATGAAACCCCATGTCCCATGTGGAATGTTCCATAATTGAAAAAACAAATTTGTGTGAGTAATGGTTACAATTATGGATGATGGTGAAACTTGAGAAAAAAAGTGATAGGAAAGAGGTATAATTATTATTATATTTTTGATGAAGTGATTGAAATATTTATGTATTTGGATTCACAAGTTATTACTGTTGAAATATACAAGGATTTTTATTCTAATTTTTTTTCTTGGTATTTACATGTTTATGTTGAATGTTCTCTATCAATAGTTGAATTGATTTAATAAAATGATGATATTTGTTTTCTGTGGTACACAAACCCTTAATATGTTATTTATGATATGATAATGTAGTGTGGATAATGATACGTGGTATATGAATAAGTAAATTGTATAATATTTATTACCTAGTAACCAAGTATGGAATTGTGTATTGGTGGTTTATGCGACTACTAATGTTGTAAAAAAAATTATTTAAGGAATAAATCCAACAATTATTGGAATGATTAATCATGCATGTTTTCAAAAGGATTTATGGTAATTAAAGTTGTTAGCAAGTTTCAAGAGAATCATGGATTATTTATTCACATGATTTAAATGTGACAACCATGAGATTCCTTTTTGTACATAGTGGAATCAATCTTATGATAATTTCATTCTCCGTTTATAATTTTTTTGTTTTTTACACCTATGAGATGGGTTATATGGTTAATTGTTCATGAAAATTTGATGTTAAATATTTGAGGAAGAATTTCTTCAGTGGTTTTGGGTTAAAAACCATGGTTAAAATGGTAATATGTGATGAAGCATATTTTAAGGATGTCCATGTTATATATTAATTTTATTTGCTATTAAAAAGGTACCTCATGTATATCGGTGATAAATAATCATTTCTAGTAAGGCCCTGGGTCTTGAACCCATTACAAAAGAATGATAATGATTTCATGCCTACCACTAGCCTACGTAATGAAATATATCTTCAACGGTTGTTTTAGGTTAATAAAATTGCATGAAATATTATAGATTTGTCTCCTTCTGCTACAATATCTTTACTTATATTGCTTCAACTATTTTAATCATGTTGTAGAATATGTGTTATCCCATGTGATACACCTTGGTAAAGAGGGAATAGTCTCCCCGCAGACATACCATAGGCCCTTGCTCTTAGTCAGCATCCTCTGGCATTTTGGGAGATGCACATGAGCCCATGTGGGCCCACCAGGCTCGGGGAATGTCCTAAGCATCATTAGGTTATGAGACATCACCTTAATATATTATATATTATCTTATATGGTATATAAATTTTAATTATACTTTAATAGGTGAGGTTAATATGCTATTTTTATTGATTCTTTAATTTTATAAATAAAATTTATTTCATTATAGATTTAATATAAATTTAACAATATTATTACAAAATGAAAATAAATTATATTATATCTACATGGATTATTACACTTAAAGACATAATATGCGGCCCATGTTGAGATTAAATTATGAAAATCTTGAACGGTAGTAGAGGAGGAGAATTTTTTTTAATATCCCTAGGTTTTGGAAAAATCCACAGTACTCAGAATGTGATATCGAGATACATTCCATATTTGGACCTATATTTAGGTGTAAAATTTCTACAAAAAATAATGTATCACACACCATGTGACATGTTTTACATTTTATGTGTCACGGCTTTGAGAATCAACATGTTCCATTTAATTCATAAGAATGGCATGAATAAAGGGAATAAAATGTGTTCAAGGACATTACATGAGAACAAAGACTGGGACACATACATTGATATAGTAATGTTCATAGGCATGTCCTTGGGTACACAAAAACTACCTCTCATACATAGTTATAACCTATAGTTCAGGTATATCGGCTATAACATGTGGGTTGACATGGGAATATAATGACATATCTTGTACTATCGGTACACACCATGTAATATTCTAAGACTGATATGATTCCCTTTTTCTCTTCAGTTTTTAATATTTTCCTAAAGGTGTGTCACCTCGATCCATCCCTACAAGGGTGTTGTTAGATATTATTTCATATATAATGGGTTGTGATAATCTATAAAGGATTTGTATGAAATATAGTTATCATTATAGAGACCTAGTTTTCACCATGTAACACATTGACATATTTGAATATATATTTTCAGAGTTAGGTGTTTATATGTTGTGAATTTCCAAGGCCTGGTGTCCCCATTATGATATATATAAATTATAAGTATATTTTATCATACATACAATATAAATTACGTAACACTTAAATGATAACTCGGATAGGAAATCTGTGGCCACCGTTAGGTAATGAATGTGGTGTTTCCCTAGGTGGGTGAAAACATTAATCGATTAAAGAATCATGTGGAAGACACTACCATAGGTTAAAACAGTAATTTAAAAAAATTACCATACCCACTAGATCATGATAAATAACATTCAAACATATGAATGGATTTGAAATTTTATACCTTTGATGGTTCTGGAATTGGATGTTTATCCTAAACATGACAAAAATAGAAGGGGAACATCGATATTAGATTCATTGATTTTTTGGAGCCCCTATAAATATAATTTAAGAAGAAGGTTTTATGGTCATCCCTAATCACTTTCTCTCTCTAGAATTTCACACTCGCCTCTCATGTTTCTTTCTCTCCAATATTTGCAAGAACATGAAGGAAACTCTTCCTACTCAGCAGCTGATCAAATCATGAGCACTATGGGAATATCACATATGAAGAACACCTATTATAAGGTATGATTTGTGTAATTTTTAGTTTGGATTCTATTTTTTGTTGAGTTTTCTTCCATATCCTCCTAATTCAATGTTTTTTATCGCTCAATTGTTGATGATCGCAAGAACTCATCAACTGATTTTTGTTTAAAACCTTTTTTTGTGTCTGTTAAATGTGGGGGTTAACCAAATACTTTAGGGAAGATAACATTACTATTGGATCTATGATTCAATGCTATTGTAGGGAAGGCACCAACTTACAATTTTGTGATCGGGTGAACGTATCGTGCTCGGTGGTCGGTCAGTGGTGCGACATCTGGAGGAAGACCATAGAGTATATCAGTGGAGTTTTTACATACCTATACCATGTTCCACCAATCATGTAGTTGGTCTTCCGTGTTAATGCGCAAATAACTAGACTACAATCCAAACCCGAGGTCAGTAGTGGGTTGGCCATGCTGGGCATATCTAACATGACATGTTTGAACCAGTGAATTTAGATATATCTAGGGTCAAATTAGATTGTAAACTTGTCAACCACTAAGATAGTAGATGTGGTGTGGTCCAAGTTCATAAGCCAACCATTGTCCAAACCTACCACGAGTTGGTCAACCAGCCTCGAGACCCCCATCTGAAATATTCAATTTCTAGTAATGCTTGTACTGTGAGCCTGTATGACGCGCTATATGCATCCACATGTACGTCTATTCGAGAAATATATTTTGGGAAAATTTTTCGAATTTTAATTTTAGGGTCAGAATTTGGCCCCCTCATTGAACTTTTCAACTGTTTTGTGGTGAAAAGAAACCTTTTATCAATTTTTCCTTTCTGGGAAAATAATTAGTATAACCTTTGAGTTTTTCATTGGGAAACGTGATGGTGAAAACATTTATGACATATATTTTACAAAGCAAGGTGTTCCAATCATGGATCTCATCTAGTGGAGTTTGCTGTTGGTAGTTATGGTCGCGATCTTCTTGAAATCACAAGAGGAGTATCGACTTACCCACCAACATGGTTTGTTCGGGAACCAACAAGAATCTAGTAGTGTTTTGTGATGGTAGTTATTCATCTCATCTAGTGGTGTTTGGTTATGGTTGAAGAAGAGGACTGGATAGAGTTAGTGATCTTCATTTTTAGTCTACTATGACAAACAACAGACCAAATGATAGACTTGGCAGAAAGTATATTCCACATTCCAACTGGATACTTATTGGGTTTGGTTACCCAAATTTCGGAGGATACCACTATCTCATGGGACAAGTTTTAGCTTCTATTTCATGGGAAGTACTTTACCTCTAGTATACACACTATATGTATTCAAAAGCATCTACGACTATATTATAAAACCATGACAGTTTCTGCGTACATGACTAGATTTACTAATAATTCCAATTACTCCATGGATATCTCCCTTGATAGTTACATAAGAGGAATAATATTCGAGCATGGCCTTTGTCAAGAGATCTTTAAATCATAGTTCTCTGTTTCTACACTACCAATATTTGCTTACTTTAATGGGAACTTGTGATGGTGAATTTCTTAGAAGAGGGATTATAGTCAGCTAGGACTGGTTGTGGTCGCTTCAGTGTGGATACATCCACAATAAGAGATAGACACCAGGTAGTTGGGCTACGATGCAGGGGACCTCTCCAGTACAAGGCCCAAGCATGTGGTTGGATGAAAATAGGGTAGCATAGGGAATCTGGACAAGATGAAATGGGATGTGTCTACACATGGATGGGTGAGGTCACATGGCATGAGACTGCCCACCCTAATGAGATGATCATCTCGTGCATGAATCAGGTGGACCACCCCAATGATGGTATCTCTAGGATCCAGGTGGTCCCCAATGAGGTGGTGTTGGGTGAGGAGAAAGAGAAAGAGGACCAGGTGGTGGGGGATGACACTAAGAGTTACCACCACCACCACCACCTAGTTTTCCATGTCATTCTTAGGGAGTTGGCTGGTGGGTCCACATACTGCTACATCCTATATACGTTCTTGACCCTCTACCATGTGAGATGATCTGAGGTATGATCTCTATCCATTATACTCATAATTCATTATTAATAGAGACATGATAATGTCTCTATTTTATCATGTTACTCATGGTATGGTGGTTTCATCTCCTTGTGGAGGAGTTGTCATATCTTCATAGGCTTGATGTTCTTACGAGAAGCAGCACTTATATTTTTCTGTCTCCTGGTATTGAGATATTTTGTTTGGAAGATAATTTTTTTGTGGGGCTTGCTGGAAATAATAATGGAGCATTATGGTTTCATCATGAGCATGGACTGGATTTCCATTAATTTGGGCCAAATTTATTTTTATCCTAGGTTATTGAAATGACTGCATGCTGATGAGATGAGATTCACCATTCAAGGTCAAAGAGGCCTTGTAGCAGATAAGGTGATTTCTTGAAACATGGGACCGAATCCCTTTTACCTTCAATTAGTGAATGTTACAACTAGTTCTAAAAACTCTCCAAACACTTGGGTTCCCTCATTTGTGGAGTATTACAGGGATGTCTTTCCCGAAGATGTAATGGGTCTTCCTCTAAGGCTACAAGTGGAGTTTTTCATTGATTTACAACAAGGGATACCCCAATATATTCTATGGCCTATGGGATGGAAACCAAAATGATTTAGGAGAAACATTCATAGTTGGAATACCTTATTAAGAAAGGATTTATCAGGAACAATTCCCCCCCTATGTAGATATGTTTCTATTTGTAAAGAAAGTGAATACGAATTTGTTGCTTGTTGTAGATTATCATCATCTGAACTATGCCATGACAATGAAAAATTACTACTTACCAATGATTGATTAACTTCTTGACCAGTTGATAGGTGCAATGTGGTTCTCCAGGATCGATCATAGACTTTTTTACAACCATCTATTGGTACATGATGCTGATATCCTCATGCTGTCCTTTAATTGTGGGTATATGCATTTCTTGTTCTTAGTGATGCCCTTCGTTGTGACAAATAACGTAGCTGTTTTCATGGCCTTGATAAACTATTTCGTCCCAAAATATATGTACCAGTTTTTATTTTTATTCAAAGTTGAAATACTCATTTAATCAGCATCAGAGGAGGATCATGTAGAGAATCATAGGATAGTCCTCTATCTTCTTCAAGAGTATCTACATAATCTAAATCTATCAAATTGTTTATTATGGATGCATGAGGTTCCAATTTATGGGAAGGTCATATATAAAAAGGTTTTATCCATGTACCTAAAGAATATCGTGGTGGTTCTTGCTTCGGAGCCACCCAATAATGCATTAGAGGTGTGGAGCCTTCTCGGTTTGGATGGGTACTATCACCAATTTGTTGAATAATTCTCCATGATCAAATACCCTTTGGTAGATCTGTCCTGGAAGGGAATATAAATTAAATGGTCTAAAAATTTATAGAAGGCCATTGATGTGTATAATAATAGGTTGATGACCGCTCCAGTTTTGAGGATTCCTGAGGAGGGTGTTGAGTGCTTAGTTTATCGTGAAGCCTCAAAATCTGGGGTTGGTTCCCTCTTGATGAAACATCAAAAAAGCATCACATATGGGTCTAAAAATTTTATACCCCATGGTAAAAATGATAAGACACCTGACATGGATTTCGAATTGTAGTTTTCTATATAAGGTTGAGGGGACAATACCTCTCAGGAGAGTACAATGTGCTTTACTCAGACCACCAGAGCCTGAGGTATATCTTCACTCATAGAGATCAGAACCTGATCCAACGTCGTTGGTTGGAGTTATTATGGGTCTATGATTTCAAAATCAAATTTAAATTAGGGAAGTGAAATTATGTAGAAGATATTTTCAGTATGAAGTCCCTGGATTTCCTCATGCATGAAGCTTCACATAAGTGTTCATCCATGGAGAAGACCCTGGTGGAGCAGGAGGGAACATCATCTTTGTAGTCGATGGTGCCGATTCCTTAACACCTTGATCAAGTGAGAGGTTCCCAACAGGGATATATCTCCAGTGAGGTTCTATACGACCATATATCCATAGGTGATGCACCTAATTGCTATATTGAAAGAGGGAATCATGTGATCTTGTTTTAAGGGAGAATAATGATTCTAGTTAATATGAGGAAATAGGTGGTTATGTAGTTCCATTATCTTTCCGTAGCTATACATCATGTTGTGTAGATGATGTGTAGGGATCTCCAGTAGTAGTTATGGTGAAACTATATGAGATGAGATGTTGACGTGGTTGTCTCCTGATGCCATAACTGTTAGTAGGCGAAGGCTGAGTATGAGGATTTAGAGGGTTTGATGCAGCCTCTCGACATCCTATAATGGAAGTGGGATGGAATATCCCTAGAATACATCTTGGGGATTCAATATAGGTAGAAGGGCCATAACTGCATTTCAGGGATAGTGTAATTACATTCCATGTAAGAACACATCCATTACATTATAGATAACAATTAAATGTAGTGTCTAGGGAAGTTATTGGTGTGGGTGATCATCCACCTTCACAGAGTACCCATCAATGATAATCTCTGATTTTGAAATACAATTTATGACACATCTATGGAGAGTCCTACAAGTATAATTTGGGACTCAATTGCAGATGAGTACATCCATTCACCCAATGATGTATGGACATACCAAATGAACAATCCAGATGATAGAGGATATACTAAGGGAATGTGTGCTAGATTTTGGTGGGAGATATGAAGATCACATTCCTTTACTAGAGTTTTCCTACAACAACAGATTCCACTCTACCATTGACATGGAACCATATAAGGCCTTGTGTGAGAGGCCTTTCAGGTTTCCCTTATGATGGAAGGAGGTTATAGAATTGTCCCATTAATGACCAGAGTAGGTGTAAGAAACACCAAAGAAGGAGAAGGTCATCATTTAATGGTAAAATATGTCCTAGAGAAGACATAAATCTTATATAGACCTCCATAATTGGCCCTTGGAGTCATATATGGGATACCATGTATTTTTGAGTGTTTACCCATGACATGGAATGTAGAGATTTAGCTAGGGAGGAATGATGGGCATGAGTTCATTAGGATGTTAAAGAACATGGGAAGGGTTAGCAAGGTCGCCTATCACATTTCCATACCGTGAAATTAGAGAGTGTTCACAATGTCTTCCATTGGTTTATGCTGAGGCGATAAGTTCATTATCCTATGCACGTCATTGAATAGGGTGAGATGGGAATCAAGGATGGAGCCCCCTTTGAAGAGAACCCAATGGTGATTGAAGATCCACATGAGAAAAAAATACATGGATAGACCATTATCCTTCTTCATGTTCTGTTACTACACGGAAAGGTTAAATAAAGTTGTTTAGACTGGGAGGGATTGATGAAGGATCAGAATCCTAAGTTCTTTTCCTAGTTTTATTCCTTCTCAGAATGAAAAACATGAGAAATACAATGTCATATAGACCTATATTTCACCATCCATCACTTTTAAATATTTATATACAAATTTCTAGACATAGAAATTAAGAGGAAATATAATTTCATAGACTGTTGTGCCCGGAATAATTTATATAACATTTATGTTTATGTTATACTATGAACACAATGAAAATGGAATTACTCTTACACAGTTGATCAGATGTGAAATTTGGGGATATGGTTGAGTCTATAATGTGATGTTTACCCTAGATAGGTTATTACATTCATCAACAAGAGGCTCTAGTGGAAATGGTTTCTAGGGGTAAAATTGTAATTAAAATTAACATACTTACCCCTGGGGGCGAGAAAATTAAAATTCAAATTTAGGTGTGGATTTGAATTCCTAGAGTTCCCATGAGTTTATAATAGTTTGTTTTACCTAGGTTATATAGATAATGATGGCGTGTGATGGTTTGGGGATCACTTCTTTTTTGGAGGCCCTCTAAATAGAATTTAAGAAGATGGGATTATGGTTAGCCCTAATCTCCTTATCTCTCTAGAAGCGCTATCTATACTCTAAAAGGCATTCTTTATGATTCTTCATCAGATTGAGGATAAAAATCTACCAAATCTTTGGCGGATCGGGGATGAAACACCATGGACATATCAGAAATGGGGAATGCTTGTTACATGGTATGATTTCTTGTGTGTTGTGTTCCAATTCCATATTTTTGTTAAGTATTCATTCGTACCCACCAAATTCATAATTTAAAAACCTATTCATCATTATCAGCACGAACAAAACCATTGAACTATGTTTAAAACCATTTTTTGGACCATTATTCACAGGTTTCATCGATGAAAATTGGGTGTGTAATTCCATACTTGGATCAATGATCTGAAGCCATTGCAAGGAAGGATATGTACCCAAATTCCCTGATCTAATGATATTGTAATGATAAGGAAAATAGATCAAGACTAACAATCTACAGAAGGGGTCGCCTACGCGCCACCGACATGTTAACTAGTGGTGATGTCCAACGATGGGCCGCTCCATAGCTGGATCATGGTGGGGTAGAGGTTTTTCCATGACATGGTTGTGCCATGTGTCATGGGTGTTATCCAGGAGCGTTCATGGAGTGTGACCCCATGTAGTTCCCCCTATCGCCAATTACATGGTCAGTTGGACATGTTGATGCAGATGTGACTGAACCGCCAGCTGAATCCGACTTGTTGGGTTGGACCCAACTACCTAGTTCGGATCTCAGGTCAGGTCCAGGGACCAGGGTCAGTTACTGGATCGACCCGTATTAGCCACTGGTCAACCATACATGGTCAATCATTGTGACAAAAGATGTAGTAGGTGCACCAATTTGTGTCAATCCACATACCCCATTCCCCCATTTTGAAGTCTTCAATCGCCCATAATATTTGAAATGGGCATCTGTTTGATGCACCATCCACGATAGCATGTTTCTCACTTCGAGATGAACCGTTTGGGATTATTTGGATAGTTTGATGTTTGGGATTGAAATGTCTTTCCCTCTTTGATCTGTTCGGGTTTTTTTTTTGAAAAGCACCATTTTCACCAGTTTTCCATATTTTTTAAAATAAATAGTCTATGCAACGTGTTTTTCCACATAGAACGCTATGGCGACACTAGTTCTAACATATGGGTTATGAAGAAATGTTTTTCTACATGGCCCTCATCTAGGGATGATCGGTTATGGAAGTTATGTATTCAAAATCACCAAAGAGGTATCACTTACCCTCAAGGGGGTTGGGTTGTGTGGTTTGACGTTCTCCCATCAGGACATACCCTCCAGTGGGGCTCGAAAGTGAGTATCATCATTTAAACTTTTGGGATTACCCTCCTGTGAGGATGGGAAATTAGGTTCAACATTTTCCTTTTTGTAACTACCCTCCAATGAGGTTGGGCACTGAGGTTCATCTTTTATTTGTAAGGGATTTCCCACCAGCGTATCAAATTTCAGTGGGGCTGGATAGTGGTGTTCGATGATGAATATGTGAAGAGTCATGTTTTTTTACTATCATAGGATCTCTATTAAGAAGGGTACCATATCCACCAAGGTGCATCCTAGTGACGTGACCAAAAATCATGTGGATGAGATAGACACGTCCAAATTGGGTAGAATGAAGGTGTGGTGTTTGAGCCTCTTCGACTTATAGCTATGTGAAGACATGTAGACTATATGAATTTATGGTGGATACTCCTGGAACTTTTGGAGACTCTTTATAGGGGTTTTTATTTGAGAAGTAGATCCACTTAATCTCTGTTTTGTTTATATATATTTTGTTTGGGCATATATATATATATATATATATATTTACACCCTATTGTGTCACCGACTCATTGGGTTCTATTTACTCTCCATCTTGGAGAGGTTATGATGTGTGGGTTATGCTACATGCATCCCATTTATAGATTCTTGTGGATAGATGAGTCAAATATCCTATTATATGTAGAAAATACATGACGAGATTAAAATCTCTACACAGTTTATGGATCCTTGTATTTGGATGAGCTTACTTCAGTTCATTTTTGGGTTGAGATGCACTCGTTTTCTCTACTATTGTTATTTCTGTTGTGCTTCAATTCATCTTCATCCCTTACTACTCAACCACTTTTTTGAGGAATATTATTCAGTATGTTTTAACTCACCCCAACATGGTCTCTTTCCTCAAAAATTGTACATTATCCAGATGATGGATACATTTGATTAGGATGTCTAGGTGCTCTAGATCAAAGGTGTCTAGGCCGTGTGTGGTGGTCATAGTGGTGTTCCACGAGTATATCTTCCTCATAATCATTAAATTCATTTTTAGCAAGGTTTAGAAAATATACTATTTGCTTTTGTATTTTCAACCTTTTTCAATTCTTTTTACATTACAGTACTTGTACCACGTTACATTTCCATAGATGTATTATTTATTTACCATTATATTAGGTTGCATCGTTTACTTTTCCTTTCCCTATGAATATTCTCATCGAGTTGACTGTGAGTTTTTTGAGGTAATTAGTCAATGAACTCCCCGTGTTTGTTGAGCCTTCAATGTTTGTCACCATCCCTTTGCCAATGGGTGCTATCTTGGGGTTGTTTTGGCTCAGGCACTAGTATGGTTTTGGTCATGAAAACCAGTGTCCACACATCTCCCTAGTGAGGATATTATATCATCTAATACCATAAATAGGGTTATCATAGTTGATATTAAAAAACTATCTCATATATTGATCCAGTACATAGAGGGTCAAGTATGTTTGGGTGGTTATCGTACCCCATGGACCATATTTTAAACCCATCTATGTATCAGTATCCTCAAAAGTATAGCATATACATACATATGGAGATACCCACTGAGCATGAAATATTTAATGGATTCCATCAGTTTTATCATACTCATGAGGGTTATATACTAGTATTGTTTTGATCCATACACTCAAGAATACTATGAGAATATAAATGTGGTTGTGACCATACCTTGATACATTGATTCAACCATGGATATATCAATATTTTTATATATATATCTATTATTATGATTTAAATATAATTGTGATGTGTTGACTAATGTTGATACTTTATTCGAATTTATATCAAAATTTCCAAATTTTTATGATTACACTAGCCATGGAACAGTCTCTTCCCCAACATGTCATTTCTTATATAGATGACATGCCATTTGATATGGTTCTCAATGTACTTGTTGAAAAAAATGCATATATTGGGTTAGATGCACAATTATTTGTACCATTTGTATACTTTTATTATAGTCCCATCATTCTATTAGTTTGGTATTCTTTATAGTTATCGAGGGGATTTAATTTTCTTATTTAGCTTCTTTGGGTTATTTACATACATTCTCTGTGGAATTTAAAAGCTTGTATGCATTGGTATCTATTGATTTGAATTTTAGAAATATGTGTGATAAAGGATATGTGAGTGAATACATGTACCTTAGGATATAGCCTCCCATGTGAGTGTTATGCTTAATTATCCACGGTCTATATAATTAAACCTATTAGAGGTGGGATTAGGGTATTCAAACATATCTTATCTCTTGCCAGGTGGGCCATAGTAGTTCAGTTCATGACATATTTCATTCAAAATCATTCATAATATATTAACCAAGACTTGTTATCTTATTCATTAATATTATATTACTATAAATTAATGACATGAAATATGAATTCATGAATCTTTAGTATCAAATTAATAATTATTATTACATAAAACATAATAAAAAAAATCATACTGTAAATCTACATATACATGACCAATTTTATTCTGCTAATATCCCAATATCTTTTATCATGAAGTCCATATCTCAAGATAATATATAGTCATGTCCTTTTTGGTTTTTATTTTTTAAACTGAGATAGATTAGTTTTTATTTTCAAATAAAACCAAATAAACATTATTTACCAATGACATTTCATTGAATTGAAAATGAGCATGATAGATCTAATTGTTTCTTATCGAATATTTATATGTTCACAAAGAATTAAAAATAGTTTTAGAAATCATTTTCATTGATAGTGTTTATTAAAATATTTGTAAGGGGTAAAAAAAATTGTGTATTATCATATTCCATTCCTCCTGATTGATGATATTTAATATTTGGAAAAAAATATCATTACTACTAGAAATGAATTATTTCATGATAAAATGAAAAAATTTCATTTTAAAAATAACATCAATAGAAATTCTAAAAAAATAAATTTTCATATCCTAAAAATTAAACTAAACCTAAATGTTTATCTCAATCTATTCTACATACACCCCAAAAATGTATATTATTATTATGAAATAAATATTCATCATAAATATGTGGGTTATATATAGCTCATCCTTATAAAATATATCCAATAATAGTGATAGTTTCTTTTATATCCCATCACATAAAACATTATAATAGTTTTTATTCCATTAAACATATAATAAATTAAGAAATTACTATAAAATTATGGCATTCATAACTCTTATGTTAAATTCTCATAATGAAATTATAATCATTAATGTCAAAAAAATATTTTTATCAATGAAAAAATTAAGGACATGACAATAAACATTATATAAATTAGTAAATTTAGAATATAATTTTCTTTATTATATAACAAATGAACATTATAGAATAATGTTTTAGAGAATTATTTCATAACTCCTAACTGTAAAAAAACAATATTATATAACATGAAACCATATAATTGGTATGCATTTTTATGGAAAAATATATATTTAAATAACAGACAAATGTTTTCATGAAAGAACATCTATATTTTCAACGTGACATAATAATTTTTCTTTACCAACCCCAAAACCTAAGATAATCATTTTCAAAATGTAGGTAGAGAAAAAATGCTTAGTAATTGACATAAAACAGACTAAATCAATGAGTATTGTGAAAAACATAAAAAATCCACAATTTTTTTATGATAATTTTTATAGATTCAAAGAAATAAATGATTTAAATATAAATACCAAACTACAATATTATCAATGAAAAAAATTACAACCGAATGGGAGAAAATAGAAACATTTCCCTAGAATATTGAGAATTTGTATTCATATGAAATAAAAAAATGGATCAAATTTATGTCCATAAGATATTCCTCCACGGAAACCACTTCATTATTTATTATTAAGATGTAGAAAATTACCTAATGAATTGACGCTCTTTCATGTTGCACCCATTATAATATCTATTTCAGAATCAAATATTCATCAGGAGCTATAGTTGGGCTAAAACCATCTTATAAGATCAATCAATTTCACACATATCAAATAAACAGTTATATAGAAACAAATTTTCTAAAATATAATTATTACATGTTTTAATCAATAAATAATTAAGAAATATTTTCAACCTATATGAGTAATAATTTCTTATAATGACACAGACTTTCACATAAAAATATATTTTAATAAAACAATACATATCAACAAAAAAGGGTGATTTTTTTGTTGAAGAAAACATGATATATATTAATGTAATACAGAAATTGAATAAATGTTAGGGTGTTTTTATAAGTCATTATCACCTTAAATATTAAAATAGAACATTCCATTTTCCTATTGAAAATAATAAAAACATGTTACATATAAAACGAGAAAATATCCTTATAACGAACAATAAACCAAATTAAAAAGGGAAATAATAATTTCAACTATAATTATTTAATTTCTTTATAAAAATATTTATAATAAATTTTAAAAATTAATGAGATATAATATATTTAGTTGGAAAGGAATCATTAAATTATATTTTTTTAAATAATTCTGCTTACCATGAGTCCAAAGAACCACATACAATATTTATCATCATAGATAATAATTTTTTTAATTATTTTCCTAGAAAGGAACAAATTTTTATTCAGATGTTTTTAGAATATTCATCTTGTATGTCCAAAATCACATCAGTCAGTTACCTATGGTCATAGTAATCATTCCTGATTCATATTTAGAATAAAAATATAATTAAATAAATAAAATTTTTATACAAGAATTAATCTTCTTAATCCAACACAGAGTTATTTTAAATTCAATTTATATATATTATAATCATTAAAATGATTTGTTATATGAACATATAAGTAACATTTCCAGTTTTAAACCCTCACTATAGAAACATGGTGAATATTAATTTATTATAAAAAATGATCAATATATAATAAATAAATAAAAATTATACAATATAATTTTACATATCATTCCTGTGATTTGGTGATGAAAAATACATCTCTTTCTGTGGGTAAAAGTTCAAACACACACACAAAAGTTGTTTTCATTTTATATTGAATCGAATAGTAAAAATATAAATTATATATTATGTTATTGGAATGAAAAATATTCGAATTAATTATATATATATATAGTAAATACATCCTTACAATTAGATATATGATAGGATTATGGAAAAATAAATATTTTTTTCGGGTGAGGTGGCAGTATGTTGTACACATGAACGATTGTTTTGATTCCCATTTAACTGAAGTGGAAATTTATATAGGTTATGTAATAAAAAAAATCAAAATTAATTATTTGGAATAAATTTTTGGTATTACAATATCATGGTTTAATAAAATTTGAAGAATTTATGATAATATAAAAACTGGAAATGCTTAGTTAAAATCTATAACTATTCTGTGGAAGGCCTCCTTAGGTTTACACAAAAATATGTTCTAGGATGTATATTCATTAAAACATGGATTCCAATAAATTTTTATTGATGGTTGGAATGTGATTAAATTTTAATTGGATGAAAAACATGGTTTATATTATTAAGGAACTAGAAGGAGAGTTTTCCTTTTATAAGAAAGCGGAGGGGAACTCTATGAAATATAAATAATATTAATTTTTATAGAATTATTTTTCATATTCAAATTAATAATTTTTTTAATATTCTATGATAATATTATTTTTAATTAATATCATTAAATATGATAAACAAATTTAAATTTATGTGACTCTTTTATCAATATGTTATTGTTTTTTCATACTTCTACCATTTTTTTGAAATAATGCGTTATTATATATTTTACAATTTATGGGTCATGAAGGTTACAATAAAAGTCACATTTCACCATAACTATACCATAGTTGATTTTAAAGATAATTTCCCATTATATTTTATGATAATAATAATATTTTGAGTTTAAAAACATTAAATAAATATTTTTTATTATTTAATAACATTAACAACAATTTTTTATTATTCAATTAATAAAACTTTAATACTACATGGAAAGAATTGAATTTAGATATAAATCAATAAAACCTATATAATATAAAATTTTTATATAAATAAATCATGTGAGACAATATTTATTTCAAACAAAATTATGTTTAAAATTTTAAAAATCATATGATTTATTTTACTGTTAACTGAATAAAAATCATATATGCATTTCATAAGAATTTATAATAAAATTTTCTTCGCTAAAAATAAAAATAAGTTAACAAGAAAATAAAAATCATTTATATTTCAAAATAATATTTAAAATAATATGTTATTCATTTTATCCAAGTGTAAAAAAATTTAAGGTATAAAATTAAATAGAACATCATTTTTTATTTTTCATTAAGTAAAACAATATTATGGTCAAAACCATGGGAATATGGAAAAATGATCATATAATATTATTTTGGATTATTATGGATGAAATATACATATTATGTAATATTATGTCTTGTTGTATTGTAATATTCAATTTTTTAACACATATTTAACCCTTAATTAACAAATTTTACCTTTACCATGAAAAGAGAATTGAATTTAGAAACTATCCAAAAAAACTAAAAGTAAAATTAACATAATTAATAAATTAATAAATTATAATTCATAATATGAAATAAAATTTAAATAATTTACTATAAATATATGTTATAATTTGATTTAAAACCTAATTAGCACAATGTGTTGAAAAACAGATTCTCTAAAAAAAGTTTATATATATATTTTTATAATAAATTAAACTAAAAAATATAATAAATAGTGTATAATTTGAATTTTTTTATTTATAATTAAATTATGATATTTTCAATCTAATAAAAAATAAAATTTATCTTTAGAAATACAATAATAAATGAAGGAATTTTTTTGAAAAATTATTATTTTCACTATATAATGAATATAAAAAAAATTCATAAAAATATAAAAATGTCACCTAATGCTAATTTTGATAAAACAATTTCAAAAATTAAATTAAATTTAGTTAATAAAATATAAATCATTATTTGAAATTTATTATACTATTGACTCAATAATGATAATAATTGTTTTTGAAGAAAACATATTTTTTAAGATTACATCTACATTACAAAATACTGAATGATTATTCCCTAAGTGATATTAAATTTATTTTGATTTTTAGGATATATCTTTCATAATTTAGTTAATTTTAATCTTACCACAAAATAAATGAATAGGTTATAATAGTCACATTTTAATAAAAATATTTAATGGAGTGTTTATGTTGAGTGTTGCATGATGTATTAGATAGTAAACACAACTTCGTACTATAAATATATCATTGTGCTAGAGGTAGACCCATGATGGGATGGTTTAAGGTTTTGGTTTGAGGGGGATTGAGATAAAAATGAAATTATAGGTTCATGTGGACTGTAGTTATCATATAGTGTCTGGTCTGGGTAGGCTTGATGTAATGTTAATATATTTTAAAAACACTATATTCGATATTATGTAAAACACGAAACAATGAGCATAACTGAACATTGAAATACTAATATTTAAATGATATTGTTATAAAAAATAAAATAAATTATCATTTTTGAATATAATTAAATGAATAATTATATATATATATGTACATTTCCTACTAAATATAAAGATATTAATTAATTCATTATAACTATGCAATCAATTTTTATGTAAAGTCATTTTAGCCTATAAAAATATGTGTTCATGAATAATGGGTTTTATTAATTTTTTATAGTTCAATATTATATTTTATTCAATGAGTTTTTTGTGTTTTAATTTGATAAAATTCATATCAATTTTTAAAATCTGCATATCAGAATAATAATTGGGTAATAATTTAAGAATTTTTTTGTATATAATTACACTCCATCAAATTGATAAAAATATTAATTAATGGATACACTATAGTTTATCTTCATTTAAAATAGAATTATGATATTATTATTAAATTAAATTATGATAAGTCTCTTTTTTTGTAATAACAATGTTAATTACAATTAAATCATTAATATTCTTGATTTTAGAAAAAGTTTATGTTTCCACATAAAATCGAAATTCTATCAAAACACTTTTTCATAGTGTTATATGTATATTAATGAAATTTAATTTTTTAACATATAATATTTTAATTATATTTTATTTAATTTTTTATTTAACTCAAAAAATTAAATCTATACTGAATTTAATTTTTTTATATTATTAAGATGATGTTATGTTTTCTAGGATAATAAAAAATACATATTTAATAATGTACAATATCTTTTACTATATAACTAAAACATAAATATAAAATAAAAAGTTAAAAAAAATTAAAATATGATGCATTATATTATACAGAATATAAGATACTAATATAATTCTTGAAATTAATATAATAATTTATTTGATGACAAATATGAAAACAGTTTTCAGTGCATTTGCGGTGCTTGTGGAACATTGAAAAATTAATATTTTGTACCTTAATATTAATATATGAAATGTATGTATTATTTTATAATAATTATAGATGAATATTAATCATTATTGATGATTTTTATTAATATATGTGATTTATGGTTTTTATATAAATGGCGACTAATTCAAATTATTTTTTAATGCATATGTAATGACTGATAAGTCAAAATGACATATTAAAAATTTATCATAACAAATATTTCAGTAAATATAAATATTAAATGAATTATAAAGATTATTTTTAAATAAATTTATTTATTTTTATGATGATAATGCCTTTTTAATTTTTAGTGACTTTATAATTCAATAAAATTCTTATAAAAAACAATCTTTGTGTTTTTAAAGGTATATAAATATAAAGTAAATGATTTTAAAAACTCTAAATGTTTTATTTTATTTGGGTTAGTTAAACTATAAAAATAATTAGTAAGATATTTATGACATATTTTATATTTTTTAATGGTTTTTATTTTTATTCAATTTCTATCACATTTTTTCTAATGTAAAATTATTTGAATAGTTTTTAGAATTACATTAATCATATTTTAGTTTAAATATATTTTATTAATTTTATTAAAAAATATTTAAATACAGTAATTAAAATTATAAAATATCAAAAATATCATCTCATGGACATTTATGTCCAAATTTGAATATTATAAGTAATAATATATACCTCACGTATTTCATAATCAATCCACAAATAGTGTTAATATTTGGTATCCAATGTTATAAACATAAATATACTTTTTGAAATGACGAATAAAAGAAAAAAAATTATTTGTTAACTAAAATAAGTCCAATTATTTCTTATCTATAAAATAATTTCATTTTGAAACCATTTAATACGAGTTATTCGTAGTTTAAATATAATATAATATGTTTTAAAAAAAATAACATTAATGAAATTTCATAATAGAAATTATTTTATTAAATAAATAAAAATAAAAATAATCATATATTAATCTTAGTGAATGTTTTATTGATTAAAATATCATTAATTTTCCCTTAATGGGTTAATTTTCCATTCAAGAAAACTTACATAAAATATAATGACTAAACATATTCTTATTGTGTTAATTTTAAAAAATGTTAAATGGGAATTAAAAAAAGAGATAAATGATTAAAATAAACCAAATAATTTAAAAAAATTATATATTATTTTGAAATATAATCATATTTTTTATCTCATTATATGAATTTGGATCCGTTTCCCATGAAAATTAGTTTACATTAGTTTAATACTTTAAGAAAATCAAATATTTCATTTTCCCTCAAATATAGCAGTAAACCTCTTATCCTCTTCTACCAAAACATAAAGAGACATCTGTATCATAAAATACACTCCCAAATATTTTCATAATGTCCTTACTCACATTGAAGAGCATCATTTAGTTAGTAATTACTACCATATCAAAATTATGGTTTAAAACAATGGATATTGTCCGAAGAAGATGTCGTAATTTTAATATAATGTTTCAGTTTAGTTTTTTATTCTATCTCTTTAAATTAATTATAAATCATGTTGGAATAATAATATAATTATCTTACATGAAAATATATTTAATTATTATAATTTAATAACTTATACTCGTCTATTCATCCAACAAAAGGAGGAATAACCCATCATTAATGGGTATGGTAGACTACCCCCACTAAAAGTTATGTAATTAATTTTATATCACCTAATCTCATGGATATCGAAAATGACTGTTATAATATATATAATATATAAATAAGATTATTAAAATTATATATTGATATGATATCATTTATTTTTTCTTACTATTCTATCAATTTAAAATTTATATTAACATTTGTCTAATGTTGGGATTACAACATCCATGAAGTGATTCGATTAGTTTTTGTCCTTTCAACACACAGATTTTATATATCACGTTCTTTACTAAATAAAATTATATATTAAATACAATAATAAAATTAGAAATAAAAAAAATAATACTTTAATTCACTTATTAATTTTCTCTAAAATATTAATTTGATGATCTTGTGTACGCATGACCTACAATCTCCATGATTATAACATAATACAGTTATCATAACCATCCATCTTGGATAGTTTTAAAATTATAATTACGGTATGAAAAATATATTTTTTCAAGATTATTAATCTTGAGAAGATTATATAATTACCACTTTGAATTTGATCTTCCTTTGGAGTTTTTTTGGATTATAAAATGAACATTCGTCATAGAAATGACATGGACTTAAATTATTAATTAATAAAATATGTTAAAAAATAAATGAAATAAATTATCTCTAGAAATGTTTCTGATATTAAAAGATATCTTTGGAGATAAATTAATTGAAATGGGTTGGTTATAGAGCTATTAAAAGAAAAATATTGAAAATCTATACTTTAGTCCAGAGATTTCATCTCTATTTTCCTTCACTGTGGGATATTTTAATGTTATGAACATAATTTATTTGACATGGATTATAAAATTACTCATTAAATTTTATAGAATAATCCTTCCTATTTCATGTGTTTTTAATATTCAATATAAATTTTTTAATCTTGGGGGATCTAACAAGAATTTTACCATATGGTAAGGGTTTATTTAGTGAAAGTTTATTACATTGGGTTATATCAGTTTTAAATTGAATATTTTACATCATCATTATGTCTATAAATTTATTTTTATTGATTTTTTTTTATTACCATCAGTTACACATATTCACTGAATTGAAAATTTATCAAGTTAGTGACAAAAAATTTAGAAGGGTTTTTATCACAAATTTTTATTCATTTTGACATTCATATATATTATTAACCTATCTTATTTTATCATACCAAAGTACCCCATTGAAATTTTAAATAATAAATATTATATAATTATATTTAATGTTTAATTTGATGTTATTTTTTCATAGATATTTTTTTAAAAGATACAAAATTACTTCAAGGTTTAGGATTAAATCAAAATCTAAGAGTGGCTATTTATTCTTGAATTTCATTATGAAAATATTAATATTTGTATTTGATAAAAAAATTATATTTCCTGTCAACTAATAATTTATGTAATTTTTTAATATAATTTCCATCAGTTTTATAATGAAAATTAATTGTAAAATGATTTTATGAAAAGTAAATATTATTTATCATTTGTAGCTCAAAAATTATTTTTCTCCATATCAATGATTCCTAAATTGATTTGAAGAACGATTTGAATAGAAATTTTTTTTGTTCAATGCCATTTTTACCCATGAATTTGTTTCTATATAATTAATTGTATAAAATATTCTTGAACATTATTTAAATAAGGTAATTTTAATGATGATTTGATCATAATATCTATTATTATTGAATAGGTAATTAATAAAATTTAAATATATCATAAATTTCCAAATCTTGGAACCAATATTTTAAATTCCTTATAATTAATTTTAATGAAAATTTTCAAAAAATAATATTTATAATTTTCGTTTTAAAAGGTTATTTTTAGTGTAGATTGGTAATTTAACCTAATAATGTTTTCAATGATTTTTTTGTTGTGATTTTATTCATCAATGACATCAACCCTTGAGGATAAATTTTCTCCATTGGGGAAATATTATAATGAAACCATTCTAATTCATTATCTAGATGGATTATGATTCATTAAAATATAATATAAAGGAACCCATATATTTACAATTTTGGTTTTTCATTATAGTAACAATTATTCTTCTCCAACATAATTCATCTTTTATGATTACCTAAAAATTTTTCATGTAAGATTATTTTGGAAAAGAAATTATTAATAATAAATCCAATTTATAAAATAAAAAATGTGTTGTTGTAAATTAATATTAATATACGCTCATGAAACATGCATAAAACAATTCATTAAACATAATTTTTAATAATTTTGAGGAAATTTATTTATAATAAAAGATCAATTTGTCAGTGAACAAAACATATTTGAAATTTTATATCATTTAATAATAACTTGGATGATGATTTCATTTTTAGTAAATATAAACCATTTAATAAAATAATATTTACAAAAAACTAAATTTAATGACAATTTTTAAATTATTCATTTAAAGTGTATTTTACAAAATACAATGTAAATGATTTAATTAAGATACATTTTTACATAACTATTTATCATTATATATTCACTTATAAAAATAATGGAACATAATAATTACTTAATTTTCCTTTACGCACAATATTTTCCGTATATTTGACTAATAATAATATTTTTATTAAAATAAGATGGGTTTCACATCCCAAACATAGATTAAAATCATTGGGCCCTAATTGGTAGATTCTTAAGGCATACTCAAAAATAAAAAAGATAAAACCAACCAGAAGAGAATTAGTGGAGAAATAATGATGAAGACTCTCACTAGGCCACCTTACATATGCCAGAGTGTTAGAAATAAAAATTCATTCTCTAGAAGTGTGTATGACCACTATACACTGATCCAAAAATGATACTACACATCTCGATGTGGTAGATAAATTACATAGAGTAATAATTCTCATTTTCATAATCCCTAAAAATAAATAAGAATCATATTATACCTATGTAAGCCTAATAGTGAAATTATTTCATACATGAGAGGAGTTTATAAAGCCATTACTTTTACCATAATAGAGGTACATGTTTCATGGAATGTATTGATTGAAAAAAATAACTAATCCTTGCCCCTAATATACTACACAAAATCCTCTCAAAGTATTTTCTAAGAATGAGATTTCTATATTTATCTTAATCCTCCTGGAAGGGGGCTACCATAAACCCATGTACATCCACTATTCATGCAATACCCATATGTGTTTATGATCACTAGATGATTGAATATTTAAATCAATTACGAATAAATCAAATTTTAAATTAGAATCCTTATATAATACACCATTTAATCGTCAAAATATGGTATCAAATTAAGAGAGTATAAACATCATTCCCTCTATTTATTCCTATCCACCCACATGATCTAATATATTTCCAAAAAAGTCAAACAACGTGTCATGTCGATGACTGAATCTACCTAGGGTCAAGAATGGATAAAGAATGTTGATATGGGCCTCTCAGATGGATACCTGACTCTATCAAAGAATGTCATTTGGAAGGGATCATACTCCTGTAGAAGGAAACGATACCTAAACATTAGGGGATCGAGAAGAAGACTCACTAACCCAAATGAAACATGTCCAAGATAAGGTGGATAAGAAAACCGTGCCTTTTTTTAAAATTACACAGTGTGTAGAAATGTCACACGTTGTGTCTTCTGATCCCGGGTACTCCCCGTGTACAATGGACCATGTCATAAGGATAGTCATGTAGAAATGTTATTACATGAAATGTAATAATGTATACACGTTGGGTTCGAGTGCCTGGTGTCGACTCCGTATTCGCTGGCCATGTGCCTGTACATGGTATTCAACATGTGTACTCGAACCCGTGTGATAGGTACATGGGGTGACCCGCGTAAGTGGCCTCACCTAGCCGTGTGATGGAGTACAAGGCCATTTACTCTATCTTGTGTCCGTGTACCCCTTAGATGCACGCTGAGTCCCACGTAGCCACCTATTCCATGTGGTACATGTTGTGTTCTGAAGCCATGTAGATCATCTTGTGTCTGTGTACTTCCCAAAATACATGTTGAGCTTCAGGGAAAGTCCAACAAGCTGTGTGACAAGGTTCTTATGCCGTTTGATTCCCCTATGACCCTTGAAACACTATCCGATGGAACAATCACTACATGGCATGTTCTTCAGAATTACACTCCGTGTATTCTGGAAATTTCCAGAAACGTAGACCTCCACCGTCGTGCCTCTATTAATGCTATGTTTGTCGATCTGGTCATCTGATCGCTATGGAACACCATGGTTTTGGTCACCCTGACACCAAGAAGCTTCTTCTGATGTTTTTGGATATCTGATCTGCTCCGAAAACATGTTTTGATCATCCTGCACGAAGTACGCTCGAAGAATGGCCTCTTCCGATTCGAGCTGATTCATCATCCGTCATGGACGTTAGAACTCCGTATTGTTTTTGCGATGATGGATCTCCAGTTTCAGATCGTTGAATTTCAATATGGGTGCGTAGCAATCAATTGTTCTTCACCCCGCGATGAAGGCTATGAATGTGAATAATACGCGAGAATAAAAGGGGAAGGATATACCTATAGGACAAATTTGTGGAACGAACCTCATGCTGTCATTCATCATGGCATTGATCCGCTCCCATTACTATGCTTAAACAAATCATAAATTGAAAAAAATAAACAACATGGAATAATTCTCCAAAATCTTCCCAAGGAAATCCCTCCTGCAAGAACATACAAATCCATGGATCAACATTTTTGTGGTTTATTCACGTTTGTCGTTTAAATTTAAAAATGGGGAATGTGGAATGAAATAACAAAGCCTAACTTTAATAAATGATCAATTTTTGATGAATGTGTTGTTCTTACATCATCATCAAGATCCTTAAACATTGTTGGCACTATTATTTTCATTATTGATCCATCATCGTTCATCGCTTTGTGTTTTCTCCAACGCTCTGTAGATTCTCTAGAGATTTATCTCAATCGTCGCCAATGAGAAATATTCAATTATCCAAACAAAAAGAGAAATGTATTTTACATCTCAAAATGTTGAAGAAATAATGATTCAGTGTTGTTTTTTCTGATTCATTATGACACATAATTAATTAACGAAACAGATGCCCAGTCACCGCACTACAACAGATATTTCAAAAAATAAATAAAATAAACCTTTCCAATTTATTTTAATTTTCTCACTTTAGACATCTGAAAATTAACTTTATCCCTCGACCCGCGACGGTCAATGTTAGACTTGTTCGTAGGTAATGTCATTGACTCGGACGCAATGGTTCCCTCAGATTTCTAATCCAGGCATCAGTTGGAAAATTTCCAGAACTGCACACAAGTGTTGACTCACTTAACATAAAAAATATCATACCACCATTCTGGGCCCACATGGCCTCAGAATTATGTTCCATATTTATGCCTGGTCTCGAAATGATTCCATATAATATATAAAAAATAATACACTAAAAATAATAGACATTACATTCCCATTGAGATTTGTGGGTTTCAATTTGTATAGGTCCTCGTTATAATCAATATTACAAGTTTTGACATCATTATCCTGACGGGCATGTTAGTTTTTTTATGGTGACCATCACATCTCCATAGGGTGGAGTGTTCATTGAAAATGGTGAATGGGATATCCAGGCGATCCCATATGGACCTGAGCATTGAGGTATTAGTGTGATGGAATCCCAGATTATAATATTATATTTTGTTGATTTGTGAACACATCTAGAAATTTCTCCTCCAGTGGATGATCGTTTTTTAGGTGTTTTATTAGAAAACATTTTAGAATTACCCTCAATGAATATGTAGAGATCAATATCTACATAGTTACATTAGTTTCAATGATATTCATTCCTCCTTGCATGATAGATACTACTCAGATGCCCGAGATCAAAAGGTTGCTAGGGGATTTAGAAGAAAAAAGATTTATCTAAGCCGTTACTTCTCCATTGGGTCCCCCAGTTTTTTTTGAACGAACATATGATGGTAGACATAAGATATGCATGTATTATAAGGAATTCATCAAGATTTTGGTTTTTAATTTATATCCATGATCTCATATAAATGATCTACTAGATCAGATTCAATGAGTTTAGGTTTTCTCAAAAACTAATTTGAGATACGATTATCATTAGGTGAATGTTATAACAATAGAGATACACATAATTACCTTTTTGTAGTAGCTATAGTCGATATGAGTATTTGGTAATGATTTTCAGTGTCATGAACAATTGAACATTCTTCATGGAATTGATGATCTGAGTGTTCCATTTTTAAAAGGAATCAATTTTTGTGGTTTTAATGGATACGACCTTGGTGTATTCTCATAATAGACATGAACATGCCAAATATCTTGAGATCATCATGGATACCCTGAGATAGAATCACATCTATTTTTTCTCACAATGTGCCTATTTATAATGAATCTGATTAACATACTAGACTATATTATCAAAGGTACCTGAGTATTAATTAACCAAAGGAAGGTGAGATCTATTATTTCCATCATAAAAACCATGAACTTTTTATATATTTGGATTTTGGAGGGGATGGATGGATGTTACTGGTGTTTCATACATGATTTCTCACAATTATCAACACTTCATAATGGCCTAAATAATAATGGTGTGATTTTTACATGGTCAGATTCCTATGGGAAATCCTTTCAAGAGATGTATGGAATATTGAAATCACCACAATACCGATTTTTCCACATCTTTAGTGTAGTTACACTATAAATTATAATGCATCATGTATCATTCTTATTGTATTATTCATGTAGGGATATAGAGTAATGGTTTATGGGTCTTATTAGATGATGCCACATGAGATTAATTACCTGAAACATAATGTTGAGTTAGTTGTAGTCTTTCATGGTTTCTTTTGTTGGAAAATTTACTTACATGGAGAGTGTTTTTTGTTTTACCCAGACTAAAAATTCAACAAGTACATATTTCAAGTGTGTGATCTGAAATTATGTTAGTGATGGGGGTTTGATTATATATAGTAGTCTAATTTTGAGATTAAAAACATGAATGGTAAGGGAAATACATTGGTCAATGCCCTGATCAAGACAAATTAGATACATGTAGTTTAGTGGGCCTGTAGTGACATGAGGCTCAATCATTTGTTTTCTGAGATTCCCATGGATTTGAAATATAGTAATGGGTATACATTTATTACCCCTTAGCAGTTACATGTATCCTTATGAATAGAATGAGGAACATGAAGCTATCATATTCTGAGAGCCTAGCCATGTGGGAGTTTTTGAAATTAGGGGAATCTCCTCCTCATAGGATCAGACGTGAGGATGAGATTTTGTGTGCTCATGGTTGGGTATGTGTATTATTAGACATGTGTGTGGAACTAAGGTGATAATTTAATGAATCAACATTGATAGTGCACCTCAGTGTTGCTGATATGTATTATGATCATCATTATATGTACTAGTGGATGATTATGAATGGAGATGAAGATCATTTTGTTATGAGATGTTCCACATGTCAATAGGGGATGGTGGAACACCAACGACAAGAAATACATTTATAGAATTTTCCTATTCTCGAGTTGAAATGTAATGATTTCATAATTGTTTTTTGATAGGTTTACAATAGTCGCATAGAGGAAATGATGTTATGTGGTGCTTTTTGCTAGGTTTCAGAAGGATGCACATTACTAGTTGATAAAAGGAACCTTCATTATGGAAGGGCCTGTGAGGATTTATATATATGATATCATACAACATCATATGGTCTCTCATACTATCATTTCAAATAGGGATTATTGATTTACATCATGGATCTGGAAGGGTTGTAGAGGATGTTGGGTACACGAGTAATTTTGAGAATAACATACCACAATTATAATGATGGTATGTCATGTTGATCGCCCATACATTGATCTGACGTAGAAGATGCAGCTCTGTATGAAAATCGTATTATTCGGGATACCATAGATATGGTTAAATTTATTTAGATATAGATATATACTATTTCTATCCTAAGAAAATAGATTCTTATCACAATTACCGACCTATAGATTTCTTGGTCAAGGATCTTGTATTTTTTGGTTTTTCATCAAGATCTGGTTTTGGATAATAAATATACATGGTAAATTTTATCAAGTTATGTCTTCCCATGTGAGATTCTCGAGATTTTATGGTTGGTATATTATCAATTTTAGTAACCTTAGAGACATTGATCCATGCATGATGTATTCCATCCATTTCAGGTACACCATTATCATTCAGACCCATCTCATTTTTTCAGCATGTGGAGGTTATGTTTTATGTAGATGTGTTCGTCGAGGAGCATTCAATACATATTGTGGATCATATCACAAAATTTCTATAAGGATGGATAGTTCCTCTAGTATGGGTGTTACATAATAATGACTATATACAATTTAAGACCTATGAGTAGGAGGCAAGTGTATGATCATATTAGAAAATTTATTCATAGATTATGCTTGAACACCCCTCATAAGTCAATTCAAGTAATTATTTTTATATGGGGAATGTTTGTAAGATACCTGAATTTATTTAATTAAATAATTTTTCAAATTTCAAAAATTAAAGATTTAAATTTTTAAATATAGACTAATGTGAATTCTCTTTGAGGAAGTGGATGTGACATGGGAATTCAGTGAGGTTTATTGTCTGAAATCATGCTCTTGGGATGGAATATTCCTATTTCATGGTCAGTAGAAACTATGTGGGAAAGGTCATAAATTTAGATACAACCATGATAATCTAGACAGTGGGATGATTTATACCATCCAATTTGAAAAAAAGGTGAAAATACTAATGCATGACCAACTATACATGTATTTAGTATTGATAGATTATTTTTTCATGTTTTGAGTGTGGCTAGAAAAATTGTGCAACGAAATCTTGATGTGTTCCGCTTCTTACAAGAAAGGGTTCTTGGTTGGTATACTATTTTTCCAACAATGCTTCCAAACATTACAACCATGTAATTTCATTAAATTTATTTATTTCCACTAAATTACATCTTATTTGTAACATAATTCTTAAATTTCATCAGTTGGACAAAACCTCCCTCTTCATATCTCTATATTAATCCTATTCTATGAATTTTCTCTGATTTTATATCAAATTTTAGAATCAAGAACCATAATTCTCATTGCATTGGTGCTATTAATAGCCCAATTTATTTGGTTCCATTCATAATTTTATTTGGTACCAGCTATAATATTTATGTTCATGATAATATTATTTATTTATCGGTTCATCATATGTTCTTCGATTTTATCCCATTCATGGTCGAATCCAGAGCACAGACTGGATGAGTTATCAATTATGGATGTATGTTCGAATCATGAGCACAAAATAGATGAGTTATTTATTTGGGATGTTTTTATATATTTCATTGTTTCATTCACCCAATTCTTGTAGTGCCTATTTTTAAACCAATTTGTATGCATGATCTGAATTGAATGGTTTGATCTATGTAATTAATGAGTTCATTCAATGAATGGTTATAGGTTAAGAACATTTAATTTGAAAAGAAAATGGATGTTTTGTGTATTTAAATAGACCATTGCGATAGTATTTTAAATTGGATACCTTTGAGTTTTTCCTATTGATACATTATCATACGATCTTAAATATTGAATTATAAATGGAAATTTAATTTAATTGTAATTGAATTGGGAATCAAGATGATAAATTCAAAGGGATAAATTACATTGCCCTTGGATTTTTCCATGTAATTGCTTGTTAATGGTTGTGTTTACATCATAATAAAAATACCATGTCTGTTTATTTACTGGATAATCCATATAGTCTATGTTATTCCTTGATTCACCTTCTAAGGTGAGATTGAATGAAAATTAATAATGTGAGTACCCTGATAATATTAAATTACATTTATTGAATGGTTATGAATATTTTGTGGGTGAAAATTGGCTCATATATTAATTTCATAGATGGAATCATTTGAAATCTACTTTTCTTATTATTGAGTACAAATTATACTCTATATATGGGTTTCCAAATATGTAATCTTATGGGATGACTATTATATTCTAAGGGATACTTTAAATCCATATGGATTATAAAGGAAGGACTCAAAGAGAATTTTATCATATATGCAGTATGTGATACATGGGCTCCATTAGTGGGCCACAATGGATCTACTCGAGTGGGTGGGACATTATACAATATGATGATTGTTACCAGGATTCCAATTAAGATTAGATATGGTGATCTTGTTTGGTGATAAATTCATCATAAACCTCAAGTGATACCTAGATTCCAAATTAGGTATTCTAGGGGAATCCTCGAATTCCTAAAGGAATAATGGATGAAGTGAGTTTTATGACACATATGTAATGAAAAATAACATGTTTTTATTTGATTATTTTCATACAAATAATGGATGGAATATTAAGGAATAATTTGATCATATCATTTCATGGGGAAACAATGAATTATTTCCCATCTTGAGACAATCATATTATATGTAATTGAATAATTAAATGTATTGGTTATAAATATAGAGCCTATAATTTATAGTATGTTTACATTCTTTACTTACTTTATATATTTAATTACTTCCTACAAACTTTTATCATTGTCTATTCACTAACTAGATGGAAGTAAACATTCTGTGGTTGACTGCTGAGTTTATATGCCCTCCGTATTCGGGCCACTGACAGGTTCCCAAACTGAAAATATGATTGAAAGTGTGGATTTGGTCATGGTCACTTATACTTGTTCTTGACTTCTTTATAAGAGCATGTGATAATGGGACCATGCTTAGGATCATGATTCTTTCATAGTACCTTGTTTCCATTTTTTACATTGGTTCCATGTGTTGTAAAACAACTGTGTATATAATTTTTTGGATGCCTTATTAGAGACATTGACATTTATTATCATCATCATTGAATATAAGGTTCCTTTTTATATTTCTATTCAACCATTTGGATTGTATATTTTATCAGTTCTATTACTAATTTCACAACATATCTGTTATTTATTATCCATTGGGTCACACTTTGGTGATGAGGTAATTTTATCCCCATGGACACACATAGGCCATTACTCCTTGTTTCTAGCCTATGGAGTTTCAGGAGATTCATTTGTGACCATGAGGATAACATGGCTCATGTTACCTTTTAGATTCACCAATGACTGTGATGTTACTGATTTTTATTAATTTCATTCATTTAAAATTTAATATATGTGTGATCAAGTTATATTTAAAAATGTTTCAATGGAAGGAGTGATTCCAAACCAATACACATGGATCTACTTCTCCAATATCCATAGTTTACCTAATTATGTTTTTTCTATAATGTTGTAGATGATCTTAATAAATCTATTCCACTATTATAAATGAATTATTTTATCTATCATTTTAATATGGTGGTTTCACTAAATGATTTTAATGGACTTTATATGTTTTCCATATGATTATTTTTAAAAAAATCATTACTCTAATATATTATATTGACATATAAAATTATTCAAACATACCCTAAAAATTAAATCTATTATAATCTCCATTGAAATTATTTTGATACTTTTTAAAATAAAATCATCTAACTAGTTCCATGTGGGTTATTTTTTGGTATGAATATCTTTCACATGTTTCAATGTGAATATACACATTGGGTGCCATTTTATTTTTTATTGAGGTTTTCTCTCTACAATTACATTTTTTTAAAAAGGGAATGTCGTAGATTTTGAAAAAATTATCATTTTAATATGTTTTCAATAGAAATATGATTTTAATTTTTCAAGGAAATATAATAATAATTCTGAAAATGTTCTTTATCTATCTCATTTTTTGATAATGTGTATTCTTAAAATGATACAATCCAACTACTTTATGTGGATGGTTTATGAAATTATTTTTTCATATATAGTATAACCCAATAATTATTTTTTCTTCCCTAATAATACACATATATAACATGATTTAATCCTAATCCATATCCTCAATGAATTCATCATGATTAATTAATTTAATGAAGGATATTCAACAAGATTAATAATACATCAATTGAGTGAGGAATATTTTTATAGAAAAATTATATCAATTTTCAATATTTTGTAAATAATATATTTTTATCTTTCTTATTCGAATGTATTTATGATAAAGACGTTTTATATTCATTTGGGTTCAATTTATTTTACATTAGGTTTTAATGATATCTCTCTTGATATAATATTAAATATTTCCCTAGGGATCAACATGAATAGTGTATAATACCATTTAACTTCCTTGAGATTTTATGACATATTGATTGAATATATGAACTCATATTTATGGTTTTCATTTAGATATGGGTAGGCCTATAATTATATTTCAAAACAATATATAGGGAACTATTTAATTCTCATGATAGATCATGTTTTTTTGTAATTGATGATATCTAATATGGTGTATAGGTATTTAAAATTAGAGACTATTTTCTTTTAACATGGTAGGGATCCTTGAATTAAAACTATGATGTAGTGTTTATTTCATTTCCAAATATTTGTGAACCGATTCAATTATGTTATTATCATTTCATCCTCTATGATTTTATGATATCATTACTTCAATAAATTATTTCATACGGATATCATTATCATTATAATACCTTATAATTTCTAACATTCCTAATTTTATTATGTGTAACTATTTTTATCTCAATTGAGTGCTTCATAACACCACTTCTTATGATTCCCTTTATCCCTCTTAGGTTTTAATGCAATATTGGGTATCAGAAAAGTTTCTTATATAGTTAATTTATGGTACTTATGAATTACATATTTGGGATTTTTTTAAGAGTAATATGATGTTTTATTTAGATATGGAGTCATATTTGTTATTTAGTAATGATTTTTCACAGTTCACAAAAACTATATACTATATTTTTATTTCAATATAAAATTGAAAATGATATTGTGTTATTAGATGTGTATAAAAAATACTATATTATGTGTTACCAACATCTAATATCCGTGCATGGGTTTGAGGGTTAGTAATGTTTTTATTAGAGTACTAATTATAAATATTTTGTGGATTCTATTATATTTTATTATGATGATTTAAATTTTTTGAATAAAATAATGGGTTTATGAGTTACAGATGGTCAAAGTGTTAGTAGTTTAGATAATTATTAATGTTGGATGTTTTAAAATTATTATGTTTTAGGGGATTATGATAACAAGAAAATGGGAAAACCCAAGTCACAAATCTAATTATATGGGATCCTCTAGAATTTTTTGTTTGGTAGATAAAATGTTATTCCCTTAAATCGACAATATTTTATAGATTCTTGAAAGTGGAATCGATTTTGGAACATATGAATATTTGGGTAGAAACCCAAAAATGAGTTTCTTTGATATTTATTTATCATTATTCTGGTATATGGTGAATGTGCTATAACTCTGAACCAAGACTGACACTCTAGGGGGATAAGCCTATGATAAATCACATTCAATTTAGAATCATTATGATGAATTTTAACATATTCGTTAATGGAATTATTTTATACTATGGTACATAATAGAAAAATAAATATAGATAGCCTGAATTAAGGATAAAGACTCTTATGTTTGGGTATGAAAATAATTTAATTGTTATTATTTCTAAGATAAAAGTTTTCAGTTTATATATTTAATAATACAAGTATTATCCACCTTAAAAATTCATTTAATATATTTTTAAGATAATGGAATAACAAACATAAAAATGGGGGAATTGGAAATTATTGGTATTGTCCCAACAAAAAATCTATTAGTATAGTAACTGGGTTATATATATTGTTCTTTTCCCAAATATACTATTATGAATTTTTATATATAAGGTTAACAAAGGTGACTTCTATATCACACCAAAAAGGTTTTGTATGGAGACTCATAAATGATAATGTAATGAAAATATATAGCGAACAAATGATTAATTTATTTTATATCAATTTATTTTAAAAAAAACCTCTAGTTAATATCTCAATGTAAATATAAATATATATTATTTGTGTTAAATTAAAAAACATTTTTTTACTATATTTCCAAATAAAGCATTATGTTAACCCACTAGAGTTTTTTATTTCTATTCATGTTTTATTTATGATATTAATGCTGGAATTTCATTTGAAAATATTTATGATGTCTTATATATATATTTTTAAATCCTCGATCATTTGATTTTTTTAAAAATGAAGGGTGAAATTTATTTAAATCTGATATAATGTAACATTATGATATTACAATATATATGTTTCCATTAAATAGTTTTCACTATTATATTATACATTGGACACAGTAAAGAAATTATTTTATTATAGTATTATATTAAAACAATATGTCTTAATAGATCATTTTGATAACATATAATATATGTGTATATAATGAAAAATATTAAATTTCATAATTCTATAGATGTGTTATAAAATAAACATAGAAACATATATGTTTAAGAATAGTTCTTCTAAAAGAAGCAGTTTATCATTATATTTTTTTACATAAAAAGATAAATATAACATTTTAATAAATATAATTACAAAAAATAAATATTAATTTTTAATTTATGATATAAAAATTAACTTATTCTTAATTTCATATCATTTTATAAAACAATTGAATTGTAGTGAGAAATGTGGTTTTTTTCATTATTTATATTTTTCAAGAATTTATAAATATATATAATTACAAAGAGGTAATAAAACAATTTATTTGATTAAATATCAAATTATTTAAATAATTATTCCTTTTAAAGAACTATTTTAACACAGAAAACCAATTAGAAAATTTTTTTGAACTAAAAATAATGGTTTTAAATAAAAAAATACATATTATATCATTCCTATTAATTAATTACTTTATTTTTAAAATATTTTTATTGTATGAATTTAATATCACATAACCTAATTTTGATTTTTAAAATAATTTTATTTCTTTTTAATTATTGAAATTAATAATTATATCTAACACATTTATGTTATTCTTAATAACATAAATGTCTCAAAAAAATTATTAAATTTTAGGAAATTTTATTTTTAAATTAATGTTCAAAGATTAAAGGAATTTAATTTGATAAATTAAAACAATATCTCAGATTATAATATTAAAATGTGGTGCTAATACTAATTTTAATAGAGAATATTTTAATTAAATCACACTACTGAAAAGAAAATTTTATCTTGAAAATAGTACATTTCGGGAAACTTATTTTTTAAAATAGAAAACCCATAAATATCTCATGTTTATATAAAAAATTATTGTATGGGAGGAATTTAGAACATAACATGTTACACAATCAATTTTTTTTAATATTTTTTTCCTCCACCATGATATAGTATGATGAAAAAATTTAATATATTTGTGTAATTCTAAAACTATCATTACCGTTTCATATAAAATAGACAACTTACACCCATTATTTACACCAATTATTTAGTAAAGACCGTGGAAACTAGATTTATATAATCATAGAAATGAGAACATATCCCAAATGTATAATGTGAATATAAGTGTGAATGTACTTCATATAAGTTTGGAAAATTGGAGATTATGTGGTTCTTCATAGTAATACAACATTTTTTGTATACTATAATTGGAAAATGTTCAGCCGTAGATGTACCTATGAGTAACTGCTCAGAAAAGGGTTATAGTGTATGACTAATCCCTAACATGGAATACAAAAATGGGCCTTACTACACTCCTGTTTTTAAATACATAGAGGATGAAATTACTATAATTCAAATTTTTATTACAATATATTTTTATGGAACTGGATAGTTAATGAAAATTAATGACCTAGGTATAAAATTACACCATGGAATGTCATGTCCAAAAATAAATGGATGAAGTATTATGTTTTGGGGTTGTATTGAAAAGTATTCTTCAAATAATATTATATTATTAATATTATTTCAAGTATGTTGCTCATATTTATTTTTTAAATTATATCAATATAGTATTATAAAAGGGAAATATGTATATCGTGTGACAATCCATCTTGTCTGGTAAAGACACAAGACATGAACCCATGACTGAAGTATGATAAGGGTCTAACACAAACCACTAACATATGTAATGTCATGGTTAATATGTAACTCTTTTTTATTGAAAAATTTTAGGAATAAATATTATGCATGTAAATGTAGTGTATGTTTTTAGGTTTATAGATTAATTTATTAATCATATTATCTTTTTAGAATAGTTAGAGACTAATAGTGAGACTTGTAACTCTTTTATGGGCCCTAAGATTATTTATATGTTTATTTTAGTTTGTTAGGTGTCATTTTTATTTTTTGGATAAACATTTCAAGATGTAATGGAAAATTTTTAAATTGATTTATGAACAATGAAATAATGAATTTTTTAAAGAATCATAAATATATATTCATATATTATTGGTCTAAAATTAATTTCATGACATTAGATAATTAATTTAA
This sequence comes from Viscum album, assembly GCA_963277665.1. Classification (NCBI taxonomy): domain Eukaryota; kingdom Viridiplantae; phylum Streptophyta; class Magnoliopsida; order Santalales; family Viscaceae; genus Viscum; species Viscum album. The sequence continues at coordinate 456,390,756 of OY728161.1, read as the reverse complement.
TAATTATTTCATAATACATTAATTTTTTTTGGAAAGATGGTATTTTCAATTAGCACATATTTATTTATTTTTATCCCTAAACTTTATATTTATAATTCACATAATTTTAATTGATGAATTAATTCAAATCCTATAAATATATATGTGTTTCCTTCAAGTAATAATCTCTAAATTCAATTAATGTTATCATATATTGAAACCTAGTTATATGTTTCTTCATGTTACAATTATAATTCCATTTTGAACTATTCAGGAGGATGTCTTATATAACATTATCAAAATATTGGATTTAATAATAAGAAACATAAAAAAAATTAATTTCTATGGTTTAATTCCAATTAATAAGATACAATTTAATGAAGGTGGGTATAATGTAATTCACCAAAATTATAATGTAAGAAAATTGTATCCCATAGTATGTATAGCACGCATCACCAAGAGCATAAGGGAAATTAATTTCCCAAAACAATATAATATATATAATATTTTAGATTAATTAAATCTATGATATAATATTCAATTCAAAATCATAATAAAAAATCTTCTATCACACGCAAACAAGTCTTGCTTCGATAGATAATGTTATATTCTTAACTGAGTTTTATCGAACAATAATATAATATTAAACAATATAATGTATTATAATATAATAAAAACAATCTGTTAAATTAGTAGTTATGAATTGAATTAGTTATATTATAAATATATATTATTTAAAAAAATTAAATGAATTCATTCATTACCAATTATTTATAAATAAATATAAAAACCAATTGAATATTAAAATATTATGTTTATGCTTTGAAATGTGTTTTATCCTAATAAATAAAATTAATAACTAATATTGAATGATATTAATGAAATATTTATTTTATGTATTCAAGAAAATATTTGTTACATTCATCCAATTGATTTTATATTCATAATATGAGAACAGATCCAATTGTATGCATAAAAAGATATTTTTATAAAGGAATTTTTACGTCCATATAATAGAAGTCCTATATTAAATAATTTTTTTTATAAATTTTATAAATATAAAATTCCAAAAAATTAATTTTTTATAGAGAAATATAAAAATTATATAAGGTGAATTTTTGGTTTTTTCTATTATGTTTATTTTTTTGACGAATAGTAATAAAATACAGAATTTTAATTCAACAAATACTTCATTATATAATTTAATAGTAAGGTTAAATTATATATTTAAGTAAATTTAGTTGAACATTATATGTTTTATACATATATGGATCAAATTATGAACATTGGAATCAATTTCTCATTGAAATTCGGTATAAACACATCTAAATCATTGAAATGTTTTACTTTAAATACCAAAATTGTAATTATGTTTTTCATATTAATGTAAAATTATTTTATTATACTTATGTGATCTAAATTATAAAAAATTGCTTAAATATTTTTAATATTAAATATTTATAATTCATAATATGTTAAATATAGTTTTTGAATAATATGTCATGCAATTGCCATTAAAATTTAATTACAATGATTGAGAAGAAAAATACCATATCAAGTGACTAATCCTTATTCTAAAGGGACTGAAAGAATTATAAATGTGTGAAAAGGATTTATATGGATGTATATTTTTCCATTCTTGAATTTTATAAAAACAATTCTATTATTGGATCTACATGACATTGGAAAATGTTGGTGGAAATCCCTTTACAGTCATTTAAAAGATTGCCACTCCCCCTCTCCTATAAAAAGTAACTCAGTTGTCACACATATTCACCGCTCGAAATCCCAAAATATCATAAAAAAAATCTAAAATAACTTCTGAAAATCCCTAACTGAAATTGTGAAGATTGGACGTTTTCATAAATCCAACCAAGGTAGTCTTTTGTTAGAATCCAAAAGGACTTACCCAAAAAAGTTTAACATTCTTCAACAATCACATTAAATAATATTTCCTTCTCCTTCCAATAAAATATTTTTATTTTATGATTATATAATAACATCAGTATCCTAAATATGAATTAATGATTTTATGTCAAAGGGTTATACATAATCGTACACACACTTCCATCAAATGGATAACGAATATAACAATTAGTGTATGACAAAATACTGCCTCATGAAATGATGTTGTTCTTTCTTCCATTACTACCTATCATGATATAAATTATGATAGAAACAATATTTTTATTTGGAATATAGTTTATTTATAGTCCCATTATTATTATTTAATATTTATATTAATCATACATTCATTCCTTCCATATTGTGTAAATATGATTACATCATTTTTGATGTGTGGACAACCGCCTCCACATATTGATGTGATTTATTCACGCTATACATGAATTGTATTAAGGATAATTTTAATATAAATATATGAAAAATATGAAATAAATATTATAATTTAAAAATAATATTGATATATATATAAATATATAATTTACTAATCTTCCATTAAATATGAAAATGAAATGATTGTTTCATTCAGGTGTTTGAATATACTACTGTCACCATGAACTATGAATTTCAGTTGATATGTACAAAATTATCTGTTATTATAAATTCACACACATATATATTAATTATTATATTTATATAATGTTTAAAATTTTTGATTGGATAATACTCTGACTTTATTGATAAGAAAAAAAATAACTAGTAATAACATACTCTAGAAAGTATGCAATTAGGACCTAAAAAAGTAAAAATAGTGGATGATTATTAAAAAAAAGTCAAATTATATATTTTAATAAGATCATTTATAATATTATAAATTTGAATATAGTTCCTTTATAAGTTAGTGATATGATTGAATCCAATATACTGGTGGTCAATGTGCATTCACCTAAAAGGAAATGCAATTTAAGGGATTTGTGTCTCACTTATATTTTCATGAGGAATACACTATTTCCATTAGTTAATAATTTTATATTATGTATATAGAAGACCTTTTTTTTATATCATTAATTAATTATTAATTATGGTATTTAGTGTTTTATTGGATGTTATTTATTTCATTAGTGATACAATTCAAATGTTACAATGTATTAAGGGACTTCCTCTTAAATACTATTATTCGAGGGAAACGTATTTATTATGAACATAATTTCTTACATATGGTGTAAATACTAACAATGTGAAATGTATTATTGTGATTAATTAATTATTCATGGATTTTTATTTACAATTTAAATTATTTCATCTATTGGTATTTACAGTTAATGTTACACAATTGCTAATGAAATTTCATGAATTAATTCCTTTTAATTGGGTTATATTACATCCACATTAAAGTTAATATTTTAAGAATATATGTATAAAATCTTTTAAATATCTAGTGATATATTTTCACATGTTATATATGTATTTAATTTAGGATCACATAATATGTTCATTTGTTAATTCTCACTTCATTGTTATCATATTTTCAAGGGTTTATTTAAAAATTTCACTTTCTTCGGTGTTGTTTGCACTTGTATTTAAATAAGTGGAAATTATTGGATCATAGTTTAATAAATAAATTACTTTTATTATAATCTGGATATTTATTATTATTTTCATTTAGTAGTACCATTTTACAATCTTTTGTACTCAAACTATTTTATATTGCGGTTTTCTAAAAAAACAAATTTATTTTCCTCTTAAGTCAGAGAACCAATTTTTCCATCAAAAAACATGTTATATAAAATTGTTTTCAAAGATGTTCATATCCTTTTAAAAATAACTTATTAAATAATGTACAAATAATATCATCTAAATTTTTTAAATGGATTATTTGTATCTCTATTACCAAAATTAATTATTTCTATCCTTTTTACTATGAAAATGATTGTTCATTTTACCTTATAGAACATGTAAAGAATGAACTACCTAACTGTCTTGATTTCCCAGAATAATGTTGTTCATGTTTAAAAGGTCAATTTTGAACGAAACTGTTTTCAAAATGGATTATCAAAAAAATTTAAAATATTCATTAAATAATAAATTTATATTTTCTTTAATAATATTTTGAAATAAACTTTTTATAGTATTTCTATTTATCAATTAATGAACCCCTATATATTCTTCCCCACATGGTTTATGTTTTATTAATAGATTCCATATTATTCCTCATGATTGTTTATGAATTATTTTTCAAATTATAGTATTGAATTTAATTTACTTGATTCCATTACTTGTAACCCTAAAAAATAAATTTATTTTTATAATTATACATTTAATTTCCCCTAAGTATCTATATCATTTATCATGGATAATATTATATTCAAAACCACATAAAATTTTATCATACGGTGTTCACTTTGAATTTTATTTTATTATTTGGGTAAATATTTCTAAACAAATATTATTTATTCTATACATATACTTGATAAGGAATATTGTATATTAAATAAATTTATTACATGATATGAGTAATACTTTAGAGATGTGGTGAATGGTGGTGTCCAAACATTATATGGACCATATATTCATTGATAGGTTCTCATGAGACAAAAAAATATTTACAAATTAATTATTTTTATACATATAGATTTACGATTTATAGTGGACAGATCATAATATTACAGGTTTTCATTATCCTAGGACATACCTTCCAATAATTATAAAATTAATTAATTTTGACTTTTTATTAATTATACATTGGATTTTCACTATGAAAAAGAATATTTATGTATTTAATTTATTAGTTAATTGATTAAATTGAATGTCTTTTCAGATTTATACCTTTCCATATTGATTATAACGTATCCAATTTTTTAAATAGAATGTTTATTTAATGATACATTGAAATTGCCCTTATTATATTTCTATTCCACATGATTCTATGAAGTCTATAGTGAAATATAATAAAGGATACGTTAGATGGAATAACTATAGTATCCAAAAAAAATTTGATGTTCTTTTAGATTAGTTTATTTTTCTAGTTAATCATGATTAATAATCTTTTCGGCCCTTTGGTACATGATATACTTATATCATACACAAATATAATTGTAGTAGATAGTAACTCCATGATTTATGGGGTTGGGTATCTACATTTGGTATAAGAAATTGTTTAGTAGAAACTAAAGGAAGTACATTTATAGAAACCAATAATTAAGAACATAACCCTTAGGTAGAATTTCCTTTTAGAATAAAAAAATCCAATTATTTTACTATGGTATTGATTATGTGGATATTCAAAGAAATTTTTCAATTTATGGATACTATATGTGGACATTTTGTTGAAACATATGTACCTAGGGGAAAAAAATATTAAAAGATGCATCAGGTCACAGTCGTGTACATCTACTAATATGAAAACGATCCAAAATTCACACCTAGATTGTCACTCTTGGGGGGGGGGGGGTAATCTAAGGATAAATCAAATTTTCCTTACAAACTAATATGAGGGAATTTAATTGAGAATGAAAAAGAAATACATACGTTAAACATTACACTATGTAACTAACTATAGGGGAATACATAGATTATGTACTTATGCATTGGGATTGTATTAAAACCCAAAGTTATAAGGATATATAGTGATTAACCTTTCTTAATGGATGTCCATAAAATTAATAAATAAAATTATATAAATGTGGTTTTCGATTAAGAAAACATGTTTGTCAGGTGACAAACCATCTTGTTTGGTAAGGAATAATGTTATGATATCATGATTGAACGACGATAATTATTTAACATCAAACGCTGACTTACACATTTTTCTAGTTAATGTCATTTTTTATGATAAATTTTATGAAAAAATAATACCGATGAACTAATAGTGTTAATTTTTAGTTATTTAGATTAATGTTATTACCATATTATGAATTAATAATAATTATAGACTATTATTTATAATTGTCACTGTTTTATGGTCTTTATGATTAATTAAATGATTATTTTAGTGATTAATTTATCATAGTAATTTTTTTATATCCATTTATTGAAGTAATGGATGAATTACAAAATGATTAAAGCACAACTAAAGGATGATATTACTCTTATAGAACCATATCACCTAATTATATTTCCTTATATTCTGGGAAAATAAAATAATTAACCACGGTTATGAAAATCATAAAATTTGTTTATACTAATACCTTAATTTATGTTGATCATATAGTATTTTAAATCACTAAATATTGATATAATTTTTTCCTCATAATTACATTGGTAATTCACATATTAGTTATTCATTACCTCATTCAATCCCTTTTGATATACACAATTTCAATCTATTTACATATATCTAGTTTCCATTAATGTTATTCTATATAGAAACCTAGTTATATGTTATTCAATATGTCTCATCTACATCTCATTATCTCTTTTCTAGAGGATTTTATATAAAAACTTATCAATATGTTGGAGATCAAAATAGTAAATTTAAAAACAATTAAAATGTATTATTTTAGGTTAAATTTTTTATATTTACTATATTTGGGTAATTTATAGCCACAAAATTATATTTTAAGAACAAATTATGCAGTGACATGTATGAAAAGAAACAATAGGTTCTTAAGTTAATATAATATCTCAATATTTTAAAATATATTTAATAATTTAAATAAATTAAATCTATGATATACCCTAAAATTCACATGATAATATGTAATCTTGCTTCGAACACATTAAATAATTTATTTGATGGCTTTCATTACACACAAGACCGAAGTTTACAAATTAAAAATATAATATTAAAATAAACTTATTTAACAAAATAATATATGATCCAGCCGTAATATTAATGTTTCAGAATAATATTAACTTACACATGAAAATATATGGTTTACCCAATTATTAAATGTATTCATTCATTACCAATAAATTAAAAATGAATATAAATACAAATTGAATATAATGTAATTTTATTAATCACACAAAGGTGTTTTATCATAATAAATTAAACTAATTATTATTAGTATATGATATTAATGATATATAAATTTCATATATTAAATAAAATATATTATATCCCCCCTTTGATTGTGTAGTCATAATATAAGAAAACCCTATTTTACATATAAAATATATATTTTTATAATGGCACTTATATAGCCTTTTAATTTTGAAAAAATTTATATACAATTTATGGAACATTATTTTTTTTTATGTAAACAAAATTAAATTTTGAATTAGTATCAGAAAACTTATCTTCGGAGTTTTTTTATTTTTTGATGAACATTCATTTTTTGAGGAATAGTGTGAAAATACATAATTTTAATTCAGAACTGTATATTTTTCTAATTTAATTATTGGGTTAAATAATATTTTTAATTTATAAAAAATAAAAAATAAGACAATTAAATGTTGATGAATTTACTTTAAATGCAACACAAAAATAGGCTTGAAAAATAGTTTTTTAGGAAAATAACGAATTTATGGGTAACAATCATTCTACATTTTGATAATGAAAAAAGTATAATTTAATGACTATTTTGGTTAAATTTTAAAAAAATTATTATTTTTATACGTTTTGTTAAATCCATAACCAAATGGAATCTTCAAACAATTCAGTTAATTTCAATGAAACGAAAATAGTTTTAAAATTTAGTAAAATATTATATATCATAAAAAATGTCAACCATGGGTTCATAAAGTAAATATAATGTTTAAAATTAATATATAAAATAAAAAATACATATTTGGTTAAAAAAATCATCAAATTGGATAAATCCCAGTGGTAAATATATATTTTTGTTTCACCTCAAGGTTGTAAGCAGGTTTTTTATATTTTATCGAGTTGAAAAATCATTACCATTGTAGGTATTAATAATGACCATAAAAATATGTTTACCCTATTAATTAATATTAATTTTATGATTAAAAATATATAATTTATTTTAAAAAATATAATTCATAAAACAGAATGAATGTAATTTTATTTTAACTCTTCTAATCAAGATGAAAATCGGCTTTCTAAAATAATTTACTATCTACATGTAAAACGATTTTATACCAAAGTGATCACTAATAATGATTACAATTATATTAATAATACTATTTATAATATAAATAAGGTTTTTTAAATGTTTACCAATTTTTAAAAATGGAAAATCATATATGCTTTAAACAAAATACATCCTTAAATAAAAATTTATTTTTTTTCTAAACAATGAAAAATTAATCTTTTTATAAAAATAGAAACATTTTATCATATTTTTTGTTTTATAAACTAATAAAACATTTGAAATCATTTTTTTCAAATATTATATATGTTGAGAAAACAAATTATAATTTTTGTTATAAATATACAATAAAATATATTTTTGATGAAAAAATATTTTTTAAACCTAAAATGAATTTAATAAAAATAAATGTGTAATAATTTGTTTATGAATTTATTAAATCATATCCCAATATCCATTAAAAGTTCCCATTATCTAGTGTGTCACATGGCCTCATTTTCACCTCCACAAATTCCAAAGACTACCAACTATCAATGAGGGACAAAGGTGGATTAGTGGGAGACTATACCCTCATAATATGAGTATCTCACATTGGTTAAAAATTAAATAGAAGCATATTATAAATCATGGAAAATTTAATATCCATTTAAATGTAACATTAATAAATAAAAAAGAAGTTTCTTGTACAATATGATGATTGTTTCATATATCTATAAATAATAGTATGTAGTACATATAATCAGACATCCTATACAATAAAAGAATGATAAAATCAATAGAAACACAAATGAAACTATCATCGGATTTCACCATGACTAGAGACCAATATTATGCTCCATTTCTTCAATGAAATGATGAAATAAAGATTCATAACTGGGATATTTTTCTAGGTATTTACCTACACACATGAAATATGTCCAGATACAAAACGGTGTAAAAAATAGGGAGTTAGAGAACTCGTAGTAGGCCACCACCAACGATGCCGATAACGTTTAAATTGTGTGTATAAAAAATGATTCCTTATGAAAAAATGTATGTACAATAGTAATAAAATTAATTTTTCATATGAAGATTTGATTCATTCAATTAAACATGGGATCCATACAAAAAATTCTTGAAAGTATAGTAACCAAATCCTATACATCAGTATAGACACTCATTGTTTCCTATATTATGTAACCTATAGTTAGAAACCAATGGATAGATCCAAGGTACAAAAAAAAATACCCTCATCATTTTGAACCTAAATAGGCTATATCCATGTTATAAATGTCTACAAAATCCCATATATTACTTTGAAAATCTCTATACGAACCTAGTAATGACTTGGGGAGAGCCTAAGGAGCATATCTCTAGAGTATGTCAATGGTGGTCAATTAATTACATACGCATGCAGTAGAGATGTTTTTTGAATCCATGTTAAGGTGGATCCATTAAAAATAGATTTCAATTCCATCGTATGTAATCAAAATACGAGGAGAAGAAATGAGAAATGTATCCCATTCTATAATCAATATATCTAGAGTGGATATTTCCATAGAATCCAGAGGAATATAGAATAGAGGAGTATAAATTACCAAGTGATCTACAACCCTTATCCATTTAATATCTCATTTCATAACCCATTTCATTATCATTCAAATTCCATATGTTTATCAAACCGATCCCACAGTTTCACATTCATTAATATAAAAATTTATGTATAAAAAATCAAATTAAAATTATTTATATAAATTATCATATAACTCATTCAAATACCATAAATTCAATGGAAGTAAATGCACCCCTCACAAGTGGTAAAATCACATAAAATGGTTAATAAAAAACCCCATGGGTGGCTCAACTAAGGTGAATGATCTACAACAATTTAATAATGCTATTTGGGAATCCAAAATATAATATAATCAATTTAATAATGTAATTTAATTAATTTTTTGTGTAATGCAGGGTGGTCCGACGTGAAAAATAGTAGAAAAAAAGTATATGAAATTCCAATCATTAAGGTAAAGTTGAAGAAAAGGTACTATATACCTATCATATAACACACATCTTTAATTGTCTCTTAAATAGAGTTGTATGGATATAAAAAACGTAGAATAGAATATTTTCCTATATACAGCCAATATTAGATATTGAAAAATATAACTCCATTTTTATGAATACAAATGAAGGCAAGATCATGTTGATTGAGGAACTCTATAATGGATATAAAATTAAATATTAAATTTTGAATTAAAATACCATTGAGGAAACCAACCAAAACCTAATTTAGGTTGGAAAAATATCCAACACATTATGGGTTTTTTCCACTAGAGAAAATTATAAAATGATTTTAGATTATAAGAAAAAATAAGGAAAATTTTATATTTTTAGACTTAAATACTGGGTCACATGGTGTGTTCGAATGTTTGGCCAAACCATATGCCAACTGTTTTCACCTTGCCACCTCAACAACATTGATTCATGGTTCATGTGAATGGATTGTTAAATTATACAAAAACCAATTATTTCATCTCTAATAATAATTACACATTCCCTGTATTTGTGTGAGTACATACTGTAGACTATAAAATACCCCACATGGTTTGCTGAAACCATGCGGCCTAGGTAATTTGATTTATAGTAACAAACGACACATATTATTTTTCAAAATCCCTTGATCAAGAATTAAAAATGAATGGGTCCCCCATAAAAACCCCATGGCCTCATTAAGATCTTAAATTAGGTCAAAACCAAATAATCAAATTGTAATTCAAATGATAAAACCCCCTATGAAACATTGTATCATAAAACTATAAACAATTTTTTTCATTTTATAATTAATTTAAAATTTTCATTCAAAATGATGATATGTATATTCTTATTAAAAATTTTAAAGAAAATGTCAAGATTCATGATTCAATAATATTTTTTAAATCCTCATTTATATTAATGAAAAGAAAATACCTCTTTAACAAGGTATAGGGAGACCCATTACATTGCCTGAAGTCCTATTGGTCATTTATCCTATTATATGGGCTGTATGCCCATTTTTTGGCCCAAGGTCCATTATGTAAATAGTGTTTCTACAGTAAACACGCAACTACAGCCTCACACAGTACCCTACACTACTACAGTACCCCCTGCTACAATGCCCTACCGCCACTCCAGAATCTGTCGTTGCTACAGTACAATCGCTGCTACAGTCCACTACCGTACTGCTATTGTCCCTACGCCCAATGGGTTTTAAACCCCCATTTTTTATGTATAAATAAAGGGGTTCTTACCACTAAGCCAATCCACATCTACACTTGACTCAATAATAATAATTAATAGTATACTGTAGTATGTTTAAACATACCGTTTCATGTGACACTATATTTGAATAGAAAAAATATTTTTTGATATAAAAATATAAAATTTCATTGTTTAAAATATCCTAAAAAGGATAGATCTGTCACGACCCATCCTCGGGGCCCGTGCCGTGACTACCCCAAGCCCGCCTTCCATAGGCCAGGGGCTGGAGACTAGCGCCGAGGGCGTAAATCCCGATAACTGGGAAGGCATTGCCTTTATAAAAGTAACAAAACACCACAGAGTACAAGCGGAAGTAAAACACTAAGTAAAAACAAATAAGTGCTGAAAGTAAATGGGACAGAATACAAACCCAAAAGAAAGTAAAACTACAACTGAACAAAGTACAACAGAAAAAGGCAATAGCTGGAGGGACGGAAGTGGCTCCTGGGTCGTCCTCCTCGGATCCTACCTGAAGGGTAGGTACAGATGGCGCAGCTCCTGGATCGTCCACCATGAATCCTGCCTGAAGGGTAGGTACATATAGCCTCCTCCACGCTCTCATCCGTAAACCTCCTCTGTGTGTCGTCTCCTCGTGTAGTCCACCTCCGGGTACTGACTCGTCGTGTAGTCCACCTCTAGGTACTGACCAGTCCTTGAACACTCAGCCTCTGTCGGCACTGCCCGTCGTCTGCAACCATCACAACGAGGTGCGGGCATAGCCCGTGCAGGGGTGAGTATAACGATACTCAGTAAGGACCCCAAGACCCTCATGGTCTCACTAAACCAACAAGTATAACCACAAGAATATCTCAATAGATAATCTCTACTTAGATATATGCCCATACATATACCTAAGATATCAAGTAACCCATCTCAATCATGAGGAAACATAAGGATTGTGAAATCAACGAATAACCACTACCCAGGTATATGCCCATACATATACCTAAGTTATCAAGTGACCCATCTCAATCATGAGTTAAACACAAAGGTCAAAAGTCTCAGCTCAAACCATGATTTTCATTATCGAAACCGTAACTGCTGAAGAGCCCCGTCTCTGGAGTGTACAGTGGTCCTGTCACGACTCCGAGGTACTGCTCACTGACCTAAGACTGCTGAGGTACTCCTCCTGTCGAGTACTGTGGGCCTGCCGCTACAACCAAGAGCTTCCCACCATTGGTATGCTGCTACAACCAAGCGCTCCCATGTGCCGCTACACCCAAGCGCACCCATGTGCCGCTACAACCAAGCGCACCTCTGTCGTGGGTCTGCCGCTACAACCAAGCGCTCCCTTGTGCCGCTACAACTATGCGCACCTCGATCGTGGGTCTGCCGCTACAACCAAGCGCTCCCTTGTACCGCTACAACCAAGCGCACCTCTATCGTGCGTCTGCCGCTAAAACCAAGCACTCCCCACTGGGATATCCGTAACACACCGAGTCGATCGGTCAAGCAGTCGTCAGGTCTCAGCCGTCTACACGGTCTCCGTACTCCGTACGGTCGTCTCTGGGAGAGTCCTCTCCACGAGCTACTGGCCGATACTCCAAGTATCTCAAAGACCCATGAAGAAGTATCTCAAAGGACCGCCTCGTCATAGGGGTCTCAATGCAACAGACAGTGCGTTAATCGGACTCCCGGTCTCTGAGTTACTATCCTTTTCGTCCCAGGGGCCCGATTGGTTTTGTGTGCAAACCAACCCGGACGTATCTCAACTATACCCCGAACTCTCTTAGGGTATACTCATAGGGACCGTTTCTCAACGTGATCACCAATGCCGCTGACGGTTCGTCAAACAAACGTTCGGTCTGAAAGATATCAGCTTTTCCGTTCTAGGGGCCCGGTTGGATTTTGGGTACAGTCCAACCCGACCACTATCCAACTGCATCCAAAACTCAGGCGTTGTATGCCAAAAGTTCCAACTCAACAAGATGAAAACAACAAGATAGACGGCTTGTCAATCGTACGCCCAGTCTGTGAGTTATTGGCTTTTTCGTTCTAGGGGCCCAGTTGGTTTCGTGAGCGAACCGACCCGACCGCACTCTGACGACATCCAAACCTCGAACGGAGTAAGCCAAAAGATCCTTCTCATTTAGAGGAATCCATCAAAGTCGATGACACGTCAATCGGACGTCCGGAGCTCAAGATAAAAGCGTTTCCACTCCGAGGGCCCGGTTGGTTTCGTATCCGAACCAAACCACCCGAACCCCAAGTAATCCGAAACCTTTAGTGTGATATACCAAAACGAACGACTCGATCCAAGGATCGTGTTGCCGCTGACGGCGAGTCGTTTGGAGGCTCATAGCTCATGTTACGAGCATTTGACCGAAATTGGTCCGAAAACGGGGGGTCTGGGCCCGGGCCGACCCGGCCCGACCCCCTGGGTCGGCCCGACCCGGGTCCGACCTGACTAGACCAGGCCCGGCCCAGCCTGGGCGCGACCCGGCCGAACCGGAGCGTCGGCTCGGCGGCTACGGCCGAGTCGAGGGCGGGGGGCGCGCTGCCCCCACGGATGAGAAGCGCGGCCCCTCGTGGGGCCGCCCCGAGTCAACCGGACGCGGCGGTCGGGCGACTTCCCTCCACCGGTTCCGGGCGGCTGTGGAACCGCGTCGCCGCCGCGGCTTCAGCCACGACGGGTTTTGCCGGCGGCGCGCCCACGAGAGTTTCCGCGGGCCACCGGACGAGCTCCGGTGGTCCGTTTTGTGTGCGGTCTTCGCCAGTGGTCCTCCCGGGACCCGATCTTCACTGCGAGGCTCTCAAATCATCTTTGTGGCCCTCTTCGTCGTCACACGTCAATCCGCACGTCAAAACGAAATGTGCCGTCTATGCGGTTCTCTGGCGCGGCGTGCTGGTGCCACGCCCCTCCATCGTGGCCTGACTCCATCCGTGGATATCTTCGGGTTTCTTTGACACTGCGCGATGGCGTCGCGTGCTTGTTCTTCTTTTCACGGCGCGGCGTGATGGGGCCGTGCATATCTTCCGCATGAAACCGCATGGTGCGACGACACCACGCTTTCTCGTACCAACCACAAGAAACCAACACGAAAAAAATAAGGAGGAGGGTCGACCGTGTTTGTGCGGTCCGACCCCCTCGCGTTATTCGATAACAAATGGTTTTAATCCACGATCATCATCAAGTTGGTATTGACGAACAAATATAAATAATTGAATACAAACCCCTACCTTGGGTAAATGTCGATCAGAAGGAGGCGTCGTCGTTCGAGGTTCGTCGCGGTTTGGCGTCGCGAGGAAGACGACGTCGAAGGGGGACGTCGGCGTTCATCCGAATCGAGGGAAGGTGAAGCCGTCCTCGCATGCTACCCGATTCCGCTTCCGAGCTTGATCGTCGATCCATTGACGATGAAGGGGAAGAAGAAGATCCATTAAAGAGTCTCGCTGCGGAAGGGGAGAAATTCTGTGGTAGGAAAAAAGCGTTCTTCGTCAGAGGTGGCATGTTCTTCGCGTTCTTCGTCGAAGAACGAAGAATTCTCCCTCTACTCTCCCAAAGGTTTTACACAACACAAACCCCTCAACAAAAAAAATAATTCCTCAACATATTTTATTATCAACTTAAGAATTTGAAAAACAAAAGATAAGAAACGAACAATTAATTCGAAGAATTAATTGTAAAACTTAACTGCCCAATTAAATTGGGGTGTTTCTTAACCAGAAAAATGCACGGTTGACTTCTTTTAATAGGGGGGTGCGGGTGCATTACTTAAGAAGAAAAGAAACGGTGGGGCTCGTGCGGGCCCCACCTCACAAATATCCTACCAAGTGGGTAGGATATTTTGAATTGCACCCTATCTGATTCAACCCAGCTTAAGCTGCTTTTATGTGGTCTTTAATCGGATTTAAGTGAAATAAAATAAAATTATCATACAACTTTATTTTATTTCATAACTTAAACCCCAAAAATTAAAAAGAACAACCGAGCAAACACAACTCCGATAGAGGCGTTTCTAAGCAAAAACTGGCGCTGCGATTTCATCGGTGCACTCAGAATTCGATTCCGAGCAATGGTTCAAAAGTTAGAAAAACTCGCTCGTTCGTTTACTGAACGTACCCGAGCCAATCTTCGGAAATTGATTCTGGGCATACCAAGCCTCGGAATCAGGCGCCGTCATAAACTTCGTTCTTGTAAAATTCAAAGAAAATTTAGGAAAAAAAATTCCCTTGAAATTTCCGGGTCTTTACATTACTCCCACCTCAGGGCTTTACGTCCTCGTAAAGCTTTATCACAAACTGAGGTCACTAAAGCGATAGAAAGCACGCATCTGAGCCTTTCGCTCCCATGTGCTCATCTGGAGGTTCTCGTACTTTCAAAGAATGTGCACCCAAGGAATCGATCGTCCCTGTAGGACCACCCCTATCAATCATCGATCCCCACTGGAACCTTCGTGCATGTTGCCCTATCATTGACGCCCAACTCCCTGAGGTCTATGTTGTGCGAAGAGTCGAGCATGTATCTCCTTAGTTGAGATACATGAAAGTCATTGTGCACCAGGTGCAACTGAGGTGGATGGGTCAAGCGGTAAACCACCATGCCTACCCAGCTGAGGACCTAAGAAGGTCCACAGAAGCTTGGAGATAACTTGCCGCTTTGGCCACATTTCCGCAAACATCGTCGAGGTGAGACCCGTATAAGGACGTGATCGTCATCCTCGAACTACAAAAGACTCCAATTCTTGCTATAAATGAAACTCAAAACAACTGCTACCACCAGGGTAAGGTTGACTGACTCAAGAGTGATCGGTCACACCCTACTGTGCATGAGTTTATCCTCTCCTTCCCACCTGCTCTCGGAGCTCTACTGCCTTGTCCACTGCTCAGCTGTTGCTCATGCACCAGCCACTGCTTCTGTCTCGGTGGCTCCTCCAACACCCGCTGATCAACCGTATGATGATTCAGACAGTCATGTGCCAGGTGACCCTTTCCGCCACATGTGTAACAAAACCTACTTCTGGCACGCCTAGCTCTGTTCCCACCCTGAGTGCCCCGCACCACCAGTCCTAAAACCTGAGATCATCCAACTGCTGGTCTGGTCCTCCTGGACCTCTGCATCAT
This sequence comes from Viscum album, assembly GCA_963277665.1. Lineage (NCBI taxonomy): Eukaryota > Viridiplantae > Streptophyta > Magnoliopsida > Santalales > Viscaceae > Viscum > Viscum album. Next base: position 456,374,539 of record OY728161.1, on the reverse strand, counting down.
CTATCAACTGCCCACATATGACTCGGCATCTGATCGAAAACCCTGCGGAAAAGGCAGAAGCTCTTGTACACGCGCGGGGTGTAGAGCTACTGGCACAAACTCCACCCTGAAGAAGGTCTCGAAGTCTTCCCATGCGAAGGTCATCCCGTCGCAAAACTGGAACAAGTGGCTCCACCACCTACCTCCTGCTGCCTGAAGGAGGCTGGCAGCAAAGATCACCATGATGTCTGTCGGCGTCCCTACTAGCCTGAAAACTCTCACCACAGCCTCCAGCCAATCCTCAGCCGCATGCGGGTCCGTCTCTCCCCGGAACCCAGGTGGCCTCTGGCGCTGGAACTCATGCAATGCACTCAAGTAGCGGGCATCGCCTACTGCTGGGGATGGTGGAATCGGTGGCCCAATGTATGGTAGTACCACTGGTGCCTCCGCTGGTGCCTCAACTGCAAGAGGGCCCTGTACCGAAGCCTCGTCACTCGACATGATGTCAGCACGCACATCCCTATGGGCTCTAGATGGTCGTCTGAGAAAAGGCATCCTGAAAAAAACAACATAACACGATCAAACAATTATACCTGGTGAGCTGACCTAGTTTGAGCTGGTTTTAGGGGAAACCTTTGAAAACACACATGCAATCAGTGTTTTCGTGCACAATGTCAGAAATCAGTTTTCAGGGTCCTGGTGTATGGATACGTCGGCCCCCTGCACCAACACTGGACTCCCTGAACTGAAAACCACACTCGACACTCTTAACACTATTGCTTCACAGAAAGAAAATATCAGAGTTATAAGATCTGCGGTAGAACCGACTCCTCTGATACCAATTGTCACGACCCGTCCTCGGGGCCCGTGTCGTGACTACCCCAAGCCCGCCTTCCATAGGCCAGGGGCTGGCGACTAGAACTGAAGGAATAAATCCTGATAACTAGGAAGACATTGCCTTTATAAAAGTAAAAAAACACCACAGTGTACAAGTGGAAGTAAAACACTAAGTACAAATAAAAAAGATGTGCTGAAAGTAAATGGGCCAGAATACAAACCCAAAAGAATGTACAACTACAACTGAACAAAGTACAACAGAAAAAGGAAATAGCTAGGGGGACGGAAGTGGCTCCTGGGTCGTCCTCCTTGGATCCTACCTGAAGGTTAGGTATAGATGGCGCAGCTCCTAGATCGTCCACCACGAATCCTACCTGAAGGGTAGGTACAGATAGCCTCCTCCATGCTCTCATCCGTCAACCTCCTCTGTGTGTCATCTCATCGTGTAGTCCACCACTGGTTACTGACTCGTCGTGTAGTCCACCTCCGTGTACTGACCAGTACTCAAACACTCGGCCTCCGTCGGCAATGCCCGTCGTCTGCAACCAACACAATGAGGTGCGGACATAGCCCGTGCAGGGGTGAGTATAACGATACTCAGTAGGGACCCCGAGACACTCAAGGTCTCACTAAACCGACAAGGATAACTACAAGAAGATCTCAACAGATAACCTCTACTTAGATATATTCCCATACATATACCTATGTTATCAAGTAACCCATCTGAATCATGAGGAAACATAAGGATTGTGAAATCAACGGATAACCACTACCCATGTATATTCCCATACATATACCTAAGTTATCATGTGACCCATCTCAATCATGAGGTTAACACAAAGGTCAAAAGTCTCAGCTCAAACCAGTATTTTCATTATTGAAACCGTAACTACTGAAGAGCCCCGTCTCTGGAGTGTACAGTGGTCCTGTCACGACTCCGAGGTACTGCTCACTGACCTAAGACTGCTGAGGTACTCCTCCTGTTGAGTAATGTGGTCCTGCCGCTACAACCAAGCACTTCCCACCATGGGTCTTCCACTACAACCAAGCGCTCCCATGTGCCGCTCCACCCAAGCGCACCCATGTGCCGCTACAACCAAGTGCACCTCTGTTGTGGGTCTGCCGCTACAACCAAGCGCTCCCTTGTGCCGCTAAAACCAAGCGCACCTCTGTCGTGGGTCTGCTGCTACAACCAAGTGCTCCATTGTGCCGCTACAACCAATCTCACCTCTGTCATGGGTCTGCCGATAAAACCAAGCGCTCCCCACTGGGCTATCCGTAACACACCGAGTCGATCGGTCAAGCAGTCATCAGGTCTCAGCCGGCTACACGGTCTCCGTACACCGTATGCTCGTCTCTGGGAGGGTCTGCTCCATGAGCTACTGGTCGATACTCCATGTATCTCAAAGTCCCATGAAGAAGTATCTCAAAGGACCGCCTTGTCATAGGGGTCTCAACGCAGCAGACGACGCGTTAATCGGACACCCGATCTGTGAGTTACTAGCCTTTTCATCCTAGGGGCTCGCTTGGTTTTGTGTGCGAACCAACCCAGCCGTATCTCAACTATACCCTGAACTCTCTTGGGATATACTCATAGGGACCGTTTCTCAACGTGATCACCAACGCCGCTGACGGTTTGTCAAACGAACGTCCAGTTTGAATGATATCAGCTTTTCCGTTCCAGGGGCCCGGTTGGATTTCGGGTACAATCCAACCCGGACACTATACAACTGCATCCAAAAATCGGGCAAAGTATGCCAAAAGTTCCGACTCAACAAGAGGAAAACAACGAGATAGACGGCACATCAATCAGACGCACGGTCTGTGAGTTATTGGCTTTTTCGTTCTAGGGGCCCAGTTGGTTTCGTGAGTGAATCAACCCGACTGCACTCCGACGGTATCCAAACCTCGAGTGGAGTAAGCCAAAAGATCCGTCTCACTTAGAGGAATCCATCAAAGTCGATGACACGTCAATCAGACGTCCGGAGCTCAAGATATAAGTGTTTCCGCTCCGAGGGCCCGGTTGGTTTCGTATCCGAACCAACCCGGACGAACCCAAAGTAATCCGAAGCTTTGCGTGCGATATACCGAAACGACCGTCTCGATCCAAGGATCGTGTTTCCGCTGACGAAGAGTCATTTTGAGGCCCGTAGCTCATGTTACGGGCATTTGACTGAAAGAGGTCCAAAAACGGGGGGTCTGGTCCCGGGCCGACCCGGCCCGACGCCCCCTGGGTCGGCCTGAACTGGGTCGGCCTGACCCGGGTCTGACCCGACTACACCCGTCCCGGCCGGCGCGGCCCGGCCGAATTGGCGGGTCGGCTCGGCGGCTACGGCCGAGACGAGGGCGGGGGGCACGCTGCTCCCACGGATGAGAAGCGCGGCCCCTCGTGGGGCTGCCTCGAGTCAACCGGACGCGGCGGACGGGCCGCGTCCCTCCACTGATTCCGCGCAGCTGAAGCCACGATGGGTTTTGCCGGCGGCGCGCCTGGCACCGCCACAGCCTGGCGGCCGGCCGCTGCCGGCCCCCGCCTCTGACCGTCGGCGCCGCCGCGCCGGCGTGGCGCGCCTGCAGGAGTTTCCGCGGGCCACCGGACGCGCTCCGGTGGTCCGTTTTGTGTGCGGTCTTCGCCGGTGGTCCTCCCGAGACCCGATCTTCACTGTGAGGCTCTTTAATCGTCTTCGCGGCCCGCTTCGTCGCCGCCCGTCAATCCGCACGTCAAAACGAAACATGTCGTCTTCGCGGTTCTCTGGTGCGGCGTGCTGGTGTCGCGCCCCTCCGTCGTGGCCCGACTTCGTCCGCGGATATCTTCGGGTTTCATTGACGCGGCACGACGGCGTCACGTGCTTGTTCTTCCTTTCAAGGTGCGGCGCGACGGCGCCACAAATATCTTCCGCATGAAACCGCATGGTGCACCGGCCCCACGCTTTTTTCGTACCAACCACAAGAAACCAACATGAAAAAAATAAGGAGGAGGGTCGGCCGTGTTTGTGTGGTCCGACCCCCTCGCGTTATTCGATAACAAATGGTTTTAATCAACAATCATCATCAAGTTGGTATTCACGAACATATATAAATAATTGAATACAAACCCCTACCTTGGGTAAAATCCAATCGGAAGGAGGCGTCGTCGTTCGAGGTTCGTCGCGGTATGGTGTCGCGAGGATGACGACGTCGAAGGGGGACGTCGGCGTTCGTCCGAATCAAGGGAAGGCAAAGCCGTCATCCCTTGCTACCCGAATCCGCTTCCGAGCTTGTTCGTCGATCCGTTGACGATGAAGGGGAAGAAGAAGATCCATTGAAGTGTCTCGCTGCGGAAGGGGTGAAATTACGTTGAAGGAAAACGAGCATTCTTCGTCAGAGGTGGTGCGTTCTTTGCGTTCTTCATCGAAGAACAAATAATTCTCCCTCTGCTCTCCCAAAGGATTTACACAAAAAAAACCCCTCAAAAAAAAATAAGTCCTCAACTTATTTTATTATCAATTTAAGAATTTGAAAAACAAAAGATAAGAAACGAACAATTAATTCGAAGAATTAATTGTAAAACATAACTGCCCAATTAAATTGGAGCATTTCTTAACCAGAAAAACGCATGGTTGACTTCTTTTAATATGGGGGGTGAGGGTGCGTTACTTAAGAAGAAAAGAAACGGCGGGGCTCATGCGGGCCCCACCTCACAAATATCCTACCATGTTTGTAGGATATTTTGAATTGCACCCTATCCGGTTCAACCCAGCTTAAGCAGCTTTTATGTGGTCTTTATGTGGCTTTAAGTGAAATAAAATAAAATTGTCATACAACTTTATTTTATTTCTTAACTTAAACCCCAAAAATTAAAAAGCACAACCGAGAAAACGCAACTCCGAAAGAGGCGTTTCTAAGCAAAAACCGGCACTGTGATTTCATCGGTGCCCTCGAAATTCGATTCTGAGCACCGGTTCAAAAGTTAGAAAAACCCGCTAGTTCGTTCACTGAACGTAGCCGAGCCAAACTTCAAAAATTGATTCCGGGCACATTGGGCCTCGAAATTAGGCGCCGTTAGAAACTGCATTCTTGTAAAATTACAAAAAAAATTTAGGAAAAAAATTTCCCTTGAAATTTTCCGGTTCTTTACAAGATCGGATATTAACTTGATCAACACTTGGTCCAATAAAAGTATTCTTAACTAAATTCTATGCTTAACACTTTTGGGGGATATTCTATTGGGCATCACTCTCCCTTTATGAAGAATCATAAAGTATTTGAGCACATATTTATGTTATTGTTAAAGGGAATAATTAGATATTGATAATGAATACTTGATATTTAAACCTATAAATTTATTTTATAAAAACATAATTTAATATATAATTATTGTTTTTAATTTTTATATTAATAATTCTTATCATTCACATTTCATTATTTTAGAAATTTTAATAATATAGAAAAACTTGTTTATCAGTGACTATGATGGGCAATTCAATGATTATAATAATTAGTACATTGATGGTATATGAGAAGATATATATTATAATGCCCTTATTTCCACTCAAAAATAGAAATTTATGGATAATAATTAAAAAAATGTCGATATCACAAACTAAATAGGGATGAGGAATTGTTAAAACAATTCATCCATGTGATAATGTACATTATCCCTTACTGTATATTATAATTATAATATATATGTTAAATAGATGAATTCAACAACCTAGATATTTTCTATTCACTATTACAATGAACATTTGAACATTGTGATACCCATTTATTGATTATACCATGAGGTAGAACTTTTGTTATCACCAATTCATAATAAAGATGAATATGTTGTTGTAAACATTATAGAATTGGTGGAATATAAAATTTTAGTCTTCATTATAGTCACCCATGATAAAAATTTCATTATTTTTCAAATTTTTAATAATATAATTATTATATCTAAAATATAATCACAAAATCCCATAAAATAGATTTAATGAAATTGAGTACCTATTACTTGGGAAGAATGATATTATTTCTCTATAATAATAAAATACATGATTCCATCCATAAATCAAATAAGTTTCACTGATTATTATAATATAGAATAAAGGCATATTAGAATGGTATGATATCAAATATTCAGTAAGCGATGTCACAATGGATCAAATCAAAGATCATAAATGAGAATAAAATGATAATATTTGTATAATAATTATATATCTAAGTAATTCATCATAATAAATCATATATCCATGTTTATGAGTCGTGGATTAGTGTTTAGAATAAAAAAATAAAAAACATAAATATTTCACAAAAATCAGTCAAAATTCATTAGAAAATGAGTTCATATCATAATCATGAGTTTATGAATGAAATCATGAAATGTTTCTAAATTTCAACAAAAATAGGTGCAAAAAATTATGTCAAGTATACACAAAAACACATTAATCACATAGTATGATTGTTCTAATCACCTATGTAACATTATGGGATTTTAATAATACACCCATGTACCACTAGGCATAGGATAACCATATTTTAGCCCAATTGTCATTGAATTAATCCTCACGTGTACCATGTTTCATGTGATATGTCCTCTGAAGTACCCTCTTACAATGGATAAATCCTCTTGTGTATCATTTGGATTTCTATAAATCTTTGTGGTACCCTTTAGTTTGTAATAAATCCCACCATTAAACTTTTTTCCTTTGGATAAATCCAAGACTATATGTATTTATCAAATCATATATAAAAATTAACAATTAATTTGATAGATATATATGATCCCACCCATCAATCATCTATACATATGGTGCCATTAAAAAATGCATTCCACATCACATAAATAACCCTCAAGAAGAAAATGTGTTTCAAACAAATTCACATGGTATCACACAAAAATTCAAGAAAATTTTATATAAAAAACATGATAATAAAGTAGTTTTATTTAACAATATTTTATATACCTTGATTTATAAACTATTAATTATTTGTAAAATAATCCTTTATTAATTTATTGGAATATATAAAAACAATTTTTCATTAAAATATTATTTAAAATTTATCATAATAAAGAAATGATATTAAAGTCTCCTTCCAAATAAATTATTTTCAAACTGAAAAAATAATAAGACATCACTTCAAAATAGATACCAATAAGTATATATATCTATTAAATAATACATATGTAAACATGTGAATAAAATTTTATAATATCAGATCATTTAATGGAAAAGATTTTATAATATTAAAAACACCATTACTGAAAACCCAAATATTTAAAAGGATAATAAATAATTTATTTTAAAATAAATTGAAATATATGTATCATTGGAGGTAAAAGGAAATTATTTGTTGACTCATGAAATAATAACATTTATGGGAATTAAAAACATGGATATGGAAGAAAACCCATTAAATCGATTTGAATTTATATTAATAAAAAGAATTTTCATGAGAAATTATTTCATTAAAGAATTATACATGGGTGTGGGAAATGATTTCCATTTAAAAGAGGTTTTAATTGAATCATAAACTCATCATCATTAAAAATATATCAATTCTTAAACAAATTAGTCAATAAGGATTGATTATGATCCTGAGAAAATATTTAAGTCATAAAAACCTATTACAATTTGATGACCATTTAACTAATAATATCATGAAAAAGAAAGAAATTTAAATTAAACATAATTTAACATAAATATAGTGTATTTATTTTATAAAAATAAATTATTTATATTATACCCCAATTATAATAAATTAGGTTTTTAATATAAAACATTTTTTTATAAGTGGAAATTTAGATAAAAAAACTCTAACATAATTTTAATTCTTACACAACTGCTCTTATCCAACATTTGTAATGAATATAAATATATTAATTCATTATAACTTAAATATAATATAAACATACTAAAATAATAATAATTATTTTATAATCATATATAAAAAATTTATAAACATATTATAAATTGTTTTTATTATCGGGTGTTCGAGGTTTTGATTTTTTTGATAAAATCATCACAATGATATAAAATATTATTTTTTTTATGGATAAAATTTCATCCTTAATAGATCATCCAGAATATAATAATAATTATTTTTCCAATATTTATTCATTAAAATTGTCATTATTACTACTAAATAAACATGTACCATGAAATTGGAAATTGTGATGAACTAGTTTTCGACAGGTTCAAGGAATTAAATTTTACATATTAATAAATTTTTAAAATGGAATACACATTCCATAATTTTTAAAATTTCTCAAATGTATAATTATTAAATAATATTTTCATCATATTACATATCATAATCATTAATGACATTATATTAATAACATATATTGTATATGCCTCAAAATCGATGTAAATGAATATGTTTTTATTTGAATTAATGTGGAAGGGGATTTATTTTGATAGTGGTAACATAAAATATAAATAAGATTAGAAATTTCCAATAAATAATATATTTTAATATAAAACGTTATTGTAAAAAATGTATATATATTGGATAATGATAACAAAAATAATTTTTTGTGACGGTAGTGGTATGCTCTTACACAAGATTAAGAAGACAATTTCATAATAAAAAAATGAAATGATTTTATCTAAAAAATAATTATTTCATACTTATAAATTTGGTATATAAAACAATATAATTTTTAAAATACTTTTTTTAGGATCCATGAGATTCAGTGATGAAAATATAGCATCATCATATCATAGATGAAATAGTCTTCACAAAAACACGATCGATGTTAATATATTCGATAATTTTATTCAAAAAATTGATTTTTTTCATTAATATTATTAAATTAATTTATACTATTGATACTTATTTTATTATATTAGTAATTATATTGAATAATAAAGAAATATAATAGAAAATAAAAATAGTTTTGAATGAAATACTCCCGATGAACATATGAGTTTTCTATTGAAAATATCATTATAAACTATGGCCTTCATAATGCTAAATCGGAATATAATATTTTTGAAATGAATTAGGGATATAATGAGTGAAATATTTTTATTTTTAAATAATAACTTATATGAATATACGAGTCTATATTTGATGGTTTTTTACCATTTATTTGTGACGTATAAGGTAGTTTTCCATGTAAATATTATGTTTCCTTTAATGTGATATTACTATTAAAATGTAAATGGATCAAAAAAGAAAAAAGAGGATAATATACTTTCGGGAACATGATATACTCATACAATCAATTTTGTGATGAGGTATAGTGTTTTTGTGATTTTCTATTTAATTTTTGGAATATAAATTAATTTACTTTAACATTGTAAATTAAATTTTATCATTAGTAGTTAACATCAATCAAAAAATGGATGATATTTATAATTTGAATTGTATGATTTAAAATTTGAGAATTAATTTACAAAATTATAATTTTATGTATTTGATAGCATAATTTTAAAATAATAACACATTCCATTTAAAAAGAATACATTTCTTTGTAAAACTATGTTATTAAGTATAAATTTCAAGGTAGAAGATATGATTATAATATATCATGAATAACGAAAATAGTTTTATTCTAGTAATTAATGAAATTTTGTCTTATTTTACCTTATTCCAAAATTTCACACAATAAATCTATTAACCAATGATGATGATTACATTATTATATTTTAATATGATACGTGAGATATACCAATGCATGATCGATCAATTTTGTAGTATTCAAAAAATAGTTACATACCTGATTTCCAAATAACATTGGAATATATAAAAATTAAGTAAGATACATTTATGAATTATTTATTTCATTCATAATATCATAGAAAATTGAAACAATATATATCATGAACTCAGATTTATAGTAATTTCTATTTAAAGAAAAACTTATCCTGAGTACGTAAGTAATTATAAATATAGAATAGTGGATAATCAAAATAGATTCCATAAAATCAAAAACATTCATTATATGTCCTTATCATAACATATCAATTTATAAATCAAATAGATAATTGTAAACAAATTAAAAATATTTTAAATTCGTAACTATATAAATTCATGGTCAATGACTCTCAACAATGTGTTCATGATTCTTATTGGAAATCTCAATCAACCATGATATCATTATCAATAAATGGTTTGATGTAATACTAATAAAAATAAAATATGAAATGTCTAGTATTTTTTTCACATGGTACCTCTTGATATTTTCTAGTGTTATCTATTACCATCACAATCCAATTACTTCTATTTCTATAAATTCCTCTTATTTTTAATGATAAATAAAATTAATTATAATAATCTATTAGAATTCAAAAATTAATCATATATATCTACGATATAGAACATAAATATTTTATCATTAAATGAAATAACATACATAATAAACAACAATCTATTTATACTTTATAAAAAAATGGTATACAATTGAAACATTAAAAATATAATATAAATGATTAAAAATCCATCCATGATATTTGAAATAAGAAAAAATAAGGTAAAAATAATTTCCAATAACAATTTTAGAGTAAAAGATAACATTTCTCCAAGAAACATAATGGTATTAAAATAAGGTATAATCAATTGATAGTAAGGGGAAAAATTTATTTAATAAAAATGGTTGTTTTATAAATTTATTATGCCTTTAAAAATGAAAATAGAATCAATACTTTCAAATTTAATTCCATCTAACTTCATTTAATAAATGTGTTATAAATCATTTTTAAAAAATAATTACATTACATTAAGATAAAAATACAATTATATATTGATTTAAATATATTAAAAATTCCAAACATATCATGAAAAACATTTTAATTAGAAATTTCCATTAAAACCTGTAAATTATGACTCAAATAAAATATTAATATTCATTGTGGGATATGTTTTTGGTCTGGTTTATGATAAAAGAAATATTTTTACGCACTTTTAAAAAAAATAACTCATTTGGTAGAAACCTAAAATTATTATTTTAGACATTTTTATTAAACATAAATAATGGCTTAAAATAACTTTAATAATTCTTTTTCAGATAGAAAAAATAATTGTGAAATTTTTTTAATGAAAAAAGGACATATAGAAAATGGTAAATTGGAAATCATCAAAATAATATTCCTAAAACAATCACCATTAGAGGTAACATACATTTTTAATCATGGTATAAAGAAGATAATAAATTGAATATAAACAGTAAAATAATAATATATTGAAATGAATATAATATAATATGGTTTTAAAATTTTAGGAAAATATTATTTTCACAATGGAATTCTAAACGTAAACAGTCCAAAAAATAAAAGCAATTATAATTTATATCACATACATCATGCTTGACACGACATGTATGTTTTGTTAACATTATATGTAATATTATTACAATTGTTAATATAATATAACATAATATATATATATATATAAAAATATTATCGTATATTATCCAATGTTAAAATTTCAACACTCTATTATTCACAATTCATTTTTAAAATCATTGTTTTTGTGTATTAATTATTTTAATGTTCATGTAAGTTTTAGTTCAATATATTTTTTCCATGAATGAGTATGTTGTTTTTATATATTATATATTGTTATTCATGATTAATATATCATATATATTAATTAAATAAATAATTATAATTAATATTGAATAATATATAAGTAAAATTAATCACATCACCTTGTTGAGGTGGTAGCTCAAATGTATTAATGTGTGATGTGATCATTGAATCTTACTATTTAATGGTTAAGATTATAAATGATCTCTTATTTTTAAAGAATAACAAATATTTCATAAAAAACCTATATATTTAGTTCTTCCATCATTCTAATTATCCATGTTATGTAATGATTACAAATTTAAATCAATGCTAAATGGAGATGGTCAACTTTACATATGCACGAGCTATGTTTTTTTACAGTGATATATATAATATAACAACTAATAAATTAATCATAATTAAATTTCCCAATGTGGTAGATAAATTTTTAATTTTATCATAATGATTATGGGAGGTCTCAAAGAAGAAACTGAAGAAAATAAAAATAAAAGACCTATTAAATAACTATATTTTTTCTTGAGACACCATCTATAGGTTTCAAAATAGATCTTTCGTAAGAGGGTATTTTGATAAAATTGGACCTCTAAAAAATAGAGAGTTTATTTTTAATGCATCTTGTTCGGTATTATAAGAAGTAATCAGATAATATGTGGGTAGTAGAGAGGAGATTTTGTCTTTTTTTATATGTGAGGGAGGGGACACAATTATATTTTTTCAAAAGATTAAAATATATGACCTTCTTATTTAGGAACAATAATACCAAAATGACTCATATTATAATTATAAATGATTTATTATTGATATATATTATATCAATATAAGTTTTTTTAAAAAATTATGTTATATTATCTTTCAAAATATATGTTTTTTACATTTTTACATGTTTATATTATTATCATTGATACTAAATTTATTTACTAAATTTATTATTCATAATACCCACGAATGAACGTGGTCTCAAAAATTATATTTGAAATCATGATTAAATAAAACAATTAATTCTAAAATAAATTTATTCGTAAAGTTGTTAAAAATTAATTTATATGTAATCTCACAACAAATTATGACAATCAATTTTCATGAAAAATTCCTTCATAGGTATTAAAATGATTTAATAAAAAATTAAGGATCAAATATGATTCTAATGGAATTAATATAATAATGTTAATCCAAATAATAGCTAATTGTATTTAAACCACCCAAAAAACCAAGAATAAGGTAAAAAATTATTAACTAAAATATTCGATGAAAATCTATTTATAATTTTAAAAAATATATACTGATTATAAAAATGATAAGAATATACATCCCCTTAAACAATTATATTAATATATGAATTATATTAATTACTAAAAATATAGTATTTTTAGATAAAAGGATTCCAATGTAATTGGATTTTTCTTATACGATACCAATTTTAAAAATTCATTGTTTTGAAAATTTTTTATTTTTCATTAATAACATAAATATCCACTATTTAAAAATAATATCAAAACCCCATCAAAAGAAAATTTTGACATTCTGATTTCAAAAATAAAATTAATTTCATCAAATTAAATTTATTAAATTTTATAGTGTTGGTTTTTGTCACATTCTAGAATAATAATTTTTTTATTATTCTATTGTTTCAGTTGGAGGAAAAGAATAATTAATATATTATAATATTATGTGTAACATTCATCCCTAATTAAAATTTCTTCATCTAAATTTCATTAATATCACATCATAGATAGATTTATGCAGTGTTTTGTCAGAACTTATTCAATTTATCACACCGCCTCTTCAATTTTATGATTTCCCCAAAGTACCTTCACTAATATAGTCATCTAATTCATTAAAATTTATTCCATTGTGTCATGAATCTATGTATTATCCTAATAGTATGATAAATCAGGTTTGAATTTTATATACTCACAAGTGATAAATTTTATTTGGACTAGAACAAACATCTTTAATAAAATGATATGTGACACATCCTGAAAATTGTTATGTATTGTGAAATTTCTAAATGGTAATCCTATCACCAATTCCATAAAGAATTAAAATTATTCATATGTAATTATAAATTAGATTCCCTATCTATCCAACTATTATAACAGAATTCCAAAACTATTCCATAAAAAAAGTCTCTCACTTAAAGTTAAATACAATTAAATTATTTATCCACATTTATATTATTATTAAATTGATATCACCTTATAAAAAACATAAAAATTTATTATATTATCAAGTGTATCCTTAACACTTTTTATGATAAACTAATAATTTCATAAATATAATCCCAACACATTGGTGTATGACATATTTTCCATTACAATGCTTCATAAAGTGTCATTTTAATTCTATAATTGGAAATATTATAATATTCACATTACACCAAAGGTAAATACCGATCTGACATAGATTGAATGGCATGATAGAATGACCTAAATAAGTATTCTAATGTCTATATAGTCCATATTTTCTATCCATATGTCTGAGGATGAAAAGTACTTTTAAATAAATGCTTGTGTTGAGAGACTTCAAAAAATATATCCTGAATTTTGTTGTATCCCATGTGTCAAGATTAGATAAAAATGAAATTTTGGGTCATGAAATCATAAAAATTCATTAATATGCATTTTTTTTAGTTTTTTAAGAGGAAAAACATTGTTTATAATGAAAAATTATGTGGGAATTTTTACCCCATTTCAAATTAGAAATATGCATATGTTTCATTATTCCTTAATTTTGTTTTCCTTTATCTTTTATCTCATATAAAATACATCATACAGATAAACATTCAACAATTTCTAAATTCATAATATATGAAAAAAAATTATTTCTAGTACCAATAAATTTTCATTTACAATGAATTATATTGAAATTTGAGATAAATTGTTCATATAAAAATTCCCTATTCGGTTCAGTTATATATTATACCTATGATTTCATTATAAATGATAATATATAATATTCATAGATAATGAATTCCAAATTCACATCATTGAACAATTAAAATCTCATATTAATATAATCTACATAAATGTGAGACTTTTTTATTATCTCTTGTAATTATGGTTTTTCAACTATTTTGAATATATTTGGGGTTTCCCCTAACTTAATGATTCTCATACCCATCATTAAAAATTTATTATTATATAATTAGTTTTTCAATAATCCTTTAAGTTAAAACTCCTTGATCATTCCTCCTCTACATATGATCCACCTTATTTTACATCCCATCATTGTAGTGTAATGGGTTTTAATAGTCAATGAGAAATTTTACCCATATTCCCTTGCATATGATAACTTTTTTATGGGTAGGTATATTTTACACGTATTGTATCGGAATATACAACAAATTATTCACATTAATTTTAATGCCTCTATATAATGAAGATAAATATAATAAATTCTCTATCTAAAACATGATTTATAGAATTCTGTTTATTATTTTTTAACACGCATGATGTATATTCAATAACATCATCGATCAACATAAGGACACATCCAATTCCATTATTCTATAAATCTATTCATATCACAAAACAATCCCATCATAAGGGTAATTTTAATAAATGATCATTATCCAATAAAAAATTTGACTATTTAAATAATTATTTATATTATTATATCCATATGAATATAAAAACATTTATTATCATCTTTGTTAACAAGATATGTAAATAAGAAAAATTTTGAACTGATCATCGATAATAGCATACTATTCCAAGGAGAATATGTAAATCAATTAAATTCTTTGTTATTAAATATTCTATCATTAACATTATCATTTATAGATTGGAAAATAATCAATCCTTAAGACAAAATATCATTAGGATGAAGACATACTGATGATAGAAATCACATTTTAAAAAATATGAATTTAAATACTTTTCTCTATGTGTATTTAAAATGATTTTCAAAAGAAACTTATGCTTATAAATCACTAATATTATATAAAAATATCATAAATAATTAAAATAAATAAATCATTAAGATATTAATTCTATACCCTACTCATAATACATTGAAAACATATGGGTTCATTAGTAAATCGATACTAAAATACTATAAATTTGAAATTGGAAATCCTTATATGAAATGTAGTCATAAGAATATCAAACATCTATAATGATAAATAATCAAACAAAAAACTATTATTAATCTTATTAATCTATTTATATCATTATATTAAATCAAATAAGATATAAATACGAGGTATACGGTACATTTTCATTATGGTAATGGAATTGATTTCTATAAAATGTAATCAGACCTACACAGATCCTTCTTTTTGTTAATAAAAATAATAGTGGATCCCCATAGAGTAACATTGGATTGTACAAAACAATTTTCACAGAAATACTACAATTATTTATTCAATTACACAAATTATATATTTTACATCCAAATGAAGTTCGTACTTATTTTTTTTTCATCAGTGAAGGGATAAAGAGATTACTCAATTGCATGATCATTTGGATGTATAATATATCTTCATAAAATACATCAGTTTATTCATTGAAAATTGGTACCTCCGATATTTTAAGTATTACATTCATATTTTGAGAATTTCCTATCACATCATCACTAATTATTTCCTTAATGATATCTATTATAGGTAGATATAAAAAGGATTCATATAATGTATTACTCCATTATATATAGAATGGATTCCACAACTATATTGGGAATTGTAATCTCATTCTCTTGTAAATAAATTTTATTCATTATGATATATAATCCAATACATACCATGTATTTTATCTCATTAAACCATATGAATTATAATCATGTTTAAATCAGGGATATGTTTTGGAATCATAATGGAAACTTCCTAACATGTACTTGTTGAAATAATATACTGACTATAAGTCATGATTGACATATCACTTCTTATTGTTCAATGGATTTTTAAAATTTTGTTATTAAATATAAATGATATAAAAGTGAAAAAAGATCTGTAATAAAAAAATAACTGGATAAATTTGATTTTTTGATCAATGTTACTACGAGAACATCAACATCAGTTATAGATACTGAAAAAGAATGGTATTCTTCCCTTGGACGAATATGTGATATGTTTAAATATATTTTGGAACATTGGTTTAAATAATTTCCCATATCATTATAAATGAAACAATATATATTAGTGGTTTCTTTTTTTACACTCAAGAGACTTATGAACCATTTCTCTACAATTGGAACACAATATCGTTCCCAATAACAAAGTGTATGAGTGTTTTGGTCCACAATTATCATGTGTCATAAATCACATCATCAAATTATTCTTCATTTAACCCGTTCTATTTTATTAATTATCAATCATCATATTATTATCTTGATATCCCTTATATATAAATTTCCATGAAAATTAATTCATTTTCATGATTGTACATGATATTTTATCATAGACTAATTTATACATTTTTATAAATTATACCCATTAGAATATTTTCTTAAGAACATAAAAAAATAGTAAATCTATCATTATTAACTTAAGTATATAATCCGTTTTATTTTTTTTAATCTTGTAAATTTATCCTCATACTCAAAAAAACTCATCATTCCTATTCTTTATATTGAATAACATACTCTCCATTCTATCTCATTGTTCTCAAGGAATGTATTTCAAGTGTAATATCACAAGAAAAGATTTTAATTTCATAATTTATATTTTATCAAACTTGTTAGTGTTACATATTAATGTACATAATTGATCATCATCTAACATTAATAAATAATATTCCAGAAAAATCATTTCCCTTTATTTAGATTTAAAATACCCAAATAAATTTTTTGGGACATAACTAATTATTTAGATACTAATGGATTACAATTTAAATTAAAATATTATGGACTCAATAAAATTATGTGAACTAAGGTTGTTTAATTGTGTATTGGAACAACATATTTCTCTATACTGGAAAGAGTATTCATTAAAAACGTTGTTACGTTCCCTAATATGGGCATGATCTACATAGATCCAACACAATATATATTGGCTTACTCAGTAGTGAATCCTCTAATTTTCCTTGGTTATTTATTATAATCATTCATATATGATCCATCTCAAAATAATTTCCAAAATATAGTCCTATCGTAACTATAAATAATATTGTTCCCCAAAAAAATTATAATAATACAAAAATTTCTCAAATACATTACAGAATTATCATAATTCTTTTATTTGATAAGTTTATTTAAAATATATTTTCCATGGGTCTTACAAAAATTCCTATAAAACCAACTATAACACCCTAATTTAAAGAACATATGGTTGGTATTTACTTTATTATATTTAAACAATATAATCTATATCACACCATGTATGATCAATCAGTTAGTAGTCTCATAAAATTAGATATATTCAAGATTCACATATTAAATTGTTAATATAAAAACATATAATATTAAAAATTATTTCATAAATGATTTCATTCATAATATTCATATCCATATCTTGGGTAAATAGAATTAATATATTTTTTTACCTCAGGTTCTAAGTCAATGTAATATACAAAAGAATATATCATTACTAAAAAATGTATAGTTAATATGGAAGACTCGATAATAAAATCACATTTCATTGAATCATAATCACGAATTAAATTTAAATACATGGTTAATATAGAAATATCAATCACATGGATTATGGATAATGAATTATAATTAATGGATATGATAATTTTAGGCATTCATGGCCAAGTAATCACAAACAAGATAGAATGAATATTATATTTATGGCCTCTCAACCAATATATTATTCATAATAAAGTGGTAGATGTAAATTGGATATAAATATAATGTGGAAGGTCTGATATTTTGTCTGATGATAACTGTCAATGCATCATGGGGTTATTTATAACTAGGCCACAACCATCACATTCATGTTGTATGAAATATTTATATTTTAGAAATACTAATAAAATTTATTATCATAATTCCTAAAAATTTAAAAATATATTTATTGAATCAATAATATATAACATTACTATAACATATTTAAATCAATAATGATAATTTATAATCTTCCATCAATTAATACCAAATAAATAACCTCACATTCATGAAACATAATAAAAAATATAAAAAATGTTTATATTTTCACCTATGATATAAAAAAATAATCATGATGTGGAAAAATAATGTGCATTGAATAGTGGAGAGAAATATTGAACATGTCCACGAGATAGAGAATAATATAAAAATAATTTATAATCTAATATTAGTAATGAAATATTATCATTTCATTAAAATTTATTATTTTATATTATAATTAAGTCATTATAAATTAAATCAAATTCAATACATTAAGATAATAATCCTTAGAATTTCATGATAAAATGATGTTATAAAAATATTTTAAAAAATATTTTTATTCCTGTAGAGACCTAGAAATTTTAACGTATTTTTTTCCGTAAATTCTTTGGAATTTTACGAGATCGCAGTTTCTGAAGGTACCTA
The DNA here is from genome assembly GCA_963277665.1 of Viscum album. Lineage (NCBI taxonomy): Eukaryota > Viridiplantae > Streptophyta > Magnoliopsida > Santalales > Viscaceae > Viscum > Viscum album. The sequence goes on along the minus strand of OY728161.1, from coordinate 456,355,772 downwards.
ATTCTGAGGACTGGTGTGCCTGGAATCAATTTCCAAATTTTTTTTCGGGTACGTTCAGAAAATGTACGTGAAATTTTTTCTATCTTTTGAACTGATGCTCGGAATTGAAATCGAAGGACACCAATGAACTCATAGCACCAGTATTCGCTTAAGGGGATCGTTACCGCAGTTTCATTTGGTCGAGAGTAGAAGTTTTTTGGGGATTCATAATAAATTAAATAAAATTGGTGTGTAAAAAATTTTATCGTTAAGGGGTGGTTATTTCCATGAAAGAGGAGTTGGAGGTGGGGCCCACATCCCACATAACCTCCCATGGGAGGATAATGTGTGTGAGGCCCACATGAGCCTAACCCCTCAACTCCCAAATTAAACTCCCTAGTAACCCCCCTTTATCTCCTAAACTCTCCAAATTCAACCCTCCTCTCATGAATGTGCCAACACACACTCAATTAATGAGAAATTACTTACTTTTCTTCTATACTATTCGATTTAATTGGAATTTCTTGGTACCATTATAATTTTTGGGAGATATGATTAATTCTTTTGTCCTTGGAATAGATTTTTTGGAAAAAGTTTTGGGAGAGTTCACCTTCTCCAACGAAAAACATGAGGAAGTATTATCTCGACGAAGAACATCGCCACCGATTAGCGACCTTTTTCCTCCGATTTTTTCAAAACAATATCCATCCTACGTGATGTCGTCTTCCACGATGCCTGACCTCTACGACGCTCATCTTCCGTGGATCATCAACTTACAACGTTCTTGAAATCGAGGTAGTGGATTTGTATAATTTTCATTGAATAAAATTATATATCGTTCATGGTGAATGCTTAGTTTATCTTCAGCCATTTGATATCGCTTAACGTAGAGGGTGTGTGCCAAAAGAACATGGCTTGACAACCCTCTGTTGGATTGTGGTTAATTTGGCAATGGTGACCGGAGGCAGCAGTGACCGGAGGTGGCAGAGAGTGAAAGCGGTGTCCAAGCACCGGCCACATGGAGGTGAACCGCGGACCACAACCGCGTGCCGCTCGGGCTGGAGAACCAGGCGGTCGTAGATAGCCGAGTTGGTGAATTGTGACACCTGCACGTGCGGCACAGAGGAGGTGAGGCCTGCAATCCACGGACCGCTTACGGGCCGAACCAGACGGTCGATGCCGGCCAGGCTGGAGGACCGCGGTGCCCTCTTGGCGTCGCGCTGTGGTAAGGTCGTGGCCTGCATAGCAGGCTGCTTAGCGGCAGAACTAGCAGGCCGCCTGGCGGCCGGGCTGAAGGGAGCTGCGGCTCCCACTAGTACCGCATGCGGTGGAACCACGACCTGAAATCTACTGGCCGCTCGCGTTGGAGAAACCAGCCGGCATTGGCCAGCTTGGCAGAAGGGAGCGGTGGTGCCGCTCGATGCCACCAGACAAACTGAACCGTCCCTCAACTGTGGGCCTGGTCTATGGGTGGGTCGCGCCCCACCGGGCTGGGATGACCCACTAACCAGGTCGGACCAGCTGGGCCATGTCCCTGGTTGGGTCGCGCTCCACGAGGCCGGGCTGACCCCCAGTCGGGTCAGACCTGCAAAACCAGGCCGGGCCGACCCCCAACCGGGTCGGACCCGCCAAAGTGGGTTGGGCCGCCCAACAGCCCACTGGGCTGGCCGGGCCGGGCCCATTTCACTGAAATGTGAATATCTTCTAGACCGCACGTCCAATTGACGTGCCGTCTACGACACAAGGATTATCGCGATGAGGCTGTCTTTTGTGATACTCTATGTGAGTTTTGGAAAACATTGAAAAACGTCCGAGTTTGGAACGAGCATAATTACAACCAGGACCGTAGAACAGAAAATCCAATAACTCTCAGACTTGGGAACCAATTGTCATGTTGTCAGTCGTGTTGGGTTTCATTTGATGAGAAGTAACATTAGGATATATCAACTCAGGACATCATGATAGTTGATATATCAGCATCTTGGATCGAGGTGCAGACCCTCCCAGAATCAAGCGTGTTGTGTGCGTGAACCCTAGAGCTTACTGCAACTACTACGACTACTGTACTGGGATCCAACGTGGGTTCTCCATCGACGACCACTGTACTAGGATCCTACATTGATTAGGCAGCGACGACTACTATACTGGGATCCTACGTGGGTTCAACAGCGACAACTATTGTACTTGGATCCTACATTGGTTTAACAGCGAAAACTATTGTACTTGGATTTTACATGATTTTGCCAGTGATGACTACTTTACATGGATCCTATGTGGGTTTGACCGATTTGATGAATCAGTGACTACAAATGATCATCACTATCGCTATACAAAAGATGTATACCAGTGCGAGCTGAGTCTTGATTTTCAATCATTATCATCTTTGTGGTCGACTTTACTTCCTGTGTGGACTGGGATGGGCTTGGGCTCGAGGGTTAGAGATGAACAGATATTGATAATTTAGGTATATGCATGGGAATATACCTAACTAGGGCTGGTTGATAGTTTTTGATTGTATCTTTCATTTTGAGGTTTATCCTTTGTAGATTCTGGGAGACCTTTGGGGGTCTCGGGGTCCATAATGAGTATTGTTATACTCACCCTTGCATGGGCAATGCCCGCACTTCATTGTGTTGGATGCAGACGATGGACAGTGCTGACAGAGGCCGAGAGTGCCACGATTGGATGGTACCCGGAGGTGGAGATTGCTATGAGTCGGCACACGGTGGAGACTGTTGAATGTGGGTGATGAGGTGGCCATCTGTACCTACCCTTCATGTAAGATTCCCCAGAGGATGATCGAGGAGCTGCTCTTTTTTTCAGTTCATAGACCCTTTATTGGTACTTGTTGTTCAGGTGGTTTTGTATACTAGCCCATTTACTTTCCAGCATGCTCTTTTGTATTCAGTTTTTCCTAATGTTACTTCCTATTTGCGTACTGTGTTGTGTTTTTTTAAATTCAAAAAGGAAATTCCTTCCAATCATAGGGATTTATGCCTTTGATTCTAGTCGCCAGCCCCTGTTTTATAGTTGGCGGGCTTGGTGTAGTCATGCCATGGGCCCTGAGGACTGGTCATGAACAATTGGTATCAGAGGATTCAGTTCTGCCACAAAACATAGGACTCTGATATGTCTTACTGTGAAGCAATAATGTTAAGAATATTGAGTGTGGGTTTGAGTCCAGGGAGTCTAGTGTTGTTGTGGCGGTCGACGTATCCATACACTAGGACCCTAACATTTGATTTCCAGAAATTTTCATGAGAACACTGATAGCGTGTGTATTTAAAGTGTTTCCATTGTGGTCTTCTTGAGTCATCTCACCTGGTATAACATATTGACTATGGCACACCTGTTTCATATCAGGATGCTACTATGAAGACAACCAACTATGGTTCTTGAGAGAGTACACGATGATGACCCACCCAGCAATGAGGCTCCGGTACATGGCCCTCTTACTATATAGGAACCTATGGGTTGTGTACCAGTAGCACCACCACCCGTTGGGAGGCAGATGCCACCTGGAGCATTGGAGGATAGTGCACACCGACTGAGTGCATTGCACGAGTTCCAGTGGCAGAGTCCTCTGAGGTTTCAAGGTGAGACAGATTCCCAGGTAGCCGAGGACTGAATGGAGGTGATTACTGGTGTTATCCTCCTAGTTGAGACACTAGTATAGTATATGGTGATATTATCTACTAGTATTTTTCAGTGGGTGACCATGAGGAAGGTCAGCTTAGTGATGAGGTTTTGGTACGTGGATAGTTTTCCATGATGGTACCTTCGGGCAGTGTGCCAACTATATCACTGACCGTTGGTCAGCAGACACTACCGATGGTACCTATTTAGGACACTTGTAGGCTTATTGACTTACATGTGATTTAGCACCAGATATCCCTCTTGTTCCGAGGAAAACTCGACCCAAAAGCTGCTGAGGACTGGCTTGAGGAGGAGACTGAGTGTTTTCTAGAGCTTATATAGCTTCGGCATGATGACGTGTTGGTAGCTGAGTATTCATCGAGGCATACCAATCATTCCTGGTACTCGATCAATATAATACAATCAGTGACTTAGATCTCGGACCTCTGAGTGAGGTGTGTTAACGGATATACGATCCAACACTTTTTCATCTATGCATTCCAACATATGTTAGGGTGCTTGAGGGAACCTACATGGTTTAATGTTCATTAGCTGAGCAGAAACATCTTGTCAATGTTAGCAGTTGGAAAGCATGAAACTGGTGCCAGTCTTAGAGACTTGAGCATGTAGAATGTTTTGATAAGAGGAAGTGTTAAGGACAGGTGAATCTATATGGCAGTAGACATGGAAGAAGAGCTGGAGGGAAGGGGAAGAGAATAACTACATGAGTTCAAGGAGTGTGACCCAAGGACTCTATAATTGATTTTAGGTACGGTCTGTGTCTAATGCTACCTATTGTATCAATAGACATAGATACAAATCATTACATGCACAAATCTTTTCCCATACCTAGAGTTTATGGTTAATCTGTTGACATGACCCTCACCTATGGAGATACCATTGGGAGAAGACTCAATAATCACTAATACGCCTAAGGTATGATCTTACCCAGGAGGCGAGAGTCTCGGTTGGAACATCTTCGTGGCAGTGTCGAGGCCTTAAGACGTTAGTATGGGTATGGACAAGGCTACCACTGTTCATACACAGATTGAATCTATTAGGAAAAAGGGTTGTGGTTTATCTACAACGTTGGGATGATGTTTTCCATAGTCAGTCAAAATGGAATCCCAGGTAGCACATGTTAAACTCATGCATAGGATGGTTCAACCGATCAATATTGAATAGGCCATCCTTACCCTCATGGCAGAAGGAGTTTTGAGTTTTCTGTTCCAAACTGAAGTGTCAGAACATGGGTACATATTTTCAAAATATGATTCCAGGATAACCCCCAAAGGGGTAGGGACGTGTGCTTTACCTGGAGTTGTAGTTGATCTAGTAAAGAGTGAATTGGTACTTGCATGGGAGCTACCCGAGAGTGTTACGAAGGTTTGGAGTTTTCTGGGATTGGTTAAGTACTATCTGATATTTGATCAAGGCTTCTCTAGAGTTGAATCACCTCATTCATCTTTAACAAAGAAGGGGAACCCATCGTGTGGTCAGAGATATACCAGCAGAGCTTTCTGGAGGTGAGACAGAGGTTGAACAGTGCACCCATCTTGAGGCTACTAGAGGAGGGTGTAGGGTATGTAGTTTACTGCAAAGCAATAGGGACCAGACTCAGGTGTGTCCTGATGTAGGAGCGAGCAGTGATCACATATGGTTCATGGCAATTCAGACAGCACGAGAAGAACTACACTACCCATGACCTGGATTTAGCTATAGTAGTCTTTGCCTTGAAGATGTGGTGGCACTATATGATGGGCGAGCACTTTACAGTTTACTCTGACCACCAGAGTTTCATCTACATCTTCTCGTATATGGACTTGAACTAGAGAAATCTACTATGGCTCGAGTTCCTATAGTACTATGACTTCGAGATAGTATATACTCTTGGGATGGGGAACGTTGTAGTAAATGCACTCAGTAGGAGATTAGGAATTCAACTACTAGAAGAGGCGATCGAGCTGCTAGCCACGTTGTAGATATCCTTTGTCTATAGACCTGGAGCAGCCTTTCTATAGTCTCTCATAGTCACTCCCACACTTCATCAGAGAGTTAGTGACGTGCAACATGGGGACGCTAATGCATGACATGATGTGATCAGATATCCCCAGGTCTGGCACCCGAAGGATTTTCTGAATGTGAGGAGCACGCCATTCTCTTCAGAAGACGTACTATGGTACTAGTTTCACTACAGGAGGAAGTGTTGAGAGAGTTTCACAATTCCCCTGTAGCGGTACATCCAGGAGTGGCAAAGATGTACCAGGACCTTCGACGATAGCACTAGTGGCCATGTATGAAGAAGGCTATAGCTGAGTTCATATCACAATGCCTCATTTGTCAAGAAGTGATGGCGACGCACCAGGTACCAGCAGGCTTGGATCATCCCTTAATGGTCTTGAAGTGGAAGTGAGATGGGATATCCATTTATTTCGTGATGGGACTTCCTCGTACATCCAGAGGACACAACTCTATCTGGGTGATCATTAACCGACTCACCAAGTAATCCCACTTATTACCGATCAGAGAGAATGTATCATTAGAGATCATAGGATGCCTCTAAATACAGGATATCGTATGACTTAATGTTGTTCCATAAATGATTGTCTCTGATTGGGATACTCATTTCACTACTCAGTTATGGAAGGGATTATAGGAGACTTTCGGGACACAGCTTCTCTTGAGAAACACCTTACATCCTCAAACGGATGGTAATACCGATAAGACCATTCAGAATCTCTTGGACATGCTCAGTGCATGTTTCCTCAACTTTGGTCGTAGATGGGATGATCACTTACCCATGGTGGAATTTGCGAACAACAACAGTTATCACTCCACCATCGGGTTGGAACCTTATGAGGCACTGTATGGCCGACCTTGCAGATCACCATTATGATGGACTGAACCAGGGGAGTCAACACTTATAGGACTAGAGATAGTTCAGGCTACGATGAAGAAGGTGCAGACCATCCAGGAGTGGATGAATACTATACAGAGCAGACAAAAGACCTTTGCTGATAGGAGACAGAGACCACTGAAGTTTGATGACGGAGACCATGTCTTCCCACGATTCTCACCTCGACGAGGTCTACAGATATTTGGCCAGGGTGGCAAGTTATCTCAATGTTTAATTGGGTCGTTCCTGGTCCTTAGAAGATTAGGAGAGGTGGCTTACTGCATGGACCTTCTACCTCAGTTGCACCGGGTGCACGACGTCTTCCACATATCTCAGCTAAGGAGATACGTGCACAACCCATCCCACATCATCGACCATGTGGTGTTTTACATCGATGACAGGGAAACATTCACGAAGCTTCCAATAGAGAACAAGGATCATCAAAAGTGGGTCCTACATGGATGATCGATTCCTCTAGTGCTAATTCGCTGGCAGCACGGAAACCTCCAGGATAACATATGAGAGCGAGAGGCTCAGATGCATTCTCAGTACCCCCATTTGTTTCCCTAGTTTGTATTATAGCATTACGGGGACGTAAATCCCTGAGGTGGGGGTAATGTAATGACTCATAAATTTCAAGGAAATGTTTTACTTAAATTCTTGGGAATTTTATGATTCAGCAAATTCAGACTGCACCTGATTCTAAGGCCCGATGTTCCCAGAATCAATTTATGAAGTTTTATTCCGGTATGTTCAGTAAACGTACATGTGGGTTTTCTTATCTTTTCATCCGATGATCGGAATTGAATTCCAAGGACACAGATTAACTCACAGTGCCGATATTTGTTTATGGAGACCTTTACCATAGTTTCTTTTGGTCGAGAGTAGAAGTTTTATTTTGGGGACTCATTCTAAATGAAATAAAATTGTTTTGTAAACAATTTTATTATTAAAGGGTGGTTATTTCCTCCAAAGAGATGTTGTAAGTGTGACCCACATCCAACATAACCTATCATTGGATGAAAATGTTTGTGGGCCCCACATGAGCCTAACCCCTCAACTCCCCCATTAAATTCCATATAAACCCCCCTTTAACTCCTAAACACGCCACATTCTACCCTTTTCTCATGAATATGCCAACACACTCCCAATTAATGAGAAATTAATTACTTGGCTTCTCTAATATTCGATATAATTTTAATTACATGGAATCATTATAATTTTGGAGAGAGCCTATTATTTCCATTGGACTTGATAAAAATTTTGTGGAAAAAGGATTGGGAGAATTCACCTTCTCCAACGAAGAACTCGAGGATGTATTCTCTCGACGGAGAACATCACCAACGACTAGTGACCTTTTTCCTCCGACGTTGATAGAACAACATACGTCTTACGCGATGTCGTCTTCTATGATGCCCAACCTCCGCAATGCTCGTCTCCCACGTCTCGTCGATGTGAATTTTTTTTGAAATCGAGGTAAGGGATTTGTATAGCATTAATTGATTAAAATATATCTCATTCTGGTTGAATTCTTGGTTTGTCTTTGGCCATTTGATATCGCCTAATTTGGAGGGCATGGGACGAACGAACACAGCCCAATGACCCACCGTTGGTTTTTTGGTTAATTTGGAAACAGTGATCGAAGGTGGTGGAAACCAGAGGCAGTAGTTACAGGAAGAGGCGGCCACGCATTGGCTGCATGGAGGAGAATAGCGGCCGCAACAACGGGCCGCTAGGGAAGGAAAACTGGTCGGCCGTAGTTGGTCGGGTTGGTGAACCGCGACACCCAAAGGTGTCACACGGAAAAGGGGCGTCCTGAAATCTACGGGCTGCATGCTAGCCGATCCCACCGACTGATGTCGACCGAGCTGGATGACAACGTCTCCCTCTTGGCGTTGGGCTGTGAGAAGACCACATCCTGCATAGCAGGTCGCTTGGTGGACGAACCGGTTGGCCGCCTGCCGGCCGGGCTGAAGGAAGCCATAGCACCCGCTCGTGCAGCGTGCATAGGAACCATGACCCGCAATCCACGGCTTCTTTCTCTAGAGAAATTGTCCGGCTTTGGTCGGCCAGGAAGCAGGGAGAGGCGGCGCTGCTCGGCACCACCGGGTGAACTGAACCGGCCCGCAACAGTGGGCTGGGTCTACGGGTGCGTCGTGCCCCACCGCGCCGGGCTGACTCCCTCACCGGGTCGGACATGCCGGACCGGGTCCCAGGGTGGGTCACGCTCCACCAGGTTGGGTTGACCCCCATCCGGGTCGGACCCACCAAACCGGGTCGGGCAGGCCCGAAAGCCCACTGGGCTTGATGTGCCGGGCCTATTTCACTTAAACACGAATATCTTCTAGACCGTGCATCTGATTAACGTGCAGTCTGTGGCACTGGGATTCTCATGGAAAGGTGGGCATTTTTCAATACTCTATGTGAGTAATTTTATAACATTCCAATATGGCTAATTTTGGAATGAACGTAATTCAATCTGGGCCCCTGAATGGAAAAACCAATAACTCTCAGACCGGACGACCTATTGACGCGCTGTCTATCACGTTGGGTTTCTCATGATGAGAATAAACTTCATGATACATCCACTGAGGACATTATGATAGTTTATGTATCTACCTCTTTGATCGATGGGCGAACCCTGCAGGAATCGAGCATGTTTTGTACGGGTACCCTCGAGCTGGCTGCGACTACAACGACTACTATACTGGGATCCAAGGTGGGTTCTCCAGTGACGACTACGGTACTGGAATCCTACATGGGTTCGGAATCAATATCTACTGTACTTGGATCCTACAAGGGTTCAGCAGGAATGACTACAGTACAAGGATACTACGTGGGTTCGGTAGCGATGACTACTATACTTGAATCCTAGATGGGTTCTCCAAGGACGACTATTGTACTTGGTTCCTATGTGGGTTTGATATATTAGATTAATCAATGACTACAATTGATCATCTCCTTCGCAATTTGAAAGATGTATACTTGTGTGAGCTGAGTCATGACTTTCAATCATTATAATTGATGTGGTAGACTTTAATTCTTGTAAGGACTATGTTGTGTTAGGTATTGTGGGTTGGAGACAAAATGAAATTGATAACATTTTTATATGTATGGTTATATACCTAATTAGGGTTGGTTGATAATTTGTGATTGTATATATCCATTTGAGGTTTGTCGTATGTGGATTCTGGGAGACCTTTGCGGGTCTCGGGGTCCCTACTGAGTATTTTTATATTCACCCCTGCACATCCAATGCCCGCATCTTGTTGTGTTGGATGTAGATGACGAACAGTGCTGACGGAGGCCAAGAGCACCACGACGGGACGGTACCCGGAGGTGGACCTTACGACGAGTTAGCACACAGTGGAGACAGACGAACATGGGTGCTGATGTGGCCATCTGTACCTACCCACCAGGTAGGATTTCCATGAGGACGATCCATGACCTTCCCTTTACTTTCATCTGTTAGTCCCTTTACTTGTACTTGTTGTTCAGTTGAGTTTGTATACTAGTCCATTTACTTTCCAGCACACTATTTTTTATTCAGTTTTACTTGTTGTTTAATTCTTATTCTGTACACTATTGTGTTTGTTTACATTCATGAAGGAAATGCCTTCCCAACTTAGGGATTTACACCTTTGTTTCTAGTCGTCAGACCCTGTTCTATGGAAGGCAGGCTTGGGGTAGTCACAACACAGGCCCCAAGGACGGGTCATGACAATTCCTTTAAGAAAAATATCACATTCAACGAATATATTTTTAAATTAAAATTATAAAATAATTGAGAAAAATATATTATTTTACAATAACCATAGATATATTTATTTTATGCTTAAATGAAATGATTTTTCATGCTTATAGGAAAAATCATTCAGGTATTGTATGATAAAACAAATATTTCATTCACACGATTTGTAAATAGTTTATTATTTAAAAACATAGTAGAATATACATTTTAATGATCTATTTCATCATACATGGTTAATAATAAAATAAATAAATCTATATATAATATAGAAAACTATTTAAAACATTTTTATGAAAATATTTCCATTGAGGAAAATGAGTACGATGGAAAATATTAAAATATTATTTTTAAATTGTACTATATTACATGTAATGTAGATGTTGACTATAAAGACAACAATGGGTGAAATGTAAACTACAGATGTTAAATTAAATATAATTTTATGAAAATAATATATAGGGTATTTAAATTTTTAGGGTCATATAATTCCAAAATAGAAATTTGAAAAGAAACAATCATGTAAAAAGAGATTACAATAGAAATCATTACCTCATGTTCAACATGACTCTTATGTGATATTACATCTTTCATAATAAATATAAATTTATTATAATTATATACCAAAATAATATAAATTCTTATAAAATCATATATGATATTTAAATTTAAATTCAATAGATATTTTCCAACAATTATTTAGTAAAATCATTAATTTATAGTCAAAACTATTTCAAATTTCCTGTTTTTTGGTTAAATATTTTATTTCCATGATAGTGGGCCATGAATTTATAATATCCCTATCGATAAAAATAACATAAATTTCATATATATTCATTATATACGTAATAATAATAATTTTTGATGGGTAGAGATGAATAATTAATTACAGAACCTCATTGTGGTGGTATTAAACACACATGCATGAGTGATGTTATTACAATTTTAATGGGTTGAAGTCTAAACTATTAAATGATATATTATATAAAAACCAAAAAAAATAATTTAATAATATATTATTTTATTTATTAAATTCATCTGTATATCCACCAAAGTGGTGTAGTGATTAAAAATGCATGGCACCAATATATAGAGTCAGTTGATCATACATTAGTATGTGTGAGGATTATTTTTTTCATTTTTTTATGGATTAGTTGTTGAAAATGTATTTACCATAAAAAACCATCATTTAATAATATTAGTGGTAGTTATGTTATAATACAAAAAAAATAGGAGAGGTTGGATGGGGGGAAACATGAAATAATATGAAAACCCTATGTTTAGAGTAATACCTCTACTTCATAAAACCTAAATAAGTTTATACATAAACGTTTCATGGGATGCTATTATGATAAAAAAATACATCTATTACATTAATATGGATGTTAAACATTTTTTTTGAAAATGAATTAGATGATCTTATAGGATTCCATGTTGTACTGAATAGACGAGATATAATTCCCTTTTCTAAGTGAGGGATATGAAACACATAGATGCTTTTAGATTATTGAAGTATATTAATATTTAAATCTATTAATTTAACACAAAAATAACTATTTTTAAAAAATGTGTAATTATAATGATCAATTATCACCATATAAGAGGAATTATATAAATTTATTACGTTATTCCAACCATTAACTTTTTATTTTCAATCATTTTAACTTGATTAAAATCTTACTACCATAAATGAATGTTTTATGAAAGTAACTATATAAAATGTAAATAATTATAGTTCCTTAAAATATTTTAAAATTTTATTTTAAATATTTAATATATGCTATAAATTTTAATTTCTATAATTTGATGAAAATAGTTTAACAAAAACCCCACAAAACATGATTGAATATGGTTTTCCGAAAACATTTCATTGTGGATAAAAAAATATCTATAATAAAAAAATAAATATACTAATAAATATAATGAATGTAATTTTATTTTGAAAATTAAAATGATAAAAATGGGTTATTAAAATGAAACATAATTTGAATGTGACCTTATAAATACATGATTATAATATAATAAATAAATATAGTTTTATTTGAAAAAATTAATACCATGATTTCCAAAATGTTATGAATGTATTTATTTTTTCAATAATATAATTTTAAATTACTTATATTATGACAACCCTGCTTTGTATTATAACTGAAACATGATTTATTACATAAAACATCACTTGATACAACAAAGATGGTTGAGAGGTTTAATGTCTCTGGGGCTTAGGATCATTACATAAAAACATAAAACATGAAATGCAACATCTTTGTTGAAAACATTATTTACATGACCAGTACATTCCCTCATACTTAGCATTGCATTGGACAACCTGACGACATGCATAAGAAAAGGGTGAGCTATAAAGCCCAGTAAGGGATTACACATGGAATAAAATGAGGAGTACAATACATGTTATACAATAGTAATATCAATAGAGCATAAAAGAAGCATGAACATAAAGGGATGATAAATCATGCTATTCATAACATGGAAATGTGGCAAAAACACTTATCATGGAATTAGCATGAGCCAAGGCTCATTGCACATAGAGCATGAGTAAATCCTAATTGGACATAAAGCATGAGTAAACCCTCATTGTACTAGAATTATCATGAGTCAACACTCATTTCACATGACGTATCATGATACTATAATTTACCCAATGCACTGGAGCGCTATAAGGGTGCACCCTTCTTAAACATTACATTTCATGCATAAGTGTGCCACATGGATCATAAAACATGGATTCATAAAACATAATCATTTATTCCACGATAAAGGAATGTGGAATTCATAAATAAAACTTTACAATCAATATGTAAATGTGCATAAAGCTGGATACCCTTGATGGAGAAATGGGCATGGTATTCACTACACAATGACATTGACTTAGAAAATCGGTGCGATTTCGGCAGCGTGATAGCGTGACATAAGAATTCATAAAAATGGTTGATGAGAGAGAAAGGGGTTCCTCATAATATTTACATGTAATGAACAGTAAGGAGGTAATATAGATACATGTCCCAACAATTGTAATGGAATTTAGATGCATGATACCAAAGTATTGTTTGAATTTAAAAGAGGAGAGAGAAGTTCCTTTCGGAATTTCAGCATAGTAACGGGTGTACATGGGAGGCATTTAATGAGAGAGAAAGGGTCTCCCCTCATTAAAACATAAATAGGGCAGTATGAGGGAGGTTCTAAAACATAACCCAACATTTACAATTGAAATTAAAAGGGAAAAACAACATAAATAAAATTGGACAAAAATGAGAAAGGAAGAAAAAACCTTTACTTGGAAGTGTGCTTCCAAAGGCTAGAGAGAGGCTTGTGAGAGGCTTCATGGGATCTTGGGGCACCTTGGATAGATTCTAGAGAGAGTAGGGAAGAGGTTGGACGAACTATAATGGATTTTAGTGAGGAGTAAGTGGTAGGTTGGGTGGGTTTATATAGGAAATGCGAGGGAATTCTTTATTATTTAGGTTTGGGACCCCTTATATTAAATTAATCCAAACCACAAACCATCCCATGGTTTTTTCATATCGTTTTTGGAAAAGGGAAGAGTATAAAAATATTTTATAAGGCCAACATCCTAACTTCTTAAATAATAAGTTTTCTTATGTAGAGGCGAGTCACACTCCCACGTAAATTAATTTAAAAAGGCAAAGTGTTGAATAAGTCTTGAGGGGTCCATTAATGCTTTGAAAAGTAAATCAAACAAACCCAAAATCACATTATTTTAATCTTAAAACATATATTGGCTGAAAAAAATATTATAGTATTATATTACATAACTATTGGGTCATTATGATGTCATAAAACACAATATATATTTTAACAGTATTTAATTTTTACCGAAAAAATTGACTGTCTTAGAAAATTATGAAAAATTCACCGTTGGATAATTTCAACGTCTTGATTCCAAAAATAACATTTATATTATCTAAATATGTTTGTAAATATGTGAATTTTCACTTTTAAAATAAAAATTCACATTTATCGTAAATTCAAGTGTTTTAACAGAAATGGCTTTCAAATCTTAATAAAAATTTTAATTGCATTCATAAAATTATAATATCATTTATATTTAATAAAATTTAATTTAATAATAATATTATTATTTTATTAAAATATTATTTAATTAAAAAATTCCTTAATTTAATGAAATAGATTTCTTAATTAAATAATTACTAAAAACACCATTTGTACATAAAAAACTATTTACAATGTACCAAAAAATGACTAGAAATTATATTCATTATTATATACAAAAAAATAATGTAAATGAACATAGTACTACTTATTTGTTACATAACCACTTAAAAGATTAGCATAAGACCTAAGGGTAAGGTGTGCGATGGTGAAAGACTCTTGGGGTGTCTCAGATAACATCGATCGAGTGGTAATTTCAATTAACATCCATTTTTCCCGTAGACGGTCATGTTCGTGCTTGACATGATGAAGCTTAGCTTGGGCTTTCTCAAAAGAGAAGCCCAAGGATTGCACCTCTTTTCTGAGCTCCGATAAATGGTATTTGAATGGATCAATTCTACTGGATGAGGCCATCCCTTCTTTTGTCTGAGAAAATTGGATTTGTTAATGTCCTATATTTATACTAATCATGTGATCACTGTTCAACGGCTATATTAGCAATGGTCAAAATTCTTAACATAAAACCAATGAAGTTTAAATTTTATATAAACATAAAGAGACATTTAACTGGATCAAGGGGGATTTTCCATTAATAAATCTTTTGGTCGTTAAAATATTACCCCCTTAAGAAATTTCGCCCTCAAAATTTTCCTTTTCCCACAATAAAACAAATGTGGGTAACTCAGCTTCATCATATCCTCTGATTCCCAAGTCACTTATTCAAACATGTGGTTTCTACACAATACCTTGATGAGGGGCATTGTATTATTTCGTAGAAATTTTTCTCTATGATCTAAGATCTTCACCAGTTTCTCCTCATAAGAAAGATCATCTTCCAATTGTACTACCTCAGAAGAGATTACATGTGAAGGGTCTGGTATGTACTTCCTTAAGAGGGATACATGAAAGACATCCTCTACCTTGGCCATGGTAGGTGGAAGTGCTAGTAGATAGGCCACAACCACAATACGTTCAAGAATATCGAAGGGGCCGATGTACCTTGGACATAACTTACCTTTCTTTACAAACCACATGACCTTTTTCCATGGAGATATGAATAGAAACACCATGTATCCAACTTTAATCTCATGGTCTCATCGACGATTATCTGCATAACTCTTCTGTCGAATCTGGGCTGCCTTGACATGCTGCTGAATGGTATTACCCTTATCCACCATTTCTTCAACCATTTCTGGTCCAATCAGTTTACGTTCACCGACCTCATCCCAACATGCTGGTGTTCTGCACCTTTTCCCATACAGGGCTTCATATGGTGACATTTGGATTCTTGAGTGGAAACTGTTATTATAAGAGAACTCATCTAGAGGAAGATGTTGATCCCATCCTCCTTTAAAGTCTATTGAGAAAGCTCTCAACATGTCCTTTTGTGTTTGGGTAGTCCGCTCGGATTGGCCATCAGTTTGGGGATGATAGGCCGTACTGAAGTTCAGTTCAGTATTGAGACCATGTTGAAGACTCTTCCAAAACATAGAGGTGAATCTTGGATCTCAGTCAGACTCAATAGATAGTGGTACTCCATGCAACCTTACCACTTCCGTGATATATATCCATTCCATTTTATCCAAATAGAAACCCTCCCGAATAGTAATGAAGTGTGTAGTCATTGTAATATGATCCAAAACAACCCAGATTGTATTGTTTCCTTTGGATGTCCTTGGAAGTCCGATGACAAAGTCCATGGTGATGTTCTCCCATTTCTATTCTGGTATTGGCAATGGTTGCATCATCCCCTTAGACATCTGCCTCTCTTCCTTCACTTGCTAACACACCAGTCACTTTGATGTATATTTAGCGATCTCATTCTTCATATTATCCCAACAAAAGTTTTCTCAAAGATCTCAATACATCATTGTGCTCCCTGGGTTAATAGGGAAATTCGAACTATGTGCATCATCCAAAAGTTCCTTCTTCAGCTCCAGACTTTATGGAACACATAGTCTATTCCCAAACCACACAATACCTTTTTCATTAACATGAAACTACGAGGACTTCCCCTTTTTGATAGCTTACACTTTTTCTTGAGTTCCCACATCATCCCTTTGAGAATCCTTTAACCTTTACAAAAGTGATGTTTGAGCAATAATTTGTGAAACAATTGAAGATGTTCCCTTTATTATGATTACCATGTCCATCTTCATCAAGTCTAAGAAGATTGGATCCATTTCAATTCTCATCATTGATAGAATTATTGGATCCTTTCTATATAGGGAATATTCCACCTTGTTTGCTTTCCCAGGGTGGTAATATATTGAATAGTCCTAATCCTTGATGAGCTCTATCCATATTCACTGGCACATATTACACTCTTTCTATGTGAATATATATTTAAGACTCTTGTGGTCAGTATATATCTCACATTTCTCTCCATAGAGATAATGCCACCAGATTTTCAAGGCAAAGATCACCGCCACCAACTCCAGATCATGCGTTGTATAGATTCTCTCATGGATTTTCAACTGCCTTGAGGCATAGGATATCACTTTATCATTTTTCATCAGCACACATCATATGCCCTTCTTCGAAGCATCACTTAATACCACAAAAAGCTCCCCACTTGTGGGTAAAGTGAGCATGGATATATTGATAAGAATCCTTTTCAAATCCTTGAAACATTCTTCGTATTCATCACTCCAAGAAATATTTAGTCCCTTTAAAGTTATCTTGGTAAGATGGTTGGACAATCATGATAAATTTCTCACAAATCGTCTATAATATCTAGCTTACCTCAACAAGATACAAATATCCGTTACCGATGTTGGCCTCAGCCATCCCTCAATTGCTTCTGTTTTGGAGGTGTCCACAGATATTGTAACATCCCAGGTAAATAAAGAATAAAGAATTTTCATATTTATTAATATTTACGAATTAAATATTAATTTTAATTAAAAGGGGTTTCTACGTTCGATAGCGTACTCGGCACGCAACGATGAGTTTCTTTGAAAACTTACGTTGCACAGAAGTAATAAAATAATAATATTTTAAATGTTAGTTAACGAGTAGTCATTGTACTGGTGGGAATGGGTAGAAAAAACTGAAATATGATTATATATGTTTTTAAATGTTTTTACATTTACCCAATAAAATATAAAGGCATAAAATACGGAAAGAGTTCAATTTTAGGGCATATATACTCTAATTTTCACTAAAGGTTCACTTATCACCTTTTAATGGTGAACCGTCATTAAATATAGTTTTGATCACTCTTATACTTTATTTTGGACCAAATATAACTCTTTTTTAGAATCGGGACATCAAAATTTACTTTGTGTAAATTTTTGGTACCTTTCTGATAAAGATCATTTTTTTTATGAATAGTGTAAAATGTTGTATTTTAATTCAAAACCTCTTTTTAATCTAAATTATTTATATGATTAGATTATTATTTTAATTGGTTTTAAAGTGAAATTAGAAAATATTTTTACCATTTAATCCAATGGTGTTCATTGGAATCAATTTCACTTTGAAATTGGACTTAAACTGGTGTCAATCTTTTGATACTTATTGTTTCACAAAAACACGCTATTTGTCATGACAGCGAGAATTAATTATTAAATTAATTAATTTGACTTATATGTTTTGAATTTTGTAAAATGGAATTCATTTTTGAATTTGTAATATCAAATATAGCTTAGGGTGAATTTTTGGTAATTTTCTGAAAAACCTTAATTTTTGATGAATAGTGAAACCACTAAGTGGTACTTATAAAAATTGATTTTCCGTTTAAATGAAATTTTTCCATCATTGTGTTTTGAATTTCAAAAATCCGACATACATGGTTGTCATTAAGAAGTAAAATGTGGTTCAATGAGATTATAATAATTTTTTGGTGAATAGTAACTTATTAAGTTCTTAATCGCGATTAGTGGTAATTAGTGTAGTTTAAGGTAAAAATAATGCTTTAATAAAATAAGATGAGATTGAAACATGTCCTACCCTCATTGGTAGTGTCATGGCCGACAAAGAAAAGCCATGGGTCAACTTAGGGACCCCATGGAGACACTTTGGTTGGGAAATGACATAAATAACTTTTTATTTAATGTAAAAGTAAAAATGACACAAACATGATATGTTTTACTAATATAATTCTTAAATGGGGTTATACAAGTCATATTTTTGATTATATATAGTCATTGGAAAGATACCAAGATATCCTACATCATAGTATTTTTTTTTATAATTTTTAGACATTAAATAAATTAAATTATTTATGACATAATAATGATGCAGCGATGACATCATTATTTGACGATTTAAATAAAATTGAAATATAATGAGAAATATAAAACCTACACATGGCCAAAACCAATTGGATGAGTGGATTTCGAACCCTTATCACCTTATCCACAAATTATATCAATGTGGGACCTTTTAAAACCGAAACACATTTTCAAATAAAGTAATATTTCTTTAATTTCCAAAAGTGCCCCTCCTCTCCTCTTATAAAAGGCCCCCACCTCTACCTCATTTAACACACTCCTCAAGCCTTTGTCTCGGCAAAACCCTGCCCAATTACTCTCTCCACATCCCTCTCCTCATCCTAGAGGATTCCCTTTGGGCAGAATCCTTTCAAAGGAATCCTTTAGGCGCAAATCAAAAGGGAGTTACACTTTTAAAGGTAATTCATTCTCTCTTGTTCATTTGTTTTATTTTGCTTCTCCAACCCTCTAAACTCTTTTTATTTACTTCTTTTGTAACAACACCAGTATATTCAATATACTAGGTTGTTGTTATAATATTTATTTTAGCTACACTCTCACACAACTACATCAAATGGTTAAAGAACATACGGTTTCCGTGGATGGCGAAATTCTGCCTCCCGAAACGATGATTGTTCAATACTCATTTAACACCTTCAAGGGTGACCATTATGATGTCACTATTTTTATATATGATATATAATATGTTTATGTTTTCTTTAAGCTTCTGTATTTTTCATTTTTGGCACACCTTTATGGTTTCCATTATGGGTAAACACGATATCTTCATTTAAGGAAGTGCGGACTACCGCCCCCTAAAAGTGATGTGATTCGTTAATGCCATATATGGGACGTGTAAAGGATGGATTTAAAGTTATTATATATGATGTTATACTGGAATTATAATATACCTCTATATAATTATTATTTCTTTCCATTAATTTTTGAGATAGAAATGAAAGTAGCGTTCATGCGTACGTACGGCTTACCGTCTCCATGAACGGTGCATTTCATTTCTTATCCCCAAATGTAATGTACTATTAAAAGTACATGTATATAATGGATATATATAATTAATGATATATCTAAATGATGAATATAATTCTGGAATTAAAATATACATACCTCTCATTTAGTTTTAATTCCTTTAATATGACAAAGAAATGAAAGTAGCGTTCATGCGTACGTACGGCTTACCGTCTCCATGAACGGTGCATTTCATTTATTACCTCTAAATGATTATGTAATATTATAAATACATTTATATGCTGGATATATATGATATATATGATATCCAAATCAGGAATTTCATTCTGGATATAAAGAACTTTTGACCACACGAACAACATGTAATTGTAAGAAGTCAACTTTCGACTTAAGAACCAAATATTGACAAAACAAACATTATTAACTTAAATGGTTACATAATGTTTATAACATGGCAATAAGTGATATAAAAGGAATAATGAACTTTAAAAAGGTTCTTAATCAAGTATAAATTAACTCAAGTTTATTATTCAGGACGTTAAAGAACGATCGAGTCAAGTCGGACCCGAGGTGAGGGACTTCGTCTCAATCTCCTTTCATTGAGGCATATTTAGTGTTATACACAACTTTCTTTTATATGGTGTATAAACCCCTTTTACTTTTACTTTTATAAAAAAGGAATCTTTTTCTACGAAGCGTTTTACTAAACGACAAAAAGGAATGTTTTTTTTAACGTACGCGGTGACAACGACCTTTTCCGCCGCCGCGAGTATTATTTGGTCTTTGGCTTTCTCGACAAGCCGTAATGTTTTTAGAATAAAATAAACACAATATACTCTTTTATGTATTTTGTTATTGAAAATGGTTTTGAAAAAGGATTCTATTATGTCAATATATTTATGATATATTGTGATTGAAATGTGGAAATGTTATCATTCCTTTATATTGGTTTTATGTTTTATGATTTTATACTGGTACTTGGACATTTTAACGGGTGGTTACGTTATAAACCATATGACGGGTGGTGCCGTGAATACCAGGACGGGTAGTTACGTTATAACCTCCAATGCATTGGGTATGGAAGTCGGCTGTATGGCTATTCCATTAAGTATGTCTGGAAATTGGCCGTATGGCTATTCCATTAAGTGATATGTGTGGAAGTAGACCGTATGGTTATTCCACTTAAGTATGTTTATGTCCCAAGTTACCTTTATATATGTTATGTGTTCTTTATATGGGTTTTATGGTAATACTTTGGTTACAAAAAGGTATGTAATGATACTTTATTCAGTGAATAGTTTTTACTACTTCATGAAGGTGAAGGTATTACTTTGATAGAGTATACATGGTTTACTTGATTTTGAAAAACTAACAGTTTTCATTCTTTGTGTATCCCTTACTGAGCTTTTTATGCTCACCCCAAGTTTTTTTTGAAATGTTTTTCACAGGACTTAATGTGGAATAAGGTCAAGGATGGGATCAAGGGAATGTCATGCTATATAAAACATGGAACTAGACATGTTTATTTCAAGAGTTTTTTATTATTATGGAAACTTAGTATAAGTGACTACTTTGTAATCTTTTGAGATGTAATAGTTATGTTCTAATTCTCTAAAACTCTAAACCTGAAAAGATACTCAACGTGAATTATTCTTTTAATTCAATATTAAGTAAGGTTCAAGGCCGGGGCCTTATAGTTGGTATCAGAGGTCGGTTTAGACAACTTTAGGAGTTAGAAAAGTGTTAAATTATAATATGATTGAAATGATATAGCATTTATGGATTACCATGTTTCTTCGCCTAAGATATTTCTGTGTTCAGAATGGTTTTCCGCAGAGGAAACAAAGGAGCTATGTTGGGACGACATCAGGAGGAAGATAACCTTCCAAATCAGCAACCTGAGATGGTCGGAATCGGAACTGAACAGTTTGTTACAGTGATGGCACAGTTGACTCAGG
Source organism: Viscum album (assembly GCA_963277665.1). NCBI lineage: Eukaryota > Viridiplantae > Streptophyta > Magnoliopsida > Santalales > Viscaceae > Viscum > Viscum album. The sequence continues at coordinate 456,334,199 of OY728161.1, read as the reverse complement.
CTATAAATGGTGGTGGTATCCATGCACGAGATCAGCCAGAACAACCGCAGAGGAACATGTCAGTGGTGGAACATTTAATGAGGCAACATCCACCATCATTCAGAGGATCATCTGACCCTGTGCAAGCTGAAGGGTGGATTAAAGCACTGGAGAAGATTTTTGATGTCATGGGGTGTTCGGAACATCAAAAGGTTAGTCTTGCTGTTTACCGTTTTGAAGGTGAAGTTGATCAGTGGTGGTCGATGGTGAAAAATATAAGGGATAGTGATGAGATTGAGTTTCTTCACTGGGACGAATTCAAAGGTATGTTTCTTGAGAAATATTTTCCTAAGGTGGTTCATCTTAGGATGGAAAAACAGTTCCTAGAATTGTGGCAGGAGGATGATTCAGTGGCTACTTATGAAGAAAAGTTCACTTGATTGGCAAGGTATGCTCCAAACATCATACGAGATCTTGATAGTAAAATAAACCATTTTTACTCATGGTTAAAGCCAAAGTATCGAAGGGCTTTAGCTTCTCGTGAGTTCAAAAGTTATGAAAAACTTCTTCGATGTACGGAGAAGGTGGAAATGGAGTTTGCTGATGATCAGGTGTTCTATGACAAACAACAGAATAAGAGGTCTAGTTGGCAGGAAAAGGGGAAGAATTCATCAAAGAAGCAAGGAGGTAAGAAAACCAAATATCCATCCTGTGAGAAGTGTGGTAAAATGCATCCTGGAGAATGTTTATCCAAGTCTGGTAAGTGCTTTCGGTGTGGTAAGTCTGGTCATATTGCTCGTAACTGTAAGGAAGATGAACAAGAAGGAAATGAAAAGCCAACGGAAAGATGTTTTAAGTGTAATGAAATGGGTCATTATGCAAATGAGTGTCCAACGAAGAACTCAACTGGGGGAATGCAGCTAGACTATAAGCAGAAAGGGGTGGTAAAATCATTTGCAACAACTTCGGCAAATGTTGGTCCATCGAATGAAGTGGTATCAGCTCGAGGGAGCTCAGTATTTTTCGAAGATTGACTTGAGGTCGGGGTACCATCAGTTGAAAGTAAAAGAAGCAGATGTTCCGAAGACTGTGTTTCATACTAGATATGGCCATTATGAATTTTTAGTTATTCCTTTTTGGTTTACCAATGCACCTGCTGTATTCATGGACCTTATGAATAAACTTTTCCATGAGTTCTTGGATAAGTTTGCCTTTGTGTTTTGAGGTTTGGGAAGAGGTTATGTGTGCCTTGTGATTCACTGTTGAAGAATGAGTTGTTTTTTCATCCCGGCAGTACTAAGATGTACAGAGGTCTGCGGGAGTATTACTGGTGGGATGGAATGAAAAGAGACATTGCTGATTTTACTGTGAAGTGTTTGACATGTCAACAGGTTAAAGCAGAGCAGCAGTTACCGAAAGGGATGCTTCAGCCTTTACCAGTGCCAGAGTGGAAATGGGAAAACATATCCATGGACTTTGTTGTGGGATTACCGAGGACATCTCATGGTAATAATGCAATCTGGGTTATTGTTGATCGCTTGACCAAATCTGCTCATTTAATTTCTATACGAGATACTTTCTCTCTTGATCAACTTTCCCATCTGTATCTTAAAGAGATAGTCAGGTTACATGGAGTTCCTCTCTCCATTGTATCGGATCGTGATCCCAGGTTTACTTCTAACTTTTGGAAAGCCCTTCAGAAGTCGTTGGGTACTGAATTAAATTTTAGTACAGCTTTTCATCCTCAATCAGATGGGCAGTCAGAACGAACAATTCAGACCTTGGAGGATATTCTACGAGCTTGTTCGATGGATTATCAGGGAAGTTGGGACCAACATCTTTCTTTGGTTGAATTTTCTTATAATAACTGCTTTCATTCCAGTATATAGATGGCACTATTTGAGGCATTATATGGGAAGCGGTGTCAAACTCCAGCATTTTGGAATGAAGTGGGTGAAAGGAAGCTGATGGGACCAGAATTGGTAGAAGAGATGGCAGAAAAAGATCAGTTGATTCAGAAAACACATGAGAACAGCTCAGAGCAGGCAGAAGAGTTATGCGGATAACCGGAGGAAGGATCTATCTTTTGAGGTAGGTGATCATGCTTTTCTCAAGGTTTCTCCTTGGAAAAGTGTGATGAGATTTGGTAAGAAAGGAAAGTTGAGTCCATGGTTGGTTGGACCATACGAAATTTTGGAAAGAGTTGGATCAGTTGCATACCGAGTGGATTTACCTCCGAGTTTATCTCAGGCACACAATGTTTTTCATGTTTCAATGTTGAGATAGTATATGCCAGATCCATCTCATGTTTTGAGTCCAGAGGTAGTTCAGCTGGAAGAGAACCTATCTTATGAGGAACAACCGGTCCAGATTCTTGACCACAGGGAGCAAGTGTTACAGAATAAGGTGATTCATCAGGTAAAGGTTTTGTGGAAAACCCATGTGATTTAAGAGGCAACGTGGGAATCTGAAATTGCTATGAGGGATAAATACCCCCACTTATTTTGATAAGTGAATAAAATTGCGAGCATGCAATTCCCAAAAGGGGGGAAGGATGTAACATCCCAGGTAAATAAAGAGTAAATAATTTTCATATTTATTAATATTTACGAATTAAATATTAATTTTAATTAAAAGGGGTTTCTACGTTCGATAGCGTACTCGGTACGCAACGATGAGTTTCTTTGAAAATTTACGTTGCACACAAGTAATAAAATAATAATATTTTAAATGTTAGTTAACGAGTAGTCATTGTATTGGTGGGAATGGATAGAAAAAACTGAAATATGATTATATATGTTTTTAAATGTTTTTACATTTACCCAATAAAAGATAAAGGCTTAAAATACGGAAAGAGTTCAATTTTAGGGCATACATACTCTAATTTTCACTAAAGGTTCACTTATCACCATTTAATGGTGAACCATCATTAAATATAGTTTTGATCACTCTTATACTTTATTTTGGACCAAATATAACTCTTTTTTAGAATCGGGACATCAAAATTTACTTTGTGTAAATTTTTGGTACCTTTCTGATAAAGTACATTTTTTTATGAATAGTGTAAAATGTTGTATTTTAATTCAAAACCTCTTTTTAATATAAATTATTTATAGGATTAGATTATTATTTTAATTGGGTTTAAAGTGAAATTAGAAAATATTTTTACCATTTAATCCAATGGTGGTCATTGGAATCAATTTCACTTTGAAATTGGACTTAAACTGGTGTCAATCTTTTGATACTTATTGTTTCACAAAAACACGATATTTGTCATGACAGCGGGAATTAATTATTAAATTAATTAATTTGACTTATATGTTTTGAATTTTGTAAAATGGACTTCATTTTTGAATTCGTAATATCAAATATAGCTTAGGGTGAATTTTTGGTAATTTTCTGAAAAACTTTAATTTTTGATGAATAGTGAAACCACTAAGTGGTACTTATAAAAATTGATTTTCCGTTTAAATGAAATTTTGCCATCATTGTGTTTTGAATTTCAAAAATCCGACATACATGGTTGTCATTAAGAAGTAAAATGTGGTTCAATGAGATTATAATAATTTTTTGATGAATAGTAACTTATTAAGTTCTTAATCGCGATTAGTGGTAATTAGTGTAGTTTAAGGTAAAAATAATGTTTTAATAAAATAAGATGAGCTTGACACATGTCCTACCCTCATTGGTTGTGTCATGGCCGACCAATACAAGCCATGGGTCAACTTGGGGACCCCATAGAGACACTTTGGTTGGGAAATGACATAAATAACTTTTTATTTAATGTAAAAGTAAAAATGAAACAAACATGATATGTTTTACTAAAATAATTCTTAAATGGGGTTATAAATTTCAGATTTTTGATAATAAATAGTCATTGGAAAGATAAAAAGATTTCCTACATCATAGTAGTTTTTTTATAATTTTTAGACGTTAAATAAATTAAATTATTTATGACATACAAATGATGCAGCGATGACATCATTATTTGACGATTTAAATAAAATGGAAAGATAATGAAAAATATAAAACCTACACATGGCCAAAACCAATTGGATTAGTGGATTTAGAACCCTTATCACCTTATACACGAATTATATCAATGTGGGACCTTTTAAAACCGAAACACATTTTCATATAAAGTAATATTTCTTTACATTCCAAAAGTGCCCCTCCTCTCCTCTTATAAAAGGCCCCCACCTCTACCTCATTTAACACACTCCTCAAGCCTTTTTCTCGGCCAACCCCTACCCAATTACTCTCTCCACATCCCTCTCCTCATCCTAGAGGATTCCCTTTGGGCATAATCCTTTCAAAGGAAGCCTTTAGGCTCAAATCAAAAGGGAGTTACACTTTTAAAGGTAATTCATTCTCTCTTGTTCATTTGTTTTATTTTGCTTCTCCAACCCTCTAAACTTTTTTATTTACTTGTTTTGTAACAACACCAGAATCTTCAATATACTAGGATGTTGTTATAATATTTATTTTAGCTACACTCTCACACAACTACATCAAATGGTTAAAGAACATACGGTTTCCGTGGATGGCGAAATTCTGCCTCCCGAAACGATGATTGTTCAATACTCATTTAACACCTTCAAGGGTGGCCATTATGATGTCACTATTTTTATATATGATATATAATAAGTTTATGTTATCTTTAAGCTTCTGTATTTTTCATTTTTGGCACACCTTTATGGTTTCCATTATGGGTAAACACGATATCTTCATTTAAGGAAGTGCGGACTACCGCCCCCTAAAAGTGATGTGATTCGTTAATGCCATATGTGGGACGTGTAAAGGATGGATTTAAAGTTATTATATATGATGTTATATTGGAATTATAATATACCTCTATATCATTATTATATCTTTCCATTAAAGTATGAGATAGAAATGAAAGTAGCGTTCATGCGTACGTACGGCTTACCGTCTCCATGAACGGTGCATTTCATTTCTTATCCCCAAATGTAACGTACTATTAAAAGTACATGTATATAATGGATATATATAATTAATGATATATATAAATGATGAATATAATTCTGGAATTAAAATATACATACCTCTCATTTAGTTTTAATTCCTTTAATATGACAAAGAAATGAAAGTAGCGTTCATGCGTACGTACGGCTTACCGTGTCCATGAACGGTGCATTCAATTTCTTACCTCTAAATGATTATGAAATATTATAAATACATGTATATGCTGGATATATATGATATATATGATATCCAAATCAGGAATGTCATTCTGGATATAAAGAACTTTTGACCACACGAACAACATGTAATTGTAAGAAGTCAACTTTCGACTTAAGAACCAAATATTGACAAAACAAAAATTATTAACTTAAATGGTTACATAATGTTTATAACATGGCAATAAGTGATATAAAAGGAATAATGAACTTTAAAAAGGTTCTTAATCAAGTATAAATTAACTCAAGTTTATTATTCAGGACGTTAAAGAACGATCGAGTCAAGTCGGACCCGAGGTAAGGGACTTCGTCTCAATCTCCTTTCATTGAGGAATATTTAGTTTTATACACAACTTTCTTTTATACGGTGTATAAACCCCTTTTACTTTTACTTTTATAAAAAAGGAATCTTTTTCTACGAAGTGTTTTACTAAACGACAAAAAGGAATGTTTTTTTAACGTACGCAGTGACAATGACTTTTTCCGCCGCCGCGTGTATTATTTGGTCTTTGGCTTTCTCGACAAGCCGTAATGTTTTTAGAATAAAATAAACACCATATACTCTTTTATGTATTTTGTTATTGAAAATGGTTTTGAAAAAGGATTCTATTATGTCAATATATTTATGATATATTGTGATTGAAATGTGGAAATGTTATCATTCCTTTATATTGGTTTTATGTTTTATGATTTTATACTGGTACTTGGACATTTTAACGGGTGGTTACGTTATAAACCATATGACGGGTGGTGCCGTGAATACCAGGACGGGTGGTTACGTTATAACCTCCAATGCATTGGGTATGGAAGTCGGCCGTATGGCTATTCCATTAAGTATGTCTGGAAATTGGCCGTATGGCTATTCCATTAAGTGATATGTGTGGAAGTAGACCGTATGGTTATTCCACTTAAGTATGTTTATGTCCCAAGTTACCTTTATATATGTTCTGTGTTCTTTATATGGGTTTTATGGTAATACTTTGGTTACAAAAAGGTAAGTAATGATACTTTATTCAGTGAAGAGTTTTTACTACTTCATGAAGGTGAAGGTATTACTTTGATAGAGTATACATGGTTTACTTGATTTTGAAAAACTAACAGTTTTCATTCTTTGTGTATCCCTTACTGAGCTTTTTATGCTCACCCCATGTTTTTTTTGAAATGTTTTTCACAGGACTTAATGTGGAATAAGGTCAAGGATGGGATCAAGGGAATGTCATGCTATATAAAACATGGAACTAGACATGTTTCTTTCAAGAGTTTTTTATTATTATGGAAACTTAGTATAAGTGACTACTTTGTAATCTTTTGAGATGTAATAGTTATGTTCTAATTCTCTAAAACTCTAAACCTGAAAAGATCCTCAACGTGAATTATTCTTTTAATTCAATATTAAGTAAGGTTTAAAGCTGGGGCCTTATAGATATCCTATCGTTTTTGATGATATGGCCCAAGAATGAGACCTCCTTCCACCAGAACTCACATTTGATGTACTTTTCATAGAGCTTATCCTTGAGCAAAGTCTCTAGTATAGTTTTTAAATGCTCCCCAGGATCCTTCTTGGTTTTGGAGTATATTATAATATCATCTATAAAGACTACCACAAATTGGTCAAGGTAATCTCTAAAGACTCTATTCATCAATTTCATGAATATTTCTGGAGCATTGGTGAGTCTGAAAGGCATTAAAATGAATTCATAGTGCCCTTACCTTGTATGAAAAGCAGTCTTGGGGAAATTTATGTCTTCACCCTTACATAGTAATATCCCAACCACAATCCCACATTAGAGAAGTATTGTGCTCCACGCAGCTGATCAAATCAGTCATTGATTCTTGGGAGATGATACTTGTTATTTATCATGATTTTGTTATGTTCACGATAATCGTTGCAAAGCTGCATTGACCCATCCTTCATCTTGATGAAGAGGACTGGTGCACCCCATGGTGAAGCACTTGGGCGTATAAACACTTTATCTAGATTCTCATGTAGTTATATCTTCAGCACTTCAAGTTCAACAACATCCATTCAGTATGGAGTCTTGGATAATGGTAGCACCCTAGGTATATGTTCAATTGAGAACTCAATATTTCTTCAAGGAGGAAGACCAGGCAGTTCCTCGGGAAACACTTCAGTGAATTCCCTTACAATGGGCATTTCTTCAAGCATTGTTTCTTCCTTGGACTCAATCATCTGAGCCAGATACGTGTTCACATAGGGTAGTAATATCCATGATTGAGATGATGGAGCTAAAGGAGATTCATCTTCCTCCTGACACTTGTAAATAATCCGGGGTCGATTCTCCATATGGAGTGTGATTTCCCTCTCCCGATAATTTATGTCGGATCTATATAAGGAAATCCAATCCATACCAAGAACTGCATCAAATTCCACCAGAGGGAGTATGACACGGTTCGTCGGGAAATTCAATCCTCTATCGCAGCCGCGGGTCCTTCTTGCCGACAGTTAATAGATAGGTGCCCTTCTCTTCCACACCTAAAGCATTTTCTCGTCCCCTTAAGGCAACTTCTAGGGTGCTTCATTCCACACTTTTGGCTAGTGGGGTGCTGGAACTTCGTAGCACCATTGGATTTATCCATCGGACCACCACCATTGAACTCCACCCTATGCTTCTTGTCCCCATGATACCCCTGTGATTCATCGATCTCCATTTCAACCTTGAGGGCACATCGGACAATTTCTTCATAGCTGTTGATGTCATGGATCGCTAACACTTTCCGCAATCTAGGATTCATCCCACCAAATAAGTTGTCAACCTTGTATTCGGGGGTAACGACAAAGCCGGAATAGTATCGTGCAAGCCTTGTGAAGTTTTCCTTGTATGCTCTAACATATTCTTCATCATTTTTCTTGAGGGAAAGGAAGTCCCTTTCCATATTATGCTGGAGGGTGCGTGGATAATATTTATCAAAAAACGTCTTTAGGAAATCCTTCCATTCCAATGCCTCGATCTCCTCCTCAGGCTTCATATTTTTGATCAACATCCACCATTGTTCAGCTTCACCCGCTATACGATAAGCCACCAGGAGAACCTTTTGTTGTTCAATACATTGGAGGATGGAGAAGATCATTTCAATGGAGTTGATCCATTGTTCAGCGATCGTGGGATCAGATGATCCACTAAAAGTCAGAGGCCTTTGTATCATGAAGCTCTCGTTAGCGACTTGTTCATTCTTAGTGGGGGTTGAACGTTCATCTTGACCTTTTTTTTCTATTCAAAACATGAGTTATATGAGAGAGAAGTGTGGTAAAGTTCACCATTCCCTCACCCATTTGATTGGGCATCTCATTAGTACAATCATCACACTGATCTTCACAACGGTTGTTAGCCGGAGTCCTCCTATTACTGGACATTGGCTGTAACAAAAGGAAAGATAGGGGAAACACATAAAGGGTAATCCAAAGAAAAAATTTGATGACTCATAAATAAATTTTTATTTCCTTAACTCATTAGTCTATAGGCTTCAATATAAGATTTTCATGATCTACTTTTTAACATATATTCTTCGGGGAAATTTTTTAATTCCCTTAATAAGGGTTCATACTAAGCTTGTGAATTTATCAAAACATATCCCTAGAGAGTGTCATAAACAAGAGTACATCAAGGCCTGTTGTCGTGCACCATTTCCCATTTGAGTCTAGCACAAAGCACTGTTTTCGGGTTTTACCCCTAGGATACATCTGTGCCAGAGCCGCCTCTACCTACTCGTATCCAGACAGGGATGTATTTGTCTGATAAACCACTTACTCAATACTTACCAGAACTTAAGGATATTTTTATTATACCTAGTCTTGTCTCTAGGGCTTTACTATGTTTTCCTAATCCCAAAAACAAGTAAACCTATCCTCTGATACCAACTATGACAACCCTACTTTTTATTAGAACTTAAACATGATTTATTACATAAAACATCATTTGATACAACAACGAAGATCATGTGGTTTAGTGTATATGGGGCTTATGATCATTACATAAAAACTTAAAACATGAAAAAATCCTTATTGAAAACATCCTTTACATGACTACTACATTCCCTCGTACTTAGCATTGCATGGGATGACCTGAGGACATGCATAAGAAAAGGGTGAGCTATAAAGCCCAGTAAGGGGGTACACATGGAATAAAATGAGGTGTAAAATACATGTTAGGAAATAGGAATATCAATGGAGCATAAAAGAAACATGAACATAAAGGCATGATAAAGCGTGATAATCATAACATGGAAATGTGGCAACAACACTTATCATCGAATTAGCATGAGAAAAGGCTCATTGCACATGGAGTATGAGTAAATACTCATTGCAAAAAAATCACAAGAAAACCCTCGTTGCACTTCAATTAGCATTATTCAACCCTCATTGCACATGGCGTATCATGATACAATACTTTACCCAATACATTGGAGTGCTATAAGGGCGCACCTTTCATAAACATTTAATTTCATGCATAAGTGTGCCACATGGATCATAAAACATGGATTCATAAAACATAATCATTTTTTCCATGATAAAGGAATGTGGAATTAATACATGAAACATTAAAATCAATATGTAAATGTGCATAAAGGAGAAAACCCTTGATGGAGAAATGGGTATGGTATTCACTACACAATGACATTGACTTAGAAAATCAGTGCGATTTCGGCAGCGTAACAACGTGACATAAGAATTCATAAAAATTGTTGATGAGAGATAAAGTGGTTCCTAATCATATTTACAAGTAATGGACAGTAATTAGGTCATATAGATACATGTCCCAACAATTTTAATTGAATTTAGATTCATGATACAAAAGTATTGCTTGAATGTTAAAGAGGAGAGAAAAGTTTCTTTTGGAATTTCAGCATAGTAACAGGTGTACATGGGAGGCATTTAATGAGATAGAAAGGGTCTCCCATAATTAAAAAATAAAGAGGGCAGTAATAGGGAGGTGCGAAACCATACCCCAACATTTATAATTGAAATTAAAAGGGCAAAACAACTTAATGAAAATTGGACAAAAATGAGAAAGGAAGAAAAAACCCTTACTTGGATGTGTGCTTCCAAAAGCTAGAGAGAGGCTTGTGAGAGGATTCATGGGAGCTTGGGGCACCTTTTGAGGATTATAGATAGAGTAGGGGAGAGGTTGGATGAATTTACAGGGCATCGAGTGAGGAGGAAGTGGGATCTTGTGTTGGTTTATATAGGAAATGTGAGGGAATTATTTTTTATTTAGGTTTGGGACCCCTTATATTGAATTAATCCAAACCACAAACCATACCATGGTTTTTGCCCATGGTTTTTGGAAAAGGGAAGAGGAAAATATTATTTTATAAGGCCAATGTCCGAAATTCTTAAAATCATAAGGTTTCTTATGAGGAGGTGAGTCACACTCCCATGGAAATTAATTTAAAAAGACAAAGTGTTGAACAAGTCTTGAAGGGTCCATTAATGCTTTGAAAAGTAAATCAAACAAATCCAAAATCCCATTATTTTTGTGTTGAAATATATATTGTCCCAACATAAAGATTATAGTATTTTATTACATCACTATTGGGTCATTATGATGTCATAAAACACATTATATATTTAAACGGTATTTAATTTTTACCAAAAAATTTGACTGTCTCAGAAAATTATGAAAAATTAACTATTGGATAATTTCGACTTCCGGATTCCAAAAATAACATTTATTTTATCTAAATAATTTTCTTAATATGTAAATTTTTACTTTTAAAATAAAAATTTAAATATATCGAAAATTCACGGGTTTTGACAGAAATGGCTTTCAAACCATAATAACAATTTTAATTGCATTCATAAAATTATAAGATCATTTATATTTAATAATAATTAATTTAATAATAATATTATTATTTTATTAGAATATTATTTAATTAAAAAATCCCTTAATTTAATAAAATAGATTTCTTAATTAAATAATAACTAAAAACACCATTTGTACTTTAAAAACTATTTACAATGTATCAAAAATGACTAGAAATTATATTCATTATTATATACAAAAAAATAATGCACATGAACATAGTACTAATTATTTGTTACATAAACCCTTAAAACAGCCACATAAGACCTAAGGGTTAGGTGTGTGATGGTTACAGACTCTTGGGGTGGCTCAAATAACATCTCTTGAGTGGTAATTTCAATCAACTTCCATTTTTCCCGTAGACGGTCACGTTCGAGTTTGACATGATGAAGATTAGCTTGGGGTTGGTCAAGTACGAAGCCCAAGGATGCCACCTATTTTCCAAGCTCTGAAAAATGGGCTTCGTATGGAGAAATTCTACAGGACGAGGCCATCACTTCTTTTGTATGAGTGAATTGGATTTGTTAAAGTATTATATTTATACTATTCATGTGATCACTGTTCAACGAAAATATTAGAAACGGTCAAAATTTATAACATAAAACCAATGAAGTTGAAATTTTATTTAAACATAAAGAGACGTTTAACTGGATCAAGAGGGATTTTCCATTAATTAAACTTTGGGTCGTTACATATATTAACTATGAAATATATTTTAATTCTAGAAAAATTGTTTGACAAACCATAATTTTTTTCTTATATTATTATTATTTCATTATTGTGACAATTTGTAAAGTTTAGATTTTTCATTGTTGACCAAAAATCAAGAATTTCTGAAAAATCTTAAATGTACATCATTATATAATTTAGAAATTATGATTTCAAAAATGAAATTAATTTTTCATTTTGATATTCAAATATTTTTTAAATTTATATTGTAATCAAGTTCTCGAAGAAAGGTATGTAAATTATGTTATAGTGTTTTTAAAAAGAAATGTTTGTTTACTATTATTGAATATTGTTTGTTATAAAAAATAGAGTATCAACACAATACAATCATACAAAAATATCAAAAATAATTTTTATTCATTTATTAATTTAATTTATTTCATGTAATTTTTGGTGTAGGATTAATAAGGTAAGTGAATAGTTTAAAGTTTATAATTCTTATTCCATAAATAAATACCTTATTACATAATTTTGTTTTAATTTCTCAGATAATAATACTTAATGCTAAAATAATTAAAATAATAATCATCATAACAAATATATTACTAACATAAAATTTTATTTTCAAGAAAAAAATTCATACTAATCAAAATTTTAGATGATTCATTTTAAAATGACTTTTATTTTATAAAAATATAATATTAAAACATTAATATTTACATTTTTTAAGAAAATATTTAATATGTAGAAAATTATTTTATTGAATATATCCCTTTTGAATATTAGGTTATATTAATAATTTATTTACTAAAGGAAATAAATTTTATTGATTTATTTTCTTATTGTATAAAAATATTTGTTAATAATGTTATATTATTATGTTTGGTTCGTTTATAATGTGTGTATCATGAAATAAAAATTAATTAACATAACATATGGTTTTTAAGGGAGGACATTTTTTGTCATTTCATTAGAAACCCCACCCAACTATAATCTATATTTTGTTATATCAGTTGAAAATTATCACTTATTAATGAAAAAAAACCATGGTTATCTGAAAAATAGTCATAAATCATGATATAATTTCTAGAGTACTGCAAACAATGATAAAAATATGAAACCTTACCTCAGAATGTATAAGTAAAAATATTTATGTTTTTATCAATCATTTGAGAAAAAAACCTAAATATTGGGTATTATAACATTCATAGAGGAATTAATATTACACGTTTTATCATAGGTATACATGCATAGATAGATTCTCAAATTTTAATTTGAAATATGAAATGTCATTTCTGTATTTTGTGAATTACTACGGATTCTAGGTTCTGATGTAAAATAAATTTGAAAAAAAGCATTGAATTAAACCAATGGATGAATAAAAAAGTAATTAATGAATCACATTCCATGATATTAAAATTCGGATATAATAATAAATAATGAAAAAAATATAATATATAGGATGTGGATATATTCTCTTAAAAACATTCTTATCTAATAGGTTGGATATAAAAAGATTCAAAATTTGATATCAAAAAATGTATATTTTAGGGTGAGTGTTATTTTTACCCAAATTTTACATGAATTACATTTAGGAATATGGTTAGAATAAATTTTTTTTGTTTCCTTTGTTTTTGAGTTCAATTATTTTTATTAACCTCTTTAGTTATTGGGTTAGTGAATCCATTTCCATAATTCTGATAATAAAAAAATTTGAGGTGTTGTACATTCTTCACATCTATTTCATTAATCATATTCACTATCACAACTTGACTATAATGACATCGATGAAAAATCATTCTTACACATGAAAAATTACTTATTCTTTTGGGTCATTTCACTTGGATGTTCTTTACACATTTTTGACATAGAAAATGATGAATCACTAATCATCTATAATCTTAATCATAAAATATACTATAAAATAGTATAATTCACTTCTATTTTTTTGATATGCTTTTTGAGAATCATGTTATTAATAATTACATGAGATATGTTATTGACAATAAACATTGTATTTTCATTTCCAACAACTATCCCACATAGTTTATAAACATTAATATTTAAACATTGTCCACCACGTCAACTATTATCCTTATTTCTATATTCTTGAAAAATTTATAAAAGAAAAAACTTTAACCATGAGGGATAAATATTTACATCAGAAATGGAATTATTAATAAAAAATAAAAATGTGTTACTCTTTGAAACCATCACATTATCATTTTGTTCATCAAAAATCATTCTTCATCCAATATAGTTTTTTAGGCCGGGTATTATCATTATTAATATTTTATTTATTGGAAAAAGTAAAACCATTGTATTGTATTATAAATAGAATGATATTAAAAAATTTATATCCCATTGTATTTTCAAATGAGTTGTGATGTTAAGAATATGTTTTGGGAGATAGGTGTTGATGTAGTTAATACTAACACGCCCATTAGGGTTATTATCAACATGAGCATTTTTACTAAATCAAATAACAAGGAGAATTTATGTATTTTTATTATGGTATAGAATTAAATGTTTATTCACATTAAATGAGTCAACATTATTATATTTAAATAATTTTATATTATTTTTTATGATATAGTAAATTTCTAATAACAAATATTATGGTGATGAATTTTTCACGAAAAGAATCTTTGATGACAAAGGGGAAGTCAAGAAAAAATCCAGATGCCAATAATTATACAACAAGTAATAGAGTGAAATATTATAGAAATTAAGGATTTATGTTGTACATAATGCATTATGATGTAATAATTGAATAATTCATTATCAAAAATCATTACACAACGGATAAAAATTCACCCACGATGACAAACAAATGTGTCATAGTGTGACACATCTATTTCAAGAATCAACAGCATCCTCTATTTTTATATGGCTACAAATTCAAAAAATAAACCGTAATAAGTTTTTTATAGATAATTTTATGGTTTTAAACAACTATTCACAATGAATATTTCCCTGTTGAGATAAAAAATGATCATATTTTTTCGGAATGAATTCATTGGCCATAATTAACGACACATTAGTGGATTAAAATGTGTGGTCACTCATTTATGAAATTATAATGAACTATGTAATTATTTTATAGTGTATAAATATAACCTAAATGGTGGATTTATTAATAAGGATATAATACATGGATGATTAAACACCATCACCGCATAGGCTTGTTACTTTTTTACCTCTTATATGTTTTAATTACTATGATATATCCAATCATTTGAATCAACTTGACATTATTGTACATAAAAGGGTCATTTAATTAATTGATCAATAAATAGGAACTCAACACCTTTGATAACTTTATGAAATTTTTTAGATATGAATAGAACCCTTTTAATCATCTTCTATTTAGTTTAAATTATTAATTATGTTTTTAAAAACTAGTGAAACATCATTCATGTAACATTCATTTAATATTAATTTCCATGATCGATGATCCAAATATCCCTCATCTAGTTTTCTTTTATTAATTATGGAATTGATTACGGTTGGGTAGTGAGTGCTCAGTGATTGTCATCACGTGAATGAATATTTAGTAGGAATTTTTGATTTTAAGTGGGAATAAAAATACAAAATTATGGTTGAGATACTATAACATGAGTAACCAATAAGATGCTACTCATATAGGAAATAAGATATAACGATTTGAATGATTATTATGATACAATAAATAATACTATATAATCAAAGAATGTAAATTAGTTAATGGAGTAATCTATCTATTACAAGATTGTAGAAGTAAATCATGTAAAAATGTAAATCTATGTTATCATATAACTTACTGTATCTGATATCTCTCTAATAAAATCTTTACTACATGTCTTAGATTCATTAAATTCAAACTACATTCAATATTATCAAATTGAAAACCAAAAACGAAAATCATTTTTTTAAAAATAAAATAATGAAAAAGTGTTTTTTGTTCACTCTTATTAAGAATACTACCATGGTTAACTATAATAAAATACTAGATAATAATTTTTTTTACACCCCCTGATAGTCATTCATCATGCATGGTTCCCATTCCAAATAGTATTATCCTAATAAAATCAAAAAATAATATTTGAATGATCTATAGAATATACAACCATTTATTTACTTTTGATAAAGAAATTGAATTAATGATAACTCAATTAAGTAAAAATAAATTTGAAATTATTTTTTAGTAAAAAACCCATATTGATCCATGTGAAAAGTATAGTGCTCTCACTGAATTAGAAAATATGGATTATAATCCCAACAAGACCCTTCACGATATATTGGTACTATAATTTTTTATTCAAAATATCCAACTTCATGTCTCTTATATTTGAAATTATTTTGAATTGGTTATTAAAGTGATTAAAATATTAACAAGAATCAACATTCATGTAGGATAATACCTGAATAGACTTATTCCAGATTTCACACATATCTACTAAAACATCAATCCCACTGGAGTTGGGGAAGGGCTAGTTAAATGGTTTTAATTAACCTATTTTCGATGGATATGTGAAGGAAATTTTGAAAAACATTAAACCTAGTTAGGTAATAATTTAAGGATACCTAAAGATATTATTTATGAAAAAATATCAGAACATCCAAGAGTTGGGATATTACGAGGGAGATCTATGACATTCTTTGTAGAATGGAGAGACACATTATAACTACAATGAGAGGCTTAAGAAGCTCTACAACAGCTACCTACAACAATCCATCTAGGATCATCACATCCTAGTCTTATATTACCATTTATTGAATAATAATGATGACACCCCACTTGATTCCTCATTTAGAGGATCCATGATTGAAAAGACACCTATAGATTACAAATGTCGTATAGAAAAATGTTATAATAAATTATCCCAATACAACAATATTTTTTTAGGAATAATGTGTATACACGAGGTAAAAAAATAGGATTTATTATATACATGTGTAGGAAAAATTTATGATTTTACTAATTTGCTGTGAAAACTAGTTCTAAATAAATTACGATGACAATAATCCATTGATCAGTCATGCGATATATGTTCATTAACATAACCTTTTAAAGATAATTTCATATAATTTATGGAAATGAATGAATTTATGTTGATTTTTTTGAATTAAATTCTATTATAATATTAATTGTACGCCCTATGCCTAACCTGCATATGATAAAAAAAATTCTAGGAAAGAACATTTCATCCAAAACAATACCCCAATGCAACCTGTTCAAAATATAATTTCCATTACTACAAGAAAATTATGTTATTTAACAAATAAAATAAATAAAATTATTAAGAATTAAAATTAGGGAATAAGAGTAATATAATGTAATAAACAAGGGATCCCTGTACTGAGAAAATACCATATGAGATTTAGGGTTTTAAAGAACACATAATTGAATTTTCAATCCAATTAAGAACTCTATTGTACTTCATGCCACACCCATTCCTTCAAATTATGTAATAAAATATGAAAAAAATTTCAACCTAAAAACCTATCTAAATTTAATAAAAATTTATTCTAAAAAGTATTTTTAAATCCATTCATTTCTAATAATACTTTCAAGAGAAATCTCAGGGTCCCAACATTAGTACCACTTAAAGCTTAATGTTTTATTTTTAATATTTCTATAATAAAAAATCCAAATCCATAGTAATATAAATAAATCATTAAAATCATTATATATAATTGTTTTGATATTAATGGGTTAGAAATTATTTATTACATTCCATACATAGAAAAAAAGTAACTATTATTGTGTGTTAATGAAAATTATTTCCTCCATACAGTGACATATTCCATTTTTAACCACCATCTATATTAACTAGTTTTAAGAATAGATTTAAAGGATAAATATGAAACATATAATATAATAATTATTTTCAAAAGAATAATTATATCCCAAATTTATCATCTCTCATTAGTTGGGAAAGTAAAAAGTTAATAATGATTTGTGAAGATTACTATCTCCCCAATTTAATGTTTTTTCCATCTTGATTTTCATTATTTATACAAAATCATTTAAATATGATAAAAAATCATTAAAAATATATGTAATATAGTAAATATTATTTTATAATTTTATTATATAAAAAAAAATAATTCTTAATTATACTCGCCCAACGAGTTATGGTATATTCAATTTTGGGTCGGTTTAACCATCAACATGAACAATGTTATAAAAATCCATCATTGACTAATATAAAAAAATAAATACTAAAAATATTATAATTTTTAATAAAATATGTATTTTTTTCCTTTTTTATATGGGATATGTTATTTATTTAACATATTTTTAAAATATCATCTTCAGTCGTCAATGTTTCCAAAATAACACAACACCAATTCAATTTAAATACAAAATAAGAAAAAAAAACCACATGAATGAGATAAAATATCTATAAATAAATATAGGTTGTATATTTCATAACCTTAAATATGTTTTTATTGATGAAATGTGTGAGAATAATTAAAAATAACACTAATATAATGAAACAAGCCTAAAATGATGATGCTCACTCAATATTAATATTTAAAATAAGTAACAAATATATAATGTACATGTAGAGAATTTTTGTAATTAAAATTTATAAAAGTTTATATATTTTAATATGTATAATAAATATAATTTTGTGTTAGTTATTTTTTAATACATATTATTCAAAAAAATTAATAGATGTCAAGATTTAAATTAAGGGTTTCATTGTCACATTTTCAAATCCATAAAGAATTTTTTATATTACACAACATTATTTATCTCATATGGTGTATTTAATAACATATTTCTATAAAAATATAAGGAATAAATGTTCTTTCATGGAATCCAATTTTCCATTTCACATTAACCCTGTTATTCTTGTCTTACCAATGTTGGAAGGATTTTTTTTTGGAAAATCCATTCTCATCCATTGAATTATAATGGTTATTCATAATCATATTTCTTATAAGTTCATAATGATATGCTGTTTTATTTTTTTATGTGGTATTTAATCGTTTTTAATCTATTTATTTAGATTTCTACCACATAAACCTATTTATAAATTTCTATTTCATCCTATATTATGACATTTATATGGTATCTGGTTAACTCAAATTTCTTTTCATTGAGTATAAAATTTATTCCATGAGAGTAATTCTTATTTGTTTTATAAATTATTATATTTCAATTTTCATATGATATTTTATCTTTTCTATAAAGAGAAAATTATTATCTTGGATTAAAATATTTTTTCTCGATAATTATTTCCCACACAAGTTGTAGTATTTTTTTAAATAATATCAAATACTTTAAAGAACATGTTTGCACTATTTCCATATTCATTATTTACAAAAATAAATTATTTTTCATCACAAATATTTGTTTACTCTTGTTAAAATAAAATATCCCTTCTTCCCTTTTAACAAATAATTTTTACTATCTCTTTTTATGATGCATGTTTTCAAAAAATTTATTTCCACATATTTAAATGGTTTTCAATTCTATTAGTATTTAATTCTAAATTATCCACTCCATGATAATTTTTTATAACTTTTTTTGTCCTTTCAAAGAACCATTATTATTGACTATTCCTAACAAAAACCATTTTAATGTTATTTCAATTCAAAATTATGAAACCATTCTATCTCTTTTAGGACTCCATAATTGAAAGTTCTTTTTAAAAGTAAATAATATTCTATGGTTTTCATGTCACCTTTTCAAAAAAAATTATTCTGAAACTAACTTCATCATTCATGCCAAAGCTGAAATAATTTTCACCAAAGAATATTTTATGTATTTTATACAATTTAATATATATCTCTAAAGTATTTATATCATTAAATTTTTTCTTGGGAAACACCCAATACATATTTTCATAAAATCATCATTTGGGGTGATTTAATCTTCTGTATCAATCATTTTCATTATTAAGTTCAATTTTTGTTATACCATTTGGTAATGATTTAAAACTAATTTTCATTGAATGGGTTTATAAGTTATGAAATTAGATTTAGTTTTTTTGGAACAAATTTTTATCGATTTTCATTATAATATGGTTTGGGAAGGATAATTACCCTATATGATTTGATTCAAATAAAATTGAAATGGTTTTGGTCCAATAAAATTTTGAGATGGTTTGGGTCTGATAATTTCCTTAGACTTTTTGGGAATGATATATCCCAAAAATTATATTGGTTTTAAATAACTATTTGGTTTCAAAACATAAATTAGTTTATTGGTTCATGTTTTAATCTCATGAGATTAGATATTAAGAATCACTATTTTGTTATTTTATTATAATAATTATGGGCATTATGTTTATCGTATCATGATGTGAGTAATTTTTTTGTTCGAAATGATATTATTTACATATGGTAATGTTTTTAGACATTTTCTTTGTTATTTCCTTATAATGGGGGGGGGGGTCCCTATTCTATTTCCCAATCAATACTTACATAATAATTTCTTTTTATCTCATGGATAAAGTTAAAATCTTAGAAATTCCATTGTAATGAAAAATGTAGCATTTTTGGCATATCACCCATATATTTTAAAAGAAGAAAAATGGGTTAAATAGAATATATGAAATGGAAAAATGATCATATAAGGGAATGTAACACCTTAAAAATTTAAGATAAATTTCTTTTTAAAAACTTCTATATCTTCAAAACCTTTCAAAACATGAACCCTTGACTCAAAATGTACGATAATATATTATACTATTGTATCAAAAAACTAAAATTGGAGAGTATGTATTGTACTAACTAAATTATAAAAATTATATGGTTTAGAAATGTATTATTTTAATTAAATGGATATCAATTTATTATAAATAAAATAATAATCATTCGATGTAAAAAGAAGATGTTTTCTAAAAACTGTATTTTTCATTGAAACCATGTTTGTCGAATTTGTAACATATATTATAAAATAAAATCTCATAAATTTTTTTTAAAAAAATATTTTAAATATTAAAATTTATTTTTTAAGTAATCTTTTAAAAATTATCATGTTGTAAATTTTTAATTATTTTCTGAAAACCTAATAATAACAATAAATAGTAAAAAATATTTGTTTTCATTAAGAATTGTTATTTCATTTAAAGAATTTAAAAAGAAAGAATTATTTGTAGAAGGATTTAAATGAAATAATAGAAAAATTATATATATATTAATTCTATTAATGTTTTTGGAATCACATGATGTTTAATATTTTTATAAAACATTTTAATATTTTGAACATATTTCTCTTTGAAAACCTACTTTCTCGATGCATATATGGGTCTAATTTTTAATTAAATTCTGCCTATACTGTGAGTTGAATTTGGAAAAATGGATTCCATATTTTTTATCTAAATAATTTATAATAACTAATATGTTAAAATTAAAATTTTAACATAAATAATAATGTAAAATCTAAAAATTATTTACCATGGTTAAGATAAAAATTGGTTTACCAAGGGTTAAACTTAAAAATAGTTGTTAAAAAGAACCAAAACATTTTCCAAAACCCAAATTATAGATAAAATTTGACTATATGAGATATTTATTTTATAATAGAACATTCTGAATCCTTTTTTGATGTGATAAATCTAAGTACAACCTTTTCTTATCAAAAATTACAAGTGTGCCACCCACCTATCTTATTAAAGGCCAACACCTCTCCACTCATATTAACACTTCGAAAACCATTTTTAAATCCATTACCAACCAAAATAACTTTTTATCATCCTTCAAAACCTCATATAGCCCCTTTTTTATCATATATCCAAACTATTATAGTGTTTGTTTCAACCATAAAGAAGTCGTCTGAAAATGAGGTAATATTTTAAGGGTGTTTTTTATTTTTTTTTAATCCATGACTTCAATTTTATAAAACATTATTATATAATAAATGTATTATATTAAATGTAGTGATATGTTATTAATTTAAAGGATTATACTATAACCATCTTTAATCTATCAAATGGGAAATGAAACTGTTGATCGTTTGTATAACAGACTACCACCAAACGAACTAAATTAAATCATTTTCAGTCACCACCATACAAGTATGGAAATAATTATTGATTTGAAAAAATTTTATAATATTTCTAATATTATTATACATAATTAAATGTAATATAAATTACTAATTTATACATTAAATTTCATTTAAATTAAGATAGTTTCACTCTTGTGTATGGAGGAAAACTACCTTGCAATGGGATGTGATTTGATTTTCACCGTGGATTTACATGGAATGACTGACAGAAATTTTTTTTTTTTTCAAAAAAATATAAGGTAAAAGTGAGAAACCAATGGTCAACTAAAAAAGGAATTAACAAAGTCCTTAAGAACAATTTATGCCTATCAGAATAAATCTCCCTTAGTAGTTTCCAGGAGACATCACTAACCTGAGTGTCTTGTAAATCAATTAGTTGACCTTCGAAACAAAAGGCCTACTTGTAGAATGAATATATATACTCCTCAATGATGATATTCCCTATTAATGAATTCCTCAAAAATATCAGGTCCTTATTATCCATCCATGTATACTTATCCTCATTGAGAGTAATCCTTAATGATCAACCAATCATTTTAGAAGCTTCTTATTCAGTTACTTTGAGGGACAAAACCTACTCAACCACTTCTTAATTCGATATCATGAGTTGTTCTAAGGATTTATCAATCTAAAAATATATCTTAAACTAGTTGTGAAATTTATTGGATTCAAACATCTACACTGGTCATATATTTATAGGATGTGGTAAAAGGAGTAATCCTTCTTCTCTTTAAAGATTTCCTTATACCCATCCATGGAGTGCCTAACCTAATCTCCTTCCCCCTCCCGAACCACATACTAAATATCTTTTATATTATTGTCATATTGATCATCTAAATTGAGGGAACCATCCTATGGTTCAAAATATACATTCAAAAACCTTGGCCCCATAAGAATGGCCTCACCATTAGCATCTTCAACGTGAACGTCAATCATCTCAGCTTCCTAGATTCTAGCATGTTGGATTGAATTATATTGTGGTGTGACCAAAACCTCCATAAGAACAAAAAACACGATATAGGCCCCCTAGATCATTTCTTTGTTCATAAAACAATATGAATCTAGATAAACTGGATATTTTCACAATATGGATGATTCATTCTAGTCACACCGCAATTGTTGCCTTCACGTATCCCACATTATCCTCTCTATGTGATGATTCCCCTGTGTTTTTATCATCAGAATCATGCATGTTCACAATGTGTTTCATTGTATTTATCACTCCATTGGGAGCCCCATCAAGAGTCTCTACTGCACTGCTTGATATTCGAGATTCATGAATACATATTCCACCATGTGAATGATCAAATTTCTGAAAATTGTGAGGAACTTTTGGTTTATTAAGGTTTTTCGAGCTCCCTTATTTGTAATATTGTCTTTAATGGATTGGTCAGACGTATAATCATCTCTTTTCAACCCCACTTTTCACAAAACCACATCATATTATTGTAGAGGACTCCACCTAGCCTCTTGTTCAACATGAACCACCTCTTCCACAACCTAAACACATGATTTTCTTGGACTAGAGGGCTCATCCTCACCATTGGTCCCAGACTTCTATAAAACCTACTTTATCAAATCATGTCTACAGACCACCGATGAATGGACTAACTGCTTGAAAATTGTACAAAAGTCCACTCAATACCCATACACTACATTTTTCCTATAACACAATTCCTCTCCTTTAGTAATCAATATGAAATCAGATGGATTTCATGAAACTTTAAATTCAACACGTACACATTGATTCAATGGATGAAATATTACTTTGGTTTGGGTATTATAGTATAGGAACCTTCCTACATGGTTACCTAACATCCTAATAATCGATATATTCTAAAATAGAATAGGATGGTTTGGGAACCTCACCCCTAGTGACACCGTAGGGGAGTCATACTTCATATGAAATTCATATTTACTTCTATATATGGGGAATATGAACTTGTTGTAGCTTAAATGTGCACTTGTATAAGTATTGATTCTGTCTTACTCAAAAGCGATGCTGATCATGATGTTTCTATTGTTGGGAAAACCATTAGTAACATTACATAATAGATCCCACAAAATGAAAATGAATCTATCAAAAGTATCCACAAAAGGCCTTCTCTATGAAAATTGAGAAAAAATGGTCTTATTTTGAAGTGTTGGTGATTTTTTAAATTTGAAGAGGGACAATAAAATATATGGGAATACTTCATATAAATAGGGGTCCACAGGGTATAGGAATCCAAGCAAAAACTGGGGAAGGAAGTTGGGTTTGGAAAAGATAGATAAGGGAAAATCAACTTTGTTTTCAGAAGATAAGTATCCCTCCCCTATTTGTTGGGGGGGGACTAGCATGGTTTCCACCGCCATCATGAACCGAGAGAAGGCAATGAAGCTCCCATTAAAGAAATACATGAGTCCTAAATTTTGATATACATGGAATGTAATAATAATATATTTAATTAATAAATATGATATATATGAGATGATATTGATTCTATAAAATTAATATATCACCTACTTTCTTACCATTACCTCGTTAATGAAATTATAACATCGCTCATATATATGTACGACCTACCCTCTCTATGAAGTGATGTGATTAATTCTCTATGTTCAATTTCAATAATAATTTTAATGATGTATATAATGCAATAATTATATTCATTACATTAATATCACTTTTTATGATGAAAGTGTATAAAAATTCAATAAAATAGAAAATTTATGAAAAAAATGTATGAAAAAAACTGAATAATAATCTAAATAAAGAAAATAATTAGAAATTATTAACGACCATGTGTTAAAATGATGTCAGAGGATCGTATATCATATTATAAATATGAATATGGTTATTTTATAAATTGGAAACATGTTTAAAACTATTATACATGTGTTTAAGTATATTTTTACAAAAATGATTCGTGAGGTAAGGGAGTTGTCTCAATTACCCTTCATAAATGTATATTGAAATGTTATACACCAAATTTCTTATAAAAGGTGTATATAATACCCCTTTTCCATGTAATATCATTAATCATGAATAATTCATGGAATTTTATTTTAATATTTTAATTATTTTATTCAATGGTATTTTGAATGAAAATTACCAAGTTGTAATAATTTATTAACATAATTTCATTTTAGTGTGTTGTATTACTTATTGATTGTCTTTAATATTCTCATATTTTTTGTATAATGATTATTTATTACCATATGTTATATTTCCACATATTTAATCTCTATTTATATTTGACACACAAAATTTACTCATTGAATAATTCTCACTTCAACGATATGATCAGTGTGAGAGTTTATTTCATGATATCATTTTAATCCAGATTTCTTATACTTGAATTTACATTGAAGAAAATTACATGATAATTTGATAATAAAACACTTAATCATTATTATCCTATATTTATTCATGATATTTTCAATTATAGAACCATTATATACTCTGTGATAATTAAAATTATTGGGAAAAATGTTTTTTAATAAAATCTATGTTTATTTATCTCATTGAAAAAAATATTGTTTTTTCAAAATCATTGTATACAAAATATATTTTGAAAAATTTAATATATTTATTTAAATGATTTATAAAATCAATTTCTATCCATTTTATAGATGCTAAATTTCTTTTTAAGAAATATTCATGTCATTACACATGCAATTTCCCCATTTTATTTTACTAAAAATGTGAAAATTGTCATTGTTTTAACGTTTATGACAAGTACAGAATTTCACACATTCATGAACAATAAATATTGTGATGATTCCATCAGATGATTCAAATATTTTTTGAAATAAATATATTTTTCAAATTTTTTTTGTGAACTTTTATTTTTAAGAGGATATTTTCAATATGAAGATATTTTTCCTCAAGAATGATATTGAATTTTTTTTTCATTCTATATATATTCTTAAATAAAAAAAACATTTATTTTATATATTTTAAACTATGAATATATTTTACTGATACCATATTTATTATTCATTTAGATTTGTTATGATTATTTTCACAAATGATTGTTTTGAAACTCACTTCCTAAAAATAATTTCTTTAACTTTAACATTCCCCTTAATTTTTTAGTTTCCTAAGATCATTGAAAATTAAATTTTCCATAAAAATACATATTATTTATCATTGATATGATTATTTTTTAAAAAAGATCTCATATTTTTATATGGTGTTTTACATTGACCATTATTTTGTTGACTAGGAAAATATTGATAATCTTTATTTTTTAATAAATACATATATTTAATGTTAAGGCATATAATTCAAAAAAACCCTTTATTCGATTTATGAGAAATTCTTTGTACATACCGATATGAGTGAGAATCGGTAATAAATATACCCTCAATATATCAGAAGTTTCATGAGACAAATCAACTCCCATGATAAAGGTAAATGGGTTTCCAGTGTATATATACTCATCAATTTCAATCTATCTCTAGAAATATATTGATAGTAGATCTATCAGGATTCCTAAGACCCTGATTTCCAATAATTACAAATTTCGATTAATTATATTTAAATTAATATTATCTACGATATTTTTACTATGATTTTAACACTATATTTATTTCATTCTAATTGTATTTATTGAAATGAATATATTTTTAGTTAATTTTCATTCCATATTGATTATGAATTATCTAGTAATGAAAGTCATGTTATTAGTTAAATGTAATATGATTTTACTTATTTAAATTTACATAATGAGTGTATATCATCTTATCATGATATTAAAGTCGTTTAAAGGAAATGTGGTATTAGTAATTTTCAATCCCATAGTGATTTTTTTTATCATATCATGATAGTCAACATAATTAAAATGTAATGTGTGTTTAGTTTGTTACCATTCCATATTTATAAGGTGTCATCCTATAATGATAATCACGATATTTAAATGGAATGTGTGTGTAGTTTTTTATAATTCCATGTTTATTATTGTAATTGTTTCAGGATATATTCTAGTGTACATAACCCTTATCGATCATTTGAGCTCACCAATATTTTTTCCTTCCAAAGGAAACTATGAAGATTACTATGATTGGTTTGAAAATATATATTAGTTGGAAATATAGTATTCGTGAAAGAAAATATTGTTATAATATGTTTTTTTAAATGTAACAATGGAATCATGCATGTATCCAGTTTACCATGACAATGAAAGTATTCGATCAATAGAGATGAGATTACAAATATCTTATGTCAAAGTAATAAAGTAGAAACCAACATTATTTTACTGGATTAAGGGTCATTATTGTTGGTACCAAATGGAATATTAGTTGAAAACTTGGTAGAAAGACCTATAGAAACATAAATTATGTTACATAAACCTATGATAAAAATTAAGGATAATTATATAATAACATCATAAAGGTTTAATGTGGTATATATTATATATATTTTCATAGATATACATCACTGTTAGGATACTAAAATTAGAAGTGGTATAACAATATATACAACTAGGGGTAATAACTCTGAAAATAAAATTAGGCTTGACATGAGAGTTACTAGGTACAAAAAACGAGCCTTACTACTCACCAGGTTTCACACACCTAGGGGATAGGATAAATATAATTTACATTTTCATTACAAACCATTATAAAGTATTTGAGTAGATAATGAAAATGAATAACTGATGCTAAACTAAATGATTCTTAGATTTAAAATAAGGTATCATGATTTAGTCATCCTATAAATGTCTATATGGGTTTTCTAATAAGATTATTGTTACTCACACAGTGATTTTTGATTTTTCATAATGGTTGGGACAAAAAAGAATCAGGTTAACATTTAATATTAAGGAAATTATGGTTTCTATGAGAAACCAATTGGTATAATGATATGAGTGACTGACATTTTCCCTATTCTAAATTAGTTATCGAAAATATAATAAACATAAACAATAATCAACACCCTGACCAACCAAATAATACAAAGATGATGTTCACCAAGAGCATGAGTAGTGGAGACCATGGAAGAATGAATGAAATATTTCAATCATGTCATAAATATAGAAAAATACAGGAAGGAAAGCTTCTCAAATGAAATATAAAAAGTTTTACATATTGGAAATAAGTGTATAAAACAATGAAATACTAATGATAATTGAAGAGTATGATTTTTTGAAAATAAATTTCATCATAGGGACCTATTTATATATCATTGTCATTAATTTGGGGAACCTATGAATCATACGAGTCAGTGAACTCTTCTAAATATTTACGCCTAGAAAATGTAAGAACCAATATCAAAATAAAATTCATGATGTATTTATATATTAAGATTCAAGAATTAAATAGAATAAGTATATTTTTACCATTTTTATTTTGGGTATATGATTCATGAATAATCTAAAGATTATGTAAAATTTACGAATCATAAATATTTATTCACTGACCTACGAGTTATAGACACCATCCGGGGATATGATTTTAATGTTGATAATAATTCCAATGTCATAAAAATACATTTTTTGGTTTCATGTGATGGGTGTTTATAGAGGTTAATAATATTTTGTGATACTTTTATTGGAATAAAACCCATTGGTTTAGTATAAGAAAAAATTATTTTGAGGAATAATGGATTTACATTTTTTTGGTTGTAAGATTAAATAAATATGTAACCTTTAATGAATATACATTATTTTATGTTTTAGAAAGTATCGGTCATAAAATGTTTATAATTTTTTAGGAATTGTTTTAATATTGTTAAAGAAAAATTACAACTCATATACTGGGTGACAACCCATCACATCCAGCATGGCCATCGGGCATGAACCCTAAACTGAATGGGAGTATGGGTTTAACACCTACCACTATGATTCATGAAGTTTTGGTTAATATTTCATTATTTAACTTAAATTATTTAATAAATAAACATTAATGCTGAACATCTATTTTTTTTGAGGATTTGATATTAATGTATTATATTGCATAACTTGTTCTGACTATATTTGTTTTAGAAAACATTTTTAGATAGATGGAAACACTTTTCACTCTTCTATGGATCTTTTGACCCATTAAATGTAAATGTTAGTGATGAAGGGACAAAAAATTAATTTTTGGATATTAAATTCGTTGATTTTGAGATAAATTATCAATTTATAGAGTCATAATAAAATGATTAGAATATGATTATGAAATAAAAATATATAAATTATGTTGATTTTATAATATTCTAAAATAGTAAAATAAATCTTCAACTACTGAAATAGAATCCCGGAACAAAAATATTATCATAGTAACTTCATATATTATGAGAAAATTTTATTTCAAAACCCTATAGATTTATTGGTAATATGACAATATGTTTCCCTTAATGATTCACTTTCTTGTGATCATTAACCTATTTCTCTCTCGCATTATTTATTATTTTATTCAATGTTTATATCTTTACTTCCCACCATTGTTCTATACCTTAAAAAGCATTGTTATTTGTTATTATATAGGGAATTTGTATTTACGTTTCACAATTATCATTATGTATTTTTTAAAAGCATTTTATGGTATTGGTTTTTAAATTTTTTTATTTTTAACTGTTAAAACATAGATTACCAATATCAAGTTTAAATCATGTGGATATAATTGATTGAACTTGTGGAGAATTAAACACCATGATATTCTGAAAGAAGAATATTGGTTTTGATAGTATATATAAAACAAAAAAAAATTATATTGGAAATAACCACCCCATGAATTAATAATATATTTCTTTTCAAATAAATTCGATCTATTCGATAGATTTTGAAACACACCATCCTGAGTCTAAATGAACAATAATATAGTATATGTTAATAACCTAGATATTAAATTAAATACTATGAATAATAAAAAATAATTTATAAAAAGATTATGGTATACACATGTATAAAATAAATTCAATTGATATATATTTTTATAAATAATATAATAAATATTTGGAAAAAATAAATTCTTTTTATGAAAAACTAGTTTTTAATGAATTATATCACATTTTACCCACTTATTTTTAAATTATAATTTTCTAAATATTATAATAAATATCTGGAATTTTTTTTGAAATTATCATTTCAAAATTATCTTGGAGTTAATTTTTAATAATCTCTAATACTCATAATTTTGTTGATGATAAATAGAAAATACTTGTTTTTGTAAATAATTTCCATTTATTTTTAAGAATTTAGAAACATAAAAAATATTATAAGATGATTTTAAAAGTGAATTTATTTGAATTATATATCTAATAATCCAATTTAGGTCTTTGGAAAAAATTTCATAATGAATATTGACATGTAAATATTATAATTATTTGAAATTTTCAAATTGAAAACCCACATTCTCATCACATCTACAGGTTTAATTATAAAATAATTCTATGAATTCTATTATTTTATTTTGAAAAAATTGAATCCATATTTTTAATAAGAATAATTTAAATTATATAGTATTTTTAAATTAATTATTCTCAATATGAAATATTGAAATCATAAAAATTATTTATTGCGGTTATGGTAAAAATGGGTTTACTAGAGGATAAACTAAAACGATAAAGCTAAAAATGACCCAAAAAATGAAAAAAAACCCATTTAATGGACATTTAAGACAATAATCATATGATTTTTTTAATAATTACTATTTTTTATCAGTGTGAAATATGTAAAACATTGGGACAAAAAATTTCAATTCAAAAACTAAATGTGTGTCACTCACCACACATATAAAAGGCCTCCCACTCTCCTTTCTTATCAACACATAATAAGTAATTTTTCATAGGAATAATTTCAATAATAGATTAATTTATTCCCAACCAGTATCTATGATCCATTTTTCTAATGATAAGTCTTTCTTATGATGGATTTTGTTTCAATCCTAATGAAGTTGTTTGAGAATGAGGTAACGTTCTTAAATGATCAGTTTTATTTTATTTCTTTATAAACATATAATAATATTCTTGATCCATGATTACATGATAAATATATAGAAATTTTATTTTGTTATGTTCACAACCTGAACAATCTCTTCTTCCATCAAATGGAAAACAAAACCATCGATCATTTTATTGACGATTACCATATCACAGACCCATATAATTCATTTTCCATCACCACCTTTAAATAATGGATATAATTATGTATTTAACACATTTATATTTTATTTATGATATTGTTATACTTATTAAATTTTTACATCACATATCCTTTATCAACTTTAATTATGTTTACACTATGATTATGTCACTTGTGTGTATGGCAGACTATAACCTCTCTAAGAGATGTGATCCATTTTATACATTTTCATTACATAGAATGTAATAGGTATAAAATTAATTAATATATTTAATAAATATTAAATTAAATTGATTCTTTATAACTAATATATATCATACTTCTTTATAAATTCACTCATTCTGTATATGATAATGTCCCTCATGCATACGTGCGAACTACCGTTTCCACGAAGCGATGTGATCTATTCTACTTGTTCAATTTCAATAATTCTTATAATGAATTATATAATTAAAAATTATATTTATAATATTTATATAATATTGGATAAGATTTAAATATATAATATTCCAAATATAAAAATTCATGACAAAAATTTCTTAATAATCCATGCCAATTAACAACCAAAAAACTAAAAATAATGATGCATTGTTATCAATCAGGTGGTAAAATGTTATAATAGTATCATATATGATATTATTAATATGAATATGGTTATATTATAAATTTATAACATTTTTAGAATAGTCACACTTTTTTTAAATCACGTTCAACAGAAATTAAATGTCAGTTAAGTACTTTTATCTTAATTTCCCTTCATTGAGTTATAATGTTATGTTATACACCCATTTTATTTTATATGGTAAATATACATACCGTTCTAAATATAGTAATAATAATTATTATTATTTAATGGTTTTTTGAGCTTCAATTTGAATTATTTTATTCAATGGTATTTGACTTGATAATTACAAAGTGGTAACTAATTTCATAACTCAATTTATTATCACTGGGTTATATTACATCTTCATTGTCTTTGATATTCAGAGATAATGTTTATAGTAAATTTTTATTATGTATTATTTTATATAAAACTATTTTTTTGTATTATTTTTTTATATTCATAATGGATTCATTTATTAAATATCTCTTCAAAATTAAAATCTTTTTCTGGCAGGATTTTACATTTGTATTTTTTATTAAGGATTGATTATACTTGAATTTCCATTGATGTAAATAAGTTGATAATTGGGTAAAAAATGGGTACTATTATTCACATATTATTATTAAATATTGTTTCAAGTAATGCAACTTTTTTCAACTCATTGATACTTAAAATGATTGTGAAAATGTTTTTAATAAAATCCAAATTCATTTCTCTCATTAGTTTAAAATAATTTTTATTCCAAATATATGTTTTTAGAAAATTTTTTCATATATTTAAAAAAATTATTCAAATAGTTAATTAAATAAATGTTTACCCATGATTTATTATTTACAAAAAAATTTCAAGGTAATCCCCATTACTTTTTTCAAATAAGGGCAATTTTGATTTTACTAGAAAATAGGAAATGATTATTTGTTTTAATATGTATGACATATAAGGACATTCCATCCATCATGAATTATAAATGTTATAATTCTTTGTTTAGGGGTTTATAATATTATTTTAAAATAAAAATATTTTCCAATTTTTTTGTGAAATTTTATTTTTGAAATGTGATTTTCAATGTAAAAAATATATTTTCATAAAGATGGGTTTTAATGATAATTTTATGTTTTTTCAATTATTAAATTCCAAAAACCCTTTATTTTATATATAATATATATAGGATATGTTGTATTGATATCAAACTTATGATTCCTCTATATTGTTTAGGACTATCTTGACTAGGTATAGTATTGACACTCACTTCCTGGATTCATTGTGGTTGTCATTAACATTATATTAAATTAATCACATTCCTATGATCATTAGACATTAAAATTAAAATAAATAATAATATTATTTATCGTGCATTTTATTGTTACTTAAATTATATATAATTTTTTGATAGGGTGTTTTAATTTGGATGTTATTTGATTGATTGGTAAGTATTTATAATCTTTAATTGTTCTTCAACACATATATTTTTATATTTAGAAATATTAATCATGAATTAAATTTATTATTTGATATATATGGATTTATTTGGACATTCATACATAGATTATGTATGATTATGGATTTACCATTGATATAAAATTAGTCTCATGAAACATATCAATTTGTTATTCTTTGTTAAATGGGATTCAGGTGAATAGTTAACCATCAATTTTAAATTTCCATAAGAATGTTTCTGACAATATAGGTATCATGATGAATAATATCACGACTTCCCATAATTAATAATTTTATTATTTGAGAATTTAGTAATTAATATCAATGATATTTTTTTAATTATAGTATATTTGGATGCATTACATTCATAGTATATTCATTAAATTGAATGTGTATTCAATTAATTACCATGGTATATTGATTATTCCTTATCATGTGTTTATAGTAATATTATGGATTAAATTAATGATGTTATTATATATTTACCTTTACTTTTTTATTTTTCATTATCTTATAATGATAGTGATGTTGTTTAAATAACATGTGTCATTAGTTATTTTTGTTACCATATTGAAATTTGTTTATCTAGTCGTGATTTTTGAGATGTTTAAATGGCATGTGTATTAAATCAATTACCGTTCTATTTTAATTTTGTGTTATCTTATTATTATAGTCATGTTAATTAAATAGAATGTGTGATAAATTTTCTATCATTCTATGTTTATTATCCCTATTTATTTTTGTAGATTACACTGTACATAACCCATACTGATCATTTATTCTCACCCTTATGTTTCACCATTCTTATAAATCCATAATGTGTCATTTATTGATATAAAAATATATTTTATTGGGAATAATGTTATTCTAAAAAGAAATTATGTTGTAAGTTGGTTTTTCAAATTTAATATGAGAATCATGTATGTATCTAATTTACCAATACTACAAAACTATTCAGTTAATTAGGATGTAATTCCTTATATATTATTTCAATGTGATACATTATAAACTGAATCCAGGTTACTAGAGTTTGGGGAATTTCATTGTGATCTATCATTAGGAAAGAAATGGTAATGGTAATCATGATGCCAGGAAAGGGGTTTATGGATATATGGTACTAATCAGTTGTTTCCCACTATTCATGTCCATGATTTTCTTTTGAATGTTATTGAAAAATGATTTTTGGGAACATGATATTTGATGTTCAAAGAAGAAGTTATCTCTAGGGATCAGGATTCACTTTTCTTATATTATTGTAATCCAGAGCATTATCACATTCCACTCCAATTTTTATGGACGACATTCTATTAGTTGAATGTTTTATAGTGATTATTCATCTCCATATATGTTAAGTTGGGATTCAAAATATTTCAATATTTATTTCTCGAACATTGGATATATCCTTTTAATTCCCTTTGGAATTTAAGTCTTGGATAGTTTTTACATACCAACAATTGGGAAAAAAATATTGTTCCCATAATAGGGAGAATATCTAGGCAGTTATCTAACCCAATTTTATAGAAAACTTATCAATATAGTAACTTTATAAGTGGGAGATTATTTTTGAATTATCATATATCTGGATGAGGAATTTGGATCCTTAGAATGTGGTTATACTCACTATAGTTATGTATGGTTTTATCCAATGGTTTAAGAAAAATAGATCAGGTTATTATGAATAGTTTAGGATAAATCACTTAAAATAATGGTATAATGTGTCACCAATAAGTTGATTTAAAACTACATTATTGTCAAAAGAAGTTATTTTTTTAATGTAGTCATCAATAAATGTTATGATGTAGAAATACCCCCTCTAGTTATGATTCCTACTGTGGTATATGAGAAGATGTATGTAGTCAGATATATTTAATGGTTCATCTTGGATGAGGTTATAGAAAATGTGAAATGGGAAGGAAAAATTATCCTGGTTATTTTAATTTGATTAATCGATATGTGTTGTTTATTAGAATCAGAAGGGATGTAATTGTATACCAATAGATAAATATTATATTATAGATCATGTGAGGTGATCAATTGTTATTAAGAACTCACATGATTTCATGGTTTTATAGGATTATATTTTCATCAAATGTTTGTATCTTATATCTCTCAAAAAGGTAGGGAGTTGGGTCCCCTCCATAAAATGAACTCTTTATACAAACCTTCTATATGAAGAAGATAACTATATTTCTTTTTGATTCATTTTATTATGTTTAAAAAATGTATAGGTGATGGTCTTCATGGGAGAAAAAAATGGCGAGAATTAAAAAATGAGTGTTAGTTCAAGTGCTGTGGTTTTTCATTTGGAGATATCTTTGGTTTATCAAAATTTTTGGAATGAATTTTTTATTTAGAAATATATGTATTTTTGAATGTGTTGGAAATATAAATTTTCAACCTAGATGTTAATATTTGATTCTACATTGATTGTGGTCATAATTAAATTGTTGATGTGCATGTGAGGGTTTATCATCCCTCCACATGAGTTTATTCTTGAAAATCATGGATTAGATATTTTGGTTTTTTTCGTTTCATGTATGAATATATTGAATGTATGAAGAATTTATTCAACTCAAATATTTAAAGGAAACTTACTGGATTCTTGAATTTTGAAGTCCCAACTCCATAAAAAGGGTAAAATGGTAATTTTTCATTTCATGGAATGGAATTTTGAATGAGATGTTAATTTCAAGACTCGATGATAACCCATTGAGATGTCATTTTCTATATTTTAGAATGTATTGATTTCACTTGTAAATTTTAATTACATGTTTAATTTAATATTTATTTATTTATTTATGTAATTTATATTTTTGTATATTTGTTGTAACATAAATAATATGGAATGTGAGATATTTCATGTGATGTTAGTGACATATAATATTTAGAGGAATCCAAATAAAATTTCTAGATAAAGTTACATAACATTATTTATATTTTAAATTGTTTTATAATGTGGTAGTTATATAGAAAATAAATAATATAATTAATGAGTATTTATATATGGAATTAATGATGGAAATAAATGTTAAGTTAGAAAAATATAATAGAGAGAAATATCTTCCTTTAAAATACATTATTATTTATTTTCAAAAAACATTATATGTTTGAGAACCCATGTAACATTGTGTGTGGGTGGATTGAGATTGAAATATATGACGAAAATGATTAGTTAAAATGTTAGTGGTGATCATTGATTGAACTAAATTCCTTATTTAATTTGAAATATATTTCAATGGAGGGGTGATTTAATAAATACAATTGAAAGGTGAAATCATACTATGGTAGAATGTGAGTTTCTGATGTTTAATTATTAACCAATATTGTTTTTTGATTTTATAAAAATTAAAATTGTGGAATATGGACTATTAATTCAATATTGATAAATAATATTTTATATTGTATTCAGATATTATTATAAAATCATGATATGTGAATTACCTCTTTAATGGCGGGTTTTTATTCATATGCTAATTAAACGGTCTGTAATTTATGATGAAGAATATTTTTTGTATTAATGTTCGATGTTTTTTGTTTTTTCATAGAGCCCCGAATTTGAAATAGTGTTATGAATAATATAATTCTTTGTAATTTCCATTGATTTAAGATGACTAAATTTAAAAACATTGGTACATGACATTCCAATTTAGAATTGAGTATGTGTCACTTACCATAAATAGGTATTGAGGTGACAATGCTGAAATGGGAAAAAAGTGGAAGTGATTTTCATAAAGTCATGAAATATATCAATAGGTATATGCTATATTCTAGAGTTAGTGGATCATATTGGAAGGGATTTATGTCCAGTGGTATTCATTTTATAGGGTTGTATTATAATATCAGGGATTGGTCTCATTTTTAAAAGGGGTTATGTAACCTGATTCTCTAAAAATATTATGATTATGGGATGATATTTTAATAGTAGGGGGAATCAGATCTAGTATGATTCCTTAGATAACACCTATAGTGTGAATAGATGGAGTTGTATATGTGTGATAGTGAAAAATAAGATGTGTATTCACTAAATGTAATTATGTTATTTGCGTTGATTGCGAGGTGTAGTTAAAAAACATTATTATTTACAGGATAAAAAGAATGTAAGTAGTTTGGTCAGATTATACAACCTAGGATCTAGTAGTGGTTGACATATGTGGGAGTGTGGTATATATTGGTGACTAGGCTGCAGTTGTGTATTCCAATCTAACCCATTAGGTCACACATGTTGTGTCGAGTATAATAAATGGGATGTATTTTATCTATTTTATATATCTTTCATAAATTATTACTTGAATTTATGAATCAGACAACATAATAGTGAGTTTTGAGAAATTTTCCACATAAATATACTTGTATGATCCTCTTAACAGTCAATAGATTATTAAATTGAATTTGGAAACTTTTAGAACTTTATTAATTTTAAGACTATAACTGTATATGGGTTAGATGCTCAGAGTAGTGACACCATTTTTTACTCCGCAAAAACATGTGTATGACTCGATACAGGTTCAAAACATGAATTACAGATTTCATTTTTCTCCAAAATTATCAAATATTATTCTTTATCAATGTTCGATGGAATTTTTTCAAGCAGTGAATCATTGAGTAATGCCTTTTGTGGTATCATCTTAGTAGACGGGAAGATTTAGGAGGATTATAGTATATTTTTAATCCCATGAAAGGTGTTTTCTTCTCATTAACATTATATTGCGGTATATTTGTGAGAATAAAATACATTGATATTGATCATTGAATCATATAATATTGTTTCCATGCAAACATAATTAATGGTTGTTTGACATGATATACATTTTCAACCATTAATGTGTATGAGGGATTCTTATGGGAGATTGAATGTAAGGATATAGAATTGAATATTCTCATTGTTTTATGTTTACAAATTACTCATTTTAAATTAATTTGAGATGAATGAAAATATTATTTTACTTTTTGGTTCTCCCTTGGTCATGGTATCATTTAAAAAGTGTGGATTTACCATAAATTGATGGAGTCAATAAATCATTGATAAATCAAGGAATTAATTTTCCACCATTATAATGGGTTATTAGAGGCCATATTAGTCATTTTACTATTGATGTAAAATATTATTCCTTAATTGTAATGGTTAAGTTAACTACCCCATGAATAGGATGTGAGTCACACATTTATGGGGCTACCACTCTCTTAACTAGTATATGTTTCCTCTAGTAAAGTAAACATATAATACTACATCCTTATGTTAAATGATACATTCTAAGCATAAAATATTAATCATGGGATATCATAGAATTATAATTTGTTTCACAAATAATGAGTAATTTTAATTCCTGATGTGTTTCCCATATTTTTGAGTAACTCCATACCGATCATTGACCACTTGATAGTGCTTGGAACGGAGGAACACCACATGAACATAGCCACTCCCCCCAGTATTCCAAAGGTCGTGTACTAGTTGTGAGGATCTATTGGGTGATTGTGTGGATAGAGTAACTACTACTAATGATGATGATAATAATTACATTTCTAAAACAACAAATTGACAATATTGAATGAAATTTTAATGAAATAAATATTCAATCAAAATAAAAATATCATCACGACCCATCCTGGGCACGTTGGTAGCCCGAAAACCAATCCAACCTTGACAAAGAAAAATGCCAATTCATGACTTGCTAGACTTGCGACTAACAACTAGCATCATATATCATTCGTGTGGGAATGAATTTATGACAACAAATAGTAGAAGAAAGACAAGAAAGTCAATATTCATATAAATGAAACTCCACATGGATTAATGTAACAGAAGTAAACAAGGCATTAATTCCCCAATTACTACAACCAAAGTACCAAAAAAGGGGAAAAACCCATTTCTATAACGACACAACTCACCATTTCTAAGGGTCAAAAAATGGATCCTCCACCAACAGATCTTTTCCCCCTACTGGAACCTAGAAAGAGATGATCTACAAACAACTGAAGGCATAAATACAATATTTTCTCAAATTACCATTAGGGTCTCACAAAGAATTCCAAATCATATTGCATTAATGGATAATACAAGAGAATTATTTAATTTTTAAAATAATATGGTTAGGAATTTCAAATTATATTGTATCAAATCATGCTATATAGCTCAAATAATGGATGATACACAATGATAAGTCTTAACATGTGATGTAATATTAATAAAAAAATGGATTGACTAAAAAATTTATATAAAATAGTATATATAAATCCATAAGTCTATTATTTTATTCAATAACATTGGAATATATTTATAAATCTAATATAAATCAAGAAATAAACATAGTCATCTGTAATACAGGTACGAAAGTTTCAGAATATAGGGATCCACATTCTCTATGTG
This sequence comes from Viscum album, assembly GCA_963277665.1. Classification (NCBI taxonomy): domain Eukaryota; kingdom Viridiplantae; phylum Streptophyta; class Magnoliopsida; order Santalales; family Viscaceae; genus Viscum; species Viscum album. Next base: position 456,295,055 of record OY728161.1, on the reverse strand, counting down.
ATCATGGAAATATGTGTATACCCACATCCCTCTAAAAGTATCCAAATCTGACTCATGAACATCAAAAAGGGTATATGACCTACAACATTTATGTTTTAGAATGTTGTATAAGTATTGAGTGTGTCCAAATAACATAAAAACTTCATAATCCTTGCATATGATCGTGGATAATCAATGAAGGGAAATTTATTTTAACACTTATTCAAATAAACTTTAATTCAATTCCTACCAATTAAATTGAAAAATTTGTATAAAAATTAAATAGGGTTTTAAGAAAAAACATACCTTGTTGAGTATATAAATAACTGGGATTCTATTGAAATATATTAATCCATGATTACATGTTTAAAATAAATTATAACCTAATTACATTAATTTAATTATTCATTTCCACAATAAAATTCAACAATTTAATCAAAATAGTTTCCCACAAATCTACATATTACATTAAGAAATTTAAATCAAACAACTTCCTTAATCATACAATAGTTAAATTGAAATGGGGGTTCTCTCAATTTTCATGCCCATACTATTTCAAATATCCCAATTAACTGGTATTGGGTTTTACTAAATCATTTGAAATAATGTTTGAGAAATTGAATTTAAATCATCAATTGAAAATTTTCAACCAATTCAAGGTCAATAAATTTGTCTGAACGAGGTAGAACCACCTACCATTATCCTAAAATGCAACACTTTCATTGTCACCCATCAATGAGAAAAAAGGTTTATATGAACATGAGACTCAACCTTGAAATGATTTCGAACACCATAGAACATATAACCATCAATTTCAAAAAATTCCACTGAAATATCAAAGGAGGAGAAAGAGATAATGGTTTAGAACAAGGGATAAATCTTGTATGGTAATCACATTGCCAATCCAATTATGATTGAACACCAGATGAAGGGATCATTAAGGGTTGGAGAATTCTGAGATTTCATAGAGAAGGGTGTGGGTTGAGGGAGGTGATTTTTTAGAGTAGAAAAAGAGATATACCAGAAAAAATTCTTATTTTAAAATACTATTTAGGGTATTACAAGACTTGTAACACCATTACATGTTATGAAATGGTAAACATCTCAAACTGATGAAAAACCTGTCACCAAAAATTACAAAAAGGAGATCCATATTTAAAAAAGATATTTAATTCACTAATTACATGAAAAGACTCATCATGTTATGTATCATTACCAACATGATTCCTTTCATGACTTGTATCCATGAACTCTTGCACATCCTGTAAACTTTATTGATTAAATTTAATCCTCCTGTAGCGTATAGAAAGATCCAATTAAAGTTAAGAGTCCAACAAATCTATGACTTCACTATTATTTGTATCCTCACAATTCATTATCAACCATACCTTGGAAAATAAAATTAAAGAACACAATAATGATATAGAATTATATGTCAAATTAGAAACAATATGTTACAACCTCCCCACCAAAACAAATTATGTCCCCAAAAATCCAATAAATATGATTTTACGCCAAAAACATGGAACCCGTGCTCTCTCATCAGGGCCTCACATTATTAAATCTCATTATTATCAAAACCATGGTGCCATAGTATATGATCCAAATGTATCATCGTCCCATGATGTACCTTGGCCTATGAATGAACTACAATGGATGGGAGCACAGTAAAAGATAAATTAGGTTTAATATATAGATTAATATAGCACAAAACATGATATAGATCAGAGAGATACTATATCTATATTGATATATGAAATATGTTATGTATCGATGTCAGCTATGGTAGAAGTTCTAAATAGTTTAAAACATTTCCCACCTATCTAAGAACCTATGAAGGACCTCAAAATGAGGTTCAATCTTCCCTTACCTCCCAAGCCATCGATGGCCCAACAAGGGTGTAACATTGAAGAACCCTAGATCACCAACTGAGAAACACAATGGTATACAGTTATGATAAACATAAGTTTTATATCATGTCTATGCCCACAACATTAACTAATGAATTTATTGAATCATTATTTTCATATCTTTCACCAAGCTTGGTTTAACAAGGGAACTTCCACCAATCACTAACCAACTAAAGGGTTATTTAAACCACCAATTGTATAAAGAATCAAAATGTTAAATTATAATCACAAACAGGTAACTATTTTTATATGAAGACTTAACCAACCCCAAGTGATCAAACCAATCCACCCCAATATCTATAACCCAAGTTGAGAGCATAGCATCATGAATATATATAGATCTCCCAGTTTGTCCATCCGAATAAGGATTATAGACCATGCCAAAATGTACCTGAGATCTCAGATCCTTTTTAAGGTGTCTACAAATGTGAAAAATGAACTAAAGATCCCTATTAGAACCTATATCATTTATAAGAATGTGAAAAATCATAATATCTATAATGTAATGTTCTCCAAACACCTCAAATTTCGATGTATCATGGAAGGGTATAATGTGATCCAACATGGTCATCGTGTTGATCAAAAACCTATATCGCATTCTTATTTATCTAGATATGTTGAAACCTGAACACAATGTCCATATATATTTTATCCCACTTCCATGTAGGGGCTGGAAGTGGTCCATGAAAATATGATGGTTTCTGGTGCTTGACCATTATATGATGGAATATATAAAGGGGGAAATAAACACAACATTCCCCCATCTCAAACCTATCCAATTTAACTATCATTACATATCAAAATACAAATTATTGGTTTTTATTTTCACTTCCCACTAGGAATTATGAAAATCCACCATTACAAGTTTTCTTACTAATAATGGCTCAACAAAGTGATTTTGATTGTATAAAACCACCAAATTTAAGGAATACCACTAGGAAAATGTATCCCGACCACAAATAGAGTATCTGATGATACAGAATACATCATCATGCTCTGGATTATGAAGAATCATTTCTAGAAGAATGGATGTCTACTGAGCATGGACTAGGCTAATTTCATCCCCTTTCTCCTAAAATACAATATGCGAATATCAAAAGATATCCATCAAATTTCACTCTTCCTATTATTATTTCAATATATGGTTTAAAACATTATTGGACAATGAATTTGTAATGGAATTCCATTTTCCTAGTGTCCAAGAGATGTCAATGTCCAAATATTTCAGGTACTCCACCCAATTCAGTTGGAAATGATTCAAATATTTTTTGAGAGAAGATATAACAAATGTTTTTGTTGTCTAAATACTTAGTAATCCATTCTCTGAAATAGTAGTCCCACTAACTCTTATGTTCATTTATAAAAAATGAGATTTCATGTTAATTGGTAGGATAATTCTTATAATGTGGCCTTAGATGATGATATCTATAAGAAACTACATGATTTTATTAAATAATAATGAATCCCAACACCGAACCTGATACTTCATAGAAGACCACATAGCCCTGCATAACATTTGGTAGAGTCAACAGCAATGAATTTTTAAAAAGATGAATCAGTTAAAAATAAATAAATTTGAATTTTATTATTCAATTAAAACTTCACCCCCCTATATAATTGACCAGTCATCGTAAAATATTACTCCGGGATGTATTTCATGAACTGGTGATAATATACAGCTAAGCCCAAGAATCTCTGAATCCTAGAGATATTTTGTGGTAGTACCCATGTCATAAAAACCATCACCTTGTAATGATCAATGTATATAACCTCTTCAGATACAATGTGTCCCAATAATTTCTCACTGTGAATCCATAAATAAATATTTTATTGTATGCCATAAAGTTGAAAATTTCTCAGCACACTCAAAAATATAATTATATGATGCACATAATCCTCCACATACTTAGATTATATAAGGATGTAATATATAAATACTACCATAATAGTATAAAAAATCATGGTAAACCCCATCCACCATACCAATGAAAACTAAACGATAATTTATGAGACCAAAAGGAATAAAATGATACTCATAATGGTTATAAATACTTCGAAAGGAGATTTTCCAAATATCAGATTATTTTATCCTCAACTAATGATAAGTTAGATCAAGGTATGTAATTTAAAAATCCATTTTACACTTTCAACTAATAAATGAATATTATCAATACTTTTAATAGGATATTTATTATTCAATATAACTCAATTAATCTGTTTGTAATCCAAACACAATTTAATAGAACCATGTGCTTTCTTATCAAAGAGAACCGACACCGCACAAGGTGACACAATCTGACCTACAAAGCTTTTCTCATGAAGATAATCCATCCAGGCTATTAGATCATTTTATTCAAAAAGATCCATATATTATATTGGAATAGATACTAGTTGAGTATGAGTCATTAAGTCTGTGAAAAACATTACATCACTTATAAGTGGAAAACTAGGGAAAAATGCATGAACCACATCATAAAACTTAACAACAACTTGTGTGAGATCACTTCTCAACGATTCTTGAACCAGATCAAATAAATACACTTATATTCATTCCCCAACTATATATAAGAATTCTTAATCCTGCTTGACCTTTGATACATTCGTTTGAATGAAAAAAGACACACCACCGGGTTAGGTTGAGGAAGAACCTTCAATTTTAATAATCAATTCATAATTTATTGAAAATTATACAATACATTATAAAATTGAGGTCAAGAGGTATCATATCAATGACTAGAGAACTCCCAGCTAGCATTACATCTAATAGAGAGAGTACATAAGCAGGACTAAGAAGACCCTAATCTCTCATTGTCACATCGGGTGTAGTAATATCCCATACACAAGATAAAAGATCCATAAGATTGTTTATAAAATAAAAAACATGGGTTGAAATAAATGAATGGGATGCACTAATATCAAATAGAGTAGAAATTAATTATTAATCTATAGTAATGGTGCCTCTCAAAGTTTTTCCACTAGTGTCTATTTCCTTTGGAGACATTTCCCTTATGTGAAGTTGATTTGTTCAAGATGTGTTGGGTTAGAACACTTTTATACATGATGCATCTGACTACCCCATAGTTTTAGGAGGAGACGATGATCTTATTATACATTCCAGATTATAAATGAATGGAAGATTCTCTATATGTTTCTTAAACCTCGGTATGATAAATATTTCTTAGGTACCGTAGTGAAAACCCTATTATAATTTCATGGCTATCCATATTAATAGAAATTCAAATGACTTCCTCCTATCATTGTAAAATGTCTATAATGACTCTATCATCAAGAAATACTATGAGAATAATCCTGATTTATATTTCCTATAAAGGAACAAATGCCTCCACATGAAAAAAATGGAACTCCCATCAACCCTAACCATCCATCCAGGTCCATATCAACCATCATCTCCTTAACCAACAGATCAGTTTTAGTGGGAAGCATTAGAAAGAAAAATTAAGAACATATATTTAATCAAAGTCCAAACATGAAGAACCGAGACATCATCCTATCATTAAATATAATCTTGGGAGAAAATTGTACAATCTCCACATATTGGTATGAATACTTAATCATGGATTTGTTAGAATTATCATGCATGTTAAACTCTATATCCCTTACCAACACCATTGAATCTTGATAAAACATTTCAGTGAAATGAACCTAGAATAATTTCCATGAAAGTCTCTCGTGTTTATTTATCATCATCAACATGTAACTTTATCTCCTTCTCATTACTTATATCATTAAGGGGCAACCTTTTACCTTGATCTCTTCCAGGATATCTAAAATCACTAACATATATTATATCATACCCAACCATTCCACATCATGTTGGGGATTCGTGGTTCCATTGAACTGGTATCTTATAGTGAAGGAACTGTTGAGAATGATTCCTAAGAAAAAACCCCAGAGGATCCATAGTAGGATAAATAATGGGGTCATTTCATGGTTCCTCTTCTAAAGATTGGATTGTTCAAAAAATCTCCTCGACTAGATTCGGGTCCAGTAGAGGAATTTCTCAGTGTGATTCAGAAGAATCTTCCACCTCGATTCAATTTACATGTCTTTTTGGAGGCATGATGCTACAAAATAACAATAGGAAATAAGGAATAATATATATTAACACTCAAACTAAGAAACAAGGGAATTTAATCCCTACATTTGGAACAACCATATTTGGATTCAACTCTATCCAAATAAAAATAGAGAAAATAATTGAACTAATCCAAATGACATCTTTCCCTAAAAACCCATAATGAAATTAGGGTCATTTTATGATGATATGGACTTAAAATCAATCACAAATACATCTTAATCCCTAAAATGAATACTCAACTAAATACTATCTTTATGAAGAAATATCAACAACCTCATGTGATACAATTTTGTAACAAACCAGCTCATGCACCCTAGTAGCCTGATATCCAATCAATCATTGACATAACATCAAGGTAAATCCTGATCCTCATGGGTCAGTGACTACATCCTCACATCATAAAACACACAAGTGGGAATTAATTTTTCAAAAACCCAAGATTAAGTATGGAATGAAAAAAATATGCATAAAAAAGAAAATCCACCTGGAGTAATGTACAAAAAGACAACAAGGCATTAAAAAACCATTACTTCCCATGTTCCAAAATAGAGTAAATAACCTATGTCCCTATTGATCCAAATCACAATGTCTATTGTTTGAAAGCTGCATCCAACTCCAAAAGATCCCTTCCCCCTGTTTGATCATGGATGGAGATAATCTACAATCACATGAAGGAAGAGGTCTGGTGTGATCTAAAAACCAGTAGGGTCTCACTAAGGAATAATATAAGATTTCAGTAATGGATTAACCAAATGAATAATTTAAATATTAAAATAAAAATGTTTTGAATTTCATGTCATATTTCAGAAAATAATTTGATACATTTCAAATAATGAAAATTACTTTATAATAACTATATACAAGTGATTGAAACGTTATAAAACATAAATAAAGTAGGTCACATACCCAATTATATGGTGATGAGTCACCTTTGGATTGCTTTAGAGGGATGTGCGTATAAACATATATTCATTATCACTTAGAGAGTATGAGGTCCTATAACCTAGAACATAAATACCAATTTGGAAGATGACCAAATTACCTTATTTTTTATATTTTGGATAAAAATATATTCCAATGTTGTTGAAATATATTACATGCCTTATAGATTTATATAAAGCCTTTTATTTAAATTTATTATTTATGATATTTTTTATGAAATATTAAATCACTTATAAATCCCTTTCATAATGTATTTTCCATCATTTAAACGATATATCATGATTTGTTGAAATATTTTTTGAAATTACAATCCTTCATATTTCAAAATTGAAATAATTCCATTGGTTAATCCATTTTTGGCATCAATTATTGTATCCTTGGAGAGACCCTACTTGTTTTTTTATCTAACAACATACCTATGTCTTTGTGTGACTATAGATTATCATATTCTAGGTTTTAGAAGGGCGGAATAATATTTTAGTGGTAGATCTCACTATTAAAACTTTGACATGGTGAGTTGTTTCCTTATAGACTTGGGTTCTTTTCCCCTATTTTTGTATATGCGTTGTAGTACTTTGGGAATTAATTCCTTGTTGACTTCTGGTACATTACTCTCAGTGGGGTTTCATTTGTTGGCATAATGACTCGCATATCTTGTTTCCACTATGTTTAGTGAGAACTTCATTCCCATTTTCATGTTGTATGATTCCATGTTCTAGTTACTCACTCGAGAGGGTTTAAGAATTCCCTTATTGTTATGTTAGTTCTAGATTAGTTATCAAACTACCTGGGTACCGAAGTAGGTTAATGAAAATATGATAATACTAATAATATTAACATTTCTTACTAGTTACACATGAGCGAAAAAATGTGTCGACATTGGCCACATTTTAAGAAAACCATTACTCTAGGATATGTCCACAATTTTGGGCCCTTTTAACATGACATTCAACAGTGAAAATTGTCCAATTTTTTTGTTTTGATACATATTCCACTCATTCATAGTAATCCATGTCGATTATTTATATACATCATTAAGTGAATGAGGGGAACAATTCATTGTTGGGATTTCATACTTGAAACACCCTTAACCATTCATTCAATCCCTTGAAACATGGGTTATAAGCCCTCTATAACCAACCTAACCATTATAGGTCCACTAAAATTCCAAAAAACAATTTACATATTTCTCCCATAATACTCATCATAATATACATTTGAACATAGGGTCTAACACAATCCCATATAATGGTCCTTTCTATAACCATCAAATTCCTTGATGGTGTGTACCTCCACCAATCCAATGGTCAACATAATATATCTTTTAGATTTACACTATAGAGGACAACACACATAAAAAGTGGACCAAAATACCACATGGTATGTTCTATAGGTTCATATAACACAAATTGTCTCACTAGATAAGTACAATGAGAAAAAATCATTTGCATCATAGGATATAATATTTTTGAGCCTCTTTCGCCACCTGTGGAAATGGTGAACACCATTTATATCTTGTTATAAAACCTTAACCACATCACATATTGAAAATTAATGATCCTTAATTTATGGTCTTATGATCACCAATAACATAAAACATATAATCAAGCCTTACTATGATAAACACCCCATTTACCAAATAAGATTTCCCCTAATATCTCTTTGAAACAATAAATACCTCATGCAGATCCATGTCAATTCATACAACTATGAAAATTCCCAAACCTATTTAAACATGATGAAAAATAAATTAATAATTATAAAATAGAATCGTACCACCAACCGTGATTTTAATAGACTCTATGGAATTAGAATCCCTTTCTATTTTGGATTTAAAATAATGATTTTCTTAAATCAGACAAAAGCCCTGAAATTAGGGGTTTGTCAATAAGGGAGAAAGAAATGGAAACAAATATTAACATAAATAAAATTAGTCTGATTATCATTACCCATATATACCTCTTGATATAGATGGAATATTAATTGAAAAAGAAATGATATAGAAATCCCTTTGGAGAAGAAAAAACAAACAACGGAGGGGATCATTGATGCTTTATATGTTGTGTACAAGTAATGGGAACTCCAATAATAATCATAATCATTTTATTTTATTCATTAGATTAATATTTTTTCACACTCTTGATGCAGAATTCATTAGATATATATTTTTGGTATTGATTTGGAAATTAATTACTTTCCATAGAAAGAATTTCGATGTCTTACATTAAAAAATTCTTCCTTTATGATTAATACATATAATGATATACCATCATAGAAATAATTATGAATTATTTAATTATATATGAAAAAATCAATTAATTATTACTAGATAAGAGTATTTATTTTAATATTTCATACCTAATAATTTCAGAAAAAATCAATGTCTTACATTATAGAAGTCATAATCAATGATGTCAAACTAAATGAAAATATCACTTTCAAGAATCCACGTCAATGAAGTTTTACAAATTCAATGACTTAATTTCTTAGTTATATAGTCAATTAAGTGATTATAAATATAATTATTTATTTCTAGATTTAATAGTCATCAATTTATTAAAAAAATGAGTTAATTTCCATAATTCATACTCAATGAAGTGATATATTCGTAGTATGACATTCCAAGAAATCATAATACAAAAAAGCGATTCCAGCTCTACAAATTTCTACTTCCACCAATGTTTGAAAAAACCACTCAAACTATTTCTAAATTAATTAAAGGATTAAATATTAAACATATGTTTTTTTTAAAAAATTACATAAAGTGTTAAAACCCCCAAAATCTCTCTTAAATCATTTTTAGGCCGTCCAAATATATCCAAATCCTTAAATAATAATAAATCCATGGTCTAAAACCTACAAAAAAATATAGAAAAATTAAATTCCATAGATTGATAGAACTCCAAAGGGTCATTCCTTTTCATATAATTACAATTCAAACACCTCTTAAAGTACCAATGTTATATAGATGATACAAAACATGATTCAAGACACTATCCCAAAATATCATTGAACCTATACTCAACTACATTGATCATTCATGGGTTTAAATTATGGTTTATTTCTCAAATTAGTTGTGGATTTATTTATCTATTCACTATTTTAATTTTACATAAATATAAATTTTCTAATAATATTCTATGAATACAATAATGAGAAATTGTATAATCCTAACATCTATTCCATGGATTTAATTATTGAACAACAACAACTCATTCTGGAGGAAATTATTTTATAGAACATATTATGATGTCAGAAGAAGATATAATATGTTACATTTGATATCTCAGTTTTGATAATGTGTAGTAAAAAATATAAAATAACATTTTGGTCTTTAGGGAGGTCTCATAAGATTCAATCTGCAATATATTAATAATTCAACCATATTTACTAGTTGGGTGAGTTATGGGAGATGAAGATTTAAATAGAATTAATGCTACATTCATGCTGATCAAATTAGGAAGAATTATCTATTAAAATATAAATGGATTATGATTTCTGAAAAACCATATGGAATATTCTATTTTGATAAGGTGAAATCAATTCTGATTGGAACATATAAATTGACATCATATTTGTTTAAATGAATAAAATGAGATGTAGTGTTCTCCCCATGGATTAGGATGAAAGTATGATTCAATTTGTAACATATAAATTATTTTAATTTTTAATGACTTTAGATCGGGGTATTAAGCACTACTTTTTCATCATCATTCAGTTTTTTTGCATTATTGTGTGATAAAATAGGTGTGTTGTGTCTTCCAAGCTCTGGAAATCACAACATGAGTTCATGTGTTTATAGATTGTTCTCTCCCAGTAGGTTCTAAAGGTTAAAATAATTTTATTTATTGTTATAAATGGAACCTATAAAATAATAACATATCATATTTGGTGTTTTATATATAACCATACCCAAGAACATGTGTATTAAATCTCAGTTTTGAAGTATCATCATAACCTATCCCATGTAATTTAATATTATAAATAATTTTTTGGTCAAAATTATATGTTTATTGAATATTTGGGGGTTTAAAACATTATACATGAATAACGCTATAAGTGGTTAATGGTTTTGTGAATATGTTCAACATAATTAATTTTTGGGTTTAGAAATAAAAAATAGAGTATTTTCTAATATATAAAGACCATGATCTTCCATTGACTAGTATCATGATTGAAGCATTGAAGATGGAATAATTGGATTGTATAGATAATAATTCTTTGTGGTTGATTTAGATTTAATTATCCAAAAGAGTCTATTAAAATGTATCGGAAGTGAAAACCACATTAAGTCATATGAAAACCCTCCCCAACAAATCTGTGAATCCAACAATGATGAAAAAAGTGTTATAACAAATAATATTCTTCATGAGGATGGATGAAGAGGAGTCTCCTTTACATATTATGATAGACTTAATAATAATAAAATTTCAATTAGAGTTACCGAAGTTCCACTTTATATATCCAATTTTTTTGTTGGTGTTACTGTTATCACTCCATGAATCATCATATTCGATGACCACCACTATGAGTTACATGAGATAGAATAATGACCTAGTATTTTAGAAATTTAGTGATTTAGTTCTGAATACAAAAATTTAATGGTATGAGATATAGATATATTCAAATAATCATATAATGATAATGGAATGGGGTGACCCACAACAAAAAAAATTCAAAATGAAGGTAATGTAAGGAAAAGATAGATCAAGAGTTGTTGGGAAGTAGTTGGTCCCATATACTCAAATTGTATGAAAAAAAATCACATCATGCAAACTTTAAATGAATCTATTATTAATAATAGAGTTTATACTTATTGACGGGTTATTTTGAATAATATTTTTGAAGATGACTGTGCAATACTTCTTATTATAACAAGTTTACCTGGATATCAGTTGATAGACTCTGTCAATTAGTTGTGATCAATACCATAGTGAGGAAGTACAAAGAATTTAACATCCAGAATACTTGGGTGTGTATATCTAGTAAAGGATATGAATTTTACGATTGTTTGTATAGGATATATTTTTTCTAGATAAGGATAATAATATTTCAAAATTTTCATGGATAGTGACACATAAAATAAATAGGGAAGAACATAATTTCTATTAGTGTTTTAGAAAACACATGTTTTTGTATAAAAAGTGTGGATGTAGTGTTGAATATTAAAAATAGTTATATGTTTTTAGAAAAATGAGTAAGGGTATAAAAATTGTAGTTAATAATATTTTTAAAATGGGGATCAATTACAGAATTTTATCCTCAATGATATTGTGGGATGACCATCCCAGACACTATAGTTAGAAGGGGATTGAAGTCATAACTTATAAATGTATTTTTATAGAAGAAATAAAATATCATGTGTCATAAATGTAATTCATTATGTGGAATCATAGAAAGCATTCCATAAAAATAGAATGATAGAATCTAAATAATGGGATGTTTGAGTTCATTTATACATGCATATAGTTACAAAATTTGGATTGTATTCGTGGGGGATTAGTATACTATGAAACATTAATCAATAATGAAATATAGAATGTGAATGTTTTATTTCTCAATAATAATCACAATGTATTCAAAATATTTATTTAATATAGGGTCCTAGTTGAAAAGGTGACTTAATTCAACGTAAAATTCGTACGGTGTTATAATAGGGTGGAGTAAAGAATTATGAAATTCTGAATATTATTCTAGTTGAAGGGCATATGATTTGAAAATATAATAGGTACTTCATAACAAAATACATTTATATAGGGGATGAATTTGGAATTTATTAAAAAATAATAGGGCATGAAAATACTATGTTATTTCCCATTTTTTAGAATAAGTGATGAATCTCATGACATAATTAATCAACATTACTTCTTCTCAAATAGGGAAGTAAGCTCTAATTTTATATTGTCTATGAGGAAAAGTGGATTTCGCACACATAAATATATTTTTTATATATTCCAGTGTCCACATTGATTTTAATAATGAATATAAGATTCATGACGAGTCATAAGTGTGCTATTTTTCGTTATGATGGAGATGATTTTTTATTTTTCTCTATTATATATAACCCTTAAAATACTTATAGTATCTATAATGTGAAATTAAATAAATATATCTTGTTTATAGGTCCTATGTAAGTCGATAATTATTATTGTATCACTATATCTTCAAAATCATATATTAAATTGAATAAATGAGTTAATGTTATGGATATTCTGGAGAAATGATGAATAATGTTAGTATTGGAAACCCAAACTGGTCTAAAGGATGATCTGGAAGGTAGTAAAGTTATTATTTTTATGGAATAATGTTTATGTGGGTAAATAGAACATGTATTCTTTAAAAAATATATAAGAAACATTTCTGAAAGTTATAGTATATCAAAAAGCATATAATTTAGAGAAAATAAAGATATCTATCAATGTGCGGAACTTGATTAAAAGGTATTAAATTATCTTGCTCTAAATTATTCATTTTAGGGATGGAGAGGACAAGATACTATGGGTGGTGGAATGTTTGAAAGTATAGAATCATTCAGTTTCATCCATGAGAGGCGATATTCATCCACCCATGTGTTCAGAATATTGGAGACAACAAAGATACCATAGGGAATAATTTTATTTAATGTAAATCGGTGTATTGACTAAAAGAAAAAAGAAAATATTAGTGAGAGGTATACAAGTATGCCACTGGTTAATGAGTTTCATGAAATTTTAGTTTGGTAATTATAATAGATATTCTCACTAGAACATGAACACATGAGTATTTATATTTTTTTGAGCATGGTTTAAATGAAAGGAATTAATTTTATGTATTAGTAAATGAAGATCATATTCCATTATATTTGACAAAATAAGAAAATATAAATGGAGCATATTGTTTGTTTAATAGAGTATCAAAACAAAGAAATTGTGTACAGAGATAAATATGTACTTTATTCTTTGAAGAAGGTCACAATCTAGTGGAATGAAAATATATGTTATTTTATAGTACAACATAAGTTTATAAAGGTAAATAATGAACATTTATATTATCACAAGGGGTATGATAATGGTATTTTCACCATTATAAATATTTATATTGATCTGATACTTTTTGATGGTTTTTTTTGAATAAAATGATAAATGACCATAAGAATGAATCATCTATATGTTTTGAGATGATAATTTTGTTCTAGATAAATATATCATAGGTACAGGTTTAGTGAGAAACCAAATTCGTGCACATTGTAGATATTTCTATCCGATTACATTTGGGAGGTGGTGGAGTGCTCCAAATGGGTTAGGTTAAACCAATGTTCTCAACCATGGATAAAAATTCAAATATAATAATGGGAAATATACTATGAATGAAAGCTAAGGTTGAAAACAAGGTAGGGCTCCATCTGTATCATTTGTCATTATCATGATATACTCTATGGTTTTTACCTTTCTGGACATAGAAAAATAAATGTGAGTGTTAAAAGTATTCATTTCAAATACTAAAAGCGATCATTTTGAGGTGGTGAATTCGATTCTTCTGAATATAAACGTTTTTTATGGGTTTTCATATTACATAATAATAGGTGATCCATTGTAACAATTTACATAATCTAATTTTATTGGAAATGGAGATACTCATTAAAGAACCACTGGTTATGTGTTAACTTTTGAAGAAATCACTAAATATTTTATGTTCAATTATGAATTGGTAGTTACATTATTACTAATGGATATAGATTATGTTTCAGTAATATAAAATGGGAATGAGTTGATCTGGACAAAGTCGTTCTTGGTAGCTCAAAAATAATACAATATGAGGGGATTATATTTTATGAATGACAATGTCAGATTCACTTATGAAAAAATGATATATTTAATTCTAGTATAAATCACATTAAGCTAATGTATCACTTTATCCTAATTTTTTTGGTTGAATGAGTTATTGATCATCAAAAGTTAAGTGGTCACATAATCTTCTAGATATTTTGAAAATGGATGTAGTAATGAATGTTTTGATAAAGTGTTATCACATTGTTTTTTATGGTGATTAAAATCATTTTTGGGGAACCATAAAACTAAAGTGAAAGATTCAATATTGGAAGGAGGTTTACGGATAATGATTAGGACTTGGTAGTGATGTTAGATAACGATTCATAGGTGGGATATTATTAGGTATGGATGTGGAAATAGTTTTATGGATCATGATTCAGTAATTTTGAATAAATAAATTTTAGATGTCTAACATTTGATACATGAGTAGAATTATTGAATAATATAAATAGTTTTCTGGAGGACCAATAATTACAAAAACAATATTTGTTTTTAAAGATGTTATCAAAAGTTACCCCTGCTCACTCAGATAGAGAAATTTCATGGAACACAAAGAAAATTCTATAATGTTCATTGAGGAGGTCTCGTATGTGACTTTATATATGATATTTATAATTAGGCAATCTTCACCAAATGTGTGAGCTGAGGTTGTTTATTTCATTAACCAAAATAAGGCTTCATACATAATGATTGAATCAGGTAGATTTCTCCCCCTGAAGGTAATGGGGTAGAAATTACCAAAATCTATCATAGAGGACTACTATTTTACTAGAGTTTAATCTAATGTGATTAAAATTTAATAATTATTACCATATTCCATTTTATTCAATAAAAATATTTAGATTGTTTCCCATGTGGATGTGAACAAAAGTAATTAACCACATTAAAAGTAATGTTGTTTTAGTGTATTTCGTTTCCCTTTATATTTTTCTTCTGAATCTTATTTAATTTTTTATATGGAATTTTTTAAACATTGTGTGGTTTGTTTTATATATTATAGATGTAATAATCTGGGTTCAAATTCTAGAACTTTGATTATGGCTAGTATGTTTTAGAAAAAAAACTTTTCGGAATTTCATTTTAGTTGTGGTCTCAACAATCACCACCCAAAGGGATAAGTTGAATGTCATGTTATCACTCTTGTTTCTTCTAGTAGGGATAGTTATAGTTAATTTGGTATATGAATTCATAGTTTTATATCATGTTTTCTTTACCATGAAATTTTTCCCATCAACCTATATTGGGTGGTACATTTGTTTATCCCACTGTAGTGAGATAATGTGAAACTGTTATCTTTAATTTTTTAAGAGTCCTAATGGGTATTATTTTACTCACTCTTATACATTCACTTCAACCCACACAAGTTGTGTTTTTCAAATATCTATAAAGAATGATGGTGATTTTAGATGGAATAGAGTCATTGTAGTAGTAACTTAATGATGATCAGTGGTGATGGTGGACTATGGTGTCAAAAAAAGGGTCTGGGATTCATTATATAATATTAAATTTTTATGATGGTTTTTTTGTTCATATTTACAACACACTAAAAATTATACTTCTATTATTGATAGCTTGTTTAATGGACAAGACAAGGCATTATGAAAACTATGATATACTAATATAATATTATTTTATAATTTAAACATAATCATCTATCATTTTTATTTGTGGGTTTTAATACCTATAGACATATAATTTAGAATATTTAAAATCATATAAGATAATTTATTGTTTATTAATAAATATGTATCAATTTTTTATAAATTAATTTTATATAAAAATGCTTTTTATTGAATTTTTTTAATGACAATTATAATTAATTTCTAGCAACCATAGAAATTTTATTTTATAAACGGAACATAATTTTCTAAATCATCATATGAAATTTATCTCATGGTGTAAATATTTGAATTTTCTAAAATGATGTATATTTTAGTGAATAATTAAAAATGGTTATTTTTTAAATACATTCATTAAAAATCATTAAATTAATTAATTTGATAATAAAATTATATTTTGGAGTTTTTATTTATATAACATATGATTTATTTTATTAATAATAATACAATTCAAATCAATATTTTCAATGTTTTTGATATTATTTAATTTGTATGCTAAAAAATCATATTTCACAAAACAAATTTCTATAATGTTTTATGAATATAAATTAAAATTAACTTATAATGTATTTGGAAAACAAATCATTAAGAATGAAAAAAAATATTTTAAATCCTGAGGTCCAAATTTTTTAAATAGTTATCTTTTATTCTTTGGCATTATGAATAGTAACTATGAAAAAATTAATCACATCAAAAAAATATAAATCAGGAAATTAATGATGAAAATAATGTGATGAGGAATTAAAATAGACCTGAAAATTTACTTTATTTCATTTTAACAAATTAACTCACCCATATGTATCACAAATTTAAATATATTTCCCTTTTGATCCATTTTAATTTGGTAAGGATATTTATATTATTTCAAGTAATGAATATTTGAAAACATCACTCTATTGATTTTGGAATATTTTATTTTTTCACATAAGGGTAATAATATTTTATTAAAGAATTAAAAATATTTTTCTGAAAATAATTAATATATTATTGTCATGGGATTTTATTTATAATATTCTGTTTTTTAATAATTATGTGAATTTTTTTTGTAGCATTGACATAATATTTATTCAATTAGTAGAAAAGTAAAATAAATGGTTTTCAAAATTTTAAAAATAATAAAATTTGAATGAATTATCATGTCTAAATAAATTTATTTATAATGATCTCATATTAGAAAATATTTAAGGTATTGTATTCTAATTCCATCATTTTCATGTTTTTTTCAAAGTCAATTTTAATAAATTTGCCCAAAACTGACATTAACGATATTTTATAATAAATAATATAATATTAAATGATTTAAAATTCATAGAAGTGTTATTTCAAATTAATTTAATGAGATAATATTTAAATAATAATAAATTCTCTAATTATGGGTATTTTATTTTTTACGGTATCTTTTTTGACCCTCAGATTGTAGAAATAATTAATACTATGGTAAAAGTAAAAAGGGTTAACTAGTGGATTAAATTAAATGTTTGGGGTAAATATATAAATAAAAATTAACCAAAATTTATTTTATGAGAGTATTTGAGCTCATTATCATCTTATCCTTTTAATTCTATTAATTTTGGTGCATGAAAAATAATTTATTTTAATCTCTTAATGAATTTCCACGAATTATCCTCCCTTCACTTATAATAGGAGAATCCTTATCTGTTTTATTTACACCTCATTGAGTAATATAGCTAAATCAATCCCTGTAAATTTATTTCATAAACATACATTTAAACGTAAAAGAGGTTATATTCCTTCCATTTCCCTACCATAGGTCCCATAAGAGGATGTCTAATGGATGTCTATCGAATAAGATGTAATCGTCTTTACTGACTCTTTACAACTTCATTCTTCTTAAACAACCTCTAAATTTTTTGTACCCATTATTAAATAAATAATAATGTCACATAAATATAATATTATTTATTGTGATTATTGTTTAACCATTTTAATGATCTTTTCCATACCACAAAAACCTAATGATTAATTGCTTCGTATGTATGGATTGTCATATCCACATTGTAGTGTATATCATCTTTCATCACAATTTTAATTTTTTTTATAAAGATATAAATTTATATTATATATAATATTATGAAAAAATAATTATTTTGTAATTATAATATCATATATACCTTATTACCATTGAATATTTTGAAAAATGATAATGATTCTTCTGCGTACATGTGCACTGCCACATCTTTGAAGCGATATGGTTCATTTTTTATTTCTTCTTCCCATAGATGGTTATAAGAATATATTTAACGAATCTATATGATATTTATATAATGAGTAAAATTATGGATATTATAGAGCAATAATCATTTTATAAAGACAATATTTTCTCGTATAAAACAGACATGACAAAACAAAATAGTTTACACTGGAAACAATGATAATGATTAAATATTGATAACGAAGGGGTGATAAAATGTTATAAATGGATAATATATAATTTTATAGAGATTTATATGGTTATTCTATTTTTTTAATTAATAAAAAATTATTATACATGATTTCAAAATTACTTTTAATGAAAGGAGAACTTGAGGTAATGGTTTTTGTCTCAATTTTCACTATATGGAGACATATTTGGTATTACCCACCTGTATATTTTTAATTTGGTTTATATAATACCCTTTTTATATATTTATCTTGAATTTATATTTATTAATAATTATAAATGTTTCACTTAAAGATTAAAATTTCACTGTTTCGTATTTTTAATGTTACAAAATAGATATGAATTTAATTTAAAATATCATTTATTGGGGTTTGATCTTATCTTAATTGAAAGAATATTATAATATATCCATTATAAACATCATATATTTTATTATCCTATAGATATTTAAATTTTTCCTTGTATCGTTATAACTTTTCCTATATTTGGTAGTTGAGTCCAGAAAAGTAATATATATATAAATATATGATCATATATTTATTTTTGACAGGGTATATTTTTCATGCATGTACATATTTTTAAAAATTATTTTACAACTGTATATTTACTTACCCTAGTTAAATAATTAATGAATATTTTTTTATTATTGACTTTTTAATATTATATAATGGAATAAATTTAATATCTCCCAAAAGTTTTATTTTTTATTTTCATTAAAAATGTACAAAATGAATGCGTTTTTAGAGTATATGACGTGAAATAATTTTCTATCACCTATAAAATTTTGACACTATTAGCTTATTATTAATTTTTATATTTTTTTAAAATTAAAAATATTTCGTGAATTTTTTTAAATATTTTTATTCCATTTTTTAAATTCCTAAAATTACTTGATTTTATTTGAAAACAAAATTTTTTGATGAGGGGATGTTAATGTTTATATCATACTAATTTTATGGTTATTAACAATCTCTTGAATCATTTACATTCTAATGATTACTGGATATCAAATTTTTCTTAAATAACCACATTGATCGTTTTATGGTTTTGATTATTAGATAAACCATTTTCCATTTATGCATATAGTGTATTACATTGAATGTTATGTGATTGACTTGGAAAATATTGGTATTTCGTTTTTTTAATACAAACATTTCATTGTAATGAATATTGTTTTTGTATTACAATTTTCATTCAATATGTTATGAATGAATTGGATATTCAGTGATGGATGGGGTCTGAAATTATATACCCCCTCGATGCATCAACATGTTTAATTATATAAAAAACTTCGATATCCTTATTAAATATGTTTTTAGTGTATACCTACACATTGTTTAAAAAACCTTGATACAAGGTTTTCTTTGTAAAGACATCATGATTTCAAAGAATATTATTTCCAATATTAAATATTCTCACCATTGATAATTTAGTAATTATTATCCATTAAATTACTACATCTATATTATCCTAGGATTCATTTTGTGCTAATGTTATTATTGAAATGGAATTTTTTTCCTTTTAATTAGCCTTCATTATTTATTAGTTCTCATATATTCATGACAGATTCTGTTGTTCAAAGAAATTTATAATCATTTTAACTCATCTTTATTTTACCATTTCCCTAGGATATGAACATGAAATATTTAAATTTATTCAAGGATAAAAAAATTCATTTAATATATTTTGTATTTTATTTCCAATGTTAAAATTGGAATATTGTATGTATATAGTTCTATAGGTATACTATTCTGATCATTCATTTGTGATGAGATCCCATTATTTCAAAGACAAATGTCATATGAGAATCCATAATATAAAAATTACACTTTTTACATTCCTTTTTTAATGAAAAAAATGAGACACTTCCCAGAAAATCAAATTCTTTTTCCAACTCCACTATTCATATTTAATAATCACCACAATAATTCTAATAATTTCCTCCTCAAGAGTAGAAGCAATACTGCATGAACCATAAATAAAACCAAGAGCCTAACCCTGATAACCTCTAAAGATATCACTAAATTAATAGGGTCCTAGATTACCCCTCGAAGCTTCATCAGAAATGATCTTATTCTAGCAAAGGAAAGGAGACATCCATAATACTTCCAATGTGCCAAGAGGAGGGAGAAATTTTCCTCTAACTACAATCTGTGTAATAATAGATAGATCATGAATGAAATTATGGAAATACATAAATCATAGTAATTAAATATAATGAACAACCGAAATTAGTCTGAAAAAAGAAGCACCATCATGAAAAATATATTATTCATTTAATGCCTTCTTCCTTGCAGTCCATATGCTCCGAATGAGCTCCTATATAGTAGCATGAAAGAGATTATAGACCAAAATTGACAAATTCAAAGAAAACTATCTTTTCATAAAATCACATACCGAGGTATCTTGAGTAAAATACACATCAAAAAGGTCAGGGACTTCTTTCCGCTTCTCTAAGGCTACTGCACAACTAAGAAATATGTGATCCATATCTTCCCTATGCTGATGCCATAATGGACGTATATAATAAAGGGAAATTCCTTAGATTTGTAGGAAGTTATATTATTGATGTTTTTTTGAGCCAATATTCATGTGAGAATAGACCAGTATGGATTCAAAAAATTATTATGTAAGTCACCAATCCATTTGACTTCATGTGTTCTATAAACAGAGTGTTTATAAAACCCATTTTCGGTAAGAATATCATTCTCATTAGGCTACCATAAGCATAAGTACCCCCTATAATACCATCAATACTTTTCCACAATAAAATTAATGTGATCTAGAATAATCTCTATATTACAAAGCTGATATTTAATTGATGATTGAAAATCTAGATTTTAAACCCTACCATAACCATGTTAATCAAGTGACTCTCAGTCTAGTTACATTTTTTGAATTGAATAGGGAATTACTTAAGGACCAACCGTCGAGAGTAAACATCAATTTTAGAGAAAGAAATGTTGATAGAAGGCCATAAAGAAGAGTTAATGTAATTTAATTTCCCAAACATTATCCTTTGAGTGAATATGGCCCTAAGAAACATAGACCCTCAGATTGAACATTTAAAATCCTCATAATAAAAACATATTTCTATGAATCAGTGAAACCCTCAAGATCCATTATTCCCAAACCTCGTCTATCATAATGATTGAAGACATAATTCCATAAAACCATTAATAATTTTATTTTTGTGTTACACCCACTGCATATAATGTTTTTGATAGAGACATTGATTCTCTTTATTAGAACAATCATACATTTATACACAATAAAATAATACACAAATTTGGAGGTGATGATGGACATCACAAATAAGACAATATTATCCATGGAATGAGATTTTCCCATCCATGTAGAATTTTTTCATCTAATCAGAATTATAATTCTAGAGAAGTGGCATACCTATGGTCTCACCCATAACATGGTAACCCATAGACAGATTATGCGGAGAGATCCTTCTCGAATTCCCAATTCCTTGATTGTGTTATTATTTTTAGTAGAAGAAAATATCCTTCCAAACTGAAGGAAAAAATTACTATAATTAACCTCTTATCCAGAAACAATTTCATAATGAAAAATTACTCGATTTATATTTTGGATGTTTCTCTTGTCCCCTTTAGTAAAATGAATGATATCATCTGCATACAAAAGTTGCTAAAGTGAAACAAGCCCCCTACTATCCTGGATGAGATTCTTCATTCCATTGTTAGACATGATAAAAATAATCCTATTGAGATAATCCTTTGCAATAGAAAAATATGTTTCATATAAAGGTTTACCCAGCCTGACACCTATTGAATAGTCAAAATATCCTTTAGGACTTCCATTGATAAGAACGAAAATTTGAGCAGATATCAAAACAATTTTCACCAAATTAATGAAAATATCATCAAAAACAGACATGGTGAGGATGTTGAAGACAAAACACTAATCCATTGTATCTATTGAATTATTTACCTCCTATTTATGTAAAATATTACTTAGTATGATGAAATTATTGAGACAAATAACACATTAAAAAGCAGTGAATGAACAGGAAGTAATATATAATTAAGGGATAATATAATAATGTTTTTATTGAGGTAATGATTATTTGGTTTTCCTATAAAAAACCATGTATAGACACTAATGGTTGACATGATTTGGGCACATATTAATATAGTAGTAATAACCCTTAAAGGATTTGTTCATTTATTATTTAGCCATTATTATGATGCACAATGAATTTTCCTCTCTAACAGACCTGGTTTGACACTACTAGGGGATTCAATTGTGTGGAATAATTTTTTATAAAACAATTTGAATAATTTGAATATATGATAACCTAGAACATCATATATTAAACATAATTTTTCATATTGCGAAAGTAACATGTCATTATTTTTAAATCCTATCAATAATATTTCATGATCTTCTGCTATGATAATTATTATTCATACTATGATTTTTCTTTTCATCCATTTCCTAGAACTAGAGGGAACCATATAAATGATAAATGTGATGGAATATTTGGTGTAACACCCCGAGCTTCCACGATACGCTTCTCATTCAATAATGCAATAGCTTGCATTGTACACAACTTCGAGTTCTAAAACAGCGCGACTAATCAAAGTAGCTGTTATGAATTGTAATAACCACTTTTTAAAATTATAGAAATTTTATATTTCAAAATGGACTTCATTTTTGTATTCGTAATATCGAAATTATCCAAAGTTGAATTTTTTGTAATTTTCTGAGAACATCCAATTTTATGAATAGAGAAAAATACTTAAAACAACTTTTTTAATCAAAATAATTTATAGTGATAAGTTATACTATTGAGTGGTTTTAAAGTATAATTAGAATATATTTTTACCATTTTATCTGATGGTGGTCATTAGAATTAATTTAACATTGAAATTGGATATAAACAATTGTCAATCTTTTGATATAAATTGTTTCTTAAAAACACGCTATTTGTTGTGACAGTGGGAATTAATTATAAAAGTAATTAATGCAACTTATATGTTTGGAATTTTTTATGATAGACATCATTTTTGAATTCGGAATATCAATTATAGCTTAGGGTGAAATTTTGGCATTGTTCTGAAAAACTTCAATTTTTGCTGAATAGTGAAACCACTAAGTGGTAGTTAAATAACTGATTTTTTGTTTAAATGAAATATTACCACTTATGTGATTTTATTTTCAAAAATCCGACAAACATGGTTGTCATTAAGAAGTAAAATGTGGTTCAATGAGATTAAAATAATTTTTTGGTGAATAGTAACTTTTAAGTTCTTAATCGCGATTAGAGGTAATTAGTGTAGTTTAAGGTACAAATGATGTTATAATAATATGAGATGAGCATGAAACTTGTCCTAATACTATTGGATGAGTCATGGCCGACCAAGAAAACCCATGGGTCAACTTGGGGACCCCATGGAGCAACTTTAGTTGGAAAATGACATTAATATATATTTATTTAATGTTAAAATTAAATTGAAACAAACATGAGTTGGTTTACTAAAACAGTTTTTAAGTAGGGTTAAACAAGTCCAAATTGTGATTATAAATATTCATTAGAAAGCTAAAAAGATTTCCTACATCATAGTATTTTTTTTATAATATTTAGACATTAAATAAATTAAATTATTTATGACATCATGATGATGCAGCGATGACCTCATTTTTTAACGATTTAAATAAAATGGGAAGATAATGCAAAATCCTAGGCTTACACTTGTCCAAAGCCAATTGGATGAGGAGATTTCGAACCCTTATCACCTTAGCCTCGAATTATATAAGTGTGGGACCTTTAGAATCCGAAAAGCATTGTGTAATAATGTAACATTTCAATCTTTCCAAAAGAGCCCCTCCTCTCCTCTTATAAAAGGCCCCCACCTCTCCCACCTCATTTACACTTTCAAGCCATTTGGCTCGGCCAACATCTGCTCAAATACTCTCCCAAAATCCCTATATTACTCCTAGAAGCCTCAATTTGGGAAGAAATCTTCCCAAGGAAGCCTTTGGCTCAAATCAAAAAGAGTTACCCGATTTTGAGGTAATGTCTTCTCTAATGTTGTTTTGTTTTATTTTTCTTCTCCAACACCCTAAACTCTTTTTATTCATTTCCTTTGTAACAACACCAGTATCCTAAATATACTAGGATGTTGTTATAAGGATTCGAGATACACTTACACAAACCTACATCTAATGGTTAAAGAACATACGGTTTCTGTGGATGGCGAATTTCTGCCTCACGAAACGATGATTGTTCAACACTCATATAACACCTTCAAAGGTGGCCATTAAGATGTCACTATATTTATATATGATATATAATATGTTTATGTTTTACTTATTCTTCTGTATTTCTCATTTATGGCATACTTTATGATTTCCATTATGGGTAAACGCGATAATTTCATTTTAGGAAGTGTGGACTACCGCCCCCTCAAAGTGATGTGAATCGTTAATGCCATATGTGGGATGTATAAAGGATAGAGTAAATGATATTATATATGATATTATACTGGAACTATATTATACCTTTATATAATTATGATTTCACTACATTAAATACGAAATATAAATGAAAGTAGCGTTCATGCGTACGTACGGCTTACTGTCTCCATGAACGGTGCATTTCATTTCTTACCTCTAGATGTTACGTAATATTATGAATGAATGTATATACTGGATATATATGATATATATGATATCTACATCATTAATATAATTCTGGATATAAGGGATATTTCACCACATGAACAACTTGTAATTATAAGAAGGTTATTGTTGACTCAAGTACCAAAGATCGACAAAACGACCGTTATTAACTTAAATAATTAAATAATGTTCATAACATGGTAATAAGTGATATAAATGGAATAATGAACATGAAAAAGGTTTTTATGTAAATAGAAATTAACTCTATTTTATTATTCAGGAGGTTAAAGAACGGTCGAGTCAGGACAAGACGCAAGGTAAGGGAACTTCTTAACCCAACTTCAATTCTTTGGGTTAATCTCCTACTTTCAAATTATGTCATGATATTGTTATGTATTATCTTGTATTTGTACTTTCTTTATCTGTACTTATAGTTAATACACATAATAGATCTATTTTATTTATAAATGATCTTTGTAAGGGAACTTCTTAACCCAACTTCAATTCTTTGGGTTAATCTCCTACTTTCAAATTATGTCATTATATTATTATGTCATATCTTTTATTTGTACTTTATTTATGTGTACTTATAGTGAATACACATAGTATATCTATTTTATTTTAAAAATGATCTTTGTATGGGACTTCGTCTCAATCTCCTTTCATTGAGGCATATTTTATTTTATACACAACTTTCTTTTATACGGTGTATAAACCCCTTTGACTTTTACGTTTATTCAAAAGGAATGTTTTTTATACGAAGAATTTTACTAAACGACAAAAAGGGAATGTTTTCCTTTCCATACTTATGCGGCGACAACGACTTCTCCACCGCCGTGACCATTATTTGAGTTTCGGCTTCCTCTACAAGCCATCATTTTTTAATGAAAAATATATACAAAGTTTTAACTTTCTTTTGTTTTGGTATTGAAAATGGTTTTGAAAGCGTTTTTATTATATCAATGTGTTGTATTGATATCTTGTGATTGAAATGTGGAAATGTTATGTTTCCTTTATGCATGTTTTATGTGATACGATTATGTTATGGTTTATGATATGTTTAAACCTATTTATATGAGGAATGTATTGGACTTAATAAGTGACGGGTGGAGCCCGCTATAGCTCCTCGATGTATCGGTAGGTCTCATGAGACAACTAGACGTGGAATTGGCCGAGGCCCTTTCCCAATTGGATTTATGGTTTTGGCCGAGGCCTTAATCATTTTAGACGTCTTAGCCGAGGCCTTGAAAAAATGTTTCAGAATGTCTGGCATTATACATCCCCTCATTATGAAAGTGGTTATTGATATTGCAAGTGATTATTCGACCAGTAGAATATCCATGTGAAGAAGTGAATGGCATTATCTCATTTTACTTTTTCCATATTATGTTGATGTTCAAGTTTAAAAGGATTTTGTTTTAATTATACATTGCCTTAAATTTTTATGTTTATTTATGAAAGCTTCTGCAATATTGTTATCCTTACTGAGCATCTGAGCTCACCCCTTTCAATGTTTTAATATTTTCATGGATGTGAAGAAATATTTTATGAATGACCTGCAGGGATTGTGAGAAGAGGATATGAGTGTGGACTATGGAGACTTTGTTATTGTAGTTTTTCACTTTATGATGTAATGTAACGTTTAAGAATGTATCTAGTGTTTCCAAGGCTACTAAACTAATCGGTCTTTCGAGAATTGATCTTTTGTGATCATGCCAGTGTTACGCAGTAACGCACCGGCTCTGGGTAGCTGGGGTCGGGGAGTTACAGTTGTTATCATAGGTAGTTTAGTACTAACCTTGGAAGCTAGATTTAGATAAACTCTTATTAGAGCACATATCTCGAAGATAGACTTTGATGATTAGTATAAAAGAACTTCCTAGAATTTTGGTATTGTAGAGATGTTGTGAGTTTTCCGAGCAATACATCCCTGTCTGGATACGTGCAGGTAGAGGCGGCTCTGGCACAGATGTACCTAGGGGTAAAACCCGAAAACACCGCTTTGAGCTAGACTCGAACGGGAACTGGTGCACGACAACGGGCCTTGATGCACTCTTGGTTACGACACTCCCGGGGGATATGATTTGGATAATTCTCTTTTTCTTTACAAACCACTATGAAGGGTTATGAGTATATACTTCCTCAAAGGAAACATTTCTTTTTATGATTATGGATTATATCCATAAATAGTTCAATTTATGTAAATTATTTTACAAATATGGAATTATGTATTTTATTTCATAAACTAATCTAGTTTATGACATTGTTTAGAAATGGCACCTAGTGGAAGGAATGGAAACCGTATCAATACACGCACTCCGTGTAGGGATTGCCCTCCTGCTCAAGATAATTATGGTGGAACTAGTGATACAACTGGTGCTGATCAGCTTCTCACCGTACTGGGACAACTCACGCAGGTTATGAATAATAACCTTACTCGTATGGAGAACCCTGATCCACAACGTGGAGGATCAATGCTAGACCGTT
The DNA here is from genome assembly GCA_963277665.1 of Viscum album. Lineage (NCBI taxonomy): Eukaryota > Viridiplantae > Streptophyta > Magnoliopsida > Santalales > Viscaceae > Viscum > Viscum album. Next base: position 456,267,156 of record OY728161.1, on the reverse strand, counting down.
TCATGAGGCAACAACCACCAACCTTCAATGGGAGTACAAATACTATAGTAGCTGAGCAATGGATAAATTCCTTAGAGAAAATATTCCATGCCTTGGGGAGTAGTGAAAGGGAGAAAGTTGTCATGGCAGTTTACCGCCTCACTGGAGATGCCGATCAGTTGTGGTCGCTGATTCAAAACACAAAGGAAGATGATGACGTATCGAATATGGAATGGAGGGAGTTCAAAGAGCTTTTCATAGAAAAATACTTTCCTCGTGACCATCGAGCAGATATGGAAAGGCAATTTCTGAGTCTGAGGCAGAAGGAGGATGAGAATGTCGCAAAGTATGAGGCTAACTTTACAAGGTTAGCGAGGCATGCTTCCGATTATATACGTAACCCAAGAAGTAATATTGATCGTTTCTTTGATGGGTTAAAACCATTTCTCCATCGAGCTTTAGTATCACAAACCTTCTCATCATACGAAGATATTGTCTCGTGTGCTATCAAGACAGAAAAGGAATTCTCTAAGTCTTATGACAAAAAATTAAAGCAAGAGAAGAAGAGAACGGTGGAACAAGAGACAGATAAAGGGAAAAGGGGAAAGAAGGATTTTCCATTATGTGATAATTGTGGGAAGAATCACTCTGGTACTTGCCTAAAAGGAATGGGAGTTTGTTATAAATGTGGAGAAAAGGGTCACCAGGCTAGTGATTGCAAGGGAAAGAAAGAGGCTATCAAAGTTGAATGCTATAATTGTAGAGAAATGGGTCATTATGCAAATGAATGTCCTAAGCATCAGGGAAACTTACCTCAGAAAAGGACAAGGGATCAAGGCCAATCTTATGCTGTAACTACAGTTGAAGCGGAATAATTAATGTATTGGTGCTTTTGGACTCAAGGATTATATTCTGGTTATAAGAATATTGTGATATATATAAATATTGTAATGTAGTACTTTTTGATTAAGGTAATATGATTAAGGTAATCATATTTTTAGTATGTGACAATAAGAGGAACTTTTCTTTGTTTGGGGAATCTGATGTTACAATTGATTTTGGAATTAAGAGACCTTTTAGAGAAAGTCTGGACAGAGGTATTTTGGATAACTATAAATGTTGGAGTGGATTAAGTTGATCTTTGGATAGTATTGTTTAAGGTTAAAACATTTATGAAGATTATTTTTGGAATTTTATAGTACTATATTTTTAGGAAAAGGACAACCTGCAGGGTGGGGCATAACCCGTCGCGTCGGACAAAGCTGCAGGAATCGAACCCACAATTATAGTACGACAGGCCTTTATTTCCTACCACTAGCCTACAGGATGTCCCTGGTTATTACAAAATAATTTTACTAATCTAAATGGTATGTGTTAACATTAGGAACCTTATATAATAAGGATAAGTATAATATTTTAGAGTTCTATTATCTTTTTGAGTGAAAGATGAGTTGAAGGTTGAAACTCTAATTGTCAAGCATAAATATATATATACCTATCTCATATTCAATGAATAAATTAATTCTTAAACTTTAGTAAAGGGATATTAAAAAATGTGTTATCCTAATACCTTATGTCTTGTTGAACTGATGATATTTTAAATCAACATAGATTGAAGGCTTTGAGGCCCTCAATTTGACAGTTGATTGTAATTGATGACCTCAATCACTCCCTACAAATATTTACGTTTATCCTCCAATTATATGTCTCTAATTGCCACCAATGTTCTCCTAATCAAGATCATAATTGGGTGGTGACTTTTTCATTTCCCTTTCCCTCTTATTAAGGCTAAATTTTATTAACCTTATTTCCGATTTGGGTTTTCCACAAAGGCATTTTCTATTTTCAACCTTTTATTTTCAAAGAAAAATATCAAATTGTGAGGACGCAATTTATTGAAGGAGGGGAGAATGTAACACCCCGAGCTTCCACGATACGCTTCTCATTCAATAATGCAATAGCTTGCATTGTACACAACTTCGAGTTCTAAAACACCGCGACTAATCAAAGTAGCCATTATGAATAGTAATAACCACTTTTTAAAATTATAGAAATTTTATATTTCAAAATGGACTTCATTTTTTTATTCGTAATATCAAAATTATCCAAAGTTGAATTTTTTGTAATTTTCTGAGAACATCCAATTTTATGAATAGTGAAAAATACTTAAAACAACTTTTTTAATCAAAATAATTTATAGTGATAAGTTATACTATTGAGTGGTTTTAAAGTATAATTAGAATATATTTTTACCATTTTATCTAATGGTGGTCATTAGAATTAATTTAACATTGAAATTGGATATAAACAATTGTCAATCTTTTGATATAAATTGTTTCTTAAAAACACGCTATTTGTTGTGACAGTGGGAATTAATTATAAAATTAATTAATGCAACCTATATGTTTGGAATTTTGTAAAATAGACATCATTTTTGAATTCGGAATATCAATTATAGCTTAGGGTGAAATTTTGGCATTGTTCTGAAAACTTCAATTTTTGATGAATAGTGAAACCACTAAGTGGTAGTTAAATAAATGATTTTTCGTTTAAATGAAATATTACCACTTATGTGATTTGATTTTCAAAAATCCGAAAAACATGGTTGTCATTAAGAAGTAAAATGTGGTTCAATGAGATTAAAATAATTTTTTGGTGAATAGTAACTTTTAAGTTCTTAATCGCGATTAGAGGTAATTAGTGTAGTTTAAGGTACAAATAATGTTATAATAATATAAGATGAGCATGAAACTTGCCCTATTCCTATTGGATGAGTCATGGCCGACCAAGAAAACCCATGGGTCAACTTGGGGACCCCATGGAGCCACTTTAGTTGGAAAATGACATTAATATATATTTATTTAATGTTAAAATTAAATTGACACAAACATGAGTTGGTTTACTAAAACAGTTTTTAATTAGGGTTACACAAGTCCAAATTATGATTATAAATATTCATTAGAAAGCTAAAAAGATTTCCTACATCATAGTATTTTTTTTATAATTTTTATACATTAAATAAATTAAATTATTTATGACATCATGATGATGCAGCGATGACCTCATTTTTTAACGATTTAAATAAAATGGGAAGATAATGCAAAATACAAGGCTTACACTTGTCCAAAGCCAATTGTATGAGGAGATTTCGAACCCTTATCACCTTATACTCGAATTATATAAGTGTGGGCCCTTTAGAATCCGAAAAGCATTGTGTAATAATGTAACATTTCAATCTTTCCAAAAGAGCCCCTCCTCTCCTCTTATAAAAGGCCCCCACCTCTCCCACCTCATTTACACTATCAAGCCATTTGGATCGGCCAACCTCTGCTCAAATACTCTCCCAAAATCCCTATATTCCTCCTAGAAGCCTCACTTTGGGAAGAAATCTTCCCAAGGAAGCCTTTGGCTCAAATCAAAAAGAGTTACCCGATTTTGAGGTAATGTCTTCTCTAATGTTGTTTTGTTTTATTTTTCTTCTCCAACACCCTAAACTCTTTTTATTCATTTCTTTTGTAACAACACCAGTATCCCCAATATACTAGGATGTTTTTATAAGAAGGATTCGAGCTACACTTACACAAACCTACATCTAATGGTTAAAGAACATACGGTTTCTGTGGATGGCGAATTTTTGCCTCACGAAACGATGATTGTTCAACACTCATATAACACCTTCAAAGGTGGCCATTAAGATGTCAATATATTTATATATGATATATAATATGTTTATGTTTTACTTATGCTTCTTTATTTATCATTTATGGCATACTTTATTATTTCCATTATGGGTAAACGCGATAATTTCATTTTTGGAAGTGCAGACTACCGCCCCCTCAAAGTGATGTGAATCGTTAATGCCATATGTGGGATGTATAAAGGATAGAGTCAATGATATTATATATGATATTATACTGGGACTATATTATACCTTTATATAATTATGATTTCACTACATTAAATACGAAATAGAAATGAAAGTAGCGTTCATGCGTACGTACGGCTTACCGTCTCCATGAATGGTGCATTTCATTTCTTACCTCTAGATGTTACGTAATAGTATGAATGAATGTATATACTGGATATATATGATATATATGATATCTACATCATTAATATAATTCTGGATATAAGGGATATTTCACCACATGAACAACTTGTAATTATAAGAAGGTTATTGTTGACTCTAGTACCAAAGATCGACAAAACGACCGTTATTAACTTAAATAATTAAATAATGTTCATAACATGGTAATAAGTGATATAAATGGAATAATGAACATGAAAAAGGTTCTTATGTAAATAGAAATTAACTCTATTTTATTATTCAGGAGGTTAAAGAACGGTCGAGTCAGGACAAGACGCAAGGTAAGGGAACTTCTTAACCCAACTTCAATTCTTTGGGTTAATCTCCTACTTTCAAATTATGTCATGATATTGTTATGTATTATCTTGTATTTTTACTTTCTTTATGTGTACTTATAGTTAATACACATAATAGATCTATTTTATTTATAAATGATCTTTGTAAGGGAACTTCTTAACCCAACTTCAATTCTTTGGGTTAATCTCCTACTTTCAAATTATGTCATTATATTATTATGTCATATCTTTTATTTGTACTTTATTTATGTGTACTTATAGTGAATACACATAGTATATCTATTTTATTTTAAAAATGATCTTTGTATGGGACTTCGTCTCAATCTCCTTTCATTGAGGCATATTTTATTTTATACACAACTTTCTTTTATACGGTGTATAAACCCCTTTGACTTTTACGTTTATTCAAAAGGAATCTTTTTTATACGAAGAATTTTACTAAACGACAAAAAGGGATTGTTTTCCTTTCCATACTTATGCGGCGACAACGACTTCTCCACCGCCGTGACCATTATTTGAGTTTCGGCTTCCTCTACAAGCCATCATTTTTTTAATGAAAAATATATACAAAGTTTTAACTTTCTTTTGTTTTGGTATTGAAAATGATTTTGAAAGCGTTTTTATTATATCAATGTGTTATATTGATATCTTGTGATTGAAATGTGGAAATGTTATGATTCCTTTATGCATGTTTTATGTGATACGATTATGTTATGGTTTATGATATGTTTAAACCTATTAATATGAGGAATGTATTGGACTTAATAAGTGACAGGTGGAGCCCGCTATAGCTCCTCGATGTATCGGTAGGTCTCATGAGACAACTAGACGTGGAATTGTCCGAGGCCCTTTCCCAATTGGATTTATGGTTTTGGCCGAGGCCTTGATCATTTTAGACGTCTTGGCCGAGGCCTTGAAAAAATGTTTCAGAATGTCTGGCATTATACATCCCCTCATTATGAAAGTGGTTATTGATATTGCAAGTGATTATTCGACCAGTAGAATATCCATGTGAAGAAGTGAATGACATTATCTCATTTTACTTTTTCCATATTATGTTGATGTTCAAGTTTAAAAGGATTTTGTTTTAATTATACATTGCCTTAAATTTTTATGTTTATTTATGAAAGCTTCTACAATATTGTTATCCTTACTGAGCATCTGAGCTCACCTCTTTCAATGTTTTAATATTTTCCAGGATGTGAAGAAATATTTTATGAATGACCTGCAGGGATTGTGAGAAGAGGATATGAGTGTGGACTATGGAGACTTTGTTATTGTAGTTTTTCACTTTATGATGTAATGTAACGTTTAAGAATGTATCTAGTGTTTCCAAGGCTACTAAACTAATCGGTCTTTCGAGACTTGATCTTTTGTGATCATGCCAGTGTTACGCAGTAACGCACCGGCTCTGGGTAGCTGGGGTCGGGGCGTTACATTTGGTGATTATGAGAAACAAAATTGAATGATGACTAGTGTGGAAGATATAGTGATTATTTATAATTAGTTTTAAAAATATATTAGTAAAGAATATCTCAATAACCAACTCTCAAACTCACCAAATAAAAGAAGGATATAGTATTGTAATACCCCTAAGATTTTGAGAAACATTTTTTCAAAAATATATTTAATCTTTTTGATATTTTATGTTACACAAAACACATATTTTAGATTATATTTCATAAAACCCCATGGTTTATGTTTATAAAAAAATACTACGTATAGATTTCACTACACACAACACCTTGTTATTCTTGTGCAACACGCCACACTCTGTTAGCATGTGTTTCATATCATACTATGTTTTGGAAAAACCATGATATATATTTAAAATTATTAAAATCTAAAAATTATAACATAGTCATTAACCTTATAAATATGAATAAACATAATCAATTTTAAAAAATAATTTATAATTTTTTTTAGAAATTAAACACATTTAGCAAAAAATAAATAATTTTTTATAATAAAATCTATATTTTTAAAAATTAATATTTTATTAAAAACATATATATATTTTTCTATTTTGAATTATAATAAGAAATATTTATCAATATTTTAGTAAATAAATTTGATAAATAAAATTTTATTTCTAAAATAATCATTTCAGAATTAGATTAAGGTATTTTTTACTTGTCCTTAAAAGATTCATTTTTGATTAGTAGTGACAAAATAAAGAATATTAATTGAAGAAATACTTTTCATTTAATATATATATGAAGTTAAATTACATATTAAATTTATTTTAATGTTAAACTAGTTCAATTATACATAAAATAATCCAATTTATAAAAATTTAATCAATTTCATATAAAATTTTGATATAAAAATAGTGTAAACTTATGAATGTTTTCTCTGTAAAACCATTCACATGTATCTTGTCTACGATATTAATTTGAAATTAAAGCATTATAATTATGTGTGTTTAATTTTAAAAAAATTAAATAATATTTGGAATCATCATAATATATATTATATAATATGTTCAACATAGTTTTTTCCCAAAATGAATTGTTAAGGTAGTAAAAATTAATTATCGCAGTTATGGTAAAAATGGGTTTACTGGGCTTAAACTAATAATATTAGTGTGAAAATATCACATAAATAGGTATAGAAAATATACTATAAAAACATTTTGACCATGAAATATATGTTTTTCGATAATAGAAAATATTTTTAACCTTTTTAAGTTTGAAAAATGTAGGAGACTTAATTTTTCTCAAAAATACAATATGTGTCTTCTCACCCACTTATAGATGGCCACACGAATATTATCCTTTTCAAAAAATTAGTCTATTTATTTTGAAATTACCTTCCTAAATAAAATAAAAAATTTCATAATCTCATACAAGAAGAATTATTTTTTACATAAATCCAACCAAGGATGTATTTTGGTGTAAACCTAATGAGGATACCTCAAGAAGCGGTAACAATATCCAATGAGTAATTTTATTTTATTTCTTTCTCTACATTCTTCAATAATTATTAAAATACCATGGTATAATAAAGTAAATATATTACATATAATTGTATTATTTAAGGTTATGTACGGATCTAAAAATACCTCCACATCTATTAAACAGGATATGAAATCGTCAATTGTGTGAATGGTGGTGTACCGACTCACAAATCGATGTCATTTTTTTACTTGTCCACCTCTATAGGTTTAGTATTATGATTAATATAAAGTATACATAATGTGTTTGTGTCGTATATTTTTATTTTAAGACATTAAATCATGTATTTATTTTTTCACTTTCTACTCTATATGGGACAACATAACATCAATCATTTGTATGGAACACAACCACCCTACCAAGTGATGTGATTTGTAATCACTAATGCATTAAATATTATTAAATAAATAAAATGTTAATGAATATATATGATAATAATTAAATAATTATGATATTAATGAAAAATTATTTTAGTATAATATATCATTTTATTTCTTAACATTATCTCTAAAAGCATTAAGATAACGTCGTTTATGTATGTGTGGATAACCGACTCCATAGAGTGATCTGATTGTATTTTGATATCCCCACCATTTATGATATTTATAAGTACATTTAAAAAAATTATATGGTATTTATGATATTAATATAATTATAAAATGATAATATATTACTTACCATCTTTTTATAGTGATCATTGAAAAATGGAATCCTTACTGATGCATACGTATGGCCTACCATCTCCACGATCATAACATACTTTTTTTTCTCATAACCACCTTTTACAATTTTTATTAAAAATAAAATAAATGTTTAAGAATTATAATTATTTCATGATAATTATTTTGGGGATAATGTAAACAATATCACATTAAGGGTACCTATAGTAGAAAATAAAAACTTATTCAAAAAATAAAGCATTTGTTACACTAATCATGAATTTAACATGAAATTGTTAATAAAATCGAAATAGAATAGAATAAGTAAGTAATATATAGTATTATATATATTAATATATTTATTAGATATATTTATAATAAAATTATATTTTATTATACAATAGGATTGATTATGTAGTTAGTATTTATATACATAAGGTATGGGATTTCTATATCACTTTTTACTTTTATGAAAAACATGTCATATTTAACACCTATTTATTTTTTGTGGTTTATATACTGACCTTGAATGTATTATGTAATTCGGATAATGAAAAAATTTGATTTTACATATCTATTTTAGGATATTTCTTTTTTTGTTATTCCTTCTTTGGTATTATGATTCATAGTTACTAATGTGGTAAATTTTTTATGTAACAATGTCATCATTTTATTTGGATTGTTTTGTGACTATGTATCTAATGATAAAACAATTAAATCCATATCTCATGAATAAAATTTACTATATTACCCCTAGTTATATAATTTGAATAAAAATTTTCCATTTATTTCCTCTATTTTTTTAACACAAGAGTTAAAAAAGATCATTTTTATGAAAAAAAAAATTCTCATTTGAAATTACTTTTCCTTCCAAAACCATGTTTTTTTATAAATGGTTTAATTTTTTTAATTTCATTAAAATTATTTATTAAGTAAATTTTTACCCATGTATTAATTTTTTAAAAATATTTTAAATGTATTCTTTATGTTGTTTTAATAAAATATCAAATTTTAATTTTATAAAAAATGTGAAAATAATATTCGTTTTAAACAACCCTGATATGCATAGTATTTCAATCTATCATGACTGATCAATTATTTAATTCTTCCATAAAAATTTTTCAATGTTATTTAATATTTTACGATATATTTAATATTTTGGAGAATCTAATAATTAAAAGAATGATTTCAAAGGGAAGTTATTTAGAAAATGATTTATGTTTCACAAAAATATATTCAACTTTGAAAGAATATTTTTCTCAAGATATGTCTTAAATGATTGTTCAAAATTATTTTCCAACTAATGTGAATTTTTTTAGTGTTACCTAATCCATACCAGGAATATGATACAATGATACCACAAATATTAACTTTGTGAAAGGATTATGTTTTGATGGAGTGATGTTTATGGAACGTGTTTCTTTTCTATAGAGTATATCATGATAGAGCACTTATTAATCCCTCTTCTTTTCATGGGTTATTAAATGATGAAATGACTATGAAACATGCCCATTTTTTACATTTTATGATATGATTAAATTTTTATTATACCCATTTCATTTCATGGGATATGATATGATAAATATTTATAATCTTCTGAAACACATGTTTTTCATTTCTTTATGGGACATGTGGGACACATAGGTACCTCCAATTCATCATGAGATATATAGGCCTATTATATATAGTGAAACTAATTCAGTAATACATGTCTATAATGGTTAATGGATCAAATTGAGAAATAAATAATTAGAACTTGGATTTAGAATTTTTCAGTAAGGTATTATGTCTACTATGATGGTATTGGAGGGAACGTTGACTATCGTGATGGTTTAGGTATTAAACCAATTCCACTATTGGTAAAGGATTTCCACTAGGGATGGTAGTGTGTCTCACCCAGGTGGTGTATCCACCGATATTGTTCTCTTTTAAATATTTTAAATAAACCTTGACTACTATGAAAATGATTATCTATGCTTATGTGTATGCTATAATTCTATGGGTTATCCCAATTTAGATCTATCATTACTCATGTTATTTTATTTATTGATTATTAATGTGTGATGAAAATATAATATTTATGTGAAGACAAAATATCATGATCATTGATATACATGGTATGTTTTTTTATGTTATTCTTATTTTCTCATACACTTATATTCTTGGTTTAATTATGTATCTCCCTGGTTTAACCTTAACATGACTTTGAGCATACCTATTGTTATGTTTATTTTAATATGGTTATGAGGAATGGTTTATGTAAGGTATTTCTATGAGATGTTCTATAGGGGATGATCCTGGTGGGAGACATTGAATATCTTATACAAAATTAATACGATAATGTTCTATGATTCCAATGTCTTTAATCTATTAGGGTTCTCATGCAAGTGTTTTTGTAATGTATTGAACATTCAATATGAATATATAATATCCAATTTAAAAAATTATGGGTTTCTATAGTAGGTATTGATGGTTAGGTTTATTTAAAAAATTTAAACTAGGTTGGGAAATTTTTATTGAAACTTGACATTTCTAAGGATATTTCTAGAGATATCTCTAGGGATATGTCGAAGGATTAGTTTGTGTATATGAAAATTTCACGGAATTATTTTGAAGGATAAAATGTCTAGTTTGGACAAAATTAATTCTTTTTTTAGATAATATAATTCAATGTGGTTCTTTTAGATATGTTCATTTGGGATAATAACTTTAAAAAGGGAACATTGATCTAGACTCATTCATCACAAATGCACAAGAATATGACTTTTTTATAACCTTATTTAAAACTCATAGGGGATATTCTTTGCTAACTCAATAAACTCGTTAAAACATTAAATAAGGATTTAAATTGAATATGACTATAAAAAAAATTACGATAAGCATAAGGTTCTATATATTTTTTAAAAAAATATTAATTTATACATCCAAAATGATTTTTATAATTTTTGGATTTCCACTATTATTAGTTTTTGTCAGAGAATATTATTGATCATAATTAATGACAAAAACCCAAAGGAACATGTTAATGCTAATAATAAAGGAAAATTAAATAATTTTACTCTCAATAAAGAAAAAATGAAAGCAATATGGATTGAAAAATATTATTTCTGTGTTAAAGCAAATTTCTCAAGATATGAATCATGCTAGACATTGAAATAAGAATATAATGGAACACTAATTTTTTTGAGTCCTATACATTTCAAATCTCATCATATTTTAGTGGGTCTTATGATCCACTAAGTTCTATGAAGTGGATTATTATGATAAGAAATATTATATTATATCCTCCAATGAATAGATAATGTGAATTTTATTTTGGTTTTCTTCTATTTGGACTGTAAAGAGGATAAATGGTAACCTTTATCAAGATTAAGAGGCATCAAGAAGAAATTTACTCCATGGATTGGGAAGACGTGAAGAAATTATTTTTCAATAATTTCATTCCAGAAATTATTCATTTAAAAATTGAGAAGGTGTTCTTATTGACAAAGAAAAAGAATGATGAATCCTTTGGTAGCTATGAGGAAAATCTTCCAATACTTACGAGGTATGATTCTGGTGTAATCATCCAACATGGAATTAATGTTTATTGATTATTCATTGTCCTATACATATGTCTCTAAAGGGAGTAATTCATAAATTAATTTTGTAGATTTGATTAGATTGTTTGATGTGATATCATGGTGGAAATTCTGGTTGGAGTTATGTATCAATCTCATTTCATTGACTATAAAAGTAAGGGGAAGTTCATAGGAAAATATAAATAATTTGGAGGGGAGATGTTGAAATTTTTTTCCTCCTAAAATAATTGAATGAAACATGGAGGACGTTGTATTATGTGAAATAGAAAATCTTATAAGTTTTTATGTGAAGATAATTGGGCAATTTATTTTCAAAATTATTTGAATAACATAGTTTTCAATGTGAATAGAGAAATTTTTTAACAAAATAAACAACCCACACTAGAATTTTTCATTCTGAAGGTGTATTTTTATTATGAGAATCAATTCCCCAATCCAAGGGATATAGTCATGATGATCCACAATATCCTCTAATGATGGGAAATAATGAAATTTTATGAAATCCTATTGGAGGAATTTAAAAATGATAACTAATGCCACATTTATCCTCCCCACCATAGTTGTGAATTTTATGTTTCACTTTATATGAATAAGCCCCATTAAAATAATAATTTTAAATTTCATGTGATTATCTCCATTTACATGTACTTTATAGTAACAAAACCACATTTAACATTCTATTAGATCAAGGAAGAACCCAAGCTTCCAATGAAAATGATCATATTTAAAATAATAAATTATATATGGAAGAAATTTAGAATTTAAAATTAGAAAGCTCATATTTATCCATATAATATTTTCATAAGATTTATAGATATTACCATATGATTAGGGGTTTCTGGGTTATCATAATCTCAAGGTTATTGAAACCCATTTTTAGGTTTTCTATGATGTTATTTTATCATCATTAATGACATATTAAGATACACTTATCACAATGTACCCTTGGATGTTGAATATAATGATGAATTTATTTGAGGAGGAATGAATTTACACATTGAGTTATTTTGATTGAATTTATTGGAAAAATTTAAGGTTTATCTTATCATCAATTTCAATATAATTATGGAATGTAGATAATCTTGTTAGGGATACAACACACCTTATTTTAAATAGAGAAGAGTTATATTTTGATCTTCTATCTATAATGTACAATAAATAAGCGATAAGCATTAATGGAGTACATAATAATGATGAATTTTATATGAATTTGTTTACAAATATTATTTGGAAAAGTATTTACAATGATCATGATACATTATCGAGTTTTAGAACAACTTATCATCAAAAAAAATGTCCAGTTTTAGATAATATTTCAAACACTGAAGAATATTGTAATATATTATTCTGTGTATTCAAAAATTGGTTGGGATCAACACCTTCTTAATGTTTAACTATATTTACAAAATATATTTATCCTTTTCATTAATATGTCTCATTATAAATGAATTTAAATAATTAAGTGTAAAACTCTATTGTAATGTAATGAAGTTGGAGAAAGAAAGCTATTGGGACCTTAGAAAATAAATGATATAGAATGGAAGGTCAGATACATTCTGAAACGTTGTAGTACATTGAAAATTTTATAGAAATTTTTATCTTTTAATAGTGAATGTGATCTAGAATTTTAATTTATTGACATGTCCTTTCTATCTAATGTTCATGATGTGTTCTATATATCACTCATGATGATGTACATACTCAATAAATAAAAATTAATTAACATCTAAATTATACTACATGATCATGATATTTCATATGTAGAAATTATGTTTGAGTTTTTTTATTTAATAGAAATGGTTTTTAAAAAACCAGAACAGTCATCAGGTCATTATTTTGTGAAAAACAACTATTTGAAAATCCATGTCTTAATTAAACATTAAATAAAGATTTATTACATAAGGATACACATAATAAAAACCTATATATCATGATTTTGGGTTTTATTATTAATTGTTACATATTATAAAATCTTGAACATTGGATATAACTAAATTACTAAAAGAATCCATAATATGCTCTTAGAAATCATTGGTTGTCTAATAATACATGGATTAACATAGTTATGTACATAATAAATGGAAGAAATATGAATATAAATATGGGAATAAATAGAATATAACATGATGAAAGTATTAAATTTTATAAAATATTCATTTTGATTGGATATAAAAGGGATGAAAATCATAAAAATGAACAATATGACATGGTATAACAAGATAACATAATGAAAACATGGGAATGAGGAAACAACTATAAAAATGATTTCATAATCATATTTTTAGGTAATTTTTAAATAATAAATAAAATAATTATCTTAACATAACCTCTCACACACCATAAATGACATCTTATGAGACAAAAACAATACCTAATGCATTGGAGTAATATCTGGGTGCACCCATCATAATCACAACATGTACATGCATGAATGCGAAACAAATATCACATAAATAAGAACATATTTAATTATATTTAATCTCAAAATAATTAATTGTGGGTAAAATAAATTTAATTCTACAATAAAATAGGTATATGTTCATAATGGTGTGTACCCTTTATAGGAAATGGTTATGGTTATTCACTACACCATTGGTTGGAAAGGAAATTCCTAGTAAAATATCAGCTACCTATCGGGGGAACATAAATGTTCAAGGGAGATATTAATGATAGATAAAGTGGTATATCATCATTTATACATTATAAGGCTAGTAAGGGATACATGGAATAACATATCCCAATAGTAAAAATTGGAGAAGAGTAGAATAAGATAATGAAGATTCTCAAATAAAGAGGATAAGTAGATGACCCCTTTCTAAATAATATTATTATAACAGATTAAGTTAATTTAAAAAATGAGAGGGTATAAATGATTTCTCAATAAAATAAAATAACGTTTATTATATATTTATGTTAATAAATGCATGAAAACTTAACTAGTTGATATTCAAAAGGATAATTTCAAACAAGTTCATTGAATTGAAGGGAAGAGATGGAGGTCCCTTACATTGAATGAGTGATTCCAAAACATTTAGAGGGTATTTTTGAGAGATTGGGGGCTCCATGGGAGAAATATAAATATGTAAGAAAAGAGAAATGAAATGATAACTGTTTTTTAATGTTGTAGAATGTGAGCTTGAGGGAGTTTATTTATAAAAAATGTTGGGAGTTCATTAGAATTTACCAATTTAAGGTCTTGGAATCTATATAATAAAGTAATTTAAACCACAAACCTTACTATGGTTTTGTTCCATGGTTTCTTCAAATGGGGGTTGGAATTATTTATTTTCTATGGATAATGGTCAAAATTATTAAAATGTTACCCTATGTGATGTGGATAAGAGTCATGTTCTTAAAGAATTGAATTTGAAACCGTAAACTATAATATTGGGTTTAGAGGATTCAGAATAGCTTTATAAAATTAATCAAATAACCTAAAAATTATAGTATTTAAAAGGTGAAACATTGATTTTCTATTGATACAATATATAATATTTTTAAATAACTTTTTGGTTATTATGATGTCACAATACACACTATATATTTATACCATATTTAATTATAACCAAATACATTGGAATTCACCAGAAAATTATATAAAGTCACCACTGGAGAAATTCAATGGTCTAATTGCAAAAAATAATATTTTTTAATCAAATATTTTTCTATATATGTAAATTTTCACTTTTAAAATAATAAGTTCAATTCATCAAGAAATTAATTTTTTTTACTATAACAAATTTCTAACCAGTATAAAATTTACATTTGACATAATAAAAACTATATTATTATTATATTTTATTATAATTATTTAATAATAATATTTTATTTAAATATTAAATATTTAAAAAATAAAATATATCATCACAGTAAATGTCTTAATTTAAATTTTTATTTATCCAAAAAAATATTTTATTTTTTATTGAATCAAAATAATATCCATTTACAATGTAAAAATAGTTAGAAGTAAATATATACATTATTCTATTCAAAATATAATATAAATATTCATATTACTAGGGTCTTGATGCATATACCTTTATTACAGTAGACAACACCCTATGGTTAAGGTGTGTGAAAGTGAGATTTTCATGGGGTGGTTTGGCATACATATTTTGGGATGTGATCTCAATTTGCTTGAAATTATCCTGTAATTAGTTTCAATCATGATCTCATTAAGGGATATTATCTTGTTCTTAGGCAAGGTAAAAACATACTGATTCAATATCACATTAATGATTCAATAAATGTGCTTCTTAGACATTGACCCTACAAGTCGAGGTCATTGTTTCCTTTGAATATGTCAATTGGATTTGCCCAAACCATATATTTAAACAGTCATATGATCTCTGTTCATTGACTATATTATTAATGGATATGATGCATAAAAGTATTTTAAATATGATTGGAATAAGAAATAAAAACAAGTTCACGTGTTTTACGAAACCATAATAAATAATAAGTCATTTTATTCAATCATAAAGGTTATTTTACTTCTAAATGTTGTGGTAATTAGAATCATCATCCCTTTAGAAATTATACCTTCAAAATTTTCATTTCACTAACAAAAATAGATTATGGTAATTATGGTTTATCAACTAATATAGTACCCATGTTTATTCTTCAAACCATTGTTTTCTCTATATCACATTGATAAGTTATATTGTCATATTTCAATGATCTTAAACATATGATCTACGATCTTCAGCGAATCCTATTCATTTTAAATATCTTTAGCTAATATCAACACTTCTAAATTAATATCATATATGGAGTGTTGTATATACTTACTCAAGAGGTATAAAAGAAACACATCATGTACTTGAGATAGGTTAACTGGGAGTTTTGGTCGATAAGCCACCACTTCCTTGAAATCGAGGATCTTAAATAAACCATTGTATATTGGACCACGATTTTCCTTCATCTTTAATTTCATGAAATTATTCCATGTATATTTTGGACAGAAAAACTTATCTCCAAAATCAATTATCAATTCAGGTCAGATATTGTTAGAATTGAAATTTTATCGACTCTCGGAGTCGCTAATGTGATGTTGAATTGTATTGAAAATTTCAATCATTTCCTCGACAATTTCCAGACCCAGAAGTTCGGGTCCACCATCATCATCCCTTCACAGAGGTGTTCTACACCTATTCTCATTAAAAGCATCATAGGGAGACATTTTTATTCTTAAGTGGATACTATTATTGTTTGAGAACTCAACCACAAGAATATGTTGATCTCATCCTCCCATTAAGTCTATTGAGAGATTTATCAACCTATCCAAACATGTAATGATAGTTCTATTAGTTTTTTCATTAGTTTTAGGGTGTTTAAACGTTATGAAGATGAAATTATTATTTTTATCAAGTTGTAGATTCATCTATAACTTGAAGGTAAATGATGGTTCTCGATTAGATACAATCAATAGTGGCGTTCTTTGCAGTATCACCACTTCTATAATGTATATCATGGAATGTTGATCAAGTGAGAAGCCCTATATAAATAAAATAATGTGACCCATATATGTATGAATATACACAAAAACCATATAGAATTATATCCTATTTAATTCATTTGATGAAAAAGTGAAACATTCCATGGTTATTTTTTCCCTTTTCAATATGAGTACGGTTAATTGTTATATAATTAACATGGATATTTTCTATCAAGCCTTCAGCTACTAACATAGTAGGAACCATGATGTAGATTATAAAATTTCATTCATTATATTTTCCCACTAATTGGGATCAAGGAAATATCAATACAAAATTATGAACTCTTAATGGATAGATAAGGTTGAGATATATGAGACATCCAACAAATCTATTTTTTTCACTCGTGATTTGATGGTACCCAAATTTGTGACCAGAATATAACAATGTATTCTTAATTATTTATAAAATTTGAGGGTTTCCCATTTCTCATACATTCTAACATATTCTTAATTTCAATGTTTTCACTTTAAGAATTATTTATCTTAATCACATGTTGTAACGACCCAAACTTTTTGAATAATATATTAATTTACTCTTAACGATTTAAAAGAGATGTTAATGGTTAATGCAGAAAGAAGAGTTGATGGCTTCATCTAGTAGAATCAAACCATATGAAGCACACTTATTAGAGCTTGGTAAGGAGGGGGTATATTAGGGCTTCTCTTTGGACCATGCCCAAGACGAACTCCAGCGGGTCAAGCATGAACAAAACCACTTACGGGAGAAGTTCATGTTAGTGGAGATTACTACTATGGAAATGTTATCCGATCCTCCCTCAGATTCTCTCACCATAGCAGACATTACACTTAGGTCATATTCTGGTTTTATAAGGGGCTATGTAATGATACCATAACTACTTTGTGTAATCTTTGAGAAAAATAAAACTGTGATTTCTTCCAATGGTGATGTTTGTGAATTTTCAGATGTCCAGATAAAAATAGGATATATGTTGTGGATTAATTTTTAAAAAATGGATATTTTAAAATATTTATGTAAAACTTAAAAGATTAATGTTGTGTAAGGATTTTAAAAAAATGGTCTTCTACAAATGTGTTCAGTAAGAAATTTAGAGCCTAAT
This sequence comes from Viscum album, assembly GCA_963277665.1. Taxonomy (NCBI): domain Eukaryota; kingdom Viridiplantae; phylum Streptophyta; class Magnoliopsida; order Santalales; family Viscaceae; genus Viscum; species Viscum album. The sequence goes on along the minus strand of OY728161.1, from coordinate 456,249,021 downwards.
AAGATCAACTTAATTTTTGTTGAATATTAAATTATGAATAGTTATTTATTGCTTATGATTAGTGATACGACTAAATGGATTATTAATCTAACTTAATGAATGTATTAATATAATTTATGCACCTTTATTAAGTAATGTTATTCAATAAAATAGTTAAATAACTATTTCAGAAAATATTAATTAAGTATTAGTTTTTTCGGCGGAATGGTGTTTTTAATTAAAAATTTAATTAAAAATATTTGAAAAATTATTTTTATAAAATGGAGTTTATTTTTAAATTTAGATCCTTGATATTATGTTATGGTGATTTTTTGGGATTTTTCTGAAAAAGTTGAATTATCGGTGAATAGTGAATTTTCAGTTTAGAGTCTTCGTGGTTTAATGGCATCATTATGGATGTAATAATTATTTAAAAATTCTGGTCGACTTATGAATAGTAAGATAAGGTATGAGGTGTACCACGTGGCTAATACCATGGGAACATACCATTGGCATGCCCATGGTTTTTTCAATACCACCAATGAGGTGTCCCCTGACCATTAATGCCTTGTCCCCTCACTTCCCCTATAAATACCAAGACATTCTCTCATCCTTTCCATTATAAAATCCTCCTCAATGAATTTATGATCTTCTTACCTACCAATGAGTCCTCCATAGGTGCCCTAAATCCTCTCAAGGCCCCAAACCTCATTATTTCGAAGTTACTTTTCAAGGTAAGGGATTCTTTCACACTTCCCATTTTCAAAGTTCTACTTTCATGTCAAGTATTTAATGTTCCCTTTTTCCATGTTGGGGTATGATATCTATATTCATAATACATTTCTTTTATGTTTATATGATTATAGAACCTATTTAGCCCCAACAATTCTTTTTTTATGTTTTAAATGATGTAGTTAGGCTACTGAATTCTTCATAAGAGAAATCTTATTTTTGTCTTCTTTTCTCATTTTTAAATTTCATATGGTATTTCATTCAAATTTTATTACCATGTTTTTATATCCATTATATTCTATCCCTATACTTTTTTATGGATCATTTATGTGTGGGTTACCCATGTCCCCTCTCTTTTCAATGTTTTCTAAAAACCTTCAACATTGTCGTTATGCTGCCGAATTTTCGTCTCAAAATGTATCTCTATTTTTCGCAAATTAGTTTATTTTATGAAGTGAATAATCGAAATTATTTATTCTATAGGGTTATTTACATATATATAAAAAAAATTATTTCAAATTCTGGGATTTACATACATGAGACCTTATTTCCTTTTTTTTGGGTTTTAAGTGACATAAAGATCATGTCTTTAAAGAAGTTTTTGAAACGTTATGATTATGAAATGAAACCCATTTATTTTATACTATATCAGAAATTTATGAAATTTATGATCATGATATATATGGATCACATTAAGATAAATACAAATTATGGGTTCACCCTCATAATGCTATAATGCATTGGGTAATGATATAATCACTAGGGATTAAAATTTTAACAATACATTGGCGAATAACCATGGTAATTGTTTTTAAATGAAACCTTCGGAATGAGCCTTGGTGATATGATCATGATTATCTATGTTAAATTTCATAGCCACATAATCAAGTTATGAATTATTTTATTTCCATTATGATATGCCTCAAGATCTCTTTCTAATGCCTTAAATCTTTTTACCATGACTTTATTGTTGTATATCATGTTCACATGTAAAATGGTTCTCTTGTTTCCCTTACTGGGCCTTCTACTCACCCTTTCCTTTCATGTATGCTCCTAGGTAATGATATTCTATAATGAACATAGAACTATCAATGAAGAAGACTTTAATGTGTTTAAGAATAATGTTTTAATTTTTTTTCATGTATTATGTTCATAATTTCCAAGACACTAGGCTTTAAAGATCCTCTGTTTGGTAAGATGTAATGAAAAGTTATGTTATAAAAAGGCGGGATGCTACAGTTGGTATCAAAGGGATGTTTAGTTATTTATGTGAATTGGGCTATGAAAACATTAGGAAGAATTCTATAGAAAAATTTAAATATAGGAATTCTTCCAGGTATTTTGGTGAGTATTGAGTATGTGGTTTATCAAAAAAATACATCCATATCTGGATTGGATCATTTAGAGGAGGCTTTGGCAAAGATGTACATAGGGGTAAAACCCGAATACACCGCTTTAAACTAGAATCGAATGGGAACTGTTGTTCGACAACGGGCCTTGCTGCACTCTTGGTTACGACACTCCGGGGGGATATGTTTAGGTAATCGCAAGCTTTTTATGAATAATTATGATAAAATTATAGAGAAATATATTTGTTTAAGAATGAATTTTTAATATGTATAATCCTTTATAGTTAAAAGATTCGTAAATGTAACATGTTTCTCACTAAGATTTTATTATTTGAGAAAATTGTGGGTAATAGGAGGAATTGTGCAAATGGTGACCGCAATGGACCAGGGACTGACTGCCCTCCGATGGAAGCTAGAATGGAAACATTCATGGGAATGATGAAACAAATGACTGAAGATATTTGTAATAACTTGAATCAAGATGAGATTTTTATCTCACCATGAAGGGATCAACATTCTGTTGAGTCCTTCATGCGTCAAAGAACACCAAAATTCAGTGGATCTATTGACCCTTTGGTTTCAGAACCATGGATAAGCTCTATTGAATATATATTTTCTATACTTCATTGTTCGAAACAAGAAAAAGTCACCCTTGATGTTTACTGCCAAGAGGGAGAAGCTGATAAATGATAGTCACTGGTCAAAAACACGAAGCAAAAAAGGAGATATGGATGTTATGGAGTTGAAGAGTTCAGGGGAATATTCTTCAATATGTATTTCCCTCGTTTGATGATAACGAGAATGGAGAAAGAATTTTCAAGCTAAATCAGAAGGAGAATAAATCTGTTAGAATCTACGAGATGAACATCACATGGCTTTCCTGTTATACCTCAAGCATTGTCATGTACCCTAATGGGAAGGTTGATAGATGCTTTGGTGGACTAAGACTTCATCTGTGAATGAATCTAGCAAACAGGGACTACGATAGCTATCAAGAAATAGTTCGAAATTCTATGAATGATGAACTGGAGATTGGTGAGACACAGTGGTCTCAAAAATCTAATGAGAAGAAGAGAGCTCTAGAACCAATAATGGTAAGAAGATTTGATCAGGAAATAGGTGGAAATAAAAGGCAACATTCCACATGCAATAAATGTTGGAAGAAGCATTCATATAAATACTTGATCATAAGTGGTAAGTGCAACAAGTGTGGAAGAGAAGGCCGTATTTCTAGGAATTTTCATAGTGATGTGAAGCCTTAACTCCCCTACAATAACAATATAAGAAAGATGGTTCTGGCCCTACTCGAAGTCAAATACTTCATGTGTGGACAGCTTGGGATCTTTTCTAATAACATTCCAAATCCAAGGGAAAGTAACGACAATCACCATCAACCTCAACAAAGGCCTAGGTTTCAATGTCATGCTTTATCTATCACAACAACTTAAGTTGAAGCTCTGAATAACGTGGTAGTAGGTACTCTTGTTGTCCACTCAAAATTATCAAGTACTTGTTTGATTTTGGTTCTACGCATTCCTTTATTTCCTCCATGTTTTCAAAGCATATAGAATCAATCCCCAAACCGCTAGAGGTAGATTTGTCAGTCAAGACTCAATGTGGGATTATCCATTTATCAACGGTGTTTAGAGATTCTAGTTTTGACATTAGTGAGCACAATATTATCACAAATCTAGTAGTCATTCCCATTATGGTATTCGACGTCATACTAGGGATTTACTGGCTCTCAACGTATAATGCTGAGATCAAATGCTGAAGAAAGGAAATCTTTGTAGTCTTAGATATACAACCTAAAATTATATTCGAAGGAGAGATATCCCGACCTGATCCTTGACTAGATACAACTATTATAGCCTTCTTTTTGGAGTTAATCTGTGAGGATGAATAAGGAAAATGGAGTATACAAGTAGAAGTTGTTCTGGTTGTTCATGATTACATGGACGTATTTCTTGAGGAGTTACCTGGACATCCCCCAGAAAGAGAGGTAGAGTTCTCCCTTGAACTTATACATGGATCTCTACCGATATCAACGACCCTATATAGAATGGAAAATTTGGAGCTATAGGAGTTAATGAAACAACTCCAAGACTTTTTGGAGAAGGGGTTTATCCATCCAAGTGTGTCTCCTTGGGGAGCACCAGTTCTCTTTTTGAATAAGAAGGATGGATCAATGCGACTATGCATTGATTATAGTGAACTAAATGGGATCACATTGATGAATAAATACCCTCTTCCATGAATTGATGATTTATTTGACCAACTTCTTGGGGCTCAATTCTTCTCCAAAGACTGCCTTCCGATCATGCTATTGGCATTATGAGTTTACTATTATGCCCTTCGGGTTATCCAATGCTCCTGCTATTTTCAAGGATTTTATGAATAGAGTATTCAAAGACTACCTTGATAACTTTTTGGTAGTTTTCATAAATGATATTTTGATATATTAAAATTGTCATGATGAGAATTAAGATCATCTGAGGGTTATTTTTCAAACTCTGGGGAAGGAGAGGCTCATTGAAATGATCATCATGTGTGAGTTATGGTTACGAAAAGTAGCTTTCTCAGGGCACATCGTAACCAATGAAGGAATCTCGGTTGACCCTACAAAGACAATGGTTGTGGAGGAGTGGCCTCAACCCAAAATAGTAACTGAGATTTATAGTTTCCATGGATTAGCTGGATATTATATGGGGAATATGAAAAACTTTTCACGGCTTTCTAATCCACTAACCATGATGACTCGAAAAGGGGTTAAGTTCATCTAGACAAAGGAATACATGGAATGTTTCCAAGAGCTGATGATGAGATTGGTTAAATCACATGTGTTAACACAAACCTCTATCAGATAAGGATTTTTTATTTTTAGCGATGCATCCTTGAAAGGTCATGGGTGTTTCCTCATGGAAAATGACAATGTAATTGCTTATGAATCTTGTTAACTGATGCAACATGAGCAGAATTATCCTATGCATGATCTAGAGCTAGCTGCAGTTTTTTCTCTCTAAAGATATAGAGGCACTATCTTTATGGGGAGAAATGTGATATATACACTGACCACAATTGTTTAAAGTGTATATTCACATAGAAATAATTGAACATGATACAAAGGAGATGGTTGGAACTTATTAAAGACTATGATTGTTCAATTCATTATCACCCTGGAAGAGTAAAAAATGTCTTGAATGCATTATGCATGAAAGACCCTATTGTTCTGGAAACAATGAGGGTCCTAGGAGATGCCTTGATAAGGATCTAATAAAAATATACATTGGAATTGTATGGGAAGGGACATCATCAACCCTATCCCAAATTATTTCTCAACCTTCATTACTAGAGAATATCAAGAAGGCTAAAAAAGAAGATCTTTTATTGCAGGAGAAGTTAGAAGTTGTGAAGGATGGGAAATTTCCGGATTTCAATATTTATCAAGAAGGTGTATTGAAATTTCTTACAAGAATATGTGTTCCATATATTCCGGAGATAAAGAAAGAACTGTTGGATGATGCTCATAGCTCTACTTTCTTTATACACCCGAGAAGCATTAAACTATATAGAGACCTTCGTGATCATTATTGGTGGGATAACATGAAGAGGGATATTGTTGATTACACTAAAATATGCATAGTGTGTCAACATGTAATGGCATAATGAAAACTTTCTAAAGGGGTATTACAACCTCTACCCATACCAACATGGATGTGGGATAATATCTCTATGGACTTTGTCACTGGTCTCCCGAAAACATCCAAAGCGAACAATGCGATATGGCTTATAGTGGACCATCTAACCAAGACAACCCATTTTATCTCAATTTGGGAAGATTTATCTCTGGATCAACTTGCCATGATATACGCAAAGGAAGTGGTAATGTTGCCTGGGGTACCACTACCCATCGTATTTGATCATGATCCAAGATTCACATCAAAATTCTGGAGATGTCTTCAAAATTATCTGAATACTGAATTGAATTTTAGTATGACATACAATCCTCAAACTGATGGAATATCTGAATAGACTATTCAGACACATCAGTACATGATCAGATTCTTCTCAATGGAATTTTAAGGTGGATGTGATCATCACCTCCCATTAGTTGAGTTCTCATACAACAACCGCTTCCATTCAAGTATTCAGATGGCCCCCTATGATGCCCTGTATGGAAATCGATGTATAACTCCTACGCGATGTGATGAAGATGGTGAGAGAAAGCTTCTTGGGCCTGATCTTGTGCAAGAGATGATAGAAAAGATTCATGCAATCCAACAACACATAAAGGGTGCTCAGAGTCAGCAGAAGATCTATGCATTCAACCCTCGACGGGACTTGGAGTTTGGGGTTGGTGACTTAGTCTTTCCTCAAATTTCTCCATGGAAGAGAGTCATGCGGTTTGGGAAGAAAGAGGAGCTCAACCCTATGTACATTGGCCCCTATGAAATCCTTGATCGCATAGGAGTAGTGGCATATCATCTATCACTTCCACTGATCCTAAATAAAGTTCACAATGTCTTCTATGTATCTCTCTTGGGCAAGTGCATACCTGCCACTTCGCATGTACTGAACCCAGAGGTGGTATAACTGGAACATGACCTCTCTTATGAGGACCAGTCAGTGGAGATCATAGACCGTAGAGATAAGGTTCTACACAACAAGACTACCAACCTTGTGAAAGTGTTGTGGAGGAATCATATGTACAAAGAAGCAACGTGGGAGCCTGAGGAAATAATGAAGCAAAATTACCCTCACCTTTTTTACTAGGCCTTTGGTTTAAAATGGTGGGGATTAAATTTCTTAAGGGGGGAAGAATGTAACGACCCAAATATTATGAATAGTATATTAATTTACTCTTAAATATTTTATAGAGAAGTTAATGGTTAGTGCAGAAAGAAGAGTCGTTGGCTTCATCTAGTAGTGTCAAACCATATAAAGCTCACTTTTAAGAGATTGGGAAGAAGGTGACATCATTGGGCTTCGCTTTGGACCATGCCCAAGCCGAACTCCAGAGTGTCAAGCTTGAATGGAACCGCTTACAGGAGAAGTTCATGTAACAGGGGATTAATACTAGGGAAATGTTATCTGAGCCTCCCTCAGATTCTCTAACCTTAGAAAACATTACAATTAGGTCATATGCTGGTGTTATAATGAGCTATGTAACGAGACCATTGCTATATTGTGTTATCCTTTGAGATAAATAAAATTGTGATTTCTTCATATGGTGAAGTTTGTGAATTTTCAGATGTCTGGAACAAATTGGATTTATCTTAGGGATGAATTTTAAAAAATGGGATATTTTAAAATAATTATGTAAACCGTAAATAATTAATTATTGGTATGTATTTTCAAAATATGGTCTTCTAAAAATTGGTTCAATAAGAAATTTAGAGTCTAATAAGATCAACTTAATTTTTTGTGAGTAGTAAATTATGAATAGTGATTTTATGCTTAGGATTAGTGATATGAACAAATGGATTAGTAATCTCATTTAAATAAAGTACTAATATAATTTAGGCACCTTGATTAAGTAATGTGATTTAATAAAATAGGTTAATATTTGTTTCAGAAATTATTAGTTAAGTATTAGTTTTTTTGGTGAATAGTATTTTTTATTTAAAAATATAATTTAAAATATTTAAAAAATTATTTTTATAAAATGGAGTTAATTTTTGAATTTAGAGAATCAATATTATGTTAAGCTGAATTTTTGGGATTTTTGTAAAAAAATTGAATTTTCGGTGAATAGAGAATTTTCAGTTTAGAGTTTCGGGTGTTTAATGACATCATTAAGGTTGTAATAATTTTGTAAAAATTATGGTCGACTTATGAATAGTAATATAAGGTATGAGGTTCCCCATGTGGAAAATACCATGGGAAAATACCATGGGAAATCCCATGTTTTTTCCAATGCCACCAATGAGGTGTCCCTTGGCCATTAATTCCTTATCCCCTAACATCCACTATAAATACCAAGCCATTATCTCATCATTTCCCCACCAAATATTCCTAAACATTTTTCGGGTCTCCTTACTTCCCAAGGAGTCCTCCCAAGGTTCTGTAATGCATCCCCAGGTCCCAAACTTCATGATTTCAATGTTACTTTTCAAGGTAAGGGATTCTTTCACTCTTCCCATTTTCAAAGATCTACTTTCATGTCAAGTCATTCAAGTTACTTTTTTTCCATGTTGGGGTATAATATATATATTAATAATACTTTCCTTTTATGTTCACATGATGAAATAACCTATTTAATCTCATCAATTAATTTATTTAATGTTTTAAGTGACACCGTTAGGCAGCCGAATTTTTCATAAGAGAAATCTTATTTTTGTCTTCTTTTCATGTTTTCTTTTCATATGGTATTTCTTTCAAATTTCATTACCATGTTCTTATATCCATTATATTATTCCCCTATACTATTTTATGTATCATTTTTGAGTGACTGATCCATGTCCCCTATCTTTTCAATGTATTCTAAAACCCTACAACATAGTCGTTATGCTGCTGAATTTTCGTCTCAAAATGTCTCTCTCTTTTTCTCTAATTATTTTATTGTATGAAGTGAATACACAAAAATAATTATCTACCGTGGTGTTCACATATATATCAAAATTTACTATTTTAAATTCTGGTATTTACATACATGAGACCCACTTTCCTTTTCGTGTGTTTAATGTTTCATAAAGTTGATGTCTTTAAAGCTGTTTCGGAAACATTACGATTATGAAATGAAACCCATTTATTTTAGGTTGTATAGGTTATTTAGGAAATCTTTGATGATGATATATGTGGCTCACATTAAAATAAAGACAAAATTAAGGGTTCTCTCTGATATCACTCCAATGCATTGGGTAATGATGTAATGTCTAGGGATTACAATTTTAACGGTACCTCGGGGAATAACCTTGGTTATTTTTTATCAATGACACCATATGGATGGACCATGGTGATATGTTCATGATTGTCTAACTTAAATGTTTTAGCCACATATTCAAGTTATGAATCATGTTATTTCCATTTTTATATGACTCATGATCTCTTTCTCATGCCTTAAATCTATTTATCATGACTTTATTGATGTATATCAAGATCACATGTAAAATTCTTCTCTTGTTTCATTTATTCGGACTTCTTCTCATGCTTTCCATTGATTGTATGCTCCCAGGTAATGAGATGAAGTAATAAACCTAGTATGGACAATGAATAAGCCTTTCAAGTGTTTAATAAGAATGTTTAACGATGTTTTCATGTATAATGTTCCTAATTTCCAAGACACTGGACTTTAAAGATCCTCTGTTTTGTAAGTTGTATCAAAAAGTTATGTTATAAAAATGTAGGATGCCACATATGTAATGGTTGAGAAATAATTTCTGAAAGTATTGATGATGTTCGTTCATTTCTGATTCCCATTTCCATCCTTATTAAATCTAAGAATACATGGTCATTCTCAATTCACTTCAGTAGAAAAATAAATGAATATTTTTATACAGAAAATCTTATAGTATATTTTCATTCCCATGATGGTCATGGATTGAGTAGTCATAGTCTTTAATCTTATCCAAAAATCATCATTAGAGAATAATCATCTCTATTTATGTGAATACATACATTAGGATTTTATGATCCATATATATTTTATAATTCTCCACAAAATTATAATTTTTCTATATTTTCAACACATATACTACTAAAACAAACTCTAGATCATGTGTTTGGTGGTTCTATTCACAAACATTCAATTTCCATGAGGAATATGATATCAATTTTTTATTCTATATTAGTATACATCCCAAGACCATCCTTGAAACATTGTTTTTTACCTTGTAAAATTTCCACCTCTTGTTTAGGTATGTACATGTGTAGTGATAAGAAAATTTTTCCAGTCTTTGAAGCTCTATTCACATTAATTATTCCAACAAAATATTTGACTTCTATTTTAGATTGTTTATATGTTTTTCATATTATGATACATTTCTCAAAAAAACGATAATAATACCCCTATAGTCTAAGGAAACTGTTGATATCAATCATAGATGTAGGCCTCACCCATCCATTAATTACCGCTATCTTTGAAGGGTCCAAAAAATTATGATTTATTATTATAATATTCCCAATGAATGAGACTTCCTGCAACCAAAAATCAAATTTTCTATACATTTCATAAGTCTTTTCCTTTCATACGTTACTTAAACAAAATTTTGAAATTCTCCACACACTACTCCTTTCTATTAAAATATATTAATGTTTCATTTATAATGACTAACATTTTTTAGGTAATCTATATAGGAAATAATTCTCATGAATATGAATATTTCGAGATTATTTGTGAATCAGAATGGAATTACAATGAAATCATAGTTCCCAATCCTTGTACTGAAATATATCATAGTGATATCCCCCTTCCTTAACCATACATTATAATACAATATAGGATGATCTACCTTGGATACGTATTTGGCTCTATGTAGCATATTGAAATGTTCATAAATCCAAGGAATAATATACTTCTTCTTTATCATAATCTTGTAAATAACACAATAATAAATGCAAAGGTGCATTGACCCATCCTTCTTTTTAAACAATAGGACTGGTGCACCCCATGGGGAATCATTTGGGCTTACGATCCCCTTATCTAGATTATACAACCGTTATTTCTTTATAAACTAATTTTATAAAACATAATTTATATTTTGATTCCTATATATTTGAAAATACACATGTATAATAATGATTGGAAAAAACTACTCAACTACGAGGAGGGCTATGCCGTTATTTGTGTATCAATTTAGTGTATTACCTCACAATGGACAAGTCTTCAAGGGTGATATTTTCTATTTAATCATTCATTTGAAATAGATACATTTGATCACATGGGAATAATATCATTTATTTAGATTTTTTACAAAATATGGTTCATTCTCCTCTATTTACTTGTATATAATCATGGTCACATTCATGATACAAATATTGATTTCCTTATCATGTTAATTTATAATGAATATATTTAACGAATACTAATTTATACGTAGAATTTCATCAAATTCCACTAAAATAACTATCATTTGTTTCATTGGTAAGTACATCCCAAATAAAAATTTATCGGAGGAGATGTATAGTTGGGATACAATATTTGTAAAATTTTTCATTTTCACTAATTTCTCTAAATCCATAATTTTTTGTAATGTTGGAATAATTATACTAATCATTCTTGATATAAAGGGATGTGTATCACTATAGATGATAACTCTACCTTTCAATTTTAGATTATGGTTCAAACCACTTACATTATCCATAATATACATATATATGAGAGTTTTTAGCCTATTAAAAACATAATCATTATTGCAATAACATTATAAGGATAAATTATAAACGACATGTATTTCATTAACTGATGAGTTTATATGCTTTAATCTATGTTGTCCCAAATCTATTTTCAAATGTAAACTCATAGGTTCATTTTTCCATTAATAATGCTTTGTAAAGGGCTTGTGAATTTACCAAATCATATCCCGTAAGAGTGTCAAACCATATGCGAAAAAGTACCATTTTATTTCACTATATCGTGATAAATTCTACCTCTGTATAGTGTCTTAGAGTATTAAACCAATGTAGATATGTGTCATATCCACATCTAATTGTTGTATCTTGGATGGTTTTTATTTTCTTTTAAACCAATTAATCTATAATTTAACAAAACATAAGGATGTTTTCTTACATCTAGTCATAACTTAATGATTTTTTTCTCAAGTTTTCTAATAATAATCTCAAAAAATTTATAAAATTTCATATAATACTAACTATTTAAACATTTATATTCAATAAATATTATTTCATGCTATATTATACAAGGATACACATTACACAAACATTAAGATCATGAATTACTATTTCCTTTTGTATTGGGAACATAACATAACATCATGTACATGGGATACAACAAAATTATTGAAAAAATCCTTTACATGATCTTATAAATCATCAGTTGTTTAATGCTGCATTAGATAACCATGGGACGTATATAATAAAGGGGTGATCTATAGATCCCAATGAAGGAATAAAAATTAATAACATGAAGAATGTATTTAATGTCAGTCAATTTGTATTTAAATGGGAAATATATGGGGTTGGAATCATTATCATGAACAATAAGGCGTGGTATATCATTATAACATAATGGAAACATAGAAATGTTGAAACAAACTTAAAAAACATCATAAGAATAATTAATGGTTAACCATAAAGAAAAAATAATGTAATTTTCCTATGATAACCTCCTGAATAAAATACCGGGAATCTAATGAGATTAAACATTACCCTATGCACTAAGGCAATATTTGGGTGCACCCATAAAAATCATATCATGTACACGCATCGATGTGCGACATAAATCATAAAAAACCATATTTTAGCTTTTTTAATCCCAATATAATTGATATTTTATTAATTACATGTATTTCCCAAATCAAATAAGAATATGTTTATAAAACATATCAATTTTGATACTAAATGTGTACGATTATACAATAGACCATTGGTTGGAATGGATAATCATTGTTAAATTTTGGAAGTATAATGGGGTTACATAAATGTTCATGGGATGGATTAATGAGATTGAGAGGGTTATATCATCATTTTTATAATAGAATGGAAATAATGTCTTTATAGAAGAACATATCCCAACATTATGAATTGGCTAAAATCTCCTAAGATGATGAAGATGCTTGAATAAATTAGAGAAGGGGATAATCCATTACTAAATTTATTTATAGTACCAGATTAGATTCTGATAAAAATGAGCAAGGATAAATGATCTCTCATTAAAATAATATAAAATTTATAGTAATTTGATGCTTATAAATTCATTCCAATATAAACAATTGATATTAAAAAGGACAATTTCAAAGAAGGTGCTGGAATTGAAAAGTAGAGAGAAAGATATCTAACTATGAGAGGGTGATTTCAAAAAGCATGGGTTGAGATTTTTGAGAGCTTAGAGAAAACTAGGGAGGAATCTTGATATTGGAGGATAGTGTATGAAAATTATCCATGGATTCTGAGTGAAGAGATATAGGATCATGGGTGGGTTTTTAGGGTAAAAGAGAGAAGAGTTTTTTATTATTTCCCAAACCCATGTTTTAGACTCTATATATTAATTTAATTAAATCACCAAACCTCTCCTTGGTTTTATCAATGTTTTCTCCCAATGTGGACTGGTATTAATTATCTTAAAAGGACCTAGGGAATAATTATTTACATATTACCCTAAATGATGTGGGAGTGAGTCATGTTCTAAAAATAAATTATTTTAAAATATTAAACTATAATCATCATCAAAGGTAAATTTTTATATAAAACATAGAATAGTTCCAACATACAAGGATGAAATGAAACCTTAAGTCCTAAGGAAGTCTAAAGTAACGGTGCCCAAGAGTGTATCCTGTAGTGAAGTTCACCCCTTCAGTTTTCACAAGGAGACAACTGGGAAAGCAAGTGACATTTATACCCCGGTCCACAAATGCCAAAGATGCAAAGTGATTATCCACCTAGTTTCCTTCCCTCCAAGTATGGGTTACCACAGTATTATTGTCAAGGAGGTGTTTTCATCTCTTAATGTCATATACAATTGACCATGGAGTGACATATTTTCCGTGAATGTAGTCGCAAATTATATTGGAATCAGTCTAACCTGAGAAAAATACATGTTCTCCTTCTCACATAATTGCAGGCCTGTAAGCAATGCATTAGATTATACCTCATGTGACATTACTAGGACATAATTTGCAGATAAATCCATAAGTACATTGCCTTTATAATCCTGAAAAACTCCTCCCACACAGATGTTCCCCTTTTTACATGAATCATCAACATTGAACTTGAATTCGAAAGATGGAGGGTGCCGCTGCACCCACTCTCTGCCAACACCTCCATTGCTATGAGTATCGGGTGAAGTACTTATTGAAAACACCGCAATGAAGGTGTCTCACGGCAGTTGCTGATACCACCGACCACATTCATGAGTAGTGATTTAATTCTAACAATAATTACTCTTCCAGAGGCGGGTATTCCTTCATACCTGGCCGTGTTTCTGGCCAGCCAAATGCACCAACAAGGTGCATTCAGAATAATCGCTCAAGTTATCCTTTCCACCGCTGTGATGTTAGTGACATAAAACCAATGCTCTATATATTTACCCTTGAGAATAATCATGCAATGTGGTGCCTGAACCCCCCCCAGGAAACACCGTACATCCTTTTCCCAGTCACTTTCAAAAAATAAATGGTTCATATCCTCCTTCTGATGAAAATTTCAACAACAGAATTTGGAGGCAAGAATAACACCCAGATGCTTGATTTTGCCATCTTTCATGACTCCATGGTTCTTTATTATCTAGGTTAAGAAATTATAATTAGTCAGAATTTATTTTCTCTACAAAACATTGTTCCATCTATCAGTTTTCACATGTTGCATAGCAGTTCTGCAAGAATAACTTGTGGTGAAGAGCCGTGAAGATGTTGGAGTGAACACACAACGATATGGCTCTGAGTTGGTGCTAATTAGATAAAAAACTCCTTGTTGTTTTTCATCTAAAAACACATGAATAAATGATGGATTCATGAAGGCTTCCATAAAAATTATCAGGGTGGCATGACACCCAAGGAATCAAATCGAGGATCCCGCCCCGTTGTGATGCCAAAAGAGAATATATCCATCACCCACAATCCACCGTGAGTGCTGTAGATGATCCGACAACAAAGGTAATAACATGGAACATCAAAACACAATATTTTAAACAAAAAATTTAATATAGTTTTGCTTTCAACTTATAGTAATTATTTCATAATATTTTTTCATTATTATGTCATTGAGAACATATATTTATACCATATATAATTTTTACAATAAAATTTGTATGTCTTAAAAAACATGCAATAATAACCAGTCAATAATTTTAATATTTATATTAAAAAATAATGTATTTTTTTCCAAATAATTTTCAAAATATGTAATTTTTTTATTTTAAAATAATAAATTACAATTGTTTATAAATAATGGGTTTGTTTGGAAATAAGATTATTCGAAGCATTATTGAAATTACATTGAACATCATAAATATTATATTTTCATTAACTATTATTAATTTGTAGTTAATAATAATTATTTATTTAAATATTATTTATTTCAAGAATCCATTAATTTATCCAAATAAATCCATTAATTGAAACTACATATTACCCAAAAATATAATTTTTCTTTTATTGAATCAATATCAGAACCATGTATAAATTAAAAATAAAAGGAAATATATATAACCAATATTATATTGAAAATAAAATATTAATATTCATATTTCAAGGGTCTTTATATGTAGATATTTTTTACACTGTATAATTTTGTAGGGGTAAAGTGCATGATGGTGAGATTTTTGTGGGGGGGGGGGGGGTTCAGGGTACATGAATTGGGTTAGGTTCATGATGAGCTTGAAATTATATCATAAATTATTTATATTGTTCTTTAGTTTTTGGATTTATAATTGGTATTTGTAAAGTTCAATTCCCATTGATTATATCTACCTCATGAGCTCTGATAAATTTTATTCATTTGTTATGATCATACTGTAGAGGACATCGATTCCATTGTGTTTGTTAATTGGATTTTTGAAAACCATATAATTATATCAACCATATGATCAATATTAAACTACTATATTATCATTTTTTATTACTATTAATGGTATTTAAATTAATAAATATATATAATAAAACCATATATTTACAATTTTTTGTACAACCATAATAGAGTAAATACATTTTAATAAATCACAAAGGGAATTTTTAATATAATTTTAAGCTGTTACAAACCAGGTTGAAGAAGCTACGTATGACCCTCAGGATGTTTTGATAATGATTTATCCCTAGTTTGTTTTAATAAAATGTGATTATTTTCAATGTATAAATTCATTTTATGTTTTCTATAATTTAACTCCCCTAGTTTTTGTGAAATCACGTTTTTCGAAAATATATTTATCATTTTCGATATTATAAGTTACCCAAAAAAACAATTTTTGATTCATCAAAATGAAACAATATGTATGGATTATGTTACAAATATCAAAAATTTATATTTTGGTATAATTATAAAAAATTATTATATTGCTCAACATGCGACACATAGTAAGCATGTGTTATACACGATAACATGTTTTAACAAAATGAAGATATATTATTAATATTATTTCATTCTTACTGTTAAAACCTTGATGTTAAACATGGTGATATGAATATTAATAAATAATTATTAAAAAATTTATAATTATTTAATATAAATAAAATATACTTATAGAAGCATATATCATTTCTTTAATAACGTCATTATATGATTTGAAAATATAATTTTCTCACAAACTGTTATTTTTATTTATTTTATAGACATTAATAAAATTAAATTTTAAAATTATTTTAAAATTATTTTTAAACAATGAAATTCATTTTTGATATCATTATTTCATAAATATCATAGAGTCAATTTTTGGGATTTTTCTGAAAAGTTTCATTTTTGAGGAATAATGAAAAAATACTGAATTTTAATTAAAGAACCCTTTTTATTTATTTCATTTAAAAGAAAAAATAATGTATTAATTAAATTTAATAATAAATTATATTAAATACTTATAAAATTATCCAATTTATTTCATTTTAATCAATTTTATATAAAATTAAAATATCAAAACATTTCCAACTTTTGATCATTTTCTTTTTAAAAACTCACTTTATAGTCCAGTCTGTGAGATTAATTTTAAATAAAATTATTCCCCCTATGTGAATCCATTTTTTAAAATATTATTCAATATTAGGAATAAATATTTTATAATATATTAATTCCAAGTTAATTTTTTAGCTAAATGAATATTAAATATTGTAAAAATTAATTACAACACCTTATGTAAAAATGGGTGTACCGAGGTTTTAACTAATAATATAATAGAAATAATAATATTTACACATTTCAACAAAATATATTTTTAGACCATATTTTTCCCCTCAAACAACTAATGTTATATAATGTTCCTTTTTTGACACTTATATCTTATGGAAAAAGTGGTAGCAGTCAATTATTCTAAAAAATACCAACTGTGTCCTCTATGCCACTTATAAGAGGCCTCCCCTCTCCTCTCTTCTTCACACCATAAAACCATTTTTGGATAAAAATATATATACAAAATTAACATCCCATCATTCCCTTATATTCTAATAATCCTTATATTGAACATAAATACAACAAGTAAGGATTTTGGTGCACGTATAAGGAGGATACACAATGAAGAGGTACCATTCATCAACAAGAATTTTTATTTTATTTCATTATCAACATCATTCAAAAAAGTTAAAAAATTAATATTTAATTGACTCAATTTGTTCCGTATGAATATATTTTTATTCATTTTTATGGAGTGTCCATAAAATATATTTATTTAAATCAAATAGGTTATGAAAACTTCAATCATAGTTACGGTCAACTACTGCCTCTCTAAATGATGTAATTCATTATTCCATTACAACATATCTTGGGTGGGTATGATGATGCCTAAAAACTATATATATGGTATATTTATAGAATAAATATACCAATGGAGTCATTATATCATATATATATTTTTTACATTCGAATTTGTATGGGACATTATAAGGTCTCTCAAGTGTTTGGTGGACTACTGACTCACAAAATGATATGTATTATTCTGACTAATTCTTTACGTGGAAGATAATAAAAATGTTATTGAATATATGTGAAATTATGAAAATAATTTTGAGATTAAATAAATATTTATTATTATATAATTATAATGTATCATTTTTATTCTTACATTTTTACGTAATGAACGACTAAATTCATGTACAAGTGGACAACTGCCTTAATGAAGTGATGTGACTATCATTCCATCACCAAAAAACATAGATTATATATATAACGATAATTTAAAAATTAATATTTTTTTGATATTATAATGATTTTTTAATAATAGGGTATTAATTAACACCATTCCATAATGATCATTGAAAATGGAAATGTTACTCAAGCGTACGTATAACCTACCATCTCGATGATCGTAACAAACTCATTTCATTGAACCATATTTAATGATGGTTTCTGATAGTATAATTGATGTACAATTATTATAATTATTTAAGGATTATTATTTTGATGTTAAAAGAACTATTATAAAAATAAGTGGACCTAAAATAAAAAATCATATCTTATATGAAAAAAAGTATTTATATCCAAAACATGACATTAAGATGAAATTTTTAATAAATTGGAAAAAGAAAAGAATATGTAAATAATATATGGTATGAAATGTATAATTATGGTAATATAATTTATTAATAATAAATTTATATTTATTATACAGATGGTTTGAAATTGTAAGATGAAAGTTATTACATAAGGTATGGTATTTTTGTATCACTTTTTACTTCTATGAGAAATAAGTCATATTCAACACCAACTTATTTTATATGGTGTATATAATTACCATGAATTTATATTTTTATTCTACTATTTCATTTTTTTGTATGAACATATCCATTTTTTGGATCTCTCTTTTGTTGGGTTTAAGGTTCAAAAGTTATCAAATCAGTATGGTATTTTTGTCTCAATTTACCGTTATTGATAATTACATTATGTAATGCACCAATATTCATTCATATAGTGTATATAAAAACCTTTTGAAATGTAATATCATAAATTTATTCATACTCACATTATTTTATGTCTCATTTTCTATTACTCTTTCAAGGTTCATACAATCCATAGTTACCAAATTGGTAATGGTTTTATGATATAATCCCATAGTTTATGTAGATTGTTTATAACTTTGTTTCTGATGATAAATTCATTATATAAATCCATAAATAAAAACTTGACCTATATTACCATATTTTAATTTCTTAATAATACTTTTTCCCTTCATTATCCTCTCTTTACGTACTCGAGAGTTAAAAAATAATGTTTTTTTATAAAAGATTATATTTTCTATCGAAAACTCATTTTTTCCCCAAACCATGTTTCATAAAAATGAATTCAAATAATTTTTAATTATCATTAAAATATTATATTAAATTCTTTTTTACCCACAAATTAAATATTTTAAATTTTTTAAAGTAATCATCATGTGGGTTTCAAAAACAATGTTCATTTGTATTTTTCACGAAAATGATAAATGAAACCTTGTTTTTAACATACACGACATCAATTGTATTTATTACTGTCATAACTGCATAGTTATATTTCAAGAATCCCATACATGTTTTCAATTTTATTTCCAATGAAAATGGATTAGTTAATTTTTTTTAAAATGTTTATATTTTAAATAAATTATTTCAAATGGAAATTTTTTGGAAATTGTTTTATGTTTTTAAATATTATTTTCAAAATGTAAAGAATATTTTCCTCAACAAATGTTTTTAATTTTCTTTATAATTTATCATACAACTAATATTTCATTCATTGGTGTTAGATATGCCTTACTTGGGATATGATCCAAGGATACCATTCATATTGTGTATCTGAATGATATAGGATTGGGTGATATGATTCTCATGAGACCCATTTGACTTCCATTGGTTATACCATGATAGAAATATTATGAAACTCACTTACTTTCAGGGGTTATTAAATGATTAAATAATTACATAACCTATCTGATTTCTACAAGATATGATATGATTAAATTCTTATTATACCAATTTAATTTCACAGGTTATGATATGATTAATGGTTATAATATCATATAACACATATGTATGATTAAATTATGATATATATAGGACCTATATATCTATACAATGAAATTTTTAAAGATTTATATCTCATGATATATATAAGAATTGAATGGGGTGTGGACTCGATTATGTAAGAGAGTACTGAAATAGGGATAGAACCTTGTTCAGTAAAGAATGACTGGAATGTAAAGTAAAATTTTTTCAATTAAGGACTTTGAATGGTGTGATGGTATTAGAGGTGATCAATGACTATTATAATAGTTTTAGGAGTGAAAAAATTACACTATGAGTAAATATATTCTACGAGGAATTTTGGCATGTACTACCTAGGAGGTATATCCTCATATTGAGTACCCCTATATATTTGGTCAATGAGCCTTAGCTGTTAAGTAAATAAATTTAAATGGTTATGTTTCTATTCAAATTATATGTCTCATTCCAATGAAAACATATCATGAGTCATGTTATATTATTTCATTATGATTCATGTCTTATAAACACCCATGATTTTTTCCATGAATCTATATTTTGTTCTCTGATAGCATGGTTTTGTTTAAATTTTTTATTATCATGTTGTCATATCCCAACATTAATCTAACACTTAGATATCTCCCTTGATTACCATTAATAATCATATAAGATGATATTTTTGTAAGTTGAATTTTTCTATGTTATGAAGAAAGGATTCGGTAGGGTATGTTTATGAAGATTACTAAAGTGGAATATCTTTGTGGGAGACAATGAAGACATTTCCCAAAATTAATAAGATTGTGTTCCATGTTTCCAATAGCACGAAAATATTCTTTTCCTCAGCAATGTCTTTTTTAAATATATTTCATATTCATCTAAATGCTATAACATGAATTCATGAAAACCTAGGTATTTATAGCGTTCAAAGATATCAAGGATGGTGGAGACCATGAGAGAAAGAAGTTTTAATTTCCCAAATGTTAATTATATGGAAATGGACACCCTAGAAAGTTACTTAATGGAAATAGAAATGTTTTATTTTTGGAAAAGAAGAGAATCCATCAAATAATTGTATATAAAAATCATTGATTATGATAAAATGAAATTATTTCCATCCTATTACCCCATTCATTATTCAATTTCATTTTACTGTGGAAGATGGGAATTATCAGAGTCATTTCACTAATACAAAGGGTTAATTCCTTGTCGAAGGAAGGAATTATTCCATTTCAATCATTGGAATGAATGTATTTATGTGATTTTTGTTTTTGGAATTGAGATTTAAATTATATAAGTGTTGTATCGATGATATTATGGGTATAAATTTGATTTCTTGGCCATGATGACAGAAATCTAGTACTTCGATCTAGTTCTCCTTGAGGTCTCACGCACGCCTTCCCATGATCAAGAGGCAACCGACTGACAATGAGGGACTAGGTTGTAAAAGTGTTGACACAATTCCCTCATATATGAGTAAGAAAACAATATAAATATATACTTATAATAAAAAAATGTTAATAAAAAAGTTTGAGGAATAAGAAAAAAACTAAAATATAACATATTGTATTATGAAATGAAATTATTTATACCCCAAAACAACAATTTCATGCATAAAACAATGGTTACCAACAAGGTCAACCACAGAAATATACAAATAAAAAAGAAACTAAAATATAAGTACTGAGCTATGCTATATACTCATATATAAACCTCATACCTATTATCCACACACTGTTTAACTACACTAGTTTGATTACAGGTACTCACATGATCATCTCAAATTGATTATAATACTCTGGCCATCTACCCTTACCACCATGCATCTACGATGAACCTAAAAATTAAGGATATTGTCTATATGCACATTGAGGTGCATGTGTAGGGGTTAGTATATAATATCAGTTGGTCACACAAATTGATAACCTATAGAAATTCAATATTATGTTTATGATCATGCAAGTTATCCAACCCAGAAGACACTCTCTTGAAAAGATAAGTAAATGAAATAAATGTAAAAGCACATTAAATCCATTGATTTTTGATAATAATCCAATGGGAAATGTTTTATCATGTATATATATATGTTCATAAATATAGAGTCCTATACCTATACATTTGTACATAAATTTGAATATACCGGAGTATGGGGATGAAAAAACATAAACCAATATTAATCGATTCGTGTGTCAAAAAACCCAATCTTTTGTACATCCTAAGCATGGGAAATGAGTTGTATCCCATACCACAAAATACATGTACCATTTAGTCACATATTCCAACTTTATCAAACATTATAAATGAATTTCATCAAGCTACATCACCATTGTTGTATACATTTCCTTCCCTATTGTTCACCTGTACTCACCTCCAACAATTTTAAAGAAGGATTATATGGAAGTACATATGAAAATTCTATATATAGTAACGAATCTAGACATCATTACATTATTTCCATGTATATATAGTATTATTATTGTTCCCTAGGTCTCTATCCATAGTAGTTTTTTATATCTGGAACACATATGAACCCTAAGTGGTTGAACCTTAGGTGATATGTAAGAAGATCTCCCTAGTGAGATGTTATGCATGACCCTATATATCTCTTGTAAGGGAGAGTAGTACCATTACTATCATTTGAGAAATCATAATCATCCATGGGTTTCCTACAATGTGAAATTCTTAGTCAAACATCATGGCAAGGTAATTTTTCAAGGAGAGACAAATCATCCATATCAATTAGGAGAACGTAATCACCGATGGGTAATAACTAATCAAGCATATAATATCATCCTCATCATATGTAAAAATTATGCGAGTGTAATCATCTGCATCACTTAATAGAGAGTAATAATCCAAGAATATAAAAACTAGGGACGACGTGCTCGTATATCATAATATTAGGATCAAAATCTGTATCACCGGGATAACCATTGGAAATACAATTAATATAGTCATCAAACATACATATCAACATCCATTTCCCAGATAGTACCTCTGGGTATTAAAATATATAAGAAGTAACATGGAACAGAAGTCAGATCCCATGAAACAAATCTAGGAAACCCAAAGAAAATAGATACACCTCACATCTGGATCATTTACCTTTAACAACGAAGTATCTTTTGTGACAATCACTGCATCAACAAAACCCATGTTAATGTATAAAAAATGAGCGAGGGTTTTCAAATGCCTAATTACAACAATGATAACACCACCTCACAAGGATAAAAAAATTTCCACGACTTCTATAGTGACACCTTCGACCATATATACCCAAACCCAAAAAACTAGATCAGGTTCATTTAGATATTAGGGCACCGACTCAGTCCCTCAAGTCAAACAACTAATGAGGAATCCTACATGGGATCCTCATAATGGTATACATGAAAAGATATCCTATAAAAAATTCCTAATTCTATATTAAGAAAAGGAATCACTCATGGGACATTGGGTATTACAATATAGATAAAGGAATCCTAGACCAGGTCATCCAGGTCGAAACATGAGTAGAAGAATCCCACAATGGATCGTCAGAAATGACCAGTGTCACCACTTGTTTGGTATGAAAGGAATATTTGGTAATGAATCCATCCTCAAAGGAAAGCTGCACAAGATGTGGTCATCGGGGAAGGATCATAGAACAACATATATCATGGTATAAAACCAGGTAGATCTGAAGAACCAACGTTTCATCCACATTAAATATACCACTCTAAAAAGATGATTGAATTCAACTACCAAAGGAAGAACCTCTTTATTTAGCAAATAGATCGAAATGCCATATATTATTCCATAAGTCACCATTATCATTTAACCATCATAATATATGATTTAATATATATTAAATGGTTTAATCATCCATCTAATTATGAATACGGAGCATAAAATAAGAAAGGACCGTAAAAGGGTAGAACAAGAGGAGTAAATAGCATGTGTTCCCTCACAAAAAAAAGTACCCACAAATATCCAACAGGGTGTGCACTCTAGTTAGAAATGGCCATGGAAATCCCATGTATATGTAGTGTTGGTTCTATACATGGTGTGTACCCTGTATTAGGTATCTACCCATTAAAATCAAATGGAATGACCATGTATATCTGATGGGCTTTCACGTCTACAAGATGTGCAACCCACATTGGGTGTGGTCGTGTACTATACATAACATGTTCCATATACAAGGGTATCCTGGCAAGGTAATCATATATCTATTTGAGTCCCAATAGAATCTATTTAATTCATATACATTGTGTTCACATCATAAAAGTCATCTTCCCCAAATAAGATTGAAAAACACCTTGTGCTTCGTAAACATCCAGATATGTAGAAGTGTTTTCCCATATGTAAACCAATGAAATCACCTGAAATCCCTCATTTTATCTGAAAATAAATCTATATTTTAAACTAATCTGGTTCCCCAAAAAATCATAAAATGATATTATAACATGGAAATTATTAAGTTATGCGAATTTTTAAAAAATCATAAAAATATACTACCTTTGGGATGAATCCTCCAAATTTCACTCATTATCACGCTCCATGGATACAAAACAATGATCCAACATGTCCCAAGTTCTTTACAATGGATATATTATAAAAATATGATACATTTGTCAAAATATCAAGCAAGATGAACATTTCTACCCATTGAAGTAATCCTAGATACCAAAATCCCCTGTGTTTTTATCAAAATTTGAAATTTTCCACATGCCTATATTGAAAAACAAAATCACGCATGATTCATCGGTCCCAAAGAGAATATAAAAAATATCATTGTATAAAGTGGAATCCAAAATCTCATGAAAAACTCTTACGTAATATTCCATTAAAAGAATAAAATGTCGACCTTGAAGGGCCTGAGTAAAAACTATGTGCATCTAGGTATCTCATACGTCTGTGATGATCAGGCATATATAATGAAGGTTATGGTCATAATGACCCATAATGGTCAAAAATAACTACACAGACTATATGTTCCTAATCACCATTAAACATACTCACATGGAACTTCTCTTTAGAGGTCGTAATAAAAACATGGAAGAGATACTAAACACAAACTCTCTAGGATCCCATATACGGTAATAACCCCTCATGGTTTCGTTCATGAAATACATCTTGGTATTCGTAGACATTATAATCATCGATATAAATAGATGACCACCAAAGAGGTTCAATCATGTAGAATTTCCTTTCAATATATATAGTAAAAAACAATACATATTATTACTGAATGATTAAATAACCAAACCTATGAAAAACACCTTACAAGCGCTATAATACATGGGCATCAGGTGGCTAATCATCTTTCTTAGGTCGATACTCCTATCGTACATGAGGACTATGTAATCCACCTCAGCATCGAATATCTCAATATAGATCCACGTAACATTCCATCAAAATGAAATATATATAAGAACATAGTCTCAATTGTGTAGAATTACACCACAAAATATATGAGAAAACCCCTTTCAGTTTTTTTGTTGACAATTAAATCAATTGGAATATTTTATAAGTAAAATAAAAAACTAAATGGAATGAATTTTTATAATAGAAAAGGAACAGAAAAAAAGTATTGGGATGTACTACTAACTTTGAGATAGACCACATACCCAGTATCTAGAAACTATCAATCTGCACCAGTCTAATCAAAAGTACCCACGTATGTGGCTAATCCAAATTATGAAAATATTGGCCTCATCCCTAACCACCATGCATCTGCTATCAACATGAATAGAATTAATACGGTATGTATGCATACCATGGTGTACATATATGGGTGATACAATAACCTCTTTAGGAAACCCCATTGATGAACCAATAAACATACAGTCATAAGTGAATACTCTTATAATATGATCGGCCCAGCATTAAACCAAATAAAAAGATAATTAAATTAAATATACATGTAACCATAGTAAAACCATAGGTCAGTGATCCCAGTCATCTTGGGAATGTTCTATCAAGTATATTTATATTAATATGCATAAAAATTTATATTTCTATACCAACACATATATACATAAATATGAATATACATGAGTAAGCTGAATAAATAACATAAACCAATAGTAGTCGATCCTTGAGTATGTAATCCCAATCACAAAGATATCCTATTAAAGGGGAATGAGAATGATATCATTCAAATCAATACATGTATCTTCAAGTAGATATTCGGTTATGTAATGCCAATCAACATATTCTTGCTTCATCCAATTCTTGAAAAGTCTCTGAGCAATCTATGTCAGCAGAAGGGGATACTCCTCCTTGCCCCGCGTTCAATTATACTCACTTCTAATAATTGTAATGAATCATTCCAGTTAAGTACATCCACACATTGGATAAATTCTCCAAGAGTTTTATTTTATTCCACTCATTCCATGTAAATCCATTCAAATGTCTGAGGTGTATATCACAGCATGTAGGTAGTCAAAAAATTTGGAAGATAAATAAACCACAAGTTCATGAACCTTGGGTTATCTTTAAGAATATTTCACTTGGGAGACACTATGGACATGCTTAGAGTTCTATAATAATGGAATGTGGGAACATACCTATCATCTTGGAGAGATTAATCTTAATGATTTAACTTTCTATATTAAACTCCTTGTTCAATGTCGTGATCATGTAATCAATTTGGGAGAGAATAACCATCTTTATTAATCGAGAGATCCTAATCACCCAAAAGTATAATCAGATTGAGAAGAGCATACTCAACCTCATCAAATGAAAAACAAAGTAGAGAGTATTGATTCTAATCACTCAAGATAGTGTAATCATCCATAAATATCAATATAATGGATTTCATAAAGATATATCATTATGGTAGGCTCAAAAGGAAAATGTTAGGAAGCCCCTACAGAAATAAAAATTATATAGTAATCAAACATACAACTCAATAGACATATCCCACGTATTCCCTAGGGGTAAACAAATTAATATGAAGTAGCATGGCTCATAAAACAAATCCCATGAAATACTTCTAGAAATAAAAAATAGAGTAAAGGCTTCATGCATCATGCCCATCCTCTACCTAACAGGTAATACCTCTAGTAACCATTAATGAATCATCAATAACCATGTGAATGTATAAAAAATTGAGAGAGGGTGGCCAAATGCCTAAAACCACCACAAATGAAACTGCGGCATTCTGATTACATGTTTGGAAGGATTTATTATTTTTCATTTTCTACCATCACTGCACTAACATGATGTACTAACATAGGATCGGTCAAGAACTAGCAAACCAAGTAGGTGCCTTAAGTATAATAACTAATGACATATCTTACTCAGGCTCTACAGAATGATATATAGGTAAAGGGATAAAAAAAGATTCCTATGTCCGTACTAACTAGAAGAATCCATCAGGGGAGCTTAGGTATTAGGAAAAAAGATAGAGGCATCCTAAATAAGATCCTATAGGTTGGAATTTAATAAGAGGAATCCTATTTGGGATCCTCAGAAACCTATAGTATCACATCCTTCTAGGATATAAGGGAACATCTCAGAAGTGATAAATACTCAAATGAAATATAATGAATAATTCGACATGGGAGAAGGCTCATTGATCCTCTTAGATAGGGGTATCAAAAAAATTTATTATGTACACCAATCCAATCATTTTCTTTTCATGTCTCACTCAGTATTGAAAACTGCAGTCAATTTTCATTGCAAGAGCCTCTCTATTTGGAGAAAAGCACGATGAACCACCTAAGAGTCTAAAAAACATCACATGGGTGTATCCATTGGGATCTATGGGAAAATATACTCAGAATGATATACTAATGGGGCCAATTATTACTCTAGGGAATAAAGATAGAAAAGACCCCCAAAAGGAATAAATAGAGGAGTAAATGGAATGTGTATCCTAGAAATAATGGGTACCCTCTAGGCCCCTCTTGGGCGTGTAAATAGTTGAACATCGCATTTGAAATCCCATATACATTGTGTTTTGGTCCTGTACACGGTGTGTACACTACATGGAATACATTCCAATGTACCTTAGATGACATGGCCTTGTATATAACATGGATATATATATCTACTCAATGTGAAACCCATATAGGGTCGGGTTGTGTACATTACCCAAAATTTTCACCTAAAAGGGAAGCATAATTGTTTCTGACGCTTTCCTCCGGGGCGCGCGTGCGCATTCCGCTCCGTATTCGTGGGGGAGGACGTGCGGTGCTTCTGTTGCCACGTATTCCCGCTTTCCAAAGGCGGGCGACATTCACTCCTTGTTTAGGGATGTCTGCTCCTTGATCAAAACGGGATGATGGGATGTCGGTTCTTCCTCCTGCGGATTCCTCCTCAGAACTTATCACCAAGTTCGGGTCTCCCTCATAGATTTAATACGTAGTTCGTGAAACTCTTCCCAGTGCCATGTTTCAATGGACGCCAGTTAATTACACTGCTTCTGTCGAGACATTCCAAAGGGTCCAGTAAGGGCAGAAACCTTCAGTCAGGGGAGTAGTCACGTTGAGGCATCAGTAGCATGTCTGGATGCTGGTGTACATAGCATGTCTTTCTGCTATCCTTGGTAACAAGGCTTCTCGAGGGCGTGGAGGCCCGAGGCATCCCACATCGAGCGTGGGGAATTATATGTCATAGACACATATCTGAGGTTTTCCTCAGCTTCCCGTGTTTAAGACAGGGTATGCTGCGAGTTTAACGTCTAGAGGAGACGGATCAACCCAACCAGAGGATTATCCAGGGTAGATCGGATTGAGGGATTTCCCTAGAAGGAATACCGATACCGAGGCCAGCCCATGGGCGGCTACGAAGAAGAGCGTACCGACATGGTCTCACCGAGACATGAGGTCCGGGCAAGAATCAGAATGGGCGATAGGTGGATGAATGGAGTGGAGGGGGAATGAAATGGGACCATCACAGGGGGCGACAGTGAAGTTGGGCTTGAGCCTTGAAGGGGCTTCCTACGTATCCCCGTGGCAGGGAATCAAAGTCCGCGTAGTTCAGGATGATGTCGATAAACCAACGTGAAGGTGGACCTTGGCCCGATGAGCATTGTCAACATACCGAAGTGAAAGTAGACCCGTGGGTCCACTGGTGGTGGGCTTGAACCTTGGGAAGGTTTTCTACGTACCATGCCTTGTCATGGATCAATGTCCTCGTAGTTCGGGGTGGTCACAACAGCTTGCCGTCGGACGTGAATTTCAGTTTGACGATGTGCTGGACGTAGGTAGTACTCGACGTGAACTGGACGATGGGTGGGCTTGAACCTTGTGGAGGCTTCCTACGTACCACGTCTTGACATGGATCAAAGACCTCGTAGTTCATATGGGTGTGCAGTTTAATGTCAAGCGGTACAAGAGGGGCATGCAGTTTAATGTCATGCTGGACGAGACGTGCAGTTTAACGTCATGCTGGACGGGAATGAGACCCGATGTGAAATGACGGGTGGGCTTGAACCTCATGGAGGCTTCCTACGTACCATGCCTTGACATGGATCAAAGACCTCGTAGTTCTCTAGGATGGGTCGCAACGGCTTACCACTGGACCAGAATGCAGTTTAACATCATGCTGGATGGGGGTGAGACCCGACGTGAAATGACGGGTGGGCTTGAACCTCATGGAGGCTTCCTACGTACCATGCCTTGACATGGATCAAAGTCCTCGTAGTTCTCTAGGATGGGTCGCAACGGCTTACCACTGGACCAGAATGCAGTTTAACGTCATGATGGACGGGGGTGAGACCCGACGTGAAATGACGGGTGGGCTTGAACCTCATGGAGGCTTCCTACGTACCATGCCTTGAAATGGATCAAAGTCCTCATAGTTCACCAGGATTGGTCGCAACGGCTTACCATTGGACCAGAATGCAGTTTAACGTCATGCTGGACGGGGGTGAGACCCGATGTGAAATGACGGGTGGGCTTGAACCACATGGAGGCTTCTACGTACCATGCCTTGACATGGATCAAAGTCCTTGTAGTTCTCTAGGATGGGTCGCAACGGCTTACCATTGGACCAGAATGCAGTTTAACGTCATGATGGACGGGGGTGAGACCCGACGTGAAATGACGGGTGGGCTTGAACCCCATGGAGGCTTCCTACGTACCATGCCTTGACATGGATCAAAGTTCTCATAGTTCCCTAGGATGGGTCGCAACGGCTTACCACTGGACCAGAATGCAGTTTAACATCATGCTGGACGGGGGTGAGACCCGACGTGAAATGGCGGCTGGGCTTGAACCTCATGGAGGCTTCCTACGTACCATGCCTTGACATGGATCAAAGTCCTCGTAGTTCTCTAGGATGGGTCGCAACGGCTTACCACTGGACCAGAATGCAGTTTAACATCATGTTGGATAGGGGTGAGACCCGACGGGAAATGACGGGTGGGCTTGAACCTCATGGAGGCTTCCTACGTACCATGCCTTGACATGGATAAAAGTCCTCGTAGTTCTCTAGGATGGGTCGCAACAGCTTACCACTGGACCAGAATGCAGTTTAACGTCATGCTGGATGGGGGTGAGACCCAACGTGAATTGACGGGTGGTCTTGAACCTCATGGAGGCTTCCTACGTACCATGCCTTGACATGGATCAAAGTCCTCGTAGTTATCTACGATGGGTGGTCAGGGTCGGTGCTCACTCTAAGCCCACGTGAGTCATGGTCGGTGTTAGAAACAAGAGGTTGCAAGGACCTGACGATCACGTCGCGAAGGATGCATCCGTGAGAAGTGAAGAGGGGCTTACGCGTTAGGCGGCCCATGGTGCTGGGACTTACTCTAGGATGGAGGCCCAAAGTGCGACGAAGCACAGGAAAGAGGGACCTTGGTCCAATGATGGGAAGTGCCTCGTTCCCAATCACGCCCTCCACTGACCTTGGTATTGGGGGAAGTACGGAGATGCACGGGTGCAATCATCCGTACGAAAGGTTAGGGGCTTACGCTCTGTGGCAGCCCTTCCCCTACGAACATACGCCACTCCGACAAGGAGGATCTCATTCCATGTGCGGAAGAGTTCCATTCCCTTGGAGACGAGTGGTGTAAAGAATGTTCGACCTGGGGGGACCCTTCGTGAGGGAGACAAGGTCAGATCACAGTTTAACGTCATGTGTTGAGGACGTGGTGCTTGGCAGTTTGACGTCCTGCTGCTCAGACGAAGTGGGTTCACTCCACCCCCCTAGGATATACATAACCGGTACCCTCTGGTTCTTGTGGAAGGGAAGGTACCAGTAAGGCCATGGTTAAGGGGGGTCGTGGAACGAACCATCGAGGGGTCCACGTTAGCGTGTCTATGCAAAGAAGCAATAGCCGTTAGCGTGCCTATGCGAAGAAGCATTAGGCGAAGCCACGCTACGGGTGGTATTGTCCATGGGACTTTGAAATCACATCGTGTGAACCTGGAGGGTCGCACGGGAAGAGGAATCGCTAAGTAGAGGAGTGTGCTTTGCGAAGTGGAGTGCCTTGGCCTTAGCATGGGGCATGGGTGTGAGTGGAAGGTGCTTCGCGAAGTGGAACAGTGTTCACGGAGCATTGCCTCGCAAAGAGGGGGTGGCTTCCGAAGCAGGGTCCTGCGAAGTAGTGTGCATCGTGATGTGTAGCGATCCTGCCTTAGCATCGGGATCACTAGAATGGGGTGGGTGTTTCGCGAAGCATAAACGCTCTGCGGCTGCCCGGGTTCCCTTGGGAATCCCCTTCCTTCGCGAACGCCCTTGAGCTTCGCGAAGGGCATCCCTTTCGAAAGAGGGGATCAAAATGAGATAAATTAGAGGCGTCTCGCAAAGTCGAAATACATCGTGGAGCTCATGATTCCCAGGGCAAAGAGTGCTTCGCGATTCGGGAGAGGGGAAGCCGAAAGGTCGGATTCTCCATCTCCGGGACTCAGGGGGAGTCCATTATTTATAGGGAAGGGGTGCCGCGAAGAAGAACTCGCGTGGCACCTTCGGTGCTTCGTGGTGTGCTTGGTATCGTCGTCCGCTGAGAATGACCGCCTCAGGAGCTTCGCGGCAGCTCGCGAACGTCAAATGCGTTCGCGGAGCATCACCGCCTCTGGAGCATCGCGGCGGCTCGCGAACGTCAAATGCGTTCGTGGAGCATTACCGCCTCTGGAGCTTCGCGGCGGCTCGCGAACGTCAAATGCGTTCGTGGAGCATCACCGCCTCTGGAGCTTCATTGCGGCTCGCGAACACCAAATGCGTTCACCGAGCATCACCGCCTCTGGAGCTTCGCGAGGCCGCGATGGTCGGGGCGCTTCGCGACGGGGCTTCGCGTGGGCGCTTCGCGAGGCAGCGCGCCGGCCTTCTTTTTCGTTCCTTTCTTTCGGGCCACATTTTTGGCGCCAACAAATGCACCCCCTCAAACATGGAGCCGCGGAGGGCGAAGCGTCTAAGTCTGAGGGAAAATCGCCAAAATTGTTGGTGGTTCACTAAGCGGCTTCGCGAAGCGGGCCCGCGGTGCTGACCGGGGCCACAGATCTGGACGCGCCACGATGCTCCGGGCGGTTGAGGCACGCCGCGCTGTTCCGGGGTCGCCGCCTATAAATAGGGGGGCCGACCTCTTTTGTCTTCACATGCCTTGTCTTTTTGTGCTCTCGATTTCGCGAAGCACCGCGTACTCCGCGACAGCCCTCCGCGAATCGAGCTTCACGGCGAACCGCAGGTCTCCGACTCCACGTCCGCGCCAAGCAAACCTTTTCTTGTCGGCCTTGGCCAGACTTCGTAGCTTGATCTCGCGAACGATCTTCGCGATCCGGCTTCGCGATCGAGCTTCTCGATCCAGTGGGAAGAATTCTTTTCTGAGGGCCAGAGTTAAAATGGCCCATCAAGAAGCTGTATTGGGGGTCCTTGCAGATGTTGCTCATCGAGATGAGATGGCCAACCGTCCAGGCTTGGGGGAGATTATTCGGAGCCACTCGGACCACACTTCTTTGACAGATCTGCTCTCGGAGGGTCAAAAAGATTATCCGCAGTGCAAGAAACTGCCGTTGTAAGGCTTCAGGCTGAGGGATGATGTCTTCATCCCTAAGGCGAGTAGGGATGAACCAGCTTGCTGGTTCAGGAGCACACCGTGCCAGCACCAATGGTTCAGGGCGGCCGATGGTCACGCGCGGGAGGACATCACACCCGTCACCGTTGACTGTCTCTACAACCATGTGAACGACATTGACGGGAAGCCATTGCAGCCGGAGACTTCCCCTCCCCTCTACCGTTCCATGCTGAAGGCGGCTTGGCAGGATTCGAAGAAGGGATGGTCCGATGAGTGGGACCTACGCCAGGGCAGCAACTTTACTGACGAATGGGCCTGGGCCTACTGGGTAGGCACCTCATGCGGGGAGTTTGGGGCCGAGCTGAGGAGAGTGGGGTTGTATGAGGCGGCATGGGCCTCACAATTCCACATTTACCAACCGAAGCAGCTAATTCCGGAGTTGCTGAGTAGATGGTCATCTAGGACCAACACTTTTCACCTGCATCATGGGGAGGTGGGCATCAGCCTGTGGTATGTCCACCAAATTTCTGGGGTCCCAATCTTGGGGGCCATGTATAACGAATTCCTCCCCGTTATCAGCGCGTGGGGGGATGCGGAGCAAATGCCGCAACTGGCATTGGCGCTGATGGCACTTGTCCCCAGAGAGGACAAGGAGGCAGTGAGGGATGTCCATTTTATGAGATTGTTCAAATGCTTCGTGAATTTCCCAGAGAATCGAGAGTTCCCTCGGAGGCCTCGAACTTGTCCAAGGGCGGACCAACGGGGCAAGGGGCACTCGTATTGGCGGGTCTTGGAGGACAGCCAATGGAAGACTTGGGGTTTTAGTGTCAGCACTGAACAACAGCCGATAGTCAGGCTGGCGGTGTTCATCGCAGCTCTCATCTGTGGCTGTATCCTACCGGTGAGAGATACAAGCATGGGGGTACGACCCAGCTCGTTTATCATGGCGTCAATGTTAGCCGTGGGGAAGCGGATCAACTTGGGGATCCCGATGCTCACCAAACTGTACAGAATGCTGCACCATATTAGCAAGGGCAAGAAGCTACCAAGGATATGCAGGCCCTTCCACCTCCTGTACGGGTGGATAGCAACTCATACCAGGGGGATTTACGAGTATCCAAACCCCATTTCGCCGCCGGGATTGAACTTCTGCCCCTCCATCCTGAATGCGGTTGGGAGCTTCCCGTTCAAACTGGCTGTTCCGATGGTGGTGACTCGGGTGTGGAGGGCGGATGAGTTCAACATCCATCCCTTACCATTGCCGACGGGGATGCTTACTGATGACGGACGGGGAACGGAAGAACATCGGGCTTACCTCCTGGCCTTCCGAGGTGGTGTTTTGGTGGCACGAATAGATCGTGAGCCGCTCTCTGAACCGTACACTCCGCATCGGTTTGAGAGGTAGTTCCGGTGCCTCCAGTGGCTGACCCTGCAGGTCTACTGGGAGGTGCGTCACGAGGAGCACCCGTGTGTGATGAGGTAGCTATGGCTCATGTTCACATGGGAAGATGGAAAGATGCGGATTGCATTTCCTCCATCCACCGCCGCCTTCGGATTAGTGAAGGAGTATGCCATCAGTTGGGAGGCCGCTTATCCAGGGGAGATGCTGAAGCAACCAACAATCCAGGTTGGTGACGGTGGGCCTCCCCTATCTCGAGGTCGGGGTCGGAGGGCAGCTAGGGCCGCTCGCGGTAGCAGGGCTGCCATGGCGGCGAGACCCGCACCGGCCGAGGGTATGGCAACAACGGTGGATCCGGTGATTCCGGAAGAGCAGGGTCATCCGGAGGGGTGGTCACTGAGGGGATTTCGTAGGATATCCACTCAGGCTCCGGGGAAGCGCCTGCGTCACATTGACATGGCAGAGGATGCCGTCTTCTCGGAAGCTTGGAACATTTGGGATGTCAACCGGCAATTCCTCAGCCCATCCGAGATATGGGCCCACCTGAATCGCCTCGGGATGGAATTACCGGGTATAGGCCCAGTTCGGGCTGGATTCATGGCGTCTCCGGTGGAGAAAGAATAGTACCTGGAAGAGCTGGAGGATTACGTCCACTCCAGTGGCGTCCCTCGCCCAATGACAGACCGGGTGAGGGTACTGTTGAATCAGACGGTCCCCCCACAGTTATCGGCTGCCGATCTGAGGGAGCGCTTCCCCTTGCCGGAGGAATCAGAGGACTCCTCTCGGGAGGATGAGGCTGGAGGAGGGATCCCGTTGGAGGAAGGCGAGGTCAGAGACCGAGGCTCAGAATCCGACGATTTCGTCGAGGCTCTCGAGGTAGCATTTCGAACTTCTCTACTCACGATCTGTTCTTGGGTCACTATGGGTTTCTCACCAATGTTTGAGCCATGCAGGAGGAACTTGTTTGCAGGCCTCGTTCTCGCTCCTTGGCGGGTGATGATGAGGGACCTTCAGAACCCACGCCTATGGCTGCGTCTAGTTCCGCGTCTGGTGGGACCAGGGCGCCTGAGGTGGCTCCTCCAGAATCTCTAGTCCTTCCAACAGTATACGGGGGGCCTCGTCTCAGGGTCCCGTCTGTACCGGCTCAGGAGCAGCACTCGGATGTTGATCTCTGTAAGTATCCTCCACCGGTCTCCTCGTTGTCACATGTAGACCAGACCAACTAACGTTTATGTCCCTCTTTGTCGTACAGTTCTTCGACTGGCGTGGGCTGCTGCGGCAAGACTGGTCGGGATGTCTGGTGGCGTCCCTCCGAGGGGCATGCCGGTAATGGTGGAGATAGTCCCGCCATCTTCTCAAGCTGCGACGCACATCATTACTGGCAGGACCACTAGTAGGACCGTACCCGAAATCATTGAGGTGGACTCCGAGGAAGAGGATCAACCGGTCGGTCCCAGTTCTGTCGCGCCTGCTTCGGCGCCAGGTGTCGCACTGGATTCAACACCGGATGTTGATCCCGCCGAGGATTTCCTGCAGGCGTATCCCACGTACGAGCCTGCCAATCGCGCAGACTGGGATGAAACAGCCTCCGACGAGGAAGACAGCAGCATAGTCTTCCGCCGGTCATGGAAGCTGATCACGCGCTTTATCAAGGACACTCCCCAAGCACAATGGCTGGCCGAAATGGATAGGATTCGCTCACGGTTGCGTGAACTGTGCACTGGGGGAGTGGATGCCCAACGTCCTCATGCACTCATCCGAGATCTTATGGATGAGAAGATCCGGGGCCATGATCGTGGGCCCAGCGTGGGCTGGAAGCGGAGGAAAGAGACCAGCATTAAAAAGCTCCAGGAGGTTGAAGGCGAGGTTCAACAGATGCAGACCCGGGCAGACGAGCTTTCAACCTCTCTTGACGCACAATCTTAGCTGGTCTCACAGTTGAAGGCCCAGCTGACAGAGGCAGAAGAGCATATGAGGCAGACCTCTGGGAAGATGGCCGCAGTTCAAGCTGACGTAGAGAGGGCCAAAGCCAGGACTGACGAACTGCGCCCCGCCGCTGCTGTGGAGGAGCGGGATCTAGTTCAGCGGTAGCACGCCTTGGATGCCGCAAGTCAACGGGTGGGGGAGCTGCAACACTCTTTTGACGAGGTTAACCCATCCATGGGGAAATTTAACCCTAGATTATTGTAACAAACCCAAAACACTTTTATTGGTACTTTCGTGCTTAAATTTTTTCTTTGTTTTGAATACTGTAGCACGCACGATTTCCACTGTCGAATTGCCTTGTTACATCCCTGAAATGCTTGCGGGACGTTTGGTGACAATTTCCCAAGCCAGTCCAGATTCCCGAAAGATGGGGGAGGTTTGATCGGAGAAGGAACTTCCAGGATAACTGAATTACCATTTCTTCAGCGTGCTCTTATGCACGAACGGGGCAACGCCAGGGGCGCTGAAATCGATCCAGACAGATGATAATGGGATGTGTGAATCACGATACCCAAAATCCGGAACACAATGGAGGCGGCACGACAATAAAGGCCATCCGTTAGCCGTGGCGGATAAACGGTATCCTTACTGCATTAGCCTGAAATGGGGACAACAAATGAGCATCGACCACTGACCGTATTCGCAACGCGGGATTTTATCAATTTGTTGTCGATCAATCTTTCGGGACGTGGGCCCAGGACAAAAGGCGGACAATAGGTCAAACGTCTATACGGTTAGGGGGTCCTTCCAAACTTGATCATTCTTCCGGAACGTCATCCCAGGACGGTAGGTGAGCAGATGCGGCATGAGACCAGGCCGTTATGGGGTTCCTTTAGACATGAAAAAGAAAGAGGGTCCGAATAAGGGACACGAAAAGCGTGGAATATGGATTGATGGTTTGTCCGAACAAAATCCAACACTTAGGTAGTTACACCACCGTGGTGGGAGTACGCCATATGGGCGCATTAGTTTGATCATGGATCATTCCTTCTTTGGGACAGGGCCTCTCTGGCAAGGGGGGTATGTCGCTTCCCAATGGGAACTCGGGGCATACTGAACTTGTTCAGGGTAGAACCGCAGTTTAGTGTCATGCGTTGAGGACACATGGACTCCTGTAGTTTAACGTCATACGATAGGACATGGAATAAATGGGAAGGAAGCATGTCGCGCGGTAGATATAAAACCGAAGTGAATGTGGACTTGGAGTCCAAGTCACACAACATACCCCCGGAGGAAACTCTTCAGGTCGAGGGACCAAGAGTGAGGATTGGGATGGGCCCGAAGCAAAGTGGTCGGGAATTCCTACATACCCCATGAGGATGGGAATCAATCCATACGTAGTTCTGAAAGAGAATTTTAACGTCATGTAGGACGATCAGGACGATGAGCAGCCCGATCGTGTTGGTGAACATCCCGCCAAAACTACTAATCCCACGTGAGTCGTGCTCGTTGTGGGAAACAAGCAGTGGTGGTGGGAATTTCCCGACACAGAGAAGGGAGGGTTAGGGAAATGAGATGCTCGGTGAATCCCGGCCCAGTGACACTAACACGATATTGTGGCGCACCTAGATGCGCGAAGAGAAAGAGCCGAGTATGATAGAATTCAACTTGAACATGGGGAAGTGGAAATGTGTGAATCATGGTGCTCGAGATTCAGATCACGATGATGGCGGCATGATGATGGAGGGTAACTGCTGACCGTATCCGCAATGCAGTATACTATCGCGTTAGCGTAGAATGGGGACAGACAAATGAGCATCGACCGCTGACCGTATTCGCAACGCGGGATTTTATCGATTTGTTGTCCAAAATCCATAGGGACGTTGGCCCGAAACGATTGAAGGGCCCTTAGGTCCAGCATTGATGGAGAGCCCTTAAGCCTAGTATCCATGTCGTACGAGGGTCCTTTTGGATGTGGAAGAGGATGAGGATCCAAATAGCGGGCTCACGAAGCTTGGTCATGGGACGAGGGGAATGTCCCTGTGAAAATCCCACACTTCGGGATCTTTGTCAAAACACATCTAAATACGGAAACGAAACGTATTAGAGAGAGGGAGAAGAATCATTTCCCTTGGGGGGATCTTAGTTTAGGGTCGTAGAATTCGGACCATGGGTGAGAGGATACATAAGAGGCACATGGTGGAGTAACTCAAACACCTGGCGTGAATGGGAATAGGAGGTGTGTACGGCACGGTGAACAACCCGACGTGAATGAGGGCACAACCCCATATCACACCGCCCAACCTCCTTGGGAGAGGTTTTTGGTCAAGGGAGCAGGGGACGCATGGCGTCAAGACCCGGCGTGAAGGAGGTCCTATTCCCTACTTACCATGCGTTCTCTGGGGAAATGTTCGAGTCGAGGGACCGAACACAAAGGTTAGGATGGGCCCGCGAGGAAGTGCTCGGGCGCTCCTACATATCTCATAAGTATGAGAATCAAGCCATACGTAGTTCTGGAAAGTGGTATGGTAAGATACGAGTGCCAAGAGAAATTGGCATTGCGGGCGTGGCCCTTGCACTAAAATAAGTGGAATTTGATGTATCTTGTTTGTTCTTCAAGGTGAATGGTTTTTTTTGTGAAGCGACATGCCTATAATAGTAGGCTGTGATGTCACCACAAGGATCAAGCCGTGATGGGCATTGACCAATGGCATGGCACGTGACCAATACCCAACATGATGTCCTCTACAACGAGGTCACCACAACGTGGTTCCGTTTTTCGTCGTGCGGCCAGGACGATGATGTCACAGTTTAGGGTCGTATGATAGGACCAAGCATGCATTTTATCGTCATGTAGCGCAGACGTAGTAGAGACGATGCTAGGCGGGAAATGTGCGCAGTGTTATAAAACACAATTGAAGGACCATGGGAGCCTCGAAGGACGCCAGATTGCAGCTTGTTCTCCCAACGCACAAACGTGCACGGAGGAAAAGTACAAAGAGTTCTGAGACTCTACTTGGACATGATGAAGTGATGAAGGGTGTGAATCGTGTACCCATCATTTGGGCTTAATGGGTTGGTGTGGCGATAGAGGAAAACTGTTAACCATGGTGGAAACACAGCATCCATATCGTGTTAGCCTGAGGTGGTAAAAACAAATGAGGATCGACCGTTGGGCGTAGTATCCAGGCCGTTCACGGGGGTCCCTCCGGGTGTGAGAGATGATGAAATCTCTGATGCATGGATACACAAAGCCTAGAAAGCGGGTGCAGACGTGTCCGAATAAATCTTGGCATTCCAGGTAATAAACCAGAGTACTCTTAAGCACATTGGTGAACCGCCGAAAAGGGATTGAAGAAACAGCTCAGTAGGGGGAGGTACATGGCGTGGTCATTACGAGATCGTCGTGAATGAGGACATAATCTCACACCACACCATATAATCCTCTCATGGATGAAGGATATGCCAAGATGCCAAGATGGGAAGGCATTGGTCATGAAGGCCTGACCTGCTTGTAGTTTAACGTCTTGTAATGAGGACGAGGGTCAGGGACCCGAGGAGGCCAAGGGGCCTGAGGCTGGGCCTCGTAAGGGGAGTCGTGCGGCATGGTACATGATCCTGACATGATTGAGGACGTAGTCCCACACCACACCGTACACTCGGGGTAAGAAGGGACCTGGGCTGTGGCCCGGAAAGGCCAAGGGGCCTAAGATCAGGCCTCAGTCAGGAAGGCCTGACTGGTTTGCAGTTTAACGTCTTACATGAGGACGAGGGTCGGGGACCCGAGGAGGCCAAGGGGCCTGAGGCTGGGCCTCGTAAAGGGAGGGTGTACGGCATGGTACATTATTCCGACCTGAATGAGGACATAGTACCACATCACACCGTACACCCCTATGAGGAATCCTGGGCCGTGGCCCGATCTCTAGCACCACTTGGGGGAAGTTTGTCACCTCGGGATGGGGAAGAATAAATCACTACACTTGATGTCTGGGACATCTCGGGGTGGACCCGAAGATCCAGGACACTGTTGACCATGTTTGAAACACAGTGTTCCTATGGTGACCCGTTGTGGGAGCAGCGAATGAGCGTCTACCGCTGACCAAATTCGCAACACGGGACTTGTATCGGCTTGTTGCTTGAATACCCTCGGGGGCGTTGGCCCGTATCGGTAGGAGAGCCCTTGGGCGTAGTATCCAGGACGTTCTTGGGGGTCCCTCTGAGTGTAAAAGATGATGGAATCCCAGTCAAGGAGTGGTTGAAGCATATCTATATCCATCCACGAAAGAGGCGAACATCTCCAGGGGGGATGTGCAGCTGGGTCGAGGCTTGCTCGATGCGATTTGGGGTAAAAGTGTGCACCCTGTCATGTCTTGACACAAGGGGAAGATTTTGGCTTTCGGGCTGGGCCAACGGACGAAATGTCCGGGCGTTCCTACGTATCTCATGAGGATGAGAATCAAGCCATACATAGTTCTTGAAGGCCATGCAGTTTAGCGTCATGCGGTGAGGACGTGGAAGGAATAGAAGAATGGGAGTGGGCACATGGTGCGACCCTTAAAATCCGTGTGCGAGCGGGGTTGCATGAGTGGGGCCAAGATAGCCTACTCCCTGCTACACAAAGATCCTCCGAGGAAACTATTCCCAGGGGGAATAGTAGAAGAGAAAATCTTGGGGCTGGGCTCAAGACGAGGCGTCCGAGCGTTCCTACGTATCCCATGAAGATGGGAATCAAGCCACACGTAGTTCTTGATAGGCAGTTTAAAGTCGTGCAGGACGATGGGCATCTAATTCAAGGATGTGTACGGTGTGGCAAGTAATCCGACGTGAATGAGGACATAGTCCTACAACACACCGTACGATCCTGTAAGAGGGTAAGTCGGGGAAAAAACCAAGGGGGGCCTGGGGCCAAACCGTGGTGAAGATGGGGGGCCAGGGGTCCAAGGAGGCCAAGGGGCCTGAGGCTGAGCCTCGGTCCGGAAGGCCTGACTGGATAGCTGTTTAACGTCTTGTAATAAGGATGGAGATGCAGTTTAAGATCGTGCAGGACCATCTCGCAATTTATGGTCGTGCAGGACCCTTTCGCAGTTTAGGGTCATGCAGGACCATTTTTGCCAAGGAAAAGAATCGCTTGTGGAATTTGGCATTGGTGGGGGGGGGTTATACGCTCTCCATCTGTGGTCACCAAGGAGTATGCTCCATTGGGATAGACCTTATGGATGATATAAGGCCCTTCCCATTTAGGTTCTAATTTGGGCGGTTTCCTACCAGGAATCATTGGCGCTCGAAGGGCCAGTACCAGGTCGCCCTGTAGAAAAGAGCGGAGATGAACCTTCTTGTCGAAGGCCCTCGCTATCTTGTCCTGATGCCTTTCCAGATTGTGCAGGGCACGAAGCCGGTTCTCATCAAGTTCTTCCAATTCAGCTAGACGGATCTCGACTACCTCATCTGATGTCTGGTGATCATAAACTGCAGTGCGTAGTGACGGCAGCTGGATCTCAATGGGTAGGACGACCTCATCTCCATACACCAGGGAATATGGGGTCACCTGGGTGGAGTTACGAGTTGTCGTCCGGTAAGACCAAAGGGCGTTGGGGAGCTTTTCCAGCCAACTTTTCTTGTTCTGGCCAACCATCTTCTAAAGAATGTCAGAGAGGGTCTTGTTGAATGCCTCAATCTGTCCATTCGCCTTCGCGTGGTAGCGGGAGGTATGGTTCGACCGGATGTCGTACTTGGCGTACAATTTCTTTAATTCAGCTGCTCGGAAGTTGGTGCCATTATCGGTGAGGATGGCGTGAGGTACCCCAAATCGGTGGATAATGTTGGAGATCACAAAGTCAACAAAGGAACCGACCTTGATCTCTTTGAGCGGAACTGCCTCTGCCCACTTGGAGAAGAAATCTGTAGCAGTCAGGATGAACCTACACGGGTGGGCTTTTTCCGGTGGATACGGTCCCACTACATCAAGCCCCCATACCACAAATGGCCAAGAGTACATGGTGGGGTTTAGGGGCTCTGGAGGCCGATACAGGAAGTTGGCGTGAACTTGGCACGCATGGCATCTCTTGGCATACTCAATACAATCGTGGATCATAGAGGGCCAAAAGTACCCTAACCTCCGAATTTGACGGGACATCTTCGGCCCAACTTGATGGGCGCCACAAGAACTGGCGTGAACCTCTTTCATAACTTGAGGTATCTATACTCCTTGGATGCAACGGAGGAGGACACCATCGAAGCTCCGCTTATAAAGGATCCGTTCAAGACTGGGGCCGCTCTGGAGGGTAAATTGCAGCGCGCGGCGTCGGATTCGCTCGCGCTCGACCCGGTCATCTGGGAGGTTACCATTTTGGAGATACTCGACAAAAGGTGCCCTCCAGTCAGGAGTGGCTTCAACCACCACATTTGATGAACCCAGGACCCCTAGCGTAGAGGGTCCGGCAGTGAGATGACTCACCCGCGGGCCGTCATTGTCCTCTTGGGTGACGGGGGCAACGACTCTCTGGTGTGCCACATGTATGGTGAAGTCATCTTGCTCGGGTTCTATGAGTGACACGGCTAAACCAGCCAGGGCGTCTGCTTTGCCGTTCTGCGACCGTGGGACATGGGTAACTTCTGGTGGAGAAGAGAATTGGGCTATTAGGAGGAGGGTGTACTCCAGCAACGGCGCAAGCTCTGGCTTCCTGATGAAATAGTCGCCATTAACCTGTTTGATTACCAGCTCGGAATCGCCCTTCACATGTATATGGGGAACATGGATCTCAAGGGCCATCTCGAGGCCGGTGATGATAGCCTGGTACTCTGCCTCATTGTTCATACAACCTTCTGACAATAGGAACGAGTATGGAAGGACGGCTTGCGCCGAGGTAATGAAGACAATACCCAGGACCACTCTGTTGAGCTTGGTATCGTTGAGCCTCCTACTGGTGGGGCTCCGGGAGGCACCGTTGAAATGCATTTGCGAACATGGGACATCATGATCAACTGAGAGGATCGTCTCATCAGGGAAATCCATGTCCAGGTATTGATCCGCATAGGTTGGATGGGCAGTTAAAAAGTCTGCCAACGCATGTCCCTTAATGGTCTTCTGAGGTACAGACCTGATATCAAACTGCTGGAGAATCATTGCCCACCGTGCTAGTCGGCCAGTCAGCATGGGGCGGTTCACGATGTACTTCAGTGGGTCCACCCGGGAGACCAATTTCACCTCGTGGTGCTGCAGGTAATGTCGCAACTTCTGCACGGCGAAGACGAGAGTAAGGCAGCTCTTTTCGATAGAGGATTATCCGACCTCCGTATCGAGAAGCATGCAGCTGAGATAGTAGAGACTATTCTCAGTACCCTCGTTGTTCTTCTGGACGAGAAGCGCACCGAGGGATCTCTCCAGGGTGGTCACGTAAAGGACATGCGGCTTTCCGGAGACGGGTGGCATCAGGACCGGAGGTTGGAGCAAATACTGCTTGATTTCCTCGAAGGCGGTCCGACACTCCTCATCCCATTCGTAGGCAGCGCCCTGCTTTATGAGCCGGGAAAAGG
This sequence comes from Viscum album, assembly GCA_963277665.1. Taxonomy (NCBI): domain Eukaryota; kingdom Viridiplantae; phylum Streptophyta; class Magnoliopsida; order Santalales; family Viscaceae; genus Viscum; species Viscum album. The sequence goes on along the minus strand of OY728161.1, from coordinate 456,205,395 downwards.
GATTACCCATGCCGGCCAGATTCGCAATGAATCGGTGTATATAGGCTAAGTGGCCTTGAAGGCCTCGAAGCTCACGAATGTTGCTCGGGGGAGGCATTTGGCTGATGGCCTTGATCTTCTCCGGGTCGATCTCGATACCTCGGTATCTGACAACAAAGCCTAGAAACTTCCCGGAGGTGACCCCGAAGGCACACTTCAGCGGGTTCATCTTCAGGTGACGGGAACGGAGGAAACCGAACACTTTCTCAAGGTCTTTGAGATGGTCTTGGCGCTGGCATGATTTGACTACGAGGTCATCCACGTAGAATTCCACCAATGTCCCGAGAATCAGTTTGAATATCCGATGCATGGCCCTCTGATAAGTGGCACCTGTATTTTTCAAACCGAATGGCATTACCTGGTAGCAAAAGGTACCTTGGGGAGCCCTGAAGGAAGTGGACTCCTCGTCTTCGGGGGCCATCTAGATCTGGTTATACCCGGAATACCCATCCATGAAAGAGAGGGCTTGGAACCCGGCTGTGGCGTCAATCAACAGCTCCATCATTGGGAGTCGGAAGTTTTCCTTTGGGAAGTGGCGATTAAGATCGCGAAAGTCAATGCAGACTCTGATCTTCCCATTCTTCTTCATGACTGGCACAATGTTGGCAAGCCACTTGGGGTACTGGACCTCCTTAACGATGTTGGATTTGATTAGCTTGTCAACTTCGGCCTCAACCATAGCACCATGAGAAGGGTGCATCATCCTGGGAGGCTTCTTAAACCCACAATGTTTTGCCGGGAGGCCCAGATGGTGAATGACCACCTGGGGATCTAGCCCTGGAATCTCATTGTAACTCCATGCAAACACATCACGGTGCTGTTTGAGGAAGTCGATGTACTGCTGCTGCTCCTCAGGGGACATGGCTGCACTGATCAATGTGGGTTTCGGATCTGCCTCGCTTCGAAGGTTCACCTGTACCAGTTCATCAACCGTGGTAGAGACACCTTCTTCAAAAGCGGGGGGAGCATCCTACAGGTCTTCCCACCCACCCGTGGGGGGACTTCCCATGACGGAAGATACTTATGGGCTATCAAAATCCGAGGGGCGACTGGTGCCGTCTTGGACACCAGCGGTCATCACATTGGGAGACTCGATTTCCATTGAGACCATAGCAATGAACGCAGTCGATCCTATCCCATCTGGCCTTCGGCCTAAAGGTCCACGTTTGATGATATCAAAGCAGTGGTGACGTGTCGGCCTTAGTCGGGTAATTCCAGCCCGACGGAAGACACACGTATGGCGCACCACAGTTGTCATAAGCTTGACGTCCCGGTACTGTACAGGGGTAGGGGGTTCCGGGATGACATGAGCCTGGTTGATGTAGGAGTACGAGGTGATTTTCCATCATCTCTTGGACATGGGAACATGCCTTCCTTGCGTACCCGAAACAACAAAACATTGCCCCATGTCGGGGGTCGTGGCCTCCAACCGGTGGATCGGGAGGATGTAGGCGTCTTCCATGCTTGCCCAGGGGTCACCTGTGACCGGGGCGGGTTCATCCTCGGTTACTAGGATTTGCTTATCCTTACTTTTGTAATAACCCACATCAAGATAGCGGGCCTCACAAGAAGTGAAAGGGAACGCGTCTCCCTGGATCACGACTACTCGTCTGTTGAGTGAGTACTTAAGGCACTAGTGATACGACGAAGGGACCACTGCATGCAGATGGAGCCATGGCCTACCCATCAACGTGTTGTAGGCGGTGTCCTGAGAAACAACCATGAACTCGGTGCTGGCAATTAAGCCACCGAACTGAGTCTTCAGGCGGATCTTGCCGACTGGGGTTTTCTCTGTCCTGTCGTACCCCTGGATCCTGAGGTCAGAGGGGGTTAAATCACCTTCAGACAGACCCAGCTTTCGCAACGTCCGGGTCGGAATTAGATTGATTCCGGAACCTGTGTCAATGAGGCAGCGGCGGACTTCCACATCGTTGATGTTGCCAGTGATATATAGCGGGAGAATTTTCCCCTACATAGGAGGGTCCTCATCTTCACCGGAGAACGAGATAACCGCCAGACATTCGGCGTTTTCAATCGTCTCTGTATGGAAGGCTTCTGCAGCTGCTACCTCTGTCTCGAACTGGAGGGGGCTCCTTAGGGCCTCGGCAAGTGCTTCGCACATTTCAGATGATAGGGGAAGGGCCTCAAGGATGGAGAGCCTCTCCGGAATTCCGGCCAGGTGCTTTAGAACATTTTACTTTCGTGCCAAACGCGAGCCTCTGCTTACAGGAGGTCGTTCGGCATTTACAGGCATAGTGGGTCCGGCTGGCTGAACCGGCGATTGACTAGTACTGGGTACATCTTGCTGCCTACTAGTAGAGTCCTGAAGAGTAGTCGCCGGACTTAGATCGGAAAGCGGAGGCTGGCCTGTAGCCGGGAAAGACTGACTATGATACGGACGAGGCGGCTCCCCTAGATCTGATAGCACGAACGGCGGTGGAGGTAGAGCCGAGGGTGTTAGATGGGTTTGCGCGTGCTGAGATCTGTGCTGAGCCTGCTGCCTGGTCTCGATAGCGTGCACGGCTTGGCCACAAGTGCCTGCTGACGTGCCTCGATGACCGGCGTGATTGCGATTCAACTGATGTTGATGTCGGTTGGAAACGTTGGGGAGGTCTGCCTGGCATTCCCCCTCGTCGGGTGTCATATAGGGCTTTACCAGCTCCACGGTGTTAACCGAAGCATACCCTTGGCTATCGCTCGAGGATTCATCCACCGTTGGGAGGATTCTGGGAGGAATCCCCATTTAAGGGGGCATAAAGTCGCCGAGAGTGTGGGATGACGACGGCACCAGCGGTGCGCGTTGCTTCTTCTTGCGTCGTTGCTGCATGCCCTTTTGGGAAGAGGCCGACTGTGAAGATGATGCGGAGGCACCGACTACTTCTTCTGAAGGTTCCGACTGCTTCAGGCACACCCGGATGATACCATGGGCACAGACGACGGTTTTTCGAGCCATCCAATCGTCGTATTTCTAGGATCCGCGGCTAGGGACCTGCTACCACTCACCTTCAATGTCGCTGCCGATTTCTGATCCTATAAAGACACCTGCCACTTGCACTGGTGCTGGGCCGAACTTAACTATGTGGTTGTTGACCTGGTCTTGAAGCCAGTCCTTAAACACATAGCATTGTGTGAGGGTGTGCCCCAGGATCCGATGATAAGGGCAGTAGTTGGGGTGATTGGTGAGATGCGCCTCTGCCGGCCTTCTGCACTCAGGAAGGCGCACAATCCCTTGCTCTAGAGCACATCGGAAGTAGCACGGGACCTGATTTTCATTGAACGAATAGGTTTGGTACCTTCTTTCCGGATAGGGGGCCTTAGGGTCCTGGCCCTAATGAGGGGCCGTAGGGGCCTGCTGAGGAGGCGGCGCCTGATTGTCTCGCCCAAGTGGCAGTGGCACGTTGCGCGGGGGAACCTGTCGGTTCTGAGGCAGTCGCTGCTGGGCAGGAGCCCGTGCTTGAGGTGGAGAACCTCTGCGGGGTTGTGGGGATGGTGCCGCCGGCAGCAACTCCAGCTGCCTCGGGGCTTTTACTTGAGCCACCGCGGCGGGTTCATCCCTGGCAGTCCTCCTGGCTGGGATCATAGGGGGCTACAAACAAGCCTGACTAGCCTGTTTCAGGGCTTCCTCGAGGCGCTGGGCCTTATCCTAGAAGTCTCTGAACCCTCTAGGGTAGTTCTGGGTAATTAGGGAGGGTACCATCTCATTCTTGACGTTCCCCACAAACATCGTCAGTAATTGCTCCTGAGTCAGTGTCATATCGAGGGAATACGTATGTCCCTTCCACCGGGCAATGAAATCTGCAACCCGCTCATTAGGCCTCTATTTGCACTTGAAGTGGTCTGCAATGCTGGTCTTTCACGTGGTGGAGATGAACTGGTATAAAAACTGCCGGAAAAGATCCTCCCAACTGGTCACTGACCTGATATGGTGCTGGCTGTACCAGACGAATGCCGGACCTTCCAATGTCTGTACAAAACATCGGAGTTTGGCGGCTTCTTGCTGAGCCGGGGTCCCCAGGATGGGGCCACACCTGGAAGAAAAATGAGCCAAGTGTTGCGGCGGGTCCCCTGTCCTGTTAAAAGGATAGAAAGTGGGGTTCCCAAATCCCAGAGGCGTAGGCATATCATCCACCAACGCGGGATAAGGCTTGTCATCCGGTGGGACGGCCCCCTGCCGCGTTTCCAACGCTTCGAGGCGGGCTGTGAGCGCCACGATAAGGTCCTCCGGGTGGGGGTCCCTGTCTTGAAGGGGATCCCTAACCACAAGTGAATTTCTAGGTTCTTCAACACAGTAGATGGCTTCGGCCACTCGTGGGTCTACTGTCTGGACGACCTGCGGGGCGACTGGGGGAACCCGGGTTGGATTCTTCAGATTGCCCAGTCGCTCGGGGGGGTTTGGCGATATGTATCACGCCCTCTTGCCGTATGTTCCGGCTTCCGCCCTGTCTGCGGCAGTAGCATGATCAGGGTGGCCCGGAGGCATCTCCCCGGGGGGGAATTGCTCTTGCCCCTGCTGCCCCGGCCATGGATTACCATAGTCGGGTCACCGCTCTGCGGCGCCCTCAGCCAAGAGTTCGTCAACCAACCTCTTCTGCTCCGTAAGCTGCTGGCGTTACGCGGCCTTCTCGGGATCTTTGTTCGTCTTCTTCACAGAGGTGGACGGGTCGGAGTGCTTGACTGTTCCGACATGCTCCTTACCCTTGCCGGTGTTTCGACCGAGTACCAGCCATTCGGTGGGTACGGGGAGGCCTAGCAGGTTCCTGTGTTGACGAGTAACTCTCCCTGATGGGTCGAGCAGCAGCGGTACGCCCTCGAGTGGTAAGTCTCCATCAAGGAATTACAGCTCATCTTCCTTATCCACAACGTCGGCCATGTGGAATCCGACCCGTCTTGAGGGAATGTCCTCGATGTCACATAGCGAATCGGGCTGCCGTCGGATAGGGTCGAAGAGGAGAGTGGCATAGTGTCCCCAACCACTGACTTGCACATGGGGGGTGGATTCCCTGATGATTCTGCGGAGTGCTTTAAGACTCTGAACGCATTTTCATTGAAGGGCGCTTTGGTGGACTAGTGACTCAGGGTGCTGGGCCACATGAAGTGCAGCCGCATCGATCAGGCGGCACTGCTCGCCGATTTCTTCGAAGTGATCTCGACTTCTGGGGTACACCACCCGTTCATAACGGAGGCGGAAGTGTGTCGCCCATAGGGTTCGACAAAAGCACCCCACTTCTTCCGGGGTAAGAAACTCTGGTATGTGGAAATTCAGCACCGCCGTCGGCCATAACTTCTCCGGGAAGTAATCCGCTGCAAGAATACTCCAGAAGCTCCTGGGCTCGGACTCAGGGTATGGCCCTGTGTTGCCCCACTCGTCAACTGGGGGCAGCTGAGGGACCGGTAGTGGTACCGAGATGGACCTCTAGGATAGTAAGCTCGGCGGTGGAGAATACGACAAACGAGTAGACTGGCCGCCGAATTCCGGGCCATCCTCCGAAGAGTGAGGTGACCTGGCCACGATGTCGAAATACGACGGGCTGATAACCACAGCTTCCGGAATAGGAGCCGCGACTACCGGTGACAGGTCGTGTCGTCGCTCTACCGTCGTTGGCCCCCAAAATAACTCTTAATAATCTTTGGTAGAGGTAGAGGGCTCTTCTGGTGACAGAGACGATGATTGCGCGGTCGAGGCCTGCAGAATTCCCAGGATTTCTTCCTCCTGGATGTACCTGTGGAGAGAGACGGGAATCTGGTGGACCTCAAATTCTAGGAGAATGAGGCTAACGCGTCTGGTTCCTGCCCCAGTCCTTGATACGGAGGAGCGGGGAGAAGGTTCCATCTCTGAATCGCATTCCGCTTCCGAGTCGGAGAAGTGGGAAGGTTTGATCTCCACCTGGGCGTTCCCAGAATTCTTCTTGTGGCGGCGACGACCATCTCTTCTGCCCCGGGGCGGCTCATCGGGACATGGTTGATCCCTATTAGGCAGCCTCGGGGCGGTGCTGGCGCCGTGGCGGAGAGGTCCCCCACTCGAGATAGCCGGGGTGTGAGGGGCACAATGGCAAATGTCGAAGGGTACATGGGGAGGACCTCCATGAACAGTACCCATGTGGGAGGGGCCTCTGTTGGAATCGGTAGGAGCATGGGGAGGACCTCTATGATCGATGCGATTGGAGTGAGGCTGACCTTCACTCCTCGAGTTGCTGGGGCGAGGAGGACCTTCGCCGGTTGCAGAGAGGACGTAGGGAGGGCCCCCACGTTGGAGAGGGACCGGATGGACGGTGCCTTCAGGTTGGTGGTCGGGGGGCAGGAAGATGGACTCCATACCCTGTATTGTGGGCACGGGAAATGTTCCTGCACTGAGCGTCACTGCCGCGGGGCAGGTCTTCTTGCGGGATGGGGGTAGCACGAGGCATGCCTCCATGAAGAACCTCGGAGCGAGGAAGGCTCACGCTCTGTGGAGTAGTGGTATGGGGAGGACCTCCGTACGGGGTGACATTACCGCGGGTTAGCTCGCGGCGATCACCACTTGGGCCTGCAACCCGGAAAATCAACCCAGCCTGCCCATGGGGCGGTTGGGGCCTCGATCCTGGTTGGGTGAAGGAATGCCCCTGATCAGTGTATGCAGGGGATTCACGATGCACGTCAGCGGTGGCTCGGGCCACTGTAGCTGTCGACGTTGACGCGCCTAGGCGAGCATCCTCATCCCGTGCCCGGCGTTGACGTCGGGTCAGGCGAGTTGTTGCAGGTGGTGCAGGGATGTAGCATGCCTGCTCTTCCTGCGGGGTCGGACGGCGGTGCTGACGCGGCCGGGCGGGAGCTCTTGCCTGGGGCCCTAGGGTTGGGACCCTGAGCGGGCTGAGCCGGACGGGGCCCGCCTCTTCAGCGTAAGGCAAGGAGTCGTCAAGGCGTTCCAGAGACAAGCTCCCGAAACAGTTGAATGTTGGGGTGGGGAGTGGGGGCTCCCTGTGCGGCCTATTAGGGCGGCATTGACGGCGGGGCCTGGAGGCCTCCAGGTCCAGGCGGGCCATATCCCGGGTTGGGATGACCCCTTCTTCCTCATACCTGCGCACGAGGATGTTTATCACCCTTCGCTGGATGACCTCTGATGGGGAAAGGGGGCGTGGGTGATCATTATTCCACGATGTGGCGGCCGTCGTGGTGGTGGCGGCGCTATGTGTAGTGGCCGTAGCGGTGTTTCCCCTGCCCCTGCGTGGGCGAGGAGAAGACGGTGACGGCGTCTCTGTAACAGCAACCTGGTTCCTGGAAAATGAAGGGATCAACTCGTCAGCACTGAGAGAAAAAGGATTGACAGCCAGTGCCCCAGCGTCCTTCCATTATCCATGTCTGTAAAAAGGATCCACTCCAACACGCTACAGAATGGAGTGCCCCATGTTCTACTGCTCCGAATTCCGGTGAGTTTCACGACAGGCCCGCTATTTGCTTGGCGGGACCAGGCACCAGATATCTGGATTCGGTGACACGTCAATCTACTGGTGTCTCGAACGCTACTAATCTCCATATTGAGGAGAATAATTTCATGTCGGGTTCACCATTTCTGTTTCCGACGCTTCCCGACGGGGCACGCGCGCATTCCTCTCCGTATTCACTGGGGAGGACGCGCGGCGCTTCTATTGCCCCGCATTCCCACTTTCCAAAGGCGGGCGACATTCGCTCCTTGTTCAGGGACGTCTTCTCCTTGATTGAAACGGGATGATGGGATGTCGGTTCTTCCTCTTGCGGATTCCTCCTCAAAACTCATCTCCTAGTCCGGGTCTCCCTCATAGATTTAATACGTAGTTCGTGAAACTCTTCCCAGTTCCATGTTTCCATGGACGCCGGTTAATTACACTGCTTCTGTCGAGACATTCCAAAGGGTCCAGTCAGGGCAGCAAGCTTCAGTCAGGGGAGTAGTCACGTTGAGGCATCAGTAGCGTGTCTGGATGCTGGGGTACCTGGCATGTATGTCTGTTATCCTTGGTAACAAGGCTTCTCGAGGGCGTGGAGGCCTGAGGCATCCCACATCGAGCGTGGGGAATTATATGTCATAGACACATATCTGAGGTTTTCCTCAGCTTACCGTGTTTAACACAGGGTACGCCGCGAGTTTAATGTCTATCGGAGATGGATCAACCCAACCAGAGCATTAGCCAGGGTAGATCGGATTGAGGGATTTCCCTAGAAGGAATACTGATACCGAGGCCAGCCCATGGGCGGCTACGAAGAAGAGCATACCGACATGGTCTCACCGAGACATAAGTTCCAGGCGAGAATCAGGATGGGTGATAGGTGGATGAATGGAGTGGAGGGGGAATGAAATGGGACCATCGCAGGGGGGCGACAGTGAAGTTGGGCTTGAGCCTTGAAGGGGCTTCCGACGTATCCCCATGGTAGGGAATCAAAGTCCGCGTAGTTCAGGATGATGTCGATAAACCTACGTGAAGGTGGACCTTGTCCCGATGAGCATCGTCACCGTACCGATGTGAAAGTAGACCCGTGGGTCCACTGGTGGTGGGAATGACCCTTGGGAAGGATTCCTACATACCATGCCTTGACATGGATCAAAGTCCTCGTAGTTCGGGGTGGTCACAACGGCTTGCTGTCGGACGGGAATTGCAGTTTGACGTCGTGCTGGACGTAGGTAGTACTCGACATGAATTGGATGATGGGTGGGCTTGAACTTCATGGAGGCTTCCTACGTACCACGCCGTGACATGGATCAAAGACCTCATAGTTCATATGGGTGTTCAGTTTAACATCATGCGGGATAAGAGGGGCATGCAGTTTAACGTCATGATGGACGAGACGTTCAGTTTAACGTCATGCTCGACGGGAATGAGACCCGATGTGAAATGACGGGTGGGCTTGAACCTCATGGAGGCTTCCTACGTACCATGCCTTTTCATGGATCAAAGACCTCGTAGTTCTCTAGGATGGGTGGCAACGGCTTACCACTGGACCAGAATGCAGTTTAACGTCATGCTGGACGGGGGTGAGACCCGACGTGAAATGACGGGTGGGCTTGAACCTCATGGAGGCTTCCTACGTACCATGCCTTGACATGGATCAAAGTCCTCGTAGTTCTCTAGGATGGGTCGCAACAACTTTCCACTGGACTAGAATGCAGTTTAACGTCATGTTGGACGAGGGTGAGACCCGACGTGAAATGACGGGTGGGCTTGAACCTCATGGAGGCTTCCTACGTACCATGCCTTGACATGGATCAAAGTTCTCGTAGTTCTATAGGATGGGTCGCAACGACTTACCACTGAACCAGAATTCAGTTTAACGTCATGCTGGACGGGGGTGAGACCCGACGTGAAATGACGGGTGGGCTTGAACCTCATGGAGGCTTCCTACGTACCATGCGTTGACATGGATCAAAGTCCTCTTAGTTCTCTATGATGGGTCACAATGGCTTACCATTGGACCAGAATACAGTTTAACGTCATTCTGGACGGGGGTGGGACCCGACGTGAAATGACGGGTGGGCTTGAACCTCATTGAGGCTTCCTACGTACCATGCCTTGACATGGATCAAAATCCTCGTATTTCTCTAGGATGGGTCGCAACGGCTTACCACTGGACCAGAATGCAGTTTAACGTCATGCTGGATGGGGGTGAGACCCGACGTGAAATGAGAGGTGGGCTTGAACCTCATGGAGGCTTCCTATGTACCATGCCTTGACAAGGATCAAAGTCCTCGTAGTTCTCTAGGATGGGTCGCAACGGCTTACCACTGGACCAGAATGCAGTTTAACATCATGCTGGACGGGGGTGAGACCCGACGTGAAATGACGGGTGGGCTTGAACCTCATGGAGGCCTCCTACGTACCATGCCTTGACATGGATCAAAGTCCTCATAGTTCTCTAGGATGGGTCGCAACGGCTTACCACTGGACCAGAATGCAGTTTAACGTCATGCTGGACGGGGGTGAGACCCGACGTGAAATGACGGGTGGGCTTGAACCTCATGGAGGCTTCCTACGTACCATTCCTTGACATGGATCAAAGTCCTCGTAGTTCTATACGATGGGTTTTCATGGTCGGTGCTCACTCTAAGACCATGTGAGTCATGCTCGGTGTGAGAAACAAGAGGTTGCAAGGACCTGACGATCACGTCGCAAAGGATGCGTCCGTGAGAAGCGAAGAGGGGATTACGCGTTAGGCGGCCCATGGTGCTGGGACTTACTCTAGGATGGAGGCCCAAAGTGCAACGTAGCGTGGGAAAGAGGGACCTTGGTCCAATGATGGGAGGTTCCTCGTTCCCTATCACACCCTCCACTGACCTTGGTAGTGGGGGAAGTACGGAGATGCACGTGTGCAATCATCCGTACGAAAGGTTAGGGGATTACGCTCTGAGGCAGCCCTTCCCCTACGAACATACGCCACTCCGACAAGGAGGATCTCATTCCATGTGCGGAAGAGTTCCATTCCCGTAGAGACGAGTGGTGTAAAGAATGTTCGACCTGGGGGGACACTTCGTGAGGGAGACGAGGTCGGATCACAGTTTAACGTCATGTGTTGAGGACGTGGTGCTTGGCAGTTTGACGTCCTGCAGCTCGGACGAAGTGGGTTCACTCGATCGCCCTAGGACTTACATAACTGGTACCCTCTGGTCCTTGGGGAAGGGAAGGTACAAGTAAGGCCATGGTTAAGGGGGGTCGTGGAACGAACCATCGAGGGGTCCACGTTAGCGTGGCTATGCGAAGAAGCAATAGCCGTTAGCGTGCCTATGCGAAGAAGCATTAGGAGAAGCAACGCTACGGGTCGTATTGTCCATGGGACATTGAAATCACATCGTGTGAACCTGGAGGGTCGCACGGGAAGTTGAATCGCTAAGAAGAGGAGTGTGCTTCACGAAGTGGAGTGCCTTGGCCTTAGCATGGGGCATGGGTGTGAGTGGAAGGTGCTTCGCGAAGTGGAACAGTGTTCGCGGAGCACTGCCTCGCGAAGAGGGGGTGCCTCGCGAAGCAGGTTCCTGCGAAGAAGTGTGCTTCGCGATGTGTAGCGATCCTGCCTTAGCATCGGGATCACTAGCATGGGTTGGGTGTTTCACGAAGCATAAACGCTCCGCGGCTGCCCGGGTTCCCTTGGGAATCCCCTTCCTTCACGAACGCGCTTGAGCTTCGCGAAGGGCATCCCTTTTGAAAGAGGGGATCAAAACGAGACAAAGAAGAGGCGTCTCGCGAAGTAGAAATACCTCGCGGAGCTCATCATTCCAGGGGAAAAGAGTGCTTCGCGATTCGGGAGAGGGGAAGCTGAAAGGTTGGATTCTCCGTCTCCGGGACTCCGGGGGAGTCCAGTATTTATAGGGAAGGGGTGCCGCGAAGCATAACTCACGCGCCACCTTCGGTGCTTCGTGGAGCGCTTGGCATCGTCGTCTACAGAACATGGCCACCTCAGGAACTTCGCGGCGGCTCGCGAACGTCAAATGCGTTCGCGGAGCATCGCCGCCTCTGGAGCTTCGTGGCGGCTCGTGAACGTCAAATGCATTCGCGGAGCATTACCGCCTCTGGAGCTTCGCGGCTGCTCGCGAACATCAAATGCGTTCGCGGAGCATCACCGCCTCTGGAGCTTCGCGGCGGTTCGCGAACGTCAAATGCGTTCGTGGAGCATCACCGCCTCGGGAGCTTTGTGAGGCTGCGATGGTCGGGGCGCTTCGCGGCGGGGCTTCGCGTGGGCGCTTCGCGAGGCAGCGCGCCGGCCTTCTTTTTCGTTCCTTTCTTTCGGGCCACATTTTTGGCGCCAACAATAATGAAGTACTCAACTACCGGTTTGAGCCCTAGTACATGGAATGTAATTCTCACACATGGTGTGTACATCATAAAATTCATCTTCCCAGAACAAGGCGAACAAATAATGTGTGATACCTGATCCACACACCGTGTAGACATGTTTTCTAAAATAGAGAACCCATAAATCACATCGAAAAACAAATTATATTTTCAAAATATATAGATCATATCACAAGGGGTCCCAACCAAGAATAATATAGGATGAAAATTTGAAAAGTATTATTCTATGGGTATTTTACAAAAACATATAAATAGATTAACTTAGGGTAGAATCCATGAAATAATCACCCATATCCAAAGTCCACAACTTCCACATAATGATTCAACCCATACTATGTTCCATAGTGGTACCCTTATTCCTCTCCTAATACTTCACTCCTTATCCATATGTCAATTTCTATCAATTTATTATGAAGGGAGACCCAAATATGGTGTTCATTAAAGTTGAAAATATAAGTAAAAAAAGAAAGACAGAAAATAAATGAGATTAAAATTAAAAGTAAATAGGGCCTTACCCAACCCCAATTCCCAACATGTGAATACGCACCACCTTGGAAGAACACCCCATTTTGTACACAAGATCATAGAAAAAATATCAATACCATGATTGTTTCAAAATATTGTCAAACAAACCTATGAAAAAAATTAATATTTGATTTATTAAATATTAAATATAAATTAGTCCACTAAAAATGTGCTGAATCTGAATTCCAAAAAACCCCTCCCATAGTGTAAAAATTCAGTCTTGGGGTCAAAAATGTCGTTGTAAAAATTATCTGAGATTGTTTAATAAGGTATATATTATATTTTACCCCAAAAAACACACCCAATAAAATAATTTAAATTTCTGCTCAAAATTTATTCTCCTAAATAACATGGATCCTTATTGTGTCCCCAATATAATCCTTCTCTTCACTATGAATACTTGTGGTAAAACTACCATCTTTGTTATCATCAAAGTAATTTGTTCAAAAAACTATCTGAAATTTCCATCTACTTGCTTCATTAAGTCAATAATTGTCTTCTATATTGGAGATTCTTAACGTTTACCGATCTGGTACTGCCCACCATAATAATACCCATATCATCATTTGGAAACTAAAATTAGTGCACAATAGCCCATGGTAATAACAAATTCATAAATAAATATGGGTTTAACAACCACAGAAAACTAATGTTGTGTTATCCACCATATGGATTGACTTATACCACTCCTTGAATGTGACCTCTATTAGTTTTTTCCCAAATCATAGAATATATTTGAATGAAAGAAACCTTGGTGTGGGGTCGATGCTCTCTCAATTTAATCAGAATGATATCTACATAGTTCATGATCATCTCCAACAAGTATTATTCTAATATTCCATAAATAAGGTGTGTAAATATCCCCCCAAACCACATTCTAATATAACAAGTTTATCTTTCCTATAACCAACACCCTTCTCCCACCAATGTGTTTATAGGTTTTGAAATGGGTCAAACATCTCATAGTATTTCATTTAAATTTGAAATTTTTACTACCATAATGTGTAAATATGATGTCTACACATCTAGTAGGACATTGGCCCTTAGATATAATATAACCACTCACTGATTTTTAGGTTACATTGTTCCACACATAATAGACAAGTACTCTAAACACATGACTCATACTCTAGTGAATCATCTATTGCATGGCTAAGATGATCAAGCTACATGACACATCCTACTCATTTTTCTTAAATATTCCGTGGAACTCCTCTAAAAATTTAGGCACATCACCTGTTCCGGGATTTATTTCCAAAACTACCCTTTACATGACAATGTTCCATTAATGAGAATCTACCCATTATTTTAATAAATTTTCAAAAATGAAAAAATGAGTCCACAATGATATGATCTAAAATAATACTTCACATTGAATCCATCATTGATATCAATTCATAGAAGGATACTATGAAAAACTAAAGGATTCAACATGCCTATGTTAAAAAAACTCAAGCACCTACCATGAATCCATATCATATATCATGTAATGAAGCTCATTGCCTAAAAATGTATCCAAATTCACATTCCAACCTCTTACATAGTTTCACTGGTGTAGAAAAAAAAGAGATGACTGACAATGACTTGACAAAAAACAAATGGCCTCTAGGCATCCTACCTAGAACTATTGGCCAAGGCTCTATAAATAAGGTAGATTTCCTAATGACAACTGAGCTAAAAATCAATCAACATGGAATATAATATCTTGAAACTCAATTGGGATCTTCACAAGGAACTATTCCCTAGAGGCCACAATTTCAACATAGAAGAAATAAAAAACTAACACCGAATAAGAATCCATATACGACAATACCCCTTGAGGTCCACTTCACTAAAAATGAATGGTTACCCATCAAAATTATACTCTCTAATATGATGAGATAACAAAAAACATGTATTGGTAATGTAGAATGTACTTCCAACATAAGAAGGAAAAAATTATATTAATTATTACCAATACATTAAATAAACAAACATGATAAAAAACACCTTATAAATGGGAATAATACATGGGATTCATGTTCCAAATCAACCTGCTATGGTTAATGCACATCTCGTGCATGAGGACATAGTCATTAGCCTCACCACTGAATATTTCAAGGTATATCCACATATCATTCCATTATATGGAAATATATATCAAACATAAATAAATTGAGTATAATTCAAGAAAACAAATATAGGAATCAAATATTTATATTTTCATTGAAACATTAAATAATTGGCCTTTATTGTTAGTAAAATCACACACTCAAATGCGAAAACCCTAAGAATCAAATGTTCCAATTATGAAGCATGAGATATCTCTTATTTTTTCCTAATAAGACTCAAAATATATCATAGGCCTCCTTCTAATAGTCCAAGAGCCATGAATCCATGATAAATCCTAAAATTTTCAAAACATGTGTGTCAATCAAAATGATAATTATATAAAACTATAACGTTGAAGATTATAACTAAAATCCCATAAACCTGGCTATATGGAAGTCTTACTGGAACACATTTCATCAATGCACCAATTTGATATCCATAATATATACTGACACATTATTGATACACCAATCAACCATGTCATGAATTGTAAATCCATGGAGAGGAACATATCTGATAAAAATTTTCAATTCCCCAACATATATGCCACCAAATTTGTGCTCTATGATAGTTTTTCAAGAGTCCTCATGTATGATTCCCAAAATTCCAGAGGATTTCGACTAGCTGTAATGGCCTATGCTATGACAGAAGGGAGACTATGCCCTTATAGCAGAGTAAGTAAAAAGTAAGAACTTATGAGTATCATAGACAACAAGATATAAATAGTGTGTGAACATAGTATGTAATTGGAAATATATCATTATATAAAAAATAATTAAATTCAACAAAATCCCTAACAACTATATCATATATATAACAGGGTAACCTAAGGGGGAAACCGCACAGATACAAAAATATAAAAGGAACTGAAAAAAATTATTGGGTTATGTTACTGAAACTAAACATGACCACATACCTAGTCTCCAGTCACTATCAAAATAAACCAGACCAATCATAAATATCTATACAAGAATCTATGCTCGATCATATCACTCTACGCATCATCCCTAACCACCATGAATCTACGATCAACATAAAAAGTAGACATAAGAACTGTATGCACATCAAGGTTCATGTACAAGGGTGAGAATATAATCTCAGTAGGATACCCGAATAATGAACCTATAAGTTTAATATCATAAGAGAAATCTCATGTAATATTCTCAAGCTAAACAAGACTCAACTGAAATGATATGTAATTCCAATAAACAAGAAACTATAGTTGATCCCTTGGCATATGATCATTGTTAACTTGGAATTGTGGAATCATGTATATGTATTCTTATATATATATATAAACATATAGTTACATACCTATACACACACACACAAACACACACAAATATATATATATATATATATATATATATATTAATATACATAGGTAATGGTAATAAAAAACCTAAAACAACCACATTTCATCTATGGGCCTAGAATCCTGATCGCCTGGAAATCATGTTAATGGATGATGAGGTGAATGTTATACCACACTCACTGTGTATTATTATTTTGATCTCTAGTTCTGTAATAAAAATTAACATATACCCTATTTCTCCAATTATGGAAATTCATTTATGAAAGATACACCAACATAGCTGGGTACTCATCCTAGCCTACGGTTATGCCATACTCCCCTAAAATCATGGTAAAGAAAGATTCTAGGGAAACACATCAATAAATAATATATATGAAAATTGTTCTGGACTTCATTATGCTCCTACCATAAAAACTATTGTGCAATTTATGCACACTTGGTCCTCATCCAAAGGTGGTCAAAATATTTTGAAATTGTATAAACACTAATGTCTATCCATTTAAGAGATATGTAAGAATAGACCACAAATGATATTCCTTGCACATTGTTGGGGGAGTTTAATAAGGGAGAGTGGAATAATCTCCATCATCCGAGAGAGTGTAATCACCAAATAGTATCCATTGATTTGTACATCTATCTGCAACATATGGGGTCAATTAACTGATCAAGGAGAGCATGATAATCGTTATCGCTCCGGAGAATGTAATCACACATGTGTATAATTAGATCAAGAAGAGCATAATCATCCCCATCAAATTTCTAATAGAATATATCATAACAATCATCAACAAATGGGATAACGTAATCATCCATGAGTATGATTACCAGGGGATCCATGATCGTATATAATTGTAGTAGAATCTATAGACAAATACAAGGAAGCACCTATAGAAATATTAAAAATATATTAATCGAACATATGGATCGATAGCAAGATTCTAGGTAGTTCCTCTTGCTATAATAATTTATATTATGTAACATGAATTAGAATATAGGACTAAAGAAATAAATATCATCTTCCCAATGGCTGGATAGAGGCCTCACATTAGGATCCTCATCCACCAACTAATAAGTGCCTTTGGAAACCATATCTACATCATTAATAACTAGGTGAAAGTATAATTAAATGAGAGAGAGTTGTCAAACATCTAAATCCACCATTACTGGAAATGAATCAGTAAAAATATAAGTTCATAATGGTTTTTATGGTGACAAAAAAATCAATCTTTATCGAATCACAACATATTAGCTAATGGTTGGTTAGGCATTGGGGAAAGAACTCTGTCCCTCAAGTCCAAACACTAAAGAGCCATCCTAATTAGGATTCTCAGAATGGTATACAGGTAATATTATCCTAAAAGGTATTAAAACATCAAAATTAAGTGAAGGCATCCCTTATGAGGCATTGGGTATCAGGAAAAAGATATAGGGATATTACATTTCATCCTTTTGGTAGAGATATAAGTAAATGAATCCCATAGGGGATCCATAGAAATGACTAGTGTCATAGCCTCATGGTCCAGAAGAGTATATCTGCCAGGGAGATGTTCTCAATGAAATGACACATGATCAATGGTCATTGGAGAAGGATTATAACCCATATAATATCAATGTCTCATACTAGGTTGGTCCGAACACCCTATGTGTCATTCTCATTTCATTTATCACTCAATAGATAGTCAAATTCAATTACCAAAGGAATAGCATTTCCATATAGCGAAATTCCTGAAATTCCACAAGTGAGAATAGAAAATACCAAAAGTGTTTCACTATCATGATCTACTTGAAAATATTCTCATAATAGACTAATTTTAGGTCTAATTCTTGATCTATGGAATAAAATTGGAAAATAACCTCAAAGGGTGTCTATAGAAGAGTACATGACATGTGTACCCTAGAACATGACGTTTAACCTTAAGGACCCACGTAGGGATTTTCTACAACAAGACATGGCACATGAAATCCCATGTTCATAGTGTGTTGTTCCTATAAATAGAGTGTACCCTACGTATTGTACATTTTATTGCACCACACATGGGCTGGCCATGTATATCGCATGGCTATGTACATCTACATAGCATGAATCCCACATTGTGTCTAGCCATTTACATTACATGACATGTTCCCCTTAAATGGAAAACAAGTTCCAGTACATGGCTACTTGTTTGAGTACCAGCACATGGATGAATATAGATTGTGTGTACATTGTAAAATACATCATACCCAACATGAAAAAACAAATAATGTGTGTTCGTTGAACCACAAGACGTGTAGATTGGTTTTCTCAAATGAAAAAACCTCAAATTGCATAGAAATCTCATTTTCACTCAAAAATATATAGATTCGACCAATATGGATTCCATGAAATTATAATCTTGGATTAAAACATGAAAATTATTAATCTATGGGGATTTATAGTAAAAAATAAAAAAATCATCTCTTTTGGCGAAATCTGCCAAATCTATACATGTATCAACACTCCAGAGCTACCACATGATAATCTGGCGTGTGCCATGTTCTATGGAGGTACCACTATCCCTCTCCATATCCATCTCTCTCCCCATCACGCATTTTATATAATAATCACATATAGGGGGATCCATAGGGGGATTGAGAGATAATGTAATAGATAAGGAATAATTGAATACATATAATGAAAATATAAAGAAAATTAAAATAAAAAGGGGGTCGGGCTGACCACTGTGCCCCATGGAGTTCCTTATGTCATAAGAAACACTCACTGTTATGGAATTAATTGAGGAGCCATAATCTTAATATGATCATTTGATTAAATGATATGGCTAACCGCCCTGTGGAAATATTAAAATCTAATTTATCAATATTATTAATTAATTATTCTACTTAAATTTGAATAGTTCTAGATTCAACCAAACAATAGTCTTAGGCTAGAAACAGAATTTCAGGACTAACAATTTTGTCTGGAAAAAATTATCAAAGATCATCTACCGGGCTATAGGATCATTTTACCCTTTATATGATCCAATTAGCAAAAAATAAAATTTTGAAAAAAAATTATAATCTAGAAAAACATGGGTTCTTATAATGATAATTAAGAAATATATAAGGATTTACTTGTTGTACATTATAATTATAGATTTGAAGGAATATATTTAATGTTATCAACAATCAAGAAATTTGATTTATTGGTATAGTGATATTTCTTATCATAACAAATTATTATAGGATAGATAAAACCTAAGAGATGATTGAACATGATAAAGTAAACAGAATGGTTTTGGTAACCTTTAAATTAGTTATTAATTTGATGAATAAGTTATTTATGTTATATTTGTTGATGTTTAGTTCATTTCATGAATTGTGAAAATAGTTCAATAGTCTATGATTAGTTTTTAGAAATAATTATAGTGTTAATATCTTAATCACATATGTGTTCATTTAGGTTTTATAGTGTTAAAATATATTAGTATATTTTAATAGAATATCTGATCAAGGTATTCAAATATTTGTTATATTACATTATGAGCCACTATATTCTTTATGTTGGTAACTGTTTTATCAAATCTTTCATATTTTTTCATTTTGTTTTCGGTCAGACATAATTTTTAGGATTGTTGAGTTTCAAAGTTAATCGAATGAATTAAGTTGAAATTTGGGTGTCATTATTGATATTTTAGAGATAAATGATTTATATATATCGATATTCGATAATTTTTTCTAGGAATATTGTTTTTGTAATATATTTAGAGAAATAAGGAGTGAATATTATTTATATTTTGTCACAAATGTACTTTTATAAGTTAATTTTTGTTGTTTAGATTAGAAAAATTGATCATTAATATTATTTTTTTGATAATAGATGAATTGGAAATTCATTAAAGCATAATGAATGGATAAAATTGTTATTATTGAAATATAATATAATAAAGTAAGTATATATTATTTTTCTCTATATCTTAATATTAAATGAACCCATCCTCATTTGGAAAAGGATTATGAAATAAATATGTTATCTTTATACCTTCATTTTTTATTAATTTATAGTCTTTTCAAACCTCAAATATTTAGGGGTTTTGAGTAATTAGCATTCTCATTACCATGTTTTATATCGCTATATATTATTCTATGGATGTATTTTTTTTCTTTTGTTCTTAATATTTTACTTCCCACCAAATTATCATTATCTATGAACTTGAATATGTGTTATTTCATGTAACCTTTTTGTTACCCACATTACATATTTAAAGAAATTATTATTATCCATTTGTTCATTTATGTATTTAAACATTTTTAATTTCAAATAATGAAAATTTTATGACATTTATGAAATTTTGGGTCTACAATATATTTATGGGGGGAGAATATAAGACCCATAAAATATAGATTATAATACTTGTTAACTTTCATGACATGTAACACTAATATTTAAGCAAACCAAGATATAATACTAAAATATTATAATGTAATGAAATATGTATCACATATCCATTGGATTTGAGGGTATTAATTTTGTTAAAAAAATAATTACAAATATTTATAATTGATTTATTTAATGAAATATTTTATAGTAAATAAATAATAAATTTTTCAAAAATTAATTTTCATCAAAAATATTTTTTTATTGCATTTTGTGCATGTAAATTTTAATTAATTTCCTCCAACATTATAATTTTTATTTTATGAAAAGAAAATAATTTTGGAAATCATCATATATAAAATAATACAATGAAAAGGTTTAGTATTTTTCTGAAATGATTGATTTTTTAGTGAAATGTAAAAAATAAACGATTATTAAAATATCATCATTTCCATTAATTAGATTTATTATTTTAAAATTAACTATGTATTTTTTATTAGGTATTGATATAGAATATAATAAATATTATTTATATTAATATAATTTGAGTTAATAATTGAAATTATTTTTATGTATTATATTTTTATTCTTAATAAAACATTTAAAAAAACAATTTCGATTTTAATTTATATTTCAATACTAAAATAATTTTTACAAAATTATATAAAATGAATATTTAAGATTAGATACTATATTTTTACTAATAATGTTTAATTTTTTAATGATTTCAACTTTATTTTTAGGCTTTATGAAAAGTAACTGTTGGAAAATATACCACATTCGTAAGGCGTAAATCGGGTAATTATTGTTACAAACAATGTGACAAGGCTATAAACATCATCCCCTTAGTAGAATAAAATTCATTTTATAGGTTTAATCAGACTATTTAGATTTGAGATTTTAATATATGACATTATTGTCTGATTTTACCATGGTAATTATAATTATGTTATTTTAAGTAATAATATTTCTAAAATTTCACTTTCATGCTTTAAAATTATTTTATATTTTAAAATAAGAATAAAAATATATTTTGGGTGAATATAAAAAATTTTCTCAAGAAAATTAAATTTTTATGATTATATTTTATATATAATTTATTGTGATTGAATATTTATATTAAATTATTACACAACACTGACATAATATTTATCGAATTAATCTAAAAATAAAACAAATTATATAAAAATTAATAAAATTAATAAAATTTGGATGAATTTTTGTGTCCCAAAAATTATATATATATATATATATATGAAATATTATTTAGTTTTTACATAATTATATTCAAATTCCATATTTTTCATGTTATTTATAATGTCTTATTAAATGAATAATACCAAACATTATATTAATGATATTTTATTAAATGATTTAAAATTCATAAAACAATATTCATATATTTTAATGGAGCATGGTTTAAAACATGAAAAATAACCCATTTAGGGGACATTATTCTTTTTATGGTAACATTATTTCCCCATAAAAGGTATATAATATTAATATGATAGTAATTTTTAAAATGGTTAACTATGATTAAAACTAGAAGATAAGGATGAACATTTAACATAAAATTATACAAAATTTTTTGGTTGTGTTTATTTTGAATCATAATACTATTATATAAAAATTATATTAATCCATAGACATTATTTGATTAAAAATTATTTATATTAATTTAATAATTTATTAAATTCTATGAATACCCCTCCCCACACATATAAAAGGATGCAGATTCTCAATTTTCTTACACCCCATTGAGGAAAATTAATTAACCAAAACCTTCCAATTTCTAATATTAAAGTAATTATCCATGGTTTTTACATTATTTCCCACCAAATGAAAACCCCTAATCCCTTGAAGATAATATCTAAAGGAAGTCTACCAAATAATAGGTAATAATCTTTACTATCTCTTTTCAAATTTCTTTCTACTTATACTTACTATAAATTCATAATACCCTTTATAAGATCTAAAATATAATATAACATATATAGTGATATATTGTTATCATTATGGGACAAACATTATTTAGGAATATTCCATCCTATTAAAAAAAATATCGCTCATGCATACATACAACTTATCATCTCACCATATCGGTATATTTTTTTTTCATCACCATTTTATAAGGACAGGTAAAAAGATGGTAATAAAATATATATATGATATTTATGAAATAATTATTATTTTTTAATAAAATATATCATATATATATATATTTTTACCTTCCAATCCAATGATAAATGATAATGTTCCTTATGCGTACCTGTAGACTATCACCACCATGAAGCGATGTGAATCACTATTCACTTCCAGTTAACATAGAGGGTAATAATAATATATTTAATGAATATATATGATATTTATATCATAATTAAAATTACATATATTATGGAACCATAATCAATGTAAATGTAATTGAACTTCCAAGCCAAAACAGGCTGGAAAAAATAAATCATTTAACACAAGAAACAATGATAATAATGAAATATTTTTATCAAATGGGTGATAAGAAGTTATAAATAGAAAATATATGATATTATAGATATGTATATGGTGGTGTTATATAATTATAATAAATTGAAATTTATTATATGGTGTATTAAAATCCCTTATGTGGAAATCAAAATTTGAGGTAATGGATTTTGACTTAATTTACACTACTGTTATACATATTTGGTTTTATGATCCTATTTATTTTTATGTTGTGTATACACTAAAACTTTTATGTATTTAACATGGATATCAATTTATTTTTTATGATTATATTTTAATTTCACTTTTACTCTTTCATGTGGATATAATTTTAATTTTACCAAATAGGTAAAAATTAATTTTACAATCTCATTTATTTTGGATTTCGATTATATTTATTGAAGGATTATTATAATATATCATTCATAAAATAAATATATTTATATAGAATAATTATATTAATGGAGTTCCCATGTTCTATAACACCATTTCATATATTTTTATCTTTAATATAGAAAATCAATATTTAGAGGAAAATATAATATTATTTGTCTTTTTGATCTCGTATATTATTCTTCCATATATATATTTTTCATAATAGATTTACAAAATACAATTTATTTAATGAAATTATTTATTATAAAAATTTAATTGTAATCATTCAATTTTAAATGCTTTTATAGGAATAAATATAATGTTTTCTGAAAGGTCATATTTCAACCTTATTAATAAAAAGTCAGAAGAAATAATTTTTTAATGTAAAGTTGTTAACGGATTTTCCAACAGCTAAAATTGTTCTATTCTCTAAGATTCTTCTATAATATTTATTAGATTAAGAAAAAGAAATCATTAAGGAAATATTATTTTAATACTTCTCTTATATTTTATTTTTTCTGATGTAAATGATTTTATTAAAAAAAATTTTACTAATGGATTATCATATTTTATCAATTAAAAATATTGGCACTGATAAATTTCACTGAAAAAATCATCATTTTTATTCTTGTTAGAAATTAAATATATTATAAATATATATAAAAAAATTATCATGCATATTATTATTTTAATAAAAATATACAATTTCTAAAAACGTTTTTTTACTTCGAATGTTATTAGATTGAATAAGAAAATATTGATATTTATTATTCTTTATTCAATATTGACATGTGATGAAAATAATATTTTTTATGAATTAAATTGATCATTAAATATATAAGGAATGGAATGGAAAAGTAATAAATGTTGGGGACTGAAACTATATGTCCCTTATATTAATTTAAATATTTTAATAGACAAAAAGGTTTGCTAAATTTATTAAATGGGTTTCTTTTGTATACCTACCCAAAGTTTAAACTATCATAGAATATGGTCTTAATGGTAAATATATCATTATGTTTGTGATAATAAATTCCAATATTAATTATTTTATTCATTTATAATTCTGTAATTATTATCTTTGAGATTAATACATGGATATTATCCATTATACATTAAATTCTCAATATAATTTTTTTTTCAAATTCTTTACCTTTCGTATTGATTTTTCCTTCATTATTCTAACAAATTGGTTATTTAATTGTTCATCCTTCCAAAACCTCTCCCAAATTAAATCAAAGATATTAATTATATGTAAAATTTTACCTTATGTTAAACACTATATTTTGAGAATAATGATACATTTAAACATAAATTTTGAAATCATCTAAGTTATTATTTCACTATATCAAGGAATAATTATTATAAAATACACCCAAAACATATAGTTAGTCTAGGAATATAATTTATAGGTCAATATATTATTGATTTATTTTATTTTTATATTAATGTTTTTATTATTATTTTACCACAACATTTTTCATTTAATTTTTTAATCCAAGCATTGATACTTACAATTTTTATAATTATTCAAAGATTATATATTTATTTATTTTCATTTAGTTATGTCTATATGATGTATGGTTATTGTTATTGGTAATTGCAACCAAATGTTTTATTTTACCCTAAATTCTAGTCTGAACCTTAAATTATTAGAGGTGAACTTGGAATGAAACATTTAAAGATTTAATTTTGGTTTTACTTTTGAATTTGTTAATTCCCAATATGACACTTTTGTTTTGTGCCCGTTGTTAGTAATTACATTACATTTTTTATCGCCATCCATTTAAGGGTAATGATAAATTGGAATAATGTGTATTATTATTGATAATTTATGATTTTTATTGATTGTTTAATTGTATTCTATTGATAAATGTTTTTTGTTTTATTTTTTTAGTGTCAATTTCATATTTTTTTAAATTTTGTGAGACCCATATGAAACTCATATCTTAATTTTCAATCTCCCTAAATTTTTTTAAAAAATATTCAATATGAATTTTTATAATGTAAAATCCTAAAGGAGTGTATAATCTAAAATATTATCCCATTATTTTTTATATATTAGAAAATTTATTGTATTTTTAGTTATTTTTAACTAAATATAACATATTTTGGCTTGGAAAACGGTCTGAAATTGAGAAAGTAGTATTTCTATTGATCATACAAGCATGTGCTTATCTTGGGGGATAAATTTTATGCCTTTAAACAACAACATATTTTGAAGATAATTTATTTGATCTGTTTTAATTAAATTATAATAATTTAATAAAATTAGATAATTATATAATATTGAGATTACATGACAATTTTGAATATACTGTTAATATAAAATTTAATAATTTATTTAATTAGATTATTATTTATCTATTTTAAATTACATATTTATTTTAATTAATTAATTTATCATATATATGATTATGTTACTGGATATTATTATATATTTGGGTTTTCAGATAAAAATTGGGTATATAGTATTTTTTTTGAATCATTTAGTTAAAATTCAAATTAAACATAATTGAGGAATATTATTTATCTTCATCAATAAAATGGTTAAATAATAAATTGATGAGGGAGGGTCATGTATGCAAGATAATATATACGTAGAAATACACACAAAAATAGTATATTTATATATAAAATAATTTTCGGTGTGTATTCACTATGTTGGTATTAAAATAAATATGTAAATATATCAACATAAAAGTTAAAACGGGTACGAGAGTATCATAAAGGGGATATATATAAGAGAGAGGGTTCACTTGAAAAGAATCCCACATAAGATGACCTCATCTAGATCTCATTGAAAATTATTCATCATGAAAAGATGTATTTCATTCCTATATTTTATCATTATGTGTTAGTATTTAACATTTTGATATATAATTATTTTAATTATTAATATCATACTTTGTAAAATTCATAATTATTGTTTTATGAATTAAAAATAAAAATAAAGAGATGTTATATAATATTTTTGAGAATTTCAATTGAGATATGAGATGTGAGATTAATTATTATCATGTCATAAAGTTAATAAACCATGATTTTTATATTCGCTTTCTCCATTTTTTATTACTTTTATTTTTGATTAATGTTTCTTTTCATACACATTAGATACATCAATACCCTTTTTGAAAATATTTTGATTTATTTATAATGTTTTTCTATCATTGTTAAATATTTTTTAGGATTATTTTATAATAATTATTGAAAAATGACTCAATAAATATATCTAGAAATAATGAACATTATATAGGATGTTTCGATTGAATTTTACATTTATAATTATAAGTCCCATTCCTAGAATACACTACTAGGAACCTAGATATATATTTTTTATATCCTCAAGCACACCTACCCATATGCCTGAGGCAATAGACAAGTGGAAATTACATAAATAAGTCATGGAGAAACTATTACCTTAAATATAAATCCTGAGGATTATGTTTTGTCAATAATATATTATAGACAACTCATCCCTATAATAAAAAAACCTTAACAAGAAAACATAAAACAATGAGTTGAAAAGGTGTCCCAATGTCCAATATACTAATTTAAAGAGCATTTCATATGATAGAACATTAAATAATGTAATAGTTTAATTATATAGATAGAATAATAAAAATTAAATAATAACATTCCCCTTGGTTGATACATATATTGTTTACTAAATAACAATGAAACAATACAAATGTCCTTAACAATAATGGCTAGAATAACTACTCTCAATGCATTATCCTCCAATATATTACATTACTCAATCCTTATGTCATAATCAAATATTATTACAATTCCTAAAATAAAAACATGATGTTATACCCATATACATAAAACAAAATTAATGTATATAGGTAGTAGTATATCCAATGACCCATTAGTATTCTCCCACTCACCTCAACTCATGGAGTTCATGAGTTTTAGTGGATGATTATATAAATATATTTTTAGTGAAATTAAATTGTGAATTTAACTAAAACCACCATAAAATATAAATCATTATATCTCATATACATTCATACCTATGTCTATTAATACTTGATCAATGACGCAAGCACCATGGAGACTCAACAGGAACTATTAAACTTAGTCATTAATCTACCTTCTTAGAAATGAAGATATGTATACCATCATATACCAATGATGTATATCAAAAAATAAATATTTTATAATTAGATATTGGAAATAATTGATATCACATCACATACATATTTAATCACATAATGATTCTCACCAGAACCCTTATTTATCTCAATTCATATCAATCAAAAACATGAAATTTCATGTAAATAAAAATAGTATCTTTAAAAAACATTGTGTTAAATCAAATAGTTTCATACCATAAACCATAAAATTAAAACTAATCAAAAAGGGTTTTCAAAGAGATACAGAATCATTAAAGATCAACCAAAACAACAATACCTAGATAGTAATAAATGGGAAAAAATGAATGAGTTCCATCCCTATAAAATAACATATCCCAATAAAAATTCCCTATCCCAGATCATCTTTTCTTTCATATATATTTTTTAGGAATAATATCCATATATTAATATAATATCTATCCCATATATCCACAGACATCAAAAAGGATAACTCCTTATGAATAATCAATATAAAAATGGGTATAACCTAATCCAGTAGATTATATATTAATATCTGAAATTATAACAGTTGTGAGTCATAAAACCTAACTTACTATAGGTTTATCCATAGGGTATGCATGTCTCCTATATTATACAAAATCAATATTCCTCTCTTAATTGTAAACCACAATCTCATCTAGAGACTCATCTTCCATCACTCCATACATTGATTTATACAAAGAAAGGAATAATTAGATAACATATATAAAATAATTGTATGATTAATTATTTCACTAAACCTCATATAAAACTAAACATCCATTTTTATCTCAAATAATAAATTATTGACATCATTGATGTTTCCTACCACATGGTGGAATCCTGATCAATAAGTCTATAAAAACAACACTATCTTATATATTTCTTGTTACATGGCCTCACACTAGTAGTTAGCTAACATCACTTAAGGGATAACCTCACATTAAACCAATCAAATATCACCAAGGTAAAATTCTACCCTTATCTTTATTACTATTATAAAAGTGGTAACCAATTATATTATTATTGAAAATCTTTTAACACAACATGAATTTATCAAATATGGGACAATATACCACTATAACCATTTATATAAAATAATATGTAACTACGTTAAAAATAATGGAGTCCAACCACTCACCCGAAAATCCAAACGTAGCCTAATGTATGATGGTGAATGATATCACCCATCCCTCATTCAATTTCATCATATCCCGTATCTTCAAAAGAACATTAATTTATTGAATGTTGAATTATATATGATCACTGAATAAATAATCGATGACCTCAACATCTCACTCAAATAAAAAATGAATTACCAAGATGTATTTAACTCAATGTTGTCTCAAATAGAATTTTGGTTCTATTCTAGAAATACACCAATAAGGGATACCCTAGGTAATGAAACACAATATAAAACCCCCATAAAACAAGGTATGATCTTATTAATTGTTTCTATACTATAAATTATTTAATATAACATAGAAATAAATGATCAATATAAAGTTATAACATTGGAAAAAATCCTCTTAAAAAATTGGGAATCACCATCACAACATCAACTAAATAAAAGCATTTATCAAAACATAACCTATTTTATTCTGTTATTAATATGTTTCAATGATACAATTTATAAAACATTTAAAAATAATTTATATTATATTTTCACACACATGATTCACTTTTCTATGATTTTATTGAAATCCATATGGAAATAAAACACCATTTTCTGAAAAACTAATCAGAATTACTCTTTTATAACATTGTATTTTCATTGTAATTTAAATTTAAATAAACTCAATAAATTAAAATTTATAATTACATTAAAAAACATTATAATTTTAAAAATACATTGAACTACCAACTCATGCCACCAAATAAGATTATAATATGGTCCACCAACACTCTTTCATCCAATGTGACACCAAATGAAACATTTACCAGGCTAAATGTTCTATTAGTGACTATTAATCTATCATTTTACCATATTATTTTTTGATTAATCAGAACCCATGAAACTCACTGCTGGTAATAATAATAATGATAACAATACATTAGAATAAAACAAAAAGTAGGAATGTGCACACAAGCATGGAAATCAATATTCTCAATGTGAAAGGAAACCTAACTCATCAATTCAACCATATAATAATATTTATCTTTTAATAAAATTAATTTACATATATATGTGTGTATATAATTAATAAACCATATTCAATTATTTATTAACCAATTATATCTAAATCTTAAAACTTATTAAATACATGTAACACTTAATATGTTAAACCATGAAACTAACATAATAAGAAAATAGGTATAATAGTCTCAGATTACACACCCACGTCTACAGTGAAAAAACATCATAGATATTCAACTATAATTGACCATAAATTTAACCAAATAAATTAAATGTATCTATATAAAATAACTTATTGACAAACCTTAATCTAAATACTAGTTCGTAAAAAGATATCATCTTTCCCAATACTATTGTAGAAACCACCAATGAATGCCTCATTAGAAAAATATGATTCCATCATGATTTAGAAGAATAATGATCAAAATCCATAAATAATCCATAAAATAATTATAATTGAAGAATTGGATGAAGGGAGAGGGTTGGAGGAATTAAATCACAAGAAATACCTATGAGAAATAACTCAATATCGACCTCCGAACAAGGTGCCAAAATGGAACCAATGGGGGAAAAGGTGATCCAAAATGAAATCTATTGAGCATCAAAAAAGGATATGAATTAGCTATCAATGATTGTAATATTATTTTCCTCCACCAAGTAAAAAATTTACATACACCCCCATGGTATGTCCAATGTATTTTAGCACACATCTTGTGCGGGTATTTAACATTACCCAACCAAAAACAATTTTGTGGCATTAAATTGGACTTTCATTGGGTGGTTTTATTTATTCCATTTATCCAAACTCTTATAACCCATTATGAAATCAATTTTACATGATCCTCTAGGAGATATGGGATTTCCAAGTATACTATTTAAGACAAAAAAAGAAAAGAAAATTTTCATACCATTAATTTGTCATCAAAATTTTAAATTTGTTCCCATAGTTATTCAATGAAAATATAAGATTCCATCAATTATTCAAAAATTAATATGTATAGGACATTTTTAACTCTCAACTAAAAGTATTATAATCCTCAAGAATAATTTCTATAATTTACCATAAAAATATAACCTATATCATTTGTCCACTTATCTCTGGTTCACTTTTTCCAATACAAATATGGCCATCTATTTTCCACTAGAGACACCAATAATTTTTTGAACCACTCGTTTAATGATTCACTATCCACATATCAATAGCCCCAAAAACTTCCCCGCGACCATAAATATATGAAAGGAATCATTTTACCACAATTAATCTATATTCACTCTTCTGTAACAATCATTATCACCTAAACCTCCCAATCATACCCCCCCCCCCCCCCGTCCTCAAACTAGGATGGTTAAAAAACATACATTCCATTAATGAATCAATCATAATTAACCAACACATAGCTGTAGTTCTATCCCCACAACAAGAAATCAGTAACTAAGGGAATCTTACCATAATAGTACACCCCACAAAAAGAATCACCAACCAAAAATGAATATAGTATAGTCTAAAATAAAAAAATAATGTTCATTATACATAGATCCATTATTCATACTCCCAAATAATTCATCAAACATAAATATGTTCTCTTATCAACCAATAAAAAAACTATAAGATAAAAACTCTATTCAAAACACTTGTTTCATAGTCTATCAAAACCATACAATCCCTTAACCCTTGTTAAACATACACTAGTTTTCAATTTTTGAAGATATTCATTGCATTTTCACATAATAAATCATACCTGATTTTTCCATTAAACACCATATGTATCTATGGTATTCCTATCAAAACTAGAAATCCATTACAAATAAAGCCTCTATAATCATCTATTTAAACAAAATTCAAACCCGATATGAAATTCAATTTCAAGAAAATGTTCCTTAAATTCTATAAAAATTTTCAATTACATCAATAATATATATATTATAAAAATATACGTATAAAACTGTTTTCTATTCTTTGTCCATCATGTAAAACTATAACGAGAATAATATTTTTATATAAAAAAAATTTCTTCTCCGAAACATCAAATCTGTGAAATATTTCAATTAAAACAAATATTTATGTAGTTTTAAGAATTCATAATTAAACATTACTATTTTAATTTTCAAAAAACTGAGTTTTTTTGTCTTCCCGAAAATCACAAAATCCATTTTAATATGTATATATAACCATTTAAATCAAGAATCACATGAAAATCAAATAACCCTTCTGATCCATATAGATATATTAAACCATTATATTCTATTTTTGATGAAATCAAATATGATATATTTTTCATTCAGTAAATAATAGATCATAATTTCGAAGTATATTAAGTTAAAACAACCAAAAACACATGTATCATGGTTTAATCATGCCACTACCATGATACATAAACAACAAAAGTAGTTAAAAAATAACCTCTTGTTCTAAATATTTCCACCATCAATATTTGTATGGGTGTGTTTGGTTATGTAAGTCAAAAAATAGTGGATCAATGGTTGCAACATCCTATAATGGGATCTAATTATCTATCCCATGAATCTTATAATGTTATTACTAATGTTTTTAAATAATTTTTTATAATAAAACATATTTAATTTACATTAATTTATAAATTATTGTGGTGAAAACCCATTTTTAATGGGATGGATTTATATAAATAATTTTTAATAGAGAAAAATTTAAATTAAATATCCTTGTTATAATGTTGTGGGTAATCTAATGTATAATAAAAGAATATTTGTACATGTGTGATTATGTTATATATTAAAAAATTATAATATGGTTATCTAAAATTTATCCATAATTTGTAAGTTTTAAAGTGGTTTTGTGTGTATATTATGTGTACAAGTATATTTTTTTCTAGATAATATTAGAAGATCATATATGTTATGATAGAATCTATGGTATCATAAGAGGCCTAAAAATATTTATTGCATTTTTATTTTAATCTAGAATGGCCTAAGGATTATGATTATGTTTAATATATACTAGAATGTATGTAGGTTATGATGTAGTTTCATTTTGTAAAAGATGTCTTGGAGGTACATAAGAGTTTCATACAATATAGGATGTTTTAAAGGTATATTAGAGTTCATAAAATATAATAAATAAAAATCATATAATGGTATTTAAGGATTCCCACTAATATGTAAGAGTATGTGGGTGTTTCATCCCATCCATGAAAAAATATGTCACTACTGGGAAACGGCCTATACCCACTATTCAAAACTATGGGTGTAGGATATACCCACCGTTTTGGGAACCATGGGATGGAATGTCGTCGGTATAGGGGACTTAGACTATACCCATGGTTTTGTGAATCGTGGGTATAGGTGTGTCACATGTGGAACACTGGCCATTCCATTGTGGGACACAACAGACCCCACAGTTTGAAAATAGTGGGGTATTTAAATTCAATAAATTTTCCCAACAGGTTTCAACCCCGTGACTCCTACTATCACTCACAAGAGTGCAACCAACAGAGCCGGAAACATTATCTGTTATATATATATATAACTAATTCTATATATTAATATTCGGTATTTAAATTTAAAAATTATTGGCAGCGGGTTTTGAACCCAGGTCTCACGCAAACACTCTGAAACGCTCCACTAACCATGATGGAATTTACTTCTATTATATGTACATATACTTGCTTGTATATATTTATATTTGGTGTTTAAATTAAAAATGGCGACACCTGTGTTTAAAACCCGTGACATGCACTAACAATCACAACTACATCACCAACCGAGCTTGAATTTCTATACGTGAGATATGTATATTTCTGCTTATATATATTAATATTCTGTATTTAAATTCAAAAAACGTGCAGGCAGGGAATCGAACACGTAACTCACGCAGAACCTCACAACCACGCCCCACCGACAGACTAACTAAGGGAAGTAATGTTTGAAATATTATATTTATATGTGTATAAATATATTAATCTAAACTTTGATTAATAGTATACCCACCAAATTTTTCCCATGTCCTGCCAAAATTTCTTTTCGCGCCATAATGTGAGAAAGCTATACCAACGATTCTGTAGAACCGTCGGTATAGTTAAAAAAACCGAAATACCTACGATTTTGAAGAACAATCGATATAGGTCTTCGGAAAATACCATATAACCATTGTTCTCTCTAAAACTGTGGGTATATGTCTTAAAAGAAAACTATACCCACTGTTTTTGGCACAACTGTGGGTATAGGTGGTCTATACCCATGGTTTTGGAAAACTGTGGGTATAGGTTCATCTACTATCCCTATACCCATGGTTTTTTGAAAAACTGTGGGAATCGAACTGTTTTCCAGTAGTGAGTGTATGTTTGGATTTGAGGCCTCTTAGAATGAATTTATGGGGTAATAGATTTTTTTGAGTATATAAGTCAAATTAATGGTTTAATAGGACTTAATGACTCCTTCTATAACTTAAGGGTATACTGACGATTCCTTCATTCGAATAATTCTTGATTTTTATTTCACAATTTAATTTATCTCAATAGGACATCAAGTTATGTTGTTGTTATTTACCATTCTTAATGAATTAACTATTTCTTTGGAGTTTCAAATTTGTTAGAAAGGATAAAGAGTATCACATGGTTTATTATAACTTATTACGTCTTAAGTGAATATTACTGTTTTGTTCTATCAGGGTAAGAATATGTGTATATTTGAATTTGAGAACATTTTGTTGAACATAAGGGTACAATAGTATTTTCTATTATCCTAGAAGAATTAATATTTTATTTGGATTTTATAGCTTCTAATAATAATATAGCGTGTGATGGATTTTTGTGGTATCTATAAACGATTAATGGTTACTATAATATTTAAAGTCTTATGTGTAGATATGTGATTATACTAGTGTTTTGATCAATCCGATATGGTTTATAAGAATTTTATTTATTCATATAGGATGTAAAGGTACCATTGTGTTTCATTCCATGATGGAATGTTTATGGTTACGTTAGAATTTTATTCTATCATGAATGGATTATGGTTATGGTGGGATATATAGTATCCCAAGATTATATAATGTTAAAATAGAGTTTTATTTAATCCATGAATTCATAATGATCAAATGTGTGTATAAGGTTCCACTATGTCAAAACTAGTCCTACAAAAGGCTTCTTATGTATCTCTTATATAGAAATATAGACCAATATTGTTATATTTCAGAATTTAAATTCATATGAAATTGAGTGAAAATAATAAATTTTAATAAGTCTTTGAAATCATAGACTAGAATATAATGTGAAACCTACTGTTTAACATCATATGAGTTGGGTGTGCTTTACCACTTATGGTCGTGTGACTTGGACCGATATTGTACCTCTTAAGGGCAGATAGAAAGGACTTGTGTCATTCATTTAAAAAAAATATGATATGGAACACTAGGAAAATATTTAATATTAATTGATTATATACCGGAATTATTCATCTATATCCCTAAAAACCTATATAATGGATAAATTATTTGAAGGTATTGGGATTCCACTAAGGTGGTAGCCCTAAAACGTGGAGTAATAAGAGAAACACAGAAAATGTGTGGGGATTACACAAAAAAGGTACCTCTAAATGATGAACCCACAAGAAAAACATGGTGGTGTTGTAAGGATTACACTAGAATCATTGTATATTTAAAACTACACCCTATACATAGTGGATTAATTGGGTGGGGAAAATTAGACCCACGAGAGGTGTGAACTAGTTGGAACAATGGTATCCTTATTCAATTAGGGGACATCACATCAATGCATTTACCTAATTTTTTTGGTGTACCAAATTTTTTGGCAAGTATATGAATCCCATGATATATGATCAATTCATATACTGTAGTTACCCAATTTGAATTTTTTCTCCAGTGGATTGGAGAAGTTTTAAAAATATGATTTATGTTAAAACATAACTTGAGTAGTGATTTTGAAAAGTTAACAAGGGGTATTAGTGCACATAAATTTTCTTGGGGAATGTAGGTGATCCTCTCATGGAATAAATAACATTATAGTCCATATGGGATAGAGTATGGTAAAAAATATACATGAGTGGGGAATAAACCATTATGAAGGTGAATTTTATGAATGTGAGAATGGATCACACTATTGAATGAAAATTAGGACATACACCTGGTCAATAGTTCATGTTTAATATTTAGGTGTATATTCCGTATAGATAATTGATACAATATACATATGTTATGGTTTTTAAAAAAAAATCGAAAATAATTATGTTCCATGGGAGTTATACTCAAATGTTCAAACGTAATGGGACATAAAAAAGTATATATATTTCATAATCCCCATAATGCATTCTATTTTTGAGAACCCCATCAATATGTTTAAATATTTAATTTACACAAAGAATTTCATGAATAAATACCAATTCAAGAAGTTTTACATCAGGCTTGGTGTATAATTATATACTAATTTTATATTATTTATGCACCAATAAAAGATGGGTTCTAGTTTTTTGTTCTTCATCAAATGTATACAAAAATCTATATTTGTCTAGGTACATATTTGTTTCTAATTTTGATTGTTTATTATTTATGCAGGTAAGTTAATACTATAAAATAGAGATTTTTCAATATATTTATGAGAAAATTATTTGGATTTATATAATTTCATGGTATGAATAGATAAGTAAATTCACATATTAAAGTCCAGGGAATGGGTGTTTAATTGATTGTCCTATGTAGGAGGAAATACCAATTGAAGAAGTGAGGTGTTCATATTAGTGATTGTATACTTGTCGAATCATATTGTACCCAAAGATTCATAGTTCATCACATTTTGGACAAGATAAAACCATATATAATTGATATCATTATGTGAATATAAATTGTAAAATCCAATTTTTTAGTTCCACTTGATCTATGGGTGAATCCATTTCATAACAAGCTCATTCCATGATGTTGTTAGATCCAAGGGTGAGACTATTTTACAAAAACTGAAGCATTAAATTCAATCCAATATAGGAATAAAATTAGGTTCATTCTATGGAAATTACACAATGTCTTAGGATACATGATTTAATGTGAACATTTTCCATGTATATGTTCCTCTACAACTAGAAGTGTTTAAATAAAATTTCATCATCAAACTAAAATATCTATTTATATAGGTGTTTATTTTGGCTTCAGGAGCTATAATATCAAATATAAAATACAATTTTACACCATTATCTATATATTTATCAACAAAATGTGTTTTATGGAAAAAAGATTTATGAAATACACTCAAAAAATAAATTAATATATTTGGAGAACCCTTTCTTTAAAATTAAATGGAATTCATGTCCTGGACATGATAGTTGGTTAAGATCACTACATCTATATACTATGAATATTTCTACTGGGATTTAAATCCCCTAGTGAGGTATCACTTTTTTATCACATTATGTTCATATTTTTGTCTTATTTATGGAGTGCGGTAGAACATCATCTTCATTTTGTCCATGTGAGAATCATATCATGGTATATAATTTAATGTTCATAAAGAATTCATGGGAACCTAATTCACTATGACCCATCCGACATTTCATCCATCCCATATGTGGTTCTCATGTCAAATATTGACTCACAACTAGAGTGTAAATTCCCAAATGTATATATCAATGGAAAATGGATTTCAACTAAATCTATATTGGATATGAATTCATACAGTAAAACTCCTAGATCATGACATCCTATCTCAATATCTAAATTAATCGATCCTAACTATCAAAATTCAATAATTAAACATTTCATTCCAGGTACTATTTTAAGAATGTTTTAAATATAAATAATATTCATTAAAACCTCACTCAAAACTCCTCAAATTTCAAAGGATATTGACTAGTCATGAGGTATTTATTAATTCATTTTGATAATTTTCCCTCAAATAAAACCAATAAGTGTCATTGTTGAGCCTAAAAAATTTCATCATGAACAATTCATTCAAAATTTATTCCTAAAACCCAAAACATTAAATTTTATGTAAAATGGGTGTCAAATTTTCTATTATATAGTATAAACAATAATATATATGAATATACTTATAATATAACATAAAATAAAAATGTATATAACATGTATCATAAAAAATGACCAATTTTATCCTTGGAAAATATATATGTAGTGTACTGAAATAATTAAATAAGAATACAACATTCATTACCCCAAATCGAAAGTCCAAAAACTATAGAAAAATAAACATATAATAAAATATTATTCCTGGGGATTTTATATAACTCTAAATTAATACATGTGTGTGAAATATAAAAATAATTTAATATTAATCTTTATAAAAACATTTTTTGTATGCAAGAACATGGTGAGTCCAATGAACAAGTATAATTCCCCAGCTTACATCGACTCAATGAGTTCACATGATCAGGTTGTGCATGTGAAATTATATAATGTAATAAATTATATGGTGAGTGAAACACAACCCACATGGAAACATAACCCATGAAATCACATACAAAACAAAACATAAATTCCAATGAATTATTTAAAATAAATGAACATAGATTATTTATCATTCAGTAACCAAATCAATTCATGTCAAACCACATCGTAACTAAATTCACATCCAAAAAAATATACCAATAAGAAATATCACATAATAATTATAAACTAATCACACATGATAATGAATACTTATCAACTCACCCACATAATCAATTTCATATGGT
Source organism: Viscum album (assembly GCA_963277665.1). NCBI lineage: Eukaryota > Viridiplantae > Streptophyta > Magnoliopsida > Santalales > Viscaceae > Viscum > Viscum album. The sequence continues at coordinate 456,167,525 of OY728161.1, read as the reverse complement.
CCCACATGACCTATTTTTCGTCTCACTATTTATCAATAAAAAATATAAAATATCATGGAAAATAATAACTTTGTCATTATATACAATAACAGTAATAAAAGTAAAACCAAAACATTAATTAAAACTACTCATTGAAAAATAAATAAAAATATGATGTAGAATAAGGTCAAAAGAATCAAATACCAACTATAGACAAATCCTATGATAAAAAGTGAAAATAAATAGTGGGATTAAACTGCATAAAATAACAAATCTGACTCTCACATGCTACTTATATCATCTCATAGACCCTTGTTGATGTTATACAATAGAATACACATAGTTATCCTTTAACAATTTTTTATATATCATATTCCATCGCAGGATCGTGGTAACATTTCATGATAAAATTAATATATATATGTACACATATTCCTGAGATCATATTATAGTATCATCATCAACAACGTGATTTTTCAAAATTCATGGTGTTACTATATGTGAAACATTAATGTAATTCAGTATACTATATTTCATTTAGCTTCACATATACTCCCTATAATAGTTTATTAAATTATATAAAATCTCATGTATCATCGATCAGTGTTAAAAACCAATAGGGATGAAAAAAACTAGCATGAGTATAAAATAAATTAGAAAAATTGATCTAATCATGGAAATAAATTTAAAAGAAATAATGATATATGATATCATGTTTAACATTGAAGTTACCCTCAATGTCACCTTCTATTGGGTAAAATATATGTGAAGAGTCTTGTAAAAAAATCACTACCTTATGTGGTACACACCTAGTTTATATGTCTCAGACTAGAATTAAAATAACATCATTAAAAAGGAATATTCCCGCTCCTCCTTTTAAATAATAACATTGAGGGATCCAAATAACATACTGAAAAAATATGATTCAGGTAACCCACATTCCAAATATTCAAAAATCCTAACCCACATCAAGTATTTATCACAAGTGGGTGTCCTGAGATAATTTTTGGGTTATGAACATTTCATATATTGGTTCTGAATCTTATTCACAATTAATGTCAAAATCAAGGATACATTTCATGTTATATTTATATTTAATTTTTTGAGTATTTTATTTGGGATTACCTTGCTATACAATTATTTACTAACTCAATTATAGTTATAATTTTCTGTACATTTATGTTTTTATTTTAGGTTATTCTCTTAGGGATAAATATATTATTATTTGGTTGGTATATAATAGTTTTTGAATATATATGTTATATTAAAAGATTTTAAAATAATAATTTCTTTCTTGATTATCTTTTATAGGTTTTCCATTGAGTTTATTTTTATTTAAACATTTTTTATTGTTTTTTGTGATTAGTATTTAATGTATAAATGTTTATTATTAATATTATTATTTAGGGATTATATTCATTTGAATGTGAATTTTAGAAAGTGATTTAATTATATTTTCATATTATAGGTTTCCCATTAAATTCGAATTCCTTATATATCTATGGTTTCATAAAAAATGTTAGTTTCCAACCCCTAGAATATTAGAATAGATTTTGGGGAGGCACTCTCAATATTATCCCAGACTTCTATAGGGTCTAATCTGAGTAGGATCATATAATGACTGACATAAAGTCATAATTCAATTAAAAATATATTTTTATTATATTAACATCATCACTTGCTCCACCATTTATGAGTGTTATCTCTTTAATTAATAATATATTCCATAGGAATACAGGTATGGAAGTATGAGTAGTTTATAAGAATAGAAGGATCAAATCATAGTCTCTTAGTGAAGAACCCTATTTTCACTCTCAAATAAAAAAAATAATACTGGTTTAAATAATTATGAAGAGATAATTCATATGATTAAATTTATTGATCATAATTAAAAACATAGATCCATATGATGAATCATTATTCGTATATATTATTTTATGAAATTTATAAGAATAATTATTTGAGAACTAAATGATATGAAAGAAAATGTTGTACACATAGAGGCAAGATTTTTTTAAGAGGATAAGTATCATGATCACATCCAAAACTGAAACTCTTGAAGTAAAAATAAACATATAAATTCCACCTAAAATTAAATTTATCAAATTTTATCAATTTTAGAGTTCATTTTAGAAATATTATTTTAAAATTTTATCATATTACATCTTCCATTTAAAAGATAAATATATATGTTCATAACAGATCCTAACACTAACATATGATATCTAATAAGGCCATGTGAAATCCTTTTAAACCAAATCTTATATATTTATATTATAAAATTTAAATAATGATTTTTATATGAATTTTTTGAATATAAATAACATTTAATATAAATGTCATATATTATGAATTTTATTTTATAATATAAAAGAAAAATTTAAAAAATAAATAACATAAATATAAAAATTATTAGTTAATACTAACACATAATATCATTAAACTAGCTTTACTGAAATAGGAAAAAAATTATAAACAATAATTATTCATGAGTATACATTTCTCTCATAAATCTTATATATTTTCTCATTTACATAACTAATTGACATAATCTTTCATAGTGTGAGTAATGACACAGAAAAAATGAAGATAGTTATTTATATCATTTTTCTACCATTTAAAAAAGTATTGATAAATATAATGTTTTTTTGACTATTATATAAAATAAAAAAGCCAATAAGATGATAGATAAAGTATATTTATCAAAATCATTAGCTACGATGACTCTTTAATGGATTATAAGATTGTTATGTAATAAAACCTACGGACATAAAAAGAAATCGTTGATAATATAATTTTTTTCACTAAGATAGGTATCTTAACTATAGTAAATATAAATCTAGTTTTATAATATATAATTTAAAAATTATTAATGTACTACGAATATACATATACCACTAACTAGTTTCTTGAATCTTATGACTTAACATAACATGATGTATGTTTGGTAAAAATTATAATATACCAGAATAAAAATTTGAATTATTTATATTACTGTTGTTCTAGGCTGATAAAAAACATAATTTAATATAAAAATATATGTCATAAAACAAATCATAACATACAATAATCCACCAATAGAGATATGAAAAGGAATAATACTCATAAATTATTTTTAAGAACAAATGATTGGTGATTTTAAAAAAGGTAATCTAATTTTTATAACTAATGATATATTAATAAGATTTTTATTCAAAAACACGTATTCTTTAAAAACACTTTAAATAGATTCCTGAAATTATGAAAATAATAGTTCCAATTTCTTACCCAATCATGTGTTCTATTATTATAATTTTTTCACATGTCATAAGTCTGAAATTTCAATAAACAATATTAGAAGTGACTAATCAAGTTAAATTAGTCCTAGTTTTTTCATAATATGATTATGCATTCAATATATTGTAATAGATAAATACTATATTTTTGATCATGTTTAAAAATACACATAAATCATATATTTAATATAGATAATAATTTCATTAAATACTTGAAATTTGTAGTTTTATTTCAATAAAAAATTATGTTAATTATTAACATTGAAAGTATAGTCCACTTTAAATATTGTTATTTAAAACAATAAGAGGTTTCATGAATTTCATTAAATTTAAATCTCCATAAAAATTTATTTTATAAACATAACATAATAATTGAAAATAATTAGTAGTTTTATATTAAATTTATCATCTAATGGATGCCAATATAATAATGGGATAAAAGATATTTTTATTATCAAATCCCTAACATTGTAAAAAAACTCTTAATTACTAACTGTACCATGAATATAATCATAACCTCAATTATATTGTCTTTATAATTTCTACAAATTCACATATACCATTCGTTGAAATGATCCATATATTATATTCATTACCTCTTACAATTTTTTTACATGATAATTGTTCATTATCTATAAGGTTAGATAAATAATAAATAATAAATTATTTACATAAATGTGATATTAATTGGTGTATGAGTGTCGTTTTATTCTTTTGTCTCATTATTTTATAATAAAAGACTCCAAATTAAAATTCATTATCTATTGTTTTCCCTGAGCCTTATCTTAAAGTAAAATAAAAATATTTAATTTTAATAGATAAATGAGATTCCGTTTTAACATGGAACCCCTTCAGTTGGATTCTACCAATATCATTAGGGTGATACTAATTGTTAACTATTAATGACTAATAAATGGATATTGTAAAATATTTTTTTATTAAATGTTTGTTATCAAAATAAATTTTTACTATTTGTTACCTATTGGGTATCCTATGAAGATAAATTTAAGGAATCATTGTTATCATTTAATTTTAAATATCAATTATTAATTTTTATGCTAAAAAACTCTCGTATAATCCCATTAAGTAATTTTACAAGATTATATCTCTTTGGTAATCTTCAAACCTATATCATTTGGTGAGAACCTACATGTGAGAAATAATTTCAATGTCAAAACCACTACCGAGATCGAATAGTGAAATCAAGAGTAGGAAAACATATTATGAACCCTATCTAATGTTCCTCTTAAAATATGTTTTTACTTATATGTTGTCTTAATTTCTCTATGCCTATATAATATCAATTCATTTTCTATCAACCCTTAAACTAACATGAGTCAAGCTGTAATGTAACCAAACTTTATCTATAACCCGAGATCACTAAATAAATTTAATAAATTATAATTATTAGAGAAATTTAGTTACAGGATTCTTTTACATTAAGCAATCCACCATCATTAAATAATTCATTAAAATTTATAGTTTAAGGTATTTATACATTTTATATAACATACCATTATGAAAAAAATACTATCATAGAATAACTATTATATGATGTATTATATAAATATTTCAATACATGAATCTATGTTATTAAAAAACCAATAATATTTAAAAATTGTATGAAATTCCAAAATAACTATCAATACTGTAACAAAATTCAACACCCTATGGTGGACCTTCAGTGTGACAACATTGGTTATACAAAAAATTTCCATTAGATATAATGTTATTGTAATGTTCCTACCCCTCTATAGCTCAAACACTATGGATATAACCCCTCACCAGTAACGATATATGTCATTACATTATCTATATATCACTACACATAATATACACATTTTATTCGGTGGTATTTTAAGGATTGAGTTTGAGATCAGGTATATTATGAACCTCATCATAGAGGTTTAAAAAAAGGAAAATTTTATTTTTTTACATTTTGGTGGTGTTAGAGGGGAAATGGTAATTTATCCTATTAGTGTGTCTTTCATAATTTAATGAGAACACAATTTTTCCCAGAATATGGTGTGTTCTTTGGAAAAACTGTTTGGTTGAATTCTGAGCCATTTGAATTTCTCAAGATACTTAATATTTACATAATTAAATACTATTTATTTTCTACTTATTCGCTCGTAGATATATTTTACTGGGATAATCATATATTAATTATTACTTCATGGATATGTTTGGAATATGGGTTTTTCTTAGGAAGGGAATAACCTCATTTAGAGCATTTGGGATGTGAAGGGTCTCCCTTTTCTTATCTCTGACCTTTTATTTTTCTTTTATATACATTATCTTTCCCCTTTTTCTTATCTTTTATTCTATTCTCACTCAATTTTCACATACTCTCATTCCCATTTGGGGAATTATTTGGATCAGAGATATGATGGATAAGATAATGAGATTTAAGGTAGGGAGGGGGAGGAATATGTTTTGTCATGGTGCTTGCGATCTACATGACCATTATTTGGTAGATGAAAATATTGAATTAGTTCAATGCTTCGATGATTTCAACCCAAAGGTAGTAACTTTTTGACTTTTTTACTATCAGTCCCCATGGACTATTTTTTATTTTTTAATATTATTTTTTGGTTGTTGTGGACCCCAAGAGTTTTTATTAAGTTTTTTAGTGAATAAGGGGTTTAGTCAGGTTCATATGGTTCTCCCATTCAAAACAGTTGAACGCACGATGTTTAGATTGATGAACATGAACCATGTGTTCATCTAATTCATAGAAGATTAGCTTTTTATATTATCAACCAATGTACAAAATGTACTTTTAATGTAGTAGTACTAGGCCATGTGGACATGTTAATTAGAATATGGAGTATTGGAGACTACACATCATGAACCCAGTGTACACCCCATGTTATTTTACATGTCCATGTAGCCAAGTACTAGTATATATATAACTTTTGAGACTACACTAGATGTATTTGGATCACACATAATATATTTGTAATAAACCATTTTTCTTTGTACTTCGGTAGACACCTCATGTGATGAGAGATTGTTGTGTAATAGAACACGTTTAGATGTCATTACTATGTACTTGTACACATGCATACCCTGGTTGTTCATTGGAAGTGTGTAAATACATGGAGAGGTTCACCTTTGAGGGTACATGTCATGTAATCAAATGAATACATGTTGTAAATATAATAAAAGTTGGTTCTTTGTGTCATTATTCTCTAAATATAGATGTCTATTTTTGAGTAGTATATTATATGAATTTTTATTTGTAGTTAATAATGGTGGAATAATATTTAAATTTAAGGATTGTGTGTATGATTTTTTGGGAATAAAGAGTAATTGGTTGATTCCTTTGAGGTTTTAGATCTCAAATCCTCACGGGTAATTGGTTAATTTTTTTTGGGAACCATGTGATAGTGTGTGATGGTTGAACATCAGGTTTGGTGGTTTCCATTTTAGATTGATAATGGTTATATAGATAGTTTCATGGAAGCATGACTAAGTCTCTTCTTTGATGAAATCATTATTTCAGTTCTTTTTGGATTGGATCTGGTCACCTGAGGCCGAGAATGGTTAGAGAATTTGAGTTGGTCTTATATTTTGTGTTTCAGACATAGTTGGGTGTTGTTGAAAAGAGTTTGAGATCGGTATTTGGTAACTATATAGAGGAATTCCCTTATATTATAGTTGTGTCTTGAGGTATCACTTATGTGAAGGTGAGCATTCGATTATGAATTATTACACCAGTTTTCTATTTTTTGGATAAATTTTCGTAGTGTAAGGTTTTTCTATAGGATCTTCTCATATGGTGACTTACCTGATATTAGGTTTTATATATTTTAGAGGTTGATCAATTATTTCTAGAATATAAGGTTGTTGCTTCTAGTATCTGTTGGTCTAGTTATTGGGTTCAGGGGATGAATACTTTTGGGATTGGAGGATTAAGGATGTTTTTGTCTATGACTGGATGAAAGATAATTAATTTTGGATATATGGGATTGGGAATCATCCATATGATTTATTTAGTTTATCTTCTAATATGGTTTTCTGATTATTTTGACCAGGGGATAGTGATTTAATGGATGGTTTGGATGAGTGAAACTATCCAAATTTGTATTTTCCCCATGTATATCATTCATGTTCAATGTAGAATTTAGGGATCATGTTGCACGATTTACATAAAATTGAGGAATGATTAGGTACATAGGTGATTTCATGACAGGTTTATTCTAGCCATTAGGTTCATTAGGGATTTAGATAATGGTAGCATTCTGTTGAGGGCGACAGGGAGTCCCTACTGCAAGTTCAGACAATAATACTTGAGTCTTAGTTCTAGATAGATATAGTTCAATGTTTTAACTCCGGGAATGGGATCCTATGGTATATAATTAAATCCTATAATTTTATTGGACATTATAAATCATTCTTGATCAAGAAGATTTGATTGATGTTGAGGAAAAATTATTCATTCTTTTGTAACTTCCCGGCCTAGGTGCCACACAACAGTGCCCCGATCTAGTATGTCAAATGACCACAGGCACTCCTCCCCAAATGCCAGAGGCTTCCAACTAGTACTGAGGGTCTGGTAAGTGATTCTGGACGGGACTATACCCTCTTTTATTAGAGTAAACACCAAACAAAATAATAATAAATTGTGGATGATTATATAAAAACTCAATACCAATATCACAAGATTATCAAGTAATAAATTCAATATACAACTGAAACAAAAAAAACATGTCATTCTACTGTATCTCTCAAGTGTCAAAATACAAAATAGAAAATAAACACACCAATAAAACTCAAGTGGTACCCAAACCACATCGTTTCACCTCACCATTATCCATCCCAAATCACCCATTTAATATAGGGAATTTTTCCTTTACCTATCAATAAATCAAAAATTCTACTCATGTACTGATTAGAAATCCCATGTAGGGGCTGAGTACAACTTTGTAGACCACCACCAATGGTGTCTAAAACAACACTAGTTAAATATAGTGTATGCATGATTATAAAGAATAAAAAAATGTAATAATGTAAACATTTTACATTTATTCAATTATCCATTTTTTAACTGCTTTAACCAACAGGTTCCCGCAGACACCTAAACCACTATACATGCATCAGCCTACACCGGAGTCTAAAATATCCCCAAGGGATATCACAAATATAAACTTCCATGTTACAAATGATTATAATAATTTAGATTGTATTTATCATGTACAAAAAAATTTTATATATATCCAACATGAGTAATGTGCACTATGGGCTCTAACCTCAAGGGTCTATAGCGAGTAACACAAATCGAATAATAGATGCTTCCTAGGGAAAATGATAAAGTTCCCACTATCTTTCCCCTTGAAGGATCACTCGATCCTTAGAAAAAAATAAGAAGCTCACAAAACATTATTCACTTTAGGCACTCACTATCCATAAGTAAACAATATTAGAATCTCTCATAGTCTTCCACTCTTAAGGCTCACATAGTCCTTAAATAATCAATATTAGAAGATCCATCAATCTACTCATTTAAATATCATTCTCACACCCCAGATATCTCATATTCTACCCCATTCCTTAATTATCAAAATCCTTTCCTACATACCCAAACATTCCACTAATTATTTCTCAAATTAATTAATCATATCTCTCCCTTTAAATAATTCAATGATTAATTGGTCATTCCATATCCATTAATTAATTCTACAATTAATTAACTACATCCATTCAATTAATTAATTCACTAATTAATTAATCACTTCACAACTCTACATCTAGTAATTAATGTACCCATTAATTATTCAAAATTTATAATTCTATAATTCAATATGGAACTCAACCATTATTTATCCCCTAATTGCATTACTAATTTAATATTTTTCTTGTCACATAAATACCCTTAATTATTTTTCCAATTAATTAAATACATATATCCATTAAATTAATTCATTAATTAATTCCCAAAAAATATAAATCCCATAATTAATTCTATGATTAATTATCTCACAATTTATTATCCATATCCCATAATTAATTAAATAATTAATTTCATAGGTAAGACATGAATTTATATCATTGTGATGGGAGTTTATTATCATGCCTAACACCACATTTATAAATAAATAATTTTTTAATAAATGAAATTATTATATCCCATTAAATAATTATACAATTTACTAATTGAAATCATTCTTGTTAATAAATTCAATAATTAGTCAAACACAACTTTCACATTAATCAATTCACAATTTAATTATTCAAATATCTCATGTTAATCAATTCATGAATTGATTATGTCATTCACTATCTCAATAACTGATAATTAATAATATGATTATTTTTCTCGAATCATCAATATAAATCTCCCATAATTAATTAAACAATTAATTATCCAACATATTAATCTCATTAACCCATAATTAATTAAACAGTTAATTAATAAATCTTCTCATTTCAATATTAGATCAATCTAGTTTAACTAACATACCAATTATCTAATGCAATTCATTCAATTGCACCATAGCAACCATCACTATTAATTAATGAGAACATTGATAAATCAAAACAAAAAATAATAACATTAGAAACATTAATTAATTTTCCAATTAACTAATCCAAATCATTCATACTAATTAATTACATAATTAATTATTCTAACTCAAACCCTTCAATTAACTTTAAAATTATTTTTTCACGTGAATTTATATTAAATAATTCCACATTTAATTAATTTAACTTATTCCCTTATATTAAATCACCAATTATTCTTTTATTTAAATTCCATTATTTAATTCAATAATTAATTAAACACATTTATTTTTTTAATTAATTTCTAAATTATATTAATCTCATTATTTAATTCAATGAATTAAATTACTACATTTCTGGAATTAATTAATTTATCCATTAAATAATCCTCCAATTACATTAATTCATTCCACAATTAATTAATCTAATTCAAAATGTGATTATCCAATGATTAACTACATCATTAACTATTTAAACAAATAATACCATTATAAATTAACAGTTTTCACCAATTATTATCTCAATTAACAATATTAATATCACATAATTAATTCTACAATTAATCTTCCTCATTTTATTATATTAAAACTATATATTTAATTATACAATTAATAGTCCGTTAAACCCACATTTTCACATTTCTTTCATTATCTAATTCACCTAAATTACTATAATTATCAATAAATTCAAAAATATCCGTTGGTAAAGAACAATAGAAATTATACAATTTGCATCCACATAATCAAACTATGGACTATGAGATTCATGTTTTAAACCAACTTCCTTAAGAATGGTGTTGACGAATTACGCCAACAAAAAACCCCAATTTGAATTGAATCAATTTTTAAAGAAGCAATGAATGAGATTTAGATCTACAACACAGGAGGTGAACATTCAGTATTCAATCAAATATAGTGGGGATCAAAATAGATTTTTTCCACGAGGGGGGGGGGGGGCGCCAATGAATTTCAGTCTAAGGAAGAGGTATGTGGATGCTTAATGGTGAAGAAGAGAGGGTTCCAAAGCCCTATAGTGGAGGGGAGGCGAGTCTATATGTTTACTCAATATTGGATATGTGTTTTTAATATGATGATTTCCAGTATTACACGATGTGAATTCCCATTTCACACCATTTAAATGTTGTAATAGTTTTCCATTTAAATATCATCACAACTCTTCAATGATCAAATAATTTAGTTATATTTATTAATTACATCATTATTTATTAAAATCTTCTATCATTATCATGAATCAACTCATCATATTATTGGGAATTTCAAGGAGGCGTACCATGAAACAGAACTAAATATTTAATTTTTGTCTTCAAATGACCACTTCAATTTTAGGGTCACACTGCCACTGGCAGTGTGTCAATACGACCCCATACAAAATAGTTGGGGAAAAAACGACATTTTGACAACAATTATATGATCAATTTAATAATAATAATAATAACAATAAAAAATAAGATTATTATTATAATGTTTCATTAACCGTTTAATGTTTCACCAAACACATTCAATATATATTAATAATAGTTAGTAATTTAATATTAACATCACATTTAATTTATTTATTATTGAATAAGAATTTCACCACTATTAAACTGATCAATAAGAATTAATTAGACATGGTAAAATAACGTTTATCATTTCAGTGTAAAATATATATAAACACACATTTAATTTTCCATTCACTTTGTTTGAAAAAAATAACAATAAACTTATAATTAATAATATTCTTTTTATTAGTAATAATACACTTATTTTTAATAATATTATTTTTATTTATAATAATTCACTTATTCATTTAATTTTATAAATTTCGGATTAATGATTAAATAAATAAAATTAATCATTTAACATAAAAATAAAAATAACAAAAAATTTTGATTCCGCTGAAAAGTTATACCATAACTAGTGTAAACTCCCCATTCCGAACCCAACGGTAGTCTCTGATTTCTCATACGATGTACCATTTGAGAGATATTATTTAATTAATATTTAAAAAATATATTAAATAAATAATTAAATATAAAAGGTTCATATCATTAGCGAGACATCCAAATGTCTAGTGATTACAAATGTTACACCCCACCTAGGTTAAAAACCTTGTTCTAGACACAACGGTGGTTGCAATTTTTTCATAGGAGTCATCTTTTTAGGGATAACTATTATTTAATATTCAAATAAAAAAATTTAAATAATTAATTAAATATAGAAATCTTATTTTCATGAGAGAGGAATCTTAACCATAAATGATTATAGATGTTATACCCCTCCATGTGTAAAAAACATATTACGAAGAAAAAAGTGGTCTCAGATTTCTCATAAGATGCACCATTTTTTTAAATATTTATTACCTAATATTCAAAAGATGGAATATTTAATAAATTAAATATAAATTTTTTTTCCTGAGTAAGGTGTCCAAACGTCCAACGCTTACAAATGTTATACCACGCATAGAGTAAAAACCTAATTTTCGACCAATTGTGTTTTATATTTTCAATATAATTTCAACATTTTAGATTTATCAAATTATTTTGAATAATAAGTGTAGGCTTAATATATTATATTTAATAATTTTTTTGCCCTCAATGAGACTTTGAGGGCCTCTTAATCACACAGATAACTCAATGTTAAAGTCCAAAAATATTTAATTGAATTTTCATAGATGTTAACTAATATTTTAGGCCCTTAACACATTTACCAAAATTTTAATAAAAATTAATTTTTGAATTAAACCAAATAAGACCCATATTATCCTAAAATATTATATGAGTATATCCTAAAAGGTATGCGATCTTACAATTTCCCTCCATATATCAACTTTTATTTTAGATGTGCTCTTAATAACCATTATGAATAACAAGGTTCTTACAATCTATATATATTTGAAGCTTTTGTAACCCCTATTTTAAATTAACTGAACCACTGTAATTGTTACCAACTTCTTGTCAATTATTAGAACCACATTTGTAAAATGTTGATGATTTACCCCACACTATCAAGATCCACATTTATATTTCATAATAATCACAACCTCCAAGAGACCCCATATCCAACCAAAACACAATCATTTAGCTAGGTGTAATGCCAGATCATTCTAAGTGTATTCGGGTCGATGTCAATTGAGGGGATAAGATTGTCACTAATTAAAAGTATTATAATTTGTTGATGATGAGTACCACCACTAATCATTTATTACCATTGTTTCCTCCTATTCCCTAGCCACAAGATTAAAATTGAGGCACTATATCTACGCTTAACCACCTGATACCTAGGTCTAGTCAAAAATGGTATACTTATTCCTATTATTAATTTTTCTCATTTTACAGACATTTTTTCTAATATTTCATCATTTATAATATTTCTCATTTTCATATTAGGAACATTTCATTTCAATTTCACCAATAATGGAAAATAGCTCATGTTGAGTAACTTACTCAAATCTCATTTTCCCATGAATGCCTACGATCATGCATGTCAAAAAATAATCATGAGTTCCTATAATGATGCATATCAACGGAAATTTCATGCCTTCCAAGGCTACAAGTCAATATCAACAAATTTCAGAAACAATAACCACATTAGAGAACAAGTGTTTCACCCAAGGTGAAATAATATTCAACTGTAACAACAATCAACAATAACAAGAATTCCCACCATGGGTACTTGCGTTCTCCCCCGTACATGGGGTAGCTACTCCATTTCAAGAGCTCATAACCAAGGACCAAATCATCTGGATCTCATTTATAACCATCCCAAAACTAGTAAGAAAAAATAAGAATAATATAATAATCCTTTCATACATCATCATAACATCCTGCATCGGGTTCCACACAATGGTACCTAGAGCTGGTTAGTCACATGAACTCAAGCGCACCTCCCCGTATGCTAGAGGCAACCGACTGGCAGCGAGGGTTTGGTATGTAAGTTTTGGGGAGATAATACTCACTTTTATTAGAGTAAACACTTGAAGAAATAATAAACAATACTAAAACAATATATAAATAATAACAATTCCATTATCTATATATTTTCATGAAATAAAAATAATATCCAACCGAAATAAAAAAACATGCCATCAAAACGTTTATGTTAGTGTAAAAAATAAAAACATGAAAATAATGACACCAGTGATGCCCTAGAGGATCCCAAACCACGCATGGTCCCCTCAACATGATCAATACCATTTCATCCATCAAAATTTCGGCATTTCCATTAACCTGTACAGAAAAAAAAAGTCTACCATGGTAACCATTAGGCATCCTGAGTATGGTGTGAGCACAACTCTGAAGGCCAACACCAACGATTTCAAAAAAAAAACATGTCAAAAATTTTGTATAATGTAGTATAAAGGATAAAAACAATTAATAATGTAAATATATTACATTTATTCAATTATCAATTATTAAAACTCGTAATCCTCATCATTTTCGTGGACACCTGAACCACAATACCTACTTCGGTCTCCACCAGAGTCTAATATATCCCCATGTCATATCACAAATCGGAATGTCCATGTTACCAGTCAATGTCATAATTCATATTTCATTTATCAAATATATAAATAATTTAAATCAATCCAAAATTAGTAATTTGAACTATGGGATCTAACCTCTATGTTCAATAATGAATAATACAAAACGAAATATAAATAATTCTTACAAAAAACAACAAATTTCACACGATTTTTTCGTTTGAACGCTCTCATGGTCCTTTGACAATTTATAATAATCTAACTACGCCTTCTTCCCTTAAAGATCTCATGTTATTTGACTAAAAAATATTATATGATATCTTATTCTTCTTCTAATAAGGCTCTTACAGTCCTTATGCAACCAATATTAGAATCTCCCATAGTCTTCTCCTTTAAATATCAGTCTCACACCCTAGTTATCCAATGTGCTACTCCATGCCATAATTATCACAATCATTTCCCATTTCACTGAAAATTCCATTATTTAATTCAAAAATTAATTAATCATATCTAACTATTAAATTAATTGAACAATTAATTGGTAATTTTATATTCATTAAATTTTTCAACAACTAATAAACTGCATCCATTCGATTAATTAATTCATTCATTAATTAATGATTTCATAACTAGACATCCAATAATTAATTCACCAAATATTAATTCACAATTTATAATTAAATAATTTCATAATTTATTGAAGCCTTAATTATCCCCCAATTCAATCAGTAATTGAACATTTAGTTTTTCACACAAATACACTTAATTAATTAACTAATTAATTGTGTAAATCAATCCCATTAATTAATTCATTAATTAGTTTCCATAAACTAAAAATCACATAATAAATTATATGATTAATTATCTCAAAATATATCATCTATAACCATAACTAATTCTATAATTAACTTCACAGTTCAACCATGTATTTATGTCATTCTCGTGGGAGTAGACCATCATGCCTAAAACCCCATTTATAAATCATTAATTAATTAATTAATTCAATCCGATTAATTAATTAGATAATTAATTAATATCATCCATACTTGATAATTAATCCAATGAGTAGTTAACTATACATTATACATTAACTAATTCACAAAATAATTATTCACATATCTCCTGTTAGTTAATTCCATAATTAATTATCTCATTCACAATATCAATAACTACTAATAAATTCTATGAATAATTATCTTGAATAATCTATTTTAATCTCAAATAATTAATTCAACAATTAATTATCCAACTTACTAATCTAATTACCCCATAATTGATTCAACAACAAATTATTCAATCTTATAATTTCAATATTTCTTCAATTCACATTAATTAATTTAAAATTTAAGTAATCTAATTCACTCAATTGAACCATCACAACCATCCCTTTTAATTAATAATCACATTAATTAATCAAACTATGAAATCATAACATTAAATCTATTGATTAATATGCCAATTAATTAATCCAAATCATTCCCATTAAATAATTCTACGTTCAATGAAACTAACTAAAACCCTTTAACTAATATGACAATTAATTGTTCTCAGGAATTTGTATTAATTAACTTCATAAATAATTAATCTAATTCATTACCTTCAATTAATCCTCCAATTATTTGTTTCTAACAATTTAATTATTTAATTCATTAATTAAATAAAAAATTTATTTATTAATTAACTTTTCAATTAATTTAATATCATTATTTAATTCAAAATATTAGAAAACAATATTTATCACATAAATTAATTTATTAATTAATTAATCCACCAGTTCCATTAATTAATTCCATAATTAAATAAAACAATTCAAAATGTGATTATCCTATGTTTACCTCAATCATTAATTATTTTAATAGATAATACCATTATAACATAACATTTTTTCACCAATTATTATCTCAGTTAACAATATTAATATAACAAAAATAATTCTGAAATTAATTATCCAAAATTTATGATATTAATATCCTATAATTAATTCTATACTTAATTATCCAGGAAACAGAAAATTTTACATTTCCATCAATATTTAATTCGAAAAAATTAATTAATTAACAAGGAACATCAAAAAAATATTACTAAAGAGTTGTAGGAATTCTTCAACTTGCATACATGTAATCAATACAATGAGTAAGGTATTTGAGTTTCAATGTTCATACCTCATGAATGGTGATAGTGAATCCTTTCCAATTGAAAACCCATATTTGAAGCAGATCAATTTTTAACATGGTGAGAATGATATTTATATCAGAAAACTAGGATGTGTGTAGAGGGTATTGAATTAGAGTAGTTCATGTGTGGAGTATACTTCATCCATGAAGGAGGAGAACTGGTGAATTTTGGTCTAAGGAGGAGGTCTGTGGAGGCTCTATGGCAAAGAAGATAGGTTTTCAATGCCCTGTAGTGTTGGTAAGGTAATTTTGGGGGATTACACAATGTTGGACACCTGTTTTTAATATGTTGTATGTCAGTATTACTTGGCGTGAAATACCATTTCACATTATGTAATTGTGTTAACTGTTTTCCATTAAAATCTGGTCACTACTATTTAATGAAAAAATTATTTAGTTAAAATTATTAATTGAAAAACTTATTTATTAAACACTTCTACTAAATTTATGAGCCAAATCATCATATTATGGCGTATATCATGGACCTATTCCATGATCCAGAATTAAAAATTCAATATTTTTTTTTGAAATTAAAACCTCAATTTACAGTCATGCTTCCCCTGACGGTGTGTCAATCTAACACCATACCAAATATTTATGGCAGAAACTGTGTTTTGAATAGAATTATTTTCTGAATTTAATAATAATAATAACAATCAAAATAAATATTATTATTAAAATGTATCATCCTCCATTTATTTTTTCAGCAACAACATTTTTTAAATATCAACAATAGTTAATAATTTAATATTAAAACAATAATTTCATTTATTTACCATTGACCAATAATTTCAGCATTCTTTCATTGATCGATAAAAATTATTCACAAATAGTGAAATGTATTTTAACATTTTAGTGATGAAAAATATTTAATTACTCATGTACTTTTCCATTCACATTGTTTGAAAAGAAATTTGATAATTAAATTGTTAATAATATTTTTTATTTTTAAAAATACAAAAATTATTAATAATAACATTATTAGTAATAATAGGGCACTTATTCATGCAATTTCATTAATTTTATTTTAATTAGTAAATTAATAAAATGAAACATTTAACATAAAAATTTAAATAAAAACCAATTTCCATTGCATATAAACTTTATACCATGACTAGGGTAAACTACCCATTCCCAACCCAACGGTGGTTTATGTTTTCCCATTTGATGCACCATTTGAGAGATATTAATATTAAAATATTCAAAAAATACATTAAATAATTAATTAAATATAAAAAGGTTTTTTGGTGAGTGTGGTGTCTAAACATCTAATGCATAAAAATATTATACCCCGCATTAGGTAAACACTATATTACAGAAACATTAATGATCTCATATTTCGCATACTATGAACCATTTGAAAAATATAAATTATTTAATTTAAAAAAAAGTACTTATTAAAAAATGAATTCATTTTAAAATGTTTCTTTTTTTGAGAGATTTTTCTTAACGTCTAACAGTTAAAAATTTTATACCATGCCTAGGGTAAACTCTCTGTTCCAGACACAAATGATGTCTCAGATTTCTCATACGATGCACCATTTGTGAGATATTAATTGTTTAATATTGAAAAAATGGATTAAAGAATTAATTAAATATGAAAATGTTCTTTTCATGACCGAGGCATGCAAATTTCCAATGCCTAAAAATTTTATACCTCACCTATGGTAAAAACATTGTTTCAGACAAAATGAAGGTCTCATATTTTCAATATGATGCACCATTTAACAGTTTTTAAATTATCTTGAATAAAATGTGTGGCATTAATATATTAAAATTAGTATAATTTTTAACTAAGTCTTTACCGAGCCTTTATGGGCCTCAGAATATCACACTTAAGTCATCATCAAACTACAAATATATTCAAATGAATATTTGTAGATGTCAACTGGCATTTAAGGTCTTTAACAAGTTTATCAAAATTTTAATGACAAATTTTTATTGTGAATTAAAAGGCGGTCAATCAATATTCTCTAGAAATTTTATAATATTATTAATTAATAATGAATGGGATCTTACAAATTATAAACCTTATTACATCTCTTATATGATCTATACACCCATGAACCATTATGAATGATCGAGTTATTATAATTTACCCACCTTTAAATCCTTGTTAACCCCTCTTGTTATGTAGATGATTACCCATAGTTTTTATCAACCTCCTTTCAATCTTGAGAACCTCATCTGTAAGATTACGATCATGTACCGAACACTATCATGCTTCACATTTATATTTCTTCATAAGCACATCCTTCAAGGGGCCCCATATCCAACTAAAACACTTTCATTTATCTAGATGTAAAGCCATACCTTTAATAGTGTTCCTAGAGAAATATCAAGGTATTTAATATGATATTCACTAATTAAAATTAATATAATAATTTTTCTATGAGTACCATAACCAATCCATTATTACCTCTGATTTCCCCCTTTTTCATACCAAACGGTCAGAACTGAGGTGTTATAACTAACATTAACCATCGTTCACTGTGGTTCGGTTAAAAAAGGTATACTCATTCTTATTATTTATGTTTCTCAATAGATAAACAATTTTTCTCATCTTGAATCATTTATAATATTTCTAAATTTTATATTAGAAACTTTTCAATTCAATTTCAAAAATAAGGGAAAAAAGCTCAAGTTCTACATATTTCGAAAATCCCATTTTCATATGTATGCCTACAATAATCCATGCCACCAAACAATAATATGTTCTTAGAAGAATTAATAGAGACTAAAATCTAGATCCATCAAAAAACCAAAGTCAATATTAAAGTATTTTAGAAACAACAAACAAATTAGAGAATAATTTCATCTCCCAAGGTTAAAAAATATTCTACTGTAACAACAATCAACAATAAAAATAATTCACACCATGTGTACATGGGTTCTCCCTTGTATATGGGGTTGCTACTCCTAGTCATGAGCTCCTAACCAAGTCATGACTCTTCCTAGTCTCATTGTACATTTCCCAAAACCAGTAAGTAAAAATAAGATGAATATAATCCACTTTTAATACCCCATTATATTGTAACACCCCAAAATTTCATAGTATGTTATTTCATAAAATTAATGCAATAACTTGCAGTACACGCAACACTGAGTTCAAGCTCATCACAACTTACCAAACTAGCCATTCAAAAGCGGTTATGAATAGTATAAACAGAATTTTTATCATTATATAATACTTTTAATTTTTTAATCTATTTTATGATTTTCTTAGACATAATGTAAGAACAAATTAATTTTTTTAATATAAAAGAATTATTTTGCAAAAAATGAAATTTTACCACCTTTAAATAGTAAAACCTTTTAAAATAAAATATTTTAAACTTTTGTTTATTCAATTTGAAATAATAATCTTCTTCTTTAGAATCGGGACATAATAATTTAGTTTCAATACTTTTTTGGTGTTTTTCTAATAACATTCATATTTGAGTGAATAGTGAAAAATACTATATTTTAATTGAAAACAAATATTTAATCAAAACAATTGATATATTTTAATTATAAATTTTAATGTTTTGGAAGTATAATTAGGTTATATTTTTACAATTTAATACAATTTTGGTCATTGGAATTAATTTTACACTGAAATTATACATAGACAACTAGTAATCTTTTGATAGTCATTGTTTCTTAAAAACATGATATTTGTTTTGACAAAAAGAATTAATTCCAAATTAATAAATGCAAATTTTATGCATTGATTTTTTTAAAATAGAATTAAATTTTTGATTCAGGATATCAGAATTATCCTAGGGTGTTTTTTTGGTATTTTTCAGTAAACGATCAATTTTTGATGAACAGTGACAAAACACTGAGTTATCGTTTAATAACCAAATTTTAATTTAAATAATTTTTTATTTTATTTAAATTTATTTTTGGTAAAAATAGATACATAATACCTATATATGTTCAATTTAATTCATTGGATTCAATTTATATTAATTTTAGATATATAAAAAGTTTTATAGAACTTTTCATCGTCTTTTACCCACCTCATAGGAAAATTTGGAAATTTACATGAAACATAATTTTACCACTTCTATGAGTGGAATTTCTAAAATCTGAGTGACAATGTTAATATCAAGGAGTAAAATTTGGTTCAATATGATAAAAATAATCTTTTTGAATAGTAACTTTTTGCTTTTATTTTCCACGGTTAAAGGTAAATATGGTAATTAATGGTAAAAATGATATTAATATTACCCAAACACATGTCCTAATTCTATTGTACAAGTGTATATTGACCAATAACAATCTTAATAATAAAATATTATAATTAAGGTCCAATTGGATTAGACTAGGAAATTTATTATTATTTAATTCCAAGAAGAGTTAAAAGCGTTAAAATCAATGTTTAATAAATAATTTTTTAATATATTTATATAAAATAGATAAATTCGATTATAAATATTAATTAGAAAGAGAAAAGTATTTCCTACATAATGGTATTTTATTTTTAATTTTTTGAGATTAAATAATTAAATTTATTAATGACACAATGATTATTCAATAATTACCTTATTAATGAATGAATCATATAAATGGTATTATAAATGTTAAAATAATTATAATTTCAAAGTTTTAGTGAAATAAACGAATTTTCTAGGTGATATGACATGTTAGGGATTATTTAATTTATTTTATTTGAAGTAATCAAGTTTTTATGACTTTTACAAAAACAAAATACCAAATAGTGTCAAAATTGACATAAAATAGTTTTTAAAAAAAATTATATTATTGATTGATATAGTGGTCCTAAAAATATAAGGATCGACCAAAAGATTTATATTATAAAATATATGACATTAATGAACCAATTGAGGTTCTATTGGCTGTATATATCATGTTTATTAACAAAATAGTTTAAGAATATAAGAAGACATGTTAAAAGTTAAATTATATAACTTAGAGTAAAATCAAAATGATAAGGTTAAAATGGTAACCTAAACATGTCTAAAACCTGTTTGGATGAGTGGTTTTCGACCCATACCCACCATAGACTTTAAATAATACATTTTAGAGCCATTATTAACCGAAAATTATATTATTATAAAATAATATTTTAGGTTTTTTCTAAGGTGCCCCTCACCCCTCTTATAAAAGGAAACTCCCCCTTGTCTCTAATTCACACCTTCATAGACTTTTGTCTCAGCCAAACTCTTCCCAAATTCTATCTCAACTATCCACCATTCATCCTAGAGGCCCTAATTTAGTCATAAATCCATCATAAGGAGCCTTTTTGATCAAATCAAAAGGAAAAAACCAATGAAGAGGTAATAATTTCACCACGCTCTTTCAAGTTCATTTCTTCTTCTACTTCTTCTTTCTTTGTTACTTCCATTAAAAATTAATAACTCAAGTATCTTATATATAATGTGATGTTATTATAATTATGGAAGAACTATATTAATTATTATACCTATCTTATGAATGATAATTTCACAATGCGTGCATACGTACGACTTACCGTCTCCACGCCGCGGGGTAATTTTTCATTCAACACAATGTTATTTGGATGGATATAATGATGAGTAATATGTATATAAATAATAACAATAACATGATAATATCTCTTTAAAATTAATATAAAATCCATTTCCACACTTTTAAGGATATTATATTGTCGCTCGTGTGTACGCACAGATTCCCATCTCCACGACGCGATGAGATTCATTTCCACATTCACCATTAATCGATAATTATAAAAATATATATTACTAATAAGTATGTAATATATGTCATTATAATTATACTTGAGATATATATATATATATATATTTGTGTGTGTTTGTGTACTTACATATATATTATTCACTTAGTTCCGTTCAATACGATATGAAAACAGAACCAATGTTTATGCGTATGTACGGACTACCAACTCCATAAACATTGTTTTTCATTTCATATATATGTCTATTATAAATATTTATATTATAAATATATATGATATATAAATAATTTTTTATATTCTATATTTATTTAAAACTTTATCTCTGTGATACAATCAATGGTAACAAGTTAAAACACGTGCAATAAAGAAAGAAATTATTACCAAAAATGATAATTTAACAATGAAATTATTATTAAATGGGTAGTATAATGTCATAAATGAATCATTTATGATATCATAAATATTAATATCGTTATGGTATAATTTAATAACATACTATGATCTTCATACAGGAGGTTAAATGTACCTTCGACTAAAGGAAAGTGCAAGGTGAGGGTTAATTCTTCAATATCATTATTATTCGAGATTGTTTATGTGTAAGTTTTTACTGGGACATTTTTATCATCATTATCCATTTTTCATAAAAATGATTTCAAAATGAGTATTTTAAGGAATTTTGAGAGGTACTCTTCATCAAGATCATAATTTTAAATTTTTTAATGATTTATCATTCTAAAACTTTTTTATTAATGTCCATGTTTTCAAAATGATTTTAAGGATTTATTTATATGGACATGAATTTTTTAAAATGATAATTCTTTTCAAAAGTTTCAAAGTGTTATGGGACACATTGATTCATAAATCTCTTTTAAATTAAATTATTTATAAATGTGTGACTTTTAAATGATTTTACAAAAAGTATATTCCTCACAAAAAGGTTTACTCATCATTTTCAACTATGTCATCATCCTTTACTGGATATTATTTTTGGTTGAGGTTGATTGATTATAATACAATATTCCATATTATATTGAATAGGTTATGATATGTTTGACAATGGATGTTATATTTTTATACCATTCATGGTTTATTGTTAATGTATTGTCATTTCGTATGCTACTTTAAATACGAATGTTTACGTTCTGTTTCAACTATTCATATAAGGAATGTAGTGGACATAGTAAGTGAGGGGTCGAGCCTGCTATAGCTCCTCGATGCATCAGTAGGTATCATGAGACCAACTACTGTCTTGGCACAATCCCTTTAAAAAAATTATTTGTAGTCTTTAGATGAGTCTGTGACTATGTGGTAATGATGTCATGTATTAGTCATTCAGTCATTGTGAAATTAGATATTACATGTGATTATTCGACAGGTAGAATATCCATGTGCATGCTTATATGGTAATGTTTCATTTATTTTTACACTGTTATGTTGATGTTTGTGTTTAAAAGGCTTTTGTTTTCATTAAACATTTTACAGTAAAATTTTATTTCTTTGGCTAAATTATTTACCCTTACTGAGCATCTGAGATCACCACATTCTTATGATTTATTTTCCCAGGATTCCAAGAAGTGTATTATGATTTATATGAATGGTTAAGCTAAAGGGAAAATGGAATTCTAAAAGAACTATCTATGTTGTGTTTTATGTTTCAAATTTTAATTTTATGTTAATGTATGTAATCTATTTTCCAAGACTGCTAAACTGATCTATCCTTCGAGACTTGATTCCTTATAAACGTACCAATGTATTAAAATAATGTAAGGGCTCTGGGTAACTGGGGTCGGGGCGTTATAGTTGGTATCTGAGGAAGTTTAGCAATAACCATGGATGATTGATTTAGATAAACTATTATTAGAGCACATAACCATTAGATAAGCTTTGAGGATCAGTATAGAAGAACATCCTAGAATTTTGGTTTTGTAAAGATTTTGTGAGTTTTCTGAGCAATACATCCCTGTCTGGATACGAGCAGGTAGAGGCGGCTCTGAAACAGATGTACCTAGGGGTAAAACCCAAAAACACCGCTTTGAGCTAGACTTGAACGGGAACTTGTGCACGACAAGGGGCCTTACTGCACTCTTAGTTACGACACTCCCGTGGTATATGCTTAGGATAATTATTGTTTTATTTATAAACCACTATGATGGGATTATGAGTATATACATTCTCAAAGAAAACTTTTTTTGTGATTATGGATTATATAATTAAACTGTTCAATTTACATTAGGTATTTTTCATGTTTGGAATTATGAATTGTGATTCATAAACTGACATTCTGTATGCCATTATTTAGAAATGGAGCCCTAGAGAAGGAATTAGAACTCCATCAATACGTATGATCCAAAGAGTAAGAATGGTCATATCATTCATGGTATTAAGCCAACATTTATAAAGGAAATAGTATCATATGTATTATCATCATCTAAATAAATAGAATGATGTGTTAATAAGATCTGTAATTAATTCTATGAATCCTATGGCTTTGAAGGGAAGCCATAGAAGAAAAAGATGGTAGAACGAAAGATGGATAAAGGGAATAAGGGAATGAAGGATTTTCCAATATGTGATAATTGTGGAATGAATAACCTGGGTAAATTCATTAAGGGAATGGGAGTTTTTTATAAGTGTGGAGAAAGAGGACACCAAGTATGTGTTTGAAAGGGTAAGAAAAACATTTCAAATGTAAAATACATCATCTGCAGGGCATTGAGTCACTACGTGAATCAATGTCTGATTCATAAGAGTATACAACAAATGATGTTATTGGATAATAATTAAGTTATGATACTACCTCAGATGAACTATAATTACAAGTGTTCATATGTTGTTAATATAGAATTATTTCATTTGAGTGTTGTATTAACAGTATACTGGTCACATGAATTATGGAGATAAATAAGGATAGTACTGTAGTACTATTTTATTGAATATTTGAGATTATATGGTTTTAAGATAAGTGACTTAATAGTAAGCTAAAATTTTTGGAAAATAAATTGTTGAAGTAAAGGTAATACTTAATATGGTCTTGAAAATGGGGTACTGATTTTGGAATAGGAGATGGTTGATTTTGGTAATTCAGGATGTAGCGGTGTTGTAAAAGAATACATGATGAAGGCGTTCACATGTTATTACCTGGAAAAAAGGATCCTCATTATGTTTAACATCCTTATAATCCTTGGTCTAAGAGTTTGGATATAATTATTTTGGATATTTATAATGATTGGAATGGATTTTGATTGAAATTGGATAATAATGTTATTTTTATTTTTGGATTTCCATAAAAAGGACAACCCAGAGGCCGGGCGGCAACCCGTCACGTCCGGCAAGGCCGTGGGACTTGAACCCTCAACTGAATAGAGGGAAGGGTGTATCACCTATCACTGACCCACGTGATGTACTAGATTAAATAATGTAGTTTTTTTAAAGGGTCTGATATGTGAATTATAAATTCATATTTTTGGAACCTTGTACGATTAGAATAAATACAATATATATATATATATATATATATATATATATTATATCTTTTAGAGTGAATGATGAGTTTCTGGTGGGAATTAGTTGATGGATGAAACTCTACTTGTCATGTATATATATATATATATATATCCATCTTATTTTATGGATAAATTAGTTATTAATCTTTAGGGAAGGGATCTTAAAACTAAAAATTTGTTATCCTAATACCTTATGTTTTTTTGAACCGATGGTGTTATAAATCATCATAGATTGGTGGCTTTGAGGCCCACAATTCATCAATTGTTTGTGATTGATGACCACAATCACTCCATATAAATATTTACATTTTTCTTCCGATTATGTCTCTAATTTCCACCATTTTTCTCCTAATTGATATCATAATTTGGTGGTGACTTTTCCATTACCAATTTCTTCTAATGAAGACAAAAAAAAATTTAACCCAATTTCTGATGTGGTTTTTCCCACAAAAGTATCTTCTTTTTTCAACCATTTACTTTTGAAGAAAAATTTCAAATTGCGGGGACACGATTTATTAAAGGAGGGAAAAATGTAACACTCCAAAACTTCATAGTACGTTATTTCTTAAAAGTAATACAATAACTTGAAGTACACGTAACACTATGTTCAAGCGCATAAAGACATTCCAAACTAGCCGTTCGAAAGTGGTTATGAATAATATTAACTGAATTTTGAACATTATATAATAATTTTAATTTTAGAATCCATATTATGAGTTTATTATGACATAATGTAAGAACAAATTCATTTTTATCAAATAAATGATTTATTTTTCAAAAAATGCTATTTTACCGCCTTTTAAAGGAGAACCATTTTTAAATCCAAAATTTGAAACATTTTTTTCAATTTTGAAAATTAAACTTCTTCTTTAGAATTGGGATATAAGAATTTAGTTTCAATAATTTTTTTTTATTATAACATTCATATTTGAGTGATTAATGAAAAATTCTATATTTTAACAAAAAATAAAATTTTTAATCAAAATAATTGATAGTGTTGAATTATTAATATTAATGTATTGGAAGTATAATTATATTATATTTTAACCCATTTAACCAATGTTGGTAATTTTAATTAATTTCACATTGAAATTATATATAAACAACTTTCAATCTTTTGATAGTCATTGTTTCATAAAAACATGCTCTTTGTTTTGACAACAAGAAATAATTTTAAATTAATAAATTCAACTTTTATGTTTTTTATTTTGTAAAATAGAATTCATTTTTGGATTCGTAATATCAAAATTATCCTAGGGTGATTTTTTGGCATTTTTCTGAAAACGTTTAATTTTTAATGAATAGTGAAAAACACTTAGTTATCGTTTAATAAATGAATTTTTATTTAAATATTTATTTAGTTAATTTAAACTTATTTTTGGTCAAAATAGATACATAATACCTATCTTTGTTAATTTTAATTCATTAGGGTCAATTTATAATCATTTTAGATATGTATAAAATTTTATAGAACTTTTCACCATCTTTTACCCACCTCCTAGATGAATTTTAAAATTCACATAAAACCTAATTTTACCGCTATTGTGACTGGAATTTCTAAAAAGTAAGAGAAACGGTTAATATCATGGAGGATAATGTGGTTTAATAAGATATATATAATTTTTTGTGAATTGTAATTTTTTACTTTTATTTAAAACGGTTAAATGTAAATAGGGTAATTAATGGTAAAAATGATATTAATATTACCATAACACATGTCCCAATTATATTGTACAAATGTATATCAACTAAAAACAACCTTAGGAATAAAATAATATCATTTATGTCCACTTGTATTAGATTAGGATGTTTATTAATATTTAATTCAAAGAAGAGTTAAAAGAGTTAAAATCAATGTTTTATAACTAAATTTTTTTAATATAGGGTTATACATAAGATAAATTAGATTATAAATATTCATTAGAAATGGAAAAATATTTCATACATAATTGTATTTTATTTATATTTTTAGAGATAAAATAATTAAATTTATTAATGACACAATGATGATGTAGTAATTACCTTATTAATGAATGAAACATATAAATGTTATTATAAATGTTAAAATAAACATAATTTCACTTTTTTTTACATACACGAATTTTATAGGTGAATATAATATGTTAGGGATGATTATATGTATCTATATTAATTTAATCAAGTTGTGATGTCTTTCACCAAAACAAAATACCAAATAGTGTCAAAATTGAAAGAAAATAGTTTTTTAAACAAATATTATATTATTAATTGATATAATGGTCATAAAAATCTACGGTTCGGCAAGAAGACTTATATTATAATATATAAAATATTAATGAACCAATTGGGGTTCTATTGGAAGCATATAGTATGTTTATTAACCATATAGTGTAAGAATACAAGAAGACATGGTAAATGTTAAATCATATAACGTAGAGTTAAATCTAAATGATGAGGTTAAAATGTTAACCTCAACATGTATAAAACAAATTTTTTGAGTGTTTTTAGACCCATACCCACCTTAGACTTTATGTAATACATTTTATATCCATTATAAACCGAAAATTATTTTATTATAACATAATATTTAATGTTTGTGTATGGTTCCCCCCACCCCTCTTATAAAATGGCACTCCCCCTTCTCTCTAATTAAAACCTTAAATGCCTTTTGGATCACCCAAAAACTGCCCAAATACTCTCTAAACTATCCTAACATAATCATAGAGACCCTATTTTAGTCAGAAAGCCATCCTAATGAGCCATTTTGAACAAATCAAAGGGAAGAACCCGAAGAAGAGGTAATAATTTCACCACCCTTTTTCAAGTTCTTCTCTTCTTCCACTTCTTCCTTATTTTTTATTTCCATTCTAAAATTATAACTCTAATATCTTATATATAATGTGATATTATTATAAATATTGAATAACTATATTCATTATTCTATCCATCTTATGAAGGATAATGTCACCTGGCGTGTGTATGTACGACTTACCGTCTTCATGCCGTGGTGTAATTTGTTATTCAACACTATGTTGTTTGGAAGGATATAAGAATCAGTAATATGTATATAATTAATGAAAATAACATGATAAATTCTCTTTAGAATTAATATAACAGTCACTTCCACACCTTTAAGGAAATTATATTGTCACTCGTGCGTACGTACGGATTATCATCTCCATGACGCGATGAGATTCATTTCCACATTCACTATTCATCGATGATTATAAAAATATATATTACTAATAAGTATGTAATATATGAAATAATAATGATACTAGAGATATATATATTTATATATATGTCTGTGTGTACGTACAACATTTATGCGTACGTACGGACAACCGTCTCCATAAACGGTATTCTTCATTTCATATATACGTCTATTAAAAATATTTATATTCTAAATATATATTATATATTAATAAATTTTTATATTCTGGAAGTATTTAAATCATGATCTATGTGATACAATCAAGGGTAACAAGTTAAAACACGTGAGATAAAGAAAGCGATTATTACCCGAAATGTTTATTTAACATGGAAATGATTATTAAATGTTTAGTATAAAGTAATAAATGAATCATGTATGTATCATAAATATTAATATGGTTCTGGTATAATTTAATAACATACAATGATCTTAATACAAGAGGTTAAACGAACTCTCGAGTAAAGGAAAGTGGAAGGTATGGGTTATTTTTTCAATCTCATTATTATCCGAGATTGTTTATATGTATGTTTTTACTGGGTCATTTTTTTCATCATTATAAATTTTTCAGAAAAAAGATATCAAAATTAATATTTTTAGGAATTTTGAAAGGTACTCTTCATCAGGATAATAATTTTAAATGTTTTATTGATTTATTATTCTTAATCTATTTAATTAATGTCCACATTTTCAAAATCATTTTACGGATTTATTTATATTGACATGAATGTTTTGAAATGATAATTATTTTCAACAGTTTTAAAGTGGTATGGGACACTTTGATTCAAAAAAATCTCTTATATTACTTCATTTATAAATATGTGACTTTTAAATGATTTTACAAAAAGGATATCTCTCTCAAAAATTTTTACTCGTCATTTTCAACTATGTCAGCATCCTTTACCGGATATTATTTTTTATTGAGGTTGGATTATTATAATACAATATTCCATATTTTATTGAATGAGTTATGATATGTTTGACTATGGATGTTCTATTTTTATTCCATTCATTGTTTATGGTTAATGTAATGAAATTTCGTATGCTAGTTTTAATATGAATATTTTTTTCCCACTATTCATATAAGGAATGCAGTGGACTTAATAAGTGACGGGTGGATCCCTCTATTGCTCTTCGATGCATCGGTAGGTCTCATGAGACAAATTGGTGTCTTGGCACAAGTCTTTGATAAAACTTTTATTGGTATTCTTGGCACGAGGACTTGACTATATGGTAATGATGTCCAGTATTAGGCATTCCCTCATTGTGAAATTAGTTATTACATGTGATTATTCAACTATTAGAATATCCATGTGCATGATTATATGGTAATGTTTCATTTATTTTTACCATAATATGATTATTTTTGTGTTTAAAAGGCTTTTGTTTTCATTACACATCTTGCCATAAAATTTTATAGCTTCTACTAAATTATTTACCCATACTGAGCATCTGAGCCCACCTCTTTCTTATGTTTTATTTTCCCAGTATTCAAAGAAGAGTATTATGATTGATATGTAGAGTTATGCTAAAGGGAAAATGGAATTCTCAATGAACTATCTACGATGTGATTTTTGTTTCAAATTGTAATGTAATGTTAATGTAAGTAATCTATTTTCCAATACTGGTAAACCGATCGGTCCTTCGGGACATGAATCCTTATTATCATGACAATGTAATAAAATAATGCACTGACTATGGGTAACTGGGGTCAGGGTGTAACATATATCATCCAGAATAGGGTTCCACACAAATGTGCCTTGAGCTAGTTAGTCGCCTGAGTTTAGGTGTGCCTCACCGTATGTAAAAGGTTTTCTACTAGTAGTGACGGTCTAGTAAGCTAGTGGTGGTGATACTATGCTCACTTTTATCATAGTAAACATTAATAAAAATAACAAACCATAACTGAAGCTTATATAAAAAATACCAATTTCTGAAGATTATCATGTAGAATATACAATATCAAACTGAAATGGAAAAACATTCTATGAAAATTTATATCTCAAGTGTTAAAATGAAAACTAAAAAATTAAGTCCCCAATGACACCCATGTGATTCACAAACCACATTTGTTCCCCTCAACAAGATCCATCCCAATTCAGAAATATATCCCTGGGCCTTTTCCCTTAAACTATCATGAAAACAAAAAGTCTACACAGGTACTGATTAGGCAGTCCAAGCATGGTGTGAGTACAACTTAGTAGGTCACCACTAATAGAGTCTAAAAAAACTGTCCAAAATTGTGTATGTAGTTTTATAAAGAATCCAAACATGTAAAATATTAAAGGTTTACATTTATTCAAATATCCCTTTTCAAACTACAAAATCCTCTGGGATCTCATGGATAGCTGAACCAAAATACCTAATTTGGCCTACACTGGAGTCTGATATATCCTTAAAGGATATCAGAAATCCTAATGTCCATGTTTCTCATCATTATCTTCATTCATATTCCACTTATCAAATACATAAAACTTGTAAATTATTCTGACATGAGTAATATGCACAATGGAATATATCTTCCAAGGTCTATAGTGAGTAATAAAAAATTAAGTATTAATGCTTCATAGGAAAAACTGGAAATCCCTCATGGTCTTTCCCCTCTAATGCTCATAGGGTCCTTTAACAATAAATAATTATCTCACCTAATCTTCCTATCTTAAGGCTCTCATATTATTTATGTAATCAATATTAGAACCTCACAAAGTCCTCATATAAACAATAGCAGAATCTCCCAGGGTATTATTCTTTAAATATCATTATCACACCACAGTTATCACATGTGTTACTCCATTATATAATTATCACAATCATGTACCATTTCACAAATCATTAAATTAATTAATTAAAAAATTAATCAATCATATCCAACCCATAAATTAATTTAAAAATTAATTTGGCATTCCATCTCTGTTAATTAAGTCAAAAATTAATTAACTTCATCAATTTAATTAATTAAATCACCAATTAATTAATCATTTCACAACTCAACATCCAATAATTAATCCACCAATTATTTATTTATAATTTTTATTTCAATAATTCGATAATTAGCTCCACTATTTATTATCTCCTAATTCCATTTATAATTCCACAATTAGTTTATACCATAAATACCCTTAATTAGTTTCCAAATTAATTAAGTGCATCAATACCATTTTTTAATTCATTAATTTATCTCCAAAAACTAAAAATAACTTAATTAATTCTAAAATTATTTTTCTCAAAATATATATCCATATACCGTAATTAATACACCAATTAATTTCTCAGTTCAACCATGCATTTATATCATTATCACCAGAGTAGATCATCATGTCTAACACACCATTTGTAAATAAATAATTAAATAGTAAAGTAATTAATTAAATATCATTAATTAATAAGAAAACTAATTAAAGTCATCCATTCTCATTAATTAGTTCAATAATTAGATAAGCATACCAATCTTATTAATTAATTCACAAATTAATTATTCACATCTCTCTCATTAATTAATTCAATAATTAATTATCCATTCACAATATAAATAACTCATAACAAATTCTATGATTAATTATCTTGAATCATCGATTTCAATCTCTCGTCATTAATTAAACAAACAATTATCCCACTTACTAATCTCATTTCCCTATAATTTACTCAAAAAATTAATTATTCAATCATATAATTTCAATAATCTATCAATCCACAATAAATAATTTTCCAATTAATTAGTATAATTCATTCAATTGAACATACAAAACCATCCCAATTAATTAATCAGCATATTAAAAAATCCAATATAGAAATCATAACATTACACCCATTTATTAATTTACCAATTAATTAATCCAAATCATTTTTATAAATTAATCCCACAACTAATTAATATAACTCAAATACTTCAGTTAATTCAAAAATTAATTGTTGACATGGTCTTCTATACATTAATTCCAAAATTAATTAATGTAACTCATTCCCATCAATTAAATCACCACATTATTATTTATTTTAAATTTCTTATTTAATTATATAACTAAGTAAACACATTTCTTTATTAATTAATTTCTCAATTAATTTAATCTCATTATTTGATTCAAAAAAATAAAAAACAACATTTTCCACATTAATTAATTTATCAATTAATTAATCCACGAGTTCGATTAATTTATTTCTAAATTAATTAATCTTATTCAAAATTTAGTTATACCATTATTAAATCCATCAAGAATTATTTAAAAATAATACCACAATATGATAACAATTTTTAACAAATTATTATCTCAAATAGAAATATTAATATCCCAAAATTAATTCTCTAACTAATTATCTATAATTTATGAAATTAATATCCTACATTTTATTCTAAAATTAATTATCCCTGAAATCCAAAATTTCTCATTTCATTTGTTTTTTAATTCATCATTGTTAATTAATCGATCAATAACATTGGGAACATCTATATCTAAATAAATATAGAAATTTTATAATTTTCATAGGCGTAATCAAAATAATGATTATGTTATTAGACTTTTAAAACACATAAAACAAGAACGGCGATGATGAATGATCACAAATGAAAAACCCCATTCTGATGTTGATCATTTTTGAATGCGACGAAGACATAGATTTAGATTCAAAACCCGAGAGGTGCAAAATGCGTATTCGATCAAGGATGTTGGTGTGAGAAGGAGATTTGGTCCACGATGGAGGTGTGTTGATGACTTTTGGACCAAGGAGGAGGTCTATTGAGGATTTTTTGGTGAAGAAGATAGGATTTTAAACCCCTATAGTGTATGTGAGGTGAGTCAAGAGGTTTACACAATAATGGATACAATTTTTTTAATATTTTCACTGTCAGTATTACAATATGTGAATTCCAATTTCATATCGTGTAATTGTTGTAAGAGTTTTTTACTAAAACCATTTGAAAACTATTCAATGAAAAAATATTATAGTTATATTTATTATTTGAGACAATTATTTATTAAAATCTTCTATTAATTTCATGGGTCATATCATCATCTTATTGGGAATTTCATGGTATTATACCATGAACCCAAATGAAATATTAAATATCTTTCTTGAAATAACCACCTCACTTTTATGGTAATATTTTTTCCAACATTGGGTCAATATGCCCCTATAAAATAATTTTATTGCTAAAATAGTATTTTGAAAACAATTATATTATCAATTTAAAAATATTAATAATAATATCAATAATGAATATTATTATAATGTATCTTTCACCGTTTAAAATTTGTCCTTCAACATTCATTAAATATCTATAATAATTAATAATTTAATATTAACATCATATTTTCATATTTTTAATATTGAATAACAATTTCACTACTATTAAATTGATGAATAACAATTAATCACACATAATGAAACATCCATTACCAATTTAGTGAGAAAAAAAATTAATTAAACATGTACTTTTACATTCACATTGTTTGAAAAAATAATAATAATACACATATAATAAATAATATTATTTTTATTAGTGAAAATACCCTTATTATAAGTAATATTATTTATATTAATAATAATATAAATATTCATTAAATTAAAATAATTTCAGATTAATTATTATATTAATAAATTTTATCATTTAACATAAAAATTTAAATAACAACAAATGCCCATTGTGCATAAAAATTTTACCCTGACTAGGGTAAACAGCCCATTCTGAACTTAATGGTTGTCTAAGGTTTCTTACGTGTTTAATTTTTAAGAGTCAAGTAAAATAACTAATTAAATATAAATAATTTATTTTCATGAGCGAGGTGTCCAAACGTCCAACTCTTACAAATTTTATACCACATCTAGGGTAAACACCATATTCTATACGTAAAGGCCCTTTCAGATTTATTATACGATACACCTTTTGTGAGATATTATTAATTTAATATTCAAAAAATGGTATTAAATAATTGATTAAATATAAAATATTCTTTTCCTGTGTGAGCTATGCAAACTTCCAATGCTTATAAATGTTATACACCATATTGGGTAAAAAACATCTTCCAAACAGAATAGTTGTATGAGATATACGATGTACTATTTATGACATATTATTTATTTAATATTCAAAAAATGTATTAAATAATTAATTATATATAGAATGTTTTTTTCATGAATGAGGCGTCTAAACGTCCAACGCTTACAAATGTTATACCCCACCGAGGGTAAAACCCATGTTCCAAACACAACGACAAAATCATATTTCTTAAAGGATTGGCCATTTTATAGTTATTCAATTATTTTGAATGAAACATGTGGTATTAACCTATTATATTTAATATATTTTTTATTCATTCATCATTGAGACATTGCGGGCCTCAAAATCTCATATATAACTCAATATTTAATTAAAAAACTATTTAATAGAGTATTAGAATATGTTAAATAAAATTTAAGGACTTTAACACAATTATCATTATTTTACTGATAATTTTTAATTTGAATTAGAACAATTACAACCCATATTTTTCCAATATTTTAAAAATGTATTACCTAAAAAGGATGATATCTTACACTTTGTGATTTACTTGGATGGGTCTTGAGTGATTATAGATTTACTTGAGAGTGTAGGATAGAACTTGACGTTTGTTACATTCCATTTTTTTCCCCTTTTCAATTATTTTTTTTGTATTTTTGTTTACATTTTTATCCTCGTTCTCCTTGTGTGAACATAACGAGTGTTTCATGCACATATTATAATAGAAAATGTTGGGAACACCATTGAGTGTGGCCTAATGTAATTTTTACCTCACCCCTATTGGTGAACCATGATGTAAATGTAGACAATATGTTTAAATTTAAGATTATAAAAAATGTGTTATCTTGGGAGGAGTTATAGTATTTCATGATCAAGCAGATCACTTATTGTTAAGTGAGAGGTTCATGTTGGTGATGTTCAATAATCCTAGAGAATTGTAATGTGGTTCATTTAAGACTAGAAGAACATCCATAAATATCTTTTTCATAATTTTTATATTTAATGTGGTTGAACCAATGGGTGAATGGTTTTTATATTCTATTACTTGATTTTATACTCATTTTACCATTATTTACAGTTATTTTATTTATTAATTAATTTATACAGAATATTATGTTCATATTTTTCATGTTGATTAGTTTATTTCTTCTCTTAATACACCCTTACAATTGAGAATAGTATCCTTAAAATATCTTTTTAGTCCTTCACAATTATTCTCCTAGATTTGTTATATGGGAGCTGTTTTTATCATCTTATTGCGGGCCGGAATGGTTTAAAAGTGAGGTTGACCTTGGTTGGTTGATGAAAAAATGGTATATAAGGAATCTTTTTTTCTTCATAGTATTTTTGAAATTAGTAGAAAGGATATCTATACATGTGTTAGGGAATGTGATGGTTATATGGATTGTGTTTCATGAACACTTGGTCTGATAGGAATTCATGGTACCGTGGTGGTGGGATTATGGTTCTTGGATTTCAGTGTCACGATTCTCTAACTTTAATGTCGTGTGATGATCTTATGTATTTGGATTTTATGAATTATCTATTTTTTTCTTTTTTAGATAAAAATATGTTCTTGTTCTTGTATCATTATTGGTATTTTATGGTACTTATGAAATTTTCGGAACATTATTCGTTTTTATAACAATATAAATTTATTTGTTCAACGTGTAACCCGACGCTTATACAATGTTCTCTTTTATATGTACTTTGTCGAATTCTACCAAAAAAAATCACATGTTCTTTTATTTTGATGAAAATTCACACCGATCCTTTGGTGAGGTGGTCATTGATGTTAGATATTCATTCACTCCATTGAGAGATGTGTGGAAGTTGTTGCATGATGGTGAAGGCTTTGGGATTCCCATATACTGGCGTGGTTGGATCAATAAAAGAAAGGATTCATGAGTGATGTTAAGATCATATTTGAGTTTCCACAATATTATAGAATGATAATGAAATTTTATGGTGAGGCTGAGGAAGCCTTATGATTTTTAGGTGGATCACTAGGATTTATCATCAATTTCTTGTTGTTTGGTTATTGGGATGAATTCATAGTTTCCTTACTACTTTGAAAGGGTTGTATTGGACGGATGTCGGGACCTATTTGTTTCTGGTTGTTCTTCTAGTTATTTGGTGGGACCGTGGTTAGGTACAAGTGGTTTTGGATTGACACCCATGTGGAGGGTGGTAATTTTCTAGACCTGTAAATGAGGGAGATACATTGTATGAAGGAGGGTGTTAGTGGTTTTCTTGTTAGTTGTAATTGTCATGTTTTAAGAGCACAATTAGTTTTTACATAATTTTATCCTTGATCCATTACATCATTTTTTTATCAAGAGATTTTGTGGGAGGTTAGTGGATAATCACTCTTATTTGAGATTTAATATGGTTGTTGGACTGAGTTTTGAAGATAAATATGTATTAAGTGAAGGAATGTTTGAACTGTTTAAGCGTAGTGCAGATTGTTTCATGATGTGGGAATTCAATTAGTGTACGGGGAAGCCTTATGGTGATGATTTCCCCAATGGAAAATAAATGTTGGGGTAATTTTGTTAAGGGGTTCCTGAGTGTAAGGATTTTATTCCTAATAATATTGTAATGGTATGTGGTTGGTGTTTGGAGTTGATTCTCTAGTGTTAGATGTTTATCCATGGCCACCCATTATGTTCAATAGTGGAAGAAGAATGGTTCATATTGTTTGGAGGCTTGTTGTGTGGTGATGATAAAGATACTCTCACAGTGGAGAGATTCGTCTTGGTTGTGGTTGAATGTCCCTCATGTTGTGGGTGTATTCTACACTATGTGATTGATTGTTATATAGTTTTTGTATCACTATAGGCGTTTGTGTTTCTGTTGAATATTGGTACCATACTAAGCACCGATGATTCGTAATGCTGATAAGAATTTATGGTAGTGGTCTTAACATGAGAAACATCATGATGAGTTTATAAAAAAGGAGAATGATTTATTTTTTCTCTCTAGTGGTTTTTAGGTAAAAAAGTGTAATTTCCGATGTCATGAGACAAAAAATACTTTTTTTGGCCAATATGTAATGGTAACTTATTTTTGCCTTCTGTAAAAATTGTTTACTTGGTTATCCTTTCACCATAGGTTAGATCTATGTAATGGTATCACTATTTTCCTTTACAAAGTTTACATTTACCATTACATGACTAGGGAATACCCTTATGTGTCTCTATAAATTCAATGTTACCCTTACATTATATAGGGTATTACCCTAATGCATATTTCTTACACTTATGCAGTGTATGTGATTACTCATTGATTTTTGTTATACACTAACATATTGTTGGATATTACAATTACAAAAGTGTTATAACCTTAGACATTTTAGGTTATTACCATTATTAATTCCTCATACCCTTATGTGGATAGGAGATTATGCAAATGAAATTCCCTTACCCTTATTCTAACATAATACCCTAACACAGTTAAATAAATCTATAATACCATTTCATAAACCATGAACATATTTATTCAGTCAATTAAAAAATATGTTGTCCCTAATTTAGCATATTATTCTTCAACACCCCATTATAAATAAATTTTAAATAATGATATGAACATAATAAACTCATTGTCTCATGTAAGGGTAGAATTTATGTTGAATTTTATTAAATTTTTAAATAAAAATATTTAGGAATTTAAATCAAAATATGGTTATAAAATGGGTGTTTTAAAATTATTAACATTTAACATATACTCATACAAGTAATGTGTATCAAATAATCCTACACAACACATCAGTCGTACATGATACAATGAACTCGATGTGGTTCTAACCCATGACATTCATGATCTCATGGAAACACTAGTCAGAACATATTCTACCATCTGTCTCCAAGGGTAACTGTCCAAAATAACCAACGCAATACAAACTATTTAAGACAATTAATTGATAATTAGATTCATCTTTAAAAATTTTCAACATCTTAAACAACGTACAAAATATCTTGATATGAGTTTTTCAAAAAAAATTACAAAAATAATATAAAAGTGACAAGGATTACAAATATGTATCAATGTACCAATGATATGAATATGTATCATTTTCACAATTATTTCTCCAAAGTAATAACCACATATTATTTCCATAGATCATTATATATAAATCAATCATCATACATTAATGTGAAATTAGATACCTCTCATTCCACTTTACACAGGTGTCTCAGGTCTCAAGATTGTCTAATGGTTAGTATTACACTAATTATAACCCCTCAATAAGAGAAGAAATTTAAAATGTATCATGGTCAGTGATCTCCATTATATTAGTATCATTATTGTTAAATCATAAACATCGACATCTATCAACCTAACACTAAACTAGTCCATCACTGGAGACAATGACTATAAGTGACTGTATGATCAACTGATTGTTATGAAAAGCATGTGGAACGAAAAACACCAGGATTTCTTCCAACATAGTCCAATACATTTAAAAATTATTTATCAAAGTACGAAACATTATCCATCATCATTGGTGTGGGTAATAACTACTAGAACATATGGGCCACATCCTTAATTTTGAACCACTACATCGATTCCCAGAATCTAAATAATATGTCACTGGGTTTACCAAACAACGATACTCCAATCCAATATATATATAATCGTGAACCATAGAGAAAACTAATTAAGAATTAACCAATGGTCCTTAACCCCCTTTGATATTTATTCAAAATGTTAAAGTTTCAAATATAATGGGAAACCTTAATCAAAATTCAACAGTTACCTAACATCACTAATTGATCCAATTTTTTCTGCAGAAAATGGAATTTAATCATAAGTTAGCTCACCACCCGACATCCAATGTTGCAATTGACATCACTTATAACCACCACATGCACTATAATGTGTTATGCATTTCAATAAAATCACATAGACACTAGTCGTCACTCCAGCTGCATGATTTTTTCCTACTAATACATCAACTACTGGGCTATAAATACTAGAATAATACCTGTTCACGCACCACACGATGCTAGAACCAGTAAAATAATCACCTGAAGATCTCATTTTTATAGATGAAAAATCATTTCTATTATGTATCACAAGAAACCACCTATATCATGATTGTTATCTCAATCCATTTGGCATCAACACATGTCATATCCCTCTATTTTTAACCACATAGTATATTAACTCAATATTAAATGAGAGTA
This sequence comes from Viscum album, assembly GCA_963277665.1. Classification (NCBI taxonomy): domain Eukaryota; kingdom Viridiplantae; phylum Streptophyta; class Magnoliopsida; order Santalales; family Viscaceae; genus Viscum; species Viscum album. The sequence continues at coordinate 456,127,551 of OY728161.1, read as the reverse complement.
TCATCTCAAATTAACAGTCCAAAAAACACATGATCCTTCCCCAATGCAACTAGAATCCAAACACTCAAGAACCAAACATTTATTATAATTACTATAACTCAAGTTGTTCTATAATATCTCATTATAGGGAAAATTTCATGACAGTCCTCTAGTTATTCCCATAGTTACTCAGATGGTCAGATTATTTTCATTAATGAAAATTGAAACTTTGAATTAACCTTTATTACTCCTTCATATAATATATTCTCACTCAGGATACTTCCATGAGATATGAGATACTGAATTACTAGTTACAAGGGTCTGATTTGGAAAAATGCTCTTTCACATACCCATAATGGTTTCCACTGAGTGTTAAAACTTGTGAAGAATTAAAATGGAGAATACAGAAGTACATTACATGATATATTACCTATCAAATAAAATGCATATAGAGCCATAGATTCTGAGTTTAGTTAAATAGAATTACACTATGTGCTATACAGATAACTACACATAGAAAATAGTTGGAAACATAACTAATCATAATTATCCTAAAAAAATTATCATAGGTATTTTACTTTGGAATTAACGTTCGACAACAACCCAACATTCTATACTCCACATCCAACATACAGAGGGACTACATCACATTTGCTGTCATTAATATTGTTTTCATTACCCCATTATTATCATCATAACCCATGTGCACCCCACATTGTATAAAATGACATCATATCGGAATTAGGCATGAATTAGATACCATTAAAAATAATGAAATAATGAGATCATATGTAATACACAACTCAAGTAACTAAAATCTAAATAAATGTCCTCCATCGTTAGTATAATCATAGAGAAGATGCAAACATGCCATGAAAAACCTATATAAGGAATTAGATGCGTGTGGATCCACATGATAATAAATCATATATGCATATATATAATCACAACAAAAAATTATATGTACATCATAAAAGGGGAAATCATATGATACTAATATAAATAAGGAACCTAAATGCCATATATTGGTAACCTAACCATAACTCATAACTGGTTTCTGTAGAGTACTAGATTGAGTTTCATCAGAAAATATGACATATTAACATAAATCCTATATAATATATCTGAGAATGTAGAAAATAAGAAACTACATCATTTGATGTCCTTTTTAACATCCAAAATTGAATCATTGGGTCTGAGTTGTAATGACACAAGAACTCAAAGAACATTGCTGAATTGTAGAGGAATATAACTAGCTATTTGGGTATCGAGAAAAACCATGGGGAGACTATACAGTCAATAAATGTTCCCAATAACATCAAATAACCAATACCCATAGAAATAAATTATCACATTAAAATGAAACAAATAAAATACCCACTATATGAATATAGAAACAAATGACTCAAAATTCAAGAAATATAAAATAGATTACATCCAATTTGGCCAATCAAGTATACAAAATAATAGCAAAAACATACAATGAGAATATCAACTTTAAGCCTCTCCTCATCCCATAATTCTAATTCATAACATGTTCTCCCACTAAACGATCTTCCTAGGACTCAACCAAACCTTCACCTACAACAAGTGAGGACCGTAGAGGGTCCCATGATACATGACCATCCGACCTAGGTGGGAGTATAACATAGTAGTAGTCCATAAATGTGGTATAATACCCAACTATTAAGATGATATTTCCATGCATGTAACATTATTATTTGAATGTTAATAGAAAAATATAATTATGAAATTGCAACATAATATCACCATGAATATAAGAGAAATAACAACCATGTTTCAAGCAGTCATGTGGTTACATAGCTTCAAAGAACGCCCATTTTACCTTCTATGGATCCACATTGGATGGATAATTATTATATAAGTTATATGTGATCATTGTCGATTTTTTAAGAATTATATAATCATAGTGGACATCTTCAATCCATCAAGTCTTTCTTTAGGAACATGGATGTTGAGTGATATATACTCATAATCGAATAGAAATCAAGTGTCTTGTTAGGAAATAAGGAAGAATAACAACCAATCCTGGGAACATGTCTCTAAAAATACCCAAGGAATTGACCAGAATATGTTACTAAGAATCCACATGGCATTGAGTACTAGTGGATCCTCTAAATCAGAAATGCATTGAGAAAATGTCATCCACTAGGCTATCATGATTTTATCATGTATTCATGTTCATCATCAATTTTTCAAGCCGTGCATACATCCCCACTAGGGGCAACCTTAACATAGTGGTCCACTTATTCAAGATATATAAAAAATATCTCCAATGGTATATCCAATATGAGAAACATGGTAGAGAATAAAAAAATAGAGATAGTGTATAATTTCTTCACGAGGAATCCAAATAAACAAAACTAATATGTGATCATCAATAAAAAATGGTATTTCATGTAATATAATCAACCTCATGGAAGAATGTTTCATAAAAGTGTCTAATAGATACATAAGTACATACATTCTATAATAATAAACATGTACAATAAGTAATTCTAAAATAAGTTTCACATCATAGAAACAAGAGTCAACATATAAATAGATTCTAATATATAATCATAAGTTATAGATGATTCTCATGTGATAAAAATAAATATTGAAAAATGAAATTCTAGCCTAATCATGGATTAAATAAACATACATTGTAACATCGATCAAGGTATCATGAAACACAACAAAACTCATTGAGGTGTATATGTAAATAATGATACTCTATATTTGATATATACTTAGGCGTTAGTGTTTGATATCAAGATATTGCATAATGTTATGTCAAGGTTCTCATCACATTTTCTAATTACATTACACATGGTTCCATTAATTAATTGTTACTCAAAAATAAAAAATAAATTAAGAATTATTATTATAAATAACTCATTAATAGAATTAGGGTCATTCCCCCAAGGTGGAAAACCACATACCTTAAGATAAAAAATGTGCATAAATACCAAAGGCTTGAGTAAATGAGACGAACAACCTCAATGTTTTCAATTTCAATGATAACGTTCATCAAGAAATCATCACCCCATTTATTTACATGTATTAATCAACAATACTGCTAACCATAGATTCCTAGAACCAACTCAAAATATTTTATTTTAAAAAAAATATTAAATAACAGCGGCGATAACAATGTTACCTCATAGAAAATTTCTAAATAAATTAATTAATACAGGTAATGTGATAATAATTTAAACTAAAATTATAATTCTTCATGTGGTAAAAAACACTCTATATAATAAAATAATGATTGAATGTTAAAATCTATTTACCATTTTCTAATGAAATCAAGAGTATTATCATTTATGACTTTTTTTATACTTGGTATCCAAATGGAAAATACATGACTAGGTTTATAGATTATTCCATTATGAATATTTACAATTCTACAAATAATAGTAATGACCCTATTAATAGCATACCATGATAAGAAGAAATATGTCCCATTACTTTTTTACATAGTTTTAAATTATTATCATTTCAAGGATTTTCTACCAAATTTCTCTCGAATTCATAATAAGGATAAGAAAAAAATTTGAAAATATTTCAAGAAATCTTACTTAGGTTCCTTTTTTTTAAACACATAACTCGAAAAATAGTAGAGATGTAAGGGTTTTTCCAAATGTAGAACCATGATGAAGAGCCCGGTTTGTTTTTGGAAGACATATAGGATTTGAAAATATGAAGTTATAGGGATCCCAAAATCAATGGAATATCTAAACCCCATTGGTAGAAGGTTTTAGATATCTTGATGAGGGAATAAATTGTACTTGTTCACCATAATTACAACCCCAAATTAGATCAAAAATTTAATTTGTTGATTACTAAAATATTAAATATGTGGTATTTAAATCACCGTAATTATTTTATTTAATGTAAAATGAGTCATCAAAATAATTTAATTCCCTTCATGTTATTTTTATAAAAAATCATCACTGGGGATACTGGTGAATAATGATAAATTTATGAAACAGTGGGTAAAACACAACCCATACACGAGTGAAGCCCACTATGTAATGGTAATTAATTTACCATTACATATGGGACATTGAATCTTTTTTCCCTTAAAAACTGGCGAGACCTAGATAAAGGTAACTCATATTAACTTTTCATAGTGAATTCTATAGTAACACGGAATGGAATAACATTATGTGTCTCATATAATTCAATTTTGACCTTACACATCACATGAGATTACCCTTTCTCAACTCCCTTACCGTTACATAATATAAGAAATTACCCATACACATTCCCTTTACCTTATGTAGCATAGTATATTACCCTAAAACATGTCTCTTAATGTCACACAATTTTGTAAATTACCTTTACAAACGTCCCCAACCCTTTCACAAGTCCCTTACCTTAAGATATCCACGAAATCCACCATACTCATACATAATGTTCGATGTCCTTTACATAGTTAATTAAAACATACTTTTACCCTCCAATTGTGTTTAATTAATCCACATAACCATTAATAGTCTTTGATACATAGTTAATTAGAGGGTTTCATATATCTTTATTATGGATGACTGTATACTAGTTCATAGTAATGACAACCAAAAAAATATCTATAATCATACTTTTTTCACTCTAAAAATGAATATAAGGCATTGAGATATCCATAACTATATGATTTATGGAACTTGAAAAAAAATTATTTAATCCCCATTATTATTGGATTTAAATATTCATCAATGGTTCAACAATTGAAAAAAAGGTTGAAATTTAAAAAAAGGGGTATAACAATACCTATACATGAGTGAATACCACTATGTAAAGGTAATTAAATATAACATTTCATACCACAATTAGACATGTGTTAACATTACATGAACGGTTAGGCCTTCCTAAAGGAAACTCTATTAAATATTTCATAGTGAATGTTTCTGTTACTTATGTAGTGAATACCATTATTCAACACATAAAATTAAATTACACCCTTACACAACACATGATAATACCCTTACCAAAGTACATTACTCTTACATATCAAAGTAGATTAATCTTACACAAGTAACCTTCCAATAATAGTATTAAATTTTACACATAGTCATATCCCTTACCCTTATACAGAACAATTTATTACCCATATATATGTCCCATGCCTGTATGCATGTCTCTTACCCTTATGCAGCATAAATAATCTACTATACCCTTACATGAAGCTTGATGTCTACTACATTGTTCATGAAAACATAATTTTAACCATAATTATTTTATGATTATTCCACCTTCCATTATTCACCCTATATAAATCATGAATTTCACTTACAAAACTCATTGGTCCTATGTATGGGTGGAATTTTTGTTGAAATTGTAAATTTTTATCATATTAAATGATGTAAGATTTTAAAACCAAAATTCGTTATAAAAACTTAGATGATATAACCAAATACCAATACATAAAATTTTAATCTTAGTAAAAAATTATAATACAAAAAAACCATGAAACTAAACTATATCCCTTTCGAATAGAATACATATATCATTGATGGTGAAGGTCCCCCATATAAGAAAGATATGGTCTACCTTTATTAGTTAATCCATGATCACCCATAACACATAATTTCATTGAGTCATTCTATGTAAAACGGTTATGAAATCCATGCTTATATCATCCCACTTCATTAATCAAATGGGAAACATCTTCAACAACTGGTCATGCCACATATAATTATCGTTTACCATCTGACTGGTGATGAACTACACCACAATGCATGCTATCTCTTTATTTATCCATAGCGACTAGTATTTCCAATGATGTTTGTGATATATATTTTTAAGCAATTATTTACATCCCATTTATAATATATTAATTTTCTCTTCATATCGTAATGAATTATAATAGAAATCAATATTTGGATATTGATATAAACGACATCAAATCTCATAAGGGACTGGATCAATATTCGCTCTGCATCATAAATTGTTTAGCCATCGATAAACACTATGGATTCTATAACTATATATCCTTGATATAATTTAGATGAGATGGAAAGAAAGTGATCAATGCCAAATTCAATCTCCCATGATACTCATGATCATGAAAATGACATTTAAAAAACATCCCCATATTTAGAAACTCGTCACATAATTCTCACACTACCTCTAGATATGTCTTCCAACTCAAGGAATCAAAAATGATGTTTCCCTTTTCAATATATTATTCTAACATAGATATTTAAGGATGAATATACATGACCCAAATCCTCTATAAAAGTGCAGATTTCACTATGATAACATGCAATTCATGACTTTACGGTCCTTGTACACGACAAATATCTCGCCTAGATAATAATTACCACAACATATCATGGTGTATATCATGGTAGATACATTTAGACCGTGGGTAGTATATTTACACTCATATATATTGAAAATTCTAGATACATAAATAAGAGCATGACCCCCCTATATTAGAACTACTCTGAGACTGACACCTAATACATCACAATATAGAGTAAACTCATTTCATGGATCATGTAAGGTGAGGATCCACTCAGTGTTCAAACCATTATTTAAATCATCTAAATCCTACTCCTATGATTCTGAATAATCAAATAACACACCCATATTGGTATGATCATTCACCATCACTACCAAATGATATAAGTCTTAGTTGGAACATAGATAATAATATTCCAAACTCAGAAAGGTATGAATCATAAAGGTGGTGATTAGTCTCTATTAAATACAACAATAGTCACTTTATCTAAGATGATAGAAATTCTAGAATCAATGCTAAAATGAACCAAGGTGTCAAATTTTCAATATAGATATGAAATTTAGTTAGCTTGGTGTATAGATAATTATCATATAGTATTATCTGTGTGATGTGAAGGTGTTTAGAAAGATCTTTCCTAATTTCGAAAAACCCATAGATTACATTTATAAACCACCACAAACTTTACCAGATATGGGTGGAAGATCTGATTCATCATTGCCAAGAATCCCCCGAGATCATTTATGAGACTAAAAGATATTACCAAAAATTCAAATAACTCATATCTACTCTTAATGTATGTTTGGGGTATGTCGAATGGAATAAATATAGACTAATGGGACCCTAAAATCTAGTCATTATTAGATTAAAATAAAATAACCTTGTAGATGATTGAATTAATTATTGATTCATGAGAGGGGATACAATGTCTTTACTATATTCTAGTTCAACATTGTAACATCCCGTACCAGGGTGCCAGGCAAATGGTTCCCCAAGCCCGGTTCGCCACGTGACCTCAAGCGCATTTCCCCAAACGCCAAGGGGTGCCGACTAGCAGAGAGGGCCCGAGTCTGACAGTGGGGAAACTATTCCCTCATTTGTCAAAATGTAGCGTATCAGAATTTAAATAAAACCTACAACAAACAGCAGAAGCAGTAAACCATACACAACTGAAATAAACTACAAAAGTGGATATAACAACAGTATATAAATGATGATGCGACATGTTCCAAGTTCTAAGAAAACAGCCAGAACATGTTATACATCAATACAGTACAGCAGAAAACAGAGTACTGTAAAGAAAAGCAAACAGCTGGCAGCGGCAACGCGAGCCAAGGTTCGGTCACATGCCCTACTACTCTTCAGCAATAGTCAAGTACCTGTATATGGAATCCTTCCCCTATCTAAACCTGCATCAATGTAATATGTTTGGGCCAAAAATCGTGACCCAAACAGGGTGTGAGAAATATATCTCAGTAGGCACCCACCAAAGTCCCGTGTCCAACTATGTGTAAGCTTGAAACAATAGTGTGTAGTAGTAAAATGCAATAAAGTAAGCATTACTCAAAAGTAACTAATTACCAGTTATATTGCCATTTTATTATCCATTTAATCAATTAAATATTATAAATCACCATGGTTCATTTCTAAGTAAACAGTCCACATCCTTAGAAAAACAAAACCTTACCCTCAGGTAAGCAGAATCCAACCTACAGGTATAGCCCTCAGGCGTAACAGAAGTTTCCCTTTGGCGTAGGAAGTGTCGCCCTCAGACATAGAAGTCAAGCCCTCAGGAACGAAAGGTTACCCTCAGGTGAAATAACTACAGCCCTCAGGCTAAACAATCCAGTGCCCTCAGGCTAATCACAACAACACCCTAAGGCTAAACAGGTTAACGGGCCATGCCCAATATATAAAAATGCAGTAAAGAAGCAATTCCTCTCAAGGAAATTCTACAATGACTACATTTAAGGTATACCCTCGGGTATCCTGGCCAAACGGCTAAACATTGAAACAAACCCCTTGGGTGGTTTCAGATCCACTTAACGATCCCAACCAGCATTTTATTATCAAAATTTCATTGCCTAAGCAGTTCTAGGCATTGAATATAAAGACGACCTCAGCCACACGACACCCCAACATGGTTTCGTGGTACGAAAATGCAAAAAAATGCATGACAGTTTGAAAAATAACACAATGCCACCTATCTTATATGCCAAAAAATGTTATACCCGAACACCGACTGTAAAAACGCCCATGAACGGCGTAGACTACAAAACCCATTCAAACTAAAATAACTTACATTAGGAGAAGAATTGGTAAGAACAACACCAGGAGGAGGAAGGGATTACCCGTGCGGTTCCAACGAGATCGTCCGAAGCCGAATCAGATTCCAGACGAACGCCCGACGGATCTTCAAAGATCCGGCCTCCACCTTTGGCTCCAAATCCGTTCAAGTGACTCCTCTGCCAAATGAGAAGGCTACTGCTTGTTTTAATCCGAAAAAACATAGTACACGGCATGTACTTCTTGAGTACATGGCGTGTACTTATTTCATTTAACTGTTCATTTGGCGGCACTGCCACACTGTTCATCTGTCGACCTGAGTACACGGCATGTACTCCGATGTACATGGTGTGTACAGTCGCCCAGCTGGCGGTGACTCCACCGCCTTACTATTCAAGCCTGTCGACTGATTACACAGTGTGTAAGGTACCACTACATGGCGTGTAGTCGGTTCCTACACCCCTCGTCGCCAACAAGGCTACACTCCCAGTGTACTCATCCGAACACGACCAAAAGTACATGGCGTGTGGAAAAAGTACACAACATGTAGTTTCAGAAATTATCATTCTTTTCCATTTTCCATATTTTCTCAAAAACACTTAAGGGAAAGGAAAAAAGAAGAAGCATGTACCTCAAAAATAAGAACCGAGTTCTTACAAACTTCCCCCCTTATAGCAATTCGTCCCCGAATTTCCCTTCCAAGGGTGGAAAAGTTAAAGCTCAGAATAGCTCTGGCCACAGAGCATGTACATCGGCCTCCCTCTCCCAAGTGTCATCATGCACTCGGTCATGCTGCCATAGCACCCGTACGAGAGGAACTGACCAGCCTCGGAGAGCCATCATGCTCCTGTCAACGATACAGATCAGATGCTCCGCAAAGGATGCATCATGTTGAAGCTCAAACTCCTCTGGCTGAAAGTTGTGAGACAGGCCTGAATGGTTGCGACACAACTGAGATACGTGGAAGACGTCGTGCATGGCCTGGTACCGCTGCGGTAACTGCAACCGATAGGAAACCAACCCGAATCTCTCCAAAATCTCGAATGGCCCCACATACCTCGGTGATACTTTACCATGTCTCCTGATACACTTGTGTCCCAGCCTCGGTGAAACACATAGAAAAACATGATCCCCGACCACTAACTCCAAAGGTCGTCTGCGGCGATCATCATAAGACTTTTGTCGAGAATGTGAAGTAGCCATCCACTTCCGAATCAACTGTACCTGCTCAAATGTCTCCTGCACGAGCTGTGGCCCCAGTAAAGCTGCCTCACCTGCCACTAACCAGCACCAAGGTGATCAGCATGGCCTACCATATAAAGCTTCGTATGGTGTCATCTAAATAGTCTCTTGAAAACTATTGTTATAGGAAAACTCGACTAAGGGTATATGCTTCTCTCAAGAGCCACCAAAGTCTAAGACGCATGCACGCAACATATCCTCTAGAACTTGTATCGTCCGCACTGACTGGCCATCTGTCGGAGGGTGGTACGATGTGCTCAGAAGCACCTGGGTACCCAGCGCCCTCTTAAGACTCTTCCAGAAATGAGACGTGAAGCGGGCATCCCAATCTGAATTGATAGAACGAGGGACCCCATGAATACGTATGATCTCTCACATATATAGCCTTCCGAGCTTGTCTGCACCGAAGGTCTCCTTGATCAGCAAAAATTGAGCTACCTTCGTGAGTCTTTCCACAACAAACCACACGACGTCATTGACATGAGGTGACCTCAAGAAACCCATCATGATATCCATCGTGACATCATCCCATTTCCACTCTGGAGTGGGTAACTATTCTAACAGTCCAGCTCGTCTCTGATGCTCTGCCTTCACCTGCTGACAGGTGGAACATCATATAACAAACCCATCTATCTCTCTCTTCACACTCGGCCACCAGTACTGACGTCTCAAGACTCGGTACATCTTGGTAACCCCAGGATTAACTGCCCATGCTAAATCATGAAACTCCTGCATCATCTCCTCGCGTATATCCCCTGGAACCCATACTCGTCCATGGAAACACAAAACCTCATTGTCGCCTATCATCCAACCAGGAGGAGGGTGCTCACTTGCCACCGACTCCAATAGAACTAGGCCTCCTGAATAAGATAGCTGCCTCATCCTCACTCTATTCAGGAAGGTAGAAGTCATAGCTAACAAGGAATTTTATGTTTGCCCCTGACTGTCATGCACCTCTAGATGCCTCTAAGAGAACAAATCCATGAGGTCCCACTCACCACTGGCCTCTTGCATTGACTGTATCTGAGTCTTCTTGCTCAGTGCATCAGCTAATGCATTACCTTTACCAGGTGTATAGGAAAGCTCAAAATAGAAGGACAGTTGATACTTAACCCACCTTCTCTACCTCAGATTCAAATCATGCTGAGTAGAGATATACTTGAGGCTTTTTTGGTCGGTAAAAACCGCAAAATTCTCTCCCAATAGATAGTGTCTCCAGTAGCACAACACATGCACAGCTGCATCCAACTCGAGATCATGCGTCAGGTAATTACTCTCATGTGGCCTCAATTGCTGAGACCCGTACGCGACAACTCGGTCACCCTGCATGAAAACGGATCCCAGCCCATTCCCTGATGCATCAAAGTAAAATGTATAGCTCTTCCCCTACTCTGGGTGTATCAGGATCAGTGCTGATGTCAACCTTCCCTTCATGTCCTGAAAAGCTGCCTCGCAAGCTTTCAACCAACAAACTTCACACCCTTCTTAGTCAGACCTATCAACGGTGCTGCTAAGCGGGAGAAGTCTTGTATGCAGCATATGTAGTAGCCAGCCATCCCTAAGAAACTCTCTATCTCAAACACGTTCCTAGTATGCTCCCAGGAAACTACTTCTCTCACCTTCTCTGGGCCTACTGCAACTCCTGCATCAGAGATAATGTGACCTAGGAAGTGAATCTGGTCCATCCAAAAGTGGCACTTTGAGAGCATATCATATAGTTGATTCTATCTTAGTGTACTCAATACTATCTCAAGATGGGTGGCATGGTCGTGCCGAGTGCGAGAGTACACCAAGATGTCTTCCACAAATACTACCACAAATGAATCAAGATATGGATGGAACACACGATTCATCAGAGCCATGAAAAATGCTAGTGCGTTCGTCAGTCAGAACGGCATAACCGTATACTCATATAGACAATACCTACTCCTGAAAGCTGTGAGAGGTATATCATATGGTCTAACGCGCAGCTGATGATATCTGGACCGGAAGTAAATCTTTGTGATCAATCGTGCTCCCCGAAGCAGATCAAACAAATCATCTATCCTCGGCAAGGGATATCAGTTTTTAACCGTCAACTGGTTTAGCTTCTGATAATCCACGCAATGTCTGAGGGTACCATCTGCCTTCTTCGCAAAAAGGACCGGAGAACCCCATGTAGAAGTACTGGGTCAGATAAAACCCTTCACCTGCATCTCCTATTACTGCCTCTTGAGCTCCTGAAACTTAGGCGTGGCCATCCAATAAGGAGTAATGGACACCGGTGCTACTCCTGGCACAAGATCAATAGAGAAATCCACCTCACGCACCGAGGGTAGACCTGAAAAGTCATCCGGGAAGACATCCCTAAAATGATCAAAAACTGGAGGGAAATCCGTCTGACAAGTCCCCTGGTCATCCAAAAATAAGCTCGCAATCTGGGTTGTGACTCCACCTCACCCATGATTCTCTTGTCTAGCTCGACTCGTCTGAAAATCCCATTCTCCCTTGTATAGAAACTCTCCGCCCTCTGGTGACGTGAAACACACCCTAAGACGGTAGTAGTCTACAAAGGCTTGAATGGGATCCAACCAGTCCATCATTAGAATGAAGTCATATCTTGTCATCTCTATGACATATAGGTCCCAAAAGAAGTGAAACCCACCAACCTCAAGGGGGAACTCCTTGCATTGACGCACACCAGCCGTTCTAGTCCCCAAAGGAGTGTCTGGAATCATGATATCAGAAGAAAAAGAAACACCGAGCCCAAGGCTCTCCGCAATGGGAACATATATGAAACTATGTGTAGCACCCATATCAAAAAGTACTGAAGACAGGACAGAAGCTACTAGAGTTATACCTATAACTGTAGAAGGTCCAGGATCATGCTCCTGCTGGGTCTGTTGCACTGCATATTCCTGCCCAGTACCACGACCATGCGACACAACCTGGCTACCCTGAGCCGTCCCGCCCTGCTGCCTCTGTGATCCTGGTGTCTGGCTACCACGGCCACACCCACCATCTCTACCTGCACGCCCTAACGTGTTCCAGTTCCCTAACTAGTAAGAAGCCACTGGTCCTGCTCCCACACACGGAGTCTGCACATAACCCCTCTCACTAGCCACTGGTAGAAACTCCCTACAAAAGCGCTGCCGATTACCCATCATACCGCAAGATCAGCCCTCCACTGGGTCTCGTGGACACTGCGGTCTCTTGTTCCACTCTCTACCACACTAGTAACACTTGACTGGTCCACCTGAAGAAGCTGCCTAGCTGGTACTGCCGCCCTGAGAGAAGTCCATTTGTCTCTTCCTCTTGCCAGCAGAAATAGTACCAGTAACTTGTGCGGAACCGCCCTGGCCCACACCACTATATTCTCATAGGTTCTTCTCGGAAATCAGTTCCTGGTTTACGATGGCGTGTACAGTATGAAACCTAAAAACATTCCCCAGTGCTCAGATTTCATACCGAAGACCATCCTCAAAACATCTGGCTCTCAGCGTCTCATCACCCACCAGCATTGGTGAAAAGCGCTGAAGCTCCGTAAAACAAGAAGAATAGTCCATCACCGACATAGCGCCCTACTGCAGATTCATGAACTCTCGAGCTCTATCTGTCCTCAGCATCTCGGGAAAGAAGAATTCATAGAAGACTGCCTGAAAATCTTCCCACATGATGTCCCTATGATGATCTGACTGGGTGGTAACATCCCACCACCTCTTGGCGGAATCACGCAGCATGTAAGTAGCGATCTTGACCATCCACCCTGGAGGCGTCTCAAGATGCTCAAAAATCGTCTGCATCGATCCTAGCCAAGACTCTGCTGCCTGTGGTCCACCATCCCCTGAAAACGTAGGTGGATGCAGCTGCTGGAAGATATGAGTAAGCTCATCCATAGATGTACCAGCCTGTTGTGCTCCTTGAAAGGTATGAATAAACAGCATAAAACCTTCACAGAACTGCCCCTCCGCGCCTGTGTCCTATATAACAGCTGGTGCCACATCTGGATCTTCGGGAGGATCCACTAGTAACCCATTGCCCACCATCTCCGGAGTATAATTATTGCCGCTCTCCTGGCGAACAACATGCGGTCTTCTCAGTGGCATGACACTACAAGGTCAAAAGAATGCCTCAGATTCATACCGAAAAGCGAAGGAACCAAAAAGGAACAAGAGGAAGAAGGCATTCAAAATTTTCAAAACAAGACTACAAGGTGTGTACAATGACTACATAGCGTGTACATGACTTCCCTTCCCCTTCCCAGGTCCTTTTACACGGCTAAGCCACACGGCTTCCGTTCAACAACACTACATGGCGTGTATAATATCTACACAGTGTGTATGGTATTATTTTCCAACTGACCGTGTCTTCTGTGACATGGCCGACTACTCGGCTACAACTACACGGCGTGTTACACCCGCATACGGCATGTACAACACCCCGTTTTCGAGCCATATGGCCAACTCCACATGGTCTATCCTCGGATAAGTCTACATGGCGTGTCCCATAGGTACACGGCATGTCCAGGGAGAGGTGACCCTGACCCATGTTGTTAGCTACATGGCCGAGTCCGCAGGTCACAATACACGACATGTGGATCATGGATACATCGTGTTCTGTGAAGGAGCTCACCAACCCATGTTGTTAGTTACACGGCCGGACTCCGGGTCAACACAACACAGTCTGCACTGACCGACACGACGTGGTTTACCCAAGCCATTCCCTACCCCATATCACCGCCCACACAGTTTGTGACATGGGAAGAGACTACACGGAGTGTACTCCAGGAACACGGCGTGTACTCAAAAAGTTCATTTTGCTTCACGAACAGAAGAACATACACGGCGTGTATAACGTACTACATGGCGTGTATACTGGCTTTCCGGACAGTATGCCTCAGAAACATCCCCGAAACCCAGAAAATACTGAAAAATAACACCTAAGTGTCAAATTCCGTCATGTGGGGGCCCATACTCCCCACGAATCAAATTTTGACATCTTATATGTGTTATAACCCAAAAACAGTCAATGATCCACCAAATTCCGGACCATGGGGGCCCATACTGCCCAAAAACCAATTTTTGGCGTCCATTCTATAAACAGGCTCAAACACAAACACCATATCACAAGGCAGGTATTTATTAAGCATCTATCACAACAGCATGCTTTATTGGCACATTAACTATCACAACAACATGAAAATTCTAATGCACCTACATGGCAAGGAAACTATGCATGGCATGCGATACCTAGAATGTGACTATTTGATGCATGAGACGGAATACCCTCCACTCATTGGGTTGAAACTAAATCGAACCCACATATAAAATATAAACAGCACAATCCAAGTGTTTCACCCAACAATGAAAACATATCAACCGTAAAATTGAAAAATCAAAAGAATGAAAAATACGAGGTAGACTATCTTTTCCCTGTACACGGGTTAGCTACGCCCGAGCACAGCTTATTACCAACTACTGTTCTTTCATATCCCTAACTACATCTCCAAATAGTATGTCATGAAAAGAAACTGCCTCTGATACCACTTTGTAACGTCCCGGACCTGGGTGCCACACAACGGGTGCCCCGAGCCCAGTTCGCCATGTGACCTCAAGCGCATTTCCCCAAACACTAGAGGCTGCTGACTAGAAGTGAGGGCCCAGTTCTGATAGTTGGGAAACTATTCCCTCATTTGTCAAAGTGTAGCGCAGCAGAATTTAAATTAAACATGCAACAAACAGCGGATACAGTAAACCATACACAACTAAAATAAACTATAGCAGTGGATATAACAACAATATATAAATTATGATGCTACATGTTCCAAGTTCTATGAAAACATCTAGAACATGTTATACATCAATACAGTACAACAGAAAACAGAGTACAACAAAGAAAATCAAACAGCTGGCAGCGGCATTGCGATCCAAGGCTTGGTACCATGCCCTCCTACTCCTCAACAACAGTCAAGTACCTGTATAGGGACTCCTTCCCCCATATACACCTACAGCAACGTAATCTGTTTGGTCCGAAAAGCGTGACCCAAACAGGGTGTGAGAAAAATATCTCAGTAGGCTCCCACAAAAGGCTCGTGCCCAACTGCATGTAAGCAGGCAACAACAGTGTGCAGTTGTAAAATGCAATAAAGTAAGCAGTACTCAAAAGTAACTAATTACCAGTTATATTTCCATTTTATTGTCCATTTAATCCATTAAATATTAGAAATCAGCACAATTCCTTTCTAAGTAAACAGTCCATGTCCACAGATAAACAAAACCTTACCATCAGGTAAGAAGAATCCAACCCGTAGGTATAGACCTCAGGCGTAACAGAAGTTTCCGTCAGGCGTAGAAAGTTTCACCCTCAGGCACAGAAGTCAATCCCTCAGGAACGAAATGTTTCCCTCAGGCGAAATAACTATAGACCTCAGGCTAAACAATGTAGTGCCCTCAGGATAATCACAACAACGCCCTCAGGATAAAAAGGTAACCGGGCCATGCCCAACATATCAAAATGCAGTAAAGAAGAAATTCTTCTCAAGGAAATTCTACAATGACTACATTTAAGGTATACCCTTGGGTATACTTTACAAATGGATAAACAGTGAAACACACCCCCAGGGTGGTTCCAGATCCAAGAAACGATCCCAACCAGCATATTATTATCACAATTTAATTGCCTATGCAGTTCTAGGCATTGAATATGGCAACGACCTCAGCCACATGACACCCCAACATGGGTTCATGGTACGAAAACACACAAAAACGCACGACAGTTGGAAAAATAACACAAAGCCACCTACCTTATATGCCAACGAACGTTATTCCCGAACTCCGACTCCAGAAACTCCCAAGAACGGTGTATATCTGACGAAGAAAAAACCCATTCAAACGTAAATAACTTACGTTAGGAGAAGAATTGGTAAGAATGACACCAGGAGGAGGAAGGGCTTACCTGTGTGGTTCCAACGACATCGTCCGAAGCCGAATCAGATTCTAGAAGAACGCCCGAAAGATCTTCAAATATCTGGTCTCATACTTTGGATCCATATTCGTTCAAGAGTCTCTTCTGCCTAATGGGGAGGCTGCTGCATGTTTGAAGCCTAAAAAACAAAGTACATGGTGTGTAATTATGAGTACACGGTGTGTACTTCTTTCATTTAACTGTTCATTTGGCGGAACCGCCACATTGTTCATCCGTCGACCTGAGTACACAGCATGTACTCCCAAGTACATGGCGTGTACAGTCGGCCAGCTGGAGGCGACTCCACCGAATTTCTATTCAAGCCTGCCGACTGACTACACGGCGTGTAAGGTAGCACTACACGACATGTAGTCGGTTCCTACACACCTCGTCGCCGACAAGGCTACACGCCCCGTGTACTCATCTCAACACCGCAAAAAGTACACGATGTGTGGAAGAAGTACACAGCATGTAGTTTTGGAATTTAGTATTCTTTTCCATTTTCAATATTTTCTCAAAAAAACTTCAGGAAAAGGAAAAATAAGAAGCATGTGCCTCAAAAATAAGAACCGGGTTCTTACAAACATTCGGTAATATACACACATGAACATGGTCTCATATTCCTTATTGAAGAAAAGAATATGTGAACCTCATGGTGAACTAATATTCTATACAATTACCATGGTTTATAAATATTCAAACTACACTTTCAACTCTTAATTCTTCAATAGGGATATCTTGGTAGGTTTGAAAAAAACATGTTTTCCTCCTACCACTAACTTGATAAAAATGTTAAAAGTTAGTAAAACGTCCAACACATTATATCACAGTCATGATCACCTGTATTAGGTGGATGGGAAAACGATTCAATGAATTCCGAAACATATTTGTATTTATGTGACTTAAAACATATCCTTAAATTATTTTCCAGTTATCTACTCTACTTTTTAATCATGTACTGTAAATTCCCACAAGTTATTGACTGGTCCATATATATTTTATGAAAAAACCATCACCCACCACTCCAAGTGTATCTCTAGGTGGATAAATATCTTATTGATGGAATGTATATATAATTATGCTACCTAAGAAGCTCGATCAAAATTGAATGTTGGTTGGTATTTAAGATAGAACTCCATTTTTAGATCAGGAAATTAAAAAATAACATGATTATTCTCCCAATCCAAGGATCTAATAACCCCCCAGAAACTATCATGGAGCTAATAATCCATCGGATATCCTGGTGCGGCTGGAAGTCCTTGTCTTTTCATGTAAGGTGTGTTCTAATTACAACTATCACAATATTTTAACAAAAGATGATATATAATAATTTCTCATCAAGTTCACTACAATCCATAGATCATAGTGTTCCACATAATAACAAATCAGAATCACATAGAGACAATATAAAAAAACAAATTAAAGTTTACATTAATACTTGGATCTACATGTTATTAATAAAATTTTAACATATTAATTACATTACATATTTTTATCAAGTATTCCATAAACATTGAAGTCAAATATATAAATCCCATGAATTTAATATACATGATAACATATTTTCATTATGTTACTACTATAATGAAAGCATATACTCCTCATTCCATATAATCTATTGAGTTAAATCTCATAATGTAGTAACATCAAAAGACTAGTGAATCATCCAAGGTGAAACAATATCTCAATTATCATATGATAACCTCATGAATAACAATAACATTACTAGATCAAGGTAATTCCCCCACACATTGTTTATCCACTACCATAAACTATATCATTAAATGTAACATCCCATGTTTTTCTAAAAATAAATTGAAAATTCCTGAAATTCTGTTTAAGGTATATATTTATAAGTATCCATTAAGCATAATTTTATTTCTTCTATGCTTTGACTTTCAAGAAACTATCATCTACAATTTTGTTCAGTATGTTATTTAGAGTCTGATGAAACAAACTTGTTTTTTGGTGAATAGTAACATACCCTTATGAATAGTAATATGAATAGTAATATGACCTCATAAATAGTAAATAATATTATTATTTTAATTTCCCAAGGCAACAAGATAATGGTATCTTAATTAATTTTCCAATGTCACATAAAACTAATTGCACTTCAATATTGTTATTTTTTGAATTAACTGTGACATTATTTAAAAATTAAATTAATAATATTTAGAAAATTATTTTTGAAAAATGGTGTTCATTTTTGAATTCTAAACATTGAAAAATGGTTGGGTTAAATTTTTGGTATTTTTCTGAAACTCTTAAATTTTTGGTGAATAGTGAAATACGATGAAATACCGTATAATCAATTTATCAGTAAAAATGCACTATTTATGACATCATAAGGGACGAAATGACACTTTCATAGAACTCAAAGGATATTATCACTATTTTGGGCCACTTGGTTTGAGATTAATCATAGTCTTGATAAAAATATTAAAATAATGATTAAAAGAATCTTAAATACCTCCCCTCCTCCACTATAAATACCACCCTCACTCCCCTCTTCCTCCCACACCTCTCAAGCATTGAGAATTGTCTAATTTCTGCCAAATTCCTTCCCTAATATTCTTCTACACGTCCTAGAACTACTGGTGTCACCAAAAGACCAAAATCAAAGCCCTTAAGAAGGATCTCAAGGAGAAGCGATCAAGAGGTAAACAACCTCTTTTATTTTCATTCTTTTCTTTAATTTTTTTGTTATTCTATTCCATTCCCTTTGTCTTGTGTTGGGATATTTCATTAAATAGTCCCCCCCCTTACTGTACATATCTTGTTTGAATGATGATATATTCCATTCCTCTCATCAATCTTGTTTTTATGAAATTTTAAGAGACGCTGTTAGGCTGCTGAATTTTCGTGAGAAATTTCTCAAGATTTTCTTTTATTTCATGATTTGTTTATCCTCTTTCCTCACTCCTTCTTATCCAAGGGGAATGAAATCTCCATAATCATTTATATTCATTATGTTCTCATGATTATGGAAAATTCATCATCATTATTCTTATCCTCTTCCACTTATTTAAAGAATCAAAAAAACATTGTCCATTTGTGTCGAATTACTGACATCATGGACGATGTATTTTCAATATACATTAATTATTTAAAGTATGGTCATGAAACCATTTATATGGTTGCACCAGGTTATAAAATATGTTTTATGACTCTTATAAGGTTCTGGAATTCTTCTGTACTCATGTTTCAAATTTAAAAGACAAAAAGAGGTTGTTATTATCAAAGAACCACTTAAATGATCTAAACAAACATCATCAATGTTTTATCTAATGAATTATCCTCATATTAAGAATCAAAGTAATAAATGGTATAATTTATGATACTGTAAATATGTAAATACTAATACATTCCAATTATATATTTTCACTTCCAATCAACAAGAACGATTCATCATGAACCGATCGTGAAAATCACAAAAGAATTCACCCAAAATAATGCAAGGAACAAAATACAAACAATTAATGGGTGAAATGAGGATATTAAATGACCATATAAGATGTTATAAACATGAAAATGTTTCTTTTAAATACTAATAACACTCTTTTAACCATTATACAGGAGGTTTAACAAATTTTAAGTAAGACAAGCTTAAGGTACGGTAATTCTTAACCCGATTTCCATTCTTTGGGTTAACCTTCATCTTTATTATTTATGTTCTGCTTAAATTGTTTGTGTGATGGGTTCTGTTTATATTATGTTTATTTATTTGAATTTATAGAGTATATACATATTCCATCCACTCTATTAAGTCTCACATCAATTATATGATGTTTATAAGGGACTTTTCTTCTAAAATCCACTTTAAAAATTCTGTTTTACAATATTCAAAAGCAATGTTTTTATGATATTATTTATGTTGTCTGATTATGTTTTGGTTTTGGGAATTGTTTATGATGAAGTGTGGGACCTATATTTCCCTCCAATTCATTAGGTATGAGTATGTTGGAGGTCGGCCGTATGGTTTCTCCACGTGTAACTGCGATGGTTACACAAAGTATGGCAGCCGTGAGGGTTACAAATTTTAAGGTAGCCAAGAAGGTTACACGATTATGTAATTAATGCCCTAAGAAACCTCTATGATTATATTTATGTTTTTTTGGATCTTGTTTAAATCTCACATTATAGGAAGTAATTATTTTTGGGTGGAAATCATGTCTTTTGAAGAAATTTTCATACGTTATGAGTATTCATGGACTAATGTGATTTTTACTTCTTTTTCATACCTTACTGAGCTTTTGTTCTCATCTCAAGTTTTAAAATGATTTTTTAACAGGTTAATGGATGAGTAATACAAGTAAGGAAGACATGTTAAATGTTGAAGAATTGTCAAGGAGTCTTGTTTTATGTTTTAATGTTATATATTCTGAGAAAAATGGAAACTGATTTTATGGTATCCACTATGTAACAATGTGTAATGTTATGAATGTTTTGTCTTAATTCTCTAATGCTCTAAATATGAAAAGATCCTCAAGGTAAAATGAAGTGTTTTCTTGAATAAAATCAAGATTATATATGAAACATGTGCGGGTCTTAATAGTTGTTATCAGAGGATGGTTTAGATAACTTTAGGGGTTAGGGTGATGCTAATAGAATACCATAAATGATTTTCACTCTATGTTTAATTTGTTATAGAATTTAAAGATTAACATGTTGCTTCATCTAAGAAATTTTTGTTTAGAATGGTTGTCCATAGAAGGAACATGGATTCTGAAGAGGAGAGGCACCGACAAAATGACATCCTTTCTGATATACAGCCCAGAATGGTAGGGATCGGAACCGAGCAGTTTGTGATAGTAATGGCTCAGCTTACATAGGCAATAAATGGTGGTGGAATTCATGTAAGAGAATAAATAGAGGTACCCCAATGGAACATGATAGTGGTGGAACATTTTACTAGACAACATCCCTCTGCATTCAATGGATCTTCTGACCCAGTGGCGGATGAAGGATGTATTAAAGCCCTTGAGAAGATATTTGATGTTATGGGATGTTCGTACAATCAAAAGGTAAGTCTTTCCATTTATCATTTTGAAGGGGAAGCTGATCAGTGGTGGTAAATGGTAAGGAATATCAGGGGTAGATAGGATTTTGATGCCTTAGTGTGGGATGAATTTAAAATACTTTTTCTTGAAAAATATTTTCCTATGGTGGTGCTACATAGAATGGAGAAGAAATTCCTTGAATTGAAACAAAAAGAAGGAAGATTAAGTGGCTATGTATGAGGCAAACTTCACCCGACTGCTGAGGTATGCTCCAAATCTTATTCTGGATCTCGAGAGAAAAATCAACCGCTTTTACTTAGGATTGAAGCCAAGGTATCAAAGGGCATTGACCTCCCATGAATTCAAAAGTTCTGAGAAACTTGTCCAATGTGATGAGAGGGTAGAGATGGAGTTTTCTAATGATTACATGCATTTTGGAAACAAAGGGATGAATAGGTCCAATTGGCAAGCAATGGGTAAGAATCAACCAAATAAATCAGATGGTATGAAAATCCAGTATCCAGTTTGTGAAAAGTGTGGAAAGAAGGACCCTGGGGAATGTCTTATCAGAACTGGGAAGTGTTTTAAATGTGGTAATTTTAGACATATGGCCCGAGATTGCAATGAAAATGATCCAAATACTAATCCTAATATGCAAAATGTAATGTGTTTTAAATGTGGTGAGATGGGTCACTATGAAAATGCCTATCCAAAGAGGGATCCAAATGATGGAAAGAGGCTATACTACAATCATAATGGTGTAGTGGGATCTTTTACGACTACGTCAGTAGGTGTTGGGCCATCCAATGAAGTTGTATCCGGTACTTTGTTTGTTCACTCGGATTTTGCTAAAGCTTTGTTTGATACGGGGTCTACACATTCCTTCATCTCGGAGAAATTTTCTAGTAAATTGGAAATATCAACTCAACAAACGAGACCTGAACATGTTGATAAAACACCAGCGGGGAAATTTAATAATAAAGAGGAATTATAAGAATATTTCATTTGTGGTATGTGCAAAGACTTTACATGCAAACCTTGTTGTTTTACCCTTAGGCAAGTTTGATGTTATTCTAGGGATGGACTGGCTTTCTGATTATCAAGCTAAGATTGACTATAGAGCTAAAGAAGTTTTTTTTCAGAATGAGTTTCAATTTGTATACAAGAATGAACCCATAAAATTGGTAACATATCAGAAATATTGAACACTAATGAATTATGGATGTGAATGTTATCTTGATCATATTTTTGAAAACAAGGGAACTATTAAAATTAATGATGTGTTAGTGGTAAATGCATACCTTGATGTTTTTCCTGAGGAGTTACCCAGTGTCATACCTGAACGAGAAGTCGAATTCACACTTGACTTAGTTTCTGATGCTAATCCAATTTCAAAACCCCCATATCGTACGGCTCCAATAGAACTTCTTGAATTGAAAAATCAGTTGCAGGATTTGCTTGTCAAAGGCTACATTTTTTCCAGCACTTCACCATGGGGAGCCCCTGTTTTGTTTGTTACCAAGAAATATGGTTCCATGATACTTTGCATTGATTATAGAGCTTTGAATAAAATCACTGTTAAAAACAAGTATCCTTTGCCTCATATTGATGACTTGTCTGATCAGCTCCAGGGAGCTTAGTACTTTTCCAAGATTGACTTGAGATCCGGATACCATCAGCTGAAGGTGAAGGATGATGACATCCAGAAAATAGCCTTTCGTACTAGATATGAGCATTATGATTTTTTTGTTATTCCATTTGGGTCAACTAATGCACCAGTTGTATTCATGAATCTCATGAATAGAGTATTTCATGAGTTCTTGGATAAGTTTGTTGTTGTATTTATTGATGACATTCTGGTTTTTTCTAAAAATAAAGAGGAACATGAAAAACATCTAAGGGTTGTTTTACAAACATTAAAAGAAAATAAACCATATGGAAAAGTCATCAAGTGTGATTTTTGGTTGCAACAGATTTATTTTCTTGGGAACATTGTAAATAAGGATGGAATAATAGTTGATCCCACCAAATCAAAAGTATTTGATGAATGGCCAAGACCCATAAATGTTACAGAGATTCGTAGTTTTATGGGCATAGCAAGTTATTATCAATGGTTTGTTAAGAAATTTGCATGGTTATCTAGCCTGATAACTACGTTAACATGGAAAGGGGTTAAATTTGATTGGATGGGGGAATGTGATGTTTTTTTTCAGGAACTAAAGAAGAGATTGGTGAATGCTCCAGTTTTGGCCTTACCTTCCCAGAATGATGAGTTTTTCATCTACAATGATTCTTCTTTGAAGGGACTTGGTTGTGTTTTGATGCAGAATGATCAGGTAATTGCTTATGCTTTGAGACAACTTAATCCTCTTGAGCTAAATTATCCCACACATGATTTGGAATTGGCAGCTGTGATTTTTGATTTGAAAATTTGGAGGCATCATCTATACGGAACCAAATGCCAAATATATACTAACCATAAATGTCTAAAGTATATATTCACTCAGAAGGAATTAAACTTGAGGCAGAGAAGATGGCTAGAACTTATAAAGGATTATGACTGCATGATCAATTATCATCCTAGAAAAGAAAACAAAGTAGCAGATGCCTTAAGTCGAAAACATCATGCGTCATTAGCCATGCTACGTTTGGAACATGATCCCTCGATTAATGATTTGATGAATTTTGGATTGGAAGTTATTGGTGCAGGGAATACCTCTCTTTTGATTCAGGTTTCAGTGTAGTATTCGTTGTCAGACAGAATTATGAAAGCACAGAGGGAAGACCGTGAGCTACAGAAAAGGGTAAAATTGGTTAAAATGGGTAAGTTGACAGAATTTAATCTTGATAAAGATTGTGTTTTAAGATTTGGAAAAATGTTTTGTGTGCCTTGTGATTCCCAGTTGAAGAAATAATTGTTGTGTGAAGCTCATAGTTCTCCATTTTCTATTCATCCTGGAAGTACTATAATGTACCGAGACCTTCGAGAGTATTATTGGTGGAATTGGATGAAGGGAGATATTGCTGATTTTACAATGAAATGTTTGACATGTCAGCAGGTTAAAGCAGAGCGACAGTTACCGAAGGGGATGATTTATCCTTTTCCAGTGCCAGAGTGGAAATGGGAGAACATATCCATGGATTTTGTGGTAGGACTACCAAATAATTCTCGAGGTAACAATGCGATTTGGGTTATTTTTGATCGGCTAACAATGTCTGTGCATTTTCTTTCTATTCGAGATACAATGAAATTGGATCAGCTTTCTCGAGTGTACCTCAAGGAGATTGTCAGGATACATGGAGTTCCTCTTTCCATTGTGTCTGACCGAGATCCCAGGTTCACTTCTAAATTTTGGAATGGACTTCAGAAGTATTCGGGCACATAGTTGAATTTCAGTACAGCTTTTCATCCTCAATCAGATGGGCAGTCAGAATGAACAATTCAAACTTTGGAGGATATGCTTCGAGATTGTTCAATAGACTATCAGGGAAGTTGGGATCATCATCTTTCTTTAGTTGAGTTTTCTTATAATAACAGTTTCTCTTCCAGTATTCAGATGGAACCTTTTGAGGCCTTGTATGGAAAGCGGTGTCAGACTCCTGCGTTTTGGGATGATGTCGGTGAAAGAAAGTTGATGGGGCCATAATTAGTAGAAGAAGTGGCTGAGAAAGTGAGGATGATCCAGCAAAACATGAGGACAACTCAGAGCAGGCAGAAAAGTTATGTAGATAACAGAAGGAAAGACTTCTCTTTCGAGGTAGGTGACCATGTTTTTCTTAAAATCTCTCCTTGGAAAAGTGTGATGTGTTTCAGTAAGAAAGGGAAACTAAGTCCACAGTTCATCGGTCCTTTTGAAATCTTGGAAAAAGTTGGAATAGTTGCATACCGCATAGCTTTTCCTCCAAGCTTCTTTCAGGTACACAATGTTTTTCATGTTTTGATGTTGAGAAAGTATGTTCCAGATTCATCACATGTCATGAGGCCGGAAGCAGTTCACCTAGAAGAGAACCTTTTTTATAAAGAAAAACCGGTTCAGATTCTTGATCGAAGAGAATAGGTATTGTGGAATAAGGTAATCCACCAGGTAAAGGTTTTGTGGAGAAACCACATGGTTGAAGAAGCAACATGGGAGTCTGAAAAATCTATGAGGGAAAAAAATAAATTGAAAATTCTTTATATTTTGTTTAAGGTATATATTTATAAGTATTCTTTAAGTATAATTTTATTTCTTTTATGTTTTAAATTTCAAGAAATTGTCATATACAATTGTGTTCAGTATGTTATTTAGAGTCTGATGAAACAAAATAGAGTTTTGGTGAATACTAACATACCCTTATGAATAGTAATGTGAATAGTAATATGAACTCATGAATAGTAAATATTATTATTGTTTTATTTTCCCAAGGAAATAGTATAATGGGATCTTAATTAATTTTCCAATGTCACAAAAAACTAATTCCACTTCAATATTGTTATTTTTCGAATTAACTGTGAACTTATTTAAAAATTAAATTAATAATATTTTGAAAAATATTTTTGAAAAATGGTGTTGATTTTTAAAATCTACACATCGAAAAATGGTTGGGGTAAATTTTTGGTATTTTTCTGAAACTCTTGAATTTTCGGTGAATAGTGAAATAAGATAAAATACCGTATAATCAATTTATCAGTAAAAATGTACTATTTATGACATCATAAGTGATTTAAGGCCACATTCTTCGAACTCACATGATATTATCACTATTTAGGCCCACTTTATTTGATATTATTCATAGTCTTGTTAAAAATATTATAATAATGATTAAAATTATCTAAAATACCTCCCCTCCTCCACTATAAATACCACCCTCACTCCCCTCTTCCTCCCACACCTCTAAAGCCTTGATCATTGACTAATTTCAGCAAAATTCTTTCCCCAATCTTCTTCCCCACGTACTAGAATTGCTGGTCTCATCAAAAGTCCAAAATCAAATCCCTTAAGAAGGACCTCAATGAGAAGAGATCAAGAGGTAAACAACCTCTTTTATTTTCTTTCTTTTCTTTCATTTTTTGTTATTCTATTCCATTCCCTTAGTCTTGTGTTGGGATATTTCATAAAATATTCCCCCATTACTGTCCATATATTGTATGAATGATGATATATTCCATTCCTCTCATCAATCCTGTTTTTATGAAATTTTAAGAGACGTCGTTAGGCTGCCGAATTTTCGTGAGAAATTTCTCATGATTTTCTTTTATTTCATGATTCGTTTTTCTTCTTTCCTCGCTCCCTCTTATCCAAGGGGCATGAAATCACCAGAATCATTTATATTCATTATGTTCTCATGATTATGGAAAATTTATCATCATAATTCTTCTCCTCTTCCACTTATTTAACGAATCAAAAAAACATTGTCCATTTGTGTCGAATTACCGACATCGTGGATGATGTATTTTCAATTTCAATTAATTATTTAAATTCTATTCATGAAACCATTTATATGGTTGAACCAGGTTATAATATATGTTTTATGACTCATATGTGGTTCTGGAATTCTACTATACTCATGTTTCAAATTTAAAATAAAAAAATAGGTTGTTATTATCAAAGAACCACTTAAATGATCTAAACGAACATCATTATTGTTTTACCTAATGAATCATCCTCATATAAAGAATCAAAGTGATAAATGTTATAATTTATGATAATATAAATATTTAAATACTAATCCATTCCAATTCTATATTTTCACTTCCAATCAACAAGAACGATTCATCATGAACCGATCATGAAAATCACAAAAGAACTTACCCAAAATAATGCAAGGAACAAAATACTAACAAATAAGGGGTGAAATGATGTTATGAAATGACCATATAAGATGTTATAAACATGAAAATTTTTATTTTAAATACTAATAACACTCTTTTAGCCATTATACAGGAGGATTAAACAAATTTGAAGTATGACAAGCTTAAGGTAAGGGAATTCTTAACCCGATTTCCATTCTTTGGGTTAACCTTCTTCTTTATTATTTATTTTCTATTTAAATTTTTGTGTGATGGGTTATGTTTATATTATGTTTCATTATGTGCATTTACAGAGTATATACATCTTCCATCCACTCTATTAAGTGTCACTTCAAGTATATGAAGTTTATAAGGGACTTTTCTTTTAAAATACACTTTAAAAATTCTGTTTTACAAGATTCAAAACCAATGTTTTTATGATATTATTTATATTGTATGATTATGTTTTGGTTTTGGGCATTGTTTATGATTAAGGGTGGGACCTATATTTCCCTCCAATGCATTGTTTATTAGTATGTTTGAGGTCGGATGTATGGTTACTCCACGTGTAACTACAATGGTCACACAAAGTATGGTAGCCATGAGGGTTACAAATTTTAAGGTAGCCAAGAAGGTTACAAGATTATGTAAGTAATTCCCTAAGATACCTCTATGATTATATTTATGTTTTTGTGGTTCTTGTTTAAATATCACGTTACATGAATTAAGTATTTATGGGTGGAAAGCATGTCTTTTGAAAATGTTTTCATACGTTATGAGTATTCATAGACTAATGTGAATTTTCCTTCTTTATCATACCTTACATAGATTTTGTGCTCATACCATGTTTTAAAATGATTTTTCACAGGTTAATGGATGAGTAATACAAGGAAGGAAGACATGTTAAATGTTGAAGAATTGTCAAGGAGTCTTGTTATAAGTTATAATGTATTATATTCTGAGAAAAATGGAAACTGATTTTATGGTATCCACTATGTAACAATGTGTAATGTTATGAATGTATTGTCTTAATTTTCTAAAGCTCTAAACTTGAAAAGATCCTCAATGTAAAAGTAAGTGTTTTCTTGAATAAATTCAAGATTATATATGTAACAAGTGCGGGTCTTTATATTAAAAATCCCCAACACAAACTATTCACCTATATAACACACACAAATAATAATTCAAAATAAAATTCCTATATTTAAGAAAACATTTAATCTCTTCATCTTGGTTCTCTCTCAAATGAATATGAATGGATGTTATGTGACATGAAGGACACCTCCATAATTGAAAATAGAATATGACTTGTGGTGAGGGTCTTAAATATATATTGGGCAGACCATATACTATAGTAACAAATAATAATAATACCACTAACAAGAAAAGTAAATCGATATAAATCATTTCTAGTAGATAAATATGAAATTTAAAAAAAAAACATTACAAATAATATAATCTCAGTGATTTCATATTGCATTACAAAATAAAATACATTTTGAAATTCATAAAATTATCCAACTGAAAGGAAGACTAAAAATAAATACTGAAATTCCCTTTACTAAACCCAAAGCATGGTCCCATATCCATGATTTAGTCCTATATAAAAATAATAATCATGTTTTAGGACATATTCCATTATCTAGATCAGCATACATGAAGTATACTTGGGAAATAAATGGTTGACCAAGTTGGTTGTGTGTAAAAAAACCGTAGGAACCCACTAACGATGTATAAACTAATGTATTATTATATACAAGTATATGAAAAATGATATATAATGATATTAATTCATAATAAAATTTAGAAAAATAAAACAAAACATACGGACCCTCAAGCTCTAGGTTGACCCCTTTGGATACCCTAATCCTGCTTCATCAGGATGAAATACATATATTTTTCCAATATCATCATTGAATATTGGTATATTATCATTATAATGACAAATCACATGTTCATTTTATTACTAATGTTAATCCAATTACCATGAGATGTTTTAATTAAAGATATCAATATTTACTAGACTATATGTGAATTTCAAGGCTCGAGAGGCTTATGTGTTCCCCCAGGGTATTAAGAGGGAAATTCCATGGTTTAAATTACTATACTCATTGAGAATTCCCATGATCAGACCATGTGGTGATTAAAGAACATCATCCATTATGTGAATTCTCATGAAAACTTTTATTTGACAGTATATATATCCAAATAAAGATATATCTATTTAAAAAAAATATTAAAATACTAAAAATTTGTTAACATATCGCAAATAAGTTAATTTATGCCAATTAGAAAATATCTTTCCAATGTAATTTTCATTCAATTATTAATTTAATCTAATTAACAGTTTATTTCCATGTTACCAATTAATATAACAACATTTTTAATTATATTTCTCATTATTATTATGCCTAAATATGATTTTACATGCCAAAACATGTCCATATTTCAATGTTCAGACCCTCGAGCGATAAGGACCATGAGGGTTCAATCCTAAGATCAACCAATTATTTTCAAATCAATTACAAGGGAACTGGGTTCACAAGTTCAATGTTCAAAACCCAAGGATTATGGTGGTATCAAATTTTTGGGTCCAATATAAAATTCAAAATTAGAATCAAACCTAAAAGGATGCATGGAATGTCTTAGAATATGCACATGTGAAATTACAATTAAAATAAGAAACATGCATGATATGTTGATACGATCGTACATGTTTCACATACTGAAAAACCAAAAAGTTCTTAGGGAGCTGATTCAGACCGCCTACATCAATATAAGTAAATAAAATCCATTTTCGAGAATTAAAATCAACACATAACACCAGAATTCCCTATGGATTGTGATACCTTCATTCCCATAAAGATGGATGAACATGATCTTGGAATAAAATAAGAAGAATTCACCAATTCAAATAAATACATACCAATTAATGATTTATGAATTAAACAAAGGGTCAATAGATCAAGGATAAGAATTGTAGAATCCAAAAAATCCATATATAATGCTTCCAATTCAATAATATCAAACTATGGTCTTGGGAGGGGTGATTAAGAGTTAAATTGATATTTTAATGGATAAAAATACAATTCTTCGCTTGAAGAATCTGGCTAAACATAGTGCCACTAACTAGAAACTGGTTATAACTTCTTAGGTTGTGGTTGCATTCATAGTAGATGAAAGTATATAAACCCCACTAATATGATTATGGTCTTATTGTATCAGTAAAAAGATACTCTCATGTCTACAATATTTTTGGTGGCACTATAACTTCTAAAATGTCATATTCCACAACAATCTTTCACTAGTATACCTCCTATAATCCCCCATGAACCTCCAAACCACCATTTGAAAACAATAATATGGGTTTTTTATAAAATAGAATACATTTAATTGAAACTCATAAGGATAAGTGTATAGATAAAACATGGGATCTTTTAATGGATAAGAAACATTGAGTATTCATTGACTATAATCATCTTCCCAATAAAAATAGTAACTACTCTAATCCTCATGAAATCATTGTATTGGTAATCTTGAACCATTAATATCTCTATAAACCTTTATATCATGTAGTGCATGCTTATTATTTTTATACATGAGTCTAATTTTAGCCCACCATCATAGATGTAGTAGGTTGATTCAGAAAATACCGATTGTGGTGTCCCGTCATTCCACGTAGATATCATATTCGAGATTATTCCAAAAAAATAATATGCCATTGGTCAGATAAACTATATTGAAGAAATATAGATTTTATATGCCTATTACTAATGTAATAATTAATTTATTTATCTTATTTATATTATACACTATCATTATGAGAAGAATCATTACACCTTCTAAACTATAAGGTATGTGATAAATGAACCCCACCTTATTGATTAAGGATGTTTCAAAATAAAACATTTCACCCAATATACATATAATAGACAAAATCATTATTTTCCATCATGACATATGACTCAATGAAAAAAAGTACCCAATATAACCCAGACATGAACTCTCAGATTTGGTGATAATGATATAATCGATATAAATGGGATTTGATACTGACTGATGAGACTCAATATTAACAATCTATAATTACAATATCAAAATTAAGTATAAAAACACTTAAAACCATTAAAATATTTAGGTTTAGATAACTAGATAATTAGTAAAGCCATTTAATTTCCAAACATTTATCTTTCATATCCAATAAGCATCTATCCTAATGTTCCCTGAATTTCTTATTCCATAACAAGTGTTTAACATGTCCAACAAATACTGGCCTATGAAACCCTTCTGTATTCATCATATTTGTTAGTATTATTAGTATAATATGGTAGTGAAACAACAGAAATCTGATATCAAATTCCAAGTATGGGTTGTGCACATAAAAATATTTCATATATAAACAAACATGGGAAGTATATAAGAGTAAATTTTCACTAAATGCTTCATAAAATCAATATCATGATCGTGGAATTTATCAACAAAAAACCAAAAAAATTAAATAATACTTTGAAAACAAATTATTTTATTTTTAGAGATAATATACATAATTCTAGACATCCTATTCATACAATAATGGAATATACCAAGACATATATCATACCATTCATGCCTCTCAACCAAGACATCTTACATAACATTAAGGCCTCCCAACCATGAAATCATACATGCCATCGCGGCCTCTCAAACAATACATATTATATTGTATGTGATGGTATGCACCAAGTGATACACATTCGTTTTTATCTCATTATACATTACCTGATGCGTCATGGGACATATAATATTATGCCCCAATTGACACTTAACATGTCTAATGCTTTCATCATAAACATTTAATCATCAATACTACTTTTCAATCAACAAGAAATGTATATAAAAATGTACTAATGGTAAATAAATGCCCTTACATTTTCTATCTTCCATTAAAAATCAATATTCTTCCATATGGAAATATAAAATTAATGAATTATTGATATTTTTTAGGAAAATAACAGAACTACCTTTCTGGATGGACACCATCCAATCTTATTAATGTATGATTGGGTATTCATTACACATAAATAAATTAGTACATATTGAATTCAATACTTGAAACAATGTATAATTTGTGCATTATAAGAATTATCATTTTTAAGAAAGATACCATAAATTCATCTAAAATTATGTAGATTTAACAAATATTATACCATTAAAATATATAGTAAAAAATGACAGTTATTATTCAAAAATAAATTCCTTTAAATATTTTGTAACATTGATGAAATATATAATATAATAGTTACATTATAAACAAATTTTTGGATATGTAAATAATAACTATAAATCTGTTTAATAGAGTAATTTGAAATAATTAAATATTAAAAATAAACTATTCTTATAAAAGAAAATATAGAGTGAATGAAAAAAATATACATAAGTGGAATGTAATACCATTTTAATGATATTAATGAAATAATATCATTTCATTCTGAAAAAATCAAAGAATTATGAGAATAGATTTTTATCTATAAATATATAAAAACATGGAAATGATGATGAATAATTTATAATGTTTATGATAGCTGGAAAAACCTTTCTTGTAGAATATGATTAATAAGCCATTGTTTTCACACTTTTTCAAAAAAGGGAAGAATGATTTTTTGTTGAATTTAAATAAGATTTAAATTAAAATTTTGAATCAAAAGAAAAGATAATATAAATTGACTTGATTAAGTCATTGAATAATATAATAAACTTTCTAGAAAGAAAATAATGAATATGGATATGGAAAACAAATGTTCCTGAAAAAAAGAGAGATCAGGTCAGATTTTTTTATAATCATTATGTTTGTCGGTTTTAGTACAAAATAAATGGAAACAGAAAATAACATTTGATACCCCCATAAAAATCCATAAAATAAGAAAATATATGGTCTTTTTGAGAGAATGAACATAAAATCATCCCCAATCGAAATTGTAACATAAAAATCCAGATTAAAAGTTATATTGAAAAATAATACCTCAAATCAAGGTCACATTCACGTTAGAAGCATTTGAAAATAAAATATTTTATGTATTTTTAAATCCATTGAATAAAATAATATACTATATCAAATTTTATTCATGTGTAAGTATGTTCACCATATAAAATAAATCATTGTTCACAACCATATAAATTTATAATGAAATCAAAATTGAAACCAAGAACCCCTGTGGGTATTTCAAAAACATAATCAAAACCTATTTAAATAGAGAATGTGGAATGAAATTTTAGTTAGCTGTATTAAAAAGTGGAACATGATATAACATTTCAAATATGTTTTATATTATAATCTATATAATGAAAATATGTTCATAATTCAAAAACTGTCACGAAGTATGAAGTAAAATATGTGAATATCATACATTGGATTAAAAAAATTTATATTTATCTTACTATATAAAATCTAAAAATCATTTATAATTTCATACATCATAAAAATACTCTATTAAAATCAATATTTTTGTGTTAACTATTCAGTTTTTCATGCATGTTCTAATTCAGAAGTTTTAGTACCTACACCATAGTTTTAGTTTCATCATCTCCACATCATTTATAAATGGTTTTAGACTTTATTTAATATATTTATAATGTGAAATGTACAAATTAAGGAATATATGTTAAATATTCACAATAAAATGAAAAAATGTCATTTTTATAAATTCATGTTCAATTAAAATAATTAATTTTATTATTGAATAAATATATATAAATATATAGAAAACCATTACCAAATAGTAATATTTGTATAAATATAAAACTTATATATTAAATATTTTATTATTTCTATCCATGTCAGGATGTGATGTAAAATGGAATCATTTGTTTATAGAGGTTGTAGTCCACATCTGAACCAAATAATGGTCTCATTTTCAAAAGAATGAAATAAAATGAATGTAGACAATGATTTATATTTCCAGAATTATAAATATGTTTTAAATATAATATTTATTCACTAAATTCATCTTTCATAAGTATCCATGTATGGTAGTGATTATAAATGACATAATTTATTATTGGAGGTGCTGGTTTGAATGTACGCACATGCAACATTATCATTTTCAAATGGACAAAAAAGGCATAAATGATGGTTGTATCACTAAAAATATAAAATTTTAGTAAACTAATGATATTGATGTTGAAATTATAACTCGTGGATAGAATATTTGGACTATATTAATGATGTGAGAAACTTAAAAGAACTCATTTGATATGATTACCTCTTCTATTGGTATCCTTATTTTTATCTCATCTTAATCCATCTTGGGTAACCTTTTAGTGAGAAAACAATTTCTACATCATGGATAAATATTTTGGTAAGTGATTTGTGTAGATTATTTTTGACATTCTAATAAAAATAAATATATCTCCCTTATGGGAAAACTCATGGACTCAAAAATTAAATATGACAAGTTTAGGATGTTTTATAAATGTTGAGGAGAAAACACACCTCAATACATTATAGTGTATTAAAATACCAATTAACAGAACCTAATACAAAACAATTTTTTAAAAGAATACATTCTACAATATTTACTTCCCTAAATATATGAGAAGAAACAAAATAAATTTGGGTACAATAGAGCATAAAATCTTCGTAAATGGTGGAATGTATTCCAGAAGGATGGTTTAAATTGGGCTGCAAAGAATATATAGAGTGTGGAGTCCATTTCAAGAAAAAATAAATGAAATTAATGAAATCTAATTAAATTTCAATGATAAATCCCTCTATCTCAACTTCATATAGAACAGCTATCCCAAAATTCTTAGTGAATCAAGAGATGAATCCACCACTTGAATCTCTGAAAACCCCACTACATATTGAGGGTCCCATATTCCATTTCAAAGAACCATCAATTTTTATATAATTACACCACATTATATATAGTTTTTAGATAGTATATATGAAAACAATATATTTCAAATATTTTCCATGAATACTAAGAATGTCAAGAATATTTAAATAACTTATAGAGTTTTTAGAATGTACATAATGCATCAAGGCATTCATTGTAATATCTAGGAGAAGCTTCTTCATTACCATGTTAATAACAGTAGTTTACCTATAAAATATATTCTTATTCCATATCTCCAATATTAAATATCATTTTTTTAACAAAACAATTCCTTATAATATTCTAAATGTGTATATAATATTCTTGATTATTACAAAAATCGTGGAAGGTGTTGGGTGCGTCAGCATAGAAGAGATATACTTCGAACAGGTTGTAGAAAATTCTAACAAGAGACTTTGAAAATGTGTAGTTATGGAATAAATGAGATATTGAGTCTGATCAATCATTGAAGAAACAAAAAATCATGATTTGGATGATCCCATAATTAATAAGGATTTCATAAGTGGAATGTCATTACATAATCATTCCCTAAATAAAGATGATTTTAGAGGATAAAATACAATTATTATAGATTGGAGTTAGCCGTGATGCATTATCTGGTGGTCTTCCCATGAAATATAAATTTTATAATTGCCTATTTTAGTTTCCTGATTGGTTAGTTCAATACCAAGCATGTGTTTTAATATCATATAGTCATAATAGAAAACAGATTCATGTATCAACATATAAAAATGATCTAGGGGATGATAGATTTAGAGTATAAGACAAATGTCCTTGTCTACCAACTTCACATAAAATTCCTCAGTGAGTGGTGAACCCAACCATTTACCGTTTAGTATCTGCATATTAGTGTTTATAAAAAGTATCTATATTTTATGTTACATCACATAAGAGAGAGTTATATTAATTCCAATGAATATATACAATAAAAGGTACGTGGGGTTTTCATATGCATGAATATTATAGAATAATCCCTTTAATACATTGTTACAGATAAATTCTACTATAGGAAGTCTTCATAGGAATAGGGGTATCTATTCATCATTAAACAAATACAAATCATAAATCTCCAATCCACCTGTACATATAGTACTACAACATTGATTCTATTTATCAGTTATTACCTTCCACTAAAATATTTACCCACTATAGATTATGTAGTTACATAACTTATTAATAAATTTAATCATAGATCCTTGTCATTTATAAAAATAATGGAAAATACTATCCTAGGGATAAAAAACTGTTTGACAATGGATAATCATACAATCAATTACATAGATTTTCCATTCTAAGAGTAGGTTAAGTCTATGATTTTATCAATAATCTCTATGAAATATGAAGCCTTATGATATTCTTGAATAGGGGAATACACATGTAAATTAAGGGATATGTTACTTCACTAATGTTATTTATCCTTTTAATAATCATCCTTTGAAATTCAATGAATTTGTGACTAAAAAATATTTGGGAATTTTTAAAGATGATGTGTCAGTTGGATTATGAGATATATTATTTAGTAATCCCATTGATATATTTTATGTTATGAATACCCCCTTTAAGAAATGAATTATATCATATGCATAAAGGATATGAGAGATAGGATTCACTAGACACGTAGCATGAATAAGATTAATAATTCATTTTACAAACCATTTCAAGGATATACCTTAAATGATAATATACAATGATACAAAAAATACAATGGATAATGGGAAACTATATCGGCCTCCATAAGAGTAGGGAAAATAACCATGAGTGATACTGTAAACATAAATTGAAATCAATATAAATATAATAGAGAAGGAAATAATATTATTGAGATCACCACTAAAATAAATTCTTTAGAGGGGATCTATTATAAATCCCTAGTTGTTTGCATCAAATACATTTTAGATATCCAATTTTAGTGTAATACTGTTAATTCAATTATTTTTCTAGACGGTTTTTTTAAAAGAACAAATTTAAATGATGTATATAATTTTTCTATCATAAAAAAAATCATATTAATTAGAAGATAACACCTTCCTAATGATAGTGTAGATCCGATTAATAAATTTTACCTCATGGTTGTATAAATATTATTTTATATAGAAAAATTCCTAATATAGTTTAGTGGGTCCCACTATTTAGACATGAGAATTACATTAAAAAACATAGAGTACAACACCTACAAATAATCCTATTATTGAATAATATACATATCATATTCAATAGCTTAACATTGATGATTTCCCAATATACCTGAGAAAGGATAGTAAACCATTTGGACTAAGGTCATTCCATAGATTATGGTAGAAGGTCAAAAACATAATTTCAATAGAATATAGATGTTGTATGACAATGAACTGTTAATTTGGTCTATTATTTATGTTATGAAATCCATAAATCTAGTCTGATTACTAGAAACTATTGTAAAATATCACCTTGTAATAATGAGTAATGTTTTCACATATAACTTTCATTCTAGATATAATATCATTATAAACATCAAAGTGAAAAATAGTCCATGAAGCATTCCCAAAAATATATATGTTTTTCCAAAATATTTATTCATTTTAATGATATGTTATCGTAATATATGTACTTCTTGATTTATATTCTGACGATTATTTTGTTGGGTCTTTGTTTAGGGTGGTTTCAAAAGATTTCAAAAAATTGTGATAATTTGAAACTATGGTCAATTGGTAAATTGTATGGGAAAAACATGTGGTTTGGACCAAAAATCCATGTAAAAAATAATGGACTACAGGAAGTGGGAACATATTTTTTCATAATTTTGAAGCCACACCTTAAAAATATCCAAACCTAGGAATATGGGTTATGTATGTTTGGTTCATAGATTATGCAATCATCTGGATAAGCTATGAACCCCTGATAGAATCTATTTATAGGTAACATTGTTACGGTGCACAATTACTCTTAACCGTGTGACCTCTCTAGAAAAGCATGCCTGATGAATTTTAATCTGTAAAAATTTTAATTTAAAATACATAGGACCAAAATTTAACAATTAATTACTCCCTAATAACTTTTTTCTGTACCTAATATTTCTATATCACTTAATAAGATTCATAATTAATATTCTAGGTATATTTAATTTGTTCATTAAGGATTGACTTGTGTTATGTTTTATTTTTTATCTAGTTTTTCCATTTCTCTTTAGATCCTCATTATATCTCTTCTTCTATAATATTTTAAAACCAAAAGGAGTTGTTTACTATAGATATAAGTGGTTTGATAAAATATCAATGTCTTTAATATGTATCTAGTATCATATAGATCAAATATACTCTTCCATTATCTCTATTTTTAAAAGGTGATTAGTTCTACCACCATTTTTGAGGTATGAGTCACTTTGCAAAGGAATTATTCTATTAATTGCACATTTTTCATAACAACACATTCGTTTTTGTTGACTTAATATAATTTAATTTTATCTATATTGGATTATTTGTAATAGAGTCTTGTTTTTAATGTAAATTTTCTATTAAAGTGTTTTTTCATAGCATGTGTTTATTAAAATAGGTGAATGTTATTTTTGGTATAAAATTATTTTATCAAGCACCCAATGAGATTGTATTTTTTTCAATTTATTTTATATGTAATTAGAATGTATTTTGAAATGGATTTGTTAAATATTTAAACCTTGGAAAACCATGTTTGTGCCAAGAATAAACATTTCAGCAATATATTGTGCCATCCCACATGAGTTTTTCATTAAAATTTGTTGGTGTAATTCCACTAGAGATTACATTGGTTTCATGCAGCAAAGGCCAGAATTGGGTCCCTATTTTATTATATTTTTTATATACATAAGTTTTAGCCTAAATCAAGTTCATATTCATTTATTATTAGATTATCAAATGAAGGATTTTTCATTTTTATTTTTCAATATTCTTTAAAATGGTGTAATTATCATTGTCATGTAATTACATATTTATTTTTTGTTGTATTCATGGATTTAGTTGGGGATGATCTGATTCTTATTAGTTCATACATTACATATTCCACTTTTTTATTATTAAGGGATTTTATGATACCCAATGTTTGATTTTAATTTATTTTATATATTTTATATTTCATTTTAAAAATATATTTGTTTTAAAGCTAGAACTTCAATATTATTGATATTAGACTTTTTAATGTTTCAATGGTATACTTTTTCTAGGATTTTTCTTCATTTTATATATTATTTTTGTTTATATAGTTGTATAAATTTTTTATAATATTTCGGTAATGGAATTGTATTTATGTAGAATTTCAATTTCAATTTTTGTTTTAATTATTATAGAGAGATGGTTTGGTGGTGAAATTTGGTTACATTGTGATGTCTTGGTCATACCTTGCCATACATTTTGGATTTTCCATAATGGAATAGATTGTATAGATCATGTTTTATCTATATATATATCTTAGTACTCATGTTGCATGCCTTTTTTATATATGAGCCTTCTTTTTGTTATCATATCATGCCTCACCACTGTGAAGGGACAACTCAGATGGATTGTCTAGTTGATCTGGGTTTGTTTGATATTGAATTGTATCAATTGAAAATAAATTGTCTGAATTGTGTTAAAACATCCTTACACCGGTTCGATATATTTTGTATACAAGCATTAGGTATATTTTTATTTGGATAGTATGTAGTGAAGGGTGCCTGATTATCACACTTCTATGTTTGACCGCATTTTTGCATGAGTAGTTGACTTTTTTACAAATTTTGATGCTAAGAGTTTATGATCATTTGAATTAATTGTATGAGATTTTTTTTAGACATAATTTTTCCTTTTTATTATCATGTATTTCATTGATAATATTTATATGATATTAAATTAAGGTTGTTCCAAGGCATTGAAAATAATTCTTGAAGTTGGTCTAATTATTGTGGAATTTTTCTTAACAATATGATTGGTTATTTTATTGTACTTATTAAATGATTACTCTTAAAAAAGATCTTCAAAGTCCATGTGAGGGTTCTTTGAGACATTTTCTGTAGGAAAATCATCCTATGTATCCTTATCTAGTTAAACTATAATTCATACTATTCATACTCTTGTATAAGTGGGTTTTGGGAACAAAATACGTGTAGTGGATCATGACTCAAAATTCACTAAGCCTCATCCTCTCAAGCATTCATAGGGATAAAGGAATCCATGAATTTAAGTAGTGGAATTTATGTATTGATGTAATATTAAAATTCGTGAATAATCCTATGTACTCTATCATTGGTTTTCCATGTACAAGTATGAGGGACTAGGATGGAGTTTGTGGGACTCTATTGTAAATGATAAGTTATCAGTGGAACATACATATATATCATTCAAAAAAATATTCAATATTTAGTTTTACCATGAGATTTGGAGTGTAGAAAACATAGATGAATTTATAAATTTTGATAAAAGAGAGAATATTTTTTCTATAATATTCCACATTTTTTATTTATTAGGTGAATTTGGAACAATAGCTAGTCACAAATGAGTACCAAAAGGCTCGGAGATTTGAGTTGGTAAAAATGCCTGATATTTGGATTATTTTTAGTATCATGTTATTTCTTAACATCATGGAGGTTGTAAAAATAATAATCATTGGAAACGGAATACATAGTTGAAAATATTGGTTTTGTTTGATCTTTTGTTGTTGTAGTTGTTTTATATGGCGTGTCTTTTGGGCAAAAAAATAAGAGCATGTGTGGTATGTTTTCTTCAAGAGAATATACAGGGGATTATTTAGTGAAAAAAATTTCTTCAACCAATCTGTATAGAATGAACATACCAAGACTAATTTTATGGATATACCGAATAATTTTCATTATTGTAGACTATTGATCTATATGAGGAATTTTTGTGAAATGATATCCCATAGGAGTATGGAAGGGTCAACTCTCCCCAATAGTGTATAAGTTTTTACTAATGATTCTAAGGGTGGTAAATATATTCCTCAGTCCATAGGGGGATATTCATGTGGATAATATCAGAAAAATTTAAACAAAAGCGTGTGTACTAGAAGAATCTGAATCAAGTTGAACTAATGTTATAGGTAAAATGTTTATTTTTTCTTTAATGGTGATATCTTTTTTGATATAAGTTTAAAAAAAATTAAATCATAAATGTTAGTTGATTATTTGAGAATAAGTTTGGAACATATTCCAATATTGATTATCATTTCTATGTCCTTGGTATATTGGTATAAATATGGATTCATGTGTTCCACTTATCCAATCATGATGGGTGTCTATGAGGTGGTGTGGGACATTTTAGTTATTGATATTGACATTACTAACCTAACAGTTTGAATATATTAAAAATCAAAATTAAGGCCTATATATAATTTTATCCTCATTATGATTAT
The DNA here is from genome assembly GCA_963277665.1 of Viscum album. Classification (NCBI taxonomy): domain Eukaryota; kingdom Viridiplantae; phylum Streptophyta; class Magnoliopsida; order Santalales; family Viscaceae; genus Viscum; species Viscum album. The sequence continues at coordinate 456,085,854 of OY728161.1, read as the reverse complement.
TTTTAATCATCTAATGGGGTCAGTCATTTTTTTCATGGTTACTGGGACACTAGATTGGGAAGCACTAGTCTTGTTGATCTTTATTATGGGGTAATATCCTATTGGTTTTTTGATAAGTTTCTAAATTTTTTTACCATTGTTTTCGATGTATGGTTTCTTTAGTGGTGTGTTTGTATCTAGAGATCTTTCTGGATGACTTTTCAATTATTCCACCATAGATAGAGGTTGATTTTATTAATTATCTTCTCCCGAGTATGATCACATATCTATGTCATTTTATGAAATGGAACCATATGAGTTAGTGAACATAATTTCCAACATGAGTACATAGAGTCTAAGTGATTTATTCATACAAGTGTTTCATCAAGGGATTTATCTATCCTCTTTGTTGTAGAAGCATATTAGAGTCTTGGACATTGAATTTATTATCAAAAGATCAATCTAGTGGCTGTTAAAAGAAAATATCCTTTTGCTAGGATTGAAGATCTCTTTTCCATTTTAGATGGTAAACATTGTTTTAAATGAATTACCTTTTGTCATGGTACCACTAGTTGATATTCTGAGAATAGAATATACATAATAAATCAATTAAGATTTTATACAATCATTTAGAGTTTATCGTAATTCTATTTAGTCTTAGTAATTATCCAATAGTATATATGGATTTATTGAACCAAATATTTCATCTGTTTTTTAACTCTTTTATTTTCTTGTTTTGGATGATAAATTGGTATACTCTATGTCATATGAGGATAATACACACCACTTTTATATCATTATTCAATCATTGAATGAATATTGATCCTATGGTATTCATTTCAAATGGAATTATTTTATCTAGAAATTAAAAATTATACAGAATTTGATATCTGTGATTGGTTTCTTCATGAATCCTAAGAAAGTATAGGATGTTATATACCATGAGTATCACATAAATTTGTCTGAAATTCAAATATTTTTTTGGGATGGATGTTTTTTAAAATAATGCTAATTATGATTTATGTGATCTCATATCTCCCAGGATATCATTAATATATATGTGTTTAATACTGAATAAAATTATTAATTATAGAGATATATTAAGGATATAATCGTAAGGTTGAATTTAGAACCAACTTTTATTCTTTCAAAACTACTTTTAGGTAATTCTGTTTTTCATTATACTTATAGTATGGGTTTTGGATGAGTCTTAATAAAGGAGGAATGGGGGTGGAATGTCACACACCCAAATTACACCCTCATGAGAAGAACTACCCAATAAATGATCGTGTGTTTGGCGTTGTTTTCCATGAATGAAAAATGTGATGTAAATATCTCTTTGGGGAGTAGTTTATCATGTATTCAAATCATAAGATCGAGAAATATATATTTACAAAGAGGTATCTGACCTTGCAATAAAGATGTGGGGCGGAGTATCTTAAGACTTTTTATTTTGATATATCACACACTCTTGGGATAGGGAATGTGGTTTTCGATGTTTTTATTAGAAAAATCATGACACAATCTACAAAGGAATCATTTTAGGAGTGGTCATTGATGAGATTGTTTACTGATATGTGATTTCGAGCGAAAGTGGTTGATGGATAGGTTATCATGGAATTGATGAAGTCATATTCATCTTTTAGTGATTAATTTTATCTTGATAAGTCAATTGATTCCATTTTTCATTCTTATTTAATTGTTTTTAGGGTGTAGAGACCCCATGTGAGTGTTTTAGTCATTATTTCTAGCTTCGTTCATTAATAGAACAATGGTTTTTACAATTTATTTGAGGTAGGAGTTGATTGAAATTGGACACCAACCACAGACCTAGTGGATACCTAGATGTATCATGATTTTATGAATCATTATGGGTGGTTGGGGATTAGATGCTAGATTGTATATTTTGTATCAAAATGAATCATTTGATATTAAATCAAGACATGACACCTGAGACCAAGATGTTTGTTACAACCTTTTCCCATTTAGGGTTGGAAGAGAAATGAGATTTCGATGGAATTTCTTTTTTTTTAAATGAAATCAAAGTGGGAAGGATGATATTTGTATTAATATTGATAAAATTATTGAATTATGTCATTAATTAATAATTAATAATACATAGAAAGTGGAAAATATCATAGACATGTACATCCGAGAGATTTTGAGACATCAAGGTGCTCCCTCTAAAATTATTTCTAATAGGGACCCGATATTAAAATCCATGTTCATGAATGGTTTGAAGGATATGATGGGTTCCTAAATTAAACTGACTATGTCTTTTTATACATGTATGGATAGAATGAAAAATAGAACTATCTATGTTATTTATGATATTATTAAGGCTTGCATTCTTTCTTTTGGAGGATCACGGGAAAATAAATTTCCACTAGTCAAATTTTCCTAATGAAATAGTTATCAGGATTATATAAATAAGGATCCATATGATTCATTGTATAGTAGGTGGTGTAGATCTCCCATGTTGTTGACATAAAAGGGATGATGTTACTTGTTTGGGACAACTCTCATTTTCAGAGACAATGAAAAGGGTACAATTGATTCAGAAGAGGTTTGTCTCAACAAAGAGATATCATAAATATTATGATGAATATATATTTGTATCACTTGATATTTTTTATCATTTTTTTATTAAATATTCACCACATATGGGACATCAGTAGTTGGGAAATAATGTTCTATTGGGACTGACTTTTATAGGTCACTTTGATATCATAGAGTGACATATAAAGATGCAATATTGGTTGAACATTCCATGTAATTTGGGTTTAATTCACAATTGATTCATCTTTCCTAATAGTGGATGTATCTAACTGGTCATTATCATATGATTACACAGGAGGATATTTATCTTCAGTCTCATTCCATGGTTATTGAAAAACTAGTTCAAAATATGGTCCATCAATATAATGGACAATAGGGTAAACTGGTTTACTTATTATAGGAAGTATGGTAGTGTTGATGGTATAGACCCAAGATGTATGTGTTTGAATAATTGATGATGCACCATAACCCTTCAATTTTTTCCGGTTCAAAATACTGACCAAATTGTGGTGACATAATGCCTTTATAGTGGGGATATTTTAATGTTATATTACGTTCATAAATGTACTTCATGAACATTATTTTGGCAATGATTTGGATGGGTCTTACTTTAGGATCATTTCTGGATTTTTCCAAAAAACAATTTGGATCGCTTGGGCTAATGGACATTTTTCACATGTTTAGGAAAAACTATAAGATTTTCCACAGGAAAATATACACTGATGCATGGTCTACAAGAATGTGGAACATAATATCTCCAAATAATACAACCACCCATTCAAATCATTCACCACTATTAAGAACAGATATGTACAATTGGAAAATAGATAAATTTATCCTTTGTCCAATACAATGACCCTAATGAAAATCTATTTATATGGAACATACTAATGTCAGATGGTTGAAAAAAAATTCAGCCTCTCCAACAAAACATGTATGAGGAATTCCAAGGCATTTAAATTTTAATTAAAAATCCAAGATACCCAAGATTATCATTTAATAACCCCATAATCTAATAATGATTCAACATAATCATTCCCCAAAATTTAAGAGGAATTTTTCATTGGATTATAGGTCTATTTTATTTATTATTGATCGCTCAACTAATGATATGTTTATTATTTTATCCAATTTCACATTAATTCTTAAATCCACATTGGATAAATTCGTCGCTGATATTATGGAACCTGAAAGGGGTCTATATTTCAGATCTATTGGGATTTATATATTTTTTATTAGTTTCATATGGATCTAGGATTTCTAGGAACTGATCCATTCTCCCCTGGTCATTTTTTGAAGGAACTTATATCAAACTCTAATATTATGGTAGGTGTATCTATACAAAGGGATAATTTTATTATTTTCTTCACATTCCTAAAAATTCATTTGGGTTATTCATTTCATGAAACAGATTTTTTATTTATAATGATTTATTTGGAATGAAAATAGTTTTTATTTGTTTTTTTATTTATAAACTATAAGTTCAAACCTAGTCTTTGATAAATTTCATGAATGGGGGTATTTTTTTTCAAAAATGGGTTTCAATCATAAAAGTGGATTTTATCTTTATTGATTTTATTTTTAATTTCTATATTTTATTTTTAATTTCTTTTGTAAAAACATATAACATTGGGCAACCATGTGTGCATCGAGAATTGAAAGACACTCATAATTATTATCATACCATTTGAAATTATTTTATTATAGTTGGTGTAATTACTATAGAGGTTATATCAGTTGGATAAATTGTATTCATATATTTGATATTTCATTTTTATTTCTAGTAGATATGTCCACATTATGGATCCCAAATATTGTTCATTCTCATTTGTGAGTTGATTCTCACAAGAGGGTTTACTCGTGGTTATTTTATAACATTATTCCACATGATATATTGGTCATGGTTATGTGATTACATGTTTACCTTGTGGTTTATACACGGATTATATTGGTGATTCTCTCATTATTATTCCATTATATATATCACATTCCTTCTTTTGATAGTATGAATGTATTTTATGAATAACCATGGGATTATTTAAAAATGGTTTTGATCATGGAAGATTCTTTATATCATTTAAATATTTTTCGTCATAAATGTCAAAAATTATTCGTATTATATATTTTATAAACACTGTGGTGAAATAAAATAGTTTTTTTTTCTAACAGAAAACATTTTTCCATCATGTAGTTATATATTTATTTTCATGATCAATGTAATCAGAAGGGTATTATATGGAATGTCAGGTTATCTTATCATGAAAACCTTTATAGTTGGATGACTAAGAGGTGATAGGTAGTGACATGTGTATATATTGTACATATATAACCATACATTTCAGATTATTCAGTTTATGTTGAATTATATAGAACTTGTTCGTATATATTTCTTATTCATTTTTACTCATCTTTTATATCATGTTTTATTATATATAAGACTTCTATATGTTATTATGTAAAACCTTGCCAATACAGTGAGAAATCATCGGTGGCTTCTCTATGTGACTAAAGATTTCTCATTATAGTTTATAACTAAAAAAAATCCATTTTAGTTAGATGTTATTTTTTCAAATAATTACCATTTAAAATATCTTTTTATTCAATTTAGCTTCCAACCCATTCTCTTTATTAATGCGATGGACAAAAATCCCTTCGTCATGCTTATTTTCAACTCTTACAGAATTATTTCCATGGTAATTATCTACCCATATATATCATTAAAAACAAAATTAATCTAGATTATCATGTTTAAATATAAATATTTCTATATAAAATCAAAATTATACATATTTTAAAAAGACTCAACAGTTTCCCACACGTCCAAAACAAGCTGTCTATACTCTAGATACATAATCAATAAATTCATAATCCTTAAGGGTAATAGACCCCTCTCCATTAAAACAAAATATTTTTGTCAAAATGTGATAATGATTAAACTTTCTCTTTATATGAATCTTATAGTTAAATTTACCCTATTGTTTTAAGTATTTGAAATTTCCAAAACTTGTACCCAGTTTACTGGACACAATCATACTAAGAGATCACTTAAACCACTTATATTTATCCACATATATTTTGACATCCACCATGTAATTGGAATCAATGAATTAATTAAATTACATAATTAATATTGATAAATTCTAATAACCTCTTACTATATGTGATCTGAAAATTATATTAATGTCATCTATTAAGACCCATGTCTATGGGATGATTTGGTTGAGATTCCCAATTTCTTTCTATAAGGCCCTTATTCGATGATAGTTACAGAGTATATAATGGAGAAATAAAATGGTTTTTCTGTTAGTATTGATCATATAAATAATAAATAAATATGATAAAGTTCTCAAAGTGTGTTGATAAGTGAGGGGATGAGGTGTCCTATTATATGTGAGGGGAGTGACACTACTTTAATTATTCTTAACAATAAAATAATATAAAGTCATTTTCAAGGAAAAGTTGTACCAAATAAAACTATATTCAAATTTTTGATATGTTAGATTATAAATACACTCATATAATCAAATTTAGACATGTTTTAGTGATATTTTATCAATCATACCATAGTTTAACCCCTGTAACCCATTTAAACATAACTATTGTGGCCAAAATTTACATTTTTGAATTAATATTAGCACTAAAAATAAAATGGGATTAATTTAATAATTTCAATATAATGGTTTCAAAAATATAATCCATTTAATTTAATTCAATTTTAATTGTTTTCAAATCCATCTTTTAATAAATTTATAAAAATGAATGATTTTTTATAAGAAAAATTTTTTTAACAATAAAAATTATTTTACTCAATACCCAGATGTAGAATTGATCGGGTTGAATTTTATTGGTTTAAAAATAAATAGGTTATAATTATTTCACTTTAAAATATTTCCAAAACATAATTTAACCTCATGAATAAAAACATATTTTAATGATGTAAAAATATTATTTTATAATAATAAATCATCTCCTAGGTTTAAAACATATAAGATAAGTCTAAAAATTAAGAATTACATATTTAAAAGTTTTATTTTAATTATTAAATAGATATTAAATATAAAAAATCATATATTTCTATTTCATTCTTTTATCATGACGATGCTCTAAAAATGATAGTATTTATAAAAACTGTATTTTTAGTATTTACCCAAAAATCAATAATTTTATAATGTGCCAAAAAATAAAAAATAAATAATTAAACCTTGATGTATTCAAAAAAAATGATTCTTTAGTGAATTTAAAATTATATGATTTATATAAATTTTTAAAATGAAATATATATATATATATAACTACTTTTTATTAAAAATTACCCTTTTGAACATTTAATTATCTTAACATTATTTCATATTGATTACCAATGGGGGTATTTTATTTATTTAAAATCATTATTTTCAAAATATTTTGTTTTTTTAACTTTGAATTTATTTCACTAATTTTCACCTTTTCATCTATTGTATTTTATCATACATATTTGTTTTATTTAATGGAGAATACACGACAAAATATCATGGTGTTACATTATCACCATCCAAAAATAAGTTGTACCCTCAAAATTTTAAATTTTTCATAATCATAATAAATTAACTATTTTATTGTAATAATATTAGATATTAATTTTATTTTGATAATTAATTCATCTGTCACAACCATGAATATTAATATTTCTTAATTAAATATTTCCAAAACCTTTTATATAAAATTATATGACTTATACTTATGAAAAGGATTCCAAACGAATACGTGATACCTTACTAATATTTTACATATAATACTCAGCATATTAATATTCTAGTTTCTTGAGTTTTAGTTATTTTTTATCATTGAGATAGATAATACGAGAAAATATAATTACATGATTATTTTTTATATAATAAATATAATTTCATATTTCAATGTAATTTCGACTAGTTCTCCATATATTTATTACATCTTATTATTAATAAAAAATAAGCATAAATAATATTTCATTCCAAGATCATAAAAATAAAAAAAAAATTGGATCATAATATCAAAATAAAATTTCAAATTTTACTCCTATATCATATAATTTACTAAACAACATAATGTTGGTTAAATTTAAGATAATTCTCAATATGAATAAACCTACATATGTAGATGTAATATATTTATCTAAAAAATATCAATAATAACTAAAAACATATATTTTCATCCATTATACAAATAACAAATCCGTAAAACTCTAAAAAATATTCATGACTAAATTCTAAACCCTAAAATCAAAAATATTTGATCACATATTCTTACCAAATAACCATAGCATTAATCTAAGTCATTATTAAATCAAATGATCGTTGAATAAAAATTCATTACAACATTCTAAACCCAAAATTCATTGAAATACAAACTCTCATTAATATATTAATCAAACCCAAAATAACATGAATCGTGATGGCCTAAAACCATAGTACATTCATATTTGATTATAAAAATTAACTCATGTTTTTCCTCAATTAACATATTATACTTACATACTAGCCAAAATATACAATGATCTTGAATTATTGTATATATATCACTGAATACCTTTTCCATTAAATTACCTTTCAATATTAAGCGTTATTTATTCAATCCCCAAAAAATAAAAACCTTCTTTCCCCTATAATAAACATTATTTTCTTGACATAAATTAGTATACTTATTAAATGGATACATAGTCATTCAACTTTTCTCCGAAGAAAAATATCTCCAGCAACCAACATACATAATCAAATAATTAATCCCTGGGTTATATTTTCCTTAATGATGTATTTGTTTAGATTTATCCAAATATATAATTAATCACATTAAAATATTGTTAAGAGTAACATAAGATTTTTATTTTTACCTCTTAACATATAATGAAATTTAAAATTATTAACTCATGAATGTTTGTATTATTTCTAAATTATCAATAGTTTATAACATCCTAATCTCTATTTTTAGAACACTTCATAGATACAAAATCAGATGTCATATACAAGAACTCCTATATCTAGTAATAAAATCATAGTATTTACAGAATAGATTTTATATCAACCAATGCTACTCAAATTTATCCAACCATAACTACAATTTATTTATTCACCTACAAACCTAATACATTTTTAGGATTAAATATCATTAAAATTAGGTAAATGTGTACTTATATAAACCCTGTAATTTCTTTTCTAATATGCATTTTCCCATTATACCATGATTTTATTATTCTATAGTAAGTCTTCATCATCCCCTAAAATTTCATTCACCCATAATAACCTTCTATTTATATATATTTTATGTATTATGATTATTTATAACATGCGAAAATGGAAACATGATAATATTTAGTTCAAATTATTTGTAAGGGTAATGTAAAATGGAATCATACAATGAGAAATGGAATTGAGCAATATTGATGTGTTAATGGTAAATAAATGTGTCATACAATCAGTAACTTGAGGAAAAAATATATCATGAAAAACCTAAAAAAATAAAAAACTCACATGAACATAGATAAATTTCCTCACAGTGATGAAATGCATAATTCCATAAATCTTAATATTACATTCAATATTTATCTAAGGAATTTTGGATACACTCAAGGACTATCTTCCAAGACATACTAAATACCATCGAGGAATATCAAACATAATATCTTACATACCATCAAGTCCTCTCATCTAATACATCTAAAAATTTTATGATGGAATACTCAAAGAGAAGGCCATTCTCGTTTTTCTCACGACACCATTATCAATTCATCAAAGGTATATATAATACAAAGCCTCAAAAAATCAACTAAAATTTCGAACGAATTCACAATAATGAATACATCATTGATATTCTACATCAAATAATTATTTATCTATATTGCATCAAGTATAAAAAATATAAAAATGTCCCAGGTATACATTTAAAGTTCTTTTAACAGTCAATTATCATCTATATATAATTAGAGAACATAAGAATTATCCAAACCTTCCAATTCAATGAATTTTTTTTAAATAACACCGTAAAATAAAATTTATATATTATAGGGTATTTAAAATATATAGATTAAGTGATTATTAGGTAAAGAAGAATCACAAAATAATTATTTATACATATATGATAATAAAAAATATGAATTTAATGGACACCATAAATTAATTTGAAATTATGAATATAAAATAAATATAATGTATTTTTAAAATAGAGAAAAAATTTAAGAAAAAAATTAACAATAAATTCCATTAACTCTTTAGTAAATTTTTTTTAAAAAATAAGTAAAAAGGACCTTTATGTTCACTCTTTTGAGATATTAGAAATATTTGTAAACATTAATTGTTAAATAATTAACATAATTGAATGTTGAAATTAAACTATTTTTATATGATAAAATTTAATGTGGAATAAAAAATATAAATTTGTGGAATGAATTATAATTTAAAAAAAAATAGAATAATATCCTTTTTTTAAGAAATTTATAGAATAAGTAGAATGTATATTACATTATAATTAAATATAAACATGTAAATGGATTTAAATAATGAAAATTGAGATTGATAATGAGAAAATCCATCCTTATATAAAATGATTAAAAGGATTTTCATTTCATAATTTCATAATGAAAGCTAAAAATAAATTTTTTTGAATAATATTTTTTAATGGTAACATGTGTTTAACTTAATAAATCGGTGATGTTTACGAAAAATATCCTAAAAAATAAAGAATATGGAGGTTCCCAAACAGGAAGTTGATATATGATTTTATTTTATTTTAAACACATTCGTAATGGGTTTGAGTACCAATGAGTTCAAAATGGTATATACCCAAAAAAAATCCGAATTAAATTGATTATAGGGGAGCTTGAATGTAAATTTTTCCCAAATTTAAATTAACAGATAAAAAATTTCAATAAAATTGTTATTGTGAAATAATCCCTATTGACTAAAACAATTGAATCAGAATCCAAATAACGTTATGAGATTTTGTATATATATAAATCCAATTAATTAAATAAATGATTATTTCTAATTATATTCATGTGGATGTTTGTAAAACATGTTGATGAAATAACTATAAAAAAGATAAAGGGTGTCCCATGAAATTGAAATTGAGACCATGAACCCTTACAAATCTAATAACAGTTGAATCAAAACATTATAAACGATTGAACAAGAAATTGAAATTTAATTAATATGACTAAAAATTGGAACATAATATAATATTTTAAATAAGTAGAATATACCCCATATAATGGAAATAAGGATGAAATTTGAAACATGTCTTAAATAATGTTTGAGATAAGAAACTCGTACCCTGGATTATTTCTTAGTTGGACAAACTCTAAATTCAAAATATAATAACATTAGTCTTATTAAAAATTTATATTATAAAATTAGTTATATTTATATTCCATGATATAATTATATTTTCATTCCATAATACCAACATAGTAACAATTGATTATTAGAATCAATATTTATATGCTAAATATTTTGTTTTCTAGGCATGTTCTAATTCAGCGGTTTCATTCCATGCACATTGGTAATGGATTAATTATATAAAAAGAAGTTTGTTATAATTTATATTATAGATTTTATATTGTTATATATTTCCATTTTCACTTTTTGGAACTTATGTGTACTGTTCACACATAATATTCTAAAACCACATTTTTTATATGTTTACATTCCATAAAAATAAAGAATTGTGTTAGTGAATATATATATATTTTATATATATTATCAAATAACATTAAAAAATTATAATTATAATATTTATACATTTTATCCATTTGTAAATCCATCCCTGTTGGGCTGTGATGTAAAATGAAATATTTCATTCGGGGAGGTGGTAGTCTACACATACTTCTGAGGGACATTTTCATTTTCTATGGAATGGGAGGGAAGTAAATTATATAGAGTTTTATCATTAAATTATAATAATTATTTTATCAATAATTTTTTATTTTAATACATATTTTAATAATGGATATATAAATTGTTATTAAAAATATAAAAGTCTATTCACGGATATGGTATTCTGTACATACGTATGGGTAACATACTATTTTTTGAATAGATATAATGTTAGTAGATGATGGTTGTTCCATAAACATAATAAAACATTTTTAAAATATTTATATTTATGTTATTATGTTAATATGGTTATATATCATTTGAAGGATGTTTAAGTGAAAATAAACAAAAAAGAACACATTTAAAATGATTACCACTTCCTTAGATATCCTAATCTGGACCTCTCCTTTAGTATTCTTTGGTTGTGCTTTTTTGTGAGAGAAAAACCATGAGATCATATGTAATTGTATTGGTATGTAATTTTAGTAAATATTGGACATGATAATGTTCACAATTTGGGTGGATCAGTATAGAGATGATGTGTTGTTTTATATGTGTGGGGAGTTAAACTCCTCTATGTACTATTACTTTCAAAATAATATAATGTAATTTTCATTAGAATGTAGAAAAAAGTGGAATTTGGTTTTTATGATACAATAATTTAGGGTATAAATAAAATAATATATTCAAAATGTTACTATTTTAGCGATATTTTATTCCTTTTTATCATATTTTAAACCCATATTTAATCCTTTTAACCTTTATCATGGTGAATAAACTTTTCTATGGTTACATTATATTTAGACTGAAAATGAAATAGATATTATATAATAATTTTAATATACAAATTTTGATAATGAAATAAATTATATAAAACAAATTTTCTATAGTTTTGGAATTTTTTATTTAATATAATTAATAAAAACATGAAAAAAAGAATTTTTTAGGAACAAATACCTTATTATGTATAAAAATAATTATAATTAAAATAATTAGTATAATTGATACTTATGAAATATATTGGATTAATAATAATAATAATATATATATATATCTTCATTTAAAATTATTTGAAAAAAATAATTTAACCTTTTATGTTGATAATTTTTTTACTGGATAAATAATATTAATTTTACTACAATAACTCACCACCTATGTTTTAAAATATTAAACACAGGTTTCAAAATTCAAAATTACATGTTTAAAAACATTAATACTAAATCACACATTTAATTTATAAATAAGATTCATAAACTATTAATTCAGTATTACATCATTATTATGTTATAAAAATTAATGGAATTATAAATAATGTATTGTTCACTATTCATCAAAAAATCAATTAATCTTGAAAATTACCATAAATTCATTCGATGATAATTTTGATGTCATGAATTTACAAAATGATGTTTAATTTATTAAATTAAAATTCTAAACTCCATTGAAATACATTTTAAATTTTAACGTCAAATATAAATAAAAACTACCTTTAGATAAAATTACTCGTTGAAATATTAAGTGTTATCAATAGTATATCATAAGAAGAATCAATAAGTGGTAATTAATTTGATTGTAAAATATAAATTCATATTTAATTTATGACTACATAAAATATTAATAAATTATTATACAATTTAGTTGGGGTTGTGTGGGTCAGGATTTATTATAAATATATTATATTTAAAGGGTAATATTTAAAAATATTTGGGTGTTACATCACAACCTATTATTATATAACAACTCATAATACAGACTCAAATCTATAAAAATTTTCTAATTTTTAATTAGCTAATTCTGGTAATAAATAGAAATATCCATGAATATAATTTCTTACTCTATAATATTTATATCCCATTATACATTTTTAATAATTATTCTTTCATTGAAACTGAAATGTTATAGGGTATATGTGTTGATTAAACATAATCTCATACCATTCCAAATTCATCCCATTTAGCTACATATAACTCATATCTAGAAATATATCCGCATTAGTATGTCCAATTTATATAAGTATATATATATATAAGATGGATTTTATATCCACTAAGTACTTAATGAAATAATGGGAAAACCAGTCCCCTTAAAATAATAAAAAACAAATTCAGGAACCAAATACCATAAATATATTTTATTATTTATCTATTAAAAATCATGTGACAAATCCACATGATGTTATTGCTGTGGTATTTACCCAAGAAGAATTTTATAATATTGTACCCACTTATTTAGGAATTATAAATCAAATGTTGGATCATTATTAACTAAATTCTTAGTCAATTTCATTCATCAATTCACATAAGGTCACTTTGGATGCATCCTTTTATAATGAGCAATGCTTATTTTTAACCCATGAAATAAAACAATAATTTCTAAAAAAACAATTTTCATAGAAGTATCTAAATCATTATCGAAGAAATATATATCCAATAGTCACCTCAAAACTTTTCCATGCCTCATAACTCCCTCATTACCAAACATACAACCCATGTCAAACTACAATGTCATTTTAAAAGTTCAATACTTCTATAAAATTATATTTAAAAATCAACTTTGTAAATATATTTAACCTATATAATATTAATTTAAATCTAATTCTTTATCAAAACCAAAAATATCACAAACACCATGAATATATGAATTATTTCCAATCTATGTATTCCTACTATATATAAAACGACAACATTTTTCTTTGGCCAATAAAAATTAACAATAAGGTGTTTAAAATGCTAATCAAAAGTTTCCCTATGAGCCTTATATAATTGAAAATGAGTATAGAAACCAATGAATTTAATGAGACCTGATTCAGGATATATCTATACCCAAGAATAAATGTCTCTCTAATAATGCACTACATTGAACATGTACACAGAAGACAAGAACCTCCTAAAGATAAAGGGAATAAAGTAAAATATAATCAACAAATAATGTTTTATATTTGATTCAAAATAATTCTTATTCCATGGGTGGAATTAAATAATTTTTTTTGAATTATAATACGATTAAAATGATTAAACAATATCCTCAAAAATATTATCCAACCTATCAACATAATGTAGGGATCAGTTGGTGAATTTTCTTCCACCACCATCTGATCTTTATGTAGAGTATTACTATTGAATTTTATATATAATGGATTCTTATCACCTTTTTAGAGGAATATATTTAGTGTATCCTTGAACCATTATATATTAATATAATTATAATTTTTTATTTTTATCATTTCCATTAATGTTAGTATTTAAAAGTTGTACTACTTTGAATTATGTTACTACAAATTATATCTTGTATATTGAATAATTTATTTTTACCTATTATTATATATTATATTTATTTGAATAAAATATCATTAGATTTTATCATTTTATTATTCATGACATTTCTATAAGTTTATTATTAATTAACTAGGTTGAATATGTCATTTAGGACCATTATATATATTTTATACACGTTTTTTACTATTACCATGTAGCCAAACCATGTATCCAAATATCCAAGCCAGCCAAAAAATGTACTCAAATCTCCCAGATAGCCAAACGTGTTTCCAAATGATCTCAAAAATATTTACATTATAAATCATGGTCATAAATTATTTAAAATAACTCAAAATTGAGTGATTATTATTCAAATAGAAATATAATAATGTTATATACAAATCTATTGAATACATGAAATTTTAAATCAATATTTATCATGACCAAAATTAAATTATAATCACTATGTGTTCTCTGTCTAAATTATTTCATTTTTTAAAAAAAATTCACTACCTTGTCTTAATGATACCCAGAGCTATAGTGTTTTTACTAAGGTAATTTTAGATTCTTTGTAAATATAATGAAATTTTAAAAATATAATTGAAGTAGACCCAAACTTTATTCATATATCTAAAAGGACATATTTATTTATAATTTTTTTAATTCAACTAGTTTATAGATTTAAAAATATTGGATATGTGATTTTAGCTATGCCAGATATTGTATACTTGAATTCTGCTAAATATAAATGTAATATATATAAAGATTCTATTTGGTGGTGAAATTTTCATTCTTCATATATATTGAATTTTTTGGGGGTAATATGGATATTTATATTATGGTAATATTTGGCCTACTTGATCAATTCACATAAATTTAAATCACTCTGTTTGTCAATTTTGTTTATGTGGTTATGTAATATTCAATAGATTGATATAAATATTTTAATATTCCCTAATTTGTTAAATTATTCACATTTCCATTTTATTCTTGTTTATTATGAATGTTCTTAGTAATTTTTTAATTATAAACATTAACAAAAATTATTCAAAATCCATGAGAAAAAATATAATTTTTTAAAAAGACTAATTAAATGAGATCCACATAGATTAAGTATGTATGGTTATTCATACCAAAATTGTTGAACCAGTGATATTCAAATTTAATTTTGTTAAAATATGAAGTGTCAAATTTTAAATTATCATGGATTTTAACAAGGGTATTATTACTTATTTTTTACTATAATATTATTATTATAGGATATTCAACTGTAAAAGTTATTATTTTTTGACAAAGAATCGATAATAACTCACTCGAATGTTACTTTTAATTTATAATGTATATAAACATGAAAAATTATCTAAGAAATAATCACGGATAACTCTAAAGTAGTTTGTTGGTTTAATATGCGCAAAAATATTATTCACAAAAAATAGGAAACATTATTAAATTTTATATTATGTTGTGTATTAAAGATCAATATACATATTTTACATAAAAAGTTCAACAAAAAATGAATTATCAAGGATACATCTATGATGAATCACTAAAATTTTCATACACTACATTTTATCACTATAGATATTATTATGTTAATGGACTTCATCATTCAAAAATCAATTACTAGACAAAACATTCCACCATGAAATTAAAAGAATCCTTTGGTCAAGTGGTTTCTATAGTGATGATGTTATTTATATTATATTCTACTAAATCATGTTTGGGTTATTCTAACCCTAAAAATGGTACATGTGTGTGGGTTTTTACTCAAAAATAAATTTCAGTATCATTTTTACCGCTATTAGAAATGGTATGGAATTTTCATGTTGTTCCACCACTGGAAAAAGGCATTGTAATTGGCATGTGACTCTATATATGTGAATGTTAGTGTAAGATTCCATAACAAGTGGGTGATATCACTCTATGTTTTGAGTGGTGAAGAGTATAGTAGGATAAATTTGATTATAACTACTAAAAAATAGCATGGACATGTTTATTTTATTTCTATTTCATTATCATTAAACTTGAATTTTATATTTTAATTTATTTGAAAAAAAAATCACCCACTTTTATATTGTTTTATTTTCCATGTGAAACTATCTATTTGAATGATATCATGAACCCTAGCTTGATATTATTGATTATGATAACCATTTCGAAACTTAACTATTTGGAGAAAATGATATTAGTTATGTTTGTAAGAACAAGTTATAATTATGGATTTATATATCAAATAACACCACATTTTTATGGTAATTATTATGGCTACTAGAAATCACATATGGATGATTTTTTAGAACCACATAGAATTGATCAATGAAAAATCTTGAGAAAATCATGAAAAATTATCAATGGTGAACCAGAATCATTATTCATAAATGATATCATACAGTATGTGTTGAATTATAAGATGAAGAATATTCTATGTTGTGAAATAAATAGAAATGTGTACAGTTATGTGTCTAAATGTTAAAATACACATGAATTTTCAAAACAAATTATAAGTGAAACATATTATCTTTGATGATATCATTAGAGATAAGTTATGGATATTAAGATGCAAATATCATGAATTTATAAATGGTGAATATGAAATTGTTAGTAAAATGTTCCATATATTTAATAGTATTGTAAATAGAATGAGATAATTTGGAAAAACACTAGAATACAATCTGTATGATTAATGAGATCATAGAGGACTCCCTAATAAGTGGCATTTAAAAATGTTGTTATATATGAAAGTATACACATAATGTAATCATAAATTGGGGATTATATTATATCATTCCTAAATTAATAGTTAGAGATTAAAAATAAGGTTGAATAAGATGATATACATAATAATTGAGTCATTGTTAAGAAAATTGTTTCAATAATTATTCCGATCTTGAGTTATAAAGGAGTTTCAATAATGATACGTCATAGTTTTTAATGGGAGGTTATTTAATAATGAAATTATATGAAATTATATATTTAAAATATTATCCTAGATAAGATTTAATGTGATGAATAAAGGTAATTTTATTAACAATGATTCACAAGATATAATGTTTAACATTTTAAAAAAAGCACATCATTCATGATATGCTATTATTTAATAAGGATAAAAATGAGAATAATAAATTCAAGAAATAAATTAAATAATTGTAAATTGGATGAGTTTTCACTGAAGATTCAATTTACAATGAGAAAACGTGGAATAAAATGTATTTGGAAATTTTTTACCAAATGGAATCATTAAATCAATTGAGTGACACTAATTATAATTCTTCCTCTAAATATTGTCCTAAAAACCAACTTTAGAGGAACTACTTAATGAATTTGAATGAAATGATCATAATTTTAAAAATACCACAATTTTATATAAGAATAATAAGAATTTATATTATAATATTATCAAGTCACTGAATATGTGAAAAAATATATTTAATAATATTGTAAAATATCACATTCTGACATGAATTATAATCCAGAAATTATAAAAAATACTTTTTTAAAAATATATAAATTAATTATAGAATTTGATTTTATTTAAAACTGTCAATAATAGAATGTTAAGACTATTTATTATTTCATTAATGAAAATTAACATCTGAGATAAGAAAATAAAAGCTTCAAGATAAATTTTCCAACATTTCATCGAGGGAGATAAATATTTTAAAAAATGAGTTTCAATAAAATAGAAAAAATGGTTATAGTTCATGGATATAAATATTAATTTTCCAAAATTAACAAGAACTTATTTTTAAATATCCATAATGTAATTTTATCTACTGATACATGTTTTAATTGAAAAAATAATGGTCTATATACAAATTATTTCTCTTCAATGATTCCAAAATAACTTGGATACACTATGGTTTTCAGTTCTAATTGTTTACCATATATATTAATAAATTTTTTTGGTTGAAGTCATTTTGGAATCCAATGAAATCATATTCTAATACCATTAAACCCAAATTTTCATTTTTATAAAAAGTATCTTATATAAAATATTGACATCAATTTTGCATTGAATAATCATAAATGTTTTTTGGTATATGGATATTATTTGATCATGAAAAATGACTGGAAATATATAAAACATTCTATCATTAATTAAAAGGTACATGGGTAATGTTTCTTTTGCAGATAATTATAAAGAAAAGGTAAAAGTATCTAGTGAGGTTATAATTAGAAACATTGTTTCTAATAATAATGTTTTATATATTTAACCATTAAAAATTAATTTAATATTTATTTAAAAATAATGTGATTCCAGAGTTTTTGTTGTATTTAAAAATGATACATTTCATTTATTTAATGATGATGTTTTTTCTAAAAAAAGAAAAGAAAAAATTTTAATTAGTTAATTATTTTGTGGTAACTAATAAATATTTCAAATGATTGAATATTGTGAAATATAATCGATTATTTTGGCATAGGAGGTTTTGACATGATAATTGCAGGTTCATTCACAAGTTTTCCAAGAAAAAAACTTTTCTGCTATTATCTAAACATAATGTGGAGTACACATTTATTTGTGAATCCTTATTTAAGGGTAAACAATAATGAATATATTTTATATCAGTTAAATAAGTAAAATATATAATAACAACTATCCTTATTTATGTTTATATATATGTTCATCTTATGTAAAACAATTTTTGTTTTAAGAGATATATTTTGACAACATTAATTATTTTACATTATACACAAGGATTTATTTTCATATATTTATATATAAAACATAATATAGTTTTATTATTTTATTTAATATCATTTCAAATTAATAAAGTATACCTCGTTAAATCAGATATAAGTAACTGTGGTGGTGAATTCAATAACCTAGAATATATCATTTTTTATTACAATTGTTATTTTTATAAATTTTAAGCCCTTAGAACATCAAAACGAAAGTGTGTATTGGATCGGAAAAAATAAAACAATTCATGACATGAAAATGATCAGGTTATGAGTTTAATATGCATAATTTTTTTGATCATAATCTGTAAATACATCGTGTTTTTAATAGTATAATAATAATAATATATTTGTTGGAAACGAAATCTTATGAGATTCGGAGTTGGGGAAACCCCAAAATTGTATATTTTATATTCTTTAGATAAAAATTAT
This sequence comes from Viscum album, assembly GCA_963277665.1. NCBI lineage: Eukaryota > Viridiplantae > Streptophyta > Magnoliopsida > Santalales > Viscaceae > Viscum > Viscum album. Next base: position 456,066,122 of record OY728161.1, on the reverse strand, counting down.
TTATTGTTAATACTAAGGATATATTAGATAAATATGATGAAAAATATAAAGAAGTTATTTTCTTATGATATTCAAATAATAGTAATGAATATATAATTTAAAATAAACAAAAAACGTTTTTTTAAACTTATTCATTATATGTTTGTTGAAAAATAAATTAATTGAAGGGATGATGTTATTACAAAACTTGCTTATGAATTTAGATATTTTTATTCTGTAGATGAAGAACCTCATGATATAGATTCACATATAGATGGTGATAATATTTATTTTCAATATAAATACATTTACGAAATATTCTTGAAGACTCATAGATATCATCCTACCGATAATGTGAATTAAATTGTTGAGTCAAATGTTCGAACTATAAAATATGGTATGAATATTATTATTTATCATGATTTCATTGATGATTTTTTACCTAGGAATACTAATAATTCATTAAATGATTCTAGTTTTATCTTCTCTATGAAATAATTATTCAACCAGTTTACATAAATAATTTTTTTTGATTTATTTATTCTACCAAATGATTCTCATGGTTTTGGAACAAAATTGATCTTTAGAAACAAACATGATAAATTAAAAAATATAGTTTAAAATAAAACTCGATTAGTTTCTCAAGGATGTTATCCAGAATATTGTATTGATTCTGAAAAATCCTTTTCACCTTTGTCATTATTAAATGTAATTCTAATGTTATTAGTTTTATTATTTTTTGGATTTGAATTACTTTTTCCAATTTTGAAATTTGTTTTCTAAATTGTTATATTTATGAAACATTATATATTTGAAAGAAATTTGTTTTGAAATTAAAAAACACTGTAATAATGTTCATAAATTGTGTACGTCATTCTATGGTTTTAAATGAGATCCTCGTTAATGGTATGAAAGGTTAACTAGTTAGAATTTTGAAAAATAATTAGATGGTAAATGTTTAAACAATTTTATTTAATAAATAAACTATTGATATTTTAATTGCGAGAATTAATATTGATGTAATTTTTTAGTCTTATGTTAATACTATATATAATGAATTTTATCAATAAACAACTTCGGAGTTTGATATTAGTATGATAGGAAAGTTGAAATTATTTCCTCTCCTAAAAAAATAAAAACTATATTGGTACATTTATTAATCAATCCAAGTATGAAAAGATATTGTTGACAATCATTATGGGTATTCCAAAATTTAAAATACTTCTATGAGTGACACTTGAAAATTATATTAATTTGGTAATGGAAAATAAATTAATATTATGATAGAATATTTGATTTTTCAACCCTTGTTGAATTTGTTTTGATCTGGCATGATATTATAATTCTTATTTTGGTAGATGATAGAGATATAGAAAAATAAATTTCAGCATGAGTTATTTACCTATTATGTATTCTGATTCATGGGATTCAATGAAACTGAATTTGTTTTCCCTTTCAACTCTCGAATTTGAATACATAGAATGTAAATCGTGTTAATATCAGTTATTATGGATTATGAAAACAAATAATTATTATTATTTTTATTTAGATAATATTGTTATATTACATGACATTAATTATGATAATTTCATCTCTAAAAATCCCATAAAATACTCTAGAACTATTCATATTGATTTGAAATTTCATTTTCCTAGAGATCATGTTCCAAAATGATGTATATATATAGACTTTCTTTATTGAAATTAATATTTTTTTAACTCTAATAGGACCCTAGATTTTACTATGTTTGAGAAAATCATGTTAGAACTTGCGATTATAGAAATTTATATTTTTCTATCATTACATTAAGGGGAGTTTTAATTTCTCAATATAACAAAATTTTCAGATTTATGTGAAATTTTTTGTAATATGGAATCTATTTTCTAGTATTCAATTATCATTTTGATATAATTTTTTCTTTTATTAATGTTTTAATTATTATCATACAAACTAGTTGATTTAATAAAACTATTTAATATAAAAATTTACATGAAATGATATATAATGAATGGTTTTCCCTAATTTTTTCACAAAAAAACTTTTAAAATTTGTTCAACATATAAAACTAAATGTTCTAACAATATAATTATTTACATTTTCTACATAATTAATGTTTGGAAATATTCAAATTTTTAATTTTTTTTAAATATCAATATTTATTTTTGTGTCACTTCACATTGGATAAATATATATATATATAAATTGATTTCATTTTTGTGGAATAATTGAATGTTGTTGGGTTATTTTTTGACTATCAATCTATGCGAGTGTAACACTAATTTAAATAATAGGGGTGAAACACTATCTTTGAAATGAGATAATTTGTCTATAGAAATTTTGTCTTATTGTTAATTTTAATAAGGGGGAGATGTTTTCAAATTATTGTTGTTTTTGTAATTATAAAAATTGGGAGAATGTCGAGTGAATGCTTGAATCGCTATATGATTTGATAATTATAGAGAATTATTTATATTATGTCTTTTAACATTAGTATATAATGATATTCAATCTTTGAATTGTTTTTGAATAATTTCTATATCATTTTGTGAATATAATATAATTAAAATTGATTATATCATATATTTTGGGCATAAGATATTTTTATATTTTACATTTTAATTGTTCAAAAAAATTTCTACATGTTTTATATTGATTTCCTATGATAAAATGTCATTTGAGACCTTTGAATATCATTTATACATGTTTTTACTATTCCTATATATCTAAACCACATAACCACATCTCTAATGTAGGAAAACCATGTAGATAAATTTCTTATGTACTCAAACCACAATAAAAAAATCAAGATTTTTTACATTAAATATTTTATAAATAACATTGGATAAAAAACTAAATTGAATGAACTTTTTTTTAATTGTTTTTAAATATTTTAAATTTAAATTTAATACATATAATTCTGCAACTGTATTTATTAGGTCTAAAATAATTTTAATTGTTACTTGATGTTTTCAGTCTAAATTCAATATTTTTTGAAAAATATATATATTATTTTAAAGATAGAATCACCTATAGAGGAATATTTATGGTTATGATTAATACTATAAAAAGATAATAAAATTTTATAAATATAATTAGACTGTACACAAATATGATTCTTATATTAATAAAGTATACATTAGGTCATAAATTTGATAAGTACTATTTTTTCAATATTTCATTATTTTGGATAAATGAATTCATATCGTTCAAATTATAGATATATGAATTTTGCTACATTAAAATATAGAATGTTGAAAAATTCTCTGATGTTTTAAAATCCACATACATCATACATTTGGATATATATAATTTAGGTTGGTAGATATTTATTTTATGTTGACATTTTACCCATGTGACCAATTAACATACCTTAAAGTCATTCTTGTACTCAAAATCTCTTTTCTAGTTTGATCAGTTTCTAAAGGTTTATCTTAATCTGGAAATGTTATTTGATATACGGTATAAATGAAATTTATATTTCTTTCATGTTTACTATGAATATTCATAGTGTTTATTTTAAGTTAATTTGCACATTAATATTCTATAATCAATGTAAAATGTTTTAAATTGATATATGATGAATTAAATGAGATCCACAAGATATTAATAATGTAGAGATACTCATTCTGAAATTTTAGAACACAAGATATAAACCATCAAATTGGTTGAAATATGTGAGCTAGTCTCATATACAATCAATGAGTTTTCCATTGATATTAGTTCTAAATTTATACTGATATATTAATATATCAACTATATTCAGACATATATTATATTATAACTTTTTATATTGTATCAAGAAACTCCAAAAAAAATATATGTTTTCTATTTATGAAATATTTACAAATGAAACATTATCTTAGAAATAAGATTTGAAAACATTATAATAGTTCATTAGTTTCACATGACCATCTCTTGTTCGCAGAAAATGAAAGATACATTAGTATTCAAATTTGAATGATATTTTTCATAAAAAAACTCTATGTATAGAGTTGATGGTTGTAGTGAAAACAAAAATATTGAGGATAAATCAACATTGAAGATATAAAACATTCGTCTTATTTTATGCGATCATTGCAAATAAAATCACTTTTATGTACGTAATCACTATACATTCATTTACTAGGGTGATATGTTATTCATCAACATTCACAACCTTAATTTGTTCAACTGTTTTATTTTTGTGTTGTAGCACTTTTTATTCATGCGTGCTAAAAAAATTAAGATATACTACTACCTTTAAAAGGTATGTGGGTATAATTTGTTAATACCAAACTAATGTCATCTTAGTTTTCTTTACATAGTAATATGGTTTTACTTATCATGTTATACCTCTTAGGAAAAAATGTATGTCAATTAGGGTTGTGAATCTAGGATGAAAATGTAGTTTAATCTTCAGTATAAGCCTAGGGGTTAAAAAGACATTAAATTGGGTTATGGATTCAGGTGTGAACATGACAATATTAGATTCCATTGTTAGTGGGTTCTATATCTCTCTCTTTGTTTGGGATGGGTGAAGAGCATATTGATATTAATTTGATATCAACTAATATAAAATATTTTTTCTTATTTATATTGAATGCATTAACATTAACACTCTGATATCATATTTAAATTAATTTTAAAAGGTAAATTTATCCCTAATTATATATTTCATTATCTTCCATTTTTTGAGCAATAGAATCACCCACCATAAATCATCTTTCTTGTGAATAGTGTATCTTATAAAAATAATTTGAGTAATCCTTACATAATCTTCTGAAGAAAACATATATATTCTCTATGAATGTTTGGAACACCCTATGTATCATAATAATTTTGTATTATGAATATATATCCTATTTATAAAATACTTCCATATTGACTCATCATTATTAATTCAAATTTCACTTCATACATATTTCCAAACATTTCTTGTATTTCCTTAACAACCTGATTTATTTTTCTAAAAGAGACATCTTGAATCATCACTTTTTTAATTTTCAACACTTCTATAGAAAATGATTTTCGCCTAAATAAACATAAAAATAACCCATTTGATAATAATGTTTTTGATTCACCCCATGAATAATATTATATTCAATAAATCCCTTCCATTATAATAATTTATTTGTAGTTAAATGTATTCTCCATTATGATTTTCGACATTTTATATTGACTACGACAAAATAACACCACAATATATATTGGAATACAACATCGGTCATCATATACATTTGATTATGAACTATGTTAAACTTCAGTTTATACAATATTTAATCTTATAACAACTTATGTTTGAGGTTTAACATTAGATGAATATTATTCATCCTAGAGTGAATCAACATATTATTGGATAGGTGGATCACAATTTGAGAATCATATAAAAATGTCCCAACCACCTACCTTATTCCATGATCAGTTAAAAGAACTATCAATAAAATCCAATCCTAAACAGATTCTATTACATAATTGTAATTTTAATCCAAAATTTAAATTGAAAAAATCTGTTGAATCTTAGAAATCAATCTCACAATTTTTCCTCAATAAGTAAACACAATGTTAGTGGTCCTCCTCATAGTTCTTTTATCTCTGCTAACATCCAAATAAAGATAACTATATATTAGTTATTCAATTTGGAAAACAAGAGAGATTGTTTTTTCTATTTTTGGTTGTGAAAGGATTTAATTAATCTCTTACCATTATTATATTCTTGGATTATCCATAATCCTGACAAAAACTACATCTACATGAGAAATTGTTGTTTATATAAAAACAAGGAATACATCAATCGTCTTACTAACGATACAAAATGATCCTTTTCCATGTAATCAAATTCTACATAAATTCTTGGTCCATTATCCCTATTTATCATTATATAATTATATAATGGAGCTGTAACTAGTCTTTTCTCATTCAATTTTATATATCCCACCGTATTCTATGTATATTTAAATTGATTTAGGAATAATGTTTCATAGTTTAATTATATTAAAATATGTATCCTAAAAATATATTGTGTTAGAATGATATTGTGTAATAAATACACAATCCACCCCCCAACATATCAATCCTTCTTTTATCTACCAAATAATTATCATGTCATCCACATTAGAAAATATAATGATGAAAATACCAACATTAAATACTCTATGGTAACAAAATTGATACATAATTCCCTAAAAATTAACCATTGTTCCAAATGGTTAATGAAAATATGAGTCCTCTACCATGTTTCATGATTAAACACATAAGGGATTCACATAATCTTACACACTAGGCCCTCAATGTATTACTCCATGAAACCCTAATTCTTGCACATTTAAATCACTTCATCTAACTATCAATGAAGAAAAATGGTCTTAACAAATAGTTATTCCTGATGTAATGTTTTGATGAAGAACATTCCATGTAGCATTCAATTGGTCATTTATTTAACAACTAGAGAAAATTTGTCAAAAAATTCCAAAAATCTATTTTTTGAAAACACTTTCTAATAAGCATAATTATGTACGGTCATTTACCATATATCATATTACTCAGTTGATAACAATTTATTTTGAAGAAATATCATCCCTTAAGGTCATTTTATTATCTATCATGTACCCAACATTATTTGGAGGAGCTTTATTCTATCATTTATAATTACAAATTACTGGATTCACTCATAAATATATACACTCAAGTAATTTTAGGTTCTCCATTGACTATGAAAAATTAATATTGAAAGGAAATTATATATTTCTTCAACAGGAACTAATTCATAGTATACATCTACAAATTAAAATTCCACTCAATATTTTCCTAAACTACATCTTTGATAACATCACAATCTATATATTTACATAATTCTTTTATATTCCCTTGTATTCCAAATACATATACATTAGGAAACATCATTATAAATTAAATGTCATCCGAAATTTATTTTGGATAGTGAGATGTTTTTTGAACTCTCAAAATCCTCGGATTATTTAGAGCATCTAAAAAATACATATTCCAATTAATAAAATCATTAGATTTTGATGATCCATTATTATCATTAAAGAATACCACTTTTTTTCATTCATTACATGATAAATAATCAGGGATGATAACGTCCCATATCATTATTACTTTAGGTAAGTTATTATTCTAGAGTTAAATATATGAATTCTTCAATGAAAAAACCTAAAAATAATCATGCACTAGACTTATCCCCTGAATTATTCCATTATTTAGTACTGATATAAATTTGGATAGTGTGATGATTAATTTAACATGAGGTAATGTAAGATTTATTCTAGAACAATAGGCTTCTATAATTTCATACCATAATATAGATGATGGACTTATGAAGACCAACATGGATCTTCATGCATCTGACCATATAAAAAAATGATTCATCTCCTCTATAACTATATTTTTTCCAATTTTTCTAGTATAATATATTTAAATAATATGCTTTCTCTCTAGTAGAACCTCCAGAATACTTTGAATTATTTTTTATCATCATTTTCAAAATTCATACTTTTAGTTTTTGGAAAATATTAATTTTCAACATGAATTTTAATTGAATGAAGGTTTTAAAAATAACAATATTTTTCTTCATAACTAAAATTGACTCATTATATGTCACGTTGTTGATTAATGTTAAATTATATAGTGAACCTATATGAAATCAAACTAGAGAAGGATCCTATATGTCTATATGAACCGCCTCTAACATTCATTCATTTTGAGTCTTTTCTAACATTTTTAATGAAACTTTACACTAATTACTATGGATGAATATATTATATGTTCATTAAAAAGTGATTAAAATATTTATAATTCTTTCATAAATAAGGAATTTCATCCCATTATCACATAAACAACCAAGATTCCAATGGAATTACTATGTGATTGTTAGTTTTCCACCGTGCATTAATCTATCTAAAAATATCATCAGGTATAATTATTGATATTTCATTCCTTTGGAAACCATCATTGAATAATGGGATGAATTCCATATTATTCAAAAAAAACATAATTCCACATCATCTATAATTATTATGAAAATAATGTTCCTCATTAACATAAGTATGGTCCACACTCTAGGATATTGTAGCATGATTCCATTCATTACCTACACTAGAACATCACCTTTTCTCACTATCTTCAGTTTTTTATTATTTATAGTATGTAAATTTTTATATCATCTATAAATATAATATTTTAACACTTTTTCTATCGGATGTGTAATTAATGTTGGCCCCATAGTCTATAATTCAACAGTCATGTGGACTGGTGACACTGGAAAAAAATACCACCAATGTCTTCTAAAACAATATTTATGGATTCTGTACTAGATGAATATATGATTGAAATATATCTACACTCATTAAAATCATTCTTTAGATGACATATCTTCCTACAATGTCGATATAAAGGACCAGATTCATATGTGATAATATGACTTCTCATTATTTTTCTTTTTATATTTTTTATCTGTTCTACCCAGTGGAATTTCTTATAACTTTCAACACATAAACATATTTCATATATTATTTTATATTCTTCCATAAAATCATCCCAGTTAAAGTACATTGTCAAAATTATTAAAAAATATATTCATATTAACACTAAAATTACTCAATTGAGAAATCATTTTATCCAATGATTACATAAGTGATCAAGGAAAAAAAGTGGCCATTTATGACCCATGATATTTATATTTTCCATTTAATTTGACTCCAAATATTTTTTATATAATTTCCATGATCAAAATTATATTTACATTTTAAATTATCTTGTTTAATAACCGATATAATTGAAACAACTTATCCATTTTGGTTGTTTTGTCATATATTCTTGAAAAAGTATCCATATGTTTGGAAGCCTCATTCACCTCATAAATGTAATAGGAAATATTTTTTCCCATTTAAATCTAGATCATCCCAAGTGATTTTTATCCATACATCCCCTTTCTAAATTATTCATCATTTTTAGTTTACTAATGGTTAATGAAATAATACCTAAATGGTAGTGGGATTCACCTTTATTAAAAAAATTCTGAACCAATTTTTAACTGCATAAAGGGAAAGGCCATAAAAAGCCCACTGGCCTATAGGGAAAAGGACGTAAAATTTAGTGTCCCAAGATCCTAGTTGAATAAAAACCATTTAAATAACAAATCCCAATACAAATATAATTCATTGTGACCCCATTATCACAAAAACATATTGAATTCAAAATCTATACCCTAGGTCTAGCAACTCAAGTAAACATCACTGGCTCGAGCCCCATAATGTCATAGACGATCCAACCATTATCTCTATATGTCACTTCCCATGGATGACCAAGCATACATCTCTGAGGATGTACCACTACCAAATCCTTCCTCCTAATCTCTCTATATCTATATCTTCCTTTCACCACACTTGTTAAATCCAGATTGCATCAATGGTGTGAAAAATACTCCTATATTTTTATCTTCTAAAATCCATTTTTTATCTCAATAGACTTATCTACTCATACATTACCCCCATCCATTACCATTACATTCAAAATTCATGAACTCCCATTCAATTCAAAACACAAAATAGACTTATTAGAAACTATATACCAGTATTTTTTCAAGGATTAGTGTTGAATGACGTTTCCAAACAATGAATTGAAACACCATGGCTTTGTTCTTGTAATAAAATGAAAAAAATGAACTATGATAACACTTTGTCTAAATTTATCCGCTCAAAAAAAATTATCCTTAGAATCTAAATTGAAATGAAACTATGTACGAGAATCAGTAGATCAATAATGAACCAATGTTCATGATTTACCATGATAGAGGATTGTATGTCACCCTATTTATGAAAAGTTACATAAATGGACAAACTATACATACAATTTCAATATAAAAAATTAATAAAGGGATAAATCATTTCATAAGTATTTCACAGGCTTAAGACTTTTTCCCACTCTATTAGAAGAAGACTAAAAATACTTCTTATTAAGAAAAATATTATTATAGTGTCAAACCAATGTTTTAAAACAAGTCAACCCACCCAAGTATTTTATATAGGACCCAACATGTGTTGTATGTTATAAAAATTTATGTCATTATATAAATTATTCCCTTTCGATATGACATTAATAAGAGTAACTTTATATGGTCATAGTCAACCATCTCTATAAATAAACCTTCTAGTAAATGGTTCTATATTCAAAAACACTATAATTTCTCCTTATGAACTATTTTGTTAAACACATAAATTAACATCATGATTTATTATACCCCTTTACATAAAATTACATTTTAATATTAAGAAAATCATTTTCATCTATACATTTCTCACTTTCATGCCCATCATGTTAGCTTATGATTCTTTATCTTCTTATTTCTCTGGTTATATAGTTCCATATGATTTCTATTCCAATATTCCCTCATCCCTCTATTTATGAAGTTTTACATCCAAAACTATTTCATTATTAGGTTTTGTATCATAGTCTTAAAATGGATTTCACATATATGGAGTAAAAAAATCTATATTGACTCCAATAAAAATCTATACTGGTTTCAAAGACCTCTTCTTTAACCCCCATATCGAAGTAACACTTCATTAAAAATATGTAAGATCTATTATATTATATCTTTATAAAAAGTTTTAACTTGACCTATATCTATGAATATATCCCAATGAAATCAAATTTTTATCACGTTATAGTATCATGACATGACCTATCACCATAAAAAATCACATAATTAATAATGAAATGTTATATGTCCTTTGATGAAACCCCCTGATCTCCAATGGTTATAAATAATTAAATAAGTGTAAAAAATATAGGAGATTTTTTTAATAAAAAACCCTCACTAATCATCCGTCCATCCTAAAAAAATCTAACAAGAGTTTTCCATATACAAATTATGACTATATTTCATGAAATAAAATTTTCAAATAAAATTTTTATTATTTAGTGAATATTATTCATTATTTAATTTTACCTTTAATATAATTTTAATGTAAATGATTTAGAAAATAATAATGTAAAAAAATTCTGATGGATGATTAATGAATGATGTTTGGAGGTAGTAGAAGAAGTGTTCTAGTAAATGAAAATAATTTTTTTTATATAAAAATTGAACCAGCATTTCCTCTACAAGGGTTATCAATCAAGATATCTAGAGGTTCGAAACCTGAGATCATTTATAGGTATGGCTATGTGGTGATAGTGGTCCTGGAGAAGTGTCCATGTGTAGGATTTTTATATTAGAGAAGTGACCAAGTGATAATAGTGGGGAGCTACCAACAAGAGGTCTTGGGGGAATTCTTACCAGGTGTGTTGAACCTATGGTACTTGTTTGTCATGCTATTTTGCATCCTAATATTTAATGTGGAAACATACCATTAATAAAACCAATGAGGGGACTTCATTTTTTCAAGGTACTTTTCATATATATAAATACAAAATCATTCAATGTAACTTGTTTTCTCATTAATAATGTCAGGGATAGTCTCCCAACACACATTATAGCTGCTCACTATAAAAGAAATTTACATGGCTACTATTCATTAAGACTAATACTAGATGATTTCATAATATCATACACACCACATTCATGAGACTATATCATGGGAATCATATATGGGAGAATGAATAAAATGATTCTATTTCATTTCCAATATAATTGAACTAGAGACATGCTATGTGAACCTATAGAGAGTATGTCTCTACTATATCGAAATGTACACACTTTAAGGGGAATTCATTTGGAAGGATAGTGGTTATCATGATATCTTATTTAATATATATTCAAAAGGAAACATGGGTGGTTAATGTGTATGGTTGTATAGGTTGTCAATATATAAGAAGGAATCAAAATTAGAAGTCAATTTATTATGATTTCTTTTATGATTAGTTATTAATCATTGATTTAGAATGATTTATAGAATTTGAGATATATTCAAGAATTATTTGAATGTTTCATGGAGATTTTTTATGCACTCAATGGTTGTAATTTTGTAGGAAAACAATCCATGAATAGTGATGATTATTGCAGAATTATTATGGATTTATCTAATGGAATTTGATATCACAATTGGAAAATTCACATTATAAATTATAAGAATGTTGAATATTTTCTAAAATCAAAATACATTCATTATAAGTGACACATTTTCTGCACCAATTCTAGTGATGAATTGATGATAGTGAAAAATATTATTTTGTATGAATGAGAAAAATGAAATTAATTTAGTACATAAGGGGTTACATGAAGATAAAAAATTGTTTAGATGGATTTATTACTGATGATAGATTCCATTATTATTTTTTTATATGTATTTTTTGGAGGATTTTATTAAAAAATATCTTCATCCCCAATTAGAATCGAAGAAAACCACACCCATGGCATATGTGGGACCCAATGGTCATCCACACCAATGGGAGGTCTGTTCGATCCACCTAAGAAGGGAGAAGAGGTAAGGCATAGTGCTTCTGAGGCATATTAGGATCATGTGTAATGAACTCATAAGGAATTGTCAAATCCGCACATAGGTTGGGAATAATTATATAAAAGATCATGGAGCATGTGTGTTGTGGACCATGTGGGTGTGAATGTGTAGTGACATCTGTGTGTTGACCATGATCCCATTTTGAAATAGTAGTGAACAACACATGAATAATACAGTAGAGTGTTATTTATTGTATATATCAATATAGAATGTATTAGGGTTTTCACTGTTCATATGTACATAAAACGAAAGATAAAATGTGTACCTTAAGATGAGTCAAATCTAGACCATTTGATCGAAATTTTTTATCATATTCATCCACCAATATATATTGATAGTAATCTACATCCGCCGACAGAAATTTGCAGCAATCATCACATGCAATTGAGAGTGATCAAACAAAACTAAATCATTTCATGAAATCATCATATTTCCTTCATAACGATATGATTCATCACCCAATGAAATCAATGTTTTGTGGCCTCTTATATTTATTGATACTATTATTCTTAAAAGTGGATATATTGCAATATTCATCACAAATATTTTAGGATATTACTACAATGGAGGACCCTAAAAATGGGAAACCATTATTTTTGGTTTCTCTTAATAATTAGATAACCTGAGATATTAAAGTATTTAAATAGTCATGTATATGTTTTTTCATGAGTGCTTTGTATATTTTTATGACACAAAATGTGAATTTGATGCTATAAATTTATCATTGACAATAAAAACCATAGAATGATTCTGAGGATAGTTTCCTCAAATCATAAATTTGAGAGGATTTCATTTCTCTTTGGAAACATATTACCTATAAAACTCTCTGGTTAGTAAAATTTAGTGAGTATTGAGAGGATTTTTTTCATTCATGATTGATATCCTAGTCAGTACTCTACTTGTGCATTGAAAACATATAGTTCGTTGTGAAGATATATGGTTAGGTGAATCCACTCATGATTTTGAAATTCAATCATGCATTATTATTTTGGTTTTATTGAATTATCTTGAGACATAAAAAATATAAACATATATATACACCATGACTCATGAAGAATAAGTTGATATGAAAATCTTTGCCTAAAATATATCAATAAGAAGTAGACATTCTGTAATTTGAGGATGTACATGCATTATTTCTTTTGTGTCTCATAATTCCAAGTGATCATTTAATAAAACAATTAGGTTCATGAATTTGTGTAATGGAATAATAAAATAGTACATTGTGAGTGTTTGAGGATTCATGAACCAAATAGAAGATATAAAATTTAATTCATGATCATGAACACATGAATGATTTAGTATTTATCCAATCTAAAAAGATAGTGTTTCTGAGTTTAAATATGAAAACAATTAATTTATGAATTATAAATGAGCACATTCATGTGATCATCTTATTCAAGCATAAAAATTTGTTATATTCAAACCAAGACCTTCATATTATATGAAATCTATGTATGAAGTGGAATTCATTTGATGTGATGCATGTACCGTTATTTCATAGAATATTTATGAATTGTGTGTACAATACTATCACACCAAACTATGGTCATGAACATTTCCACATAGGTAGTATCTACCTAAGCATTTCATAATATGAGGAAGAACTATTCCTAAATTTATTGATAAATTCATTATTTTTTCATTCTAAGAAATTTTTGAGTTAAGGTTAAAGATTCATATTTCACTTATTGAATATTACTAGTCCTTCATGTATATTATCATATCTATTCAATATCATATGAATAAATAAAATTAAAGTATATTATTATTTCATTTATGTAACATCATCAAGTACTATAGAGATAAATTTCATAGTGTGTTCGTTAATCATCATTGAATAACATGTCCTTCACATATAAAAATCCAATTAAATAGGATTGGAACTATTATAATAACACCACTAACTCAAAAATATTGTATACTTCCTCCTTAAACATATTAAAACAATACTAGGTGTTTGTAATCACATGAATTTATTTTAATAATATGAAACATGAATCTACCACTTGTTGATCATGATAATGTGTAGGTATTTGTAATTAACCTTGTAAAAATAATTGTCTATTGTTTTTCCATTATTATATGAATTTCTTAAGTGTTTAATTGTTAATTTCACACAAAAAATCATTTTATTTTAACCATTGAAGTGGTTTGAGAGTATATTTTTTAGCTAAAATATTGTAATATCTAGTTAAAATATCGACACACTGAATGACCAAATCCCCTCTATGTGTCCCTATAAAATCCATATAGGCTCTATAAGTTGTATCATACAACATGCATGCCTCTAATTGTATCATTTCTTTAACCAACTTTTTTTTAATGACTATATGAAGTATTTATTTGAAGGAAATTCTGAATCGCCTTGTTTGGAAAATTTAATCTCTAGTCAAAATAAAGAAATCAATATATATTTTTCTAAGACTCTAAAAAATAGGAGGATGGAGGTAGATAAGATATAAAGAAAAGTATAAAATAAAAAATTGAATGATAAATTTACTATTTGTAAATTAATTGAAAATAATTCTTATAACGAAATCGGTTCATGTTATAGAGTGTTGAGGTAGTTGAATTTATAAAAATTATTTAATTATTATAATCTCAATTTGAATCCTATGAGAATAATTTTCCTGAAGAAGTGATTTCATATATCCTTTTCACATTAATGGATATTTTTTATGAAAGATCATAACTAGAAGAAAAATTCAAAAATCATAAGGATTCACATGAATAGAATTTGAAAAGGTTTAATGATATCACATACCTAATATTAGAAATGGATTAATATCTAACTCTTTGGAAAAAGGATTTCAATAAATGATGAAGAGTTTCAATGGAATAGTTATAAGATCACATTGACAAAATGTGGTTTTGGATAAGTTACACACGCATATGAAATATTTTTCAATGTTTCCATCAATATCATAGATTATCAACTTATATAGAAAAAATATATAGTCAAAGGGCATAAAATTTTAGTTGAAAAAGAGACCATATTTCATTATGATTATAAATATAAGGTCATTACTTTGGAAGAATGTCATTAATCCAATATCTTTGTCAAGGAATCCCAATTTGATGATAGAGACAAAACAACAAAATACATTTTTTTTCATTGAATGATTGTAGTAGACTTCATGAATAATGGATTAATCGAATGAAAATTTAATGGGAAGTTATAATTACATTATATAAAAATTATAAGTTTTAATTCAATATGAATTTTCTTCAACTTGATCAATAATTGAGAAATTTTATGGTAACACGTGATGGGACTTCCAAAATTACTATGAATAAGGACTCGTCCCCCCAAACATATAAAGAGAGTGAATCCTAATGAATTAATTTTCCTACAAAAATAATTGTTGAGCGTCATATATTTTAATATTTTCATATTAGTGTAAATAAAAACTCATGATAATCTCTTGATCAACCTTCTAAAAATTCATGGAATATGGTAACCCATAAAACAATTAATTTAGATTCTACTAATGCATTATTAATGTTTAGCGCGGGTTCAAAGAAAAATGATGAGAAATGTGGAATTATATAAATGATTGTAAATGTATAAAAAAATCATGGGAAGATAATATAAGGATAAAAAAAATGAAATAAAAATGATTCCCAAAATAAGGAAATCTAATCCTAGAAACAACACAGTACTGAATCTCACTATATATGTACTATAAGAAAATGAAGGATTTATTTTTGCTATTTTAATTATAATTAAGAATTTTGGAATCAGGTCAATTATTATTGGGATAATTTTTAATCATATAAAAATTTTATAAGGCATGAATTTAGTGAATGTATATATGAATAAATGAATTAACCAACAAAATTGAATCAAAATTCACATATGATGAATTATGTGTCCATCAAGAAGAAAATTTGATTATCGGGAAGAATTATATGATTAATTAAACATATGTGGTAAAACTTATTATGAGTACTAGTATATTCGCACCATAACTATTCATATGTTGATGATAAGAAAATACCACAACAAATAAAAAAGGAAATAAAAAAATATGAAAAGTTTTCCTTAGGGTGTAATCATTAGAAAGAAGTCAAGAAATGTATGAAACAATATACTACCAAGAATAAAGATATTTTTTATTCTAATAATTCCATGTGATCCAAAAAAATTAGCTTCTACTATAGAAAGAGATGTCATACCATAGACCACAACAAACATGACATTCAAATGAATGGAAGGTAACATAAATCATGAAGGGAATCAATTTGTGAGAAAAAATGAAGAAGACATGATAGATTAATGACATTCTCGAAGAATAATTTGATAAGATAAAAATGGAAGGGTAACTCAAAGACATTTAATAATCCATGTCGATGTTCTAAAATGTAATATGTTAATACGGAATGATTAATCATTTTTCATAATAAATTTCATTCTTATATAAAAATGTAAAAAGATGAGGATAATTAATTATCTATGGAAAGTAGAAATGGAAAATATATTATTTCATATGAATAAGATCAATAATTTTATGATAGGTTATCAACACATGACAACTAATGCATCTTAAAAAATATTGGATGGTACAAGAAAGATTATGATAATGAAAATAATTTTATAATTATTCTACCAACTGAAAAGGAGATGTTAGAGACAGAAAAACAAGCACCTGGGGAAGCAACTTCACAACTGGAAGAAGTTAGGGAAACAACTCCACACAAGATAGAGGATGATGGAAGTAAATTTTCCTGGAATTTAAAGAATTCAAAAAATGTATTGAATAAATTATACATGGGCATGAAGTGTTCTATTCACTTTTTAAGCTTCATGAAAATGAGACTTTGGGATTAGATATTATACATATCCTTGTAGCACAAAGGGGGAATATCATTCGTGTATCATCTTATTCCTGTATCATTTTGTAATATTTTTTTTACATTTCAGGGAATTAACAGTGATGGTCATTCTCAACACGAGAAAAGAGTGAAAATAGTGAATGACAAATAGATGGAATTCATATTAAACATCTGATTGGATATTGAATTTTTCTGTAACGGTGGATTATCATCATGACAATATTGAAGACTAACTGATGAAATTTACCACCAGGTAAATTGGAAAAGAGTTAATCCCATTAAGGGGATAAAACATAAAGGACATACTATTTATACATACCCATGAATATCTGAAAGATCATATAATCCCTATAGAAGGTGAAATTTTTTTTAATCTAATTATAATTATTTCCACTTTGATGATTGTATTAAACAAGTTCATTACTGAGTATTGGATCATGAGTAATATCATAAATAGGGTTAGTACAATATTACTTCATATTAAATATTTTATTTTTTTAAAGAAGGGTCATGAGAATATATTACATGATAAATATATTTTATACAATTTCCCTCTTAGAGAAAGAGGTTTGAGAAATATATCACATTTAAGTTTGTTAATAGATTTTATTTAAAACCATGTGTTATCTCTATTGTTTTCTAAAATGAGTTAGTACACATAGACAGAGAGTAGACCAAATAAAAAATATTTTCCAAGTGAACTATGCAGTACCATCCTCATTTCATAAAAGGCTGAGTGATTTCTATATTCCATGAAGGGAAAAAGAAAGACCCTACATTAATCCATTATTTTTATATTAAATAAGGGGATAAGGGACACTTAATTTAACGAAATGTTATTTAGATAATACATAAGTGTGATATTGAAAAAACCATGTTAATTGTTGTTGAGTATGAGTATATTTACTCTCAATATATAGGAAGAAATATAAATTAAAATTCATTATATGATGACACCCTATATGAATACTAATTAATTATCAATTGACGAGGATGGAAATAGTTTATGAAATATTTGAGAACATATGAGATGATTCTTGTAGAGTTGTTAAACACCCATTGGTTTTTATTTTGTATGACAATTCTCTGTGATTGGTAATGTTTATGGGAGAATTTTTATAGATTCATCTGATGGTATTAGATGTCATGATTAGAAAATTATATTTGTAAATCATATTATTAATGAGAAGGTTCTATGTTCAAAATACATGTGTCATAGGTGACACACTGTCTATAACCATGCATGTTATGATTTTAAGAGAGACAAACATATTATTTTTCATTATGGAGAACCTCAATATATAATTAGTGCATGTGCGTTTACATGAAGTTGAATAAGTGGTAAGATGAATTTAAATTTTATGTTTGATTTAATTATTTGCATATTAGTTTTCAATATATTTATATGAAGTGTTTTATTAAAACAATATATCCAACCACACATAGTATCCATACAAACCTCAACCAAGGCTTACGTGGGACACAAATGTCACGAACGCCCATGAGATGTTAGTTGTGCCACCTATATTGGTGGAAGAATAAAAGGAATGACACCCATGAAGAACATGTGGTCCCATTTGTATGTTCCATATAGGGCATGGATATGGCCGCACATAAGTCTAAAAAATAATACAATAGCCATGGATCGTGTGTATCATGACCCGTCTTGGCATGTATGTGAATAATAATATGGGTCTTGAACCAAATGTGTGTTAAGAGTAGTACTCGTCTTCACTTGAGTAATATACTAGATTATCATTCATTATAAGTATCTATGTGGGACTGTAAAGGGTTTTCACTATTCTTCATTCTTTAAAAATAATGATATATTGTGCACCGTCTAATGAGTTTGATCATGATTGTTAGATCGAAACCATTGAACATCTTCCACTTCTCATGGATTTTGAAGGTGATCAATTCATGTTGTGATCCCTGATCAATATAGTGTTGTATGAAAACCATATCCATTTATTATCTCATATGAATGATATTTCCTAAACCAAACCAAATCCATGGAATAAAACTCCATCTTTAATGGAATATAATAACTCAATGATGCTTTATATGAAGAAATTTTTATTATTCCATTGAAATTTTTGGGTCCGTTTGAGCTTGAAATAAGAGAACATGTGATCTTTATTTAATGTGATTGAGGATCTCAATGGAACATAGTATTGTAAATATAAGGCTCCATTATTTTCAGAATTTAATGAGGATTCTAATTTTCAAAGATAATTGGGAAGTAAAATGATCTTGAGTCAAATTAATCAACAAAGCATTCAATGAGTCCTTGATGACTCGTAAAACCCATTAATAGGTAGTGATAATCACCTATAAAAACAATGTAATGATGTTGAGGATAGGATCCCCCTATCATCAATTTGATATTTTATCAATTATCCGAGGAAAAATATTAACCATGAACCCCGCTCATTTTTGAAATGCAGTGAGTTATACTATACTCTTTTATTTTCTGAAAGTGATTCCCATGGGAACTCAACATAGGAATTGCACAGTCATGGTTATTTACAAAGAATAGTGGGTCCAAAAATACACTCAAGATTTCACGATTCCCTCATGTGTTATTATTATAGTTTTCTTGAATGGTCTTGAGACAACAAAAATATACCATTACATATACACTATGACTTACGAAGAGGAAGTTGAACATGGATAGACTTGGGAAAATATATAAAAAAGTGAAATCCACTTGGGAATGTATATAGATTCTTGAAATAGTGCTAGTGATTTCAATGTTGTGAATGATAATTTAGTGAAATTATATGGAACATGCATTTTTTTTGTTTAGAGAATAAAAGGGGACAATGTATGTGTGTGAGAGGTTTCATAAGTCATTCAAATCTTGCATTTAATCATGCATGATGATTAACACATGATTTCATATGCATTGAAATAGTCTATACAGAAAGTGTGTGTGACTAAAAATAAGAAGATAATTAATTCATGAATTATATATAAGCACATGAATGTGATCATATTACACATAGATAAAAATCGAGAGACCTGAACCAAGGCATTCAGATGCATTGCAACCCATGGATGAAGTGGAATTTGGTTTATATTTTTTCAAGTATCGTTCTTGAATATAATCTGTATGAAGAGTGTGTCTGTAACATTCAATCCTAATATAGGATGGAAACATTATCATTGATTGTGTATCTACATGAGAATTATTGAATGTGAGGATGAAGTCAACTTGTAGTGTATTGATAAATTCATCAATTTTTAATTGAATGAATGTAGTGAGATGAAGTGGATGTCTATTATTTTACTTATGGAAGTGTTGTAGGCAGAAATTAATTGTATCTTGTTGAATTAGTAGTATTTTAAGAATTTTAGTTAAATTAAATGATTATTAAAGTAATGTAAATAAATATACTTTAGTGGATAGATCTTATTTAGTGATTTAATTAAATATATTTGTAAACATAGTGCTTCCAATATAAAAAATTCCATTGAAGACTATTTGAACTAGTGTAAAGAACACCATTGACTATGTATGATTTTTTAATTCCTTCCGGAACGTTTTACACCGATTTTATGCATTTTTACTCACTAAATCGTATAGTGATAATATAATTAAAGAATCAACGTAACGGTGTTCATTGAAATGAGTAGGTATTTGTCAAAAACAATCTATAAATATTTGTGTGATGTTGTTTAATTTATTATATTCATTGAATATGTATGTGATTGTTAATAGCATGCCATATATAAATATCTTTTAACTCAGGAAGTGGTTCAAGAGTATAGGGGTTAATTTAATGAATGTAAAATCTATTAAAAATATGGGTACACTAATTCACATGCCTATTATTTTCCCTATATGACACATCTGGGATCTACATATAAAATATTATTATTCAATTTCTATAGATATTATAAATTTATAAAAACAATGTATCGATGTACATAATAATTATCTATGTTGTGGGGTTAGAATTCCACCATGGAGGTACTACGAATGGAAGTGTCTCGGTGTTGTGGAATGATATTATATAGCATGATATGTCAATTCTTATTGGGTATATAGAGGTTTTGGTGAATATGATTTACTTTATGAATTGATATATCCAATTTAAGAGATTATTTTACTATAGAGTGTCCTGAAATGGAAGGACACTGGCTTTTGGTTAGTGGAGTACAAGGTCATAGAATCCATTCCACAATACAGCATTTGTTTACTAGTGTGGGTTTCCATAAGTAGATACACATCAACCTCCTAATATATTGAAATACTTTTGGTTTATAGTATATTTAAACAATGATGATACATATATATAAGTGGACTTCAAGTTATTTTTAATATCTAATGATATAGGTATATGGGATAATGATATGATAATATACGAGTTGGATCAAAATAGAGGGTGATGATGGGGAAATAAATATAGATATATAAGTATATAAAAGGATATATAATTTATATCTTCTATGTATTAATATGATCTCCATCTACTACACATGGGATTCAATATTTAGATGGACCAATATTATTTTTTAGTACATACTGGAAGAGTGTTTTTAATAATTGTTTTACTTTTTACCCTCTATCTAGACTAGAAATAGGGGGTTTGACTTTTAGTTACAATAATTTAAAAGGATGTTATTTTATTAATAGTTTTTATTTTTTCATAGTGAATTTAAAAAGGTGTTCCCATAGTTATTCCATTATTCTATATATTATCTTCATATCTCAAACATGACCAATGTGTGTTAATGTGGGCATGCTTATAGAATATTTACCAGTAACTTATTTTCATGTATGAACACTGTCTTGATTGTAGTAAATATGATTAAATATGGTTTTATTCACCAATTATATTAATTAAATAAAGTAATTGACCATAAAAATGGAGAATTATTCAGAAAAAGTGTGTCTTCCATGACTAAGGCATCACTAAGAACCAATTCCAACATGATCGTTGTTTTCCATTATCCTTTTACTTCACTAGATCATGAACCAAGATTAACATAATCTTGGTAAAATATATCTCGAATAAAATCAGGTATTTAGAATAATTTAATTTTTATTCATTATTTATTTTTATAATTATTTTTATAAATAATTTTTTCATGTTTGACCTCAAACATCCACTTGATACAGCAATCAGCTAGTATTTTAGAAAATTATTTTTCAAAAATAATAAATTGGTTTCTCATTGGATGTAATGACACCCTATAAACCATAATGGTTTTTGAACCATTACATAGGATAGTACATATAAATCTTAGGCTAATGATATTTTCATTTTATTTCTATTTTTACCATTTTAGCGACACATGGTTTTTATGTTCAGTGTATTTTATGTAATATTATTGATGCATGAGTACTCCATATAGATAAATACAAAAGAAGATTTTGATTATGATCCTGAGTAATAAAATTTCCTAATGAAAAAACATGATAAATGAAGAGACCATGGATTTGGTTAATATCAAATTAAGAACAATCCAATTGGTGTTAGGGGAGATTTTGGTTCAAATAAACAAATTGAATATTTAAACTATCAAGTGTTAGGGTCAAACTAAGCATATTGGTGCCACCATTTGCTATAAACTATTTCGAGATCATGCTGGAAATCATCTAAATGACCGCAAATGTTGTTCAAATTGCTCAGATACCACAAAATTCCAAATAATTCACCTCAGTATATTCCATTAACAGAGAAACATGTTTCAATTCAGTAATGTCTCTATAGTTATAGTAAATATGAGTCTACTTCAATTTTCCTTAAAATTTAATTCCCCAAAGAGGATCCAAATTCCATCCCCACATTTCATAACCACATTGGATGAGTTAGGAAGAAACATCTTATAACAATTATTCCATCTCTTAAAATATATTTTTATTAATGGTAATATTATAAATTGTAATCAATATAATGATGAATCATTATACAATTATTTGGATTGACCAAAATCGTTTTCAAGGAATTGTGTTGATTATGGGACCAATGTGTGGTTACTAATCAGCTTGTCTTATATGGGTATCTCTCTATTAAATTCATCTATTATCAACATTTTCATTAGAGAATCAATGCTGAATTACATATGGGTGGGATCTAGGACGTTTTGGACGCTATGTCACGAAATAGTTTATAATGTAAAAAATGAGGGGAAAATGAGGTTTTAATATGAAGTATATTAATTGATATATTAATAAATAATGGTATTCCTTAATATATAAGATGTAAATGAGGATTTCTATTCCCCTTCCCAATGTTATGTATGTAGAAGAAAATATTATATTAATTTGAAATAGAAAAATATATTTCAATTTTTGAGGCCACCAAAATTATATCATGATTACCAATAAACAGCATGAGGTTTCCAGTATGAATAAGTGGATTCTAATTTATGAAATATCACATCACTGGAGGATTCCCTTTTAAGGATCATTATAACTGGAAATGTATTCATTAAAGAGTTTTAGGATGATTCAATGGATCGTAAAACTATCACATGGAATCTAGAATTCCAAGTAGACAAGGGATAACCCATGTGTTCAATTAATGTATACCACCATGATAAGTGGAAAATACATATAATATAGAGATTAATATAGTAGAAAATTGAGCAATGAGAATGCATAAAAAATTAAATAAAGGAAACAAGAATGGTAAAGAAAAATAAAAAAATAGGAAAGCATAAAGAAGAAGATATAGTGAATTCCTCACCACCTAATAAATAACCACTACATTTTTATTAAAGGATTCGTAAAGGGGATGTTAGTAAAATAGAAACATTATATATATATATTATATATTTTTCTTAAATGACCCCTTTAGAAATATATTAGAAAACATGCCCACAAATACTGATTATATGATATATCTAGTATCAAACAATATGAAACATAAAGAGATGGATAAAAACACTACTCAGGGGTGAGGTATTAGATATGATATTGAGGATAATAATAAACAAGTAATGAGATTTATTTATTTTTTATATTTTATTTAGTATTTGTTTAAATGATTTTTAAAAAAAAATATTTTATCTGGGGTGCATTACGAATAACATTTCATATTAAACATTCACATCTATTGGATTGGAGAAGATAATAATTTCAAGTTTTTCAATTAATTTAATAGATAATAGGGTGGGATATATGTTAGGTTTTTTAAGGAATTACTAATTAATGTTGAAAAGATATATTTTTCTTGTAGACATCATTGTGATATTGAAATACGAGGAAAAGTCTACCCTATTCTAGGGAATGTTTTTTGTTATATATGGGGAGTTATTAAATTGATGTAAAAAAGTTTGTAATTGTTGGTAAGGGTTGGAGGTGAGAATGAGTTTTTTAATATTCAACTGCATATGAAAAATTTTGGTGAAAAATAGGTGGAAATGAGTGTGGAATGAGAGTGATAATTTGAGTTTATTTCTACTATTTTGGATAGGATATACCAACTATTTTATAGAATAATGAAATGGGTTTAAAATACTAAAATTGAAATTAAAATAAGATGAAAATATACTATAAAATAGAGGTAATTCGTTACTATGATTGTTCATGTAAGGAAAATAGGTTTTTGTGGTCCATGTAATGACACATTATTTTTTAGGACTAACTAGATGTAACACCCCATGTAAATAAAGAATATGAAATATTCATATTTATCCATATTTGTGAATAAAATATTAATATTACTTTAAAGGGAACGCTATACTCGATGGAGTACCCAATACACAACAACGAGTTTCTTTGAAATCTTATGTTGTACTCTAATAATAAAATAATATTATTTTAAATGGTAGTTAACGCCTAGCCATTGTAATGGCAGGAATGAACGGAACGAACTACAAAATAATTATATATGTTTTTCAAATATTTTTTCTTTTAACGAATATATGTTAGAGGATTAAAATGAAAATGAATCCAATTTTAAGCATAAATCATCTAAAGTTCTTTGAATGTTAGATTAACCGCCTTTTGATGGAGAACCCTTTTTAAATATAATTTTTAAAATTTTATATGTTGTATTTGACAAAATGAAATCCTTTTTTAGAATATGGACATCAAAATTTACATTGTGTAAATTTTTGTTATTTTTCTGACAAAGATAATTTTTTTTTGAAAATGTTGCATTTTAATTCAAAACCTTCATTTAATCTGATTTATTTATATGGAAATATTATATTTTTAATTAATATTAAAGTTTATTTAGAATATATTTTTTCCATTTAATACAATGGTGGTCATTGGAATTAGTTCACTTTGAAATTGGACTTAAACTAGTGTCAATCATTTAAAAGATATTGTTTCTTATAAACACGCTATTTGTTTTGACAGTAGAAATTAATTATTAAATTAATTAATTAAACTTATATGTTTTGAATTTTTTAAAATAGACATAATTTTTTAATTCAAAATATCAAATATATCTTAAGGTGACTTCTTGGTATTTTTCTGAAAAAAATCAATTTTTGATGAATAGTGAAACCACTAAGTGGCAGTATAAGAAACTGATTTTTCGTTTAAATGAATCTTTTCCACTTCTATGATATGATTTTCCAAAATCAAACATACATGGTTGTCATTAATAAGTAAAATTTAGTTCAATGAGATCAAAATAATTTTTGGTGAATAGTAACTTTTACGTTTTATTAATCAGATTAAAGGTAATTAGTGTAATTTAAGATAAAAATTATGTTTTAATAATATGAAATTACCTAGAAACATGTCCTACCCTCATTGTATGTGTCATGGCCGTCCAATAAAATCCATGGGTCAACTTATGGACCCCATGGAGCCACATTGGTAGGAAAATGACATAAATAACTTTTTATTTAAAGTTAAAATATAAATGTCACAAACATGAGTTGTTTTACTAAAACAATTTTTAAATGTGACTATTAAAGTCATATTTTTGACTATAAATATTCATTAGAAAGATAAAATGGTTTTCTACATCATAATATTTTTTTTATAATTTTAAGACATTAAATAAATTAAATTTTATATGACACCATGATGATGCATCGATTACCTCATTATTTAACGATTTAAATAAAATGAAAAGATAATCTAAAATCTAAAACCTACACATGTCAAAAACATATTAGATAGGATGATTTAGATCTATTATCATCTTATTATCTAAATATATAATTTTTGGACCTTTAATATCCGAAAAGCATTTTATAATAAAATAACCATTTATAACTTTCCAAGAGTGCCCCTCCTCTTCTCTTATAAAAGGTCCCCAACTCTACCACCTTACCCACACCACTCAAGACTTTGGCTCGGCCAACCCCTGACCATTTTTTCTCTCCACATATCTCTCTTACTTCTAAAATCCTCACATTGGGCAGAAGTCTTCCCAAGGAAGCCTTTGAGATCAAATTAAAAAGAGTTACATGTTTTAAAGGTAATGCCTTCCCAAGTGTTCTTTTGTTTTATTTTACTTATCCAACCCACTAAACACTTTTTATTTATTTATTTTGTAACAAAAACAGTATCTTAAATATACTAGGATGCTGTTATGAGGAGAACTTGAGCTACAATAACACACACCTCCGTCTAGTGGTTAAAAACATACTGTTTCTGTGGATGGCGAATTACTGCCTCACAAAACGATGATTGTTCTATCTTCTCATACCACCTCTCATGGTGGCCATTATGATGGAACTATATTTATTTATGATATATATTATATTTATTTCCACTATATTCTTCTGTATTTTATATTTAATACATACCTTTATGCTTTTCATGTTGTGCAAATACGATAATTTCATTTGAGGAAGTTTGGACTACCACCCCCTCAAGTGATGTGACTCGTTCATTCAATACATGGAATGTATAAAGAATTAAATTGATTAACTTATGTGATATATATAACATATAAATTATAATTTAATTATAATATATATATATATATCTCTCATCTAGTTTTAATTCCATTAATGTTCCAAATAAATGAATGTAGGGTTTATGCGTACGTACGACTTACCGTCTCTATGAACGTTACATTTAATTTCTTATCTATAAATTTTATGTACTATTATAAGTACATATATATAATGGATATATATTTCATATATTACATCTAAATTATGGATATAAATCTGTAATTATAATATATATATCTCTCTTTTAACTTTAATTCCATTTATATGTCAAAAAAATGAAAGTACTATTCATGCGTACATACGGCCTACCGTCTCCATGAACCGTGATTTTAATTTTTTATCTCCAAATGTTATGGAATAGTACAAAATGAATATATAATGGATATATATTATATTTAAAACATTAATACTATTCTGGAGATTATGTACCTATAACTACATGGGAAATTCTTTTCCAACAAATTCAATTTTTACTCATGTACCGAACATCGAAAAAAACATCTGATATGACTCACTTTATTAACCAATTATTATAACATTATAATATGTGATATGAACTGAATAATAATATTTAATCGAGTTCCTTATTCATTTATAAATTGACCAAATTTTATTATTTAGGAGATTAAAGAACGACCGAGTCATGTTGGACATGAGGTATGGGATCCAACCACTCTCTTTGTTTTCAAGTACTCTCTTTTATGTCATTTCTTTTAATTTCATCTTTATTATGTTTGGGTATGTTATTATATATTCTTAATACTTTAATTTTTATGTTCATATTATTAGAGACCCCATATTATCTCATAAATCCATTTTTGGAAGGTTTATGTGGTGCCGTTAGGCTGCCAAGTTTTCATAAGGGATTTTTCATCTCGCATTTATTCCCGTGATATTTATGCTACGTTTGCCACTATTTACTTTTGAGTGGGTTATGTACTGCCCATTATTATACACTTTGTGTACTATAATTTCATTTATGGAAATTTACATCTTCCTTGTATGATCGTTCTTCCATGGTGTGTACGTTTCGATAGTTACCCAACTCGGTAAGTGGATCTTTCACCCTCCTTTTTTTAAAAGTCCTCGTTTGTTATGTCTTTTAATTCACATACTATTATGTTGGGATATGTTCTTATATATACTTATTTATTTAAATTTTATTTCCAAGGGATGAGATACCATTTTCTCTCGCATCAACTCATTTTCTGAATTTTAAAGTGATGCCATTAGGCTGTCAGATTTCTGTAAAGGAACTTCTTAACCCACTTTCAATTATATGGGTTAAACCTCTAATTCATGATTTTATTATGCCAAGATTATGTGTGGAATCTCTATATTGTAATTTCCACAAACCATTGTTTGGATATACTATTTATACACATAATCATCTCATTCATAAATTCTTATGAACTTGTATGGGAAATCATAACTCAATCTCATTTAATGTAGATAAATATCCATGTCATTGGTTTTGTTCTTCCAAGATTATGTGTGAATGAAATCTGATTGTTTCACACTTTATATCCACATATATTGGGTGTATTTATATTTCTCACACACAATTATGTGATAGATTTATCCTTAATTTAAGGATACCATCTTTATAATGGATTTCATCCCAATTTACATTTCCATTGAGACTTTATTGTTGTTATGCACCAATTCACTCTTATATGGTGTTTATACTGTTCTTTTGAATATTATATCATGAATCCCTTTATTCTCATGATATTATAATGTTCGGATTAAATTTTATTCCACAATTATTTTTATTCAAGAGTCTCTCGTTTTGTTAAAAAATCTTTAACAAAAATATCGGTTTAAATGTTTTAATGGTTCATTATTCTAAATCATTATCTTTAATGTCCATGTTTTCAAAATGGATTTCAGTATTTATTTATATGTATATTAATGTTTTAATATTATAATTCCATTAAAATCATCAAAGTGGTATGGGACACTTTGATTCAAAAATCACTTTTAAATGATTTTTGAGAATGGATTGACTAATTCAATATCTTGGAATTACATATTGTGATTGCAAAAGAAATTTTGTTATTGAAATGTTTATATTTTCAATAAATTATGTGTATTGATGGAACGTGGTCATTTTACGGGTGGTTATGTGATAAACCATATGATGGGTGGTGTCGTGAATACCAGGATGGGTCGTTACGTTATAACCCCCAATGCATTGGGTGTGGAAGTCGGCCGTATGGCTATTCCATTAAGTGATATTTGGGGAAGTTGACCGTATGGTTATTCCATTTAAGTATATTTATGTCCCAAGTTACCTTTATATGTTATTTGTTCTTTAAATGGGGTTTTATGGTAATCCTTTGGTTACAAAAGGGGTAAGTAATGATCTTTTATTCAGGGAAGAGTTTTTTCACTACTTTATAATAGTGAAAAGTATTACTTTGATAATGTATTATTGGATTAATTGTTGTTTTGAAAAACTCACAGTTTTCCTTTTTTGTGTATCCTTTACTGGGCTTTTTATGCTCATACCATGTTTTTGAAATGTTTTCCACAGGAATTAAAGATGAATATTGTCAAGGATGGGATCAAGGAAAGACATGTTATCTAAAACAGTAACTAGACATGTTTCTTTTTAAGTGTTTTTATTTTATGTAAACTTAGTAGAAGTTTATACTTTTTAATCCTTGAGATGTAATAGTTATGTCCTAATTACCTAAAACTATAAACCTGGAAAGATCCTCAATGTGATTTATTCATTTAATTCAATAATAAGTAATGTTTAAGGCCGAGGGAATTATAGTTGGTATCAAAGGGAGGTTTAGATAACATTAGTGGTTAGGGTATTCTATTAGAATAAGTGACATTACCATAATGGATAGGACTTCATAAAGAGTCATAGTTTTTAGATAAAGTGAATGAGTAAGTATATCATAGTGTTTATATTCCTCGTTAGTACATGATGATTTTTTTGATATACGCACACTGACATTTCTATTTTTAGTAAATGGATGGATCTAGTTGGCACCAAATTGACAATGTGTTTGATGGAAACTATGGTGGTTCTCTGAATAAGAGACTGGATGAAATGGGGGATTCAATGAAGAATCTCGTTTTTGTGCTAAACCAACTATCAAGGAGTCATGATTAACCACTAGAACCTCGGTGTGTTCTCTAATGCATCATGTACGAGATGACCAAATTGATGTGTATGTTCAGGTAATAATTATAAAGGTAACCATTAGGGTTTATATGATCCTTAATTTTTAGGTAATTATGGGTTACTCTATGATATGATGGAAAATGAAAGGCATGAGATAAACATGATGTTAAAATATGTTATGATCATTTTTGAAGATTTTATCACGTTTTGGGGAATGTTTTAAGAATTATTTAGTTATGGAAAAAGTACAACACGGAGACCGTGTGACAACCCGTAGCGTCGGACAAAGTTGTGGGAATCGAACCGACAACCAAAGAGCGACTGATATTTATCACCTACCACTAGACTACGTGAAGTCCCTGGTTAGTTTGAATAATTGTTTTTAGTTAGATGATTTTAGGAATCAAAAGTAAGTTTATTTTGGTTTATCTATGGAAATTATTAACCTATCATTGAGGATATGTGATTAGGTTAATTACTTTTCAATAAGAGACTTTAAAAGAAACATATGTTATTTGGAGATAAATGTTAATTTTTACCGTGGATGACTATTTGAATAAATCCTTCAAATATTTGGGTTTCAATATTAGTTTGGTTTACATTGAATAATTTTATGGAAAAACTGTTTATTGAATGGTCTTTGTTGAACTTTGGGTATTGTTTGACATATTTTGGAGATTAAGAATATATTTTTTTATACAGGATTATCCTTTTTGGGTATTATCTATTCTTATACTAACCTTTTTGGTTTTAGTTTTCGTTATGGCATAAAGACATGTGAAGTATATAGTTCTCTTTTTTGGATTAGGTGATTCTCTAGAATTTGATTATAACTCTCTTAATGTAAACAAGTCATCCTAAATACTCATCTTTCGGAGAATATATGAGCTCGTGTAAGAAATCTAGTAAAAGTTGAAAGTCAAAATGACAATTATGTGTGTTTCATTATGTTTTAGTTATGCTCATAAATAAATTCTTCAATGAAAAGTAACTTAAAAACAAAAATGTTGTCTGTTAATTTTTCCTACTGGGGAATCAAATACCGTTTAACCCATCACAAGTTTTTGATTTTCTGGTTGTTAACTTTCTCCTAAACATGTTTTCTATCACTCTCCCCTGGAACATGACCATTTGTTTTCTCCTCCATGTCCATGTATTTCTACATGGAATCCTAGTATGGCTTAACTCTCGTGACCTTTGTACTTCTCGTTCTTTATTTTAATGTGATAGTTTTACTGACTCTTGTTCCGATTTGGGATTTTCAATGAAGTTTCCAAGACCAATTTTTAAAATTGTGAGGACGCAATTCCCAAATGGGGGGAATGATGTAACACCCCAGGTAAATAAAGATTATGAAAATTTCATATTTATCAATATTTTTGAATAAAATATTAATATTACTTTAAAGGGTACACTATTCTCGATGGCATACCCAATACACAACAACGAGTTTCCTTGAAATCATATGTTGCACTCTAATGATAAAATAATATTATTTTAAATGGTAGTTAATGACTAGCCATTGTAATGGCAGGAATGAACTGAACAAACTAAAAAATGATTATATAAGTTTTTCAAATATTTTTACTTTTATCCAATAAATGTTAGAGGATTAAAATGCCTATAAATCAAATTTTAAGAATAAATCATCTAATATTCTTTAAACGGACGATTTACTACCTTTTGATGGAGAAACCTTTATAATTATACTTTTGACAATTTTATATGTTTTATTTGAAAATATAAAATCCTTTTTTAGAACTGGACATCAAAATTTACTTTGTGTAAAGTCTTGTTATTTTTCCGATAAAGTTCATTTTTATTGAAAATGTTGCATTTTAATTCAAAACCTTCTTTTAATCTTATTTATTTATATGGATAGATTATATTATTAATTGAGAGTAAAGTGTATTTAGAATATATTTTTACCATTTAATCCAATGGTGGTAATTGGAATTAATTTCACTTTGAAATTGGACATAAACTAGTGTCAATCTTTTAATAGATATTGTTTCATAAAAACACGCTATTTGTTTTGACAGTGGGAATTAATGTTTAAATTAATTAATGAAACATATATTTTTTGAATTTTTTAAAATAGAAATCATTTTTTAATTCATAATATCAAATATATCTTAAGGTTAATTTTTGATATTTTTCTCAAAAACTTCAATTTTTGATGAATAGTTAAACCACTAAGTGGTTGTTAAAGAAACTGATATTTCGTTTCAATGATACTTTTCCACTTCTGTTATTTGATTTTAAAAAATCCAACATACATCGTTGTCATTAAAATGTTAAATATGGGTCAATGAGATCAAAATAATTTTTGGTGAATAATATCTTTTATGTTTTATTAATCGCGATTAAAGGTAATTACCGTAATTTAAGGTAAAAATAATGTTTTAATAATATGAAATGACCTAGAAGAATTTCCTACCCTCATTGGATGTGTAATAGCCGACCAAGAAAATCCATGGGTCAACTTGGGGACCCCATGGAGCCACTTTGGTAAGAAAATGACATAAATAACTTTTTATTTAAAGATAAAATAAAAATGTCACTAACATGAGTTATTTTACTAAATCAATTTATAATTGGGGTTATACAAGTCATATTTTTGACTATAAATATTAATTAGAAATAAAAAAAGATTTCCAACAT
The DNA here is from genome assembly GCA_963277665.1 of Viscum album. NCBI lineage: Eukaryota > Viridiplantae > Streptophyta > Magnoliopsida > Santalales > Viscaceae > Viscum > Viscum album. Next base: position 456,033,155 of record OY728161.1, on the reverse strand, counting down.
CGTGATATTTTTTTGAATTTTTAGACGTTATATAAATTAAATTATTTATGACACCATGATTATGAAGCGATTACCTCATTATATAACGATTTGAATAAAATTTAATTATAATATAAAATATAAGACCTACACATGTAAAAAACATATTGGATTGGTGGATTTCTAACTCTTATCACCTTATCCTAGAAATATATAATTTTGGGACTTTTAAAATCCGGAAAGCATTTTATAATAATGTAACCTTTTATAACATTTCAAGAGTGCCCCTCCTCTCCTCATATAAAAGGCCCCCACCTCTACCACAATACCCACACCTCTCAAGCCTTTGGATCAGCCAAACCCTGCCAATTTTGTCTCTCCACATCCCTTTATTACTCATAGAAGCCTCACTTTTGGCATAAGTCTTCCCAATGAATCCTATGATCTCAAATCAAAAAGAGTTACCTGTTTTAATGGTAATGTCATCCCTAGTGTTCTTTTGTTTATTTTTCTTCTCCAACCCCCTAAAACCTTTTTATTTATTTCTTTTGTAACAACAAAATTATCTTCATTGTACTAGGATGTTGTTATGAGTAGGATTCTAGCTTCCCTAACAAAAACCTTCGTCTAATGGTTAAATAACATACTGTTTCTGTGTATGGTGAATTACTGCCTCACGAAATGATTATTATTCTATCGTCTCATACCACCTCTCAGGGTGGAAATTATGATGGAACTATATTTATTTATGATTTATATTATATTTATTTTTTCTATATTCTTATATATTTTATATTTAATACATACCATTATTCATTTCATTTTGTGCAAATGCGATAATTTCATTTGCGGAAGTGTGGATTACCGCCCCCTCAAGTGATGTGACTCGTTCATGCAATATATGAAATGTATAAAGAATGATATTGATGAACTTATCTGATATATATTACATATATATTATAATGGAATTATAATATACATATATATATATATATATCCCATCTAGTTTTAATTCCATTAATGTGCCAATGAAATGAAAGTAGCATTCATACATACGAACGGCTTACCGACTCCATGAACGGTACATTTCATTTCTTATCTCCAAATGTTATGTACTATTATAAGTACATATATATAATGTATATATATTTCATATATTACATCTAAATGATGGATATCATTCTGGAATTATAATATATATATATCTCCCTTTTAACTTTAATTCCATTAATATGACAAAAAAATGAAAGTAGCGTCCATGTGTACGTACAGCCTACCGTCTCCATGAACAGTGCTTTTAATTTTTTATCTCCAAATAATATGGAATAGTAAAAAATGAATATATACTGTATATATATGATATTTAAAACATTAATACTATTCTGGAGAGGATGTACCTATAACTACATGGAAAATTATTTTCCAAGAAGTTCAATTTTTACTCATGTACCGAATATTGACAAAAACGTCTGATATGAACTCACTTTATTATACAATTATTATAACATTATAATATGTGATATGAACTGAATAATAATATTTAAAGGAGGTCCTTAAGAAATTATAAATTGACCAAATTTTATTATTCAGTAGATTAAAGAACGATCGAGTCATGTTGGACACGAGGTAAGGGATCAAACCTCTCTCTTTCTTTTTAAGTACTCTCGTTTATGTCATTTAATTTAAGCTCATCTTTCTTGTGTTTAGGGGTGTTATTTTATATTCATCATAATTTAATTTTTATTTTCATATTACGAGAGACCCTATTTGATCTCATAAATCCATTTTTGGAAGTTTTAAGTGGCGTCGTTAGGCTTCCGAGTTTTCGTAAGGGATTTTTCATCTCACTTTTATTCCTGTGACATTTATGCTACGTTTTACACTATTTCGTTTGAGTGGTGTATGTAATTATCATTATAATACACTTTTTGTAGTATAATTTCATTTATGGGAATTTATATTTTCATTTTATGACCCTTTTTCCATGGGGTGTATGTTTCGAAAGTTACCCAACTCGGTAAGGGGACCTTTCGCCCTCTTCTTTTTAAAAGACAGTTTTGTTATGTATTTTAATTCACATACTATTATGTTGGGATATGTTATTATATATCCTTATTTATTTAAACTTTATGTCCAAGTGTTGAGATAACATTTTCTCTCTCATCAACTCATTTTCTGAATTTTAATGTGATGTCGTTAGGCTGTCGGATTTCAGTAAGGGAACTTCTTAACCCACTTTCAATTCTTTGGGTTAAACCTCTTCTTCGTGATGTTATTATTCCAAGATTATTTCTAGAATATCTATGTTGTAATTTCCACAAACCTTTGTGTGGATATACTATTTCTACACTTAATCATCTCATTGATAAATTCTTACGAACTTGTATGGGAAATCATACCTCAATCTCATTTCATTGAGTTAAATATCTATGTCATTGGTTTTGTTCTTCCAAGATTATGTTTGAATGACATATGATTGTTTCATACTTAATATCCACTTATATTGGGTGTATTTATATTTCTCACACATAATTATGTGACAGATTTATCCTTAATTTAAGGATACCATCTTTATAATGGATTTCATCCCAATTTACATTTCCATTGAGACTTCATTGTTGTTATTCACCAATACACTATTATATGGTGTGTATACTGTCCTTTGACATATTATATCATGAATAACTTTATTGTAATGATATTATAAAGTTCAGATTAAATTTTATTCCGCAATTCTTTGTATTCAAGAGTCTCTCATTTTGTTAAAAACTCTTTAACAAAAATATCTTTTTAAATGTTTTAAAGATTCATTATTCTAAATCATTATCATTAATGTCCATGTTTTCAAAAGGGTTTTCAGTATTTATTTGTATGAACATTAATATTTTGAAATTATAATTCCATTAAAATATTCAAAGTGGTATGGGACACTTTGATTCAAAAATCTCTTTTAAGTGATTTTTGAAAATGGATTTTTTAATTAAATATCTTGGAATTACTTATTGTGATTGAAAAAGAAATGTTGTTATTGAAATGTTTATATTTTCAATATTTGATGTGTAATGATTTTACTTGGACATTTTATTGGTGGTTACGTGATAAACCATATGATTGGTGGTGCCGTGAATACCAGGACGGGTGGTTACGTTATAACCTATAATCCATTGGGTATGGAAGTCGGACCTATGGATAATCCATTAAGTGATATGTGTGGAAGTCGACTGTATGATTATTCCATTTAAGTATTATTATGTCCCATGTTACCTTTATATGTTATGTGTTCTTTATATGGGTTTTTATGGTAATATTTTGGTTTCAAAAGGGGTATGTAATGATATTTTATTCAGTGAAGGGTTTTTTACTACTTCATAAATCTGAAAAGTATTACTTTGATAAAGTATTCTTGGTTTACATGTTGTTTTGAAAAATTAATTGTTTTCCTTCTTTGTGTATACTTTACTAGGATTTTTATACTCATCCCATGTTATTGAAATGTTTTCCACAGGACATAAAGATGAATAAGGTCGTGGATGGGATCCAGGAAATGCATGTTATCTAAAACATGGAACTTGACATGTTTCTTTTTAAGAGTTTTTATTTTATGGAAACTTAGTAGAAGTGTATACTTTATAATATTTGAGATGTAATAGTAATGTCCTAATTCCATAAAACTCTAAATCTGGAAAGATCCTCAATTTGATTTATTCATTTATTTAAATTATAAGTAATGTTTAAGGTCGGGGCCTTATACTAAACATCATTGAATTGGACTTTTAGATGTGTAAAATTGTTACAACAAGGTAGTATGAATCTAATATCATACAAATGAAGAGAACCCACCTCTATGGAGGAATCACATTTTTGTTTATTCATTGACCCAGATCAGTTAACATCATTAGAACCCTCTATCATCTATTTTAAAATAGGCCAGGTCATGTAAATTGACCTTGAACAAAGTTTATATATAATGGATTCATATTTTGTGATGTTTTAATAGGTGGTAATTTTTAGGATTTAGTATTCTAGATTTATTTGTTCATTTTTATTAGTACATCCAATCCACTTTATCCTTTTAATCATAAATCCATGGACAATGTACTTTTATGAGCTATTTGTTTTTAAATTTATATGATGATGAAGGAAAAAAAAAGAGAGTGGAATGAGATTCATAGAGAAAGGGGAGTAGTAATTTTAATTCTTTATCATTAACGACATTGTATTATAGGACCCAGGACGCCACAAGTATAGAGGGTGGGATCAAGGTATCCACTTTTTCTTCTAATGTGATCGATCATGTTCCTGCATTAGTAGGAACGTGTTAAACCTATATTATGTATATGACCAAAAACTAAACAATCACATTCAATGGGACCATACAACACTTTCACTTTTTTCACCATGAAGGGCTTTGTTTGAGGAGTATACTCTGTCAGTGTGTCAGTCTTACGAAAACTCTCCACTCTTCGCATGTTTTGGATAATAAGAGTTTTTACATAGTTACATTTTTCTAGGAACACTACATCCACATTAATTCAGGGATATCTCATTGTCTTCCTTAGACCACATTAATTGACTCCCCCTTCCTCAATGCAACGGGATATGTCTTACTCAGTTTAATGACTTGAGGGTTTCATTATCATTTTTTCATTGAATTATTTAACTGAGTCAAGCAAGATACAGTACATGCCTCAATGTTTGGAATTGATGCACATGATATAATAGTACCCTAGAACCAGATATTTGAAATCCTATCAGAATATTAACTCTACACTTGCATGAAATACCTGATCATGCACACAAGATATGGAATGTATTATAGAATATTACTTTCATGCAACCCCTACATTTTGTTTAACCCTTATAATTCATGGAAATACCCAGAATGGTTCAATTGGTTTTTTAGACTAATGTAACACCTTGCATGAATGAATAACTATAAGTAATTCATTCATCAAAAAATATTCAAATGGCAGTGCAACCAGATATTTTGTGAAAAATTCTCCAGTCTTCCATGGAGTTATCAGCCTATTTGTAGGCATATATGATCCTAAACACAATTTTAAAATGATTCTCTTTTATTGCATTAATTATTCTTTCTAATCATGAGAAAACCCACTGGGAATTGCATTGGGCACATATGATTCTTCCGTAGAACCTCATATTTTTGACACCTTTAAGTATTCCAAACAGATTTTTCCTTTTTTATATTTTTATGCACTTATCCTAAATGAAGACATCGATGAAACTCTCAACAGACCCTTAAATATTATATGCAACTCACTTTTCAGATATCACTTTTCACCGTATTCCCATTTTTCAACTACAAATTTTGGAAAACACTAAGAAATGATGCCACCTTCAATACTACTATCACCTTGAATGGTAAGATCCCTTTCCATGCTAACTCCTAGATCTTATATTTGATGATTTTCATAAAACACAATTTCTAATCATTTAATGCAATGAATTTCCATGGATCCCACATGTATATCTTATTTTCAATTTTTTTGAATTTTCAATGATATATTTATTTCGATGAAAATATTTGTGTTCTATTTTTGATCTATGGTGCACATATTATTAGGAGTCACATTATTCCATGTTTTATATTTCATTGATTATAGATATTGAATGTTAAATAAGTGTTATAAATTTTAATATATCATTATGAGGTTACTGATTTAATTAATAATGATATTTGGGGACTAGTTATTTATTTATATGAAATATCATTTCACTTTTTATGCATTAAATTTAGAAAAATAGGTTTCAATTATTTTATTATTATTATTAATGCATGGAGAGAATTTACAAAATATGTGTTCTTTATTAGTAATACTTTTCTAATCCACTTTTTGCATATTATTTCAAAAACCCATTTAATGATAGATACACGAGGAATTAACACCTACAATGACTTTCATTGCATATTTTCTAAGTTATAATTCTAAAAGCAACATTAATATAAAATAAGAATTTTAAATCCCCTATATAATTAATTATGATGTTTTTTAGTTTTCTTTTAATCATATATAATCTCTGGATGTCCTTTATATGGATAGTCACATTACAATCCAATTTTATCTATTCTAGACAACACTTAGTAATTTATCATGATACTAAATGGGTAAATTGTGGGAGATATGTGGTATTTGATGAAAGGGATGTTTCATATCATGATCCATATGTTGGGTGTTTTTATCAGATATTTACTGAATTTACATGAAATACATTCATTGAATTCAATTTGATAGCACTCAATAAGGAAAAAATCATTTATAAAAACGAAGGAAAAATTAAAACCATTGTTGAACATATTGATAAAATTATGGTCTGAAAAATGTTTATGAGTATGGGGCTTTAATGAAATTTTTTCATGGTTCATGAGACTTTATATTGATTTTGGGATGTTTTGGGGTGATTACATTCCTTGGAGGTCGATTTAGTCCTGAACAATTTTATTTTGTAACATATAATGTGTTGCAGAGTTAACCTCCATTGTTAATTATTGATTTGATCATCAAATATCTACAATGCCTAATCCTCAAATTCATTTGAAACCAGTTGATAATGTCCTCAGTGTAACATTCCATGTATATATAGAATAATATATTTTATCTTTTATTAATATTTTTGAATCAAATAATAATTTTACATTAAAGGGGATGCTATGTTCTATAGCATACTCAATACGCAATAGCTGGTTTCATTGAAATCTTATGCTGCACACTAATAATATAATATTATTATTTTAAATGGTAGTTAATGCATATCCATTGTATCTACGGGAAACAATACCACTTACTATAATATGATTATACATGTTTGTTAAATGTTTTTACAATTATTCAATAAAAGATAGAGGCTTAAAATGTAAATGAATATGGGCATAAATACTCTAATATTCTTTAAAAGGTCGATTTACCTCATTTTTTGGTGAAACCTAATTAAATCTAGTGTTGGTCATTTTTATATGTCATATTTGAAAAAATATAATTCTTATTTACTTTTAGGACATCAAAATTTACTTGGGAAAGTTTTTTAGTATTTTATTCTGATAAAATCATTTTTTTAATGAATATTACAAAATACTGTATTTTACTTTAAAAGTTCCTTTTAATCTAATTTATTTATATGGTAAGATTTTATTTTTAATTTGTTTTAAAGTGTAATTATAATATATTTTTATCATTTAATATAATTTTGGTCGTTGAAAAGAATTTCATTTTGAAATTGGACATTAAAAAGTTTCAGTATTTGGATAGTTATTATTTCTTAAAAACACACTATTTTTTTGATAGCGGGAATTAATTTTTAATTATTTTGTGCCACTTCTCTATTTTGAGTTTAGAAAAATGGATTCCATATTTTTAATTTCTAGTTCCAAATTTTGTAAATAGGAAACTTTTATTTTTAGATATTTTAAATATTTACTTCAGTAAATATTTTATTTACCATGATTAAATGGTAAATATAGTAAATAAGGGAAATATATAATATAATAATAATAATAAATAACCCAAACATGAGTCCATATCCTATTTTATGATACATATCTGACCTTGGGAATCCTTTGGCAAAATTTGGGACCCCATGGAGTCACATGGGAGTAATAATGACATTTTATATTAATTAATTTAAAGTAAAGACAAAAAAGACATAAATAAATATATTTTAGTATATAATTTTTTACATGGGGATATATAAGTTTACATTCCAACTATAAATATATTTTGTAAAGATAAAAAAATTTCCTACATAATGGAATATTTTTATAATTTTTTAACATAATATAAATTAAATTATTTATGCCACAATAATGATGCAATATTTACCTCATTAAAAAATGCTTTAAATAAATAAGATTATAAATATTAAAAAAAATATCCAAAACCTGTCCAATTCATGTTGTATTATTTTATTTCTACAATGAGTCATCTTAAATTTGTTTTTAACAAATATTTGACCTTTTTAAACAGAAGATGAGATTATAATAAAATAATTTTTTCAAACGTTCCAAAATAGCCCCTCCTCTCCATTATAAAGAGACATCACTTTTAACCAATTGATAACACCAATAAAGAATGTTTTTAGACCAAAATATGCTCTATTAATATCCCTACATCCCTATCTGTATCATAGAATCCTTAACATAGTCAGAAATCACTTCAAGAAACCCTTTTTGTTCAATCCAGAGGGAGTTACCCGATTAAACGGTAATATCATCTCTTCAACACATTTATTTTCTTTTACATCTCCAACCCCCTAAAATATTTTTATTATTTTATTTTATAACAAAAAAGTGTCTTCAATATACTATAATGTTGTTATGATAAGGATTATAGCTACATTTACACACACCTCCGTCTAATGGGTGGAGAACATATTGTTTCTGTGAATAGAAAACTAACGCCTCACGAAGCGATGACTGTTCAATTATCTCATGCTGCCTCTCATGGTGGAAATTAATATTTCATTGTATTTATATATTATTTTTATTATTTTAATGTTTTATTTATAATTCAGTACCTTTCTTTTATAACATTCCTTTATGGTTACCATAGTGGGTAACCACGATTATTTCATTTCAGAAAGTGATGACTACTGCCCCCACAATGTTATATGACTCATTATTTCCATATGTGAGACATATAAATGGTAGAGTTAATGATATTATATGTGATATTATACCATAATTATAATATCCATAAGTATAATTATGTTTTAATTTTAATAAAATATGAAATAGAAATGAAAATAGCTTTCATGTGTACATACGACTTACCATCTCCACGAACGGTACATTTTATTTCTTATCTCCAAATGTTATGTTCTATTATAAATACAAAAATATACTGGATATTTATGATTCATATTATATACAATTCAGGAATATCATTCTGGATATAATGTATTTTTGATGACATGGACAACTTTTAAGTATAAGTAGTTCATTTTTACTCAAGTACCAAATATCAAAGAAACAACCGTTAATAACATAAACGATTACAGAAAGTTTATAACATGGTAATAAGTGATATAAAAGGAATAATAAACTCGAAAAAGGTTCTTAAGATAGTATAAATTATCATTATTTCATTATTCTGGAGATTAAACAATGATCGAGTCATGTTGGACACGAGGTATGGGACTTCATCTCAATCTCCTTCTATTGAGGCATATTTTTTTTATTCTCAACCTTCTTTTATACGGCGTATAAATACTTTTGACATTTCATTTCATTAAAAGGGAATATTTTCCTATGGGGTGTTTTACAAATTGACAGGAAAAGAATTTTTCTTTTTAACTTATGCACTGACAAGGATCTTTTCCGATGTCACAAATATTATTTGATGTTTGGCTTCCTTAACAAGACACAATGTTTTTAAAAGGAAAATAAATATAATGTACTCTCTTTAGGTATTTTTTTATTGAAAATGGTTTTTAGAATGGTGTTGTTATGTCAATATATTTAAATGATATATTCTGATTAAAATGTGGAAATGTTATCTTTATTTATTTTTGTTTTATGTGTTATGAATATGTTGTGGTTCTTGCGCATTGTTTTATCATACGAGTGGTTTTGCGATAAACCTATAGTAGGTGGGCCTGAGATAGCTCTCAAATTCATTGGGTAACATAACAAGGTAAACATGAATTTTTATTCTATGAGATTTTGGGAATATGATATGATGGGTATTCCAAGTGTAACTCTTTATGTAGATGTGATATCTATAATGTAAGTATGATATGGATTCCACAGATTTACTTTATGATTTATTTTTTCCATGTGTTAATCATAAAACTTATGATTTCGTGAGGTATTTTAAAGAGATTATGTTATGTATGTAATCATGAACTAATGTTTTCATTCTTTGTTTTATAAACCATACTGAGCTTTCTATGCTCATCCCATGTTTTGAAATGTTTTTTACATTACATAACGATGAATAGGGCCAAGGATGGGATTAAGGAAAAGTCATGATGTCGAAAACATGGGACTAGACATGAGTATTTCATTAATTGTTTTTGTTTTTGTGTAAAAATTTTGTAGATGTTTCTAATTTGTAATATTTTCAGACGTTATAACTATATACTAATTCTCTAAAACACTAAACCTAAAAGATCCTCAATTTGAATTATTCATTTAATTCAAGATTATGTAACGTTTTAAGTTAAGGAACATATAGTTGGTATCAATGGTCGGTTTAGAAAACTTTTGGAGTTAAAATATTGTTAAATTAATTTCCATAAATTAATTTGTGGTAATATTGAAATGATATAGCATTTATAGATTACCGTGTTTCATTGCCTATGATATTTCTATTTTCAGATTTGTTTTCCATATAGGAAACATGGAAGCTATGTTGGGATCACATCAGGAGGAAGACAACCTTCTAGATCAGCAACCTAAGAAGGTAGGAATCAGAACTTAATAGTTTGTTGCAGTGATTGCCCAGTTGACTCAGGTTATAAATGGTGGTGGTATCCCTGCATGAGATTATCCCGATCAACCAAAGTGGAACATGTGGGTAGTAGATCATTTCATGAGGAAACATCCCCATAATTCATAGAATCATATGAAATTTTTCTAATATAATGGTGGTTTAAATCACTGGAGAATTTTTTTGATGTCATGGGGTGTTCAGAACACTAAAAACATAGTCGTGTTGTTTACCGTTTTGAAGGTGAAGCTGATCATTGGTGGTCGATGGTGAAAAGTATCAGGGATATTGAAGAGATTGATGAACTTGATTGGGATGAATTCAAATGTATGTTCCTTGAGAAATATTTACCTAAGGTGGTTCAAATTAGGATGGAAAAACATTTCCTAGAATTTAGGTAGGAGGATGAAATAGTGGATGCTTATGAAGACAAATTAACTTGACTTGAAAGGTATGCTCCAAATTTCATATGAAATCTTGATAGAAAAATCAACCGTTTTTTACTTAGGATTACTTCCATCAAATCAAAATGCATTATCTTCTCTTGAGCTCAAATGTTATGACAAACTTTTTCGGTGTGCGGAGAAGGTGGAAATGGAGTTTTTCGATGATTAGGTTTGTTTGAGAAACAAACGAATAGGAGGTCAAGGTGGAAGGTGAATGGGAAGAAGTCTTCAAAAAAGTTATGATGTTAAGAAACATAAGTTTACAGTTTGTGAAAATTGTTGTAAAAATCAGGCTGGGGAATGACTTCTGATTTCTGGTAAGTTCTACCGATGTAGTAAAATGGTAAATAATGCTCGCAATTGCAATGAAAATGATCAAGGTAATGGTAATAAATAATATGATTTACAGTTAGTAAAATGTTTTATGTGTATTTAACTGGATAATTATGCAAATGATTGTCCAACGAAGAACTCAACTGAGGGAAAGCAGCCAGACAACAGGCAGAAAGGGGTGGTGAAATCCATTGGAACTACTTCAGAAGGTGTTGGGCCATCAAATGGAGTAGTATTATCTACACTATTTGTTTGTTCAGATTATGCCAATGTGTTTTTTTTCAGGGTCTACACAATCATTCATTTTTGAGATGTTTTCTAGTAAATTGGGAATTCTATCTCATGTTATGAATAGGAAACTTATGGTAAAAACACATGGAGGAAATATCGAGAGAAAATGAAAACATAAGAACATCCCTATCCTTGTGTGCAAAAATATTATATTTGGTCCTATAGTAGAGTTTGATGTTATTTTGGGTATGGATTGGCTTTCTGTTTATCATGATAAGACTAACTACAGAGCTAAAGAGGTTTCTTTTCAGAAATAATTTCATTTTGTGTACAATAATGAACCCATACATTTGATAACATATCAGGAATATGAGAAACTAGTAAAAGGTGGAAATGAATGTTACCTTGATCATATTATTGAAAATAAAGGAAGTGTTTAGATTAATGATGTTCCAGTGATAAATGAGTACATTGATTTTTTTCTTGATGAGTATCCTGGTGTTATACTGAATCAAGAAGTTTAATTTACTTTTGACTTAGTTTCTGATGCTAATCAAATTTCAAAACCCCCTTATCTAATGGATCCAATTAAGCTTTAGAGTTAAAGAGGCACTTACAAGAGTTATTAGATAACAGTTTCATTCGACCTAGAACATCACTATGGGGTGATCCTATCTTATTTGTCAAAAAATTATTGTTCAATGAGACTTTGCATTTATTATAGTGCATTGAATAACATCACTGTTAAGAACAAGTATCATTTACCTCATATTGATGATTTTTTTTATGAGCTCCATGGAGCTCAATATCTTTCAAAGATTGATCTGGGGTCATGGTACCATCAGTTAAAAATAAAGGTAGGAGACATTCCAAAGACTACATTTGGAACTAGTTATGGCAATTATGAATTTGTAGTTATTCTTTTTGGGTTAACCAATGCACCTGCTGTATTCATGGAACTCATGAATAGAATTTTCCATTAGTTTTGCATATGTTTGTGGTTGTGTTCAATGACGATATTTTTGTTTTCTCAAAAAGTAAATAAGAACATGAAAGTCATTTAAGGGTTTTCATGAAAACTTTTAATGGAATTAACATGTTTGGAAAAATTAGTATGGGTGAGTTTTGGTTACAAAAAATTTCCTTCCTTAGTCACATTGTTTAAAAAATGGCATAATTGTTCATCCTTCTAAAACAAAAGTCTTTAAAGAATGGCCATGATACAAAAATATAACCAAGATCTGTAGTTTTCTTGGGTTTTCAGGATATTACCGAAGTTTTGTAGTGAAGTTTTCACTGTTATCTAGTTCAATGACTAAATTAACTCGAAAAGTTGTTAAGTACATTTGGATAAAATAACGTGATGATTTTTTTCAGGAATTGAAAAGAAGATTGGTGAATGATCTAGTTTTGGCACTACATTCCAGAAATGGTGAGTTTGTTATTACAGTGATGCTTTGTTGAAATGGCTTGGTTGTTTCCTTATGTAGAATGATCAGGTAATTACTTATTATTTATGTCAGTTAAAACCCCATGAGTTAAATTACTCTACACATAATTTGGAATTAGCTGTTGTTGTTTTTTCTTTAAAAAATTTGAGGCATCATTTGAATGGAGTGAAATGTGAAATATAAACTGACCAAAAAAGTTTGAAGTATATATTAACACAGAATTAATTGAATATGAGACAAAGGAGATGGTTGTAATTAATCAAGGATTATGATTTCATGATCCATTTCCATCTAGGAAAATCAAATAAAGTGGTTGAAGCTTTGAGTCGAAAATGTAATGCTTCATTAAAAATTCTACGCTTGGAACGAGATCGTTTGATTTCTGATTTATAAACATTGGAATAGAATTTGTTAGTACATGAAATTATTCTGTTTTGTTTCAGGTGTCTGTGGAATAATCTATTTCAGAAAGAAATAAGTGAGTGTAGAAAAAAGAAAATGAGTTACAGAAAAAGGTAGAGATGTTTTAGAAGGGTATGTTTCCTGAATTTAACATTGGTAATGATTGTGTTTTGAGGGTTATAAAGAGATTATTTGTGCCTTGTGATTCAATGTTAAAGAAGTATTTGTTATGTGAAGCTCATATTTCTCCACATTCAGTTCATCCTGGCAGTACTAGGATGTACAGTGATCTTCAGGAGTATTATTGGTGTGATGGATTGAAACAAATATTTTTTGAATTTTTTGGGATGTTTTTGAATTGTACTTAGTTTAAAGGAGAGAAACAGTTACCAAAAGGGATGCTTCATTGTTTACCGGTGCCAGAGTGGAAATGGAAAAATATATCCATGGACATTGTTGTTGGATTACCAAAGACATCTAGTGGTAATAATGAAATCTATTTTATTGTTGATCGACTGACTAAATCGGCTCATTTCCTTCCTATTCAAGATACTTTGTCATTAGATCAAATTTATCGGATGTATGTTAATGTTATAATTAGGTTTCATTGTGTTCTCCTCTCCATTTTATATGATCGTGATCCTAGGATTACTTATAACATTAGGAAAGGAATTCATAAGTCATTAGGTACTGAATTAAATTTTAGTACAACTTTTCATCCTCAATCATAAGGGTAGTCGGAACGAACAATTTAGACTTTGGAGGATATGCTATGATCTTTTTCACTGGATTACAAGGGATGATGAGACCAACATATTTCATTGGAAGAATTTTCCTATATTAACAATTTTTATCCTAATATACATATGGATCCATTTGAGGCATTATATGGAAATCATTGTCGAACTCCATATTTTTGGGCTGAATTAGGTGAATGAAAGATCATGGGACCAAAATTGTTAGAAGAGATGGAAAAAGAATTTAGTTGATTCAGAAGAACATGAGAAAATCTTAGAGCATGAAGAAAAGTTATTCGGTTAACCGAAGGAAGGATATATATTTTGAGGTAGGTGATCATGTATTTCTCAGAGTTTCTCCACAGAAAAAATTGATGTGTTTCGGTAAGAAGTGAAATTTGAGTCAGTGGTTCATTGGACCATTTGAAATCCTAGATAAAGTTGGAATAGTTGTGTACAAAGTGGATTTACCTGCAATTTTATCTCAGGTACACAATGTTTTTCATGTTTCAATGTTGAGAAAGAATATGCCAGATCCATCTCATGTTTTGAGATCAGAGGTAGTTCGGTTGGAAGAGAATCTATCTTATTAGAAACATCCAGTACAGATTCTTGACTATATAGAGAAGGTGTTGCAGAATAAAATACATTTTCAGGTAAAGGTTTTGTGTACAACCCATATGGTTGAAGAGGCAACGTGGTAATATGAAAATGTTATGAGGGATAAATACTCCCACTTATTTTATAAGTGAATAAAAATTGTGAGGTAGCAATTCCCAAAATGTGGGAAGGATGTAATATCCCAAGTAAATAAAGAATAATACATTTTAATGTTTATTAATATTTTTGAATTAAATATTAATTTTACATTAAAGGGGATTCTATGTTCGATAGCGTACGCAATACGCAATAGCATGTTTCATTGAAATCATACGTATTACACTAATAATAAAATATTATTATATTAAATAGTAGTTAACACCTAGCCATTTTTCAGCCAGAAAGAATGGAACATACTACAATATGATTATACAAGTTTGTTAAATGTTTTTATATTTATCCTATAAAAGTTAGAGGCTTAAAATTTAAATGAATCTATGCATAAATACTCTAATATTCATTAAAAGGTCGATTTACCACCTTTTTATAGAGAAACCTCTTTAAATCTAGTTTGGTAATTTTTATATTTTCTATTTGGCAAAATAATATTATTTTTTAGATTCGGGACATCAAAATTTACATTGGGTAAAAAATTACCTTTCTCTCATAAAGTTCATTTTTTAATGAATAGTGATAAATATTGTATTTTACTTTAAAAGTGCCTTTTAATCTAATTAATATATATTGTTAGTTTATATTTTTAGTTAGTTTTAATGTTTAATTATAATATATTGTTACTATTTAATCTAATTTTGGTCATTATAAATAATTTCATTTTGAAATTTGACATAAACAAGTGTCAATCTTTGGATAGTTATTATTTCTTAAAAACATGATATTTGTTTTGACAGCGGGAATTATTTTTTAATTAATTTCTACCACTTCTGTGTTTTGAATTTAGAAAAATGGATTCCATATTTAGAATCTTTAAGTCAAAATTAAGTAAATAGGTATCTTTTATTTTTAGACATTTTAAATATTTATTTAAATAAATATTTTATTTACCAGGATTAAAGGGTAAATATAGTAAATAAGGGTAATATATAATATTATAATATTATTGAATTACCCTAACATGTGTCATACTCCTATTTTATAATAGATATCTAGCCATGGGAATCTTTGGGTCGAATTTGGGACCCCATAGAGCCAAATGGATGTAATAATGAAATTTTATATTAATTAATTTAATGTAAAGACAAAAATGACATAAACAAATATCTTTTAGAAAATAAATTTTTACATGGGGTTATATAAGTTATCATTTCAGAAATAAATATTATTTGGAACGCTAAATTTATTCCATACATCATCGAATTTTTAATAATTTTTTGACATCAAATAAATTATATTACTTATGACACAATAGTGATGCAATATTACCCTCATTAATAAATGATTTATATAAATAAGATTATAAATATTAAAACAATATCCATAACCTATCCATTTCTTATTGGATTATTTTATTTTGACTGTGAGTCATCTAAACATTTATTTTACCAATATTTGACCTTTACAAACTGAAGATGAGGTTATAATAAAATAATTGTTTCAAACTTTCCTATAGGGTCCCTCCTCTCCATTATAAAAAGCCCTCACTTCTAACCAATTCCTTACACCTCTAAAGTCTTTTGGTTCTTCAAAAAATTCCTCTAATATGGTCACTATATCAGTCTATTCAACCTAGAAGCCATACCTTAGGAAGAAAGCACTTCACGAAACCCTTTTGGTTCAATCCAAAGGTAGTTACCCGATTTAAAGGTAACGTCTTCTCTTAAGTTCTTTTATTTTATTTTACTTCTCCAACCCCCTAAACTATTTTTATTCCTTTATTTTATAACAAAACCAGTATCCTCAATATACTAGGATATTGTTATGAGAATTATTACAACTACACTTACACACACCTCCATCTAATTGGTGATGAACATACTGTTTCTAGGAATGGAAAACTAACGCCTCATGAAGCGATGATTTTTCAATTATCTCCTGCCATATTTCAAGGTGGGCATTAAGATGTAACTGTATATATATAGGATATATATTATTTCTATGTTTTATTCATTCTTATATATTTTCCCTTTATAATATACCCTTATGGTTTCTGTAGTGGGTAAACGCGATAATTTCATATGAGGAACGGCGAACTACCGCCCCCTCAATTTGATATGACTCGTTAATGATATATGTTGGATGTATAAAGGGTATATTTAATAATATTATATATTATATTATACTAGAATTATAATATAAATAGTTATCATTATTTATTAATTATATTAAATTATGAAATAGAAATTAAAGTAGCGTTCATGCGTACGTACGACTTACCGTCTCCATGAATATTGCATTTCAATTCTTATATCCAAATGTTATGTACTGTTATAATTACATGTATATAATGGATATATATGATTTATATGATATCTAAAAAATAAATATCATTATGGAGATAATGGATTTTTAACGACATGTAATACATTTAATTATAAGGTGTTCATTTTTACTCAAGTACCAAATATCGACGAAACAACCGTTAATAACATAAATGATTCCATAATTTTTATAACATGGTAATAAGGGATATAAAAGGAATAATATGCTAAAAAAATATTCTTAAGGAAATATAAATTAACATTAGTTCATTATTCTGGAGATTAATGAATGATCGAGTCAAGTCAGACACGAGGTAAGGGACTTCATCTCAATATCCTTTCATTGAGGCATATTTTGTTTTACTCCCATCTTTTTTTATACGGTGTATCAATAACTTTGAATTTTCATTTCATTCAAATGGAATATTTTCATACGAGTCGATAGACTAAACTACAAAAACAGAATTTTTCTTTTTAAACAATGCGGTGAAAATGACCTTTTCCATCACTGCAAGTATTATTTGATATTTTTCATCCTTAAAAAGTCGTAATGTTTTAAAAAGGAAAATATATAACATATACTGTTTTAACATATTTTGGTATAGAAAATGGTTTTGATAATGGATTTGTTATGTCAATATATTTAAATGATGTATTGTGATTAAAATGTGGAAATGTTATCTTTCTTTTATTTTGGTTATATGTGTTATGAATATGTTATGGTTCTTGGGCATTGTTTATGAATATGGGTGGTTCCATGATAAACCTATGGAGGGTGAGCCGAATATAGATTGCCAATTCATTGGGTAACATGATGGAGGTAAACATGAATGTTTCTCCTAAGATATTTATAGAATATACTGTGATGGGTATTCCAAATTTAACTCCCTGTGTAGCTATGATAGCTACGATGTTAGTCTGATATAGATGCCAGAAGTTACCTTTATGATTTATGTTCTTTATGTGTTAATCAAAAATATTATTATTTCATGATAAATGTTAAAGAGCATATGATATGTATGTAATTATGAAATAATGTTTTCATTCATTGTTTTATAAACCTTAATGAGCTTTTTATGCTCATCCCACGATGGGACCAAAAAGAAGTCATGCTATTTAAAACATGGAACTAGACATGAATTTTTTTAAGAGTTTTTATTTTTGTGGAAAAAGGAGTAGAAGTGTATACTTTGTAATATTTTGAGATGAAATAGTAATGTCCTAATTCTCTATAATTGTAAAACTAAAAATATATTCAATGTGAATTATTCATTTAATTCAATATTATGTAATTTTTTAAGGCTGGGTCCTTATTCTCAGTATGAAGGTTGAAATTATTCTTTAGGTTTTGTATATTTTAGATCATTTTCAAAATTATGGTAATGAACCTATGCTTGAGGAATGAATAAAACTATAGTAAAATTTTACATTGAGTTATGAGAGAACAATATTTTATGGTTAACTGGATTAATTAATTGAATAGATGAATGGAATATAGGGTAATCATCATCATTATAAATGAGAGAAATAATTTTCATAATTGAACAAGTCTTTATAAAGAGTATATAGTTAAATAGATTCATACGTGAGATGATTGAAATTTTAATTTCTTGATGATACTTATTTTATATTATTTATTTTGGAATCTGAATATTGTTCTAATTGGTTCCCTTAGTGATTTTTTACATGTTTATTTTTAAGTACAATCATTGTTCAATGTGATTTGGTATTTTTCGCCTATAATTCATGCATTGATTTTTTTAATATATTACATCGATTTTCTTGTTTAGTGAATAATTATTACTTAATTGATTGTTAGATCAAAATAATTATGAAGATATAATTTTAGATATTTATTTTTGGGAAAATAAGGAAAATAATAAAGGATAAATTGATTATTAAGGAAGGTTTGAGAATAATAATTTTTATAATTAAAAATTATTTCGAGTGTCCCAAAATTATACAATCCCAACCTAGACATGTGTTTTAAGTTGTAACTATAGAGGGAATGACTAAAATCTCCTATATCAATGGATCAGTTATGATGGAAATTGTGGATAAGTGTCATAGGACACGTTAGATCTAGGAATTTTAAGAGTAATAATCTGGAATGAGCTAGTTCTAGGGTGTGGAGAGGGGTTCCCATAATGGGTGGAGGAAGAAAAGTACCATTTAAATTATTGGATATTGCATATAAATATTTAATTTGGCCTCAAAACACCAATAAAACCTATGTGGGAATGCATTATCCTAATCACTAATCACAAATATATAAATGTCATTTTTTAGTGCAAGTCAAATTCATCTTCTCCATGTTTGGTTTTGTAATCTAATCTGCATCATAGATAATTACTTATTCTATATGACATATATGGAAACTATTATCCTATATAATTTCATGATATCAGAAACATCAAAACTATGAGACTACACCTTGGGCATGCTACATAGGGAAATTCAGAGAGTATTCATGTGACTTGGCCTATTTCGCTACACCATAGATGTTCAATGTCTAGACCAATATAGAGTTTTTTAATAATATATTTAATCATTTGGACCACATTATGAATCCATAAGGATTGATTGATGATTTCTGAAATATATGTCAAATTTAGGAATATTATTATGTTATTTATAACATTCAATATAAAAGTGGAGGAATAATTTTTTGATGTATTGAAGAATTAGCTATATTGTAGGGTTAGTGTTGAGAAATAGATGTACATGGAATTGAAGTTGATCTAGTGTGCTGGTGTGATGATATATGACATGTTATGCATATTTCCTCATGGATTAGGTGACTAGTAGGATGATAATTGATCTGAAGAACATGTGGATTTGAGATTTGTATTTCAAAACTTATGGAATGTCTTGAAATGGATATTGTTTGAGTTTTGGTTAGAGGTGAATTGTGTTATATGATCCATTACACAATATAACCAATGTTTAGTGGCGAATGTATCTATAATAAGATATATATTATCCACCCTCTCTCTTGGGTTATTTTTTATGAATTTACTGAGGGTATATTTCTATGATGATGAATAATATATGTAAGTAGAATTTAATTTTAGATTAAGTACTAAGGATATATAAATACATGATAATGATATTATAATATGTTTGGTGGATCAGAATGATGATTAGAAGGTGTAGATATGTATTGATATTTATAGATATAAAATGACATAAAAGTTATGCTTAGTTTATTTGAATATAATTTCTAGCTACTAAACATAGTAATAAACTTTTTGAGGGATAAATACTACATTGGGATTTCTTAAAACAAGATTTCTTCTATTATAATATCATTTTTTACACACATTCATTACTAGAATAAAAGGGCTAGTCTTTTATTAACATGAATATTATGTGAGGGGGTTTATATAGTGAAATTATTATTTTATAATGAGTATCATATGTGTTTTTTTAATATATTCCATTAATCTAAATATTTCCTTCCCATTTCTTACATAACCATTGTGTGTTAAGGTTAGTATCAATTTAATTAATTAACTAGAGACTTATTTTCATGAAAAAATTTATTTGGATAGTGTAATTATTTATAAATATTGTTTTTGGTACATATTATATTAATTAATCGAACTACTAGACCATAAAAAAGGTAGAATTAATTGGAAATTTTTTGTCAACCATGACCATGTATTTTCTTAGATTTGATATGGATGAAATCTTGGTTTTCCATTATCCATTTAAATAACTTCATGATGAACATAGATTTATGTTTTCATGGTATATTCTCTCTTAATTGAAATCGGACCTCCAATTTATATCATTTTCTAGTTTTTCTTAATCATTCTATGTTGTTTCTGAAATTGACTCTATGGGTTTGACCTTGAACTTCAAATATCTATACTATTTAATAATTACATAGGATGAGTTTATTTTATAAATTATAAAATGGTTTCAAATAGGATATAATTATTCCATATGGAATTTCCAATAACACATACAAAACCAATATAACCAAATAAAAAACACTACATTAGAAAAACAAAAATATTATGCATAATATAAATATTTCATATTAAAAACACATTCTAAAAAAAATAAAATATTGTTACATGAATGTGTAATTTCGAAATTGAAGATTATAAGAACTCAAATTGCTATCCTTAAAATGGATCATACAAAACACTCCTCCATGACCTTCTAAATACTCCATGTGCCTACAAAACATTGAAAATTTTATCCTATATATATATTTCATATTTTTAATTATTCATCTCTAGTATATAGAGATAATTTTTCTTTATAGGTATCACTTCACAAACGCAGCCTGTGCATAAACTATGGTTACCATCTAGGGGTTTATTATAAGACATAGTAGGATATCAAAAATAATTCCAATGCACTCAAAGAATTTTAAAATAGAACAATCCATTAATGTATTACCAAACATTCCAAAATTTAGTTATATTTCATAAAACTAAACTAATGTATTCTATATTATAACAATAACAATGATTTCAATAAATAACAAACAAACACATCATAAGATCCTCTATTTCTATTTCTCTAGCAACCCCTTCCCATTATCCAAAATTAGAGGGATTCTATAAAAATTGAGTAATAAAAAATATGTACCTATTTAATGTGAAAACATAATCCACATAAAAATAATAGTTTTCAAGAGAAAAACTCATTTTGAAACCCATGTTTTTAGAGTTATACAAATTATTTAGTAATTATTATTCAAAGTATTCAATGAAATAATTTTTTTAGTATTTATCTATAATAAAGATGTTACATGTATAACTTGATTTTTACCATTAAAAATATATATATGATTTTTTACTATGTATTTCATCATATAAATGAAAGCCTAAATGGACATTAAATAACCTCTCAAATATATAAAAAATATAAACTCATTTTTCAATCATGCCTAATGATATAAGATTTCTTACATATCTAGATGGATGCCTAAAATATTAAAATTTACAATGTCTTATCAGGAGAGAAATATTCATTACTATGATTCATATGGAAGGGATAACATGAATTTAGAACCAAATTTTCCCATATACCATCAATACATATTCCTGGGATTATATATAATCATAAATAGTTTCAAATTATAATGAATTGTAATCCACTTATATGTAAGTATTTAAATAATATCTAATAATATAATATATTTTAAGAAGGATTTTTTTCCCATTATGGCACCTCTTAATGAATTTATGTTTATATACTGATATGTTGGTTTTTTTATAAATATATTCATAATATTTTCTCATCTATTAATTTATAAAATTATATATAAGTCCTTTTAAATCATAATTAATAACATTTTTATTTTTTAAATCCACTTTTTTAAAAAATAACATAAATTCATTCGAGGAAAAAGGTCGTTTTATATACATAATATTTACTATATAACATATGCATGAACTATCCAAATAGTACAAATATATTTCTGTTTAATAACTATATTTAAATATTATTTTTAAATTTCCATAATAAAACATGTTATTATAAGGTTTATCTAAGAGATTACAAAAAATAATTCAAATTATATTTTCAAAACTAAAAATTTTATCCTTATTATATAATCTACCGTCTAAAAAATATTTAGTTAAAATTTAATATTTTCAACCAAATAAAAACATTACTTTGAATATATTGCACCTCATCTATCACTTTATCTCTTAATGACAAAAGAAATAAATTTTTGTATTTTTAAAAAGTATCAGAGATTATAACAATGCATGAGACAATAATCTTGTCATCAATGACAGATGATGTAATTTAAAATGAGGAATGAAATCAAGGTCAACTTTATCCTACAACTAAATGAGAATATTTATACATGGATTATTATAATCATTATTATTATCAGAATTTTATTTTATTTTATAGATCAAATATCTATTATACAATGGTATTTGATGAAAATTACTATATTACAATGAGAGTAATATATTATCATATAACCCAAAAATGAATATTAATAATGAATTAATCATTAATAATGGATTTTAAATACATATAAATAAGAAATTATAAAACATAAAAATTCATAACATAGATAAAAATAAGAAATCAGTGATGAGTATTGTTATACATAATAATAAACATAATAATAAAATAAAAAAATAAAAGGATAATAATATTTAAATTATTGTCTAGAATTTGATCATTTATACACAAATGGAACACCATAATGATTATTTTACTATGAAAAATAAAAATAAATCTGGATAAATATACTAAAAAATAAAAAATTATCAATTATCTTTGTTGGATTCCTTATATTTTTTTTTTCAAACGATCATTAATGGATAAAGAAATTTATATACACTCCCCACTAAAAGGAATCCATGATCCCTACAATTGAATTATAATTTACATTGTAAAATTCAGGATTATTGTTGAAAATAAAAATAAAACCACATATATTTGATTTACCAACACTAGAGAGCCTAAATATTAATCAAGAAAAAGTTAAAAAATTCTTTCCTTATAAATTGAATAACCTAAACTAACAAATATGTGTAAACATTCATAGAAGTTAGGAATACTTTCACATATTTCTTCATTATCACATAAAAATACTCCACATAGCTGGTGGAACCATAGAAGAAAAATTATAAAATTATTTGACAAATTAAATCCAATAATGGTAACACAAAAAATATATATTTTCATTTTATTTATACTTATTTTTTTAGTTTTTAACAATGGATTTCATAAAACTCCATTTTGAAAAATGTGAAAAAATAGTTATCATGATCATTATTAGAAGTTTTGTTGAAAATGATTCACCATGATGGTCATTTAAAGAAGTATTATGGTAAAAAAACACCAAACACAAAAACATTTAAAAAAATGTTAGTTTCCGCATCATATATTTTAAATTACTATATTAGATAACTATATTTAGTTTAAATTATTTAAAACCCAAAATTTCAATGAATTTTTTAACAAAAAATCAATTTTTAATTTAAATTTTTAAATAAATGATGTAATAAATAATATTCCATGTCACATAAATAAATAATTAATTAATAATATTAAAATTTCAGAAATTAAATTTTAATTATTTAAAAAATTAACTAAATTTTCAAAATCTTCATCCTATTTTATAGAAAAGAAACT
Source organism: Viscum album (assembly GCA_963277665.1). Classification (NCBI taxonomy): domain Eukaryota; kingdom Viridiplantae; phylum Streptophyta; class Magnoliopsida; order Santalales; family Viscaceae; genus Viscum; species Viscum album. The sequence goes on along the minus strand of OY728161.1, from coordinate 456,008,968 downwards.
ATCATATTTTCTTTTTAAAAATTTCATAAACAATAATAAAAAAACAATGGCATATAGACCTAAAAATATTACTTTTTGTATTAAAATAGATGTTCTAATTAAAGACCGAATCCCATGAATGAAATAAATATATATTGTATTATGGTAATAAAAATTCATAACATATATTTGTCTTAAAAATTATATAATTGAAATAATGTAGTAATATGGAAATCTGATTATCCTATTTCGTAGTTCAAATAACTCACATTATATGAAAATTTTCATAAATATTTATAAAACTAATATAACATTAAGCTATGGGTACCTTGATGTTAATGGGTATTATAATACTCAAGTATTAACTATAATGTGGGGAATCAGTGAATGGATAACTTTTACATTTTTTAAAAATAAAAAACATTTTTCACTAGTTAAGATGATTTATAAACCAACTATCTATAAGCTATTAGAAATAGTTAATCAAGTCAAAACATTAATAGTGATTTGTAATGTTCACCCAAAAATGGATGGATATATCAATGGAATTATCTGGAAAACCTATGAATAAATTGATCCAATACATTCATCATATATATAAATAAAAATGTTTACAAAAAACTCTTATTAAAATCACATGTATCTACCATAAAATAAAAAACTTCCAAAAATCTAATATAAATTAATTTAGTTTATAAAATAATAAGATTCCTAAATCCCCATGATAAAACTAATGTTTACTATTGATAAATACCACTTCTAATTAAATTCTTCAAATAATGAATATCCTCTAAAGCTATTCACACTTTTTGGTGTCTTATTCCTTTTAATCCTTTGTAAAACTCTCTCTAATTCATGAAACATGCCACTGAATCCTCTAACATGTGTTTCCCATCAGATTGTTGAATTTTAAATTAAAAATAATGCATCAAAAATAAAAAACCATCAATTCTAGTTAAATTTCTATAAAAAAATAATCCCTATATAAAAACAACTCAATTTAATGTTGAAGGACATTTGGTGAATAATTTTAATGATCCTTGGTGTAACAAAATATTCATGGAAATCAAATAATAATTTTTTTAATAAATATATTATAGAAACCTATTGTGGACCACTTCATATATATTGGCAATAATTATTCCTCACAATCATTTACTGAAACTATAATGTATTTTCATGAAAACATTTTTGGATCCCTATTTCATCTGAATAAAAATTTATATCCATTAAAACATCAATTCTATGTAATTGTATATTTAGTGATCATGAAATGCAATTAGTTTTCTCTTTTTTCATTTAAAACCACTTTATTGAGCTAGAAAAATCCCTCAAATGAACATCAAATAATCATACAAATAAAAAATTCACATAATGATATTTTTGAATCATGTATTGAAATTTGTTGTCAAAAAAATGAAATAGATAATTAAAAAACATATGAAATATCAAATTTTTTCATTCCTCACTACAATAATCTCCATCCATTGGATTTTATTCTCAATTATTCCTCATAAAATTATTGTCTCCATCCTATCATAATATTAAAAAAATTATATTAGTAAATCAATTTGAATATTATATGAGTGCAATACATATGACCCTACTCTAACAGATAAATATCATATCATAAACAATCAAATAATATGCATTGTAAATTTCCATTATTCATGAGTATATATAAAATTTTAGATTTTAATTGTTTTAATTATATTATTAAGAAGTTTATTTAAGTATTTAATCCATAATAAACATATTATATTGAGATGAAATTTTTATATTTCTCAAAAATATGGATTTATAGGTGAGTAGTGAAAATATCATTTTTTATGAAACCGTGACTATTATGACATCTCATCGAAAAAAATACCAAAAAAAAATTAAAAAACCTCTTAATAAAAAATAATTATTTAAAAATTAGCATTATACATTTTTTAATATTTTATTTTTTAAACCCATATTTGATATTTTAAAACAAAATTCATCTATATCACAATTTTTTATAATTAATTATATATTTAATATTTTAAAATTAACACATAACAATTTTATAAATTTAATATTATTAATTTTTTAAAAAATTTGAATCATTAGGTACAAATTATATAAAATGAGACAATTTTTATGAATAAAGGATAAATTGTTAAGGTTAAAACTAGTTGAAATTGTAACATTTAAAAAGATACAAATAGAGAATTTATGGGTAATGAATTTAAAACTTGTGTGAATTTAAATTTTCTTTTATTTATTGATTTTATCTCTTCCCCAAATATTTATTTCGAAATTAATGGGAAATCATTCATGATATTGACTTCCCATTATCAATAAATTATGGGTATTTAAAAAAATTCCTTCCCCATTAAATAATACATGGGGCCTCTCACCACTCATTCAATACCAATACTAATTTTTTTTCTCTATAAACCTACACATTTTCATTCACATGAATCCTATATTTCTTTCAAAAACATCAGGTCCAAATATTTTATCCTAAGCTCTACACATAGAAGGAATACTCTAAACAAATATCAAAGGGATCGACATGAGAAATCATTTCTTAAAAAACATATTTATATTCTAGGTTACCATTAAAATTAAACTTTTCTAATAACTATTTGGTAAAAAAGTATTTTTTATATTTTTAGTGATATTATTATATATAAATAAACATTAAATTCTATTCATGTTACACCCATTGCGTTATTTTTTTGTTTCTATTGTGATTTTTGGGTTTTCCCTTGGGTGGTTGAATTTTTAAGTGCTTGGAGGACTGGTAATCATGTTTTTTCATGATTTTTGGGAGATTAAAGGTTATCCCAGATGAATATTACTACCCTTGTTGTGTTGTTAATGTGTTCTTTCATATTTTTATGAAGATATTTTTTATGGATTTTTTATGGTTTTTCAAAGAGTTTTGATCTCCCCAATAATCCATATGGTGCATTGGTTGTGTCTAGGGTGAGGCACATAGTTTATTTATACCATGAAGAATCCCAATTGAAACTGTGTAGCCTCTGTATCACTGTTATATGATGGTTTAGAGTTGGTTAATGGTTTGGAATCCCATATCATATACTACTATTTAAATTTTTAGAAAATTATCATAATTATTTATAGAATAATGAGGATATTCACCACAATTCTTCACTAAATTCATCAGCTTTCCATTGTCATCTCATGGTGGTGTTCCAACAACATAATACATTTATTATGTCCCTTTGGTTATTTATATTTGATTTTGAGTTATTGTACTATCATTTTAACTCTTTTTTTCTTTTCCAACTATTTTCTTTTGGATTTGTCTTCCCCCATGAATCATATATCTCATATGACGGCATTGAGCACTCCATGTGGATCTATTTTTATGTGTTTGGTGTTACGGTCCACTAAAATCCATTTATTTTCCTAAGGGTGGGATCACTATTTATGTTTAACTATTTATTTGTTATCTCGTCTCCTTGAGGTAGGTGTTTCATTAAAATTATTTCATATTGGAATTCAACATTTTATTATGCTCTCAAAATTAATTATTAATGAATGTATGACTATATGTGACAAATTTATGATGACTAAAACCCATTTATTTCATGAACTAAACTTTTATTATTGAAAAATTATCTTGATCTAATTAAATGTCTCATTATATAAAATGTTTATATAAAACAAATTTACTTATTTTGATATAGGGTTTTTGATTTTTTAAATACCATTACAAATTGTTATCATTTCTAATATAGTCATTAAATAGTGATCACATGATTAGTATTAATATAGGGCTCTAAGAAATACATTTTATTCAGTCAAAGGAATCGATGGACTCGTGTAGTATAATTTCTCCATATAAATTCCATTTTTCAGAGCTCGAATTGGGGGTGGTATCACTGTGATTTCCACTTGTCCAAGAACATGCCGAGGTCCAACATGTTAAGCTTTAACAAAACTACCTACAGGAGAGCTGGATGCTAATAGATATTACCACCTAAGAAATATTATATGATCCTCCCCAAGAGTCTATCACCATAGAACACCATACCCTTTGGTCTTATGTTAGTGTTATAAGGGTTTACATAATAATACCATAGCACAACGGTTACGTTCTTTGTTTTTTTTTTGATAAAGAGTATCAATTCATTTTATTATTTTTACTTTTGTAAATAGTTATTCAATCTCAAATAGTTTTTTAGTTAATATAAAATTAAGAATGTATTTTGATGAATTAATGGATTTTTCAACTAAATAATATGTTAATAAACTATTATTACTGAATTAATTTTAATTTAATATTTATGATCATATAAGTTTTATGAATACAATTGTAATTTTTATTAAGGTTTGAATGATTTTTTTGTCAAAACCCCATTAATTTTTTATAAATGTCAGTTAAAATTTTAAAATTAATAATTTCAAATATTTAGAATATTATTTAGATAAAAAAAATTTTGGGATTCAGGATGTCGAAATTATCTAATGGTGAATTTTTCATAACTTTCAGAGACACACAAATTTTTGGGTAAAATTAAATACCATTTAAATATATAATGGTTTTGTGACATCATAATGACCTAATAGATAGGTAAAAATATACTATAAAAAGATAGTTCGGAAAGTATATGTTTTACCTTTAACATAATGTTATTTTAGATTTGTTTGTTTAATTTTATGATGCCTTAGTGGAGCCACTATGACTTATAAAAAAATTTAACTTTTAAAATAATTTCCATCAATGTGTGACTCATCTCCTGATAAGAAATCATATATTTTAATAAGTTCCCCCATTGGCCTTGATAAATAATATTTTTCACACCCCTTTATCAACAAACCAATTGAAAAAAAATTGTTTGGTTAGTGGTTTGGATTTGTTTAATGTATCGTGTCCAAAAACTAAATAATATAGAATTTCCTCTCCTTTCTTATATAAAACCACTCAATATGTCATTAATCTTCACTAAAACCAATTTTAGTTCCACCAGACTCTTACCTACTCACTCTAGATTCTTCACAAGTCTCCCATGCTCCAAAGAAGCCTATCTCAAGCCTCTACCAAGTCTCTCCCAAGGCATTGGGATCACACATCCATGTAAGGGATCCTCACTTCTTTATTTATGTCTAGGATTCCATAAATTGGTATATCATTTAATTTTCAATTACAAATGTTGGGGTATGATTTTGAACCTCCCCTATACATTCCTCTTTATTTTGGAATAATGAGATACCCCTTTCCCTCTCATTAATGCCTCCCATGTACACATGTTACCATGCTAAAATTCAGTAAGAAAGTACTCACATCTAATTTATATTCTAGAAATTATTTTGTATTATTCTTATAATTAGATTACATTTGTTTGTACATGTATATATATTACCCCTTACTTTCCATTTAATCTAAATAGAATTAGATAACCCTTTCCCCCTCATCGACCATTTTTATGAATTCTTATTTCACACCCTTATGCTTCTGAAATTGCACCGCAACTTTCCAATAAAATGTCATTGGGTAGTTAATACAATACCCATTTCTCTATCAAGGGTATTCACCTTTAGAACATTTACATATTGATTATAGAGTTCCATGTATGAATTACATATTCCTTTATCTTGTAATAAATGACGATGTTTAATGAATCTATATTATCTGATACATCTGTCACACTTATGAATGAAATGAAATGATTAAGAAGGGTACACCATGATAGATCTCAAATTCATTATGAAAAAAATAATATCATGATAAATCAAGGGAAATGAGGGTTTACTCATGTTCCAGGTGAAATGAGACTTTACTCAAGCTAATATCATTTTAGATATGGTTCCCATATTTTTATGTTATGATACTCATGTTATATCATGCCTTCATGTTCTGATTTTACTTGTGCTCCATTGATATTCCGATTTACTAACACATATTGTATTATTCATGTTATCACTTGTTTACTCCCTTACTAGTATTTATACATCACCCTTTTTAATGAATTTCATCAGGTAATCCCACACATTGTTATGTAAAATGTAATGTGTGTGGTCATGTAAAATATTTTTTCAATAATGATGTGTATTTCATGTTTTAAGTATCTATGTATCGTTCCAATGCCCCAAATACACTAGAACACTTGATATTATATGTTATATCAACTAATAATTTTATGTAATAAATCCTATTTAAGTGTTAAATAAAGATAATGGTTGTTATATTTTGTATTAGAATATATGGGTAGTTATCTTTGAGATTATGATATGAAATCCCTAGTCAAGGAATTAGGGATATGAGTAAGTATCATAAAAAACATCCCTAAATTAATGTGAGTATTGATTATGTGTTTTATCAATAAAATACTTCCCAATTTGGATATGAGTGGGGTATACATGTCTCTAACACAGATGTAACTAGTGGTAATGTAAGAAAACGCTTCATTGTGTTTGAATTGAATGATAAATGTTGCATGACAACAGGCCTTGATGGACTCTTGGTTATGAGACTCACAAAGGATATTATTTGTTAAATTCACATTTTTAGTTTGATGTATTTATATGAGAATAAAAAAATTACCCTATGAATATATGTTGGGAAGTTGTTCGTGGATAACATATATTAAATCCTATAAATTAATAATTTAAGGAAATAAATTTAATTTATATGCCATCTATTTTTGTCATTGGATTACACTTTTTGTGTTACCTGTAACATTCCTTTTACTCCATCTAATGGATGTTAATAGTAGGACTCGGGCTAACAACTGATGTGAAGATCAATGAGTTAACTATTCTAATGAGATGCCTAATCTAATGAGAACATGAATCATGAACATTGTCACGTTACTCTCTCTGTTAACTCATGTTTTTAATAGATAAATGTTCCAAAAGTAACATTCAACCCCACCCCACCCCCTTAAGAATGTTCAAGTATCAATCTAGAGGATTATGAGATAATGACCTCCTACTTTTAATGGATCATATGTTCCCACAATTTTCCAATAGTGGATCAACTCCATTGAAATGTTCTTCTGAATCCTTCATTTTATTGAAGAAGAGAATGTTCTTCTAGCTACATATCAAATATAGGGTGAATTTGATCAACGGTGGAAATTGATAAAAAATATGATGCATGAGGAGGAGATCAAGGCATTGTAATGGAAGTATTTCTGGAAATATTTCATAATAAATATGTTCCTCGCACCATCTGAGATAATATGAAAAGGGACATCCATGACCTCAACAAATAAGAGGATAAATCCATCAGAGCATATGAGGAAATCATCACAACTCTTGAATAATATGCCTCTGTTAAGGTCGTTACCCCCAAATGCAAGGATCACTGCTTCATTGGAGGGATAAAACCTAGCCTACAAAAATCCATAGCAATCTGTGACTTCGAGAGCTATGAGGAAATTCTATAATGTTCCCTCAAAGTCGATTTGTAGATTGTTTAATTTTATGGGTATCATGGTTATAAGAAGAATAATGTGGAATTTAATTCTATATGTCTGATGGATAAATCCAATGGTGGTAAGAAAATGCAGCACCACACTTGCCAAAGGTGTAGAAAGAATCACCACAAAAATATTCTTCAGGGGACTAGGAAATTTATTAGCAATGGAAGAGAAGAGAACCCAACCATTAACATTCGACAAGAAAACCATGTGGCTTCAACAAAGGAAAAGAGTTCTCTGTTCAACCCTCAATGAATTGTTCTTTTCTTCAAATGCAATCAATGAGTGAACTTTCCAAACCAATTATTAAAACAATGGGTTTCAGATGTAACCAACAACAACCAAGGAAGAAAGGGAGAGCTTTTTTCTTCACTACCGCTGAAGTTAACACCAACAACAATGTATGGATTGGTATTCTAGTTATTCATTCAAGAATACTGAACATAAATTTAGATTTTGGTTCTATGCATTCTATTATATCTCGAATGATTAGTAGAAAAATCCCAACACCACAACAAGACATGGAAATATTTATGTTGTTGAGAATGACCAATGGGGAAATCATTGCATCCCAAGAATATAACTCCACATATAGCATAATTTGTTGATTGAACTTCCCAGAAAACCATGTCATACTCCGTTTGGAGGAATTTAATGAATTTAATGGGATGGATTTTCTTTTCTTATATAGTGACAAAATAAATATCCATGAGAGGTAAATCACTCTCCATATAGATAATCGACCCCCAATTATATACAAGTGAAAGGACAAGGATGAATCTTAATTTTCACCATCATCTCCCAAGTGTATATTACTGCCCTATGATCATGTGCATCTTTCTCAGATGAGTGAGTCTATGAAACAAGTATCCTTGAAGAAAAAACTATTATGAGGGGATCCACTGAAGTGTTTCTAGAGTAATTGTCTGGTCTTCCTCAAAGAAGATATATTGATTTCTCAATTCTTCTTATATCTAGGGAGTAGACGATATCCAAAAATCCATATAGAATGGCTCTTTTGGATCTTGAGGAGCTGAAAAAACAACTATTGGAGAATATAGATAACAATTTTATACTCCCATGTGCTTCATCCAGGGGTACACCAGTCCACTTACTCAAGAATAAGGACAGGTCAATGCGTCTTAGCATCTTGTATCATGACCTTAATAAAATAATGATAAAGGACAAGTATCCTCTTCAATTAATTAATTAATTAATCAATTAGCTACGTGGTTCACAATACTTCTACATGGATGTTATGTGGTTGGGATATTATCATCTAAGAATGAATAAGGAAGATATCCCCCTGAGTGATTTTCATTCAAATTATTGGAAATATGATTTCATATTAATGAATTTTGTACCCAGTAATTCTCTAGAAATTTTAATGGTCTCGATGAATAGAGTATTTAGGGATTACATTGAAAAAATTTGGGTAGTATTTATATACGATATTCTAATATACTCCAAAACCAAGGATGAACATGTGGATCATCTACGAAAAGTAATATATACCTTGATGAAGAAGAAACTTTATGAAATGCATATCATGTTTGAGTTCTATTAGATGTAGGTCTAATTCATGAGTCATATAATCACAAGAAATAGGATATCTATGGATCCCTTCAATACAACTGCAATTGCGTTATGACCGAAGCAAACATTGGTAACATATACTTGTAGCCTCTTGGGGTTAGTTGGATATTATCGCATATTTTTCAGAAATTTCTCACGATTTACCCACCAAATTTATATTTTTTATTAATCCACTTTAAGAAGAAGTGTGAAACAATAGTTCAGAAAACATTGATACCACTATGTACTAAAAGTACTCACAAATTGATTAAATACAAGAATAATAATATTATAATTAGTCAATATATATAATTCCCAGTGCACTATACTAACCTGGATGTCTGGATCCCTGCTGATAAGCTCTTTAAGGTATGTAGCCATTCTATCTATTGTCTAAATGAATTCTTCTGAGTTGATTTTGCAGTTGTTGAAACCTCAAGCTAGGATTCAGTATTGTTTGTCTAACCATGCCTCTTGCTCTGTGTTGGCATAAACTCACAACCTTCTTTCATATATTCTATTTATCTCTTCTTTTGAAGGGTTTACCTGAACAACTTTTTCAATCATTACTTCCTGGAATGGAGGATGAGTTTCAAGTACTCCGCTTCTTCATCTTCATATTCAACTATTCTTGCTTTCCCACGTTGTTCTCCACCTTCCCCTTTCTGTGTGGATTTTCATTCCATGTTTCCACCTTTCATAGCTAACCTTGTTTCTATTAGCATGGGATTGTAGAGAACATTTGTGGTTTTATGTGATGCTTTAAAGAAGTGAATGGGATGTGTCCTGATAAAAAATTACAATGGAATTTCCTATTCATCAATTTAATTGAAATTTAATGAGAAAAACTATCCAACACATGATCTAGAGTTGGGTGTAGTAGTATTCTATTTAAAAATTTGGTGACATTTCATATTTGGGGAGAATTGTGAAATATATACAGATCAAAAAATCCTCATGTATATATTCACACATAATTTGTTGAACATGTTCCAATGAAAATGGTTATAGCCTATCGAAGACCATGACATCTCAATCCATTACAACACTGGGAAAGTGAACAAGGTGGCAACTGTTATAAGTAGAAAGGACCCAGCGAATCTCATTGATGAGAATTAAAAGGTAAAAATATTCATATATTTGATGAATATGGACATGGGAATCATAATAAAGGGAACATCGTCACCCCTTTATCAAATTCTCTCTCAACCATCTCTTTTAACAAGGTTAAAGGATTATCAAAAGGATGATGAGGGAATTCATAAGAACATGGAAAATATCAAAAAAATTAAATCATTGGATTTGCATGTTAATGAAGAAGGAATATAGATATTTGGGTCAAGAATTTGTGTTCCATAAAATCCAGAGTTAAATAATTATCATTTTTATGATACAATTTGTTTGAATTTCTCCATTCACCCATGAATAAAACATATGTATCGAGATCTCCAAGATCATTGTTTTTGGGATAACATGAATTAGGGGATCACTACATTTACATTAATGTGTCTGGTTTGTCATCAAGTATATACATATAGGTAGAAGTCTATGGGGATGATTCAACCGTTACACAAACCAGTATGAAACTGGGTTAAAATCACCATGGACATTGTCACCGAACATCTGAAGACATATAAAGGAAAAAATTATATCTGGGTTTTTGTGGATCACTTTACGAGGACTACACACATCATTGAAATTTGAGAAGAGTTCTCATTGAATCAACTGGAATAGATATATATCAGAGAAGTGGTAAGTATTCATGTAGTAATACTGTCAATTATATTCGATTGAGATCCACGATTCACCTCTATACTCTAGAAGAGTCTTCAACATGATTTCAACACTGTGCTGAACATCAGTATGTATTATCCTCCTCAATTTGATGGAAAATATGATTTGTGGATCCAAAAACCCAAGGAAATGTTGAGAGCAAGATCAATGGACATCAAGGTAGGATGGTATCAACATTTTCTTCATGTTGAGTTCTGTAACAATAATACTTTCCACTCATACATCCAAATGGATCCTTATTAATCCCTGTTTGAAAAGAGGTGCGGAAAAATGGCATATTGGGATGATGTTGGGGAGCAGAAACTCCTAGGTCTAGAAATTGTCAATGAAATGGTGGAGAAGGATAAGACCATCTAGCAGCACATTAAAGCTGTCGTGATTCATCAAAAGAGCTTTGCTGATAATCATTAAAGATAGCTAGAGTTATATAGTAAGGATATGGAATTCCTCTGCATATTGTTAAGGAAATTAGTTGTGAGATTTGGGGAGAAGGTAAATCTATTTCCAAGGTACATAATCCCTTTTTGAGATCCTTGATCACAATGGAATAGTGTCCTATACACTAGAACTCCCACCAAACATATCTCAAGTGCATTATGTTTTCTACGTATCACACCTAATGATGTACATACCTAACCCATCACATGTACTCAATCCAGAAGTGGATCCATTGGAAAATGACATCTCATATGAAGATAAGATGGTAAAGACAATAGATTATAGGGATAAATTTCTATGAAATAAGACCATGCCCCTCGTCACGGTGTTGTGGAGAAAACACATGTTTGAATAAGCAGTAATGGAATCAGATGAAGTGATGAATCATAGATATCCTCCTATGTTTTATCATGGGAAAATGAAATTTCAAAGGATAAATTTCTTTATTGGGGAAGATTGTAATGACCGAAATATTTAATAATGAAAATTCTTCTTGATCTAATTAAATGTATTATAATGTAATAAAGTTATATAAAACATATGCACTTCCTTGGTTTTATGTTTTTGTATTCTCAAAATACAATTATTAATTATTATCATTGCTAATGTAGCCTTTGAATAGTGATCACATGATTAGTATAAATATAGTGCTTTAACAAATCTAATTCACTCAAATAGAGGAAACAATGTCCACATTTAGTAGAAATACTCCATACAATACCCATTTTTCTGAGAACAGAAAGGAGGTGGTGTCACTGAGATTTAATCTTCACTAAGTCCAAGATGAGCTTCAACACATTATGATTTAACAGAACTGCCTAAAGGAGAATTGGATGTCAATAGAGATTACCACGCGAGCGATTTTATCAGAGCCTCCCCACGAGCCTTTCATCATCTCAAAACCTACCCTTATCTCTTTTGGGGGGTTATATAAGGGGTTATGTAACAAGAACCCATCACTACGATTATATAACTTATTTTTATTATAGATAGTATACATTCAATTTATAATTGTTAATTTTTAAATTATTTTTTAAAGAAAAAATAGTTTTTTTAGTTAATATTCAATTAAAAAATCTCTTTTGATGAATTAATGAATTTTTTAATGAAATAAACTTTTTTAAAAAACATTATCAATAAATTATGTTTTAATATATATAAATGATCTTATATTTTTTTATGAATTCTATTGTAATTTATAATATGGTATGAATGTTGTTTTTTTCAAAAACCTATGAATTTTTTATAAATATATGTTTTTTTATTTTAAAAATAAAAATTTACATATCTAGAAAATATAATTAGATAAAATGAATATTTCTTTTAGATTTAGGATGTCAAAATTATCTAATGGTGAAATTTTCATAATTTCCTTTGACAATAGATTTTTTGGGTAACAATTAAATAATGTTTAAATATATAATGTGTTTTATGACATCATAATGACCCAATTGTGATTTAATAAAATAATATAAAAATAATTTTATAACAATATAAATTTTTCCTTTAAATTAATGTGATTTTCTTTTTGTTTTGTTAATTTTATGGTGCCTTAGTGGACCCTCCATGAGTTAAAAAACCTTTTATCATTTAAAATTATTTCATTGAGAGTGTGACTCACCTCCACATATGATAAAATAATAGTTTAATAAGGTCGGCCATTTTTCTTATAAAATAAAATTTTCCAATCCCCTTTGTAAAAAACCATGGGAAAAAATCATCGGTTGGTTTGTAGGTTTTATTAGTTTAATATGTGGTGTCCCAAACCTAAATATTAATGAATTCCCTCTCCTTTCCTTTGTAAACCCACTCAATCTCTCATTAATCATCACTAAAACCATTTGGAGGTAGACCAAACTGTGTCTTTCTCTCTCTATAATCCTCCCAAGGAACCTAGTGCTCACACGAAGCCACTATCAATCCTCTCCCAAGACATAGGGTAGACACATCAACTATTGGATTCTCACTTCTTTATTTATGTCCCTGTTTTTCTATATTGTTATGACAATTTATTTTAAATTAAAAACTTTGGGGGTGATTTCTCAGCCCTCTATACTTTACATCATATGTTTCAATGATGACATAACCCTATAGATCTCAATAATTCACCCCATTTACAATCGTTACCATGCTAAATTTTCTTAAGGAATTTCTCTATTCTTATTTATCTTCAAGAAATTATTTTGTATTATGCATCAAAATTCCATTACATTTGTTGGGATATATATCCATATGACCTCTTTACTATCTATTTTATGTAAATATAATTATATACCCCTTTATCTGTCATCATCCATTATTATGAATTCATATTTCATGCCCTTTTTCTACTAGAATTACACCCTCATTTTCCAAGACAATGTCATTATGTAGTGTGTACCATACCCATTTCCCTATCAAGGGTATTCACATTTATGAACATTTAAATGTTAATTGTAGAGATTAATGTTTGTATTACACATTCCATAATCTTGTTATTAATTATGATGTTTAATGAATCCATGTTATATGATCAATGTGGCACAATTATGCCTGAAATGAAATGACTTAGAAGGGTGCACCCTTATAGCGCTCTAACACTTTGGGTGAAGACTAATATCATGATAGGTCAAGTGCAATGAAGTTTTACTCAATAAAATTCATGTTAAATGAGGGTTTACTCATTCTCTATGTGAAGTGATCCTTGGATCAAGCTAGTATCAGGTTAAATGTTGTTTCCACATTTCCATGTTATGATAACCATGCTGTATCATGCCTTTTATATTCAGGTTTCTCTTATGATCAATTGATATTCCTATTGAATAACAATTAATTTATTATGGATGTTATTCCATGCATACTGCCGTACTGGGCTTTATATCACACCCTTTTTTAGGATTGTCCTCAGGGTATCCCATGCAATGCTATGTTTCAAGGAATGTGTGTTGTCATGTAAAAGAAGTTTTCAATAAATATGTGTATTTCATGTTTTGGGTGGTTATGTAATGTTTCTATTCAAAAAAGACACTAGATCTATCAATATTATATGTCATAACAATTGAATATTTTATGTAATAAATTATGTATACATTTGGAATAAAGAGTCGTGTTCTTATAATTTAATTTTGTTTTTAGGCTGGCATAAATCGATATTCAGGTGAATTCCCTGATTTAATATCTGAAATGTAAAATATAAATGTGTAATGAATTTATAAGATTATAGAATGGATTTGTAAAATGGTATTCATTTTTAATGGGTTTTGATCAGTTATTGGCTTTCAATGAGAGAAAAAAATGTTTTAATGGGAATTTGGTTATGAAAAGGGTTGATGGCCTTGACTTGGTTTATAAAATGGATCTTAAGACTTTGTAAAATGGTAGATTTAAATGTATATTTCATTTATACATTTTTAAAATTACAAAATGGGTACATAGAAGTTCTTTTATAGAAATGGATGGACCTTAGTCTTGTTTCATATTTTTGAAGAAGAAGACCCCTTTTTGCGTGTGGATTTTAATTATTCCATGTTTTTAATTATTTTTTTATGGTGTTTATAATTTGTTTTAAAATGGAATTTGTATTGAAATTAAAATCTATGTTTTCTGTCAATGCCTAGATGGAACTTTCATGATATGGTGGAGGTTACTAAACACACTCCTTGATTTTCCATTGATTTTACCCCTTTTGTGGGTTTTATTTATATTTTGGAGATAATTTTTCCCCTATTATGTGGGAATTTTCTTGTTTACATCGTTATTGTTTTTTATTTATTGGGGTATTAATTTATTATTATTATGGGTATTGATAAATTTCGTTGTTCCTTGTGTGATTAACTTTTATTTTATATTATTATAACTACTTTCCTTTGTTGTTCAAGGGAAACTAACAACTTATTTTGAGAACTAATCTTCTCCACTAGATGGTTCCCATGCTACTAGTTTCACTCCAGTCATTCTCAGAGGAAGAGATACGATGTGTTCTGTCATCAAAACATGGATTGAGTGGGCTAGTTAGATGAATTTTGGTATGATAAATAGTGAATTCCAATATCTACATCCCATGTTCATATACCCCTATACAGTTATACGATTTACTTGTTAGGAATCACATGCTAGATTCCATGACTTATTTGATTTCATAGTTGGTTATTGATTGTGGGGAGTTAGTTATAATTATTTTTTGTATCATTTCCATTATTTCCTTACCATGTAACATTATTTTGTATATAATTAAAATATCACTTGTGATATGTGGTGTTTTATTTTTATGGTTGGAATGTTCATGTGTGTTGGGTTGTTTTTATTGGATGAACTATCTGTAAAGTTATTATAAAAAACGTTTTTTAATTTAATGACTCATGTGTGGGTGATTTATGTGGATATTTAAAATGGGTGTTTTTGTTTTAATATGTATTTATCTGGTGAATTATTTGTAAAGTAACCATTTCTGATTAAATAAAACAAATGAGTTATTTTTGATTAATTTTAACAGTGTGTGACAATTCAAAATGCATTTTCCTATGGATTTTATTTAAAAATTATATGTACCTTGTTTTAGAAAACAAATATAATTGTTTTGATATTTTTTATTTTCCATATGTTATACCAGAAAAACTTATATTCATGCTTATTTTGATAATAGAATTAATGAATTTTCATATGAAAATAATTTCATAGATTTAGTGGGTTGTGAAAACTTATTTTAATTATCTACTCATGAATATATATTTTAGGTTCTAGGTTCCCAATTTTTGTTTAGTTTCATTCATTGTGTGTTATATGTGGTGATTGGGTTAGTTCTGAGAAACCATTCATTGAATGGAGATGTTCTGGTCTCATATCAATTTCGTTGGTAATTTTTTTCTTTTTTGTTTCTGTTGTATCTACAACCATTATATTTTATTATTATGTATGTATGTTTTTTATTTATATTCAAGTGGGTTGGATCATCTTAGTTATCTATGATTTATTAGGTTTTTATATTTATTTTGAATCTTTCATTGTTTATTCTACTATAATTTATTTTTGTTTTGGGAGAAATCATTCCAAAAAAAATTCCTATGATGTCAAGACACTAGTTTCTAGCCTATGGGGATCGAGAAATCCCATCAGTCCTTATGGTGAATTAGTTCAGGTACATGGTTTTGTAGAAGCTAGTCTGTTACAAAAAAGAATCAAATATTTGATTTTATTAATAAGAAGTCTGATATCTTCTTTTTATATCTGGTTATTTGTGGATTTCCAAGTAAAAATGAGATTATTTTTGTTAGATATTGGGAGGTAAGGGTATATAGTGTCTATCTAGATCATTCATATAATATACCTCAAGCATCCAGGGGATGTTGTGTCTAAAATTTTAGTATTGGTTTTTTAGCTGATTTTTATGATAATTGAAATTTTGATTCCCTTTGATAAAATTCAAGATATTGGGTTTAGATATTTTGTTTTTGGGTGAAAAGGATGATAAATTGAGTTACATTGATAACTACAATGGCATTTGAAGCCATGTGGTTCCTTGGTGTTTTATCTAACATTCTTTATAGAGGGTTCTGTCTGATTGGCACACATCTATCTAGCTAATGTGGATAAATCAGACACTACAAAATTTATCCTTGGTAAAAAATTTGTGACTCTTATCAATTTTGTATTTTATATACAGTGATTTATATTTATTATATATGGATAGAGGTGTGTTTTAGTTTCCTTTTATGGGAATTGGTACATGTGAAACTTTTATGAATTCTTACATAATTACATGGTTTTATATGGATTTAAAACAATTTTTATATAATAATTTTTGATTTTTGAAATTTACATTTTGAAATTTAATTTTTTGGAAATTTATAAAATATTTATTCCCATATTTGGAATGAACATTAAAATGAAATTTAATTTTGGATTATCATTATTTGGATATCTATTTTTCAAAGAAAAAATATTTGAAATGACTTCTCATGGTATAATTTTTTTAGGTAGTGTGTGCTACACCACATTTTTTTAGTATTTAAATTTTAGTTTTCTTAGATTTTAGGCATATATTTTCTATAGTGTGATTTCAAAATTCCTTATTGAAAAAAGTGGTTTCATAAGAAAAGTTATTTTGAATCATTCGATGTGTTCCTTGATTTATGGTGTGTTGTTTGGTTTTGACACCCAGTTTATGGTGGAATCATTTGATGTCTGATGTGAGGAATGAATTAATGATGTTTATGTATTTTGTTGTCATTTATTCATATGGAATTATTGGAAAGGTTTAATTAAATATAGTTCCAACCAAGACATTGAGAGGTGTATTGTATGTGGAACCTTCATTAATCTCAAACCTCATCATAACCTTCTTGAAATACAATATTCCTTCATCTGATTATGATAAATAGTAGGTAGATATAGGGATATCATAGTAAAGTATTTATAAAATCCTCAATTCCATTAGGTTACATAAATAATCATGAGTGAGAGTTGTTTATTGCATTATTTTCACGTTTTTTGTGTTTCGTGGGAATTTATTGTACCTTATCTATTATAGGAATGTATGTATTATAATAATTTTACGATGTTTTTTATTTAGTGGTATATAACACATGATATAAAAGAATAGAAATTGATTGATCTTGTGATCATGTATATGAGTGAATGATTATTAAGGGGAACATTGATCACATTTTAAATATGGTATTCCATTATCGTTATCTTGTTTCCATTGATTCTAAGAATTATCATTTTATTTGAGGTTTAATTCAACATTATTTTTGTTAATATACCCATTCCAAATGTTTTACATATATTGAGTATGTTTTCAATTTTGTTATTTGAGTGGAAGATGACTAGTCTTGGAAAAATATGCTGGGTGATTAATTTGTTCAATCTAATGTTAAGTGAAACCTGGGTGGGAGTAAGGGTAACCAGACATATTGGATGAAATATCATGATGAGACAGATTTGTGTAAATGGGACATTTTCATGGAAAGAAGAGATATTTTATGTGCTTATAGTTTGAGGCTCCAGGGAATGATAAGACTTCATGTCTCAAGTCACATAGGATTTGACTCTATTTTAACTTCATGGGTCATCGTAATAATTTTTTAGGATGTGTTTTCAAAAGAGGAATTGGTTTAATATTTTTCGAGATCTATCTTTTTTGGGTTCCTTTCTTCAATGGTTGTATATTTATGTTTTTGGGGGATCTATTTTTCACTATGGGAATCCTATGGATGGTTACATTTGAGAATTTTTCTTATGAAATGGATTTAATTAAATAGTGGTCATTCCTTGTGTTGATTATGGGATTGTTCCTCATCCTCTCCCTCCCTCTTAGGAACTTATCATGTTTTTTTGGGAGTTCTATTGCTTAGATTCATTTTTTGGGGAAAAATTCTTTGATAGTTAGTGTTGTACCCATTCGTATGTTGAGCCTTTGAGGTCCTCGTTTTATAGACATGAGAGAGATCATGGGTGCATGATCAGGTAACGTGGGTGTCTATTTTACTAGTTGAGTTTGGTTTAAAATATAGTGTTTTGATGTGGCCATCAAGAATATAACTTTTTACCTTAGTGTATATATGTGTATGATGACCCAAGTAGAGATATCTTTTCAATATTTTGAAGATTCTTGTGGTTGTTCATACTTTTTTAGGGGTCAAATTTTTGTGTGGTTTGAGAGAGATTTTCACTCATGGTTGATATATTGTTCAAGGATTCATCTCTAGGTAGTTATATTTGGTGTAACCATATTACAGAAACCATAAATAGTAGGGAGACCATTTTATAGGAACTGTGAATTGTGTGGAGACCATAAAATATCTCTCATACTTTATAAGTCTCCTTGTTTTCGGTTTTTATTCTGGTTGTTCTTGGAGATGTATGGAACATTACGGTTGATCAATTTAATAAATTTATGAGATGTGAGTTGTTAGTTTAATAGTTTAATGGTGTTGAGTTATTCATTCTATTCAGTTATTCTTTGGATCTCATGTTCATAAATCCCTATTCTTTTCTAACATTGACATTATGGGTGTCGAATGTGGTATAATGGGGAGTGTGTGACACCCTCATGAAATGGTGTTTTTTATTTTTTTTATTTCCTTAATTGGTTTTGTGATATAGATATTTTAAGGATATGTATTCATGTTTTTGATGTTTTTAGGATAGGATCATGGTTATTAGTCGTTGTTAATACTAACCATGTAGTTTCTATGCACGTGGACCTGTCGTTTTCACTAAGGTGGTATTCATGGAATCTGTGAGGTTTTTAAAACAATTCAATTCTCCCCATGAGATATGATGTGATTCTAATGTATTAAATTGTAGGTTCATGGTTTGTTCAAAACGTGTGTCATCCCAGGAGAAAATATGAATCCTATCTGTCTTCGGTATATTATGGGTCATAACTATTGCATAGTTTTGAACATATGGTGTCTAAACCATGTGTCATATCTTGGTGTCTAATTTTTTTTTGAAATATCAATTCCCCTAAGAATTAAGAGGTATTTTTAACCTATAAATACCCAAATGTGTATGATGGAACTTTGGACCTTATAGAGGAGTTCCAACCACAACATCCATTGATTAGTTTACATCCATTGGAAATTTCTAAAAAAATTTGGAGTATTTATTCCACATTTCCCCACTTTCATCATTATCCCTCCCATATATCATGGTTTTTCATTCCCCTATGAATCTTATATCTCATATATATTATATAAGATTTATGGGTGGATCTAATTTTTTTTATACATAGGGTTATTAGATGTAACTTATTTTCATATGGGTTTCCTTGCTATAGAAGGAAAAACGTTTTTCCTTGATTTATATCTCATTGTGGTGCGTGTTTCTATGCTATTGATTCATTATTAAAATAAATGTGTTCTTCTTTTTTTAAATTACATATTAATTATTGTATAACTATATGTGTTA
The DNA here is from genome assembly GCA_963277665.1 of Viscum album. Lineage (NCBI taxonomy): Eukaryota > Viridiplantae > Streptophyta > Magnoliopsida > Santalales > Viscaceae > Viscum > Viscum album. The sequence continues at coordinate 455,988,866 of OY728161.1, read as the reverse complement.
AATATGAGAATTTCATAAACCATTTCATTATTTTTCAAGCATAGAATAAATTTTTCTCATGTTAATTCCATATTTTCATATGTAAAATGGAATAGTTAAAAAGTACTTCGATTTTATGCAATTGATATATTGATTAATGAATTGGATCACATTTTCTGTAATGGATTTTTTGATAGGTATTTTATTTTTAATAAATGAAGACTATGTTTTAAATTGATTGTGGTTGGGTTGTGGGATTTGACCATGAAATTGTTTATAAATAGGGGTCTTTATTGGATTTCCAATGGTTATTTGATATGTGTATGTTATTTCCATCTTCTAAAATTTATTTAATGGGTTTCTTAAAAAGGTTTGATTGATATGTTTTATCCTTATCCTTAATTGTTTTCAAAAAATGAAGACCTTTTTTGGACTGTGGATTGTAATATTTTTTGAATGTGTGGGTTATTAACATAATTTTCCAAATAATGATTGGAATTGTGCTTTATAAGATAAGAATGTTTGTGGAATTAAATGACTTATTTTGGGGTTAAATGCCTAGTTGGATCTTTTTTTTTAATTTTGGTTTGGAATGATCCCCCTTGACTTACACGTGGTTTTATAAACTGTGTTTGGGTTTTAATTATATCTATGAGATTATATTACTCCCTTTATAAGGTAATATTATTTTTTATTACCTGAAAAAAATTTATTTATTGGTTCATTCACTAATAGATGTTATGGGTGAAGGTATAATTAGTTATTTCATTTGTTTAATACATAGATTTTATTTTATTATTCCTCACATATTTTAATGGTAATGGAAATAAGGTACAATGTGTAAGATCTAATTTTTTCATAGAGGTAGTTAACAAACCACTTGAATTCATCTAGTTATTCTATGAATATGTACTGGTATTGGGGCTTTCATCACAATGATGATTTTTTGGATAGTTGGATTTCTTGTTGTTTGATCATTAGCACATCCAAGTTGTTGGTTCTTGGATTGGTAATACCTAATACCATTATATGTTTTCACATTATGAATCTATGAAAATAATCTATAAGAAATTCAATTTAACAGTAGGCAATTTATTAAAGGGAATTTGGTCTAGTTCTTCCTTGTATCATTTCTCAAACATTCATCTTTATGAATTTTTTTTTATATTTGACAAATGATTTTATATATGTAGTTCCATGTTTTTATAATCATACCAAGCATGTCTATTTGGTAAATTAATTTGGATGATTTGTTTCAATATTTGTTTTGAAATTTAATATTTTAAAATAAAGACTCTTGTATTAGTGAATTAAATTATTTTAAAAATGTGTATTCAGTTTTAAAATGACATCAGTTTATGATTTTTTAATGTAACTGTTAATTTAATAAATAATGAATTATTTTATATAAATTTTAACATATTTTTTGGTTTTAAGTGTCTTGGCATGTTGAATTTTTCTTTAAATATTTGAATTCGTTTTTATAAAAAAGTGATTTTTTATGATGTATATTATATTATTTTTTTTGTTTTAATATATAATATACTTGAAATGATTATTTTATAGTTTATTTTCAAAATTAAATTTAATATTTTCCTTATGAAAATGTTTCATATATTTGACAGGATTTTCTATCTTACTATGATTATTATCTCACACCAATATTTTACATGTTCTAGTTTTCCAGTTGATTTTTTTTATTTCTTTTTATGGCTGATGTGGGATGAGTTATATTGTGGAAGGAAACCTAATGTTGCATGGAGATGGTTTTGGATCATCATGTGTTTTTTGGTAATTTTTTCCATTTTATTCAATGTTTTTGTGTTTCCTGGTTATTTACGTTCTATTTATAGATGGTAATAATCTATAGTAAAATGGTTTAGGTAATCCAATTTGGTTACAACCTAGTTGGTATGTTTATTTATTTTTTATTTTGTGTTACTTATTCCGTTGTTGTTTATATATGTTTTGGGAGAAATATTTCCCCAAGGCATACCAATGATTCTTTGACCCCAATTTGTAGCCCATGGGGACCATGAAATACCTTTAGACCTTCGGGATAATTATGATGGATTTCATTTTTGGTTTAAACCCATGTCAGTTTATTGAATTTCAATTTTTATTAAGATAAATTTAAACATGATTCATGTGTATCTATGGACTATTACCTCTATAAAGCATCATTGTTCTTTTTTTCATTCACTTCCTACCATGGATGTTAAAAAATGGGAAATAGTAATTTATTATGACTTATATAACATAATTATTTTTATGACACAATAACCCATGTTACTCCTTTCTTCTAATCCAAGGAACATGAAATCATCATCCATGGTTAAATGAGGACTACTGCCTCCATCAAATTATGTATTCCATTTTTCATCATTACAAAATATCATGTATGGAATTAATAATGGAAATAATTGACAAATATTAGATTTGTATTAAAATTTAGATTATGTAAGAAAAATTGAATAACTAATTAATGATTCAAATAATAAATATTCAATATAAATATAACTGTATAAAAATATCATACTATGTGGAATTTTTTTTATTATGTAATATTTTTATATCCATTAATTATTCTTATAATTCTTTAGAATTATAATAGGTAAAACAAATAAACACTAATAAATATAATTATAATTATTTTATAATGATATTATTACTAAACCACCTCAAAATCATTCATTAATTAAATGTATGTTTATGTTTGAGAAAGTCTATCAGCCTAATTGAACAACACTATAAATTTACAACATGAATGACTCTAGAAACATAATTAATTTTTGAATATTTTATAAATGACTAAATTATGAAAATTGTTTTGATTTGAAGATGTTAAATAAATATTTTATCCGTTATTTATGAAAACACCCTTCGATCAACATAAAAACATCGAAACAAGCTTGTTATAAATTTCACCATCAAGTATAAAGACTAAAAAACTCATGAAATGAATTTTAGAAAAATATAAATTTTCTTAAATAATACTTAAATTACATTTAGTGAAATTGTAATGATATTATTTTTAATTATAAATAATATAGTTGTCGCCATTACAAAACATGTACAAAAATCAATCTATAAAAACCAGTTAGAAAATTTTCAGATAAACTAACTAGAATTCCTATAGAGAATGATTAAATATATAAATAATGATTATAAATTTAAATGGATATTAGTATGATTATTAATAATGTGATTAAAATATATCTATTTTTTATATATAAGGCAAAGTGACATTCGAGGAATTTGGGACAAGAGGTAAGGGTTTTTCCATTTCAAATTCATCTCGTTAAGATATTTTCTGTGTTATGAACCTAATTTCATTATGATGTGTATATTCTACATATTTGAGCTGTTATATAATTAAATACACATTAAAAATTTTATTTTAAGAAAATATGAATCCCACACATCATGATGCTTTGATGGAAAATCAACCTAAGCCACAAATGTATTTTTACATCTCAATCCATATTATTTAGTTATGAATCTATATTAATAGCTTTTTTTCTATTGTGAGGAGAATAAATTTCTATGGAATAATATTTACCAATTTCTTAAGGATTTATAAAATTATATTGTTATCCCTACATAAAATTATTTGGATTCAATGGATAACAATACCATTATAAAACCCAATGTTTTAAATACTGAATAAAACCATCCTATATTATTGAACAAAAAAACATGTTTAATTTTGTATAAAATAAATCTTTATCATGATACATGAATGTGGATACTATTGTGGAATATATGAACCTAGGGGTAATAACCCTAAAAATTTTTGACTGATATTTATCTATCATCAATCTTATGCATTATGGGTGGACCAAATACTACACAATAGGCTAGTCACACTTGAGGGATATAAATGCTTTTGAATATTCACATGATTCATATGAAGCATGATGAAGGATTTTTCTGACCATTTCAATTACCTAATTCCAATTAAAACCCATCATATTAAAAATACACATTTCATTATATTTCTTTAATAAGGGTACTCCCTATTACATGGAAAGTACCACAGAACATCAATATGGATTACGTTATTTTCAACTAGAAATCAACATTATTCCATTCAATTTAGAAGTATTGTATTAAAATATTTGCCATTATATGGATAACTATATTTTAATTATATTGGTGTATTCTTATATGATGTTATGAAATGAATTATTGCGTTTTATGGTGAATACAGTTGACTTAATCTGGTGATGGGTTGTATCTACAAATATACATACCCTTGATTCTTTTTAATTTCTTATGAGATCAGAAAACTGGGGATTTGGTGAATAATTAAACACATATTAGTATTGTGTCTTTGAACATGGACTTAAATGTTTATTTTAATGTATAAAATTATGAATTCTATCATTATGAGATCAATTACATTCGTTGTCCATTTTTTTAATAGGCAGTATTCCTTTAGTTATAGTTTTCTATTGATTTTTTGTTCAATTAATCCTACCATATTACTCTCTCAATGTTTATGACATATACAATGATATCTTACTCCATACTGATTATCTAATCTCACCATTGTTATTTTTACATTCCCCAAAAAACCAAAAGTTGAACAATGTGTAATTTTTGGGGATTTGACAGATGGTTTAATAATGCTCTCACAATGTGTTCATGAGTTTATTTGGTGTAAGTTCCAAGATTCTCATAAAGTTTGATTTTGATTTTGATTTGTTTTTTCCAGTTATTTTGTGCTATAAAAGTGATTCCCTATGTTTAGGTGAAGGTTTGGGGGTGTTTCAGGGGTTCAGATAGAATGAAAAGGGGGTTCCTGAAAATTATGCACAGTTTGAGCATGGTTTATTCAAACAGTGGGGAGGATCCAATGAAACTATGAAGTCATGGAAAAAATCACGTTCATGATTGACACATTGTATGGAAAACCATTTTGAATTCCCAAGAAACCATGCGAAGGAGGTGATCATCAATAGCAGCTTTCGCATGGTATGCACATGGATTGGATAATCGTTTAGGTAAACCGCGTAGCCTTGAAAATTTGAGAAACTTATATAAATGCCACCCCATGATTTTAAAACCCAACTTATGATTATCCTCCATTTTACCCCTATAACCCTATTGATTAACTTGGATGACCCAAGATTCCATGGGATGTTTCTTTTATTAATTATTGGCCTTTTGGAGCACCATCGGTTGCAGATCAAATCCATGGGTATGTCTAATCCCCTTCTCGCTTCTTCACCTCGATTATGATTTTAATATTTATCCCATATATTTCTGTGGATCTAAAACAAACTTTTTGGGTGAGTTTTGGGTTGAATCTTCACGGTATGTTTGTATCCAGATCTAAGGCCATGACTAAGACATCGTTCATCAACAGATCTGAGGTAAGTGGTCTAAAACTTATATCTCATGATTTTTCTCTTGATTTGTGCATGTTAATTGGGGTTTATTCCTTCTCATGTTTGGTATTGGTTATCTTGTTTATGAATCCATAAATTGGGTTTCCAATTGTTATATTGAAAACCTCATGATCCCCATGGGATTCATGGAGGAGGACTTGACTAATTCAGGTCCACCCGTGTGGTGCACCAGCATACCCGGACCGATATTGTGGTGGGGTTGAGTATAGGGTTTCCAATTATTAATGTGATACCCATGTAAAATATGTTTTAAATGGTTTATTGAGTTGTAAATAAAATTTTGAATATTACTCCTAGGTAAATAAGGGAATAAATGTCGTTGGAATGACATGAAATGGATAATTGGGTTGAAAGAGAATATGTTGATTGTTAATTAACTTTGGTTAGTAATGCCGAAGGGAATGGTTTATATTAATTGTTGAACATGAAATTTGGTAATGTTATAGGAATTGATGAAATTTTATAAGGGATTAATACATGGGAATAATGTGGTGCGCCTAAATTATTTAATGAAACAAAGGGATTGTGTTATGTAAAATGTGATTTGTGCCTAAAATACTTAAGTGGGTAAATGCATGGAAATGGAAAATTGGATAAATTAGGTAATGAATGGTTAATGATGAATTTGGATAAAGAAAAGGGGTTTTTTAAGACACCAAATCGATTAGGGAATGAGAATATGAATTTTGATAAATGAATATGAATTTTAAATGGTAAATTAATTAATGGTTAATTACATAGTATCAATCCACATGTTGTTATTTTTATTTGTAAAATCAAATGGAATTGTATACTCATTATTGCTTTATGGTATGGTTATGGTGATTTGATAAATAATAATGTGAACAAGGATTGGTAGTTTGGGGTGTTGAATAAAGGTTATATGCCTACGGGTCGAGTTACACTGAGGATCCAAACTCTACCCCAAAATTCATAGGTTAACGAAGGGGAGAATGAATTTATTCTCTAATGGTTTCATTCCACTCATCATGCGGCATTTAGGTGTAGATAATGGTTTGAGGTGATATATGTAAACATAGTGAGATAGTAACTTAATTTATTTCCTCTATACATGGTGATTGATTACCTTATACACCTTTTCAGAGGATAATTATGCCTATGAAATGGAACATGTGATTAAACAGCTTATGTAATGAATATGGAATATGGAATGGAATTGGGATAAAATCGAGTCATTAATTAAATGAACCTTGTTAATTAATGGAACCCGAATTTTCATTTTCTTACTTACCGTGTTTAATAGTAAAGGACCTTCTCTGAGATGTGGAGTTGGGCTCGATATGTACAAGGATAATAACCCAAACAGATTGTCAGGACCCATTTTTAGTTTTTTCAATTATTTTAATCATGGGTATCTTTCACTTTGTGAAAATAGTACGAGAAGGAATTGTTGTATTTAATTTGTGGTTGTACCTCATTTGGGAAATGATTAGTTATGCATGTTTATTGTTTTTTCATATTGTTTTTTCTATATATATTGTCTTCTATTGAGGATTTATTGGTTAAAGATGTTATATTCTCTTTGCCTGACTCATTTTAACCACACCGCTAGTCAGAAAACTCTGGCATACATGGAGGCGTGCTTGAGGTCATGTGATGACCTAGATCAGAGAACAGTTTTAGTGGATTTTTTTAGGGGATGTTACAATGTGGTATCATAAGAGTTATTGACTCATTCATACTATTTGGGGATTGTAGTCAAGAGATTAGGATGTGTTGGGCCTTTGTAATGAGCTTGTTCATGGGATTAGGTATCCCATATATGTGGGTAAACCCAAGTCACCCTGGTTCGGAATTATTGTTCTTGATGTGTGTTGTTATAGTTGAACAATTTTTCACAATTAAGTGTTCCACATTTTGTGTTATTTGATTGATTTATGATATTTTTCACATTTCCATAATGGCATGGGGTTGTGCATTCAAGCGTCATTTTGGGAACCTAAGTATATAGGTGGCATGCATCATTATAGGTACACACACACATGAATGGTGTGTGGGGGCGTAGAGAGTAGAATGTGTTTTACTTATGTGATAATTCTGAATAAAATGATACCTAATAAAGGTAATGAATGTGTGTTAATGAAATAATGAAAATGAATCATTAAATATTTTTTTTATATTATGATTTTCCAACTAGGTTACAATTTTGGGTTGTGATCAATTGTGAGGATTTATTCGGTGTCTGAATCATTGATTTCATAACGATGAAAAAATAATGTTGAACTAATGCAAATGTACAATATCTTTTTAACCAAAATAATGACCTAGATGATAAATATTCAGACGACATGTAATAGTAAATTATTTATGGAACGTAAAGTCCCTATCAGAACACCACCCATAATTCCTTAAACAATCTCAATGTGTCACCTCAACATTATATATGTAGTAGTTATTCATAATTTCATGGTAATTCACATAACTGAAATTCGAACATCTAGATAAATATTTATATTATCCCCCTCATTAATATCAACCTTTTGAACATATTCAAGATTACAATTAGATATGTATTTAACCTGTCATCATAAAAAATTTATCTAGATACCAACATCAACAGTTTTCTTTAAATCACCAATAATATCATCTAGAATCATGATTATCCCTACACAAATATCAAAATTTTGATCATCCGAATTAACATCTCTAAAATTAATATGATTCTGAAAACTATTTAAATAACATTGAACCTTCCATCAATTCAGATTCATTTCACTTAATCCATTTAGTGAAATTTCATGTAATTATTTATCAGTATATTGTAGGAACATTATGGAAGTCTTTCATTATATACATTCTCAAACTAATGACATTCTTCACAAATATTTATCGGTTACTATTTCCAAGAAATAATACAACAAATTAAATTAATATGATACTATTTTTCGGATGACTTTGAAAGTGATAATTTGGGAGACGTAGAACCTTTATTCTTGATTCAAAAAAAATTTCATCGAACTACCCAGAGACGATATTACTATGAACATCACTTTATACCCCATATCAGATGAATAAATATTAAGTCTTATATCGTTTCCAACAATTTGGAATACATAGAAACCTATATCTGAGGGTATTAATGTGTTTCCTCAATCATTTTAATCAATACAAAATAATCACTTGGGGTCATTTATCTTATACAGGTCACAAATATTCATCTATTTTATTACCTGCTTCAACAAAATCCTCTTTATCATATGATTCTCAAAATAATTTTTTTATCATTTGATGATATATGTGTATGAGGACCCTCAAATGTTAAATAATTAAAATAAATATTCCGAGAAACCACTTCTAAATCATTCAATTACATATTTCCAATAAATTATGTCCAATGGATGACCATGATCATATAATAGAATTCTTATTTCCATTCATCCTCTACAACCATGTAAAAACATTCAACATACATTCAGCGAAATATAATCCTATCAAATTTGGATATTTTTATAGTTATATCTGATGGACATCATACAACTCTTATTTTAACATTACTCAGTATTTCATAATTTCCATGAACAATTGTTCCCATATGTCCCAATATAAATTTAATATCATGATTATGTGACTGAGTTCATTCAAATTAGTCTACTATTCTTGTGAATGATCCATCAGTAGTATCAAAAATATTACCCTATCCATTTGGAATATTCATATTGGTATGTCTAATAGATTATGTTATATGAAATTTAAATGTTTAATATGATGGACTCAATGATGAATACTTTATAAAATTAAACCCATCACATACTATATCCAGTTCTATTATTTAGAAAACTCTATTTTATGGTGATAATAAAAATCCTATATTTAATAACCTCATTCCAACCGACTAGTTCTAATCACCTCAGTAGGCCATCCACCTCCATTAGTGCCTATGCAAATAGTTTCCTCATTTCATTTTCAAAAAGATCACTTTATTTTTAACTTTACAACCTTTATAAGAAAAAATTATTAATATTGATGAAAAAATTCCTTCCCTAAAAAATATAGCACATGTTGTAGACATTAATAAAATCCCATGAATTTTAATAATAAAAACATAATATCATAAGAAGAAATATACCAATATCAACTAAGATAAGAATAAATTTTATATGCTTCATAAAATACTAATACTTGAGAACTTCTTTTATTCTTCATATGAGAAACTATATTACCAATCATGGATACTTCAAACAAACATTATCAAAAATTATTCATGATAAATTTTTCACTATTGACATATTTGAAATCATTAAATTACATTAAAAACCATTAGAAACCAATTAAATACCTTGAAAATAAATTGAAATCACAGAGAAAGTAGGATCTCCAATCTCCCCCTTTTGATTTATTAGAAATACCCCCAATGTACATTATGATTAACTAATTCAATATGTTAATCTATCTCTCTCTTTAATTAATTATAAATACAATGATCACATGGAAGTGTTATCAATTAAGTCTCATGATAAATCCCATATTAAATTGATTTATATGTTTATCTGAGTTATTCTCCTGGTATAATATTATAGGGATAGATTTATGAAAAACAATTCTATTAAGAACTAATCAAGATAGCTCATTGAATTAGAAATCATAAACATGATTCAAGGATTCTACAAATTTATTCTAGTATGAAGATAAATATAATGATATGAAACACTTGAAAGAAAAATCAATCTAAAAATCAACCAATTACATAAAAAAAGAATAAAAAATTTCAAACACAAAAATATTGATATGCAGCCCTGGTGGACTTTCATATTTATGCTTCTATTGTGTCATTTCATAAATTAATCTCTGCCCATTTTTATTACCTTTTTTATATTGATTCTCCAAGGATGATATATTAAGGATGAAATCATATATTTCTCAATGAAATTCTTACCTGAACATTGTAGAATAATTATATATACATAATATATTTATTTTAGAATTAACATCGTCATACATCTATTGTCTCACAAATAAGACCAGTTTTCAATAAATTTTATTTAACAATGAATCTATTCAATGGATATGATTTAGAATCATTTTTTAGAATATTCCGGAATGGATATTTCATATGTGTTTATCTAGGAGATTGATGATTTCAAATATTCACCAAGGGTGAACATTTTCTATGTATTCATTTTTTGTTATAAATGTATTATCAAATCATGATTGGATATTCATTCACATTTCAATATTTTATTGATATATACCCCATTAAATTAATTAAAGATGATATTTTTATAAGTTCTATAGTAATCCTAAACATGAAACATTCTAGGATTGAAAATTATTTAGTGACTACTATTAGAGGTTGATATCCATTTCAATATCTCAAGTTATTTAATTGCGATCAAGAGTTTTTTTAATTTACTTCATTGAATGAAAATATACAAAATGAAATGGTTAAGGATATAATATGGTTTTCCATTTATTCTTAATGAGAATAGTTTAAGATTGATTTATCAACATATTTGATCTAAATTCTTCCCACATCATTATTGAAATTCATAAAATTAATTCTTAATAGGGTTGTGTGGATCTTATAACTTATTCAATGTCATTATGTGTCAAACTTATCTTATAAAAGCTTTTAAATAATTTGTATAAACTAGTAAGAATTCAATTTTCCTTTGAACTATTATTTTTCTAATGATATTGTTGATGATTATTTAATAGTGTTTTCAACCACGTTTTAACACACAGATAGAACTTTTTTACAATAATGTGAAATTTTTTCTTTTTTTTCATGTACTAGAATTTTGTTATGCATAACCTATTTTAACCAATATCTCCAAATATTCTAGAAACATTACTAACATATCATTTTGATATGTTGAAAATATGATTTTATTTTCTATATTACTTTTTTTGTGTAAAACCCTATTTATTATCTATTTTAGATGATACACTTTTTTTGAATTCATGGAGTAGAAATCCATGATCTTCAAAACTTACAAAATTCAATTTTTTCTAGGATAATTTTTTTTAAATGTTTATACCATAGTATCCGGAGGATTTTATTAATTTTTTACCAACTTATGTGGCCTGCATTTCTTATCATATTTTCATAAATTTCATGATTGTAATATATTATCCATATGTCATTATCATTTCCATCATCAAAGGGATTATCAAGATTATGAAATCAGATTGAAGTATACATATTTTTTAGAACATGTGGGTGTATATTCTTCATCTATGGATTGATATAACGTCATATGTTCCTCTATTAATCTGTTATATTTTGTGTATTGTATCATAAATATAATGAACAATTCTGTCATATTTTACAACACCAACATTGACCAAAATAACATTGTATTTTTATATCAACTATATGATGTTTCTGGATCCTCTTCATAAATTATTGGGCAATACATGGGTAACAATCATAGAAACTCTTTTACCTATTCAACATAGAAAAGGTGGTAGGATTATTATTACAATTTTAAATATATAAAATTATATATTTTCATTTAAAAACTATATTATTCATGATGACATATTTAGAAATATTATTAAAAGATAGTATGGATGGTTAATATTTATTCACAACAATTTCAGATAGATAAATGGATGAAGTAATGATATTTTTAACACTTTTTGGGGTATTTTATCCTTATAATCCTGGAATGATAAATTTTTAGTTGTAGAAATTCTCCTTTTAAATTTTGAAGACACAATACATTCCTTCTCATAATTAATATACTAGTCATAAAATTATAGTCATCTAATATTGAGGGTGTTCCTATTATAATAAATCATCATATTATTATCTCCAATAATCATATTCAATATTTCAATATTATATTCATGTATATTAATTTTTTTTATTAATATATTCATCTTATATTTTGTTCTTGGATTTTAATTCCAATTAAAAATTCTTTCCAGCAATGATATTTTAAACATTCCATCAGGTGAATGGATCGTTTGTCTTATATCTATCGTGAATCCATATTTCTCCTCTACTTCTATGATCCATTACTTTTCAAATTTTATAGATCTCATTTCAAGCCCCAAATTTTTTATTTAATGGATCCAACATTTTTAGAGAGATTTTTACATTCTATAACTTTTTCTAGAAATTCATTCTCTATAATACCTGCTTCAACTTCTAATTTGGTGATCTCTTATTACATAGATTAGATGGATTAAAAAATAAGATAGAACATTCCATTGAGAATTGAATTCATAATAACTTTCAATATACTAATTGATATATCTTGAGAGGTTGTTGATAGATCATCATTACCTCTTTTACCATGATCTTCTTCATAAGGATAGTATGTACATGAATCTTTACATAAATCTTGATCATGTAATGGTATTGATTCACTTGAATGAGTCCATCACCAATTTGGAGAATATGATACTACCCAGGTGATCTGTGTCTCTATCAAATGATTTTTCTCTGACATATACCTCTTAATCTAGAACATCTAACCATACAAAAAATAATCTAAAGATTAATAGATTTACCTTCCTTATGGAACATAAAATATTTAGAATAATAAAAAGTTATAATTCGTCACACATTCACAACACATCAGCATCCCTATATCTAGATAGTGGATTTACAAAATTTTCAATTACAATGCATAAAGTAAATTCAAAAACATGCCTTAACATATCCACAATCCCACTCCAAAACATCCTTGTATTGAACACATTAAGAATTCCAATGATATTTTAGTTTGTAATATATATATATATGGCCTTCCTTAGATATCAAAATCAAAATTATTCTTCAATCCCTCAGAAATATCGATAGAATAATGACTATCCCTTAATGATTATCGAAATGTTGATCATCCAACTCAACATACCCATAATTAATATCATTATGAAAACATAATAAATACCTTCAAACTATTTTTATAATATTATTATTTGACGATATTCTATTTGGTGATATTTCATCGGATGTCCGATTATAAAATTGTAGGAAAATTATGAAAATCATTCCCAAGAAACATCCTATGGGTGAAAATATTCAATTATCTTTTTTCATATCACCATATTATTAAATCCATTCACAAAGTACATCATATGATAATGTTAATATGATGAATATGTATGTGATAATTCAGTGGATTAAGGTGCTTTATTATTCATTAAAAATTGTATGTTTGTGGAAGCTATTCAAAAACATTTGTTTTATGAACGTTAGGTAAGAACCATTGTTAGATAACATCTTACCAAGTCATATGCATGATTCTATTGTTTGGAATATTAGAATAATATTTTTGATGAAATTAATATATTTCCTATAATTTTTAAATAAATGATTTTATCATTCAAAAACCATAATCTTTTAATCATCACAACCATTCTTCTATGTAATTACATGCTAAAAAATATTCTCCATCTGATGATTTAGAAATACATTTTAGATCATTATAAAATAAATTATTTTGATTACTATAAAATGTTTTTTATGATCATAGATCCATGTGGACTGAACCTTTGTGGGTTTCATGTCTTATGGTGTTCAGAGGAGTCTTGGAAGTTTTATTGAGGTGTTTGGAAGCATATGGTTGGATTCATGAAGAATTTAGATTATTTAAAGTAACATGATGTGAAAATATGGTACATTGATTATATAAGGATGGTTCACAATATGAATATTTTTATGTTAAAATAAAAAATGTGATGAATTTTTCTATGTAAAATTAATCTCGAGGATTACATAACATGGAAGGGGATTAAACATCATGTAAATCCCATGTGCACCATATCTTTAAAGGGATGAGCCATTATGGTTTTTCACAAATTATATGTACTTTATTGACACTATCTCTCATTATTAGAGGCGATAGGCTCCCTCCCTTGGAATATTGAGATCCCTTCGATGGGAATCAATTATCGTTGTTCCATCTATGATCTCCGGTGATCCAAGTAGATGGTGGCATCTATTTCGATAGTTTCTCCTTCGTTCAGTCCCAGCTTCTTCCCATTTATATTTCTATGTGAAGGAGTATGATATAACAAGTTTTTAATTCGGTTTTTGTGGTTGTTTTGGGTTCGAATATGGTTTTGAGTCTTTAAATGGATGCAGTTATTATAGGAATGGTGATAATAGATATGTGATGTGGTTCAATCTCATGTAAAGAACCTTCTTATATTTTTAGGTAGGGGATTTGTTTCTTATCTATTAAATTATATGAAATCATAAATTGGTCATGTCTTAACCCTTTTTATAGAAATGATATAGACCTAATTATTAATGAACTAGATTAATAAAATGGAAAATTATTAAATTTTGATGCTATTTTTGTTTATTCCTTGATAAGGGTTTGGCTATTTATTTTCATGATTTTTTGATATATATTATGTATTCATTTTTAGAATTATGTTATGAATGTAGAATATTTTTTAAATTGATAATTAACATAAATCTGTAATAAAAAAATAACTATCTTGACATATCAAATACGATTAATATGTCTAATATGTTGGTTAATGTAATTTTATTATAATACAATTAAAGAAATAAACATGTTTAGTTGAAATGATCTTATATATGGCCAAATAAATTGATTTATAATATGGATCTTATTTAACATTGATGATAATAATTAAAAATTCACGGTAAATGAGAATGGTTCTTCATTCTGTTATTAAAACTATAAATAATATCTTAGAGCATGTTTCCAGTTTGATAGATTTTTATATCCCAATGCCTTAGGTTCCCCATAATTGAAACCAATATATAATGAACTATATATTTCAAGATAGAATATGATATGGGTGTGTGATGAATATGATTTTCTGGGGAATAAGATTCTCATTTGATTGATAAGGTCAACTTAATATTTGAGGATCAGTCAGATGTCATTTTCCTGAGAAAGTCACATATCTTATTTCAATGTCTCAGTTTTCCTGTTGATTTATTATTTTTTCCAAATTCTTTTGTGATGTGATTTATACATGATCCTTTTGATATTATCAATATATGGTTTAGCCTATGATAGACGATATGGAAAAAGGAGTCCCAGATGTGATGTGAGCCTAGTATAGCTAGGCCCACAATGGCTGATGTGATATATTTGGGTATGGATGAGCAGATGATATGGTATCCATTTTATATTGTTATGGTGAGATGCATCCATATATGAATTTGGGTCATGAGGATGGCTCTCTAGGTATTGAAATGGGTAAAAGACATTCTTACCAATTAATGAGATGTTATAGATTCTATACTTGCTTATGAATCTATTTAACTTCCAATGGTTGAGTTACATGTTTTATCATCATTCCATTCCACACTATATGAGGTAGCTAGATGTGCTTGGATTCATGTTTCCTCATAGTGGTATACTATTATGGTTTTTATAGATTTACTTGTTTATGTATTAACATGGATAATGGATGAATTAATCATATCCCATGGGGTTGGTTGATGATGGAATGAAAGGCCTATAAGATGATAATCCTGATAAAACATGGAATTTCTTTGGATATTTCCTAATGTTCATGGGAATTACTCAGATGATTAATGAAATTCAATGTAATATATTGTAGAATAATTTAAATTGATAATTGATTTATAATGAATAAATTAAATTAAATAAATTAACAATAAAAAAATTAATTAATGTAGCTCAATTATATATTATTGTGTTATTATATGATATATTATCTAGGAATTAGTATCCAAGAGTCTGAGAGATGATAGTGATATTTGAGACAGAGATAATTGTATTCCCAAATTGTGGTTGTCAGAAATTCTATATCTTGTGTATTATGTGATTTCATATGCCACCACACCCATTTTTTATAGAGACGTAGACCTAGCGGACTCATGGTTGAAATTTTCTCTAACATCCCAGTGGGAGGATGGATAGTTGACTTCCTCCTATGGCTCCTCCCTCTTCTCTCGATAGTTACTAATGCAGTTATGCACTACAGTTCTTTTTTCAATATGTGATTGTAGAGGTTCTTAATGGTTTTTGGTCATTTCACACTCATGTATTACCATATTTTGAATCCAAAACAATATTATGTTTATGACGAGTATAGGTTGTGATGGCATGAGGTACATACTCAATGTATAGGTTGTAATGCATTAAGGTATAGTAAAAAAAATTTGATATACATCATATAGGCTATGTTGGCTCCTGGTAAAATAATTTAATACTATATATGGATATGTTTATGGAATTATTTGTAAATGGGTTGCTTATAGTGCATGTTTTGATGCCTTGTCCAAGTGATTCTGGGCCCGCATACATGGGGAGAGAGATGGCTCAATGTATGTGACATTGTGGCAGAGCGAACAACCACTGGGAAAGATGGAGTGGGGTGACCGTGATGTTTGAATAATATATTAAATGCTTTGTTCTATTTGATACATGGTGAGAGATATCCTTGCCGATGTTGGGAACGTACTATACATGTTTAGTTGACAATTATGATTTATAATTTTTAACTATGATTTATCATGATTTCTTTATATTATTTATTAGATGATCTAGGTAGGTTCCTACTGAGTACACATTAATGCTCACCGAACATATATATATATATATATTATTTTTCAACGCAACCAGGGATGGGTGGAGATGAGTCTTAATATTACTAGCTCATGGGTTTTCATGATCTATTTAGGTTCATGGTCACGTTCATCACTACATTTTTGTACTTATTTATTCCTTTTAGTCATATCAATGTTATATGAAATTTCATGTTTTCACTTCAAATTTCCTTTGTATATATTTTTGCTTATTTTTTTCTTGTTGTATACTACTTACCTATCTATCTTCATCATGTTTATCATAATGGGTAATGATTTCCACATGAGTGTTTATTATATCTTTTGTGATGGTCGCCTACCAGAGGACTACAAAATTCATGACTCATGTTGTCACCAAATCCCTCCCCTCATTATGGTATCATTGTAGTGAGGGGGTCAATCAGAGAGTTCAATGGATCCATTTTGAGGAATATGATAAATTTTGGAGTTACTCACAGGTGAGGTGGCATGGGTTAGTAGGGAAACATTGTCAGCTAAGTCTAGTAAGTGATGTAAAAAGGTGATATTTGAAGAGAAATTATTATTTTGGGACCCATATGATCTGATTGACAAAAAATAATGTTTACTGTGCCTACTAAATGATGTAATGCTAGTTATTGGATAGAGACCTAGAAAATGACCATGCATCTTTATTCATTCCACCTATGTTTGAAATTGGAAGACCTTATAATAGGTTAAAAAAGTGAAAAATATAACTACTTAATTAATGTTTAGAATTACATATTCTCTTATTATGAATTATAATCAGTTTTTTCTTTGTGATATCATCGCTTCAGGTCGACATTCATGACAGGTTTATATAGAATATTTTCCGTATGATGTTCAAGTAGATTGTTGTAAAGTGGATGTCGATAATGAGGACACGTGGAGGTGGACATTGTAAGATTTACAATGCTAGAGTCATAAGAAGTATAAACGATTAATTTCATATTTTCTCGTAAAAGAATGGTTGGGAGAGTTTGAGATAGATTTTAGCTTGACTAGTGCTTAGAAGGAGGACTAGGTTTCTTTGGGTGTAATGATACTTCTAAGAGAAGCGAGGAATTGGTGGTTCTTGTTCCATAGGGATCATGAGGATTTTTCAGTCTAATGGGAAATTTTCTTGTACGAATTCAATGAATAGTTTCTTTTTCAAACTTTAAGGCAACCAATAACTAGGATCTTGGTACCCAATTATAATAGAACTCCAATGTGTGAGTGTTTAGGATTAATCTGAAGACCCTTTTATCATATGTTCCATACCTGTAACCATATGTTGAGGAAAAGTGAGGCATTTCATAGAGTCTTTATCACTAGAGATCCAGTTCTAGGTCACCCTATTTTTACGGAAGGTGTATCTCTAGAAGTTGGTGAGATTTGATGTTATTGAGTGGATTCTATTGCAAAACAGGTCGTCATGGAGGGGATTCATTTGGGTTCCTCACAAAATAGAGTTCTGGTTTGGGTTTCCTGGTTTCCAAGACAGAAGAAAATCCAGTCATCTATAGGTATGTATCATCATTCATCATTTAATTCGTAAAAGGGTAGCATATCATAGTCGAATAATAAGGATCACACATGTGTTATTATTGTGGGGGGGGGGACAATGTAATTTTTGGAGAGAGTGCCTAAAAATTAAAATCATCAAGATATTCTAGGTGTTCCACGTTATGTTTCAATATTGATGATGTTTTAACCAAAGAAACAGTTCAAGGGTAGTACAGTTTTGGATCATAAGATAGGAGATGAGGTAGGAATAATACTACAATGAGATTTTACCTATTTGTAGATATCATCATGTAACCACAGAGTTGGTTATTAGTAGGATCCGAGAGGTGATGGTGTAGGCCGTGGTCAGCTTCATGAACCAGTGTTTTAATATCTATGTGTTCCATATATCGTTTTACGTACCATGTTCTTGTATCCTATGTTGGAACATTTTTTATTTTATTCAATATCGATGCACTACATTATATCATCTATACATATACATGAAATCAGACATTATGTTGATAGGATTCCAGTTTCTTTGGAACTGACTATACTAGTTGAGGTTGATCTAACATTTATAAAGTATGTAGATAAAATGAGTTTGTACTGGGGCATAACCACCCTTGGGGGATTTCTAATATATATGGATCCCGTTATATGGAATCATCCTCAGTATGAATATGATGTTTTCAGTATATTATATCATGTATTTTTTCCTGAAAAAGGTTGTTTTCTTTGTTACAGATAGAGATTTATCAGTGTTTTTTGGAATGTGAGACCCATATATGGATTATAGGTGTGTTCCATACTAATTATCTTTGATGGTCAAACTAATGTTGATGATGTGCAAGATTTAGTACTTGTTGTTTCCCTGTGTTATATAGGAGTAAAATGAGATCTTTTAGACGATGTGGTAGAATTACCCCATTAATGGGAGATCGAGTTTTGGATTGAGTTACAACTAAGAATTCCCCCTATCTTGATGTATTTTTATTTTATGCAATCTTATGAGTTTTGGGACCTACAAGTATCGATAAATAAACAGATATAACATGGTTTTTTGGTAGATTAAGTCACCTTTGGGTGCACTGATTTTGTTCATTAATAGTAGTTTGTTACTTCATATTGATTACTTTCCCTTCAACCAAGTCATAGTTATGAATTGGTATTATTTTAAACAGATTAATGGCATATACGGTCAGTTGAAGGGTACATGTTGGTTATAAAAAATTTATTAGAGGTCAAGATATTATCATATGTAGATGAAAGACGAATATATTTTAAAGGCAACTTTTTGTTTTCTTAATGGGAATTATGAGTTTTTGATGATGTTGTTCAGTGTGAATATTTATATATCTATGTTTATGGGTTTGGTGAATTCAATTTATATATAGGCCTTGGATTGTTTTATATTGATTTTCACTAATGACATCCTGGTATACATCATTTTTGAGGAGGGTTATGCGGAGCATTCACGTGATATTTTGGGAGTTATTTTTTGTAGGAAGCTATTTAGAAATTTTTCTAATTTTGAGTTATAGGATCTTGTTGTCCCTTTGAATTTGAATATGGTATCCCACCATAGATTATCTATGGATTCATCTAAGATAGACATGGGGTGTCATTTTAATCCCCCATGACATTGGTGGAGGTGTGGAGTTTACATATTCTTGTTGGCTATCACATGAGGTTTTTAGCCAACTTCTCTCGGTTTGTTGCTATTATGTATTATTAGACCAGAAAGTAACATGAACTCTTGTGGATTGACCAGTTTCAGGTATATTTTTTGTACATGAATGATATATTATTCAACTCTCCATTTCTTTTTTGTCTAGTAAAGGGAATAAAATTTGCTGTTTTTTTGTCACACATAATTCCATGGATTGGGTAGTGTTCTAATGTGGTAGACATTGGTAGTTTCTTATGGGTACTTCATGTTATGTCCACCTGATAGTAAATACACCACCAATGATATTGAGTTGTCATATTTTGTTTTTTATTGATGTTGAGGTGACATTACCTCATTTAGGATCGTTATTTCGGTTTTACTAATCATAAGATCCAAAGGTATGTCTTTTCTCATCATCACATGATCATGCATCATAATTTGTGAATGTAACTTTTTAAATATTACAACATTAATATTTTTTATATTATAGGTTTGGTAAATGTACAAGGTGATTCATTGATAAGGAATACATGAAGTGATTCCATGCATGAATATATATATTCCAGTAGTTTGATAGAAGAACTCGAAGAGATGCATCGTGATATGGGAGAGGATATAGGTAGATGTTATATTTTATAGATTAATATATAGTAATCCATGGTTTATTAAGTGGAGGAGTCCTTGTTTGGGGATTATGAGGTCTAATTATAGAGGGACCATGTATTTTTTATTCCCCTAATGGTTAGTCTAAAGATGGACACCAATGGATGTTTTTTTAGGGAATGATTTTCGTTAATATGGTTATGTGTGAGATGACTCTATGCAGGTTCTATTTTTCACCATTGGTGGTACATCGTAGCATAAAAAAATATAGTATTATTTTAGATATATGTTTTTTAGTCTTGGGTTAAATAATTTAGTTCTAGAGAATTTTTCATTATTTTTGGTCTACTAGAATTAGAAAGACCATCACCCTATCACGAGTGGAATATTCTAGCCATTACATTTTCCCTAGTGGAGCTGGGAGGGAATATAGATGGTTTTAGTTACCATTTTATGTCAAAAACATAGAGGATATGATTCTATTAGGGTGAAAGTATACAATTTTAAAAAATATTCCTATCTTATTTCGATTAGTGAGTCAAGATCAATGGATCTTTTTTTGAGACAATATTTGGAGGAGGTGGTGTTACTCCATGGTGTCCCAAGGGAAATAATTTCTCACTAAGATACAAGTTTTTCCTCCTTGGTTCTGATATATCTCCAACAAGCTTTTGGTTCTAAGTTATTCATTTGAAATAATTTTCATTTGTGTTCAGATGGTTAAACAGAGCACACCATCCAAACATGGGATAACCAATTGCATTATTTTGTTCATGATTTTGGAGGATTGTGGAAGAGACACCAATACATGTTTGAGTTTTATTATAATAATTGATTCCACTCGAAAATTGGTATGGATCCTTTTGATGTTTTTTCATTCCAACAATTTTGTTGTCTATTATGCTGGAACGGGGTCAAAAATGTTGTAATACTTGAGCAGGAATTTGAACCAAATATGATAGACATAGCTTAGTTAATTAATTAGTTAATTAAGGTAGTTCCATATCATCATTAATCCTATGAGGATCATAATAGGATACATATGGTTTTATGCATTTTAGATAATGAGTTCTTAAATGTGAATCCTCATCACACGAAATAATGGTTTTGTCATTGGAGTAATCTTTCTCCGCATTTTGTCTGGCATTTTTAGTAGTTGTCCCATGTCAGAGCCATGTCATATCTGATAGAACCCCCATTGATGAGATAGATACATGATGTTTTTCACATGTCAAAACTCAAAATGTATCTTCATGTTGACTCACAATTTGTCAGATGAGGTGAGATTGGAATTAAAGATGATGAAACCACTGTGTTTTGGATTGTGGAGATCCAAGTCCACCATTATAATATGTTTCACAATAATTTTATTTCCATGGTATGTGTTTTTTAGTTTCATTGTGATGTGGGGGGAGTACCTCAGAACATGAGTCATAAATGAGTTCTTAGTACCCCAATTTTTTTATTTTTATCTCTTATCTTATAACATTATTTCCTTGTGAATGGTGATATTTTTTGTGTTTGAGTTAGTTTTTCTTTATTTCCCACTATGGATTTACACTCCTTTTAAGAGTATCTCTGGAGGGAGAGTGTTTATGAGATGGTTAGGGATGTTTTGTGGTGTTTTTCTTTTTCCCTCTTATTGAGGTGATATATCTCTTGTTATGTAAAGATGTTTTATAGGTATCTTATGTGGTGCAGCTTAGATAACCATTTTTTCTTCTATTTTGTTTTGTATTGGATTATAAAATATGATAATTGTTTATTTGGTATATAATTTGTAGGGGCAGATCTAACGAGACTAACCCTTTTCATTTTTTTGTGGCTTGTGGTGCACAAAAGAGGCTGCTAATTAGTCAGTAGGGGTTTGATCGTAAAAGGATAGAAGCAGGAAGAATTGACATCATGTAATGTTACAAGACAGGGATGAGTGGTTCACAAGTTGTGCATGTCTATTTCATGGTGTGTAAGTTTTTTTTGTTATATAATATATATTGATTTGTTTTTTTTGTAAACCTAACCCCAAGAATTACATGCCATGAAATGGGATTACATGCTGTGTAAGTCCCCTATTATGGGAAACATTAAATTCTGAATCCACTCAGGTTTCTCACCATCAATATAGCCTTCAGTACCTCTCTCTCCCATTCATGGATACCAGTGGCTCGCTTCCTTTGTGTTCTGAGATCCCATAAAATTGAATCAAATATTTTTTAACGTCTTCAATTTGTAGTGATCCAAGGTGTGTTCTACATCTGTTTCTTGCAGTTTCTCATTCATTCAGTCTTATTTTACACTTGTTATTATTTCCATTTGATGTAGGATGATATCCCATGTATCTAATGGTATTTTCTTGAGGTTTTCATGGTGTGGTTTTAGTATAAATACATCATATGGATTCAGTTCTTATAGGATATGTGATTTGAGATCCACGACATGGTCCATTCTTGTAAGAACAATCATGGCCTCTTTTGAGGTAGAGGAATCATTGCATATCAATATAATTATGTTCCATCATAAATTCAAAATTATCTATCTCTATTGATGGAAAGTAAATTTATCTAAAAAATATGGAACAGTATTATGAAATTGGATAGTGATCGAATGTTGATGATGTTGTTTATTTATACCATGACAATATTTTCCCCCTTATTTTTCTAGATAGTGTAATATAAATGTTGAATGCTATTTCATTATGATTAAATTCTTATATTATATGTTTTTAAATTGATAAATAACTTAACTATTAAATTAATAGAAAATTAATTATCTTGATAAATTTAATAAGAGTTCTTTTTTAATTTGGTGGTCAATGTAATTTGATGATAATAAAATTTATGTAATGCACATGTTTAATTGAAATTGAACTAGTATATGTTAAATGAAATTTATAGATAATATTATTAATGTATTTATTTATTTTACTAATTAAAAAGTCATGTTAATTGATAATTATACTTATCTATGTAGTTGAAACCGAAAATAAATCCTATGACCACATTTTTTATTCGATAACTTGTTATAGCATAATCCATTAGGTTGATTATAGTTGGATCCTAAGAATGATGAAATGGATAATTTAATATATATTATTAACCGGTATAAGGATAAATATGATTTTCAATAGATTGAGTTTCCTATAATCTTGATAAGGTTTGGTTTATCTTTTTCTGAAGCTGTGGGAGCATGTTTTCATGAGACAGATGAATGCATTGTTTTGAGGGACTAGTTTTCCCTATTGAAATCTTGTTCGTTTCTAATAATCTTGTGACATTCTATGGACATGTTACTTGAAATACGATCCTTATATTATTTATCATGGGATGGATGATTTGTTTTGGGGAGGTTGAC
The DNA here is from genome assembly GCA_963277665.1 of Viscum album. Taxonomy (NCBI): domain Eukaryota; kingdom Viridiplantae; phylum Streptophyta; class Magnoliopsida; order Santalales; family Viscaceae; genus Viscum; species Viscum album. Next base: position 455,964,838 of record OY728161.1, on the reverse strand, counting down.
ATGGGATTTAATCTTATTATGGCTAAACATGGGATGGTTGATGTGATATAAATGGGAAGGGGCCCGAATGATGTGGAATAAGTTGATTCTTCTGATGTTGAAATCCATCAGAATAGGTATGTGGTTGTCAGGGATGGAATGGAAGGGGTATAAGTTAGACATACCCTTTGATGAGTTTCTAAGAGCTATCATTCTATCTTAATAAATATTGTAATGGATGATGGATGCGTTTCTTATTTTATCTAATTTTTTTACCCACTATTTGAGGTAGCTCTATGTGTTTGGTTTCATGTATCCTATTGGTCGTAACATAGAATGTATTTTATAGAGGGACTAGTTTATCGAATTATGATTTTAATTACTGAATATTTTTTAACCCATGGGGTCGGATGATGGTGGAACTCAAATTCATAAAACCTGTTAATCTAGATAAAGCAATAAAATCACTTGTACTATGATTTTATGGAATGGAATTTACTCTAATTATAAATTTAATCAAATGTAGAATAACATTAATGGTTATATAATGTATAAGGATTTTATTAATGAATGGAAATTTTTAAAATAAAGGAACTGATAAATATATTTTGTTTATATACTCTTGTAGCATATAATATATATATACATAGAATTGGTAGTTTAGAGTCTATGTGATGTTATCTGCAGTTGATTTTAAGACTAGTTTAGTACCATAGTGTAGTTCTGATCTATATTATATAATGTGTGTATTTTTTATTTAATATGCTACACCATCCATGCTGGTTTAGGAGGTCGACACCTAGTGGACTCTGAGAGGGTGTTTTCCTAACATCCCGATGGGATTATGGATGTATGACTCCACAGTTTGGTTTATAATCATCTCAATGTTGTAATATGTGATTTTATGCATGATGGTTATCTTTCCCATATATCTGTATGGAGGGATGTGATGTGTTTTGGTTATTTCAGACACATGTATTACCATATATAGTATCCAAAAGGATTATTATTGGTATAATATGTGTATATTGTGATGGAATGAGGAACATACTCTGTGTATGGGACATAATGTCATGAGATATAATACCAGATGTTTGATATAATTTATAAGAGATGTGGTGGATCATAAAAACTAAATTGTTATTATATATGGATATGTGGATTAATTATGTGATGATGTGATGATCGAGGTGTATGTTTTGATTCATTAACCAGGTGATTTTAGGAATACTTACTTTTATAGATAGATGGCTCAGGACATGTGATGTTGGGGAAGAGTGGAAAATTATTGTGGATGAGAGAGGGGGGTACCCCTGATGTTTCAATACTATTTTATATTCTCTATTTTATAATACGATAAATGAGTTATTTCCATTGTGATGTTGGGAATATTATATACCTATTTAGGTGATGATTTAGTTTCCATATTTTCACTATTATTTAGCATGATTTCTTTATCTATGGTATGAGAGGCTTTAGGGTGGATCCTAATGATTATATTATTATTCTCACCCAATATATATTTAAAATATTTTTCGGTTCAATTGGTGGAGTATGGATATCGGGTTGAATATTACATGATTGTGGTTTTGTAGGATCTGTTTGGGCTTCATGGTTATTACCATATTTTCCATTTTGGTACTTTTTGTTTCCTTTTAGTTTCTTTAGTAAAATATGTTATTTTATGTTTTCACATGGGATTTATTTTATAAATTGGTCAATGATTGTTTTGGTTGGTTTATCCTTCTTATATATCAATTTTTCATGTTCAGATAAGATGGCAATTTGTCTCATATTAATTTTTATTATACCCTAGGTTCTATTTGTAAACATGATCCCTACTAAAGAAGGGAATCAATCATTCACTATATATCACCCCTTATAGTGGAATAATTTTTGGGAGGGAGAAGTGACATGATCCCTCTATATTATGAATTTTAATGGAAGTCTATTGTAAATTATTTATGAAATTCTATCCAATATAGTTTTATCATTGAATCAATGTTGTAATATGACAAACTACTTATTTCCTTTCATCACCTATAATCTCACCATCAAATTGCTTAATATGTTTTTTAACTTATTCACTTCACATATAAAATTTAATACAATATTTTTTAATATAATTTTTATACCTCCTCTATAACCTTCAATGAGTACATTATAATTGCTGTGAACCATAGTTCCACAATGATCTGCCATAACATTAATATCATTATGAGTCATCATTGTACATTTACATCAGTCCCATATCATTATGAACATTCTGTACACTTTTATAATTTTTATCATGGTCTATAGAATGGAAAATGTAATATGAATTTTAAATTTTACATCTAATTGCAATTTTATTGGAGACATCATAAATGTGTATTCATTGGCCACTCAATCTAACAGTGCAATTCGAAAAAAAAATCATCTGATGTTGATACATGGATAAATAAATCTAATTATATCATTTTTATTAACTCCATAAAATCACCTTGGGAAATTGGCCTCTTCCTTTAGTTAATTTTGTCTCAATGTTATCATTTCATTCATCACAAACTTCTAGCAATCTTTCAAGTTAACAAAATTATTACCTACATTTTCATAACATTGATAAAAAATGAGCTTCTCTAATAATAGTATCACATGTTGTAGATATTAATAAAAACTCATAAAATTATCATTAGAAAAATTAAACATCTTAAAAATAAAAATCTCAAAATTCACTAATATAATAAACTATTTATATGTTTATTAAGATAGTAATACTTGAGAAATTTTTTTTGACTTCTTCGAAGATCCTTCCTTACCAAGCCCGGATATTTCAACCAAACATTATAATGTATTCTTGTTAATAACTTATTTATCATATTTACATCATTTATATATTTCTATTTCATTGAAAACCATTTATAATTAATTAAATACCATGAAAATAAATTCAACTCACTCACAATGTGGGATCCTAAACATTGAGATTGTGCATCGATTATAGGTTGAAAATTTACATTATTTTTTAGAATATGTATAATTTACCAACCATTAATTCCTTATTTTAATAAATTCAAGGAGTCTAATACTTTTAGAATATCAATATTTTTTCATCATTAGATAATCGTGATGTAGGATTATATACTGATGATGGCATTTCTATCAAGGAATATAAATTTGGATTTTATGTTAATTCCCTTTGGATACATTAATATACCTTTAATATTTATAAATATAGAAATTAGAGTATTCAAAGATTTTCATGATTTTTTTGGAATTAATTGATGACATATTCATATAATATATGATATTTAATGTGCATGTATATCAGTTATGAATAATTATGGATACCGACATGAAAAATAATTATACGAGAAATTTAGTATGTGTGAATTTTGGATACAAAATTTTTTTTCAGGGTTATTTTTTCTCCATGGATGGAAATTTATTAATTCATCAAAAATGATGTCAAATAACTTTCTAATATTAATTAATATAACTAGTTTGTGTATTTTCCTTGGCTGAATGTTTATTTTAGATGATTTGTTCAAAATTTTCCCAAATTGGACAACCCATTAACCAAGTTGTAATGTAAATGTGTTAAACACACATGGTTAGAAGAATGTGAGTAATTGTTTAATAAAAGATAAATAGAATACAAATTAGTGCATTTTTATTGGCATTACCCTTTGTAAATAAAGGATTTTTGATACACAGTGACTAATTGAAGAAAGACTGGGTTGCGACCTTATAAAGAATGGTACAATTGTTTTCTATGAATCTTTGAATCTAAAGATCCATATACATAGTTGTCATACTCATGAAAATGATCTAGAATTCATAGTAATTAATTTAAAAATATGGAGACACTACGTTAATTGTAAAATATGTGATTTATATAAGTACTATACCATATTTATGCCAATTTTTAATAAGAAGGATCCCAAAAAGCGGAAAATAATACGGTCAAAACTACTCACAGACTATCATTACTCAATACAGCTCCATCATGAGAAGAAAAATAATAGTGTTAATGTATTGAGTATGAGGGACCACAAAATTTTTATGATTATTATGACTAATAATAATCCAATATATAGAGATCTAGAAATGATGGATATGGTGATTTTTTAAAAAGGGGATCCACTATTCTTTTTCAATAAATTGTTGAAAAAACATTACTAGAGTATATAGTTTTATACCAAAAGGATGATAAGGAATTAAAAATGGATATTAATGAAGTATTTAGTTTTAAATTGAATGAATTCATCTATAATGATTGTGTTTTGAAGTCTTGAAAGAGGATATGTGTTCCATATGTATGAGAGTTGAAGAGGGAACTGCTAGGTAATAAATTGCTCAAATTTATCTATAAAAAATAGTAGAAAAAATCTTCATATGGATTTATAATAAAATTTACAGTTGGACGGTATAAAGTAGGAAATTGATGATTGTGTTTCTTGATTCCTAGTATGTTATTAGGTAATGTATGAATGTCAAAATCCTAAGTGTGTCGTGTAACCTCTACATATACCAATATAAATGTGGAAAAACATTAAAATGGACCTTTTCATTTGACTTGCAACAATTTTAGTGAATAATGATTCTATATTTGTTATTTTCAATCAACTTACTAATTTTTTTCATATTATAAAAATAATATAAGATACACCGCTTCAGTTCCCCAATTTAATCTACATAAATTAAACCATAAGGCTTAATGATGAACCTCTATCAATTTTATTTGTTGATGACCATTAGTTCACATCAATATTTAGGAATTTTATACAAAGGGATCATGTTACTAAAATATATTTAAGCACCGCATATGACCCCAACAATAATGGGATGTTTTAATGTACTTTCCATACTTTAGAAGACATGTTGAGAATATTTTATTCAACCTTACAAGGTATGTGGTTTCAATATCCACCATTCGGGGATTTTTCATCCAATTTTATCTTCTATTCTATCATTATGACGGATCCATAAAATCCATTATTTTGTAAGATTCATCATAATAAAAACAATTATGAAGATGGTAGAGGTTGAATTCTAATTATAATATATCATATAGAGGATCTAGTTGAGAATTCAGAGAGTATTTTGGATCATATAAAATCATTCTAGAGAATATAAAAAATCAAGGCTACTAATCGAGTAAAATACATGGGATTTCAAGTGGGAAATCAAGTATTATTGAAGTTTTCAGCATCGAATTTTGTTTTAGATTATTTTAAAAGGGTGTCAATACCTATAAATAGTTGAACTTTAAAAAGATATTATATAATTATAGTTTTAGTATAATGATTAGATATGATTCCTAATCTATCCAAATTAAAAAACATCTTACATATTTAATTACATAGAAAATTAATTCTAGATTCAATGTAATGTATCAAATAATGTTGAATAGAGTTGGAGATAGGTTATTCTTATAATGAAGTGTATCTAAATATTATTGACCCCATAGAGAAGGTGTTGTGGAATTATATAACATGATTGGTGAAGGTTCATTTGATAAATCAGAAACTAAAAGAATAAACCAATGATCCTGAAAAATATATGATGAAGAAATATCCACAGTTATTCAATAATATTTATATATATATATCCCAATTTTAGGATGTAATTATTTATGTGTGGGGTAATATAATATTTGAATCCCTACAATAATAGGTAATCATCATATCTAAAATTTCCACAATATGTGAAGACTAAAGAGACTTTATTTATGAATATATATAAATGTTTAGTTCTAAATGTTATAATTGAGTTTATAAGGGAAAAATTTTATACTCTTAAAAAATATAATATATTTTGAATATATTTTTGGATTTTTCCAAAAAAAAATTTGGTGAATGGTGGAAATGCCAATTTTCTAAAATCTATGACATTCCTAACATAACTAGGATATAAGCATGAACTGAAACATAAAAAATCTATAATTAAAAAAAGTTTTAAATGTATTATTTTAAATTTTATGATATAATTGTTCAATGTTATACATATATTTGATATTTTAAAATATAAGTCACATATTTCACTAAAATGGTTTTAATGCATTATAAATATATTGTTTTAAAATTGTCTTATATCACTTTATAAATTATAATATAAATAGATTTATGTAAACTTTTTTTATAATATGTACCAAATTATAAAGAATTTTAATTTTGTTAGTTATAATGAATAAAATTCAATAGAAAAAAACTAGTTTCTATGGTGATAGTTAAAATGGTAAAACTGAATAATCTAAGAGTTAAGATTTGAAAAAAAGTTTAAAACATGAAATAAAATGAATTATAGCACCATTTTCCACCTTACATCTTCCGTAATTAATTATTTTTTTATTTTATAGTCACATTAATTTAAATTGACATCCCATTATTAAAAATATTCACATATTTACAATAAATCCAAAATTTTCCTATTATAAAAGGGTCCTCTCACCAACCCTTCAATACACCTAATACAATGATTTTTCCTCCTAAGACCCACCCCCTTTTCCTTCCTCTTTAATCATCTATTTCTTTTCTTTTAATCCACTATTTATTCCCCTAGATTCTAGTCAAATTATTTTATTCTAATCCATCTATTTTTAAGGGATCCTCCCTTGGAATCTCAATGTGCTCAATGTGAGTAATCCTTTTTAACATAACATAATTCATTTTGGTCTTACCTTTATAATTATAATTTTATCATCCAAATATGGTAAAATATTTGAAACATAAAAAATATAATTTTAGAGTGTTCTGTAAATAATCCTCAACCACCTTTCTCCATTTTAAAAAGAAAATGGAAAACATGGTTTATGCATATGTGCAATCTAAATCCTCCTTGATGCAACGTGGTTCATTTCCCTTCCCCTTTATTCATGGTTGGTCCAAAATAAGAATATAGAAAATAATTAACATATAAATATAACATGTTTATTTTTATGATTTAATAATCCATTTTCCTCCATTATTCCATTCAATAGAAAATTAAATCATCATCTATACATAGTTGAGGTCTACCACATCCTAGAAAAAATGTATTATGTTTTTAAATTAACTCATTTCACTGATGGAATTAATAATGTGTTTAAAGAATAAATATTTTATTTTGGTACGTTATCAAAGGTTTTTATGAAAATATTAGGAACATTTTAATGATTTAAATAATAGAATCCATTATAAAATTAAAAATCATAAATAAGCATACTAATAGGAAAATATTGTTATTCATATGGTGTTAAATTTTCATATCCATTACTTATTCATATAATTATATAAAATAATATTATATCAAACCCAAATTTTTTTATTATTCTATTATAATTAGATTACATCTAAACCACCTCATTAATGTTCATTAAATAAGGTTATGTTGTTGGCTGGGTTGATTTAATCACCCACTGGAACAACACTATAAATTTATATCATTAATGAATATGAGTACATAAATAAAGGTATAAAATTATTTAAATGATTAAATAATGATTTTTTCCTATAGATGCAAAATTAATTATTAATTCATTATTTAAGAAACAAAATTTAACCATCTAGAATCACTCAAATATGTCAGTTATCAACTGCATCTTTAGTGATAGAGACGAAAATTATTCACCCAATTAGGTTAAATACAATTAGAGGGGGTGAAATGGGGTATGAAATAATTAAAAAAATACTCCCTTAGATATTATTTCGTCATTAATAAAAACACTATTTTCTCTTATTCCCATATTAAAATATGAAAAAAGTAAAATCATTCAAAAGACAAAAAACATTTACATGATTCAACCTCGCCAGGATACATTCAAGGAGTATATAATGAAAATTTACTGATTGTACCAAATTCCCTATGTCTCATTTCTAAATTACATGATTCAGGGTAGATAAATTCCCTGCCCCAGCTCACTGCCTTAACACGATTTAGGGTATTGTCATTAAATTCCCAAGTTTCACTCCAGATGACTCTTTATATGGATCACTACCAGTGGAAAGGATCATCATATTCATCATCTATCACTCACTACACTTAGATGGGATCCACTCACAGTATATGGACTTGTATGTAACTTCATTTTCATGAATGCATGCATCCTCAACTACTGGTAGTTGCTCTATTTCGTTTTATTTTTCACTAGTATATTAATTACATGCTTTTTGCATGCTTAGTATGTGGGAATTAATTTCTAAAACTATTCCTCTATGAATTGCTTCCTCCACAATAATATTTTCACTATGTAGCACGTATGGTTTGCGGACCAACAATTCTATAGAACACCTCTCCTCTATGGACTATAACATGTTCCACTTATCTTCCACCTTCTATGAACCACTTCTTCCTTAATGGACCAACCCTTCCTCTACAAATCATCCCTTATTCGTAGATGAGTTATTCCTTCATAGACTACCTCTCTTATATAGTCCTTCTTCCTTTGCAGGAAACAATTCCCCACAAATAACCATTCATAAACTCTTCTCAAGAACCAATTCATCCGTCATAGAATCCTCCCAAACTAAATATTCCTCATTATCGATATCATTTCATATGAACCAATTCTCCTTCCACGCATTCCTCATCTTGAACCTATAATCCTTCATGGATTCCCTCATGAACACTTTACGACATGGTGAATTTTTTTCCTAGAGCAAGGTCTTTTTATAATGAAAACAAATCTATGTAATGATGGTATTAGCGGTACTAATATATGAAAATTGATATGAAAATATCACTAATTTAATTCATGAAAATATTTGATATGACACATAGTTTAATATGTATTGTTCTCCTTCCATGAACTGTTATCCCTTTTCGGTACTCATAGAATATTTGTTACATTGTAGAAGCCAATCTATTCCACAAATAAATCCCCTCACAGATCCATAAATCACCACCTCACTTATGTGATGGAAAATACATTTCCAGAACATCGAATGTCTTATTAACCATTATCATCCAACAAATTGTTCCCCCTACGTGGTCTTTGAACCATGATTTGTAGTTTTCATACTTCCCTTAACAGTCTTTATGACTTTACTGATTTTCATTTTCCATTTAAAAAACTCATTTTTGGAAATAAAATAAGTTCCCAAAAAAAGAAACTCTTGATTTTGATGCACAATAATTTAGAAATCACTAGAAAACTATTCCACCTTTAAAAACATACCTCACAAGAAACCTAACATATTTCGTTGTAGTCATATAGATTTTTCGAAAAACAAAATCACATCAGAAATCACTGAGAGGAACCCATGAAGGATAATTCCCAATAATCATCCCTTTTGGTCTGTTGACAACTCATTAAAATTTAAAACCACATTAAATCTTCATACAACTTCTACAAGTATTATATTATCTTGATTAATATAGTTATCATGGATTTTATCAACATGTAATCTAAGACCACATATGCAATGATCTAAATGAGAAACAGAGAATAATGAAATCTTCATACATGAATCACATTATTCCATTCCAAAATCCACTGATTTTCCTTCATCACATACCAAAACTATCATAATATATAATATCTAATTGATCACATCAAACATCATAAAATTTAATGGTCCACCAATTTCCATGCTACCCTATATCACCGGTCCACCTATAAGTTTCTCCCTATATCTTACCTAAGACATTTTATCCCTTTTATTTCTAGAATTTCTCCAACAAATTCAGTGGACATGAAGGTCGATTCATTATTTTCTGCAATAGGGTAAAGAAAAGACATCAGATCATTATAAAAAACACACAATATCTCATGGGGAGGGTGTCCCATGAGCAATATTTTTCATGTTTTGAGATATGAACGAAAACTGAGAGCCAATAATAGCTTTTCAAATGCTTCTTTGGGCATTACCATTGTCAAATAATCGGAAAATTGTTGTTCTGTAGGCATATACTCCAACTTCACAACCCTGTGCTCATCCTTCCCCTTGATAAAACTCTACATTCTTTGAATTTTATTTGTCATGGAGTGATGGATCAGAATTTAGATATATATTATAGAACATGAATTATAACAATGGATTCTGATCAGAGACATCACTTCAAATCCAATATCCTCATTTTGTTGCTTTATCTGAATAACTATGTACATGATTGGTTATCCAAAATATATTCAGATACTGTGGTGCTCAATGAAATGAAAAAATGCTTCATTATTAAATAATAAATACAAAATCCTACATGATTTAATGCACCATTTGATGGGGATTTTCTATCATTAGTGGAACTACCCCAGTCTACATTTGTATATCCCTGTAACTCTAACTGTGATTTTTTAGTACACATAAAACTGAAATCTACCATTCCCTTGAAATACCTATATATTAATTTCACTAAATGTATGTGAATTTAATTTTTATTTTTATGATATCTTACTTCATGTCATGTGTCAAAAAATATATCAGTTATTTTCATTGTCAGGTACAATAGTCTACCAATGATTTTCCTATGTTACATGATATCGAATGCATTTCCTTTATTATCCCATGAAAATTTCATCAAGGTATCAACAAGAGTTTTCATCTACTTTGAATTACCCATTTAAAATATTTTCATAACCTATTTAACATATTTATATTGAGAAATTAATGTTCTAATCTTTTCATGACTCACCTGTAAAACATTGGAAAATGTCTACTCACCAATCAATGCCATTTCAAATACATATTTCATAAATTCATAAAATTACCTGCATTTAGCTTCATATTGTTCACAAAAAATTATGTCTTCAATCTATACCAGCACCATCATCCATTGATTAATATATTGGTTTACATATAAATATTAATCAACTCCACCACCATGGAAATTGATATTTTTCATAAGCTTATCTATCCGTGAATACCATTGTCTTAGTTATTTCTTTAACCCATATAGTTCCTTATTTAGCTAAAAAATTATATTATCATCTACAAGAATGAGATAACCATATCACTATTCAGTGTGAATTTATTCTTCTAGATCCCCATTTTGAAATGCTGACATAACAACCATCTAGACTACATTGAACAGTCATTGCGCTATTATGTCCAATAACAATTTGAAATTCCCTTTCCATGAAACATATTAAAATGTCTCATAAACATTGACATCCTCGATTTGGAGTACTCTATGGACACAGGTCATGATTTGTTTATAATTAATGCTCCACATTCATTCATTTTGTTCTCAAAGAACCATTTAGTCCCAATGACGTTATTATCTATTTCCATTGATATAATCTCCAATGTTTGATTCTTCTCTATTTGGTCATGCTCTTTATTCATAGCCTAACCCAATTCTCTACATTGGTTGTTTCATTAAATCATTTAGGATCTACCTATCAATTATTGTAGAGGATTCATGACCATTTTATGTATTAGAGATATCTGATCCCCAATTATGTTTTTTCAATCAATTTTGGATCATCTATTTTGTCTCTTTGTAGATTCTGAATTTTTCTCATCATTTTCATTATCTTAATCCTCTTCTAAATTAGCCTCTTAAACTATAGTATTGAAAATATTCTTATCTCTTCATCACTATCCACCTCAGACCGATCATGTATTTTCAGAATATTCTAAACATTCTTTAATGTAGTTACATCCTTTCATTCAACCACCATTCTAATCCACTTATTGATGCATTTATATGATTTTTTTCTTTGATTATCCATGAATTAGACCTTCTTTTCCTTGGGAATCAAACATCATATGTTTCACATTATTAAGAATGAAACACTTACTTAAAATGATTCTAAAGTACTTCAATGATGTATTATTTTCATAACATAGCTCATATGGAAACTTCTCTTCTTTTGAAATAATAATGCCCTATTTTATGGGTAGTCTGATTTCATCACTACTATTTTAAAAAACTACTCTAGATGGTTTTTAATAGTGATAATTGTTCTATATATGATGTTGGTAATTCGATTTATTCTCTCAATAACTCCATTCTACTATAGAGTTCTTACTTCTAAAACATGTTGCCTTATCCCATATTTTTAGAGATAATACTCTACTAGGATATTTGTGAACTCTGTTTCATTATAAGTTTGGATCATCTGAATTTTCTAACCAATCATCTTTCCAATATCATGCCGATATCTATTAATGGAACTGGACACACATACTTGTTGATGATGATTGATACCCACATAATTCAGATACAATCATCAATGAAGAGAACATAACGTCTCCTCCCATCAATAGATCTTGTTGAAATAGGTCTACACAATTCAATATATACCAGGTTAAGTACTCTTTTCGACCTTTTATGATTTGAAATATATTTATTGTGAATGATCATTTCTTGTTTTCTAGAATCACATGTATGAGTACTATCACATGACAATCTAGGGTGGTCACAAGTGACATCATGTTTCAACAAATATTTCAAGAAAAGTTGGATTATGTGGCTGAGAAATTTATGCCATAAACTTTTTCCACATCCATGGATAGAAATTGCATATCTTCATCTCTACACACAAGATAGAGATTTCATTTCATATGGTTTCCCCAAAAAACAATTGTACAACCATTTTCCTCGAGGACACGTAATTTCATTAAATATCTTATGGAATGTCCTGAGTCATAGTGAAGAATGACACTAATCAAGTTATGACTAAGAACTTGAAAAATTAAGGCATCACCATGTATCATGTACTTTCCCCCAAACATGGATTTTACCGATCCAACAATATTGAAGACCTCATCATTATACAATATAATGATACCTTCCTTGTCATATATGATATTAGGCACCAGATATTTATTAACTATCATATGAGAGGTATACACGTACAATAATCTCTATTCCAGTGTGATATGACGCTTTAAAATCAATATCTGTCACCACTTTTTGTTCAACTATTTTCTTATTTTTCACCCATGTTTTCACATTCAAACCTAGTATAGGTTGATAATATTGATCTTCCTCAAGGTATAATGGATCATCTTTATCCAGTAGTGATTTAAATTTATTTTCAATCTTTTTAATTTTAAGATACATTTATCTCATTCTTATTACTGAATTCATTATTCTTTTTATTATTTATTTTCTTTGTCGATGATCAATTTCTGGTTGTGTTATTTAATTCTACATGCATAAAAGAGTGACCATCAACTAATGTCTTACAATATTGAGCCATGAATTAATACTTATTTTGGTTTTGTTCCCTATGATACCTTTTTCCAAGGAATAATAATTTTTCACTATCCCATATTTCAACAACAATAGAATCAAATGAGATGTGAAATCCTATGTTGAAATATTGCACTACTAGTTAATACTTGGGACCTCTGAGTCAATTTATTATAATTCATACAAAAATCAATATTCAATCCTGAAGTGGGATATTTTTGTATATCTTGAATGATTATTGATTTCATTTTTCAATCAATCCACATACCATCTGTATTATTATGATAAATGTTTTTTCATTCTGAAAACTCCTTTTTTTCATTACTCTGACACTAAATTCTAGATTTTCATTTTCTTTTACATGTTACTTCTGATTTACTTGAACCAATATTTTCTCTTGATCTTTCTATTTTGTTTGTATACTGAATTCTTATTCTTTATGATCATCAATATGTTTTATTTGATGTTTTCTAGTATTATTAAAACAATCAATCGCCATTTATTGTTTGTCAATTTTTATTTTGTAATCAACCATATTTTCAAATCATTAGAGCATTTAATACTTCAGTTTATCAATTTCATCATTGAGCTCAGTCTTCTTTCTTTCCAACTAATAAATATAACGTTTCGCATCAAGTACCACTATTTTTGATTTTTTTGTTTTGGTTATCCAAACATCAATCTCCTCAAGAGAATATTCTAATTAATTCTAATGATTAACTCTTCCTTATACTTATCCCTTATTATTTAACTTCATTTCCTTGTTTGAAAATTTCTCACAACTACTACCATAGCGTCATATTTATGATCATTGACGCCCTTCAATTTTTTTACTACACTTGTCTGAGCATTCAATTTCTTTTGAAAGAAGATTTTTCTTTTTTAATAAATTTTACATAGCACTTATCATATCTTTCACATTGTTTGAATAATTATTTTGAGGAATTTCATCATTTTCTACATCAACAGATTCAAACATATTAGACCAAATTTCTAAAATATTTCCAATATTTCTACATAGAAAGCCCAAATTTGGTTGTTTACCATTATAATTATCTCTTCCTATTTCCATATTTTAATTGATAAATGATATGACATCTTACATATTCTCATTCTCTTGACAATATTCATAAGAGAGTTTCTTTATGTACTTGAATGCCTCTTCTTTGGAATTTCCTTTTTCCATACCATCATTATAATCATTTCTAATTTCATATGCAATAAGAGTAAAAAAAAATTAGCCAATATTATCTCCATTGGATATTTGTATTAAAATACACAAACCTTATGATTAAACAAAAATAGATTTTTTCTCAATATATGATTTAAAATCATTATATATTCAATAATTTCTATAAGAAGATAGATATCATCAGTGAAAACATTGACATAATCAATTAATATATAAAAATACTAATTAGAGTATATTATGAGATCCTCATATTTGTTCCATAGAACCTGTAACTTTGTTTCTCAAATTTTTGAGTCACCCTCATTTATGTTCAACAAGATTTCACAAATAAAACAAGACATTTTACAAGACATCACCACTAAATATATTGCATCGGATACGATCCACCTAAAGCATTTATCACATAAGAAACGCCCACCAATTCACTTATATCATCTTTTGATAAAGCACCATTATCAATAATGGGTGATATTGCTTTCATATTTGTTATAAATACATACATTCCAAATGATCATAAGTAGTGTTGTATCATATTCTTCCATAATTTAAAATTGTTTCCCTCGTAGATCAAAATATCTTTCTGATAAAAAACCATCATTTATTATACGAAGATAGAACCTCTTACGTTCAATTGTTCCCTATGATACCAATTATTTTCCCAATTTAGTTAACTAAACTAAGAGGGGGGTGAATTAGGGAAGGAAAAATTAAAAAAATTGTCCCTTAAGATCATGTTTTGTCATTAAACAAAACACTATTAAATTTTCATGCCATAGAATTATTTTAAAAAATGAAATCATGAATGAGTCACTATGTTATTTACAAGGATTAAAATTACAAGGATACATCCCAGAAGCATAAAACAACAGTGTCTTCATCGTAAAAAAATCCACTAAGGCCCAGTTCCAAATTACAAGTTGTGGTCTAGATAACTTCTACGCATAGGATCACTAGATTTTCAAGATTTTGGGTCTTCTCACAACATTCCAAAGGGTCACTCCATATGTATCTATCTCTATATCACATGTTAGTGAAAATTATCATCTTCTTCCTCTTCCATTCCTCACTTTTCATGGAAGGGATTCACTCCGAATTTTTGGGCTTGTGGGTCCCTTAATTTCTATGAAAGCACACATCCTCATCTATAGGTAGATTATCTTTTTAGGTTCCATTTTCTCCCATTGATTAATTTCACTTTTCCCAAAAACTATTACATTGTGGAAATTACATTTGCAAACTGTTAATCGGTGAACTACTTCCTCCATGAACTACACTTCACCGATTAGCATGTATACATCCCAAAACACCTATTTCAAGGAACACCTCTTCTCCATAAGTTGTATCTTCTTCTTTATAATATCCACTGTCAATTAACTACATCTTCCATCCCATACCAACCCTTCTATTGTGAACCATCCAATCATTTTGGATGAGTTATTCTTCTAGGGACTACCTATCATTCGTAGATGGTCTTCCATTGTAGGATATAGTGCCCAATAAGACACCTTTCATAAACTATTCCCTCCAATCAATTCATCTATAACAGAATCCTCTTACGAACTATTATCCTTCATGTCATTTTTATGATATGAACCACTTATCTATTCATGGTATACTCCTCCCGAACCTATCCACTTTCATAGACTCCCCTATAAACTCTTTTAGTATTACCTAAATTTCAGCCCATAGGGGAGAATTATTATAATGAAAATCTAACTATGTAATGATGGGATTAACAACCCTTATATAGTTAAAGAGATCCGAAAATTTCAAAAATCATATTCACCCAAACATTTTTGTGGTATAGTCTTCACCACATACCATGCACCCTCTGTGAACTATTTTCATGCTTCGGTCCATGTAGCATCTTTATTCCTATAATGTGGCTGATCTCTTCTATGAATAAATCCCTTCATGGATACACAAATCACCACGTCACATCCATGAATAAAAATCTATACCACGAACCTTTTTACTCCCATTAACTATGAACATCCCTCAAACCATTTTCTTCACATGAACTGTTTAAAATTATGTGGGTTTCATACCATGATTCATGGTGTGCTTATTTTCCTTCACAATTTGCATGGATTATCTTATTTCCCATTTCCATTCCAGGAACTCCGTTGTTGAAATATCATATTATTTCAAAAACCAAACTCCATGTTTGAAGGCCAAAAAATTTGGAAAACACTGGGAAATTTTGGCTCCTTAAAAGAAATATACTTTGTAAGAAACCAAACATATTCATTCATGGTGCTATGGCTTTATCAACAATCCCAATCACACCCAAAAACACCAAGATGATTCCTTAAGGGAGGTTTTTCCAATAAAAACACTCATGAATGGAATTTAAAAATTAATTAATTATATTAAATACTCTGTAATAATTAATTTAATGACCTTTTGATGCCGAACATTTTATGAAAAATGAATACAAATGCATTTATTATGAAACTCTCACAAATAATCAAACTATGAACATCTGATATAGAAAAATAACTCATAAAGTATGTAGAGTTCGTATAGAGAATCAATAGATATGAAGAGTATAAATGAAATTAGATGTGATTAAGGATATAAATTTAGTTATTAATATATATATATATTTATTTATATAAGTATTTGATATATCATATTAAAGAATTATTTTGTATATAAAGATAATAGGTAATGGTTTTCAATATCAAATTCCTATCATCGAGACATGATTTAAATTATAATACTTATATAATTTATATCTTTTATATAAAAAATATCTTATTTATCTTATCATAAAACTCCTTTAATATATGTTATTTTAAAATCAATTTGGATCCCTCCATTTGGAGATGTTTTGGATGAATTTCAACCTATGTTATAAGTTCTGTTTCTAATCTCTCTTTTAATTCTATAGGACTCAGGGTATATTCTCCAATTATTTATTGTTATATGTTGAATATGTTTTCATGGGATGGTTTTTATCATAATCCTCTTGAATTTTAATTTATATAATAGTATATTCGTTTATCCCTCCCTCATATTATTTTGATTCATGAATTAGAAAAACTATTGTAAAACTAAATCTTTTCTATGGAGGAAAAAAATACTATGTTTTATTAAAGTAAAAGTGTGTGTATTTATTTAGAAAATACATCACTATCTAGATATTGGCTTGTGTAGGTGTTGGTATCCCATATTTACCTAGGGTAAATCAACTCTAAATGTGTTATTTACAAATTTTCTAAATAATCACAATGATGCAAGAAAAGTGGGCCTAATACTACACACCAGGGTTGACACTCCTAGAGGAGATACCGTAGAGACTTCCCAACATATTTATAATCCATGATGATATATTTTTTTAACCATATTATATGTCTCATAAAAATGAAAACTGATAATCCCAACTATTATCTTACGTGGATAAGAAAAGACATTGATGGTACAATAACCACTATATTTAATTGTTAATGGTAATTCTAGTTACATTGATAGTGGCCTAAAAATTATAGAGTGTATAATGACTTTTCTCCTAGGAATCCACATTATTCCATTATATGGAGAATTATTATTTTTCATTATTTATATATATATATTAATATTCATGTTTTTATTTAGTTAGAGGTTTCTTAATTAATTATCTTAAATGTATTATTATCTCTTATGGTGAATGCATTGGACTGAATTTAGTGATATTTGAGGAAAATAATTATATACCCCTTTGATGAATCAATAATTTTCTTGAGAAAAAAAACCTAAGGTTTTGTGTTCTACCTCCACCAATATCACTATAGATTATTATAATGGGGCCTCAATAGTATGCTTCGATCTCCATAATTTTTTATTCTATGATTATGAGTGTAATGATTATTTTCATTGGTGTTTTCATTTAATTTCAAAGCTATATTATTCCCTAAATTTTAGATAATTGTGCATTGATTTTGTTAATTAATACAAAACATATCACATTTTCCATATTTATGATAACTTATTTTGTATGTTAATCCTCATTGAGAATATGAGTGCACCTTTATTTATTTTCATTTCCCTAGGATACCTAAAGTAGAACAAAGTGTAATATTTAGGGATATGATGGAAGAAATAATAACATTCTCATGATGTGTTCATGTTTTATATTAGGTTTTCACTTGTATATATGTATCTTTTCATATAAGAATACTAGGATATTGGATACTTTCAGAAATCATTTATTACATACAAATAATGTGATATAACAACCAAATATGTATATCTTGATTATGGGGTGTTACAATCAGTTTACAAATAGTCTGAAATATAAATACACAAAAAAAGTCAATGTTGTCCATAAATATCTCATTCGCTGCCTCTTTTATAATATTTTCATATTCTCATGAAAACTATCTATGTATTTGTAACAAACATATTTCTCATACATATACTAAAGAAACAATTATAATATTTAAAACAACCATCATGAAATATGGGAATCCCCCATAAAAGAAACACCCAAAAATATCATACACAATTTAATTAATAATTAATATAATTTAAAAGGGAAATATGTTCTTTGAATTTATTTTTCCATGTTACCCTTTAATAAAAAAATTCAAAATACACAAAAGATATTTGTTGTGAACCATAAATCATCCTTTG
The DNA here is from genome assembly GCA_963277665.1 of Viscum album. Lineage (NCBI taxonomy): Eukaryota > Viridiplantae > Streptophyta > Magnoliopsida > Santalales > Viscaceae > Viscum > Viscum album. The sequence continues at coordinate 455,945,949 of OY728161.1, read as the reverse complement.
TTAACATGATTTTGAACTCCCTTCTTAAACATCATCTTTATAATTTTGTATTTTGGTAATGGTTTGGTAAATTGATATACAAATTACTTAATTGTATGAAAAAACTACAACATAAAAATATATTTCGAAACCACATACATTCCAATGTGGTATATGGTATCTATGTGATTTAATATATAATGTTTAGTAGAATTTCTGGAAATATATGTTTCAATATAATTATCAGAACACTCTAACTATGATAATGTCACTATTACATTGATATTTTCATGTTTAGTTCTCATATATAACAATTATGTTTTTTATTAAGTTTTAGTTACATTAATTAAATTCATTATTCTCAAATTAATGTAATTTTTCCACTACATTCTAGGAACCACACATAATTATAAAAAAACTATACTAGGGGTTATATTCTAATCATATACACATCCATCTGAAAAGTCACGAAGAATTACTTTAAGATTCAACATTCAATTAATAAATTATGTTATCACAAATTCATATATTCTTTTTATATACCGTAGAATTTTTTTTTCAATAATTATATTGGAATATAATGACTCACATTGGTAATTTGATCATAATGTGGCAACATAAATAATATTTATTACTAATGTAGTAAATTAGAGTACCCTACCAATGATTTTTCCATACTCTATTTGATTTACGGGTTTACCTTTATCATGTTCTGAATGTTTTTTCCCACATCAAATATTGTAAAAATTAAAACTTCTCCATTTATTCCAATATTTTTTATTTTATCTAGCATATTTTTGTCTTGAAAAAGGAATATAAAAATCCTCTTTAGGGAAATTTAGAGACCAAAAAAACAATTCATCTCACCCTACATTGAAAACATAAAAAACTATTTGATTTGAGTGGAAAAATATTTTCAAACACATTTCTATTTCCATTTAATATTATATCATCAAAATAATTTATAATAATGGGGTATTTATCCTTATATACTATATTGTACTAGAATTTATAATATACACTATTTATAAAATATTGAAACATACAATATGATTTAATCTTCTGATAGTATTTCAATTCTTCCTTGAGAACCAGATTATAATTAGGTATGAAAAGGTACGAGTATGTAAAAACTAATAGGATGGAAGTTTGAGTCCTTCCAAAATAGAATTTGTGGTATTATATAGGAATCTATTACATATTTAATAATATTCATGATATCATTTACTATAATAATAAAAATGAATCTTGTTTATGAAATAGATTGATTGAAACTAATTCACATAAAATATAAATTTTTAACGAATATTGTATCATATATTTATTTTAAAACGAATTGAATATCATTAAATGAGTTATAATTTAAATAAATATATAAATAAAATCTACATTTCAAAACCACCCCAAAAATTATAAGAATATTTAAAGAGGTAGAGGGTGACATAATGTTTTGATTGAGTCCATAATGGTGTTCTGACACATGTCATAAGGGAGAATCAAAAACAATGTTATAACACCATATCTCTTAAACATCCATAATTACATGATCTTTCAAAATGGTTTCCACATCTTAATTTTAAATTAAATTTTAGTTTAGAGTTTTATTGAACCATGATAAAATATTACATATAAAATTAATATAAAAAACAGCCACATCAACTAAAATTCCATTTTCCCCAAAAAATGATTTTATGTTTGCACTAAAATTTCATTTATGAAACTTTTTAATCCTTCAAGATGCGTCACCATTATCCTTGATATTATCCCAAAAAATATTTATGGCCTTTCAAAAAATTCAATAATGTTTCTTGGGTAGAAAAATCCCTAATAAAATATACAAAAAACTATTAATACATATAGAATTCTAGAAAATTAATAACGATGATTTCCTTATTACAAAATAAAAATTTGAGTTCAGAATAAAAATTTACATTCTCAGGAATTCAACATCAAAGGAAAAAAATTTCAATTTTTTTTTTAAACTGATCATAATTCAAAAAATCAATGTCAGAAATATTAATTATTAAAAATTGATAACTTGTGAAAAAATAATTTATCTTTAGATGATTATAAGGTTTCCTTAAATTATAATTACATTTTTTTTACCTTATAATATAAAATTATTTTAAAAAAATATAAAAATGACCATTAAAAAAATTGGTAAAATATGAAATTATATTAACAATCTCTTTTGTGATGGAATCTCCAACCAGATCATTAAAACATATCTTCGGAGTAACCAATCATAAGTAAACTCTATCACTTTACCAAGTTTATTGAAGTGTCATATTGGTCTCACCTATCATTATATCTATATCGAGATCACATGACATTCATATAAAATCATTTGGAACGATAGAATGAATAAAACACATTTAAATTTAAATATGACCTTAAAATCGATTTGATTTGGAATTCAATACAATAATTAATTACACTTTCAGTTATCTAACAATAATGAGTTGAAGTTTTAGTTTCCATGGAAAACTTTTTTATAACATGAAATTCCAATAATATCAAAATGATTCCTTAATAATAATTTGTGAAAAATGTCCATAAAAAATTTTAATAACCATTATAACCCATTTTTTCTTTATTACAATAATTATTTATACATTTGGAATAACCTTGATTGGAATGAATAAATGATGGAAAGAAAACACTAAAGAATATTTTTGAAATAATGTCTCTTACCTCGAATCCCAACTCCATTAATTCCTCTATCTATCCTCCTAGGTAATAAAAATTATATTTTATCACTACTTGATTGATAAATTTAATAATATTTGTATCATTATAATTATTTAATTTCTATTATCTTTTACCATGTTTTATTTATTCACTAAAATTGTACTGTTCATGATGGATGGTTTGAGGAAGTTCAATTAAAAAAGTCCAAAATGAAATTGGTAGGTCACATATTGTCAAAGGGTTCTAGTTTTTCTATTATCCAAAATATTAATCAAGGAAACAAATTTAATTTTTCAAATTAAATACATTTTTATGACCATCCATTGCAGGTGTATGTGGAAAATGAAATACATCATATTATGAGTGTGATAGCCTGCACTTACACATAAGTGACATTTAAATTTTTCACTTTAATGTAAAAAACAAAGTATACATAAATCTCCATTTCCAAAATCATTACTATGTTATAAATTTATTATTTATTCATTATTTCCATCCTTATGACTAACCATGTCATACAGTATTGAATACTAATTCACATCAATTCTTGAAGGTGGTATTCCACACCTTTTCCTGAGCGATGTAATAATTTTCAAGAGGAAGTTAAGGGTGTGATGGTATGAAATATTTTAACTCTATATAACAAAAATAACATAATAATATAATAATATATATTTATTAGTTTTTTATTTATGACCATTTTTCAGGAAGCGATGGAAAATGGACGGAATCACCTTGTGGAGGTGGTAGTCCACTTCCACAAAAAACTAATGTTTTCCTTTCTCAATGTATTGAAAAATAGATGAAAAAGAGTTGTACCATAATCATAAATAAATTTATTTATATATAAGATGCCCATTTTTTTATTTTGTCATGGTTAAATATTATTTAATGGAGGTATATGAAGAAATAAACATGCAAAACACGGTTAATAATGATAACACTTCTTTAGAAAACATCCATTGACATAAACATTAATCCTTCATAGGTTGGTATTTTGGTGACTCCAAGATCTATATGGCATGGGGATATATTTGGATATTTTATTAAAGAATATATTTTTTGATCTAAAAGGCTCAATATATGTGATATATTGTGGATACAAGATTCTCTTTTATATGTGATGTGGGTGGAAATATTGTCAATATATAAAATTTTAATGCTTAATAAGTTTCTAACATATTTAAAATGGATATAGTATTTTAAATAATATAATATTATTATTATGAGGTATAAATATATTCATTCAATCATATTTAGGCATTTTTGGTGTCATTTTAAACATTAAATATTGGTTTAACCCCTTCATTAATTTGAATCAAGCTTAGCTGTTGTATGATTTTTTCATACATTAAGGGCCATGAAAGTCAACTTAAAAATTCCATAAGGAATATTAATGGAATATAATTGATATACTAGATAATTTTCACCCAAATTGATTTATTGTGTTATTTTTATTATTTATGAATGATTTAAAATAGATTTTTGAAATTCAATTACAATTTAAAGCCATTTTCAGCACTATTTTCAAAAGTCACAGTTAAATCAAGAAATATAACAATGTAATTTAAATTATAACTAATAAATAATCAATTTACCTTTTAAATTGTTTATAATATGAATATAATACCACAAATAATATAAATAATATCACTTTTGTAAAAGTTAAAATCCCATTGTCTTATTTTTTTCATATTATTTTAGATGTTATGTAACATTAATTCATAAGATTTAAAAAAATTATAATTTATTAAATAATAATAAATACTTTAATTGTTATTAAATTCTTTAAAAAATTTATAGTCATATTGGTTCATTCATAATGTATATAAACATTTAACATAATCCAGAAAACATGTTTATGATATAAAAGGTGATAAATTGAAATTTATTAGATATAATATTTCATTCTCCATGAATATAACCAATAATTCAATATAAACCCCGAAAAAATGACTAATAAGGGGTATAGTTCATGAAACATATCATGAAATCAATTATCAAACAAGTTTTGAGGTATTTTTATCATTTTCTATATAATTTCAATATTTTCACTAATTTACATTTATCATAATAAGTCATTTTTCAATGATGTTTGGGAACATGCATCATTTTTCATGGATAGTCTGGGGAAACAAATGAAAATTCATATCTATTTGTGTATAGGATAAATGAAAATATATACCTCCAAAAAGAAAATCACAAGGACAAACCACTAGGATGAACCCATAGGACAAGGCATCCAACTATTTTTAAATTGTTCCGGTGAGGGTGGAGAAATAAAAAATATTATCTCTTTTCACATTGGAGGGTCAAAAATAAGACCTCCTAAAATACCACTACAAGATTTAACCACTAGGCCGCGCCCATGGGACATAAGGCATCAAACTATTTCATTTTCCCAAACCATGATATTGACCTTCCTGAATTACATATGTCACTATCCAAGGCCACTATGCTCCTTAGATGGGGCCAACATCATCATAGAGCATATATAGTAGTAATACTAATGTCATGGGGTTAAATATATTTAAATAATATCTATCAGGTACCTATTAATTTTCTTATTTGATGAATTTATCTTGAATAAAAAAATCCCTCTCACTCTTTGGTACTCGGATCCTATGGATGATTTCCCAGTGGTGGATCTCCTAGGGGATGAGCTCTGTGTGTCTTTGGATTATCATAGTTGCCATTTGGTGGCTAAATTCATCCATGATAGTTCATCTCTTCCATATATTAAATATTTTTTCATATCATCAGTTGTAGACCATCACACGATAGTGTCAACGATATCATTAAATGATTTATATATACACATATTCTCTAGGAATGATTTTGTGGAGGCTTGGTCTATATAGGTGTAGTTGGGTGGGGGTGTGGTTGTTTATTCAAACCAATTGGCCTTATAACATTGTGGTTTAATATTATTCATGATTTTGGCATATTTTTATAATGATCAAAGTTCATTTATAGAGGATATAGAACCTATTGATCCTTAATAGCTTGGATGATTCCTTAGTATATTTTATTGTTTTAATGATGGAATATAGAATATTTAAAAGGTTTCAAAAGTTATCATTTATGTGGATATAGTTAAATCAATTCCCCAACCAACACACATACTTATTCGGTATAGTTATGACTCCTCCAAGATGTATTATATTTTTTGTTAGGTACTACCTTGGTTCTGTTAGGAATTCCATCTATAGGGTCACTGGTTAGATCTATTCAGGTGCTGATGCTCTGGTTTTAGGATTGTAAATAAGATGCGTGATGATGAACTTGGTGAGCCCTCCAATGATAGGTAACTTGTGGTTCTTTAGTAGAATCATATGATTCTTCTCAATGGGTTTCCTTCAATGCTTGTCTATTTTCTAGGCCATCATAACCTGGATTATTTTTCATTCAAATCTATTGTTTTTCTTGCCATGGAATCCTCCCCTCAATCTAAGTATCTCTCTCCAAGTAGGGTCCCTGATCTATTACATTATTCATTGGATACGCGGTTATCTAGATATAAAGTGTCTATTAGTTGTGTGAAGCCTTCTCTAGCTCTGGTGTGTGTTATATGGATTCTAAAAACATTCCATTAAACCTCTCATTTGAAGCAGAATATTAGAAAACAGGTGGTCGTGAATGTATTCTACTCAAATAGTATTCCCCAATATGTGGTTTCTCCTGCCAAAATTTTTATCACATGTTCTCTCAAAATAGAGGATAATTAAGATTCCCCAAAATAGTCATTATTCTTACTGAACCACTTTCCTTATTTATGGGACATACATTTGGTGGTCGAGATTTATGCATTTTTTGTTTCAAAGAAAGGAGTTCATTTGATGACATTACCATTGCCTATAGATGTGAGAAAAGTAGATCCAAAACCAAGGATGTGTTTATATTGTATCGTTCTACTTCTCAACCTAGTGGTTTCTTAGGCCACAAGTCCCCCAGCCCTGTTTTCCAATGATTTAACACCTCATATGGAACATCAAGGGTCTTGGTCATTGGTACATGAGAGAAGAGAATCTTTATTTACATATATTTACCAAAACACATTATTTGGGATTAAAATATGTTTATAATATTGATACTATGGTTTTTATTGATATTATTTAGGAAAGTGGAGCTGAAATTTAAATAGTAATGTTGTTTTTAATGTTTTATATTTTAGTAATTATACACCATACATAGTCATTTATTATATAAATCCATTTAGGTTTTCCATGTCCAGAAATAGGACAAAAAAACCATTCAATCCATAAAAACATCTTACTGAAGAATTTCTAAGAACATAAATGAAATACTAAATTTTTAAAACCTCATGTTACTAAGGCCAATTGAATTTTATTCAATACATAATCCATAGAGATATAAAATAAACAATTTCCTCTCTTATATCATTTATGGTGACAAAAATGAACACTTATGAAATATAAGTGTTGTACATAGAGTAATTAATGAAGAATTAAATTATTAATCCCTTTTAAACTATATGATGTTATGACCTATTTATTTTCACTGAACTGATGTTTTTAGGAATTACTTATTTTCATCCTTCTTAGTTTCTATATTTTATTATTTTAATTATAGACTACATCTACTATGATTACATTGAATAAGATTCAAATTCTTATTATATTTTCTATTTCTATTATACTTCAAGTCAATGTATGATATTTCATTCAATTAACTATCATGATTTTTTATCTATTCTGATAAATAAACATCCATCTTTCTATTTCATCCTGTGATTATTGTGATTCTATATTGTTTTTGGCAAAAACATTAACTATTTTCACGAATAATACTATTTTTCCATGACCAACTAAAACAACAACAGATAGGGATCAAAATATGGGGTAGAAATTCTTTATTGAATTTCAAAATCAAAACATTTGTAATTTATTTTCTATGACATTAGGTAGTCAATAAAATCTTATTATATTCACATTTTATCTGTTAGACCAATATAATTCAAGGTAAGGACCCTAGAATAATCCCATAACTTTTTTTAATCAAGTAAAGTTAAATCTATCTTCTAACATTAGAACCCATAACCATAAATATTAATTCGAGGAATATAATTTTAGGATTATGTTGCTATTTCAAATATTGTTTCAATACTTTCCTTACAGGTTATACCTTTGTTATACCACTATGATACATACCTATATAGTATTTCTAGTTGAGTTATAAAAATTTATAATTAGATCACAACCATTTAGAAAAAAATGTGGAGCAGGTGAATAAATATTTTGAATAAATTTAAGGAATATTTTTATTTGAATAGACACAGTGACCATCGACATGAACCATGGATTGTCTCACACAGTTTCATTTTCCAATTACTTGTCACAATTTTCCCACATTGATTATTTTTTTCATCTATTATACCCATTTTGTGCATGATTAATACCCCAAAAACACGATTTAGGATCTTGGTCACACAATAACTACACCTTTATCTTCATATTGAATGATATATCTCTGAAAACCATCATACTATCACAACTGAACATCTCAATCAGGCATCTCTTAATCCACTAAATGATAAATATGTTCCAACTAAATAGAGGGTAGCTCCACATTTACTATATAAGTTAACCATTATGTATTTTGGATTTCTATACAATAGTTTTTCCATAACTAATAATATTTATCCTCTTATTCAGAAACATACAAATGAGATCAATCCATGACTCATTCATATGATCTACAACAAGAGAATGTTTGGTGGACTTCATAGTGAATATCCAAATGTACATATCACGACTTTCATAAATCTTTTTTGACCCAAATTGGAACCATTGAGTCGCTTATGATTATATTATTCTCTGGTACATTCCCTTCTCACAGTGTGAGATATAAAAGGACTAGCTGATGAGTCTCACTCCTAAATCTAGAACAACAAGGGATGATATAGCTAAAAAATTCATAGATAAATATTTACCAAAAATACCTATATATATGATCCAAAATGACACAATAAATTGGCTATGTTGATGGTGATTCACTAGGGAGGATTGGGACTAATTTAATTAGTTGACTCATAAGTCCCCATATAATAGACCTGATGTGTAGGAACAACGCCAACAAATTTACAAGGGCTCACATCCCACATCACAAACTATGGTCAATGTCGAAATTGAGAAATTCTATATTATAGTGACAAAAAATGTGGTTCGAGTACTTATAGATGATGTTTTACATAATAATTGTTTATAGCATAGCAAGTGAGGACCTCCTCTGTTCGAAATCCATCATGTAGAAGAGGCACCCATATTTTGGCTCCTATCTAATCCATTACTAAAATTATATAAAAATTTTAGTTACCTAAAAATAAAACACCAACCCTTATGACTATTATGTAATTTTATCCCAATGATATGTTTTGAGGAAAACATATGTATCAATTCTTATTAGTTGTTTTGGAATAACTACACCATCAGTATTATAATTACACTAATTTAAATGAAAAACCACAAAGAATCTAAAAACATTTTTAACCAAAAAGGCATGTGTGATAAAACAACTAAATAAGTGTTAATGCCAACAAAGCTGTGGTCAACACCCCATGAAATCTAGGACCACTTAGGTACGCAAATTAGAATACAAATCCTTGAATGTTACAACTCTTCCCATAACAAAATATTCCCTATAGGGATCATCAATTTCTACCTCACCATCATAAAATATTTCATTAGGATCCAACTATAATTCCCAAACCCCCAACTGGATAGTAAAATATTGGATGTATGTTTATCACTTTTGTTAGAAAAGTAGACTATAGAATGACTATAAAATATATGGAGTTAAAAAATAGAAGGGTCACTCTTCATAATATAGATCACCAAGTATGGATGATCTTTAATATCTTAGTAGACCATCTACTAGGTACATTATATGGTAATATGGTGAAAACTCCACAAGAAAAGATGAAATATTTATTTCATAGAAATGGGAAATTGATGAATATTAAAAAACCATAAATAGGAAATGAATAGAAGATATAATAATATGAATAATGTGTTATAGTGATTAAAAAATATTGTAGTGGGAGAACATGAAAATATGGTAAAGAGAAAAATCTATAAGAAGATCCAAGTGAAAACGATTACGTACAAGATAATCCTAACAAATAAAATATATACATTGAACCACCAAAAAAAATTCCCCCTATTCTAATCCCATAGTGAATAATATAATGGAATATAGGGGGAAATACAAAAAAAATTCTAGATATTTTTGAATAACACCACCCCAATATCTCATTTGTATAAGCTATTTCACAAATCCCTTCTTATGATAATTTCTTAATGGATTATCTCTCTAAAAAGTGAAAGATGAAATATTGGGGAATTATTTAATGGAATTAATAATTATATATTTTTCTTTTGTGTAATTTACAACCAATGATGAGAGACCCTTGTATATTCTAGACGCATTTCAATATAGGAATTTTAAATTTTGGAAAATCATTACGTGATCTTGGAGAATGTATTAATTTTATGTTGATGTGTGTCTTCTAAGAATTAGGAATTGATCACATGAAGTGGATGATAGTGTCACTTTATCTAGATGACTGATCAATCGTATATCCTTGGTAACTTATCAAGGATGCTTTAGTCAGAGTTAGGAAATTCATTTTATATATTGATTTTAATAACCAATCTATGGAGAAAGAAGCTGATTTACCCTTAATATGTAGTGTTTTATCTTGTTAATGATTCTAAGCATTATAGATACTCATATGATTGTTAATCCATTTTTCTGATCCATAAAAGAGATTTCATAATTTATTTTGATGATGAAATGGACTCTCTATCTCCTAATAAATAATATTGTATTGAATATAAGAAGGTAAATTAAATTGATCCATTGACATTATATTCATTACCAGTGTTAAAAACCTCATTTATGAAGCCTCAAATACTACAATTGGATCCAAATCTAACACACTAAAATACACATTCATAGATACCCAAGAGGCTATACAAGTAATCATAAACATAGAATAGAATGATGATACAAAGAACATCTGATAAATATCCTCAAGAGGCATAATAATTAAATATCATGGGGGAAGCTGATAATAAGTTTATTAGACCAACAATATATACCCATAAAACTCTACATGTGTATCTCTCTATGCCCATTTTATAAACCAAAGATGACCCACCCCACCAAGGAATGATGAAATTAAAAATTAATTTCCAATGATTCTAATCATTGGTATTATTTTTCTGTCATTGATTGCAAGTGGGTGAGCCAAAAATATGTCACGCCAAATAAGGGAGGATTAAATTTAATGAAGAATAATAAAAATGTATTAATCCCCACTAATACCATTAATAGATTGATAGTTTTTGAATTCCAAAATATCTATATTGAAACCTAAAAATGAAACATCCAGCTCCCACCCATAGATTAGATTCTTGAATGATTAATTGGTTTTAATATTTATTATATACTGTATGAATATTATGGACACAATAAATCATTTTCCCCATATGTTTATTCATAAACAACATTCACATGTCTATCCAAAATCATTACCTATCAACAAACATTATTTGTGATGTGAAATGCACTAAAAATTTCCATAGTGTATGATACATATCTTTCATGATATGTCATAGGTGTTTCTAAAAAACATTATGGATAAGTTTTTCTATGTAACAATGATATGTTGATGTCTATTTTTGAAATGTGGAACTATTTTATCAATGCTATGAAGATAAAATCCTAGTGTGTAATTAGGAAAAATTAAATTTCATTGTCTATGGAGTCATCTACCATGTGAAAAAAATAAAGGAATGATATATAAATCAATTTGTATGAAATAAAAAATATCAAATTCATAGATAAATCGAGAACTGTGAAATGAATAAAAATTTTTTATGGCCATATAAGATTTTATTGTCACGTTGTAAATGAATATTCACCAATATCCTGGCCATTAACCTATTAAAATTCAAATAACATTCATAGATGAATGTCAGTGAACAATTCCTCCATTGAAAATATTATACTGGCTCCACCATGTATCATACCTCCTAACTAGGGAAAAGACATCAAACTAATGTGCGCTTATAGTGAAATCACTATGGGATATGATTTAGGATAATAGGATGGAGACAAATATTTTCCAATATATTATTCAATACAAAATATAATTAAATCTAAAATCAATTATACGAAAATAGAAACAAAGCTTCACATAGTTTCCTTCAAAAATAAAAAATTTAGATCATACGTCCACATATCCAATGTCATGGATTACAATGACAATGTTGTATTGAAATACCTTCAAAATAATAAGAATGTTAAACTAATGATTATTATATGGATCCTACTACTAAAAGAATTTAAAATCTCATAAAAGGAACTAAAGGGACTGAAAAAGATATTCTAGACCATTTTTCAAGACTTTCTCTTTCCAATATCAATAAATAATAAGAGATGAGTATTGAAGATGATTTTCCATATGTGACTCTCTTCTATGTGGATTTTCAAGCTTGACTACAGTTAACAAACATAGAAAACTATCATTTCACTAAAACCCTTCATCCCTATTTTTCTTATTAATGGATGATTAAGATCAATAATGATTATTGACCCTATTACTAGGATAAAACACTATTTTTTATGTGATACATTGATTTATTAATGTGACACTTCTTTCCAAAATAATAAATTCAACATTTTCTAGAGACATTTCATACATCACTGACTGTAGGATATCATTGGACTAATAATTTTGTTGAAAAAATTCTCAAAAGTGATTTATTTTGGCCCACACTCCATCAGGATGAAATAATTTTTTTTCAATGCTGTGATTTATTTTGATGAATATTGACCACTAAGAATAGCATGAAATGCCTCATAACCCTATCTTGGATATAGTATGAGTTGATGTTTGGGAATTGATTTCATAGTCTCGTTTACCAATTTCCATGTAAATTTAAATATAACAGGTTTTGTGAAAGCTAACTCAAAATGGGTAGAATCATAATCCACTACCCCTCGCATGGAAAATGTGGTGAGAAAATTTTGTAACAATCACATCTCTTCTAAATTTGTAAATAATAGTTTGCTCAATAGTGAATAGGGTATGAATTATTATAATAATTCTATAAAAGGTATAATTGATTTTTGTAGTATTTTTTATAATAATGGTATGATTTAATATTGGAAACAAGGAATTCATTGCTGGAAAGAACGTGTACATTGAGTTTTATGTTAATGCACATTATGGTTGATATTTTAGTTTACGAGAAAAGAGGTCCTACAGTTCAAATTGAATTTGTGTTGAATGAGGCTTCATTTCTAAGTGTATGGCAAATTTTTAGTTGATCAAAATCAAGATGAATGATTAAAAATCAAAAAAGGTGTATATCTAGGTTTAACGGTTTATAAATATGGTAATGGAATGAGTACCATGAAAAATTACATTTGGAATGACTAGGCTTTGTTAAGGTTGTGTTTTTTAAAAGGTGTAGAGAATCCTAATTACACAATGGAAAGATGGTGTTCTCACAATTATGATAATATTAATGAATGTGTCATGGTGTGATGATAAATATACCTGAATAATTGATGTTTCATGAATGGGTAAAATTTAATTCGATCTTTTTGAATTGAGGATATTTGTGTTTGGACAGAAGGGGTTTAGAAAATGGAAAATTGGAGGATGGGATTTTTGTTAATGTCAAATTTTATAAATAGATAGAAACCCCTAATTTGAAAAAACAAAATGAATTTTCAAGAATGGTGGAAGGGTCTTAATTAATTAAGGATTAGATCATTGATAACCAGGAATTCTATTTGAACATAAACATCATGAAGTTACTAGTGAGGAATTTATTGATGTAGAGGAATTAAAAAAAAATAGTTTCATGAAGACTGAGATTTTCATAAATAATTAGTGTTCCTTAATGTTTTTTATCACCACAAATAATGTGATATTCATGAATGTCATGTGATTTGTGATTTTTGAGAGCAACATGAGGGTATGTGGGTTTTCAAATGATGGTATAATTTTAAAACATAAAGGTGTTTTCATGATGGATGAGAGCTCTGAAAATACTATTGTTGATCATCTTGTTTATGTGAACAATGGTTTCATGGGCATCCAATTTATGATACAGTACAATTATATTAATTAGTAATAATGGAAATACACCAAAATTACTAAAAAAATAATGCGAACTTCAAGTAATATAACTAAGTAAGACTTCAACCAATGGATTGAGCTGGGTGGTTGATGAAAGTTTTTTGAGATAGGAAATGTGCGATAACTAATGTCATTGTAATGGTACTTTTACTACATTTGAGAGACTTTGACTAAAAAATGTTATTTGAAATCAAATTTGGAAGCATATTGGTTTTAGATAAGATAAAAAAATATATCAACATATGCTCCTTATATTATCCCATAGTGGTGAACCAAGAAAAAATTAGTGTGTTGTCTTTCTACTTGTGAATGATTAATAAATGCATGATTCCATCAGAAAGATTCTGTATATTCCTACCAAAACGGGGACTAGATTTTTCAATTTATAAGAAAAATTTGACACCATAATTCACCCCTCACTTCTTAGGGATATTTTGGGTCCTAGACATACCACTCATAATTAGCATGCATGTGGAACTCTCAAATGGGAGATCAGGAAACTACTATAAAAAAATTCAATAGAAATAATAATTATTGGATTCTAATGATTGATGTTGTACTTTTGGAAATCCCATAGATATTATAAAAACCCATTGAAAAATCACATATCCAACATGTCTATAGAAAACCCTATCATCAACTAGTGGAATTATAACAGAAATTATATTAGGAAATTAAAATGTTAAACCATAATGTAAAATATATGGAACCCATAATTATATAATTAGATGATATAGATGAAGTTAGAATAAATTATTTTTAGAATAAAAAATTATAAGAGGAAAATAATTAAATGTAATGATTAACTCATCATGTGGCGTGATTTTACACTAGAGGAAAAATTTATGTTCTTCAATAAAAATATAAAATTATTTCTAGGAAAACTCAACCCCAATGATCTGGTCCCATTGAAATAGTTAATTTATTCCCATATAGAACTATAAAAATCCAAAAAAATGGATTACCTTTCAAAAACAAGGGATAATATCTAATATTTGACCAAAATCCATTTCAAAGGGAATGTTTCTTATTTTTTAAATTCACTCAAATCATGGGGTGACTAGACATATTTAGAAAATAAAGTTAATATTGGGAGGAAAAAAAATTTCCCTCTAGGGTAATGAATTATTTAATAGATCTATATAAAAATGCCAATTTTTTTTTCATTTAAAAATGTATTTCATATGAAATTACATTTACACCATAAAAAATATGTATCCTACAACTACCCTCTAACACTTTTTTCTATTGTAAATAACTGATTAATGGTTTGAATGTTTTGGATGGGTTAGTAATTTAATTTTCATAGGGTTTGTAAATCCTTCACCTTTACCAGTCCCACTACATCATCCCATGGCCCCACCTCAGTCACATTAATTTACCCCCATTAATCTACCACCTCAATTCCATAATACCACCACGGTCTGAATAAAAGGTGGTTTTCTCCCCCTTAAAAGCATGTTTCTGAAGTCTTGTAACCAGCCACAGATATGCTTCGAGACTATACCCTAACTCTAAAATGTCATTCTCCATATCCTTCTCCCCCAATACTAGAAGATCCCACTCTATCTAATTATGATTCACAATCTCTATTCCACCACTCACAACATAAAACTCTATAGTTACCCAAAAATTTATTATAGGACTATAACATTATTTTTATGAATAGATAACTATTTTTTTGAATGTGAAATGAATTGGAAAACCAGTCATTTCCTCAGGAATTTATTAAATCAAATTTTTACAATAGAAATATGAGGTGTAATACTCTTACACCATCACTAAGTTGTAGAGACAATTTTGGTCAGGCAATGAAGAATATAGGATAAATAAAAGGAGTTTTCAGACCTGCTCTTTCATTCATTAGAGATTTATTCTTTTCCACAAAGAGACCATCCAAGATCAATTGTATTGCATACCAAATCAAACTAGTGGAAAAAAGGGGTTATGAAAACTCCCACAATACATAGATATTGCCAGCAATAATGACCACATTCACACCCCACATCAGATTATGAAACCTGTTAAGATGTTTTCTACACAAGAGCAGTATAAGCCATGAGTCTAAATAAGTACAGTGTTGATTAAAACACATGTAGATATAGATAGAAATCTCTAGAACAAATCAATTCCTAGCCAACCAAGCAAACCATACCCGAGGGGTCAAGCAGAATCTGCTTCATGTTGCTAAACCGCATCAACATACAAAAGTAAGAAAAATAGTAGCATTGACAACAAACATCTGGTCAAAAAGTTATACCAACATCAATGATTTATATGTATCTGAGAGTAGCTAGGATGTGGGATAAATGATAGACTAAAAGGCAACCATCAAATTATAATCTATGAATAAATTCTTCCATGACATACGATTAAAAATGGAGATATAAACTGAAAAGTGACCTCAATGTCCCAGCAAGATCATTTCAAATCAAAGTTAGAACATCAAATATTAATGTATTGATCGTAAACAACTACTATTCACAATGAATTTAATTGAAATCAAAATGAGTATTCCTTTTAAAATCATCCACTACTCTAAGGAACATTTTCTTCCTGAGTTATATGTATTTTTCAGTCGTCATTTTCCCATTCTTGTATTGTCGGAATGCATGTATGTCATTATCATCCATCCAAATCAATGTTCCACAGAGATATCCAAATTCATATCAACTTATAAGGAATCCCTATAAGTGGGTTCATTTTGAAGATCACTCTCAGAGCAATCTGTTTTAGATAATTGAGAGGAGGTATCCGATTGTTATAAAGTTATGGGATGTGAAGGGGCATCATCCAGTAATGGGGAAATTGGAGGATCATAATTTTCCATCTTGGCATGAGATAGAGAACTTGTGATAATACTTCCTTCCATCAGAAAATAGTTTCTATTATTTCTATATTTTCTAGGATTGGGTGTGATGAAGCCATTAGCATCAACCATGGGTTTTCTTCCTTTTATAACTCTTGAACTTTAATAGGATTCTTCAATCTAACTAGGCTGATTATCAGACTCCTAAGAAGAGAAAAGAAAACTAATAGTGTTAGAATCCCAGATAAAAATTTCATTTTTATTAGGAATGTTAGTATTATATATCAATTATACATAATAAAACATAATCATTATTTATATTCCTCTTATTTATTATTAAAATGATAGCATGGACTCTTATGTAAAAGTAGAAATTTGAGGATATAGCTTAAAGAAAGGGGTGATCTAAAAGCCCAATAATTGGACGAATAAGGAACACGAAAAAATAGAACATTGGTGATAATAATTAATAACTTTATATTATAATAATATGATCATGAAAATAATAATAAAGGAAAATTTTGATAAATGAATGGAATGTGGAGTATGTTTATAAATGAAACAGAATGTCATAGTGGTCAAAAACAAAACATAGTTGTGGAAAACGCAGAAATCATGTACATGAATAGTATATGTTCATTTTTTATACCACATTAACCAATTAATTTCAGTAATACAAAATTTATATCCCAAACATCACATCATAATATTATCCAAATCATGCATTTCCCATGGAAGGATAACGATCATTTTCAAGAAAGAATCCATGGAAAATAATTGATTTTGTAAAATATTTCACATTTCATACTTCATGGAATGATCTTTAGTATTTAAAATTGAATAAGGGAGACAAAACAAATTTCATAAAATATTATATTCTTATTTTAAAATAGATTCATCATAAGGGATATCAAGAGATATTTTATAAACTGAAGCATTTTGTTTTAAAAAAATAATAAATTACTAAGAAGTTTTTTATAAGGGTTGAAACATGTGTATCAAAAAAATAAATGAGAAAGAATATTGAATGTAACAATTTTTTATATATGAGTAATAGTCATAGTAATGTAAATTTAAATTAAAATTTAACCCCAAAAAATAGAATGGGTTTGAGGAACCCTTAACCTAAATAACTCTTTATTATTCACTTTTCAACATCGCAAATAATAAAAAAAACTATTAAATCATTTAAAAAATTTAATAATGTAATTTTTTGTCACTATATATAAATTATATATATTTTATTATATTTATTAATTTCAATTATTGATTTTAATGGGTATTTCTATCATTTTCCCATTCACAATTTCTCATTTTTATTCGATTTCACTTTTTGGTTCAAGGTAATTTATACATAACTAATATTAAATAAAAATCATCAATATACATATATTTAAACATCTATATATATGAAATAAATTTTTATAACCATAAATATGGTCTTTTGTAAGAGAAAATTTTGAAATGTACTCATTCGTTATTAACCAACCATTGATGGGTCAATTTTCAAAGAGGAGGTAGTAAATTATGAAATATAATTACATACATGATATTAATGTTTATTATTATAAAATATATAATATAATTCTAAAATAATACTTAATTATTCTTAGATTATTTTAGTTTTTAAGCGATAACTAAAATGTTTAAGAGAATAGGAAAACACAAAAAAGACATGATTAAAACATACCATGTTCTCCATGTTTCTTATCCTGTAAGAAATTAAACTCCATAGATTCATGGGGTCTGTTAATCCATATATTCCCAATGAATATTAAGGGTACCCAAAGAATATATTTGGTAATAATTTCTATATTGGAATGTAATAACGGAGTGGTTTTCAAAGGTAGGGTAGTGGGGTAATTTATACTTGAGGGAATAGGCATTTTGGAGGTCAAATTTTTAATAAAATATGATATTCAAGTTAAACATTGTAATATTTTTTATATTTACACTATGAAATATTAAAAAATAATATATGATGTATTTTTTTCTTTAAACAAATTTATAAACCAAATAAATTAATTTATTAAAAATGAATGTGGAATAAATGATAAATTTATTTTTTTAAAGGAATACTTTGGACTTTAAACTTTGGAAACTAATTAACAGATTTAGAAATATGGATTATTGTTTTTTAATAAATAAAATATCTAATTAGAAATGTTATGATAAGAAATGAATCTGTTGAAATTATTAGTCCATTACTATATCTTGAATCATGTTGTTCAAGACACACCTATTATGGGAATATAATTTTTACTATTCATTATAAATTTTATGTATTTCAAGATGCTACCAAAAAATAAATCATGGAAATTAATAAAACGATGACTTTAAAAATTAAATTCACATATCCACGATTTTATTCTAACATGGTTTATTTTAATTTTTACCATAAAAATTATGGTTTTTTACGATATACTTTAAAGTATAGTTTTAAAAAAATTATTTAATATTCATTTAGTTCTTTTATTGTGATATTTATTTTTTGGAATTTGAATATTTAAATTTTCATAATTATTCATGTAAAATGTTATTTGGATTATATTTTAATTTTTTTTTTCAGTTTAGGGTTCTAACTGTTAGGTTACAATTCCCATCAGTCACAATATTATTCCAACAATCATATTACCTTTTATAAATGCCTCTTCATTATTTCATTCAATACTCACTTATAATTATGGTGTTATCTATGTTTTCAAATACAAAATCCCAAATTAACTAACCCATGTTCTAAAAATGACTGTGTATACCCAAAATTCTTATATATGACTATAACATCAATTTTTTGATAAACAACATTATAGTTATACAATATATGATCCAAAAGTTTTGTGTATTCAGAAAATTATTATTAGTCATAAATTGTACATAATACAATAAAAAAATATTTAATTTACTATTAATTGTTATTATAAATGTCTCATGATAACATTAGTACAAATATTCAACTAAATATATAAATCAGTGAAATAGTTGAGAAATAATCCCAATAAGGTGAGGAATGGGGAAAATGAATCAATAGAACATGGGGGAGAATAATTAACATCATCATATCATAAGGTTAATATAGTCATAATAAAAATGTGGGAAAGATTTTATAAAATCATGTAATGTGTAATGTATAAAAAAATTAAAATTCATGTTATAGTGGAAAAATAGAAAACATAGTTGTGAACAATTATAGAACTATGTAGGTGTATAACATTTGGGAATAAATCATAACATTATCTTGGTGAACAAATAAATAATAATTTTAATTAATTATTCATATAATATTATGAGATATAAACAATTACCTAATGAATTGGATGATATTTAATTTAGGTCCCACTAATCACATCATAAAATGATAATAGTCAAGCACATCACAAAGAAGGATAACAATCATAGTTATAAAATAACCTAAGGAAAGGAAGGTGTTTCATTACGAATTTCACATCTCATATTTGATGAAATGAAAATTATTTTTCAAAATATAATAATATAGATAATACATTGGAATAAAAGATCATTTCTATCTTTTAAAGGGAAAACAACTCAATAGGATGCAAGTGAAATTTTAGAAATTGAAGTCTTAATTTTTTTTGAAATGTATTATACAATATTTGGAGTGTTTACAATAATGTATATAACTAAATCAAAATTGGAAATATATTGACTGAAAATTATTGAATATTATTGGGACATTCATACTGAAAAAATTGTGAAATATTAGAAAGGAAAAATAAATATTTTGGGTTTGAGAATCCCCATAAAATAAATCTTTCTTCAATTCATCACTTTTTAACATCCTGAATAATATAAATAGGTTTATTGGAACATTTAAAAGAAATTTATTATGTTAGTTTACGTCAATTTTGACCAATTATAACTATTTTATTGTATTTATTGACTTCTGTTGTTGTTTTTGAATCATTTTGATAACACATTGTCGATTAAAATTTACTGCTTTTACACCATTTTTTTAATGTTTTTCAAGGAAATTTATGCATAAATATAATTCTCTAAAGACGCTTAAATTAAATATATTTATACATTTATAAATCATAAATTATTTTTTTTAACCATCCATATGGTTTTTATAATAATATTATTGGAACTATCATCATTAGCGATTAACCAACCGTTAACTGCATGTTTTTGAAGAAGAGTTATCATAATTATGATATATATTAATATAGTAAATATAATAATTTATATAATTTTATTATAAAAAATAGTTATTTTTATATGATTTGAGAATGTAAGGGATGACGAAAAGGACATATAAAAGAGGAAAACATAAAGTAGAGTTGATAAAATCATACCATCACTAGTTTTTCTTTTCATTGAAGTCACTAAAATCACTAATTATTGAAGTAGGTTACTGAAAAAATAGCTAAAGATTCCAAGGTTATTAATGGAGAATATATGGTCAAAAAAAATTATTAGGATTGTGAGGTAGGAGTGTTTTTCGAAGGGGAGGGTGATGGGTTATTTATAGTTGATGGGATGGGTATTTTTAAGTTAAAAGAATGAATAAAATACTATATCCATGGTAAACCATTTAATAGTGATTATTTTGAAATTTAGAATCATAAATAAATAAAATTAAATTCATTTTTTAATTTAAACAACATTCTATTCCTAATTAATTAATTTATTAATATAGAATGTAAAATAAATGAAAATCTATTTTTTAATAAATATTATGAAATTAGAATTTGGAAAGAAAATTTTAGGTTTGGAAATCATGTTAATTTTATTTTAATGACACTTTTATCAAATCAAATAATTTTTTATCAAAAATAATGATCTATAAATTATTCGCATAATATTAAATCATGAATGATGCAATTTGAGTTACAACAATTATAAAAAAACAATATTTTTATTATCCACCTAAAATTTGAAGTGATCAAAAAAATTATCAAAAGATGAACTATAGAAAAACATAAAATTACAATTTAAGAAATGAAATTAATTTTCTCAAAATATTTTCCTCTAATAGTATATATTAATTTTTAATATAGAAACATTGTTTTTAAGAAATATATTAAATCATAGTATAAAAAATATTCCTATATTTACAATGAGATTTTTAATCCGGATATTTATTTCAGGGAATTTTAATACTTATATTTTAATAAATAAATAATGATAAATATAATTTACCTTGTATTTTGTTATTTTTTGTCAATTTAGTATTAAAATGTTTCGGTTACTATTCCCAACAGCCACATTACTATTTCGACAGTCATTTTACATAATATAAATGAATCTTCATTATATCATTCTACATTCAATAAAATTTCAATAAAAGGTTCTATTTTTCATTTTTTTATAATATTTTTATTACTTTACAAATATTTTTTTTCCCATATTGATTTTAATGAGTTGTATTATTTGTTTTGATTGGGGTGATGTACATTTTCCCTCTATATATATTTTTTTTCTATTTTTGGTGCCCATGTAATATTTAGAATTTTAATAGGTTTAGTCACTGACTATTGTAACAATTTTCATTAATAATTAATTTTTTTAGTTTCATTATGTTATCTATGATTATATGACTTTTATAATATAATGTTACAAATATTTATTTTGAAAAAAACTATCATTTAAAAATTTTGGGTTATTATAAGTTGCGAATTACCACATATATACCTACAATTTCTTTATAGAAATTTTTCATTTGGTCTAATTGGATCACATAAAATCCATGACAATGAACACCAAAATACCTTCTAATTATCCATTTTCTATAATATCCTTTTCCATAAGGAATTTCTGACATCCCTTTGAAAGATGCACCTAAAAAAATTGTCAAGTTGAATGAAGAGACATTTTAGAATCTATTTCTAGAGATCCCAATCACTTATTAGTTGAACATCATTAACATCATTGTCCAGTTGGGGTGATGGGATTTTGAACTTACTATTGGAGAGATTATAGTTATACTATGAGTTTATTCATTTTATTTTACTATGTATCCTACCGACACAGCATTGTGTCTTGATCCAAACAAGATAGATACTCTGCAGAGATGGGTACGAATAGCCCATGACCCCACCAGTTTTACTAATATATAGATTGTGATGGAAAACCAGTTGAAATGAGAAGATCTATAAATTATCCATCATGCACTAGGCCATTACATTATAACATGGGGAGATATCCATGGGTCCATCACTCTACCCAAGGTAGGCATCCTCACAACTGCCATGTGATCCCATATTTTAAACATGAAACACCAGTTTTTCCAATACTATGAGATTCACCCTAGGTGGTGACACAACACTCTGATTGGTGGATCATTCATCACCCACATGGGTAGATATTTAGCTGTTATAAAAAATCCCCTCAATCCACACCTTTTATTACCATGTAGTCCATAGACCTCTCCCTGATCATTGATAAAGGATTGCTTCAGAAGGTGGGATATCACTATAATTGGGAACATGATTACACTATGTCCACTGATGAAGACCCAACTCACGATGCATCTGTCACCCCTCTTTTTCATACATATCATCATTCTAGTTCCATAAACGATGCATCAATATCTTCTTAGCCTCCCTATAATCTTTTTGATACATAAATGGTGTTTTATATAAATAGTGGCCTTCTCTATTATATTCTGGTGACCTAGTGGTTTATCTGCAACCATTTATATATCCCATTAACTAATTCATTATCTCTTACTACCCGAAATGCTGCATTTTAACACCATGTACATAGAGTAGATCATTCCACTATCTCCATAGCAAATCCATTATACTTTTCACTTTCATCCAAAATAGAAATGGATCCTCTTGATATCATAGGCCTTCCTTCCTAGTAGGAATTCATTGAGAATCGCACTGGATTGGGAAGGGCCCTACACTTACATCTACCTCTAAGGTGCCTTTCTTATATACATCCGACAAATTTATAGCATCTATGTGGATCATAACCTCCAGACCAATAGTGAACACTGATCCCACTACCAGAACCATGAATCATATGTTCGAAAATGATATACATTCCCCTACCAATATGTATAATATAGTCATTTAATGGAATATCTATAAAACCATCAGATGGGAGGGTACCACATTTTATGATACGATAGATTCTTCCCATACATTTTTGTCTTCCCACAGTGTTCCCATACAATATTTTTATCTTTTCCTTAATATGTTTCTATATTCCCCATATTCCCTTTTCCTAGATATACCAATTTCATTATCTAACGATGAAAAAATATCATTAACTATAATTTCTTATCTTAAACAATATTCAATACATGTACATCCAATTTCAATTCCTTGATAATATAATTCTCTATTCGCCTATTATGGACCTAACAGGCTAGCATAAGACCTTTCCCGGTAGGTATTTTCTCCTGTCACTGTGATAGAGGGATCAACCCAGTCACATCATCCATGACTTCTAAGGATTACTTATCTACTGTATTAGGTGTTTGTTCGACCCATTTCGGAGGTGGGGAACTTCACCAAGAGACAATTAGAACTCATTAACACATCCTACAGTTCCCAAAATTGGTAGATTGTTTGTTTTGCATAGGTCTTTTCTTTTATTTTCCTTGTTTTTTTGTTTGATACTTCATTATAGATTTAGTTTTTTATTCTTATACATAAACATATATCTAATAGGTTACCCATTACTATTTATGGTCTGCCCCTTCCCACTATTATACTTACATATTGGATATTTCTTATGAAATGATCATTTCCATAGTGCAAGAATATCTTATTTATCAATTTTTTTAGGTGGTAAATTTCATAGCCGAAACCATCATTTCTCCCATGGAATGACATTTTTTATATTGAGATTTTGATTCCCTAAACTTATTTCATTACTTCCATTTATAATTTGTTTCTACATTCATTTTATTCAATACTATAAGACATCCAAAAATAGTATAGAAACTGTTTCATTTTATCTTTCACATGTTAATTCTTGTCCTATATATTTTTACACCTCTATTATTTCATACTCTCATTATTCTTGTAGAAATTTTTAATTTCAATCATTTTTTACCATGAAATATAATTTCACCAATGAAAATTAAATTAAAAAATTTGATGTTAATATTTACAAATATATTTTTTTTTTCCTTATATTTTTACAACGATTGTTTATTTAATTAGTTCAATTTTTATTCCAAATATATTTAATTGTTCTATATCTACTTATTACTAGTTACTAGGCCCTGAGTGATTTCCACTTTTATATGTACTCTCATTCTTTAGAGGATTAATAACATTCTTCTTCAACAATATTATATGCATATTTCTTGAGTGATACATACGGTATGTAGACATATCATATCCAGAATAATAATCTTATATAGGATATGACTAATAAAATTCATATTTATAATGAATCATGAATTTTTATTAGTTAACACTACTGGAAAACTACCCTTTACCAACGGTATGGAACCGTTGGTATAGCCTATACCAATGGTTTGGAGTACCGTAGCCAAGTAAGCCGTTGGGATAGGTCTATACCAACGTTTTTCCAAAAACCGTTGGTATAGACCTATACCAACGGTTTTGGAAACTGTTGGTATAGGTAATATGAAATCTATACCAACGGTAATGGAACCGTTGGTATATAAATTCCAAAAATAAAACATCCGATGGGATTTGATCCCAGGACCCCTCATTTATCATTGAACGACTCAACCACTAACCTAACATGACTTTTGTGATCATAATTACATAAATATATATATTTACATTCATAAATACTTGAAATTTTGATTTATATAATGTTATCGGTACAAAGTTTCGATAAAAAATTAAAGTACCTATACCAACGGTTGTTAAAACCGTTGGTATAGACCTATACCAACGGTTTTAACAACCGTTGGTTTAGGTCTTTGGTTGGGATTTTCATTATGTGAAGGATGTTGAATTTTGGCCCACTTTTCCCAACGGTTTGGACAGACCGTTCGGAAAAATGGCATATTATGGGACCTTTCCCAACGGTTTGGCTAAACCGTTGGGATAGGTCCACCTTTCCCAACGGTTTGTCCAAACCGTTGGGAAAAGTGTCCACATTGAAGGCCTTTCCCAACGGTTTGGCCAAACCATTGGGATAGGTCGGCCTTTCCCAATGGTTTGGCCAAACCGTTGGGAAAAGTGGCCAATTTTGGGGCCTTTCCCAACGGTTTGGCCAAACCATTGGGAAAGGGGACCTATACCAACGGTTTTTGCAAACCGTTGGTATAGAAGCGTTGGGAAAGATCTAATTTCCAGTAGTGTAAGCCTTTTCTTCCTAAGACTCACATGTACAATTTTTCATATTTAAACCCATAGAGTCCAAAAATGGCCATTTTATGATTGATCCATATTAAAAGAAAATTTCTTCCCGCCATAACCTAATCATCAGTTTTATTACATAAATTTCACATGAATATGTGTGGGTGAATGCACATTATTGATTTTAATGAACTTCTTCTTACTAATGATATGAATGTTATCATTTACACCTGATTTTCGGATGTGATATATTGTTACATTTGAAATCCCATTCATGGTCAACCTATTTAAAAAATGGTTTCTATTGTAAAAAGGTCAAAAATCATTGTTAGTAGATTTCTGAATCTCAGGATAGATCATATGTGTTTAGGTGATTTATGAGGGATCATTCCAAACCAATATTTTAAGAAAACCAATTACGAAAAATAGAAAACATGATACCATCATTTTAATTTTATGGAATATCAATAGAAATTCCCTAGGATTATGGCTATGTTGATATGATACATTATAGATGAGGTCCCATATTTAACTATTTATGATGGTCATGCATTTTTCATTAGAGTAAACTCTGATTTCATATCTTTATTGTTATAATTCACCCAGCATTCCTTAGTCCCAATTTTATTTGAACCTAATCAAATTTAACCCATGATTAATTATGTTATTTATCTTTATGAAGTAGAGATGTTGGAACTGATGTAAGCCTATGGTTAATATCATGTATTAATGATTCTAGAAAAAATCCAATTTCATTCTACCTTGAGTGATGAGATAAAATTTAAGGTGAGTTAAATGTTTACATTTGTATAGCTATCAATGAAATAATTGAAGAATATAAATTAAATGTAAAAGGAATTATATTAATGAACATTCTTGTAAAGAATGACTTATTTTAACTATGTGGGTTATTTAATAGTAATATAATTTTCCTCTATCACTTTTCTTGATTGATTGGATGTAATGCATGCTACCCATTAGAAATTGTTTCCTTTAGAATCATTATTGAATTTTTTTTTCAAATGAAATAAAAATTTGGTATTGGGGAATTTGAAAAATCATTATATATATATATATATTAGAATCATTTAATTTTGTATTTAACATTGTTTGTATGTTAATAGTTTTTTCATTGAAAATTGTAGAGAATTTGATATAAAATCTATACATAAGAGATTCATTTAATGTTTCTAGTTTCATTCATTATAATATATAAAAATTAATTTATTTATAAACATAAATAGATATTCCAAATGAAGAATCAAGTTGTAAAATCCATTGAATTAGTAAAATAATCATATTGAAGAAGATATTATGGTGTAAAAGTAATATGTATTCTATAAAACCCTATATGTTCTAAGCGCATATTAATTTTATTAATGATAAATATCAAAAAGATGTTAAAGCACCATAAACCACACAACAAAAAATTATTGCATAAAATACACATAAGATGTATAATTTAAAGGTAAGGATAAATTAGATAATTCATGTAGTGTTAAACCCTTTTAACATCATTAGTTTGTGTGGCCTATTTATTTAATATGTTTTCTGATTTATTTGAGATTTCTCATTTCCATTATTTTCACATCCACCATATTATTGTTTTCATATTGAAGTGATTTCACTAGTATTCCATTAAATATAAATAAATTCCTTTTTAATGATAGTTGTGTTGTTTTTATTGTTCTTCAAATTTTCATGTGTTGTTTCATTCCACTTCCTATAATGAATTTTTCTATAATTATTATCTATAAAATACTACATTGCAATTGGTTTGTTATACTATTGTACTTTTATGATATCTATTTCACCTACATTAACTATCGAAATGATAAATAATTTGTTTTCCATACAAAGATAAATCACCCAAAGAAAGGTATTGAATGTAGGTGAAATAATTATTTAATGAATTTCTAAATCATTCTTGTATAAATTTTGGATAAGAAATTATGTTTTCAATAAAATCTTATACAATTCCCTTACATTGTTAAATTTGGGAGAATATAAGGGAATGGACCTAGTTTAATTGGAATGAATATAAATAGGACCAATATTTTTGTTTTTATTTGCTTTTATAGTTGTACTTAAAGAATCTACATTAGAAACCCCATTCTTACCAAAGAGTGGATTTCTAAATAGGTAGATCCAATTTATTGGACTACGGAAAAATGATTTTTTTGGAAGAACTACATAGTCTAATCAATTAAAGCTAGTATTGTTAGATTTAGTGTTAACCTATGTGTTGAATCCCTAAAATTAATCTCAAAAACTTATTTAATTAACTGAAGATAAATCATTATTCCTAGTTTATAACCCAAAATCATAGAGATTCATGTTATGAATCTACAGTTAGGTTCAATTTCAAGGTGAAATTGTTTTAGGATTATTTATATATGGTTTCAAAATTTATTTCTAGTTCTGCTTATACCAATATAGTAGTGCTAGTTATGGCATATAATTTTCTAATATAATAATACCTTTATATAATCAACAATGTTGAACGCATCAGTAATGAAGAGTTATTTTATTTCTAATGAAGAAAACAGGATTTACACCTCCATGCTAGTAATTTTGAAATAATAAAATTATGCCATAATCTCATCACATTCTCAGAGAATGGGTTTCTCGAGATGCATTTTCATTACCCCCTCACCCCAAAGTGTACCCCTCCTAGGGCTGAAATGTGAGAAGAGAGATAATGAACCCCCCGAGTCCCACCTCCAGTAGGCCTCGGGTTGGCGACTAGCACCGAGGGTATAGTAACACACAAATGGGAGGAATTACCCTCTAAGAGAACACATGTGGATGAGAGAGATAAGATAGAAACCAACAAATTCCAACTCAGAACAGATATATAACAGAAAACCCAAGTCCACATATGAAATGTAATGAAAAAGTAGTACAAATGGAAGGGGGAAGTTGTATGTACCCAACAGAAAAATAATACAGCAGCAACCACAAGCCTGAATAGCTCCTGCAACCCCATGCTAGTAGAAACCAGCATGATATTCATCCTGATCCAAGTGACCTAGAAACAGTTTATATATAGATAGTTGGAGTATAAAATTATACTCAGTAGGATCCTCCCTGAAGCCTTTCATGCAAAAGTAAAGAGAGCATGCTAAAGCACAGTGAACAACAAGTGAAACTAACTCATCACCTAAACAGGTATACTACGTTCCCAACCACTGCATGGCTACTCTCACCAAGCAACTCATACAAGGGTATAGTATATAGTAAATAATATCAAGGGTACCCCGCTACTACTTCCCCATTGGTTTGATGCTTTTCCCCAATGTCGCACGTTCTAAGAAAGTTTCTCCAAAAAGGATTTCCCTCAAACACCTGGGGGAAGCACCAAAATATGCACCTCATGCAACACAAGGCATTCCTATAGACACTTGTGTGAAGCACCACACCATCCTCACAACAAAAAGTAACCAGGTAAATTCTGTGAGCCACCACATCACGCATAACGTTTATCATACGTCTGGTATTATACCTCAAGCCATTAAAGCCCATACACTGAGTAAGGATCCTCAAGACATCACAGCCTATACAAGATACACCTATAGTAGTCCTTGGGATACTATATCCATAGTATATGTGTGTGAATAACCACAAGATAGTATAGCCCTCTACACACATATATGGAGAAAACTAACCTCTGTTCCTACCAGCACAAGTATCTACCAAGAGAAGAGATAGGGTATAAAGGGGGTACTTAGACATTCATCCTCCCACTGGAATGTTTGGGAAAACACCCCCTAGGGCTAAGAATCCATGGGGTGTCAGTTTCCAATACTGGAATGTGGAGTAGCATATAGAAACACAAAATCATAGAATATACTATAACTCACAACCACACTATGGACATAACCTAGTCTTAGAATCAATTGTAGCTAACGTCTCTAGGACTCCGGGCTACCACTTCTAAGACTAGGTTTCCTATAAGCATACAACCATTTCAAGAACATTAATAGATTACCTCATTCAATTTTTATCAATTCCACTTTATGTTAATTAACTATTTAGACATTATTTAACCATGAACAGTTCCACATTAAATTTCATTAGCATCACACCCAATGTGTATTGTCCCTTTAAAATCATAGCCTCATCATTATGTTCCCCCAAACTCAATACACATGGTTAACACCATATATTCAAACAGTCATTACATAACTACATTCCCATATTCCCAGGCATTCTAGAAAAGCATCACATGCTACTAACACAAGGGGGCTCAACACGGTGAGTAGATGTACTACCCGTCAAGTCTTTGCTGCCTATAACAAGAGCATAGACCCATCCCCCATGAAGAAGCTAGACATGGACAGCACGTGGCATACCCCGAGCGTCTTCGCCTATATGGGAAAAAGGGTAAGCTAGTCCAGCTACCTTGAGTTGTGGGGAAAAGTAAATCAGATAATCAACCAATAAGAATCAGAAAGCATCCAACAATCACATCCAACCCATTCCATCATCCCTGGTGTCCTCCCCGACACCCACAGGAATACACCGATGTATCTCGCCACTCTAGGCATTATCTTCTGCCAAACCCACAAGTCCTCCATGCCCCAACATATCCCAACACCCCTCCAGGGTCACGTATCAACACAAGTAGTAGGAAAAACAACCATCACATCAATTGGAATATGATCCTTTAACAGAAAATATGGTAACTAAGATCCCTTATTGGAATTATAAAAAAATCAAATTCATTAATCCATCTTGAATTACAGATTTATAATCTGTTGGTTCCAACATCGGGAAACCTAACCAGTAATATATCTCAAATGATTAATCATGCTTCCTACGACAATTTTATTAACATCAATTTACAACAAAAACAGGATTCGTTCGCATGAATCTTTACATTATCCAAACAATATTAATTAATTACAATTTATGTTCTTTACTGATTTCCATCAAGAACGAATAGCTAATCAAATCAAGCATAGACATCATACTATCTAGAAAAACATGAGGCAAAAACCTATGATCAGTATCACTTTATTTATATGGTTCAAATATTTATTAAGTCGATATCATTGTCATCCAGTGGGATAGAACATTCTAACAATATAGTTTCACATAAAAGAAAAGGACGAAACGAATCCCATACCTCAATGGTTTTTGACAAAAACCCCAACAAACGAAGAACGCACAAGAAAGCCAGGTTGATTCTCCAATAATCATCCTTATATATCTTCTCCTAACACATCCAAGACCAAAACTCATTATATTTGGCATCCACACACTTAGATCTACCCATAATAGGTGTAGATATAAAAAACTGAGAAAAGAGGAGAAGTAGATCCAAGTGGATCTTGGAAAATAATCAAGAACGACGAATAATGGTCACATACCTCAAGAAACTTGATTTGATTCTCCAATATAAGCCTTCGGATTGCCTCCAAAATGCTTTGGAGAGGTTCTTCTATCTTCAAGGGAGGGTAATACCGAGTTATATATGCTTTGTAGTTTGAATGACCATGTTAGAGGAAAAACATTTGAGATCAACAATTTTTGGATCTAATTTAAGGGCCCGCATGGTTTTTTCGCCCGGTTAGACAAACCAAGTGCTAACCGTGATGTTTCTACTACCTCATCGAACATTTTTTTTATGGTTAGTCCGCATGGTTAGACAAATTGTGCGCTAATCATGCATTAGCCATTACCTCCAACATTAACTACCCACAGTATTGCCACACATTTTAGACAAACCGGGGGTAGCCCTTTCTTAAGCTACTACCAATTACTTTTCATTAAAAGTCCACCCAAACTCACCCCCAAGTAACTACTCCATAAAAGGGTAGATAGAAACATCAAAAGTACCTGATAACATAACGTGATGTTACCTTTCAGAACTGTCTACCATTGAAACTGTTCATCGAAAATGATGATTTTGGAAAAGTGTTGAGGATAAGTAAACTTGACCTCCCGGAATGCCTCTATCATTGCATTTTCACAATGTAGTAGATCAGAGAGGTCTGGGCCGTTACATCATATACCTCTCAAAATATTCTCATCCTCGAGAATCCAAAACCCACCTAAAGTGAAAAAATAGCATCTGAACAACCACCCATCGAGATACCTCTCAAAATAGATAAAGCCACCAAAAACAACAAAGGGAGCCATATCATAATCATGAAAGTATCATAACCACAAAATATACATCAATACATGAAAAGAGTTAAACATCAAACAACTCTGGGTACTAATCACGTATATGTGACTCACGTTCCCAGGTACACTCTTCCAAGCCACATTTTCACCACAGGACATGGAATAAAGGAATAGAATTCCCCCACAACACCTCCTCCTTGTAGTCTTGGATCTCCACAGGTCGCTCCTCAATGGTTTTATAATCATCAAAATTGATCTCTCCATCATCGATGATGTGAGAGTCGTCATGAAGATTATGACAGAGCTGTGATACATGTATAACAGCATGTATCCAACTAATCTTTGGAGGAAGTGCTACATGATATGCCACATCTCCAACATGAGCTAACACCTAGAATGGCCCAACAAACCGGTGAGAAAGCTTACTTCCACAACTGAACCTTCAATGCCCATGACGAGGAGTCACCTTTAGAAACACATGATCCCCAACATTAAAATCTAAGGGTCTTCTTCTTTGATCGGCATATGATTCTGATGATCTTTCATTGCCTTCATCCTATCATGAATCAACTGGACCCTCTTTGTTCTATCATTCACTAGTTCTGGTCCGAGAATTGCTGACTCTCCGACCCTAGTCCAGAACAACGGAGAACCTCAAGGCTAGCCATACAAGGTTTCAAATGGCACCATACCGATGGTGGAGTGAAAACTATTATTGTAAGAAAACTATTCCAAGGTTAAGTTCCTCATCCATGAACCTCCAAAATCAAGAACACAAGAGAATAACATGTCTTCAAGAGTCTGGACAGTTCACTCTTTCTGGCCATCCGTTGGAGGATAAAAAGCAGTTCTAAGCCATAAATAAAAACTGAATGTATATTGGAAACCTCTCCAAACCCTGGACGTAAACCGTGGATCTCTATCAGAAAAGATCATCCTAGGGACTCCATGAAGTCTCACCACCTTCTATAGATACTTCCTCGTCAAAACATCCAATGGGATCGACTCCATGATCACTATGAAGTGGGACGATTTTGTTAAATGATCCACTACCACCCAAAGAGCATCATGTCCTCCTGGAGATCGAAGTAAACCTGCAACAATGTCCATTGATATGCCCTCCCACTTACACATAGGAATCTATAATGGATGGAGAAGACCACCTAGAAGACGGTGTTCAACCTTCACCTTCTGGAAAACTAAAAATCAAGACTCAAACTCTGCAACTGCATGCTTCATTCCAGGCCACCAAAAATGACACCTGAAGGATCGGTACATCATTGTAACGCCCAGATGTACTGGTAGAGGTGATATATAGAACTCTTTGAGAACCGTCTCACAAATCATCATGTGAATAAATCCTTCCATGATACAACAATCTATGTTGTTTGTCCTCCGACCGACCATCAGGGGCCTCACCACAAACGTCTCGGTCTCTCCAGAACTCCACCTCAAGATCCCCCAACTGGGACTCTTCCACCTTCTGCATCAGGGAAGACTGTACCATCAACTGAAAAAGGAAAACTCTACGCCCAACATCTCCCATATCAATATTTAATTCCAACAGTTATTCCATTACTCTCCAGGAATCACCAGATTCATGCACAGCATCACTACGTGACTTTCAACTCACCGCATCAGCTTCAAAATTCCCTTTTCCAGGTGTATACGATATTTGGAAGACATATTCCTGCAAGAACTCCATCCACTGATGTGGTCGTAAGTTCAAGTCATGTTGGGGGAAAATATACCTCAAACTCTTATGATCAGTGAAACTCAAAAAGCTCCCACCAATGAGGTAATGTCTCCACAACTTCAAGGAAAACACCATGACTGCAAACTCAAGATCATGGGTGGAATAGTTGTGTTAATGGGGATGAAAATATAGAGACCCATAAGAAACAACTGACCTCTGCTACAAGAGAACACAACCAAACCCCAGATGTGAAGAATCACAGAA
The DNA here is from genome assembly GCA_963277665.1 of Viscum album. Lineage (NCBI taxonomy): Eukaryota > Viridiplantae > Streptophyta > Magnoliopsida > Santalales > Viscaceae > Viscum > Viscum album. Next base: position 455,911,936 of record OY728161.1, on the reverse strand, counting down.
GACATCAAACTGGACTCCCTCAGCTGGAATACAAAGGACATGAGCACTTACTAACTTCTTCTTTACATACTTGAAATTTTCCTGACACTGATCATTCCATATGAATGCCTGACCCTTCCTGGTCAAAGATGTCAGAGGAGTTTCAACTCAGAGAAATTGGCAATGAACCTCTTGTAGTAGCCTGCGAGACCATGGAAACTTCGCACCTCTAACACTGTCTTGGGGGCTGGCCAAGACAAAACTGCTTCTATTTTCGATGGATCCACAACTAGTTCCTATTGGGACACAACATTCCCCATGAAACGGACTTCTCGATCCCAATACTCACACGTATTCAACTTCCCTAATAGATAATGTTGGGGAAGAACTCCCAAAATGGTTCGTAGATTATCTGCATTATCCTCTTCAGATGTGGAGTACACAAGGATGTTGTTGATGAAAACTACCATGAACATTTCTAGGAACACAAAGAACACAACATTCATCAATCCCATGAATATAGCTGGAGTACTCGCAATGCCAAATGGCATTACAATGAACACAAAATTATCATGAAGAATATGTAAAGCAGTCTTCATAATATCCTCATCCTTCACATGCATCTGATGATATCCTAACCACAAGTCGATCTTTGAAAACCAACTTTCACCCTTCAGTTGATTGAATAAGTCATCAATCCGTGGAAGAACATAGTGATTATTTATTTTTACTTTGATTAAGCAATGACAATTGACACACAAACTCAAACTATAGTCGACCTTCTTCTAGAACAACACTGGTCCCCACCACAGTGATGCACATGGCCAAACAAAACCACACTTTAACAGACCGTCAAGTTGTATACGTTGATTTTGTAACTCAAAAGGGGTCATCCTATATGGAGAAATCGAGACAGGATACTCTTCTGAATGTATATCGATCCCAAACTTGATCTCTCATCGAGGGGGTAATGCTACAACCTCTTTTGGAAAGACAACAGGGTACTCCTCTACGACCCTTGGAAACACTATCTTTTGAACCTCTAAAGGACTCAACATCAACTCATACACCATGGAAGATAATGGTGGAACAGTCTTGTGACCTAACCAAGGATCTTGATCCCCAAAAAACACCAATGGCTCTCCATCGGCACCAATGAAGACGACCATCTTCCTAAAGAAATCCACTATAGTCTTACAATGAATAAAACCAATCCCTGATGAGGATGAAATCATATGGTTTTATTCGTAAACATAGGAAATCTCCCCAAAAGTGGTGTGGCACCAGCCCTAGCTCACAGTTTATACATACTTTAAACAAGTCAGTTAGAACTCCAATGGGCATAGTCAATGCCAAGGGCACTGGAAGTATCTCTACCTCAAGTACCAAATCATGTAAAAGGGTAGGTGATTTGAATGAGTCTGTCATTTTGAATCAAACAAGGCATACACCAAGGTAGAAAACCAGAAAAGGGAACCTCAAATGACATCTGGATCGCATGGAGATGGCAACGCTAGAGCATTAAGCAGACCATGACCTCCTCCACGACCTCTCTGACCCTTATGAAGACCACCACCACAGTCATGATCTGCTCTCTGAGGATGGGGAGCATTATGGGGTTGTCCTCTGCCTTCCCCATCTACTCTCTGCTGATCTAAAATGGGTGAAACCATCTGCTGCTACCTCGGATGGAACTGCCTCAACAGAGGTACCTGGAGCATAGCCCCCGATGCACGATGACCGCTCTGAAAGGTCGGGCACTCCCACTGATTGTGGCCATGACCACCACAAGAAAAAAAGTGCTCGATTCCTTGGCATAAGCCTAAGATTTTCTACCTCCAAAGAAACGAGATTTGAAGGGCTGGGACCTACCCCTAGATGAACGAAAAAACTTCTTCCCTAGAAACTAGGATCCTCAAACCACAGCTCTGCTTCATGAGGAATCCTGTCAATTCCCCACCCATGATGATTTGGACCTGACCAATGTCCTCTCAAAAACCACTACCCTCACCAGCACCTCAAGATATGTCTTTAGCAAAAATGGGGTGACCTGACACTGGATCTCTAGACGCAAATCCTCCTCGAAATGCATCTCCCTTGACTCCTCATCTAGTAATAGGTCTGAAGAATATCGTAAAAGGTTTCTTGAAATGGATTCCAAACTCTTGAACAGTTGATCTCCCCTGTCGATGGGTAAGGAGATCCTGGAGACTGGACGCCTTTGCAGTTGAAGAAAAAAACTCGACTCTAAACTTGTCTCGGAACTCCTATCATGAGATCGCTTACTCCTCACGATCCCCAAGGAAATAGAACCACTACTGCATCACTTCTCCATGTATCATCGTCGCAAAAAAGGACACCCAGTGCCCTTTCCGAGAATGATTCGAACTAAAGACGATCTTGACTTCCTCTAACCAGTCTTCCATGAGTGCATCTTAAAGAGATCCCTCATACTTATGCAGACTTTGGTACTGAAACTCTAAGAGTGTCTTCCTCCAATTGTCGCTTCCATCAACCTCTACCCTACAATGATCTTCTGGAACACCGTACTGGACTTTTTCTACGCGAACCTGATGAGGACGTCAACCTGGAGCCATAACTATAAAATAAAAATAGATAGCGTTCCTAAACCTGGAATATGGAAGACTCAACATTATTTAATTAATTGTTTTCTTTTATTCAATTTAGGTTAACCTATCCCAAGGATTATACATTCAAACACAAGCACACAGAATAATGACGCATGATGGATTCTTAGGTATCTATTCTGGAACTAGTATCATCTTGTTTAGTAGACATTGTAAACATAATGTTCCGTACATCAGATCATCGGGGGCCCTAAACACCTATGTCTCAGCTGGTCTCCAGTGTTTACCTCACTTGCTAAACATGAATGAAATTATTTCCCTACCAACTCATGCAACATCACCTGTGCCTAACTCCAAACTCCATCATATCCTCAACCAGACCACTGATACCACTCTTTCACGACCCCACCCCTACAATGTGTACCTCTCCTGGGCTGACAATGTGAGAAGGGAGACAATGACCCCCCGAGTCCCGCCTCCAGTAGGCCCCGGGTTGGAGACTAGATCTTAGTGTATATTAACACACAAATGTGATGAATTACCCTCTGAGAGATCACATTCCAAAGAGAGAGAAATGATTAGGACTAACCAACTCTGCCTTGGAACAGAAATATAAAATAAAACCCAAGTACACATATGAATTTTCAAGAAATAGTACTATAAATGGAAGGGGAAAATATCAATTACCCAACAAAAAAATAAAACAGCAGCAACCACAAGCCCGAATAGCTCTTGCAACCCCAAGATTGTAGAAACCATCTTGATATTCAAACTTCTCCAAGTGACCTGAAAAACAGTTTATATATAAATAGGGTGAGTATCACACTATACTCACTAGGATCCTCCCCGAAGATTCTAATGCAAAAGTAATGAGACCATGATAATGCACAATGAACAACAAGTGAAACTGACTCATCACCTAAATAGGTATACTAAGTTACCAACATCACCATGGATACTCTCACCGTGTAACTCATACATGATTATAGCATAGAGTAAATAATATCAAGGGTACCCCGTTACTACTTCCTCCCTGGTTTGCAGCTTTTCCCCAATGTCGCACGTCCTATGCATCTCTCTTCAAAAAGGCTTGTCAGTAGTCACCTTGGAAAAGCACCACAATATGCCCCTCGTGCAACACAAGGCTTGCCCGCAGACACCTCGGCGAAGCACCACACCATCCTCACAACCAAAAGTAACCATGTAGATTACGGGATCCATCACAGCTCGCATAACATGTATCATATGTCATTTATTATACCTCATTCCATTACTGCCCATACACTGAGTAAGGATCCTGAAGCCATCACAGCCTATACACGATACCCCTAGAGAATTACATGGGATACTATATCCAGAGTACATGTGTGTGAATAACGGCAAGCCATTATAGCCCTCTACACACATATATGGGGAAAACAATCTGTGGTTCCTACTAGCACAAGTATGTACCAAGATAAGAGAGTAGGGCCAAAGGGGGTAGTCATCCCTTCTTCCTCCCACCGGAGTGTTGGTGAAAACACCTCCCTAGGGTTCAGAATCCCCGGGGTGTCATTTTCCCTTACTAGCAGGGTGTAGTAGGGTATAGAAACAAACAAGTTAAAGAATATACTATAACTCACAACCACACTATGGTCATAACCTATACATAGACTCAACTACATCTAACTTCTCTCAGACTCCAGGCTTCCACTTCTAATACTAGGTTTCTTATATGTATGCAACCATTTCGAGAACATCGTTGGATTACTTCATTCCATTTTTATATGTTCCACTTTACTTTAATTAACTCTATAAAGATTAATTAACCATGAACAATATCACATTAAATTTCATTATAATCACACCCAAAGTTCATTGTCCCTTTAAAATAATAACCTCATCATTATGTTCCCACGAACTCCAACCCCATGGTTTACACCATTTATTCAAACATTCATTATAGAATTACTTCCCCATATTCCAAGAAATTCTAGAAAAGCATCTTATGCTACAAACACAAGGGGGCTCAACACGGTGAGTAAATTTACTACCCATCGAGACTTTTTTGCATATGGAAATAGTGTAGACCCATCCTCCTTGGAGAAGCTAAACACGGAAATCAATTGTCAGAACCCTTCTATGAATTATCAAACAATCAAATTCATTAATCCATCTTGAATTAAACATTTATAACCTATTGGTTCCAACATTGGGAAACCTAACTAGTAAGCTATCTCAAATGATTAAACATGCTTACTATGCTAATTTTATTAACATAAAATTACAACAAGAACCGGATTCATTCGCATGACTCTTTAGTTTATCCAAACAATATCAATTAATTCCAATTTATGTTCTTTACGATTTCCATCAAAAACGAACAATTAATCAAAGAATCCATAGAAATCACAATATCCAGCAAAACATGAGGAACACACATACAATCAGTATCAATTTATTTATCTAGTTAAAAATATTTATTAAGTCAATTCCATTGTAATCCAGTGGCATAGAACATGCTGACATTACAGTTTCATGTAAAAGAAAGAGAAGCAGTGAATCCCCTACTTCAAAGGATTTTGAAGAAAAACCAAAAAAACAAATAACACATAAGAAATCAGGGTTGATTTACCAATAATCCTCCTTAGATATCTTTTATTAACACAACCAAGACCAAAAAACATCATTTTTGGAATCCTCACACTTAGATATACCCATAACGGGAGTAGATCTTTGAAATTGAGAGAAGATGAGAAGTAGATCCAAGTTGATCTAAGAAACCGATCATGGACGATAAATAATAGAGGATAACGATAACATAACTAAAGAAACTGGCTTCGATTCACCAATAGAAGCCTTCAGATCGCCTCCATAATGCTTGGGAAAGGTTCTTCTACCTTCAATGGAGGGTAAATCCAAGTTATGGCCGCTTAGGAGATTAAAAAAGCATGTTAGAGGAAAAATAGTTGAGATCCATGATTTTAGGATCTAATATAAGTGCATGCATGGTTTTCTCACACGGTTAGACAAATTTTGCACTAACCGTTCATTTGATACTACCTTGTCGAACACTCCTTGCACAATTAGGCTGCACTGATAGAGAAACCATGTTCTAACTGTTGTACATCTCGTTCCCCTCGTTGTTTGATTTTCATGATCACAATCACCTTCTTATTTATCTAATATTGTGTTTTAAGTGTTGTGGATGATAGGCAAGAGATTGCCAAAGGAATTGCCTAAGAAAGCATCTCAAGTGGACTGAAATTCAGTCCACCGGCCAACCGGTGTGATAGCACTGGCCAGCCGGTGGACCTGGCAGAGGCATTGCCCACTGCCAGGCTCCACCGGTCAGCCGGTGGCTCTGTCACCGGCCAGCCGGTGGCACCTGCACTCAAGAGGGAGCCACTGTCTTGCCACCGGCCAGCCGGTGGCTCTGGCACCGGTCAGCCGGTGGCGCCTGAACCAGAATCCTATGCCTTTTTGCACACACCGGCCAACCGGTGGGACTGTACCGGCCAGCCGATGGAGCCAGTCAAACTAGCCGTTGCAGTTTGACCAGGCTGGCCCACTTGGCTCCCAACGGCTCTTTTAGCCTCTCCAACGGCTCCGAAGCCTCCCCAAGGGTGCCATGCCTATAAATAAAGGCCAAGGAAGCCCTGGACATCACCCGGAACTATACGGAATCCCACTGACACCTTGTTGATCATTCGGCGTACCTCCGGCGCTTTCCTTCAAGGGAACCCCTCTTTGCTTCAACAACTTCCACGTCCAAGGAGCTCCTCCAAAGAAGCTTGGAAGCGGCCTTCAACATCTCCAATCAATCAAAGGCGCCCAAGACTTCCTCCATTACAGTTTTTCATTCTTTATTTATTTTGAGCTTAAAATTGGGTTTGTGCCTACAAACCCCAAACTTTTCTCATCCCCTCTTTCTTTTGGGTTTCACACCACCATTAAGGTGTGAAGAGGTTTCTTCAAGCCTTTCCTTTTAAAAGGCTTGAGTTTTCGGTGAGCTAGCCTTCACCCGGTAAAAAGGCTAGTGGGTTCTTGCTAAACCATTAAAAGCAAGTGGGTTCTTGCTTAACCAATAAAAGCAAGCTGTAATAGGTCCTAGTGCTACCTCAAAGCCTAGTGGGTTTCTTGCTAAAACCATTGAAAAGCAAGCGGTAGGAATCTCTCAACGGTTGAGTTGGGAGCGGAGATGTAGGCCGGGTTTTGGCCGAACTCCGTTATCAATTTCTTGTGTGATTGCCCCTTTATTTCCGCTGCACTTTACTTTGATTTTTAATTTGTTAATCAATTTTTTAAAAGGCAATTCACCCCCCCTCTTGCCATAATTTCCCCTCGGTTTCTTCTGACCCAACATTTGGTATCAGAGGGATAATTTGTGTAATACCCTAACCGGTTACAAATTTTAAGATCCATTTAGATGGCATCAACCTCTTTCGCACCCGAGGGCTACTCATTGGGTCGGGCTCCATTTTCTGATGGGACCGACTATAATTATTGGAAAACCCGCATGACTACCTTACTTAGAAGCATAGGGTATCCTATTTACAAAATTGTCATGCAAGGTTATTCTTTGTCTTCCCCCGACGAATCCAAATGGACCCCCGCCGATATTAGAAACTTTGAGCTTGATGGCAAAGCCATGAACGCTCTACATTGCGGCCTTGACCGAAATGAGTTCAACCGAGTTTCCACTTGCACCTCATCTCATGAGATTTCGAAACTATTGCAAGTGACCCATGAGGGCACTAATAAAGAGAAGGATACTCGGTTAGACATGTATAGACAAGATTTTGAATCTTTTTCAATGCATCCAAATGAGTCTATTTCTGAAATGTTTACTCGATTTACTGACGTGTGCAATGGAAGAAAATCTCTTGGAGATGACATTTCTGCAGAAACAATGGTCAAGAAGATCCTATGGATCCTACCAAGCAAATGGGCACCGAAGGTCACGACAATCCAAGAAGCAAAAGACATCAAAAATATGCCGGTCGAAGAGCTCATCGGATCTCTCATGACTTATGAGATCACGATTAGGAGGCAAGCTGAAAAGGAGGGCACACCAATCAAGACACCAAAGAACATCGCCCTCAAGGTACAAAAAGAAGTAAGCTCCTCCTCATCATCCTCATCTTCATCCTCTTCATCATCAAGCGGCGACTCGGAAATGGAGAATCTCGTCCGCCAAATGCACAAATTTATGAAGAAGCACAAGAAGAAGAAGAAATCTCGCAAGGCGCGAAAGCAAGAACCCACCGCAATATCCGAGCCCAAGGTAAAATGCTACGGGTGCGGCGAAAAGGGCCATTACAAGCCCGATTGCCCACTCAACAAGAAACGGGATAAGGAAAAAGGAAAGAAAAAGGTCCTCAAGGCGACATGGAGTGACACCTCCTCTTCATCATCCTCCTCCTCCTCCTCGAGCGACCAAGGTACAAAATGCCTAATGGCATTCCATGAGGTAACATCTTCCGACTCCTCCTCTTGTTCTTAAAATTCCAATTCTTTAAATCATCTATCTTATGAAGAACTCTCACACGCTAGAGACCAACTAGAAAATGGTTTTCATGAACTTTCTTCAAAATTCGTTGCTTTAAAAAAGAATTTCAAAAAACTCTCTTCCGAAAAAGAACAACTTCTTAAAGAGAAGGAAGAGTTGACCCTTAAAATCCAAAATTTTCCAAATGTTGATTCTATGGAATCAACCATCAAAGATCTAAGAGAGACCTTAGCCAAGTTCACCCAAGGTGAACAAAATTTGTCCAAACTCTTAGGTTCTCAACGAGTATCTAGGACCACCAATGGACTTGGCTACACCAACCAAGCTTCCTCCTCCCATGCTCCAACTGTTTTTGTAAGGGGAGCTCTAGTTTTAAATTTTGTAATTATTTTAAGAAACCCGGGCACCTCATTTATGAGTGTGATTGCAAAAATGCCCGGTACGGCCAACCCAAATCGATTTTTTATTCGGATGAATTCTATAGGAGAAGACCCGCCATGAGACAAGTTTGGATTGAAAAATCCCTTCTTTCGAGTCTCTCTAGGCCAAAATATTGTTCCTATCCCCGGTGATTTATTGTTTTTATTTAGGGGGAGTTAGGTTCTTTTAAGCCTTTTTGTGAATTAAAAATTTTCTTTCAAAATTCTCATTTCAAATTTTTTATTCAATCTTTCATTTTCAACTCTTGGTTTCAATTGGTTTTTGTTTCAAAACTTTCAATTCAAACTGTTATTCAATTTTTTCATTTCAAAACTTTCAAATTACATTTGGTTTAAAAATCTCTATCTTGTTTTTCAATTTTCTCCCTCAATCAAGTTTTATGCCCCATTCTATTTTGATAATCACAACGGGGGAGAAATTTCTTGATTGATTGGGGGAGAATCCTTTTCATCATGCTTAGCATTTCTTTTCAATTTCAGTTTTTTACATTAATTGTTTTGGTGATTGTGATCATCAAAATAGGGGGAGATTGTTGTACATCTCGTTCCCCTCGTTGTTTGATTTTCATGATCACAATCACCTTCTTATTTATCTAATATTGTGTTTTAAGTGTTGTGGATGATAGGCAAGAGATTTCCAAAGGAATGGCCTAAGAAAGCATCTCAAGTGGACTGAAATTCAGTCCACCGGCCAACCGGTGTGATAGCACCGGCCAGTTGGTGGACCTGGCAGAGGCATTGCCCACTGCCAGGCTCCACCGGTCAGCCGGTGGCTCTGTCACGGGCCAGCCGGTGGCACCTGCACTCAAGAGGGAGCCACTGTCTTGCCACCGGCCAGCCGGTGGCTCTGGCACCGGTCAGCCGATGGCGCCTGAACCAGAATCCTATGCCTTTTTGCACACACCGGCCAACCGGTGGGACTGTACCGGCCAGCCGGTGGAGCTAGTCAAACTAGCCGTTGCAGTTTGACCAGGCTGGCCCACTTGGCTCCCAACGGCTCTTTTAGCCTCTCCAACGGCTCCGAAGCCTCCCCAAGGGTTCCATGCCTATAAATAAAGTCCATGGAAGCCCTGGACATCACCCGGAACTATACGGAAGCCCACGGACACCTTGCTGATCATTCGGCGTACCTCCGGCGCTTTCCTTCAAGAGAACCCCTCTTTGCTCCAACAACTTCCACATCCAAGGAGCTCCTCCAAAGAAGCTTGGAAGCGGCCTTCAACATCTCCAATCAATCAAAGGCACCCAAGACTTCCTCCATTACAGTTTTTCATTCTTTATTTATTTTGAGCTTAAAATTGGGTTTGTGCCTACAAACCCCAAACTTTTCTCATCCCCTCTTTCTTTTGGGTTTCACACCACCATTAAGGTGTGAAGAGGTTTATTCAAGCCTTTCCTTTTAAAAGGCTTGAGTTTTCGGTGAGCTAGCCTTCACCCGGTAAAAAGGCTAGTGGGTTCTTGCTAAACCATTAAAAGCAAGTGGGTTCTTGCTTAACCAATAAAAGCAAGCTGTAATAGGTCCTAGTGCTAACTCAAAGCCTAGTGGGTTTCTTGCTAAAACTATTGAAAAGCAAGCGGTAGGAATCTCTCAACGGTTGAGTTGGGAGCGGAGACGTAGGCCGGGTTTTGGCCGAACTCCGTTATCAATTTCTTGTGTGATTTCCCCTTTATTTCCGCTGCACATTACTTTGATTTTTAATTTGTTAATCAATTTTTTAAAAGGCAATTCACCCCCCCTCTTGCCGTCATTTCCCCTCGGTTTCTTCCGACCCAACATTTGGTATCAGAGGGATAATTTGTGTAATACCCTAACCGGTTTCAAATTTTAAGATCCATTTAGATGGCATCAACCTCTTTCGCACCCGAGGGCTACTCATTGGGTCGGGCTCCATTTTTTGATGGGACCGACTATAATTATTGGAAAACCCGCATGACTACCTTTCTTAGAAGCATAGGGTATCCTATTTACAAAATTGTCATGCAAGGTTATTCGTTGTCTTCCCCCGACGAATCCAAATGGACCCCCGCCGATATTAGAAACTTTGAGCTTGATGGCAAAGCCATGAACGCTCTACATTGCGGCCTTGACCGAAATGAGTTCAACTGAGTTTCCACTTGCACCTCATCTCATGAGATTTGGAAACTATTGGAAGTGACCCATGAGGGCACTAATAAAGTGAAGGATACTCGGTTAGACATGTATAGACAAGATTTTGAATCTTTTTCAATGCATCCAAATGAGTCTATTTCTGAAATGTTTACTCGATTTACTGACGTGTGCAATGGAAGAAAATCTCTTGGAGATGACATTTCTGCAGAAACAATGGTCAAGAAGATCCTATGGATCCTACCAAGAAAATGGGCATCGAAGGTCACGACAATCCAAGAAGCAAAAGACATCAAAAATATGCTGGTCGAAGAGCTCATCGGATCTCTCATGACTTATGAGATCACGATGAGGAGGCAAGCTCAAAAGGAGGGCACACCAATAAAGACACCAAAGAACATTGCCCTCAAGGTACAAAAAGAAGTAAGCTCCTCCTCATCATCCTCATCTTCATCCTCTTCATCATCAAGCGGCGACTCGGAAATGGAGAATCTCGCCCGCCAAATGCACAAATTTATGAAGAAGCACAAGAAGAAGAAGAAATCTCGCAAGGCGTGAAAGCAAGAACCCACCGCAATATCCGAGCCCAAGTTAAAATGCTACGGGTGCAGCGAAAAGGGCCATTACAAGCCCGATTGCCCACTCAACAAGAAACGGGCTAAGGAAAAACGAACGAAAAAGGTCCTCAAGGCGACATGGAGTGACACCTCCTCTTCATCATCCTCCTCCTCCTCCTCGAGCGACCAAGGTACAAAATGCCTAATGGCATTCCATGAGGTAACATCTTCCGACTCCTCCTCTTGTTCTTCAAATTCCAATTCTTTAAATCATCTATCTTATGAAGAACTCTCACATGCTAGAGACCAACTAGAAAATGGTTTTCATGAACTTTCTTCAAAATTCGTTGCTTTAAAAAAGAATTTCAAAAAACTCTCTTCCGAAAAAGAACAACTTATTAAAGAGAAGGAAGAGTTGACCCTTAAAATCCAAAATTTTCCAAATGTTGATTCTATGGAATCAACCATCAAAGATCTAAGAGAGACCTTAGCCAAGTTCACCCATGGTGAACAAAATTTTTCCAAACTCTTAGGTTCTCAACGAGTATCTAGGACCACTAATGGACTTGGCTACACCAACCAAGCTTCCTCCTCCCATGCTCCAACTATTTTTGTAAGGGGGAGCTCTAGTTTTAAATTTTGTAATTATTGTAAGAAACCCGGGCACCTCATTTATGAGTGTGATTGCAAAAATGCCTGGTACGGCCAACCCAAATCGATTTTTTATTCGGATGAATTCTATAGGAGAAGACCCGCCATGAGACAAGTTTGGATTGAAAAATCCCTTCTTGCGAGTCTCTCCGGGCCAAAATTTTGTCCCTATCCCCGGTGATTTATTGTTTTTATTTAGGGGGAGTTAGGTTCTTTTAAGCCTTTTTGTGAATTAAAAATTTTCTTTCAAAATTCTCATTTCAAATTTTTTATTCAATCTTTCATTTTCAACTCTTGGTTTAAATTAGTTTTTGTTTCAAAACATTCAATTCAAACTGTTATTCAATTTTTTCATTTCAAAACTTTCAAATTACATTTGGTTTAAAAATCTCTATCTTGTTTTTCAATTTTCTCCCTCAATCAAGTTTTATGCCCCATTCTATTTTGATAATCACAAAGGGGGAGAAATTTCTTGATTGATTGGGGGAGAATCCTTTTCATCATGCTTAGCATTTCTTTTCAATTTCAGTTTTTTACATTAATTGTTTTGGTGATTGTGATCATCAAAATAGGGGGAGATTGTTGTACATCTCGTTCCCCTCGTTGTTTGATTTTCATGATCCCAATCACCTTCTTATTTATCTAATATTGTGTTTTAAGTGTTGTGGATGATAGGCAAGATATTGCCAAAGGAATGGCCTAAGAAAGCATCTCAAGTGGAATGAAATTTAGTCCACCGGCCAACCAGTGTGATAGCACCGGCCGGCCGGTGGACCTGGCAGAGGCATTGCCCACTGCCAGGCTCCACCGGTCAGCCGGTGGCTCTCTCACCGGCCAGCCGGTGGCACCTGCACTCAAGAGGGAGCCACTGTCTTGCCACCGGCCAGCCGGTGGCTCTGGCACCGGTCAGCCGGTGGCGCCTGAACCAGAATCCTATGCCTTTTTGCACACACCGGCCAACCGGTGGGACTGTACCGGCCAGCCGGTGGAGCCAGTCAAACTAGCAATTGCAGTTTGACCAGGCTGGCCCACTTGGCTCCCAACGGCTCTTTTAGCCTCTCCAACGGCTCCTAAGCCTCCCCAAGGGTTCCATGCCTATAAATAAAGGCCAAGGAAGCCCTGGACATCACCCGGAACTATACGGAAGCCCACGGACACCTTGTTGATCATTCGGCGTACCTCCGGCGCTTTCCTTCAAGGGAACCCCTCTTTGCTCCAACAACTTCCACATCCAAGGAGCTCCTCCAAAGAAGCTTGGAAGCGGCCTTCAACATCTCCAATCAATCAAAGGCGCCCAAGACTTCCTCCATTACGGTTTTTCATTCTTTATTTATTTTGAGCTTAAAATTGGGTTTGTGGCTACAAACCCCAAACTTTTCTCATCCCCTCTTTCTTTTGGGTTTCACACCACCATTAAGGTGTGAAGAGGTTTCTTCAAGACTTTCCTTTTAAAAGGCTTGAGTTTTCGGTGAGCTAGCCTTCACCCTGTAAAAAGGCTAGTGGGTTCTTGCTAAACCATTAAAAGCAAGTGGGTTCTTGCTTAACCAATAAAAGCAAGCTGTAATAGGTCCTAGTGCTACCTCAAAGCCTAGTGGGTTTCTTGCTAAAACCATTGAAAAGCAAGCGTTAGGAATCTCTCAACGGTTGAGTTGGGAGCGGAGACGTAGGCCGGGTTTTGGCCGAACTCTGTTATCAATTTCTTGTGTGATTGCCCCTTTATTTCTGCTGCACTTTACTTTGATTTTTAATATGTTAATCAATTTTTTAAAAGGCAATTCACCCCCCCCCCCTCTTGCCGTCATTTCCCCTCGGTTTCTTCCGACCCAACACTAACTATGCAATAGCCACTACGTCCAACATTAACTAAACATAGTATGGCTGCACGGTTTAGACAAACGGTGGGAAGCCCGTGAGAAAGATAATGCCCATTATTTTTCCTTAAAAGTCCAACCAAATGCACCCCCAAGTAACTAATCCAATGAAAGGGTAGTTAGAAACATCAAAAGTACCTGAAAACATAATTTGACGTTACCGTTCACAACTATTTACCATTTAAACGGTTCATCGAAAATGATGTGTTTGGAAAAGCATTGAGGATAAGTTACCTTGACCTCTCGGAACGCCTCAAACACCGCATTTTCCCAATGTAGTGGACCAGAGAGGTTCTAGCCATTACATGAATACATGGGAATCCTTGAAAGTATAACATTTATATTTTTTTATAAATGTGGTATATTTGGATCGAGTAGATGGTGTTTGTCATCACATTTTTTTTTATGTGACCACTAGGGTTACTGATTTAATCATCTCATATTTTTAGGAAGGAACATTCGCATTAGAAATTATGGTTTTATGGATTCATATATATGAATTCTAACTTGTGAACTAACCATGGTTAATATGATGATGTCAAATCACTATAGAAATGAAATTTGAAAACATGTATGGATTAGTGTATTCTGACATGTAAATATGTGATTTCAAGGAGTTCACCACTCACAATGAGCAAATAGATATGGGGGTTTCAAGATACAAGAACATATAGTGAAAAAATAAAAAATGAAATAGGATTATACTTAATAGAATATACCACCATTAGTCTAATATACAAGGTATTGGAACTCCTTCAAAGCCTCTATTACACATCTTTCTAGGACAATGTTAAATCACTATGTACTTATAAGTCCCCGACCTTAAACATCTCTTAATATTGAATTAAATGAATAATTCACATTGAGGATCTTTTCAGGTTTAGAGTTTTAGAGAATTAGGGCATAACTGTTACATCTCAAATCGTTACATAGTAGACACTTCTACTAAGCTTCCATAGAATAAAAAACTCTTAAAAAGAAACATGTCTAGTTCCATGTTTTATATAGCATGACATTCCCTTGATCCCATCCTTGACCCTATTCCAAATTATGTCGTGTGAAAAACATTTCAAAAAAAACTTGGGGTGAGCATAAAGAGCTCAGTAAGGGATACACAAAGAATGAAAACTGTTAGTTTTTCAAACATCATGTAAACCAAGTATACTTTATCAAAGTAATACCTTCACCTTCATGAAGTAGTAAAAACTCTTCACTGAATAAAATATCATTACTTACACTTTTGTAACTAAAGAATTACCATAAAACCCATATAAAGAACACATAACATATAAAGGTAACTTGGGACATAAACATACTTAAGTGGAATAACCATATGGCCGTCTTACACACATATCACTTAATGGAATAGTCATACAGCCAACTTCTATACATACTTAATGGAAGAGCCATACCGCCGAATTCCATACCCAATGTGTTGGAGGTTATAACGTAACCACCCATCCTGGTATTCACGGCACCACCTGTCATATGGTTTATCATGTAACCACCCGTCAAATGTCCAAGTACCATTATAAAAATCATAAGACATAAAACAAATATAATCGAAAGAAAACATTTCAACACTTTGATCACAATATATCACTTAAATATATTGACATAAAAAATCCATTATAAAAAACCATTTTCAATACCAAAATAAATAAAAGAGTATATTTTATTTATTTCATTTAAAAAAAACAGTACGGCTTGTTTAGGAAGCCAAAGACCCAATAATACTCGCGGCGGCGGAAAAGGTCGTTTTCACCGAGTACGTTAAAAGAATCATTCCTTTTTGTCATTTTGTAAAATGATTTGTAGAAAATAATTCCTTTTGTATAAAAGTAAAAGTCAAAGGGGTTTATACACCGTATAAAATAATGTTGTATATAAAACTAAATCTGCCTCAATGAAAGGAGATTTAGACGAAGTCCCTTACCTCAGATCTGACTTGACTCGATCGTTATTTAACGTCATGAATAATAAACTTGAGATAATTTATATTTTCTTAAGAACACTTTTCAAGTTCATTATTCCTTTTATATCACTTATTTCCATGTTATAATCATTATGTAATCATTTAAGTTAATAATGTTTGTTTTGTCGATATTTGGTTCTTATGTCGAAAGTGGACTTCTTACAATTACATGTTGTTCGTGTGGTCAAAGGTTCTCTATATCCAGAATGACATTCATGATTTTGATATCATATATATCATATATATACAGAATATAAATGTATTTATAATATTACATAATCATTTAGATGTACGAAATGAAATGCACCGTTCATGGAGACGGTAAGCCATACATACGCATGAACGCTACATTCATTTCTTTTTCATATTAATGGAATTAAAACTAAATGAGAGGTATGTATATTTTAATTACATAATTATATTCATCATTTAGATGTATCATTCATCATATATATCCATTATATACATGTACTTATAATAGTACGTTAAAATTGGGGATAAGAAATGAAATGCACCGTTCTTGGAGACGGTAAGCCGTACGTACGCATGAACGCTACTTTCATTTCTATCTCATACTTTAATGGAAAGAAATAATAATTATATAGACGTATATTATAATTCTAGTATAACATAATATATAATAACTTTAAATCCATCCTTATACTTCCCACATATGGCATTAACGAATCACTTCACTTTGAGGGGGCGGTAGTCCGCACTTCCTAAAATAAAATTATCGTGTTTACCCACAATGGAAAGCATAAAGTTATACTACAAATGAAAATTAAAGAAGCATAAGGAAAACATAAACATAATATATATCATATATAAGGAGAGTGACATCTTAATGGCCACCATTAAAGGTGTTTAAAAGAAGATTGAACAATCATCGTTTCGTGAGGCAGAAATTCACCAACCACAGAAACAGTATGTTCATTAACCATTCGATGTAGATGTGTGTAAGTGTTGCTCGAAAGATTCTTATAACAACATCCTAGTATATTGAAGATACTATAGTTGTTACAAAATAAATGAATAAAAAGAGTTTAGGGGGTTGGCGAAGCAAAATAAAACAAAAGAACACAAGTGAAGACATCACCTTAAAATCGGCTGACCCTCTTAGATTTGAGCTCAAAGGATTCCTTGGGAAGACTTCTGCCCAAAGTGAGGCTTCAAGGAGTAAGAGAGGGATGTGGAGAGACAAAATGGGCAGGGGTTGGCCGAGCCAAAGGCTTTTTAAGTGTGGTAAGGTGGTAGAGGTGGGGGCCTTTTATAAGAGGAGAGGAGGGGCACTCTTGGAATGTAAGGAAATGTTACTTTATTTTAGAATTCCTTTTGGATTTTAATGGTCCCACATTGATGTGTTTCTAGGATAAGGTGATAAGGGTTAGAAATCCACCCATAAAATAGGTTTTTGACATTTTTATGTCTTATATTTTACATTATCTTTCCATTTTATTTATATCGTTAAATAATGAGGTAATCACTGCATCATCATGGTGTCATAAATACTTCAATAAATTTAATGTCTAAAAATTATATAAAAAAATTCTTGATGTAGGAAATATGATTAGATTTCTAATGAATATTTATAGTCCAAAATAGCATTTATGTAGACAAAATTAAAAATATTTTACTTAGGTGATACATTCTTTGTTACATTTAACATTCTTCAAAAATAAAAAGATAAAAAGTCACTTTCTCACAAAAGTTATTCCATGGGGCCCCTAAGTTTGGCACAAGGCATCCCATTGTTGGTCATGAGACAACCAGTAGCCTTAGGTCACATGTTGTGGTCATTGTTTATTATTATGATATTATTTTATTATCTTTAACTACCTGATTACTCATTAATCAATATAATTAAAGATTATAACCGTCGTTACTATTCATAATGTCCAAAAATAATAGAGTCTTAAATACATAATTTTTACCTTCTGATTCGAAATATGTAATCCATTTTAACAAATTCCAAACACATAAATTGCAAAAATTAATTTAAATATAATTCCCGTTGTCAAAACAAATAGAGGGTTTTTTAAAACAATATTTATCAAAATTTTGGAACTTGTTTATGCCCAATTAAAAAGTGATATTAATCCCAATGACCATCATTGGATTTAATGGTAAAACTATATTCTAATTAAACCTTAAAACAAATTAAAAAGATAATATAACCATATAATAAAATTATATGAAAAAGCAGTTTGATGTAAAATGCAGTATTATCACTATTCATTAAAAAATGAACATTGTTAGAAAAATACCAAAAATTAACCCAAGTTAAATTTCAATGTCCCAATAATAAATAATTTGTTTATATTGAAAAATAGAGCCTAATAAATTGTCAAAAAGTGGATTTAAAAAGGGTTTTTCCATCAAAAGGCGGTTAATCGACCTTTTAAAGAATATTAGAATGTTTACGCTTAAAAACTGGATTTATTTACATTTTTACTCCTCTAACATTTATGGAAAAAAAGTAAAAATATTTGACAAACAAATATAATCATTTTGTAGTTAGTTCTGTTCATTCCCGCCATTACAACGGCTAGGCGTTAACTACAATTTAAAAATAATGTTATTTTATTACTAGTGTGCAATGAAAGATTTCAATGAAACTCTTTGTTGCGTATATGGTACGCTATCGAACATAGAAACCCTTTTAATGTAAAATTAATATCCAATTCGTATATATTAATAAATATGAAAAGGTTCTATTCATTATTTACCTAGGATGTTACAGTAATAGTGATGAATTTATATAGGTACAATATTAGAGGCAATTGGGTCTTATGTTCATCTAGCAGGGTCCATGAATAATGATTAATTAAAATAGTTAGGAATTTTTGGGAGAGACCGATATAAGAATCCTAGTGGGTTGGTCTAACAGATTATAACATGAAATTAAAGAAGGAATTATAAGAGTTATTATAATAGAGTCAAAAATAATACTAGCCTTGAGGAGATCAAAAATGATATAGGAAATATTTTGATAAATATATAGGTGATTTCAGATGATTGACCCTTCTAGAATATTGTTTATAAGTAAAATATACTATTTGAAAAAATAATGGAAATTGAAAAAGGATCAAGACATAGAGAGAGGGGAAAATGGATTTTGGAGGGGGTAAAAAATAGACTTTATCAGAAGTTTAATGTAGAATAATGATTCAATAAGTATAAATCATATAATTGGGGACATATCATATATGGGGGGAATAGTAGTGGAAGGGATGATCACTATGAAATACATAGAGAATATCTCCATCAAAATGTCTAACACGAATGGAAGGATGTGTCTAGGGGAGAATATAGGGGAATAATTTCTAGGAAATATACCCTAACTAGTGGAGGACATGTACATTGAGGAAATGGAGTCCATACAAATAGTGAAAGTTATTATCTATGAAATTACAAGCAAGGAAAAAAAGTTCACACCAACTATATTTTTTCCCAAGCTCATTTTATAGAGGGGATTTGGTTATATTCAAGGATATGGTAATTGAGGTGGTGAAAGAGTTATTCATAGTAATAAGGATCATATTATATTTTTCTCTCTAGGTTGGTTATGATACATAAGGTCAAAGACCACACTACACAAAACAAATATTTTATTATAAGCCTTTTAAGTTTTTTTATATTAAATAATTACCTACCTCATCAAAAAAGCATTTGGGACGAGTCATTCCAAGTCTCAAATCAGAAAAATAGTATAGCTTTAACCAAAGATGGGGAATTTATTGGGAAAATTTAATTTATAAATAAATGGTGGATATAATTAAAAATTATACACTTTGATCTAACATTATGATCAAATTTGATATGTATAATTCCAACGAATGGATGGATTTCAGTATCATTATTAGGTTCATGAGGAAATTATGATTCAAGGAGTTGAGTTGTGACATTCTCTTCATACAATTTGTATCTTCATGGGTATCCATATTGATTATGGGAATGAGATTTGGTTTCTCCAATACCATTAATGGTATAATAATTGGTTATATAGTGTATCCAATAATTTTCATTTTATCTCATGTGACCCCCACCAAGATAAAAAATGCAGCATTGAGAAGGAGAAGATTCTTCTATTCAATTATTGGTCAGGGGTCAGAATTATTTCTCATATCATGTTAACTGACAATATATTATTCATATTTAATTAATGTATAATATAAGTTAATATATTCTATAATATAATTGATTAAAATGGGAAATACTGCATGAAAATAGATAATCATGGAAGGGGAATTGTTATCATCTTAAAAATATTATCCACCGGGAATGGAAAACCTATATAGGATAAGCTTGAAATTCAGTGAAGAAATCTACTGATGGAGTATTCTATAGCACCCATTTTCGATAAAAATATCATGAAATATTTATTTAATGGAATCCTAAAATAGATCAATCAGTGCATTTGGGAATAAAAAACTAATTCTACTTTTTTGAGTAAAATATAACACTATTAAATAGTGATATCTTGAATTTTAAATTAAAAACACTTTTAGTCAACAAGGAACCCAAAGAAGGCATCAAAATCATAAAAAATCATGATATCCTCCGTCCATGATTCCATATTGGGTGAATAATTTCATGGGTCCTATAGGATAAGAATTTTTAATCCATTCGAGGAATGGTATATTAATTTGAGAAGTGTGTTGGGGCCATATAGAGAATGTTTGTGAGGCATTATTAGGATATCAAAAATTGAAACTTTATATGGGAATGGTTTATGATAATAATGATTGGGGAATACTAGAGTGACTAGAAGGACTATTTTAGGAGGTTATCTAGGATTTCATGCAAGAATTATTGATTTAATGGACATAATATTGGAGAAGGTATGGTGGGTGGTGGTACATGATGATATTAGAAACTAGAAGGAAAATCGGTCCATCGATTCCCTATTTTTTCTGGGTTTCCTAGTTAAAAACATTCCATGGAAAAAATAAATTCAATTACATGCCTTACCAACCTGATCCATAGAAATGAGAAGAATACCATCCAAGTGAAAATCAGTAGTGTGTATTCTCCTGATATGTTGGTTTTATCTGATCTATTGTATGGAGGTTTGAGTGGATAGGATTATCGTGTGATGTTCTATGCATGATACAAGCATGATCAGTGGCTGAGAAAGTTAATGTGTAATGAAATACTAGATAAGATGAAATTTATTATATTGATTTTCGTGAACAAGACCTTACCCATGGACAATAACACTCAATATAATGGTATTTTCTTAGACTTGTTCTATCTTAAATGCATATATCTTTGTTTTAAATATTTCTTGTACCTATTCATCAATATCAAACAATCAAAAAACACATGCAATGTTATTGTCTTGTGTATGAAGATATTGGTGTGTGGGGAGTCATTTTTGGATTATATCATAACATGATTTTATAGGTATGACGATCATGTTAATGAAATTAGGATTGTTTCCACGATGTTCCCATTTGTGTGTTCGGTTCTATTGGAAGATATGAAAAAATTAAGTCAATTAATAGGATTCACTAACATTAAAATCATGATCCCTATGAAATATTGTGTGGAAAACCATACATAACTCATCCCTTGTGGGGATCATCTATGTCTTTATTGGGGATTCTCCTACGGATGGATTTTTTCACAAATGTAGGGAGTAGTGAAAATAATGGATGTTGGGTTAAATGGAATCCTCCCAAAAACTATTTAAATGTTAATGTTCATTATTCATGTATTTTTTTAATACATGATAGGGGTGTATTGGTGTAGAATTATAGGGGATATGTGATTTTGGGATTTAGTACATACCAAGGATCGAGAAATTCTATTGTGGTAAGGACATGGGATATGATTATTGGGTTTATACAATGAAGAATCTAAAATATAAATTTCTCTTTGGTTGAGTATGACTCGAAAATTATATTTGTTTTATGTATGAAAATACTAACAACACATTAGACCTGACATATAATATCAGGAAGTTAATGATGATCATTTAACATGGTATAAAAGTGATCCTCAACTGAAGGTGAGGGAATATTATGGCTCAATACATTTGATGTAAAATGATTGATACGGAAATTATGATTTTATATCATTATACTGGATCTTTACCACATTATTGTAATCTATTTTCAAAGGATGATGTCCTCGGGTATCCCTACATTCTCTCCCAATATGTTTGAATAGTTTTTTGATCTAAAAATTATTTTGGTGTGTAAATACTTTTTTTAAACCCAAAAACTTATTTTTGAGACAAACAGTAAAATTGACCATATAAAAAAGCATAAATTATGATTAATAATTTTCAATTCTGTGTTCAATTTCAATATATAGAAATTAAAAAATTATATTGTAATAGGAAAAATTAATGAAATGTACTTTTTAGATAAATTATTTTAAGAATAAAAAAAAGAACTTATTGAAAAAAAATATAATGATGATTAATATGTAATTTATTTATTTATTATTTATCAATGAATACTTATGTTTCACAAAAATATGATATTATAAAAAATATAAATTTAATTTATTATATTTAATGGAAAGGAATGGATTTTATGAAAAAAATCAACATTATTTCTCATTAACTCAAAAAATAAATCTTTATTGAACAATCCCAAATATTCTTTCGAATAATATTATTAAATATTGATTTAAAAATTGTTTTCAATCTTTATAATAAAATCACAAGATTTTTTATGAAATAATTATAATATCTAAGCAAAAAAGATAATAGAAATATTTTTTTTGAAGAAAATGTATTTTTAAGAAATAAATTTAAATTATTACCACTACTTGCCTAATAAAAATAATTACATGAATATTAATTTTTCAATTATATATATAATATACTTATTTCATTATATTTGTTTATCAATAGGTATAAATTTAATATATTCAAATAAAAATACATTTCCAATATAAGTTTATTTATATTAAAACATATATTTTTCCTTCATATGATTTTGTATTAACTTCCAATTAATTGTTAATAAATTCATGATTTATTATTCATTTTATTAAGTAAAAATTGAGCTACCTATATTTGAGAATAATATTACTATTATTCATAACCTAGAAATCAACAGCTGGGTTTTAATATTCTTATTAATGTAGTTATTCTTTTCAATTATATCATTGTTTGTCTTAATATCAGTATTATAAATACTACATGGTAACAAATATTTTATTAAATAATATAAATCCAAAAATATTAGGTTGTAAAAATCATCCCTTGAAAATAGTTTCCATCCTATCAATTTTAACTCATGTTCCATAAAAGGGATTATTTTTTAAAAAACATAAATTTCAAGGATTAAAGGGAAAACATTTGATCATGAAAAAAAATTAAATTTAATAAATATCCAAGTTAAAAACCCACATCATAAAAATGGGAATGTAAGAAAATATTATGTAAAGTGGAGAAGGAGGATATGAGGGTCTCCTAGAATAATATTTAATCAGGTTCCCAAATAAAGTGAAGAGTAGAGAGATATGAAAATATAGACAATGATATGAAATTTATAATAAATACAAAGGAAAAAATTCTAAACAATTTATAATTAAAAAATTAAGTTCGTCAATGAAGAATATCTGAATTAAAATTTCATTTTCCCTAAGAGTTAAGAGATCATTAATATATCTTAAATGATCCTAAAAAGAAAAAAAATTATTTGAGGATCCTTTTGATACATTTTAAGTGATTATTTATATATATAGGTAGACAACAAGAATGTATTTACTAATGTGATTTTTTAAAATCCAGAAAATCAATTTTATCCTTTAGTAATGTTTTGATATGTTATTCACATATTTATTATATCAAATTATAAATGATAAATGATGAATTTTTAATGCATAAATTAAAAAAAAATTACATTGAATGGATATTAAGATCAACAAAATTATTAAAAATTATTTATCATATTTCAATATATTAAGAAAAAAATGGTTACCAAAATTTATTTAAATAATTAACAAGAATGAACCATCATATGAAGAAATACTACATTTATCTCCAAAACATCAATAATAATTAACACTATTCAACTAATATCATTCCATTAATAAATATTCACATATCTCATTAAAATATGAAAAACTAAATACAAAATAAAAAAATAGGAAATATTTGGCCACATGTACATCCATTACAAAATTTAAATTTATCTATAAATTACATTAATAACTTCTAAATTCAAATAACAAAATCATATACTCCCTAATCATATAATCTCCAAAATTTTCTAATCATATCCATAAATAACCAATATTAATAAAAATGATACTCATATAATATATTATTGTAAAAGAAAATTCAACATTTATTTATCTAAAAAAACACATATTAGGAAAAAAGAATTAATATAATCATATAATATATGAAAGTAGTGAACATCATTAAAAAAATATATTCACTTTTTCACAAAATCATTTTTTCTTCCAATGGTTATCATTATGACATATTATATTGTTCAAACAAATATAACAACCCTTTAGTCATAATTAACCATAATTACCTCAACATAACGATCATATTAACCATAGTGGTTATCATGTCATTTCAACATAAGTGGAAAAATATGAAATAATTCATCCTCAAATAATATTTTCCTTACAATACACATTAATCATAAGGGAAACATATACCTAAAAATTTTAATAACTGTCAATAAATATCGCCTTAAGTCTTATCATCACTTAAAACCTAAAAATTGTTATATATTACGTTAAACATCCGATCAAAGTTATCCTTATTAACCATTTTTATACCTAAAACTCTTAAAATATCATCATATGAATCATCGTAACCGCAAATGTTATTTAATACATTCCATTGATATTAACTAAAATGATATGTAACATAAAATAATCAACAATAACATGATTTATAATTATAAATACAAATTATTACTTTTTGAGGATATTTAATGTTTAGAGTTTTATAGATTAGGGAAAATCACTTATACAAAATAACATTATTGAGAAAGGTGGACACATAAAATCAATTCTCATTTTTTGACAGAACCATGTTCTTCTATTAACACTCTTTTTTATCCATGAAACTTTTTTTCCTTTAAAGAATTCCACCATTGACATTATTATTATCGATACATATACATAATCCCTATGAAAAACAATTTAAAATGTTTAATTAGCCAGAAATTCCTAGTAAGATATTTCAAAGGAATAGAAACACATTAATACATTTAAAATTTATTAAAAATATAAATTTTTTCAGAATTCATACACTATAAAATTTTCATCTCAAAATAATAATGTACCAACTCATGAAATAAAAATTGAATCTTATACTTTTAATAAAATAATTTCAACAAAATCAGAAAATGAAAAAATATATTCATGAAACTCACTTATAAAATCATGAGAACTTATGAAAACATTCCACCCCATTAATAAAATCATAAACATTTAATAAATCCAATTTTTATTTGTTGACCAAACAAAATAAGAAAATTCCCTTCTAAACCCCAATGACCACATTGAAAACCTATATAAAAAAATTGGGAAATAATCCTTAAAGTATCCCTTAAAATAATGTTACATAAACTGATAATTCTGACATCTCATAGGGGTAATATATCACCGATAATATCTATAAATATACCTTATGCATTATAGAGCTATATTTAGACCACCCTTCATCAAAGATATATCATGTTCACAGATCATTCATATAAAATATTAAATAATAACATCATTAACATCAATAATATAACTTTAACTTTATCACTCAAACCCATTTGAATTTTTAGTCATGCCCATAATCAGTAACACATTAGTTTATCACATAATGATGAGAAAATGTTTTTAAATCCCTAGAAAAAACATTTTAAAACTAATATGACATAGAATATTGAGAGAAGTAACTCATTATAAAGTAACCATGAAAAAAAAATAATGGAATACTGATAATTAATAATTTCAATAATGGAAGGAATGGTATTTCATGTTGTATACATTAGAAATAACATTATTGTTTAATTTTTTTGTAATATTATTAGAGTAACTTATATGGATGATGTTGAAAATATTTATTTTTAATCATTTATAAATTAAATAAAATATAATTAATATTTTTATGTATAAACCATTAATGAATAATTAATATGTTTTCTGAAATAATAAAAATAAACATAAAATTGATCAAAAAATCATGTAAGGAATACATAAAAAAAATACTAAAATAAATCCTCTTACCTCAAGTCGTGACACATTTCGTTATTTTGTACACCTTCATGAAAAATAAAAGTATACGGCTTATCTACGTGAATATGATTTTTTTTTCAATTTTGATTCCATTATCATTATTCTATTTATTTAATTTAATATATTTTTTATTTAGTTAATAAAACGGATAAATTTAGATATGATGTTTTAAGAACATTCGATATATTAGTTTAAAATTACCTTGGTAGGTTGGCTATGCGAAAAGGAATCATGGTTATATCATCTATAGAATATGTTTCCGGAAAAATTATTATTTATTCGATAATTAAATATTTACATCTTGCCATGGGAGTTTCATATGATAAATTGAATATATAGTATCATGGAGGCAGTAGTCTACGTGTACACATGAGTGACATTTATATTTTTTGTATTCTTTGGAAAAGTAATATGGTATATGATATTATAATTTTCCTGAATCAAAATTATATTATAAATGTAAAATCTATTAATTATTTCCATAATTATTACAAACCATATTATATGATAATGTGAAAAAAATCGCATCACATTGTGGATGTGTTATTCCACACAAACTAACGATTGATTTTATCGGTTTACAATAGATGAAAAGGGTAACAAGGTATGTATAATGACCTAATATTAACATACATAAAGATTACATCATTTTTTCAAAACATTTAATACATTAAAAAGACACGTTATTTAGGTCCATGATAGTTTAGTGTCTTTGGAAACATGGAATCTTTAACAATCATTCATAGGTGTGCTGCATCATCTTCCACTACTATCTTCATATCTATAGTCATTCTTAGTAAAATCATACATAATACTTATCTTCATAACATTGTAGAAAAATAATAAAAGAGATATCACATTCTCAAAAGGGGTAAACAAGGGATATATGTACGTGTAACATGAGCATAAGGGTATGAGAACATGAGAATAATAACTAAAAAGTATATCAAAGATCATAATCATGAATCATGGAATATGTATTGGTAATTCATAATACATGAATCATATTGAAATAAATGAACAAGGTCCATGAGAGAATAACATTTTCATATGAGGTAGAATTTGTTGAATACAGATAATAATATAAAATCATCTCATATTAGGAAAGGCTCCATTCAAATACCATAATAGTGGAAAAAAGTTATTTACTAAACTATGTTCATTCCCATCTCTAGCCCTCAATTACTGAACTATGTTCACATCCTGTTCCAGAGTAGTATTACTGAAAAAATTTCACTTACGTTTCTAGTCCAATATTACTGAAATGGTTTCACTTCATGTGCTTGTCTTATAAATCTCATGAGATATAATTATTTACAGCATCTATTGGAGGGAGATATAGGTCCCACCCAACACAAAATTAAATCCTACATATCTATTTCACAAGAACATAAAAAATCATTATATAATATCCCATGAAATGAAATGGGTATCCTAAAAATTTCATCATATCATAACATCTGGGAAGGGTATAGGTTTCATAATTACTTCATCGTAGCATAACCACTGAAATGAGGCACGTACAATCTGAATATAACATGTGAAAGAGAAATTGGATTCATAATCATTATTCCATCAAATCAAAAATCATTTAGTGAAATAATATGAATGGTAAACATGGATAATATACATAGTAAGGTATGATAAACATCAATATATGTCATTTTAGATGTAATATAATTATGACATTATCATTTAAAACATTTCTTCATGAAAAATTTCTTTCAACATTGAACACACAATTTAAACCATAAGTCCTTTTGAAAAAAATAGTCATTGAAAATATCATTGAAAATATAAAATACAAAATTCAATGAAACTATGGGTCATAAATTCATAATTTTCCATATATTATATACAAGTATCTCTATGGATTTCCCTAAGGATAAGTATATGTATAGGATATGGTCCAAGAACTACGGTAACGATCTTCGAATTTAACCTAAGATGTTAGATATTGTGGGTACTCCGCCTTTACTATGTTGTTTTCCCTAGCATGATTTTTTCCTCTCACACTATTCTTTTTGGGTTTTAGAAAATGGTCGGAATCAGGAAGATTCACGATAATGGAGGATATGATGAACAATGGAATGATATTATTCATAAGAAACCAAATGAAATGGGATTTGGAAGTCCAAACATCATTATTATGCCTAATCAGAAATCTCATAATATGATCAATAATCTCAACTTTGGTATGTTTCCAAACTCATATAATAAGAGAAAGATGGAGTTTCATGATGATCATAGAGGAAAGAAAGTTCAATTTCACTCATGTAAATCATGTGGGAAGAGGTATTGGTGAGATTGTTTCAAAGGAACTAGAAGATGCTTTGGATGTGGAAATGAAGGACACAAAGCCAGTAAATGCAAAGGAAAAGGTTTAGTTAACACCATGGATGAGGATAATGGTATTTCTACGACATCAAGAATGGTTAAATGTTTTAAATGTGGAATGCACAGGCATTATGCAAACCAATTCTATAAGGGAAGGTCTCATGAAGAGAATCAGTATGGTCATATGGGTAGTATTTATGTAGATGATGATAAAGAGACTACAAATGATATGTGAGATGAATGAATTGTTGAAGCTCGGTCAATGGTTTAAGAAGGTAGTGGAATAATTACATGTTTATCAAGTGTAATGTTGTATAATTAATCTCATGGTACTATGGAATAAAGAGACATCTAAGGATTGTTACACGGTGTCTTTCCTTATGTTTTGAAAGTGTATGATTAATGGTACCAGTACCCATGAAAGGTTATTCAGATATTTTTGGAAAGTAGATGATATGCGCATAATGAAGGGATATGAATATAATGAGATGTTTTATTGAATTCATGAGCTCATGACGGATATAAGGACAATGTGATATTATGGTTTGAATATATAGAATTTCTGGGATTTTGGTATATGGAATGTGTTAAAATTTAACAACATTCACGTTTTCACTAAGGTTTAATGGGTATTTATTTCTCAAATAGAATACATGTTTGGAATGTGACCAACAAGATATATGGGGGATAAACGATGGTATTCACATGCTTGGTTGATGACATTTCATGTAATCGTTTTCTTTAAACTATGAGCTTGGACCAAAGTATTTTAGATAAGCCTAAAGATTGGAATGTATTATGTTGGACATAAGTTAGTATTGTTTAAGGATAGAACTTTTTTCGAGATTATTGATGGGATGTTATAGTAGTGTAGTTTTAGAAAAAGGACAACCTGCAGGATGGGCGACATCCCATCACGTCGAACAAGGCTGTGGGAATCGAACCAACAACCAAAGTGTGACTGGCCATTATCGCCTACCACTGGCCTACATTATGTCCCTGGTTAGTAGAAACTAGTTTTATTTTATTAAGCAGTGTGATATATGAAGTATAAGTTCATTTTTGGAATCGTATATGATTAACCTAACCATAAGATGGACTTATAACTTTTTCTAACCTTTTGTTTGAAACAAATGGAATGACCCATTATTCTGCTAACACATCACGAATAAAAACATCAACTTCATTTCATTAAGGGATGAAATAGAAATTGTTCAATTCACGAACAACAGCGAGATTGTACCACAATCATGTAAGTATTTCTTTTAATTCATCAACTTTAGGGAAATGATCATGAAAACCAAAAATGTTGTCCTAGTTCCCTTATATCCGATGAATCAGATGGTACCTTTGATCATCACAAATCTATAACTTTGTGATTGTTGGATTTTTCATAGCCATGTTCTCTACCACTCTCCATCAGAACATGATGGTTAGATTTCTCTTCCATATCCATATTTTCAACTATGTTCTCCTATGTGGAAACCCAGTGATTAGTTAATTGGGGTAACCGTTATGTTTCATACTTTAGTTTTTAAATATTTGTTTTGGTATTCCTTTTTACGATGTGGGTTTCTATTAAAGATACTTTCGAGTAGTAATCCATTTATAACCCCGACAAATTTCGAGGGCAAAATTCATTTTAAGGGGGGGTAGAATGTAACACCTAGATATTTTATGAAAAATATTATTTTAATTTCATTGATACACCACACCAAGTTTAGCTTGTACTATACACAACACCATATTAGCTTGCAGTATACGCAACACTATTCTTGGATCGTGTTACACACAATTGCAAGTTCGTTTTATAATAGTCATTCTACGCAAAATCGAGTGTGTTTATATATATATATTCATTGTATAAATATAATATGGTTGGATTTTGTTATACAGAACAATGAAGGATTCTTTCACTACATGGGACCCTGACTTGGCTTGCATTACACGCAATCACGACCTTCCTCGATAGCGTGTGTTGTACGCAATACCGAGTTTTACTAAACAATTATATATTATTATAATATTATTATGAACTAGACGTTATGAATAGTATTTACTAAATTTTGAATTTTATAACATTAATATTCATCTTATAAATTTTCTAAAACATTTTATGTCAACAAAATAAATTTTTCGTGTAAAATAAGTATTTTTCAAAAAATGCAGTTTTGCCGCCTTTTGATGGCGCACCCACATTAAATCTAGTTTTTGAAATGTTTATAAGTTCAATTTTACAGAATAAAATTATTCTTTGGAATAATTATATAAAATTTTACCTTGGATATCATTTTCATGTTATTCTGATAACTTTCATATTTTAATGAATAGTAAAAACACGCTTTATTTTAATTAAAAACAACTTTTTTTCATCGTAATAATTTATGTGGTTAAATTACAATATTGAATGGTATAAAAGTTTAAATAGAATATATTTTTACCATTTAATATAATGTATGTCATTATCATTGATTTTACTTTTAATTCGTAGGTTAAATCAATTAAATGTTTTGTAATGTTTTAAACAAAAACCTGTTTTCTTTCGACAACAATATAAATTTTAATTTAATTTTTGCAAATTCTTTGTATTGAATTTGGAAAAATTGATTCCATATTTGGAATCAGTGGGTCCAAATTATATTAATAGACTACTTTTTATTTTTGGGCGTTATGAATAGTAACTACGGTAAATTTTATTTACCATAGTTAAATGTAAATCGGGTAATTAAGGGTAAATATAAGATTATAAAATTACCCTAACACATGGAAATATCCTATTGTATGAATAGAAGTTGACCCATATCACCTAATGGTCGTATTAGAGTCATTTAATGGACTTTTGTCCATGAAAATAATTTAATTGTTATTAAAACCAAAGAAAGTGACAACATGACACTCTCTTAAATATTATAAGTATAATAAATTTAATTTACTGATAGACTTCATGAAACTTAGAACATGAGTAGTATCCAGAAATCTAATAAAATTATCTACATAAAATAAATTTATTTATAATTTTTAGGGATTAAATAATTATCATTAATAATGACACAATAGTGATGCAGAAATTGTTTATCTAGTGAAAAATCAAGAATATAGTTTTTATTAAGCTAATAGTGACCATAAAATGCACAAAACCCTTTCCAAAACATATTTTTCATTTAAATGTGAACCATAATCATACAATGGTAGAATATGTGACCGTTTGGAGCCTTATAAAATTGATTATGACACTTATACTATTTTATTTTAAATGATGCCAAAGATGTCAACTTCATAATTTAATAAATATAACAATTTAAATATTGTGATTTTAAGATGATAAATTCGAGTAAAAGTATTATTATGAAAGGTAATAGACTTATCTTCATCATATAATTTTATTTTTAATTTTCATGCAACAAATAAGTATATTAAATAATTATACAAAAATGTTGTAGTAATTATTTTATTAAGAGATAAACCAAATAAATGGTTTTAAAAATAATAAAATAAATATTATACGAACTCTTTAATGTGATAAAATAAATTTCAAGATACATATTACCTTTTATGATTCTATTAAAGCATTTAGTTCGAAAATATCTTCTGTATATAATTTATTTAAATTCAAATAAATTAATAGTGTCAAAATTGAAACTATTGTTATTTTATAAAAATAATATATTATAAAATTGTTTAAAAAAACAAATATATTTAAAAATAATAAATTTAAATTTATAGGGTAGAAAATGTGATAAAGTATCCAATTATGGACAATTCACAACAAATAATTAATTATTTGTTATAATTTAAATTTTATAATGTTATTACCACAAATAAAATTAAATTGATTAAATAATATTAAATCAAGTTGATAATGTTTAAAATAAATTCCTAACATGTCTAAATTTGATTGGTTGATGATATTACAACCCTATATAATATAAGATTCAGATATGAGTAATTTTTGGATGTTTTTAAGTGGGGTAAGATTTATTATAAATTAATATTTTTAAGAATTCCAAAGGTGCCCCTCTCCTCCCTTATAAAAGGGCACCTCCTCCCTCTCCTCCTCACACCAATTTGAGCCTTCATGCTCGACCAACCCCTGCAAAATTCTCTTCTCCAATTCCCTATAAACATCTTAGAGGTCCTGGTCTACTTCAAAGACCAATTTTAGTTCCCTAAGAGGAGGTCTCAAAGAGGCGCTTCAAAGAAGAGGTAATGTCCGTTACCGATTCTTTCACCTTTATTTCTTCTTCCAATTCTTCTTATTAGGTTGTTTCAATATGAATTAATAACATCAGTATCACTCATATACTGATATGTTACTATAATTATGAAACAACCCTATTTCACCATCTATACATCCTACGGAAAACGAAATCACCGTGCGTGCGTACGTACAGAATACCGTCTCCATGCCGTGGTGTAATCTAGCTTACACCACCACCTTACATGGATGGTTATAATGGTGTAAATAATAACTATATATGATTATTTTAAAGTTATATTTATTCTTTAATAGTATACATACACTCCAATAAAATTCCACGATCATGGGAACGATATCATCGCTCGTGCATACGTACGGAATACCGTCTCCACGACGCGATGAGATTCATTCTCAATGATTAACCATTCATAAATTATTATAAAGTTTATATAATAAGTAATAATGAAATAGATGACATAATAATGATACTGGAATTATGTATATGTATGTCATCCAATTAATTCCATTCAATTCAATGAGGAAACTAAAACAACGTTCATGCATACGTATGGCCTACCGTCTCCATGAACGGTGCATTTCTTTCCATTTATCAATCTATTATATATATGTATATTATGAATATATATTATATATAAATAATGTTTTATATTCTGGAATTAGGTCATCATGATATAAGTAATCATATGAATAATTACAGGTCAAAACACGGACGACAAATGAAACGATTTTACCGAAAACACTCTTTAACATGGAATTTACAAAAGAACGGGTAATATAAAGTCATAAGTGAACCATATATGATATCATAACAATGAATATGATTTTGTAATAAGTCAATGACATTATTTAAATCCTTATACATGAGGTTCGGATATGTATGAAGCATATCAGACCTAAGGTAAGGGATAATTATGCGAATCTCATTTTTAACCGAGATTGCTTATTCGTAAGTATTTACTGGGGTTATTTGCTATTATCCAAGTCCATGTTTTATAAAAGTGTTTTAATGTATATTTAAAGTCCTTTTTACCATTTTTTAACTTTTACCACATGGTATGTAAGGAATAATTCTTTTGATTACGTTACGAGGTATTTTTTTGACTTTTCTGACAAAATTACGAGGAGAATGTTATTTTTAACTTATACGGATTGAACGGATTTTTACGGTTTCATAATGCCTTATTTTCATGAAGCTTACTCTACATGATTTTATGACTATTTTCAACAAAAATAATTTTATTTTAAAAGTGCATGGCATTTTTTGGAAAAGAAAATGATTTTGACGAAGAAAGGATATTTTTTCTCAAGAATTCATTTCAAATGTTTTATCAAAACCATTTTCCATCTAAGATGACATTATTTGATATGTGTATGTTTCAAGTTTAATGTATCTATTATTTACATGGTTCAATTTTCTTATGATTAAATTTCCTTTTGTTTTATATGGATTAAGAAATATTGGGATGATGTTTATGAAACCCATTTTATTCTTTAGGTTATGATGAATGTTTTATGTTTTATGTGTGGCACAAGTAACAATGATTTCATTATGAGATTGGTGGTGTCACGACCCATCCTCGAGGCCCGTGCCGTGACTACCCCAAGCCCGCCTTCCATAGGCCAGGGGCTGGCGACTAGCACCAAGGCGTAAATCCCAACAAAAAGGGAAGGCATTGCCTTTGAAAAGTAAACAAGCACCACAGAGTAAGCAAGAGGAAAATTAAACACTGTACAAGCTGTGCTGAAAGTAAAAGGGGCCGGAAATACAAGCCCAACTGTAAAGTACAACTGAAAGGAAAAACAACAACTGAAAGGAAAAACTGCAGCGTCGAGCCGTCCTCTGGAAGTCCCACCTGAAGGGTGGGTACAGATAGCCTCCACTGCTCCTCGGGTCCACCTAACCGCTCCGAGTACCTCCCGCCCAGTGGTCCACCTCCAGGTACTGTCCTGCTCCGCACGCCTCCTCCACGATCAGCGCTGTCCGTCGTCTGCAACCAACACCACGATGTGCGGGCATAGCCCGTGCAGGGGTGAGTATAAGCTACTCAGTAGGGACCCCGAGACCCCCGAAGTTCTCTCGAAATCCACAAAGGATAAGTCACGAAGAAGAGGTGCAATAACGAAGTAACATCTGACACGGCTTAGGTATATGCCCATACATATACCTAAGTCTGCAATTCCCCATTCGGCTCCAACGTCCGAGCCCAAGCACAACCCAGTCCACACAGGAAAGCAAAACGCATACCCACGCAGGATAGAACAACACAATCCACAAAGGAGAGTAAATAGTAAATCCACACAGGATAGCTCAACACAATCCACAAAGGAGAGTAACACAAGATTCAGCTCACACAGGTATACTTTTTCGGATGACGATAAAGATGATCATTGAACCATCTAAGTCGTCGGACCCACGAAGGATCCATAGGTACTAACCATGCAGTGACCCACACAGGATCGGGCCCACACAGGACCTGTAGGAGTTGGCTCACACAGAACCGCTGAGAGATGACCCACACAGGATCGGACCCACATAGGATCGGGCCCACACAGGACCGGGCCCACGCAGCACCTGAAGCACTGATCCACGTAGGATCGCTGAGTGCAGTAGTCGTCGCAGTCCGCTGAGGATCTCTGCACAGTCGTCGCCGCAGTCCACGGAGGATCTCTGCACGGTCGTCGTCGTCGGAGTCCACGGAGGATCTCTGCACAGTCGTCGATGTCGAAGTAGCAGTTGCAGCCAGCACTAGGGTTCCCGCACACAGCAAGCTCGTTCGGGAGGGTCCGCTCCACGAGCCGAGAGGCTGATACATCAACTAACACGAAGTCCGAAGTTGATGTATCCAAAAGTTCCGTATCGTTAACAGGAACTCAACGTCGCAGACGGCGCGTCAATCGGACGCCCGGTCTGAGAGATATTGGCATTTTCGTCCCAGGGGCCCGGTTGTTTTTAAAGGCAAAACCAACCCGACCGTGCTCCACCTGCGTCCAAACCTCGGGCGGAGTATGCCAAAAGATCCGTCTCACTTAGAAGAATACAACAGAGCTGACGACACGTCAATCAGACGTCCGTAGCTCAAGATACGAGCGTTTCCGCTCCGAGGGCCCGGTTGGTCTCGTGTACGAACCAACTCGGCCGAACTCAATGTATTCCGAAACCTTGAGTGCGATATACCGAAACGACCGTCTCGATCCAAGGATCGCGTTGCCGCTGACGGCGAGTCGTTTGGAGGCACGAAGCTCATGATACGGGCGTTTGAACGAAAACGTCTGAAGATGGGGGGTACGGGCCCGGGCCGACCCGGCCCGACCCCCCTGGGTCGGCCCGAACTGGGTTGACCCGCACCGGGTCGACCCGACCTGGGTCCGACCCGGCAGGCCCGGCCCGGCCCGGCCAGGGCCGGTCCGGCTTGGCCGAGCCGCGCGGGTGGAAGCCGCGGGCGCTGACCCGCGGCCTAAGGAAGAACCGCGGCCCGCGTGCGGGCCGCGCTGGCGAACCGCGGACGCGGCTGAGCCGCGTCCCGCCTGGACGAACCGGACCCGCGCGGCGCGGGTCCGTTGGCCGCCGCCGCCGCGGCTTCAGCCCCGGCGGATTTCGTCTGGCGCCGCGCCGGGGCGCCGCCGCCTCCGGCCGCCGGCGACTTCCGCGGGCCGCCGGCGTCGCTCCGGTGGCCCGTTTGCTTTCCCGTCTGCGCTGTTGTTCCTCCCGGGATCTGTTCTTTACTGCGGGATCATCAAACGTCTGCTGCGGCACGTTTCGTTGTCGACCGTCAAATCCGCACAAAACGAAGAACGGCGGAGGGTCGTCGGGCCGTGTTCGTTTGGCCCGCACCCTCCGCGTTAGAAATAAACAAATGGGGGGAAAAAATGATCAACACATGATCCAACAATTTTAATTAAAATAAAACTGTTCATTGAAAACCGGCTTTTTAATTTTCAAGAAAGTTCACAAGAAAATTAAAAAGGGGTAATTTTCCAAAATGAATCCCTACCTTGATGATCGTCGAGCGCGGGCGTTCTTCGCGGAAGAGATCGTCGTGGAAGAGATCGATCGTCGCGTCATCGCGGGGAGGCGTCGCGTCATCGCGGAAACCGGTGTTGAGTCGGCGAGCTCAACGAATCAAGAACAACAGATTTAAATTATTAATATTTAAATCTGTGTTTCGTTTAAAACCAAAGAAAAGAACTTGAGAGGAAATCTGAAAGCACTCACCTCGAATGGTCGGTGATCGGAGATCGGAGATCGGAGATCGGAAGAACGTCTCGGGCGAAGGCGTCGTCGACTTCCGGGTTTGGCGTTCTTCGCGTTATTCGCGTTTTTCGCGTTCTTCGCGAGGGAGAAGAAGTTGTGAGGGTTCTCCCAAATCTTCTCAAGCGCAAATAACCAGAGGTTAAGCGTTGGTCTTATTTTATTATTACGCCAACGAATTTGAAAAACTGGTTAAGAAACAATCCATCAATTCGTTGAATTAATTCAACGAAATAAACGACCCAATTAATTCACGAAAGAAACAGCCCATTTAATTCACGAAATAAACCGCCCAATTAAATGGTCTGTTAAGAATTTAGAAAACACGCCGGTTGACTTTCATTAAGACGGGTTTTCACGGGTGCGTTTCTTAGCGGAAAGAAACGGCGGAGCTCGTGCGGGCCCCACCTCACAAATATCCTACCAAGGGGGTAGGATATTTCTGGATAGCATCCTATCCAGTTCAACTCAGTTCAAGCCGCCTTTAAGTGGCTTCAAGTGGCTTCCAAGTGGCTTAAGTGAAATAAAATAAAGTTGTCGCAGACTTATTTTATTTCTTAACTTTAAGCGCGAAAATTAAAAACCACACCCGAGATAACGCAACTCCGGAAGAGGCGTTTCTAAGCGAATACCGGCGCTGCGATTTCATCGGTGCCCTCAGAATTCGATTCTGGGCACCGGTTCAAAAGTTAGAAAAACCCGCTCGTCCGTTCACTGAACGTACCCGAGCCAAACTTCGGAAAATGATTCCGGGCACACCGGGCCTCGGAATCAGGCGCCGTCAGAAACTGCGTTCTTGTAAAATACAAAGAAAATTAAGAAAAAAAAATTTCATTGAAATTTATGGGTCTTTACATTACTCCCACCTCAGGACTTTACGTCCCCGTAAAGATACATCAAAAACTAGGGAAACAAATGTGGGTACTGAGCACGCATCTGAGCCTCCCGCTCCCAAGTGCTCTCCTGGAGGTTCCCGTGCTTCCATCTGATGCGCACAAGAGGAATCGATCGCCCACGCAGGACCCGCTCCTGTCGATCCTCTATCTCCACTGGGACCTCCACAAAAGTCGCTCCATCATCCACGTCTAGCTCCCCATAGTCAATGATGTGCGTCGGGTCGTGCAGGTATCTCCTCAGCTGGGATACGTGGAAGACATCGTGCACCCGGTGCAACTAAGGTGGCAGAACCAGGCGATAAGCCACCTCGCCAACCCTGCTGAGGACCTGGAAGGGTCCGATGAAGCGTGGAGACAACTTGCCGCCTCGGCCAAATCTCCTCAAACCACGTCGAGGTGAGACCCGCAAGAAGACGTGGTTGCCATCCTCAAACTCTAGTGGCCTCCGCCTCCTGTCAGCATATGACTTCTGCCGGCTCTGTGCTGTCCTCATCCGCTCCTGGACGACCTGGACCTTCTCTGTCGTGGCCCGAACCATCTCTGGTCCCACAAGTGCTGACTCCCCAGGGTCTTTTCAGCACAAAGGAGATCTGCAATGCCTGCCGTACAACGCCTCATAGGGTGCCATCCCGATGGTGGAGTGGTAGCTGTTGTTGTACGCGAACTCCACCAAGGGTAAGTGGTCCTCCCAGCTACGACCAAAGTCGAGGACACATGCGCGGAGCATGTCCTCGAGAGTCTGAATGGTCCTCTCCATCTGACCATCCGTCTGAGGGTGAAAGGCGGTGCTCAGACGTAGTCGCGTCCCGAACGCCTCCTGCAACCCCTTCCAAATCCGGGAAGTAAAACGAGCGTCCCGATCGGAGACGATAGTCGATTGCACACCGTGAAGTCGTACAATCTCCTGAACGTAGAGACGCCCCAAGCTCTCCACTATGCCCTGCTCTCGGATGGGAAAGAAGTGTGCCGACATGGTGAGTCGGTCAACAATCACCCAAATGGAATCGTGACCTCTGGAAGTGCGTGGAAGTCTAGTCACGAAGTCCATAGATATCCCGTCCCACTTCCACTCCGGGACCTCCAAGGGCTGTACCAAGCCTGCTGGTACCTGATGCTCTGCCTTCACCTGCTGGCAGGTGAGGCACCGTGAAACGAACTCTGCCACAGCCTTCTTCATGCCCGGCCACCAGTGCTGTCGTCTGAGATCCCGGTACATCTTCGCCACTCCGGGATGTACCGACAAAGTAGAAGTGTGAAACTCTCTCAACACCTCCTCTCGTAAGGAGACTGGTACCAAGGTACGTCCTCTGAAAAGGACATCGTGCTCTGCTCCAAGGGAGAAACCATCAGGTGCTTGTCCCGAGGATATCTGTGCACGCCGCGTCTCACAGTTAACGTCCCCACGCTGTGCCTCTCTGACCCGCTGAAGAAGTGGAGGAGAGACTGTGAGAGACTGAAGGAAGGCTGCTCCGTCTCTATCCACGAAGGATATCTGCAAAGGGGCTAGCTGCTCTGCCGCCTCCTCAAGTAGCTGGATGCCCGTCCTCCTGTTGAGGGCATCAGCCACCACGTTCCCCTTCCCAGGAGTATAGACTATCTCAAAGTCATAGTCCTGGAGGAACTCGAGCCATCGCCGCTATCTCAGGTTCAGGTCCTTCTGAGAGAAGATGTACCTGAGACTCTGGTGGTCAGAAAAGACTGTGAAGCGCTCGCCCATCAGATAGTGTCGCCATGTCTTCAGGGCAAAGACCACTGCTGCCAACTCTAAGTCATGGGTAGCTTAGTTCTGCTCATGCGGCCTCAGCTGACGTGATCCGTAGGCAATCACGGCCCGCTCCTGCATCAGGACACACCCGAGTCCGGTCCCTGATGCATCGCAGTAGACTACGTATCCAACTCCCTCCTCAGGCAACCTCAAGATAGGTGCGCTGGTCAACCTCTGCCTCAGCTCCTGGAAGCTCTGCTGACATCTGTCTGACCACACGAAGGGTTTCCCCTTCTTCGTCACCGCTGAGAGTGGGGCCTCAACTCTGGAGAAGTCCGGCACAAATCTCCGATAGTATCCGGCTAGGCCCAAGAAACTCCGCACCTCTGTCACGCTCTTGGGTGGCTCCCAAGCTAGCACTACCTCGATCTTCGCGGGATCCACTGCAACTCCCGCCTCAGAAATGACGTGCCCCAAGAAGTGGACCTCACGTAACCAGAACTGACACTTCGAGAGCTTGCCATAAAGCTGGTGCTCTCGGAGTGTGTCTAGCACAACACGCAGGTGGTAGGCGTGCTCCTCCTCCGTCGTCGAGTACACCAAAATGTCGTCGATGAAGACCACGACAAATCGATCGAGGTAAGGCTGGAAGATCCTATTCATGAGGCTCATGAACACTGCTGGAGTGTTGGTCACGCCGAAAGGCATAACCAAGAACTCATAGTGGCCATACCGACACCTGAAGGCCGTCTTCTGCACATCCTCGTCTCGAACTCTGAGCTGATGATAGCCTGACCTGAGGTCTATCTTCGAGAACCACCGTGCTCCCTTGAGCTGGTCGAAGAGGTCATCAATCCTAGGTAGCGGATACTTATTCCTCACTGTCACCTGATTCAGGCGACGATAATCGACACACAGTCGCAAGATCCCGTCCGCCTTCTTGGCGAACAAAATCGGGGAAGCCCAGGGCGAAGCACTGGGTCGGATGAATCCCTTGCCCTGCAAGTCCTCCAACTGTACTCGCAGCTCTCGAAGCTCAGCGGGGGCCATCCGATATGCTGGAGTGGATATCGGGGCTGTCTCGGGGTACAGGTCAATATAAAAGTCTACCTCTCTGCGAGGAGGTAATCCTGGAACGTCGTCGGGAAAGACGTCCGCGTACTGATCCACCACTGCAGGAAAACTGGGACTCCGCACGTCAACTGCTCCTAGGATGAGGCTAGCCAACTGATGAGTGATTGGCTGACCTCTCCTCTGCGTGAGTCCGTCCTGTGCTGCTAAGGCTCCCTTCTCGCTGGTGAAGGTGAACCTGCTCCCGTTGGTGCGCACACATCGCACCTTGCGCCTAATGCAGTCAATCTGAGCATGGACCGTAGATAACCAATCCATGCCCAAGATGACGTTGTAAGGCCTCGACGCTGCTACAAGAAGATCCCAGCTGAAGCTCTCGCCTCCTAGAGTAAGCTCACACTGCCGGCACCAGTGCGTAATCGTCGAGTCTGCTCCCGTAGGAGTCTCTAGCCGTAAGGATCGAGCCAACGGCTCTGTCGGAATCTCCGAGCTCCGAACAAGGGCAATGGCTATGAAAGAGTGACTCGCTCCTGTGTCTATCAGAGCTGCAGCAAGGGTGGAATAGACACAGATCGTACCTCGAATCATCTCTGGCGCACCGTGGTCGTAGGCCTCCGCTGCCTGGAGCTGAGCCTGTCTCTGCCCGCCAGCTCCCTGTGGTCGGGGCGGGCCTCCTGGTGGTGGTGGTGGTAGGGCCTCAAAGCGTCGCCCACCACCTGCTGCTCGGCCAGCTCCTCTGCCTCGTCCGCCTCCTCCCTGCGGACTGCCACGGTCGACCCTCTGCCTCTGCCTGGGTGGTCCCTCCACCGTCTGCTGACCCTCGGTACGACGGGTCGGGCAGTCACGAGCCATGTGGCCCCGCCCGCCGCACTCGTAGCACTGCCTGCCTCTCAGAAGACTGGCTCCAGGCTGGGTGCCCTGTACTGCTGATCCAGTGTCCCGAGGTCGACTGCCGGAAGGTCTGGTCCGCCTGGAACCCTGAGTCGTCTGCCGGCTACCAGCTGCCGAAGTCTCCGCTATCTGCCGCTCTGCGGTAGGTCTCGCTGTGGACTCAGCCAGGAAGCTCTCGATCAGGAGGGCTCGCTCCAGTACTCCTGCCTGGGTCGGGATGCTGAGGGGGATCAGCGATTCCCTGATCTCGTGTATCAATCCCTACTCGAAGGTCCGGGCCCGGAAGAAGGGGTCCCGTACCATGTCTGTCGAGTACCGAGAAAGGTCGGCGAACCTCGCCGCGTACTGAGCGACCGTCAAGCTGCCCTGCCGTAGCTGAAGAAGCTCCTAGATACGCACCGCTCGGAGGGTGGCCGGGACGAACTCTGAGCAGAAGAGGCTCTCGAAGTCCGTCCAGATGAGGGAGGCCTCATCGTGTACCTGGAGCATCAAGCTCCACCAGCGTCCGGCTGCTGCGTGCAGTAAGCTCGCCGCGAGGATCACCATGAGGTCTGCTGGCGTCCTCACTAGCCTGAAAACTCGGACGACCGCCTCCTGCCAGTCCTCGGCTGCCTGGGGGTCCGACTCCCCACGGAACCTGGGTGGTCGCTGGTGCTGGAACTCGTGCAGAGCTCCGAGGCGTCGTGCGTCGTCAGCTGCCAGTGCTGGAAGCATCGGGGGCTCGGCAGGTAAAGGTATCGCCGGTGCCTCTACTGTCAACGGGCCCTGTACCGAGGCCTCGTCGCTCGGCGGGCTGTCGTCGCGCCCTACTCGAGGAACCCTAGCTGACTGCTGTCGCCGTGCCATCCTGAAAAGGAAACAAGTATGCCACGGTCAGAACAGTATACCTGGTGAGCTCACACAAGTAATCACAAAGAAAACTTGAAACACACATGCAATCAATGTTTTCGTGCATTAAGGTGGAAATCAGAAGTCAGGGTCCTGGTGTATGGATACGTCGGCCGCCGCACCAACACTGGACTCCTTGGACTGATAACCACACTCAATACGCTAAACACTATTGCTTCACATAGAAGAAAGATCAGAGTCTGCGGTAGAACCGACCACCTTTGATACCAATTTGTCACGACCCGTCCTCGGGGCCCGTGCCGTGACTACCCCAAGCCCGCCTTCCATAGGCCAGGGGCTGGCGACTAGCACCAAGGCGTAAATCCCAACAAAAAGGGAAGTCATTGCCTTTGAAAAGTAAACAAGCACCACAGAGTAAGCAAGCGGAAAAGTAAACACTGTACAAGCTGTGATGAATGTAAAAGGGGCCGGAAATACAAGCCCAACTGTAAAGTACAACTGAAAGGAAAAACAACAACTGAAAGGAAAAACTGCAGCGTCGAGCCGTCCTCTGAATTCCCACCTGAAGGGTGGGTACAGATAGCCTCCACTGCTCCTCGGGTCCACCTAACCGCTCCGAGTACCTCCCGCCCAGTGGTCCACCTCCAGGTACTGTCCTGCTCCGCACGCCTCCTCCACGATCAGCGATGTCCGTCGTCTGTAACCAACACCACGATGTGCGGGCATAGCCCGTGAATGGGTGAGTATAAGCTACTCAGTAGGGACACCGAGACCCCCGAAGGTCTCTCGAAATCCACAAAGGATAAGTCACGAAGAAGAGGTGCAATCACGAAGTAACATCTGACACGGCTTAGGTATATGCCCATACATATACCTAAGTCTGCAATTCCCTGTTCGGCTCCAACGTCCGAGCCCAAGCACAACCCAGTCCACACAGGAAAGCAAAACGCATACCCACGCAGGATAGAACAACACAATCCACAAAGGAGAGTAAACAGTAAATCCACACAGGATAGCTCAACACAATCCACAAAGGAGAGTAACACAAGATTCAGCTCACACGGGTATACTTCTTCGGATGACGATAAAGATGATCATTGAACCATCTAAGTCGTCGGACCCACGAAGGATCCATAGGTACTAACCTTGCAGTGACCCACATAGGATCGGGCCCACACAGGACCTGTAGGAGTTGGCTCACACAGAACCGCTGAGAGATGACCCACACAGGATCGGACCTACACAGGATCGGGCCCACACAGGACCGGGCCCAGGCAGGACCTGAAGCACTGATCCACGTAGGATCGCTGAGTGCAGTAGTCGTCGCAGTCCGCTGAGGATCTCTGCACAGTCGTCGCCGCAGTCCACAGAGGATCTCTGCACGGTCGTCGTCGTCGGAGTCCATGGAGGATCTCTGCACAGTCTTCGCTGTCGAAGTAGCAGTTGCAGCCAGCACTAGGGTTCCCGCACACAGCAAGCTCGTTCGGGAGGGTCCGCTCCACGAGCCGAGAGGCTGATACATCAACTGACACGAAGTCCGAAGTTGATGTATCCAAAAGTTCCGTGTCGTCAACAGGAACTCAACGTCGCAGACGGCGCGTCAATCGGACGCCCGGTCTGAGAGATATTGGCATTTTCGTTCCAGGGGCCCGGTTGGTTTTTAAGGCAAAACCAACCCGACCGCGCTCCAACTGCATCCAAACCTCGGGCGGAGTATGCCAAAAGATCCGTCTCACTTAGAGGAATTCAACAGAGCTGACGACACGTCAATCGGACGTCCGTAGCTCAAGATACGAGCGTTTCCGCTCCGAGGGCCCGGTTGGTCTCGTGTACGAACCAACTCGGCCGAACTCAAAGTATTCCGAAACCTTGAGTGCGATATACCGAAACGACCGTCTCGATCCAGGGATCGCGTTGCCACTGACGGCGAGTCGTTTGGAGGCACGAAGCTCACGATACGGGCGTTTGAACGAAAACGTCCGAAGATGGGGGGTACGGGCCCGGGCCGACCCGGCCCGAACCGGGTCGACCCGAATCGGGTCCACCCGACCCGGGTCCGACCCGGCTGGCCCGGCCCGGCCAGGGCCCGTCCGGCTCGGCCGGCTCGACCGGCTCGGCTTGGCCGAGCCGCGCGGGTGGAAGCCGCGGGCGCTGACCCGCGACCTGATGAAGAACCGCGGCCCGCGTGCGGGCCGTGCTGGCGAACCGCGGACGCGGCTGAGCCGCGTCCCGCCTGGACGAACCGGACCCGCGCGGCGCGGGTCCGTTGGCCGCCGCCGCCGCGGCTGAAGCCGCGGCGGATTTCGTCCGGCGGCGCGCCGGGGCGCCGCCGCCTCCAGCCGCCGGCTTCGCTCCGGTGGCCCGTTTGCTTTCCCGTCTGCGCCGTTGCTCCTCCCGGGATCCGTTCTTTACTGCGGGATCGTCAAACGTCCGCTGCGGCACGTTCCGTCGTCGACCGTCAAATCCGCACAAAACGAAGAACGGCGGAGGGTCGTCGGGCCATGTTCGTTTGGCCCGCACCCTCCGCGTTAGAAATAAACAACCGGGGGGAAAAAGGATCAACACATGATCCAACAATTTTATTTAAAATATAATTGTTCATTGAAAACCGGCTTTTTAATTTTCAAGAACGTTCACAAGAAAATTAAAAAGGGGTAATTTTCCAAAATGAATCCCTACCTTGATGATCATCGAGCGCGGGCGTTTTTCGTGGAAGAGATCGTCGCGGAAGAGATCGATCGTCGCGTCGTCGCGGGGAGGCGTCGCGTCGTCGCGGAAACCGGCGTTGAGTCGGCGAGCTCAACGAATCTAGAACAACAGATTTAAATTATTAATATTTAAATCGTTGTTTCGTTTAAAACCAAAGAAAAGAACTTGAGAGGAAATCCGAAAGCACT
Organism: Viscum album; assembly: GCA_963277665.1. Classification (NCBI taxonomy): domain Eukaryota; kingdom Viridiplantae; phylum Streptophyta; class Magnoliopsida; order Santalales; family Viscaceae; genus Viscum; species Viscum album. The sequence goes on along the minus strand of OY728161.1, from coordinate 455,866,942 downwards.
CACCTCGAATGGTCGGTGATCGGAGATCGGAGATCGGAGATCGGAAGAACATCTCGGGCGAAGGCGTCGTCGACTTCCGGGTTCGGCGTTCTTCGCGTTCTTCGCGTTCTTCGCGTTCTTCGCGTTCTTCGCGTTCTTCGCGAGGGAGAAGAAGTTGCGAGGGTTCTCCCAAATCTTCTTAAGCGCAAATAACCAGAGGTTAAATGTTGGTCTTATTTTATTATTACGCCAACAAATTTGAAAAACTGGTTAAGAAACGATCCATCAATTCGTTGAATTAATTCAACGAAAGAAACGACCCAATTAATTCACGAAAGAAACAGCCCATTTAATTCACGAAATAAACCGCCCAATTAAATGGTCTGTTAAGAATTTAGAAAACGCGTCGGTTGACTTTCATTAAGACGGGTTTTCACGGGTGCGTTTCTTAGCGGAAAGAAACGGCGGAGCTCGTGTGGGCCCCACCTCACAAATATCCTACCAAGGGGGTAGGATATTTCTGGATAGCATCCTATCCAGTTCAACTCAGTTCAAGCCGCCTTTAAGTGGCTTCAAGTGGCTTCCAAGTGGCTTAAGTGAAATAAAATAAAGTTGTCGCAGAATTATTTTATTTCTTAACTTTAATCGCGAAAATTAAAAACCACACCCGAGATAACGGAACTCCGGAAGAGGCGTTTCTAAGTGAATACCAGCGCTGCGATTTCATCAGTGCCCTCAGAATTCGATTCCGGGCACCAGTTCAAAAGTTAGAAAAACCCGCTCGTCCGTTCACTGAACGTACCCGAGCCAAACTTCGGAAAATGATTCCGGGCACACCGGGCCTCGGAATCAGGCGCCGTTAGAAACTGCGTTCTTGTAAAATTCCAAAGAAAATTAAGAAAAAAAAATTTCCTTGAAATTTACGGGTCTTTACAGGTGGGACCTATATCTCCCTCCAATGAATTGGGTAAAGATTTTATATCTCATGAGATAGACATGTCTGGAACGGTAAGTTAATCTGGTTTAGTTTTACAGGACTGGAACGAGGAGTGAACTCGATTTAGAAAGGGACATTGTCCACTAAGATGGTCTTGTCATCAATGCCTTGGCTACTATGGAAATCATTAAATGTTCTTAATGGATTCTACAATTACATGTTTTATTCCCATTCTATGTTATCATTATTTATGTTCCATTATGATCTATGCCTTAAGTACTTCCATGTTTTAAGTCATTGCTCATGATTTTGATGTTTAAACATTATGTTCATGATTTTAAGTTCAAATGTATATGGTATGTTTTATTTTATTCATGCTTACCCTTACTGAGCATTTGAGCTCACCCTTTTTTTATGTTTTATTTTCCACCAGGATTAAAATAAATGTTTTAGGTAAGGAAACAAAAAGTGGACGATCATTATGGGAGATGTTGAAGATCTTTCACCACGATTAGAAGATTACATTCCATGTTTCCAAAGACACTAAACTATTACGGTCCTTGTGTGTCTGTTTTTGTTATGTACTAAGTATTCCACAAAATTAATGTAATATCTATGTACGTCAAGCTTCGTGTCGTTATAATAAGCACTACATAGAAGAAAGATGTTGGGAATATAGCATGTTTCTCAAAAAATTAAAAAAGTGGGACATAAATTCCTTACCTTAAGTCTTTACTTCAATTTTTTTAATTTATTCTTTCTTTAGGTCTGTCTCTCACTGATTTTTTTATTTTAGCGTTGTTGGATATGTATTGTTCGTAGATGAAGATCCTTTGAGGGGGAAATTTACCTACTGTTTGGGGATGTATGTTATTTTGAATTTATGGACTACATTTAAATGGGATATGTGTTATCAAAAGTTCATGCTAATTTGAGAAGTTTTAATGGTGTTCTTGATTGTATAAAGAGAAAATAGGATGCAAACCATCTACAAAACATTTACACAACATGAAAATTGATTACATGTCGAAATGTTTTTATCTTTTAATAAACACTTAATAGATGACTAGTTTTTCGTCTTGTAAATTAAAAATGAATTAAAAAATGTGTAAGTATATTAGACAAAATGAATATCCCAAAATACTATTTTAAAAAATGTTGTGCATCTATATTGTATTCTAATTCACAGATGATATACTCCTCATATCCTTGGATAAACCCTCCAGGTAATTATTGTGTTCAAAAATTATTTTTTGGATGTCCCAATAATTCCCCTGATCCTCGTTACCTCTATGTGATCAATCAAACCTTTTCCCTCATTGTATATTTCCATTATAAATTTTTTTGGATTATCGCTTAAGGTAGGGGGTCTAAATCGTAACCCGGTTTTTGGATAATATCTATTATTATATAATAATAAGATTTCCCAATTGTAAAACATGCCCGAATTAGTTAATTAATTATTGAGATTATTAAATGAATTATTGTTTTTTTAGTTGGATCTGACCAAAATTATTTCTTCCAATGATAAATGTGATGTAATATTATTATATCTATGTTTTATGATATGATTTTTGTTCCATGTTGAAATTCATATAAATCAAGCTCGGTCCTGAAACCTACAAACATATATATTGTAATGAAATTATATACTAGTGCCAGACCAATCCCAATTTGTAATGCTTATTGAGAGCAGGATTTCCCCCATTAGATAATGTAATTATGGTGAATTGACCAAGATGATGTAATTCTTATATAGATTTGAGATGGATTGTTTTGAATATACCATGGTTATGTGTGGGTTCTTGGCATGGTCTGAAGACATTGTTTGAGATAATCTAGAATGAAACAATTGTAGGTTATTTTACCATTCATATGTGTCTGTGTTTGGCATGGTTTAAATTCATGATTATAGATATTCTGATATGGGGTTGAAGTAGTTTTTTATTGTATTATTTTAATTTTTTATTTAATTAATAAAACTTTTTATCCATTTATTTAATACATTTTCAATTTTGTTGGATAGTTTCGATACAAAAATTTCACCCCACTATGTAATTCTGACACCCTTTTCTAGTATCCATTTATTACCTAAGTAGATTATGTGCATTCATGATTGAATGTGGGAAAATGACCTTACTATTGATTTTTTACATTTTAGATGGGTTGAAGCCTATTTGTGGGACTGATGTGGGTTTCAAGACCATGTACATCTATGTATTTATTATATTATTCTTTTTTATAAATTTATTGTTCAAAAATTAAATTTAGTTACATTCTAGCATGTCATTATATTTTTCCATTATTAGTTGCTGATTTTTTTAGTTCGTTCTTTTTGCAAGATTTGGATATATCTATACATTCTTATTTTTATTCCATGCTGCATAAAACCATTGGGTATAGTCTCCCACTATACATTTCACACCAACACTTCTAGTTGTCTCCCTCTGGTATATTGAGAGGCAAAACTAAGGTCCCATAATCAACCCTTTTTAGCTACATCAGAGAGTTCTAGAGGATGGTACATTACCAATTGGTATCAAATGAGTAGGTTGTATATTCTTCTTTTATACTATTTATGAATGATAGAAATGGTACTCGGATGTGTCAAGACGTGCTAATGAGCTTGTTCATGGGAGTATCTAACACATATATGGGGGATAATCCAAGCACCCAAGGAAGTGATTCATTTTTCTGCTCTGTGTTTGTTATAATTGATGTTATTTCACCATGGGTTATTCAAATGTAATGTAAAGATATTTTTTATGGTGTTGTAATTTCTTGAGATGTGTACTCATGGGCAAGTATCGAATGATATAAGAATACGTGCATAATAATAGACACATAATGATTTATTAACATGCATTATTCAAGATAGTGGCATATCTATTTTTTCATGTGATATATACATTTCTATTGAGCAATTATATGAGATATATGTTTCACTAGAAAAATAAAATGAGTTCATGTGTCATGCTAAAACTAATATAAACCATGTTTGTAGGGACCAAGAGTCAGTGCTTTTTTTCAGTAGCCACATTTTGATGTTGATCTTGTTTCTAGATAGTTCTATAAGGGGTTTATTTTTCTTCTAGTTTAAATTACTGCTTGTCATATTATAATTAAGTATTAGGAGAGTGGATATCAGTACAATCCTAACACTGTTAATCCAAATATTCTAGTGGCTCCAAAAAACCATATGGACATTCAACATCATGTCATATCCTTGAGGGTAATGTGATCTATGGAACATGATATTGTTCATACCATCCATTCAATGTTTATGGTGAAAATATACATTTAGTTTTCCACCCACCAATGCCTATTAATAATGGATAACCCTATGAAATTATGTTCATGATTGAGTTAGTCCAAATGATCATCATACATCTTGAATATCCCATGGATTGGAGGGTGAATCTGGTAGCATAGATTCGTCATATTCTTGAAAAGCGCTAGTGGGATATTTTTGAGGAAGATGAGGAGTATGATGATCTATATATAAATAAATTCAAGAATAATTTACTGATCCATTTCTATCATATGAATTTTAGAGATGAAATATCATTTGATTTCTTACATAAAACATAGAATGGAATGTTATTATTGCACTTGGATAGAACATTCACCAAAATATAGGTCTTTTTACCATCTTCAATAGTTGATGAGATCCACAACGTTAGACAATTTTAGGATGGTCTTCTCTAGGATATCCGGTTTCCAATTAATTTTTTTTATGATCATCAAGGAAGACGTTATTAACCTATCCCACATAATAGAAGGGAATTTGAGAGAGGCCATAAGAGGTGGTAGGACTATTTCATTAGGGTTATTTGGGATCCCATTATCTAGTGGTATAAAGCACCAAATTGCATATTTTTGCCAAATAAATAGTGGGAAAAGAATTTAGGGTAGTATACAACCATATTAGGACCTTTTTCCATTCTAGTTCTAAATGTATGGAATCATTGGCCACTAGTACTCAATTTTTCTTTACCCCAAGGTCGAGCGTCAAATATGTTTCCAACTAGGTCATATTGAAGTGTTCTTTTCAAACATTCCACCACAAACCAGTGGATGAGGATCAAGATAAGAACCACAGTTAGCTATGGGACCTACTAACTCTCTGTTGGCTGGCAGCTGGTATACCACAGAACATTCAAGCTAAGGCATGGGACATGGTAAGACAGTTTATGAGAAGCGGTACTTGGAATGTGAAATAGCTTAGGGTTATTATACTAGAGGCCATGTAAGAGGGAAAAGTTAGTTTAACATTATTTTGACTACTCTAGATATCATTGATGAATGATAGTCTAATATTAATGTAATGATTTATCTATCATATATATTATCATGCTTTTTATATTGGAGAATAAATTTTTTTTCTCTCTACACCTTGTGAAAATAATTTGTGCTTGGATCTTGAAATCATGGATGGTGGTTTGACCATTGACACACTGATGGGAGTTCAGAAAGAGAATATTAAATGTTGAAAGGTGTGTCCTCTAGAGATTGTTTGGTACTGTTTATTTTGGGAACCATTCTTGTTGAAAAAAATACAGATCATGATTCATGATCTAGATTTTTTAGTTCCATGCCATGCTCATATGAATACTTACAAGAGTATATATAAAATTCTATCTCCATGAGTCATTTAATTACATATGGGTGAGTGGGATCATTAGGATGGTCATACAAGACCAATTCTGGGATGATTTGATTGTCTCCGTGCTTAAATAACTGGTGTTTCACCACATAATGGGGGTATGTAGCATGATTATTTTCCACCACTTGTAGAATGTTTTTAAGAAGAGTTTATTGATGAGTTCTATGGATTACCTACTGAGTGAGATATCGAGTTCATGATCAAGCTGATGCATGGAGGAGATTTAGTTTTCATCCTACCTTATAGTATGGGAACATCAATGATTTGAGATTTGATGTCTCTGTTTGATGATCTAGAATCAAACGGCATCATACTACCTATTTCATCTCCAAGGGGTTATAAAATTCACTTTTCCATGAAGTTTAATGGGTACTTGTTCTTATGCGTGTATTTTCAAAGGATGAACCAGATGATAATCATGAAGCAACACCCCCTTACATTCGTTATTGACCATTTAGATTAGTTTTGTTGTGTTAAGCTTATATCTGAAGATTGTTTTGTGATCAGGTTACCACCAGAAATGGGTGATACCCTAAGACATACCTCTGACCTCTTTTAATAAAAGCTAGGGATTTTATGAATTCGAAGTGATGTAGTTTGAGTTGTATAATGAACCAACAATATTCATGGCCTTGATGAAAATGAAATTTCATCCAATACTAGACCATTTTTTGCTATTTTTTGGACGATATCACAGTGCACTACATCTAGTATATGATTATTCCAATTATCATGACATTTTATTGGGTACATGGTGCGGTTATATGTCACATCCCATCCCCCATGGCCCATGTCGTGATTACCTCAAGCCATGATTCAATAGACATGGGGCTTGCACCTAGCACCAAATAGGAATATCCCAAAAAGGATGGAATTTTCCTTTAATCCTATACACACAGACAATGATCAAACAACAGGAACTAAACACAATACAAAATAAAAATTTCATGAAGACAACTACAGAGTGTACATTAAAAACTAAAAGTACAAAAGTTTCCAAAATAGAAGACCAATACCGAAAAGGATGGTAAAACTTCCTCTTTCTTTCCATTCAGGACCCTACATGAAGGGTAGGGGAAGGGTAGTTTCCTGTAGTCGTAGTAGTGCGCCCACCCATCTTGTCGCACAGAGCACCACCTGGCCCCAAAGAACTAAGGTCACTGTTAAAGAATCAATCACCTATAGCAGGGAATGACATATGAAGATGAATACCATGACGAAAGAGTTACAAAATACTTAATATAGACCCCAATCCCCAAAGTAAATACCATAATATAGGACCACAAACAAGATCACACAACAAAATCACAAAGCAAAGGAAACTCACACATGATAAAACACAGTGCTTAAACAATTGAATTATCAGTCATAAGGATGATCATTATTAATGATAAAGGATTCATCATATGGGCCCACTCATCACCTGGTCTAGCTAGATCGATAATTCCCACTCGTCTATAGGGCCAGATGGAACACTTAGACATGCTCGTCTCTAGTAAATATGGATCACTTAGACATGTTCATCTTTATGCCTGCTAGATCACTAAGACCCACTCATATCATTTTCCTGCTATAACACTAAGACAAGCTCATCTCATGCCTAGTGATCTCACTAAGACCAACACTGATTTGGGCATGCTAGATCACTGCGACCCCCTCATCATATCCTTCATATCAAACCCAACTGTAGGACACTTTATCATAGAATGCTTGATTCTAAGAGAATATATTCCTAATGATTTTTGTTTCATTTCAAATACAATGAAATCTCACTTATAGTGCTCCTAAAGGACCATATCATTTTAGGGGTCCAAATACCATAGACGACATGTCAATCAGGCACATTGTTCGAATGATATTGGTGTTTTAGTAAACATGGTCCAATTGTGTTCAGGCTCGGTCTGACCGTGTCGGACTGAACCGACCAACATGGCATGGGGGAGGGGGGTCTTGGATGACCTGACCCAGTTCAGCCGACCTGAATCATCCTAGTGGGGTTTGGTCCTATTCATTCCTGCCTGGTTGGTGGGTAATACCCATTGGGCCTCACTGGACTCAGCCCAGCTCGGCCGTGGGTCTAGCCTGCTTGGTCGCCCAGTAAAATTATTTTATCTGGCCATGCCCCCTACTGGTGGGATAATTCATTCCAATCATGGTCCGCCCATTTTTATAATTTGTCCTATCATCTTGGCCTACATTGGCGGGCTAACTTATCTCTATCACAGGCCACCCGATGGCCTGGTTCGCGCCACCAGCCCATCACGCATGGTGGACTGGTTTCCCATCTGCATGGATGCCAATGAGGTCTATAGTTTATGCCGTATGTTTTCCAAGATTTTGTGCCATCTCATTTGGTTTCCCAACATTGTGGTCCACTCTAACAACTTGGATCCTGAGCTGTGCCACCCTTCTGCACTGGTCCGCTCACACTGACTAGTTTTCCATCATGGATCACCTATTTTCCTCCACTCCAACACACCTTTGCTGTATATGGATTGTGGCACTACACTGCGTGCACCTCCGATGTGGCAGGGTGGCCACATCTACCATCTAGCAGCCACCGACCTCTATAATACCTTTTTCTATCACCGTTGTGGCGTGATTCCAGTGCACCATCTCCCATCTGTAGCCGCGTCTAGGGTGTCAGGGCCTTGTACCACCCCTGTGACCATATTTCGCGGTCTCACGCCAGAGTCTCAGCCTTACTGGATGCTTCCCTTACACTTTCTGCCTCTAAAGCTACTGAACTGCCTCTGTTACACTGTGAAGAATGGGGAGAGAGAGATGGATGGATCATAATGAACACATAAATGAACAACATATAGTCGCTCATGTTTTTCCATATTTGATCTTCCTAGAAAGATCACAACATAAATATTATAAATAACTAATATTTAATCCCAATATCAACCCACAATTATATTTCCCTACCCCAAAAGAAAAATCCATCCTCAAATAAACTTTTTAGGAAGTTTATCCTCTTTCATTATTTTGAGGGTGAGAACGAGGATATCCAATTCACCATGAATTTAAACCCCAACCCGGTTAGAGTTCAAACACATGAAGAATACTTCACTGAAGTAGAACCATTTGTAAAAGACCTTAGTTCATCTTCTAGGAAGGGAACTCTCGAAAAGGATGGGATGTGATCAATGTTGTTGGTGATTTTCTTTTAATGTTCATCAACGATTATCCTATAGAGATTCAAAGTTTTGGTTTCACTGTATTTCAATGTGATTTCACTACAAAAATTTTGTATGATGAAAATATAAATAAATAAATCATTGATTATTGTATTTATATTTTTCTTAAAAAGTGAAAAAACTATCTTTCACCCTCGACCCATACAGGTTGAGGTTATGATTCACCTAAGGGAATCACCCCCTCACGAGATCCAATGTACTCTCAGATTTTCCAATACATGTTACCATTTATGTGCTATAATTATTTGAAAATAAAATAATTCTTACTTAATTATTTCATTTAGCTCATAAAACTATATTCCATTATTGGTCGATGCCGAAAAATGTTAATCCCTTTCAAGGTGAATCACGATGCTCTAAGTTCATAAGTGCCATCAGATTTGTTATTCATGAAAATTTTTATAAGATAAAAAATCCCCCCCGCACGTCTAATTAATGAAGAACAATAATAGTTCAAAAATACATTCCAGCCACTTCAAGCCTCAAAATTACACTCCCACTCATAGAATAGTCTCAAAATAATCCCCTTAAATTTTGGGAATAATTATTGGAATTATGGGGTATCGCATTACTCCCCTGTTTATGGATTTACATCCTGTAAAGATGAAATATGGGATAATCAAAACCATGGGGTTACTGGGAAAAATTCAGAGCCTCCCACTCAAATGTACTCTCTTGGAGATTCTCATTCTACCAAAGAACATGCACCATATGTATCGACCATCCACGAAGGATCCACTTCTATAGAAGCTCAAATTTTACTGGGTACTCTTTGAATTTCACCATGTCATCAATTTCCATATCACCTTGGCCGATGACATGAGAAGGGTCATGAACATAACTCCTCAAAATGGATATGTGGAATACATCATGCAACCCCTCTAACTACAATGGTAAAGCCAAATTCTATGCCACCACTTCCACTATAGGTAGTATTAGGAAAGGCCTGATGAACATCATAGATAACATTATACCCATGATAAATCTTTGTATCCCTAATCTAGGAGAGACACATAGTAATATGTGGTCCCTCTACTCAAACAATAAGTGCCTCCTTAACCTATTAGCATTAGACCTCTATCACATTTGTGCAGTCTTCATCTTCTCTCTAATGACATGCACCTTCTCAGTGGTAGCATGTATAATCTCCATAACATTGAGTGCTAACTTCCCTATGTTTTTTCAGTATAATGGTGACATACATAGTCCTTAATACAGGGCCTCGAATGATGCCATACCAATAGTGGAGTGGCTATTCTGTTATAGGAAAACTCCACCAGTTGTAGGTGGTCTTCCCAATTGTGACCGAAATCAATGGGAAAAACATGAAACATGTCCTCTAATGTCTATATTTTCGGTTGTATCTTATAATCATTCTATGGGTGAAGGGATTTTATCAACTAAAACTGAGTCCCAAAAGCCTATGGAAATCCCTTCTACAACCAGGATGTAAAGAATGCATCATGATCTGAGACTATCATATATGGGTCCCCATTGAGATAAACTATATTCTACATGTAGAGGTGTCTCACGCTCTCTAAAGAACCCTGTTATTGAATAGTTCAGAAGACAGCCGACATGATGAGTTAGTCTACAATCACCCAAATGGTCTCATGCTTCTACTATGTATTTGGTATCCCCATAATTAGTTCTATCAATATCCCAACCCACATCCACTCTGGTACTTAGTGGTGTTGTGTCAAACAGGTTGGAAAATGGTGCTCAACCTTTACTTTCTAACAAGTGGGGAATCTCGGGATAAACACATCTACTACCTTCATCATCCATGACCACCTGTACTGATGTTTTAAGTCTCGGTACATCTTCTACAAACCTTTATGTACCCCCAAGGGGATGTATGGAACTCCCTCAACACCTCATCATGAAATGCCATTATTACTAAAGTTCATCCTCTTAAAAGGATGATGTTCTCCCCACCCTTAGAATATTGAATAGGTGTTTTCCCTATGGACATCTGGTCACATGTAGTCTCACAACTGGAATCTCTGAGTAGCACCTCCTTGAGTCGATGTATGAATGGGGGGAAAATTAGATCATATAAAGATAAGATTCATCATCTCTATACACAGGGATATCTGAAGCAAGGAAAAATTCTCTGAGGCATTGTTGAGTAAATATAAACTCCATCTCTTAGTGAAATAATCTTCCACCACATTCCCCATTCATTATTTCATAATATCTCAAAGCCATTGTTCTGGAGGAACTCTATCCAATGTTGATGTCTCAGATTCAGATCCTTTTGTGAAAATATATATTTTAGACTTTTGTGGTCTGATTTGATGATGAATCATTCTACCATAAAGGAGTTCCGCCACATCTTCAGTGTCAACACTAGCACTACCAACTCATGGTCATTATTCATAATGTTATTCTCATGAGGCCTCAATTATTATGATTTATATGAAATAAATTCTCTCGCTTGAATCATAACAGAACCAAGAATTGATTATGATGTGTCATAGTACACCACACAGTCAGTTTCGTCCTTTGGAAACCTCATGATATGAGAACTCGTCAAGCTATTCCTTATCTTTTGAAAGCTCTGTAGGCATCCATATTTCCAGACGAAGGGTTTTCACTTATTTATCAACAATAATATGGTTGCTGCTACACTGGAGAAGTCAGGTACAAACCTCTGATAGTAACAAGCTGACCAAAAGAAACATGACACCTTCGTAACGTTATTGGGGGGGTTCCCAATCAATAACCACCTCGATATTCACTAGATAGACCACAACTCTAGCCTCCGAGATATCATGTCCCAAATAGTGCACATTTTGTAACCATCACTCACAATTTGAGATCTTTCTATAAATATGGTGCTCTCAGAAAGTGTCCAAAACCATCCTCAGGTGTATCACATGATCCTCCTAAGACTCTAAAAACACTATGATTTCATCAATAATGAACACTAAAATCTGGTATAATTAAACTTTAATGATCCTATTCAAGTGTCCCATGAAAATTTCTAGGGAATTATTCACCCCCAAAAATATCACTAAGTATACATACTGGCCATTGTGACATCTCAAAGTCCACTTCGAGATGTCCTCTTGTTTCACTCGAAGATGGTTATAGCATGATCTATGTTTTATCTTTGAGAACTGTATCACTCCATTAATCTATTTGTAGATGTCATCAATCCTCGATAGAGTATACTTGTTCATCATATTCACCTAGTTCAAGAAACAAATGTCCATGCATAGCCTCAAGCTTTCTTCTGCCTTATTTGAAAACAACAATGATGCTACCCATGGAGAAATACGGGGCATTATGAACCCCTTACTCTGCAAGTCCTCCAAATTTACCGTCTTCTCTCAGAGAACTATAGGTTCCATCTAATATGATGGTGTAGATATTGGTTCATTCTTTTGGAATAGTTGTTTCCCATGCTTTCGTCGGGGTGAACGCATCCATCTGTGGTGGACGTGTAGTTGTTTCCCTGAATTCCCGCATTCCAACGGTGAGAAACATATTTCCCTTATTCAAGGATGTTTTCTCCTTGATTGAAACATGATTGATGGGATGTCCGTTCTACTTACGTGGATTCCTCCTCAAAACATGTCAACTCATTCGGGACTCCCTTAAAGATTAAGTCGATGTTTGTGAATCTCATTCTTGGTTCCATATAATGGTGGATGCTGGTAAATTATACTACTTATATTAGAAACTTCCATGGGGTCTTGACATGGTAGAAACGTTCGGTCGGATTATACAGTAATATCATTTATGTCAGGGTATCTCTGGATGTGTGGACATTGTGGAACCTATATTATCCCTCATAAGAGTTCATCACAATGGTACAGAACCTGAGGCATCACATGTCAGTCGCGAGGTTCCATATTCTAGAGGGATGTCTCTGAGGTTTTCCTTAGCTTCCCATGTTTATCACATGGTATGTTATGAGTTTTATGTCTTCAGGAGACAGTTACACCAAAGCCGTGTCTTCTAAGGTTTTCGTCAAGAATCTCATGTATGACATGAGATTGGGTGTGAGTTTAACATCCTGGAGAGACAGATCAGACGGATCGGAACGTCCCATTGTGATCGATTATATTGGTACATCCCAATGAGGGAATTCCGAGAAGATGGATGCATCAGAACTCCCAACGAGGATGGATTCGAGGTGGCACGTCCCATGGAGGAGAGATGTCACACTATAATGGCTGATCAGAACACCCCTGATTGCGGATCTGGGAGATTTTACCCCATAATGGGCGACACCATGGATTAACATTGGTTGGGATTGATATTCATGGAGATTTCCTATTTACCCTGTATAGGAGAGAAAGATCAAAACCCACGTAGTCTGAATGTGTGATGAAATAGGTTGTACATAGAGGACAACAACCCGAATACGTTTTGGGACTTATGCATGGATAGCGGCCCATCATAAGAGGGTAACTATTTGGTGGATGGTTATGGATTGAGAGGGGCTTATGCATGGTTATCTTCATGTGGGAGACAAGGAGTGGTGCTGGGATGAATGTCACGATCTCACAAGGATGTGGAGGCCCGGGTGAGAATTAGGATGGATGATGGAGAGTTGAATGAAGTGGAGGGGGATGAGATGGAACTATCGTGAAGGTGATAATAGTGTTGGTCTTGAGCCTCGATGCGACTACCTATGTATCCCCATTGTATGGAATCAAAGTCCGCGTAGATCGGTGAGATGATGGGACACTTGAGGGGGTAACCTATGAAAATGGACGCATGGATGAGATCTGGAGGAAATAGAACCTCCACGCTAGGGCGTGATATTCCTGGAACACATGGGATTGAGGGATAGACTAGGATGAGTCATGTGTGAAGGGATTGAACCTCAGGGAAGCTTCATACTTATCGACATGGAAGGGAATCAAAGTCCATGTATTTCTTCTGATGACTACTTACCGTCAATTGGGGACTTCAACGGCTTACCACTGAATGGGATTGACAATGACTTATTGCTGAATGGGGATGAAAAAGGCTTACCAGTTGATGGGATTGCCTATAGATTACCATTGGATAGGGGATTGAAAATTTCTTACCAGTTGATGGGGTCACAATAGATTACCGTTTGATGGGGTCACAATGGATTACCGGTGGATGGGGTCATAACTGCTTACCATTGGATGGGGTGACAGTTTAGCCACATGCGGGACAAAATGGGCGTACATTTTTACATCATGAAGGACGAGGGTGGACCAACATGAAGGAAGTCAATACCAATGGATGATGGGATTGAACCTTAGGGAGGCTTCCAAAGTACCTTGCCTTGTGAATGATCAAAGACAAAGTAGTTCAGGTTGGGTTTGGTAAACCGACATGAAGGTGGTCGGAACCTATGGTTGGTGGGAATTAACCTCATGGAGGCTTCCTACATAGCTTGATTTGGAAAGGATAAATGACCACGTAGTTTATGTGGGAGTTATGGGATTACACTCTAGGCTTCCCAGAGAGGATTTCATTGTTGATGCATACTCTAAGAACATGTGAGTCCTAATCGGTGTGAGAAACAAAAGGAAGCGGGGACATGACGATCACATCACAAAGGTGCATCCATGAATGGTGGAGAATGGGGCTTATGCAAGGAAGCTTCCCAGGTTCCGCTAAGGAGTGGCAATGGTGGATGGGGATTAAGCAAGGAATCTGTCTTTGTGCCAATAGGGATAGACAGTGGGGAATAATTCTTACACAAGAAACTTTTTTGGGTGCCACTATGGAGTCGAAATGGTGAATGGGGTATAAACAAGGAAGCAACCCAGGTGACGCTATCAATCAGAAATGGTGAATGGGGTTTATCCAAGGAATCAACATGGGTGCCGTTATGGAGGGACAATGGTGAATGGGGTTTACACATGGAAGTTGTTTGGGTGCTGATATGGAGTAGAAATGGTGAATGGGGCTTACACAAGGAAGCTGCTCGGGTGCCACCAATGTGTGGAAATGGTGAATGGGGATTACAGAATGAAGTTTCTCGGGTGCCGCTATAGAGAGGCAATGGTGAATGAGGATTACACAAGGAAGCTTCCTGGGTGCCGCTATCGAGCGACAATGGTGAATGGGTCATATGCAAGTATGCTACCTAGGTGACGCTATAGAGATGCAATGGTGAATGGGGATTATGCAAGGAAGATGCATATATTGTCTTCCTCATGTATGGCAATGAGGGAATCCCAACCCAAAGGTGGGTTGAGTCATTTACCCATGCACTAGGTCGTAATAGGGATAATTCTAAGGCTGTTGGAATCATTCCAAACAAAGGGAGATGCAATGTGTGAATCACCTGCCCAACATTCGGAATGTGGTGATGGTGGTGTGGCGATGAAGGATAACATTTTACTGCATTTGAATCACAACATCCATATAGGGTTAGCCTAAAATGGGGACATTTAAATGAGGGTCGACTATTGGCTGTGTTCGAAACACAGGACCTGAATCGAAATATTTTACAAAGTCATAAGGGTTGTTGGCCCAATGTGGTAGGTGTACCGATGCGGAATGGGACCAAGCCATTATGGGGTCCCTCCAGACATGGAAGAGGATGCAGATCCAAATGAAGGACATGCAGAGCGTGTGGTGGGGTGATGGAATGTTTGAACGGATTCCAACAATCTTGAAATTACGCCACTGTAATGATTAAATGATGTATCTTATGATAATCACTTAAGACATCTCATATTTGGAATAAGAGGCATCCTATTATTCAATTATAGGAAAATCTATAGTTTAATGTCATGTAGATTGGACTATTGGAATCTTATTCATGGATCATAAGGCATCGCTCATTTAGAGAAAGTGGAATCCTATATTTGGAAGATAGAGAATACTACAACTAATAGTCATGTAGAGAGGACTGTTTGCATTTTATGGTTGGCGGATAAGTCATCTCTTATTATGAATAAGAGTCATCCTATTATTGGATAATAGGGTGTACTACATTTTATAGTCATGTAGAGAGGACTTTTGGCAACTTATGCTTGGGGCATAAGGCATCTATTATTTCGAAAACGAGGCATCCTATGATTGTCACATAGAGAGTAATATAGTTTATAGTCATGTAGAGAGAAATATTATGCATAAGGTTACTAGAAATGGTTGGTGTTGGGACATACGCAAGGGCGGCCCTTTCTGGTTCAACCTGCCATAGATGTCATGTGACTGGGTTTGGATGAGTTGCTTGAGGAATGATTCAACTAAAGGTACCTGGGGGAATTGATGACGGGAATCTCAACACACATCATAGGAAACAATCAAGGTGGAATATGCTGACTCGAGGAGTTTCTTGGAGTACGAAAGAGTATATCAAATCATGGTATCCCATAGGTTTATGGTGGCAGCACATAAGGGCGCAATGGAAATTTCTGACTTCTTGGCCGAAAATATTTTTTGGTGCGACTTTATTTTTTCCATGTGGATTTGTGACGGTATCAAAGGGACTATGATGAAGGGATGGGACCACATACCGAAAATGACACCGAGCGGGTGTGTGTGGGAGGCACCCTCGCAATATGGGCAAGTGGGGATAGGCCTAAAAACTATTGCTCATAAGATGGACTACACACAGGATGGGTTGTGCACATGATTGGACTGGGTGGCATGATGGAAGGCATGCGCACATGATGGAAGGACTTTGGGAAAGAGGGAAGGTTTGCATGCAAGATGGAGGGGTTGCGTACAAGAGGGAAGGGTTGCACACAAAGGGGGAGGGTTACACAAAATATGGAAGGGTTTCAGCATAGGAGTTTGCAAGATTCATCACCTTGGTACAGTTTCGTTAAAGAGTGAAGTCTAGCATGCGAGATTGGAAGTTTAGCACACAAGCATGGAATGATGTGCACAATATTGGATGTCTTGCACACAAGTGAAAAATCTTTCGTGAACATGACTTGGGAAAAAAATATGCTAGGTGAGGATCAAAACACTGTTGGCCGGTGCGAAATCAAACCCTTATGTGACCTGTCATGCAAGATTTCTCTTGGAGGATTCCATTCTTCTGTGGGGGAAAAGAAGAGGCAGTCATACACGCAGTAGAGCAACCACCAACCTCCAAAGACCTCCCCTAAGGTGTGGGGGATTCTCCTTTACTTTTTAGTGAACCAGTGAGTGGTTTCGCATAAGATTCTATGTGACCAAGTTGTTTTCCATGCATGGTCGATCACACAAACTTCCACATGCGCGAGCTGGTTCTCGTAAACATTTGCTCGTGCAAGTTGTTTTCCACGCGACCTACAGTAGGTGCACACACAAAAGGGAATTTGAAATCGTATTTGGAATAGAAGAATCTTATGCGTGGATGATCATCTTGCATGCACCACTCAAAACATCCATGCACCTTCCATAGACATTTTCTGTGTAGCCTGGGCAGAAGATGACATTTCATTATCATGTGAAAGGATTACACGACATGTTGCATCCAAAATTTTATAGTTTCCTTCATGATTACATTCTTGCGTGCAACAAATCCATTCTTTCACGCAAGATATCACATCTTTCACAAAAAAACATTCATTCTTGAGCGCAAAACCACAATTTGCCCCAAAATCGTAACAGATGGCCATTTTCCGTTAGCCAGAATTCGAACTACCATAACATTTTCTCCATAAATCCGTTCGAGCTCCACGACCATTCAAATCAAAGCTTGCAGAACGAGATACACATTGGGATCATGCATATAAGCATTCAGTGAATTATATGGACGTGTTTTCTGGTGCCAACGACATATCAATGTTGATTTCTACCACTCTACGTGGTGGTAGTCATGAAACATTTTCTAGAAAGAGGTCGTCGTACTCATCCAACACACTAGGAAATTGTGGAATCATCCAATACATTTCAATGAGGGTCATTCTAGCCAAAAAATGAGTGATTCGATAAACCCTAATATGTTTTATTCAATCTTGTGATGCTCATCTTTCATTCTCACCAACAATAGAAAACATGTTCCCATATCCACTGGCACACCACATTGTACACCTAAAATAGTCGGTCATACCATGGACTGTTGATTACTAGTCCGAAACCTAGATAACATTGTAAAAAAATCTATGTTACTAATATAATATCCCACCTATTTCTCTTGCCTCTATGATTAATATTAAATTTCTAGAAACAATTTTTAATCATCATATCCTATCCTATTGGACTCTCTAATCGTAATGATCGATCCAAGAGCTCGATCGGAATTTATGAACACAGAAAAAGATCAATGGAATGAAAAGAGTGACTGGAACGTATGTTTATAAGAACTATATAAAAGGAGGGGAAGACACCAATCATACATCTAATCACATCTATATTTTTGTGGTCATAGGCATCCATCTCCTGAATCTAGCCTCGCCCCTACGCACCAACTCTTAGATCCCTTGCTGGACCAAATAGGGGTGGTGGTGGTAGCACCTCCACCCTCCATAAATCGCATTCTACTCTGCCAGCTCCCCTTCCACATCCCCTGCCCTACTGACCACCTCGACTGAACCTCTGCTGCTACCTCGGTGTCCCTTCTACCGTCTGCGGATCATATGTGTGGTGGGATAAGCAGTTAGAACCCATGGGTCCGTATCCACCACACAAGTATCGGACCAAGTTCCTTTTCTAACACTTGATACCTTAAAGGCCATGTACAACTAACCATGATTCCTAGGGTCATCCTCTGGATTCTATTTCCATCATGGACCTCTCCATCATTTGTCAGCTACCTTCCACAGATTACTCGACCACCTATCGGCCAGTGGTGGATCCCATCGTCAGTTCCTACTCTACGAGGAAGCTCTCTACTAGTAGAGTTGTGTCTATCTCTCTAGATAGTGTAGGGATGCTTAGGGAAATTATCGAAGCCCTAATCTACCATCAGAGTCCCTACTCAAAGGTCAATGCCCTAAATAAAGGGTAATGGACAATATTTGTAGAATAATGGCAGTGTTCAGTGAACTTCCTAGAGTAAACATACACAGTCTAGATGCACTATTATAGATGAAGCAGCTTCTATTTGCGTATTGAGTGCAACATCATTGGGAAGAACTCCACTAAGAAAATTTCCTCTTAGTCAGTCTAATTGAGGGTCACATCCTCGTATGTTTGGATGCTAAAACTCCAACATCTCGTCACTGATCACTACAGAAGTCACACTGCTAGAACCATTATCTGTTGCAGTGGAATCCTTGATATATGGAATACATGCATCACTACCACTAGCCAATACTCAGTGACCTATAGATCTTTGTCCCCCCTAACTCTGGGATGTATTTTTCATTGGAACATGTGTTAGGAACATAGCCTACATGTGTCTTCTACCAGTAGAACCATATATAAATACTAACCAATGGGTGGTGGTATCCCTGGAACACAGATCAAAGAATCCATCTTGGGAATCGATCATTGTACCAAATCCTTATCGCTATGTGCACCATCATCATGGTCATGCACTGGAATCATGGATGGATGTCTACATAGGGTCATCATAAAAGAGATCACGATGGACCACCGTCAAAATATTATACTTGGTCAGCTAGACATGACTAAAAAAGATCATGAGAAAACATACAAATATTCATGAAACCAGTGTATTCATGTACCATGTATGAAAGAAAAATTCAATGTCCTCGTGTATGGATACGTAGGATACAACACTATCATTTGATTCCCTGACCTGAAAACCAATATCAAAACACATATCACTATTTCCCCATGAAAATTTCAGATTCTTAGTTCTGCAGGTAGAACCGACATCCCCTGAGACTACATTGTCATGAACCATCCCCCAGTGCTCATTTCGTAACTACATAAATCTCTCCATCCATGGGTCATAGTTTAGAGACTTTCACTGAATAGTGATATACCAAAAAGGGAAATAAATTTTCTTTTAAACATGTACACACGCACAATGATAAAATTGATGAATGTATACACATTTTAAACGACAAAATTAACTGAGAAAACTATAAAGAGTACAATGCAAGATAATAGTTAAAAAAAGGGCCATAATTAAAAATCAAAACATCAGAGGAAATTAAAAATACCAAAGTATGACTGTATGAGACCCTACCTAAGGGGTTTTTTATAGGTAGATACCTATATCCATATAAGTATGCATGTTTATCATGTCTCACTATGAACCACAAGGTTCTGGACGACCAATGTCTCTCTCAAAGAATCTATCACCTACAAGGTACACGACACCTGTGGGTGAAGCTATTGTAGGGGTTAGTAAAAGAATACTCTATAGGGACCCCAATTCACAAAGAAAAGGACACAAAGCTAGACTACATATAAAGATCACACCACAAACTCACACAGCAATGAACCCTCACACCATGTATAACTCTATGTATATAAAGTATAATTATGACTCGTATAGATGAACATTCATACTACTGAGGGATTCATATTCTATATACGCTCATTACAAGGGCCAACTGGATCACTAAGACCTTCTCATTTCTGGTGGAAACTGGATCACTTAGACCAGATCATCTAATGGACAACTTGATCACTTAAATCCTCTAGTCTCTATGTGAGTTGGATCACAATGACCCACTCGCCTCATTGGCTAGCTGGTTTACTAAGTCCCACTCGTCTCTTGTCCAGTTGGATCACTGAGAAATTCTTCTATCTGGTCTATTTGGATCACTATGGCCTTCTCTTCATATCCATTGCTTCATAACCAGTTGTCGGATTACTAATCCTACCAGGATTGATTCTAGGAGAATCTACCCACCAAGCCATTTATCACATATCAACATCCAAAAATATCTCAAATAGAGTAAACCCAATGAAAAATCTCATTTATAAGGTCCCAACATAGTATACATCATGTTAATCGAATTCCAATTATGAATGATATTGGTGTTTTAGTAAAAAAAGCCAGGTAGTGTCCAAGCCCGATCCGACCTGGTCAGACTGACCCAACCAAGCTCGGGGGGTCCCGCATGACATGAAATGGTTCTTTCGACATGACCCAACCTGGTGGGGTCTAGGTCGGCCTGGTCCAGCTTGGATGTTGGTCCAGCCCCGTTTGTCCTAACTAGGCCTGGCCTAGTTTGTCGATGGGTCTAGCCAGCCACATCTCACAATGACCCTATTTCATCCGGCCTGCCTCAGTACTAGTGTGTTGGTTCATTCCTAGCATAGGTCACCCAACAGATTGGTTTGTCCCATAGGCTTAGCCTCTATTGAATGGATGGCTCTTCTATACCCAGGTCTAACCAGTATCTTGGTTCGCACCACCTTCCCACCCTTTATGGCAGGCCAATTTCCTCCCTTCTAGTATTCTCGTGTTGTGTTTGGTTGGCACTGCACATGGCCGGTTGAGACCAACTTCCTCCTTAACATCTAGTCTATGACTATGTGCCAACACCTGTTATGGCCCGCTAGTGCGGGTTTCTCTTCTAATGTGGCACTACCATTCTGTGCCAATATGGTCACATAGATGAGTTTCCCCCAGTGGCACGTGACTTGTTCATAGGTCCAGTTCACATCTGCGGTCTGCAAACCACGACTTTGCACTACTGGAGCCTCCAACATGTCTAGATTGCCATGTCTGGGAAGCCACATTTTCCTACCTATAGTGTAACACCCCAGGTAAATAAAGAATATGAAATTTTCATATTTATCCATATTTATGAATAAAACATTAATATGACTTTAAAGGGGACGCTATGCTCGATGGCGTACCCAACACGCAACAACAAGTTTCTTGGGAATCTTACGTTGCACTCTAATAATAAAATAATATTATTTTAAATGGAAGTTATCATGTAGCCATTTTATTGGAGAGAATGGATAGAAATAACTAAAATATGATTATATATATTTTTAAATGTTTTTACATTTATCCAATAAAAGATAAAGGCTTAAAATACGGAAAGAATTCAATTTTAGGCGTATTTGCCCTAGTTTTCACTAAAGGTTCACTTATCACTTTTTGATGGTGAACCCTCTTTAAATATAGTTTTGGTCACTCTTATACATTCTTTTGGACCAAATAAAATCCTCATATATAATTTGGACATCAAAATTTACTTTGTGTATGTTTTTGTTATTCTTCCGATAAATTTCATTTTTTATGAATAAGTGAAAAATGTTGTATTTTAATTCAAAACCTCTTTTAATATAATTTATTTATATGATTATATTATCTTTTGAATTGGGTTTAAATTGAAACCATAAAATATTTTTACAATTTTATTCAATGGTGGACTTTGTGATTAATTTAACTTTTAAATTCGACATAAACAAATATCAATCTTTTGATATATATTGTTTCTTAAAAACATGCTATTTGTTTTGACAGCGGGAGTTAATTAATAAATTAATTAATTCTACTTATATTATTTCAATTAGGTAATATAAACATCATTTTTGAGTTCGGAATATCGAATATAGCTTAGAGTGAATTTTTGGTAATTTTCTGAAAAACTCCAATTTTTGATGAATAGTGAAACCACTAAGTGGTAATCAAGCAAACTGATTTTTCAGTTAAATGAAATTTTACCACTAATGTGTATTGAATTTTGAAAATCTGAAATACATGGTTGTCATTAGTATGTAAAATGTGGTTCAATGGGATGAAAATAATTTTTTGGGGAATAGTAACTTTTTTTCATTAATCGCGATTAGAGGTAATTAGTGTAATTTAATGTAAAAATGATATTATAAAAATATGAAAACACCATGAAACTTGTCCTACACCTATTGGATGAGTCATGTCCGACCATTAAAACCCATGGGTCGATTTATGGGACCCTATGGAGCCTCTTGGGTGAGATAATGACTTTAATGCCTTTTTTTAAATAAAGGTGAAAATGACAGTAACATAAATTATGTTACTAAAACAATTTTTAGATGGAGTTATACTAATCATATTTTTGTCTATAAATACTATTTGTAAAGATACAAAGATTTCCTACATCATGATATTTTTGTTATAATTTTTAGACATTAAATAAATTAATTTAATTATGACATCATGATGATGCAATGATTACCTCCTTAATGAACAATTTAAATAAAATGAAACGATAATATAAAATCTAAGCCCTACACTTGTCCAAAAACTATTGTATGAGAATATTTCGAAGACTAATCATATTATCTTTGAAATATATCAATTTGGGACCATATAAATACGAATCACTTTTGAAAATAAAATAATAGTTTCATGATTTCCAAAAGTGCCCCTCCTCTCCTCTTATAAAGGCCCCCACCTCTACCTCATTTCACACACTCCTAAAGCCTTTGGATCGGCCATCCCCTGCCCATTTACTCTCTCCATATCCCTCTCCTCATCCTATAGGATTCACTTTGGGCAGAATCCTTTCAAAGGAAGCCTTTAGGCTCAAATCAAAAGAATTTAAACTTTTAGAGGTAATTCGTTCTCTCATGTTCATTTGTTTTATTTTGCTTCTCCAACCCCATAAACTCTTTTTATTTACTTCTTTTGTAACAACAAAAGTATCTTAAATATACTAGGATGTTTTTATAAGATTTATTCGAGCTACACTCTCACACAACTAAATCAAATGGTTAAAGAACATACGGTTTCCGTGGATGGTGAAATTTTGCCTCCTGAAACGATGATTGTTCAATGCTCATTTAACACCTTCAAAGGTGGCCATTATGATGTCACTATTTTTAAATATGATATATAATATGTTTATTCTTTTCTTAAGCTTATGTATTTTTCATTTATGTCATACCATTATTGTTTCCATTATGGGTATACACGATATCTTCATTTTAGAAAGTGCGGACTACCGCCCCCTCAAAGTGATGTGATTCGTTAATGCCATACGTGGGACGTATAAAGGATTGATTTAATGTTATTTTGTATGATGTTATACTGGAATTATAATATACCTATATATAATTATTATTTCTTTCCATTATAGTATTCGATAGAAATGAAAGTAGCGTTCATGCGTACGTACGGCTTACCGTCTCCATGAACGGTGCATTTCATTTCTTATCCCCAAATGTAATGTAATATTATAAGTAAATGTATATAATGGATATATATGATTAATGATACATCTAAATGATGAATATAATTCTGGAATTAAAATATACACACCACTCATTTAGTTTTAATTCCATTAATATGACAAAGAAATGAAAGTAGCGTTCATGCGTACGTACGGCTTACCGTCTCCATGAACGGTGTATTTCATTTCTTACCTCTAAATGATTATGTAATATTATAAATACATGTATATTCTGGATATATATGATATATATGCTATCCAAATCAGGAATTTCATTCTGTATATAAAGAACCTTTGACCACAAGAACAACATGTAATTGTAAGAAGTCCACTTTCGACTTAAGAACTAAATATAGATAAAACAAACATTATTAACTTAAATGATTACATAATGTTTATAACATGACAATAAGGGATCTAAAAGGAATAATGAACTAGAAAAATGTTCTTAATAAAGTGGAAATTAACTCAATTTTATTATTCAGGACGTTAAAGAATGAACGAGTCAAGTCGGACCCGAGGTAAGGGATCTTACTCCTCTCTTTCTTTTTAAGTACACTCTTTTATGTCATTCCCTATAAATCTCATATTTCTTGTTATTGGGATGTTATTTTATATTACACATACTGTAATTTTTATGTTCATGTTATGAGAGACCCTATTCTCTCTCATCAATCCATTTTGTATGTTTTGATTGGCGCCGTTAGGCTGCCGAATTTTCGTAAGAGATCTAACCTCTCTCTTTCTTTTTAAGTACTCTCCTTTATGTCACAACTTTTATGCTCCTTTTTGTTATGTTGGGGGATGTTATTTTATATTCATCTTTCTATAAAATTTATGTTAATATGATGAGATACCCTATTTGATCTCATCAATACATTTTTGTAAGTTTTATGTGGCGTCGTTAGGCTGCCGATTTTTCGTAAGGGATTTTTCATCTCACTTTTATTCTCGTGAGATTTATGCTACATTTGCCACAATTTTATTTGAGTGGTGTATGTGCTGCCCATTATTATACTCTTTGTGTAATATACATTCGTTTATGAGTATTTACATCAGTGATTTATTGTCCTCATTTAATGGGGTGTATGTTTTGGAAGATACCCAAGTCGGTAAGGGAAACTTTCACCCTCCTCTTTTTTAAAATACTTCTTTTGTTGGGTGTTTTAATTTACATATTTTTATGTTGGGATATGTTCTAATATATCCTTATTGTTGTATATTTTATGTCCCAGTGATGAGATACACTTTTTATCTCTCATCAACTCATTTTGATGTGACACCATTAGGCTGTCAAGGGAACTTCTTAACCCAATGACGATTTCTTTGGGTTCAACATGTAGTTATTGAATATGTCATCCTTTGAATATGTGTGAATGACCTTT
Organism: Viscum album; assembly: GCA_963277665.1. Lineage (NCBI taxonomy): Eukaryota > Viridiplantae > Streptophyta > Magnoliopsida > Santalales > Viscaceae > Viscum > Viscum album. Next base: position 455,841,788 of record OY728161.1, on the reverse strand, counting down.
GATTATTTTACACTTAATATCCACTTATATTTTTTGTATTCGTTTGTCACACATAATTATGTAATTGATTTATCCTTAAACCAAGGATACCGTCTTTGTAAGGGACTTCGTCTCAATCTCCATTCATTGAGCCATATTTTGTTGTATACACAACCTTCTTTTATACGATGTATAAACCCCTTTGAATTTTACATTTATCCAAAAAGGAATCTTTTTTATACGAAGCGTTTTACTAATCGACAAAAGGGAATGTTTTTGTCGTACGTATGCGGCAACAAGGAATTATCCGCCTCCGTGACCATTATTTGAGTTTTGACTTCTTCTGCAAGACATGCCTTATTTTTAAAAGACAAATAAATACCATGTTTTACTTTTCTTTTATTTTGGTATTGAAAATGGTTTTCATAATGTTTTTGTATCAATGTGTTGTATTGATATATTGTTATTGAAAGATGGAAATGTTATGTTTCCTTTATGCTTGTTTTATGTGATAAGATTATGTTATGGTTCTTGGGAATTGTTATGAAGACGGGTGGTTCCGTGATAAACTAAGGGCGGGTGAGCCCGAAATAGCTCTCCAATGCATTGGGTAACACCATGGAGTGAAACATTAAGGTTTCTCCGAAGAGATTTAGGGAATATACTGTTATGGGTATTCCAAACGTAACCAAGATGGTTACTCCCTATTTAAGGATGTTATGAATGCCTCAAGTTACCTTTATGTCTTATGATTTCTTTGATTTATTCATGGTTTGATGAGGTATGTTAAAGTGCCTATGTTTTATGGGTAAAGTATGATTTCATTCTTATGTATATATGAACTCATGTTTCCTTTCCATATTTTTATAACCCTTACTGAGCTTTTTATGCTCATACCAAGTTTTTGAAATGTTTTTCACAGGTCAAGGGAAAGGTACATGATGTGATGATAGTGTGAATGATGTGTCAAGAAAGAATCCGTGTTTTATTTTAAATATGTTTCCGTTGATGGGATGAATGAATATTGTCTTTTATGTAACCACTTTGTTTAAATGTGGAATGTAATGCAAGCTTCATGATCTAATTCTCTAAAACTATAAAGATGAAAAGATCCTCAATGTGTAATCTTGTAATAACTCAGGATTAAGTAAGGTTTAAGGCTGCGGCCTTATAGTTGGTATCAAAGGTCGGTTTAGATAACTTTAGAGGTTGGGGTATTCTCTAAGCATATGTGACATTACCATAATGGTTAGGATTTCAGAAAGAGTCTTAGTTTTAGATAAAGTGGATGAGTAAGTATATCTTAGTGTTTACCTTCCTCATTAGTACATGATGGTTTTGTTGATATACTGACACTGACATTTCTGTTTTTAGTGAATGGCTGGATCTCGCAGGCACCAAAGTGACAATTGGTTTGAAGGAAACTGTGGTGGTTCTCTGATTAAGAGACTCGATGAAATGGGGTATTTAATGAGGAAACTCATGGTTGTTCTATACCAACTATCAAGGAGTCATGATCAACCACGTGAACCTTGGTATGTTCTATAATGCATCATGTACGAGATGACCAATCGATGTGGAAGTTTAGGTAATAATTAAAAAGGTAACCATTAGGGTTTATATGATCCTTACTTTTGAAGTAATTATGGGTTATTATATGTTATGATGGTAAATGAAAGGAATGACATAAACTTGAGGTTAAAATATGTTATTTTTATTTTTGAAGATTTTATCTCGTTTTGGGAAATGTTTTGAGAATTATATAGTTTTGGAAAAAGGACAACACGCAGACCGTGTGACAACCCGTCGCGTCGGACAATGCTGCGGGAATCGAACCCACAACCAATGTGCGACTGGTATTTATCGCCTACCACTAGACTACGTGATGTCCCTGGTTAGTTTGACTGATTCTTTCTAGTTATATGATTTTATGAATTAAGAGTAAGATGATTTTGGGTTATTTATGAAAATGATTAACCTATCATGGAGGATATGTGATTAGGTTAACTACTTTTCAATACGAGACTTTAGGAGCAACTGATGTTGTTTGGAGATAAATGTTACGATTTAACTTGGAAGACTATGTGAATAAATCCTTCAAATATTTGGGTTTCAATCATAGATTGGTTTACTTTGAAGAATTTTATGGACAAATTGTTTATCTAATGGTCCTCGTTGATCTTTGGGTTTTGTTGGACAAATTTTGGAGGTTGAGAATAGATTTTCTTTTTATAAAGGGTTATTCTTTTCTAGATTATCTAGTCTTGTACTAGCCTTTTTGGTTTTGTTTTTGGTTAAAGTCTAAAGACATGGGAAGTATATAGTTCTCTTTTGTGGATTAGGTGATTCTCTAAAAGTTGATTATAGTACTCTTAATGTGAACAAGTCTTCCTAAATACTCGCCTTTTGGAGAAAATATGAGTTTGTGTAAGGAATCTAATAAAAGTTGAAAGTCAACATGATAAGTGATTATGTTTCCTTATGAATAAATTCCCCAATAAAAAGTATCTTGAAACAAAAATGTTGTCTATTAACTTTTCCTACTAGGGAATCGAATACTCTTTAACCCATCACAAGTTTGTGATTTTCTCATGGTTAAATTTCTCCTAAACATGTTTTCTATCACTCTTCATCAGAACATAACCCTATGTTTTCTCCTCCATGTCCATGTTTTCATACTTGGAATCCTATTATGGGTTAACTCGGGTGACCTTTGTACTTATCTTTCTTTATTTTAAAATGATTGTTTTACCGACTCTTCTTCCGATGTGGGACATTCAAGGATGTTTCCAAGCCCAATTTTAAAATTGCGAGGACACAATTCCCAAAATGGGGGAAGGATGTAACACCCCAGGTAAATAAAGAATATGACATTTTCATATTTATCTATATTTGTGAATAAAATATTAATATGACTTTAAAGGGGACGCTATGCTCGATGGTGTACCCAACACGCAACAACGAGTTTCTTGGGAATCTTACGTTGCACTCTAATAATAAAATAATATTATTTTAAATGGCAATTAACATGTAGCCGTTTTATTGGAGAGAATGGATAGAAATAACTAAAATATGATTATATATTTTTTTAAATGTTATTACATTTATCCAATAAAAGATAAAGGCTTAAAATACGGAAAGAATTCAATTTTAGGCGTATATGACCTATTTTTCACTAAAGGATCACTTATCACCTTTTGATGGTGAACCCTATTTAAATATAGTTTTGGTCACTCTTATACATTCTTTTGGACCAAATAAAATCCTTCTTTATAATTGGTACATCAAAATTTACTATGTGTATGTTTTTGTTATTCTTCCGATAAAGTTCTTTTTTTATGAATAAGTGAAAAATGTTGTATTTTAATTCAAAACCTCTTTTAATCTAATTTATTTATATGATTAGATTATCTTTTTAATTGGTTTTAAAGTGAAACCATAAAATATTTTTACCATTTTATTCAATGGTGGACTTTGGAATTAATTTCACTTTGAAATTCGACATAAACAAATATCAATATTTTGATATATATTGTTTCTTAAAAACACGCTATTTGTTTTGACAGCAGGAGTTAATTATTAAATTAATTATTTCTACTTATATTCTTTGAATTAGGTAATATAAACAACATTTTGGAATTCGGAATATCGAATATAGCTTAGAGTGATGTTTTGGTAATTTTCTGAAAAACTCCAATTTTTGATGAATAGTGAAACCACTAAGTAGTAATCAAGAAAACTGATTTTTCAGTTAAATGAAAGTTTACCACAAATGTGTATTGAATTTTGAAAATCCGACATACATGGTTGTCATTAGTATGTAATATGTGGTTCAATGGGATGAAAATAATTTTTTGGGGAATAGTAACTTTTTTTCATTAATCGCGATTAGAGGTAATTAGTGTAATTTAAGGTAAAAATGATATTATAAAAATATGAAAACACCATGACACTTTTCCTACCCCTATGTTATGAGTCATGGCCGACCATGACAACCCATGGGTCGATTTAGGGGACCCTATAGAGCCTCTTGGGTGAGATAATGACTTTAATGCCTTTTTTTAATAAAGGTGAAAATGACAGTAACATAAATTATTTTACTAAAACAATTTTTAGAATTGGTTATACTAATCATATTTTTGCCTATAAATACAATTTGGAAATATAAAAAGATTTCCTACATCAGGATATTTTTGTTATAATTTTTAGACATTAAATAAATTAATTTAATTATCACATCATGATGATGCAACGATGACCTCATTAATGAACAGTTTAAATAAAATGAAACGATAATATAAAAATTAGGACCTAAACTTGTCCAAAAACTATTTTATGGCAATATTTCGAAGCATTATCATCTTATATTAGAGATATATCAATGTGGGACCTTATAAATTCGAAATACTTTTGAAAATAAAATAACAGTTTCATGATTTCCAAAAGTGCCCCTCCTCTCCTTTTATAAAGGCCCCCACCTCTACCTCATTTCACACACTCCTCAAGCCTTTGGCTCGGCCATCCCCTGCCCATTTACTCTCTCCACATCCCTCTCCTCATCCAAGAGGATTCCCTTTGGGCATAATCCTTTCAAAGGAAACCTTTAGGCTCAAATCAAAAGGAGTTACACTTTTAAAGGTAATTCATTCTCTCATGGTCATTTGTTTCATTTTGCTTCTCCAACCCCATAAACTCTTTTTATTTACTTCTTTTGTAACAACACCAGTATCTTAAATATACTATGATGTTTTTATAAGATTTATTCGAGCTAAACTCTCACACAACTACATCAAATGGTTAAAGAACATACGGTTTCTATGGATGGCGAAATTCTGCCTCCCGAAACGATGATTGTTCAATACTCATTTAACACCTACAAAGGTGGCATTATGATGTCACTATTTTTATATATGATATATTATACGTTTATTCTTTCCTTAAGCTTCTGTATTTTTAATTTATGGCATACCATTATTGTTTCCATTATTGGTATACACGATATCTTCATTTTAGGAAGTGTGGACTACCGCCCCCTCAAAGTGATGGGATTCGTTAATGCCATACGCGGGATGTATAAAGGATGGATTTAATGTTATTATATATGATGTTATACTGGAATTATAATATACCTATATATCATTATTATTTCTTTCTATTAAAGTATTAGATAGAAATGAAAGTAGCGTTCATGCGTACGTACGGCTTACCGTCTCCATGAACGGTGCATTTCATTTCTTATCCCCAAATGTAATGTACTATTATAAGTACATGTTTATAATGGATATATATGATGAATGATACATCTAAATGATGAATATAATTCTGGAATTAATATATAAATACCTATCATTTAGATTTAATTCCATTAATATGACAAATAAATGAAAGTAGCGTTCATGCGTACGTATGGATTACCGTCTCCATGAACGGTGCATTTCATTTCTTACCTATAAATTATTATGTAATATTATAAATACATGTATATTCTGGATATATATGACATATATTCTATCCAAATCAGGAATGTCATTCTGGATATAAAAAACCTTTGACCACAAGAACAACATGTAATTGTAAGAAGTCCACATTCGACTTAAGAACCAAATATCGATAAAACAAGCATTATTAACTTAAATGATTACATAATGTTTATAACATGAAAATAAGTGATCTAAAAGGAATAATGAACTAGAAAAAGTTTCTTAAAAAAGTGGAAATTAACTCAAGTTTATTATTCAGGACGTTAAAGAATGATCGAGTCAAGTCGGACCCGAGGTAAGGGATCTTACTCCTCTCTTTATTTTTAAGTACACTCTTTTATGTCATTCCCTCTAAAGCTTATCTTTCTTGTTATTGGGATGTTATTTTATATTAAACTTACTGTAATTTTTATGTTCATGTTATGAGAGACCCTATTCTCTCTCATCAATCCATTTTGGAAGTTTTGAGTGGCGCTGTTAGGCTGCCAAATTTTCGTAAAAGATCTATCCTCTCTCTTTCTTTTTAAGTACTCTCCTTTATGTCACTTCTTTTAATATCATTTTTGTTATGTTGGGGGATGTTCTTTTATATTCCTCTTTCTATAAACTTTATGTTAATATGATGAGATACCCTATTTGATCTCTTCAATACATTTTTGTATGTTTTATGTGGCGTCGTTAGTCTGCCAAGTTTTCGTAAGGGATTTTTCATCTCACTTTTATTCCCGTGAGATTTAAGCAACATTTTCCACAATTTCCTCTGAGTGGTGTATGTACTGCCCATTATTCTACTCTTTGTGTAATATAATTTCGTTTATGAGTATTTACATCAATGATTTATTGTCTTTCTTTCAAGGGGTGTATGTTTTGAAAGATACCCAAGTCGGTAAGGGAACCTTTCACCCTCCTTTTTTTTAAAAGACTTCTTTTGTTGGGTGTTTTAATTTATATATTGTTATGTTGGGATATGTTCTAATATATCCTTATTGATGTAAATTTTATGTCCAAGTGATGAGATACACTTTTTATCTCTCATCAACTCATTTTGATGTGACACCATTAGGCTGTCAAGGGAACTTCTTAACCCAATGTCGATTTCTTTGGGTTCAACATGTAGTTATTGAATATGTCATCCTTTGAATATGTGTGAATGACCTTTGATTATTTTACACTTAATATCCACTTATATTTGGTGTATTCATTTGTCACACATAATTATGTAATTGATTTATCCTTAAACGAAGGATACTGTCTTTGTAAGGGACTTCGTCTCAATCTCCATTCATTGAGCCATATTTTATTGTATACACAACTTTCTTTTATACGGTGTATAATCCCCTTTGAATTTTACGTTTATCCAAAAAGGAATATTTTTTATACGAAGAGTTTTACTAAATGACAAAAGGGAATGTTATTGTCGTACGTATGCGGCGACAAGGAATTCTCTACCTCCGTGACCATTATTTGAGTTTCGGCTTCTTCTACAAGCCATGCCTTCTTTTTAAAATAAAAATAAATACCATGTTTTAATTTTATTTTATTTTGGTATTGAAAATGGTTTTCATAATGTTTTTGTATCAATGTGCTCTATTGATATCTTGTTATTTAAAGATGGAAATTTTATGTTTCCTTTATGCATGTTTTATGTGATAAGATTATGTTATGGTTCTTGGGTATTGTTATGAAGACAGGTGGCTCCGTGATAAACTAAGGGCGGGTGAGCCCGATATAGTTCTCCAATGCATTGGGTAACGCGAAGGAGTGAAACGTTAAGGTTTCTCCAAAGAGATTTAGGAAATATACTATGATGGGTATTCCAAACGTAACCAATAGGGTTACTCCCTACAAAATGATGTTATGAATGCCTCAAGTTACCTTTATGAATTATGATTTCTTTGATTTATTCATGGATTGATGAGGTATGTTAAAGTGCCTATGTTTTATGGGTAAAGTATGATTTCATTCTTATGTATATATGAACTCATGTTTCCTTTCCATATTTTTATAACCCTTACTGAACTTCTTATGCTCATCCCATGTTTTTGAAATGTTTTTCATAGGTCAAGGGAAAGTTACATGATGTGATGATAGTGTCAAGGATGTGTCAAGAAAGAATCCGTGTTTTATTTTAAATATGTTTATGTTGATGGGAAGAATGAATATTGTCTTTTATGTAACCACTTTGTTTAAATGTGGAATGTATTGCATGTTTCATGATCTAACTCTCTAAAACTATAAATCTGAAAAGATCCTCAATGTGTAATCTTGTAATAACTCAAGATTAAGTAAGGTTTAGGGCTGGGGCCTTATAGTTGGTATCAAAGGTCGGTTTAGATAACTTTAGAAGTTAGGGTATTCTCTAAGCCTAAGTGACATTACCATAATGGTTAGGATTTTAGAAAGAGTCCTAGTTTTAGATAAAGTGAATGAGTAAGTATATCTTAGTGTTTACATTCTTCAATGGAACACAATGGTTTTGTTGATATACTCACACTGACATTTATGTTTTTAGTGAATGGCTGGATCTCGCAGGTACCAAAGTGACAATTGGTTTGAAGGAAACTGTGGTGGTTCTCTGATTAAGAGACTCAATGAAATGGGGTATTCAATGAGGAAAATCGTGGTTGTTCTAAACCAACTATCAAGGAGTCATGATCAACCACGTGAACCTTGGTATGTTCTATAATGCATCATGTACGAGATGACCAATCAATGTGGAAGTTCAGGTAATAATTATAAAGGTAACCATTAGGGTTTATATGATCTTTACTTTTGAGGTAATTATGGGTTATTATATGTTATGATGGAAAATGAAAGGCATGAGATAAACTTGAGGTTAAAATATGTTATGTTTATTTTTTAAGATTTTATCTCGTTTTGGGAAATGTTTTGAGAATTATATAGTTTTAGAAAAAGGACAACACACAGACCGTGTGACAACCCGTCGCGTCGGACAATGCTGCGGGAATCGAACCCACAACCATAGTGCGACTGGTATTTAACCCCTACCACTAGACTACGTGAAGTCCCAGGTTAGTTTGACTGATTATTTCTAGATATAATATTTTATGAATTAAGTGTAAGATTATTTTGGGTTATTTATGAAAATGATTAACCTATCATGGAGGATATGTGAATAGGTTAATTACTTTTCAATATGAGACTTTAGGAAAAATTGATGTTGTTTGGAGATAAATGTTACAATTTATCTTGGAAGACTATGTGACTAAATCCTTCAAATATTTGGGTTTCAATCTTAGATTGGTTTACTTTGAAGAATTTTATGGACAAATTTTTTATCGAATGGTCCTCGTATAACATTGGGTTTTGTTGGACAAATTTTGGAGGTTAAGAATAGATTTTTTTTTATAAAGGGTTATCCTTTTCTAGATTAAATGGTCTTGTAATAGCCTTTTTAGTTTTGGTTTTGGTTAAAGTATAAAGACATGGGAAGTATATAGTTCTCTTTTGAGGATTAGGTGATTCTCTAAAAGTTGATTATAGTACTCTTAATGTGGACAAGTCTTCATAAATACTCTCCTTTTGGAGAAAACATGAGTTTTTGTAAGGAATCTAATAAAATTTGAAAGTCAACATGATAAGTGATTATGTTTTCTTATGAATAAATTCTCCAATTAAAAGTATCTTAAAACAGAAATGTTGTCTATTAACTTTTCCTACTGGGAAATTGAATACCGTTTAACCCATCACAAGTTTGTGATTTTCTCATGGATAACATTCTCCTAAACATGTTTTATATCACTAATCATCAGAACATGACCCTATGTTTTCTCCTCCATGTACATGTTTTCATACTTGGAATCCTAGTATGGGTTAACTCGGGTGACCTTTGTACTTATCTTTCTTTATTTTAAAGTGATTGTTTTATCGACACTTCTTCCGATGTGAGACTTTCAAGGATGTTTCCAAGCCCAATTTTAAAATTGCGAGGACGCAATTCCCAAAAGGAGGGAAGGATGTAACACTCCAGGTAAATAAAGAATATGTCATTTTCATATTTATCCATATTTGTGAATAAAATATTAATATGTCTTTAAAGGGGGCGCCATGCTCGATGGTATACCCAACACGCAACAACGAGTTTCTTGTGAATCTTACGTTGCACTCTAATAATAAAATAATATTATTTTAAATGGCAGTTAACATTTAGCTATTGTATTGGCGAGAATGGATAAAATTAACTAAAATATGATTATATACGTTTTTAAATGTTTTTACATTTTCCAATAAAAGATAAAGGCTTAAAATACGGAAAGAATTCAATTTTAGGCGTATATGCCCTAGTTTTCACTAAAGGTTCACTTATCTCCTTTTGATGGGGAACCCTATTTTAATATAGTTTTGGTCACTCTTATGCATCCTTTTGGACCAAATAAAATCCTTCTTTATAATTGGGACATCAAAATTTACTTTGTGTATGTTTTTGTTATTCTTCCGAAAAAGTTCATTTTTTATGAATAAGTGAAAAATGTTGTATTTTAATTCAAAACCTCTTTTAATCTAATTTATTTATATGATTATATTATCTTTTGAATTAGTTTTAAAGTGAAACCATAAAATATTTTTACCATTTTATTCAGTGGTGGACTTTGGAATTAATTTCACTTTGAAATTCGACATAAACAAATATCAATCATTTGATATATATTGTTTCTTAAAAACACGCTATTTTTTTGACAGAGGGAGTTAATTAATAAATTAATTAATTCAACTTATATTATTTGAATTAGGTAATATAAACAACATTTTTGAATTCAGAATATCGAATATAGCTTAGAGTGATATTTTGGTAATTTTCTGCAAAACTCCAATTTTTTATGAATAGTGAAACCACTAAGTGGTAATCAAGGAAACTGATTTTTCAGTTAAATGAAAGTTTACCACTAATGTGTATTGAATTTTGAAAATCTGAGATACATGGTTGTCACTAGTATGAAAAATTTGGTTCAATGGGATGAAAATAATTTTTTGGGGAACAGTAACTTTTTTTCATTAATCGCGATTAGAGGTAATTAGTGTAATTTAAGGTAAAATGATATTATAAAAATATGAAAACACCATGAAACTTGTCCTAACTCTATTGGATGAGTAATGTCCGACCAAGAAAACCCATGGGTCGATTTAGGGGACCCTATAGAGCCTCTTGGGTGAGATAATGACTTTAATGCCTTTTTTTAAATAAAGGTGAAAATGACAGTAACGTAAATTGTTTTACTAAAACAATTTTTATAAGGGGTTATACTGATCATATTTTTTCCTAAAAATAATCTTTGGAAATATAAAAAGATTTCCTACATCAGGATATATTTTTTATAATTTTTAGACATTAAATAAATTAATTTAATTATGACATCATGATGATGCAACGATGACCTCATTAATGAACAGTTTAAATAAAATGAAACGATAATATAACATATAAGACCTACACTTCTCCAAAAACTATTGTATGTTAATATTTCGAAGCCTTATCATCTTATCTTCTAAATATATCAATGTTTGACCTTAGAAATTCGAAACACTTTTGAAAATAAAATAATAGTTTCATGATTTCCAAAAGTGCCCCTCCTCTCCTCTTATAAAGGCCCCCACCTCTACCTCATTTCAAACACTCCTCAAGCCTTTGGCTTGGCCATCCCATGCCAATTTACTCTCTCCACATCCCTCTCCTCATCCTACAGGATTCCCTTTGGGAATAATCCTTTCAAAGGAAGCCTTTAGGCTCAAATCAAAAGGAGTTACACTTTTAAAGGTAATCCATTCTCTCATGTTCATTTGTTTTATTTTGCTTCTACAACCCCCTAAACTCATTTTATTTACTTATTTTGTAACAAAACCAGTATCTTCAATATACTAGGATGTTGTTATAAGATTTATTCTAGCTACACTCTCACAAAACTACATCAAATGGTTAAAGAACATACGGTTTCTGTGGATGGCGAAATTCTGCCTCCCGAAACGATGATTGTTCAATACTCATTTAACACCTTCAAAGGTGGCCATTATGATGTCACTGTTGTTATATATGATATATAATACGTTTATTCTTTCCTTAATATTCTGTATTTTTTATTTATGGCATAACATTATTGTTTCCATTATGGGTATACACGATATCTTCATTTTAGGAAGTGCGGACTACCGCCCCCTCAAAGTGATGTGATTCATTAATGCCATACGTGGGATGTATAAAGGATGGATTTAATGTTATTATATATGATGTTATACTGGAATTATAATATACCTATATATCATTATTATTTCTTTCAATTAAAGTATTAGATAGAAATGAAAGTAGCGTTCATGCGTACGTACGACTTACCATCTCAAAGAACGGTGCATTTCATTTCTTATCCGCAAATGTAATGTACTATTATAAGTACATGTTTATAATGGATATATATGATGAATGATACATATAAATTATGAATATAATTCTGGAATTAATATATACATACCTCTCATTTAGTTTTAATTCCATTAATATGACAAAGAAATTAAAGTAGCGTTCATGCGTACATACGGCTTACCGTCTCCATGAACGGTGCATTTCATTTCATACCACTAAATGATTATGTAATATTATAAATAAATGTATATGATGGATATATATGATATATATTCTATCCAAATCAGGAATGTCATTCTGGATATAAAGAACCTTTGACCACAAGAACAACATGTAATTGTAAGAAGTCCACATTCGACTTAAGAACCAAATCTCGATAAAACAAACATTATTAACATAAATGAATACATAATGTTTATAACATGACAATAGGTGATCTAAAAGAAATAATGAACTAGAAATAGGTTCTTAATAAAGTGGAAATTAACTCAAGTTTATTATTCAGGACGTTAAAGAATGATCGAGTCAAGTCGAACCCAAGGTAAGGGATCTTACTTCTCTCTTTCTTTTTAAGTACACTCTTTTATGTCATTCCCTATAAAGCTCATATTTCTTGTTATTGGGATGTTATTTTATATTAAACTTACTGTAATTTTTATGTTCATGTTATGAGAGACCCTATTCTCTCTCATCAATCCATTTTGGAAGTTATGAGTGGCGCTGTTAGGCTGCCGAATTTTCATAAGAGATCTAACCTCTCTCTTTCTTTTTAAGTACCCATCTTTATGTAACTTCTTTTAATCTCCTTTTTGTTATGTTGGGGGGTGTTCTTTTATATTCCTATTTATATAAACTTTATGTTAATATGATCAGATACCCTATTTGATCTCATCAATACATTTTTGTAAGTTTTATGTGGCGCCGTTAGGCTGCCGAGTTTTCGTAAGGGATTTTTCATCTCACTTTTATTTCCGTGAGATTTATGCTACATTTGCCACAATTTCCTTTGAGTGGTGTATGTACTTCCCATTATTCTACTCTTTGTGTAATATAATTTTGTTTATGATTATTTACATCAATGATTTATTGTCCTTATTTCATGGGGTGTATGTTTTGAAAGATACCCAAGTCGGTAAGAGAACCTTTCCCCCTCCTCTTTTTTAAAAGACTTCTTTTGTTGGGTGTTTTAATTTACATATTGTTATGTTGGGTTATGTTCCAATATATCCTTATTGATGTAAATTTTATGTCCATGTGATGAGATACACTTTTTATCTCTCATCAACTCATTTTGATGTGACACCATTAAGCTGTCAAGGGAACTTCTTAACCCAATGTCGATTTCTTTGGGTTCAACATCTAGTTATTGAATAATTCATCCTTTGAATATGTGTGAATGACCTTTGATTATTTTACACTTAATATCCACTTATATTTGGTGTATTCGTTTGTCACACATAATTATGTAATTGATTTATCCTTAAACCAAGGATACCGTCTTTGTAAGGGACGTCGTCTCAATCTCCATTCATTGAGGCATATTTTGTTGTATAGACAACCTTCATTTATACGGTGTATAAACCCCTTTGAGTTTTACGTTTATCCAAAAAGGAATCTTTTTTATATGATGCATTTTACTAAACAACAAAAGGGAATGTTTTTGTCATACGTATGCGTAGTCAAGGAATTCTCCGCCTCCATGACCATTATTTGAGTTTTGGCTTCTTCTACAAGCCATGCCTTCTTTTTAAAAGAAAAATAAATACCATGTTTTATTTTTATTTTATTTTGGTATTGAAAATGGTTTTCATAATGTTTTTGTATCAATGTGTTGTATTGATATCTTGTTATTTAAAGATGGAAATGTTATGTTTCCATTATGCATGTTTTATGTGATAAGATTATGTTATGGTTCTTGGGAATTGTTATGAAGACGGGTGGTTCCGTGATAAACTAAGGGCGGGTGAGCCCAATATAGCTCTCCAATGCATTGGGTAACGCGAAGGAGTGAAACGTTAAGGTTTCTCCGAAGAGATTTAGGGAATATACTGTGATGGGTATTCCAAACGTAACCAAGAGGGTTACTCCCTACGTAAGGATGTTATGAATGCCTCAAGTTACCTTTATGTCGTATGATTTCTTTGATTTATTAATGGTTTGATGAGGAATGTTAAAGTTCCTATGTTTTATGGGTAAAGTATGATTTCATTCTTATGTATATATGAACTCATGTTTTCTTTCCATATTTTTATAACCCTTACTGAGCTTTTTATGCTCATCCCATGTTTTTGAAATGTTTTTCACAGTTCAAGGGAAAGGTACATGATGTGATGATAGTGTCAAGGATGTGTCAATAAAGAATCCATGTTTTATTTTAAATATGTTTCCATTCATGGGGAGAATGAATATTTTATTTTATGTAACCACATTGTTTAAATGTGGAATGTAATGCATGTTTCATGATCTAATTCTCTAAAACTATAAAGCTGAAAAGATCCTAAATGTGTAATCTTGTAATAACTCAAGATTAAGTAAGGTTAAAGGCTGGGGCCTTATAGTTGGTATCAAAGGTCGGTTTAGATAACATTAGAGGTTAGGGTATTCTCTAAGCATAAGTGACATTACCATAATAGTTAGGATTTCAGAAAGAGTCCTAGTTTTAGATAAAGTGAATGAGTAAGTATATCTTAGTGTTTACCTTCCTCATTAGTACATGATGGTTTTGTTGATATATTCACACTGACATTTCTGTTTTTAGTGAATGGCTGGATCTCGCAGGCACCAAAGTGACAATTGGTTTGAAGGAAACAATGGTGGTTCTCTGATTAAGAGACTCGATGAAATGGGTCATTCAATGAGGAAACTCGTGGTTGTTCTAAACCAACTATGAAGGAGTAATGATCAACCACGTGAACCTTGGTTTGCTCTATAATGCATCATGTACGAGATGACCAATCGATGTGGAAGTTCAGGTAATAATTAAAAAGGTAACCATTAGGGTTTATATGATCCTTACTTTTGAGGTAATTATGGGTTATTATATGTTATGATGGAAAATGAAAGGCATGAGATAAACTTGAGGTTAAAATATGTTATGTTTATTTTTGAAGATTTTATCTCATTTTGGGAAATGTTTTTAGAATTATATAGTTTTGTAAAAAGGACAACACACAGACCGTGTGACAACCCGTCGCGTCGGACAATGCTGCAGGAATCGAACCCACAACCAAAGTGCGACTGGTATTTATCGCCTACCACTAGACTACGTGAATTCCCCGGTTGGTTTGACTGATTCTTTCTAGTTATATGATTTTATGAATCAATAGTAAGATGATTTTGGGTTATTTATGAAAATGATTAACCTATCATGGAGGATATGTTATTAGGTTAATTACTTTTCAATAAGATACTTTAGGAGTAACTGATGTTGTTTGGAGATAAATGTTACGATTTAATATGGAAGAATATGTGACTAAATCCTTCAAATATTTGGGTTTCAATCATATATTGGTTTACTTTGAATAGTTTTATGCACAAATTGTTTATCTAATGGTCCTCGTTGAACTTTGGGTTTTGTTGGACAAATTTTGGTGGTTAAGAATATATTTTCTTTTTATAAAGGGTTATCCTTTTCTAGATTAGCTGGTCTTGTACTAGCCTTTTTGGTTTTGGTTTTGGTTAAAGTTTAAATACATGGGAAGTATATAGTGTCTTTTGTGGATTAGGTGATTCTCTAAATGTTTATTATAATACTATTAATGTGAATAAGTCTTCCTAAATACTCAACTTTTGGAGAAAATATGAGTTTGTGTAAGGAATCTAATAAAATTTGAAAGTCAACATGATAAGTGATTATGTTTACTTATGAATAAATTCCCCAATAAAAAGTATCTTAAAACAAAAATGTTGTCTATTAACTTTTCCTACTTGGGAATCGAATACCATTTAACCCATCACAAGTTTTTGATTTTCTCATGGTTAACTTTCTCCTAAACATGTTTTCTATCACTCTTCATCAGAACATGACCCTATGTTTTCTCCTCCATGTACATGTTTTCATACATGGAATCCTAGTATGGGTTAACTCGGGTGACCTTTGTACTTATCTTTCTTTATTTTAATGTGATTGTTTTACCGACTCTTCTTCCGATGTGGGACTTTCAAGGATGTTTCCAAGCCCAATTTTAAAATTGCGAGGATTCAATTCCCAAAAGGGGGGAAGGATATAACACCCCAGGTAAATAAAGAATATGACATTTTCATATTTATTCATATTTGTGAATAAAATATTAATATGACTTTAAAGGGGACGCTATGCTCGATGGTGTACCCAACACGCAACAACGCGTTTTTTGGGAATCATACATTGCACTCTAATAATAAAATAATATTATATTAAATGGCAGTTAACATGTAGCCGTTGTATTGGAGAGAATGGATATAAATAACTAAAATATGATTATATATGTTTTTAAATGTTTTTACATTTATCCAATAAAAGATAAAGGCTTAAAATACGGAAAGAATTCAATTTTAGGCGTATATGCCCTAGTTTTCACTAAAGGTTCACTTATCACCTTTTGATGGAGAAAGATTTTTAAATATAGTTTTTTTCACTCTTATACATTCTTTTGGACCAAATAAAATCCTTCTTTATAATTGGCACATCAAAATTTGCTTTGTGTATGTTTTTGTTATTCTTCCGATAAAGTTCATTTCTTATGAATAAGTGAAAAATGTTGTATTTTAATTCAAAACCTCTTTTAATATAATTTATTTATATGATAATATTATATTTTCAATTGGTTTTAAAGTGAAACCATAAAATATTTTTAACATTTTATTCAATGGTGGACTTTGGAATTAATTTCACTTTGAAATTCGACATAAACAAATATCAATCTTTTGATATATATTGTTTCTAAAAAACACGCTATTTGTTTTGACAGCGGGAGTTAAATATTAAATTAATTAATTATACTTATATTATTTGAATTAGGTAATATGAAAACATTTTTTAATTCGGAATATCGAATATAGCTTAGAGTGAAGTTTTGGTAATTTTCAAAAAAACTCTAATTTTTGAAGAATATTGAAACCACTAAGTGGTAATCCAGCAAACTGATTTTTCAGTTAAATTAAAGTTTACCACTAATGTGTATTGAATTTTGAAAATCCGACATACATGTTTGTCATTATTATGTAAAATGTGGTTCAATGGGATGAAATTTTTTTTTTTGGGAATAGTAACTTTTTTTAATTAATCGCGATTAGAGGTAATTAGAGTAATTTAAGGTAAAAATGATATTATAAAAATATGAAAACACCATGACACTTTTTCTAACCATATTGGATGAGTCATTTACAACCAAGAAAACCCATGGGTCTATTTAGGGGACCCTATAGAGCCTCTTGGGTGAGATAATGAGTTTAATGCCATTTTTTTAAATAAATGTGAAAATGACAGTAACATAAATTGTTTTACTAAAACAATTTTTAGAAGGGGTTATACTAATCATATTTTTTTCTATAAATACTCTTTGGAAATATAAAAATATTTCCTACATCAGGATATTTTTGTTATGATTTTTAGACATTAAATAAATTAATTTAATTATGACATCATGATGATGCAACGATGACCTCATTAATGAACAGTTTAAATAAAATGAAATGATAATATAAAATATAAGACCTAAATTTGTCCAAAAACTATTGTATGGGAATATTTCTAAGACTTATCATCTTATATTCGAAATATATCAATGTGGGACCTTATAAATTCGAAACACTTTTGAAAATAAAATAATAGTTTCATGATTTCCAAAAGTCCCCCTCCTCTCCTCTTATAAAGGCCCCCACCTATACCTCATTTAACACACTCCTCAAGCCTTTGTCTCGGCCATCCCCTGCCCATTTACTCTCTCCACATCCCTCTCCTCATCATAGAGGATTCCCTTTGGGCAGAATCCTTTCAAAGGAAGCCTTTAGGTTCAAATCAAAAGGAGTTACACTTTTAAAGGTAATTCATTCTCTCATATTCATTTGTTTTATTTTGCTTCTCCAACCCCCTAAACTCTTTTTATTTACTTATTTTGTAACAACACCAGTATATTAAATATACTAGGATGTTTTTATAAGATTTATTCGAGCTATACTCTCACACAACTACATCAAATGGTTAAAGAACATACGGTTTCTGTGAATGGCGAAATTCTGCCTCCCGAAATGATGATTGTTCAATACTCATTTAACACCTTCAAAGGTGGCCATTATGATGTCACTATTTTTATATATGATATATAATATGTTTATTATTTTCTTAATCTTCTGTATTTTTCATTTATGGCATACCATTATTGTTTCAATTATGGGTATACACGATATCTTCATTTTAGGAAGTGCGGACTACCGCCCCCTCAAAGTGATGTGATTCGTTAATGCCATACGTGGGATGTATAAAGGATGGATTTAATATTATTACATATGATGTTATACTGGAATTATAATATACCTATATATCATTATTATTTCTTTCCATTAAAGTATTCGATAGAAATGAAAGTAGCGTTCATGCGTACGTACGGCTTACCATCTCCATGAACGGTGCATTTCATTTCTTATCCCCAAATGTAAAGTACTATTATAAGTACTTGTTTATAATGGTTATATAGGATGAATGATACATATAAATGATGAATATAATTCTGGAATTAAAATATACATACCCCTCATTTATTTTTAATTCCATTAATATGACAAAGAAATGAAAGTAGCGTTCATGCGTACGTACGACTTACCGTCTCCATGAACGGTGCATTTCATTTCTTACCTCTAAATGATTATGTAATATTATAAATACATGTATATTCTGGTTATATATGATATATATTCTATCCAAATCAGGAATTTCATTCTGGATATAAAGAACCTTTGACCACACAAAAAACATGTAATTGTAAGAAGTCCACTTTCGACTTAAGAACCAAATATCAACAAAAAAACATTATTAACATATATGATTACATAATGTTTATAACATGACAATAAGTGATATAAAAGGAATAATTAACTAGAAAAAGGTTCTTAATAAAGTGGAAATTAGCTCATGTTTATTATTCAGGACGTTAAAATATGATCGAGTCAAGTCGGACCCGAGGTAAGGGATCTTACTCCTCTCTTTCTTTTTAAGTACACACTTTTATGTCATTCCCTCTAAAGCTCATTTTTCTTGTTATTCGGATGTTAGTTTATATTAAAATTACTTTTATTTTTATGTTCATGTGATGAGAGACCCTATTCTCTCTCATCAATCCATTTTGGATGTTTTGAGTGGCGCCGTTAGGCTGCTGAATTTTCGTAAGAGATCTAACCTCTCTCTTTCTTTTTAAGTACTCCCCTTTATGTCACTTTTTTAAGCTCCTTTTTGTAATGTTGTGGGATGTTCTTTTATATTCCTCTTTCTATAAACATTAAGTTAATATGATGTGATACCCTATTTGATCTCATCAATACATTTTTGTAAGTTTTATGTGGCGCTGTTAGGATGCTGAGTTTTCGTAAGGGATTTTTCATCACACTTCTATTCCCGTGAGATTTATGCAACATTTTCCACATTTTCCTTTGAGTGGTGTATGTACTTCCCATTATTATACTCTTTGTGTAATATACATTCGTTTATGAGTATTTACATCAATGATTTATTGTCCTTCTTTCATGGGGTGTATGTTTTGAAAGATACCCAAGTCGGTAAGGGAACCTTTCACCCTCCTCTTTTTTAAAAGACTTCTTTTGTTGGGTATTTTAATTTACATATTGTTATGTTGGGATATGTTCTCATATATCCTTATTGATGTAAATTTTATGTCCAAGTGGTGAGATACACTTTTTATCTCTCATCAACTCATTTTGATGTGATCCCATTAGGCTGTCAAGGGAACTTCTTAACCCAATGTCGATTTCTTTGGGTTCAACATGTAGTTATTGAATATGTCATCCTTTAAATATGTGTGAATGACCTTTTATTATTTTACACTTAATATCCACTTATATTTGGTGTATTCGTTTGTCACACATAATTATGTAATTGATTTATCCTTAAACCAAGGATACCGTCTTTGTAAGGGACTTTGTCTCAATCTCCATTCATTGAGGCATATTTTGTTGTATACACAACCTTCTTTTATATGGTGTATAAATTATTTTTAATTTTACGTTTATCCAAAAAGAAATCTTTTTTATACGAAGCATTTTACTAAATGACAAAAGGGAATGTTTTTGTCGTACGTATGCGGCGACAAGGAATTCTCCGCCTCCGTGACCATTATTTGAGTTTTGGCTTCTTCTACAAGACATAACTTCTTTTTAAAAGAAAAATAAATACCATGTTTTACTTTTCTTTTATTTTGGTATTTAAAATGGTTTTCATAATGTTTTTGTATCAATGTGTTATATTGATATCTTGTTATTGAAAGATGGAAATGTTATGTTTCCTTTATGCATGTTTTATGTGATACGATTATGTTATGGTTCTTGGGAATTGTTCTGAAGACGGGTGGTTCCGTGATAAACTAAGGGCGGGTGAGCCCGATATAGCTCTCCAATGCATTGGGTAACGCGAAGGAGTGAAACGTTAAGGTTTCTCCGAAGAGATTTCGGGAATATACTGTGATGGGTATTCCAAACGTAACCAAGAGTGTTACTCCCAACGTAAGGATTTTATGAATGCCTCAAGTTACCTTTATGACTTATGATTTCTTTGATTTATTCATGGTTTGATGAGGTATGTTAAAGTGCCTATGTTTTATGGGTAAAGTATGATTTCATTCTTATGTATATATGAACTCATGTTTCCATTCAATATTTTTATAACCCTTACTAAGCTTTTTATGCTCATCCCAAGTTTTTGAAATGTTTTTCACAGGTCAAGGGAAAGGTACATGATGTGATGATAGTGTCAAGGACGTGTCAAGAAAGAATCCGTGTTTTATTTTAAATATGTTTCCGTTGATGGGAAGAATGAATATTGTCTTTTATGTAACCTCTTTGTTTAAATGTGGAATGTAATGCAAGTTTCATGATCTAATTCTATAAATCTCAAAACCTGAAAAGATCCTCAATGTGTAATCTTGTAATTACTCAAGATTAAGTAAGGTTTATAGATGGGGCATTATATCCAGTCTCTTTGTCATTGGCTCCTATATCCACCTCCCGCCTATCCCCATGACTAGGGTGCCGCAGTTTGGTGCCCTCACTATGACGTTGTGCCACTGTCTCTCACTGGTGTCATGTCCTACCTGGTAAAAGCCATTCCACCTAGTGATTCAAGAGCCGAGGTGCCATCTCCATTATACCATGATGATTTTAGAGATATGGATGGTGGGTATCACAATGAAAATCCTAACTGACAAATGAACATTGTTCGTGATGGTCTGGATTTTTTAATGTTAGTGGGATCACATGTATAATTTATAAATCACTAAAATTTAATCTTGATATTATGCTTTAATTATATTTCCTAACCCCACAATTAAAATCTATCCACAGATCAACTTTTTAGAGATTTTATCCGTGTTTGATTTTTATATGGGGAGAATGGGGATAACCAATTCACTAATAATTTTTACCAATACATGTTTGGAGTTCTATCGCAAGATGATTCTGTCACTGAATGCAATCCCTCTGTGAAGGTCCTTGGTCCATTTTCGATGAAGGGATCTATCAAATATGAGGGAAAGTGATCAATTTGATTGGAGATCATTGTTTGTTGTTCATTAAAGTTGATTCCCCACTGATTTAGAGTGTTTCTCCCAATTTGTCAATGTCGTACCCCTAGTTAAATCATTAATGGATGAAATTATTTTCTATTACCACTACGTTTTAGTGCCATTATGATCATTCATTTATGAAACAATGTTTCAGTTTCTCTACATTCCAGAGCCATTTCACTAATAATATTTCGAATGTTAAAAATAAGAAATAATAATCATTTTTATTTTATTTTATTTATCATTTAATTTTATGAAAAATAACTTCCACCCTCGACCCGCGACAGTTGAGGGTAAGAATCTCTTAAGGGAAACACAACTTCATGATCTCAACGGTACTATTTTATTTCAAATCCTATTTACTATTTATGAGTTATAAGGATTTTAAATTATAATTATTTTTATTTTATTATTATCTTTATGGCCAAAAAATACATTACAATATTGGCCCGTGCTGACCAATGTTAGGCCCTTTCATGGAAGATCCAAGAGCTCTGAGGTCAATGGTGCCCTCTTATTCATGATCTGGGAAGTGTTTTTAATGTAATAAAATCCTGCTCTAACATTTATTTAATAAACCTTATAAATAGTTAAAAAATACATTTGGGCCACTATGGGCCTCAGAATTACATTCCGACTTAGAGCACGGTCTCAAAATAACATATTTTATTTTAAAAAATAATAATTTTGGGGTATCACCAAATCAGCTTTAAACCTATCAAACCAAATGAATTTTCATGATTAATATAGGGAACTTCCTCATCCACGTCATATCTAAGGAATTAGTGAGGGTGGATCCATAGAATGGATCATCTATTGTATAATGGGAATATCCATTGAATGTCTTTGAAATTTAGAGGATTCAAGGGATAATATTTTATTATCAGTTCCTTATCTAGGATTTCATTTATTTGGCCATGAAAATGTATGGGCTGGCCAAAAAGGGGTTATGTTTCTTTTATCTCATGCTTGTGTCAGTGATTTTTAGGAGGTGAATGGAAGGATGAGCTCAACACCTATCTTCAAATTACCTATTCCGAGTAAATCATATAACATGTATTGTGACACAACTGAAGATATACTAAGATATGTACTGATGTAAATGGATTGTGTGGTTTATTATGGCTCCAAGAAGTTGAGACCACAAGAGAGAAATTATCCTACTCACACTTTAGAGATTGTAGTAGTGGTAGCTGCCAAGAGATATTAGAGGCACTGTCTCATGTGTAAGAGGTTTGTGGAATACAAAAACCACAAAACCCTTAGGTACATCTTTTCATAGTGAGACATGAACCATTGAAAATGTAGGGGGTTGAGAATCATTAGTATTTTGAATTTGAATTGTCTTGTAGACTATATTGGGAAATGACATTGCTGAAACTAGGAGATAAAATAAACGTGAAGAGGTATTATGAGAGTCATGTGATGAGTGGAAGATAACGACCCTCTTCTAAGAAATGTATTTGGATATTCATGTCTCTTAGTGATGGGTATCTCTTACATCGATATTTTTTATTCTCATGATTTTGTACATACAAAGACCAAGAACTATTCTGATCCAATGGGATCATTTCTGAGATAAAAATTATATCGTAGGAAAACACCACCAGGATGGTCTCTCAAAAATGAAATTTTTTTCTTTTTTCCATGACTGAGTATCAGTTTCTATAGTATTACACGAAGAGATGATGGGGAAGTGTCATGATTCTAGATGGGTAGTGAAGCCATATTCTACAAATATGTATCCTAATAATTAAATAAAAACATGAGGTTAATAATGTAAAAGGTGGTGGAAATCATTATGGGAAGATGTTTCAATTCTAAACTGGTGAATGATGAGAATCATTGGAAGGATAGGATTTTCATGTTTTACACCTTCCTATGATATGATTAGACTATATTGTAATGAATTTTGTGACAGTATTACTGAGGAAAAATAGAATGAAAAATGATTTATGGGTTATTGTGGATCGACGGACAAAGGCAGTCTACTTCTTATATATCATTGAATCTTTCGCAGTTGCTGATCTGGTAAATATTTACATATATGTGGCGGTTAGCTTTCACTCTATTCAGAGTTATATCTTAGTATCTAGATATCTTTGTTTCACATCAATTTTCTATAAGGGTATTTAAATGGATCTTGGATTACATTATCTTTTGGGTATAACCAATCATATACAAACTGATGGAGAATTTGAGAAAACTATTCATGATCTAAATGATATGTAATATGCATGTGTTTATGATTTTGGTTGTTCAATGCTGAAATAAAATTTACTTTGAGATTTTATATATAAAAATATTTTTTGGGAATCAATTGAAATGGGTCATTTTAAGGATATGTATGGAAGGTCATTCTGATCACCACATTGTTGGATGGAGACTGGTGAGTTGGCACCTGTTGGGACAGGTCCCACATTGTAGAAATCTGGGTAGGTTCAGTTGATTAGGCAGTGGTTGAATACCACAAAGAGTATGAAGAAATCAATATTTAACGTCAAATACATCTTCTATAATTCATTTTTTTAAATCAATTTTCCTTCTGCTGCCACCTAGGGTGGAGAAACATAATACGTAGAAATAGGGAAAGCAAGATCCCAGTTTTTTCAGGAAATTTGAAAGAGATTCAAGGGCCAATCAGTGGTATATGGATTAGTACTTATATATATATATATATACTATTCCATTAATGATGTGTTCCACATGGTGAAACATTAGAGATATTATTGAATACCTTCACATGTGAGAGTCATAATACACATCGATATTTTTATTAAAGTGTCATTTAAGTAATGTCTGATATGGGTTGTGTATTGTAGTGAGAAATAAATTTTTGGTGGGACTATACCATTGATATGAATGTAGTGGCAGCATGGGTGAGATTAGGATGATACATTGGGGAGTGAGTTAGACATGAAAACAAAATGGTTAGAATTTTTTATTAAGACCTCATAGTGGTTCATATGTCATCATAGAGATGAGGTTTTATATGGTGGAGAGGATGCAAGATCCTATAATTTTCATGATGTGTTTCTCACTATGTTTTTGATTTGATTGTTGGGAGATGAGTCTAATTAAGTGGGGTTGAGCCTTTATTGGGGAAAATTACCTAAAATCCATAGATATATTTTTTATTGAATTAATGGTGGTTGGGTAAATGGGATATGCGTTATTATAGGTTATTTGTTAGTTGATAAGATTTAAAGGGAGATTGGATTGTTTAAAGAGAAAATGGGATGAAAACACATCTACAGAACATTTGAACATTGTGTTATTATTTTGTACATCAAGTAATGTTTATGTGATCAAATTAAATAAATGTGATGCATTGTTTATTTCGTCATATCAAATTAAAAATAATTAAACAAAGTGTAACTACATCACATACCATGAAATTTCATAAAATGTTATTTTATAGTATGATATGTGGTTGAATTTTACTCTAATTTTATTCATCTCTTCTACTCTAAATCCAGGGGAAAAACTGGGTGATTTTTGTGTGTCTACCATCCATAAAGGCGTCCCGATAATTCCATTGGTACCTAGATCATCATTGTGATCTTCAACACCATCTTCCTATACGATTAATGCTGTTGGAAAAATTATTGGATCATTGGTTAATCATGGGGATCAAAATATTATCCCATTTGTTTGATAACTAACAATTTCATGAAATAATGTAATTGAGGAATCATAATACCCACCCAAATCAATTAAATAATAAATGTTGTTATTCCTTGGATCATATTTGTCAATTGTATTTTTACAAATCTTATGGTTACCCAACGGGTGAGTAAAACATGAAAATAATAAAATTGGATAATGTTTTAATGTGTGTTTAGTATGACATGGGTCCTTAAGATATTTTTTGATATAGAATACCTATGTATTATATTAGTTATTATTAAAATAATTTTTATTAAATTGTGATTTAATTGAATGTGTTATATGAACTATAAAGGCTAATTCACATAAATAACCCCTGATATTTGAAATGTGATATTGTGATATCCATACTATATGAATGGACTTTTGTTCCATAATAAAATACTTACATATTAGGATCAACCCTGGAAAGTGTAAAATTTATTCTATAATTCTAATATTGAGTGAGATCAGCCCTGTACCATGTTGTAAATCTTATAGGGTGAGGGATTTTTATAGTCCCATGTTGTAATCCGTATAGTTCTATGTCCTAGATATTATAATATTTATATGATTGTGACCTGGATTGTTTTGACTATACCATGTTTATATGGATGGGGTTGTCATGTTCATAAGACATTCTCTATGAAATACCATAATGGAGTAAATGATGGTTCCTTCATCTTGGTTATGTGGTTTTCATTGGCATGGATTTCTGACATGTTTAGAGTTATTCCAGTGTGTGCTGAAGCATGCTGTTGTATTTTATTAATTTTTAGCTTAAATAATAAACCTATTTATCAGTTTATTACATAAATTTATTATAATATTGGTAAGTTTAAATATGGTGGTCTTGACATTCTATGCTATACTCAAACCCTAATTGGGCCTCTGTTTGGTACCGAAACAGATTATGTGGATGTATTTTTGGACAAGGTAAAGGACATCATTGTTGATTGCAATCTTTCTGGATGGGCTGGATTTCAGAGGTGGATCTGACGTGGGGTTTGAGACAATAGAATTTTGAATCATTCTTTGAGTCATATAGAATTTTTATGTATTTTTCTAGTATTAAATTTAATTATTTTCACTCATGTCATTACATTATTCATTTATTATTTATTGGATTATTTAGTTGGATCATGATATTGGTTTATGCTATGTCTATACTTTATTTAATTTTTATTATATTATAGATTTTATAATATTATGAGGCTTTTTATTATGTGTTATAGTCTCCACATAGTACATTTCAAACCCCATCCACTGGTCAGCATCCTCTAGAATACTGGGAGGCACACATGTGTTCTTGTAACCAATCATTTTTGGGCCAAGTGAGGGAGTGCTAGATCGTGGGATGTTACAATCATACTCATTCATAACTCATTTATAATTAATATATGTTCATTATAAATAAATAATTTGACCATATTTATTTATATAATACCATATATAATTTAATTATGACTTTATATTTTATGTATCTTTACAATTATATGATAAGACAATGTATTTGGTAATGACCATGTTGTTTTCCATTAGTGATTTGATAAATTCTATTTTTCCCTTTTCTTAATAAAGATTTAATTACCTCCAAATTATAAAAATGATATAAATACCATATTTATTTTTCATATTTATTTATTTATAATAATATAAAAATGATTGAAATTGGAAATAAAATACATAATTCAATGAGATAGTTGGCCATACGTACAAATGATTGTTTTTCCATTTCCTTATCATACTGAGTGAAAGAATGGTATATGATATATTAATATTAAATTATAATTTTATAACATATTCATTGAATATTCTTAAAAATCCAATCCTTAATATATTCATTGTAAATCATGAATTAATCACATCATTTCGTGAGATGGCAATCAGCTGTAGACATGGAAAACATTATCGTATTCAATAAAAATAGATATATTGAAAGTATGTTTAATATAATAGTTATAGATTTATAATAAAATACTAAAAATCATAAATATATTATATAAATAGTATATTTTTTGTTATTACCAATATTGATAGGTTCTACTGGAAAAAAAAGACATTTGTTCATGAGGTGGTAATCTGTTATACACACGAACATTTATTTGGTTACCCATTTGACATAATTATGAATGGTTTTATGTTTTAAACATATTGTAACAAAATATAATAATATATAAAATAATTATGTTATTATATAATATTTTAATAAAAAAATTAAGGGATTTGAGGAATAAATAAATGAAAATCATTTATTGATGAACATTGCCTCTTCTTTAGGTATCACCAGTTGGTTTACACCAACGGTCATAATTTCATTGATTTATGCCAAATTAAATGTTTATAATATGAGATAATGTAATTTATAAAGACATTTATAGAGGTTTTTGTCTAGGTAAATGGATTTATATGTGTGAATAGAGGGGAATAGGGGATTTCCTTTTATAATGAATGAGAGTGCAAAACATGTAAACATTTGAAAAAGAGAATCCCACCCAAATTTTTTATATTTAATGTGTTTCAAAAATATTAAAATTTTTAAACATTGATGTTATATTGTAATAATATGTCCATCCATGTATTTTAGAAATTTTTTGGCCATTTTTACTCACTATTTTCTATGTTTAACCACTAAGTAATTTTTTTAACAATAATAACTGTATTTAATTTTATATTTAATTCAATAATTACGCTAGAAAAAAATTTGGTTTACCTTATTTTAAAATATATGATACTTTTATTCTAAATATGATATCCATTTTTTCATTTTTTAGTCACTTCGGTTTAAAAAATAATTTAAAATTAACCCCGTAGATGAGTCGAAAAACTGGGGTTTTAATGAAAAAAATAAAAACCTTACAATGTTATATATTCAATCTCAATATGAAATATATTCCAATAACATAAATTTTATTAATATATTTATAATTTTACTAAATATAATATATACCCAAATTACAAAAATAATTTTATTGTGAAAATATATTAAACAAAAAGGACATTTATGATTAAAATTTAGTACTTTAACAATTTATTTGAAAGAATTTTTATAAAAATACAGAAAATTTACCCTATGATAATTTTGACATTATAAATTCAAAAAATAGAGTTTATTTTATCATATTAAAATTTTAAGGAGTTAATAATTTATTTTATTATTTTTCAAAAAAGACATAATTTTCTTTGGAAATTTTATTTTCGATAAAATTAATGGCTCTACAAAAAATTATATTTTTTAAAATCTTAAATTTCTATTTTATGTAAAACTGTTATAATTAATATTAAAAAGTAATTGTTAACATTCATTTTTCTATGCTTAATGGATACATTTCACTAGTCACATTTTACTAATTTTATTAATAACATGTCAATGTCTTGTTAAAAATTAGTGTCATTTGTTACATAAGCTAACTGAGTGTTTCATGGAGATAAAGATAACCCATGGTTGATTGTAATGTAATCTTGACTAAGAATATATTGTAATTACATCCATCAATGGAATATAATTTATTTAAAAAATTATTATAAATTTTACTTTCTACCCCTTTAAGATGAATTTCTACCTCATCCTTTATCATTCTGATATAATTAAATGATGATAATTTTTAATTAGCATATCATCATGTTCTCACATAGACTCATAAAGCAGGTTGTTTCACCAAATAACATTTTATCAATGATTATTCTTGTTTCAAATGAATTTCTTTGTATGTTATAAAATCTCCTCCAATTGTTCCTAAAAAAGGAAGCATGATCCCTATGAGTTCTAATTATATAAAGGGTAATATATGTACATTCTCGAGAGAGATACATGGAATAGATCATGTAATTGACTAAGGTTTGGTAGAAGAACCATGTTATAGGATACCATCCCATTATGATTAGTAATTTCAAAGTGACCAATATACTTAGTGATTAGTTCCCCTTTATTCGTGAAAATCATAACCTTATTCCTTGGAGAAATTATCAGAAACTCTTTATCACTAATATCAAATTCTAGAACACATCCCCAGTTATCATCATTACTTTTATTATGATGTTGAGATATGTTGATATGTTTATGAATGATTTAAATCATCTCTACCATTTTATTTATTATTGTTGGTATGAAGAGATTTCATTCTCCAACATCAATCAAGAATTCTGGATGTCTACATTTATTTTAATAGATATATTCGTAAGCATCCATCTGAATGAATGAGTGATATCTATTTTTGTATAAAAAATAAACTATAAAAGGTGTTGATCCAAAACACCATTGAAATCCATGAAAAAATATCTCAACATTTTCCCTAGGTTTAGAATCATTATTTTGGATTGACCATCCATCTATGGATGAAACGTTGTGTTAACACTCAATTTGGAATCACATGATTTCTGAAAACATCAAAAATCATTGAGGTCAAACAGAAATTCTAATTATATATAGTGTAATGTGGTACTCTATGTAACATTACCACTTCCTTAATATATATATTGGAAATGTGATCTAGAGATAAGTATTATCTGATAGAGATGAAGTGTGATAACTTAGTAAAGTGATCGAGTATAATCCATGTACCATTATTCCATTTATATGTTTTGGGGAGTCCCACATGTAAATATCGTATTTATGTTCTACTATTTCAATTACTGTATGGAAATGGATTAAAAAACCCCATTATACATTTCTCTTTCATCCTAAACATATTTTAATACCAAGCACCGAGATACAAACATATCAATATTTATATGCATTCCATCAAACCATAGGTATTATTTATATTATTTATAAATCATATTTCCTTTAGTACGAATTGATAATGAAGAACTATGATCAAATTTTAACATTTCCATATGGTCAAATATGGAATAAACATATACTTGGTTCATAAACCTCATCATTACATAAAGATCAATGTTAAACTCAAGAATACTTCTAACCATTTTTATGATCTATATCTTCCTTCTCCACCTCATCAATAATCACTTGGATTGATGATTGAAAAATAAACTTCTCAATATTAGATTTTCCCGACCCTAAGGATGTATAGATCCATCCTTTTCAAATATTGAAATATTTTATCTTTTTAAAGCTCACCATGGAAAAGCTCAAATGATCCTTTCGACTCAACACAATAGCCCCCTGTTTTCTTTCCTAGGGTGGTAATGTATTAACCTGAAATGATATTTAATTATCACAAACAATATCCATTGGTTTAGGTTCACGTCATTATATGTGAATATATATTTTAATATTTTATTATTAGTACATATATCTCACCTCTATCAGTAAATTTAATGCATCCATATCTTTAATATAGACATTACTACAACTTACTACATATCATGAGTTGGGTAATTTTTCCCAGGAACAATTATTTTTTGTTAGGAATAAGATATAACCATTCCTTTCTTCTTAGTAATGGAACCCACCACCATCTTGGATTAATCACTATATATTATATACCATTATCTCCTGCATGGTAATGTAAGAAGATGTGTGTTGACAAACCTTTTCTTTAGTACCTTGATATTGTCCTTAGATTCATATATCTAGATGAATTTTTAACATTTTCCTGTCAACGTAGTTAGAAGATTAGATTATTATGAGGAATTAAAAACAATCAATCGATTATATCCACCTAAACCATTAAAAATATAGATATCAGTCACCTTGTTTAGTCTACGCCAATATTTAGTAGCCTATATATTTGATGTATCAACTGATAAACCTTTACTTGAGATTATGTAACTGAAAAATAAAAGCTTTTATAAAAACAATCATACAGTAATATTTTTTTTGATTTTATCTTTCCCTGGGGTCTATTGTATAATTCAAGAGTGGTATTCAAGCTCTTCCTTTATCTTTTATTTTAGAATAATATCATCAACACTGACATCCATAAACTAATCAATGTTATCTATAAATACTATATTGATTAAATCCTTGGAGATATTTGGAGAATTATTAAAATAAAAATGAATGAATACATACTCATAGTGTCCATAAA
Source organism: Viscum album (assembly GCA_963277665.1). Taxonomy (NCBI): domain Eukaryota; kingdom Viridiplantae; phylum Streptophyta; class Magnoliopsida; order Santalales; family Viscaceae; genus Viscum; species Viscum album. The sequence goes on along the minus strand of OY728161.1, from coordinate 455,810,551 downwards.
ATGTATGGAAAATTGTCTTCGTAATATCCTTCTTCTTGAACCATAAATGATGATATCAGTTCTATTGGTAAATCATGGAAAAGATTTCTACTTTATGATGTTTATCATGCTAGTAATTAATATGAAGAAGAGGATAATTGTTCTTAATTGTGATGTTGTTCAAATCATGATAATCCATAAATAGTTTCATTGATACATATTGATTTTTCAAAAAAGGAACCTATACACCCCATGGTGACACACTGGGCCAAATGAATCCCATGTCAAGGATTTCATGGAGTTTCTTATTAAATTCACTCAACTCAATTAGGGCCATTCTATATGGATTTTTTAAATTATCATGGTATATGGTATGAATTTTATTGTGAACTAAACTTCACATTTTGGTGTAAGTCTAAGAAACTAATCTAAAAATACATTAAAAAATTCTCAAACAATAGTTACGTCATCAATGTATGTTTATCATTAAAATGTTAAATATTAACAACTTTTGAATGGGAAATAAGACCCATACACTAGATTTAATCTCTATCAGATGTTAAAACATATCTTCACATTGATAGATGATTATAGGATGGTTTGTAAAACCCTTTGTAAACACTCATCCTAAAACTAATGTTTTGGGATTTACACAGATATGCAAAATCCATGCCCGTGATAACTTCAAATTAAACCGTAGGAAAAATGATATGATTATCAAGAAGCACGTTCCAACCAACAACAACTGGATAGGAATTATAGACACAAGATACAATCATTATACCATTAGTTTCTTGAACTACTCATTTTACATTTAATATTTGGATAGCATCATGAAACCCTGAACAAATTCAATAAATATGAAATAATCAGTATATCCAGAGTCAAATAAGATATTATAAGTTATAGAGTGGGTGTTAAGTGTACCACTCAACAAGAAATTATTCCTCCCCTCAAAAGAAAATATGATCGCATGAGATTTCCCAATATCCATTAGTAGAAGAGGATATTAGTGTTGATCATCATCCATAACCCTCAGTCATGTAAACTTGTTAGTATAATTTCTATTCTATATAAACATAAAACAATGAAGAGGGTTAGGTGTATTTTGTAATGATTTCTCTCTATTCACATTTTTATTTAACATCTTCCCATTAATTAAAAAATCAATTTCCTAATGACCTTCTCTTACACACATGAAAATTTTACTTGTCCGCCTACAGTAATTTCTTCCACAGTTCATCCCACACATAGATCATAAAGGTAATCACATCTTATTCCCACCATTGTTCTTAAATTTTCCATTCAACTCCCAATTTAGTTTATTTTAAAAACATTAGATTTATACATAACTCCATCTTCTATTTCCTACATGATTTCAAATATTTATATCTATTGAAGTCTATTGCAGATAACACCCTTAATATACACACATTTATAGCACTGAATAATCAATCATCCTTACATTATAGTGGGATGATACTTCTATAAATATACGTTATATGTTGGATAAAATTATCCTCCTAGGAAACAATGGCAACATAATTCTATTTTTATTACCTAACGTAACTCTTTACCCATCTTTATATGATAAATACAAGGAAAAATATTATTTAAAAATATGTTCTCTAACTCATCCCAATCCATGGATCCATTTTCTTCTTGTTTCCATAGGTTATTGATAAGACTGAACCAATTATTTTATCCATATTCCAAATAGTAGACATCCAAAATGAATTTCTCATGTTTTGAACATTGGATTATGGAAAATAAATTTTTAGTGGTACCGATCCATTGTTTAGAAACATGTGGATCAAAATACCTTCAGAAAAAATGTAGATGTATCGTCACAAAGGAATCAATAGAATCTTGTTTCCTAATTTTCTCATTTGGAATTCCATCATTATTCATTTATTGTGATGGATTTGTGATTATAAAAATAGGATTTTTTACTCCATATCCCACAGAGGATGGGTTCTTAAGAGGGAAATCATTTCATTTTCCATCTCACTCAGCATGTACATGGTTTCTTTAGGTTTCAACCACTGACTAAAACTGAAAATCATAGTGTAAGAAAAAATAATAATAATTAAGAACCCCATAATCATGAAAATCACATATAAGGTGATTATATTACAACACATTCATTAATATAGTGCATATTATATATATCCTAGGTCATTAATAACTATGATCAATATAAATCCTTGATGATGATTTGTAAAAAATTTCGAATTTATGAAGTATATCATATGGGAGTGTCTAACTATGTGTCTAGAATGTTCTCTTTTTGTGTACCAGTTCCCGATTGAGTCATGATCAATATGATTTTTTCATGGTTGTTACACCGAGGTACATATATTACACATCAACATCAACATGATGTTTCCATATAGGGATGTTTTTCTAGAACCCCACTCAACATATCCTATACCATAATTCAATGTCATTTCATTAAACATTGATATATCCTTAGACATACCTTATACTTTTATTTAGGGATCTCACCATGGGTTTCTCATCCTAGATAAAAATTTTAAATAAATAACTATTTTGACCTGAAATGTAATGTTCTAGGATTAACATAGATATATATATATCATAATTTTTGTTGAATATTTAATAATTTACACAAACAAAAACTAGATAACCATAATTGTTTAGTGTCATTGGAAACATGAAAATGTAAAAACTAATTCAAGGTTGATATACATGATCTTATACTACGTTATTCATTACTACCACCCTTATTGTAAATATATTATATAATAAAAATATTCATAATATAGGGGAATAAAACATAAGAAAGGGAGAGAGCATCTGCTCTTTATGGGTAAACATGGAGACACGTAAGAATTAAATGATTATAAGAGTATATGAACATGATAATAAAAACTAAAAATCTTAAAAACATATAAAAGATCATAATCATTAATCATGAAATAAATATTTGTAGTTCTTAAGACCTGAATCATATAGAAATAAATGAACATGATTGGAGAGATCATAAAATTGGAAGAAGAAATTGAATTTTTTGAATACAAATAAGCCTAGCAAATAATTTGATATTATTCAACTCTCACTACTAAGACCATCCTAGTATAAAAAGTCCATTTCTGAACCAGGTTCTCACCTTCTTCCACCCCTATATTACTAAATAGATATCACATCCCATTCAATCTATGTATTACTGAAATGATTCCACATTTTATTCTATTCATGTATTACTAAACCATTTTTACTACCCATTCTAGTCATATCATTCACATGAGATGTAAATATTTACATAATTATTTTGAGGGAGATATATATCATAGCCTATACATTATGAAATAATATATATGTGTGACACATGATCCTAAACACCGATCATATCATAACCCAAAAAGTAAATGTGTGTCTTTAACATGTCATTATATTATAAATAGTGGAAAATTGAAAGGTTTTAAAATTATTTAATCAAGAAATTACCCTTGAAAATTGGTGTTTCCATAATAATATTACTCATCAATTAAAAACAAGTTATTAAAAATCATTCCATCATAATAGAAACCATTCAGAGAAAGAATATAAGTGGTACCCTTGGATAATATCTCCAATAAATCATGAGTAATACCAATGTATGACTTTTTAAATAGATAATAATTTTGAAACGATCGTATATTAAATTTGTTGAGGAAAATATCCTTTCAATTAATTTTGAAAAAAGTAAAAAAGGGGTAAATTTTTATTTATATTGAAATAATGTATTTCTGAAAACATTTATTATATCTTATGTTGAAGAAATTTACTCAAACTAAAATATTCTTCCGACCGAAGAGATAATAATATCTAGTTTTCTTAAAAAATCCTAATTATTATACGAAAAAAATATTAAAAAATGGTTCCTTTGATTAAATATATTAAGAATAAACATATGGGAAGGAAATTAATGATAATTTATGATATATAAATCCTAATAATTCATAAATTGATTCATAATCATAAATAGTCTTGACAATCAAGTTTATTGTGGCAATAAACTCTTAACACTTTTTTAACTTTGAATCATAATCCTTGTGAGAGAATAACATTATGTGAAGCTTGAAATATCATTAAAATAAATAGATTCATGATAAAATATGTCAACTGGGAAGTATATACACATTGTAAAATAGGATCGGTGCATAATAAAAATAATGTCCCAAATAAGGAAAATTGAGACAATATTACCTTGCCGATTTTGTAACTTTTTAACAATATACACCATAATATATATATATCTGAAAATAGACTTGTAAAGAAAAAGATATTATATAGAAGAATAAAAAGGTACATTCCTGGGATTTATGTACACAGAATAAATGAACGATATGGTGAATATTGCATGTGTCTCATATAATTAAAAAGTGTGATGTAAATCTCTAACCATATGTATAGACTTCCTTCATACTCATTTAATTGACAATGTAGAAATATTTCCATATAATGGAATTTTATATGTTTTGGGTCATTTTTATACAATATATTCTATGTTTCACCACTATGAAATCTTTTTTTACCTTAATCACTGTAACAATTTTTTATTTCCTTACCAAATTTCTTTTGTAGAAAAATAAGTGGAAATGACTATATATTATAAATTATTATTATTAAAAATATGGAATCCACCTTTCAAATTTAAAATCAAATAAATGAAAAAATAATTTAAAATTATCTTCATTGATCTGTAGAGAAGGTGGGGTTTTAATGATAAAAACATCAAATAATTTAAATTTTTTATTATTTAGCTTCATTATAAAGTTGATTCAGAAGAATAAATTGGAATAATAACTGAATTATTGAAAAAAATATATGTTAAAAGAAAATTAAATTATAATTTAAATATATAAATAAATCTAAAGAAAAGGTAAATTCTAATTTTAATTCTATATTTTAAGTATTAATCAAAAAATAAAAATGATATTAAAAATTCCAAAAATACACCATAATAAAAAATATACAAGATTATTTAAAAAATTATTTTTATTTTATCAAATTAATATTATATAATTATCAAATACTAATTTTATTATTTTTCCTTTATAGTAATAAATTTTTATTAGAAACTAAAAATTATTTATTACTATTTATTTTCTTATTTCTAACATCTAGGTTAAAATATTCTTGTTTAAATAACTATATTAATAATATGTCATGGTTTTTTTAAAAATCAATTACTTTTTTTCACAAAAGATAACTGAGAGTTATATGTAGTGAAAGTCAACACAATGGTTCATGTAACATATCCTTTAATTGGTGTACCATATAACCAAATCCAACAATTAAATTAAATTTATTTGAAAAAAAAGTTCATAAAAACTAATGTTGTTATTGTTGGTAATATTTTATATTTCAATAATCATAATAATTTCTTAAAAATTATATATATATATTTGTTTAATATTTTTAAATATTTTTTTATAATGTTGTTTGATAAAAACAAACTGGTCCCTGGATGTTGAGGTCCACAGATACACACAAATTATGTTTTAATTTCCCATAGAATGAAAAAGGAGATGAAAAATTATTATATCATAATAATAATAAAATTTAGGTATAAGTAATATATTAATTCTTTTATTTATGTGTGTTTAAATAATATTTTTAATGTTGTAGAAAAATAAATAATCATGAAATATTTGTCCAATAATTATACATCTTATTTGAAAAACCTCACATATATTACCCAATCAGACCTCATTAGTTATTATTTTTATGAGAAAAGAAACATCCATGAGATTAGAATAAGGTTTTAAATATTACTGGGAAGTTAATATTAAATATAAATTGCTTAATAAAAGTGAGTAAGAGAGGATTGGATATTTCTTATTTTAAGTGTGGTGAGAAGAAATCTTGTGAAAAATAATTAATATATAATAATTGTATCATATTAAAATGATCTAAAGTGATATATAATGTAATAAAATGATTCTAAAATCAAAAAATAATTAACCAATCAATTTTATATAGGATTATGAGACATTTTAATGGTTATATTTTGGGTTTACCCACTCATTAAACATGTTGAATATTAACAATTTCAACAAAATTTACAAATTAAAATCTGAAAATTGGCACATAAATTGACCATTATTTATATCCTAAAAAAATTAATATAATATTGAGAAATAATAGAATGTTTTATATTTCATAATTATTTAAAAACCACTTTTAATAATTAAATATCATTTTAGTTCATTTTCTGGACAATTCACAAAATTTGACTCCAGATTCAACAGGGTAACAATGTAAATAGAATTAAAAGCCATAAAAAATAAACTCTACATGAAAATTATATATATAATTAATGAAATACCATGATTCATCAAAATAATATTACTTTAAATTTGTTTAAATCCATTTTTTTCATATGCATGCACAAGTATTCTCTTGATGTTGGTAAACAATTTTATATTATTATATTATATTTAAAAAAGAAAAATAAATTATTAACATTATATTAAATAGATATACATAATTATTGAAATATGATTTCAATTATAAAAAAAAGTGATAATGACATAGGTAGTTTTTCACTTTCTACTTATTTTCTATTTCATAATAAAGTAACTTTACCCATGAAAAATCATTTTCTAAACCAATTAACATTTTTTTAATGAAAATAATATTTAAATAATACTTTTTTTGAAATTATTCTTTCAACAATTTATATATATTTTATATTAATAAAATTGTAAATTTTTTTGAAAACAATTTTTATATCAGTGTAAAAAACATAATGGAAAATAATTTTTTTAAAAATGTGTTATTAAGCATTAAAATAAATTTAAACTAAACTAAAATATATTTTTGTTAAATATGTAATTAATTAGATTATATTTATATGAAGGGATTTTATATTACATTATAATAAATACAAAACAAAATGATCCATTATTTAATAAATATGAACGACAACTTTGCAAATGTCAACATTTGTTACTATTCAATCAGAAATCATTCTTTTGAGAAAAATAATAAAAAATAAACTGAATAATATTATGAATTTTTATTTCAAAAGAATATTAAATTATTTAAAAATTATTATTAAATTGAAATATTTTAGTTCTAATATTTTCACCCAAAATGGGTCAATTTGTTTTCTGATAATTTGTATTTATAAAGGAAACAATCGAATTTATTCTCATTAATTTCATTTTTAACCATAATTAAATGAATTTTAGTTATCTTAATATCACATAAAATTGAAATATTGAATTTTAATCAATTTTATATAGAGATAAATTTAATATATGAAGGAAAAAAATCATATGTACATAAAAAAATGTTTTATAAAAAAAAGTCATTACCTTCAAAATTTGTTATCATTATTTAAAGACAATTGATAATTATTTATATTAATGAAGTAAATTATACATATATTTTATAATATTTTTATTCCTTTTCATACGCATCAAAACAAGGACAAGGTTATAAAATTCCAACTTGATTTTAAATATTTTAATTTTATTTCATAGTTCCTTTTAATCTTGTTATTTGGTATAACACACAGTATAAGATCATTATTTCAAGAAAAATTATAAATTCCTGGTCTGTTACACATGTAGTTAAATGTCATGATTAAAATACGTAAAGGAATGAAACTCATCCTTGGACGATTCATTGAAATTATGGATATTTTGGATGATAACATATAAAATTTAAAGACACTACAATGGGGAATTAAAATCATCCTTAGACATTGGATATATGGTTTATTGGATTTTAAATGGAAATTTCATATAATATAACATTATTGGATGATAATTATTATTAATAATTATGTGGTTATGATATATAGATTAGTGTTTTACCTTTTAGGACCATGAATCTTAAATGTATATTATATCATTAAGGTTGTGAAATTATGAATAAATTATTTATTTCCATGGTCATTTAACTTAAATATTTATTTTGTATGGGTTCAGGTACATATAAATAGAACCACTATGTAAAATGTTCCAATAAATCCCATATGTATCAAACTTATTCCGATGATACCCTATGAATTCACACTGGACAACAAGCTAGGGGATGTTATTATTCTTACATCAAGTAGATAAACCATAATGAAGAATACCTAGTGATGGTTGAGGACGATTTAATTGTTAAATACACTATAAGAAGGATCAAAAATAGATTTCTTTGAAAATAATAAGTTTAGATGCTTAATATTGTTACGTACTTACAGAATAAAAAAATTATAGGGACAATTATTTGTTCCAAATATCCATGTGGATACTCATCGGTTGGATTAATTCCATATATTTTAAAATAATAATAGTCTTTATCATCCAAAGTGAAAATTTTCATAGATTTTATGATCCATGGAAAAATTAATAGTAAAATGAGGGAGATCATTTCTATGTTATAGGACTCTTATGGTCAAAGAGGTATATAATAATATGACGCACAAGACTATTTAAAATGAATTAGTCTTTGAAGGTAAATTTTATATGTGAAAGATTGGAAAAATTACTATCTTGGTGGTTATTTTAAGGTAAAATTAATTCATTAAGGATAAAGGGTATAATTGGGTGAAAAAATGGATTTACCCATATAGGTGACCTATGAGATGGTTTATCCCTTTCATAAAGGATTAAAGAGACCATTTTTATTAAAAGGGTAATGGAACCCAAATCATTTTCATATACTCTGAACTAAAACATTGAATATTTTTTTTCAAAATTATCTAGATTTGGGAACAAGTTGAATAATTATTTCATGAAGATAAAATATTTTAAACCATTAAATAACTCAAATCCACTAGTATTCCATCTACACCATTAGGTTTTTATCTCTAAATAACTTATGGGATATTATAGTTCTTGGACATAATATGAAAATATTTTTCATTCTCATTTTCAACCTACTCATATTCTTTATCATTTTTATTACATATGGATGTTGAGGATTCCATTTATAAGAAATGGAATCCCCATCCCCATTCCATATTTTTACAGAATTTGAAACCATAATCATGTTATACACTCATGCTTTATAAAGGAACACACTCATAAATGATTTGGGAAATAATATATCCATGTTTAGGGTATATGATTAATATTCATTAGGATGATTACCCATGCTATGGGAGGGAGAAACACAACTATTTTATCCAAAACTCTTTAAATTTTAAATTTGGAATCATATAAGTGTGTTATAAAATTCATAAGTTCCAATAAATACCACCCCCATATAAATTGAATCACTTTATGATGAAAATGAATTTATTATAATGGAAAAAGGGACAAACCATGTTTTTTTCATAGTTCCAAAGTGATAAGAGAGAACTATCGCTTTTCCATATAGAAATAGGGTCTACCAGTTTAAGGGCACTCTACTATCTATTTCCACTATAGTTGAAATATATTTAAAATCATAATTTTTATAATTTTGGAAAATCCATGAATTTTGAAATCTATAATAAATATGAATGAGTTAAAGAGTATGAGAAAAATGGGATGATTGAATTCATTTTTTACATTACTAAAATATTCATCTTTTCGACATCATTACATTATTTATTCTTTATTAATAATCTTTTCCTTATTTATGGACCACTTATAGTTATATTAATATGTTTAAAAAAAATTAAATATCATTTTTTGAACCTACTAATTTTGATACAAGTGATATTGTAATGGACTGACACAAATAAACCTTTAACAAAAACATGGTTAGCCTACCACAAGGACCAAATAATGTTCTTGATCATCATGTAATAAAAATTAGTGCTAGTTCATCAACCATACCCAAATATAAAATTAATTTTACACATAAAAAATTACTCACAATAATGTATACCTAGAACTTCATAATGATAATCCCATAGTTTGGGAGTCACAGATAATAAATAACCATTTTGAAAAACTATAATGTAATGAAACATGGTATAAATTGATAACATATATTATAAATAAATGAAGAAAAAACAAAAAAACCTAATCATAACGTATAATATTTTAGTATAACATCACAACATATATAGTGACAAAAATATAAATGAAATAAAGTGATACCAAAGGGGAGGACAAATTGGAAAAACAACAACAATGTACTATCATAATGAATATAAATATATATGAAATTAAAAATAATAGACATATTAATTTTCTAAATAATATAAAATTTTCTGCAGACCAACATCAAACCAAAACTATCATCTCAATATCACTAAATAACAAAAAAACATTCCAAATCCAAAATAAAATTATAATCAGACTTCATACACAAATATAGTGTGTATTTAATGTGTGAGGTACACATTCTTTTTGGGTACCACCACATACCCTTTACAATTATTTTTTATAATAAATTATTTCAATTTAGTATGAAATGTAATTTATTAATGTAACACATTTTGTTTTTGAATATAAATACACAGAGTAGAAATTAATTCCTTTCACATTATTTAATAATGTAGGATAGCATATCACATTTACCATGGGAAAGATTACATTGTAACTTACATTATGGAATTCATATGGGAAAACAATTTAGAAGAAATGGATAATAACCACATGTTTAAAAAATTTACACATATACAGTTTTTTCACTGTAGAGGTACTATGTAATACACATAAATTATAATGGAAAAATGAAAATATCAAGTAATCAAATCAAGGTACAAAAATAAACGATTAAATTTTATGTTACTAGTCATATCTAATGATAAACAACATATGGAAAATCGATGATCCAAAATGCACTTACCCTCAGTTGCCTATACCCAAGCATCCCCAAGATGTAAAAAACCCTTATGTAGAGAAATTATCATAGAATAAGGGGAAACTAGACATTAAATAATATCAACTTATTTATAAACCATCCCTAGAACTCTAATATAATTACCAATTAATTCCCATGATATATCAACAAGATATTAGAAATAAAGTAAATATAGTAGAATAAAGAAAAAATAATCAAATCATAACCCACAACTAATCTCTCACAAAACTTTAAGGAAAAAACTCTATTATAATAACACATTAAATAAAATAAATATTTTTTATATTCTAATATCATATAACTTCTCAACATTACCATAAGAAAGGGGATAACAAGAAATTTATTTCATATTTTTAATGATCCCTAAGGCATAAGAAGCTTCATTAAAACAATGGTAAAATATAATATAAATCATCATTAAATTTTTTTTACATAAAATAATTATATATAATATTGGTCTAATATAAATATCATATTACAAAAATTCAAACTATTTTTTTAAAACTATTAATATTTGAAAGGAAGTTATTCCCTTGAATTAGGTTATCAAACATTTATATTTTTAACATTTATCACCTATGAAAATAACATTTGTAAATTCATTAAATTTCCATCAATGTAATTCATAATAGACAATAAATGAATTAGTATTACAAAACAATAATTCAATACCATGGATGTTTTAAACATCCTTGATTTCATGAGAGTTTTTTTTAAACATGAGGTATAAACCTATATAAATTGAATTTACCTAATAAAACATTTATACTAGTGAAATGTATAATTTAAATAGATAGGACTTTGTGGTTTAATAAAATAATAAAATATTTCTATACCAATAAGCAATTATTCCAGAAAATTTTTTTGAATATTTACCCTAAAAGAGAAATATATAACTGAGAACCCATGGAATACCCAAAAATATCAGAAAATTATTCTTATCATTATGTGAAAATATATATTAAGTATCCATGAAATTTTTTGGGGAATGAATAATAGTGGATAAGGTAGAAAAAATATAGGGGAATAGAAAATAATGAATAAAATAAGTTTCACCTTTGGAGATACTATCTCAAATCAAATAGATAATTTCATTGAATATTCAAGTGTGGAATAAATGGATTAGAGAATACCCTATAATGTTATAATGAGTTAGGGATAAGAAAAAAAATGGTAATCCTAAATAGGGGAAAAGAGAAAATTACCTTTTATTTTTCAAGGTAGGTTCCATGAATTGGATACAAGGTTTACTAAACATTGTGTTCACCATGTAGTTTTCACTATGATTTATATTTAATTACTTGATGAATTATCCCCAAAACATTCCCAAACCATGCATAAATTATATTCAAGTCACTAAAGGAAACTCACACTAAAAAATATGTGACTACATATTTACTTCAAATTGTATGCTAATCATGATCCATAACTGACTAAAATTTCCATGCATAATAATAATTTATACTGTTACCCATACATAAAAATAAATACTTTTTGTTTTTATTAAGATAAAATTATATATAACATTTTCCCATGTAGATTACAGTAAATAAGGTTATAAAAATTATTCATTCATTAAATGAGGTTCATAAATTATGAATGTTGTGAATTGTTACAAGTAATAGTTACATAATAGTGTATTGACCATTAAAAATAGATATTTTTATAAAAAACTCATGTATGAAATTGAATTATAATTATAAATTAAAAATAATCCATATTAATATAATATATTATCCAAAAGTGACATGGGGGTCCTACAATTATCCCCACAATTCTAATTTATGGGCATAGAATGTATTTCTGAATTTTTGAATCATGAAAATAATCAAATAAGATGATTTATCCTCATTATATCAATAGTCTAAAACTCTTCAAAAAATGAATTCATACAATAGGTAATACTAATTTATAGATATAATATCCCATTGTACCATAATTATTAGGGTGATAATGAACTATATATACCCATTTAGTTACCGCAATGATAATGGGAAGGTTAAAGGGTTTCTCATAAAATGGATTATCATTAAATACCTCCAGAATCACGAGGAAAATGGGGGTTTTGGATAAATTATCTGCTACCAGTTAATGAGAACATACACAATGGGTCTGCCAACCATTTTTAATTTCTGTTTTATCTTACTAGATTCACTGTTAAAGAACCTAATAAATAAGGATAACATAAGGAAGGAATTATAATCCATGCCTGATATCATAATTATACAATGATAATCATTAGAAATCACATCCCCCACTAACACCATTCACTTTGAGAAACATTAAAAATCACAAGACATTCCATGTCATTTCTAATTTAATGAGAACCATTATATAATATAGTAGTTTATTTTGTTAAAAAATGAATAGATTAAGGTACCACTACCCCTCACATTACATTACAAATGATTTCTTCATAATATATCTCTCGAACATAAATGAAAAATATAGCACAATGAATAAATTCGACAAATTTCGATATTTCATTTGAAACCCCCTATATAATTTGTGGAGAATACCAATCCATACAAAAGTATGAAATATATTCAATGTTTCCTATCACACTTGCTTCCTTTGGATTTACAGTCCAAAATAATGTCAGTCTAGGGGTTTAATCAACATGATTATTAAAGAATAAATTGGGGATATAATTTCATTAAATTTTACACATAACTGATGAAATATGATTTTCTTACGCTTTGGATAACAATACTCTTCCTAATGACTCTAAGTAATAGAGGATACTACATCACTTTTATGGTTAAAATAATTAAGGTCTTATGTCTTCAATAAATAGGATTGTATTTTTATATAAAATAATTGATCATAAAAGTGAATATTCAGATGAATTTATGGATAAAGGCCATATATAAATCATTGATACATCAAAATATCATCTACAACAAACATGAGAAGATATAGAATTTACACTACAAAATCCAAAAATGTAACACCATATCATCATCAAAGTGAGAATTATAGCACTATATATCCATTTATGCCTCTATAATTTTATGGTAAAATTATTAGATGAACAATGATTGGAAACTCTTCCATTAATGTTCCTTCAATTGCTTGTCCTAAATTCTAGAATTCCACCATTTCAAACTGAATCCTTCTATTTTATCACTTATACGTTTAACCTTGAAACTATTTAGTATCTCAATTATATTAAATATATATTCAACTTTCTGTAACACTCACCCACTACTAAATAAAAATTTTTCCATTCAATTTTTGTGCACTATAGTCATAGAATTATTGACTGTTATATCTATCTCGAGGATAAATATACTCTATTAAAACTTCAATAAAATTCATAATATAGGTCATATTAACTAAAATATAAACTCACATTAATGCATCCACTACTATTTCAAGATATTTCATAAGAACTATCTCCATTAGAACAATTCTACGATAAACAAAATCAATCTAATTCACAAACTGACTAAATGAAATACCAATAAGTTAAATAACATAGGCACATTACTACTTATAAAGACTAAAATCCAATACAACAATTATGTAAAATTATATTCTACTTAATAAGTGAAAATTATCTTGAGATCAAATTCTTTTTATACAAGATTGTAAAAAACACTTTATAAAAAACACAGATGATAAATTTAGAAATACAAAATATTATTTTTTAAAATAAGAACAAAATATTGGAATATATAATTAAAAAAGTAAATCCATTTACATAATCCATCAAAACCAAACAAACACATCATTTACAATAACCATTTAATAAAAATTTATTTCTTATTATCCACACTCGCATCATCTATTCTCCAATGGAATTTTATTCACAAAATCACCATATAAAACAACATACATTGATGAAAAAACACATCTTTTCACACATGGATATAAAATTTATAGGAAAGGAGACAAATTAATTGAATCATTGATATTATATTTTTTAAATACCATAAATATATCTTATAACATTTTAAGAAACCATATAATTAAATTTCTAAAAAAAACTGAATGAAATAATTTTAGAACTCATTTATGAATTATAATAAATATTTTACATATCATAATAATGTTTTCCTCAACATATCATTCATATAAAATAGTATTATATAAAAAATAATAATAATGTCAAATAAATTCCTACAATTTCAAATACTATAAAAATATCATCCTAATTTACACCAAAAATTACTTTTGGACAATCTATGTATCCATCGGTGCATGATTGAGACAGATATCTTATAAAATTGTTCATTAACAATGTGAAATAAGTTCATGAGTTTATAGATGTAAATTTTCACTACAAATTTTACTAAATAATGTTCTATAATCCTTCAGATATAAGATCCTACCCATTTTAAAAAAAATGTTTTCCAAAAAAAATATAAACAATTTTTGATTTAAATAAACCCATAATAATTTAGGTCATAAAAAATTAGTAATATATAATATTCAAATATTATATGACAATTTTATTTTTAGACAATCCATGGTAGATGATGGATCAATACATGAATGATTTTTTTTAGAGTCTCTCTTGACCCATCCATTGCGTGTTTAACAATCCAATAACATATATAATTTTACATCCAAAATATAATATGTATAACTGAGCTATGAAAATATTTTTAAAAAAACCACATATAGTTAAATAACCACACCATAGATTTTATCCCACTATAATTCTTGTTGCACATTCCTAATCACCAGAAAATAGAAACTATTTCTATGGAATCATTGATTTTCCACTTTGGAATGGTTTGTCCTAATAAAACATAGAATCAATAATATATCCACTGAGAAGTTATATATGGACATAAAAATTGTTGATATATCATTCATAAAAAATAATTAGTTTTGAGAAAATATAAAAACCAAAAATGGTATAAAATTATAATATAACATAAACAGAAAGGATAAATTAATATAACAAAACATGACCACAACATATAAATGGTGTATAAAACATCATTACATATATGATGAAAAAAATATAAAACAATGTAAGTTATATCAAGAAGAAATTTGAACAGGCATAAAAAAATATAAAAATCTAGAATAAAATAAATTAAGAAAACTACCCATACCTATGTGAGAAACAAGGTAACTATTTCATGAAAACTCTTTCATACTTGAACTATTTTATAAATCACTCCAATGAACCATAAAACCTACCTATAACTACATAAGATTATATATAATGTTTATAAAGGGTGTGAGATGCACATTTTAAGTAGGATCTCCCCAATAATATTTATAATTCCTTATGAAAAAAAATTCTTTCACATTAGTTTGTATCGTAATTTTTAAAATTACGTCATTTTGTTGGGGAATAAAAATACCAAAAGTTTCATTTAGATCAACTCACATCATAAAAGGATGTTGAATAATGTATCACATTTACTAAGAGATAAATTTACATTAGTTTGTACATTATAAAAGTCATTTGAAAGAAGACTTTGAAAAAATAAAAAATGATTCATATTTTTAAAACTATTAAAATTTTACACTTATTTATCTATAAAGGTTCCATGTTTTCTGAAATCCCACTATATATGTATATTTAAAATACCTCTTTGAAAGAATTACAAATTTAACAATACATTAGAATACGTAGAACATTGATTTAAAAAACTAAGATATCAATTAATAGAATATAAGATAATAAATAATTATCAATTTACTTCAAACAATTAGAAATTGTACCAATCCAAGATAAGATGTATGAAATACTTATAAAAATACATATTTATAATAATTAAAAAATGTATTACAATTATGTGGGAATACTATAAATATATTATAATCAATTAAATGACAATGGAAACCTGATAAAATATAAAAATAGTCATCATGGTATAGTATTATAGTTACAAAAGAGACATTGAAGAAACCAAAACTAAATAAAAACACATATTTTATTATTTTACATGAATAAAAATTCCATCCACATATAGACACCCAAAAAAGTAATGTGAAGGTTTGTTGTCTTAGATTATTAGCTACGAATACAATTTTTTTTTTCAAAACATTTTATCATTTATCCATAACAAAATCATTCTATAATAAATTCTATACTTATAAAAGGTTAAACTCAAGTTTCCAACCTAGGGAATGTGAAAAATATAGGGTATAGATCAAAATATGAGTAATGGAATAACTCACCAACATTTCATCATTAGTTGGACAATAGGAATATATGAAAAAAAGAGTAATTAAAAATTTATTATTAAAAATAACATAGATCAATAAGGGATTTCCATAATCCATGATAACAATACATGTAATATGAAAAGGGAAAACCCATAAATTAATTTAAAGTTGTGGGAACAAAACATAATAAACATGATTCATGGAGAATCATCATAGGAATAATGATTTGGAATGTCCGGGAAATGTTGAATAGAAGTTAAATATATAACATAAAAAAGGTGAATAAATCATAAAACAATTGAATGATAATCATTACATATTTCCTATAATGAAATGTAGAATACATCACTAGCTGATTCCAATGGTGGAGTAGAAATCATTTCTAGATTCCAATAATCATTGTGGACAAGTCGTCACTACCTGATTCCCATAATAGAGTTGAGTATGTATCATTTTTTCCCATAATAGAGTTCACCTTGATACTCGATCACCAACATTATTTAAATCGGAAAAAATCCATTACCAATACGGTGGAGGGATATTAATAACCCCAATAATTATTATTCATATAATTATGTTCCACTTTAAAATAATATTTAATCACATTATAAAGAACCCAGGTAGTGTAAAATATGTTACACAACATTTATTGAATGTATCACCAGAATTTACCTCAATAATTCAAATAGTTGATTCATATAACTCAATCACCAAATAATATTATTTCACATTATCATTTTGAGGGAGGTTTATTAAAATAATTTCAAATATGGAAATATCTTTTCTGATAAAGGTTAAATTGTAGTAAAACACTAATATAGTGTTTATAAATAATTTTCATCTTATTTGAAAATCATTAAGATACATTCACCTAAAATTCATTATTAAAAAGTATAATTTTGTTAAATTGAAAATAATTCATTTCAGAAATAAATATATGGAAGGGAATATAAATAATGAATCCCTGAAAATATGTTAATGGTCAAAATGTTATTTTGAAAATAATGAAAAAATGTTTACTTTGTAAAAGAAACTTCAATAATAGAGCCTTTAAAATGAAAAAATGGTTTTAAAAAAGTGAAGTGAAAGACATGTAAAACACTTAAATTTAAAAAAGAACATAAATAATAGGTAATTAAAATTATATAAATTTTATCATCGAAAATATACAGTGAAATATAAAAGATTTTATTTTTAACAGATTAATTTATTTGAATATCTTTAATGAAAACCCACGCCATAAAGGGAGTAATAAAACATCATTTTAAAATAAGAATAAGGTAAGTGTGAAGGTCACATGTGATAACGATAAAGACGGTTGGACGGAGTGGATACTTAAGAGGGGGGGGGGTGAATTGAGTTCCAATTAAAATTCCTCTTAGAAATATTTCTCTTAAAACCCACCAATCTAAAAACAAAGTTAAACTTTACTGAATCAATATAGAGTGTAAATATTCAATAAATTTCTCAAATATTGATTAGGTCTCAGTTATCTTAATCTGAAGGTTAAATTAACTTTTGAAGCTATGTTACTGGTTTTCAAGAAGTATAAACACTTGCTAATTTAACTATCAATGTAGCTTTAAAATAGTTATGTATTTCAGTGTAATAACAGTGGAATATAAAATATATATAGTATAATTATTAATTAAACTAAATTGCACATCAGATGTAACCAATAGGTTCAGTCTCTATTCAAGACATAGTCCTCTCAAACAATTTATATAAATTGATCCACACCCTGGATTGGGGGTAAAAAATAGTACAAAACTATCCAGGTCCGAAGACCTCTACCACAGTTCTTTGTGGGAAAAACAAAGACAACAAAACACAGACTATCCATGAATTAATCGACCTATACCACTATCCAAAGTGGGATACAAAGGATTTATAGAGTTTGAATGAGGATTTAAGAACCCTCCAGCTTAGACTGGGAGATAGTGTGTGTTTATAATAAACATGGTAAACACACTGCTAAAAATGTAAATGAAAGAATCACTAAAGTAAGTGAGAAAGAGTTTAGAAATTCTTTATCGATTGCTAGTGAAGCTCTAGACTCGTTTGATTTGTCTGAAAAGCTTCTGATTCCTTCGGTGGTTTTTTATTCTAAAAAAATCAGTGCCGTTTTCTTCCTTCTTCCAAGTACAACTTATCAGCTTGAGTGCATGAAGTGTTTGTTGTAGTTCTTCACTCAAGATTTAGCTTTTCATCTTCTCTAAAATGAGTAGCTTTGTGTATGTCCAAAGGTTCTTGGAGTATGGATGTAGACTTGGACAAATACACCACGTTTGAATTATGTTGAGCCTTTCTCCTTTTCACCCTTCGTGTTTCTTCTTTTTCTTGTTATCTCCTAGTTAATCTCTTCTTTTTTAGCTAGGTCTTTATCTTACCTTTTATAGAATTCAGCTCTGGAAAATGGGAATGAATAACTTTTGCATGGGTACTAGGTACAGTTCCCTTAAATGGAAATAGAGATCATTAAATAACATTAAATACAATAAAAACATCAAATGTTACTGTTATCTTAATAAATAAAAAGTATTGACAGTATAGAGTTTGACTGGTTGTTCAATCATTAGTAGCCATTTATTGGTAGACGTGTGTAGTGGACTTTGTGTGGAAGGACCTTCCATCAGTAGCTTTTTGGAACTTGTATCGGTAGCTATATATATCGGTGACTTCATTCTATCAGTAGATCTTGGGATATCGTTATATCGGTGTATCAGTGAATGTTTGTACTTGTATCGGTAGACTATGTCAGTCTCTTTATATCAGTCGCATGTCTATATTAGTAGGCCGGTCGGTAGCTCGTATCGGTAGACATACTCTATCGGTTACTTCAATCGGTAAGTGTCTGTGAACTGGATCTATCGGTTGAATTCTTTATATCGGTACCTCTGTACATATCAGCGATCAAGGGTATAATATAAGAATTGAGCATACCGGTAGAACTGTTCTATTGGTATCTCATATTCTGTCGTTAGCTTTGTACATATCGGTAGCCTTAGCTTATTGGTGACTCTGTCTATCGGTAGACTAGGTACCTGTAGCTCTGTACCAGAAGCTATATGCAGATCAGTGACCAACACATGTCTGTGTTATGAAAAACATATCTTATTCGGTTAGAATAACTTCAGAAATTATACAAATATGTATAAACATTGATTAACATATCTCAAGGATTATTTTAATATTATTATCATCTTGATAATTGAATATCATAGATTAAGGTAATTAGAATATAGGTAAACATTAATTGGGATTATCAAATGTATGTAAAAGCATAATTGGGATTATCAAAACATGTGAGGTCACCAATCTCCCCATTTTTGATAATCACAACATATGATATTATAGTTTTTAAAACAATGAGTAGTTGTATCGTAGGATATATCATTAAATGAAAGTATCTCAGAGAAACAATATGTTATAGAACATAATGGATTAGAGGTGGAAGAAAATGTTATAGTATCATAGATAAAATTAAATACAATGATATTAGAGTTAAAATTTAGTGGAATCAGAGAACTAAATGTATTGGTATTAGAGGGGAAAAGCATGATAACTCTTCCTTAGAGAAAATGCATACGCCTTTGATACTTTCTCCCCATTATGTACTCTCCCTTTAATACTTCCCCCCTATGTGAATATTTCTCCCTCTTTGATACTTTATGAACATTTCTCCCCCTTTGTAGAATCATGGTAATGTATTTCTCCCCCATTGTGATAACAAAAAAGTTGGAAACCAGAAAGAGAAGAGGAACAAAATGATAAAAGGTGTAATACCCAGTTTCATTGCATGGTGTAAATAAGGTACAAATAAATAAAACAAAATATAATGGATTTCTATCAGATAGTATAGCCACATGTTCAATCTACATTCTCAATGTGAGATTTTTCCTTTCAATCAGAAGAGGATTCAGGTGGTGTCGATGAGGGTGAAGGATTAGGAACACAAGAGATGATCACAGGAGGCTGAGCACCTCACATTGTGCCTAGACTGTACTGAGGAGTTATTTGAGTTATCATAGGTGTGAGGCTTCAAATAGATTGTGCAGGAGTCATCTGAACTGGAGATATAGTAGAGGCAGAGGTTGGTAAGGCTGGAGGAACAATCACTGGCTCACATCATCATCTAGGAAAGGCAGCAATAAATTTATGAAATCCAAAATTATTCCTCCTCCTCACTCCATAGCAGATATGAAATCATCCTGGTTCTCCAAGATTTTGTCTAACGCTGGTCTCAGTTCCCTTGGATTGATAACTTGTTCACTAAAGACTTGATTTATAGGATACAGCTTCATATTCTCTAACAGAAGCTTGATGTGGCTGGTCATTTGGTTCTTTTTGTAAATATTTTGGAAATAGGAGTGTACTTAGTCTTTCAATTCTTTTTGAGAAGCACAAGCTTCTCTCATATAGTCTTGGACTTTCTTCCTTATTTATCGAGCTGATTCTCTAGAAGAGAGGACATCTTTGCTCATATTTGATGAGTCCATGGAGCCACTGGTTGAAGCTGGACCAATCTCCTCCTTCAGCATAGCTCAAAACTGATTCAAATCCACAGAGGGTTTAGATGAAATAGAACAAATAGAGAAGGTTACTGTTTCCTCGAAGTTTTTGGTCAACCCACTAATACGATTTTTATCTTGGGAATCTTGGGTTTTAACATGTTATTTCATGGAGGTTTTAAAACATTCAAACACTAAAACCATCGAGCTCACAACACTTTTTACATAAGTAAATTCCTTGTCTTCTTGGGATTTTGATCTCATGTAAGATTCCAATGAGATAACCAATTTCTTTAGAGCATCAATATCTTCTTCCATTCTAGATACATTAGTCGGGAAGTATTTAACATCTTCCACTATTTCTCTCATAAATACTAACAAATTACAACAGAGAGAGAGTTTAAAATATCTTTCCAACAAACTCATCTATTCAACAAAACGCTTCTTTATCACATCAATTGAGGCACTAAAAGATTCTTTCAGATAATCGTTTAAGGACTCAAGATCGGCTCTGGTGATCAAATCATCGGGAGAAACTGCAACAGAATCTTTTTCAGAGGCTATGCTAGCCACTAAGTCAGTCAAAATCGATTGGATTAAAGATATCATTTAAGCTTCCATATTCTTTGTCTCTTCCACAAAACTGTCCTTCATCTTTTTCTTCAAAATATCCAGGTCATGAATTCTGACCACATCTTCAGGTAGTAACTCAGTTTCGACATCATAAACTAATTTTGGTCTATTGAGAGATGCTTCATTGTCACAATCAGGATAGTATAATCCATAGACCACAAAACCTAGGTCTTCTGCCTAGTCCCCAATATCAACAGCCACTGACACACTTCCAAACTTGGTTTGATGCTCGCCCTCAACTGGTGCTTTCTCAAGTAAAACAAAATCATTCTCAGCTACATTATCCATAGGTCTCCCTTTTACGGATAGTCTTATACTATCAATCATTTCTCTGCAACAACAGGAGGGTCCTCTGAATTAGGTACAACTTCTTCCACTTCTCTTACTACATCCTCAGTAGGCACAACTGAGCTTCCAATTAATGAAATTATGCTTAAACAAACAGAATCGGATGCTTTAGAGATGTTCTCTATTTATTATTCATGCTCAAGGATTGGTCGGTCTCCCTTATTAGTAGGTGTTTCTTCTTCTTCTAGAGCTTCCTTTTTAGAAACAATTTCAGCAGCATGACTTGAAGGTATGTCTGGATCTCTTCCATCATCTATAGAAGATTCTTATTCAGTCTCATCACTGTATTCAGATTCTTCTTCATCAGGTCCTAGACCTAGATCCCTCACATCCTTAGGTCTTGAAGGATTATACACAAGATTAAATTTATCATATACCTTATGGTCATCATTAACCCACTGTACTCTCCATGGGTTACAATTAATCTTCATGTATTTTCACACTGTGCTTGAGATACAGAAATTATTCCTTACCACTGTTGTCTCATCATGAGACTCAGCAACCCCTTTCACATTGATCATCAGAGAGATCAACATGGAAAATAAAATGGAATTAGTCTGAGATTTTGGCCTTGTCATGTCTTCAATTTGGATAATCAGCAGTCTGCACAGATTATCTTTTACACAATGTCTCAGAAGATTTAGGAGATAGATGTCCTGATATCCTAGATTCGCAAAGTCTCCTCTTCTTGGTATTAAGACATGGTGAACAAATTTGAACAGCAATTTGTTCTCTCCATCCATTTCAGCAACCACTACTTGTCTTTGATTTTCATCCCCAGTAAGCTCTACCAAAGCAGTCTCATAATCGAAAATATCACATATAGTTGGTATAGCATTCGAGACATATCCAGATACACCTTCATGCGGAACCTTTAAGAATTCATCCCACTCAAAAGATGAGAAAGATATTTCCTATCCATTCACATAAGGAGTCACACGGTTCTCAGTTTCAGATTTCTCAAAGCTTACAAGATCATAAAATTGATTTAATAGCTTTGGATTGTAGGGGCATTGTTGTTCGAAAAACAATCAACCCACTTTTGATCTTTCATCACATCGACCACTAACGACTTGCTAGGAAGCAACCATTCCACGCACAATTACTTTTCAACCATAATAACTCTATTCTGCAAATGAGTATTCACTGGTCGCCTACCAGACGTTGTTCTTCCAACATTTCCACTTGAATCTGTCTCAGACTTTTTCTTCTTTTCTTTCGGCTCATCAGATTTATCTCTGATGGTAGTAATTTTGGTTTTTTTCATTGCTGGTTCGATGGATTTAGAGTTAATGAATGATTCGGGGGCTAAGGATTTATTGTAAGGGATTGATGTTCAGTGGATTTAGAAGTAGATATGACATAAATTTTATTATTTAAGAATCATGAAATATATAAATAAAATTAAATAAAGTAAAAATGATTCATATCAAGGCGGCAGACAGATGTTTAAAATAGCACACTCATCGGTAGGGTCTATCAGTGAGAATTCCTATCAGTGAGGTTACATAGGTGAGGTATTATTGGTGAGGTTACATCGATGATGTATCATCAGTGAGGTATCATCGGTGAGGATTCACTTTTAACATCCATTTGATATCACATGAAACAAAGATGACCAGCATAGGAAAAAAGAATTATAATAGCTTCTAATCTAGCTACAGGTTCAAAGGTTTCTTCATAGTCTATACCTTCCTCTTGACTATATACTTGTGGAACTATCCTAGCTTTGTTTCAAACTATGTTCCTAGATTCTTCATCATTGTTTCTAAAAACCCATTTAGTTCCTATTGTCATAGTGCCCTTGGGTCTGTCAACTAATTACCAGACATTGTTTCTTTCAAATTTATTTATCTCTTCCTGCATGGCCATTACCCAAAATTCATCATTGATAGCATCATTGACATTTTGAGGTTCTAGCTGTGAAAGAAAGGGTTGATGTTTAACCTGGTTTCTTATAGAAGCACTAGTTTCTGTCCCTCTAAAAAGATTACCAACAAAAACATCTAATGGATGATTTATTAGATTTCTAGATGATATAGTAAAGGTAGTACTTGAAATTTCTGGTTCATCTCTAAGCTCTGGTTCAATAGAAATAGATTCTAGATATTGTCTAGAACGAGATATTTTTATAGTAGGTTCTTCATATTTATCATTAAGGTTCAGAACAGTCAAATCTTCTTCCTGATTTTCAAGAGATGTTTTAGGCTCATATGGATCAGTTTCATCAAACATGATGTGAGCAGATTCATTCACACATTTGATTCTTTTATTAAAGACCGTATAGGATTTTCTAGTTACAGAATAACCAAGAAAAATTCGTTCATCACTCTTAGAAGAAAACTTATCAAGATTATCCTTTGTATTAAGAATAAAAACATTGCAGCCAAAGACCCTGAAGTAACCAAAATTAGGTTTTCTATTATTCCATAGTTCTTACAGGGTCTTCATAAGAACATTTCTAATCAACACTCTATTAATTATATAAAATGTTGTATTCACAGCTTCAACCCAAAAATAAATAGGCGGGTCATACTCATTAAGCATTGTTCATGCTATTTCTTGAAGGTTTGTAATCATTCTTTCTAAAACACCATTTTGTTGACGTGTACGAGGAGATGAAAAGTTGTGACTATATCCATTGTGTGAGCAATAATATTAAAACTCTTGATTTTCAAACTCACAGCCATGATCACTTCTTAGGGTTTTAATCTTAAGTCCACTAAGGTTTTCTATAGACTTGGAGTATTTAAAAAATTAAGAACAAGCTTCAATTTTGGGATCTAAGAAGTATATCCAAGTATATCTAGAAAATTCATCTACTAGGACCTAGACAGTGTGCTTCCCATTTAAAATAGAAACTATTGAATGTCCAAACAAGTCGATTTGAATGAACTCAAGAGTTTGAGAAGATGAAACTTATTTCTTTGATTTAAAATAATCTTTATGTTGTTTTCCATTTATACATGGATTACCAACTTTGTAATTTAGGAATTCAATTTTAGGTAGATCATTAATAAAGTTCTTCCTAGTCAGCTTTCTATGTGAAAAGATTTTGTAGTTTCCTAATCTGATGTGCCAATGCCAAGACTCAATATGAAAATAATTTAAGAAAGTAACATTTTTCTTAGCTAAAGAATTTAAATCAACATCATAATCATTTCAATTTCTCATGGTATAGAATAATAAATCATTTTCTGAATTTAAAACCATATAGGAATCATTTTCAAATTTCAAATTAAATCCATCATCACATAATTGATACATACTTAACAGGTTATACTTAAGTCCATCAACAAATAAAATGTTACAAATTAAAACTGAATCAGTGTTACCAATCTGGCCTAGGCCGATGATTTTTCCTTTCGAATTATCACCAAAGGTGACATGGCCTCCATCAACCATTATTAAGCTTTTAAAATTAGAATAATCTCCAGAAATGTGCCTTGAACATCCACTGTCCAAGTACTATACCTTCTTATGAGAAATCTTCAAACATGTTTCCTAAAAAACAGATTAAAATGGAAAATGATTTTGGTATCTAGATCTTCTTAGGTCCAGAAAGGTTAGTAATCAATGCTTTAGGTTCCCAAATTTTTCTTATTGGTCTCATATAATTTATAGAATCTATAGATTTTTAAGATAAAAATTATTTGATCTATAAACATAGGAATAACTAGTTGAAGAATACGAATTTACAGAACTATAATAAGCATAATTTTGTCCAGACTTAGGAATAAATTTAGTTTTAGTAAACTGCCTTTTCCTAGGTTTGTATCCCAAACTAGTAGAGTATTTTGGTGAAACATTCTTTCCAAACATTTGATTTAGTGTATCTGTTAAATTTGTGAATTTTTCTAAGTCCTTTCTATGTTTCTCAGTAGATATTTTTAGTTCATTATTTTCTTTTAATAATTGTGTATTCTTTTCCTTTTGTATATCAAAGGTAGATTTAACATTAGCAGTGAGAGCATGCTGTTTAATTAGTGACTTATAATTGTCCTTAAGTTCATTACATGTTTCTTCTAGCATGTAACAATATTCAAACAATTCAGCCTTAGACATATTTTCAGAATCAGAATCAAATTCTACATCATCTCCAGAATAATAGGAATTTAAAAGAGGATTATCTAAAGTTACCTCAGATGTGTTGGTCATGAATCACATGTTGGCACAATTATTTTCAGAATTAGTGATTTCGGATTCACTTTTGTTGTCTTTTCAAACACTCCAAGTATATTTCATAGCTTTCTTGTACTTCTTGTCCTAATAATCATGTTTCTTTTTGAATTTTAATTTTTGACAGTCAGCCTTAATTTGTCCTTTCCTCTATCACTCATAGAAGACTATATCATCATCCTTAGCATATTTCTTCCAGTAATTCTTCCAGTGAACCTTGTTTTCATACTTTCCTTTGTAGTTTGATTTTCAAATATTTTTCTTTTTCTTATAAAACTTCTTGAATCTCCTGGAAATTTGAGCCATCTTAGCATCACTATCATAGTCTGAATCATAACTTTTTGAACATTCAGTAGGTACATGTATTTTCTCTTTGTAATTAATCTTCAAAGAAGTGGACTTGAAAGCCACATATTTTCTCTTGGGTTCATCATCATCCTCATTGTTTACCTTAAGTTCCTCCTCATACATCATAAGTTTACATATTAATTCTTTAACAGGGATTGTGCTGATGTCCCATGATTCTCTAATGGAAACAGAAGTGCCCCTCCATCTTTCTGGTAGACATCATAAGATTGTCATGATTTGTTACTTTTCTGGAATAACCATTCCATATGAGATCATAGTATTGAAAATCTCATTGAACCTGAGATACATGTGAGAAATTGATTCATCAATATTCATTTTAAAATTATCATATTTAATAGTAATATTGTTTAATCTTATTTCTTTAACATTGGTTGTTCCTTCGTGAGAAACAACCAAAGTACCCGAAATTTCATAATAAATTTTGAAAGAATTAATTCTATTAAACAATTCATATCCTAATTCACAATACAAGGCATTCATAGCATTACAATTACTATTGTAGGAAGTATTTGTAGGTTCATCCCAAGTTGTTCTTTCATTTTATGCAATTTTATATTGTGACTCTATAGTAGTCCAGATATCAAAACCCATACTTTCTAAATAAATTTTCATTTTATCATTCCACTGGTCATTGTTAGTACCATTAAAGAAAGGTGGGTTGTTAGTAGCAGCACCTTATAGCCTATTGTCTATATCTTGACTTTAGAAAAGAGTTTGAAAGAGATAAAACTTAGAACTAAAAAAAATTAATATCTTTAAAGATGCAACTAAAATCATAGTTTAAAAACAAAATGTTTTGAAAACCTGTATTAATAAACAACCCTCTGATGCCAAATTTTTTTCAGAGTGGATACTCAAGAGGGGGGGGGGGTGAGTTGAGTTCCAATTAAAATTTCTTTTAAAAATATTTCTCATAAAATCCCCCAATATAAAAACAATGTTAAACTATAATGAATCTATACAGAGTTTAAATGTTTAATAAATTTATCAAAGATTGAATAATTCTAAGTTAAGATAATATGAAGATTAAATTAACTTTTGAAACTAACTTACTGGATTAAAATAATTATAAACACTTGATAATTTAATTATCAAAGTAGATTTAAAATAGATTTTTATTTCAAATTAATAGCAGTGGAATATAATATATATATTATACTTATGACATAAACTTGTCTGCATAGCAGATGTAACCAAGAGGTTCAGTCTCAAGCCGAGACATAGTCCTCTCAAACAATTTATATAAATTTATCCACACCCTGGATTGGGGGTAAACAACAGCAAAAAACGGTCAAGGTCCCAATACCTCTACCACAGTTCTTTCTAGGAAAAAATACAATAGCACACATGATGTCTAGATCTTAATCGACCTCTACCACTATCCAGAGTGGGATTCAAAGGCGTTATAGGGTTTTAAAGAGGATTTACAAATCCTCTAGCTTAGCTTAGGAGACAGTGTTTTTGTAAAATAAATAGGGAACACACACTGCTCGAAATGTAAATTAAATAATCACATAAGTAAGTGGGAAAGAGTTTAGAAAAGCATTAGTGATTGGAAGTGCAGCTCTTGACTCATTTGATTTTTCAGAAAAGCTTCTGAGTCCTTCTCTGGTTTTTTTGTTCTAAAAAACTGGGTGTCGTTTTCTTCCTTGTTCCAAGTACAGCTTATCATCTTGAGAGTATGAGGTTTTTGTTGTAGTTATTCACTGAAGATGAAGCTTGTCTTCTTCTCCAAAATCTGTAGCTTTGTGTATGGCCAAATGTTCATGGAGTATGGATGTAGCCTTGCACAAATTCACTATGTTTGAATGATGTTGATCCTTTTTCTTTTTCAAGATTTGTGTGCCTAATTGTTCTCGTTATCTCCTTGTTAATCTCTTCTTTTTTAGCTAGGTCATTATCATCCATTTTATAGTATTCAACTCCGTCAAATGGGAATGATTACTTTTTTCATGGGTACTATGTATGGTTTCCTGACATGGCAACATAGATCATTAAATAACATTTACTGCATTAAAAACATCAAATGTAACCATTAGCTTAATAAATAAATAGTACTGAGAGTACAGAGTTTGACTGGTTGGTCAATAATTAGTAGCCATCAGTTGGTAGACGTGTGTAGTAGACTTTGTGTAGCAGGACCTTCCATCGGAAGGTCTTTTGAACTTGTATCGGTAGCTATATATATCAGTGACTTCATTCTATCGGTAGCTCTTAATCCATCGGTAGCTCTTGGGCTATCAGTAGCTCGATGTATCAGTGACTATCTGTACTTGTATCAGTAGACTATGTCAATCACTTCATATCAGTCGCTAGTCTGTATCAGTGGGTTGGTCGGTAGCTCATATTGTTAGACTTACTCTATCGGTAACTTGTTTCGGTAAATGTCTGTGAACTGGTTCTATCGTTCTACTTCTTCATATCGGTAGCTCTATATATATCATCGATCAAGTGTATACGAGAAGACATAAGAATACTGGTAGACCTATTCTATCAGTAGCTCATATTCTGTCGGTAGCTCTACACATATTGGTAGCATTAGCTTATCAGTGACTCTGTCTATTGGTAGACTAAGTACAGGAAGCTCGGTACCAGAAGCTATATGAAGATCAGTGAACAACACTTATCTGTGTTATAAAAAACAAATCCGATTTTGTTAGAATAACTTCAGAACTTATACAAACATGGATAAACATTTATTAACATATCTCAAGGATTATTTTAATATTTTTATCATCTTGATAATAGAATATAAATTATTAATAAAATTAAAAAATAGATAAAAATTAATTGGGATTATCAACGGTATGTAAAAGCATAATGGGGAATATCAAAACAGATGAGGTCAACAAATACCTAGACATAGACATTACATAATCATTAGTCAAGTCATGAATTTTACTTTATTTCACATTGATGATCTTTTAATGTTTATATATTTAAATAATTATATTTTAAATCTTACGTAATATAACTGTAGAAATATGAAGTGGAACATTCCCAATGTATCCATTTCATTAATAAAAAAACATTTAGAATGAATGATGGTTTATATTAATATTTAGTCATCATAACATTTCCATGATCCCATCCTTCAATCTATTCTCCTTTAATTCATTTGGAAAAAATTTATATACCTCTGATTAAAAAAAAATCTCATTATGGGATACAAAAAGAACGATTTTTTGGTCATGCAATAACATGTAAGAATGAATACTTTAAGATAATGTAATACTTTTCACCTTAAAGAAGTACTGAATAATTTCTTTTGATTAAAATCTAATTTATTACCTATTTATTAATATAAATATTATCATAGAACCCATATAACAAAAATATTACGTATAATGGTAACATGGGACATAATTATACAGAAATTGATTAACCATATGGCCAAATTTCATATATATCACTCTTACAAATATAATAGCTACGTGACAAACATAAATACCCAATGAATTGGAGTTTATAATGAAACCACCCATCCCTGGTTTTTCATGGAACCAACCATAGTTGTTTTATCATGGTACCACCCATATTATGTTTATTATGTAACCATAATTCAAATGTCCAATTATCATTGTATATTCATAACACATAAATGATTGCAATTTTCAACATTTCACTCAAAAAAATTCATTTTAAATCAACGGAAATAATTTCTAGATATTGAAATAGTACATAATTTTTAAAAACCATTTTCTATAAAAAAATACCCAAAAATTTAATAAGGGAATAATTTTCCATTTTAAAAATATTAAGTCTCATATAGTAGCCAATTATCCAATAACGGTTACGACGACGGAGAATTTGTTTTCACAAAAATACATTAAAAACATTCCTTTTGTCATTTATTAAATTAATTAAAATGATTCATATAAAAATAATCCATTAAAAACCCTTTTAATAATGTAAGAAGTCAAGGAGGTTGATTATAAAATTTATAAAATAAGGTGGTTTATTACATCAAAATATGCGTCAATAAAATGACATTGAGATGGAGTCCATTACATGATACATTTATGATTTTTTACGCGTGAAATTATAATGTTACCATTTTGAAATAATCATGTCCTCATAAAATCATTCATAAGAACCATTTTGAAAACAAGTACATAAAATAGAAATATATATAACAACAAATCATCAAAACATTAAAATGAGGTTTTGAATAAAAATTCCCATACCACTAGAGAAACACTTGAATAAAAATAATTAGAAAAAAAATTTAGGAAGAATTTTAATTTCATGAGAATAATAATATTAGTTATATAATATGTCAAATATTAGTATATACAACATATAAAAGTGAATTGGTGAATAACAACAATTAAGCATTAATGGAATCTATAATTAAAAAAAATCTATTACCTTGAGTCTAACATGTGTCACACATTATTTATCTTCCAAAATAATAAAATTGGGTTAATTTCTAATATCATGAGAACATTTTTCAAATTTTTATTAACTTTATATCAGTTATTTTAATTTTATAATAATTACATAACTATTTAAGTTCATATCGACCATTTTTTTGATATTCGATACTATATTCGAAAATGAAATTGGATGGACTTCAATAGTCCATTAGTCATAAATCCATAATCTCTAGAATAATATTCTTGAAATTATTTTCATTTGATACCTAAATTATTATTTTATATCCAATCATTATTTACGGTTAATAAAAATGAAGTAACTTATAATCATTGATAAGGTTGGACGTACATATACATGAGTAATGTTTTCAATTTTTCATTGATAATTATGTAAATAAGGTAAGTATTATTTTACCCTTCCAGAATGATCATAAAATTATTCATATAATATATATATATATATCATAAAAGTTATGTAGTGAATAAAAACTAATAACATCGCTTCTTGGAGGTGATAGTTCACACGTATGCAAGAATGACATTATCATTTTATGTGCATTGAAGGTAAGATTGTAATTGTTATTTTATTATCTTATAATTATTAATATGTAATTAATATAGAATATAAAAATTAATTCCATTATTATATCCTATCACGAGAGACGGTTATAGAAAATGAATTAGATCGGTTCATGGAAGTGATAGTTCTCACATACGCATGAACGATTAATTACATTCCTATTTAAATGAAGTGGAGAATGATTCCAGAGATAATATTAACATAATAACATATTAGTATATTTAGGATACTAGAATTATTTTATAAACATGTATAATTAATATTTCAAGGAATTGGAATAAAAAAAATAGAAACACCTAAATAAAAACATTATCTTTCCTTCCGATGATCACATTTCTTACCCCATTAACACCTCAAATGAGGGTGTTCTGCCTAATATTGGGATTCCATAATGAGGGTATGTTTTATAGGATGTGTTTTGGGTATATATGAGTCTAACCAAAAGGTTTTTTAAGTGTAAAAAATAGAGGGGAATGACTTCCCTTTTATATGAGATGGGTGGGGTACTCCTGTAATTATTAAAAGTTTTTAATAAATATAAATTAATTTTATATTCAAAATGTGTAAAAATTTATTTAGTAATAATATAAGATGATTATTGGTTAAAATATAGTCATAAAATAGAAGTTAGAATAGTTTTCATAATTTTTTGATCCTTATCTTTATTTATTTTAAACCTTTTATCTCTGACCGTTTTTTCAAATAACTTACACTTTGAGAGATAAAATAATTATAATAACATAAGAAAATACAACTAAATTAGTTATTAAACGCATTTTAATAAATATAAAATATTTTTGGAAAAGTATTGGATTTATATATATATATTATTATCACGACCCGCCTTCACCAAAAAGAGGGAAAGACCAGCAGATTGCCAGGCCCTTCCTTGTTTATGTTGAAGGAGTGATAATGACCCCCGAGACCCGCCTTCAATATGTCCCGGAGTGGAGAACAATGCCAAGGGTAAAGAATCACATAATAAATGGAAGGCATTACCATTTTACTTTTAATAGGATTGGGGGATAATATAGTAAATCCTACAACACCAAACTGAAAGTAAAATTAAAGCCAAGAACCATTCCCATTTCAAGATAGAAAAGTAAAAAACCACAATGTATAAGGAGAATATATAGCAAAAAATACAAAAACAAAGAACAAGAGCAACTGCGATGATCCATCACAAGGACCAAGCTAGTAAGGTCTAGCACGATCCTTGAAGTCCTCCTGGAAACCAGAAAGCCGTTTTATATACGTAGGGTGAGCATACAAGTATACTCAATAGGGAAAACCAATGACTCTCATGCAGAAGTGGGGAGGCATGCTAATGGCCCATGGAAAAAGAGAAAACCATGCACCTAGCAAGGAAACTAACCACCCAATCCTCACCAAGGAACACTCCCCAAATAACGCAAGTCAAGTTATGTATTCTAATAGCACATCGATCTTTCGGTACCCCGCACCACATTCCCACCGGTTATTGAAGACATCATACGCATCGGACCAATCCCGACATTCACATCGTTGTCCCACTACCATACCCCTCCCGCACACACCTAGGCCATATCCTCACGCAGTCCCACTGCCAAACCCTGCCTGCAAACACCTGGGCCACAACCGCCAGTAAACACCTGGGCCACAACTATCCAACATAACCATGCCTCCAAACACCTATGCCAGAACAACCACCTCCACGCCCGAAGACAGCTGTGATAGAAGATCCACTGCCACTCTCGAAGATATTTGGGCCTCATTCTGAAGACACTTCGGAAACCCCCTTCCCATACACACCAGGGACAACCACCACACCACCTTGCCCCAAGATTCATGGGATAATAATCTACCTCAGGCCATCACATCCTGCCCGAAGATACTTGGGATATCCGAGAAAGGGAGCAGAAATGAGATAATAACTAGACAATAATAGTAGTGTTGGGAAAACACCCTCCCCTATGAAATGGGGGTGTTCGTCACTACGTGCTCAACATAGGTGGGGAGCGAATAAGAAAAACAAAAGTTTATGTTTAGGTAACAAGACCTCACCCAATCTAGTTTTTTCTCCATCCATATTAAAGAACATTATCCTTACTATTCGTTCATAAGAGAAGAGAACAACACCCATGCCATGTCACAACTCACATCAAACCAAATCCCCATTTTTCCCATCCTTTCTTTTATGTTCAAAAATAATGTTAAGATAAGTTTCTTCACTACTGGGAAACTAACCGCATAAGAAAAAACTATGGGAAAAGTTACACCCAACAACAATTTCCGCATCCACACCCGGTTCTATTGCATGGTCACATAAACAATGGGATAAGGGAGATCCCTCGAAGTACTAGATCCAAAAAACCCAAGATACAACCCCATGTAATCTATTCACAACCTAAGACCACCATATTCCTTCTTTGCGAACAACATTGGAGCACCCCACGGTGACAAACATGGTCGAACATAAACCCTATTCATCAGATCGTTGATCTGAATCTGCAACTCCCATATCTCCGAAGGTTCTATCCGATAAGGAGCCATCAAAATCAGACGATCACCAGGCTGCAAGTCTATCCCAAACTCGATATCACATCGAGGGGGTAGTGCCATTACCTCCTCATGAAAGTCGTCCATAAACTCTCTAACGATTCCTGGAACCTCCACCATCTCATCATCTACTGTCTCTACTAACAACTAGACTAACAAGGAAAGGAGGGGTTCCTCTTTCCTGCTGCACTTCTCACTACTCCCCTCACCGGTGAAAGTAACACGTCGGCCACCCAAGTCTAATAACACAACCCTTCCTCAAAAGCAGTCGATGACATGACCCACAAAAAACAGCCAGTCGATGCCTAGAATGACATCGTAGGGCTGTATCTGTACCAGTAGTAAATCCCAGACCGAATGATGTAGCCCTATCATCAGTCTGAATCCTCATCAAACATATAACAGGTTGGTCTAACCTCTGAATGGTGTGCACAGCACTAGGGTAAATGGATGTCTCTCGGCATCTAGATGCAAAGCACGGGCTAGACTGTGTGCAAAAAAGGAGTGTGATGCTCTGGTATTGAACAAGGCATAATCAAGGGTGCTAAACGAACTAATCATACCTCGAATAACCACTAGTCCTGCTGGGATTTCTGCCTCTACGGCGTGCAACTACCCATGCCCAGCTCCTCTGCCTCTCGTCTATCGGCCACCTCCCCGACCACGCCCTGGTTGAGGTCCCTGAGGAGCACCCCGAGGTTGGCCTCCTCCTGCAACGTCTTCCCTCAGAGGAGAGGGGGCTCGATGCCCCTGCTGCTTCTGCTGGAAGGGCCTAGCTGTAAGCTGCTATTGAGGTGACTGGCGGTCCTATCCACCACCGCCGTATTGTACTCAGTCCGGTAACTGAATTTGGAGATGTCCATGGATCCCATAGACGAAGAACATCAGTCATATGCCCAAAAGGAAAGGGCGAGGATCGGGGGACCGGAACTGGAACTGTTGTGGCCTGCTCCCAGCTGGTTGGAACCGAGAGGGTCTTGATACTGGTGGTATGGTGCTGACAGCCTTCTCCTTCGATGTTCCCACCTCGATCCCCTCTCATGATACTCCTATGAATGTGTGCATCCTCTCCACCACTTAGGCCTTCTTCTGGACCTCCATGTATGTTGGCAGGGTGAAGGGGGTAACAGTGTACTAGAGGGGGGGGGGGGGGGTTGGAGCACCTCCTCTAAACGTCTTCCCTGATACTCCTTGTCTGGAAAGTGGTCTGGAGAAAAATGTAGGAGGTCCATGATCTTGATTCTCAGCTCCCTTACAGACATACTCCTATGCTAGAGGGAGAGTAGCTCCTGCCTCTTCTCCGCCTACATCGTAGAAGATAAGAATTATACTTGGAACTCCTTCTCAAAATCATCCCATGCCACCTCAGCCTCTCTCCTCTCCCACAGGTAAATCGTCCACCACTAACGCATTTATCCCAGCATCCGGATGATGGATAGAGGAACCCAATACTTGGTCGGGGACCGAATCAGGTCAAAAGATATCATCAGTTATTCTTTCCAGCTCTTTGTCCTCATGTCAGAGGTGCTACCCTCATACTTCTCGATGGTCTGTCGCTGGAAGGCCCAAAGTGTCTTTTTCCACTGGTTGTCCTCCTCCTCTCGATCAGCTCTCTGCGATCATCCAAGGTTTCCTCCTGGGCCTTGATCGCCCACACCACACGTGGTCACCTCCCATGTGGCATAGCTATGAGGTAAACAATGAATGCCTAAGCCCAAGTAGTGCAGGATATTGTTATTAAAATTTTACAAACATCTTATTTATTTCAATTCCCAAAACACCCATGAAACATGAGAACACAAGTCATTATGATGCAAATAACATTCCTTGGTTTTCAACCCTACAATCAGCGGGGCCTCACTTGGTCGTTTGGTAGGTCCAAATTCCTTACATCGGATCACAGGGGGGCCCTAAAATCACGTGTCCTAGATGGTAATTCCTGGCCTAATTCACGTACCAAGCTTACCCAACACTATTTCCCTACTATCCCATGCAATCCTTACTGTGCCTAACTCTAGACTCCATCCTATATCTCAAACCTCTGCCTCTGATACCATTCTGTCACGACCCACCTTCACCAAAAGAAGGGAAAGGTAAGCAGATTGACAGGCCCTTCCTTCTATAAGTTGAAGGAGAGATAATGACACCCGAGACCTTCCTTCAATATGTCCCGGATTGGCGACCAGCGCCAAGGGTATATAATCACACACTAAATGGAAGGAATTAACCTTTTTCATTTAATTGGATCGGGAGATAAGATAGTAAATCCTACAACAACAAACTGAAAGTAAAAGTAAAGCCATGAACCATTTCCAATGCATGTTACAAAAATAAAAAACACAATTTATAAAGATACTACAAAGTGAAAAATACCAAATGAAAGAACAACAAAAACTGCGATGATCCTTCACAAGGTCTGAGCTAGTATGGTCCAACATGATCCCAAAAGTCCTCCTGGAAACCTGAAAGCAGTTTTACATATGTAGGGTTAGAATACAAGTATACTCCGTAAGGAAAACCAAATACTCTCATGCACAAGTGGGGAGGCATGATAATGCCCCGTGGAAAAAGAGAAAACCAAGCACCTATCAAGGAAACTAACCGCCCAAGACTCACCAAGGAACACTTACCAAAGAACGAAAGTCATGTAATGTATATTAATAGCACGTTGATGTTTGGGTACCCCGCGCCACTTTCCCACTGGTTATTTAAGACATCCTATGCATCAGGCCAATCCTGCCATTCACATCGCAGTCCCACTGCCATACCCCACCCGCACACACCTAGGCCATACCCTCATGTATTCCCACTGCTAAACCCCACCAACAAACACCTAGGACACAACCGCCCATAATCCCCTAGGCCACAACTGTCTCATGTAACCACGCCTGCAAACACCTTGGCCAGAACAACCACTGCCACGCCCAAA
Source organism: Viscum album (assembly GCA_963277665.1). NCBI lineage: Eukaryota > Viridiplantae > Streptophyta > Magnoliopsida > Santalales > Viscaceae > Viscum > Viscum album. The sequence goes on along the minus strand of OY728161.1, from coordinate 455,773,216 downwards.
GACACTTGGTCTAGAAGATCCAATTCAATGCCCGAAGACACCTAGGCCTCATACCGAAGACACATGGGAAACCACCTTCCCGCACACACCAGGGCCAACCACCACACCTCCCTGCACGAAGATTCTTGGGCTAATAATGGACCTCAGGCCATGACACCCAGCCTGAAGATACTTGGGCTATCTGGGAAAGGGAGGAGAAAGGGGATAATAACCCACCACTAATAGTAGTGTTGGGAAAAACATCCTCCCCCATGAAATGGGGGTGTTCGGAACTACGTTCTCTACTTGGGTGGGGAGTGAATAAGAAACAGAAAACTTCATGTATATGTGTCGGTAACAAGAACTCACCCATTCTAGGTTTTTCTTCATCCTGACTAAAGAACACTATCATTAATATTCATTCATAAGAGAAGATATCAGAACTCATTCCTAGTCACAACTCACATCAAACCAAATCCCCATTTGTCACATCCTTGCTTTCATGTTCCATAATAATGATTAGATAATATTCTACACTACTGGGAAACTAATAGCATAAGAACAATCCAAGGGAAAAGTAACACCCAACAGTAATTTCAGCATCCACACCCAGTTCTATTACATGGTAACAACAAAAAAGGGATAAGGTAGATCCCTCGATGTACTTGAACCAAAGAAATCCCCAAGATACAAACCCATGTCCCCAAAATACATGAGTCTGTGGTTTCTCAACAATAGAGGATCCCACCCCAATTCATGATACAAACAGAGGATCCCATCTTCACCCACATCACCCCCAGTAATCTAACCTCCCATCCAAGAAAACCATACGGTCACCCGCAAACGGCCCGTGGAGTAAAAAACCCAAAAAAAACTACCAACACAAGGTACTTCCAATAGGTATTTTCAGATTTAAATGATTTAACAGACTCCATTATTTCAATTCCAATGTGCTTAAACCGTGGTTATCATAGAGAAGGAGTTGATCCTGGTGCTTTCAATTATTTTAGCTGAATATACGTAATTAACCAATTTCCTTTACACATCAAAAGTACACTAACAAAATACAAGCCATTTGAACATCACAAGTGGTAAGGGTTTATTAGTTCCTAGATAAAGACCACCAACGACGATTATTTTCAGTGGGAATAAGCCCACACAATTTTGAAATCATTAATAATGTATAAAAACATATCATCATCATCGATCACACCCCTCCCCTTCATTTAGGGTCCATTTATTTTCTTTATTAAATTTTGGTTCATCCAATTCAATGGAAACAGTACCGTACCCACCCCGCAAGATACGCAGAATGGAGAGACAAAGGTGAAACCCCTACTTGATTGATCAATGATCGAAGCTTCACTTGATGCGTGAGGAACAAGAACAGGAGGTACGCATATTGTAGGGGTGTGACCTCAGGAACTCATGGACGAGCAGACGAATCGATTGCAGGGTGATCGAAAAAATGAACCCCAGGGTGGGCCCTTTAGTTTATAAAGGCTGGGGATGGTTGAGATACAGAGATAAGAATGTGAAACCGCGTAAGAATCAGGGTCGTGGGTTGACCACATGACCACTCATGTCATTATAGGGTCCCCGATTGAGGGGTGGTTTAAAATGACGCACACCAGGGTACCTCACTTAATCAAACACCATTAATTGGCGTTAATGGGCTCTAAAACAGTTTTAAAGTGGTCAAAATAGGGTTTAAAACTCAATTTTCCCCTATAAAAGAGTCGATACTGGAAAACCCATGGGGGTTAGTTTAGGTCTACCAGCTAGACGAGTTACCCGTAGGCGGCGGCTACCGGTAGACCGAGCTACGGGTAGGCCGAGCTATAGGTAGGTTGTGGTTACTGGTAGACCGATCTACCGGTAGGCTGAGCTACAAGTAGGCCGAGATACCAATAGGCTGGGGCTACCGGTAGACCGAGCTATTGGTAGGCTACTGCTACCGGTAGATCAATCTACAGATAGGATGAGCTATCGGTAGGCTGCGGCTACCAGTAGATTGAGCTACGATTAGGCCGAGCTACTGGTAGACCGTGGCTACCGGTAGACTGAGCGACAGGTAGGACGAGCTACCGGTATAATTGGATACCGTTTGACCGAGCTACTGGTAGGCCTTCTACCGGTATGCTAAGGCTACCGGTAGGCCTACTGTGGGTCAAACTTCACCGAGAAGTTTGGATGGCCTCCCAGACAACCCAGAACACCTCAAAATTATATTTTTACTAAGTAATGGACCTCCAAAACCTAGGTCATTACATCAGATACCTCTCAAAATATTCTCTCCCTCGAGAATCAAAACAATGCAAAAGGAAATAGAGGGTCCGAACAACCTCCTATAAAGATACCTCTCAAGAGCGAACCCCATTGTTAACTAAAAACACCTTCCTCTTAAGAACCAAGAAACATACCATGTCAAACTGCCCAGTCATTTGGGTTGGGGAGTCTCTTCCCCCATGTCAAGATACTATCCTCTTTGTGCAGCACAGACTTGCCCGCACAGGATTAATCACATCCAACCTAATGCGTCTTGATTAGGGGTCTGATCCTCACCTCCCCAAATGAAAAACCAAATATTTCATATCCAACAAGGTAAAACACTCCAATACTACATGTATAAACTAAATCACAAAACTCAAAACAACTCTGGGTAATGGGCACACATTTGTGCTAACCTCTCCCACATACTCTCCTCAAACCCGCCATGACTCTATAACACACGAACCAAGGGAATGGTTCGCCCATGATGCAACTTCTCCTCACGATCCTCGATAATAACTGGTCTTTCAACAAAGGTCATGTCGTCCTCAATGTCTAGATCTCCCCAACCGAGGAAGTGTGAATCGTCATGCAGATACCGACGGATCCGAGACACATGGAAGACGTCATATATCCTCAGTAGCAGCAGTGGTAATGCTAGGTAATAATCCACTTCACCAACCCGCCACAACACTTTGAAGGGTACGATGAACCTAGGAGAAAGCATACTCCTATTGTCGAACCTCTGTTGTCCACGCCAAGGGGAGACCTTCAGGAACACGTGGTCTCCAGCCTCAAACTCCAAGGGCCTTCTCTGGCTATTAGCATACGACTTCTGTCTATCTTAGGCCGCCTTCATCCTTTCCCATATAAGATGAACCTTCTCTGTCGTTCTCTGCACCACCCTTGGGCCAAGGATGCCTGTTTCTCCCACTTCAGTCAAACACACAGGTGAGCGGAACAACCTCCCATACATGTCTTATAACGGATCCATACCAATGATAGAGTGATAGCTATTATTGTATGAAAACTCTACAAGAGTCCAATGCCATTCCCACGATCCCCCATAGTCCAGAACACAGGCCTGAAGCATATCCTCCAAGGTCTGGATGATGCGCTCTGTCTGTCCATTTGTCTGGGGATGGAAAGCAGTGCTAAGACATATCTGGGTGCCAAAAGCATGCTGCAATCCTCTCTAGAATCCTCAGGTAAACCATGCATCCCTATCTGAGACTATGGACCTTGCAAATCCATGAAACTGCACCACCTCATCCACGTACCTTCATGCCAATTCATCCACCACACTCAACACCTTAATTTCCAGAAAGTGAGATGATTTCATAAACCAGTCCACTACTACCTAGATATCATCGTACCCCCCTCAACCATGGGTAGTCATATGACAAAATCCATTGAGATGTACTCCCACTTACACACGGTGACATCTAGAGATAGTAGCATGCCACTTGGAACTCGGTGTTCAGCCTTTACATGCTGACAAACTAGGCACATGGCCACAAACTCTGCGACTGCTCGCTTTACTCTGGGCCACCAGAACTGTCTCTTCAGAACCTGGTACATCTTGGAAACTCTTGGGTGTACCGCTAGGGGTGAGTTTTGAAGCTCACTAAGAACCTTGCCACGTATAGCCTATGGAAGAAACAACCTTCCCCAGAAAAGCATCAGGTTCTGGCCATCCTCCCTCCATCCTTCCAGATCATTGCTCTAGTCAACTCAGCCTCGAATCACATCACACTCGGGGGGTCTCCCCACTGAGACTCCTCCACTTGCTGAAACAATGATGATTGCATTGTCATCTGATACATGAAACCTCTACCAATATCCATACTCACATCCAGGTGCAAGACAACCAACTCCTCCATTTCCTTCCAGGCTTCTACCGACTCTCGGACTGCATCCTTCTGCAACCTCCAACTCAAGGCATCAAACACTACATACCCTTTCCCTGATGTGTAGGAAATATCGAATTCGTAATCCTGGAGGAACTCTATCCACATCCAATGCCGCATGTTTAGGTCCCGCTGGGAGAAGACATACCTAAATCTTTTGTGATCCATGAAGACCACAAAGAATTCTCTGATAAGGTAAAGTACCCATAACATCAGTTCGAAAACGACCGTTGCATGTTCTAAATCATGGGTGTCACAATTACGATCATGAGGGCATAGCTGCTTAGACCCATAAGAGATCACCCCTTGTTGCTGCATCAACAAAAATCTGAGGCCTTACCCAGAAGCATCACAGGACACATCATATGCTGCCCCTTATTTAGGTAGTCTTAGCAATGGGGCACTAACCAAATTCTCCTTTAGATAGGTGAAGTCTGTCTCGCACTGCTCACTCCACACGAAAACCTGGTCCTTCTTGGTCAATGCTGTCAATGGGGCTACAACTCAAAAGACGTTGGGTACGAACCTTTGATAGTAACCCACCATCCCGAGGAAGCTGCGGACCTCTGCCACATTCATGGGTTATACCCAAGAAAAAACTGTTGTAACCTTTGTTGGGTCCACCTCTACCCCCTTCTTGGACCCTACGTGCCCAAGGAGCTGCACTTCTTACATCCAGAACATTCATTTAAACAACTTCCCATAGAGATGGCATTGTCGTAGGACCTCCAAAACCATCCTCAGGTGTTCCTCGTGGTCCTCCTCTATTCTTGAATAGATCAGGATGTCATCGATGAACACAACTACGAATTGATCCAGGTACTCCCGGAAGATGAAGTTCATAAGCCCCATGAACATAGTCGGGGTATTCATAACGTCGAAGGGCATGACCACAAACTCAAAGTGCCCATATCTGCTCCTGAAGGTCGTCTTTGAGATGTCGCCCTAATTTACACTCAACTAGTGATATCCATACTGTAGTTCGATTTTCGAGAACCATCCTACACCTTTTAGCTGGTCAAAGAGATCGTCTATCCTCAGAAGAGGGTAGCGATTCTTGATCATTACCTGACTCAGCCTCTTGTAGTCTATACAAAACCTGAGACCACCATCTTACATCATTGCGAACAATATTGGAGCACCCCATGGTGACGAACTCGGTCGAACATAACCCCTCTTCATTAGATCTTCGATCTAAATCCGCAACTCCCATAGCTCCGAAGGTTCCATCTGATAAGGAGCCATCGAAATCAGATGAGCACCGGGCTGCAAGTCTATCCCAAACTCAATATCTCATCTAGGGGGTAGAGTCATTACCTCCTCATGAATGAAGTCCATAAACTCTCTGACGATTCCTCGAACCTCCATCATCTCAGCATCTACTGGCTCTACTAACAGCTCGACTAACAATAAAAGGAGGGGTTCCTCTCACCTGCTTCCCTTCATGACTGCTCCGATCGCCGGTGACAGTAACACGTCGGCCACCCAAGTCAAAGAACACAACCCTTCCTCAAAAGTATTTGATGACATCAACAATAGAGAACATCCATTCGATGCCTAGAATGACATCTTATGGATGTATCTGTAGCAGAAGTAAATCCCTGACCGACTGATGTGGCCCTATCATTAGTATACATCCTCGTCCTTCATATAACAAGTCGGTCTCACCTCTGACTGCTGTGCTTAGTACCAGGGGAAATGTAATTCTCTCGGCATCTATACCCAATTCATGGGCTAGAATGGGTGCAACAAAACAGTGTGAAGCTATGGTATCGAACAAGGAATAATCAAGGGTGCTAAACAAACTAATCGTACCTCGAACGACCTCTAGTCCTACTAGGACTGTTGCCTCTGCGGCGTGCAACTACCCACGCCTAGCTCCTCTGACTCCCGACTGTCGGACACCTCCCCGACCATGCCCTGGTCGAGGTCCCTGGGAAACTCACCGAGGTTGGCTTCCTCCTGCAATGTCTGCCCTCAGAGGAGCGGGATCTCGCTTCCCCTAATGTTTATGCTGGAACGGACTAGCTGGAAGCTGTTGTTGGGGCGGGTGATGGTCATGTCTGCCACCGACGTATTGTACTCAGTTCGGGCACTGATTTCAGAGATGTTCATGGATCCCACAGACGAAGCACCTCGGTCCTGGGCCTGGAAGGAAAGGCTGAAGATCAGGGGATCGAAACTGGAACTACTGTGGCCTGCTCCCAGCTGGTCGGAACCGAGAGGGTCTTGATGCTGGTGGTCTGGTGCTGATAGCCTTCCCCTTCGATGATCCCACCTGGATCCCCTCTCGTGATACTCCTCCTATTGTGTGCATCTTCTCTACCACTTAGGCCTTCTTCTGGGCCTCCATGTATGTTGGGAGGGTGAAGGGGGTAACATCGTACTAGAAGAAGGGTCGGATCACCTCCACTAAACGTCTTCCCCGAGACTCCTCATCTGGAAAGTGGTCTTGTGAAAAATGTAGGAGGTCATTGAACTTGATTCTCAGTTCCCGTACAGACATACTCCCCTGCTGGAGGGAGAGTAGCTCCTTCATCTTCTCCACCTACATCGTAGAAGAGAAGAATTCCGCCCAGAACTCCTTCTCAAAATCATCCCATTCCACCTCAGCCTCTCTTTTCTCCCCCAGGTAAACCATCCACCACTGACGCAACGATCCCCACATCTTGCTAATGGCCAGAGGAACCCTGTACTCGGTCGGGGCCCGAATCAGGTCGAAAGCTATCACTAGTTCTTCTTGCAAGCTCTTCATCTTCATGTCAGAGGTGCTACCCTCATACTTCTCGATGGTCTGTCGCTGGAAGGGCCAAGTGTCTTCTGCCACTGGCCATCCTCCTCCTCTCGATCAGCTATCTACCGATCGGCCAAGGTTTCCTCCTGGGCCTCGATCGCTCGCACCACACGTGGTCACCTCCCAGGTGCCATAGCTGCAAGGTAAACAAGGAATGCCTATGCCCAAGTAGTGCATGATATTGTTCTTAAAATTTCATAAACTTCTTATATATTTCAATTCCCAAATCACCCATGAAACAAGAGAACACAAGTCATTATGATGCATGTACCTTTACTTGGTTTTCTACCCTACAATCAGTGTGGCCTCACATGGTCGTTTGGTAGGTCCAAAGTCTTTTCATTGGATCACAGGGGGGTCCTAAAATCCCTTGTCCTAGCTAGTCTTTCCTGCCCTAATTCACGTACCAAGGTCACCCAACACCGTTGCCCTACCATCTCATGCAATCCTTGCTGTTCCTAACTCTAGGCTTCATAATATCTCTCAAACCTCTGCCTCTAATACCATTTTGTCATGACTCGCCTTCACCAAATGAAGGGAAAGGTAAGCAGATTGACAGGCCCTTCCTTATTTATGTTGAAGGAGAGATAATGACCCCCTAGTCTTGCCTTTAATAGGTCCCAGAGTGGAGACCAACACCAAGTGTATAGAATCACACACTAAATGGAAGGCATTACCCTTTTTCTTTTAATAGGATCAGGAGATAAGATAGTAAATCCTACAACGCCAAACTGAAAGTAAAAGTAATGCCACGAACCATTCCCAATGCAAGTTACAAAAGTAAAAACCATAATTTATAAGGAGAATACAAAGTGAAAAATACCAAAATAAAGATCAAAAGCAACTGTGATGATCCGTCATAAGGTCTGAGCTAGTACGGTCCAGCACGATCCCAAAAGTCCTCCTAGAAACCTGAAAGCAGTTTTATGTACGTAGGGTGAGCATACAAGTATAATCAGTAGGGAAAACCAAATACTCTCGTGCACAAGTGGGGAGGAATGCTAATGACCCATGGAAAAAGATAAAACCAAGCACCTATCAAGGATACTAACCACCCAAGCCTCATAAAGGCACACTTACTAAAGAACAGAAGTCATGTAATGTATATTAATACCACATCAATGTTTTTTTACCCCGCACCACTTTCCCACTGGTTATTGAAGACATCATATGCATCAGACCAATCCCGCCATTCACATCGCAGTCCCACTTCAATACCCCGCCCGCACACACCTATGAAATATCCTCATGCAGTCCCACTGCCAAACCCCACCAGCAAACACCTGGGCCACAACCACCCGTAAAACCCTGGGCCACAACTGTCTCACATAACCACGCCTGCAAACACCTATGCCAGAACAACCACTGCCATGACCGAAGACACTCGGTCTAGAAGATCCACTTCCATGCCTGAAGACACCTGGGCCTCATCCCGAAAACACTTGGGAATCCCCCTGCCCTCACACACCAGGGCCAACCACCACACCTCCCTGCCCGAAGATTCTTAGGCTAATAATGGACCTCAGGCCATCAGAGCCTGCCTGAAGATACATGGGCTATCCTGGAAGGGGAGTAGAAAGGAGCTAATAACCAGGCACTAATAGTAGTGTTGGGAAAAACACCCTCCCCCATGAAATGGGGGTGTTCGGCACTAAGTGCTCCACTTGGGTGGGGCATGAATAAGAAATAGAAAACTACAATTATATGTGTAGGTAACAAGCATTCACCCAATCTCGGTTTTTCTTCAACCAGACTAAATAACATTATCCTTAAAATTCATTCACAAGAGAAGAGAACAACACCCATGCCAAGTCACAACTAACATCAAACCACATCCCAATTTTTTTGGTCCTTGCTTTCATGTTCCATAATAATGTTTAGATAAGTTCTTGATCTATTAAGAAACTAACAGCATAATCAAAATCCAAGGGAAAAGTTACACCCAACATCAATTTTAGCATCCACATCCGGTTCTATTACAATGTCACAAAAACAAAGGGATAAGGCATATCCCTCGAAGTACTGGAACCATTGAAAACCCAAAGATACAACCTCATGTCCCCAAAATAAAGGAGTCTGTGGTTTCTCAACAATAGAGGATCCCACCCCAATTTGTGATACAAAATGAGGATCTCATCTTCACCCACATCACCCCCAGTAATCTAAGCTCCCATCTAAGAAAACCATACGATCACCCGCAAATGGCCTGTGGAGTAAACAACCAAACCAAAACTACCAACACAAGGTAGTCCCAACAGGTACTTTCAGATTTAAAAGATTTACCACCCTCTATGATTTAAATTCAACAGGGCTTTCACCGGGGTTATCATAGAAAATGAGTTGATCCTGGTGCTTTCAATTTGTTCAGCCGAATATACGTAATTAACCAAATTCCATTACACATAAAAAGTCCACAACCAAAATAAAATCCATTTGGACATCACAAGGGGTAATGGTTTATTAGTTCACAGATAAATACCACCAAGAACCAAGATTTTCAGTGGGCGAATGCCCGAAAAATTTAGAAATCATCAATCGTGGTTAAAAACAGAGAAGAATCATCGATCACACCCCTCCCCTTCATTAGGGACCGTTTATTATCTTTATTAATGTTTGGTTCATCCAATTCAATGGAAACAGTAGCGTTCCCACCCCACAAGATACACAAAAAGGAGAGAAGAAGGTGAAACCCCTACTTGATTGATCAATGATCATATCTTCTCTTGACGTGCGAGGAACATGAATAGGAGGAGTGAAATTTGTTGGTGTGTGACCTCGGGAACTCAAAGACGAGAAGACGAATCGATCACAGGGTTATCAAGAAAAAGAAACCCAGGGAGGACCCTTTAGTTTATAAAGGTCGGGGGTGGTTGAGATACTGAGATAATAATGCAAAACCACGTCAGGAGCGGGGTTGTAGGTTGACCACGCGGCCCCACGCATCATTAAAGGGTCCCCTCTGGTGGGGGCGGTTTAAACCGACACATACCAGGGTACCTCACTTAATCAAACGCCATTAGTTGGTGTTAATGGGCTTTAAAACATGCTTAAATGGGTCAAAATAGGGTTTAAAACTCAATTTTATAAAAAAGGAGGTGGTACTGGATTTCCTACGGGGGTTAGGCTTGGTCTACCGGTTAGACGAGTTACCGGTAGGCTGCGGCTACTGGTAGACCGAGCTATCGGTAGGCAGAGATATCAGTAAGCCGACCAACCAGTAGGCCGCGGCTACCGGTAGACCGAGATACTGGTAGGCCAAGCTACCAACAGGCCTACTATCGGTAGGTTGTGGCTACTGGTAGGCCTATTGCGGGTCAAGCTTCACTGAGAAGTTGGGATGGCGTCCCAGACCACCCAAAACCCCTCAACATCAGATTTTTACTAATTAATGGACTTCTAATAACACGAGCCATTACAATAATATATTTTATATTTTAAAATACCAATACTATAAATTTTAACAATATTGTTTAGTTGACATTATAAAAATATCACAACAACAAGATATGTTCAAACCAATTAATTTAAATCACCACCAACATGTATAACTAATCCGTAAAATTCATGAATTTTATTAATTAGGTCAAATAATATTATTTTTATTTTTTATTATACAATTTAACGGATTCATTGATTAATAATGAAATTATGCATCCTCATTATGTAACTATTTACATATATGATTTATTTCCTTAAAATTATAAAAGAATTTCCACGATTTAGGTAATATTTATATATATCTAAGTAACATTTATATTTTAAGATAACACATATCTAAGCCCATATTATATTTTTTCTTTAGTGACTAGTGGCATGATTATGAAATCTTTTTCTTTAAATTAAATAAAATTCTATACCTATCATAATTACACACAAGTGGCATACAAATGCGAGAATTTTGGCCCAAATATTTTCATGGCTGATTATAAATCTTAAAATAAGATTTGGATAGGTGTCATGATAGTTTTATAATATTTATAATATTATTTTTTCCTTTAATAACCAAATCCACCTATCACCATGGAAATTAAAATATTTACTAATGTTACTATTCATAATGTCCAAACGTAAATGGGGCCTATTAAAATAATATTTACATTCTCATTCAAAATATGGAATCCATTTTTACAAATTTATTTTTAATTAAATGGAACTAATTAATTAAAAATTGATCCCATTGATGCAATAAGAGAACGTGTTTTAACTAATATATTCAGAAGTTCACATAGATTTTCTATTCAATATCATTGTGAAATAAATTCCAATGACCAAAATTAGATTTAATGATATAAAATATTACAAATATTCATTAAAATAAATAAAATTGTTAATATAACAATGCCAATAAATTATAAAAAAATTGTTTTTGAATTGAAACAAAGGATTTTTATTAATTACGAACAGATGAATTTGAGTAGAAAATACAAAAAAAAACAGAGTCGATTTTGATATTCCACTTTTAAATTATGTTTTTAGTTCTTATTAAAAAATTTATAAATGTGTTGAAAAGTCTATTTAAAATTGTTTTACCATCAAAAGGATGTAAAATCATATTAAAATTTTAGAGCTTTTTAAGCTTAAAATTAGATTTATTCATATTTTAAGATAATAAAAATATATTGGAAGAATGTAAAAAATTTTAAAAACACATTTGTTACTGTAATATATTTATCTCTCTTCATCCTACTCAATATAATTTCTAGGAGATTACTACCACTTAATATAATTTTATTAATAATATATAATTTCGTTATATATATCAGTCTTGTGTGCATCGTATGGTTTTTGAGAAACCCATCGCTACATGTCAGGTAGAAACAAATGGAATTTTCATAAAAGTTTATCCTAAAGAACCTCATTATTTTGCAACACTTTCTCTTAGTGTTCATGAATCTGGACATCCATTTCCTAATACAAAATATTATCTTCCCATTGAACTACTTTTGGACTCAATACATGAGATAGATACAGTATATTGTTTCCTAACATTGGATCGTAAAAATCATTGTATTCTTGTGTTATACTCCTAGTTAATGCTACTCTATCTGAAACTGATTCAATATTCTTAATGATTTGATAGGGTCTAATGAAACTTGGAATTAACTTCCCCTTATGATCAAAATGCATCAGACTTTTTCATGGAGAGACTTAGAGAAATAAATTATCTCCCACCATGAAATAATTTCATTCCCTCAAGTTATTTTTATGACTTTTCTACCTTCTATTTGATTTCCTCATGTGTTGATGAATTAACTAAACTTTATCTACCATTTCCTCTACCAATTCTGGACCCATCAATATCCATACAACTATTTCATCTTAAAAATATAGAGTTTGAAAATGATTCACATATAATTCCTCAAATGGTTCCATTTGTATACTATAATAAAAATGTTACCATGAGAAAACTAAACCAAATAAATATGTTTATCCCAAATTCCTTGGTAATACATTGAACATGGGCCTAAAATATCCATCATTGTCTGAATTTTTCATTCTTATTTCACATATAATTGAGGATGAAATGTTGTACTAAATTTTAATTCAATACCTAATGATATTTTAAGTCCATTCCAATAGTTCGATTTGATCCTAAGATCATGGTCAAGTACAATGGAGTGGGGAACACCATTTAAACTAACTATCTCTTTAAAATACAAATGATAATGTTTATATAGATAAAATGTGTCTCAAATTGGAAGAAAATTGCATAATTTTTCCAACCGATCAACAACAAACCATATAATTTTTTTACACTGATAAGTTGTTGGTACCCCCAAAATGATGTCCGTGGATATGTTTTCACATCTACATTCTAGCACTAGAAAAGGATGAAGCATCCCCTTAAGAAATTATCATTCTTATTTCGCCTTCTAAAAAGTCGAACACTTAAACGTAAAGTCAACAATATCTATTTTTATTCCATCCCACTATAAATATTTCTAATGGTCTTTGTACATATTAGATCAACAAATTTGAACTGAAAATAGACAATTATGTGATTCACAGAACAAATATTTTAATTAACTATGTATCATAAGCCATAAATAATCACTTCCCATACCTAAAATCTAAATCTTAATCAATATTAAAATCAGGTAACTTGACTTTCTATGCCAAGTATACCTTTTTATGAAACTCATTGTTTTCCATCTTCACTTTCTGAATACTATCTAAATGAGATGATTACACTGAATCCTAAAATAAAAAAGATTATTTTTTTGAACCAAAAAATTCCAATTCAAAATTCCTCAAATCATTAACCAAATTTTCATGTTTTGAACATACCAGGGTTAATGTAGGAAAACATTTTCAACTCCAAGAATCAACCCCATTATTTTCTTTTCCTGGATGGTAATGAATCATGAAACCAAAATCCATGATTAGTTACAACCATATCCATTATCTCATGGTGAATTATGTTTGAGTAAGTATTTAATTCAAATGTTTTTGATTATTTTATATTTTATTCTTTACACCATACAAATATGACTCTAATTTTTAACATAAATAAATATATAACTACGAATCATGTGAAGTGGAATAAAACTTAGGTGGTTTTCAATTAATTAATGCATAAAAAATTACCTAAACATTATATATTTGAACACAACTATGTACATTCAATGAAGATCACTACAGATAACAAATTAGCCACTCTTACAAGGCATGACCATAAAATGAGAATTTACCACTCTTGTTTTATGTTCTATAATAAACATCATATTATCTTTTTAGGAAAAGTTACTCCCATACATTTTAAAATATTAGTAGGCTAGATAACATTGAAAATTTTCATAAAACTATTGGTAAATACTCTCAAATCCAAGAAAACAAAAAATATCCATGATATTTTTATGCTTTGGGAACTATTCCTCAACATATATTTTAGAGGGTTCAGTAATTATTCCAAATTTAGAAACAATATCACAATGGACTGGAATTTTTTGCCACCAAAATTCAATCTTAATAAAAAATAAATATATTCTTTTCATTTAGGATTTTCAAAAAAAAATTAGGTGACTTTAATGTTTCTTTTAGATTTTAGAATATACCAAAATATTATCAATAAACACATCCACAATCTGATAAAAATACTGATGAAAGAGTCCATTCATGAGATTGAAAAAAACAGATTGTGCATTAAATAACCCAAATAGAATAATTGCCAAATAATAATTCTCAAATCTCATTAGGAATATTATCTTTGGAATTTAATTATCCTTCACCTTCATCTAGAGGTATCCGAACCACGAATGAATCTTTGAAATATATTGAGCTACCTAGAGAAGATCAAAAAAATCCATGATATAAGGAATCAAATAATTATCATTAATGGATATGTTTCTCGAGGCTCTATAATAAATATAGCTTCTCATGGAACCATAATTATATTTTACAAATGAGAGAGGAGCATCCCATTGCGATGTTCTTGGTCGTATGAAACCATTATCAAGAAATTATTCCAACTATTTCTTAATCACATCAATTGTACTTGATCCATTACATAATAGGGTTTAGAAATAGTCTTAGCATCAAAAAATAAATCAATAGTAAATTTATCTTCCGTATAATGAACAAAACTATGAAAATCATCAAAACAAATATATGTGAATTCAGTCACTATTGGAATGTCACTAATTTAAATCATTTCCTTCTTTTCCACAACATGACCTAGATAAAGTTATCATACATATTTAATCAATATATCAAATTCATGTTATGTTATCAATGTTATAAAATCCTTGAATATAACATTATTAGATTTATATTCTATCTTTGCATGATAAACTGAAATCCATTCCATTCAAGAAATGTTATCAATTTACACTATATAAATTCAACATGATGAGCAGGGAAAACTATCCCACTAATGGTAATAGGAAGATTCCTATAATTTCTAGTTTATTTAATACTTATACTAAGAGTTTCTAACAAAATTACTATATGTAATTCACGAGTTAATATTTTTTATTTACATGAAATTCTCTCAGAAATGAATTAATGTAAAGATCTAGAGTTAAATAGTGTGCTGGCATATTTTAAAAAAAAGATGAATCAAACTTATTAACACTTCATTTGATAGTCCAAAAACAACGTAGTATTAGAAAATGATATTTATATTAACTAATGATTTTTTAGTAGTTTCCTCCTAGGGTAATAAAATTTTTATATACATTCACCTAATTCTAAAACACATTGCAACTAAAATATATTACTGTTGGCCTTTCATTTCCTTTCTGATCATCTCTCTTAAATTAACGAGCAATATGATTATTCTTACACCATGAGAATAAATTAACATTATTTTAAAAGATATTCCCCTCATTGATTTTTTACCTATAAATCAACGACTGAAACCATGATAAACTAATGACCAATTCTTACATACAAACCTCACAAGATGGATATTTAGTTCTCTAACATACAGAACTCTTTGATTAATAATTTATCATTTCCCTCCAAGCAGACCACTTCTTTTACATTCTCTCATGGAACACATGATTATTAGAGAACTCAATTTCAATAGTCATTTCACATAAAAAAACATTCTCATGTATTTTCAAATCACGATAAACTAATGACCTTACATATATTAGCTTCAATCTTGAGTAATACTGATTTATATTACTATCAATATCACTGATAAAATTTATTATGTACTATTACGAATGACTGAATTTTTATTCATATTCAACCACCAAATCTTCAACCCTTTTTCTTAATAATATGAGTTGATTTTATATCATATGTTGAAAAGTCTGAAGAAAATAATTCTCAAGAAATATATTCATAAATACGTCACATTACATTGAATCAATATCTTCACTCTCTCTAATATTTTTAACCATTGACCACCATTAATTGGCTTCACCTTCAAAATGGAAAATTGAAAGCCTAAACTATTGATTGTATGAACACCCCATTATATAAAAAATAATTTCTTCTTCTTTAATCAACCCTTTAGCTAGCGTAAGGTTTCAGGATCCCACGAATGATGATATAAATTTCTTTATTTAATGCTCCACTATAGATATATTCATGTATGCTTGATCTGGTTGACCTCATGGATGGGAACCACCATTATTTATCGCATGAGTCAACTAATATATCAATATAAACAACTATTCAATTCTGATCCCAACCATCTTAGTGTACTGATTCAGAAGGTTGTTTTCCTTTTTATGCATTATGATCATAACTTCCTTATTTATTATATGGAAAAAATTCAGAAGAGACATATCTTAGATGAATACGCATGCCAATATTTAAATTCAATATCATTTAAATATGACCATAAAGTAAAAACCATTTATGGATATTATATTAAAAATATTTTATCTCCAATTATTATCTAAATCTTCATATCATAAAAAATAAAAGGAACCAACCATAGATATTACATAATCATAATTTAAGTCAATAATTCTAATTTATTTAATAGTGAGGATACTTTTAGGTCTAGAGATTTATGAAATTATACCATAACTAATACATAAAAATGCCATAGAAATATATAGCTGACACTTACAAAAATATACATTTCATTCATAAAACAAAAAATTTTAAAATGAAACATGGGTTGTTTTCATATTTAATATCCATAACTTTTCCATGATCCAATCTATGCCTCATTATCCATTAAATCTGATATAAAAATTTAAAAACATAGGATGAGAATAAAAATCTAATTAATCAATATAAAATGAAGGAAAACTATTATTCTTCAAAAAATGTGTAATCCATGAATATGTTATCATAAAGTAAAATATTTTACCTTAAAGTAGTATTAAACCATTTCCTTTTATTATAATCTCATTGATATCATTTTTTAAAATCAAATTATTTCCATAAAACCCATATAATCATGATATATAATTTTAAGGTAACATTGGAAATAATAGTAAATAAATGTATTGATCATATGGTCAATATCCATTAATATCAGTCTAACAAATTGAATAACCACATGACCAACTTCCATACCCAATGATTTGAAGGTTGTAACATGACAACATGTACATAGTTTATCAAGGAACCACCAATATTGTTTTATCATGGAACCACTGGTACTTGGTTTATCATGTAACCACCCATCAAATGTCCAAGTACCATTATATAATTATCACAAATAAAATATTTCAATTATCAAAATATAATTCATATAATTTCATTTGTAATTATAGGAAATAATTTTAAGATATTATAATAGTCAATTTATTATCAAAAAAAATTTCAATAACATAATATCCATATAAAATTGAATAAGTGATATAGATTACCTTTTAAAAGCATTAAAGTTTATAGAAGAATAGAAATATAAAATAATGGTTA
This sequence comes from Viscum album, assembly GCA_963277665.1. Lineage (NCBI taxonomy): Eukaryota > Viridiplantae > Streptophyta > Magnoliopsida > Santalales > Viscaceae > Viscum > Viscum album. Next base: position 455,755,927 of record OY728161.1, on the reverse strand, counting down.
TGGTGGTAGAGAAGTATTTGCCTCAATATATGTTAAAATAATTTTTGTTGTTATTTTATAAAGAATATAAATCACTTCATATAAAATTATTATTATAAAACCCCTTGAATAACGTAAAAAATCCAATGGTTTGATTATATTCTTTATAAATGATTGTGGTTTGTAACATCAAAATATGCCTTACCAAAAGGATATTGGGGCAAATTACATTACAGGGATCCCATTATGAAGTTTTTTAATAAAAAATCAAATGTTACCATTTTACGACATTCATGGCCATATAAATAAATTCATATTTTATTTTGAAAACATGGACATAAATTATAAATATTTATAATAATAAATCATCAAAACATTAAAACAATATTTTGTGTTTAAATGCCCCAAACCACGTGTGAAACTAATTAATAAAAATAATTACAAATAAAATAAATAAAAATATTAATATCATGAGAATAAGGATATTCCTGATATAAAACTTCAAAGGAGAGCATGTATACCATATAAAAGTTAAATGTTCATAAAAACATATAAGCCTTATTGTAATGTAAATATTGATGAAATTCATTACCTTTAGCGTGAATTGTTACATGTGTTATTTATATTCTAGAATATTAAATATAAGTTAATTTATTAATTCTTTGAAACCATTTAAAATTTTATTATTCCATTTATATAACTTATTTCCACATTATAATAATAATATAATTATTTATGTTCCTGTAGGATGTGTTGTCGATATTCAGTACATGAGTTGAAAATGAATTTGGTATGATGTCAATAGTACAGGTGGTCATAATTGTATAATATCTAGAATTATATTCATGAAATAATAACAATTTTATACACATATTATTATTTTTAATCCAACCCTTAATTATGGTTATTTAAATTGAACAACGTTATAATCATGGAGACAGTAGGTCATATGTGTGCTTGAGTAACGTTTTCCATTTTTCATCGATAATTATAGAAATAATTTATGTATTTTTTATCCTCCCATATGGATTGTAACAAGATTAATATCTTATTAATAATTTTAATATACAATTATATAATAATACATGTAATGTAGTTCAGAAAAACATGTCACATAACTTCATGGAGGTGATAGTTCGTATGTATACAAGAAAGAAATTATCATTTTTATGTGTGTGGAAGGTAAGAATGTAATTGATTTTTTTTATATTATAATGATAGATATTTCATTAATATAACATATGAACATTAATTCAATAATTATAACCTATCATGACAGACAGTTATGGAAAATGTATTAGATTTATCCATGGAGTTGATAGTTCACATTATGCACGAATGATTAATCCATATCCGATTTAATGTAAGTGGTGATGGATTAAGGTGATGTTATTCATATAATAATATCATAGTATATTGAGTATATTTTAGATAATATTTCCTAATGGATAAAGAGTATTTTAATGAAGTTAAAAAATAAATAAAATAGAAACACTTAAATAAAAACATTACCTTTCCTTCAGATGATCACCATTATTAATAACTAAACACCTATAAAGGGTTTGTTATGACTAAAATAAGGATTGAAGAATGAGGATATGGATTATAAGAATGGATTTGGAAAGAGATTGATGAATCAAAAATGTTTTTTAATTGTAAGGTATAGAGAGGAATGAGTGACCTTTTATAGGAGAGGGGGGGACTCTTGGAATTATAAAAAATATTATATTAATATAAAATAAATTTTAATAAAAAATGATTCTATATTAATTTATGTTTAATATAGGCTTACTATGGGTTTAGAAATTATAATCCAATTTAAATTAGACATGTTTGAATGTTTTTTTGAACCTTATCATTTGTTTTAATACCTTAACTCTTACCGTTTTAATATGTAATTTAAACATTTAGAGTAAAAATAGTTATCATAACATGAAAAAAGGCCAATTAATATGTCATTAATGAAATTTTTAGACTTATATAAACTTTTTTTCCATAATATTGTATTTTTATAAATATTAAAAAATAATTTGTATTTTAAAATGACAATAGTGTCAATTTGGAGACTATTTTATAGTTGACTTTTAAAATTATCAAAACAACAAGATATGTTCGAACCAAATCATTTAAATTATCACTAACATGTAATTTGAATCCATAAATTTCAGGGATATAATTAATTATGTTAAATTATATTTATTTAAATATTTATAAAATTATTTATTTGATTGATAAATTAATTAATTAATTATGACATCATTATTATGTCAACATTTACATTAATTATTTATTTAAAAATAATTATAAATAAATTATAATGATGTTTGTAATATTTTTATCTCTATATGTTAGATTTATAGTTGAATATATAACTTATATATCCCAGAATTAAAATTATTTTAGTAATAAGAGAATTGATTAAGACATCGTGGTCTGTAATTTAAATAAAATGTTATATGTGTCATAAGTACACCCAAGTGCCTTCTAAAGGACTATATTTCGTCCCAATGATGGTACTGACCATGAGTGAATCATAAAATAATATTATTACAAGTTTTAGGTTGTTTTTCTAATATTTATTATATAATATTCACCTTTAATTACCTAATTTACCTGTTACCGTGGTAATAAACACAATTACTAATGTTATTATTTATAAAGAATAAAAATAAAAGGAACTATTTACATAAATAATAATTTAGGATTCCAAATATTGATTGCATTTTTCCAAATTCAAAATACAGTATTGGAACAAATTTATTAAAAATTTACCCCATTGGCAGAATATGAAAACAATTTCATAAGTAAAACATTCAAAATATCACATTGTATTTCAAATAAATTTATATTTGAAATTTATTCCTCAGATAAAATTCGATGAAATGATAAAAAATAATCTAAATATAATTTAATACATGATAAAAGGATAATCTAGAAATATATTTAAATTATGAAAAAAATGTCGATTTGATTTGAAACACAGTATTTTTCACTATTCATTTAAATATGAATTTTGTGATAAAAATACAAAAAATCAATCGATGTATATTTTGATACCCCAATCATAAATAAGTTGTTTAACTTTTCATATAAGAAATATAAAAGTGATATAAATAAGATTTAAAATGGGTTCTCTATTAATAGGAAGTAATAAAACCTTTTAAAACATTTAGACCATTTTTAAGCTTAAAATTTTATTTATTATTATTTAAAGCCCATAAAATATATTTCATGGAATAAATAATATTTATTTAATACTTGTAAATTTAATATATTTATAACTATTCATTTATGCCAATACAAAGGTTAGATGATTACTACCACGAAAAAAAAAAATATTAATAATATTTTAATTTTATGTATAAATCATTCTGGTGTGCAACGTAATATTTCATAGAAACTAATATGTGCATGTCAGATACACAATTAGAAGTAGAATACCCTTTAAATTAAAATTTATATCTTATTCAAAAAAATTAATAAATATGAAAAGGTATTATTCTATATTTATATTGGATGTTACAATAACAAATAATCAAATTTCAAAATATAAAGAATAACATTAGTATAATATTATATTTTCAAAATTAATGTTTACACATCATCAAAGAGTATGATAATTGTCCTCAATAGTGAAATATTTCCTATAGGGAAGAAATTCATTGCATATTATGATTTAGAAAAAATGATCCATTTTTTCTAGTGGAAAATTGAAAGTACAATGAATTAAAATCATATGGTGAAAAAAACCTACATTAGAAAGATTAAATTTATGAAGAAGAATTATAAAACAATGAATAATGTCTAAGTAAAAAAATCCTAACAAATTATGTAACTTTTTAATTTATGGATATCTGGATAATGAAAAATATATTTCTCTTTAACCCCAATAAATTATATAGATTTTTTAAAATAAATTCAGTAGAATTTAATCACACTATATTAACTATTTCATGGTGAAAAATACAAAATATTTTCCAAAAAATAATATTTTAGAAAAATAACCCCATTACCATAATTACTGAATTATATTAATCCACTTCAATCTCAATGAGGATGAGATTTTTCAATTGTAGGACTCCTTATTTTCATCGGGAATAAGATAAATTCATCAGAACAGATCCTGAATAAATTTTAAGGTGATTCATGTTTAAATTAAACCATAATATTTTAAAGGGTAAATTGTTTTTAGACATGTCATGAAGAGGTTGTGTGAGTCCCCTTTCATATATGGTGAGAATGATAGTTATTGTAAATATTTCAACTTTATATTACAAGATCACAAGATATACATGACCGATGGGTCGAGAAGTATATGAAAATGAATTTTAGGATGGAATAAAGCATATCATCAATCATTAATTCATTTATAAACACATATTAAACATTTTTTAAGTCACTAACTCTATGAATTTTTACATGTACCTTTTTGGGTTTCACAGTTGAAAAGAAATTTATTCTTAAGTAATTTAATATTAATGTATGAAATCAAAATGGACATTCTTACATAACTTTAACCTACTTTTTCTAAATATGAAATCCATTTAATGAAAAAATATTTCATTTTTAAGGAAAATTATATTTTATATTACCGCATGTGACTCATAAAATCCCATTTTTTTTAAAATGTGTATTTTATGATTTATATTTTTTTAGTATAATATTATCAATCTATTTGAGATTAATGAAGTAAATAATTTTAATAATATATATAATAATTTCAATTAATAAAATATATGAGCATACAAAAATATTATCCCACAAAGCCGATACAAGAATGTTACTATTTTTTTAATTAAATGATTGAAACTATTTATTTTATTGACAAATATTACATATGTTTTTAAACATAGGGTTTATGAATTAATAATAGTATTTATAAACGTATAGTTTTAATCATTAATTCCTATTTTCTAATAATTTTTTTTTTGTAATTTTAAATGTTACACTTGCATAATTATATCGACATAAAATATGTAAGTTTATTAATAATTGAATTTCCTACCTATTTCCCAAAAAATTAAAATATTAAATTTTTATTCTTATATGTATAAAAATATTATATAAATAGAAATTCATTAATTGGAAAAAAAATTCTAAAATTAAAATTTCCTTAAGGTTTTCCTTGAATAATAAAAAATTAGTTAATGTTAATAAATTATTCATTATATTTTAATAGAATATATTATCACAAATCATCTAGTAAAAGTGGTTGATTTAATTAGTAATCACATTAAACATATACTTGATAAAGAACAATCCATATTTATTAATATTAAATTATATAAAATTTTCATCTTTTAATGATAAATATTTTAATGAATTATTAAATTTTAATTTAAAATTAGGTCCATTCATCAGATAAATTATAAAAAATGTTATTCTAATATGTCATTGATCAATTTTTTTTGGTGTTACCTATGATTAAATTCATTAAAAAAATATTTATTTAAATAAAAATATATTTTATAATCTCAGGGTGCAACATTCTCCTCCGCTTAAATAAATTTCCTCTACATAATTTTTATTATCAGAAAATAATGAAAATATATGAGGGTTTAAAAAAAATATTTTTCGTGAGATAAATTTTATACAGATATTTCAACCTTAAAATATTATGAATAATTTATTTTTCTATAAAATATTATCATTCATACCATTGATTTTTTCTATAACCATTTGTGCCACGAGTCTATAATTATTCATTATTAAGTCCCAAATTAATTAATTTTCTTCTAAGGGTTTTCATAATAATATTTTTATTGATAGGCTAACATTGGTTAATATGAAATGTTATGTTCTTATTTAAAATAATCTTTTATCTCTATCTATACAGAAATAATCAAATAAAATTCATTTAATTGAATGGTAACAATGTTTTTTACAAGGCATACTCCCATAAAATTAAACAATTCGACCAATATATATATTTATATGAGTATATTTTGGCACCAATATTTGAATCATTAGGGTGATGATTTAATAATATTTTAAAATGTTCAATATATACTAGGGTGAATTCCTTGAAATCGTGTATTGAAGGATAATTTTTTCATACATGTCATGATAAACATCAGGGGTAGTGATAACATATGATTTACTTTATTCCCATGGATTATATGAATTTTTTGTAAAATTCTGTTCATTGTCCCTTGGATTAGGACATTGATTTTTGTAATTAATAAAATCCATGAAAATAAACCACTATAATGGGGATAGTAAATTACTTGTGACTTTTTTCGCCTTCCCCTATGTTGGTATAATACTTTCTCAATATCTGATAATAACAAGCTTGATTTCCAATATTATTATAATAAAAATATATTTTGTGCTTTTAGACATTCCCTTATGTTCTTATTTATATATTATCATTTAACGTAAATTGAATCTTTCACCATTCATTATCTGGAACAAAAAATCCTCTACGAGACTTCATAATTCTCTTATTATTGGAAATTTTATATGATTAAATTATTAATCATAATTATTGATATACGGTTCCTTATAATCCAACGATTTACCACTCTGTTTACTTTCACATTACAATGATCATTAAGGAAATTCCAAAATTTCCAATGGAATCCACTTTTAACATGGTTTATCTATACACCATCTATTTCATAAATAAATAATATAAAATGGATATTATATTTAATCTAAAAATTATTGGTTACCAAAAAGAGATGAAAAATAAAATACATATGGGTTTTCTAGTAGAAATTTTAAGGTTTAAATCTAGGATATTCACGGTCATTTTATTTAATGTTTTCTAATCAAAATATATAAAAATTCATCATAATAATTCATAAAGGGAATGAAAATTAACCAATGAATATCCACCAGGAGTTCCAAACATGTTTTTTATTTACGCTTATCTACATTATAACAGGTGATTAATGATTTAATTCTCAAACACCTATAATATAGGTTATTACCACATGGTACATCTATGATATATCATACATCCACTTGTATTTTTTAGATAGTGATTTTATTTCATGGGAAACCACACAATACCATGTTTGAATTTTTTTATTGATGTTTCCTTATACATAGGATTATCTCATAGAATTACACTTAGGGTTTTAACAAAATTTTGTTGTTCTAATTCCCAAAATTACTAAAACCTAATTCTATTCCAATATAGGATGACCATGTTAAATATACAGACATATTTCATTAATTTTCATGAATAGTAATTTCATTCAAAAATAGTCATACATTCTGTAGAACTTGGGGTCTAGTGTATCTAATATTAGATACATATACAACATATTTTACCATACTCCAGATTATTTTTCCACAATATAAAGAAAATATAATATCTTCTATAATTATAATGTTATAATTTCATCTCAATCACCTATGGAATTGAATCATAATAACGAGTTCAGATAAATCGATCTGTATGGGAGAAATCATCAACATGTCAACAAGGGTGAGATCTCAAGTATATGTGAAAACATGATTTGTAAAAAATATCTTATTATAAAGATAATAGAACAATATTATTTTTACATAATACATGATATCATGAAATATTATCTAAAAATAAAAAACATATACAATGGAATAATGGTGATGAAATTTGAGACAATAAAAAATACATGGTGCATTATCATAGGCCTAAATATATATCATCTCATGAAAATGAATCATAAATGTAATATATTGAAATAAAATAGGTATACAATCATAAAATTGTAGATAAATAATTATTATACATTTCCTATAAAATGGTGGATGAGACATTAATACAATATTCACATACTGAAGCTGGCATCAGTTCCTAATTCCCTAAAACATAGTTGGGTAGACATCACTTCTTAATTTCTATATCAAAGTGTAGTGTGTTTCACATAATTATTCCCATTATTGAGAATGCATTAATAATAAATTTCTTTAATTTTCCAAGAGATATAAATTGATATAAAATGAATTATTGGGTGATATATGACCCCACCACTCCTTTTTGATGCATGTGTGTTCCACTTCAAAATAATCAGTAAGAGAATCCCAAAGAACCCCTGAAAATAAAAAATGGTTTCACAAAATTCCAATATATAATCAACAAAATTGATATAAAAAATGTAAATAGTTAGTACCCATAATTAAATCACCCTAAAATATTAGTTTATAGTAATATTTAGAAAGTTTAAGATGAATAGTAATATCCATGAAAATGAATTCATTATAGACAAAGAGGAAATTGTAGAGAAATCATAAATGGGCTTTATAAAGTCAATTTTATCTTAGACAAAAAATATAATGTAATGGCTACCTTAAAATATTATTTATAAATTGTTATGTTTTATAAATTGATATTAAATAATCTCTAAAAATTAATATTTGAAAATAAATCTCAACAATGAAGCCTTTGAAATACATTATGTTTCAAAAAATTTAATGTGAAAATATTAAGAAATTTTATACTAATATAAATAATCTTCAAAAATGTATTCTTGAAACCACATAATGGTTTAAAAATATGAATTGAATTATTCGAAAAAACATTAATTTTAAAAAATTACACTAATTATTTCTTCCTTAAAAAATAATTTTATAAAAATAAATGCATGGTGGATGATAAAAGATTTGACATTTAAGGGATGTAAACTTGTTTTCAAACACTTTTTTTGAAAATCCACTTCATAAAAATTGTAATAAACCCTGCCATTTAAATGATGTAATGAAAAATATAATCTCTATATGAGGTAAAACATTTTTATATTTTCAAATCTAAAGTTGAAATTTTTTGGGAATGCAATATATTGACAAGGATGGGAAACTATAATAAATAATGACGGGATGTATTCTCAACAATGATTTAATTTTTATGGGGAATAAATTCATCGATGATGAATATTTGAATAAAATGTGTCTTTTTCCCTTATGAAAAATGTAAACTATTATGATAGAAAATATTAGGGTCGTGGAAACCAATCTTGTAACAAAGATTCTGAAAAATAATAATTATAACTTACCGAAAGGAATCAATTTTTCAATAAACATTATAACATATGAATATTTTGAATCAATGGCCTTTTAAATGATGAATATGTTATGGATCATCAATATTAATGAATTATATTAATATTTTAATGAAAATAATTCAAAAGTAATGACACTATATTAGAGATGTCATGGTGAAAAGTGGAAAAATGTCACTTTAATTTAAATTTTATACATTATACTCATTACCATAATTCCCGACATCGACTAAAGATCTTTAATATTATTTAGAAATTGAGTTTTCCATTAGAATATTCTTGGGAAATGATGGTTTTATGATAATTTATTTGGAATACAATATAAAATTATTGAAATATAATTATACAGAAAAAAATTATATTTTTATGGAGAGACAAAATTCATTGAGTAGTCTTGAGGGGGTGGTGAGAGACCTATTTTATAAGCAATGACAATGACGTTTTTTTAAATATTTCAACATAACATAAAGAAAAAACATGTTTCACATGCCAAGTGGCTCCAATAATAGACAATAAAGAACTAGGATGAGATAATTTTGATAATACAACATCCACATACATTCACACATGTTTTATTCATTTTTTAAGTTATTTACTCTTAAAATTTACACCATTAACTTTTTGATTTTATAATGCTGTCTAAATTTTTAAAATTTAAATTATTTTTAATCAAAATAATAAAATGAACCTTGGTATATAATTTGAGCTTGTTGATTCCAAAATATTAGTTACATTTTATTATATAAAATTTATATGTGTATGAAAAATTAATTTTAACATTAACACATGTAATAAGTAAAACCTTGTTTATAGAGAATGTGTATTTATATGCTTGAAATTTATTTATTGCATAAATTTCTGAATATATTTTATTTCCATAATTGAAATTACTTTATTAAAAAAATATTATGTGGTTTTCAAAGTAATATTGTCCCAATTTTTAATAATTTTTATAATTAAAAGAAAAATGGGTATTATTTTGATGAAAAAAATTATCTAAGACATTAAACATAGGTTTTATATATTCATAATTGTATTTATAAATTATAAATTTTTAATTAAAAAAACATCATTGATCTGGGAAACAAATTTTAATGTTTTTTAATCTTTTAATTATTTCTTGATATAGTTTTCAACAAATATGATTTTAGTGAAATTTCTATTTTCAAATATTTGATTAAAAATAATTCTATTTAGACTAATTAAAATAATTAATGTTTATATTGTTTAAGTCTACATATTTTAAAAATATTATTGTAGTTAACTAATTCATAGTCTGAAAATTATAAATTTTTTTATTAACGAAAAAACAAAACATAAACAAAACTACTCTTATTTAATAATATATTTTTAGAACATTAAGTGTTTTTAAAATTATTCGATTGAATGTTTTTCATTTAATGAATAAATATTTTAGTACTTATATATTAATATCATATATTATCATAATAATCATTTAATGTTAGTTTAGTTAATTCGTTATATCGTAAAATAGTTAATTGAAACAAAATACACATTTCAATATTAAACAATATGTATTATCCATCCAGTAAACATAATAATTTTTATTTTATTAATATATTATTATATTAAAAGGTTTTATTCAACTACGAATTTGCCAAAAAATTTCATCTAATTTGTTATGCCTCATTTTGGGTTGTTGTTGCATGAGTAGAAAGATATTCAAATAAGTATTTATTTAATGAAAATTATATTCCAACATCATTGGACGTTACAAAAATTATTAAACATATATAAACAATAAATAATCATATGTCTATCAAAAAATCAAAATCGAATATGAATATAATTTTTTCCACCAAATCCTTATTGAGAGGGATGAAACCCCAATGCATTAAAATGATCATAAACTAAGGGGAAATTAACTAGGGAATAATATCAACGAGTGTATAAACTATCACTACAACTCCCACTTTTCTACCCAAATTTTCCCATGAAATATCAGATTATGGTGAGAAATAATGTAAATATATCGTAATAGTTAAACAATAATCTATTATTAACACACATTTCACCTTTGAATACCATTTAATGTAACATACCCTTTTAATTGTAAATGAAATCTAAATATAATCCCTTTATCACATCACACCATATAATATATCAACCTAAAAATAACATAATGGTTAACCATAAAATGTGAAATTACATAGTTAAACCCTTTATTCTATTTTCTCTCTTGCCCTTTAGATATAAGAATCATATTTAAAACATATAGTGAATTCTATATAAACCATCACAAATCATTCTCAAACTAAGAAACCCTTATTATAATAAATATATAATATAAATACCACATTCCATAAAAATATAATGACAAATTTAAAAAAATGTAATTCGGAAAAAAACATATTTTACCCGTGACTACTCTTTTCAACAACGATATTGAAATTTGATATTTTGTAAATGGGACAACCATGAAAATTTATTTGATAAATTAATTCAAACAAAATAAATATAATTTAATGGAATAGAATAAATATAATTGTCATAACCAATAATAATTCAAAACATTTTATATGAAATACCAAATTCCCATCATTGGAGATTTGAAAAAAACATGATAAATCAACACTAGGAAATTTTATTCTCATCATAAATAATTTATATTAGTGAAAAAATATTTTCATAAAAAAAATCTACAATTTCACAATCAAAAAAATTAAATTAATTTGATTCTGGTTTATCAATGATTATTTTTAAAGGAATGTTTATTTACCATTAATGTGGAATACAAACCCTAAAATACCAACACAGACAACAAAATATGATAATATCCAATTCAATGTTTTGTAATAAGATACCATAGAACAATATAACTATTTTAATTTAAAAAAAGATAGGATAATGGGGAAGAAGATATTAGGAGTATTAAATAACAAATTAAATAGGTTTTCCCCTGAATATATGTTGTTATATAAATAAGTGAGTCTCATGGATGTATAGATAGAAGAACCTAAATCCTATAGAAAATCATAGATTATTTGTGTTAAGGGATTATAAAATGTGGGATAAACATCAACAAAGAAAAATCGGATATTATTATTTAATTGGGGGAAATTAACATGGTTTAGAGGAACTTTTTATAAACATTTCAATAACCATGTTTAATCCACTAGAATATTTCTATTATATCTATTATGTATATGTAAAATAGTTTAATAAACTATGTGAAATTTTATGAAGGTTACTCACCAAGTGCAGTTGAGGCCTCATGGTTACTCATTACAGTAAATGTTAATTGATTTTTAATTAGAATTAATAATAATAATCCACACAATTACCCTTATATAAAATAAATCAGTATGGTTTCTACTAATAAGGAACTTAATGTAAGGTTATCCCTTATTTTTTATTATAAACAATGAGGTAATTATATCTTATTCACTGAATGTGACTCACTATGTATGAGTGATTTGTGTGACTATTTATAATCATGTGATAATGATATAAAATATATTTTTTTTAAAAAAATTAAATTATAAATTCAAAAACATATTTAATTTCAAAATTAAACATATGTAGACAATATATTACACAATGGTGACATAGAGTGTCACATATGTACTAAAAAAGGAAATGGTCTATGTTGTTAATCTTAAAACATTTCATCAGTATATTTCGATGGATCAAGATATTAAATAATTATTAATGTAATAAATTAAAAATATTTCATTGTTAGATCATATGCCACCGAGTGGTATTAAATTGGTCGCTAATTCACTCAATCCTTTACATGGTCAAAACATTACATTGGAATTGATTTCAAATTCCTCAATCTTATAGAGGGATAACATTTTAAAATTTTAGTAAAATATCATAGGATACCCTAGTGAACTAGTGAAGCTAATGTAGAGTATGGTTACCACTCTAGATTGTTGTTAAAATGCATCAAAGTGAAATATTCCAAGCCACTCATACGTTTATTTAATATGAATAACTAATAAACATCAACTATAGTATACACATTTTTTTTATACTAGGGGAATATTCAATAAATAATATGTATGTTAATATAGGTTATGATAAACCTTATTTCAATTTAAATAACAACTAATGATTATGGGATGTTATAAAATTTATGAGTCTCTTAGATATATGTATATGATCATTCCAATTTAATTCATAATGTCCTTAGTAGATGCATCCACCACAATAAATTTTCCATCATTTATAATAAAATTATAGGACATTTATTAGTCTTTGGGATCCCACATAAAATGGGATACATATGGAAATTTACATTCAAAAGTGGTTTTTTTGGGGTGATTCTGAACAAAAACAACCATTTCTATATATTCATGTAAGTGACACTGATATTTTTTTAGGTAATGCACCCAAACAATGAACTAAAATTAATTTTTTTGTGGATGAAATTTTGTTAGAGGTTAATTTATTGATCCAATGTTAAATCATCCCCCATAATGACCAAAAATTTGTAAAATGTATTATTTAATTATTGCAAATTAAAACACCCTAAGTGAAGACAAATGAATCATTGTGTAAATATTTATTTTTGATTTATTGTATCTTTTTAACATATTGATAGAAACTATTTAAATATATCTATGTTAGTTCAACATTCACCAAAATAATAAATTTTCCTATTAAATAAAAAACACCCATCATTTCATGGTTCAATGATATGGGATAATCAAATTAACATAAATATGAAATTGTCCAATGTCCTAAATCCACTAAATATTACAAAATTATTTTTATTACAATTTTCTTCAATGGTAAATATATATATGGATCAATACATTTAATAATTTATTAAAGGATTAACAAACTATATCCCTATTATAACTTCAAAAAACTCCTCATTTTCAAACTACTATGATCATATAACATCTCATTTTATTGATGTGAAGATTTAATCTCTATTTTGAAGGATTATATTATTTGATTTACATCAAGATATCATCAAAGTGGTCTACCAATGTGATTCATGATAATCATAATCCACAATAGTAAATGTCTTGTAAAAATACATCATTATATCTTTCTTGCTTGTTAGTCCTATATAGATCACATTTCACTATATTATGAAGATAGTAACCTCCCAAACTAAATAGTCACATTCAAACATCATTTGAAAAACTACTCCAAGAAAAATTGTTATGTGAAATTCCATCTTAACATGAAAATTTTAAAACATTATTAATAGTTCATGATTTTTGAAACTCATTATCCCTGTTTTTTATTTCCAATGTGATTATTCTTCACAAACTCCATTACAAATAATATTTTAATTATGATCTAGTATGATTATTTTTAATTTGATAATAACTTTATAAATCTCCAGATCATTATTGAAATTGTAATAAATAAATGAGCGAATTAGAGTGTTATTTATATGAAAATTCCTTAAAAATATAGGTAACAATTAAAATCAAACTAATTCCTTTCACAATGATCATTTTTAAACTATCCTTCTTAAACCTACTTCATGATCCAACCACTACGTGCCTCTTACATTGTGTTAAACCAATATTCACCTATTTATCATAAGTACTATTTCTGTTATATGGATCCTCCTAGATCATTATACGTGGTCTACATGAATCATCATCCACTATTTTGAAAAAAACTCCTAGCATTTAGCATTGTCTTATATGAGTTTTCAACCATAAAATTCCACTGTGAAATCTTCATCTGGGGCTAGTAGATGCATAATCCCTATACAGTTCATGTAGGAAGTATGTGGTTTAATATCCCCTATGTGAAAACTATAATTTTCACACAATAAATTTTCACATCTTCAAAAATCTAAAAACGTATTTGAAACAACTCCACTTCACTAGTGAAAAAATAATTTATTGCATCATCCATTTAATGTCAGTTTTTTATATTTGACGTGAAAAGAAATAAGAATTTATTTATCAATTCAGTTATTCTCTAAACTATGTGATAAATAAAATATCCTTCATTATCATGACTGGTATTCTATAACTCACATTATAATGTTCATTTTTTATTTTGGTTATATAATAATCAACATTATAATGTAATGATATTTGATATATAACATTAGTTATTCAATAAAAAATGTTTTAAAACAATTTATAATGTTGTTTATATTGAAACTTATGTGATAGTGCTAATTAATATTTATTCATCACATTTATTATTATATAACTGGCATGATCAATTATTCAATATTCATGATCTGATTGAATGTAGTGTTTTTTATCAAGCGAAGGCACGCTCATTCACTATCACATGGAATCCCAAAAATAATTTCTTAAATCCTGTGGAATCTAACCTCGTTTTCTAGCTTCATTAATCCTCTTTTTCATCAGTCCATTATATCCGATTGACTCTCACCTCTGATATAATATTTACACACCTCACGTTAAATTTTTCATTTTCACAAGTTCCCTAAATCTCTGTTTTTTGATTTCATTTACAAAAATATCACATAGCAATAATTTTTAATCTCATAATGCTATCACAACATATTTGTAGCTAACACATTGAATTCCATATATAAAATAGCACTAGTTTCTCCTCCTACAATCAAGAATAAGGTTCTATTGTACATATTAATTTACATGAACCATCCATGATAAGTTTTTCATGGTTGAACAATTATGGTTTGTATATTTTTTATGATACTAGTTATCATTTACACGTGATTTGTAAATTTAATTTCTATCATGAAATTTATTTTTTAAAATTTTATTTTTCATACATTCCTATATTTTATTCCCCAGATTCATATGGTTTTCACTATGTTTGACGGGTTCATTATTATATATTGAAACATACAACTAATATATTTCAATATGTTATATTTTTATGTTTCATTTACAAATTAATGTCTTACAAACTATAGTTATTTGATAGAAAATATTAATTAATACTTCATAAAAAGTATCACTTACCAATAGTGACATATATATATGGAAGAATATGATCTAATGCATCATTTTTATTTTTTGTTTCATTGAGTATGGTTCCCCACCCTATAAAATCTACCATAATGACCAGTGTTATGATAAATTATAACCCATGGAAATTATTCATATACCAAATATCATGGAAATATTTTAAACTATAGCATGCCATAAAAATTTAGATAATTATTATATTGATTCAAGTGTATTATTATTATGTATTTATTTTTCCATGAGTTACATTAACACAAAAAAAGTGATGGGTTAATAATAAATCACAATAGTGGATGGTGATTTACATTAACATAGTAATTTTCAATCTCATTTCTTAAAAAATATCATTAATATGTGAGTGAGTTATTTTAAAAAATTAGTTGATTTAATAAAAAATCATTAAATTTATGATAATTAGCAAAGATTTTCATTCCCCACACCAGTCTCATTTTCATTCCATATGGACCCATAATTGAATCCATCCTCAATGAAAAAACATACAACCTTGATGAATCTTCATATCTAATATCTCAATGAGTGTGTATATTAGATTACGAAATTTATTCTAACTATATTTTATTTTTTAAACTATTAACATGAATATATTTTTATTATTTACATTCTAAAATTAAACTTATCTTAAAATACTCTATCAAATTTATCAGTATATTTTATAAATATTGATATATTCTTTATATATATTAAAATTATGCTACTTTTAAATTATGGAATATTTAATATAAAATTAAATTTAGATTATCTATCTATATTTTATTCTGTAAATATTTCAATACATATATTTTTAAGATTTATTATTTATATTTAAATTTACCTTTCATTATTGTATAAAATTTATAATTATATTGATCAAATATTCCTATGTTTTTTTATATTTACAAATTGTGTTACATTAAAATTATTGCATATATCATAAAAATATAAAATTGTCTTATCTTAACTAGTTTATTTTCTTTGCTATAGGTAATGATGATTTTATGTTGGATTCCAACACTTTGATTGAGAGACAAATATCAGGAAGGTGTTGATTCTTTTTCATTGAATTTGAAAAATGAAATGTTCCAAACAAAGACATTTTTCAAAGCCCCAACTGTTTCAATATGAAGAACATGGAAATTATAGAGATAAAAGATAATTTAATTTATCATGGTTTTAATATGTCTTATAGCCCTTTGATTTGGCATGATCAAACTAGGCAGAATTTTAGAACTACTGATGATGATTCATTTCATTATGTAAACTCTTATGAAATTGACGAAATTATTCGTGATATTGAAGCATGGGAAATTGATAATGAAATAGAAATTTAGAATCTATATGTTGTTGTTGGAAAAAAATTGAATCCCGATAGAATGAAATTTATAGTTATATCATCTGTGTTAAGATTCATTAACATGCTGGACAAATATGTTTGGATTGAAAAGGGGTTTACTAATTTTCTTCAATTATTGAAAGATATTATTCCTAAAGATGATGATCATATTTAATCACATTATAATGTTAATAAAAACAATTAAAAATGGGATTAGGGTACAAAAAAAATAAGTCCCTTCCCGAATGACTATGTTATATATAAAATGGAATATAAATTTTTGTCAACGTCCTAAATGCAAGATATTATGGTATATGTTGAAAAAAATCATAGGATAATTTAGAAGTTACAGATACCCCTACCATGTAATTTTGGGGTCTTCATGTAATTTGATGATTGAAATGTTTATTTACTAATTCAAATGATGGAAAAAATATATAATGAAATGATTATGAGTAGAAATGTAATGGATAAACACATCATCCATTTGATTGTCCACAGTGGAAGAAAATTGATCACCAATTTCCTATATTTAGAAATTATGATAGAAATATCATACTAATATTATGAATGGATGTAATAAATCTATTTCAATGCCTTGGTAATAAACATAGTTCATGGCTTATGATATTGGTAATTTATAACGTATCTCTTGAATTTTGTTTGAATCACAAATATGTCTTGTTGAATTTAATGATATCTATTAAAAAAAACCTAAAAAATATTTTGAAATTTTCTTATCACTATTAATTCATTGTTTGATGATATTATGGGTGGATGGTTTTAGGGTTTATGACTTTTATAAAATAGAATATTTTCAACAACATGCAAGGTTTATTTTCACAATTAATTAATTCCTAACATATGGAAATTTGACTAGATATGGTGTTAAGTGGCAGAATGTGTGTCCATTTGGTGAAACAAATATCCATAATATTGACTACATCATGGAAGAAAAGTTGTATACATGGGTAATAAAATTCTTTTTTATGGATCCCTATTATAAACAATTAAAAAAAAGTATTTAACATCTCAAAATAAATAAATATTTATCCAAAACATTTATCAACTAATTAGTATTTGGAGAGGGTGAAAAACATTGATGTTACATTTAGAAATACACATATGTTTGGTAATGTAGAGATATTTAGATGAAATGAACAATATTTTTTGGGCTACCATATTGGAGATATCATGAGGTGAAACATAAAATTGATATAATTCACATGGAGAAATATATATATGACATCGTGATGTTAACATTGTTGTACATTAAATGAATTTCCAAATATGGGTTGAATTCATGATTGGAATTAATAGTAATGGGAATACTTTTGGTGTTCTATTCCACTCTGGATTGAAGTCGAACATTTATTCCCCTAGCATTACATACATTATCCAAGATGAAAAATTATCATCATTCAGTATCATCATGATAAAAATGTGCAACATGTTTATTCATAAAATGTAAATAAATGAGAATCATTAAAAGATTTGATGTTGAAAGGTGTGTAAAACATATAAAAATATTAAACATGAATATTTTAATGAAAATGATTGGAAAATATTTTGAGGAAAAAAATTTACAGTAAGAAATCCTTTTTATTAAAAAAAATTAATGTATATTGTATTCTAATGATTAATGTATCTACACATAAGAACCACAAGTTATCCCTGAAGGGACTACAAATAGTAAAACCTTTAGAACCACATATCTCAGTTATATGGTATATAAATAATGACCCATAGCATCCTCATTCATGAGAAGGTTGATAGGAATACAAAAAATGTTTTAGTATACTTCAATACTCATCATAGTTTAGTATTTATTTTACCCTCAATTTTGCATGAGGAAAATGAGCGTTGAATCCACTATTTTAACTATAATTCTAGTAATATTCTCGCCACCTCGATACCTTCGACTCTCTTCGGGTTCAATTTCATTTCCCATGGTACATAGGCCACATCTTTCAAATATAAACATCAAAAAATATGAAATCACATGAAAAGAACCATTTTCCTTGAGAAAAAACTTGTTCAAACCCATTCGCAGACCCAAATCATATGAAAAAACATTTTTTACCACTAAAAAATTTCATAGAACAAATTTAGAAAGTATATTAAAAATAAAAAAATCATCCAGCAATGATAAATCATGGAATAACTAATCACCAGATTGAAAACATATTTACTCAAGTATTAAACCACAGCCGCACCACAAGGAGATCATATAAATGAATGATCATACCACAAACATCAATATTAAACCCGAAAAATCCATATTGAACCCATATTTGGTTAACTGGACCAGTAAATGAAGAAAAACCCATGAAATTTGGATAATGAAATAATAAGAATAATTAAAATGTGGAATATATGAGCTTACATAGAGTTTTATGAATATTCCACACGAAAATCACATTATATTTTGATATCGAAGGGATCCAAATGGATATGGAGCGATGAAAAGGAATGGAAATCCTTAATGTTTTTTGAAATTGATAGATTTGGGATAAAATAGTGATAGTAATAAATTTGGAATTCATCATTTTTAATGACTTGGACTGGTCACACTTTTTGGCCACATAGTTCATCAAATGGTTTAGGAACCTTGTGTCCCCATCTCTCCAAAGTTGTAAGAGGAAAAATCGTTCCTAGGGGAGGGAACACAATTGTACAGACAACTATGAACCTCAGAAAAATCCATTTTGTTGGTTGAAAGATTCGCTGAATTCCTATGGGGCAGGCCATCTAGGCTAGGTTGTGCCACTGTCTAGGGTGCAAGGTCCTTCGTGTCCTGGCACATAGTTTCTACTATTCATGCTGAAACTGTGTACTACCTGATGTTGGGTAAAAAAACTCCATTTTTTCACCACATCACCAGGAATTCATATTTAACCAAGGTAAAAAATCAAATATACAAGAAAAAACATCAAAAATTAACTATATATGTGACAATTATACTCACCAAGAAAACATTCTTCTCGTAGAAATTTGACTCAATGTTTAATCAGAAGACTAAAAAGGATACTATGACATAATCCCAGACTTCAACTCCCATGTATTTTTTTCATCACTACCATTCTACCAAATAACCCAAACAAATAGTATATAATTTCAATAAAGTATATTCACTTTAGGAATCAACAATACATACCATTCAATCAATCATTGATGGTTTCATTTCCCTCTCAAACACTTCCTAATTCCACACATGAGATATATTTGGATTATAAATATTAGCTACCTATCATAAAATATGTAATTAATTGATTCCAACTATGATGTAAATTCTAGCTAGTATTACACCTTACAATCTCATGGGATAATATCAATAGTTATGGTATAATGTAGTGTCAGCTTCCCTTACATTCCAATACATCAAAATACCATATGTGAGGCCACCCTCGGAAGTAGGTAATCACTAATAGTGAGTTCCAAGGATCAACACTATTGATAAAGATAAGACATCTGGTGACTCTTCTATATCAAAAACCATTTCATGATTAAACAATTTTATCATATATATCTTTAACCTTGTTCCCACTAGTAGGTTGTCACCCACCTCTACCCAGTAAAATGGATACTGATAAGGCCAACCTTAATGTGACTCAAAGGGAGCCATTCTTATTGAGGATTTTAATAAATGTTATAAGAAAACTCAAATAATCCTAACTGGCTATCCCACGAGCCTCAAAAGTCCAACACACATGCCGATAACATTTCTAACAACATATTATTTACTTTCTCTATCTATCCATATATTTAAGGGTGTTACGACATAATCATATTAACATGTGACCCCATTTACCTGTAATGAACATCCCAAAAACAACACATATATAATGGATCTTGTCTAAAATTATATCCATAGAAATACCATGATTCCACAATATATATTGAATTTACATTCAACCTAGTTCATCCACTTTGGTTGAGTCCTTGATCCAAAAGAAGTCAGATGTTCTTTTAGATAGATGATCACCACCAAAATCACATTATTTCTTCATGGTGTATAGGGTAATTCCATAATGAAATTCATGGTGACTGATCCACAATACTAGTTAAAATTGTGTACTAGATGAATTAAATTGTAGGGCCATTGGTTCTCTTATTTAAAAAATTAGTAGCTATAACAGGTTGAATCAAAATTTTCAAAATATCACTCCATTGCCAGCCAAACAAATAGGTGGAGAAAATCATAAAATACATTGGTTTCATTGAGATGAATGGCCCTCTAAGACAGGTGGATAACTTTTATCAACACCATTCATAGTGAAAATGGAAAACCAAGACATTTTTAAAGAATATAGTTCCCTCTAGATGCTAATTTCAAATACTGGGAACCTCCCCACCATTAATGAACTACAAAGACTGCTGAAAAATTCATCATCAGTATTATCCTATTGAATCAACTAAAAATGGGGGGTGGTGTCAGCTAAACAATGGCCAATAATACTCATCTACCAATCCCTTTTGTCTTTATATGCATCTATAAAAAATTCCAATATGGGTTCACACGTCATTGGAATAACTCAAAAATTACACCTGGAATTTTCTTTTCTAATAAACTATAAACAAATTACCTTTTATTGGGGTATAAATGATATCAAAATAAAATAACTAAATGAACTCCACAGAATATTGATAGCTCAATTTCATATCCTTCTAGGAAAAATGTTTATCAATCTCTTATGATCTAAAAATTACAAAATGTTTTCAGCAAAAAAAAAATAATGATGCTATGTCTTCAGACATGCATCACTACCACAAATTTTAGATCATAGGTTGTGTAATTCTTTTAAAGTTCAAATATTTACCGAGAACCATGCACAACTATATGTTCATCACACATCAATACCCATCCATGATCCATACATAGGGAATTATAGTAGAAAAAAGTTATCTTTCAAGATACTGGAATGATAAAATGGGGTTGTACTCAACTTCTTCTGAATCTTCGCATTGGATTACTGGAATAATGGAATCAATTATAACAGTACACCATTCTGGGTAACAACCATCTTGGGAGAAGAAAAATGAGAGAAATCATTGAAAAACTGCATATAGTAACATGTTAGGCTAAATGAAATCCTTATTTTGAAAACATTATTTTCCATATCTCAAAAAATAATCACATCAATCTTCTTAGGATCCACTAAAATCCATCATTTAAAGAACAAATGACCCAAAAAAATTACCTCCATATTGCAGAATATCAACATGGAGAACATAACATAGTGGTGATTATCATGAAAATATCCTAGTACAATCTTCTACAATTTCTCATTCTCTTCCACATTCCTAAATAGACCAATATGTCATAACAAAATATCCCATAAATGAATTGATGTACTGAAGTAACACCCTATTCAAAATCTCTATGTAAACTTTTTGGGAATTCATCAACCAAAATGGAATGTAAAAATACTCAATATGGGAGTACCTACATTGTAAAGTAGTTATATAAATATCCTCATCTCTATGTACAACTTAATGACATAGGGATAACAAATCTATCTTGTAAATCCACCTTTCACCCTTGAGTTAATCAATTTTCTCATCAATATGATCCCAGGGATATTCATTCATGATTGTTACATTATTCATATTTATGTATTTGATACATAACTATAGCAATCAATCAGACTTATTTGAAAATAGAGCATGGGTAGCCTAAGGTGAGAAACATAGGTTAATGAATCCTTTGGATTCGAAATTATCTATTTGTATATTTATTTAACTCATCTAGTGGTGGGTTAGGTAGTATGAGGGAAGAGATATTTGTTATTCCCCGATACAATATAAATAATGAATACCACATCTCTCTCTAGAGAAAGACCTATGAAATTATATAGAATTACGTATGATAACTCATCCTCTACATGATTCAATCCAACCATTGTAACACTACAATCATACTGCAACCTGAGATATGGGATTAGAAAGATTTAATTTCTAAATTATAGAAGTGGTAGTCTAGCATGGCCTATCTAATGATCCCGTTCAAAATAAAATAACTGAGAGCTCCCCATGGGTGCATGAAAACATAATTGCATCCGATAAAAATTGATATGAGCCTAAAAACTCAAGGGCTAATCAATATTGAGGATCACATTGAAAAGGTACATTTAAAAAACTAGGATATATCATTCCAAATCTACCACTGAAATGGATATCACGCAAAATGGACACCTGAAACACTTCACTTTATAATTACCATGTAGTGTCACTATCTTCATCACATATGACATAATATCAGTCATAAATTTAATCAAATACAAAATATAGGGAGGAATAAAGTGAACATTAGAACCTACGACAAATAAAACAATAAATATGGAAGGAAATAATAATTTTAACTCAACTAGCTGCAGGTCCTTCTTCTCATTCTACCTGTTCATGATCCATAGTAAAAATATTCCTACATTTTTTCAAGCCACATTATGACTAATAAATTGTGTATCTACCTTAAACTATCTCTTTCATGAAGTAGATACATCACTACCACCATGACCAAAAAACCAAGAACCAATTATCCTAGCTGGTTCTAACTGGGATGACAGTCCCCTAGAGGCTAAGAAAGTTATATAACCGTAATATGGGATCATAGTTCTAAAAAATTGATGCAAGTTCCCCAATTTTCTTCACTGATGGAATGGTCTTGGAGGATTTGATCTTTTTTACTTTATATGCCCTGAAATCCCACACTGATGGCACATAACTAATTGAAAATCTAAATTCAATGAAAAAAGGGTATTGAATGATGGCCCAAACTAACACCTCCCATTTTCACAAACTCAACACTCTTATTCTTCAACCCTAAAAAACAACTAATTCCCTATCCCACTACTAAAACTACACCAAAATAAAAAAACTATTACACTGATCAATCTATACTAACAAATCTTGACCTTCCTTCTTATCATTCATCTTTAACATAAACAAGAATACCTGGGATCAAATATTATTGACAACCTGATTCAAAAAATTCATACTTCAAATTCTCATTGGAAACTACCTTGGGTACAAAATGGCCAAGCTCAGCAAAATGGTTGGTACCCCCAAACACTGTCCAATCCCCCATGTAGAGATCTAAAAACTTTTGGGTCATAGAGAATGCCAAGGTCACAGTAACGATCCATAGTTTTTTAAAAAATAGTTTCCAATATAAATGTGTGTTGTATAATATAATATTAAATTATACAAATAAAAAACATAGAGATACCGAAAATGATGTTATTTCCTTAAAAAAATTCATTAATTAGTATAAAACAATATAAAATTCCAAGAATTATAACTTGGAAGATTATATAAAATAGAAAAGCTATAATAATGAAATTTGGATCACCCCAATATATAAAAATCAATTCCTCCATTGAAATCTTTATTAAAATGAATCAAAATATTATAAAACTATGAAAAATTATAGAAAAAGATAATATATAAACTTGAGTGGAATATAGTTGAATGATGAGAAAAAAATGGAGTAGTATATATAGGTAGTAATGTGATAGTATGAATAGTAATGTTACCGTTGGAATAATAATATGATAGTTGTGAATAATAATTTTACCTCAGATAATAAATTGCAATAAATTTTTTTATCATGATTTATTTATTTAAAAATAAATTTCTTAATTCCAAAAATATATATATCATCATTATTAAATTCAATGAAAATATAAGCACATTTTTAATAAACTATATTTTAATGTATTTTATAAAAATAATTATTTTTTATATTAAATAATTTAATTATCTATTTTTAAAATATTTTTATATAAAATGAATATACATTTTAAAATCATAACATTGAATTTATTCACATGTGATTTCTTTTTAATTTTCTTAAATACATCAATATCTAGGTGATTATTAAAAAATATAAAATTTTACATAACTGGAGCATCTTAAATTTTATCTTTCATGACGTAATTGGGAAATAATCCTTTAGAATACATTAGGTTCATCCAAGTTGTATTTATTTTCATTAAGAGTTTATTAAAAAATATAAACTCAATTTATAGTCCTAAAAAGAACTTCCCAAAACCCTAAAGACAAAAGATAGTCCTTAACATAACAATTTGTCTTTCTTTCCACATTTCATTTTGATTAATAAATTGATAAGAATTATAAAGTGGATTTAATGTATAAAAATCATTATATAATATTAATATACGATTTATAATGTAAAAAGTACACTACTAAATTTATAAATATTATATATTATATTATTCAATATTTTATTCCAAAAATACCCATCTCCTCATGTATAAATGAACCATGTACCTTAGCTTGAATATCAATCCACACACCCATTCCAAATACCAATATCAACCCAAAACTCTATATTTATAATCATTTTCTAATTTAAATGAAAATTGTGTGTAAATCCAAATCCAATCACCATGGATTTATAGTTTTGTAGAATAGAAAATTCACCAGGGAGCGAGTTGTTGTAGCATTTGCGGTGTTAGGAACAAATCAAGACATGGGCATCTTCACAAATCTCAGTTTGTTTTGATAGTCAAATCACACTATTTGGCAGCTGAGATGGGCCCTCTTCTATGTCACTGGGGAAATTTTTCATTGATGAAGACTACGTTGTCAGGAGGGTCCTTTTACACTCTATATCATGGGTCGGTGATCCAAGGTAGATGAATTAAATAAATCCCTCCAAAATGTTGTCCAAAATTAAACATCGACAGTGCCTATAAAGATGGTTTTATTAATGGATGTTTTCTTGTACATTATGGAATGGTTTTTGTTTTCATTTCCATCTCAGATAACTATGGGTTTGGGGACTCTCTTTTGGTGGAAGCAAATGCTGTTATCAATGGAATCAATATTACAAAGGACCTAAATCTGAATCTTGAGACTATAGAGACAAAAACACTCATCATTTTCAACTCCCTCCAAAAATAAGGCTCTATACCTTAGAAGATCAATTATATCACCCATAGGATAGAGCTACATTTTAATGACAATGTGTAGGTATCTCACAATCCTCATAATGGAAACAAAGCATGGGATTCCTTTGTATCTAGGGATAACTAGATTTAGCACCTTAAATTATTTTCCAATTTGTGATATTTTCCCCAAAAATTTGGGGACAATGTGTGAGTGGATTCTCTTAGTTTACACTTTTTTCACCACCTAATATGATTGTTCAAATTCTTCCAGCTATAGTAATCTCTTTCAGAAAATAAAAAATATATCATTTTCCCCCTATTAAATTCAAACCCATAGACTAAAAAATTATTTTACAATAATTTAACATTATATTAATTTTTTTTTACCCTTATATAATTTTAATATTTATGAAAAATAAAAATATCATACACCACTTTCACTCCCATTCGACAGAAACCTCTTAAAGATCAAATAACCACTTATCTGTACATTTTCAAGTCAATTCACACAACCACATTAATATATGGACAACATAAATTATACATAATATAAAAATATTTAATTTAATGTAATATATTCTTAAATAATTAATTTTACTAATGTATAAATTCCATTTCCTTAAACTGAAAAATCATTACACTAGGGGAAATTTATTAAATAAACCTGATATCAAAACATTAAAAATTCATCATTAAAAATTATGAAATCTAAAACAATTATTAGAATTCATAAATAATTTTATAAATTACTATAATTCACATGTGGATCATTTTTTAACAAAAATTAGTTTTTTATTATGGAGACTTAAAAGAGACCAAATTATATGGGAGTTAATGTAAGGGGATTCTAAAACCCAACCCAAATTTCTTAGGTTTTCCAATATTTGTCAACAATTTCAGAATGGTTACTCATTTAATATTAAAAAAACATATATTTTCCATATTTTTATCTTTTCATCATGAATATATACATGTTTCCAACATGGTTTTATTACAAGACTAAATATTTTTTTAAAAGAAATCTTCATTCAATAACACTTCTTTATTCCTCTTGACAATGTTTTTTATTTGTGTACGGTTTTTGACTCTGAAAAAAATTATGTTTTATATTTTTCATTTGGGAACCCAAAATTATAATAATGAATGTATTTTTTGTGAATTTTTTATAAAATACCTTAAATTACATTGTTTATATAATGACAATGTTCTATATGGCATGCCTAAATATGTAAATGGAACGATTTAAGGAGTTTTCACATAATTATATATTCCTCTAATACATTTGGTAATGTTATGAATCTCATTAGATAATGTGAAATATTTGTGAAAATGATACCATCTTTGTTCACAATGATTTATGCATGAACATGATGATAGATTTTTCCACAATGATGTGTCATATTTGACAACTAAGACATGATGTTTCATTTTATTGCATTTACATAGTCCATTACTTTATTTATTACTTCCTATCAATATTATGATGATGATGACAATATTTTTTTATGATTGTTATGAATATTATAACCCATATCATGTTGATTCTTGTTCGTATGTATCCTCTTACTAAGATTTAATCTCACCCCTTTGATTGATGTATATCCTCAAGTGATTCCTATTACTTAGGATAATGTGCGGGACACTAAGAATCTAAAAAATAATGAATTAAATAATTTATACATTTTAATATGTAAAATTTATGTAAACGTATAATATTCCCATGACAGTGAACTATTTGGTCTTTGATATGTAATGTTCTTCTATTTTTTGTCTTTAAGATGATTTAATAGTCACGTAAAAATGAAGGGTCACTGTAGTATTAGGGATATAATACTCATCGAATATGAATTTGATGTCTTTAAAAACCGTATCATCTTTCTTCCCAACCTGAACCACTAATTCTCATCACCTCTGAATTGGTCATTCAACCAGAATGAAGCACACTTCATATTAACTACATATGATGTATCATGGAACCCGTAAATACATTTTATATACTCAATAAAATCCACAAATTATTAGTGGTTCATGCAACCCTGGAAATAAATAGTTTTGTTCTCGAGGAACTTCTAAGGATTTTCAATTCAAATACCTAGTTTATCGTCCTTAACTAGATCAGGACCATGGTTTTCTCCCTGACCCAAATCATGGATAGCCTAAAGCACTTCTTCCCCAAATCTCTAGTCATCTCATGAGGTAGAACAATCATTGAACTCTTTCTATAGCTACACAAGAAGTCTCCAAGGAGTCATGTTTCTACATAAATTAACAATCATAAGAATAACTATCCACATACCATTTGGAAAAAAAAATTAGTAGCAACAAAAAACTCCAAATGCTTACAAAAATCTAATCAAAATCCTATTCAATACAATAATATTCCTACTAAATTCATCCCAGTAAAGAGACCATGTATAGTCTATATCCTATACATCACACCTATAGGAGAAGTCAAACCAAATCCCTCCTTCAAATTGTGACTCAAGTCCCATTAAAAGTATTGCGGAATAGACACCCAACATAAAATCTGAACCTCACTCTCTAATAACCCAAGATCTTATCTATCCATAACATTCTAAATAACAAGACACTATGAAAGGGTGAAACATAATATGATAAAAAAATTTGTAACCCTAGCTGGGAAACCATCTAATATGATACCCTATATGGCCCGTGACATTGCCTCAATGGAATTCCCAATCACCATAGTATAGTGTATGGGAATCAAAAATTACTTTTATGAATTATTTATCCAATGATAAAAACCAAAAAATTAAAAATAATTATTTATCTCATAATAATCAATGTCTATATACAAAAGAGACACAGTATTCCCATGATAGAGTGTTTTACATTAAAACAAATACCAATATGGGAGGGTAACCAATATGACCACTTCAAAAAACCTCTATGAAACAAGAGGTCCATCACCGTAAATCCACCTCCACTAAAACCTACATGATGAGGAACTCTAAAATCCGATTCTTCCATCACCACCATCGAATATAATTACTTTAATTTGTACAAACAGAATAAATCTTAGGTACACCTGAGGTTATTTGTATGGTGTGATCCAAAACCCAGAAGGATAACAGCAAGATAAATTCCTTTACATAAAATTATCTAAAAAATCAACATGAAGGTTTTTATAAAAATGAATGGAAAACATTGTAATGAAAATATTTTATGGGAAACATTCTATGAAATTAAAATAACATGTAAAATACATTTTATGCTGATGGTAAGAATAACATCACATGAGAAAAATATGTAATACCAGAAGGCACTAGAAATAGTGGGTCCCTATGTGACTTTTATCTTAGTGATATGTTATATAATCCATGATCTATGTAATCCTCCTCCACAATCCACTAGGAATGAATACAACCGAATTTATAGTGGCCTTCAATCATCATCGTAGATTAGTTTGTGTTGTAGCGTCAATACTAATCGAGGGAACATGGACTCGACCTTGCCAATATGACTGGCATAATATTCATAGTCCACCCATATAGATTCCTAGGACTCCTTTTGTTCTTTATTTGATTTCCTATGTCACATAGTCCACATTTTTCATATAGACACACCAAACAATATGAACACACATGAAAACCAACAATTTTCAATAAGAAAAACATCTTTTAAAACCATATTTACACCAAAACAAGATGAAAAATTATTTCTAGCAACTCAATAAATTTTTAGAACACATCTATAATGAACATAAAGCTTATAGAAATCATCAAATACTAATAATGCATGGAATTACCTACCTCATGCATGGAAATTTTTGGAGTCTACTGGAAAACCATAACTGCACCACAGGGATACCCTATAAAGATATGATCATACCAAATCCATAATTATTCAACCCAAAAACTCAATGGGAATTGGTGAATTTTGGTAAATAATGAAGAATAGAAAAGGATTACATTCAATATTTTTAATAAACCAGATAGGTCGCATAGGTTGGCCGTATGGTTTTTCAAATCATGAAATAACATTTAATCCCCATATATATATACATGATGGTGGTTTCATTGTTCCCATAAGAGGGAGTATTCTTTTGTGGTCAACCATGTGCCTCAGATAGACCCTTTAAAATGGTTATATGACTAGTTGTTCACCCGTGTGGAAAGCTGTGTGGTCAAGACAATGCCATGATCCATGGTGCATGATCTCTCTTGAGCTAGCATAGAGTTTGAAATAATTGTTTTCCAACCATTCACCTACTACAATCGAGAACAAAACACCATTTTTCACCAAAAACCCAATGAAATCTAGTTAACCAAGATTATACCAAAATAAAAAAGACAATAACTCCAAAAGAAACCATGAATGTGACAAGAAAATACATTGAAAGGAGATGGATTAAAACAATGATGATAAAATTTTGAAGCTTGATATGAATGGAAAATAAATTACAATAGAGAAAATGCATCCCCTTATTTCTTGATCTATCTATTATTCTATTTTTATATTTTATTTCTAGAATACATTTGTAGTTATTTCATAGAATATGAAATATACGTACTTTTAATGAAATGGATAATGTTGGATTAATAATATTTCTCATCCTTAAACATTTTCGTTTAATATTTCTTGTGTGATTTTTTTATCAATGTTCTATATATTATTCTTTTGGAGAATCTATTTTACACTACACTATTATCTAAAATGTGATGATAATGGATTTTTTTAACACTTGGATGACAATAAAAGTACTAAAATTTGGTTTAGAGGGGTTATTCTATTCACCATAATGAATAAAAGATTTTTTTATATTGATGAAAATATAATTTTTAAGATTTAATTATTGTAGTTGTTGATCACAAAGTGGTATCTTGGTGTTTCATCACAATTTTTCTGAGCACTGGACTACTAGCGAGATTAAAATGGAGGACATAATTATTTTATATAAAAATTAATAAAAATTAGACGGATTCTCTAGATCATATCCTACTTAATACATACACAATTATATTGATTTATTCTCTCTCAATTCACATTCACAATATTTATTTAACTCTAAAAATAATAATCTCCCTCTTATTCTTTTTTAATATATATTTTTGGTCACATGTCTATTTTTTCATCTCTACAATTCGATATATCCTTAGTATGGTACTTTTTTTAGTAGGTTTTATAAATAAAATTAATTTTCATTAAGTTGATTGAAATCCATGTTAAATTTCAGAACTTTTTATTGGATGGAATTTTCAAAATAAAAACACAATAAAAATAATTTCACACTAAAAAAATTAATGAAATCTTATTGAAATGTGCTTGTACTTCGTTTCTGTGTCTTTTTATTTGATCCTTCAGAACCTAAATTCACTTGCACATAAGGGAATATTCACTATATAAAAAAATATTTATACCATTGATAAATATACAATCACCATCAGTTATGAATATAAAATAAAAAATAGAAAATCCAAATTTTGAAATTCATAGTCCTCTAAATCAATATAAAAATATATATTTCCTAAAACTAAGAATGAAATTGTTGAAAGGTATAGGATTAGTGATTTTTATATTCCAAATATAACAAATATTATATTATGTATATGTGTATCCCAACATTCTATGAATTATTAAATTAAAAAATCATACTTCTCTGTGTACCCTCCTTTAATCAGCATTAATATGAATAATATTTAGAATTCATCAGATAATTTTATAGAAAAATTCAATAGTTACTTTTATAGACGAATAATGAGTATTAGAATAGTTTATGTTTCTTTCATTTAGTTTAATTTATAGAACTTGTATTTCATTTTAAAAATATTGAAGTGGAAATTGTTGACACATGGTACCAACTTATCAATTCTTTTGTTACAACGTTTTAGTCGAGGTAAAAAACTAATGTTATGAGGCATTAAAATCATTGGTTTAAATTAATTTTATGATTAAAATTTCCCTGAAACATTGGATTGGTTTAGGGGAATACATATATAGTTTCATAATCACCCAAATTCCTCTCATCTCTAAATGAATACATTCAATAATTGTCTCATTACACATAAGGAAATCATGTGGATCAATATTTTTGTGGTTGTTTCTTATATATAATAGTAAATACACTAAAAATAATAAAAATACTTTAAAAAATCCCCAACAAAAATGCATAATAAATTGAGAAGTAAAATATCCAAACTTATGTCTTAGGTAGTTGTAGTAAAAAAAGTTCTATTTGAGAGTTGTGTACTCATTGTGGAATGTATGGTCACATGCAACATTTTTTTCCCAACATTGATCCCTCTATAAATCCTAAATATAATGCCCTATTTTATAATTATACTAATCGAAACCAAAAATCAAATTTAAATATCACTAATAAATTTAATTTTAGACCTAAAAACCACCCCAATCTATCATGATGAAAAAAATATGTGTGGAAACAATATGGTAGTCCTGTTTACCCATAACAATATAGACTATCATTTTCATACTAGATCAATGATGAATCCCAAAACTCTAATGTACACATTAAGGGTATGTTTCAACCATTATTTGGAATATTTTATTCCCAAAAGGTTTTTGACAGATTCCAAAAGGATCAAATTGATTTGGATATGTTTGAATATAATTATATAATTTTTAACATTGAGTTAAAAATTGTCCAACATAAAAGAAACATAGGAGGGAGAGACAAGTGGAAAATTATTAGTACAATAGTTTTCAATGTTAAATAAATTGTAATAGTTTTTTCTAAAAATATCAAGTCTGTAAACTGAAAAATGTTTCGGAACAACCCATTGTTGTCAAACTATAAAATTTGATAATCATTAATATTAACACATAAAAACCCATATATATATATCTGGATAGCAATGGCTGGAATCATTGAAATTATGAATCATCAAGTTAAAAAGACAAATAAAAGAATAAAATGAAGATTTAAATTGTTAAGGAGGAAGAGAAAAAGGTTATTTTTGAGGGTGTGTATAGTGAACTTCAAATATTAAAGAAATTTTTTCCTTTAATCCCTTTTCTAAATAAACATAAAATGAACAATGAAAATTATTATTTGAAATTATTTCAATTAGTAATGGTATTTAATATCAATAATAATAATTATTTTATGATTTTAATAAATTTTCTTATTGTTTTATTTTTTTAAAAATATTCTTGGAGAATAAGAGGTGTATGATGAGTGTTAAATGATTAATATTAAGAAATATTAATGTATGGTTGTTCAAATGAAATTCCTCCAAC
This sequence comes from Viscum album, assembly GCA_963277665.1. Classification (NCBI taxonomy): domain Eukaryota; kingdom Viridiplantae; phylum Streptophyta; class Magnoliopsida; order Santalales; family Viscaceae; genus Viscum; species Viscum album. The sequence goes on along the minus strand of OY728161.1, from coordinate 455,722,575 downwards.
ATTGAAATACACAGGTACCTTTTTCATCTCTTGTAATATTAGATTTAGTGTGATTATTATGTTATTGTGTGATTTATGTTCTAGATTAAACTTCAGTCCATACTCTTTATTCAATAAGTTATGTTTTTAATTATAAAATCATCTGTATATTCAATTCATCAAGATAATCAGTCAAACACACTTCCATACTTAAGATAGATAATTTTTTAGTTGATGCATGAAATATCACACAACCATCTAATTTTCATGATCATGAAATATAGATTTATAAAAAGGTTCCAATAATTTTTATAAGACCATTTCTAGACATAGATTATGCTAAATGTAATTTATAAATGTAATTTTACCAATTAGGATTCTGATAATCAATAAATGTTACATGTTATTATAGATTCACCTATTGTGTTATGATGTTTGTTGATTAATTTGGATATAGAAGTGATTAGGGAATATATTATAAAGGAAAATCATTTTCCTTTTAATGATATAATTGAAATATATGTTAATGATATTTTTCAAGAAAACAATTTCAACTTTAATTCCCCAATTTAATTGGAAAATATAGGAAAAAAGGGACCCAAATTAAGAAATATATTTATAAGTACCATGAATTTTTTCATCCACTCTCATAATTTCATTTTAAAAGGGTTTCACAAGATGATCCTCAATGTTCACTATGATATCATGTTTATAACATGGAAACAACTTCTTATTTCCATCAACATGTGAAGTGTCATTCTATTTTATGTACTTCCAATAATGAAAGTGAGTTTTAAATTCATGAAGATAAATTAATATTGAGTTTTAATTTTTTAATAACTGATAACTAGTCATCACGTCGAGTTAAAGGTGATTAATGTGAGAATCGATGTTGTTTTCTTGAACTAGAAAAATATTTTTCCCTATTTTTATATGTTCTTTAGATGAATATTTTTTCTTTTCTAGGTACTAATTAATTATTGGGTATGAATGATGAGGATTTCCCTATAATGGAAAAAGTTGAAGAATCTAGGAATTTTGTTAGTATTGGGGAATCTAATGAAAAAATTATTTCTTTTTATGATCCTACTATATCCCAAAACATAGGTGATGGATGTTTGATCAATATTTCAAGAATTTCATAAATGATATTGGGGATTATTTCTCTAATTTAAATAATGATGTTTTTTTGAAAGATCATTTTATTATTTCTATTTATTCTTAAACCCCTCTATTTATTATTCTTTGTATAGGTTTAATTTATTGATTTTTCAGGTTAAAATATTGAAAAATATGGAATCTCTTGTGTTTTTAATGGTTAAGACATGTTTTTTTTAAATCTATTCATTATACTAATGAACACAATGAAAAAAAAAATTTAGGGGGGTTTTCATAGTCAGATCACGGTTTGAAAACCCATTCCCCCCCAAATAGAAATTGTAAAATTGAAAAGGGTGCATGTTTAGGGTGCAATATTTGTCTAATCACACAGCCCTACCCATTTAACCTTGAATACCATATTTTCTTGATCTAATATTTATTTTTAGTATCACAAAACCCACTATTTATGTTCCTAATGGGCTTGTATGACCCTAATATTTTTTATTCTTCTATATAGACTCCCAAAATTTGATTTTGGTCCCTCTAAACCCATATCGATGTAAAACGAAGCTTGGATAATGACATTTCATCTCTTACTGGTATGAATTATTATCTTGTTCTCTTTCTAGCAGTCTTTCTCCTCTCACCCTAATGATTTATATATATCTATCATATTATATTATCAAATAAATCCATGTTATATCTTGTATTTATGGTAGTTTCTTTGATAATCATTATCGATGTTCTTTATTTTTGTTTCTGGTTCTGAGAATTGTTTTTTGTGGAACCATGATCCCTAGGTAGGTGTTTCCATTTATGATGAATGATTTTGTTAACCTTAAATTTCTGGATATTTTGTATATTTTTTATTTAATCGGTATTTCTTTCATTTTTTTTATTAATAAACTAATTTTGGTGGATTTGTGATTTTAATTTCATTTGAAATAAAACTAGGGAAAACAAAATTCCACTGAATTGGGTTGTGTTTATGGATTCAATTGTATGTTTTGAAAAAAATTGTGGAATATAAATTGTGAAATTGCTTTCAAATTTATATTTCAGAAAAAATGGTTTAAAATGACATGATATAAACCCATTTGGTTTGTCCTATTGTAGGCAGGATTTGAAAAATAAAATCCTTATTGTTTTTAAAATGAAATTTTATCAACTTTATATATAAAAATGATTTTAGTTTTATTTTAAATAGTTCATTAAATAAAATTCCTATTTTTGATTATTGATTGAGATTTGGAAATCCCAGGTTTATTACTGATGTATTAGGGACAAACAAACTAATATATGAATTCCCTTCCACTGGATTGATGATTTAAAAGTCTAACATAAACATATTGGTAGATCATATAACTTGTGGGAACTTAGATAGTCTTATCTAGCTAGTGTCGAAGGGATGTCTTTGAAAATTTTCATTTTTAATATATATATGTGTTAGGATCATATAACATGCAAATATCGTACCTCTTCCTGGAGGACCACATTGATTGTTGATAAATTAATTCATATATATGGGATTGTATGTAATCGTTTTTACAAATTCTTGATCAATTTAAATAAACTATTTTTTTTATGATTTCATTAATCCATTAATTTAAAGTATTTTACATAATTTTAAATGTCAATGATTAATTTTTTAAAATATAAAATTGATATTCCATTCCGTATTATTCAAAATAGAAATAATTAAGTGGATAATTTTTTGACATCTTATTATGTAATCATTGGCGAGACCCTACTGGGATTTTAGCTTACCCTCTACATTTACCATTGGCTATTTGTAGATCATCCCCTTCCAACTATGAGAAATGGAAAAGTGCCTCATTTAGGTATTTAGTATAAATGATCATTGTGAATGTATTGACGTGTCTATTTTTAATCGGGGGGAATATCTGATTTATTCATACTCTATAGTTCTATATTGAGTTTTTATTCCTATTTTACTTCTAGTATAGTTCTCTTAATGAATTTTTCATTTCATCATACAAAAATCTTTTTGTTTCTTCCAGTGTTTATACAGATAAATCATTCCTAATTATATCTTTCACGATGATAGGATATAGTCTCTAACCCACGTGGATCATTAATTCCCATTAGGCTATGATAGGACCTCCCTAGTTATCAAGGTACCAGGTTTTCTAAGTTGGTTCCTGAAAAAGTGTTCTTATAACTCAAGGTTGAGCTTCTTTTCGTAATGTGAGTATGAAATTGAATAATATTGGTAGGATATTGAAGGTAATATTTATTGACTTCCTATCCATCTCTCACCATAGTATACCTTAATTCACCAATGATGGTTTGGGAGAGTCATATATATGATTATTTCTATTATTTTCTATATATTAGATTTGGACAGATTAAATCACAAATGTTGTTTACCTTTATTTTGAGATTAATTTACCCTTGTTTTTCTTTTTTATGTGTTAATAGGATGTCTTATATATTTTTTGATAATTTTGTGTAGCATCATACCATTGAGATGATATGTTAATTAGATAAAGGGTGAAGATGTTAATAAAACACAATGAAAAAATTCTCTATTTGACCCGAGTCTGGTTTTGGTGATCATGCGTATAATCCATGCTATGTGACATGAACCTGCACCAGTTCCCTTTCATTTCAAATTGTGGAACATCAGTGGTATGTTTCATAAAATCATTATTAGGAGTTCTTTCTCCAAAAAAACACCAATGTTTAAAAAATCTAATTATCCTCAAGAGTATTAAAAATGATTAATCAAGATTGATCATTTGTTTATTTCTTGGAGACACTTGATGAAAACAAGGTGAAGTATGACTCCTTCATGATTGAGGGACTGTGTAGGAGATAGTGGGAAATAATAGTGATAATGACAATTCATGAGGTATTACAATTTAATGACTTTAATGTTATTTTCACTTAATAGTCTATCAATATTTGATGGATTATTCTAAAGGTATATTGTTTTTCAATCTCGAGCATGCTGATAGGACCATGAAGGAATATGAAAACCATTTTTTTGATCTTTTGCTAGTTTCACATGAGATTGTATTGAATGAGAATATTAATAATTAAATTATTGATATGGAACATTGATCTGATATTCATTCTCGAGTTTTCTTGCTAATGATTCCTTCTTATAAAGATGTTCAAGATAGGGAAATGATCGTCAAAATGGACATAGATTGAATGTAGAGATAGATATAAGATTCTTCTTCTCCCAATAGTGGTGTGAAATCATCTAAATGGGAGATGTAACATGATTATTCTCATTTTAGTTCTTCATAATAGCGTTATCCTAGACCTTGTTTAATTCCTGTTATATGCCCTTTGATTTTCGACCATTGTTGTAATCCATAAAACACAAAGTGGGTTTTCACTGAGGAACCCAATGTATGTGGTTACTATAGACACCTAGGTCACCAGTAGATGTTAATACATATATATTTCACTCTATATAGTGGAATGGGATCATCAGTTCTATGTAAAACCATTTTGTAATCATATGATTTGGGATAAAAATGTTTCCAACAACATGAATTTGGAACAAAGATTCTTCATGAAGTTCGAGAGTCTCCATGGGAGGATGATATGTGTCCAATGATTGTGAGTGGTACAATTACCACATATTCATCATTTGTGATTGAATTTCTTATAATCGTTCGTCTTATTTGTTAATTTCAACCAGTATTTTTAATCTTCTAAATCATCCCATAAATATTTAATCATATTTAATGGATATTACTAAACCCATTAGAACTAAGAGAGAAAATGGTGCTTGTAGTCCCACTTGTGCATTATATTTTTCAGATGTTTATATTTGTTGGGATATTTTGGTTCTCAATATGAATCATCGTGAAATAATATTCAGCATGGATTGTACATTGGCAAATGATGTATAAATTGATTCTTATATTCAATGGGCCAGCATTAATGCACAATAGAGGGTGTGTTGTATATTTTAAGAAGAACAAAACCTAAGGTTATACAGAGAATGAATATCTTATACAAAGTTGGGGAATGTTGTATCACTGTTCTTCTAAAGAACCAATATCTATTTCATCATTCTTCATGGAACTAGTTTTAATAAATTATTTTAATACTCAGATATATGATCACTGAAAAAAATGTTTCATATGCCTGATTGTGTCACCTTGGGTAGTGCCAGTTCTCTTTACTAAGAAAACTAATGGTTCACTTCACCATTGTGTTGATTACTGAAAACTCAATAAAGACACATTTATAAAAAATATACATTTCTTGGGAATTATGATCTTTTTAATCTATTGTAAATTGAAAATTTTATCTCAAAGATTGATATCATATCTGTTTATCATCAGTTTTGAATATAATAATCTGACATCTAGAAAATTGACATTCGATGTTGGAACAAGCAGTTTCATTACCTTATCATGCCATTTGGTCTAACCAATTATCGTACATACATTATGTATTTGTTGAACATGATCTTCCATGAGTACCTTCATAATTTTTTGTTAATTTTTGGATGGCATGCTCATTTATACTAAGTCTAAGTATGATCATGTGCATCATCATAAGTTTGTTCTTTAATTCTTGAGAAATAAATAATTTTATTCCAAGATTACAAAAAATAATATGTAGTCAGTATGTGAAATTTTTTGGTCTTGTGGTGTTGGAACATGGTATGTCAGTTGACCATGAGACCGTGAAGGCTGTTATGACATCATAACAAATATGGAATGTTTTACCGATTCATATATTCTACGATTTAGTTATTTATTATCACTAGTTAGTAAAGGACTTCTCAAATATGGCTTCTCTCGTGACAAGTCTAATTGGGATGTGAGTAAGGTATACATGGGATGAAATATTTTTTAATTATTATTTTTATCTAAAACATCTTTTTACTCTTGCGTTGTTGTTGACTCTTTTAGAGACCGATCATGACATTTTGGTCTTCTATGATTCATCTGGTAAGGATTTGGGAAATTTTCTTATGCATAGTTATAATTTCATTTCATATGTATCTCACCAACTAATGACACATGAGAAGAATTACCAAACCCATGACCTTGAACTTTTAGATATGATGAACTTTCTTAAGATTTGTTGGAACTATCTTTTTGGGTAAAGGGATATCATGTTTTCTAAGCCCAAAATCATTAGTTATATCTTCTCTCAAGAATATTTAAATATTTTGTAGAGGTATTGGGTGGATTTCATATAATATTAAAATTTCAAAAAAACATATAACATGAGTAATGTTTCTGGTGTGTATGATTCCTTGAGAAGGAATCGTACAACATATAACTTGAATGAATCGCCAGATTTATGGAACATGATGGATATATTGGCACTATAGCACACTAATGTCATGGAATCATTGGATGTTGTTGCATTGGCCAGTGTTTAGTTGAAATTTTCTCTTATCAAGATATTTCATTAAGAATAATAGCATGGTAATGTGTTCTGTGTAACTAGAGAATATATTTATGGTGGATAGAACATTATTGAATTTCCATTCTACACAGTGGGCATTATATGCTATAAGTATAGTTTTGTGGTACTATTATCAATTAGGAAAGATTTTACGGTGGATTTACATATTTTCTAGTGGCATGAGGACCCATGAAAAGTGATGATAATATATGAAATTCATTGATGTTTCTATCTTCCATGTATAAGATGGGAAATTGATGATTTTGTCTCCCTTTTTTATAGATGTTAATAGGTAAAGGATGAGCACCAGTGAACATTGTGTTTGTTTTAGCCACTTATACTACTGATATGGAAGTTGGTAGATTCTCTATATATTTTAGGTTTGGGATTCCACATACCAAGAGAAATAAATATTCATTATGGGTTGTGATTAATCATCTAGAAAATAATCGTTCTTTATAGCCATTCATTATACAACCTAATTTGAAGATTTATGTAATCTTTTTGTGAATGGGATTTTTTTGTTCTATTGCGTTCCATCCTCAATAGTATCTAATAGAGATCGTTAGATAACTTCCCATTTTTGTATAGGCCATTGAGAGGAATTAGGATCTCATGTTTGTTTGATAATGGAATTCCATCCACAGTCAGATTGATGAATAGAAAGATCTTTACAGATTATTGAGTACATAATTTGAACCAATGTTCCTGACTTTGGTGGCTCGTGGGACGAACATCTAGATATGTTAATGTTTTTTATAAGAATAGTTAATATTATGTGATTATAATGGATCCTCTTGTGACCTTATATGGACATATCTCTAAATCATTATTTTTTTGTCATAGATTAGTAAATGTTCCATAGTTTGAACAATATTGGTTTGGAAGATTATGATACAGGTTCTATTGGTTTATTATAGAATTTTGAAAATAAAGAGATAATTTAAATCTTTTACTGATCGTCATCATAGACTAGTGGAATTCCCATTTAATGTCCATGTGTTCTTGAAACAATTACCTCAATTGTGTCATCAATATCATAGGATGAAATGGAAACTTGATCATAATATTGTATGTCCTTTTTAGGTTGTTGAGTAGGTGGGAAAGTTTTCTTACTATATAGAACTACAAATATAAATAACATCGAAAGATGACATGTACTATGTATCTAAGAGACGAATGTATATATCTGATCCATATCATATTTTGAGCTACATTGATCTTGGGGTTGAACTAGATTTATCTATGACTGAACATCCATTCAGGATAATTGATTCTAAAACAAGGTTAATATAAGGAAAGATAATACATTATCTTTGAGTTATGTGGAGTCATGGATAAAATTATCATGAGATGTTGGATATGGGGGAACTGGTGATTGAATATTTTCCTCACATTTTTAATATAGAATCTTATTTACATGATTTATAAGGATATATAGTTTATATAGTGGGGTTTTTGTAACATCATGTTTCTACTTTATGTTATTCATAATCCCCTATTTTGATCATGCTTTTTCAGGTTATCATTTAGGGATTTTTTGAGTAAAATTTTGGAAAATTTTGAATGTTCATGGGATATAAATCATTGGTGCTTGTTTTTTCCAAAACCATGATCCATTAAAATGAATACTATGAAAACCCATATACTGAGGGTTTTCATAGTTGGTGCACGGTTTTACAAACCATGCACCCACAAAAGAGAATCTATATAACCCCACCAGATAGTGTACACAGTTAGAAAGCACTCATTGTTTAACTATAGAGACCAATTCTTTTTTAGATTAACATTAAATAAATTTGTTCGAATACTTAATACATTAAAAATATATATACCCAAATACCATAACAGTTTTTTGCCATTGTATATGAGGAAACATAAATACTCCTACCTAAGAGAGATACATTATCTTCTTGTAGGTTCTTCATCACAAGTACCCTTCTAATACACGTCTTACATAGTACATATCATCATATCATGGGGAAAGGAATCATAAAAAAGGTTTATCACAAATTCTCGGAAAGATTAATAAGAGATATTCATAATCATAATAAAGAATATTAGTGTGTGAGATAATAATAATATCATTAGAAGATCATACAATTCATATCCAAGATCAAATACATGAGTCCTGGAATGAATATGACACTTCATAAGACATGAATTCTTTCGAATAAATGGAATAATCCATGAAGGTATAACAGACAAATAAAACATATAATTTTGGGCTTATACATAAGAATATAAAATACTATATCATGTATACCTACCAATACCTTCATAAATGATAAGTATAGGGATAGAACACATGTACGATTTTCTCTCCTAGACCGACAACCCGTATACGCTATTATATTTGGGCATGGTCTAGAAACCATGTACCATATTTTTTCAGTCTTGTACTACAACTCGTGAACCCTCTTATTTTTGGGATTTTCCCACATCCCATGTACCCTCTTGTTTTTATGTTTGTGATACAACCCATGTACCATCTTATTTTTGTGTTTGGGTTAAAACATGTATACCTTTTTATTTCGTATAACACTCATCATTACCCAACAAATATTAGGTAGATATAAGTCCCACCCATCACATAATAAAATCATTCATAAATTTTCAATGATATAATAAAACTTGCATCATATCATAACCCATTAATGTACATGGGTTTTATAAACATCATATAAAAACCCATGATATGATATGGTCTTCCTAAAAATTTATTCATATCATAACTTTTGAAAAATATATAGGTTTCTTAATAATTTCAACCTAAAATATCCTATGAAAGGATGAGGGGTGTGTAATCATTTACCATGGTATTATATGTTTAAGAGTAACATGTTTCATAAACATCAACCCATCAAAACATATACCATTCAAGGAAATTATATGAATAGTGTACTTAGATCATATTCCAATTAAAGAATAAACTATAAACATGTATTTCATCATCGATAGAGAAGGACTTTGAATGATCAATTGGAACATAAGTTTATTTTGAAAACCACTTTCTAAACCATATAAAATTTTCAAATATTTTTACTTGATTATTTTTTAATACAATTCTTGGGGAATATATATTTTATTCATTAAAAAAATTCCTAAAAAATGAAATCATTTTGAAAAAAAAATTCATTGAAAACCAAATAAGAATGAAAATTGTTTGAAAAGCATTTTCCATTAAATTATATAAAAAAAGAATGAAATATTTTTATAAAAATTTATCATTAAATAAATTAGAAACATAAAAAATACTCTTTAAAATAAATAAAATATATTTATTTGAAGATAAACTTTTGATAACATATAATATATTATTTGAAAATCATTTTAAAAAATTTTAAACTTAAATAAATTATAGAAAAAAAATTTTATCTTAAAGAATATATTAAACTCTACAAATATCCAGAATAATATAAATAGAATATTTTAAAAAATAAGCATGAAAACATATAAATGAAGTATCATGGAAATTATGGTCATTATAGCGGGTATGTCCGTACATGTCAAACATTCCATTTTCGCATTAAGTTTTTATAAAAATAACTTATTGAGAAAATGAAAATAAGATTTTTATTAAACAGAATTTTAAAAAATTTAATACTTGGGTAAATATTACATTTAAATAAATTATAATAACAGTAAATAATTTTTTAATACCTTTTTATATAACATATCTTTGATAGAACAGAAATTTCATACCGAAAGGAAAAATAAATTCATATTTTCATAAAAATATTATTAATTATCATAAGATCCAAAGGTTGAAAAAAATGATCCCCTTTATTTGATATAACAAAAATAAACATAGGCAATGAAATTTAATGAGTGTTCTTGAGTGATGTATCATAATATTTTATCAAGGGAAGGATGATCATAAACAATCTTGATTAATGATGATATTATAGCTATAAATAGTTACAACTATGGTAACAAAGAATCATAACACATAAGAAATAATAACATTAAATAAAGATTTAAATATCATGAATATAAATATATTCATGATATAACCTATCATAGGAAGTATATACACATCATATAAAATATATATACAAAACATGGCTTCTATCTCTAAGAATGGATATTAAGACAAAAATACTTTAACTTGTTGGTAAATTTTGAAAAAAATATTCTATTAAAGAAATATCATCAAATTGATATGTAAATAACAATCAATTTCCTTTTATGAATCATTGGATACAACCAGTGGAATTATAAAAACCACAAAAAATAAATGTGTGGTGAATATGACATGTATGACACATAAAAAGTGAGATGAAATTCCATTACCATATGTCTTGACATTTATTGTGCATGTTCAATACTCTTTTATAATTAATATATGTGTATTATAAATCTTCCATAGAATAATATTCTTATATACAATAACATATATGATTCACTTATGACTTTATATTAAGATTTTATTTTCAATTCCTTATTAAAGTAATGATTTCTGTCAGAACTTCTTTGTTTATCTTTCTTGTTTTGAATTTTTATTCTTGATTCATTTATTAAGATTTGGATTTACTTATTTAATGACTTTAAAAAAAATATGAATATATGATATATATTGAGTATAAATTTTTTTATTTTTCTATAAAATATATTAACATTAATTGAAATACATCGTTCATGGAGAAGGAAAGTTGTATATATGCATGAATGATACATCTATTTTTTATCATATTGAAGGAAAGAATGTAAATGAAATAAATGTTTATATATGTATAATATAATTATAGTAGAATTATTTTTTCATATATATCATATAAATTTACTAAACCCATTATTAATACATTCCATGTATATTTTGAAAGAATCCATTCACATTAAGGTTATGATAGTTCACACATTCTCAAACCAAGTTACTTCATTAATATAAATTGGAAATCATGAATGTATGATTTATATAATAATTATAAATGTATTTATAGATCCTAAATATAATATATATGACATTAAAGTAGAGTTTTAATTATAATTTCTAACCATGAAAGGGAGTAATGGAAAAATTAACAACATCATTTTGTTATTCGGTAGTTTACTGTACACAAAAACCACGTGATCATTACCTATTAGATTAATGTTTGTGTAAATTCGGGTATAAACCTTAAAATAGAAATATCTGTTTATATTTATGATTCAATATATATTATTTAATTATGTAATAAGAATAATTTATGTAGTGGAAAATGAATATGAAACAAAGGATATTGAGGAAGGATGTCACCTCGTCATTGGGTAACTCTTTCAGGTTTTTACCAAAGGGATTTTATGGATGGATGTTTTTCCAAATGAAATCCTCTACAAGGAAGGGATATATATTAGGATGTCAATGGGGACTATATTTTCTGATCTTATGTGTTTTTAGAGGTGTGAATAAGGTAGATAGGTGGTGATATTTCATAATGGAAGGAGGGACACACTTAGACAGGTGTCGAGGTCCTTTTGGCCCATATGTTTAATGTTTAGTCCCTTATTAAGATTAATTTTACCTTACATATTGTATTTAATTTTAATCACATTCACTAATATTTTTATAATAAATTTATTTTAAAATATTATATTATATATATTATACTAATTATAACATTTTATTTCCATTTTTCAATATTTAATTCACGTAATCATAAAAATTAAATTTAATGCTAATCCTGTAGATGTGGCATGAAAAAAATGATTTAATGTGATAATATTCAAGCATTCATTATCTTTGATATTTAAATTCCATAGTTAAACGATTTCAATGACCATGAATGGATTATTATATTTATAATTTATCTAATTTTTACATTAAAACCTTCATAAAATATAATTTGGCTTTAAAATTAAATTAGACAAACGTAGTTTTGAATTAAAATTCGATAACTCTAACTATTCATAACTAACATTGTGTGCCACATAAAAATCCAAAAAATATAGCCTAAGATATTCCTTCCATTATAAATTTAAAACTTAAGTATTTTTTATCAAATTAAATTTCTATGATTGTTTAAAATTAAATTTATTATTGTTCACAAAAGCACAAAAAGTAGATCTTATAAGAAAATAGTATGATTAAACATATAATGATGTTACCCAAAATTATAATTTTCATTATAATTTTTATTTATTTATATGAAACAAATATAAATAAAATTTAATAATTTATTTTTAATATTCATATTACTATGTATAATCTATAGGTAACTATTACCCTGTTTAAAAAATTATAATAATAAAATATTGTTTCATAGAAACTCAGTGTTGTGTGTAATAAATTACAAGTCAGTGTAGCATGTAGTGAAATATTGACTTGTTATAGCTTATGTCATGTTAAAAACATATTCCAATAGTATAAAAAACTATATTCAGTGTATCATGGAATGGAAAATATCAAAAATATTAAATTAATACGATAATAATATTTTAGAACATATTTTGGTGTTACATTATACACCCATTAAAATGAATTTCACCCTCAAAATCATCTATGATATTAAATTTTGATACTTTAATGTTACATTCTTAGAATCCCACATTTTAAAAATGAATACTAAAACCATCTATAAAAAGGTAAAGTTTAAAGCATTACGGTTACCCATATAGTGAATAAGCATGAAAGAGGTCATTGATATAATAGATAATGATGATAAAGTAAAATATTTTATTTCAAAACCCTTTTATTAATGTTGAATATATGACATATTTATGAAGATATATGTACCTAATTTAATTTCTATTTATATGTAAAATAACTCTATTTAGTAATGAATTTACAAACATTTAGTTCACCTTTCTCTCCAAAATGGAAGGTGGATTTTTCATTCAATAAGCCCTAACAAATCATGAGATCCATGAAAATTCATCCTCAATGCCTTCAGTTAACATCAACAAAAAGTGGTTTGAATAGGAAATACAATACATATAAATCCATATGTGGTGATCTAATACATTAATCACATAAACTATATACAAATATTAACATATAATTTCCCTAAATGTTTAACCTTTTAACTATTCTGAAGGATGAAAATATAGAACTTTAGAAATAAGGTCATGAAATCAACATTATATTGACCCCAATATATTAAAATGTGTCTCTTGGATGTCACATTTTAAACATGTGAATACCCTCATAGTATATTCTTTTGAAACATGGTAATAACCTAAATTACAATAAATCCTTTTTGAAAACATATATGCTTAAGTGTTCCAATTTTTACTAGATGTATTCCATAAATTCATGAGGCTGTAAACATCATCCTTCATGTCATAGACCACTTCTTAAAAGAATAATTTATCTATTATGAGTTTATAAATACTATCTAATTTAATTTATCCAAATTTGATAATCTCTTGATCTGAACTAAACACAATTGTCACAAATTATTTAACACATTATAAGGTACTTTCACTTTTTTGAAAATATCACATATCTATTAAATCAATTCTCAAATTCTCCAACTCCATTCAAAATATAATTTTCAATCCCTAATTGAAAACAAATTCTGAAAACACATATATATTTCATGATTGATATAACATAATTTTTTAACTACAAATCATATACACTTCATTCATCAATATTTATTATTAACTCATTTCTCGAGATTCATCATCTTAGTCCTTAATACCCCTTTAATTGAATATAAATTTTGAATCGTGTCTTATGTTCTCATAGACACAATCCAATCTTGCTTCTAACATTTAATGATAACAATATTGTTATAACATTCATACCTTTAAAATGTTGTTTTCGGTCTTTTTATCTTCATAAGTATAAAAAAATACCCATACCGTCATCATAATTATCATCATGCGATATTAGTAAATCAGTTAGTATAATATATATGGTTTCCTATTCTAAAATAATCAGTGTTATCCCAGTTCCATATAATACCAACTATTGACTAAAACCCGAAAGCATAGTGTCAGAAATATTTATCATAATATAAATCAACATAATAAGAATAAAATCACAAATAGGATTCCTAAATAAATGACCCATGTGAAATATTTGACATTATAGGTTTATAATAGGTTATTTATAGCAAATATATTTTTAAATCATTAATGATAGTTATTGATGTTTTAGTGAATTCCAAACAAATATCCCCAATGAGTGTAAATCCAAGTGTTAAATTAAGGCACATTTTTTTAAACCATCTTATGCTCAAGTTCGGACCAATGCACCATGTTGGATTTATTACCCCTAAGTATAAATGTTATAGATCCATGTCCACTTATTTCAACCAAAAGCATTATAGGAAACTACTCACTCTATCCTTCACCAAAATTATAGTATATTTTCGTATATATTTTCATATCCTTATACATGTCTTTATACACTTCATTAGGGTTCTCACTAAGGATTTCTTATTATTGTTTCCAATGAATGACTAAACACTTTATATTACACTAACTATAGTGAAAAAATATTTTTATACATTAACATTACATCACCCTTTCATAATACTTAATTAATTTCAAAAACAGATGCCCAAAGACCGTATTAGTTTAGTGACTTGGAAAACATGGAAACATAAACACTCATACATTTGTGGTGTATATTGTCTCAATCTATGTTCTTCATGACTAGAACTCATCATAAAAACGTCATAAATAATACTTCTATTAATAATATTGGGAATGGAAACATAAAAATACGTGATATCAGATGCTCAATAAGGGTAACAAGGGAGATACTTAAGAATATTAATGAACATAAGTTTTTCAGAACATGATAATATCACTAGGAGATCATGCACTGTATATCAACAATCATATAAAATAGTCATGGAATGAATATTAGCCATTAATAAGACATTAATCATGAAAGAATCAAGAGAATATTCCATGGAAGAATTAATTGGGAATAAGTCATAGAATTTTTGGCATTCATATAAGAATTGAAAATAGTATGTTAAGGATACCTGCAATAACCTTGATAACCACTTATGATTAGGATAAAACCTATGTACCTCCTTTAATATGGGGATAACAACCCATATACCCTCTTATATTCAGGTATTTATTACAACACATGTTACATCTTGTTTTAAATTTTGGGCTAAAACCATCGTACCCACTTGTTTTCAGGATTAGTCTAGATCCCATGTACTGTATTATTCACATGCTTGGGATACAAATCATGTACCCTTTTATCTCATATACCACTAATCATTACCCAATTAATTTTAAGAGGATATTGGTCTCACCCATCACATAATAAAATAATACATAACTGTTCTAAAACATAATAAAAATTTCATCATAATTTGATGTGGAATGTCAGGGGGTATTTCATGGTTTGATGATGAAATGTGTTTGGTGTTATTCATGTTCATGATACATTACTTCTATGGTTATATGACGAGTTTTGGTGTGATGGACCATGCACATTTAGATGATATGTGATGTGATGGACCGTTTATCTTTGGGCATGATGAGATGTGATGTGATAGTGCTTGATACTAGGAGGGAATACTAGACCTCATGAGGTTGGGGTAGGTAATCATGCATCCAGGACCACATCAGAGATGTGTCCTGATATATGATATGTATTCATGGGATGATAAAAAAGGCATTCGATATTGATTTTCGATAGTGGAAACTAGTTGGGATAAAATAATGGGGGACCTTTCTTAGTTATGATCTCGATACTATATTTCTATAAGGGATGTGTGATTTAGTATGTTATTCATTATGATGATGGGATTGGTTACATGACATTTTAAGGTGTTTTTTGGTTCTTCTAATTAATTTTTGGTGAATTAGAATTATCTTCTCAGATGTACTCTTTATATGATGGGCATTAACATACTGTGTATACTATTATTCTAACCCCATATATAGAATTTTTATTTATGTTTCTACGGGGTCATTGGGGGATATAGTTGGATATTTCTATCTTGGGTTGGAGAATTTTTTTATTTCATGCTATAAGATTATTCTTTTGGTAATTTTTACTTTGGATATATTTTTCTATATCTATATACATTGATCATTCATCATGGGATAGTTTTAGGTTTTTAGTACAATCTGGAGAAGCTTCTTGGGGTTTGATTATACTAACTCCTAATACTATTTTAAATTATAGTGTAATGCCTTCCATAGGTGAGATTTTTATAACAATAATTCTTTTCAACATCTTAGGAGCTATTAGAATTGGGATTCAAGGGTTATTATATCGCTTCATTTATTTTTATCCTAGGATGGGTATCTCTAGAGGGAGGGGTTCATGAAAAGTTCATATTTTATAAAGGTCAAACAATAGATCTAAAGAGGTGCAAAATAATGTTTTTAGGTGGGATGAACAAAAATTTTATCATTCTATGGATTTTTAAAATCATTACGGTGTTCATCTTGTATTTTTCTAGTGGGGAGTAAATTTATTTAGAGGGATTACATTCAAATAGATATTATGGAATTGAAATGATAACATTTTTCATATTATGATGTGATTTATAAATAAATATATAAATATTAATATATATTTTTATATATTAATACATAAAAATTTAATTGTATAAATAAATTTTTAAAAATATTTACATTTAAAATATATCATTAAATGTATAAATCAAATGAAAATAATTTTTTATTATTTTATTTAAAATAAAGAAATTATGAATATGTATAAGAAATTATTATATATAAATATATGTGCTTATATATTGATATATATATATATATTCAAAGATATATTATTAAATATTAATATTAATTAGGAAAATGAATATTAATCTATAATATATAGAAATAAATATTAATATATAATATATCTAATATATATTACAATATAATATATATTAATCTATAATATATGACATCATTTCAGTGGGGCTCCAGCGATGGTTCAAACGATTGGGATGCAGTAAATAACAGTGATATTTATTCTGATTGTTATCATTTTTTGTTGGTGAATCATCATTATTGAATGGTTTAATGGTGGTGAAACTTATTTGTGAGATAGCGATGAAATAACATGTTTTTAGGTTTTTGTCTTCTTGGAATAGTATTCATGGTGATGTAACCTTTCTTCAAGGGCTCTATGGTCCGTAGTTCAAGGGATTATGAACCTAAACCATCTACATGGAGCTTATTCAAATGGATATTAGAGTAATGATTTTTCATCAGATCATTTAAATCTAGAATTGGATATTTGAGAGGGTATGGCTATTTTTATCAGCACCAGGACTGTTCATTTTATCACCAGACTGCTAGTTTAGCAGTGGTGGGAAGGGGGAAGATGGGATAACAGTATTTAATGCTGGGGGGATTTTCCCTTATAGTCATGATATGAGTTGTTTAGATTTTGGACCATTGGGGCAGAGATTGTATTATTTCATATATTTCATGTTCGGTTACCCCTCATCCATTAAAAAGGGGTTCATGTATATTGTAAAAATTAATAATTTTCATATATATATATATATAGACACACACACACACACGTGTATGTATATATATAAAGACACACAAACACACACACACACAAATAATTTATAAACAGATTTTAAAATATATATATGCGTGTGTGTGTGTCTGAATTAATATTTAAAAAAATTTGTATATATATAAATAATTGTCTATGTCAGAAAATATAGAAAAATTTAATATTGAGTAGTGGTAATGGAACATGAACAAGATGTATTATGTTCGTATCTATGAAAAAGAAATGGGTAAGTGGCTGGGTATTTTTATGTCAAATGATAATAATAGTATCAGATATAGGACTGTTTGATAAGTACGAATAATGTATAGGGTCAGCACTGATAGACTAGGTGGTATGTGGATTGGTTTCTTATGAAATAATAATATAAAATGGTTTTATCAGCGTTCTTTATCACTAATAAAGGTTGCATTTATCAACACATAAAAAGTGATGATAAAACTAGAACTATTAAAGGTTTCATTTATTAGTATTTTTATAATATTTATAAAAATATATGTTATTTTAAAATTTCATACATTATTAGTCCTTTTTGATCATTTATATAAGGCCCCAGCCTTAAACCTTACATAATCTTGAGTTATTACATGATTACACATTGAGGATCTTTTCGGGTTTAGAGTTTTAGAGAATTAGATCATAAAACTTTCATTACATCCCACATATAAACAAGGTAGTTACATAAAGATAGTATTCTTCATTCCCATCAATGGAAACACATTTAAAATAAAACATGGATTATTTCTTGACACTTCCTTGACACTATCATCATATCATGTACCTTTCCCTTTACCTGTGAAAAACATTTCAAAAAAACTTGGGATGAGCATAAAAAGCTCAGTATGGGTTATAAAAACATGGAAAGGAAACATGAGTTCATATATACATAATAATGAAATCATACTTTACCCATAAAACATAGGCACTTTAACATACCTCATAAAATCATGAATAAATCATAGAAATCATAAGACATAAAGGTAACATGAGGCATTCATAACAATCTTACGTAGGAAGTAACCCTCTTTGTTACGTTTGGAATACCAATCACAGTTTATTCCCTAAAATCTCTTTGTAGAAACCTTAACGTTTCACTCCTTCGCGTTACCCAATGCATTGGAGAGCTATATTGGGCTCACCCGCCCTTAGTTTATCACGGAACCACCCGTCTTCATAATAATTCCCATGAACCATAACATAATCGTATCACATAAATCATGCATAAAGGAAACATAACATTTCCACATTTCAATCAAAAGATATCAATACAACAAAAAAACATTGTGAAAACCATTTTCAATACCAAAATAAAAGAAAAGTAAAACATGGTATTTTTTTTAAAGGTATGGCTTGTAGAGGAAGCCGAAACTCAAATAACGGTCACGACGGCGGAGAAGTCATTGTCGCCGCATACGTACGACAAAAACATTCCCTTTTTTCATTTAGTAAACGCTTCATATAAAAAATATCCCTTTTGAATAAACGTAAAAGTCAAAGGGGTTTATACACCGTATAAAAGAAATTTGTGTATAAAATAAAATATGCCTCAAGGAAAGGAGATTGAGATGAAGTCCCATACCTCGTATCCGACTTGACCCGACCTTTCATTAATCTCCTGAAAAAAAAACTTGATTTAATATCTACTTGATTATGAACCTTTTTCAATTTCATTATTCCTTTTATACCATGTTATGAACATCATGTAATCATTTATGTTAATAATGTTCATTTCGTCGGTATTTGGTTCTTAAGTCAAAAATAGACTTCTTACACTTACATGTTGTTAATTTGGTCAAAGGTTCATTATATCCAGAATGATATTAGTGATTTGGATAACATATATATCATATATATTCATCATATATATGTATTTATAATATTACACCACATTTAGAGGTAAGAAATGAAAAGCACCGTTCATGGAGATGGTAGGCTGTACGTACGCATGAACGCTACTTCCATTTCTATTTCGTATTTCTGGAATGGAATCATAATTATATAAGAGTATATTATAATTCCAGTATAATAACATATATAATATCATTAACTTTATCCTTTACACATCCCACATATGGTATTAACGAATCAAATCACTTTCAGGGGGCGGTAGTCCGCACTTCCTAAAATGAAGATATCGTGTTTACCCATAATGGAAACCATAAAGGTATGCCCAAAATGAAATAAAAAACAGAAGCTTAAGGAAAACATAAACATATTATATATCATATATAAAAAGAGTGACATCATAATGGCCACCTTTGAAGATGTTAAATGAGTATTGAACAATCATCGTTTCGCGAGGCAGAATTTTGCCATCCACGGAAACCGTATGTTTTTTAACCATTTGATGTAGTTGTGTGAGTGTTTAGCTCAAATAAATCTTATAACAACATCCTAGTATATTGAAGATTCTGGTTTTGTTACAGACGAAGTAAATAAAATAAGTTTAGGGGGTTGGAGAAGCAAAATAAAACAAATGAACATGAGAGAATAAATTACCTTTAAAAGTGTAACTCCTTTTTATTTGAGCCTAAAGGCTTACATTGAATGACTTCTGCCCAAAGGTAATACTATAGGATTAGGATAGGGATGTGTAGAGAGTAAATGGTCAGGGGTTGGCCGAGCCAAAGGCTTGAGGAGTGTGTGAAATGAGGTAGAGGTGGGTGCCTTTTATAAGAGGAGAGGAAGGGCACTTTTGGAAATTAATGAAATATTACTTTATTTGAAAATGTGTTTCGGTTTTACAAGGTTCCACATTGATATAATTCGTGGATAAGGTGATACGGGTTCTAAATCCACTCATCCAATTGGTTTTGGACATGTGTAGTTCATATATTTTACATTATCTTTCCATTTTATTTAAATCGTCAGATAATGATGTCATCACTGCATCATTATTATGTCATGAATAATTTAATTTATTTAATGTCGAAAAATTATAAAAAAAATACTATCATGTAGGAAATATTTTTATCTTTCCAATGACTATTTATAATCAAAAATCTGATCTTTATAACCCCATGTAAATATTGTTTTCGTAAAACATATTATGTTTGTGTCATATTTACTTTTACATTAAATAAAAAGTAATTTATGTCATTTTCCAACCAAAGTGGATCCATGGGGTCCCCAAGTTGACCCATGGCTTGTCTTGGTCGGCCATGACACAACCAATGAGGGTAGGAGATGTGTCAAGCTCATTTCATATTATTAAAGCATTATTTATACCTTAAACTACCCTAATTACCACTAATCGTGATTAAAAACTTAATAAGTTACTATTCACCAAAAAATTATTTTAATCCCATTGAACCACGTTTCACTTCTTAATGACAAACATATATGTAAGATTTTTGAAATTCAAAACATAATGATGGTAAACTTTCATTTAAACGGAAAATCAGTCTTTATAAGTACCACTTAGTGGTTTCACTATTCATAAAAATTGAAGTTTTTCAGAAAATTACCATAATTCACCCGAAGCTATATTTGATATTATGAATACAAAAATTAAGTCTATTTTAAAAAATTAAAAACATATAAGTCACATTAATTAATTTAATAATTAATTCCCACTGTCAGAGCAAATAGCATGTTTTCATGAAACAATAAGTATCAAAATATTGACACTAGTTTAAGTCCAATTTCAATGTGAAATTGATTCCAATGACCACCATTGGATTAAATGGTAAAAATATATTCGTATTACACATTAAGAACAATTCAAAAGATAATCTAATCATATAAATAAATTAGATTAAAAATCAATTTTGATGTAAAATGCAGTATTTTTCACTATTCGTTAAAAAATGAACATTGTCAGAAAAATACAAAAAATTCACACAAAGTAAATTTTGATGTCCCAATCATAAAGAATAAGTTTATTTTGACAAAAATAGTTTATAAAATTGTCAAAAGATATATTTAAAAAGGTTTTTCCATCATAAGGCAGTAAAACAATCTTTTAAGAATATTAGTGTATTCCATGCTTAAGATTGGATTTATTTTCATTTTAAGCCTCTAAAACACAATCTTAATCATTAATAGACATAGATAAAAATATATATTATTGATTACTTACTTGGGATGTTACATCCTTCCCCCCTTTAGAAAATTTCATCCCAACAATTTATTTACTTATCGAATAAATGGGGGTACTTATCCCTCATTGCATTTTCAGATTCCCATGTTCCCTCTTCAATCATGTGGTTTTTCCACAAAACCTTTACCTGGTGAATCACCATATTCCGTAAGACTTGCTCCCTATGGTCAAGAATCTGGACCGGTTGTTCCTCATAAGATAGGTTCTCCTCCAGCTGAACTACCTCTGGACTCAAAACATGAGATGGATCTGGCATATACTTTCTCAACATCGAAACGTGAAAAACATTGTGTACCTGAGATAAACTCGGAGGTAAAGCCACTCGGTATGCAACTGATCCAACTCTCTCCAGAATTTCATATGGTCCAATAAACCTTGGTCTCAGCTTTCCTTTCTTACCAAATCTCATCACACTTTTCCAAGGAGAAACCTTGAGAAAAACATGATCACCTACCTCGAAAGATAGATCCTTCCTCCGGTTATCCGCATAACTCTTCTGCCTGCTTTGAGCTGTTCTCATGTGTTTCTGAATCAGCTGAACTTTTTCTGCCATCTCTTCTACCAATTCTGGTCCCATCAACTTCCTTTCACCCACTTCATCCTAGAAAGCTGGAGTTTGACACCGCTTCCCATATAATGACTGAAATGGTGCCATCTGTATACTGGAATGAAAACTGTTATTATATGAAAATTCAACCAAAGAAAGATGTTGGTCCCAACTTCCCTGATAATCCATAGAACAAGCACGTAGCATATCCTCCAATGTCTGAATTGTTCGTTCTGACTGCCCATCTAATTGAGGATGAAAAGCTGTACTAAAATTTAATTCAGTACCCAATGATTTCTGAAGGCCTTTCCAAAAGTTAGAAGTAAACCTGGGATCACGATCCGATACAATGGAGAGAGGAACTCCATGTAACCTGACTATCTATTTAAGATACAAACGGGAAAGTTTATCAAGAGAGAAAGTATCTCGTATATCAAGGAAATGAGCAGATTTGGTCAAGCGATAAACAAAAACCTAGATTGCATTATTACCTCGAGATGTCTTCGGTAATCCAACAACAAAGTCCATGGATATATTCTCCCATTTCCACTCTGGCACTGGTAAAGGCTGAAGCATCCCTTTTGGTAACTGCCGCTCTGCTTTAACCTGTTGACATGTCAAACACTTCATAGTAAAATTAGCAATGTCTCTTTTCATTCCATCCCACCAGTAATACTCTCGCAGATCTCTATACATCTTAGTACTGCCCGGATGAACTGAAAACGGAGAACTATGAGCTTCACATAACAACTCTCTCTTCAACGGTGAATCACACGGCACACACAATCTCTTCCCAAATCTCAAAACACAATCATTATCAATGTTGAATTCAGGCAACATACCTTTCTGAACCAGCTCTACCTTTTTCTGCAACTCACTGTCTTGGTTCTATGCTTGCTTGATTCTATCTGATAGAGAAGATCTCACTGTTACCTGAAACAAAACAGAAGGACTTCCTGCACCAACAACTTCTATGCCAAAGTTCATCAAATCCTTAACCAAAGGATCACGTTCCAAACACAATATTGTTAATGCAGCATTACTTTTTCGACTCAAAGCATCAGCAACTTTATTTTCTTTTCCCGGATGGTAATGAATTGTACAATCATAATCCTTGATTAATTCTAGCCATCTCCTCTATCTCATGTTTAACTCTTTCTGATTGAATATATACTTTAAACTTTTGTGATCGGTATATATTTCACACTTTAATCCATAAAAATGATGCCTCCAAATTTTTAAAGCAAAAACAACAGCAGCTAATTCCAAATCATGTGTAGGGTAATTTTCCTCATGAGTTTTCAACAGTCGTGATGCATAAGCAATTACCTGATCATTCTGCATTAGGATGCAACCAAGTCCTTTCAATGAAGCATCACTGTATATAAAAAACTCACCATTCCTAGAAGGTAGTGCCAAAACTGGAGCATTCACCAATCTACTTTTCAATTCCTAAAAACAATCATCACATTCTTTTGTCCAGATAAACTTAACACCCATCCGAGTTAGCTTAGTTATTGGACTAGATAACCGTGAAAAATTTCTAACAAACCTTCAGTAATATCCCGCCAAACCAAGGAAGCTACGAATCTCTGTTACATTTGTGGGTCTTAGCCATTCTTCCACAACTTTTGTTTTTGCAGAATCAACCGTTATTCCATCTTTAGAAACAATGTGACCAAGGAAAGAAATTTGATGCAACCAAAACTCACATTTGCTGAATTTCCCATACAGTTTCTTTTCTATTAAGGTTTGCAAGATAGCCCTTAAATGTTTTTCATGATCCTCTTTACTTTTAGAAAACACCAAAATATCATCAATGAAAACCACCACAAACATTTCCAAGAACTCATGGAAAATTCTATTCATTAAGTCCATGAATACAGCAGGTGCATTGGTTAGCCCAAAAGGCATTACTGCAAATTCATAATGGCCATATCTCGTACGGAACACGGTCTTCGGAATATCTGCCTCATTTACCTTCAGCTGATGGTACCCCGATCTCAGGTCAATCTTTGAAAAAAACTGAGCTCCCTGGAGCTGATCAAACAAATCATCGATATGAGGAAAAGGATATTTGTTCTTAACAGTGATATTATTCAAGGCTCTATAATCAATGCAATGTCTGATATAACCATCATTATTTTTAACATATAAAACAGGAGCACCCCTTGGTGATGTTCTAGGTCTAATGAAGCCTTTCTCTAATAAATCTTGAAATTGCTCCATCAACTCTAAAAGTTCAATTTGTGCCATTCGATAAGGGGGTTTTGAAATTGTCTTAGCAACAGGAACTAAGTCAACAGTAAACTCAACTTCCCGATCTGATATTATTCCAGGCAACTCATCAGGAAAATCATTAGGATACTCATTTACCACTGGCACATCATTAATCTGAACAGTTCCTTTATTTTCAACGACGTGTGCAAGGTAACATTCATTTCCATCTTTTACAAGTTTCTCGGCCTGTTGATATGTTATCAAAAGTAAGGGTTCATTCCTGTAAACAAACTGAAATACTTTCTGAAAAGAAACTTCTTTAGCTCTACATTCAATCTTAGCATGATAAATAGAGAGTCAATCCATAACCAGGATAACATCAAACTCTACTAGAGGTAGAACAATAAGGTTTTCAAGTAGGTTCTTTCCACAGATAAGTAAATGAAGATTCTTATAAATTATTTTTGCCTCAACATTTCACCCAGGTGTTTTTACCAAAAGTTCAGGAGTCATTTCTTGAGATGGTACTCCCATTTTACTAGAAAAGGTTTCAGAGATGAATGAATGTGTAGACCCCGAAACAAACAACACACTGGCATAATCTGAAAAAACAAACAAAGTACCTGATACAACTTCATTTGACGACCCGAAATCTGCTGAAGTAGTTGCAAAGGATTTCACCACCCCTTTCTTCTTGTAGTCTAACTGCTTCCCATCACTCAAGCTCTTTGCAGGGCACTCGTTTGCATAGTGACCCATCTCATTGCACTTATAAAATTTCACTAACTGTAAATCAAATTTGTTCTTACCTTCACCTTGATCCTTTTCAGTGCAATCACGAGCCTTATGTCCCATCTTACCACATCGGTAGCACTTTCCAGAATTCATAAGACATTTCCCAGCATGCCTTTTTCCACATTTATCACAAAATGGAAGCTTAGTTCTCTTACCATCAGACTTTTTTGAAGAATTCTTACCTTTCTCCTGCCACCTCGGTCTCTTCTTCTGCTGGTTGTTATAGAACACTTGGTCATCGGCAAACTCCATTTCCAGCTTCTCAGCACATCGAACAGGCTTTTTATAACTTTTAAACTCACGAGAAGCTAATGCCCTTCGATATTTTGGCTTTAATCCTGAGTAAAAACGATTGATTTTACTATCAAGGTCTGGGATAAAATTTGGAGCATACCTTGCCAATCGAGTGAACCTTTCTTCATAGGCATCCACTGAGTCTTCCTCTTGCCTCAATTCCAAGAATTTCTTTTCCATCCTAAGTCGAACAGCCTTAGGAAAATACTTTTCAAGAAACATACCTTTGAATTCATCCCAGTCAAGAGCATCAATCTCATCGGCGTCCCTGATATTTTTAACCATAGACCACCACTGATCTACTTCACCCTCCAAATGGTAAATAGCAAGACAAACCTTTTGATTGTCTGAACACCCCATGACATCAAAAATCTTCTCCAGTGCTTTAATCCACCCTTCAGCTAGCACAGGGTCAGATGATCCTCTGAATGATGGTGGATGTTGCCTCATGAAATGTTTCACCACCGACATGTTCCTCTGTGGTTGATCTGGCTGATCTCGTGCATGGATACCACCACCATTTGTAGCCTGAGTCAACTGTGCCATTACAGCAACAGACAGTTTAGTTCCAATTCCGACCATCTCAGGATGCTGATTCGAAAGGTTATTTCTTTCTGTATGCCTTCCTAACACTGCTTCCCTGTTTCCTCTGCGGAAAACCATTCTGAACAAACATGTCTTAGATGAAGAAACATGGTAATATTTAAATGCTATATCAATTCAAAAAAAATATTTTTGGATAATATTTTAATAGAATTCTAACTCCTAAATTTATCTAAACCGACCTATGATACCAACTATAAGTCCCCAGCCTTAAACCTTACTTAATCTTGAGGTATTACAAGATTACACATTGAGGATCTTTTCGGGTTTAGAGTTTTAGAGAATTAGATCATATAAATTTCATTACATCCCACATATAAACAAAGTGGTTACATAAAGATAGTATTCTTCATTCCCATCAATGGAAACACATTTAAAATAAAACATGGATTATTTCTTGACTCTTCCTTGACACTATCATCATATCATGTACCTTTCCCTTGACCTGTGAAAAACATTTCAAAAAAACTTGGGATGAGCATAAAAAGCTCAGTATGGGTTATAAAAACATGGAAAGGCAACATGAGTTCATATACACATAAGAATGAAATCATATTTTACCCATAAAACATAGTCACTTTAACATACCTCATAAAATCATGAATAAATCATAGAAATCATAAGACATAAAGGTAACTTGAGGCATTCATAACATTCTTACGTAGGGAGTAACCCTCTTGGTTACGTTTGGAATTCCCATCACAGTATATTCCCTAAAATCTCTTCGGAGAAACCTTAACGATTCACTCCTTCGCGTTACCCAATGCATTGGAGAGCTATATTGGGCTCACCTGCCCTTAGTTTATCACGGAACCACCCGTCTTCATAATAATGCCCATGAACCATAACATAATCGTATCACATAAAACATGCAGAAAGGAAACATAACATTTCCACATTTCAATCACAAGATATCAATACAAGACAAAAACATTGTGAAAACCATTTTCAATACCAAAATAAAAGAAAAGTAAAACATGGTATTTATTTTTCTTTTAAAAAGAAGGTATGGCTTGTAGAGGAAGCCGAAACTCAAATAACAGTCACGACGGCGGAGAAGTCGTTGTCACCGCATACGTACTACAAAAAAATTCCCTTTTGTCATTTAGTAAACGCTTCGTATAAAAAAGATTCATTTTGAATAAACGTAAAAGTCAAAGGTTTTATACACCGTATAAAAGATAGTTGTGTATAAAATAAAATATGCCTCAATGAAAGGAGATTGAGACGAAGTCCCATACCTCGTATCCGACTTGACCGGACCGTTCCTTAATCTCCTGAATAATAAACTTGAGTTAATATCTACTTGCTTATGATCCTTTTTCAAGTTCATTATTCCTTTTATACCATGTTATGAACATCATGTAATCATTTAAGTTAGTAATGTTCATTTTGTCAGTATTTGGTTCTTAAGTCAAAAATAGACTTCTTACACTTACATGTTGTTAATTTGGTCAAAGGTTAATTATATCCAGAATTCTATTAGTGATTTGGATAACATATATATCATATATATTCAGCATATATATGTATTTATAATATTACATAACATTTCGAGGTAATAAATGAAATACATCGTTCATGGAGACGGTAGGCCGTATGTACGCATGAACGCTACTTCCATTTCTATTTCGTATTTCTGGAATGGAATCATAATTATATAAGAGTATATTATAATTACAGTATAATAACATATATAATATCATTAACTTTATCCTCTACACATCTCACATATGGTATTAATGAATCAAATCACTTTCAGGGGGCGGTAGTCCGCACATCCTAAAATGAAGATATCGTGTTTACCCATAATGGAAACCATAAAGGTATGCCAAAAATGAAAAAAAAACAGAATCTTAAGGAAAAGATAAACATATTATATATCATATATAAAAATAGTGACATCATAATGGCCACCTTTGAAGGTGTTAAATGAGTATTGAACAATCATCGTTTCGGGAGGCAGAATTTCGTCATCCACGGACACCGTATGTTCTTTAGCCATTTGATGTAGTTGTGTGAGAGTGTAGCTCAAATAAATATTATAACAACATCCTATTATATTGAAGATACTGGTGTTTTTACAAATTAATTAAATAAAAAGAGTTTAGGGGGTTGGAGAAGAAAAATAAAACAAATGAACATGAGAGAATGAATTACCTTAAAAAGTGTAACTCCTTTTGATTTGAGCCTAAAGGCTTCCATTGAAAGGATTCTTCCCAAAGGGAATCCTCTAGGATGAGGAGAGGTATGTGGAGAGAGTAAATGGGCAGGGGTTGGCCGATCCAAAGGCTTGAGGAGTGTGTGAAATGAGGTAGAGGTGGGGGCCTTTTATAAGAGGAGAGGAGGGGCACTTTTGGAAAGTAAAGAAATATTACTTTATTTGAAAATGTGTTTCGGTTTTAAAAGGTCCCACATTGATATAATTCGTGGATAAGGTGATAAGAGTTCGAAATCCACTCATCCAATTGGTTTTGGACATGTGTAGTTCATAGATTTTACATTATCTTTCCATTATATTTAAATCGTCAAATAATGATGTCATCGCTGCATCATTATTATGTCATAAATAATTTAATTTATTTAATGTCTCAAAATTATAAAAAAAAATACTATGATTTATGAAATCTTTTTAACTTTCCAATTACGTTTTATAATCAAAAATCTGATCTTTATAATTCCATGTAAAAATTGTTTTCGTAAAACATATTATGTTTGTGTCAATTTTACTTTTACATTAAATAAAAAGTATTTTATGTCATTTTCCAAACAAAGTGGATCCATGGGGTCCCCAAGTTGACCCATGGCTTGTCTTGGTCGGCCATGTCACAACCAAGGAGGGTAGGACATGTGTCAAGCTCATTTAATATTATTAAAGCATTATTTATACCTTAAACTACCCTAATTACCACTAATCGTGATTAAAAACTTAATAAGTTACTATTCACCAAAAAATTATTTTAATCCCATTGAACCACATTTTACTTCTTAATGACAACCATGTATGTAGGATTTTTGAAATTCAAAACACAATGATGGCAAAATTTCATTTAAACGGAAAATCAGTCTTTATAAGTACAACTTAGTGGTTTCACTATTCATCAAAAATTGATGTTTTTCAGAAAATTATCAAAAATTATCCCTATGCTATATTTGATATTACGAATTCAAAAATGAAGTCTATTTTACAAAATTCAAAACATATAAGTCACATTAATTAATTTAATAATTAATTCCCACTATCAGAGCAAATAGCGTGTTTTTATGAAACAATAAGTATCAAAAGATTGACACTAGTTTAAGTCCAATTTCAAAGTGAAATTAATTACAATGACCACCATTGGATTAAATGGTAAAAATATATTCATATTACACATTAAGACCAATTCAAAAGATAATATAATCATATAAATAAATTAGATTAAAAAGCAGTTTTGATGTAAAATGCAGTATTTTTCACTATTCGTTAAAAAATGAACATTGTCAGAAAAATACCAAAAATTCACACAAAGTAAATTTTGATGTCCCAATCATAAAGAATAAGTTTATTTTGACAATCATAGTTTATAAAATTGTCAAAAGATATATTTAAAAAGGGTTTTCCATCATAAGGCAGTAAAACAATCTTTTAAGAATATTAGTGTATTCCATGCTTAAGATTGGATTTATTTTCATTTTAAGCCTCTAAAACACTATCTTAATCATTAATAGACATAGATAAAAATATCTATTATTCATTACTTACTTGGGATGTTACATCCTTCCACCCTTTAGAAAATTGCATCCCAACAATTCATTTACTTATCGAATAAATGGGGGTACTTATCCCCCATTGCATTTTCAGATTCCCATGTTGCCTCTTCAATCATGTGGTTTTTCCACAAAACCTTTACCTGGTGAATCACCTTATTCCGTAACACTTGCTCCATGTGGTCAAGAATCTGGACCGGTTGTTCCTCATAAGATAGGTTCTCTTCCAGCTGAACTACCTCTGGACTCAAAACATGAGATGGATCTGGCATATACTTTCTCAACATAGAAACGTGAAAAACATTGTGTACCTGAGATAAACTCGGAGGTAAAGCCACTCGATATGCAACTGATCTAACTCTCTCCAGAATTTCATATGGTCCAATAAACCTTGGACTCATCTTTCCTTTCTTACCAAATCTCATCACACTTTTCCAAGGAGAAACCTTGATAAAAACATGATCACCTACCTCAAAAGATAGATCCTTCCTCCGGTTATCCGCATAACTCTTCTTCTTGCTCTAAGCTATTCTTATGTGTTTCTGAATCAGCTGAACTTTTTCTGCCATCTCTTCTACCAATTCTGGTCCCATCAACTTCCTTTCAACCACTTCATCCCAGAAAGCTGTAATTCGACACCGCATCCCATATAATGCGTGAAATGGTGCCATCTGTATACTTGAATGAAAACTGTTATTATATGAAAATTCAACCAAAGAAAGATGTCGGTCCCAACTTCCCGGATAATCCATAGAACAAGCTCGTAGCATATCCTCCAATGTCTGAATTTTTCGTTCTGACTGCCCATCTGATTGAGTATGAAAAGCTGTACTAAAACATAATTCAGTACCCAACGACTTCTGAAGGCCTTTCCAAAAGTTAGAAGTAAACCTGGGATCACGATCCGATACAATGGAGAGTGGAACTCCATGTAACCTGACTATCTCTTTAAGATACAAACGGGAAATTTGATCAAGAGAGAAAGTATCTTGTATAGCAAGGAAATGAACAGATTTGGTCAAGCGATCAACAATAACCCCGATTGCATTATTACCTCGAGATGTCTTCGGTAATCCAACAACAAAGTCCATGGATATATTCTCCCATTTCAACTCTGGCACTGGTAAAGGCTGAAGCATCCCTTTCGGTAACTACCAATCTGCTTTAACCTATTGACATGTCAAACACTTCATAGTAAAATCAGCAATGTCTCTTTTCATTCCATACCACCAGTAATACTCCCGCAGATTTCTATACATCTTAGTACTGCCCGGATGAACTTAAAATGGAGAACTATGAGCTTCACATAACAACTCTCTCTTCAACTGTGAATCACAAGGCACACACAATCTCTTCCCAATTCTCAAAACACAATCATTATCAATGTTGAATTCAGGCAACTTACCTTTCTGAACCAGCTCTACCTTTTTCTGCAACTCACTGTCTTGCTTCTGTGCTTGCTTGATTCTATCTGATTGAGAAGATCTCACTGATACCTGAAACAAAACAGAAGGACTACCTGCACCAACAACTTCTATGCCAAAGTTCATCAAATCCTTAACCAAAGGATCACGTTCCAAACGCAACATTGTTAATGCAGCATTACTTTTACGACTCAAAGCATCAACCACTTTATTTTCTTTTCTCGGATGGTAATGAAATATACAATCATAATCCTTGATTAATTCTATCCATCTCCTCTATCTCATGTTTAACTCTTTCTGAGTGAATATATACTTTAAACTTTTGTGATCGGTATATATTTCACACTTTACTCCATAAAAATGATGCCTCCAAATTTTTAAAGCAAAAAAACAGCAGCTAATTCCAAATCATGTGTAGGGTAATTTACCTCATGAGTTTTCAACAGTCGTGAAGCATAAGAAATTACCTGATCATTTTTCATTAGGACGCAACCAAGTCCTTTCAATGAAGCATCACTGTATATAACAAACTCACCATTCCTGGAAGGTAGTACCAAAACTAGAGCATTCACCAATCTTCTTTTCAATTCCTGAAAACAATCATCACATTCTTTTGTCCAAATAAACTTAAAACCCGTTCGAGTTAGCTTAGTTATTGGACTAGATAACCGTGAAAAATTTCTAATAAACCTTCGGTAATAGCCCGCCAAACCGAGGAAGCTACGAATCTCTGTTACATTTGTGGGTTTTGGCCATTTTTCCACAACTTTTGTTTTTGCAGGATGAACCGTTATTCAATCTTTAGAAACAATGTGACCAATGAAATAAATTTGTTGCAACCAAAACTCACACTTGCTGAATTTCCCTTATAGTTTCTTTTCTTTAAAGGTTTGAAAGATAACCCTTAAATGTATTTCATGCTCCTCTTTACTTTTAGAAAACACCAAAATATCATCAATGAAAACCACCACAAACTTATCCAAGAACTCATGGAAAATTCTATTCATTATGTCCATGAATACAACAGGTGCATTGGTTAGCCCAAAAGGCATTACTGCAAATTCATAATGACCATATCTCGTACGGAACGCGGTCTTCGGAATATCTGCCTGTTTTACCTTCAGCTGATGGTACCCCGATCTCAGGTCAATCTTTGAAAAAAACTGAGCTCCCTGGAGCTGATCAAACAAATCATCGATATGAGGAAAAGGATATTTGTTCTTAACAGTGATATTATTCAAGGCTCTATAATCAATGAAAAGTCTCATAGAACCATCTTTATTTTTAACAAATAAAACAGGAGCACCACATGGTGATGTGCTAGGTCTAATGAAACCTTTCTCTAATAAATCATGAAATTGCTCCATCAAATCTAAAAGTTCAATTTGTGCCATTCGATAAGGGGGTTTTGAAATTGGCTTTGCATCAGGAACTAAGTCAACAGTAAAATCAACTTCCCGATCTGGTATTATTCCAGGCAACTCATCAGGAAAAACATCAGGATACTCATTTACCACTGGCACATCATTAATCTGAACAGTTCATTTATTTTCAACGACGTGTGCAAGGTAAAATTCATTTCCATCTTTTACAAGTTTCTCGTCCTGTTGATATGTTATCAAAAGTAAGGGTTCATTCCTGTAAACAAACATAAAGCCTTTCTGAAAAGAAACTTCTTTAGCTATACATTCAATCTTATCATGGTAAATAGAGAGCCAATCCATACCCAGGATAACATCAAACTCTACTAGAGGTAGAAAAATAAGGTTTGCAAGTAGGTTCTTTCCACAAATAAGGATATGAAGATTCTTATAAATTATTTTTGTGTCAAAATTTCCCCCAGGTGTTTTTACCAAAAGTTCAGGAGTCATTTCTCGAGATGGTACTCCCATTTTACTAGAAAAGGTTTCAAAGATGAAAGAATGTGTAGACCCCGAATCAAACAACACACTGGCATAATCTGAAAAAACAAACAAAGTACCTGATACAACTTCATTTGACGGCCCGACATCTGCTGAAGTAGTTGCAAAGGATTTCACCACCCCTTTCTGCTTGTAGTCTAACTGCTTCCCATCACTCAAGCTCTTTGAGGGACACTCGTTTGCATAGTGACCCATCTCATTGCACTTATAACATTTCACTAACTATAAATCAAATTTGTTATTACCTTCACCTTGATCCTTTTCAGTGCAATCACGAGCCTTATGTCCCATCTTACCACATCGATAGCAATTTCCAGAATTCAGAAGATAATCCCCAGCATGCCTTTTGCCACATTTATCACAAACTGGAAACTTAGTTCTCTTACCATTAGAATTTTTTGAAGAATTCTTACCTTTTTCCTGCCACCTCGGTCTCTTCTTTTGCTGGTTGTTATAGAACACTTGGTCATCGGAAAACTCCATTTCCACCTTCTTAGCACATCGAACAAGCTTTTCATAACTTTTAAACTCACAAGAAGCTAATGACCTTTGATATTTTGGCTTTAATCCTGAGTAAAAACGATTGATTTTACTATCAAGGTCTCGGATAAAATTTGGAGCATACCTTGCCAATCGAGTGAACCTTTCTTCATAGGCAGCCACTGAGTCTTCCTCTTGCCTCAATTCCAAGAATTGATTTTCCATCCTAAGTCGAACAGCCTTAGGAAAATACTTCTCAAGAAACATACCTTTGAATTCATCCCCGTCAAGAGCATCAATCTCCTCGGCGT
This sequence comes from Viscum album, assembly GCA_963277665.1. Classification (NCBI taxonomy): domain Eukaryota; kingdom Viridiplantae; phylum Streptophyta; class Magnoliopsida; order Santalales; family Viscaceae; genus Viscum; species Viscum album. The sequence goes on along the minus strand of OY728161.1, from coordinate 455,688,189 downwards.
CCCGGGTATTTTTAACCATAGACCACCACTGATCTGCTTCACCCTTCAAACGGTAAATAGCAAGACTAACCTTTTGATTGTCTGAACACCCCATGACATTGAAAATCTTCTCCAGTGCTTTAATCCACCCTTCAGCTAGCACAGGGTCAGATGATCCTCTGAATGATGGTTGATGTTGCCTCATGAAATGTTCCACCACCGACATGTTCCTCTGCGGTTGATCTGGCTGATCTCGTGCATGGATACCACCACCATTTATAGCCTGAGTCAACTGCGCCATTACAACAACAGACTGTTCAGTTCCAATTCTGACCATCTTAGGATGCTGATTCGGAAGGTTATTTCCTTCTGTATACCTTCCTACCACTGCTTCCCTGTTTCCTCTGCGAAAAACCATTCTGAACAAACATGTCTTAGATGAAGAAACATGGTAATCTTTAAATGCTATATCATTTCAAAAAAAATATTTTTGGATAATATTTTAATAGAATTATAACTCCTAAAGTTATCTAAACCGACCTCTGATACCAACTATAAGTCCCCAGCCTTAAACCATACTTAATCTTGAGTTATTACAAGATTACACATTGAGGATCTTTTCGGGTTTAGAGTTTTAGAGAATTAGATCATAAAACATTCCTTACATCCCACATATAAACAAAGTGGTTACATAAAGATAGTATTCTTCATTCCCATCAATGGAAACACATTTAAAATAAAACATGGACTATTTCTTGACACTTCCTTGACACTATCATCATATCATGTACCTTTCCCTTGACCTGTGAAAAACATTTCAAAAAAACGTGGGATGAGCATAAAAAGCTCAGTATGGGTTATAAAAACCTGGAAAGGAAACATGAGTTCATATACACATAAGAATGAAATCATAATTTACCCATAAAACATAGGCAATTTAACATACCTCATAAAATCATGAATAAATCATAGAAATCATAAGACATAAAGGTAACTTGAGGCATTCATAACATTCATACGTAGGGAGTAACCCTCTTGGTTACGTTTGGAATACCCATCACAGTATATTCCCTAAAATCTCTTCGGAGAAACCTTAACGTTTCACTCCTTCGCGTTACCCAATGCATTGGAGATCTATATCGGGCTCACCCGCCCTTAGTTTATCACGGAACCACCCGTCTTCATAATAATTCCCAAGAACCATAACATAATCCTATCACATATAACATGCATAAAGGAAACATAACATTTTCACATTTCAATCACAAGATATCAATACATCACAAAAATATTGTGAAAACCATTTTCAATACCAAAATAAAAGAAAAGTAAAACATGGTATTTATTTTTCTTTTAAAAAGAAGGTATGGCTTGTCGAGGAAGCCGAAACTCAAATAACGGTCACGACGGAGGAGAAGTCATTGTCACCGCATATGTACTACAAAAACATTCCCTTTTGTCATTTAGTAAACGTTTCGTATAAAAAATATTCCTTTTGAATAAACATAAAAGTCAAAGGGGTTTATACACCGTATAAAAGATAGTTGTGTATAAAATAAAATATGCCTCAATGAAAGGAGATTGAGACGAAGTCCCATACCTCGTATCCGACTTGACCCGACCATTCTTTAATCTCCTCAATAATAAACATGAGTTAATATCTACTTGCTTATGATACTTTTTCAAGTTCATTATTCCTTTTATACCATGTTATGAACATCATGTAATCATTTAAGTTAATAATGTTCATTTTGTCGGTATTTGGTTCTTAAGTCAAAAATAGACTTCTTACACTTACATGTTGTTAATTTGGTCAAAGGTTCATTATATCTAGAATTATATTAGTGATTTGGATAACATATATATCATATATATTCAGCATATATACGTATTTATAATATTACATCACATTTAGAGGTAAGAAATGAAAAGCACCGTTCATGGAGATGGTAGGTCGTACGTATGCATGAACGCTACTTCCATTTCTATTTCGTATTTCTGGAATGGAATAATAATTATATATGATTATATTATAATTCCAGTATAATAACATATATAATACCATTAACTTTATCTTTTACACATCCCACATATGGTATTAACGAATCAAATCACTTTCAGGGGGCGGTAGTCCGCACTTCCTAAAATGAAGATATCATGTTTACCCATAATGGAAACCATAAAGGTATGCCCAAAATGAAAAAAAAGAGAAGCTTAAGGAAAACATAAACATATTATATATCATATATAAAAATAGTGACATCATAATGGCCACCTTTGAAGGTGTAAAATGAGTATTGAACAATCATCGTTTCGGGAGGCAGAATTTCGCCATCCACGGAAACCGTATTTTCTTTAACCATTTGATTTAGTTGTGTGAGAGTGTAGCTAAAATAAATCTTATAACAACATCCTAGTATATTGAAGATACTGTTGTTGTTACAAAAAAAGTAAATAAAAAGAGTTTAGTGGGTTGGAGAAGCAAAATAAAACAAATGAACATGAGAGAATGAATTACCTTTAAAAGTGTAACTCCTTTTGATTTGAGCCTAAAGGCTTCCTTTGAAAGGCTTCTGCCCAAAGGGAATACTCTAGGATGAGGAGAAGGATGTGGAGAGAGTAAATGGGCAGGGGTTGGCCGAGCCAAAGTTTTGAGGAGTGTGTGAAATGAGGTAGATGTGGGGGCCTTTTATAAAAGGAGAGGAGGGTCACTTTTGGAAAGTAAAGAAATATTACTTTATTTGAAAATGTGTTTCGGTTTTTAAAGGTCCCACATTGATATAATTAGTGGATAAGGTGATAAGGGTTCGAAATCCACTCATCCAATTGATTTTTACATGTGTAGTTCATAGATTTTACATTATCTTTCCATTTTATTTAAATCATCAAATAATGATGTCATCGCTGCTTCATTATTATGTCAAAAATAATTTAATTTATTTAAGGTCTAAAAATTATTAAAAAACTACTATGATGTAGGAAATAATTTTAGTCTTCCAATTACTATTTATAATCAAAAATCTGATTTTTATAACCCCATGTAAAAATTGTTTTTGTAAAACATATTATGTTTGTGTCATTTTTACTTTTACATTAAATAAAAAGTAATTTATGTCATTTTCCAACCAAAGTGGATCCATGGGGTCCCCAAGTTGTCTCATGGCTTGTCTTGGTCTTCCATGACACAAACAATGAGGGTAGGACATGTGTCAAGCTCATTTCATATTTTTAAAGCATTATTTATTCCTTAAACTACCCTAATTACAACTAATCGTGATTAAAAACTTAATAAGTTACTATTCACCAAAAAATTATTTTAATCCCATTGAACCACATTTTACTTCTTAATGAAAACCATGTATGTAGGATTTTTTAAATTCAAAACACAATGATGGAAAAATTTCATTTAAACGGAAAATCAGTCTTTATAAGTACCACTTAGTGGTTTCACTATTCATCAAAATTGAAGTTTTTCAGAAAATTCCCAAAAATTCACCCTAAGCTATATTTGAAATTAAGAATTAAAAAATTAAGTCTATTTTAAAAAATTCAAAACATATTAGTCACATTAATTAATTTAATAATTAATTCCCGCTGTCATAGAAAATAGCGTGTTTTTATGAAACAATAAGTATCAAAGGATTGGCACTAGTTTAGGTCCAATTTCAAAGTGAAATTGATTCCAATGACCACCATTGGATTAAATGGTAAAAATATATTCATATTACACATTAATACCAATTCAAAATATAATCTAATCATAAAAATAAATTAGATTAAAAAGCAGTTTTGATGTAAAATGCAGTATTTTTCACTATTCGTTAAAAAATGAACATTGTCAGAAAAGTACCAAAAATTCACACAAAGTAAATTTTGATGTCCCAATCATAAAGAACAAGTTTATTTTGACAAACATAGTTTATAAAATTGTCAAAATATAGATTTAAAAAGGGTTTTCCATCATAAGACAGTAAAACAATCTTTTAAGAATATTAGTGTATTCCATGCTTAAGATTGGATTTATTTTCATTTAAAGCCTCTAAAACACTATCTTAATCATTAATAGACATAGATAAAAATATCTATTATTCATTACTTACTTGGGATGTTACAATTTATGAACATAAATTCTTGAACTAGTAAAAATATAACATGTTATAGTAGGCATTTTGGTGTTTCAAAAAATTGCATGTTCTTTTAGATCCAACCTAGGAAAAAAACATGAACTAAAATTTCATATATTAAGAATTTAAAAAGTCAGTAAACATATTTTTCCTATATTTCACATGAATAAGTGGTCATTCAGTTGGTTTTCCCCCTATAAGACACATTTTTAAGGGGAGACAAACACTTAAATACTACATATTATGTTTTCCTGAATATAATTCCCATATAATTTACGTTTTGTATACAGATAGACATTAAAAAAATTACTAATATGGGATTTCATTAATTTCACATCATTTTGAGGTTATATTCTTTTGATCAAAATGTTAAACATATGTTTTAGTGTTTTAAAACAATAAAAGTGTAAATTTTCTCAACCCAGGAAAACAACACCTCATATTGGGGTTCTATCTACTCCAAAATTTTAAAATTAACTATATTATTAGTTTAATTTTATTTCATTGAATTATGAGGTCATTATGGTACCATTGACTCCCTGATGCTTGTATTAAAAGTCAGCAAAATAGTAAAAAAAATTAAGTACTTCCAAATACAACACATATTGGATTAATGATTCATATACTCATACAAATTAAAATTAATTTTAAGAGAGAATTCCAATTATTTCAAATATTTTCATGTTTTTTCTTTGTGTTTGACCATTTATACTAGTTGTTGGTGTTTCAAAATAATATAACTTTTTTTTGGTCATTCTAAACAATGAATACCTCAAACTAATGTTTGGTCTCCTCCATAATTTTATAAAATTTTGTAAATTTTTCAATTTATTATTTCAATGAATTAAGAGGTCATTTGATTAGTTTTGGACCCATAACACATGTTTTTAATGGCCATTAAGCCTTTGAAAACCACTTATTTGATTTTTATTGGAATTCCACATGTTCGATTGATGTGTTGTCCAATCATACACATCAAAAATAGTACTAATATGGTTTCTCTAAGTTTTCACCTCATTCTGATCATATATATATGTGTGTGTGTGTGTGTGTGTCTGTCCGTCTATGTGTGTGTGACCATTAAATATATGTTTTAGTGTTTTAAAAAATGAAAAGTTAATTTTGGGTCATCCAATGAGAAATTCATCTACGATTTATTTTATTTATACATGAACATTTCAGAATTTAATGTACAATAATTCACATATGATTAATGGAATTTAGAGGTTGTTTGGTTGGTTGGGACCTCATAACACATGTTCTTAAGGGGCGTCAATTCATTAAAAATTGCATATTTGGTAATTTCAACCACACCATATGACGTATTTCTTCATCAACTACTAGTAGATATCAAAAATAACAATAAGTCATTTTTACTAGGATATCACATCATTATGAGGATAATTTCTTTGTATTTGGAGATTATACAAATGTTTTTGTGGGTTAAAACAATAAAATGAATTTTTGGCCATCCTAGGAAAATGAAACTAAATGTTTATATTATTTCTAATAAAACATTTTAAAATTAATTATAAAGTAGTTTGTTATTGATTTCATATTATTCAGTGAACATTCAGTTGGATTTGACTCTTAGAAAAATGTTTTTAAAGGATGCCAAACCATTAAAAATGCATATTTATTCATTCAAATAAGACTACATGTTTTATTGAGGTGTTGTATTCTATTACTCATAAAAAAATATTTTTTAGTGAGTATTACTATGAGTTTATGTCATTCTATGATTTGTTTTTATGAATATGTCCATTAAATGCACGGTTTTAAAATTTTTAAAAAATAAATTTGTGTTTTTCAGTCATCCTGATCAAACTAGACCTCTAATAAATGTTGTATTTACTAATACAATTCAAAAATAATTTTAAAAAATTTTGATTTATGATTTCAAGAATGTTTGAGGTTGTTTAGTTGGATTCAACACCATAAAACATGTTTTTGAGGGTGTCAATCAATTAAAAACTACGTTTTCAATTCTTCTAGACTGAATACATGTCTGATTACTATACATCTACTGACGCACATAAAAAAATTACTATTATTGTTTTTGTGGATTTCACCTGATTCCAAGGAAATTTGGGACGCATAAGATAGTTAAATGCTTGTTTTAGAGTATTAAAATAATAAATGGGTGTTTTGGGCCATCTTTGGAAAATGAAACAGTTGATTGATGTTTCTTCTACTCAACAATTTTAAAATTCACTATATGGTGTATTAATGTGGTTTAATGGTATTTTATGGTTTTCAGTTTTCTTTAACCCTCCTAAAACACATTTAAAAAGTGATTAAATATGATAAAAACTGTATATCTGGTCATAACAATAACACTATGCATCTTATTGACATATTTTCAACACATACATGTAAATAATAATAATAATACAACATACCTATTATTTTACATCTTTCCAATATCATTTTCTATAGATATGGCCATTGAATATAGTTTTTTAGGTTTTCAAACAATAGAAGTGTGTTTTTTGTCACGCTAAGTAAATAAAACCTCGAATATCTATTATATCAGTTACATTATATCATAAATCAGCTATAAAATTATTTTTTTCTAATTTCATGGATTTCAGAGGACATTCAGTTGGACTTAACCCAATAAAATATGTTTTTAAAGGGATTCAATCTTTTAAAAATTACTAATTTTATCAACTCAAGTATACTACATTCCAAATTAATGTTACGTTTACTAATAAAAATATAAAATAATAATAACATTATATTCATATTATTTCATGTCAGTATGAGAACATTTTTACATTCATATGACCACAAAATGCTCATTTTATTTTTTTAAATCAATTAAAGTGTGTTTTAGGAAATCATAGGAAAATAACATCTCATATTGACTCTTTTTCTATTCTATAATGTCACAATTCAATGTTGAGATGTTAATTTGTGAAATTAGGGAATTTGATGTTTGTTCACTTGGGTTTGACCCCGTTACACTGGTTTTTAATGGGTTTCAAACCATTAAAATGTACATAATCAGTTTTTTCAGTGAGACACCACTTATTATTGATGTTTTATATGATCATACACTTCACATGTAATTATAATATTGTTTTACTATTATTTCACATCATTCTGAGGCTATTCATTCTGAAAATGACCATAAAAACAAGTTTTGGTGTTTTAAACCAACAAAAAGTGTTTAAGGTAATCCTAAGAAAATAGCATCTCAAATTGAAATTCCTTCAACTAAATAATTTCAAAATTCATTTTATGGGTTTTCTCTAATTATTTATTAGTATTCATTAGACAATTTTTAGGTTCTAACCCCCTAACACACATTTTTAAAAGGCCTCAAACAATTCAAAAACTGAATATTCAACCATTCCGACCAATCTTCACATCTGATTGGCATAGATTACACTCATTCAAATAAATAATAACACTAACATGGTCATCCTATGATATCACATAATTCATGGTTCATTTATTAAGAATATGACTATCAAACACACTTTTTATTGTTAAAAACAGAAAAAGATGATTTTTGGTTATCTTTGTAAAATGATTCATTGTATTGACATTTTATCATTTCAACCATTTCATAAAAAAACTACATGGATGTTTTATTTTGATTTAATGTCATTCAAAGGTTGTTCGGTGTGTTTTGACCCCCTCATGTGTGTTTTTAAAGGGTGTCAACCAATTAAATACTAATTATTTGGATTTTTAGGGAATAAAAAATATATTAATGATGCTCTATATCCTATTATAGTATTCAAATAATACTAATATGATTATCTTATGATTTATGATAATTTTGAGGATGATTCTTATTTATCTAAGCGTTAAACACAAATTTATTTTTCTTTAAAAAATCATAGTGTCATTCATGTCATCCTAGGAAAACAAAACTTTAGATTTATTTTTTTATGTCTTTATTTATAAATTAAAGAAAATTGTGTTATCATCTAATTCCATGTAATTTTGGGTCGTTCAGTTGGTTTTGACAATTGAATGCACATTTTTAATGGGAATCAAACCAATTAAAAACAATATATTTGGTCATTTTTAGCGCACAACACATCTTATTTATGTTTCTTATACTAAGGGGAATAAAAAATAATAGAAATATGGTTTTACTATGATTTCAAAGAATTATTAGGTTGTTTTATATGAATCATTCTTTTAAAAATATGTTGTGGTGTTTTATATAAGTGTATTTTCATTCATATCTTGAAAATGAATCGTTGCATTAGAATTATATCTACATCATTAATTACATAAATCATTATACAATTGTACTTGTGTAATTTCATGGAATGGGGAGGTCAATTATTTGGTTTTGACCCTTGATAAATGTTTCTAAAGGGTATAAGGCCCTAGAAAAAATACTTATTTCTTCATTCAAGGAAAACCACATTTCTGTTTGACATGCCATAAACTCATACATGACACGATTAGTTCAATTATAGGTTTTATTTGATTACACATAATCATCAGGATGTTCTCTATAGATATATCTATTAAACATAGGTTTCAGTGTTTTAAAACAATAAACAAGGGTTTTCAGTCATCTGGGGAAAACATAACCATGGATTTATGTTTTTTCTACTAAAAAATCTCACATGTCACTATATGGTAATTTTACCTTTATTTGATTCCATTAATAAGTCATTTAGTTATTTTTGACACATATTATTTTTTAGGGGCATAAAGTGATTAAATACTACAAATTCATTCATTTGTGATAGACCACATGTCCGATAGACGTGACGTCTACTCATAAACATCATAAATAACACTGAGAATTATACAATGATTTTAACTCATTTCGGGGATATTTTAAATTAATATAACCATTAAAAACACATTTTAGATTTATTAATAATTAAATAATTTTACATGTAATCTTGGGAAAGAAGAAACTCACAATGATGTCATGTCTAGAAAACCAATTTAAAACTAGTTTTATTATTATATTTATCTCATTTAATGACATTTGAAAGTCGTTCTATTAGTTTTGACCTTCAGATGTACATTTTTAATGGTCATCAAACCTTTAAAAGAAACATATTCCATCATTTTTGACTGGACACATGTCTTTTGGATGTGAATTATACATATAAGAATAATAAATAATAGTAATATGGTTTTAATATGATTTAACATCATTCTATGTGAATTTATTATGGATCATTCCATTAACCACATGTTTTAGTGTTTTAAAATAACAAAAATTGGTTTCTGTCATCCTAGGAAAATGATACCACGAATTATCATTCTATATTGTCAATAATTTTACAATTCAATATATGATTTTTTTCCTATGATTTCTTGGTATTCTTTATTGTTCAGTTTAATTTGACCTCTTGAAAAATGTTTTTAAATTGAATAACATCTTTAAAAACTAAAAAATCTATTGTTTGGAGAGAACTGTGAATATAAATGACATGTCATCAAATAGTACACAAAATATTATTATTAAGATAGATTTAATATCATTATATATCAATATTAACTATAAAATTCCTTTTTTTTTTGATTTTATGTCTATTAATGGTAATTAAATTGTATTTGACCACCTAATGAATGTTTTAATGGATGTTAAACATATAGAAACTACTTATTCAATTTCATCAGATAAGAAACATGTTTAATTGTGGAATCATATACTTATACACATAAAAAAATAACAATAATATAGACATCCTATTATTTCACCTCATTATGAGGCTATTTCTATGGTTTTAGTCATTATATGCATGTTTTAGTGTTTTATGACACTAAAAGTTCTTTTATAGTAATCTTGAGAAAATAAAACCTTTTATCGACATTCCATCAGTTTAAACATATCAGAAATCACTATATGTTTTTTTCTATATGACATTGACGTAATTTAGGATCATCTATTGAGGTTTTTTTTGTAAAATTATGACATATGAATTATTAATATTTTAATTATATCAATTTCAAAAATAGAAAAATAATTCAAATTTGTCATATAATATGAGAGGATAAATATTAAAATCAGAAGTTAAATTACCTCATGATATAGTTGAATCTACGTCCATATCACTAATGAATTCATGTTGATGTTTATTATATATATCTAAAGCCTATGATATATAGAAATATTTTATATCTTATGTACATCAATACGATTATATATCTTATGTGTTCAATTAATTTTATTTTATCCCAATAACAGAACATGTGTTTAATCGATAAGATTCGTTGTTATCACATCATCTATATGAGATGGAATTTTTTAAAATTACCTCCTTATACTTTTCATGTAACAATTGAAATTTCTCATCCATATTGTAATGAATACTGTTTGTGGAAGAATCAAACTCAATTATTTTTATAATTACATCCCTGCATCAACTAATCACCAACTCATTAATAACTGAACATCACAAGAAAAATGTTCCACAAGTGAAATGATAACCATTTCTATCATGACCACATGAAATGATAAAATATCTAATCACTAAACATAGTATTACGATGCATCTCCTTTGGAAACGGTACCAATTCAACATCAATATAATCCTTTTGAATATTAATAATTAATTAATAAATAAATTTAACAAGTATAAATGAATAAAAATTAATTTTGTTACTAAAACATTTTCTTAATAAAACACTGAAAACATCATAATCATCCACAAAACGAGTATATAACCATATTGACATTTGTTATGTCAGGTCATCTCACTAGTGTAAATATAATATATTTTTCAAAAAAATTAATATTTCTATTCATATTATAGTATAATCTTCTTAATATATGAATTAATAGAGAATTCAAAGCTTATGTAATGCCGAAGATGGGAAACATTTCATGTTCTATGTATGGAAGGAATGCCATGCATCACCCAATTACATGAATGAAGTAAAACTGAATCTAAATTCAATTTATTAACTATAGTTACATTACAATATTAGATTCCATTATGGATTCAATGTAATAAAATTTACCATCATTAGATCATTCAACTAAAATACAACCAAATCTTGTTATTTCATATAAATAATGCCTAAATTGACTCAATGTTCAATGTTTGGGACACATAAAAAATGGTTCCCAATGATCTATCATCAACCATCCATTTTCATCCATCCTTAAAGTTCTGATTTTTTTTTCATTCATACCTCCATCAAATAATTACTATAGGATGTTTAAATATATATTTAAAAATAGACAGTTGCTAAAAAATTAATAAAAGGAATTTCATATAAAAGTAACAATAATTTTACATAATCCATCTTCCATAATTGTTCAATCACATCCAAGAGGAATGAAGTCCAATCATGGGTACCCAAAGAGAATTTGTGTGGGTATTCTATTATATTCCCCAACAAACTAATCAAGAAAATCACACCCCCTCCAATGGGTAGAATGGTGCAATTAAATAACACATTCAACTAGGCTTTGGAGTTCCTAGAATTAACCCATCAACTGATACCCCTACATCCAATGGTATCTTCACCAAAACCATATAAATAGAAATTCATAATGCAATTAGATATAATTCAATTATTATTTAAAATATTAAAACAATCTGGGTAATATACTTACATAAAATTATAATAAAAAAGTATTAAAAATTTAAACCATACATATTAATAAAATTAGCTGAACCACTCTAACTTGTCCATGAGATACTGACATTTATAAAAAAATCTAGTTTAATCACCCAGTTTTTATACATTTAATTTATAAACACATTTAAAAACATTAAATGTAAAAAAAATTATAAGAAATCATTCATTGTTCATGATTTTCTATCATATATTATTTAACTATCACACAATCCCAATGTATATTCATTTATCATGCATATATAGTTGTTTGGTCCAGTATTTTATTAGGAATGGAGGTCAAATCTGGTTCCTCTTGACCAATCAATGAAAAACCACTTATATAAATTTTTAATATTTATTTCCAATTAAACCAATACCATCAATGTGTACCAAATCGTCATATGTTATTATTATAATGGGATTAATTCATTCAGGACATTATTTAAATAATATATAGTAAATGATTACCAACATAAATAAGAAATTGTCAACATCATTTCAACAAATTAGATCAACTCAATCACAGATTAATAATATATGCCTTAATCCCCAACTATAAATATCCTAAATAATATTACTCAACAATACATAATAAGAACCTTCATCAATATATGAGCAATCAATATGACTTTTCATCATTTCTGGGTTTAAAAAACATTTATATTACGGAATCATAATAGGATATAATCCAATTAATTATATCGGTGATCTATAATAAATATGAAATTAACTAGTTGGTTGAGTTATTCTCTGACTGTATGAACACTTGATTCTTTCATATTATAAATCTGTAAATTTAACCAAATTCATTGGATAGAGGGTTTTTAAAATACAACTAAATTTAACTATAAAATTTTTAACTCAATTATTTATACATGCATGATTGATGAAACACTCATTAAATATGTTCAAACGAATATTTTTAAAATTATGGTCAGTTACATGAGGACATTCCCATATCAATTTAGTTATATCCATGCTATATTAAAACTCCCAACATGGAAAAAATTAAATATAGAATCATAATGGATAATAGATATTCTATAAATATTATTTTATCAATGGAATGACTAATAATGTGTTGAAAATTATTTATCTATTAACTTATAAACACATGTAATAGTCAATAAAATATGATATTCCTTATCCAATGGGACATTCATCAATCCGGGATGATGTATCTATCATTCTTTCATACTCGAAAATATATGAAGCATAAATATTATTTCCCACATTCTTCAATTATCCCTTAGATATTGAATCTTCTCGATGATATATTATTCTCTTATATTGTTTCAATATATTTAAGAACCTCCCTATTAGAAATATCCAATATAATTTCAAAGGACCCAAAAATTTATTTAATCAATTAAATTCATATTCCAGCCTACAATAAAAAAACATGTTATAAATAATTACTATATGGGATATAGTGTGTGCATAATCATATCTTTTTCTTTCTTTAAATCACCCTTGTGACGATTCTTCAACAAATCTGTTTAACAAAATAAAAACATCAATCAACCACTCAGCAATTTATATTGGAAATCAAAAATTAATTTCAATTAGGATTATCTATTGAAAAATATTATGACCATCATGAATTTTTAAAATCTGTAATGTCATTCTCATTATATTGACACACTTGTAAATATTAGAACAATAACCATTAGGATCCATGATGTTCATCAAAATAGAAAAAAAATTATTTCTCACTTTCACTCATTGTGTACTGTATAATAGGATTGTATTCACTATTACCCCTACCAAACTATATATGTAATTATTTTATCAATACCATTTTTTATAATCAATTTCTATAATTTTCATTATCCTTTCACATCCCCTTCATGACCATAATAGTGAATTGTATATTATTACACATATTTTTTTAATATACATCACCTCCAATTTATTTCCTAAAATATTAACATTCTAATTAATAAATTTAAATAAAATAATCATCTTATTCCAATTATAATGTCACCATTTATTTATATATATAATGAAATTAATTATTAGATATAAAAAATCCTTAAAATAATATTTTCTTATAATTTTTTTCTCAATAATGTTGTGCATGATTTTGAACCATGGACTTCATTTTTGGTGTTCGGTTATTCCCACTATTATCATAACATGACATTTTGTGTTTTCTAAAATAATATAGTGGATGAAGAAAAAATATATGTCCAATTTATACTAACATTATTTAGTTCTTCATTCATATATATTTATTAATTATATTACATAAAGGGTAGGAAACTTATAATTTTTTTCTCTATGAGGATAAGTTATCACCCAAAAGATGGAATTAGTTTCTGATAACAATGCGATCAATATTCTAAACATTCCACAAGCTTCCACGGTATGTTTCATTGTGAATAATTCACAAGCATGGGTTGTACGCAACTTCAAGATTCTAACATATCGCGACAAATCAAACTAGCCCTTATGAATAGTAATACCCAATTTATGAACTTTTATCAATTTTTCCTTTTAAAATGGACTTCTTTTTTGGGTTTTTTAATATAGAAATTATCTTAGGGTAAATTTTTTGTATTTTTTTGAAAACAAATAGTTTTTTTTGGATAGTGAAAAATACTAAATTTTAATTAAATTTTTTTAATCAAAATATATTTTAGTGTTAAATTATAATATTGATTGGTTTTTAATTATAAATAGATTATAATTTTACCATTTAATCCAATTTTGTTCATTTAAAGTAATTTCACATTTAAACTAGACATAAGCATGTGTCAATTTTTTGATATTTATTATTTCTTAAAAACACGCTTTTTTTTACAACATGAATTAATTTTAAATTAATTTATGCCACTTCTATGTTTTTAATTTAGAAAAAAGGATTTAATTTTTAGTAATAGGAAGCTTAAATTGTGTGAATAGGTAACTTTTCTTTTTAGACATTTTGAATAATTATTTCGGTAAATATTTTATTTACCATGGTTAAAGGGTAAATCCAGTAAATAAGGGTGAAAAAATAATATTATTATATTATTAAATTACCCTAACACTTGTTATAACCCTATTTTATGATACATGTCCGTCCATGGGCATCATTGGGTAGATTTTGGGACCCCATGGAGCCACTTTTATGTGATAACGACACTTTATATTAATTAAGTTAAAGTAAATAAAAAATCACATAAGCATATATCTTTTTGTAAAATAAAATTTACATAGGATTATATTTGTGATATCTTAATCTATTATTATTTGTTAGAAAGCTAAAAATATTTCCTAAATTATGATATTTTATTAATAATTTTTTGAAATTTAAAAATTAAATTTAATTTTGACACAATGGTGATGCAATATTTTCTTTATTAATGAAAGAATAAAATAAATGGTATTATAGATGTTATAATATATATTATTTTAATGTATGGATGCCATAAAATAATTTTCTAGGTTATTGTGACATGTTAGGATTTAATAAATTAATTTTTTTTTGACGTAAAAATGCTTTTAGGATTTTAGCAAAAAAAAAATAGTGTCAAATTGACATAAAAGAGTTTTTTAAAACAAATATTATATTATTAATTAATATTATATTCATAAATATCTATGGTTCATCCAATGGTCAAAAATAATATTATATATCTCATTAATTAACCACTTGAGGTTCACATAGAAATTTATAGTATGTTTATTAATGATATATTATAAAAATGAAAATATACATTGTAAATGTCAAACTAAGTAACTAAGAGTTAAATCTAGAAGCTAAGGTTACTATAGTGACCCAACCTTTTCTAAAACCTATCGATTGAGTGGTTTTTGAACCATCCCCACCTTTTCCAAGAAATAAATCATTATGGAGAGAATAGAAACCAAAAATGATTTTATTATAAAATAATATTTCAATCCTTTCCTAAGATGCCCCTCACCCCTCTTATAAAATGGAACATCCCCTTTCTCATAATTTCACACATTCAAAACCATTTTCATTGGCCAAACGCTACCCAAATATCCTTTAAACTATCCTAAAATCATTCTATAGGCCTTCCATTAGTCATAAAACCAACATAAATAGCCTTTTGGATCAAATCAAAAGGAGGAACCCGAAGAAAAGGTATATACTTCATCACCTCAATCAAATTATTTTCTTCTTCCACTTCCTCTTTCTTCTTAGTTTCCATTATAATATAATAACTCCAGTATCATCTATATACTATTATGTTATAATAAAAATGCTATATCCATATTCATTATTTTATCCATCCTATGAATGACATGTCACCATAATTGCATACGTACAGCATACCGTCTCCACTTCGTGGTGTAGTTTGTTATTCAAACAATTCATCATTTGGATGGGTATAATATTGAGTATAAATGATTAAAATAATAAATAAAACATAATAATGATTCGATATATATGAAATAACATCCAATTATATATTATTTTAATATCAAAAGAATGATATTGTCGCTCGTACGTATGTACGACTTACCGTCTCCACAGTAGCGATGAGATTCATTACCCATCGTATCCATTGAAGAATAATTTTCATTTTATGATTGAAAATAATATTTTAATACTTAATTTAATTATGAATATGAATATGATACATCATATACACCAAAAACATTACCTAAGAAATAATATAAAGGAAAATGAATCAGTTAACACCTGAAACAATGATACTACTAAAATATCATTATCAAAGAAATATTAGAAGATCATATATGATATCTTATAAATGTATATGGTTCATGTATAATTTAATAAAAATTATTTCACCATTATACATGAGTTTAACCTACCCTCGACCATGGAAAAGTACAAGGTACTTTTTAATTTCACAATCTCTTTATCATCCAAGGTTGTTTTATATGTGAGTATCTACTAGGACATATTTATCATCCACATTCGTGTTTCTTAAAAGTGTATTTCAAAACATTCTTATAATTTTACATAATATGGTTTAAAGTAATATATAACCTTGATTGAAATTTTATAACATGTTTATAAAGTAATCTTTCTGTCATTTTCCAAACAAGGACTTTTATAACCTTTTCATCCAAAATAAGGTAAGAATGTCTTTATTTTACTTATGTGACATGTGTGGCTATTTTCCACCATTATAACATCGTTGAAGCTTAAGTTACAATAATATAAGATTATATTCAAAATAAATGTTTTCTTTTTTAATTATGTGACTTTTATATTATTTCAAAAAAAGAAAGAGATATTTCTCTCAAATAGTATTGATTTCATCTATGTCAATATCCTTTGATGTATTTTAATCTTGTTTGAAGATGATTTATTTTGACACAAATATTCCACATTTTATTAATGGAAATGTGATATGTTTGATTGTGGATGTGTTATTTTATACCATTGATGGTTTATGGATAAAGTATGGACATTTCGTGTGCTAGTTTTAATACGAATGTTTATGTTATGTTTAAACCTTTTCATATGTGGAATGCATTGGACATAGTATGTGATGGGTGGATCCCACTATTGCTCCTTGATGCATCATTAGTTATAATGAGATAAACTAGTGTCATGGAACATGTCCTTGAAAAAACATTTTTGTAGTCTTTTAACAAGGTCTTTACTATGTTGTTATGATGTTTGGCATTATGCATTCAACCATTATAAAAGTGGATACTGATATTGCATGTGATTATTCTACTAGTAGAATATCCATGTGAATATGTATATGGAATTATCTGATTTTATATTTTCTATATTATGATGAAGGTCATGTTTAAAAGGTTTTTTTATAATCTTATACATTGCCTTAAATGTTTATATTTATTCATGAAAATTTCCGCTATATTGTTATCCATATATAGAATCTGAGCTCACACCTTTCTATGTTTTACTTTTTCCAAGATACAAAGATGTATTTTATGACTAACCTAACATGATTGTATGAGGGGGTATTAGTGTGGTCTATTGAAACAATGTTTTTGTAGTTTTTAATTTCATAATGTAATGTAAAACATAAGAATGTATCTTATATTTCTAAAGCTACTAAACTGATAGGTCATTCAGGAAATTAATTTCTTGTGTCATGCCAATGTTATGTAATAATGCACCGACTCTAGGTTACATGGGATGGGGCTCTGTAAACAGATGTACCTAGGGTAAAACCCCAAAAACACCACTTTGATCTAGACTCAAATAGAAACTAGTGCACGACAATGGGATTGCTGCACTCTGGGTTATGACACACTTGGGGGAAATGTTTAGGATAATTCTAATTTTCTTTAGAAACCATTTTAATGGGATTATGTGTATATAAATCCTCAACAAAAACAATTTTATGATTATGGATTATATCCATATGTTGTTCAGTTTATGGAATGTTTTTTACAAGTTTGGAATTATGTATTTCGATTCAAAAACAAATCTAGTTTATGACATTGTTTAGAAATGGAATCTGGTTGAAGGAATGAAAACCATTTCAATGCACTTAATCCATGTATTGATATCCCTCATACTTAATAAAATTATAGTGGGGATGGTGAAGGAACTGGTGCTGATCAGCTTATCACCATACTAGGGAAACTCATTCAGGTTAGGAATAATAACCTTACCCGTATAGATCACCGTGATCCATAGGGTAGAAGATAAATGTTTGATCTCTTCAAAAGGCTACCACCACCAATATTCCATGGGAGTAAAAATCCATTAGTAGATGAGCAATGGATAACAACCTTAGATAAAATATTCCATGCCTTGGGGAGTAGTGAAAGGGAAAAAGTTTTCATGGTAGTTTACCGCCTCAATGGAGATGTTGATCAATGGTGGTCATTGATACAAATCAAAAAAAGAAGATGATAAAGTATCAAATATGGAATAGGGGGAGATTAAATATATTTTCGTAGAAAAATACATTCCTCACTACCATCTGGAAGATATGGAACGAAAATTTCCGAGTCTGAGGAAAAAAAAGGATGAGAATGTCATAATGTATGAAGATAACTTTACATGGATAGAAAGGTATGCAGTTGATTATATACGTAACCCAAAAAGTAAGATTGATAATTTATTTTTTGGGTTAAAACTGTTTCCCCTTCGAGCATTAGTCTCACAATCCTTCTCGTCATACATAAACATTGTCTCATGTGCTATTAAGAGATAAAAGGAATTATCTAAGTCATACAACATAAAATCAATGAAAGAGAAGAACATATCTACCGAACACTATAGAAAAAGAAATAGGGGTAATAAGGGAAAATTTTAATATCCATTCTATAGTTAATGTGGGATGAAACATCCTGGTAATTGTCATAAGGGAATTGGTGTCTATTACAAGTGTGGGGAAAAAGGCCACCAAGCTCGTGATTGCAAGGTTAAGAAAGAGGTTTTCAATATTGAATGTTATAATTGTAGAAAAGGGGGTTATTATGCAAATTAAATTCCTAATTTCCAAGGAAAATTACCTTAAAAAACATCAAGGGATCAATAACAAGATTATGTTATCACTACTACTGAGGTTGAAGCTCCGAAAGACGTAGTTGCATGTAATTTAATGGTTTCATCACATTAATAAAATGCTTTATTTTATTCTAGATCATCTCATTTCATAATATCTTAAAAGTTTGCTATGATAATTATATATTTCAAATTTTATTTAACAAGTTAGATGTCAGTTAAAACTCCTAAGGGATGTATAATTACAACAATGTTTTGTGAATCAATCCCCATTGAGGCATATTAATGTTTTTTATCTACTAATTTCATCACCATACCCATGATTGAATTTGATATAATACTCGGTATGGATTGGCTATCAGACCCTGATGAAAAAATTTGTTGTAAAAAAAGGAGGTTAATATTTTTTATGGCGATGATAATGAACACCTTATCTTTAGAGCAGAATCATCACCACCTGATTTTTATCTAGATCCTCCCCCCAATAGCTAAAAAAAATTAAATTATTGGGGAGGAAGATAATGAAATAACTATGGGTGAGGAAAATAATGTTCAAATAGAAGATGTACCTATTGAGAATGAATATTTTTATGTGTTTCTAGAAGATTAACCTGGACATCATCGAGAACGAGAATTTGAGTTTTCCATTGATTTAATTCTTTGTTCAAGGCCCATATCGAAGACCCCTTGTTGAATGGACATTGTAGAATTAGTGTAACAAAAAAACTTGAGCAATTGAGTAATAATGGATTCATTTTCCCTAGTTTTTCTCCCTGGGGATCCCATGCCCTTTTTTAAGAAGAATGATGGGTCTATGAGGTTGTGAATTGAATACAGGGAGATCAATTCTATAATAATAAAGGACATGTATCACCTTCCTCAAATTGATGATTTATTTGACCTACTTCATGTAGTTCAATTTTTTTCAACAATTTACCTTCGATCTGGAAACCATCAGTTGTGCGTGATGAAGGAAGACATTCCGAAGACAGTATTTCGAACAATGTATGAGCATTACGAGTTTACAGTAATGCCTTTTGGATTGACTAATTCTCCATCATTCTTCATAAATCTAATGAATAAGGGTTTCAAGGAACATCTTGATGAATTTTAGGTAGTATATATTGTTGATATATTGTTATACTCCAAAAGCTATGAATTTCATGAAAATCAATTGCACATTATCCTGAAGTCTCTCTGAAGAAATTAATTATATGGGATGTTTAGAAAGTGTGAATTATGGCATCAAGAGATTTCTTGTCTTGGACATATCACCTATAATAATGGAATATATGTTGATACTTCAAATACCAAGGTAATCCAAGAATTTCCAGCACCGATGAGTATAATAGAGGTACGCTGTTATATTGGTTTAATAGGTTATTATTGACATTTCGCCCAGAATTTTGCTAATTGGATAACCCGTTATCCAAGTTCACGTGTAAAGGGGTTAATTCATTTTTGGACAAAAGAGTGTGAAGAATGTTTTGATTAACTGAAGAGAATATTATTTAATGCTCCTATATTGACACTACCATCATGGAATGATGGGTTTGTTATTTATAGTCATTCTTCAAAGAAAGGACACGGTTGTGTCCTTATACAGAATTATAGGGTTATTACCTACGCATCACAACAACTAAAACATCCTGAACAAAACTATACAACTCTTGATCTTGAGTTAGCATCTTTAATCATAGTTTTGAAGATACGGTGACACTATCAATATGGTGAAAAATGTGAGATTTATACAGATCATAAGTGTTTGATGTATATTTTCTCACAAAAAGATATCAACATGAGGAAAAGGCGATGTCTTGAACTACTCAAGGATTATGATTTCACTATACACTACCACCCGGGGAAGGAAAATATGGTGGAAGATGCTTTTGGTAGAAATGATCATGGAGTTTTGAACAATATGAGAGTCGAAAAGGATCCCATATACATGGATCTAGAAATGATAGATATGGGAATAACCATTGAAGGTGAAACATCAATGTTTTTTCAAATGGTTGTCAAACCATCTGTATTGTAATGGAAAAAATTTCTCATACTGATGATGATGAGTTTCAAAAGAAGATTAAATCTATGAATAATGGGAGATTGAGTGAATTCATATATGAGGATGAAATTTTGAAATTTTGGAATAGACATTGTGTTCTCGAGATACCTATTTTAAAAGAGAGAATTGTTGGATGATTCTCGTAGCTCCAATATCTCTATACACTCAAGGAGTAATAAATGTATAGATATTTGAAGGAACGTTATTGGTGGGACAACATGTAGAGGGAGATCTATGATTTTCTATCAAGTTGTAAGGTTTTTCATCAAGTGAAAGCTGGAAGGATAAAGCCTGGAGGAGTCAGCCAACCTCTTCCCATACCTATGTGGATATTGGATAATATTACTATGGACTTTTTCATGGGACTACCAAAGACTCCTAGATGGAGAGATGTAATATCTATCAATTTTTATCATTTTACCATGTCATCACATTTTAATGGTATAAGAGAAGATTTTCCACTTTAACATTTAAAAATATTGTATATTAATGAAGTTGTAAGACGTCATGGAGTACCCCTATCAATTGTTTAAGAACGTGATCCCCGTTTTACATTGTAATTCTGGAACGTTTTTAGAAATCCTTGGATACTGAACTTCATTTGTGCTCTTCCTACCACCCTCAAACAGATGTACAATTAGAACGGACTATTGAAACCGTAGAAGACATGTTGAGATCTTTCTCACTAGAATTTCAAGGTATGTGTGATCTATATTTACTTATAGTAGAATTTTCCTATAACAATAGTTTCCCTTAAAGTATTTAGATGGCACTATATGACACGTTATACAAAAAGAGATGTTGTAAACCAACTTTTGGTATGATGTTAGTGAACGGAAACTCATAGGCCCATAACTTTTTGAGGAAACGATGGAAAAGGTTAAGGTAATACAAACCCACATCAAAGCAGCTCAAAGTATGTAGAAGAGCTCTACCGATAACTGAATTTCGGATTTGGAATTTCGGGTAGGAGATCATGTTTTCATGAAGGTATATAAATTGAATGGAATTATACAGTCAGTAAGAAGGTTAAATTGAGTCCGAGGAAAATCAGACCATTTGAAATTCTAGTATGAATTAGGGTTATAGATTAAAATTTGGCAAGGCCGCAATGTACCTCCAATGTTCATCATGTGTTCCAGGTATCACTATTGAGAAAATACATGTGTAACCAAACACATGTGGATAATAATGAGAAATTAGAACCGAGGAATGATCTTTCAGCTTACGAAGAGACTGTTAAGGTTCTTGATACAAGAGATCAAGTGTTGAAAAATAGGATGTCTCGTCTAGTAAATGTTCAATGTGGAAACCATAACATGGAAGAGGCAACATGGGAACCTCATGAACTTAAGATAAAGAACCAACTGATTCTTTTTATGTAGTAATAATTTAGAAATTTCTAGGAAAATTTTTTTTGAAGTAGGGTACAATTTAACATCCAAATAATCAATGGTACGTTTCACTTTGAATAATGTAATATCTTGCGTTCTACGCAATTTTAAGATTCTAACACATCACGACTAATCAAACTAACTGCTATGAATAGTAATTCACACTTTTTGAATTTTTATCAATTTCATGATTCAAAATGGACATCATTTTTGGGTTCAGAATATCAAAATTATCATAGAGTGAGTTTTATGTATTTTTTTAAAAACATTCAGTTTTTTATGAATAGTGGAAATACAAAATTTTATTTAAAAACCTATTTTTTAATCAAAAATAAATTATAGTACTAAATTATACTATTCAGTGATTTTTAAGTATAATTATATTATATTTTTACAATTTAATCCAATGTTGTTCATTGGGCGTAATTTCACAATTAAACTGGACATAAACAAGTGTCAATCTTTTGATATTTATTATTTCTTAAAAACATGTTTTTTGTTTGGACAACATGAATTAATTTAAAATTAATTTCTGCCACATCTGTGTTTTGAACATAGAAAAAATTGATTATAAATTTATAATCTAGAGGTCCAAATTCTGTAAATAGGTGTCTTTTATTTCTAGAAATTTTGAATAATTACTTAGGTTAATATTTTATTTATCATGGTTATAAGGTAAATCTGGTAAATAATTGTAGAAAAATAATATTATAATAATATTAAATTATATTTTCAATTTCTCCCACTATTTCTCCTCTCCAATTAGGATATATATAAATATCTCTATATTATTATATTATCAAATACAATCCATTTTATATCATGTATTTAAGATTGTTTCTTTCATAATCATTATCGATGTTATTTATTTTAGTTTCATTTTATGAGATTTGTTTTATATGGACCCATGATCCCTAAGTAGGTGTCTCCGTTTTTTATGAATGATTTTATTAGCCATAAATTTATGTATTTATTTTATATTTTATATTTAATTTTAATTTATTTCATTTATTTATTAATAAACTAATTGTGTTGGATTGGGAATTTTAATTTCATTTGGAATAAAACTGTGTAAAATCCTAATTCCAATGAATTGGGTTGTGTTTATGGATTCTATTGAATGTTTTGAATACAAATTGAGGAAAATAAATTGTGAAATTGATTTCAAATTTATATTTGAAAAAAATGGTTTAAAATGACATGATCAAAACCCATTTGTTTTATCCTATTAAAGGAATGATTTGAAAATAAACTCCATATTGGATTCTAAATGAAATGTTTTCAACATGATATAGAAAAATGGGTTGATTTTTATTTTAAATATTTTTTGAAATAAAATTCATATTTTTGATTATTGTTTGAGAATTAGAAATCCTAGGATTATTAGTGATTTATTAGGGACAAACACACTAATATAAGAATTACCTACCACCGAATTGATGATTTAAAACTCTAACATAAACATACAGGTAATCTTATTACTAGTTGGAAGATGGATAGTCTTATATAGCCTGTGTCAAAGGGATGTGTTTGAATATTTTCATTTTTAATATATATATATGTGAGGATCCCATAACATCGAACTATCGTAACTCTTCCTGGAGGGCCACATTTATTGTTGATAAATTCATTTTTATATATATTCCTTTTTATGTAAACTTATTTACAAATTATTGATAAATTTAAATAATCTATTTTAGTTATTATTTCATTAATACATTTATTTAACATATTTTCAATAATTTTAAATGTCAATCATTAATTTTGTTTCAATATTAATAAGATATTAAATTCATTCTTATTCAAAATTGAAATAATTTTTTTGGATAATTTTTTGCAATCTTATTATGGAATCATTTTTGAGACCCTACTTGGATTTTAGCTCACACTCTAAATTTAGCATTGGTTGTTTGTAGATCATCCCCTTCCGGATTTGAGAATTGTAAAAGCACCTCTTATAGGTAGTTCTTATTGATAATCATTGGGAATGTGTTGACATGTTTATATGTAAATGGTGGGGAATATCCCATTTTCTCATACTATGTGGTTGTACATTGAGTTTTTTATACCTATTTTATTTCTAGTATAGTTTTCCCCGTGGAGTTTTCTTTTGAGAATAAAGAATTTTTTATGTTTCTTCCAGTGTTTATGTGGGAAAAAATTCCCAATTATGACTTTTATGATGATTGGTGCCAGTCTCCAACCCATGGGGATCATGAATTCCAATTTGGAAAAGTTAGGACCTACATAGTTATCAAGGTAACTGGTTTTCGGAGTTGGTTCATGAAAATGATGTCTTATAACTCAAGGATGATATTCTTTTCTTAATTTCAGTATAAAATTCAATAATATTGGAAGGATATTGGAGGTAATTTTTATTTAGTTCCTTACCATATTCCTCTATAGTATACCTTAAGTCACCAAGGATGGTTTGGGAGAGTCATCTATATGATTTGTTCCATTATTTTCTCTATGTTATATTTGGATATATTGAAGCCCAAATGTTTTTTACCTTTATGTTTAGATTAATTTCCCCATATTATTCTTTTTTATGTATTAATAGGATGTCTTCTGTTTTTTCTGATAATGTTTTGCAGCATCATACATTTGAGATGATATGTTAATTAGATCAAGGGGGGTGATGTTAAAAAAACAAAATGAAAAAAATACTCTATTGGACACGTGTTTGGTTGAGGTGATCATGTGTACTATCCATACTATGGGACATGAACCTACTCTTGTTCCCATTCAAGTGTAGTTGTGGAACCTCAGAGGGGTGTTTTATAAAATCATGATTAGAAGTTCCTTCTCCAAAAAACCAACATTGTTTAAATGCTCTAATTATCCTCAGGAGTATTAAAAATGGTTAACCAGGATTGATTGATTGTTTTATTTCATGGAGACACTTGATGAAATGAAGGTGATGTATGAAACCTTCATGTTGTAGGGACTATGTAAGAGATTGTGGGAAATGATGGTGATTGTGATAATTCATAAGGGATTACAATTTAATGACTTGAATGTTATTTTCCTTGAATAGTCTATCTATATTTGATGGAGTTTTCTATGTCAATTATGTTTTTCAATCTCAAGCAGGATGATAGGACCATGATTGAATATGAAAACCATTTTTTTGATCTTGTGCAGTTTTCACATGAGATTGCATTGAATGAGAATAGTAATTATTAATGGATTAATATGGAAAATTGATCTGATATTCATTCTCAAATTTTCTTGCTAATGCTTCCTTCTTATAAAGATGTTTATGATAGAGCACAGATGGACGAAATGAACATAGATTAAATGTAGAGATTGATAGATGGTTATTTTTCTCCCAATAGTGGTGTGAACTCATCTAAATGGGATATGTAACATGATTATTCTCATTGTAGTTCTTCATAATAGGGTTATCCAAGACCTTCATTAGTTCCTGGTATGTGCCATTTGATTTTCGTCCATTATTGTAATCCATAACACTCAAAGAGGGTTTTTACTGAGTAACCTAATGTATGTGGTTACTATAGACACCCTATTCACTTGTAGAAGTTAATGCATATATATTCCACTCCATGTACTAGCATGGTATCATCAGTTCCATGTAAAACTATTTTGTAATCACATGATTCCGGAACAAAAGGGATCCAACCACATGCATTAGGAAGAAAGATTCTTCACACAGTCGAAGTGTCTCCAGGGGAAGATGATATGGGTCCAATGATTTTGAGATGTACAATCATTACATATTCATCATTTGTGACTGAATTTTTTATAATCTTTCATCTTATTTGATAATTTAAACCAGTTTTTTCAATCTACTAAATCAACCCAAAAATATATAATCATATTTAATGTATATTACTAATCACATTAGAACTAATAGAGAACATGGTGAATTTAGTTCCACTTGTGCGTTATATTTTTTAGATGTTTATATTTCTTTTGATATTTTTGCTCTCAACATGAATCATCTTGAAATCATATTCAGTATGGATTATATCATTGGCAAAGATGTATGAATTGATTCTTATATTCAATGGGCCACCTTTAATTCACAATATAGAGTGTGATGTATCTTTTAAGAAGAACAAGTCCTAAAGTTATATAGAGAAATAATATCTTATTCAAAGTTGAGGAATGTAGTATGAGTGTTCTATTTTGGCATTGACAATGATTTTTAAGTGATTATATCCTTCCATTCGTCATCGAGTTTCCCAGTGTTTTTCTTCATAGTTCCCCAGTTATCCACCGATAAGGAAGGTAGAAAATTCTATCGATTTAGTGCCTAGTATAGAACAAGTATCTCTTTCTTCATTCCTTATGGAATGAGTTTAAATGAATTATTTAAATACTCAGATATATGATCATTGACAGAAATTTTTCAAATGCTTTATTTTATCACCTTGGGTGGTGCTAGTTCTCTTTTTTAGGACAACTAATGGTTCACGTCACCTTTTTGTTGATTAATAAAACCTCTATAATGACACATTTATGAAAAAATATCAATTTCTGGGGATTTATGATCTGTTTGATCTATTGAAAATGGAATATTTGATCTCAAAGATTGAACACAGATCAGGTTATCATCAGTTTTGAATAAATTAATCTGACATTTAAAATATCTAAATTCGATGATTGAACAAGAATTTTGAGTACCTTGTCATGTAATTGTGTTTAACAAATTATCATACATACTTTATGTATTTATTTAACATGATCGTCCATGAGTTCCTTGATAATTCTTTGTTGATTTTGGGATGGCGTCCTCATTTAATATAAGTATAAGGATGATCCTGAGCATCATCGTAGAGCTGTTCTAGAATTGTTGAGAAATAAATAAATTTATTCCAAGATTTAAAATTTTTATTTATGTAGTTGGTATGTGAATTTTTTGGTACATGCAGTGTTGGAACATGGTATATCAGTTGATCCTGAGAAGGCGAAGGCTGTTATGACATCATAACAAAAATATAATGTTTTAGCGATTCATATATTCTCTGATTTAGTTGTTTACTATCACTGGTTAATAAAGGACTTCTCAAATTTGGATTCTCTGGTGACTAGTCAAATTGGGATGTGAGTAAGGATTACATGGGATGAAATATGTTTTAATTATTTGTTTATCTAAGACATATTTTAAATCTTGCATTGTTGTTGACTCTTTCAGAGATCGATCATGAAATTGTGGTCTTCTATGATGCATCTGGTTCAAGTTTGGGCTATTTTATTATAGATAATTATAATTTCATTGCCTAAAGATCTCAACAACTTCTGTCAGATGAGAAGAATTACAAACCCCATGTCATTTAACTTTTAGATATGATGAACATGCGTAACAGTTGGAGTAACTAACATTTTGGGTAAAGGGATATCATGTTGGTGAGCCCAAAATAATGAGTTCTATCTTCACTCAAAATGATTTAAATATTCCGTAGAGGCATTGGGTGGATTTCCTATAATATTTGGATTTCAAGAAAACATATAAATTGACTAATGTATCAGTTGTGTAAGATTCCTTGAGAAGGAATCGTACAACATATAACATGAATGAATAGCCAAATTTATGGAACATGATGGATATTTTGGCACTGTAGAACACTAATGTCATAGAATCAAGGGATGTGGTTTCATTGGCTAGTGTTTAGTAGGAATTGTCTCTTATCAAGAATATTCTTTAAGAATAATAACTTGATAATTTGTTCTATGTAACTGGAGAATATAGTTATAGTGGATTGAATATTATTGACTCTATATTCTCCACAAAGGGAATTCTATGCTATAAGTATGGTCTTGTGGTACTGTTATCAATTAGGAAAGATGTTACGTGGGATTTACATATTTTCTAGTGGTTTGTGGACCCATGAATAGTGAATATATTCAATGAAATGCATTGATTTTTATGTCTTCCATGTATGAGATGGAGAATTAATGATTTTTTCTCTCATTTTTATAGATTTTAATAGGACAAGAATGAGCACCAGTGAAAGTTTTGTTTGTTTTAGCCACTTCTACTACTGAGATGCATGTGGGTAGATATCTCTATATATTTCAGGTTTGGGTTTCCACATACCCAGAGAAGGTAAAATTCAATATGGTTTGTGATCGATCATCTAGACAATAATCTCTCTTCATTTCCATTAACAATACAACCCAATTTTATGATTTGTGTAATTTTTTTGTTAATGGGATTGTTCGGTTCCATTGAGTTCCATCCGCAATAGTATCTGATTGAGCTCATAGGATAACTTCTAATTTTTGGATA
Source organism: Viscum album (assembly GCA_963277665.1). NCBI lineage: Eukaryota > Viridiplantae > Streptophyta > Magnoliopsida > Santalales > Viscaceae > Viscum > Viscum album. The sequence goes on along the minus strand of OY728161.1, from coordinate 455,659,382 downwards.
TGCCTTTGAGAGGAATTAGGATCATATATTTTTTTGATAATGGAATACCATCCACAGTCAGATGGATGAATATAATGATCTTTACAGATTCTTGAGTACATAATTTGAACATATGCTCTTGATTTTGGTGGATATTGGGATGACCATCATGAGATGTTAATGTTTTTGTATAAGAATAGTTAATAGTATGTGATCAGAATGGATCATTTTGTGACCTTATATGGACATCTCTCTAAATCCATATTGTGTTGGTCATAGATTAGTGAATGTTCCATTATTTGACCAATATTGGATTGGATGATTACAATACAGGTTCTGTTTGTTTTTATAGAATTTTGAAAACAAAAAGATAGTATAAATCATTTACTGATCATCATCATAGAAAGGTGTAATTCCCATATACTGAACATGTTTTCATGAAACAATTAACTCATTTGGGTCATCAAAATCTTAGGATGAAATTGATACTTGATCATAATAATATTTGTATTTTTTAGGTTGTTGAGTAAGTGAGAATGGTTTCTTACTATATAGAACTGCAAATATAAATAATAATGAAAGATGATATCTACTATGTATCTAAGAGACGAAATTATCAATATGATCCATATCATATTTTGAGATACATTTATCTTGGGGTGGAACTTGATTTATCTATGACTGAACATCCATTCTGGATAATTGATTATAAAACCAGGTAAATATAACGGAGGATGATACATTTATTGAGTTATGTGGAGTCAGGGTTAAAATTATCACGAGATGTTGGATATGGGGGAACAAGTGATCGAATAGTTTCTTCAAATTTTTAATATAGAATCTTTTTTACCTTATTTATAGAGATATATAGTTAATATAGTGGGGTTGTTGTAACATCTTGTTTCTACTTTAAGTTATTCATAATCCCTTTTTTATCATGATTTTGTTGGTTTTCATTTAGGGACGTTTTGAGTAAAATTTTGGAATATTTTGAATGTTCTTGGGAAATTCATCATTGGTGATTTTTTTTCCAAAACCATGATTCATTCTATTGAAAATTGAGAAAACCCATATAGTGAGGGTTTTCATATTTATTGCACGGTTCGACAAATCATCCACCCACAAAAGAGAAACTTTATAACCCCACCGGATGGGGTACACAATTAGAGAGCACTCTTTGTTTAACTATAGAGAGAAACACTTTTTTAGAAGCACATTAAATCAATTTTTTTGAATACTTAATACATTACAAAAATATATACCCAAATACCATATTAGTTTCCTACCATTTGAAATGAGGAATCATAAATAATTTTAACTATGTTAGCTAAATTATCTTCTTGTCAGTTCTTCATGACCTGTACCCTACTTATACACATCTAATATAGTAAATATCATCATAACATAGGGAAAGGAATCATAAAAAAGGTTTATCACATATTCTCAGTATGTTTAATAAGAAATATACGTAATCATAATCAAGAATATTAATGTACTAGATAATAATAACATCATTAGAAGATCGTAAAATTCATATCCGAGATCAAATACATGAGTTCTTGAATGAATATATAACATCATATGACATGAATTATTTGGGGATAAAAGGAATATTCCATGAATTCATAACATACAAATAAAACATAGAATTTGGGGCATACACATAAGAATATAATATAGTATATCATGAATACCTACCAATATCTACATAAACAATTAGTATTGGGGTATAACCTATTTACCAATTTCGATCCAGGACCAACAACCCATATACCTTATTGTATTTGGGCATGGTCTATAATCCATGTACCATATTTTTTAAGTCTTGTACTACAACTCGAGAACCCTATTATTTTAGGTATTTTCTTTCAACCCATATACCCCGTTGTTTTTATGATTGGGATAAAACCTATATACCATCTTATTTTTGTGTTTGGGATAAAACATGTATACCTTTTGATTTCATATATCACTTATCATTACCCAATTAAATTGAGGGAGATATAAGTCCCACCCATCACATAATAAAATCATTCATAAATATCCCATGTGATAATAAAACTGGCATCGTATCATCACCATTAATGTAGATGGGTTTTATAAACATCATATAAAAACCAATGATATGAAATGGGAATCCTAAAAATTTAATCATATCATAACTTATGAATAATATAAAGGTTTGATTATTATTTCATCCAAGAATATCCTATGAAAGTATAAGGGGTTTGTAATCATTTACCATGGTATAACATGTTGATGAGTAAAATGTTTCATAAACATCAACCCATCAAAACATATAACATTCAGAGAAACAATATGAATAGTGTACTTAGATCACATCACAATTAAATAATAAACTATTACCATGTAATTCATCTTCGATGGAGAAGGATTTTGAATGATTAATTGGAACATGATTTTATTTTGAAAACCACTTTCTAAAACATATAAAATTTTCAAAATCTATATACTTTATTTTTTTAAAGTATAATTATTAGGGAATATAAACTTTAATCTTTAAAAAACTTCATTAAAAATGAAATAGTTTTGAAAATATTTTTCATTGGAATCCAAATAATATTGAAAATAGTTTGAAAATAATTTTCCATTAAATTATATAAAAGCAGCATGAAGTTTTTTTATAAAAATTTCTCATAAAAAAATTGAAAACATAAAATATTCTCATTAAAATATATGAAATCTATTTTTTTGAAAACTAAATGTTGATAACATTTAATATATTCATTAAAAGTCATTTAAAACACTTTTTAAACATAAATAATTTATTGAAAAAACTTTTGATTTGAATGAATATATTAAACTCTACAAATATCCAAGATAAAATAAAAAAATTATTTTAAAAAATAAGCATGAAAAAAAATAAAGGAAGTATCAAGGAAATGATTGTCATTGTAGCAGGTAAGTCTGTACAAGACGAACATTCCTTTTTCACATAAAAATGTTATAAAAATAACCTGATCATAAAATTAAAAGAAAATTTTTTAAACAAATTTGGATAAAATTAAATTAGTGAGTAAAAATTAATTTTAAATATCTAATAATGATGATAATGAATTTTTGATTACCTTTTTAGAAAACATATCTTTGATAGAACACAAATTTTATACCAACATGAAAAATAAATTCATAATTTCAAAAAACATATTATTAATTATCATAAGTTCAAAAAGGTGAATAAATGATCCCATTAATTTGATATAAAAATAAAAAAACATATGGAATGAAATCTAATTGGTGTTCTTGAGTGGCGGATCGTAATATTTTATCAAGGGAAGCATAATAATTGACAATCTTAATAAATGATGAGATTGTATCTATAAATAGTTACAACTATGGTAACATTGAATCATAACAAAATAGTAAGAATAACATTGAATGAAGATTTAAATATCATGAATATAAGGATATTAGTGATATATCCTATCATAGGAAGTATATACATGTCATATAAAATATATGTGGAAAACATGGCTTCTGTATCCAAGAAGGGATATTGGGAGAAAAATACTTTAATGTTTTGGTAAATTTTGAAACAAATCCGCCATGAAATAAATATCATCAAATGGATATGTAAATAACTATAAATTTATGTTTATGAGTCGTAGGATACAACCAGTGGAAGTATAAAAATCTCAAAAAATAAATGTGTGCCGAATATGAATTTTATCTCACATAAAAAGTGAGATGAAATTCTATTACGATATGTCTTGACATTCATTGTGCATGTTCAATACTCTTTTATAATAAAAATATGTGTATTTTAAATATTCCACAGAATAAAATTCTTATATCCAATAACATATATGATTCACTTATGACTTTATATTAACATTTTATTTTCAATTCCTTGTTAAGGTAATGATTCGTGTCATAACTGCTTTATTTGTCTTACTTGTATTGAATTTTTTTATTGATTCATTTACTGAGATATGGATTTACTTATTTAATGAATTTTAAAATTTATGAATATATCATATATATAGAGTATAATTTTTTTTATATTAATCTATAAAATATATAAACATTAAATGAAGTACATCGTTCATGGAGAAGGAATATTGTATGTACGCATGAATGCAACTTCTGTTTTTTATCATATTTAAAGAAAGAATTTAAATGAAATATATGTTTATATATGTATAATAGCATTATAGTATAATTTTTATGTCATATATATCATATATATTTACTAAACCAATCATTAATACATTCCATGTAATTTTTGAATGAATCCAATCACTTTATGGTTACAATAGTTCACTCATTCTCAAACCAAGTTATCACTTTTATATAAATTGGAAAGCATAAATGTGTGATTTATATAATAAGTTTAAAAGTATATATAGATCCTAAATATAATATATATAACAATAAAATAGTGTTTTAATTATAATTTCCAACCATCAAAGGGAGTGAAGGAAAAATTAACAACATCATTTTGTTAGTCGGTAGTTCACTGTACACAAAAACCACATGATCATTACCTATTGGAAAGAAGTGTGTGTGAATTCAGGTATAACCCTTAAAATAAAAATATCTTTATATATTTATGATTCAATGCATTTTATTTATCTATGTAATAAAAATAATTTATGTTGTGGATATGTAATTTAAAACAATGGATATTGAGTAAGGATGTCACCTCGTCTTTGGGTAACTTTATTTGGTTTTCACCAAAAGGATTTTATGGATGGATATTTTCCAAAATGACATTGCCTACAAGGAAGCGATTGATATTAGGATGTAAATGGGGAATATATTTTCTGATACTATTTGTTTTTAGTGGTGTGAATAAGGTATATAGTTGGTGACATTTTATAATGGAAGGAGGGACACACTTAGACTGGTGTCGAGGTCCTTTTAGCCCATATGTTTAATATTTAGTCCATTATTATGCATAATTTAACCTTACTCATTGTAATTAATTTTAATCGCATTCAATAATATTTTATCATAAATTTATTTAAACCTATTATATTATAAATATTATACTAATTATAACAATTTACTCCGATTTTTTAAAATTTAATTCACACAATCATAAAAATTAAATTTGATTCTAATCCCGCCGATTTGGCAGGAAAACAATGTTTTAAAAGGATAATGTTCAATCATTCATTATGTTTTATAACTAAATTAATTATTAAAACTATTTCAATGACCAATAATAGTTTTTTTATTTATAATGTGTCTATTTTTTACTTTAAATCCTTGATAAAATACAATTTAGATTTTTAAATAAATTAGACAAAAAAGCAGTTTTGAATTAAAATTAAATAACTTTAAATATTCATCAATAAAATTGTGTTCTACATAAAAATCTCAAAATTATATCCTAAGATAATTTTTTCCCTTATAAATTAAAAACATAACACTTTTTATCAAATTCTATTTCTATTATTATCTAAAAATAAATTTATTATTTTTCTCAACAACACAAAAAAGTAGTTACTATTAAAAAATAGTATCTTTAAACATATAACGACGTTAAAGAAAATTATAATTTCCATTATAATTATTATTTATTTATATGAAACCAATATAAATAAAATTTAATAATTTATAATTAATATTCATATTACTATTTTTAATTTATAGGCTATTATTATCCTGTTTAATTATTTATAATATTAAAATATCGTTTCGTATAAATTTACATTTGTGTGTAAAAAATTACAAGTTAGTGTAGAATGTAGTGAAATATTGACTTGTTATAGTGTATATAACATTAAAAACATGTACATTAGTATAAAAACTATATTCAGTGTATCATGGAAAGGAAAATATCAAAAATATTAAATTAATATGACAATAATATTTTAGAAAATGTTTTGGTGTTACATTATACATCCATTAAAATGAATTTCCCCATCAAATTGATCTAGGATATTAAAATTTTTATAATTTAATGTTACATTATTAGAATTTTACATTTTGAAAATGAATACTAAAACCTTCTTTAAGAAGGTAAAGTATGAAACATTATAGTTACCCAAAGTATTGCATAACTAGGTTTCCCTATATGATAACAAAGGTGGGAAGGGAAGATTAGAGATAGAAGAATAGTGTAAATAATATTATGGATTTATAATGACCAATGAACAAAATAATGTGGGTGATATAATGAAATATAAAAATCACAACCATAAAGTGAATAAGCATAAAAGAGGCCATTGATATTATAAAAAATGATGATAAATTACAATATTTTATTTAATACCACTTTTACTAAAGGTGACGATATGTCATTAGTAGGAATATATATGTACCAAATTTCATTTCTATTTAAATGTAAAATATCTCTATTGGTCATGAATTTACCAAATTTTAGTTGTCCTTTCTCTCCAAAATGGAAGGTGGGTTTTTTTTTCAGGAAGCCCTAACAAATCATGAGATGCATGAAAAGACATCCTCTACGCCTTCAGTTAACATCAACACGAAGTGTTTTGAATCTATAAACCAATAATTATAAATCATTATGTGGTGAGATAATACATTAATCACTTAAACTTCATCCAAATATTAACATAAAATTTCTGTAAATGGTCAACCTTATAACCATTCAGAAAGATGAAAATATAGAACATTAGAAATAAGGTCATGAAATCAACATTATATTGACCCTGATATATTAAAATGTATCACTTGGTTGTCACATTCTAAACATGTGAATACCCTTATTGTATATTCTCTTGAAACATGGTAATAACTAAAATTACAATAAATCCTTTTTGAAAACATATATCCTTATGTGTTCCAATTTTTACTAGATGTATTCCTTAAATCCAAGAAGATGTAAACATCATCCATGATGTCATAGACCACTTATTAAACAAATAATTTATCAATTCTGTGGTTATAAACGCTATTTAATTTATTTAATCAAAATTTTATAATCGCTTGATCCGAGAAAACCACAATTATCACAACTTATTGAACACATAATGGGGTACCTTCAATTTTTTGTAAATTTAACCTGTCCATTAAATCACTTCTCAAATTATCAATCACCATTCGAAATATCATTTTTCATCCTTAATGGAAAACATATACTGAAAATACATATATATTTCATGATTCATATAACATAATTTTTTAACTACAAAACATATACAATTCAATAATGCAAATTTATTGTTAAACCATTTCTCAGGATTCATAATCATAGTCCTTAATACCCCATTCATAGAATATGATTTTTTAATCATGCCTTACGTTTACTTATCCATAATCTAATATTTCTTCTAATGATCAATGAAAATAATATTTTTATAACATTCATACCTTTAACATGTAGTTTGTGGTATTTTTTTCTTCATATGTATAAAAAATACCCATACCATCATAATAATTATGTTCATGTGATATTATTAAATCCATTAGTATAATTTCTAAGCTTTCCTACTATAACACAATAAATTTTAGTCCACTTATTTATTATACCAACTATTGAATAAAATCAAATGCATAGATTGAAAAATATTTATCATAATATAAATCAACATAATAAGAAAAAAATCACTTAAAAGAAGTGTAAATCATGGACCAGTATTTAATATATGACATGATAGGTTTATAATAGGTTATTTATATCCAACATATTTTAAATCATTCATGATAGTTATTGAAGTTTTTGTGAATTCCCAACACATATCCTCTATGATTGTCAATGATGGAGTTATTTTAAGGCATATTTTTGTGAACCATGTTATGCTCAAGTTCGGATAAATGCACCATGTTAGATTTATTACCCCTAGGTATAAATTTAATAGAGCTACATCCACTTATTTCATCCTCAAATTTTCTAGGAAAAAACTCACTCTATCCTTTACCAAAATTACAGGTCATATTCATATCCTTATACTTATTTTTATACACTTCATTAGGGTTCTCTCTAAGCCTTTCTTATTATTGTTTCTATAGAATGACTAAACATTTTTATTACACTAACTATAATGACCCAATATTTTTATACATTAACATTATATAACTTTTTTCATAATACTCAATTCAATGAAATAATATACCCCCAAAGACCGTATTAGTTTAGTGACTTTGAAAACATGGAAACATAAACACTCCAACATTTTTAGGGTACATTATCTCAATCTAAGTTCTGCAAGAGTAGAACTCCTAATAAACATGTCATACATTGTAGATACCCAATGATTGACGTACATGGACATTACATTACTTTTGCAGAATACTTAATACATAAGAAAAATAGACACACAAGGACCGTAATAGTTTAGTGTCATTGGAAACTCAGAATATAATCTTCTAATCGTGGTGAAATATCGTCAACATCTCCCATAAAGATCTTTTTTTTAAACCTAAATCCTTTCTTTTATGTCCTGGGGAAAATAAAACATAAACGGGTGAGATAAAATGCTCTGTAAGGGTAAACAAAATAAATATCAATTACGTCATATTCATAAGAACATATCTTTTGGAAATCTTAACCTGCAAAAGAGATCATAATTTCATAACATGGGATAAATCATAGTAGTGAAATGTAATCCCAATAATCATAACATAAAACATGGAACATTGTGGCATATACACGTAATCATAGATAATCATATCTTATTAGTCAAGACTCATTCCCAAGACTATCTTAGTGGACAATGTCCATTTCTGAACCAAGTCACCCTCGTTTCAGTCCTGTTTCACTGAACCGGTATAACCTACCATTCTATCCATGTCTATCTCAGGAGATATAAAATATTTACCCAATTCTTTGGAGGGAGATATAAATCACACCCATCTCATAATGATACCATTCTTATGTGTTCCACAAAAATCAAAAAAAATAATACATCATTGCATAACCCATGTAATAAAAATGGCATCATAAAACAATTCATATAAGATAAAGGAATTCATAAAAATAATTCATAAAAATAATTCCAACACAACATAATCAAAGCATTGTAATAATAGCGATAGAAATAGAAACCTATACTATCTTATATGGAAAATAATTTTGATAAAACACTTAAACACCATTCTTGAGGAAAATATCCTTTGTACGTCAAAAACATTTTTCCTTTCTTAACATGTCATAAAATTATAAACTAAAAGAAGTTGATTAAAAATAAACTTGAAAACATGTAAAGGAAGATTCATGGAAATATTTTTTTAAAAATCCATTCATGCCGTATAAGTTAAAAAAACAATCTTTTCGTACTATTGTCAGAAAAGTCAAAAAGTACCTCGTACGAAAAATGACAAAAGATTCCTTTCATATATTTTACTAAAAACTCACCAAAGGGTAAAATAGGTTTTAAACAATTGTAGGTGGATGGAAATAATATTACATATTGAGGAAACATGGATGTGGATGATAAAATACACCCTAGTAAATTTCAAAGTATAAACAATCTCAGATAAAAATGAGATTGTGATATTTCCCTTACCTTATGTCCGATATGCTTTGTACGTATCCGAACCTCCTCTTTTTGACGCGGCTTTTTTTAACCTCCACTTAATCAACTAAGTATGGTCTTTGAAGAAACCAGGACCTCTAGGATGATACTAGGGAAGTAGAGAATAGATTTTTTCAGGGGTTGGCCGAGCTTGAATGCTCAAATTGGTGTGAGGAGGAGAGGGAGGAAGTTCCCTTTTATAAGGGAGGAGAGGGGCACCTTAGGAAAATATGAAAATATTATTTTATATTAAAGTCAAATTCGGTTTATAATGGTTCCAAAGGGTCTTATTTCGAAGCTAAAGTGGGTATGGGTCGAAATCCTCTCATCCAATAGGATTTAGACAACTTTAGGTTCTTATTTTAACATTATCAATTAGATTTAACTCAAAGTTAAATAATTTAACTTTTACCGTGTCCTTTTGTTTTCTTACACTATATGGTAAATAAACGTACTATATCAAGCCAAACGAACCCCAAGTTGTTTATTATTAATATATATAACCTTATATATGTCATTTGGACGAGACTTAGATTTTTAGGAATAAAATAACAATTAATTATATAATATTTGTTTTAAAAACTAATTTATGTCAATTTTGACACTATTTGGTACATGATTTTTATGAAATTCATAACAGAATCATAAGTTCGAACCAAGTTTCTTATATCAACAATAACATGTCATATTAACCTAGAAAATTAATTTAAGTTTTATGAAGTCTCAAATTACATTTATTTGGGCATTTATAACATCAATTATGTTAATATTTTATTAAAAAGGTAATTACTTCATTATCGTTGTGTCATAAATAAATTAAATTATTTAATGTCTAAAAAATACAAATAAAATATAATTACGTAGGAAATGTTTTTATCTTTCTAATGAATATTTATAGTCGAATTTATCTTATGTATAACGCTATATTGAAAATGATTTACTTATTAAACATTGATTTTAACTATTTTAACCCTTCTTTAAATATATTAATAATAAATGTCCTAATCTATAACAAGTGTGCTTAAATGGTCATATTTTATTCCTAAGGATGTTTTGGTTGAAATACACTTATCCAATAGAATTAGGACATGTGTTAGGGTAATAATAATATCATTTTTACCCTTAATTACCCTATTTACTTTTAACCGTGGTAAAAAAAGTCAAAAGTTACTATTCACCAAAAATTATTTTCATCTCATTGAACCACATTTTAGTCCTTGATATTCATTGTGTCTCTCGGATTTTATAAATTCCACTCACAGAAGTGGTATAATTAGGTTTTATGAAAAATTCAGTTTTTTTTAACTACCACTTAGTGGTTTCACTATTCATCAAAAAATTAACGTTTCCAAAAAAATAAAAAAAATTAGGCCTAAGCTATATTTTATATTATGAATTCAAAAATGATGTCTATTTTACAAAATTAAAAACATATCAGTTACATTAATTAATTTAGAAATTAATTCATGTTGTCAAAACAAATAGCGTGTTTTTGAGAGATAATAACTAACAAAAGATTGACACTTGTTTATGTCTGGTTTAAATGAGAAATTACATCCAATGACCAACATTGTATTAAATTGTAAAAATATATTCTAAATATACTTTAAAACCACTCAAATTAATAATTTATCACTATTAATTATTTCTATTAAAGAAGTTGTTTTTAATTAAAATTTATTAATTTTCACTATTCATTAGAATATGAAAATTATCTGAAAAGTACCAAAATTTCACCCTAAGTTAATTTTAATATTCAGAATCCAAAAATGAAGTCTATTTTGAAAAATAAAATTTAAAAAATTTCAAAAAGTGGTTATTACTATTCATAACAGCTAGTGTTAATAATATTTTAATAGCATATCGTTGTTTAGTGAAACTCGGTATTGTGTACTACACACGCTATCGAGGAAGGTCGTGATTGTGTGTAATGCAAGGCAAGTCAAGGATGCATGTTGTGAAAGCGCCTTTTGGTGAAGCATACAACATAAGACATTAATGAAATTAAAAAGAATATTTTTCATAAAATCTCGGGGTGTTACATTCTACCCCCTTAAAACGAATTTCTCCCTCGAAATTCATCGGGGTTATAAATGGTTTACTACTTGAAAGTTTCTTTAATAGAAACCCAAATCGTAAAAAGGAATAACAAAACCATTCTTTAAAAACAAAAGTATGAAACGTAACGGTTACCCAAATAAACTAATCACTGGGTTTCAACATAGGTGAAAATATGGATATGGAAGAGAAATATAACCATCATGTTCTGATGAAGAGTGGTAGAGAACATGGCTATGGAAAATCCAGCAATCACAAAGCCATAAATTTGTGATGAACTAAGGTACCATCAGATTAATCAGATATAAGAGCACTAGGACAACATTTTTGGTTTTCAAGATCATTTCCTTAAAGTTGATGAATTAAAAGAAATACTTACATGATTTTCGTACAATCTCACTATTGTTCGTGAATTGAACAATTTATACTTCATCCCTTAATGAAATGAAGTTTAATTTGTTATTGTGTTAGCAGATCATGTGATAGAATGATGGGTCATTCTATATGTTTCAAACAAAAGGTTAGAAAAAGTTATAAGTCCATCTTATGGGTAGATTAAACGTATATGGTTCCAAAAATGAACTTATACTTCATATATCATACCACATAATAATATAAAACTAGTTTCTACTAAACATGGACTTCCTGAAGGCCAGTGGTAGGCGATAAAAGACAGTCGCACTTCGGTTGTGGGTTCGATTCCCACAGCCTTGTCCGATGCGATGGGTTGTCGCCCGTCCTGTAGATTGTCCTATTTCTAATGATATATTACTATAACATCCCATCAATAATAACGAAAAAAGTTATATCCTAACCTATGTCCAAAATAATCCATTCAAATCTTTAGGCTTATCTAAAATACTTCGGTCCAAACTCATAGTATAAAGAAAATGATTACTTGAAATTTCATCAACCAACCATCATTTATCCCCCATTATCTTGTTGGTCACATTCCAATCATGTGAATATCGTAATCATGTATTCTCTTGAAAAATGAATACCCATTAAACCTTAGTGAAAACATGAATGCTTTCAAAAGTTAACTCTTTCCACATACCAAAATCCAAAAATTCTATACAGTCAAACCATGATATAACCTTCTCCTTATATCAGTCATGAGCTCATGAATACTATCAAACATTTTATTTTCTCTTTATCCCATCATTATGCGCATATCATCTACTTTCCAAAAATACTGGTATCATTCATCACATACATTCAAAGCATAAGGAAAGACAACAGTGTAACAATCCTTAGATGTCTCTTTATTCCATAGTACCATGATATTGCTTATACAACATTACACTTGATAAACATGTAATCATTCCACTACATTCTTAAACCATTGACCGAGCTTCAACAATTCTTTCATCTCACATATCATTTGTAGTCTCATCATCATCATCAACATAAATACTACCCATACGACCATACTGATTCTCTTCATGAGGCTTTCCCTTAGGGCATTGGTTTGCATAATGCCCGTACATTCCACATTTTAAACATTTATCCATTGTTGATGTCGTAGCAATACCATTATCCTCATCCCTGGTGTTAACTGAACCTTTTCCTTTGCACTTACTGGATTTGTGTCCTTCTTTTCAACACCCAAATCATCTTCCATTTCCTTTGAAACATTCTCCTTAATGCCTTTCCCACATTATTTAGATAGGGGAAATTGAACTTTCTTTCCTCTATGATCATCATGAAACTCCATCTTTCTTTTATTAGCCAAGTCCGGAAACTTACCAAATTTTACATTATTGATCATATTATGAGATTGCTGATTCGACATAATAATGATGTTTGGACCTCCAAATCCCATTTCATTCAGTTTCTCATGAATAATATCATTCCATTGTCCATCATATCCTCCATTATCGTGAATCATCTTGTTTCCAGCCATTTTCTAAAACCCAAAAAGAATAGTGTGAGAGGCAAAAATCATGCTAGGGAAAACAACATAATAAAGGGGGATTACCCTTAATATCTAACATCTTAGGTTAAATTCTAAGATCGTTACCGAAGTTCTAGGACTATATCCTATACTTATACTTAACCTTAGGGACATCCCTAGACATACCTTAGAAATATCTCTAGGGATCTCATTAAAATTTTCACATCCTAGTTTCCAAAGGTTGACTAAACCTTTCTTCTGATACCAACTGTAGAGACCCAAAGCTTGACGTACAAGGACATTACATTACTTTTGTGGAATACTTAATACATAAGAAAAATAGACACATAAGGACTGTAATAGTTTAGTGTCTTTGGAAACTCAGAATATAATCTTCTAATCGTGGTGAAATATCTTCAACATCTCCCATAAAGATATTTTTTTTAAAACTAAATCCTTTATTTTATGTCCTGGGGAAAAGAAAACATAAAGGTGTGAGATCAAATTCTCAGTAAGGGTAAACAAAAGAAATATCAATTACCTCATATTCATAAGAACATATCTTTTGGAAATCTTAACCTGCAAAAGAGATCATAATTTCATAACATGGGATAAATCATAGTAGTGAAATGTAATCCCAATAATCATAACATAAAACATGGAACATTGTGGCATATACACATAATCATAGAGAATCAAATCTTATTAGTCAAGACTCATTGCCAAGACTATCTTAGTGGACAAAGTCCATTTCTGAACCGAGTCACCCTCGTTTCAGTCCAGTTTCACTGAACCGGTATAACCTACCATTCCAGCCATGTCTATCTCATTATATATAAAATCATTACCGAATGCATTGGATGGAGATATAGGTCCCACCCATCTCATAATGATATCATTCTTATGTGTGCCACAAAAATAAAAAAAATCATACATCATTGCATAACCCATGTAATAAAAATGGCATCATAAAACAATTCATATAAGATAAAGGAATTCATAAAAATAATTCCAACACAACAAAATCAAAGCATTGTAATAATAGCAATAGAAATAAAACCCTATACTATCTTATATGGAAAATAATTTTGATGAAACACTTAAACTCCATTCTTGAGGAAAATATCCTTTCTACTTCAAAAACATTTTTCCATTCTTAACATGTCATAAAGTTATAAACTAAAAGAAGTTGATTAAAAATAAATTTGAAAACATGTAAAGGAAGATTCTTGGAAATATTGTTTTAAAAATCCATTCACGCCGTATAATTTAAAAAAACTTTATTTTCTTACTTTTTTCGGAAAAGTCAAAAAGTACGTCGTACGAAAAAAGACAAAAGATTCCTTTCATATATTTTACTAATAACTCAACAAAGGGTAAAATATGTTTTAAACAATTGTAGGTGGATAGAAATAGTATTACATATTTAGGAAACATGGATTTGTATGATAAAATACACCCCAATAAATTTCAAAGTATAAACAATCTCGGATAAAAATGAGATTGTGATATTTCCCATACCTTATGTCTGATATGCTTTGTACGTATCTGAACCTCCTCTTTTTGATCGTCCTTTTCTTAACCATCACTTAATGAACTAAGGATGGTCTTTGAAGAAGACCAGGACCTCTAGGATGATACTAGGAAAGTGGAGAAGATATTTTGGAAGGGTTTGGCTGAGCATGAATGCTCAAATTGGTTTGAGGAGGAGAGGGAGGAGGTGCCCTTTTATAAGGGAGGAGAGAGGAACCTTAGGAAAATCTAAAAATATTATTTTATATTAAGGTCAAATTCAGTTTATAATGGTTCCAAAGGGTCTTATTTCGAATCTAAAGTGGGTATGGGTAAAAATCCTCTCATCCAATAGTATTTAGACAAGTTTAGGTTATTATTTTAACCTTATCAATTAGATTTAACTCTAAGTTAAATAATTTAACTTTTACCGTGGCTTTTTGTTTTCTTACACTATATGGTTAATAAACTTACTATATCAAGCCAAAATAACCCCAAGTTGTTTATTATTAATATATATATCCTTATCTAAGTCATTTTGACGAACCTTATAATTTTAGGAATAAAATAACAATTAATAATATAATATTTGTTTTAAAAACTAATTTATGTCAATTTTGACACTATTTGGTACATGATTTTTATGAAATTCATAACAGAATGATAAGTTCAAACCAAGTTTCTTATATCTACAATAACATGTCATATTAACCTAGAAAATTAATGCAAGTCATAAAAAGTCTCAAATTACATTTATTTGGGCATTTATAACATCAATTATGTTAATATTTTTTTAAAAATGTAATTACAACATCATCGTTGTGTCATAAATAAATTAAATTATTTAATGTCTAAAAATTATAAATAAAATATCATTTTGTAGAAAATTATTTTAGATTTCTAATTAATATTTATAGTCGAATTTATCTTATGTATAACCTTATATTAAAAATGATTTACTTATTAAACATTGATTTTAACTATTTTAACCCTTCTTTAAATAAATTAATAATAAATGACCTAATCTAATCCAAGTGGGGTTAAATGGTCATATTTTATTCCTATGGTTTTTTTGGTCGAATTACACTTATCCAATAGAATTAGGACATGTGTTAGGGTAATAAGAATATCATTTTTACCGTTAATTACCCAATTTACTTTTAACCGTGGTAAAAAAAAGTCAAAAGTTACTATTCACCAAAAATTATTTTCATCTCATTCAACCACATTTTCGTCCTTGATATTAACTGCGCCTCTCGTATTTTCGAAATTCCACTCACAGAAGTGGTAAAATTAAGTTTTATGAAAAATTCAGTTTTTTTTAACTACCACTTAGTGGTTTCACTATTCATCAAAAAATGAACATTTCCAGAAAAATACAAAAAATTAGGCCTAAGATATATTTGATATTATGAATTCAAAAATGAATTCTATTTTACCAAATTAAAAACATATAAGTTACATTAATTAATTTAAAAATTAATTCCTGTCATCAAAACAAATAGCGTGTTTTTGAGAGATAATAACTATCAAAAGATTGACACTTGTTTATGTCTGGTTTAAATGTGAAATAACATCCAATGAAAAACATTGTATTAAACTGTAAAAATATATTCTAAATATACTTTGAAACCACTCAAATTAATAATTTATCACAATTAATTATTTCTATTAAAAAAGTTGTTTTTAATTAAAATTTAGTAATTTTCACTATTTATCATTATATGAAACTTATCCGAAAAGTACCAAAATTTCACCCTAAGCTAATATTAATATTCCAAATCCAAAAAAGAAGTCCATTTTGAAAAATAAAATTTTCAAAATTTAAAAAAGTGGTTATTACTATTCATAACGGCTAGTTTTAATAATATTTTAATAGCATATCGTTGTTTTGTGAAACTCGGTATTGCGTACTACACACGCTATTGAGGAAGGTCGCGATTGCGTGTAATGCAAGGCAAGTCAAAGATGCGTGTTGTGCAAGCTCCTTTTGGTGAAGCATACAACATAAGACATTAATGAAATTAAAAAGAATATTTTTCATAAAATCTCGGGGTGTTACATACATAATACATATATTAATAATATGGGGAAATTAAACAAAACGAATTGGTGATATCAGATGCTCAATAAGGGTAACAATAGAGATACATAAGAATATAAATGAAAATAAGTGTTTGAGAACATGATAATATCATTAAGAGATCATAACATGTATATCAACAATCATATACATTAGTCATGGAATGAATATTAGTCGTTCATATGAATTGAAACATAAGGGAATCAAGAGAATAGTCCATGGATGAATTAATAGGGAATAAGTCATAGATTTTTTGCAATTCACATGAGAATTGAAAATATTATTTTAAGGATACCTACAATGACCATGATAACCTGTTATGATTAGTTCACAACCTGTGTACCTCCTTTAGGATTGGGATAACAATCCATATACACTCTTATATTCATGTATGTCATATAATGTATGTAACATCTAGTTTTCAATATTGGGCCAAAACCTTGGTACCCACTTGTTTTCAGCATTAGACTAAGACCCATGTACCATATTATTCACATGCTTGGGATACAACACATGAACCCCTTTGTCTCATATAACAGTAATCATTACCCCATTAATTGTAATAGGATATAGGTCCCACCAGTAACATAATAAAATCATACATAATTGTTCTAAAAGATAATAAAAATTGCATCATAATGTGATGTGGAATGTCAATCGGGTTATGCATGGTATGATGAGGAAATGTGTTTGGTGTTCTTCATGTTCATGATACATTACTGCTATGGTTATATGATGATTTTTGGCATGATGGACCATGCTCATTTAGATGAAATGTGATGTGATAGACCGTTTATCTTTGGGAATGATGAGATGTGATGTGATAGTGATTAATACTGGCATGGGATGCTAGACCTCAGGTGTTTGGGGTAGGTAATCATGCATCCAAGCCCACATTAGAGATGTGTTATGATATCTGATATGTATTAAAGGGATGGGAACAAAAGGAATTCGATATTGAGGTTTGATAGTGGATACCATTTGGGATGAAATAATGGGGCACCTATTTAAGTTATGATCTCGATACTATATTATTGTAATGGATGTGTGATTTAGTAAGTGATTCATTGTGTTGATTGTATTGGTTACATGGCCTTTTTAGGTTTTTGTTTGTTCTTCTACTTATTTATTGGTGAATTAGAATTCTCTTATCACATGTACTCTTGAGATGATTGGCATTACCACACTGAGTATACTATTTTACTAACCCCATAAATAGAATTTTTATTTCGGTTTCTAGGAGGTATTTGGGGGATATAGATGGACATTTCTAGATTAGGTTGGAGACTTTTTTTTGATTCCATGCTATAATATTATTCTTTTGGTAAAAATTTACCTTGGATATATTTATCTATATCTATTTACATTGATCATTTATTATGGGTTAGTTTTATGTTTTTTTGTACTATCTGGAGGAGCTTCTTGGAGGTTGTTTATCCTAACCCCTGATCCTATTTTCAATTAGAGTGAAATGCCTCCCATAGGTGATATTTTTATATCCTTAATGCTTTTCTACATTCTAGGAGCTATTAGAAATGAGATTTAAGGGATATTATGAATTTTCATTCTTTTTTATCCTAGGATGGGTATCTCTAGAAGGAGAGGTTCATGAAAAGTTCCCATTTTATAAAGGTCAAAAAACGTTCTACAGGGCTACAAAACAATATTTTTAGTTGGTTTGAATAAAAATTTATCATTAAATGGAGTTTTAAAATTATTATGTTGTTCGTCTTGTATTTTTTTTAGTGGGGAGTAAATTTATTTAGTGGGATTAAATTCAAATAGATATTATGGTTTTGAAATGTTAACATTTTTCATATTATGGTGTGATAAATAAATAAATATATAAATATAAATACATATTTTTATATATTAATATATAAAAATTTAATTGTATAAATAATTATTAAAAAATATTTACATGGAAAATATTTCATTAAATATATAAATCATATGAAAACAATTATTATACATTTTCTTTAAAATAAAAAAATTATGAATATGTATAAAAAATGATTATATTTAAATATATGTTCTTATGTAATAACATATATATATATATATTCGATGATATATTAATATATATTAGTATATAATTAGGTAAATGAATATTAATCTATAATATATTGAAAGAAATATTAATACATAATATATCTAAATATATATTATCATATAATATATATTAATCTATAATATATGGGATCATTGCGGTGGGGATCCAGTGATGGTTGACACGATCGGGATGCAGTCAATATCGGTGAATTTTTTTTGATTGTTATCATTTTATGTTGGTGAATCATCAATGTTGAATGGTTGCATGGTGGTGATTATTATTTGTGAGATGGCGGGGAAATACAATAGTTTTTTGGTTTTTGTCTTCTTGTAATAGTTTTCAGGGGGATGTAATCTTTCTTTGAGGGCTCTATGGTCCGTAGTTTAAGGGATTTTGCAACTAATCATTCATGATGGAGCTAATCTAAATTGAGTTTAGAGTAATGATTTTTCATCGGATCATTTGAATCCAAAATTGGATATTTTAGAGGGTATGGATATTTCCATTGGCACAAGGATAGTTCATTTTATCACCGAACTGCTAGCTGAGTATTGATGGGAATGTAGAAGATGGGCATCATGATATTTAATGCTGGGGGGATTTTCCCTTATAGTCTTATATGAGTTGTTTAGATTTTTCATCATTGAGGCAGAGATTGTATTAATTCATTGATTTTTTGTAAGGTTCCCCATATTCCATTAAATAGTGGTTTATGTATATTGTAAAAAATAATAATTTTAATATATATATATATATATTGACACACACACACACATGTATGTATATATATATATAAACACACACACAAACACACACACAGACACATAATTTATAAATCAATT
Organism: Viscum album; assembly: GCA_963277665.1. NCBI lineage: Eukaryota > Viridiplantae > Streptophyta > Magnoliopsida > Santalales > Viscaceae > Viscum > Viscum album. The sequence continues at coordinate 455,639,506 of OY728161.1, read as the reverse complement.
TCAATATATATATATATATATATCATTGTGTGTGTGTGTGTGAATTAATATTTAAAAAAAGTTGTATAAATATAAATAATTGTCTGTGTCAAAAAATATTGACCACATTAATATGGAGTAGTGGTAATGGCACATGAATAAGGTGTCCTATGTTCGTATCTAGGAAAAAAATGGGTATGTGGATGAGTATTTTTAGGTCAAACATTAATAATGGTATGGGATATCGGAATTTTTAATAAGTAAGAATATATTATAGGGTCAGCGCTGATAGACTAGGTGGTGTGTGGAATTGGTTTTTTATGAAATAATAATATACAATGGTTTTATCAGCGTTCTTTATCACTAATAAAGTGTGCATTTATTAAAACTAAAAAATTGATGATAAAACTAGCACTAATAATGATTTTTTTATTAGTTTTTTTTTGTAATATTGGTAAAAATAAGTGTTATTATAAAATATCATGCATTATTAGTTCTTTTTATCATTTATGAACATTAATTCTAGAACTAGTAAAAATATAACATGTTGTAGTAGGTGTTTTGGTGTTTTAAATATGTTAAATTTCTCTTTGATCTATCCTTGAAAAAAAACATGAATTAAAATTCCACCTATTAAGAATTTGAAAAATCAGTAAATAGATTTTTCCTATATTTTGCGTGTTTAGGTGGTCATTCAGTTGGTTTTCCCACATAACACACATTTCTAAGGGGAGACGATCATTTTGAAACTATATATTGTGTTTTATTGAATATAATTCCCATATAATTGTTGTTTTGTATACTGATACACAGTAAAACAAATACTAATATAGGATTCCAACCATTTAAAATCATTTTGAGGTAATATTCTTTTGATCAAAATGTTTAACATATGTTTTGGTGTTTTAAAATAATAAAAGTGTAATTTTTCTCATCCTAGGAAAACAACACCTCATTTTGGGGTTTTATCTAATCCAACATATTAAAAATAACAATATTACAAGTTTCATTTGATTTCATTGAATTATGATGTCATTATGGTATAACTGACTCCCTGACGCTTGCATTTAAATGTCAGAAAAATAGTAAAAAAAATTTCAGTACTTCTAAGTACAACACGCGTTTGATTAATGCTTTATATACTATTACAAATGAAATTTAATTTTAAGATAGCATTCCATTGATTTCAATTCATTTCATGTTATTTCTTAGGGATAGACCATTAAAAGATTTGGTTGGTGTTTCAAAATAATATAATAGTTTCTTGGTCATTCTAAACAATCAATACCTCAAACTAATGTTTTGTCTACTCCATAATTTGATAAATTTTTTTACATTTTTCATTGTAGGATTTCAAGGAATTCAGAGGTCATTTGATTAGTTTTGGACCCATAACACATGTTATTAAAGTCCATCTTCCCTTTAAAATCCACTTATTTGATGGTTCTTGTAATTCCACATGTTTGACTGATTTGTTGTCCAATCGTACACATCAAAAATAGTACTAATATCATTTCTCTATGTTTTCCCTTCACTACGGGAAAAATGGTTAATAGCGACGGGGTATTTGCGACAGGAAACTATTCCCGTCGCAAATAATCTTTTATTTGCCACTGGTTTTTTTACCCGTCGCAAATGGTTTGGGCGAAATGTGCACCAAACCACGCGAAGTTTATTTGCGACGGGGATAGAACCCCGTCGCAAATAATCGGCGGCGGTTAAAGACTATTTACGACGGGGCTGTAGTCCCATCGCAAATACCCCAGCGGCATGGGTTATTTGCGACGGGCCCCGTCAGAAATAACAGTTTTAAAGCTGCCCATAATTAAATGTGGTCAGAGTTATTTGCGACGGGGTCTATCCCCGTCACAAATAACCAGCGGCGGTTAAAGACTATTTGGGATGGGCCTGTAGGCCCGTCGCAAATACCCCGGCGACATGAGATATTTGCGACGAGGCCCTTCGCAAATAACCGTTTTAATGCCGCCAATAATTAAATGCGGTCAGGGTTATTTGCAACGGGGCCCGTCGCAAAAAAGCCTGTCGCAATTAATCTTACCTATAAATACTACCAACCATTACAATTTCCTCACTCTCAACTCTCAACCGTTCCAATTTTTTCACTCTGAATCTTTTACGACTTTCAGTTGTAAATTTTTTTTTCCGACTTCGAGGATTCAGTTGGTGGTGTTCTACAATTAAAGCGGCTCGACATTGACATCAAGTTTAAGGTTTTTGTCTGAATTTTATTTTAATATTTATTTTATTTATTATATTTATTTAGTTTAAATTTTTAGATTTTTTTTATTTCAAATTAGAAATAATTATGAATAATTATTAATAATTAATAGTAATTAGAGACAATTAAACACTAATTAATTTAAAATAGTTAGCTGTAATTACAATTAATTTGCAGTAATTATGAAAAATTAAAATTAATTTGAATTAATTAATAATAATTAGAAATAATTAACATTAATTAGTAATAATTTATAATAATTACCAATAATTAGTAATAATTACTAATAATTAATAATAATTAATAATAATTCCCAATATTCAATAATTGACAATATTTGTCAATAGTTTTTCCAATAATTACCAATAATTACTAGCAATTGCAAATAATTGTCAATATTTACCAATAATTAGGAATAATTATCACTAATTAAGAATAATTACCAATAATTAGGAATAATTACCAATAATTAGGAATAATTACCAATAATTAGGAATAATTACCAATAATTACGAATAATATCCAATAATTAGGAATAATTACCAATAATTAGGAATAATTACCAATAATTAGGAATAATTACCAATAATAGAAATAATTACCAATAATTAGGAATAATTACCAATAATTACCAATAATTACCAATAATTACCAATAATTAGTAATGATTCATAATGATTACCAATAATTAGAAATAATTACCAATAATTAGGAATAATTACCAATAATTATGAATAATTACCAATAATTAGAAATAATTACCAATAATTAGGACTAATTACCAATAATTAGGAATAATTACCAATAATTAGGAATAATTACCAATAATTACCAATAATTACCAATAATTGGTAATAATTCATAATGATTGCCAAAAATTAGTAATGATTGCCAATAACTACCAATAATTTCCAATAATTAGTAATAATTTCCAATAATTAGTAATAATTACCAATAATTAGTAATAAATAGTAATAATTAGGAATAATTACCAATAATTAGGAATAATTAGTAATAATTAGTAATAATTACCAAAAATTCGCAACAATTAGTAATAATTACCAATAATTAGTAACAATTACCAATAATTACCTATAATTATCCATAATTAGTAATAATTACCAATAATTACCAATAATTAGTAATAATTGGTAATAATTATCACTAATTACCAATAAGTAGTAATAATTAATAATAATTACCCATAATTATTAATAATTAGAAATAATTACCAATAATTAACAATAATTAGTAATAATTAATAATAATTACCAATAATTAGTCATAATTAGAAATAATTACCAATAATTAGTAATAATTAGTAAAAATTACCAATAATTACCAATAATTACCAATAATTAGTAATAATTAGTAATAATTATCAATAATTATTAATAATTATCAATAATTATTAATAATTATCAATAATTAGTAATAATTACCGATAATTAGTAAAAATTACTAATAATTAGTAATAATTAGTAATAATTTCCAATAATTACCAATAATTACTAATAATTTTTAATAATTACCAATAATTAGTAATAATAACCAATAATTAGTAATAATTACCAATAATTAGTAATAATTTGAAATAAGTACCAATAATTACCATTAATTAGAAATAATTACCAATAATTACCATTAATTAGTAATAATTACCAATAATTACCAATAATTACTAATAATTGGTAATAATTACCAATAATTTCCAATAATTATCATTAATTTCCAATAATTACCAAAAATTAGTAATAATTCGTAATGATTACCAATAATTAGTAATAATTACGAATAATTACCAATAATTACCAATAATTAGTAATATTGTCCAACAATTAGTAACAATTACCAATAATTAGTAATAAATAGTAATAATTAGTAATAATTACCAATAATTAGTAATAATTACCAATATTTACTAATAATTACCAATAATTATCCATAATTAGTAATAATTACCAATAATTACCAATAATTAGTAATAATTGGTAATAATTATTACTAATTACCAATAATTAGTAATAATTAGTAATAATTACCAATAATTAGTCATAATTAGTAATAATTAGTAATAATTACCAATAATTAGTAATAATTACCAATAATTACCAATAATTAGTAATAATTACCAATAATTACCAATAATTACCAATAATTAGTAATAATAACCAATAATTACCAATAATTAGGATTAATTACCAATAATTAAGAATAATAAAATTATTAAATTATTAGTATATTTTATTATTAATATTAAAATAATATAATTTTTTATATTATATACAATTCTTCTTTCATCTGTGTGTTTTCTGTCTCCACATGTAATATTTGCATTCTTTTTCAAAATTATTAACCTACTCACCAATGGAGAGGTGACTGTGAATGCAAATATTAAATGTGGAGACATAATATTAATCACACAGATGAAAGGAGAATTGTATATAATATAGAAAATTATACTATTTTAATATTAATAATATAATATACTAATAATGTAATAATTTTTTTTATAGTTAATGTTTATGAAAAAATAATATTAGTATTATTAAAATAATAAAAAATTTATTTAATATTAAAATTATCAATATTTGTAACAGGTTTTGCTTTATTCTCAACATATTCAATTCTTAAAGGGTGAATTTTTAGGATTATCTCAATAAAAAGTTTGCGTCAGTCGTGTATGATGTAAACTCTATAATTATCCTTTCTTGAGTGTTTTTTCTAACAAATAATTCAAAACCAGTAATGTTTTTATATTTTATAGAAAAATATGGAACAACGAGGTTGTCAAAAGTCATTATTAGATGACCGAATATGGATAAATCAAAGTAAAAATCCAAATGGTTCTGGTTTAAATCTAGTATATATAGAGGGTGTGGAGACTTTTTTATCATTTGCAGCATCAAATCCAGAATTTGTTTCAGAAGGCAAAATAAAATTCCCTTGTAGAAAATGTGCATTGAGAACGTTTGACATGTTTGACAAAGAGGGGGGACATCTCTTGCGTTTTGGTTTTCGACCAGATTATGTTTTTTGGTATCAACACGGTGAACGCTGTTCCAGAGTAGGTGATACCAACTTGATTCCGGATCCATCCCAGTTTCAAGATTTAGTACATGATGTTGCAGGTTCATCTGTTCAACATACAGAAACTCTGGCTGATATAGCTTCAAATCCAGAGTTGGCGATGTCTGAATTTTATGAGTTGTTGAGGTCTGCTGAGGATGAATTATATCCTGGCTACAAGATGAGCAAATTAGAAGCAGTTGCAAAATTTATGGCTATCAAATAAGATAACGGAATGTCAAAAACATGTTTTGACCAGATATTTTCTTTGATTAAAACACGGTTACCCGAAGGAAATGTTTTGCCTGCAAATTACTATGAGAGTAAGAGGCTGGTTTGAAATTTGGGACTTACTTGTCAGAAGATTCATGCATGTTCAAATGACTTCATTTTATATTATGCGGAAAATGAGTCGTTGGATAGTTGTCCCACATGTGGGAAACTGAGATATAATGAAGGGCAACATGGGAAGTCTGGTTTGATTCCTATAAAATAGTTGAGATATTTTCCGCTTACATCCATTCTTCAGCATTTATTCATTTCTATGAATACAGCAACAATGTTGTCATGGAATAAAGAGAATATTTCAACCGATACAGGCTTTAATCATCTAGCTGATGGTGATTCATGGAAAAATTTTGTTATAGTGCATCCATCCTTTTCTTTAGAAGATAGAAATGTTCAACTGGGCCTTTCCACTGATGGTTTATGTCCGTTCGGATCATATGGTAGTCAATATTCATGTTGGCCTGTTTTTTTAACTCTGTACAATTTACCTCCATGGATGTTGATGAATGAGCCATATATCTTTTTGACTTTACTAATTCCAAGACATCCAAAGAAGAATATTGATGTTTATTTGAAACCATTGATTGATGAATTAATTTTATTGTGGAGTACTGGTGTCAATACATATGATGTTTCTACGAAACAGAATTTCATACTAAGAGCAGCATTGATGTGGAAAATTAGTGAGTTCCCAGCTTATGGGATGTTATCTGGCTGGAGTACACATGGTCAGAAATCATATCTTTACTGTATGGGAGAGAATAAAGCATTTATTCTCATTCATGGAAAGAAACCTTGTTATTTTGACTGTCATCACAAATTTCTTCTAGCAGATCATCCTTTTCATAGAAACAGATCACATTTCAGAAAAGGAACAGTTGAAAGGGATGGACCTCAAAAAATACTATCAGGTTCGGAGTTAAAATCAATTATATTTTCATTACCTCCCATCCCTTTTGGTCCCACAATAAACCAACAGAAAATTTCCGGTTTTGGGAAAGAACCCAATTGGATTAAACATATCATATTTTGGGATTTTCCATATTTGTCTGATTTGTTGGTCCGTCACATGTTGGATGTAATGCATATTGATAAGAATTGTTTTAATAATTTGTTTCATACAGTTTTGGATACGCCAGGATAGAGCAAAGAAAATGTAAATGCAGGTTTAGATCTTGCCCAAATTTGCAGGCGTCCAGAACTGGAACTGTTTTAGAATGTCATAATAGAAAGTTTATTGAAACCAAAAGTATCTTATACACTATCAAAAGAAAACCATTTATTATTTTGTCAGTTGATTGTAGATTTGAGACTTCCAGATGGCTATGCTTCTAATTTGGGTAGATGTGTAAATAATGCTCCTATTACTGGATTAAAAGGTCTTGATTGCCATGTTATAATGTAAAGTCTTCTACCCATTGGATTAAGAGGTTTTTTGAATTCAGTTATATGGGATTCCATAACAGACATGTCTCATTTTTTTTCGTGAAATTTGTGTGGCTACAGCAGATTATAATACTCTATGCAAACTTGAAGAAGATGTTGTTGTAATTATATGTAAACTGGAAAAAATATTTCCACCGTATTTCTTCGACTCAATGGAACATTTTATGTTACATTTTCCATATGAAGACAAATGTGGAGGTCGAGTACAGTTTCGATGGATTTACCCATTTGAAAGATTCATGAAAAAATTTAAAAGAAAAGTACGTAACAAAGAATTTGTTGAATGATCTATTGCAGAAGCATATTTGCAAGAGGAAATATCTTTTTTCTGGTCCCATTATTTTGAATCTGAGTATCCTTCAAAACACAAATGAATGGGACAGAACGAGAGGAATATTGATGAAATTGACAATCAATTATCTGTTTTCAACCAGCCAGAACTTGGTTTGGTGGAGTTTATGAACGCTGGATTTCGGATGATGAACATCACAGAGCTCATACGTATGTTCTGCTCAACTGTTAAGAGATGACATTAGTTGTACTGTAAGTGTTTATATCACTTATTCTATTATTTATGTTATAGTAAATAACATTGTTTTTTATAGATTGTATGATAATCATATCATGAAACAAATTCCACAAATTACAGCAGCTGCTCTCGAAGAACGCTGACAGAAAAATTTCCCTCATTGGTTTCAAAAACTGGTAACATAAATTCTTTATCTTTTAGCAACTCATTCAATGTATAGTTTACTCTATTTATAATTATTTCACAAATTTTCAGGTGTCTCGACATGCTGATAAAATTGACAAACGGCTATGTATATTTAGTAACCCACCTTCCAAACATGTTAAAACTTATAATGCATATGTGGTGAATGGATTTCTATTTCACACACATGCATATGGGGAATCAAAAAAACAATGAACAGTGGAGTTAGCTTGAGAGGTTCTCATCATCGAGAAAATGAAGTTGACTTTTATGGCATACTTGACGAAATCATTGAACTCTGTTATCTTGGAAAAAATTAGATAACCATGTACAAATTTCGATGGTTGGATACAGAGAGAGGCGTGCATGTTCATCCGAGTCATGGAATCATCGATATTAAATGTAAAAGTGTTCTCGCAGTAAATGAACCATTCTTATTGTCTCATCATGCACATCAAGTTTATTACGCAAAGTATTGTGCTACATCAAGAGAGTTGACTGATTGGTGGAATATAATAAAAATCAAAATTCAAGACAATCAGTTTAGTCAAAGTGAATGTGCTTTCACTGATGTGCAAATAATTGACGTTTTTAAGAGAGTACTCAAAATCAATCATTTTGACAAAGAGACATGAGTATCAAGGACGACACCCCACATTTAAGAGTCGGTGATGACAATGATGTTAATGATGTCACATATGAATTTGAAATGGTAAGAGATGAAGCAACTAGAACTCGAATGGATATCGATGATGTTGAGGAGTAATTTGAAGATGACATTGACATATATGAAGATGATGATGTAGATGAACACTAATAGAATTCCATGGTAGTTATATACAATCATAACTAATATATATGTATATATAATAGTAATTGTCAATTATTTTCTAACAAAATTAACATTTTCTGTTTCAGATGGACGACGACACATTTCGTGAGTTGGCGGATGCTGACCTTCCTTTCGATGCGGATGAGTTGCTGGTAGATGACCCTCAGCCTGTAGGCGCTCCAGGGAGAACGAGGAGGGGGAACAGTCTTGCACGATTGATGATTCATGACTCCTTCCTCGAGCGACGTCCACATCATGGGATTGATCCACGCATATGGAGGTGTAATAACCTATGTGATAACCTGTGGATTTGACTAAGATTTCATTAATCTATTCAGATAAAAAATGCTTATTATTTTTACAGTTCTCCGCATATAGCAGTCAGATAGGGCAACACTATTTTGTGCAACTATTTCTCTCAGCCTTGGACCACATGGGAGCAGATTCCCATTGATGTGCAGCAGGCCATGTTCGGCCATTAGTTGGTACGTATCTAAATAAATAATTTTTATTTTGAAAATTATTTCATTTCTAACTTGATATTTTGATTTATTTGTAGGGTTTATTGTATCCGATCGAGGATACCATGCGTGACGCCATCCACGAGGCATGGGAGGTGGCCATGCGTGATCGCTTTCGTCAGTTTTTGCAAAATTTAAGAAAAGCTTCCACGAAGAAAGCAGGAGTGTCAAATTTTGAAGAGTCATGTAGAGCACACCGACCAGAGTACATTTCATCCCTTGTAAGGGATGGATTTTGTGCGCACTGGTTGAGTGATGCCTTTTAGAGGAGATCATCGGTGGGGAGGCAGAATCAGGGGAGACAGGAGGTGACTCATCGAGCTGGGAGTCATACTTTCAGTACTCATAGACAACATCTGGTATGTACATTATTTATAAATATTTTATATAAATGTAAATATTAACTGTCTATTTTTTATTCTTATAGGTTGTCGAGCACCCCGATATTACAGAGTACGATGTATATCGGGGGATGTATAGTGATCCTGCTACTGGGGAGCTCAGAGGTGATCGTCAGCGTCACATTGTGGTCAGTATTATTTGTTTTCATTTTAAAAATTAACTATATATAATATATTCACGATTTTAATTTTAAATTGCAATTACAAGAGTCATATAAGGCCGCAACGTCACAGCACCGGCCTGAGAGTCAGGCCGAGTCATAAGATCATACCACTGGCTGTTAGTTTGATGAGGCAGCATGGATGCAGGCCACCTAGTATGCCTTCGAGAAGGGCCGGGTAGTTTGTATCAGCTCTCGATTGACTCCCAACGATTATTATGACAGTGCAGCGATGTCAGCGTCCATCTCGAGAGGAGATCATGCATCTTCATCTGCTACACAGTATGAGGATCAGTTTCGATTTCAGACTGCACTGATAGAGAGTCTCTGACAGGAGCAGGAGCAGATGCGTCAGTAGTAGCAGCAGCATGAGGAGGAGCGTCAACGCCAGCAGCAGCTGTATGAGGAGCAGACGAGTTGGTGGCATCAGCAGCATCAGGAGCAGATGATGTACATGCCCTGACTCACTCAAGCTTTAGGAATGGAGTTTCCTCCCCCAGCATCTGCAGAGCCCCCCTCCCCCTCCTTTAGATTAGAGTTTGTTTTTATGTTATAATGTTTGTTAAATCAAAATAAGAATTTTTTTTTTCTATTTGTTGTTTCTGTCTCATTATAAAATATTAATAATATTATATTTTGAAATAACAATATTAATATGAATAATAATATTATTTATATTTTATAATATTAAATTTTATATATATATTAAAATTTTATAATATTATAATTTAATTATATTTTTTTGTAACATTAGAATTATTTTAATATTTGAATGTAAAATAAATCTATTATTTTTATATTAATTAAAATAAATTATTAATATTTTTTTATTTATGAATTATAATTCTAATATTATTATATTAAATAAAATCATTTATTAATATTCTATTATTATTTATTTTTGAAATATAATTGTATTATTATTATATTAATTAAAATAAATTATTAATAAATTATTATTTTTATTTGTGAATCATAATTCTATTATTATATTAATTAAAATCATTTATAAATATTTTATTATTTTTTATTTTTGAATTATAATTCTATTATTATTATATTAATTAATATAATTTATTAATAATTTATTATTTTTATTTGTGAATTATAATTCTATTATTATATTAATTTAAATCATTTAATAATTTTTTTTTGAATTATAATTGGATTATTTTTATATTAATTAAAATATTTTATTAATAATTTTTTTTATTTTTTATAATATTTGCGATGGGATACTATGCCCATCGCAAATAGTATTATTATTATATTCATTAAAATAAATTATTAATATTTTTTAATTTTTTTTAAAAATACAAATTGCGACGGGCCCGTCGCAAATACGATTTTAAAAAGTTTTCACAAATATACAGACTAATATTTGCGACGGGGAGGATTTTCATCACAAATAATACCTTTAGCGACAGGCCCGTCACAAATAATTGTTGTTGCGACACCGTTTTCCGTGACAGGCTATTTGCGACGGGCCCCCGTCGCAAAAGCCTATTAGCGATGAGATCCCGACGCAAATGCCCCGTCGCAAATTCCATTATTTCCAGTAGTGCCTCATTCTGATTATAGATTTATATATATATATATATATCATTGTGTGTCTGTGTGTGCGTGTGACCATTAAATATATATATATTATTATTTTATAAAATGAAAACTTAATTTCGGGTCATACAAAGAGAACATCACCTACGATTTATTTTATTTCTACTTGAAGATTTTAGAATTTAATGTAAAATATTTCTCATATGATTATTTGAATTTAGAGGTTGTTTGGTTGGTTTGGACCCCATACCACATGTTCTTAAGGGGATTCAATTCATTAAAAACTGCATATTTGGTAATTCTAATCACACCATATGTCGTATTGCTTCTTCAACTACTCGTACATATAAAAAATAACAATATGTCATTTTTACTATGCTTTTACATCATTATGAGGATAATTTCTTTGTATTTGAACATTAAACAAATGTTTTTGTGGATTAAAACAATAAAATTACTTTTTAACCATCCTAGGAAAATGTAACTAAATGTTTATATTATTTCTAATAAAACATTACAATAAGTTGTTTTGGATGTATTTCATAGTATTCAGTCATCATTTAGTTGGTTTTGACAATTTGATAAATGGTTTTAAAGGATGTAAAACCATTAAAAATGCATATATATTCATTCAAAAAATACTACATGTTTTATTGAGGTGTTGTTTTCTATTACTCCTAAAATATATTTTTGAGATAGAATTAATATGATTTCATCTCATTCTATGATGGTTTTTTATGAATATAACCATTAAATGCAAGTTTTTAAATTTAAAAAAATGTGTGTTTTCGATCATCCTGATCAAACTAGACCTCTAATAAATTGTTTATTTACTAAAACATTTAAAAAATAATTATACAATTATTTTATTTAGGATTTCATGAAATTATTAGGTGTTTTAGTTTGATTAAACACCATAAAACATGTTTTTGAGGATGTCAAACAATTAAAAACATCTTCTTCAAATGTTCTAGACTGAAGACATGTCTGGTTAACTATAAATATACTCACATAAATAAAAAATAATACTATTTTTTTGGTGATTTCACCTCATTTCAAGGGAATTTGAAATGTATAAGACTGTTACATGCTTGTTTTAAAGTTTTAAAATAATAAATGGGGGTTTTGGGACATCTCTGGAAAATGAAACATTGGATTGATGTTTCTTCTCCTAATCCATTTTAAAATTCACTATATGGTGTATTCATGTGGTTTAATGGTATTCAGTGGTTTTTCAATTTACATTGACCCCCTAAAACACATTTAAAAAGTGATTCAAAATGTTAAAAACTGTATATTCGTTCATACCAAGAACACTATGCATCTAATTGACATATTTTAAACACATACATGAAAAAAATAATACTAATACAACATACCTATTATTTTAAATCATTCCAAAATCATTTTCTATGGATATGTCCATTGAATACTATTTTTCAGGTTTTGAAACAATAGAAGTGTCTTTTGGGTCACACCAAGTAAATAAGACCTCGAATATCTATTAAATTATTCACATTATTTCATAAATCAAATATTAAATTATTTTTGACTAATTTCATGGAATTCAGAGGATAGTTAGTTGGTATTAACTCTATAACATGTGTTTTTAACTGGATTCAAAAATTTAAAAAATTACTCATTCTATCAACTCAAGTATACCACATTCCAAATTAATGTTACATTTAATAATACCTGTAAAAAATAATACAAACATTATATTTATATGATTTCATGTCAGTATGAGATCTTTTTAAATTCATATAACCACAAAATTCTCATTTTATTATTTTAAATCAATTAATATGTGTTTCAGGAAATATTGGGAAAATAACATCTCATATTGACACTTTTTCTATTATAGAATGTCACAATTCAATTTCATGATTGTCATTAATGATTTTAGGGAATTTGGATGTTGTTCACTTGGGTTTGACCATATTACACATGTTTTTGTTGGGTAACAAACCTTTAAAATGTACATAATCAGTTTTTTTTAGTGAGACACCACTTATGAATGATGTTTTTTATGATAATGCACATCACATATAATTCTAAAAAGTTTTAATATAATTTCACTTCATTATGATGCTATTCATTGTGAATTTGACCATAAAAACATGTTTTGATGTTTTAAACAAACAAAAAAGTGTTTTAGGTAATCCTAAGAAAAGTGAAGCTCAAATTGACATTCCATCAACTAAACCATTTCAAAATTCATTTTATGGGTTTTCCCTAATTATTTCCTTGTATTCAGTAGATATTTGTTAGGTTATAACCCCCTGACACACATTTTTAAAAGGCATCAAACCATTCAAAAACTGCATATTCAACCATTCCGAGCACTCTTCACATCTGATTGGCATAGTCACTACTCATTCAAATCGAAAATAATTCTAACATGGTCTTCAAATGATATCACATAATTCATGGTTCATTTACAAATAATCTGACTGTCAAACACACATTTTATTGTCAAAAAAAATTAAAAGCAGATTTTTGTTTATCTCGGTAAAACAAATAATTGGTTTACATTATTTCAATTCCACCATTTCATAATAAAATTTAAGGTTGTTTTATTTTGATTCAATGTCATTCATAGGTTGTTCGGTTGGTTTAGACCCCCTCATGTGTTATTTTAAAGGGTGTCAAACCATTAAAAAATAATTATTTTGGTTTTTAGGGAATAGAACATATATGTTTGATGTTATATATTCTACTATAGTACCCAGATAATACAAATATGATTTTCTTAAGATTTTAGATAATTTTTAGGTTGTTTTTAATTTATATAAGCATTAAACACAAATTTATTTTTCATTAAAAAATCATAGTGTGATTCAAGTCATCCTAGGAAAACGAAACCTTAGATTTTTATATATATCTGTGTTTAAAAATTAACATAATTTTTGTTTTCATCTAATTTCAGGGAATTTTTTGTCATTCAAGTGGTTTTGACCATTGAATACACATTTTTAATGGGCACCAAACCAATTAAAAACAATATATTTGGTCATTTTGAGCTCACAAAACATATAATATATGTTGGTTATACTCATGGAAATTAAAAATAATACAAATATGGTTATCCTATGATTTCAAATAATTATTAGGTTGTTTTATATGAATAGTGCTATTAAAAATATGTTTTGCGGTTTTAAATAAGTGTATTTTCATTCATCTCCTGAAAATTATTCCTTTGATTAGAATTAAATCTTCTTAATGAATTCCATAAATCATTATACACTTGTATTTGTCTAATTTCATGGAATGGTGAGGTCAATTGTTTTGTTTTGACCCCTGATACATGTTTTTAAAGGGTGTCAGACATTAGAAAAACTACTATTTTATTAGTTCTTGGACAACCACATTTCTGTTCGACATTCCATATACTCATACGTGTCGTGATTAGTTCTATTATGGGTTTTATATGATTACACATAATCATGAGGATGTTCTCTATAGATATAACTGTTAAACATAGGTCTTGGTGTTTTAAAATAATAAACTAGTGTTTTCGGTCATCTGGGGAAAACCGAACCTTGGATTTATATTATTTCTACTCAACCATTTTACATGTCACTATATGGTTCTTTTCTTTTGATTTGATGCCATTCATAGGTTATTTAGTTATTTTTAACCCACACATTATTTTTTTAAAGTTTATAAAGTGATTAGAAACTAATAATTCATTCATTTGTTATAGACTACATGTCTAATTAAAGTGACATATAATCATACACATCCTAAATAATACTAAGAATTATACAATGATTTTAACTCATTTACTGATATTTTCCATTAATATAACCATTACAAACACATTTTAGATTTTTTTTAAAATAAAATATGTATCATGTAATCATGTGAAAGAAGAACGTCACAATAATTTCATGTCTAGAAACCCAATTTAAAAATAGTTTTATTATTATATTCATCTCATTTCATGACATTTTAAAGTCGTTCTATTTGTTTTGACCCCCATAAGTACATTTTTAATGGTCACCAAACCATTAAAAGCAACTTACTAAGTCGTTTTGGACTGGTCACATGTATTTTTGATGTGAATTATACATATAAGAATAATGAATAATACTAATATGGTTTTAATATGATTTAACATCATTATAAGTGCATTTATTATGGAACATACCATTAATCCCATGTTTTAGTTTTTTAAAATAAAAAAAGTTAGTTTTTGGTCACCCTAAGAAAACAAGACCATAAATTATCATTCTGTATACTCAAAAATTTAACAATTCAATATATTATTTTTTCCTATGATTTTAGGACATTCTTTGTTATTCAATTTATTTTGACCACTCGACACATGTTTTTAAAGGGAATCACTTCTTTAAAATCTAAAAATTGATTTTTTTGGAGAAACATGGGAATCTGAATGACATGTCATCAAATAGTACACTAAAAATTATTAATATGAAAATTTTCATATTATTTTATATCAATATTAACTATATGATTTACTTTTATGGTTTCATGTCTATTGATGGTCATTCAATTGTATTTGACAACATAATGCATTTTTTAATGGATTTTAATAATCTAAAAACTACTTATTCAATTTCATCAGTTAAGAAACATGTTTAAATGGGGAATCATATACTCAGACAACTAAAAAATAATTCTAATCTGGACATCCTATCATTTCACCTCATTATAAGGTTTGTTCAATGGTTTTGTCCGTTATATGCATGTTTTAGTGTTTTATGACACTAAAAGTTCTTTTATGGTAATCATGAGAAAATGAATCCTCTTATAGACATTCCATCAGTTTAAACATATCACAAATCACTATAAAATTGTTCTTATAGGACATTCACGTAATTTTGGATCATCTATTGAGGTTTTTTTTGTAAAATTATTACATATGAATTATTATTTTATCTTATAAAAATTTAAAATATAGAAAACTAATTTAAATTATTCATATAATATGACAGGTTAAATATTAAAAGCACAACCTAAATTACCGTAGGATTTAGTTAAATATGTGTCCATATCACTAATGAATTCATGTTGATGTCCACTATATTTATCTAAAACCTATAATATTTAGATATATTATATATTTTATGTACATTAATTAAATTAAAAATGAGTTTAAATCAATTTTTATTCCAATACCACCACTTGTGTACAATCAATAAGATTCATTGTTATCACTTCATCTATAAGAGATGAAATTTTAAAGATTACCTCCTCTTACATCGCATGTAACGATTGAAATTTTCACATCCATATTGTATTTCATAGTGTTTATTGAAAAATCAACCTCAATTAGTTTTATAACTACATCCCTACATCCACTAATCACAAACTATCTAACAACTGAACATCACAAGAAAAATTTTACATAAGTCAAATAATAAACATTTCTATCATGACCACATGAAATGATACAATATCTAAACTCTGCACTTAGTACTATGATGAAACTCCATTGGAAAGTGTACCAATTCAACATCAAACTATGCCTTTTGAACATGAATAATTAATTAATTAATTAATTTAACAAATATAAATGAATAAAAAAAAATTTGTTACTAAATAACATTCTTAATAAAACACTAAAAACATCATGCCCATACACCAAACAAGTACATAACCATATTGACTTTTGTTAAGTCCGGTCATCTCACTAGTGTAACTATAATAAATTTTTCAAAATATTAATATTTTAATTCATATTACACTATAATATTTTTATTATATGCATGAATAGTGGATTCTAAGCTTACATAATGTCTAAGTTGGGAGACTTTTCATGTTCTATGTATGGAAGGAATGCCCTGAATTACCCAATAACATGAATGAAGTAAAAATTGAATATAAATTCAATTTATTATGTAACATGACATACCAAAATTAGATTTCGTTATCGATTCAATGTAATAAAATTTACCATCATTAGATCAATCAACTAAAACACAACCAAATCTGGCAATTTCATAGGAATAACGCCCAAATTGACTCAATGTAAAATGTTTGGGACACACAAAAAATGGTTCCCAATGATCAATAATCAACCATCAATTTTAATCCATCCATAAAGTTAACAATTCAGTGATTCATACCTCCTTAAACTAATTAATATAGAATGGTTGAATATCTCTTTAAAAAATAGTCATTTGATAAAAAAATAAAATGAATTTCGTAAACAAATAACAATAAATTTACCTAATCCAACCACCATTATTGTTAAATCACTTCCTAGAAGAATAAAGTCTAGTCATGGGTCCTCAAAGAGAATATGTCTGGGTATTCTATTATATTCCCCAACTGACTAATCAATACAACCACACCCTCTCTAATGAGATGAATGGTGCAATTAAATAACACATTCAACTAGGCCTTGGGGTTCCAGGCATCAACTCATCAACTAAGACCCCTATGTCTAATGGTAGCTACACCAAAACCTTAAAAATAGAAATTCATAAGGCAATTAGATATAATTGAATAATTATATAAAATTTTAAAACAATCAAGGGAATATACTTACATAAAATGATAATAAATATGTATTAAAAAATAAAACCATACATATCAATAAAATTAGTCGAACCACTCTAACTAGTCTATGAGATACCGAAAATTATAAAAAACTATAGTTAAATAACACAATTTTTATACATTTAATTTGTAAACAAATTTGAAAATGTTAAATGTAAAAAACAAATTATAAGAAATCAGTCATTGTTAATGATTTTCTATCATATATTCATTAACTACCACACCATCCCAATGTATATTCTTTTATCATTCACATATAGTTGTTTGGTCTAGTGTTCTATTAGTAATAGAGGCAACATCTAGTTCTTCTTGACCAATCAATGAGAACCCTCATATATAAATTTTTAATATTTATTTCCAATTAGAACCAATTCCAGTAATGTGTAACAGATCTTCCTATGATATAATTATTAAGGTATTGATTCATTCTTGATATTCTTTAAATATTATAAATCAAGTTATTACCAACATGAATAAGAAATAGTCAAAATAGTTTCAATAAATCAGATCAACACTATCACACCTCAACAATATATTCTTCAATACACTACTATAAATAGCCTAAATAATATTACTCAATAATACATAATAAGAACGTTCATCAATAGATGAACAATCAGTATGAATTTTCAACATTTTTTCTGTTTAAAAAACATTTCTATTATGGAATCATAATAGGATATAATCTAATTTATTATATTGGTGATCTATAATAAATTTGCAATTAACTAGTTGGTTGAGTTATTCTCTCACAGTTTTAACACTTGATTCTTTCATATTCTAAATATATAAATTTAACATAATTCATTGGATAGAGGGTTGTTTGAAATACAACTCATTTTAATTATAAAATTATTAACTCAATTATTCATACATACATTACTATTGAACCACTCATTAAATTTTTTAAAATAATGATTTTTAAAATTATGGTCAGTTACATTGGGACATTCCCATATCAATTTAGGTATATCCATGAAAAATTAAAACTCAATACAAGAAAAAAATACATAAAAAAACATAATAGATAATAGATCTACCATAAATATTATTGTATCAATGGAATGACTAATAGTGTGTTGAAAAATATTTATCTATGAACTTATACACACATGTAAAAGTCAGTATAAAATGATATTCCTTATCCAATGGGACATTCATCAATCTGGTACGTTGTATCTAACATTCATTCATACTAGAAAATATATGAAGCATAAATATTATTTCCCTCATTCTTCAATTATCCCTTGGATATTGAATATTCTCGAGGATATATGATTCTCTTATATAGTTTCAATATATTTAAGAATCTCTCTATTAAAAGTATCCAAAATAATTTCAATGGACCCACAAAATTGATTTAACCAATGAAATTCATATTCCAACCTATAATAAAAAAACATGTTATAAATTATTACTATATGGTATATATTGTTTGCATAATCTTATCTTATACTTTATTTAAATTACACTAGTGACGATTCTTGAACCAATCAGTTTAAAAAATTAAAACATCAATCAACCACTCAATAATATATATTGGAAATCAATAATGAATTTCAATTATGATTAAATATTGAAGAAGATTATGACCATCATGAATTTTAAATATCTATAATTTCATTATCATTATATTGACACAATTGTAAATATTAGAACAATAACCATTAGGATGCATGATTTTCATCAAAATTGACAAAAAATATATTTCTCACATTCACTCATTGTGTACTGTATAATAGAAATTTATTCACTATTACCACCACCAAACAATAAATGTAATTATTTTATCAATCCCATTTCTTATAAACAACTTCTTAAATTTTCATTATCCTTTCACTTCCCCGTCATTACCAAAATAGTGCATAGTATATTATGACACACATTTTCTTAATATATCACCTCCAATTTATTTCCTAAAATATTAACATTCTAATAAAGAAATTTTGAAGAAAATAATCATCTTATTCCAATTATAATGTCACTATTTATTTATAGATAGAATGAAATTAAATAAAAGATATAAAAAATCCTAAAAATAATGTTTTTTTATAAAATTTTTCTCAATAATTTTGTGCATGATTTTGATCCATGGACTTCATTTTTGGTGTGGGATTGTTCGGTCTATTATCATTACATGACATGTTTGTTTTTCTAAAACAATATAGTGGATGAAGAAAAAATATATGTTCAATTTATACACATATTATATAGCTCTTTAGTCATATATATTTATTAATTTTATTACATCATGGGTATGAAAATTATAATTTTTATTCTTTATGATGATAAGTTATCAACCTAAGGTAGGCATTAATTTCTGATAACAATGTGAAAAATATTCTAAACATTCCACTATCTAGAGATTCAAAATTCATTACACAATTTCATCAAAATTAATATAGATTATAAATTAAAAGATTCATATGAAGATTTATTTTATCTCTAGGTCCTCTTGGTTCATCAATATGAGTTAGATGTAACAAAAATGGATACTTTACACATAACCACATATAGAAGTTATCTGGAAACAACACCATTATATAGTACTATGTCTCAAAACAACCCAGGAACTAAATTAATTAGAACTATATGAATCATAAAAATGTTGAAAATTATAACTGTAACAACTCAAGGTTACATGGTATGTTTCACTTTGAATAATTCACATTTTTCTGTTGTACGCAACTTTGAGATTCATAAACATTGTGACAAATCAAACTAGCCATTATGAATAGTAATATCCACCTTATGAACTTTTATCAATTTTATCATTTAAAATGGACTTCATTTTTCGGTTCGTAATATAGAAATTATCTTTTTGTGAATTTTTGGTATTTGTTTTTGAAAACATTTCGTTTTTTGATGTATTGTGAAAAATACTAAATTTTATTTGAAGACAATTTTTTTAATCGAAGTAATTATTAGTGCTAAATAAAACTATTAACTAGTTTTTAAGTATAATTAGAATATATTTTTACAATTTAATACAATTTTGGTCATTGGACGTAATTTCACATTTAATCTGGACATATGCAAGTGTCAATCTTTTGATTTTTAATATTTTTTAAAAACATGGTTTTTTACAACATGAATTAATTTTAAATTAATATCTTCAACTTCTGTGATTTGAATATAGAAAAAAGGATTTCATATTTAGAAATTTGAATTCCAAATTTTGTAAATAGGTAACTTATATTTGTAGGCATTCAGAATAATTATTTTGGTAAATATTTTATTTACCATGGTTAAAGGGTAAATCAGGTAAATAATGGTAAAAAATTACTATTATAATAATATTAAAAGACCTTAACTGTACCATCCTTAGTAAGTAATGAATAATATAATTTCATATCTATGTCTATTTATGAATTACATAGTGTATTAAGAGTCTTAATATTAGAATAAATCCAATCTTAAGCATAGAATTCTCTAATATTTTAAAAAGATTGTTTTACCACCTTTTGATAGAGAACCATTTTTAAATCTATATTTTCACAATTTTATAATATCTATTTGTAAAAATAACCTTATTAAATAGAATTGGGACATTTAAATTTACTTTGGATAAATTTTTGGTATATTTCTAACAATGTTCATTTTTTAATGAATAGTGAAAAGTACTACATTTTACCTCAAAACTGCTTTTTCATTTAATTTAATTATATGGTTAGGTTATCTTTTTAATTTGGAATAAATTTTAAAATGAATATATTTTTACCATTTAATCAAATGGAGGTCATTGGGATTTATTTAACTTTGAAATTTGACATGAACAATTGTCAATCTTTTGATAGAAATTGTTTCAAAATAACCCGCTATTTGTTTTGACAACGGGAATTATTTTTAAATTAATTATTGCAATTTATGTGTTTGGATTTTTGTAAAATGGATTCCATATTTGGAATAAAAATATCAAAATAATGTAATTAAGAGTCTTTTGTTTTTGGACATTATGAATAGTAAAGACAAAAATTATCTTTAATTATCGTGATTAATTAGTAATCATGTAGTTAAGGATAACAAAATAATATCATAATAATAACAAATGACCCCAACATGTGATCTAATTCTACTGGTTGTGTCATGGCCGACCATGTTATTCCTTGTTCCAAACTTATGGACCCCATGGAATCACTTTTTAGTGATAGTGACACTTTATCATTTTATTTTTAAAGAAAGGAGAATATCACAAATGTATGTAACACCTACGTAAAACAATTTTAATTTTGTCTACATAAATTATATAATGGAGTATAAATAGTCATTGGAAATCTATAACGATTTCTTATGTCATAGAATATTTTTTATAATTTTTAGACATTAAATAAATTAAATATTTTATAACACCATCATGATGCAGTGATTACCTCATTAATGAACGATTTAAATAATATGAAACGATAATGTAAAATATAAGACTTGCACTTTTCAAAAACCTATTGTATGTGTATATTTCTAACCCATATCACCTTATCCTAGAAATATATCAATTTTGGACCATTAAAATCCGAAACTCATTTTAAGATAAGGTAACATTTCTTGATTTTCCATGAGTGCCCCTCCTCCATCTTATAAAAGTCCCCACCTCTACTTCCTTACACACACATCTCAAGCCATTGGATCGGACAAGATCTAGTCATTATATCTTTACAAATTCCTATCTTCATCCTAGAAGCCTTACCACTAGAAGAAATCTCTTTAATAATCCCTTTTGGTTCAAACCAAGAGGAGTTACCCGATTTAAAGGTAATGTCATCACTTGTGTTCTTTTGTTTTATTTTGCTTCTCCAACACCCTAAACTTTTTTTATTCCTTTATTTTGTAACAACACCAGTATCTTAAATATACTAGGATGTTGTTATTATATTTATTCTTGTTACACTTACACACACCTCCATCTAATGGATAAAGAACATATTGTTTCTATGGTTGGTGAATTTCTGCCTCACGAAACGATGATTGTTCAATCTTCGTTTAACACCTTTCATGGTGGACATTAATATGTAAATATATTTATATATGATATATATTATATTTATGATTTCCTTATTCTTATTTATTTTTCATTTATGTCTTACCTTTATGGTTTCCGTTATGGGTAATCGCGATATCTTTATTTTAGGAAGTGCGGACTACCACCCCCTCAAAGTGATTTGATTCGTTAATGCCATATGTGGGATGAATAAAAGATGGATTTAATGATATTATATATGATATTATACAGGAATTATAATATAACTTTATATAATTATGATTTCATTCCATTAAATATGAAATATAAATGAAAGTAACATTCATGCATTCGTACGGTTTACCGTCTCCATGAATAGTGCATTTCATTTCATGTCTCTAAATGTTATGTAACATTATAAATGAAGATATATACTGGATATATATGATATATTTTATATCTACATCATGAATATAATTCTGGATATAATTTATATTTTACCACATTAACAGCTTGTAATTTTAAGGAGTTTATTTTTAACTCAAGTACCAATGATCAACACAACGACCATTATTAACATAAATAATTACATAGTGTTCATTACATGGTAATAAGTGATATAAAAGGAATAAATAACATGAAAAAAGTTTTTATGAAAGTAAAAATTAACTCATGTTTATTATTCAGGAGATTAAAAAACGATCGAGTAAAGTCTGATACGATATATGGGAGTTCGTCTCAATCTCCTTTCATTGAGGCATATTTGGTTTTATACACAACATTCTTTTATAAGTTGTCTAAATGCCTGTGACATTTACTTTTATTAAAAAGGAATATTTTTTATATGAAGAATTTTACAAAACCAAAAAAGGAAATGTTTTTGTCGTATGTATGCGGTGACAATGTCTTTTCCGCCGTCGTGACCATTATTTGAGTTTCGGCTTCCTCTACAAGTCATAACCTCTATTTAAAAAGAAAAATTAAAACCATGTTTTAATTTTCATTTATTTTGGTATTGAAAATGGTTTTGATATTGTTTTTATTATATCAATGTGTTTTTGATATCATGTTTTTGAAATGTGGAAATGTTATGTTTCCATTATGCATGTTTTATGTGATATGATTATGTTATGGTTCATGGGCATTGTTTTTTAAGACAAGTGGTTTTGTGATAAACTAAGGGCGTGTGAGCCCGGTATAGACCTCTAATGCATTGGGTAATGCGAGGGAGTTAAATTATAAGGTTTCTACAAAAATATTTATGGAATATATAGTGATGGGTATTCCAACCGTAACCATGAGGGTTACTCCCAACGTAAAATGTTATAAATGCCTCAAGTTACCTTTATGTCATATGATTTAAATGAGTTATTCATAAATATTATGATTTCATGTGGAATGATAAAGTGTGTATGTGTTATGAATAAAGTATGATTTCATAAATTCTTATGTATACAGGGACTAATGTTTTCATTCTGTACTTTTATATCCCTTACTGTGATTTTTATACTCATCCCAGGTTTTTGAAATGTTTTTCACAGGTCAAGGGAAAAGTAAATGATGAGATGATAGTTTAGAGGAAGTGTGAAGAAAGATTCCATGTTTTATTTTAAATATGTATCCTATGATGGAAAAAGATTAATATTGTGTTTTATGTAACCACCTTGTTGAAAGGTGGAATGTAATGCATGATCTGTGATCTAATTCTCTAAAACTATAAACCTAAATAGATCATCAATGTGTAATCTTGTAATAACGCAAGATTAAGTAATGTTGAAGGCTAGAGCCTTATAGTAACCCATGTTCTAACCCTATTTTATGATACATGTCCGACCATGGGCATCCTTGGGTTGATTTTGGGACCCCATGGAGCCACTTGTAAGTGATAATGACCGTTTCTATTAATTAAGTTAAAGTAAATACAAAAATTACATAATCATATATATTTTAGTAAAACAGTTTTTACATAGGGTTATATATGTTATATTTTAAACTATAAATATACATTATAAAGATAAAATTATTTCATAAATAATGGTTTTATATTTATTATTTTTAGACATTTAATATTTAAATCTATTTATAACACAATGATGATGCAATATTTTCCTTATTAATGAAAGAATAAAATAAATGGTATTATAGATGTTAAAATAAATATAAATTTAATGTTTTGATGACATCCAAGATTTTTATAGGTTCATGTGACATGTTATGATTTATTAAATGAATTTTTTTTCGAAGTAATAATGCTGTTATGAATTTAACAAAAACAAAATATCAAATAGTGTAAAATTGTCATAAAAGAGTTTTTAAAATAAATATTATATTATTAATTTATATTCTATTCCTAAATATCTAAGGATAGGCCAAAGGTCTTCAATAATATTATATATTTCATTAATGAACCACTTTTTGTTCACTTATATGTTTATAGTATGTTTATTAACAATATAATATAAAATTGAAAAGAGACATGGTAAATGTCAAACTAATGAACTAAGAGTCAATTCTAGAGGATAAAGTTAATATAGTGACTAAACCTATTTAAACCTATTGGTTGAGTGGTTATCGACCCATACCCACTTTATAATATATATAAATCATTATAGTTCCATTAGAAACTGAAATTGATTTTATAATAAAATAATATTTCAATCCATTCCTAAGAAGCCCCTCACCCCTCTTATAAAAAGGAACGCCCCCTTTATCATAATTTCACACCATAAAATCCATTTGGATCAGCCAAAACCTACTCAAATATCCTCTAAAATATACTACCTTCATCCTAGAGGCCTTAATTTATTTATAAATCCATCATAAAGAGCCTTTTGATCAAATCAAGAGGATGAACCTGAAGAAGAAGTAAATATTTCATCACCACTTTCAAGTTCTCTTCTTCTTCCACTTACACTTTCATTGTTGTTCCAATTATAAAATAATAACTCGAGTATATTATATATATTTTTATGTTATTATAAAAATGGTACAATAACATTCATTATTTTATTCATCCTATGAATGACATGTCACCATAAGTGCATACATACAGCTTACCGTCTCCATGTTGTGGTGTAGTTTGTCATTCAAACACTTCATCATTTGGATGGGTATAATAATGAGTATAAATGATGAAAATAATAAACAAAAAGTAATAATTATTCTTTATATATGATATAACATCCAATTAAATATTATTTTAATATCAAAAGAATTATATTGTCGCTCGGGTGTATGTACGACTTACCGTCTCCACGAATGAGATGAGATTCATTCCCCATTGTATCTATTAAAGATTAATTTTCATTTTATGATTAAAAATAATTTTTATATAATTAATGTTCTTATTAATATGAATAAGATACATCCTATACACAACAAAAAATACTTACTTAAGAAATCATATAATGGAAAATGAATCAGCTAACACTCGAAATGATGATAATACTAAAATATCATTAACAAAGAAATATTAGAAGATCATATATGATATCTTATTAATGTATATGGTTATTTTATAATTTAATAACAATTATTTCACCATTATATATGAGGTTAACCTACCCTCGACCATGTAAAAGTACAAGGTAAGGGTTAATTTCACAATCTCTTTATCATCAGAGGATGTTTTATACGTGAGTATCTATTGTGACCTATTTATCATCCACATCTGTGTTACTTAAAAGTGTATTTAAAACCATTATTACTATTTTACAGACTATGATCTAAAGTAATATATACCCTTGTTTGACATTTTATAATATGTTTATAAAGTAATCTTTTCGTCGTTATCCAAACAAGGACATTTTTAACATTTTCGAACAAATTAAGGTAAGAATGTCTTTTTTACTTATATGACGGGTGCAACTATTTTCCACCATTATAACATCATCGAAGATTCCCTTACACACATATAAAAATATATTCTAAATAAATAATTTATTTTATAATTATGTGACTTCTAAATTATTTCAAAAAAAAATAAAGAGATATTTCTCTCAAATAGTTTTGATTACATCTATGTCAATATCCTTTAATGGATTTTAAGCTTGTTTGAAGATGATTTATTATGAAAAAAATATTCTACATTGTATTGAAGTTTATGTGATATGTTTGATTGTGTATGTGTTATTTTAAACCATTAATGGACTATAGATAATGTAAGGGCATTTCGTATGCTAGTTTCAATACGAATGTTTATGTTATGTTTAAACCTTTTCCAGAGTGGAATGCATTGGACTTAGTTTGTGATGGGTGGAGCCCAATATAGCTCCTTGATGAATCAGTAGGTATCATGAGACAAACTAGTGTCTTGGCACAAGGCCTTGACAAAATCTTATTGGTATTTTTGTAACAAGGCCTTGACTATGTGGTTATGAAGTATGGAATTATGCATTCCATCATTATAAATGTGGATTTTGATATTGCACGTGATTATATGACTAGTAGAAAATCCATATGAATAAATAAATGGAATTATTGGATTTAATATTTTCCATATTATGATGATGTTCATGTTTAAAAGGTTTTTGTTGTAGTCTTATACATTTCCAAAAATGTTTATGCTTATTTATGAATGTTTTCGCTATATTGTTATCCACACTGAGCATCTGAGATCACCCCTTTCTATGTTTTATTTTTCCCAAGATACGAAGAAGTATTTTATAAATGACCTAATAGGACAGTCAGAGGGTATATTAGTGTGGTGTATGGAAACAATGTTGTTGTAGTTTTTCATTTAAAAATGTAATTAAAAACTTATGAATGTATCTTGTATTTACAAGGTTACTAAACTTATCAGTCCTTCAGGATATTTATTCCTTGTATCATGACAATATTATGTGATAATTCACTGACTCTAGGTTACATGGGTTGGGGCATTACAGTTGGTATCATAGGTGTTTATTATAAACCCTGGAATCTAGATTTAGATAAACTCTGATTAGAACACATTACCCTAATACAGATTTTGAGGATTAGTATATAAGAACCTCATAAAATTATGTTATTGTAGAGATTTTGTGAGTTTTACAAGAAATAAATCTCCATCTAGATACGAGCTGGTAGAGGCAGATTTGGAACAGATGTACCTACGGTTAAAACCCGAAAACAGGGCTTCGAGCTAGACTCAAACGGGAACTAGTGCATGACAACGGGACATGCTGCACTATTGGTTGCGACACTCCTAGGGAAAATGACTAGGATAATTCCGCTTTTCTTTACAAGTAATTTTGAAGGTTTTATGTGTATATACATCCTCAAAGAATTTTTTTTATCATTATTGATTATATCCATAAACTGTTCAGTTTATGTAAAGTGTTTTACAAGTTTTGAATTATGTTTTTCGATTCATAAACTATTCTAGGTTATGCCATTGTTTAGAAATGGAATATAGTAGAAGGAATGGAAACCATTTCAATGCACGTAATCTATGTAGATATTTCCATCATACTCAATAAAACTATAGTGGAGTTGGGGAAGCAACTGGTGTTGATCAGCTTATCACCATTCCGGCGAAACTCATTCAGGTTATGAATAATAAACTTACCCATATGGATCACCATAATCCACAGCGTGGAGGATCAATGATTGATATCTTCATAAGGAATCAACCAAAAATATTCCATGGTAGTAAAAATACATTAGTACCTGAGAAATGGATAAAATACTTAAGGAAAATATTCCATTCCTTGGGGAGTAGTGAAAGGGAAAATGTTTTCATGACAGTTTACCACCTCAATGGAGTTGCTGATCAATGGTGGTCATTGATTAAAAACAAAAAGGAAGGTAATGAAGTATCAATATGTAATGGAGGGAGTTTAAATAGATTTTCATAGAAAAATAAATTCCTCATTACCATCGAGGAGATATGGAAAGTCAATTTCTGAGTCTGAGGAAAAAATAGGATGATAATGTCATAAAGTATTAAGCTAACATTACATGGTTAGCAAGGCATGCAACAGATTATATACGTAACCCAAGAAGAAAGACTGATAATTTATTTGATGGGTTAAAATCGTTTCTCCTTCGAGCATTATTCTCAAAATACTTCTAGTCATATGAAAAAAATTTCTCATGTTCTATCAAGACAGAAAAGAAATTCTCTATGTATTACGACATAAATGCAAAGAAAGAGAAAAAAGATCTACCGAACACTATAGAAATAGAAATAAGGGGAGGAAGGGAAATGTTGAATATCTATCCTGTAGTAAATGTGAGAAGAAACACCCCAGTACTTGTTAGAAGGGAATGTGAGTCTTTTATAAGTGTGGTGAAAAGGCCACAATGCTCGTGATTGCAAGGAGAAAAAAGTGGCTATCAAGGTTGAATGCTCAAATTATATATAAATGGGGTATTATGAAAATTAATTTCCTAACTGGAAAGGAAACATACCTCATAAATGTCCAAGGGATCAAGAACAATCATATGTTATCACTACTACTGAGGTTAAACCTCCGAAAGACGTAGTGGTAGGTAATTTAATGGTTTCCTCAAGTTTATAAAATGATTTATTTGATTCAGGGTCATAGCACTATTTCATATCATCCCAGTTTGCTAAGAAAATTAGATATTTTCAATATTATTTCACAAGGGAGCTGTTAGTCAAAACTCTTAAGGGAATTATCATTGCAACAATGTTTTGTGAATCAGTCCCCATTAGGGAATATAAATGTTCTTTATCTAAAGATCTCATCGCTATACCCATGAATGAATTTGATATAATCGTCTGTATGGATTGGTTATCATACCATGATGAAAAAATTTATTTTAAGAAGAATGAGGTTACTATTTTTGATGACGATGATAAAGAAAGACTTATATTTATAGCAGAATTGTCACCACCAGATTTTTAACTAGATCGACCCCCAATATGTCAACTAAATTCAATTATTGGGGAGGAAGAGAATGAAATAATTGTGGGTGAGGAAAATAATGTTCAAATAAAATACATACCTATTGTGAATGAATATGTTGATGTGTTTCTAGAATATTTACCTGGACATCCTCTAAAATGAGAAATTGATTTTTCCATTGATTTAATTCCTTGTTCCAGGCCCATATCGAAGACCCCTTATTGAATGGACAATGTGGAATTAGTGGAAATAAAGAAAAAGCTAGAGGAATTGAGTAATAATTGAATTATTTTCCCTATTGTTTCTCCATGGGGAGCCCCTGTCCTTTTTGTTAAGAACAAATATGGATCTATGAGGTTGTTCATTGACTACAGTGAGATCAATGCTATAAATATAATGAACAAGTATCCCCTACCACGCATTGATGATTTATTTGACCAACCTCATAAAGATAAATTTGTTTCAATGATTGACCTTCGATCTAGATACCATCTGTTGTACGTGAATAAGGAAGGCATTTTGAAGACAATATTTCGATCCAAGCACGTGCATTATGAGTTTACATTAATGCCTTTTCGATTGACAAATGAACCCTCTTTGTTCATGGATCTAGTGAATAAGGGTTTCATGGAATATCATGATCACTTTGTAGTGGTATTTATTGTTGATATCATGGTATACTCTAAAAGCTATGAAAATCAAAAAAATCACTTGTGCATTATCCTGAAGACTCTTTGAAGAAATTAATTATATGGGAAGTCTAGCATGTGTAAATTATAGCGTCAAGAGATTTCTCTTCCTGTCCATATCACCTCTAATGATGGAATATATGTTGATCCTTCAATGAAAATGTCAATCCAAGAATGGCCAACACTGATGAGTATAAAAGAGGTACATGGTTCTATTGGTTTAATAGTTTATTATTGACGTTTCGTCCAGAATTTTTCCCAATTGGATAACACATTAACCATGACCACATGTAAAAGGGTTAATTTTTTTTGGACAAAATAGCGTGAATAATGTTTTGAATAACTGAAGAGAGGATTAGTCAATGCTCCTATATTTACTCTACCATCAGGGAATGATGGGTTTGTTATTTATAGCGATGCTCAAAGAAATGAATTGGTTGTGTCCTTATACAGAATTATAGGGTTATTACCTAAACACAACGACAACTAAAAATTCATAAACAAAACTATCCTACTTTTTATCTTCAGTTAATAGTTGTAATCATTGTTTTGAAGATATGGAGACACTATCTATATGGTGAAAAATGAAAAATTTATACTGATTAGAAGAGTTTGATGTATACTTTCTCACAAAAAGAACTCAACATGAGTCAAAGGTGATGGCTTGGAAAACTCAAGGATTATGATTGCAGTATACATTACTACCTGCGGAAGTCACATAAGGTGTAAAATGATTTGAGTATAAATGATCATAGAGTTTTGAACAAGCTTAGAGTTGAAAAGGATCATGTATACATGGATCTAGAAAATATGGATATGGGAACAACCATGTAAGGTGAATAATCAATTCTTTTTCAAAAGGAGTCCAATCTATCTTTACTATAAATGATAAAAATTTATCATGCTAATGATGGAGAGTTTCAAAACAAGAATAAAGATATGAATAACGGGATATTGAGTGACTTTGTATATGAAGATGGAATTTTGAAATTTTGGAAGAGGATTTCTGTTCCCGATATACATGATTTAAAAAAGAAAATTGTTGGATGATTCTTATAGCTCCAATTTCTATATACACCATGGGAGCACCAAAATTTATAGAGATATGAATTGACATTTTTGGTGGGAAAACATGAAGAGGGAGGTTTCTCATTTCGTGTCAAAATGTATGGTTTGTCATCAAGTGAAAGATGGAAGGAAACATCCTAGAGAATTCATCCAACCTCTTCCCATACCTATGTGGAAATGGGATAATAATACGATGGATTTTTTCAGGGTACTACCAAAGACTCTTAGAAGGAGAAATGACATATGGGTCATTGTTTAGTGATTTACCAATTCATCACATTTTCACGGTATAAGAGAAGATTTACCACTTGAACATTTAACAAGACTTTATATTAATGAATTTGTAAGACATAATGGAGTACCACTATCGTGGTATAATAGAATATTTACCACTTGAACGTTTAACAAGACTTTATATGAATAAATTTGTCTGACATAATGGAGTACCCCTATCGATTGTTTCTGATCATGATCCCCGTTTTACATCATGATTCTAGAAAGTCTTCAGAAATCCATGGATACTGGACATCATTTGAGCACTTCCTACCACCCTCAAACTGATGGAAAATCAGAATGCACAATTCAAACCTTGGATGTCTTTTTGAGATCTTGATCACTTGACTTTCTAGCATGTGTGATCAATATTTACCTCTAGTAGAATATTTCTATAACAATAGATTCCATTCAAGTATTCCGATGGCACTATATGAAGCTTTATACGGAAAAGGATTTCATACACCATCTTGTTGGGATGATGTTGGTGAATGAAAACTCATAAGCCCAGAATATGTTGAGGAAACAATGGAAAAGGTGAAAGTAATCCAAACCCACATGAAAACATCTCAATGTAGACAGAAGAGCTATACCAAAAACTGAAGTAAGGATTTGGAATTTCAGGTAGGAGATCATGTTTTCATGAAGGTATCTCTGTAGATGGAAATTATATGATCAGTATGAATGGTAAATTGTGTCCCAGGAACATCGGATCATTTGAACTTCTAGAATGAATTGTGGGTGTAGCTTACCGTTTGGAAATGCTGCAAAGTCTCTCCAAAGTTCATGATGTGTTCCACGTATAAATGTTGAGAAAATACATGCCTATCCCAACACATGTACATACCTTTGAGGAATTAGAACTAGAACCCGATCTATCTTATTATGAAGAGGTTGTCGAGGTTCGTGATACAAGAGAACAATTTTTGAGTTACCATACAACTCGTCTAGTAAATGTTCTATGGAGAAACAAAATATGGAAGAGGCAACATGGGAACCGGATGAACATATAATGAAGAACCACCTGAATCTTCCTATGTATTAATATTATAGAAATTTCTAGGATGAAATTATTTTAATGAGGTTAGAATGTAACACCCCAAGCTTCCACGGTATGTATCTCTTGGAATAATGTAATAGCTTGTGTTGTACGCCACTTCGAGATTCTAACACATCGCGACAAATCAAACTAGACGTTATAAAAATTAATACCCACTTTTTTATATTTTATCAATTTTACCTTTCAAAATGGACTTCATTATTGGGTTTGGAATATATAAATAAGCTTAGAGTTAATTTTTGTTATTTTTCTGAAAACATTGAGCTTTGTATGAATAGTGAAAATTCTAAATTTTAATTAAAAAAATATTTTAATCTAAATAATGTATTGTTCTAAATTATAATGTTGAGTTGTTTTTAATTATAATTATATTATATTTTTAAAATTTAAAACAATGGTTTTCATTGGGCATAATTTCACATTTAAACTAGACATAAACAATTGTCATTCATTTGATAGTAATTATTTCTTAAAAACACGGTTTTTGTTATAATAATGGGAATTAATTTTAAATTAATTTATGCTACTTATATGTTTTGAATTTAAAAAAATTGATTCCATATTTTTAATCTAGAGGTCCAAATTGTGTAAATAGATAACTTTTATTTTTAGACATTTTCAATAATTACTTTGATAAATATTTTACTTATCATTGTTAAAAGGAAAATCCGGAAAATAAGGGTAAAACAATAATAATATAATAATATTAAATTACTCTAACACGTGTTCTAACCCTATTGGATAATATATTCCGATGATGGTCATCCTTGGTTTCATTTTGGGACCATATAGATCCACATGTACGTGATAGCGACACTTTATATTAATTATGCCAAAATAAATACAAGAATGATAGGAGAATATATATTTTAGTAAAAAAAAATTTACATATGTTTATATATACATTCTATTTGACTATAAATATTCATTAAAAAGAAAAAATATATTTCCTACATAATGGTATTTTAGTTATTATTTTTAGACATTGAATAATTAATATTTTTTATAGCACAATGATGATGCATTATTTTCCTTATTAATGAAAGAATCAAATAAATGGTATTATATATGTTAAAATAAACATAACATGTTGATGTCATCCATGAATTTTATAGTTTAATGTTACATGTTAGTATTTATTAAATGAATTTTTTTAGAAGTAATAATGTTTTTTGGAATTTAACAAAAATAAAATAACATATAGTATCAAATTGACATAAAAGAGTTTTTAAAACAATTATTATATTATTAATTGATATTCTATTCCTAAAAATATAAGGTTTGTCCAAAGATCTTAAATAATATTATATATGTCATTAATAAACCACTTAAGGTTCTCTTTTATATTTATAGGATGTTTTTAACCATATTGTATAAAAATACAAAGAGACGTCGTAAATGTCAAACTAATTAAGTAAGAGTTAAATCTAGAAGATAAGGTTAATATAGTGACAAAAATGTGTCTAATACCTATTGGTTCAGTGGTTTTAGACCCATCCCCACATTTCCCTCTAAATAAATTATTTTTTAGCCATTATAAACTAAAAATTATTTTATTTAAAAATAATATTTCAATCATTTTCTAAGTCGACCCTCACCCCTATTATAAAAGGGAACTTCCCTTCTCTTAATTTCACACCATAAATGCCATTATTCTCATCCAAACCCATCCCAAATATCCTATAAAAATTCCTACATTCATCCTAGAGGACATAAATTAGTAATAAATCCCTCATACGGAGTGATTTTGATCAAATTAAAAGGAAGAACTTGAAGAAGAGGTAAATATTTCATCACCTCTTTCATGTTCGTTTCTTCTTCCACTTCCTCTTTATTTGTTGTTTTCATTATAAAATAATATCACCAGAATATTCTATATACTGTGGTGTTATAATAAAAATGGTACTACCATATTCATTGATTTATTCATCCTATTAATGAAATGTCACCATATGTGCGTACATACGACATACCGTCTCCACGTCGTGGTGTAGTATACAATTCATGCACTTCATCATTTGGGTGGGTATAATAATGAGTATAAATGATGAAAAAAATAAATTTATCATGATATTGATTCTGTATATATCATATACCATCCAATTATATATTATTTTAATACCAAAATAACGATATTTTTTCTCATGCATACATACGTCTTACCTTCTCCACGAACGCAATGAGATTCATTCCCAATCATATCCATTCAAGAATAATTTTTATTTGATGATTAAAAATAATTTCTAAAGACATAATATCATTCTTAATATTAATAATATACAACCTATACACAAAAAACAATACTTACGTAAGAAATCATATAAAGGAAAATGAATCAATTAACACACGAAACGATGATACTACTGAAATATCATTAAAAATGAAATATTAGAAGATCATATATGATATCATATTAATGTTTATGGTTCTTGTATAAATTATATACAATGATATAACCATTATACAGGAGGATATCCTACACATGACCATGGAAAAGTACAAGATAAGGGTTAATTTTACAACATCTTTATCATATGAAGTTGTTTTATACGTGAGTATCTACTAAGACCTCATTATTATCTACATCTGTGTTTCTTAAAAGTGTATTTCAAAAAATTCTTACTATTTTATAGACTATGGGTTGAATTCATTTATACCCTTTTTTGAGTTTTTATAAAATTATTATAAAGGAATATTTCACTCGTTTTCCAAACAAGGTCCTTTATAAACATTTTAAAAAATAAGGTAAGAATGTTTTTTTACTTATACGGCGGGTGCGGCTATTTTCTATCATTATAACATCATCTAAGATTACCTTACAATATTATATGAATTTTTTCAAAATAAATGTTTTCATTTATAATTATGTTACTATTAAATGATTTCAAAAAAAATAAAGAGACATTTCTATCAAATAGTTTTGACTTCATCTATGTCAATATCCTTTGATTGATTGTAATATTCTTTGAAGTTGATTTATTATTATACCAATCTTAAATATTGTATTGAAGGTTTTGTGATATGTTTGACTATGGATGTGTTATTTTATACCCATCATGGT
This sequence comes from Viscum album, assembly GCA_963277665.1. Lineage (NCBI taxonomy): Eukaryota > Viridiplantae > Streptophyta > Magnoliopsida > Santalales > Viscaceae > Viscum > Viscum album. Next base: position 455,603,811 of record OY728161.1, on the reverse strand, counting down.
ATATGGATAAATCATTGTTATTTCGTATGATAGTTTTAATACGAATGTTTATGTTATGTCTAATCCTTTTCATATAAGGAATCCATTGGACTTAGTATGTGATGGGTGGAGCCCAGTATATCTTCTAGATGCATCGGAAGGTCTCATGAGACAAACTAGTGTTTTGGCACAAGGCTTTGACAAAATCAGATTTTTTTTTCGTGGCTCAAGGCCTTTACTACGTTGTTATGAAGTTTTTCGTTATGCATTCAATAATTATGAAAATAGATATTGATATTGCATGTGATTATATGACTAGTAGAATATACATGTGAATAAGTAAATGGAATTATTTAATTTTATCATTGCCATATTTTTCTAAAGTTCTTGCCTAAAAGGAAATTTTTTAGTCTTTTAAATTGTCTTAAATGTTTATTCTTATTTATGAAAGTTTACACTATATTGTTATCATTTCTGAGCATCTGAGCTCAATCTGTTCTATGTTTTATTTTTCCAAGGATGCGAATCACTATTTTATGACTGGCCTACAGAGATAGTCTGAGGGGATATGAGTTTCATCTATGGAACCAATGTTGTAGTATTTTTCATTTTATAAAGTAATTTAGAACTTATGAATGTATGTAGTATTTCTTAGGCTACTGAACTGGTCCTTCATTCGGGACATGAATTCCATGTATCATGCCAATGTTATGTAATAATGCACCAACTCTGGGTAACTAGGGTCATGGCATTAAAATAACCATACTAGGAATAGTATATGTGACATTGATCAAAATCCTTTCATGTTAATGAATCTACTATGTGACTTTATTTATTATCCTATTAGGTTCTCTCTAAACTAGATGTCATTACATTGGAAATTTGTTCAACCTCGAAGAATCACTTCAACCACTATATTGCTGAGAACTAGTACAATAACATAGTGGGAAATGTTTTCCCATGATTCAAGACCCTTTGAGGAATAATATAACTACATTGATTAATGCCCATCTTCTTCAACAATGACAACTATAATATAATACATGAATTGAGTTAAAAAATTATTTTATTAAAAAATAGTTATTATAGAACACATAAATGGAATAATATAAAAACCCATGATAAATAGTTATCTTGAAACATGATACCATGACTTTGTAATTTTACCATCATTAGGGAATACATTCTTAAACAGTACCAATAACATTTCCAAGAAGGTGTATGATAATAGATTAATGGACTTGAAGCATAAAACTTATACTAAGAATGGGAAAATACTAAATATAGTTAATCTAAAACATAATTCAGTATTTTCATCATCCTTAGTTTCATAAAATTTTAATGATTCCCCAACTATAAAAACCTTGTATTACTCCCACCAACATCATCGTTTACTAAATTATTCTCTAGAGGTTGAAAATTATATGTTAATCAATTGGAATTATTTTTATTGGATCAATTGTTCTTTATTAAAAATAAATATTAACAATTAATTATTGATGATTGGGAACATAAACTACCCCTTGTAGTGTCCATGTATTATAGTTTTTCAAAAACCCATACTGATATAGAAGTTCCCGAACAATATAACTTTTGATGAGATATATATTTTCCCATTTTACACAAGGATATCTAATCAAATCAATTTGAAATCCACTAGTGAAATCAAATAATTTCTTAATATCCTATTAATAACCATTAAATAATATCTAGCATTTCAATCCATATCTTATCCATATTTTTATTTACAATAAAAAATAATAGAAAAATGAAAAAAATATTTTATCAAAATCATTAAAATTCATATATATAAAATAAAAATATTGATATTCAAACATGGGAATAGTTTTTTCTGGGGAGTAGGGGATTTATACTGGGAGATATGTTGGGAGAAATGTTGTACGGAGTCACTGTGTAGAACAGGAACTAGGGTAATGGGATTGGTTCACAAACTATACCATAAGGGAGATGTTTCTAAGGTAAGGGGAGTGTATGAGGCTATGGGGCTTGATAGAAGGAGAGGAGTGGTCGCCTGTAGAGGGCTTGACTATAGGGATATTCAATATCTAATAAAGAATGATGTAGGATGGGGGTTCAATGGAGGGATATGGATAATGGGGGATCGATGGAGGGGGAGTGGGATATGGGATCTATGGGTGGGGTGGTATGGTGGAAGGCTGAAGGGAGGCCTAACAGCTAGGGGATGATGGAGCATTATAACATAGTATTGCGGAGGGGGTTGATGGGGGATGGGAGGTTGATAGTGGGGTTTTAATGGGGTTGGATACTTGGGGGGTCAATAATGGAAGTGGTGAATAGTAGTGTAGCACATAGGTGGGGGAGGGGGTCAGATGAGAGAGGATTTAAGGTTTTTTCTTGATGAAGAATATGAAAAAATTGGGTGAGGGAGTTGGAAATCCTAGAAACCACATTCTTCAGTTCTTAATAGATTCTATAGTGACTTATAAAAAATAGTATATCAATACTCCATCGTAAAAATCACATGAATATACTAGTGAGATCATAAAATAATGGACCATTTATCCATATTAGCCTTTTTACATGGTGAAACCTTTGGAGATAAGTTTTAACTACATTTTAACAATAATGAGCAGTGTGTGTGATAATGGTAGGGTTATTAGACTATGTTCCCCCTTTTTTAGGTTCATTCCAACACGAAATTGGTCCCCCACAACATTTTTATAGATAGGGTTGACAACCCAAATATAAACTGTGGGTGTGGGTCCACTATCCAAAGATTCGGAACACCCACAAGTGTATGATCTTTTGTGGGGAATGGTTAATTTGATGGGGTTTAAATCACTTCATCTACAATAGACTCTTCAGTGAGGAATGGGTCCCAAACTATTGTTATAGAGTTGTTATGTGGATTTCCATGAATTAGATCATATAATACTTGTTTTATTCTATGGTATTAATTGATTATAGGGTGTTGTGATCCCTCATCAAAATATAATTATTTTGATATGAGAATACTCGCCTTATGGTGTTCAAGGAATGTTGTGGTAGTTGGAAAAAATTAGTAGTGAAGACTTTCTAGAGCCGTGTGACTCCTCTACACACAAGGGATTACCCTTGAGATTTTTTATATAGCCCGATGTTGAATTCACACCACAAAGATTTCTTAGTGATATAATTTTTATCATTTTTATATGTGGTATGGATATTGAGGATTAGAGAAAATATTATTTGGACATTCGTTACATCCTTAGAATCCTAGTTATAGTTCATATTTAGATTACTCTTCTTTAAAATTAATTTGACTACTCTTTATTGTCAATATATTATGCTATCTTTTTGTCTTGGATTTTTTTCTTTATCATGCTCCTTGTCTCCTCAAAAACTAGGAGTTGAGATGATTGTTTTTTTTTTCATTTTGGTTTTGTGGATTTTTGTTCAATATATTTATATTTACCCATTAAATAGACTTGTTACCACACTTATTATGCCTATGAAAATTACACATAGGTTCAGATATTCTCATGATTGAAATATGGATGGAATTTCACAAACTATTGGAAATTTTACCTAGACACACCTTTCTAAATAGAGGGGATAGCCCTAAAATTCGTGGATATAGCATATACCCATGGTTTTGGGAGTTGTGGGAAACAACAGGGTCAAGATAGGACTCCAACCTATACCCACCGTTTTCCAAACCATGAGAATATATATTTTTTCCATTGCGTCAAGTCCTCGTAAACAATTTCCACACTGTCAAAACTGTATACCCAAGGTTTAATAACCATGGGTACAAATATTATTACAAAAATTACGCATCATGTGTTGATCTTGCGAACTCAATTTCTTATTCTAGGTGCTTCACCACTAAACCTACATCACTTCCAGGTATATGTATCTATATTTTGTTAAATATATTAATTAACATCCATATTAGATAAAATATTCATTAGGTTTCAAACTCGCATCCCCACCGTCTTGATTCCAATGCCTAACCAACTGAGAAAGAATGATTATATATATATATATATATCATTTTTAATCTTAATATATTTATTTCGCTCAATGTATTAGAAAAAAGTGGTCATTGAGTTTTGATCATGTAACCGTAGAGAAGAATACATAATGCCTCACCAACTCAGCAATGATGATTATATGATTATATATTTGTATTTACCTAAATATGTTATTCAGAACTGTGGGTATAAGATGGAAAAATATGGGGACAAATGTAACATCTCATGTAAATAAGGAATATGACATTTTCATATTTATTAAAATCTGTGAATTACATAATAAATTTATTTTAATGTGGATTATATGTTTGATGGCGTACCTGATATGCAACAACAAGTATTTTTGAAATCTTTCGTCGCATACAACGTTGACTAATACCGAAAAATTATATATGAATACTATGGTAGAAGGAACATAGTCATTATTTTGGAATAATTGAATAGAACTAACAAAAATATTATTACTCATGTTTGTTAAATGATTTTTTATTTATTCAATAAAATTTAAAGGCTTAAAATGAGAATGAATCTGATTTTAATGATGAAAGACTCTAATATTTTTAAAAGGTCTTTTACCACATTTTTATGGTGAACCCTTTTTTAATATAGTTTTTTTTCACATTTATATGTTTCAATTGAAAAAATAAAATTCTTATTTAGAATTGGAACATCAAAATTTTCTTTGGTTAAATTTTAGGTATATTTCTAATAAAGTTCATTTTTAATGAATTGTCAAAAATATGGTATTTTAAGTCAAAACTGTCATTTCAATTGATTTATTATAATATTTAAATTGTATATTTAGTTTTTTTTAAAGTGTAATTGAATTATATTTTTACCATTTAGTAAAATTATTTTCATTGGAAGTAATTTTACTTTGAAATTGGTTATAAAAATATGTCAGTCGTTTGATAATTATTATTTCTTAAAAACACGTTTTTTGGTTTTCAGAAGGGGAATTAATTTTAAATTTATTTCTGAATCTTCTATGTTTTGAATTTATAAAAATGGATTCCATACTTGGGATCAGGATGTCAAAATTTTTTAATTATAAATCATTTGTTTTTAGACATTATGAATAGTGACTTTTATTAATAATTTATTTACCATGGTTAAAAGACCAATCTTGTAAATAAGGGTAAAAATTAATATTATAATAATATTAAATTACCCCAAAACATGTCCTAACCATATTAGATGATACATTTACGACCATTTTCATCTTTGGGTCGATTTTGGGACCCCATGGAGCCACATGTAGGTGAAAATGAAATTTTAAAAAAATTAATTTAAAGTTAAGGATAATTTAACATAAACATATATATATATATATTTCTGAAAAAAAATTATATGTGGTTATATGTGTTATTATTTATACTATAAATTTTTATTAATAGGTAAAAATATTTCCTACATCATGAAATTTTATTTATAATTTTTATACATCAAATAAATAAATTTATTCATGACACAATGAGGATGTAATGATTACCTAATTAATGAATGTTTTAAATAAATGAGATTATATATATTAAAATAAATTTATTTTGATACATTTTATTCCATACATGACTTTTGGATACAATTATAACTTTTAATATTTTAAATAATCATGGGTTTTAAAAATATTCAAGTTGTTTTCAATTATTTTAAAAGTCATGTAATGAATAGTATTAATATTGACATAACAGATTTTTTAAATCAGTCAATATTTTTTAAATGATAAAATAGTAAAAAATATATATGATTTGAAAAAATGACATATAAGATGTTAAAATTTTCATTAATGATCTATTTTTGGTCCCTTGGAATTTTATAGTAACTATATTAACCCTATAGTACTAATAATCAAGAAGGAATGGTAAAAGGTAAATTGTTGAACTAAGGGTTAAGGCTAAATGATAAGGTTAGAAATGAAACCAAAAAATTCTTAAAACCAATTGTTTGAGAGGATTTAGAATTATTGTCATTTTATCTTATAATGGAATGAGTTCGGGACCATTTGAAACCAAAAGTAATTATAATAAAATAATATATCAAAGCGTTCCTAAAGTGCCCCTCCTTCATCTAATAAAAGGACACCACCTCTATCCCATTACTCACACATCTCAAGCCTCATGGATCATCCAAAATCTTCTCCAATTATCTCCCAACATCCATATATTAATCCTATTTTCCATTTTTTGGCCACAAGGAAAATCAATAATTCCTTTTCGTTCAAACCAATGGGAGTTACCAGATTTGACGTTATCATATTCTCTCAAAATATATTCTTTTATTTACCTTATCCAACCTCCTAAACTCTATTTATTAGAATATTTTATAACTAAAATAGAATATAATATATAGTAGGATTTTTTTATAAAATTCATTATAATTACACATCCACACACCTTCATCTAATGGATATGAACGTACTATTTCTATGGACGACGAACTATTGCCTTACAAAATAACGGTTGCTCAATTATCTCTTACCACCACTCATGGTGGCCATTATGATAGAACTATATTTAAATATGATATATATATATATATTTTATATTGTCCCTATGCTTTTTTATTTTTCATTTATATCATACCTCAATTGTTTCCATAATCGGTAAATATGATAATTTCACATGAGGATGTACATACTACAGCCCCATCAAATTGATATAACTCATTCATTTCATACATAGAACATATAAAGTATTAAGTTAATGAAATTATATATTATATTATACTGAAATTATAATATACTTATCTTTAATTATGTTTTCATTCCATTAAATACGAAATAGAAATGAATGTAGTGTTCTTGCGTACATATGGCTACCCATCTCCATGAACAGTGTATTTCATTTCTTATCTCAAAATTTAATTTACAATTATAAATACATATATATAATGCTTGTATAAGATATATATGATATAAAAATCATGAATATCATTCTAGAGAAAATGGGATTTTGACATCATGCACAACTTGTAATTATAAGAAGTTCATTTTTGACTAAAGTACCAAATATCAAAAAAATGACTTTCACTAACTTCATTGATTATATAATGTTAATAATGCAGTATTAAGTCATATTAAAGGAATAATAAACTTAATAAAGGTTCTGAAAAAATTATAATTTATCTTTAGTTTATTAAACAAGATATTGAACAAAAAACGATTCAAGTCGGACACGAGGTAAGGGACTTCGTCTCAATATCCTATGTTTGAGAAAAACATTGATTTATGTATGACTTTTTTTATAGGTTTTATAACAAACCCCATTGAATTTTAATTTCATTCCACAGGAATCCTTATCTATGTTGTGTTTAATTAAAATACAGAAACAATTATTCTTTTAACATTTGCGGTGTCAATGAACTTTCCGCCATCTAGACCATTATTTGATATTTGGATTCATTAGCAAGTCGTATTGTTTTTAAATGGAAAATAAATAACATACAGAATTTCTTACATATTTTGTTTTTGAAATTGGTTTTTGGAATGGTCTGATTATGCCAATATATTGAATTTTTATATTGTGATTACAATTTAGATATTTTATCTTTAATTTATGATTTGTTATGTGTTATGATTATGTTATTGTTATTGGGAATTGTTTACGCATATAGGTGGTTTCATGATAATCCTAGGAAAGGTGAGCCCAATGTAGTTCTATAATGAATTGGGTAAAGTGAAGGAGGTAAACATTAAGGTTTCTGCTATGAGATTTAGGGAATATACTATGATGAGTATTCTAAATGTAACTCACTACGTTGCTGTGAAAGATAAAATGTAAGTATGTTGTCGATGTCACAAGTTACCTTGCAAACATTATTTGATATTTTAATTCATTAAAAATATGTAATGTTTTTGAAAGGAAAATAAATATCATATAATCATTTTTAATAATTCTTGTATTGAAAATTGTTTTGGGAAGAGATTGATTATGTCAATATATTAAAATATTATATAGTGATTGAATTGTGGAACTGTTATCTTTACTTTATTCTTGTCCATGTGTTATGATTTTGTTATGGTTCTTGGGAATTTTTTATGCATAAAGGTGATTTTGTGATAAACCTATGGTGAGTGAGCCTGAGATAGCTCTCCAACACATTGGTTAACATGTCACACCCTGACCTGAAACATATTATATTTTCATTTATTTTAGGTCTTTCTTTGATTTGAAGTTTCAATCGATTCTATTTTAAAAGGGGTTGTGTGATCTTACACGGGTGTGCACCCGTACACGTGACCGTGCCTAGAGCCTAATCGTAATTGGACGATGTTTTGTTATTTAAATGTCTTATTATTTGGGAGCGTGACCTTGCACATGACCGTGCACGTTGCCGGACCCGACTTGGGTTGTTGCGTTTTGAGGATAAATGAGTGTTTTGGCTTGGTAGTTTCCGGCACGTTGGCAAGGAATGGGCGAAGCCGCATGGCTTCGTTAGATGTTCGTGCGCCTACTCAGTGCGCTAGTAATCATTTAATTGGCGAGTTTAATAATACATTAAGTGAAAAATAAAATATGAAAAATTGATTAATTAATTTAAGAGTTGTATTATTATTATTATTATTACTATCATTATTATTGGGGATTATTTTCTTCTTATTATTATTTAAGATATTATTTTAACTATATAGATAATATTAAAATATTTTAATGGTGATAAAATTTCCGCCATGTCACTTCTATCGTTACTATTATTATTAATTTTGTTAAGGTTTTAATTAGGTTGTAACTGTTGTTATATATGTATATATATATATATTTTAAGTTATTGTTATGATGTTATTTTACATTATGTTTTTTAACAGTAGTATTACTATTATTATTATCAATAATAATATTCTATATTAGTTTAGAGATTTATTTTAGGTTTTATTATATCCCTGTTATTATTTATTTTTATTTTTTTAATATTATTTATTTATTTTTCTTTCCTTTATCTTTTTTCCCCTTTTCTCCCTACCCCTTTTCTCCCTCTCTCTATGCTTCTCCACTCCCCGTGCAGACCTCCTTTCTTCCCCCTTCTGTTTCGTGCAGAAATCCCCCCTCCCCTTCAAACCCTAGCGTGCCCCTCCAGCCGCGCATGAACTGGTTCCCTCCTCTCCTCCTACGAATAGTAGCCCCACACCGTCTCTTCCTTTCACCGAACCCACGCTGCCCATCCTCCCGGCTGAACCACCTTCCAGCGGTGCTCTCCTCTCATGGGCCTCCCTTCCGACGCTGTTTCCCCCCCTCCTTTCTGATTTTTTCCTCGCACCGACACCTCCTAATCATCCCTCTCCAGCAGGGTAAGTCGGCTCCTTGTTTTCCAACGCCTTCCTTACTGTCGCACACCATGCCGTGACCCCTTTACTCCTTCACCGCTCTCACCGGCCAGCCGCTCAGACTTCTTATCACAAGTTCGTTTTACCTCGGGTGTTGTTTGTTCAATTCCTTTAAGCTGTGGTTAGGGTCTATATTAATTTTGGTAAAATTGTTGATGCAATTATGCAGTTTTTCTGTTTTGTTTTAGTTTTTTTGGAGCCTATATTGATGTTTCTGGATAAAATGTTTTAATTAGAGTCAAATTGAGGTTGCTCGTAGTGCGACTATCATACCGCAGGAGTTTTGCGTCAAACAGCAAAGTTGGTCTACATTGAGGTAAGTGGTTCCACATCCATTTATTATTTGATTAATTAATTTTCAAGGTTAATTTGTTTAGAGTTTTATTTAATTAATGTGTTTGGTGCGAAGTTTATTTTCATTGAAGTTTATTTTGCATCAAAATTGTTTAGTAGCGTGTTGCCATAATATGTTAACTTGATGCTGAAATCACCTCTGGATAATTGTTAACATTTTTTTTAATTTTGTGGTTAGTTCATTAATTAGTTTCTTTGATGTGATTAAATTTTTATTTGAGTTTTAGTATGTCTTGATTTGTTTATTAGTGTGTTTAAGTGGTATGAGTATGTTGTTGTTGTGGAAAGGCATGTCGGACTATTCACTAGTGTTTTGTAAGTTGTGCAGTTACTTTATTTGGGTGTGCAAGGGGTGCAATTGGTGTTTTTGGGTAGTTTCAGTATGCGTTCTGTTATGGATGAGCATTTGAGTGGATTTCCATTTTTTTAGTCGTGCGACATGTTTTCAAATGCGTTGGAATGTTTTTCCGGTGGTTTCTTTAATCATGTGTGTGATACAGATTTGGTTCCTGAGGTGGAATTGTGTGCGTGTGGTATTGTGAGGGGAGTTTGGTTCGGTCTAGTGTGTAAAGCGGTGTTTTACTCTTAAATATTTATTTATGAAAATTTTATTTGTTTTATTAAATAACTATTAAGGGTGAAAATTGTTTTTGGTAAATTGTGTGAATATTTTTTGTTGCCTAAAGTCACGCGACGTGTGTGGAATTTGTTTAATAAATTCAGTTAGTGGTGTGTTTGATAATAAAAGTGATTTATTTGATTGTGTAGTTGTTTTAATTGGTAGTGTAACTGATGCAGATTTATCTTTGAGATATTTTTAGTGTGATTCTTATTTCAAATGGCTTTTGGGTGTGCAAATGGTGGTTTTGGCGTGTGTAGGACTTTTTCGGGTTTGAGTATATTTTTACAACATGTGACATGAACTCTGAACTACTTGAGCACAAACGGGAAGCCCGGGTAGCTAGGAGGGTGAACTAGACTAGTGGGCTAGTATTCCGAAGGTGACTCGACCCAGTTTCACTAGCAGGACTGACGATTGCAACACTAACTAAACAAATGCTATTCTGAGGGTCGTGGTCTTCAAAACCACATTTTCTGAGGGTTGTGGCCTTCTAAGCCACTCTTTCTGAGGGTCGTGGCCTTCTAAGCCAAGTTTCACTGAGACACGAAGATCTTGGAACCCATGCTAGCTAACCCCCATGCGGCCTCTCCCATATTAGTGCTCATTGGTTACTTTACGAGCATCGGTGTGACACTTTTGTTATTTTAAAAGTGTGTGTGTGTTTTAATTTAAGTTGTTTCTTTTTTAAAACTGTTTTCTCTAAACCTGTTTTCTCTAAAGTTGATCAAGGTTTTAGTAATTTTCTTTAATTAAAGTTGCAAATGTATTTTTAATTTAATAATTGTGCGTGGAACCTTTTCTCGGTGGCATCTTACTAGGATTTTAGCTCACACCCTACATACACCTTTGGGTGTCTGTAGATTCTGTTTATTTCTCTTTCCAAGTTGAGGAATCGGGCCTGGCGTTGGTGGTTCGGGTTGTCAATGGCATCCTCGTGTGTGTTTGGTGGCGACGGCTTGGGGATGTGACACCTCATGTCGCACGGAGGATTGTGTGGAGTTTTGTTTTTTTATTGATGTAGTTTCTTTTGGGTTTTTATTTCAAGTTGTTAACTTTAAGTCTGAATTTGGTAAGGGCATGTTTGGTTTTCAGTTTTTAGTTTCAATTTAATTAGCTTGTTGTCTGTTTTATAATTATTCATCTGGGTAAATCGTTCCCAAGTTTATTTTTAATACCCAAGCACTTGTGCCAGCCCGTGGGGATCGGGAACGCCCTTCGGGCCATGTCGCGGGCCGGGTCGGGCGCCGGGTAGGATGGCGACCCGGCCTGGTTCGTGACAAAATGGTATCAGAGGGATTTTTTTGTTCTTGTTATTTGGGGTGTCAGGTAGATCAGAGATATGATTGTTGGTACTCGAGTGGTAGGTGCAGGAAGAGCGTCGCGAACTCTTACTCGTTCTGATTCTCAAGTAACCAGGGGTAGTTCAGGATTTAAGTTTGGCTTTTCTCTGTGCGGATGGGGGATGAAAGTAGGAGTAAATCGGTACTGCGCACGGTCTCACCAGGATTACCGACCCATGTGATGCTCGGGGGTATGGTTCGACACTCCTGGTGGTTGGTGCTTGCCTATGGCATGGTCTGCTAAACCATGTAGTCGGGTTAGACATGACCACTATTCCTCCTTCTAGGTGCTTTAATGTTTGCGATGTCTTGCTTCAGCTTTTGGGATTGGCGCGAAATTTTTTTCCATTAAAAAGGGAATAGGACTTTGTTTTTTCTCTTATTTTATTTTGCTGTTTGCTTTACATGATTTTTGGGTTGCTTTTCTCTTGGACCTTGTTTTTGGAATTTGGCGTTGATTTTTCAAAGTTTAATTTCAAAAGGGATGTCTTGGGTTATCTATAATTGAAATGGGTTGTTTTAGAAATTTAAAGCATTCTTGAAATTTTCCTTGAATTTTTGAAATGGGTTTGAAAAGAAAAAAGATTTTTTTGATATTGAGAATGTTTTGTTTTGAAAGTGGAGTAGCCTTGTTTCTTTCTAGTTGTATTCCTATGGGTGCTCGCATGTGCATATGGACTTGATTAATGGATAGTTGGTGAATCGTGTGGACGGGTGCCTGAGTGGCACGAAAATGCATACTTGCGAGGAACCATGGAATATCATTGGTGGTTGATTGATCTCTACGGTTGCTACTTGTTTCCTAGAAAGTGGTCCTTTTTCTTAAATGGGTTTTTCTGCACAAATGGATTTAAAAATGGAAAAAAATGACATTGTGTTTTGTGGAAGGATGTTTCGTGTTTCCTGTTTGGGATATTCCCCCTAGAAACGTCCCATGGGTTCCAGTAGGTCTCTATCATTTCTTGGCTGGGGTCAGACTCCCAGTGGAGTGGAAGAGTTAGGTTCTGCTTGGTGATGTCGATTGTTCGTAAATGTCAGTGTCAGTTGAATTTCATTGAGTGCTTTTGGAAAGTTGGAAGTGTCTCTGGTTTTGGAGGAACTCTAGATGTCGTGTATGTGTAAGTTGTCTCGAGTATGTATGGAGGAGCGAGACTAAATCGGAAAATGGTGATAGTTCCATTTTCGTTGTGAATAGAGACGCTGTGAGCAACCCTTAAGTCTAGTCTCATTCCGTGGTTTTACCTAAGTGAAGGCGAAGGAAGGTGGTGTATCTCGTAGGTGCTTGACTAGTCAATAGAGGGTGAAGGAAGTATGTTGACCTTTCTGATGATCTAGTTTCTTGTTCCCAAGAGGTTGTGTAGAACGATCAGTTTAAAGCTCGTAATAGCTGTTGGTCATGTTTATACTGTGGTAAGTGGATACTCTTCATCCAATGAAGAGTGTGAACTAATAGGACTTGTTCTTGGAGTTCCCCTCTCATTAGTTTGTGTCTCGCATTTGACAGACCGCTCAATATCCTACCTCTAGTTTGGTCATTCGGACACCTTAATTCATTCGCTGTAATTATTAGTTGGTATGTTGACGAAATTTCCACTCGGGACACAAGGAGAAGTATGCAGGTTGCTTTTTCAACAGAGGAAGTTCTAGTTAGAGGTGGTCAACTTATGACTGCGAGGCTGTAGATGCTTCAGACATCAGGGCCCCAACCATAGGTCTCGGGGTGATGCTTGCGCGCAGTCAAAAACTCGTTGGACGTGGGATGAGCTTGGTCCGACTTAAGTCTGCAGTGTCGGGATGGGAACAGCTTAAATTTCCTTATTTTGGTATCGCCTCTGAAGGCTAAATTTTTGTTGTGATGGGTATGAAGTTTGTGTATCCTTGTTGTAGTCTTAGTTCGTGGGAGTTCCTATTGATCCTTAAAGAGATTCGGAGAATCCGTATTCTTGTAAAGCTAGTGGGTGTGCTCCGTGAACCATCTTGTGGTCGGAGATGCTCATGTCTTATGGATTTTTCGTGCGCCTGTCTGGTTAGACTCCTGGTTATGGGTTTCTGCTATCAAATCCATCTCATGTGGCAGAGCGTTGTCCACGGTAGGAATAATTAGTGCGGGTCGGCCCGTGTTGGTGGGGTCATAATGATAGATTCAGACAGTATTTCTCAAAGTAAATTGGTAATTTCAATGCGGGTTTCGTGGTGTTAGGATTTTTTAAAATGGTGGGGAGACCCAGTTCAGGTCTCGCTGATCTCTCCTCTTATGTTGGATAAACATAGGGTGTTTGAAGGGTTAAGCCAGTGTTAGAGATGTCTGGGTTTGGGAGTTGTTTTAATTTAGATAACCAATATCTGACGAGAACCCTAATACGGTGGGGAGACCACCATAGGACGTACTTGTGGAAGGCTCTGTTTTCAAAGTTCGCTTGGTGGAGCAACCCCTTGATTCTGCTCCACCCGACCTTGACCATGCTAATTGGATAAATTGAGTAGTGGGTTGCTTAACGAGCGTTCTTGGAGATCTCGAGCGACCCTGGTGAGCTTTACATTAGGAGTCAGGGTGTTCCATGTTGTAGATCTGTTTTGAGGTGAATTCCTAGTTGTTGGTCATTTTGCTTGGTGATTCTGGTTTTAAGAAATTGGAGTTTCAGGTCATGGGATTTTGAATGTCCGGTCATCAGGTGATTGAGGTTTTGATTTATGGGTCTTCAAGGTATCGTTTGGAACCCTTAGTTGACCTAGTATTTTGGGACTTTCTGGGGGCAGAAAGTGTCATGGTGGGGAGATTTGTCACACCCTGACCTGACACTTATTATATTTTAATTTATTTTAGGTCTTTCTTTGATTTCCAGTTTGAATCGATTCTATTTTAAAAGTGATTTTGGGATCATACATGGGTGTGCGCCCGTACGCGCGACCGTGCCTAGAGCCTAATCGTAATTGGACGATGTTTTGTTATTTAAATGTCTTATTATTTGGGTGCGTGATCTTGCACACGATGGTGCACGTTGCTGGACCCGACTTGGGTTGTTGCGTTTTGAGGATAAATGAGTGTTTTGGCTTGGTAGTTTTCGGCGCATTGGTAAGGAATGGGTGAAGCTGCATGGCTTCGTTAGATGTTCGTGCGCCTACTCAGTGCGCTAGTAATCATTTACTTGGTGAGTTTAATAAAATAATAAGTGCAAAATAAAATATGAAAAATGATTAATTAATTTAATATTTGTTTTAATATTGTTATTATTATTATTATTATTATTATTGGGGATTATTCTTCTTATTATTAATATTTAAGTTATTATTTTAACTATATAGATAATATTAAAATATTTTAATGGTTATAAAATTTCCGCTATGTCACATGTGTCATTAATATTATTATTAATATTGTTAAGGTTTTAATTAGGTTGTAACTATTGTTATATATATATATATTATGTTATTGTTATGAGTTTATTTTACATTATGTTTGTTAACAGTAGTATTACTATTATTATTATCAATAATAATATTCTATATTAGTTTAGAGATTTATTTTTGGTTTTATTATATCCCAATTATTATTTCTTTTTATTTTATTATTATTTATTTATTTTTCATTCCATTATCTTTTTTACTCTTTTCCCCCTACCCCTTTTCTCCCTCTCTCTACGCTTCTCCACTCCCCACGCGGACCTCCTTTCTTCCCCCTTCTGTTTCGTGCAGCAATCCCCCCTCCCCTTCAAACACTAGCGTGCCCCTCCAGCCGCGCATAAACTGGATCCCTCCTCTCCTCCTATGAACAGCAGCCCCACACCGTCGCTTCCTCACGCCGAACCCACGCCGCCCAGCCTCTCGGTCGAACCAACTTCCAGCGGTGCTCTCCTCTCGTGGGCCTCCCTTCCGACGCTGTTTCCCCCCTCCTTTCTGATTTTTTCCTCGCACCGACACATCCTCATCATCCCTATATGGTAGGGTAAGCCAGCTCCTTTTTTTCCAACGCCTTCCTTGCTGCCGCGCACCATGTCGCGACCCCAGTCCTCCTTCACCGCTCTTGTCGGCCAGCCGCTCAGACTTCTTATCACAGGGTCGTTTTACCTCGGGCGTTGTTTGCTCAATTGGTTTAAGCTGTGGTTAGGGTCTATATTAATTTTGGTAAAATTTTTGATGCAATTATGCAATGTTTTTTTGTTTTGTTTTAGTATTTTTTTGGAGTCTATATTGATTATTCTAGTTAAAAAGTTTTAATTAGAGTCAAATTGAGGTTGCTCGTAGTGCGACTGTCATGACGCAGGAGTTTCGCGTCGAACTGCGAAGTTGGTCTACGTTGAGGAAAGTGGTTCCACGTCTATTTATTATTTGATTAATTAATTTTCAAGGTTAATTTGTTTAGATTTTAATTTAATTAACTCGTGTGATACGAAGTTTATTTTCATTGAAGTTTACTTTGCATCGAAATAGTTTAGTAGCGTGTTGCCATAATCTGTGTACTTGATGCTGAAATCACCTCTGGTTAATTGTTAACATTTTTTTAAATTGTGAGTTTAGTTTATTAATTAGTTTTTTTGATGTGATTTAATTTTTATTTGAGTTTTATTATGTCTTGATTTGTTTATTAGTGTCTTTAAGTGGTATGAGTATGTTGTTGTTGTGGAAACCCATGTCGGACTATTCACTAGTGTTTTGAAAGTTTTGCAGATACTTTATTAGGGTGTGCAAGGGGTGAAATTGGTGATTTGGGGTAGTGTCAGTATGAATTATGTTATGAATGAGAATTTGAGTGGATTTCCGTTGTTTTAGTCGTGCGACATGTTTTCAAATGCGTTGGACAGTTTTTCCGGTGGTTTGTTTAATCATGTGTGTGATGCAGATTTGGTTCATGAGGTGGAATTGTGTGCGTGTGGTTATGTGAGGGGAGTTTGGGTCGGTCTAGTGTGTAAAGCAGTGTTTTACTCTGAAAATTTTATTTATGAAAATTTGAATTGTTTTATGAGACAACTATTAATGGTGAAAATTGTTTTGGGTAAATTGTGTGAATATTTTTTGTTGCTTAAAGTCACGCGACGTGTGTGGAATTTGTTTAATAAATTCAGTTAGTGGAGTGTTTGATAATGAAAGTGATTTCATTGATTGTGCAGTTTTTTTAATTGGTAGAGTAACTGATGCAAATTGATCTTTGAGATATTTTTAGTGTGCTTCTTATTTCGAATGGCTTTTGGGTGTGCAAATGGTGGTTTTGGCATGTGTAGGACTTTGTCTGGTTTGAGTATATTGTTACAACATGTGACATGAACTCTGAACTGCATGAGCACAAACGGGATGCCCGGGTAGCTAGGAGGGTGACCTAGTCTAGAGGGCCAGTATTCAGGAGGTGAATCGACCCTGTTTCACTAGAAGGACTAACGATTGCAACACTAACTAAACAGATACTATTCTGAGGGTCGTGGTCTTGTAAACCACGTTTTCTGAGGGTCGTGGCCTTCTAAGCCATGTTTTCTGAGGGGCGTGGCCTTCTAATCCTCATTTCACTGAGACACGAAGATCATGGAACCCAAGCTAGCTAACCCCCATGCGGCCTCTCCCATATTAGTGCTCATTGGTTACTTTACGTACATCGGTGTGACACTTTGGTTATTTTAAAAGTAAGTGTGTTTGTGTGTGTGTTTTAATTTATGTTTATCCTTTTTAAAACTGTTTTCTCTAAACCTGTTTTCTCTAAAGTTATTCAATATTTTAGTAATTTTCTTTAATTAAAGTTGCAAATGTATTTTTCATTTAATAATTGTGCGTGGAACCTTTTCTCTGTGGCATATTACTGGGCTTTTAGCTCACATCCTACATACAACTTTGGGTGTATGTAGATTCTGTTTATTTCTCTTTCCAGGTTGAGGCATCGGGCCTGGCGTTGGTGGTTCGGGTTGTCAATGGCATCCTCGTGTTGGTTTGGTGGCGACGTCTTGGGGATGTGACACCTCATGTCGCATGGAGGTTTGTGTGGAGTTTTGTTTTTTTATTGATGTAGTTTCTTTTGGGTTTTTATTTCAAGTAGTTAACTTTTAGTCTGAACTTGGTAATGGCATGTTTGGTTTTTAGTTTTTAGTTTTAATTTAATCAGATTGTTGTCTGTTTTATAATTATTCATCTGGGTAAATCGTTCCCAAGTATATTTTTAATACCCAGGCACTTGTGCCAGCCCATGGGGATCAGGAACGCCCTTCGGGCCATGTCGCGGGCCGGGTCGGGCACCGGGTAGGATGGCGACCCGACCTGGTTCGTGACATAACATGACAGAGGTAAACATAAATGTTTATTCTAATTGATATTGTTAATATACCGTGATGGGTATTCCAAATGTTACTCCCCACATTGTTGTGAAAGCTATAATGTAAGTATTTAAAGATTCCACAAGTTTCCTTTATGATTTATGATTTTTATGTTTTATTCATAAATATTGTTATTTCATGAGTAATTTACAAGAGATTATGTTTTGTATGTATTGAGGTACTAATGATGTCTCTCATTTTTTTAGAAACCTTATAGAGATTTTTATACTCATCCCAAATCTTTGTAATTTTATTCACAAGGTATAAGCAAGTTTGAGAGAAAGGAAGTATTCAAGAATATTTATATCAAGAAAAGAATGATTGTATTCTTTTATGAGTTTATATTTTATATAAAAAAATGTATACTGATTTGAAGTGTATACATGTAATATTCATGATATAATGTAATGGGTGTGGCCTAATTCTATAAAACACTAATCCAGAAAAGACACTCATTGGGAATTCATGAATTAAATCAATATTAAGTAATATTTAATGTTGGAGCCTTATATATGGTAATAGAGGTTTGTTTAGAAAACATTAAGAGTTAGTATATTGTTAAATTAATGTCCTTAAATTAATTTATGGTATGAATGAAATGATATAGCATTTACAAATTACCATGCTTCTTTCCCTGAGATATTTTTGTGTTCAGATTGGTTTTTCATATAAGAAACAAGGCAGATATGCTAGGAATGAATATGAAGGGAAATGACCTTCCAAATAAGCATCCTAAGATGGATGGAATCCGAATTGTATAGTTTCTTATAGTGATGGCTTAGATGATTCAGGTTATAAATGGTGTTTGTGTATAAGGATGAAATTTTGTTATATTCTAAATGTAAATAGAAGCATGAAATTAATTTAATGGAAGTTTTTAAATCATTATATGAAAATAAATTTTATGAGAAAATTAGAAAGTGTGATTTTTGGTTATAATAAATTTCATTCCTCGGTCACATTGTTTCAAAAAAATGGAATAACTATTGAGCCTGCTAAAAAAGTAGTTGTAGAATGGAATATACCAACAAATAAAACCTAGAATCATTGTTTTCTTGTTTTAGCAGACTATTATAGATTTCTTGTTGAAAAGTTTTCATGGTTATCTATCCAAATTACCATGTTAACTGTAAAAGGTGTTAATTTCATCTGGATAATAGAATGTGATGATTTTCTTTGGAATGTAATAAATGATTGGTGAATGTTCAAGTATTGTATTTACCTTATATGAATATGAATTTTTAATCAACACTAATTATTTAATAAAATGATTTGGTTATGTCCAAATGTCTAATGATTAGGTAACTTCTTATTCATCGCGTCAGTTAAAACCTCATTATTTATATTACCCTATAGTTGATTTGGATTTTGCTGCAGTTTTTTTTCATTTAAAATTTTGAGGAATCATTTTTATGGAGTATTATCTAAAATATATATATATCACAAAAGTTTGATGTATATATAAACTAGAAATGAATTTAAAAAGAGAAATTGGATATGGATTAAATTAATCATGGATTATGATTGCACGATTCTTTACCTTCTAGGAATGTCAAATAAAGTGTGTGATGCTTTGATTCGAAAAAGTAATGTCACATTAACCATGTTTTGTTTGAAAAAATATCCTCTTATTAACAATTTGATGAACTTTGGCCTATTGGTTGTTGGTGCATGAAATTTATATATTTTATTTCCGGTTCCATTGAAATAATCTATATTAGATAGAATTAAGCAAGCGTAAATAGAAGACATTGAGTTGAAGAAAAAGGTAGATCTTATTTAGAAGGGTAAACTTCCTAAATTTATCATTGTTAAAGACTTTATTTTGAGATTTGGGACGAGATTATGTGTTCCTTGTGATTCACAGTTGAAGAATGAGATCTTATGTGAATATCATTGTTCTCGGTTTTCATTTCATCCTAGCAGTACTAATATGTACAATGATCTTCGAGAGTACTAATTGTGGGATGGAATTAAAAGAGTTATTGTAGACTTTGATGTGATGTGTTTGACTTGTCAATAGGTTAAAGTATTGCGTCAGTTACCAAAAGGGATGATTTATCGTTTACCAGTGACAGAGTATAAATAGGAAAATATATCCATGTAATTCAATATGGTATTACCAAAGACATCTCGAGGTAATAATGAAATCATTGTTATTTTTGATCGAATGAAAAAATCTACTCATTTCCTTCATATTCGAGATACTTTATCACGAGATTATATTTATCAGTTGTGTTTAAAAGAGATTGTCATGTTGCATAGAGTTCCCCGCTCCATTGTATCTTATCATGATCCCAACATTACTTCTAACTTTTAGAAAGTCCATTAAAAGTCATTGGGTACTGAATTAAATTTTAGTAAAACATTTCATCCTCAATCAGATGGGTAGTCAAAAAGAACTATTAAAACATTTGAAGATATGAAACGTGCTTTGCTCAATTGATTACCATGGACGTTGGGACCAGCATATTTCTTTGGTTTAATTATATTATAATAACAGTTTTCATTCTAGTATTCAGATGGCCCCATTTGGGGCATTATATGGGAAGCGGTGTCGAACTCCATCTTATTTAGATGATGTTTGTGAAAGGATATTTATGGAAACATAATTGTTAGAAGAGATAGTATATAAATATTAGTTGATTTTGAAGAAGAGAATAATAGCTCAGAGTAGGCAGAAAAGTTATGTGGAAAAATAGATGAAGGATATTTCTTTTGAGGAAGGTGATCATTTCTTTCACAAACTATCTCCAAGGAAATGTGTGATTTATTTTGGTAAGAAGGAAAAGTTGAGTCCGAGGTTCATTGGATCATATGAAATCCAAGAAAATGTTCGATAAATTTCCTATAGTGCGGCATTAACTCCCAATTTATCCTAGGTATAGAATGTTTTTCATGTATCAATGTTGATAATGTATATTCTTGATATATATCTTGTTTTAAGTCCAGGGGTAGTTTAGTTGGAAGGAAATCTTTCTTTTGAAGAACAACCAAACCGGATTCTTGAACGAAGAGAGAAATTATTGAGAAATAATATAATTCATCATGAAAAGGCTTTTTGGAAGACTATATAGTTGAATATAAAACATGGGAATATGAAATTGCTATAAATGATAAATACCCCTTTTTATTTGTTATGTGAATCGAATTGCATTTACGCAAATCCCAAAACAAAGAAACGATGCAACATCTCATATAAATAATAAATATGGAAATTTCATATTTAATAATATTTTTTAATTAAATAATATTTTTACATTAATGGGGATGCAATGTTCGATGGCGTAGCTGATACACAACTACTAGTTTCATTGAAATCTTATTTTTCACACAAAATTGAGTTATCCTGAAAAATAATATAATAATATCATTGTACTTTCCACATAGTTTTATTATTGGTGGGAATCAGAAGAACAAAATACTATATGATTTCACATCTTTTTTGAATGTTTTTACATTTATCAAAAAATATATAGAGGCTTCTTATGGTAATTAATTTGATTTAAGCTTGAAAAACTCTAATATTTTTAAAAGGTCATTTTTCCACCTTTTGAGGGAGATCCCTTATTAGATCTATTTTTGTCAATTTATATGCTATATTTGAAAAAATAAAATTAGTCTTTATATGTGGGACATCAAAATTTACATTGAGAAAATTTTAATATTTTTATAATAAAGGTCATTTATAATGAATAGTTAAAAAATCATCACTGTAAGTCCAAATTGTAATTTGGTCTAATGTATTAATATAAGTAGATTGTCCTTTTAATTGGTTTTAAAGTGTAATGGGATTATATATTTACAATTTAATACAATGTAGTTCATTTTATGTTATTTCACATTGATATTTGATGTAATCAAATGTCAATCTTTTGATATTTATTATTTCTTAAAACCATGCTTTTTTGAAAAATAGAATTAATTTTAATATAATTTCTAGAACATATGTTTTTTGAAATGGGAAGAATGGATTAAATATTTGAAATCAATAGGTCCAAATTTTATAAATAGTTAACTTTAATTTTTAGACATGATGAATAGTTACTTCTATAAATATTTTATTTACCGTGGTTAAAAGGTAAATCTTGTAAATCTGGTTAAAAAATATTATTATAATACATTAAATTACCTAATAAATTTCATAAAAATATTTAATGATACATGTATATGTAGTGGAATCCTTTGGACAATATGGGGACCCCATAGAGCCACTTGTATGTAAAAATGAAGTTTTATAAAAATTAATTTAATGTTATGGAAAATATAACATGAACAAATATCTTTTAGTGAAACAATCATTATATGGGGTTATATAAGAGATACTTTATACTATAAATATTCCACATAAATTAAAAAAAAATTCATAAATCATGATATTTTATTTATAATTTTTAGACATCAAATAATAAGTGTTATTTATGAAACAATGATGATGTAATGATTACCTCCTTAATGAATGTTTTAAATAAATGAGATTATAAATATTAAAATAACTTTTTCTAATCTTTTTATTCTATCCTCAAATTTTAGTGAAAAAATAATAAGGTACAAATGGATTATATTATGTTAAAAATGTCAGTAATTATCCATTTTGGTTGTCTTGTCATTTTATAGTAACTATATTAACCATATATTATGAATATAAAAGAATAAATGGAAAATGATAAATTTGTTATATAACGGTTAAAGAAAAATAATAAGGTACAAAATGATATGAAAACTTGTATACAACCTATTTGTTGAGATCATTTATAATAATAGTAATTTTATCTTAGAATATGATGATTTTTGTACCTTTCGAAACCGAAAATAATTTTATAACAAAATAATATTTCAAAAAGTTCATAAAGTGCCCTTCCCCTTATAAAAGGACGCCACTGTTAACCCCTTACTTACACCTCTCAAAACCCTTGGATCATCAAAAATATGATCCAATAAGCTCCCAACATCCCTATATTCCACATAGAATCCATAATTTGTGCATAATAAAATTCAATAAAACCATTTGCTTCAAACCAAAAGGTGTATCCTGATTTAAAGGAAACGTCTTCTCTCATGTTAATTTCGTTAATTTTCCTTCTCCAATAGCCTAAAATCTCTTCAATAACTTATTTTATAAGAAAAATATATATTAAATATTCTAAGATGTTTTTGTGATATAGATTCTAACTACACATCCTCACACCTCCATCTAATGGTTACGAACATATTGTTTTTGTGGATGGCGAACGACATCATCACGAAATTAGGAATATTCAATTATCTCATACCACCACTCATGGTGGCCATTATGAGGGAAATTTATTTTTATTCAGTATATATTATATTTATACTGTCTCTATTCTTATGTATTTTTTCATTTATATCATAACATTATGGTTTCCATAAAGGGTAAATATGATAATTACATTTCTGGATGTGCAGACTACTGGCCCCAGAAATTGATATGACTCATCCATGCCATAAATGGAACATATAAAGGATTAAACTAATGAATTGATATATGATATTACATTTAAATTATAACATACCGATGTATAATAAAAAAATTCAATTAAATATGAAATAGAAATGAATTTAGCATTCATGCGTATATACTGCTTACAGTCTCCAGGAACGGTGAATTTCATTTCTTATCTCCAATTTTTACGTAGTATTATAAATACATATTTATAATAGATATATATTATACATATAATATATAAATCATGAATATCATAATGAGATAACAAAATTTTGACCACATAGACAACTTGTGATTATAAGAAGTTCATTTTTGACTCAAGTACCAATTATCCAAAAAATGTCCATTACTAACATAAATGATTATGAAATGTTTATAAAGTGGTAATAAGTGATATATAATTAATAGTAAAATTTAAAATTTTTCTGAAACAATTATAAATTATCATTAGTGTATTATTCAGAAGATTAAATAACCAACGAGTCAAGTTATACATGAGGAATAACACTTCATCTCAATCTCTTTTCATTGAGGCATCCTTATATTTATACATGAATTTATTTTATATGCTGTATAATAATCCATATTGACTTATACATTAATTAAAAGGGAATATTTTTCTATGATGTGTTTTATTAAATTAAAAAATGAATGTTTCTTTTAATGTATGTGGTTGAAACAACTATTCCACCACTGTGAGCATTGTTTGCCATTACAACTTTCTTAACAAGATGTAATGTGTTTAAAACGAAACTAATTACCATATACTATTTTTTACATATTTTGGTATTTAAAATGTTTATGGGAATGGATTTATAATGTCAATATATTGAAATTTTATATTGTGATTTCTATGGGGAAATTTTATCTTTCCTTTTTTCACGTTCATGTGTTATGATTATGTTATGGTTCTTGAGCATTGTTTAGGCATAGAAGTGGTTTCATGATAAACATAGGGCGTGTGAGCCTGATATATCTCTCTAATGCATTGGATAACATGATGAATTTAAATTTTAATGTTTATCTGAAGTGATTTAGTAAATATAACATGATGGGTATTTCAAACGTAACTCCCTATGTAACTATTAAATAAACAATGTAAGTATGTTATAGATGCCACATGTTACCATTATAATTTATGATTTATATGAGTTATTAATAACTTTTATGGTTTCATGAGGTATGTTAAAGAGCTTGTGTTTTTTATTTATTGATGGAATAATGTTTTCATTCATTATTTTATAACCCTTACTGGGATTTTTATGCGCATCCCATGTTTTTGAAATGTTTTTTCACATGTATAAGGAATGGTAAGAGAAAGGAAGAATTAAAGGATATTTAAATCAAGAAAATAAAACATATTATCTTTTAAAAGATTTTATGTTATGACAAAAAGGATACTAAGTATAAGTATATACATGTAAAATTTATGATGTAATGTAATAGTTAAAGCCAAATTTGTTAAAACTCTGATCTTGAAAAGATCCACGAAGTGAATTCTTGAATTAACTCAAGATTATGTAATGTTTAATGTTGGGTCCATATAATAGGTCTTCCCCCAAAATTATTATTTTTTTGTTTCATATATTTTTTACCTCCATAACATGGTAATGATATACACATGGTTTTATAAACATGTGGCTAAATTTATTCTGAAACAAACTTTTATACCCACGGTTTTTCAAAAACCATTGGTATAAGTCTTGAAAAATGTTCACAAATCCAGAGTTCAGACCAAAACTATTAGTATAGCTATATATTTCCCCACATCTTTCAAAAACCCTTGTAATAGGTCATCATTATAAAATTATACCTATTATTTTTTTTAAAAATGTGGGTATAGGTTCACATAATACCCTAATACCCACATTTTTTAAAACCGTGGGTATATGGGTGCATATACCCACATTTTTAAAAAAATGTGGGAATAGGGGTTCATATAGCCACGGTATTGGAAAAAACATGGATATTCGGATATTATCCCGTAATGAGATTTATAATAGATCTTAGTTGATTGTCTATAACACATTATAGAGCGTGGATATTTTTTATAATAGAGGTAATAGTTGTGGTTGTAGAGTTATATAACAGTACATATAACATGGAGGTGCGTCCCAGTGCATAATGTTTTATACAAGGTTTATATGTTTCAATTCCATTATATATACCATGTGGGTTTTATTTGAATTCAATTTATTATTCATTCATTTTATACATTTTATTGGATTATATATAAAATGATTGTGTTTTGTGATTTCTATTCCATTAGAGATGTGTTTCTTGAACGTTATTATTGGCTATAGACTTCAATGTGTTTAGATATTGGAAAATGTTTCTAGTAACCAACTAAATCTCTATTGGTGATAGATTTTAGGTGGAACTCTTGGCTTACTGCAATACATGGAAGTAACTTGGTTGTTCGGGTCATGATATAGTGTCACAAATGTTTTTTCTTTCAATTATGGGGTTTAGAAATAGTAGTTATATGAGTGGTAGTTTTGGTTCATGGTCAATGAAATTAAATTGATCTATAGTTCATTTAACAGACTAGAGATTCCAATGTATGTTCAGTGGATGTTGTATACATGAAATAGAAGTTTAATATCTTATTATTCTACCAAAATCTCAAATATATTGTTTTTTGGGTATTGGTTTGTAAATGAATAATATTGTGTTCAATTATGACCTTTCAGTTTCTTTTATTGTTATATAAACGAGAAATTCTCTTAACCACATAAGTTTATTTAAATAATTGTAATGTAATACTCAATGATTTCCATATTAGGTATAAATAAATTATCCTGATGTGTATGTTCCTTCAGTTGGGAACCTCTTTAACTAGTAGTGTAATATGAGGTATTTATTTTCGTAACCTTGTTGTTAGACATTTGTACCCATGATCAGATGTAGCCAATATCCTGATATTTCAATTTGTGTAAATATATTTTATATATAGAATGATTGTTCCCACTGTGTTACATGATGGTAACTATATATTTTATATGATTCATTCTTATGATGGTAAATCCCATAGAATTTTGTGGGGAAACCAGATTCTTATCCGATGGATGTTTGTATGGAATCTGAGTGTAATCTATCCATATTTATTTTCATTATTTCTAACGAATTTTAGATTCAATTATTGATATTACTATAATTTATTGTTTAACATTGATAGAAATTGTTTTCTTAACTCGTGATGGGGCTATTTTCCCATGGGAGGAGTTTGAGACTCTATCTAGGATAATAAAATTATTTGAGGTTTAACAATCCACATTGAAATATAATGATGATCTAGTGTAAAATAAAGACTATAGACCTTATGAGATGTTACACATACATGATTCACTTTATAAATTTTCATGATCATTAGTTTGAGGGGATAATATAGGATAGTATTTATCAATGCCTGTCGTGTTTCCACCAATATTCCCTATAACAGTTTCCTTTCAAGTATGGCGTGATGAGAGTCAATGATATCAGATGACACATATAATGGATAAATATGGTCAATAATATATGAGATGATAATTTTATGATTAATTCCCATTATTTTGAGAATATAATATTATATAATACTTACACAAATTAATAATCATGTACCATATGTTTGAATTTTTGAAAATAATGTTGAACCCCTAGGTATATCGTGGTCATCTAGAGTTTTTTTAAGGTGGATTTCATTTACTCACACATATATGTGAAGTGAGTCTATCTTTAATGGAAGAAGATGTTTTTTATGGAATTCATCATGGAACAAAATAGGTAATGTGGTACCCACCTTGTAATATATTTGTTATCATTTTTGTCATGAGGTGATTCGTGATTGGGTTGAATAGGTGGGTATTTTCATCATCATTAAGACTGCATCTGTAGTAGCAATCAAGGACACCCCATTTGTTATTATGATTAACTAACTAGTGAGTGGTAAATGTGGATTTTTGTTCTATGTACATTTATGAGAATTTCCATTATTTAACTATGGAGGAAGGTGCATATACTTTCATAGGATAACCCATCATTGCCTCTTGTCTAAATGATTATATATTAATCAACTTTCATTCTAAGGATGATGTTCAATGGTTTATTTATGGGTAAATGAGAGAACAATTTTTATTTGTGGTATTTTTTACAGAATATATCTAGGAATTTGTTTGTGGATGAATGTTTTAGGAGTTCCATGTATTTTTATAACACCATGGTATTTTAAAATAACTCTATGTTCAATAGCATATACAACATGTAACACTAAGCATAAATGAACAGTTAAAGATTTTTTATCAATTTTTGTAGTTATAAACAAGACATTAAATTTGAAGAGGAAAATATATTTAACTATATATATATATACATATAGCTAAAGGATAACAAAAAATTATTTATTAATTCTTAGGAAATAAGAATTAAATTTTTTGTAAAGACCATTTATTCATCAAAAATGATTTTTATTTCTTTTAGTGATATTATATTTTAATTAAATTCATGAATATTTTTTAAAAAATTATTATATAAAATTAAATTTCTAATTTTAAATATGTATATTAAAATATAATTATAGGGAAATTTTTTTCAAACAAAATT
The DNA here is from genome assembly GCA_963277665.1 of Viscum album. NCBI lineage: Eukaryota > Viridiplantae > Streptophyta > Magnoliopsida > Santalales > Viscaceae > Viscum > Viscum album. The sequence goes on along the minus strand of OY728161.1, from coordinate 455,575,860 downwards.
TTTTTATTGCGAATAGTGAAAAATTCAATTATTCATCAAAAAAAATATTTTTATATCAAGAATTTACAATGAAATACCTTTTTTGAAAATTTATTTCAATGTAAAATTACTTCAATTATCTTCTTAATATTCCAATTTAGATCACTGGAATAAATATTATTGTTTAATTTGGTATAAAAAAATTTATAATTTAAAATGAATTTTTTTTAAAAACAGTTTTTTGTTGCATTTTGTGTTTTTATATAAAATTTATTTTTACTAATTATAGGAATTATATCTTAAAAAATGGTGCCCATATTTATAAGATGTATAATTGATTTTTTAAATATCTCCCTTTTATTTTTCAATACGAAAAGTAACTATAGGAAATAATTATCCCCTATTAAAGGTTAATCACATGAATTAGAATAAAAATAATAGTATAATGACAAAAAATGACCATAACACTTTCTTGTATCCTATTTTATGAGTGATGTATAGAAATTCACCGAAATTTCTTGAATATATTGCCAAATGTATCCATTTTTCATTGAATATGACCAATATATTAATTTATCAAAGTAATAAAAACAAAATGTCACTCTCATGACTTTAATATCTATTAAATATTTATACATGGATTTGGAGATGATATGATTATTTTTAAAATTTTATAAAAAAAATAAGTAAATTTTTCTATCATAGTAATTTAATTTTTATTTTTTATTGATTGAATAATTATATTAAATGACTACACAACTACAACATATTATTAATTAAATTATTTGAAAAAATAAAATATGATATTAAAAATAATAAAATTTATAAAATTTAGATGAATTATTAATGTAATTTTTTTTTGATACATGTATTTTAAATATTATTATTTTAAATTATTTGTATTAGTTCTATCTTTTTTTATGTCCTAAAAGTAAAATTAAATATTTACAAAGAAAAATTATGCTAATGTTATTTTATAAAAATAATTTTCTTATTAATTATAAAAAAATTAGAAAAAATGATATATGAATTGGTGGATTAAATCTGGTCTAAAATTCACTATATATTCATTTATTAGCCAATTTTTACTTTATAATAAATATGGTAACCCTCTGTTATTGGAAAAGTTATTTCTATGAATAAGGTAAAAATTAGATAACCATAGGGTAAAACCAGAAGGCAAATTATAAAATAAAAAAACCTATATAGAGTTCAATTTATGATGATATTTCAACCATATATTTTTTTTATTTGATTATAATCCCATTTGTAAGCATTTGGATTGAGAATGGAAAAATGATATTTTAATATTTTTTTACAATTCTAAGTATTTCCTTTCCCACCATTATAAATGAGAACCCATTATATTTTGCAATAAACCAATTTACGCCATATTTCATTGATATAACCTACTAATTTATCATATATAAATCCCTATATAGGCTCCATAGTTTATTTTCATATTAAAATAACAACCCTAGTCCCTTTATATGCGATATATTGAATGTTTTTTGAAGAATAGAAATTTGTCTTTACCGACTCTTTGAACATTATTTATTATTATAAATTCTATAAATATATATTATACATCCAAAAATAATAAATATAATTTAATAAATATAATTTATATTTTATTATGGTTACTAGATAAACATTTTCTACCACTTTTCCATCATATGGAAAATGAAATCTCATATCGTGTGAACGTGCGGCATATCGTCTACACATTGTGATGTAACAAATTTATCATCACCCTATTTAGTGAATGGTTACAATGGTTGATTTTACCTTTATATATTATAATTATGAAATAATTCTTATATTGGAATTATAATATAACATATACCTAGTTACCTTCAAATCTTTATAAGAAAATATAATTTCACTAGTGGATACATGTGGACTACCAACACCTTGATTTGATGTGATTTTTTTTCATTTCTAAATTAAATATTTAGTAATGAAGAAATATAATATGAAAATATAAAATATAAATAATATAAAAATGATTTTTAAGGAATAATTTTTCTCATTATTTCATTCAATCATTCATATTGTTAAAACATCATCGATTTGTTGGTTGGGCAACCCATCTCTGTGAATAGTGCGATTCCTTTTTATATAAATAAATTGTATGTATGGCTATATATATATAATTAATAAATATTCTATTCATATCATTATTATCAATATGGAGATGATGGAGCCACGAAAAAATTAGACGTATTAGAATTACCAAACTGATCATGTTATTTAAAACAAAATAGCTAACACCAATACCCAATGATTTTAATAATGAGTTAATAATAATTAAAAATTGAAATATTGAAATTCTATAATATATTAAATATAATTATGTGAATGTTTTTTGAGAATTAATATAAATTTAAATTTATTATATCATTAGTAACAGTGCCTTCGAATTAAACTAAAATTTAGGTAAGGGATTCTAATCTCACTTTTATTTCTATGAGAAAAATTCCATATTAACCTATTATTTAATATTTTGGTGTATAATATGACCCTTATGTATTTTATTATAATTTTCAGGAAAATTATGGCGTAGTTATAAAAACTATAAGGATCATTATTTCATTTTTTATATATAGATTACCAAATCCTTAAAGGCTATTTGTCTCAATATTGTTTCATTTAGAGATGTTAGATATGATGAACCAATTTATGTTTTTGAGCTTTATATACTTCCCCTCTAATATTATATATCATGAATATCTTTATTCTCCTGATATTAATAATTTCAAATGAATTTATTAAATATTTATGTTACTATTTAAAATATTAAAAAGTAGAAATGATTTTATATGAAAAAATTAATATTTGTGAAGATAGATTATGATTTAATTTACAATCATAAAATTTTGTGATCTATATATGATGAAACATGTCAATTTTATTCTTTTGTGGTTATTATTAGTGATTAAATTTTTTAATTTATTTTTCAACTGGTTTATAACTCCAGAGGAGGAAATAATAATTTATTAGAAAATACAAACTTATTTCCCTCATAGATTAAAAATAATTTCTCTTCCATATCCATGATTTCTTAATAAAGTCTTGATATTTTTAAAATATTTTTCTATTATTTTTAATCCATATTCACCCACAGTTTAATTTACAAAAATGCTTCAACAAATCGTCTTCTCTTTTTCTGAATAAATAACTTTTTGGATTTTTGAAAATCATTGAAAGGAGTGTTCTCTTTTATCTTTATCAGTTTGAATTAGATTTAACAACATCATCATATATTAATTATTTTTAAAACCTCTTTATAATTTTATATGGTTATTTTTATGAAAACTTATTTTGTCAATATTTTTTGATTTTATATTTTTTAATGTTTTCCAAATAAATAGGGTTATTTCTTCAAGATATATTTCATGAAATCATTTAATGTAATGTTTATCTATGATAAAATTCATTGATGTTAATTATGAATTACTAGGGATATGACCCAATGATACCATCCACATTAAGTATATGGATTTACTATGATGACGATTATTTATGTATTATTCTATGAAACTCATTTCCTCTTAATTGGTTAATTACATTATTATTAAACTATTATGAAACCGATTTTTCTTCTACAATTAATGCTATTATGAAATAATTATGAATTTATTTCCCTTCCACGAGTTATTATATGATGAATTTTTTTGATCTTATAGTACATAGATATATGTTTTTTATTTTTTTAATAGGATGTATGAAATTATATATCCCTCCAATGCTTTGGGTAATGTTTTATATCTCATTAGAAACTTATGGGAAACAAGCCAGTTTGATTAATCTATTATGATGAATAAATGGGGATTCTTGATCCATTATGATATGATAAATTTGTGTTGATTCCTGATTCACTATGATTCAAGGTGTCGATAGTTATCCTTGAAACATGAAATGATTTCTATATATATCAGGGCTCAACTATGTTCTCCTATATGGAAACCTAGATAATTGTTTCATTATGTAACAATTATGGTTCAAAATTTTCCTTTTAAAATGATGTTTTAGTATCCATTTTTACAATGTCAGATTATATGAATGAAACTATAATGTATTAAACCTTGGATAAACAAGATTAATTTATAGGTACAAATTCAATTTATAGGGGGTAGAATGTAACACATTGAGATTTTTTTTGAATTATTATTTTTTGAATTAATTTAACCTTTATAACATGTTTTAATTCATGAAATAATAAATATAGTTTATTTTATTTCAAATAAATAATATTAGATTTAATTATGTGAAACACTAATTACATCGTGCACTCCATGAAACAGAAAATTTAATTTTCTATATATAAAACACTAAGGTTATTTTATGTTACACAAAGCATTGATATACCTCAATGGCTTGTGTAACATCAAAGACAGAGTTATACAGAATAATAATATATCATTTTTTGCACCAAAATATTTTAATAAAATCAAAGTTCGGAGAGACATCAAGAACATCCAGATACAAAATCAAACAAAACAGAACAATGTTTTCAAGAGTTCCTTTCCGGGGGACTGATCTTCTTTCTGATTTTTTCTGCAATGATCTTCTCCTTGCTTCGCATCTTATTCCAGTGATTAATATTGATGTGCCTACACCCAGGTCTATGCCCTCGCCCTCCATTATAATTGGCTTTTATTTCCGCAGTATGTTGTAGAAAGGTTTCTATGTCCTCATCAAAACTATCCTCTTGTGACATCTCTCTTCTCTTCTTTTCGTCAATTCTTTTATCATTCTTCTTTTGGATTTTTGTTCTAACCATCTTCCATGCATTTCCTTGTATCTCATCATTGTTATATTTTCCTTTAGTTATCCCCTTCTCTTGCATAGCTGGGGTGATCATACCATGCACACTAACCACAGTTTGGTGATCATATGGGACATCAAAGGATGTACTTACCTTCTTATCATCCGAAGGTTGGTCAGCCTCCACTTATGGTAAATCGAGATGTGAATGAGAGGCCTTTTTGGATGAAGATTCCAGAACCGAGGCATGGTTCTGAACATCCCCAGCCACAGCCTACGGATCTAAAATCGAATCATCCACTAACCCAGTTTGTGGGTCCACCTGTGTATGACATGAAGTATGGTTTTTAACAACTGTGATTGCACAAGTATGACCAGGAATATCATGAACAATAGGACATGAAGATGATACTAATTCACCATAAGGGCCAGTGTTCATTGTTGTAGGAGCATATTCAGACAGGGGCCCGGATTATAGCCGAGTAGAATCAGAAAAAACAGTGGCTTTCTTACCTTTTTCATTCTGGAGAGAGATCGGGGATGAGGGTTGTCCCTCCTCAACCACCTCTTCCCATGATAATCTACCTTCAAGGGGATTCACCATAGCAGGTTCATCCTTACGTCGAGGATCATGATTGGAGGGAGACAACTCTGCATTCGATTGCTCCAAATGCAACGTATAAGGTGCATCAAGAAAAGCAGACTTGGCTTCTTTTTTTAGGTGACCAGGCATCTCCCTCCCTGACTTCAGACATGATTTTGAATAATTTCCATGGAGGGAGCAGAAACTACACACAATAGACCTCCTACAATTTGTAGAGTCGTGTCCTATGACATTACAATCAATGCAGAATTTTTACATGTTTTCGTATTCCACTTTCAGTTCATGTTCTTCCTCATCAATAGATAAGTAGACCTTGTCAATCAGAGTAGAGTTTAGAACAATTTCAATAAGAAACCTGGGATAATTCACATTTCTAGAAGATTAAGTCTTCTTATCAATCATGATTGGGATGCCAATAGAAAGATATAGATCATACAAAATGTGTGGATGCCACAAAATGTAGCTTAAACCATAAATTTTATTCCATATTTGCACAGAGGAGTTACCAATTTCTGAAGGGTTGAAGCGTCTGTCCCACTCTCTTATGTGCAAAGAACCTAGTTTGAGTGAAATTGAATTGAATCCCCAGGCTCGTCATTTTAGTTCTTCAGATGGAAAACCCAAATGGTAATATACCTTCCCGAGCGATACACATTTCTAGGTCTCAAACCCCTAGATGATCGAAAGCCTCTGTGTGAGTTGCTCCATCTTCCATGGCTTCTCTCCTTTTGGTAAAATCATCCGAGCAATGATCGAGTGTGCTCCCAACTCCATTCTTTAAGAAATTGCATCTGGATCTTCCTTCACGTGAGCAATGGAACCCCTCTTCCGGATACAAACCCATGGATCCTTAAAAAGTGAAAACGATTGAGCAAAGGAACTTACCGCAATGGGTTTCGCCCTCTTCCTGACGCCACTCCGTGAAATTATATGATATGAATATTACTAAATAATTGATAAAAATATATGGTTTACACAAATAAAATTTGGATTAATAGGTTACTAATTAATTAAAAATGTATATAAAAGAAAATATTATTATTTTTATAGTCATAATGCTCTACTAACATACTAAATTAAATTAATTAAAATTAGTGAACAATATAAATGCAATATGTATTTCATATATTCAGTAAAATAATTTTTTTATTAATCTAATATATTTTATAGATATATGATAAGAATTACAAAAAATTCTTGCTTAAAAGACAAAATTTTTATTATTTCATTTTAACTGTGATTTAAGGAGAACCCACATTAGATCCAATATCTATTAATTTTATAGATACAATGTGCAGAAATAAACTTAAAATATTATATTCGGAAAAAGTAATTAGTTTATGGTGTAACATCTCAGAAAAAAAAGAATATTACATTTTCATATTTATTAATATTTGTGAATAAAATATTAAAATTACTTTAAATGGGATGATACATTCGATGGTGTACCCAATACACAACGAGTTTTAATGAAATCCTACATTGCACAATAATAATATAATAATATTATTTAAATTGGTAGTTAATGCCTAGTCTTTATAATAGCGATAATGAATAGAACTAACTACAAAATTATTATATATTTGTTTAAATATTTTTACTTTTATCCAATAAAATATAGAGGCATAAAATAAGAAAAGAATTCGATTTGAAGCATAAATATTCTAATGTTCATTAAAATGTTTATTAACTGCCTTTTAATGGAGAACCATTTTAAAATATATATTTTCCACTTTTATATGATATATTTGACAAAATAAAATTCTCTTTTATAATTAGGACATCAAAATTTACTTGGTGTAATTTTTTTTCGATAAAGTTATTTTTTAATTAATAGTTAAAAATTCTGTATTTTAATTCAAAAACTCCTTTTAATCTAATTTATTTCTACGATTATATTATCATTTTTAATTTGTTTTAAAATGTAATTTGAATATATTTTATCCATTTAACCCACTCGTGGCCGTTATAATTAATATCCCTTTGAAAATGGACATAAACAAGTGTCAATCTTTTAATAGATATTGTTTCTTAAAACACACTATTTGTTTTGACAGCGGGAATTAACTATATAATTTATTAATGAAACATATTTGTTTCTAATTTGGTAAAATAGACATAATTTCTAAATTTGGAATATAATATATAGTTTAGGGTTAATTTTTTGTAATTTCCGTGATAATTTTCATTTTTATGAACAGTGAAAATTACAGCAGTTTAATTCAAAACCGCCTTTTCATAGAATTTATTTATATAGTTAGATTGTCATTTTAATTTTTTTTAAGGAGTGATTTAATTTTGTTTTTATCATTTTATAAATTTTTTTTCATTGAATGTAATTTAACTTTTAAATTGGATATAAAAACAAATCAATCTTTTTATACACTTTACTTCTTAAAAACCTGTCATTGGTTTTGACAATAGTAATTATTTTTTAAATTAATTACTAAAATTTATGTGTTTGGAATTTGATAAAAATGATTCCATACTTGGAATCATAAGGCTCAAATTATTTAATTAAGACTCTCTTTTTTTGGAGAATATGAATAGTAACAACATTAATTATCTTTAATTATCGTGATTAATTAGTAATTGGGTAGTAATGGATAATAAAATAATATCATAATAATATAAAATGACCCCGAAATGGGTCCAAATAATATTTTTTGGGTCATTTCAGACCATTGGATGATTTTTACCAAACTTAAGGGCCCATGGAGTCACATGGGTGTGATAGCGACATTTATGACATTATTTTTAAAAAGAAGAGAAATATAACAAAGGTTTGTATATCCTAATTAAAACGAATTAAGTTTTTTTATAAATAAATAATATATTAGAATATAAATATTCATTTGAAATCTAGAAATATTTCCTACATCATGCCATTTTTTTCTAATTTTTCTCAATTAAATGAATAAATTTATTTATGACACCATGATGATGCAGTGATTACCTCATTAATGAATTATTTAAATAAAATGAAAAGATAAGGTATCATTTAAAACATTAAAAAGTCAAAACATATAGGATGGGTTTATTTTTAACCCTTATCACCATATCCTCAAAATAAATCATTGCGGGACCTTTAAAATCCGAAAACCATTTTATAATAAAGTAACATTTCAAGACTTTCCAAAAGTGGCCCTCTTCCCTCTTATAAAAGGCCCAAACTCTACCCCCTTACACACAACACTAAAGCCCTTGGATCATCCAGACTCTGCTCATATTATCTCTCAAAATCCATATATTACTCCTAGAAGCCTCAAATTTGGCAAAAGTCCTTCCAAGGAAGTATTTGGCTCATATCAAAAAGAGTTACCCATTTAAGAGGTAATGTCTTCTCTCGAGTTTCATTCATTTATTTTCCTTCTTCACTCATGACTATATTCTTATTTCTTGATCCCATATTGAAACCATTGTCCTAAATATACTAGGATATTTTTAAGATTATGATTCTATCTACACTTACACACACCTCCGTCTAATGGTTAATGATTATACTATTTCTGTGGGTGGTGAATTACTGCCTCACGAAATGAGGATTGTTCAATATTCTTTTAACACCTTTCATGGTGGAAATTAAGATGTCACTATATTTATATATGATATATATTTTGTTTACGATTTTATTATGCTTCTGTTTTTCCATTTATGGCATACCTTTATGGTTTTCATTATGGGTAAACCTGATAATGTCATTTGAGGTAGTGCGGACAACCGCCCCTCAATGTTATATGAATTGTTAATGCCATATGTGGGACATATAAAGTATGGATTCAATGATATGAAATATTATATTATACTGAAATTATAATATACCATTATATCATTATGGTTTCATTCCATTAAATACGAAATAGAAATGAAAGTAGCGTGCATGCGTACGTACGACTTACCGTCTCCATGAACTGTGCATTTTATTTCTTATCTCCAAATATTATGTACTGTTATAAGTACATATATATTCTGGATATATATGATATATATGACATATATGTGATTAATATCATTATGTAGATAATGGAATCTGACAACAAGGGATATTTATAATTATAACAAGTTCATTTGTGACTCAAGTTCCGAACATCAACAAAATATCTGATATGAACTCAAAAAATTAAACAATTGTAAATGAAAGGTAATAAATGATATAAAATGAATAATAAAATTAAAAAATATTCTTAATAAAGTAGAAATTAACTTAATTATATCATTCTGGAAGAACAAGGAACACACGAACTAGTCAAGTCGGACACGTGGTAAGGGATTTCTTATCTCACTTTTCATTTCGTGAGATTTCTATTGTTCGCCACTTATTTATTGTATGTGGTATATTGTGCACTGAAATTTGATATATATTATCATTATTAGATTTATATTAATTGTATTTTGTGATTAATTTGGTGTTTATTATCTATTGGTCCCATGACTCGATTGATTACAATGAGGTATGTGTTTTTATCTCACTTTTTATTCCCTTGAGATTCATGCTATGTTTTCCACTATTTACTTTTATGTGGTGTATGTACTGCCCATAATTGTATTATTTGTGTAATATAGTTTAATTTATGGGTATTTATATCTTCATTTTATGATCCTACTATCATGGGCTGTACGTTTTTAATGTTACCCAAATCGATAAGGGAACCTTTCACCCTTCTCTTTTTAAATGACTTCTTTTTGTCAGGACATTAAATTTACATATTCCTATGTTGAGATATGTTCTTATATATCCTTATTGCTGTAAATTTTTTGTACAAGTGATAATATACTCTTTTTATCTCTCATCAACTCATTTTATGAATTTAAAAGTGACGTTGTTAGGTTGTCAAATTTCTGTAAGGAAACTTCTTAACCCAATTTCAATTCTTTGGGTTAAACCTCTACATATTGATTATGTAGTGCTATAAATATGAGTTGATGACCTCTGATTGATTTACAATTAATATCCACATATATTTGGTGTATTTATATTTTTCACACAAAATTATTTAATTGATTTATCCTTAAACTAAGGATACCATCATTATAAGGGACTTAGTCTGAATCTCCTTTTACTAAGGAATCTGTTGTTTTATTCATGACTTTTATTCATAAGCTGTATAAAACCCTTTTAACTTTTCATTTCATTCAAAATGAATCTTTTCCCTATGATGTGTTTTTCTATACGAAAAAAATGAATGTTTCTTTTTACGTAAGCAGTCACAACGACCTTTTCCATCGCCGTGAGTATTATTTGATCTTTGGCTTCCTTAACAAGCTGTAATGATTTGAAAAGGAAAATAAATAACATATACACATTTTATGAATTTTTTTATTGAAAATAGTTTTTAAAATGGATTCATTATTTCAATATATTAAAATCGTATACTGTTATTGCAATGTGGGAATGTTATCTTTCCATTATTCCTACGTTATGTGTTATTATTATGTTATGGTTCTTTGCCATTGTTATGTATACAGGTGGTTCTCTGATAAACCTAGGGCAGTTGAGCCTGAGATATCTCTCCAATGCATTGGTTAATGTGAAGGAGGTAATCGTGAATGTTTCTGTATGGAGATTTAGGGAATATACTGTGATGGGTATTCCAAATGTGACTCCCTATGTAGCTGTGATAGCTACAATGTAGGTATGTTATGTATGCCTAATGATACCTTTATGATTAGTGATTACTATGTGATATTCAAAAATATTATGATTTCAGAAGGTATGTTATGATTAAAATTTATGGATTCATTGATTTGTATTATTGATGGGTTAATATTTCCTTTCATTATGTTATAACCCTTACTGAGATTTTTATGATCATCCCAAGTTGTTTAAATGTTTTTCCCAGGTTATGAGGAACGGTAAGAGAAAATAAGTATTCAAGAATATTTATATCAAAAAAATAACCCTTGTTTTATTTAAGGATTTGAAAAATTGGAATTAGTAGAAGTGTCTACATTGTAATATTCTAGTTGATATGTAATAGTTATGTCATAATTTTTTAAAACACTAAACCTGAAAATATTCTCAATGTGAATTATTAATTTAATTCAATATTATGTAATTTTTTAAGGCTGGGTCCTTATATATGGTATTTTTTTGGTATTTTTTGATGTTATATTTTGTCACAGAGTAGTGAAAAATAGTGAATTTTAACTCAAGATGGAAAATTTTAGCTTAAAATTCATTTTCATATAATTTCTGAATAATGTTAAATTATATTTCACATTGGTATAAAATATTCATTATATAATATTTTTATCAATAAATTCAATTTATGATGTTGAGTTCAATTTCACAATGAAATTTTGTATAAAACTATTGAATCTTTTGAATGTTTTTATTCTAAAACCCGCCATTGTTGACAAGACATCATGATTATTTTTAAATTAATTTCCACAACATATATTATTGTAATTTGGAAAATTGAATTCCATATATCAAACCACAATAATTTATAATGTCTAATAATTATAACATCGTTTTTGACCAAAAATATGAATGAAAGTGAATAAAATTAATTACAACGATTAAGGTTAAATTAAACATAATAAAGAACTAAAACATAACCATAATGACAAAAATGTCATATAGAATTATCCAAAGTTCCTATTATAGTCATATTTCGACCATATCCTCCCTTTTCTAGACATTGTATCTTTATTACTTCTACATTAAATAAAAACATGGTAGGGGTTTCCCTTTTAAAAAATATAACATGAGTTCCAATAATCCTCTATTATAAAAGACAACCACCTCTCTCTATTTTTGAACATCACAAACCACATAGGATAGGAATATATATACACAATAAAATTAATAAAATTCCTCCATTCCTCATAGTATCCTACCTTTTGTCCTAAATAATTCCATGTAATCATTTTGGAATAATGCCAAAGGAGATACACAATTAATATGTAATGTCCTCTCTCAAGATCCTTTCTTTTATTTTATTTCATCACACCATCCAATATACAGATTTGATGATTGTATAAATTATAATCTTTGGTATACATGTATTTATTATTAAAATGGTTCTACATATAATCACATGTAACTTTTTCTAGTGGGTAACAAACATACTGTTTAGGTTTATGGTGATATACCGCCTCACGAAACGATTATTGTTTATTTTTCCTTTACCACAACTCACGATGGAAATTATGATGGTAAATAGATTTATATATGTGATGTATTATATTTATTATGTATTTATGATTATTTAATAAATTTACAACACATATTTTTATAATTACCATTTCTTGTAAATATGGAAACTTCATTTATGGAAATGTAGAATTTTTCCCTCTCAAAGTGGTATGATTCAATCACACACTACATGGAAAAGATTAAGGATGGATTTAGTGAAATTTTATGATATTAATTAGATAATAATTATAGATTAATAATTATATATATTCATATATATAATCATATTTCATTTACCAACCATCTTTCAAGATGATATTAAAAACTAAAACATCTTTCATGTGTACGTACAACTTACTGTCTTCCTGAACAGTGTATTACATTTAACGCATCTATATTATATAGATTATTATAATACACAAAATATGAATCTAAATGATATTTATATCATTGATAATTTTCTATAAATCAATTTATAATTATAAGGACAAAATATATAACAAATTAAGACATGTGTGAAGATCAAAGTGGATATTACCCGTAGTGAAACCTTGAAGATAGATTTATATAAAGAGGGTATTATAAAAATTCACAAAACCATTTATGATATTAGACTTAAAAATATATTTATATAAAATATTTTTAAAATATTTTTAATTATTATATATTTTTTTGTGAAATAGTATGAGGAGAGTCAAGACACAAGGTGTTGAGATTTATTCTCAATTTTTATTTCCTTGGGATACATGATTTATTCACCACCCATTCCTTTTATGTGGTGTTTATTATGACCATGGATATATTAAATGATTCATATACTTAAATTTATGGGAATTTTAATATCCATTATATGACCTTTATTCCATGGAGTTTATGTTTCAAAAGGTACCAAATATGTAAAATACTTTTGTCTCTATTTGCCTTCATTGAGACTCATGTTTTGGAATACACCTGAATTCCTTTTGAGGTGTATATAAATAAATTTAACATGTTATAACATGAATATCCTTATTTTAATGGCATTTTAGGCTTCATATAATTTTCTTTTCTTAGCTGTAGAGTGAGATCCAATGTTACCATTTTATAAGAGTTTATTCAAACAATCTCATCGCTTTTCCAGATTATTTATGTTTATTCTTCCATTGATGAAATAATTTAATCCATATCTCAATAACACTGAAAAAGCTTCCTCTCCATTAGTTATTCATAATATATTCTTGTATTTTAACCATTTCCCACCCTTTAGTATTGAATATTGTTAAGAAAATATTTTTAATAATGCCCGAATTAACAATATTTTCAGTTGAAAATATTTTGTCCTAAAACAACATGATTTATAAAAAAGGATTCCAATATTATTAAAAAGTTATACTAATATCATTGAAATACATTTTTATCCTTCTATCTTTTACTATTTTATTTAATTAAATATTCTTCTAATTTTCTGTACAAGGTAAATTTCTAACATTTTACCATTAAAAATTAGTGATATTATTTCCACATACGACATCTACTAATTTTCCCGTTGTCATTTCTTTGAAGCTTCCTTTTCATGTTTAAAAGTTTAATTTTTAAATTTTTTTTAATAAATAATTTTCATTGAAATTAATTCAAACATATTTTATATATTTATTTATAAATTTTCAAAGTATTCATCAAGGAAAATAAATTACAAAATGTTTTCAAGCTTCTTTTATATGTTTTTAGGGAAATAGTTTTCAAAATGGTTTCAATCTTCCTTCATATGTTTTCATGTTAAAATTGTTTTAGAATTTTTTTATGAATATTTCCTTATATTATATTATTGTTATTTTCAAAGAAATGGTTTTAAAAATGATTTCAAGTAGTATTTATATGTTTTCAAAATTATAAACAATGAAAGTTGTTCAAAACATTTTCATGATTTCTTTAAATGTTTTAAAAGGTATTTTTAATGAAATGTTTTCAAATGATTATGAAGATTTATTTTTTTTAATTTAAAAATAATATATTTTGATTATTATTTTATAATTTTTCAAGGATATTGTGTTTCAAAATGATTTCAAGTATTATTTATAACTTATTGATGAAATTTATATGAAAATGATTTTCAAATGGTTTTATGGATTAAAAATAATTTTCCATAGAAGAATGGATATTTTCCTTCAATTTCATTTTCAAAACATCATTCCAATTTTTTTTCCACCGAAGATGGCATTTTTTGATTTTATTTATGACTTTTTATAAAATGATTAACATTTTTTATTAACATTTTTTCTTGAATGGATTATTTTTTTTGTAATGATGCTTATGACACTGATTTCTCTTACATGAGTATTATGATTTTGAAACAGGATTCTTTTCATTGATTATTTTTATGATGAAAATATTATGAAACCTGTTTGTTCATAGGATATGATATGTTTACATATTTAAAATACTAATTTCATTTCATGGGTTATGATATGATTATTTATGATCTTTTTCTACATGTATGTATGATTTTATTATTATATGTGTTGGACCAATATCTCCCAACAATGACTTGGGTAATGATTTATATCTCATGAGATATGATAATATGGAGTTCACAGTGTACCTAGAATGCTAAAATGGCCATGAGAGTGAACCATGACAACCAAGATGGTATGAGGAGTGAACTGATGCTAGTAGGATGATCAGTAGAGTAATCCATAACTACCATGATGGTATTCAGAGTGAATCCATACTACTAGGATGGTCTTGGATGTAATGACATGGAAATAATTAAAATCATATTATATGCTTATGTGTATACGTAAATGAAACATTTGATTACTATGTTATGATTTCATGGTTTATGGGACTTATTTACATATGATTCACTCCTTATGAAATTCTTAGACTTATTCAATGATTTATTTTTATAATCATTGATATGTAGGGTACAATGTTCGATTTTAATGATGGTCTTCCCCTACCATTATTCTCATGATTATACTTACATATCTACCTTATTTACCATTAATGAGAATCTGATCTCACCCCTATTTATGTTTTCTTTTCCCCTGTTATGAGTATATATATTAGTTTTGAGGTGTCTAAGAAGGGATATTGTCAAGAATAACCTAGTTTGATATGGTGTATCTCTTTTATATATTAGTGTTTATGTGTCCGTGATTCTAAAGGAACTAGAATAATACGGTCTTTGGGCATCTATTTGTATAATATTTTAAATATTCTCAAAATTTTATGTGATGTTAATGTTTGAAAAAAAGAGGGTATTTACAATTCTTATTCTCATTATGGTCTTGAAATTTAATTTATTACATTAATATTTTCTTTCATGGGGCTTATGAATCAAATGTTTACAAACTTGTATGGTATTAAAATTAATTTCTCATTGCTTATTAGTATTTTATTGGATTAAATTTAGAATGATAAAATTTTATGATAAATATTTGAATAATACCAAAAAAAATTATCTCCTTGGATTTTATCTAGATATTAAATTTTCTTCTTTCACCGTCCTCTCATTTAGAAATCAAGAGACAAAAATAATGCTTTTAAGAAAAACCAACATTATTTGTCTCCTTGGATGAAAATATTTTTTAACCCAACTATTTATTTTTCAAAAATGTTAAAAATATTTTTTTAATATTACAATATAATATTCACATTTAATTTTATCCATTATTTTATTTTCATAAATTGTATTAAAATAAATATTTTTTTTATTTTCCAAATTATTTACATTTGGATTTTTTTTAAAGATAAAGGAAATTTTATTTTATAGTAAATGTAATTATTGTAATATACCACCATGATGTAAACTCATTGATTTTATGAAAAATATATATTCTTCCATGGTTATTTTTTAAGAAATATTTTTTTTTCAAAATTTCTAGAATAATTAGTTTTTTTTCAAAATGAAAAGGTTATTTTCCACATGAAATATTCTATGTAATCATTTAAAGGAATTTTTATTTAAGATAGCATTGTTTGATTTTACATATGCTTTGTTAGGGATATTATATAATGATTCAATCCACTTTTATTCATTTTATAGTCATTTATTATGTTGATTTAAGGAAGATTCTTGGAAACCCATTTCTTTCCCATGGGTTGATTACATCATGATGAAATCTTTAGGTAAACCATATCATTTATATGGGGTTTTCAGTGATGAAATTATTAATAATATTTTTTCATTTCCATGGGTTATGTTATGGTGAATTTTTTCTGATCATATGGCTCAAATATTTATAGTTTTTATTATGTGATGGGTGGTCCTAGAATAATACATCTATATAATTAATTGGGTAATGTTTGATATCTTGTGAGATATTTATGTTTAACCAGTCAATGTGTATGATCAATTATCGAAAAAAATTCAACGTACTTGGTCCACAATGAGAAACAAGTCGATGTGCTTGATTCATTAAAAAAATATAGTGATACATGGTTTGTATGATACAAGAAATATGTATCTATGCATGATCTACTATTATTTTTTATTCTTGGTAGTTAAACATGACATGTAAAATGTTTTCTATTATTATTATGGTTCCAAACATTTATGAAATTAACTTATGGTTCATGATTGTTTTATGATGATTTATTACTATTGTGATTCAAGTATTTTGAATTAATAATTTTTTTTGAAATAAATCATTTTTATGATCAATGAAAGATTGGGTATAATGATGTAATGTTTTGTTCATGTTCTCATACCCTTATTATTATCGTATTATTTCAAATGATTATTTATTGATATATCTCTTGTTTACCGTTATTGAGCATCTGAACTCACACATTCATATGTTTCCATTCTATAGGTCATGAAAAACATTATATGTAGAGTATGTAAATAAAAAAAATATAATATTGGAATATATTTATGGGACTTTTTAATGAACTTATATGAAATAATAACCTTGTGCGTCTAGTATCCAAATAACTAAAACTATATGATCGTTTGGTGTGTATTTGTGAAATGCAGTCAATATTCATTAAGAAATGAAATTTTTATGTTTGAAAAGTATGGTCGCATTAATATTCCCATGTCCTTCTATGATAGAGCCTATTGTGAATAAAATTTTTATATTTTTGTATCATGATATAGTGGGTATAATTGTTATCTATGATGTTGAATCTATTGCATTCTTTGATATAAAAATAGAATAATAGTTATGTGGTAGACAATTCATGTAATAGAGATATCTATGTCTGGATATCAGTGTTGTAACTTGAGAATCTAGTTTTGGCGGTGTTGTTTCTAATGTATAGTAGGATTTGTAGATCACCAAATAATAGTAATCGATGGGCCCACAATCTTTTTTATCATCAGGTATGAACATTGAGATAATGTATACCTTTTCTTGTTGTGTATCTAGATATTATGAAGTGATATATTTGATGTTATTCAGAAATATAAGGAGAATTACCACCACTTTCTTAGGGGTATCATAGTTATACCTTATTGCTCATAGTGAATTGCATTCTTGAAATCCTGAGTGATGAATTCCCTAATGAAACACGTTCATTAATAGGGAATGTCTGGTGGAACTTTATGGGTGTAACCATTAAATATCAAATATTTTTATGGGTTGGTGGAAACCTTTTTTCTTGAGATGATGTGGATTTTGGTGACACGAGAAGGGGTGTGTTGTTGAGTATGGAAACAATCTTGGTTTTGTTCCTTTGGTTATCATTAGTAATATTATTAAAAGATAATAAATAATAAATAAGTCTATTTACATTGTAAATGTGTATCCTTTTGTAGATCAGGATTTTGATAGAGTAATCACATCAACATAGATGTAGGGGAAAATTGATTTTATTTCCTTTAAATCATGGCATAGAGACAAAGGTTCTTCTACCATTCTAGTGATATGTGTCATAAAAGAAGATCTAGTATTGATAGTGACTATTTATTTGAATCCATTATATTTTTAGTGTGTAATTTTTTAAAGGGATAAATGTTTATTGTAACATGTTAGAGTTACCCTCAAATTAAAAACATCTAGAATGCTCTTTTAATATGGGTAATAGAGAATTCATACCGGTGATAACCTTTTTAATGGTCACTATTTGGATTTTTTGTCGAGGGATCATGGTTTCCTTTCATTACATGTGGTAGGAAAAACATTATATGTGACTTTTATGGATGTTAACTCGTAGAGAGTATCTCTTGGAGTAGATGTGTGTCCACCTATTAGTTCACGATTCATGTTGGATGGAGACAATATCATTATTTAGTGGAGTGGTTATTCCCTTCCTTGATATTGTGTTACATTTTTTTGAACCATTCCCTCTATAAAGAAAGGAATCTCACTAAAAATTTGGTATATTACCACATTTCTATAGCTAAAATCGGAAGACAATTTCTAGATGGAAGACTACTACCACAATTAGAGTTATATGGGGGCAGTATGGATCTTTTAGTTACCATATATTCACGGTCTACACAATCCATGGATATATGTCTTCCTACAATAATAATTATATTGAACTATGGTGATAAGTGGATACATGAATAGTGAAAATTTTGTAGGAAAGACATGGAAAATGGGTATAACCACATTTTATCACCATAGTATTCCATGAACCATTAGGTTAGAAAGGACACATACGGATATAACAAAGATTTCTGAGAAATTGTGGTGGATGAGAGCACCTATGGACATGGTTTTCAAAACTCATGGACATAAATCTTAAAACAAAACATATTATGATCATTTTTCATGAATCATGGTATATTAATGGAAACACATGGATAATACCCGGGTTTTCCTAATAATTTGTTCATATACAGGATCTATTGCCCTGAATCTACAAAACCGGGTCCATAAAGAATAATATAAAAACCTACTACACTGGTCTTATGAAAATTGTGGTTGTTGGACTCATAAATTTTAATAATCCCAAATCATGTTTAAATACTGATCCTGATATATTAAGTCATTTTTGAAACCTTTTTAATCTGTATTTATATTATTTATCCTGAACAATCTATATTCTTTAATCTCATGACTTTGTTGCACCAGCTAACAGTTTATAATTCTCATAGTACCAGTTCACTATTAAAGGCTACTGGTAAGAGCCTTCTGTTGAAGTTCATCGTTATAGATCACTGTTTCTCTAGGTCACTATTGCTAAATGGTCACCGTTGAAGATCTAAAATCACTATTGCAATTCACCTATATAGGTCACTGCTATGACAAAGCTTCTGTTAGAAGTCCACTGTCAGACTCTCTCTTAAGTCTTCTATTAAGAGCTTCATAGTTTAAGTCTACAACTGGACATGTCTACTGTTGGTAGAAGGCTACCGCTAGACTACTCCTACTGTCCATGTAGTCCACTATTGTTGAAAGTATACTATTTGTAGAAGTCTACTGATAGAAAAACTCCACCATTAATAAAGTCAACTGTTGAGATAGTCTAATGCTAGAAAGGTCACTTGTGAAGTAGTCTGATGTTACAGAGATACCATTAGATGTTTATTGATTGAAGTATACTGCTGATCAGTCTTACTGTTTGAAGCATACTATTAAAGGTTCACTATTAAAAAGCCTACCGATGATGTCCATAGTTGAAGAGCCAACTGTTGAAGTCCACCATGTGCCATGCATCTGCTACCAGGCTAATGATAACCTATTCTTTACTTTACCAATTTTATTAATACTATCATAACGGTCATTTCTGGATAATTTAATGCAATTGATATTATTTAATGATATTTATAGGCCTATCCGGAAATAGTACGAGGTGCGATGAAGACCACACATAGATGAATAATTTTTCTTGTCTGCCCCTACTGAATCAAATATGAAAAATGTGAAGGGAACAAGGATAAAAAAGAGACTGATATCAAAATATTGAGTGAGAGAAAATATAACATATAAGGGAGCCATATACATTACCTGAAATACAAAGCAAGTAGAATATCACACGAGCATTAATTCTTAAGATCAAGGAGCTTCACAAATATCTTCTTGGAAGAACATTTTCAAATCTATGGTGATGTGCTAAAAAGAGCTTCTAAACCATGAAGCTGATCAACTCTACATCTGGAAGTCAGATCCTGAAATTTGCGACACTCTGTTTTAGAGGCAACTTGCAGAGAATAACCAAAACATCATTTCCTTCTTTTCAAGGAGTCCAGATGAGATCTTCTAACACATAGAGAATTCTAAACTTCTTCCTAATATATTTATCTCAAATGTGTTTAAGTATTTTACATTTGTGAGTAGTGTGTATGTCATACACACACTGACTCGTGTGCTTGAACTAAGGGATATTTAAAATCCTCATACCCAACTCTATTTATATTTGTTTCTCACACATAACAATGAAATAATCCTTGTGTGGCATGGTAGTTTTTTTCCCACGTAGAACTATGGTAGAGGTTGTCAAACCTTGACAGTTTGTGAAAACTGTTGTAAATCACAATACAGGCTGTGTATCATTTTTAATATAACTACTTGGTTGAAGCTGATCACCATGTAGAGAGAATTTTGTCTTGGCTTAAGACTGAACCTCTTGTTTAAATTGTTGTGTTCAACTTTCATGTACACTTATTACATTTATCCATAGCTTATATTTTCAATGACATAAATCTGTATTTGCATTCACTCTGATAGTTAGTTTTGGTTAGTGTGTATATGTGACTCTTAAAGTAAACTTGTTTCAAAAGTCGAATTAGTACTCACACTGATTCAACTGAGGATTAATCAACCTTTGAGAAACCTATTGAACTATAAATCACTTATATATCTACTAATTTAATTAACTGGGATGTTTTAATTTGGGAGATTTTAATCCTAAAAGTTTTTAATAGAAATTTTTATTAGAACTCAATTCACCCCCTCTTGAGTATCCACTCCTACCATCATTTGGTATCTGTGGATTCTCTATTCATACCATCAAACCAGCATTTCAATATTTTCAACTTCTTTTCATCTGTGATTTTAGTTGTATCATAAAGATCTCAAAATTTATGTTATATCTAAATTTTCAGTCCATTAAACTCTTAATTTCCTATGGATAACCATGTTGAGGGTGTTGCTACTAACAGAACACCTTTCATTAATTGTAATAATTATGGTCGGTGGAAATTTAAATTGAAAATGTATCATGAATGCATATGACCTGAAATATGGTACACAATTGAAGAAAAAAATATATTTACTGGTACTGCTAGAGATACATGGTCTCAAGTAACTAAAACTACTTATAAAAAAATTGTAATGCAATGAATTCCTTATACATTGATTTGGGTGATGAAGAATTCAATAGAATATCTTCCTGTAAGATTGCTTATGAAATTTGGGATACTTTGGTTTTTTCTCATGAAGGAACAACCAATGATAAAGAAATGAGGTCGAATACCTACACTATTAATTATGATAATTTAAAGATGAATCCTAATGAATCTATCTCTGAAATGTATCTCAGGTTTAATGAGATAGTAAACACCATGAATCAGCTTGGATAACCAATGGAAAACAAAGACCAAATCATGAGGCTGCTTAGATTCCTACCTAACAAATGGTGAGGCACTTCTGTATCAATCCAAGAATCATGTTACATCAGTAATCTACCTGTAAATGAGATAATTAGATAAATAATGATCTATGAAGAAGAGCATAATGTGAATCAAAAAATAGATTAAGAACCAAGATAATAGTCAGTAGCATTCAGGACATCTGCCTCAAAAAGAAAAGGCAATGAAAAAGTTCAAGTAGCTATAGGCAGTTCTATAAGTGAAGTGTCAAATTCAGATAGTGATGAAGAGATGGTAGTAATTGCCAAAAGTTACAAAAGATTCTACTGTAATAAGAAATACTTTAGGAAGTCAAACATTAAAGGAAAGTATGATCATAAAAAATGGACGAAAGACAGGAAGTAGAATGAGAATACAAGTGGAATAGTATGCTATGAATGTAAACGAAAAGGTCATGTGAAATAAGACATCCCCAAGTTGAAATTCAAGGGAAAATATATGCAAAGGGAAAAAGTTATAAAAATGCTATGAAAGCAACTTGGAGTGCTTTGGAAGACATTTCAGGGGAATCTAATGCTTCATATTTAGAATAGAACAAACATGCCAATATATTATTTATGACAGAGACATATGAGGTAACAATTATTTCCCCTGTGCATAATACTTATTATAGAAGTGACTCTCATGATGATGACAATATTACTGAAGAAGAATTATTTGAATATTTTGAAATTCATGAGGGTACATTTAATGATCTCAAGGGAAAATATAATTCATTAAAAAGCGAACATGATATAAATTCAAATTACAAATCAAATATATATATAAAAAAAGTGAAATTTACTAAGCTGCTAAAGAAAAATACAGAGTTAAAATTATCTAATGACTAATTAAGGAAGGATCTTTAGAGGTCACTACTGGTAGGGATACATTGATATAGTTTCTAGGAAAACCTATTGTTCCAAAATATACAACTTGTCTAGGATATCAGCCCGAAAAAAGACAAAATAGAAAAACCAAATTTGTTCCAATATTTGGACAATTCAATTCTTGTTCTGGTCTATATTTTGATAAACAATATTCTAAAGGACATAATAATGTTTCTATGTCTCAAAATATGTTTCTTTATTTTAGGATACATTTAAAGAAATTATGTTTTCCCAATGTTTTACTTGCTAACATCTCTAGACCCACGAAGATCAGGGTACCAAAATTACCCCATATTTAATCTGTTTTGCAGGGTAGTTGCATCAGAGTTCCTGTAAGACCTTATGGTACTTGGATAGTGGATGTTCAAGACATATGACAGGAGAATATTCTTGTTTCAAGAGTCTAATTAATGTTGATGGTGGGCATGCCACATATTGTGATAATGCCTAAGGAAAACTCATTAGTTTAGGCCATTTAGGTAACAATGATACAATGTTAATTTCTAAAGTACTTTTTGTTGGTGGATTAAAGTACATTTTACATATCATATCTCAGTTATGTGATGATGTCTTTAATGTTAAATTTGAAAATGAAGCATTAAATGTTTTTAAATCAAAAAATGATTTAGTTTTCCCAGCATGTAGAAATGGTACTTTATATGATGTTGATTTAATGTCCATATACAAACAAAATATTTCATGTATAAAGGCTTTTCATAAAGAGTCTTGGTTGGGACACAGAAGGATAGGACACTGCATTGTGCACTAACTTAGGATGTTATCTATGAAAATTTTATTTAGAGACTTACCTAAATTATTATTCCCACTTGACAAAGTGTGTAATCCCTGTCAAAAGGAAAAACATCACAAATTTTCATTCAAACCAAAGAAAGAAGTTTCAACTTCTCAACCACATGAGTTGGTTCACATGGATTTGTTGGGACCATCAAAAGATTCTTGTATAAATAAGAAGAACTATGTTTATGTTCATGTAGATAACTTTTCTTGTTGTACCTCAGTATACATTAAAGCTCACAAAAGTGAATCTTGTTCCTACATTTTCAAATATTCAATGCTTATAGAAAAGCATAGTAGACATAGAATCAGGATGCAGAGAAGTGATCATGGCAGTGAGTTTGAATCTTACTGCTCACACAATGGATATAGTCACAATTTCTCTACCCCTAGGACACCTTAACAAAATGGATTTGTAGAAATAAGGAATTGGACCCTTCAAGAAATTACAGGGACTATGCCTAATGAGTATGAATTAACTGTTTATTTTTGGGCTGAAGCTATAAATACAGCTTGTTATATTAAAAATATTGTTTTAATTATATATGTTCTAAGGAAGACCCATTATAAGCTGTGGAACTATAGAAATCCTAAGGTTAATTACTTTAGAGTTCTTGGTTGAAAATTCATTATTCTTAATATTAAATATAATCATGAAAAATTTTCTCCCAAAAGTGATGAAGGAATTTTCCAGGGTTATTCCTTCTCATGTAAACTCTATAGAGTGTTTAATAAGAAAACAAAATGTGTGGAAGAATCAGTTCATTTCAAATTTGATGAGACTGATCAACATGAACCTAAAAACTCTCTTGAACCGCTTGAGGAAGATTTGACAAATCTAAACCATAATGATTAAGAAAGTGAATCCCCTGTAAAATTTTCCCATTCTGGGAATTTTCCAGAATCTTCACCTATTGATTTTGAACCAACATGCAACAATGAGGAATCTATTTCAGTCTATCATAGAGGCATTATAACTCTTTAGAATCATCCTCTAGATGCTGTTGTGGGTGATTTAAATAGAGTAACAAAAACAAGAGATCTGTAAGAAACCAGGTTGAACATCAAACTTTTCTTTTCACATCTTGAACCCAAAAATATTAATGATTCTATAAATGATAAATTTTGGGTAATAGTTTTGCAAGAAGAATTAAATCTGTTCGAAAGAAAAAATTTCTGGGAATTAGGTGAATGACCTATGAACACTTCAACAATAGGCTGTAAATCGGTGTTTAGGAACAAAGTTGATCAGTCTAGAAATATTGTTATAAATAAATCTAGGTTAGTTTCACAAGGATACATTAACGAAGAAGGAATAGACAATGAGGTAACCTTTTCCCATATAGCAATATTAGAATCTATTAGGATACTCCATTCATATGCAACTCATCTAAAGATTAAACTCAATCATATGGGTGTTAAAAGTGCTTTTCTAAATGTGTATATAGTTGTGGATGTGTTTGTTGAACAACCCCCTAGTTTTACAAATCCCCATTTTTCAAATCATGTATCTAAGCATTCTAAAGCATTATATGGTTCAAAACTAGCTCCAAGTGCATGGTAGGATAGGCTCAGCTCTTTTATTAATTCAAAAGGTTTTACCAATGGAATAGCTAATCATACACTTATCAATAAATGGATATCCAAAGATGTTTTGATAGTACAAATTTATGTGGATGATATTATTTTTGGATAATCTAAAAATTCTTTATGTATTAATTTTTCAAAAATGATTCAAAATGAGTTTGAAATGAGTTTAATGGGGGTAGTTAAATTTTTCAATGGATTTCATATCTTTAAAAATAAAAATGGCATTGTATTGAATCAATGTAAATATATTAGAGATATTTTAAACGTTTTGACTTGGATGGTAGTAAATGCAGTGACACACCTATGAGTACCACTTGTAAGATGGTTGCTGATTAAGCTGGGGAACCAGTGTATCAAACCAACTACTGAGGTATGATAGGGAGATTACTCAATCTTATAGCTAGCAGACCTGGCATTATGTTTAGTGTATATATGTGTGCTCGCATTCAAGCAAACCAAATATAGTCACATTTAAGTGCTCTTAAATGGATTTTTAAATATCTCCAATATACTCCCAAATTAGGATTAATTTATCCAAAAGGACACTAATTTAATTTTATGAGTTATTCTAATGTTGATTTTGTCCGTTTCAAGTAAGATAGAAAAATCACATATGGGACATGTCACATTTTAGGAAAGTCACGGGTATCATTGTGTAGTAAGAAGCAGAAATCTGATGCATTATCTACTGTCGAAGCTGAATACATTGATGCAGGTAGTTTTTGTGCTCAAATTCTGTGGATTAAACACACTTTACTAGACTATGGATATCAATTCAAAGATGTCTCTATAAAGTGTGACTATAAAACTTCTGTTAACATTTCCAAAAATCCAATATATCATGCTTGGACAAAGCATACTGATGTGAGAAATCACTTTTTGAAGGATCATTATCAAAAGGGTAATATCACTCTTGAATTCATTGGAACTGAATATCAATTGGCTGATATATTCTCAATGTCATTGAATTATGAGAGGTTAAATTACAAAAAACATGAGTTAGGTGTGATTAAATTTTGTATAAGAAACCTCATAGTCAAACCTCACTGATAAGAACCTTATTGTTATACCTCACCGTTGGACCGCTTCATTGGACCTCACTGTTACACCCTATCGTTGCACCTCACTGGTGTACCTCACTGGCAGGTACCTCACTCTTGGATACATCGCTGTTTGATTTTACCAGTTATTTTTGCGGGAATCTGAACTTTTTAATTACAATTCATTACTTCTATTTTTATCCCTAAATGATAAAACTAAGATTACGAACATATCTCAATCCACTATCTTCCTCAATATTGAACCTTGCTCTCAAAATCCCTAAACCCTACCTCTCTATTTGAACCCTTAAACAACCTTCAATCTCCATGGTTTGAACCAAGTGACACCAGACTGTCAATGAAGATGCACAAAGCCAAAAGGGCTCGAGTGGAGTCTAGTGGCACCAATAGTACCCCAACGGGACCTATCATCCCGCATCTGACAAAGAGAGAAATCGTGGCTAAGAAAAAGCTAAGTGATAATGGCTGTTGTCGAGCAAGTCATTAGTGCTGGAAGCACAGGAATCCCAAGGATGGACCGAATTCATTTTTAAAACAATGGACCGTACTACCCGAGGCATGTGAAGGAATTCTATGAATACCTGATGTTCTAAGAAGAAGATGACGTGCATAGGATGATATCTTGAGTTAATGGAACTAAAGATAGTTTCTCGTCTGTTGAGTGGGCTGCTTGTTTGAGAGTCCCTCATGAATTAGTGTATGAATACTATTCTGGAGTGGCTCCTCCAGACAGTGACATTTTTTATTATGGAGAAGATCTTGATGAACTGACAGGAAATGGAAAATCAAGGAAGATCATTATAGTTGAGATGAATAGAGAATACAAAATATTTTTTACGTTCATTCAGCATGTGATTAGTCCCAGGAGAGGAGATTTTGCATTGTTGAAGTATTAGGGAATATTCACTATGTACTTATTGAAGCATTGGGGGAAGATCAACCTGTGTAGGTTACGGATGACACAATTGGAGGATATGACTAAGGCAAGTTCAAGTACAATTCCCAATTCCAAGCCAAGACAATCTTAGTAATGCTAAAGGTAAAGGGTGTGGCTAGAAAAAAAAGAGGAGATGATAGTGTCTAAAAACATTCTTTGTATCTCGAATGTTGTTTGAATATTCATGAAAATTAGATAGAATCCCTGGAAGAAGGAATGGGTGAATGATGAAGGATAGGTGTATGAAATGATAAACCTTATTACTCACCCATATAGGCCAAAATAAAAGAGATATCCAAGCATGGAGCCTTATGAGCATGAACCGTATTATTCAGATGATGAGGAAGAAGTTGAAGGAGATGTGGAACCTGAATGAGAGAACACCCCCTTTGGTGATGGGAGTGAACTTGATTTACATGACAGTCCTGTAAGGAAAATAGCTTTCGAATAAGCTAACCCTCCAAAAGAACAGCCAAGAAGAGAGACTTCTCTAAGAGACTGTGATACTGAGACCAGTGAAGATGAAGAAGTATCTCATAATACTGTCAAATACACCTCTTAAGAGGATAAGGCTACTGAGTCTGATCATTCTCCTCATGAGGCAATGTAGGATGGTAATAATGATGATGTAAAGGAGGTTGTTGTTGCTGAAGCTGGTGATGGAAACAGTGAAGGAAAGGATCTCAATCTGAGCCCTCTAATAGATAATACAGACAAGACCGTATCTGACCAATAATCAAGAGTGGAATCTACTACCATTGAATTAGAAGACATTGATGACTCAGTGGAGGCTGTGACTCACCCCACAGGTGAACCAATGGATCAAACAAAGAAGAAGACTTCTAGAGTTAAAGAGGAGGTTGTGTAATTTCCTAGAAAAAACCCAGCAGAGGATAATGCTCAGGAGAAATCTCCATGTGAGGTGGAGCATATTGGTTCTGTATCGGTTCTTCATGACATTGAATAATGGTTAGAAGACCCATGATACTTAGTACTTGGGCTGGATTATGATGATTCTGATTGTGATATGTCAAGAAAGATACACCTGGTACATGCTATTTTAGAACCTCTAGTAGTGCCTCAAGTGGTTAACATTCCTAAGAACCTTTTCACTAAGGATGATCTGGAAAAACAGAAAATAGATCTAAACTAGATGTTTGATAACATGGCCTATGAAAGGGAAAATTCAATGGCCTTAATTCAACAGATGACTGCATCAGAGATGGAAAATGTTCAGTCTTCCATTCAAGCCGGTTTATCCGAATAAATATCTCAATTAGAGAATGGACTCAAAGATGTTTCTCAATACGTGGGACTGCTATAACAGTTAGTGGTGAGCCTAACTACTCTAATGGCTTCAACGGGCCAATATGACAATGACATTGACTATATCAGTTGTGTGGTGCAATAGTTGGTTACAATGTTTGATAGTTTTAAGGAATCTATGAAAGATCATGTGAAAGGCCTTGATGATTATGTAAATAAGATCATTAGTGGGTTGGCCAAGTCTTTTGAGGAAACTATTGATTTCATTATTACACCCTTGGTTGCCTCAGCCTCTGCTTCCACCTCCAATGCACCACCTATGGACTTGTCAGATTTCAGGACAATGGTCAGTGAAGAGTTAGCAATGATTTCTGGTGTCAGTGCACCTGATCCTTAATCTGTTACTCAGATTCTCTCAACTATAAAATTTGTTTAGAAGGTGGTTATTGACTTCATGCAAGAGGCTGCCCAACACCAGAAGATTATAATGGAACAGATTGATTTTTATTAAAAATGGATATACTCCAAGCATCAGATAGATGCTTCTTTCATGATTTTGTTGGAAAACCTCAAAATTCCACTAGACACCAGAGCCTTCAAGGAACAAGTCACTCTAATAGGCCAGTTGAATCCATCCTTGGAGAAATTTATGGATAACAAGTATGCTTTCATATCGGCTATGGAAAGAGGATGAATCATTTTTATCGACTTCAGAAACCTTCTTTTACCCTTTCTACATGTGGATTGTACTCTTGTCATAATACCTCCTTCTCTACCTGCATCTCAACCCAATAGTTCTTCCATGTTGTCTCCTATTGAGGCTATCAGAAGCCTTACTGCACTGATACATCAGAGAGGTACCCACTACAGAAACACTGGAGCCTCTATTAATGCCCCTCTAGTAATTCTTACCACAATTCCTTAGCATGATGATCAACCAGCTCATTATCCTTCTTCTTCTTGCAAATGGAATGAACACCTGCCTGAGGATGATGTGGATTGATCTCATTTGTTTATTTTTATAGGAGTTGTGTATTCTTTTTGGGTCATGTAATGTACTTCCATTAATACAAACCTATTTTGTTATCTCTATTTATGTTTCTTTTTTCTTATCACAAAGGGGGAGAAAATGTTGTTATAATACTAATATGATAAACTGATATTCTATTCCATTTACTCTCTTATAGGCCTTTTCTGCTTTTCCCTCAGATACTATGTCCTATTATTAATATATGATACTTGAGATACGACAACTGAACTAAGGTTTTTTTAAGCTCTATTTAATAACAATATTATATGCTTATCTGTGACACCCAAAATAAATACATTCTAGAATAGTTAGTGATTATCAAAAAGTGGGAGATTGTTGGACTCACCTGTTTTGATAATCCCAAATCATTTTTACATATTGATCTTGACATTTTAAGTAATTTGATAATCCATTTTAATCCGTATTTATATAATTTATCCAGAACAATCTATATTTTTTTTGTCTCATGACAATGTTTCACTAACTTATAGTTTACTATTCTCTATGTACCAGTTCACTGTTACAGGATACAGGTAAGATCCTTCGGTTCAACGTATCCATTATAGCTCACTGTTACACTAGGTCACTGTTGCTAAATGGTCACCGTTGAAGATCTACAGTAACTGTTGGAATCCACTGTTGTATGTCACTGCAGTGACAAAGCTTCTATTAGGAGTCGATTGTCAGACTCTCTCTTAAGTCTTCTGTTAAGTGCAACACAGTTTAAGTCTACAACTGGACATGTATAGAGTTAGTAGAAGGCTACATCTAGATAACTCCTACTGTCGATGTAGTCAACTGTTGTTAAAAGTATACTGTGTGCTGAAGTCTTCTGATAGACAAACTCCACCATTGTGGAAGTCAACTGTTGAGATAGTCTACTGCTAGAAAGGTCACTTGTGAAGTAGTATGATGTTAAAGAGATACCATTAGAAGTTTACTTATTTAAGTCTACCACTGATCAAGCATATTGTTTGAAGCCTACTATTAAAGGTTCACTATTGAAAATCCTACCGAAGAAGTCCTTAGTTGAAGAGCCTACTATTGATGTCCACCATGTGACATGAATCTACAACCAACCTAATGATAACCTATTCTTTAGTTTACCAATATTCTTAATAATATAATTACTATCATGTCTGGAATATTTAATGCACCTGAAATTATTTAATGATATTTGCAGGCATGTCAAGAAATAGTACGATGTAAGAGGAGTACCACGTATGGACGAATCATTCCTCTTGTCGGCCCCTACTGAATCGAATAAGATAAATGTGAACCTGAACACGGATATAAAAGAAACTGATATCATGATATTGAGAGAGATCAAATCTACATATAATGGATCCATATAAAATACCTGAAATACAAAGCATATAGAAGAGCACTCGACCATTCATTTTTAAGATCAAAGAGCATCATAGAGATCTGTTGGAAGAACATTTTCAAAGCTGAGGTGGTGTGCTACAAAGAGCTTCTGACCCAAGAAGTTGATCATCTCTACATCTGGAAGTCAGAACCGGAATGTTGCGACACTTTGTTTTAGAGGCAAATTGCAGAGAAGGACCAAAACATCATTTCCTTCATTTCAAGGAGTCCAGAGCTTATCTGCTAACACATAGAGAATTCTAAACTTCTTCATAATATCATTAGCTCCACTATGTTTAAGTATTTTATATTTGTGAGAAGTGTGTATGTCATACACACACTAAATCTTTTTCTTGAACTAAGTGATACTAAAAATCCCAATACCCAACTCACTTTTATATTTCTTTCCCACACATAACTGTCAAAGAAGTCTAGTGTGGCTTGGTAGTTTGTTTTACCACGTAGAACTATGGTAGAGGTTGTCAAACATGGACAGTTTTTGAAAACTGTTGTAAATCCTAATATAGTTTGTGTATCATTTTTAATATAATTTCTTGGTGGTAGTTTATCATCATGTGATGAGGATTAGGTCTTGGCTTACGACCGAACCTCTTGTTTAAATTGTTGTTTTCAACTGTCAAGTACTCTATTTTACATTTATCTGTTTCTTATATTTTCAATGATACAAATCTATTTTATCATTCAATATGATAGATAGTTTTGGATAGTGTGTATATGTGACTCTTTTAGTAAACATTCTTGAAAAGTTGAATTATTACTCACACTGATTCAACTAAGGATTAATCAAATTTTTAGAAAGGTATTGAACAATAAGTCACTTATCACTCTAGTGATTTAATTAACTGGACTCATTTAATTTGGGGGATTTTAATCCTAAAATTTTTTAATAGAAATTTTAATTAGAACTCAATAATCCCCCCTCTTGTGTATCCACTCTAACCAAAAGTGGCATAGACCTCTATCAAAATATAATTTTTTATTTTTTAAAATATAAAAAAATATAATTATAATTATGTATATAGATATTTATATATATTTGTGAGAATATAAATTTATATATGTATATATTTTTATACATATTTTAGATTATTTCATACTTTTAAGGTCTTCGAAGGACTCCATAAGAGGTAACATGATCAAAACATAATAGATTTATTTAATTTAACAAAGTATTAGGCCATGTTCTAGTAAACTATTAAAATACGAGGCATCAACATGTGGAATGAAGAATATGGCTATGGTCCACATAGACCATTTCCTCTGAGAAACTATGATCGTGGTTTAGGAATATAGAAGTAGAATTGACCCTATTTAAATTTGAATAGAAATCATTTTCCATGTAAATATTTTTCTTGAGAAACAACCATGGTTATCGGGCCTACTTACATGGTTTTAGACCATAACTACATTCCAATTTTCTAGTTGTGGAAATTTGTGTGATGGAGGGTTAATTTTTGTACAATGATTTTTCATGAAATTCAAAAATTTAGCATATATATTTATATTACTTTTCATGTATTAAAAGGGATTTAGGTGAGGTGGATGTAAAGAACAGAGTTTTCACCAAATGATACTTAGCTCAATGTTAAATTTCAATGTTTGGGGAAATTATATGGGTAAAAAGATAAATTTACTATAGTAGGTGACATCAAAAAAATATCATAAGGTTCTATTGATTTTGGGGAATGGGTAATAGCCCTGATTTGGGCCGATTCATACTTTTGATCATGATGGTGGATTTAAGGAAAATATTAAGTATAAAAATTTATTTTTAACCTATGTGTGGGTTTTTATGATGGAATTGTTATATATCTTAAATGGAGTGTTATATATCCTAAATGGAGTGTTACATGGGAAATTGAACACCATAGGTGAATCATGAATAATTTTTTACATTATAAATGGAATAACATTGGTTTTCATCAATATCCTTGAGGTTTTTTCATCTTGGTTAAAAAGATAGATATACAGATAGGAGGACGATAGGGATGACTTGGAATAATTGGTGGAACCGAGAATTGAAATACAAATCAACAACATCAAATGTAAAATACTGAATCCATCACTATTAAATCCATTGAAAAAATAAACATAAATTTTATATATTTTATATGATTATCTATGAACCATTTTTACAGTCCAAAACATACAATAGGAAAAGGGATATTGGATTGCTTACATGGACAAGAAGCTTTTAGGATCAAATTTTTAGGGAATCATAAAAACATATTACATAAATAATACCTAGGCCTTCAATGGACAATCCTTTACACTGTACCCAACTTTTCAAATTCTAAATTATGTCTTAAATATGTCTTAATAAAT
Source organism: Viscum album (assembly GCA_963277665.1). Lineage (NCBI taxonomy): Eukaryota > Viridiplantae > Streptophyta > Magnoliopsida > Santalales > Viscaceae > Viscum > Viscum album. Next base: position 455,542,578 of record OY728161.1, on the reverse strand, counting down.
TCTTCAAATATGAATCCTTTCTAGAAAAAAATTATATAACATCATTCTTCATAACTTAGGAAATATGAAACAAAACAATAGTAAGATCACATTCATAAAAAGAGTAAAAATATTCATTTAAAATTGAATTCCATCAGTGGGAATAAGAAGATCATAATAGTTTGATTCCATTATAAATTTTCATGTGAATAACATAATGTAATTCATACCATTCAAAATTTGGATCATAAATAAGGATACATGGAATAAATCTTTAGAAAATTCAACAATCATTATAATTAATAATCATCAGTAGTTTATGTCAATATTAATTAATGGAATCATTAAAAAACCATTGAATTTCACACATAATGTATTGAAAAAACATTCTTATAAACATATTGTCATTATCTTTCCATGAGAAATCAAAATATTTCTATGAAACCCTGTATACAGAATAGATAAATCAAGTAGGTAACATGAGATATCATTTCTATATCACTCATAAAATCACTCTTAAAAATTATATAATTATATTGTTGATTTTAATATCTAACACATTATATTTTAATAATGGACCCATAAATCATGGGTTATTACACAACCACCCATCTAGTTTTTATTATTAAAACACACTTCCTTGATTTATAATGAAACTAACTTTCATCGAAAACTATTATAAATAAGCATAAAAAATTAAACTATATATATATTTCATTTCATTATAAAACACATTGAATCATTAATTATTTATTTTTTAACCTTATTAACCAATATAAATGAAATGGGTCTCAACACAATCTATTAAAAATAATCATAATACATCCTGATAATGAATGAGGGTGTTAATAATAAATAACATCACAAATGTACCATAAGTGACATCATGGGTTGTTTATGATCATTAATGTAAACACAATTAAACATTAATGAAAAATATTATTGAGAAAAATATCCATTTCATAGAGAAAAAAAATTATAAAAAAAGTCAAAACATTTTCTTAAAATAATTTTATTTTAAATTAGAATTCGAAACATGGAACTTGTCATCCAATTTTCTTTCCATGTTCTTGAGGATAGAGGGAATCTCTACCACGTTGTGTTTCCAACACGACCTAACTTCCTTGAAGGTCAAACATTTCACCTTTTACATAATACTTTGTTTCAATTTCCTAGCTAAGGGGGAAAGATAATATCACTGAAGCTATTTTGGTATTGGATTTCCTTTCAGCATTTAGTTCCATAAATTCCCTTTATATTTTCATTCCTAATGCCATTTTTGTCAATTCTTTATATGGGTTCCCTCTTACCCATTTAAAAAAAGGAACCTTATATTATTTTTCTCAACATTAGGGACTTAACCATCAACCTTTTAAGATAAAAATTTGATGCTTTTAATGGAATCTTCAAATAAAATAATTTAAATGATGGTGGAAATCTGTTCATGTAGTAATCTTTAAATATACATATTATTTTAATACCTTATGTCTAAAGTTAACCATTTATAAAAATAATAAGAAATTTATTTTTAAAAAAAATTATAAGATGAGAATATTAAATGTTAAATAGATTTATGAAATAATTTATCTTTATAAAAGTGCTTTTTTTAAAATTTAAAAAACACGGAAATGTAAGTGAAAGAATACTGATCTAAATGATGATACATGATGAGTATAACTTACATACTAATGTGTTGATGTTTATTTAATAACTATGGTGGTAAATGAAAAATAATCTTTTAAAACAAATTTGAAAACAAATAATAATAGAATATTTTTTAATAAAATAATATAATCTGATTTCTCTAAAAGGAACATTGAACATAAACAATCTCATAAAGAAAAGGTATTGTATGATATCACCATTTCTACTTTGGTAAATTTTCAACCACAATCACAATGAAATAATAACCGAAAATTAATATTTAAATTTTATAATCATAACTAAATTCATTATATAACATTACAAATTGGTAATATATACTCCTCATATTGGAAGATGGGTGCATATCATAAACCAATGTCATAATGAAATTGAATTTGAGGTGAATAATATTGGAAAAGATCTTATAATGTAAATTAGAATTATTAAATTGTTATATTTTATCTAAAAATATAAATAAAACAAATAATTAAATAAAAAATAAGAAAATAGATATAAATTCACACATAATAATGGAAAATAAATGTTATTTTAGTGAAGTTATAAACCAATGAAAGGAAGTTGTGTTATGAATATTTTTATAATAAGGTATCTTTAATGTCAAAAACTGATGTATTAAATTATAAAAATGAAAAAATTAGATACCCTTATGTATTAATGATTCAATATATAATAAGTAAATGTTTATTAAATAAATCATAAAAACAATTACGTGGATAATAACAAAATATGCCTCAATGAAGGAAAATTATGATGATATCCCTTATTATGAGTCCAAGAATTCCTTGAATTTTCTATTACACTACTTTAATAATCATATACAAACTATTTAATAGTTTATAAAACATTTTTATTTTTTATTCATTTTATTTTATCAATTAACATGATACTTACAATCACATAATCATTTAATTTCATGTCATATGTTTTGACGATATTCCATTTATAAGTCCAAAATGACATTCGTTGCATGATTATGGGAATGGAGGAAATTATTCTATAATATATATAATATTATTGAAAACACATATATATTTTTAGGAATATTTTATAATTTTAAATATTACTATGAAATGATGTCATGAAAAATCATCTACATTGATATAATGTACATGGTTTTCCATATGTACTCATGAACAACATTTTTATTTTTCAACGTTCATTATAGAAAGAAGTTAATTATAATTTAATATTTAAATTTTTTTATTATATAATTAATATATTATTTTTTTTCTTTGAACATACTATTAAATATCATCCATGTGAAGTGTTGATGAAAATAAAATCACATCCCGTTATGGAAGTGGTAGTCCACACATACGCACTAAGGAAATTATAATTTATTGTGAATTGAAAAGTATGAAATTAAAATGTATATTATATTTTCATAATGAAACATATTTCATTAATATGATATATATAAATTAATTCCATCATTATAACTAGTATTAATATGAGGTGATTTAAAAATATTTTATTGGTATGCGGGGCAGTAGTCTATGATATAGACAAACGATGGATTCTTTTATCATTCAATGGACATTGGAGATGAATATAGGTGTCGAAATCAACCTAATAACATATTAGTATATGGTATATATATATATTTTATAATTCAGTCTTTTCTTCATATGATTTCATAAGGGATTAAGAATAAATAAAATGAAAACACTCAGTTAGGAACTACAACTCTTCCCCATACAACAAACATTTCTTTATAACATAATTCTCTCTGGTTGGTATTCTACCCAACAGAATACCTATTGGATGTAGTTAGTGAGTCTATGATGCTATTTGGGTAGATATTTTCTGAAAAAATGGGTTCTTGTGTTTTAATTTAATGAGAATAGAATGTTCTATTTTATAAGATATTATAAGGGAACTCATGGAATTTCATAAAATATTAAATTAATATGAATTAATGTTGATGTAAAAAATTGATAAAAATTGATAATATTAGAATATTAGATGATTATGAGTATATATTTTATCATGATATTAAATATGGAATGGGTTTGTATAGGTTTTATACTTATCAATTGGATTTAACACCTACTAAACCATTTCAACACTTACCGGAACAACAATGTTTTTTACACTTTGAGAGTTCGTTAGCGTACTATAAATATAAAATATTCATATAAATGGGACATTTTTAATTTATTAAACCATATACGAATATCTTGTCATATTATCATATTTCTAGGAATTTTATATCCTATAATAATAAATTATTTTCATAAAATATCCCTAATGGAAATTTTAGATCTATTCATTTACATTGACCTCTATAAAATCATTACATCAGATGAAACATGAATAAAATAACTTAATACATACCTGAAATATTTATTCTAAATAAAAATTTTATGGATTAAATTAATTATTTTTAATTATATTATTTTTACTATTTTAATATCATTTGTTTTTTCCAATAATTAACTATTTATTTCATCAATGGTGAGTATGCATTTACGATAGGTAATTATTCTATATAAATTAAAAATAAATTACAATGATGATAAAAAAAAATTACTTTTTTATCTTGATATTTCCTCTATTTATCCCCATTTTATAAAAAATATACTTATTAAAAAAGTAGTGTGAAATTTCTCAGTTTACTGTATATAAAATATTTTAATGATTTTATAAAATGTGTATATAAACGAGGCCTTATAACCAAATAATGGATGATTAAGGATGAATGTCAGTCATAAGATAAATTTTTGCTGGTTTTTGGCCATTTTCTAGTTTGTATCATATTATTTTTATCCTTTAATTACATGATTTATCCTTTATCGGGGTAACAAAAATTATTATGGTTACTATTCATAATGCCCAAAAACAAAAGATACCTAATATATAACAAGTAAAGTCCTATTTAGAAAAATTAAACCCATTTATAAAAATTCAATTCACTAATGTTTCTGAATTCCTTCTAAAATTAATCTTGCAAAGCACTATGTAAACCAATTTACAAAAAAACACCCATTTTAAATAAAAATATTATTAATACTAAATTAAATAATAAATATCATTAAAAGGATAAAAATTGTCTTATTTTTAATATAAAATATAAATTTATATTATATATTCTTTTAAGTAAAATATTATTTTCAATAATTATAAATATTTTCAATGTTCATTAAAAATCAATCTTCTAAAAAAATCAAAATTTCACCAAATAATATATTTGATATAATAATTTCAAAATTCATATTTATTTTCTTAAGTATATTTAAAAACTTTTTTAGAAATTAATTATACTCTCATCTTACAAAAATAAATTAAATATCTTGGTTAATGAAAACATATATTTGAAGAATAAAATGGAATAAAAAAAAATTGAGTGGTTATTTACTAAGAATTAATCAATGCATTTATTTTTATTCAACACCTTAAACATAATTAAAATATATTTAATCCTACTGATACCCACCAATTTAATAGCTTGATTATAATGATCATATTTAGATAATAATATTTTAGGGTTCTTTTATTGTCATTATTGCATATTCTATATGCTATATGAAATAGTATTTATTTATTTTTTAAGTCCTAGGATATTACATTATAACCCCCCTTTAGTATAATATTTACTATAAATGTTAACATTATACTGATAATAAGTGTTTTTACATTTGAAAATAACTTTCTTGAAATCAAACACATAAAAAGAGTATGTAAAGCTTTCTCAACAAAAGATAGAAATACAAGTATGATGATTATCTAGAAAAAACATAATAGGTTTCCAAATAGGACAAAATTAGTGAAAAGTGAAGATATGTGTTAGAAAATGTAATAAATATCAAAATATATTGTAGAGTGATATAGAGAATTTACAAAAATAAATTAAATGATAATTAGGAATATAACGACCATGAATCTATAAATCTATGATTGATGTAAAGTACATTGATTATTCAGAAATAGAGGAAATACGATGTAAATTTTTTTCCAGATCATTTTCTCTAGAGGCGAGGTGTTATTCTAACATATAAAGTATGAAAATAGGGAAATATTGTTTATCTGTAATTATTATTTCTAGGTTTAATTAATTTCTAATATAATATCATTTTATGCACTAAATTGGGAGTATTCAAGGTTATTTTTTCATGTATAATAAACTAGAATCAACTTATAAAAAATCAAATAACACCAGAAAATGAGAAAATATTATTCCAAATTTCAATATACAGTAACTAAAACCTATTCATTTTTTAAAATGTATTAATATTTAAAAATTTATAATGCTTAATATGTGGAAAAATATATAAATTTCCAAAATTCAACAGTAAAACCAAAAGTTCAAACTTAATAATTCCCTAAATAATTGTCCTTAAAATTATTCAAAAATTTATTAACCAATGTTGAAAAAATATTAGGATTTGATCACCCATTATTTAGTATTAATTTAATATTTATCTCTAATTATCATTTTTCACTCATAAAGTCATATAACAAAAACTGTATATACCAAAATCAAATGAACTCTAATAAATGATAATAATTTTTTTAAATAAATCAATTCACAAAAAGACACATTAATATTATATATTATTTGAAAATAGAATTCAACCATGAATCCGCAAATAAATCAACATGTTATACTTAATCATATAAAACACATCAATACAATAAATTGTCTCCTAAAATAACAATTGTAACTATAAAATTTCATCACTTAAAACCTCAGAATGGGTGTCTAAGACATTGACCTAATGATCAGAATTAAACATAGAAACCATTAATTTAATCCATAACCCTTAAGATAATATCTTACGAAAACATCATAATCAATAATGTCGTATAAACTATACTCAGTTTCCAATTATAAAACCCCTAACCAACACCCATATTTGGTGTAAAAAACATGAACATTATTTTTTTGGATTTTATTCTAATAAATGAGACCCAAGTGTTACTATCCAAATATAAGAACTTAATAGGAAATAACAGATCACATTCATACCGGGGGCTTTTAAAATTTATATATTTATATAATTAAAAATGTATCTTACATAATCAATTCGCATGACATTAAGATAGTTTTTCTTCACAATTAGAAGCTTTCTATATTCTAAATTATGTCTTCAACATCTCCATTAAAATCTATTATTTAGAAGAAATTTAATAGTAAAAACTATTTAACATCATTATTCATAACATGGTTTATATAAAACAAAATAAATTTGAGTTGAAATACTCAGTAAGCGTAAACAGAATCATTAAAAATAGAAAGTCGTCAGTGGTAATAAGATGAGAAAAAAATATATAATGGAATATTCAATGTCTATTTGAATAACATAAAGTAATCCAGACTCCTAAATACATTGATCATCTACTATTATACATAGAACATATCATTAATAAAGTTAATAATTAATTGAATTGATAACAGTGAATTATTGTATTCCAATATTAAATAAAGGAATCATTTGAAACCCATTTATTTTCACCCCTAAGATGTATAAAATACATTTCATTAAGTATAAACTCATTAAATTACAATTATAAATCATTGTATTTCCATTAAAACGCATATAATATATATATATAACATTTAGGTAACATGGGACATCATTTTTATAAAACTCCTGCAAAAGTATTAACCATATGGGAAACTTATATATCCAATGGATTAGAGGGATCTCATAGACTCACACATCTGTGGTTATAATATAATCACTTATCCATATATGTTTTATAATGACCCCAACTATCATTGGATTATAATGGAATCTACCATGGTCACAAATAATTATCATGGACTATTACATAAATAAAGTATATAGAGATTTCATTTCATCATAATACTCATAGAAAAATCAATTAATTATTTCAGAACATTATTTTCCAATGGAAAAGAAATGAGTTCCTTGATTATCTCTTTTAAATAAGCATGATATATCTAGGGCAATAATTGTGATGGTATCAATAAAAAATCCTAAGTCAAGAAGATTTAATATCATGGTTTATTAGCATTGAGTAATTCAAATAACAATAAATGATCATGAAAACCTTTCTCAAGGAAAATAGAAATTTAAATTTGAAATCATTTAAATAAACTAAAAAATTAAATAATATTATAAAATCCATTTCATTAAATAAAATTCTATAGATATAAATGAATTGATAAATAAAATATTCCTTATAATAGTGGAAAATCCTTTCATGTTCTAAACTATAAAAATAAACATTATATTCAAGATGTTTGTAAAAGGAGTTTAAAGTGACCAAATTTCAAAATTTATAAAAATTCATTTTTTAAATTTTTTTTAAAGAAAGTTAAAAGGCCTTGTGAAATTTCATTAGGAGAACATTCATATTTATAAATGTATATTTTTAAAAAAAAATTAGATAACATATATATGTTATTTTAATATTGATGATCTAAATGAAAATACATGAGCAGTATCCCATAAAAATGTTTCTTTTTTATCTTTCATCAATTAATATTGGAGGAAATAAATATATGGCTAGTAAAACACATTTATTAGAAGAATAAATTAAAAAAATTTGTTTTTCACGAAAATATGAACATATTATTTCATCCAAAGGATCCTGGAACATAAACATTCCTGAAGATAATGATATTGTATCATATTATATGTTCTATTTTTGAATTTTTTTAAAAATAACTCCCTTGAATGCATAAAAAAACTAAATATTAAATAATAGGAACATAATGATATTCATCATATAATATGAAAAAATAGCTATTATATACTCCTCATAAAATAATATTGATGTATATTATAAAGGTATTTTCCAATAAAAGGGAATTTTAGATGAATTTCCCTTAATAAGATCTTATCATTTAATTGAGAATTAATAAATGGAGACTTTATGTGTAAAAATAATAATTCCAAAAATAAAAATGTGGAAGGATATTATTTCACCCATAATCATGTAATACAAATGTTAATGAATAAGTGTAAAAACCCAACTGAAGGAAATTTAGTTAATAATCCTTTAACCAATTGTTAACATTAAATTCAAATACACTTGTATGATGTAATTTATGTTGAGACCAAAAATTCAATTAATTTTGTTGGATTTATGATATAACAAGTAATAGTGGAGTATATAAATCATATATGTATATAGGTTCATGATAAAAAAGTAGACCTCAATGAATGAAAATTGAGATGAAATTACTTCCCTAGGGTCCAAACATTTCATGTTTTTATTTAAATCCTTTATACTAATCATATATCATTAATTAATTTATTTATTTTTTGAAAATTTTTAATGGTCAATATTTCATTAATTTTATCCATTACTATTATATAATTGACTAATTGATCAGTTATGTTCACATCATATGTTTTGATGATATTTGAATTATAAGTCTAAAATGACTTGGCTGGTTTGAATTTGGCCAATTAGGTCATACTTCAATATTATATATAGTAATATTAATGAAACAATTATAATTTGTATATATCAATTTTATATTTAAAACTTACCATGAATGATGCTTATAAAAAATGAACTACATTACAATAATGAAGATGGTAGGTTCTAACACTGCGTAAGTAACATTTCCATTTTTCAAAAATCAATGTGAAAAGAAGATAAGTGTTATTTCATATATAATAAAATGAAAAACAACCCATGAAAATATTATTTATTTGATCATACTTTTATATATCATCTGTGTTATTAGGTTACGAAAAACGAATGGCATCACTTTATAATGGTGGTAGTCTACACAAACAAACATACAATATTATAATTTTTTAGTGGATAGAAATAATAGAATTTAAGTTTAGTATTATATTTATAGAGTTATAATTATTTTAGGAATATCATATAAAAAATTATTCTATAATCCTAACCAGTCGTAAGAGGTTGTTATGGAAAATGAATTACATCAGCCATTGTGTTGGTAGACCATCGTACAGATGAATGATGGATTATTTTCTCATTTGATATAGGATGGATATGGATATAATTTATTACATTAGTAGATAAACATATAATAAAATGGGATATATTGATGTTATTTTCTCATAATTGTTGTAAAAACATGATGGATGTGGATGAAGAAATAAATAAAAAAATATTAGTTAAGAACAATACATATCATTCAGAAAACCTCATTTTATATACGTCTTAATCCTTATAAAATTATTATTATGTGAAAAATAATTTCTCTATAATGTGTGTCTTTGATTTAGAACGGTATTTGGTTTGGTATTGGCTAATGAAAATGGTTATTATGGTGTGGTGAGATGATACAAATAGGTTCTTTTTAATAAGAGAGGGGAGGGGTACTCATGGAATTTCTTAAAATATTAAATAAATATAAATTAATTTTTATTCACCAATTACTAAATATTGATAATATTCAAAGATAAGTTAAGGGTGAGTCATAATAATTGCATAAAATTAAATTTCAGCATGTTTGGAGTATGTTTCATACCATACCGGTTGGTTTTAACACTATATATTATTTTCAATCTTATCGCTACAACATGGTTTCTTACTCTATAAGGATCAGGATTATAGCCCCCATGAACAAGAACTCCTGGATTTGGTTCTAAATATATGATATTTACATTTCTATATTTTATAACAATAATGGAGTGGAAAATCATTCAATCCAAAAGATGCAACATCAAATGGATATATTAGATCATTTACAAGACTAGTGTTTTTTTAGGTTTATTGTATTAGTGATTTATAAGAAACTAATAAACACATGGTTTTATAAGAAATGGGATTATAATTATCCACATCATGTTCCAAATAAAATATACACACTATGTGTCCTTCATTTGTATAAAATACATAAAACCATTATTCAATACATGATGAAAGTAAACATATAAATTAGGTGAGCTAAAATTATTAGTAAGGGTTTCATATTAGGGAAGATATCCAAAATCAATTTAAATCATGTATATTAAATAACTAATAATCAATTCATAATTTTTAATAATTTAAAAAAAATGAAAATTAATCAAAATTTTCACTCGAGCTATTTTATATGGTTGGGAAAGGTAAATAAATAACAGAAATTTATTTTAATAAATATCTTGAACACAAAATTCATATATGGATAATATCATAGTAAAAAAATATTTTATTACAATATTGTAATTCAGGGTGAATTAAATGTTTACTTATTGGATTTCATGATCATAAGAATTATAATATATACATTATTAATACCTTTCATAAGAATGTTTTAAACTATTTATTGTCTATACACCATAAACCCATCTAAATATGGCTATCCATATAGATCATCTAATGATACAACCTATGCAACGAGAGGATATCAATAACCTTAAACCACCAATATATTATTATCAAAGGAATTCCTAATATATCTAATAATTGATTTAATTCATGACTAATATTAATTTTCAATAAATTTATTTATAAAGTACTAAATATGAATTAAAAACAATTTCCCCGATCAATAATATAACATTCAAGGTAAAACACTATATATTTAAATTATATATATTTATATTATTCGATAAAAATACCCATGACAAATAACATAGATATTAAGGGTAAATGTGACATCCACTGATATTAATAATTTAAATATTTAAAATGATGGTATTATTAAAATGTATCCCCATTGGGGAAAAATATAAATTGTTTTATTCATTAATTAATAAGAGTACCATAAAAAGATCATAGAATACATTTTGGAGGAAAATTCCTTCTTAAATTTGAAATTAACGTTCATATTGAAATTGTAAAAATATGAAGGAAAAAAATTTATTTTAAACAAACATGTATGCTTTTAAAGAAGGATTTAAAAGAAAATATTATTGAAGATTATGGTAATGTAGTCCCATATAGTACAAGTAAATATTATTCGTTCTATATTTATTTTCCAGAAAAGTCACAAAGTAACTCATTTAGAATGTGGAAAATACATTCCCTTTAAATAGTCTTATAAAAATTAATATATAATTAAACAATGATTTGTATAAAAAATTATATGTTTAAAAAAAAAATTAATAAATATTTGATAATATGAAGATATTCTGAAAAAAATCTGACCAAAATAGATATATGATCTTTTTAAAATTTCTTTGTTCCATTAATTTTATAATGAGATGAAATATTTGAAAAATATATATGGATGATAAATATGAGATTAAAATTTAAATAAACTTTATATATAATTATTGACCACATATTTTAAAAAATTTCGTATTTTTTAAATAATATACACCACATAAAAAATGTTGCAGAATACCAAATATGACATAATTGAGTTCAAATTGAGATTAAATCCATTAACTTGTGTCATAATCATATTGTTTGTTCTTTAGAATATTTCATAATAAACATAAACTAATTATTTATTTTCTTTATAACCATTTTGGAGATTATTTTTCGATATGTCACAATTACTTACATGTTAAAGTAAATTCAGAATTATTTATATTCCCTTTATTTGTTTTAGTTATATTTGGTATATAAGTCCAAAATGACTTTATTAAGTGGACTAAAATATAATATTTCCTTTGTTAAGTCATATCTAGAATGATAATAATGATATAATTATCATTTTTATTTAAAAATTGTAATTTTAAATCCAAATATTAATTATGGTTATGAAAAATGAACTATGTTACAACTATGATAATGATAGGTTGTACAAACATATAGTTAATGTTTCCATTTTCCCAAAATATATATAAAAATAAGACAAATGTTATTTTTTTTAATAAGATTAATAATATCATATTTATATTACTTATTTTGTAAATATGATTATATATTTCAACCATGTTTTTTAGTGATTAAAAAACACATCTCTTCATAGAGGCGGTGATCCATATGTATGCACAAATGATATAATTTAAATGATATAATATAATTTTTTTGGGATAAAAATTTAATTAATAATTTATATAAACAATAATTCCATCATTATAACCAGTATTTTGATACGGTAATGGAAACCAAATTACATCAGTTCATGAGGTGATGGTCCACCATACACATGAATGATAAATAACCCTCCAATTTGATGGATGTTAGAAATCGATATAGGTTTTGATATTTAAAAAAACATATTCTTATATTTAAGATATTAATTTTATTATTTTATAATGGTTTTATATGATTTTAACTGTGTGCAAAAAGAAATAAAACAAAAACGATGGACTCAAAAAGAAACATGTTCTTTGGGAAATATCCTTTTTAACCCCATAATACAAGTATGTTTTCTATGAAACAGAATGAAAATGAAAAAAAAATATGTGTTATAGAATGGTAATTTGGTAGATATTTTAAATGAAAATTGGTTTTTAAATTTTAACAATTGGGAAAGTATTTCTCTTCTATAAGAGCGGGGAGAGGCACCCTTATAATTTCTCCAAATATTAAATTATTATAAATTAATTTTCTAATATGAATTGCTCAAAATTGAGTTATTTATAATATAACATGATTATTGTTCTAATTATATATATAACAAATGATATACATGTTTTGTCTATGTTTATACCCTTATTGTTTGGTTTTAACCCCAATATAACCCCCTTAAATCTGTCCATGACAACATGGATATTTAGTCTTTGAGGATCAATATAGTTACAATAAAATAAAAACAAAACTCAAAAATCATACATGGTTGATATTTTTAACCTTATAAAAATAACTAGAATGATTTTACTGTTTTTAGTAATTTATTATAATTTTATAAAATATTATTTATTATAAAATATCCATAATGTCAGTGTTTAGAACTTCTCATTACATTGAAATTAATAATATCATTATATCACTTATAATTACAAAATAATATTTTAAAACATCTACAACCAGTCAATTTATTCTATATTTTTTTTATATTGCATATCTGAAATTATATTTATTATAATATTTTTATTATCATTTATTTTATATTTCCATTAATTAAAAAATTACTCTATCAGCATTGTGTAAGCATTTAATGTAATTATTTCTTCCATAAAAATTAGAAAAAAATATCAATGATGAATATAAATATTTTATGTTAAAAATAATATCTTTATTTGAAAATATCATCTATATAAAAACATATTAAAAATATTACACATATGGAAAATAAGAGTGTGACATGTTTCACTTTTCATAAAATAAAATCTAACAAAGGTCAAAATATAATTAAAGGATGAAAAAGTCATAAATATTACCATTGGATGATTATGGTCATTTAATACTCCTCAAACAATATTTAGTAGTGTTCTCTCACCATTTTATGGTCCTGAACATTTTATTTTTAACATAAATTACATTATTTACCATTTCCCGTGATAATAAAATTTCTATATTTACTATTTATAATCACAAAAAATAAAAGGTATATATTTACTAAATTTTTTCCCACTTATTTCTGATAAGGAATTATTTTTTATTATTTAAAACAGTAAAGGTTATGATTTAAATTTGAAACTAAACCAAAAATGTAATGAAAGGCAATTTTTTTTGAAAAAAAATCCTTTTAAATAATTTTTTTATACTCAATTCGAGAATAAAACCAATTTCAAAAACCAAAATAAAAAATTTTTAATTTAAAATTAAAATATACATATTTAAAATTAAATAAAAATTTAACTATAACTTGTATATACATTAAAATACAATATTATTATCAATAAAATTTAGTGTATTTGAATATTAATTAAAATCAAATTATTATAAAAAATTTCTATAATATTCATAATAAAAATATTTTCCCACAATTTATTAAAAATCTATTTTCATTTCCTGAAATTGAAATTATATAATTTGAAATTAAATGTTTAAATCCATTCAAATTAGAAATGAGTTTAATAAAACTGTTTCCTTTTTGCTTTTTGGAATTAGTTAATATATTTATAATTAATGCAATTAAATAATTGATAAATTATAATATGTATTAATATTTTTTATTCTATCAATACTAGGGTCGTTACATATTCCCCCTATTGGAAATTCTATTTAGGAAATTTTGAACTCAAACTCACTAACCAGGTTTTGAGCATTAAAAATACAATTATTGAAATCACACATCGTAAAACAGGCCAATAAAAATTCAACATGAAAAGAGATAATATGAATTAATAAGTTTATATGTAATAAAAAATAATAGGTTTCCATGTAGGAGAATATATATTCGACATGAAAAAATGGACATAGAAGTCAAAACTAACTCCCAATTACTGATGGAGATTGATTGAGAAAAAGGATATTAGAAATTTAACCTTCACAAAACCATAATTCTATGACGAATTAAATGGCATTGATTTATCAATAAAAATTAAATGTATAAAATATTTTTCCAAAATAATTTTTCTTGATTTGATAAATTTTTTATTTCTATAGTAAAAACATCAGGTAATATTCTTATATGCTAATTAATATTTTTTTCATTAATTAATTAATACCACAAACAATTTTTTTTTAATAATCATGAGTATGAATTTTTCATTCTAGAAGCACTAGAATCATCTTCTATGGATCAAAAAGTCCAAAAATAAAAATAATCTATTACTCCTATCATTAGGCATTTACCAAGACCAATATGTTTAGTACAAGATAATATAAGTCCAAAAAATAAACAATCTTGTGATGAAATCTAATTTAATCTCCCAAAATAAAATTGTAATATCCAAAATTCAACATAGATCATTTGATAAATATGTATTCTTAAAAGTACTCAAAATTATTATAGAATATTATTGAAACCCAAAAATTATATGGATTTGATCACATAGTTGTTAATGATAGATTTAATAATTATCCCTGAGTAATAAAAATCAATCAAAATGTCTCACACTGAAATGGACTTTCCCTAATCACATAATCTCTCAGATATGAAAATAATATCAATAAATAATTGGATTCAATTTAAATCCACAATAAAATCACATATTATTTCAAAATATTTTTAATTTTTAATTACAGAATTAGTATCTGATAATATTATTTTTACCTTAAACCTATCATGTTTCCAAAAAATTATAATGATCTTCATCTAGAATAACATTAATCACATATTCATAAATATATTTTCCAACTATATACATTATCTATATAGTAAAACAAATGTTCTCAAAATCCAATCATTCTTTATATATCAAATTGTTGATGTAAAAAAAATAATATTTCTTAATAATCATCACATTACATAGGAAAGTTGTATGCATTTAATATTTTTCAACATTCGGTTGGGTGTTTAAGCCTCACAGCTTTTGCAGATGCGATGGGTTGTCGCATGACCATCATATTTCCCATTTTCTAAAACAATATTATTACATTCCTTACAAGATTCATGTAAATTTGATAAACATTCCCTGATAATAATAAGAATATATATTCGACATTAAATTAATGTTTTAACATTAATATTTTATACATACTTTTCATTCAACATTCCCAATAATTTAGTTATTTAGAATTACAATAAAATCAAAGATCGTATAAACCCTAAAGGTTAAACTGACATCCAAAAAAGGGAAAGATCAATCTTCCTCAAATAACTTTTCCCATGGCTCACTTAAGGTTACATATACCTAAATCATATATCAAAAATCTATATATAACTCTCACTGAATTGATAAAAAAGTTACCATTTTAGTTATGTAATACTTATAAATTATTCTTAAATAACAACTCAACCTATAATGTTATTTACGCCCTCCTATGAGACTAGTGGTTACTTCTACGAACCCATGTTTCATGATCCTCTGCTGAAAACATAAAAATTATATTTCTATCATTAATACAAACGATAGTGACCCAATTTTTTTAGTCCCAGATTAAAATTCTAGAAGGATATAATATATAATTGACATAACCAACAATTGTTTAGGTTTATAGTTAGAGAATTAGGACAAACTCAAAACCACAAGGTTTCATATAAACTACTTCCTAAATATTAGAATCAAGTCCCCCTAAATTTTCAAATTTTGTGACATTCTACTACATAACATTTCTAAAACCATTATTCACCACCTAGATAAGAGAAACATAACAAAATGGTTATCTGAAGTGTTTAGTAATGGTTTTGTACCTCAAATTCTCTAATGAATCCATAATAAATGTATCCTATTTAATAAGTCATAATAAATTTTCAGTGGTAAATAATTGAAAAAACATATCATTTAATCAATAACATGACTAACATGATTATAAAATAAATGAAAAGCTAAATAAATGAACATTGATTCTATTTCACTAATATATTGAGAAAAAAATGAATCCACATATAATATCATAGTGAAAATTTATCGTGTGATAAAAATGAAATTCCTAATAAAAGATTTTATTAATTATTGGATGTTTTGATCTCTGGAATGATGATACCTCTACTTTTAATAACTTTAACGATGCTATTTAAAACAAATGGGTAGATATACAGCAGAAACCCATTAAACTATGTATATGCAACTAATTCATCTCATCACATTACATATGCATCTAGGGGTACAAATAACTGAGAACCACTTATATTTTTACATTCAAATCAGGCACCATATATTAAATAATTGATTTAATTATTGAATTATATGCCCTACAAAAAACAACCATATCGATTAAGGAATATGGATTAAATTTTTTTACCTAGTCAATCATATAACTTTTAGTGTAAAACCTTATCTATATAAATGAAATATCATCTAAGTAATAAATATATCCTTGATAGATTATAAGGGTATTTAGTAGAAAATAAAATTCAAATGATGTCAAGAATATAGAAATTTAAAAGGGTTGTATCATTAGAACATATCACACGTGGCAATCAGGTAAAATATATATATTTATTTTTATTGGGGAATAAATTTTAAATAAAAATATATTTAAAATCAATTTTGAGGAAATTATATTTTACACATTAAAAATAACATTTAAAAAAATTGAAAATATGAAGGAAAAAAATTATAGGAAAATAACCTTATAATCATGTAAAGGACTTTTGAAATAAAATATTAGTTATGAAATTGGGATAATCAACTCATTTCACATATGATAAAAACCATTCATTGCAATATATTATTTGAAAAGTAAAAATGTAGGTGAAAATATATTTTTATTAATAATTATATTATTTGAGAAAAATTTAATAGATTTTAAAGAAATTATGGATATAATGAAAAATGTATTGGATCAGATGAGAAATAAGTTCTTATAAACATTTCAATTCTTCATTCAAGTTCCCAATAGATGAAATGTTAATAAAAATATAGAAACTATTTAAAAGATGAAGCGTGAGATGAAATTTAATAATAATGAATAAATATATATTCTAATTTATTACCTAAATAGAGAATAATATACATAACATAATAATAAATATGTTATCAATACAATAACATGTATAAATAAAGTGGAAATTGTCATAAAATTCACTACCACGAGTCAGGACCATCATGAAAGTTCTTATCTTACTCAATAATAAGATTATGGTAATTATATACATTATTAAGAACCGTTTTCAAGTTTATTATCCTTTTATTTATCTTATTACTATATTACAACAATTACATGGTCATTGTTGTTAAGGATTGTTGTTTTAAGGATATTTAGTTCTTAAGTCCAAAATGACTTCGGTTGGTTGACTATGGTCAAATAGGTAACTATTATATAATCTATATAATTATAATGAAATAATTATCATTTTGGTACATCAATTATATTTTCAAATCCCACCATTAAAAAAGGATAAAATGAACTATGTTATGACCATAGAGACGGTAGGTCCTATATTCACATAATTAAGGTTTCCATTTTTAAATGTTGAATAATTGATCAATAAAAGTGTTATATTATACTTCAAAAGTGATTTAAAAATCATAAATATCATATTTATTATATAATATACTTATATATGCCATCCATTTAGTGTCCCTCCTCGATTTACACTCATCTTTTACCACGAGAATATAGACAGAAGTCCTCAAGAATGCCTCCCCGGATTTCATAGGTTCCGAACAATAATATATGGACAACATTATATATGGGGAGACTATCCCCTCATATATTCGTTTGATCATTGATGAAAATAATATATGATAAATACCATAAGTCGAAATAAGAATTATATAGGTGTAGAAATAATGGAATAAACTTTGCACGAGAACTAAAAAATGGAGGAAGATGAATAAATATAATTGATACAAAAATAATAATCATGGTTTGTGATGGGTCTATAAAAAAAATTAGTTTGCATGGGGATCAATGGATATAGGAATATACTACATGATATAATAAAATATTGAACAGACAAAAAACTACTATAAATAGAATCTCAAGCATAGGTTTGTTCCCAACCCCCATGCACCATCTTAATATTATGAATTGTTCAATCATTATAACAATTAAACTTCCCTTTATCAATAACAACCATCATGAAGCCTGTCTAGGTAATAAAGGTGGTCTATGAAAGGTGTGTGATACAATCACTGTAGGCTACGACCCATGGTGTCTAGGAAAATCAATTTCAAGAAATAAATAATTGATCTTTTTTCCATAACTAATAAGTGCTGATTAAAAAAAACTTCTCCATATTCCAAAATTGATACCCAACTGATACCACATGATTTAGCCTAATTCGGATGTCTAAATAATGGTACAAGTAAATTAACAAAGTGTATACATGGGCATCATAATTCATATAACCAAAGAGGACTGAACCCCAATAATGAGATTTGTCTTGGTTGTCTTGTCCATGGAATGTCACTCAAGCATCATTATAATTTTAATAAGAGCAATCACATGTAAAAAAACTACCAATATTTCAAATCCAATGATGGTGTCTTTAGATCGTTCAAGGCTATATATAATGAGTCATGGGGGTTTCTATCGGCATCTCTAAGACAACGAATACCACATAGTATATCCAATACAATCCATAATGGAATCCCTTGTGTCGATCATGGAATGGAGACTTTGATTTTGTACCATGTATCTCACAATGGGGATTGGGTATCAATTGAGTTTTATTGTATCCATTATTCCAATGAGTCATTCCCTGATTACTCCCCTAGGAAACTATTGTCACTTGTGAGTAGTTATAAATTTCCTAGATATAAGTGAAAGTAAATCCAATGTATCACTGATGCCGCATCAATCAGATCCAAACAGAACATGATAAATCACTCTATAAAGACCGTAAATCGGGACACATGTTCTCTCCCGACATGTAGTAGGAAAGAAAAACACCAAAAGAATATATCTTAAGTAATCACATATTAAAACACTTATCAACACCATATATCTCTATATCACATTCAATGAAAGGTTGAAAAATCATTTAATTCAATCCATTTACATGAAAGTAGTCAATAACCACGATAAAAAGAACTTGTCTACACATAATTATCAGTATAAAAAATGAAATATTAATAAAAAATTTAATAAAAACGTACTCACAAGGAATTTTCTTTTAAATAAAATTCAAGATAAAATCATCATGAAAAATGGTGTTTGAACATTTGAATCAAACCAAAAATGGAAAACCAAGGTCTTCCAATTATTCCCAATTCAATTTCAATATTTATGGAACTTAAGAATGGTTTCACTCATCCTTGTAAAGTGGTAAAAAAAATTCAAGGAATGGAAATTTAGTCCATTTGGGTTGGAAAACCCAAATGGGTGTACAAAAATAGGATGAACAAACCATGGATGGTTTTCACAATAATGTAAGGCCAGAAAAGTCATGAGGATCCAATTAAATTAATTTATTAGACATATTCTTGGTGTTTTCGAAAGGCTCTAGCCCTCAACATAATGGTGAATCATTTAAAAAGCAATTATATTAGTGGGAAATATCTAGAACAACTAATTATGTATAGTATCACATGACTTAGCTGTTGTTGAATCTTGTATCAAGCTACAACATGAGAAAATAAATAAATGATATAATGACATAAAAATATGGAGAATTTTTTCAGACATAAATTACATAGAAGTGGATGGAAGAACATTAAAATAGAAGGGATGTGATAAAATATCTTACTGAGGGATTAAAATTTCTTCCAATGATGGGAGATTTGGTTTCAAGGTGACGGATATAACCAAAAACCCAACTATAAGAGGAGGGGGTCATGCCTGAAGGACCAGGAGAAAGCAAACTCAAAAGAAGAGAGGAAGAAGATGGATTGAATTATATCATTAAACATCGGAAAACTATATTTTCACCTACATAGGAAGGCATGAACGGTTTGGCATCATGATTATCCAAACTAATCAAAAACTATGTGATAGTTTTTGCATCAATGACGACCCTTCCATGGATAGGCACGGAACTTGTATAACCATGAACAGATCGTGAAAAATAACCATGTCCTTGGAACATGAAATTGGTCATAGTCATGTGACTGAGATCATATGGTTACAGACAAACTATGCAGCCCACATCACCCCACTATCCACCACCAAATGATTTAGGGAAACCATACGTGTTGTGATCCACTGTTGTTACTAACTCTGTGAGCCATTATACCATTTATAATTTCAGGTCTCTAGACACTGAATGTACCCCAAACACCCCTGACATATCTATGATTCATTTAGGCATCCTTATTAGGAAAAAATAACGGTATTGAAAAAAAATCAAATGGTATGTTACATTCATTCAAGCTAGGATGTTAGACCATTCCCTCCTTATGAAATCATGTTTACATGTTTCCCTTTAGAGGGTGGTAATACATCATCCATGATATTTCTATCCACTATATGTGTACTTTTGACTCTCACTCTTAGGTCTCATCTTACAGACATTAGTGATATAATAGAACCTGGACCTGAGGATCTAACCTACCATAGGGAACAATGATTAACCGATTGATGGTGCATATCAAATGCTCCTTGAAGGATGCATCTTTTTCAATATCATTATCCTTGAGATCAAACAAATCATACAAGTCATCATGATACTATCAAAGATGAAGTACATGGAATATTTAATGCATGGAATGATATGTCAATGATTACAAAATCTGAGAGGCTATAAACCTGATTCTCTCGACTATCCTAAATAGTCCAATGTAATAAGGCGATAACATGACATCTCTCTAAATTTTTTATGACCCAATCTTGGAGATACACATATGAAAACGTGATTTCCCTCTTGAAACTCATATGTTTATAATAAATATCATATATGAGTTATTCTTGGATAGAACTGTATCCATATACTTCAGAATAAGCTACATATTATTTAAAGTATAAAAAATAAGATGAAGACCTGGTATAGATGCCTCACCTGGCTCATGAGATCATATAAGTGAATGGAACTTTCTATAAATGATGGAATCATAAGGATCCATCTAAATTATATCTTGAAAACCCTTCTTTTAGGAAAACACAACCATATTAATATTCATTTACAATAAAACAATAATATAAAATATTCTTGCCTAAAGCATGTCCCTTAACCCCAAAAGTGTTTTCTTGGATGGACAGTCATGACTCACCCCCTGAGGCATTTGAAGTGACTAACCCAATCCCTCTATCCATAGGACAGGGGATGGAGACTAGCACTGGAAAGGAATATCCCTAAAATGATAATGCACTATCTTTAATCGTATAAAAATTTATAGTCCGTGAACACAAAAAAAAATCCAGCATGATGTAATACTATAATAGTAATAGTGTGTAATGATAGTAAAGGGGTTGGAATATATTCCCAACTTAAAGATACAAATACAACATAAAACAATAAATATCTCATGAGATCGTCTACCAAGTATCCTACCAGAAGGATAGGTACAACTCGTTTCTATTTCTCTCCACGTTACCTAGTCACCACTTTGTACCGCCTACTCCTGGCTCTTAAGGTCTTAGCCATGATTCTCATCATCTTCACAAGACACAACATGGTTTGGTAGAATCCCGTGTAGGGGGGAGTATAACAATACCCTATAGGGAACCCAAGATGCAAAACAGACTCACAAAATTACACAAAGGAAAACCAAAAAACATGATCTCAATAAAAAATCAAAATTAAAAGACTCAACTAAAACCAAGTACAACATATGTATAGATGTAGATATGATTAGTTAAAGAGATAGATTATCTTATTATTTTAAGTGTTCTTCTGTTGATCCACAAAGGATCGCTCGATACAGATCCACACGTGATCGTTAGAGGAATATCCACATAGGATCTCTAGGTTTTGATCCACATAGGATTCATCGGTTCTTAACCTCATAGGATCGCTATGTGTTGATCCACATAAGATCACTATCTGCTGATCCACACTGGATATCTAGGTTTTGATCCACATGGTATCTCTATTCATTCATCAAGTCTCATCCAGCCACTAGATTCCCATATATAGTATGCATGATTCACTGAGGATCTACTCCTCAATCCATTAGTCATACTTAAATCAGTAGAGAGTCCGAAAAATAAGTAACATAATGATCTGACATGACCTAAGGGTTCCAAAACAATAGATATCTCATCAATTGGACTCAATATCTGAGAGTTACATTCATTTTAGTGTCGAGGGCCTAGTTTAATTTAGGTACAATCCAATCCATCCATACTCCAAACTTATCCAAATCAAAGGTGGATTATCTGAAAAGGAACACATCATTTTATGGATTTAGTCTCCACAGACGGTTCATCAAAAAAATGTTTGGTTTTAGTGATATAACATTTTAAGCATATTTGGGCCAAATGGGCCTCGGTATGGTCTGACCCAGACTAGACCAAACCAGGTTGTTTGGGCTTCGACAGGCTCGGCCTGCTGGGTAGTGGACTGGCCTGACCCACCCCAACTGGGCGCGGCATAGCCCGATGGTCGGCGTGGTACTCCAGCTGAGCGACCGCGCCAGGGTATCTCACCCTTCTCGTACAACAACATCGTTCAGACTGAGTAACTGGTTGAACAATGTGGTTCCTCCTCAACTGGCAGTGGGACCTGTAGAGCATGGGTACCCTTTGGTATGGTTTCGAAGCCGCCTCCATCACCTATGGCATGCTATGGTGTTCTGCTCTCCTTCAACACAGCTGGAAGAGAGTCGGCCTCCCCCTTCAGTCTGATGTGGCGCCGTGTGGAAGAAACCTTCCATAGTGGCTGTTGGTTTCTTGTCTCTTCCCATGCTTTACAGCACCGTTCATTGTGGTCTTCGTGCTGGTGTCACACTTGCGCTTCTTCTGCGGGACTCTGATGACACATTAGAGCTCCTTTTTCACAGTATTCTACACATACAGGCCTCCCAAGATTCCATTATCGCTTAGTGCCTCTCGATTTCATGGTTCCATCAAGTCGAGAATATTGCCCCTGAAGAACGTAATGATAAATCCAACAACAGTGGGTCCATGCCTTCTTCGTTTAGCCCACGCCATCCGTGTTAGCCTCATAACATGTGTGAGATTAATTCTTCATGAATCCCATAGAATTAATCAAGACACAACCCATAGTATTAATCAATACAAAACCCATATAATTAATCAAGACAAAACACCCTACCTCGAGAATCACTGGAGGTGTCACGGTTGTGGTGGGAGGAGGGTCCTCGTTGGATGTGGTCATCAGTGTTCGCCTATCTTGGATCATTTCCACCCAAGCTTCTATCCTCCTTCTGTGGACGGTGTTGCACTACATTTCCAGAGGTTCGTCATAGTCGTCTCCATAACCCCCACCCAAGCCTCAATTAAATAGAGGGGTAGGGTGAGTAACACATTGAATGAATTAATGAGGTTCATTAATTAATTTTCCACATAATACCAAATGTTTTGCTTACACAACTGAAGAGTCATGCAATTATATGTCTAGAAAAACCATTGGACTGACCACCACTGCCCAATAAAAGGTAAGAAAATAAAATAACCATTTTCATGTTATTTTATTATTTCATTAAATGTTTCAAAATCTAACTTTTTCACTCGACCTACTGCGTTCATAGGTAGTCCTCCCATAAGGGAATCATGGAACATCATAATCAACGGTGCCTCATATTTTTAATCTAATCGCAGGTTCAAAAGATAAAAAATGACATTCGTGGATTTTCGAAATGTACATTTATGAAAGTTCAAAATTCCATTACAGGCACACCCGGAAGTAGAATCAAGCACTGTCAATTTTTTCATACTCTTCATAATCTTAAATAATTTAAAATATTTATATAAGGAATTTATGGGTCATTAAATTCTCCCAACCTTAGGGTTTTTCATCACCAAAATCTACAACAAAACTAGGGGAACAAATGGGGGTAATGAGCTTATATCTGACCCTCCCGCTCCAAGGTTCTCTTTTAGTGATTCCCGTGCATCCAATGAACTCGAACTAGAGGAATCGACCGCCCATGAATGACCTGATCCTGTCGATCATTTTTCTCCACCGGGAACATCAAAAACATTGACCCATCATCGATGTCCAGCTCTCCCCAGTTGATATCGTTTGATGGATCAAGCACATACCACCTCATTTTTGACACATATGAAACATTATGAACATGGTGATTCTTTGGGGGAAGAGATAGCTGATATACAAACTTTCCTAATCTACTAAGGAAATGGAAAGGCCTATTGAACCTCGTATATAGCTTTACGCCCTGCACAATCCTTTGTATTCCTCATCGGCGCATGACCCGTAGAATGAAATGGTCTCCCTCCTCATACACTAAGGGCCTCCGTATCATGCAATAATAAGACTTTTTTCTTCCTTATGTAGTCTTCATCCTCTCCTATATGATCTGTACCTTCTCTGTGGTGGCTTATACCAACTCTGAACCCAAAAGTGATGAATATCCTAGGTCTTATCAGCAAAGATTAGATCTGTGAGGTCGCCCGTAAAGGTCCACAAACATAGAATTGCTGACGGTGGAGTGATAGTTGTTGTTGTATGAAAATTCCACCATTGGAAAGTGGTCATCCCAGCTATGGCCAGAATCAAGGACACAATCACGAAGCATGCCCACGAGTGTCTGAATGGTCTGCTCCATCTGACCATCTATCTGAGGATAAATGGTGTATCTCAATCCTAGTTGAGTCCAAAACTCCTCCTGTAATCCATCCCAGAAGAGATATGTAAAACATCTTTCAAGATATGATATGATCGCTGATGGAACCCTATGAAGTTGCACAATATCATGCATTTTAGGATTCTCAAGACATCTACTGATCCCTGCTCATGTATTGGTAGGAAGAGGGTTGACTTGATGAGTCGGTCAACAATCACCCAGTTGGAATCATTTCCCTTGGACGTATGTGGTATCCATGTCACAATGCCCATAGATATATCATCCCACTTACAATCTGGTACCTAAAGTGGATAAGCATATCTTGTTGGTACCTGATTCTTGTCCTTCACTTTCTGAAAAATCAGGCATCATGATATAGAATCTGCCACAAATTTCATCATTCTTGGCCACCAGTAAAAATGCTAGAAGTCATAGTAAAACTTTTCCACCACCAGATGAACCGCGAAAGGGGATGCATCGAACTCCTTCAACACCTAATCTCATATCATCACTCGTACCATAGTGCGTCCATTGAAGTGGATGATGTGTTATCCACCTTTAGAAAATCCATCAGGAGAATTTCCTTAGGATATCTGAGCACGTCGGGCCTCGTAGTCTATATCCCCATGTATTTCCTCCCTTACCCGCTGAAGGAGTGGATGAGTTATTGTCGTTGAATGGAGATAAGTTGCTCCATCACTATCCATGAAGGATAACTGCAATGCGGCTAACTTCTATATCACCCCACTCCGAAACTATATACCAAAACTCCTACTAAGTGTATCAGCTACTATGTTCCCCCTTCAAGGAGTGTTGAAAATGTCAATATCGTTGTCCTTGATGAAATATAACCATCATCACTGCCATAGGTTTAGGACCTTTTGTGAGAATATATACCTAAGTCTCTTTTTATCTGTGTAGATTGTAAATGTTGGCCCATCTTGTAGTGTCGCCACATCTTCATTACAAGGACCACGGCTACTAACTCCACGTAATGGGTAGTGTAATTCTTCTCATTTTGTCTCAACTACCATGAGCTGTAGGAGATCACCACTCTCACTTGCATCAAGACACAACATAATCTAGTACCTGATGTGTCATAGTACATTACATACCCAAATTCATTTTCCAGTAGACTCAAGATGGGGGAACTCTTCATTTTATGACTTAGCTCCATAAAAATATGCTGGCATCTTTTTGTCTACACGGAGAGTAGCCCCTTATTTGTTAAAGATTAAAAGGGTGTCACAACTATGGAAAAGTCAGGTACGAATCATCGATAGTACCTATCCAATCCTAGGAACTCCAAACCTCAATCACACTCCTGGGTGGTTCCCAAGCAAGCAATACCTCTATCTTCACCGGATCCACTGCTACTCTAGCCTCCTTGGTAATGATCCCCCAGAAGTTTAATTATCGTATCCAAAACTAACACTTTGAGATATTTCCATATAGCCGATGATATCGGCATGTATCCCCACATATCTAGAGGTGTGTGGTGTGATCCTCTTCTGACACTGAGTATATCTATATGTCTTCAAAAAAGACCACAACAACGTGATAATGGTAAAGCAATAAGATCATATTCATGAGCCACATGATCACAGTCTGAGTGTTGGTCACACTGAAGGGCATCACCAAGAACACAGAATGTCCATACCGACACCAGAAGGCTGCCTTCGGTACACCAACATCTCGTACCCAGAGCTGGTGATAGCCTGATCTCTGCTCTATATTCAAAGACCATCATTCTACCTTCAGTTGGTCAAAGAGAACAAAAATCCTTGAGAGAGGATTCATGTTCTTCATGGTCATTTGATTCATGCTCTGATTGTCCACCCAAATCCTCAGACTCCCTTATGCCTTCTTCAAAAACAAAATCTATAATTTCCATTAAGAAACCCAAAGCCTTATCAACCCCTTTTTCTCCAAGTCCTATGACTACACACAGAACTCACGAATCTATGTGGGAGACATCTAATATGATGGTGTAGATATCGATGTCGTCCTAGGGTACAGGTCTATGTAAAAGACTACCTCTTTGGGAAGAGGTAGTCCCCTAACATAATCATAAAATAATTCAGCATGTTGGTCCACCACTACAGGATAAATTGTCTTCTTGGGCCATCTCCTCAAAGGGAATTTCTAGCCAGCTGATGGGTTATCAGCTAAACCCGCCTCTGAGAAAGTCCATCATGTGCTGAAAATGTTCCCTTCTCATCGGTGAAGGAAAACACGATCCAATCCTGGAGGACACACCACACTTTCCACATAAAACATTTTTTCATATCATGGACTGTTGATATCCATTCAATACCCATGATGACATCGAAAGGACTCAAACCTTTTACTAGGAGAACCTTGAAGAAGCACTTACCTCTTATAGTGAGCTCACACTATCTTCACCACTGTTTAATTGTAGAATCTTCTCCTGTAGGAGTATATAATTGTAAGGATTGAGCCAAAGGCTCCCTCAGAATCTTTGAGCTCCGAACGAGTGCCAATGAAATAATAGAGTGACTATAACTTGTGTCTATGAGAACTGAATTTTTAGTGTCATAGTCCTAGATCATACCTCTAATCATCTAAGGAGAACTATGGTGGTAGGCCTCTACCGTTTAAATCTATGCTCCCCCATGTCCACCTACTCCCTATGGCCCGGGTGTACAACTTAGGGGTAGTAGTGGTAGAACCTCAAACCGCCCTCCACCACCTATTGCAAAACCTACTCCTCTTCCACATCCTTTACCCACCAGAACCCCTTGTCCAAACCTCTACTACTACCTTGACTGTCCCTTAGTCATTTATTGGTCGTCTATGCAGGAAGTGAGACAGTCTCAATCCAAGTGTCTCGTTCCACCGAAAGAGTAACAATCATTAGTCTTCAGAAGACCTCCTCTGCCTCGTGATCTCCACACCTCCGACCCTACGTCCTAGGTTTGTCCACAAAAAGGTCTATTCCTCTTGGACCTCTGTATCATCTACCTAATTCCTAATGTAGACGACTCAGCTACCTATTTTCTGGTGGTGACTCTCACCGTCAGTGCTTGCTCAACTAAGAATCTCTCAACCAATATTGATCGATTGAGAACTCCATCCTACATTGGGATATTTAGTGATACCATCAATGTTCTAATATAATGCCGAAGACCCTGCTCAAAGGTCTGGTCCCTGAAGAATGGGCCCAATACCATGTCGGTAAAGTAGTGTGACACGTCAGTGAGTCTTGGAATGTATTGGGCCACTTATAGGTAGCCCTGCTGTATGTGCAACAGATCATGGATATGCACTGAACATAATGTCTCTAGTACTAACTCCACCCAAAAGATGGTCCCAAAGTCTAATGAAGAGAGTGTCACCTCATCATACGAATGAGTGTCAAAACACACCATCTATCAATTATAACATGGAATAGCAGCTAGTATAATATTCATCTATGTTGGTGTGTCAACTAAAGAAACAAATCATTAAAAAACCTCCATATTTTCCACAGATACCTGCAAATCTGTATTGCCTCAAAAAATTAGAGGCCCTGACTCTAGAACTCATGAAATGCACTCAGTTGGCATGTATAGTAAGCTAGTGGGGCTGGGGGAATCTACTGCATTATGATTGGTGGGGTTGCTGGTAAACCACTCTATGTTTCCAATATAGTATTAGAGCCCTACACTGAAGCCTTGTCACTCGGTGGGCCATCATCGTGAACTCTATCTATAATCCTTTCTAGTTATCTATTCATCGGCATCCTAGAAATTAATAGATGCTCCACGGTTAATAAGTTATACCTCATGAGATGAATCTAAAAAGATTAAATGTATAAAAAATTCCAAAACACACACAATTATAGTTATTGTGCACCCAGTTAGAAATCAGAATCTAAGGTCCTAGTGTATAGATATTTCGGTCGTCGCACAAACACTAAAATCCACAAACTGAAAACCACACTCAAATCAGTTAACACTATTGATTCATTGGAATGATCAGAGTCCTAGTTATTTGGTACAAACAAATACATTGATACCACTTTGTCCCAACCTGTCCCTCAGGGCCCATGTTGTGACTACCCTAAGGAAAACTTCAATAGGCCTGGGGTTGGCGACTCACACTAGAAAGGAATATCCCAAAAATAGGAAGGCATTACCTTTAAACCTGTAAAAACGCACAGTCCAAGAACACAAGATGATATAACCACAATGTAAAACTACAGTTGTAAAAGAGTGTACTGAATGTAAAGGGGTTGGAATAGATGCACAACTGAAAGATACAAATATAACAGAAAATAGTAAATATTTCATGACATCGTCAACCATGGATCCCACCAGAAGGGTAGGTACAACTCATCTCCACAGATCTCCACGTCAACTCGTATGCTCTGTGTCCCACCATTTCATGGATCCTATAGCCTCAACCAAGTAACCTATCATCTTCGCTAGACACCACAAGGTGCAGGCAAAGCCCATTCAGGGGTGAGTATAACAATACCTGGTTGGGACCTTGTTGGGACCCTGAGACCCTTGGAGGTATCCCAGATTTGAAAAAGGAAACCCACAAAGAATGATCTCCATCACAAATCACAAAAAAATACTCTATCCAAATGATGTACAACATAAGTACCGATGTACAAATGATTATACTAAGAGAAAGATCATATTATTATGGGTTCTGCTGCTGATCAATAGAGGATCGCTCGCTGGTGATCCACACAGGATCGCTAGGTGCAGATCCACAAAGGATCGTTGGGTACTGATCCACTCATGATTACTATGTGTTGATCCATGTAGAATTTCTAGGATCATATACACATAGGATCTCTAGGTGATGATCCACATATGATCACTAGGTGTTGATCCAAACAAGATCTCTATTCATTCTTCATGTCTCATCCCGCCACTGGATTCTCATAAATAGTACGCTTGATTTTGGGGGGATCTTCTCCTCATGCCAGCATTCGTACATCAACCAGAACAAAGTCCCATTAATAATTAACCTAAGGACCTATCATTCCATAAAGGTTCTAATTCAGCAGACCGCACTTCAATCGGATGCCCAGTCAGAGAGTTATAAGCATTTTATTGTTGAGGGCCCAATTGGATATGGGTACGATCCTACCCGACCGTACAAAATATTTCTCAAAAACTAAGGGGAGTGTCTCAATTGGGCTTTCTATTTCCAAGGAATCCAAATCCATATATGGTTCATCAAACAGACGTCTGGTTTGCATGATATGACATTTTAAGCGTATCTGGGCCAAACTTGTCTGGTGTCTGGTCCGGCCCGGTCAGACCGAATCGGCTGAGCCACGATGGTCTCAGACCTCTGGGTAGTGGACTAGCCCACCCCACCTCGGTAGGGTGTGGCCTGTCAGGCGGGCCGGCCCAATGGTCGGCATGGTCTACCATCTCGGTGATTGCGCGGGGGCCACTCTCCATTCCCGAATGGCAAATCCATGCAGGCTGTGTAATTAGTTGCGCTACATGGCACCGCCTCAGCTGGCATCAGGACCCGTTGGGTGTGGATCCCATTTTCAGCGGGTTCAAAGACATGGCCGCCACCCACATCGAGTAATGGTACACTTCTCTCCACCAATGCTATAAGATGAGAGTTGTCCACCCCTTCAATCCATCGCAGTGCCACCCTTTTGTCGTGTCCTGCAGTTTCCGGTCGCCAGCACCACCATGATGGTGTCACATAAAAGGTTCTTCCTGGGGGCTCTAATGATGGTCCATAGCTCCATTTTCCCTATTGTCTAGGCCTATGGGACTATGAGGATTTATTCGTCAATACGTGCCTCCCAGTTTCATGGTTTTTTCATGTTGAGAAATCCACCACCGAAGAACGCAATGATCAATCCAGCAGCAGAGGGTCCGAGCCTTATTTTTTTGGCCCGCCTTCTCCGCATTATAATCATAACATCGGTGATGATAATTCTTATTTAAACACTTATAATTAATCTAGTTAAAACCCATAAAATTAATCAATAAAAAACCAATATAATTGAACAAGACAAAACCCGTAACTCGATGATTGTTGGAGGTGTCGTGGTTGTGGAGGGAGGACTCTCTTCGTTGGATAAAGTCGGCAGCGTTTGTCGATCCCAGTTCTTTTTTACCCAAACTTATATCATCTGTCGGTGTAAGTTTCCACAATACTTTTCTAGAGGTTCCTCATAGTCATCACAATAACCCCATCTTGATCCTCAATAATATAAAGGGTGGGGGGGGGGGTAGTTACCCATCAAATGAATTAATGAGGTTCATTGATTAATGAACCTCTTAATAACCAATAGTGTGGATATGCAACTGAAGATTCAAGTCATTAGATGGCTTGAAAACCCATAGGCCCCACCACAACCACTCAATTGGAGGTTGAAACATAAAATAACAATTTTTGTGTTATTTATTATTAATTTACAATTCCCAAAAACATTATTTTTCACCCGACCTACTACGGTTGAAATTAAGCCTCTCTTATGAGAATCCTGACATAGCAGATTCATCGGTACCATATGATTTTTAATCTGAGCACTGGTTTAAAAGATAAAAATCTTTTTCGCAAGTTTACTAAATGTACATTTAGAAAAAGATCAAAATTATGTTCCTCTCACACTAAGCCTCTGAATCAAGCCACCACAATTTACACAGAATTGTAATAATCCCATGAAATGTAAAAAAATTATATGGAATTTCCTGCTCATTACACGAACCATCTATCTGAGGATGATGTTTTGTTCTCAAGATCACATAAAAAATCCACGAGTTGAAATGGTAATCACTGTTTGAAATGATATAATAGGGAACATCATGAAGGTACACTATCTCCCAGATGTATATCAGTCTTATCTCACCAACAATGAAGGTTTCTCAAAATAGTAGAAAGTGTAAAAAAATGGTAAATTTTTTGATAATAACCCATAATCATTGCTACATGTATGAGATCTCATAAATCCAATAATGAAATACATAGTGATGTAATTACATTTACACATTGGAATAGAGAGGGGTTATAGAGGTCCAGTGGGTCACTGGTGCTCTACCTTAACCTATTGACATGTGGAGCACTATGTGTTTAATACTATTATCTACCTCTTCATACCTTTCCACCAATTCTAAAAATGTATATCTCCATAAATTGATAAAATCCCAAGATGATCATCACAAATAAACGAAAGTGATTCCTTCATCAACTATTTTATTATATATGGAGGCACCCATACATGTACATACAATATTTTGTTTTTATATCCATCAATAACCCAAACAAGATGTGAGTTCCCTCATATGATTCTCACCCTCAACGTAAGGCCCTTAAATTCTGAAAGCAGCCTCATCTGAAGACACACTATAATAGAGGATGCCACTTCTAGAGATGCTATGAATGGTTGCACATAAATTTCACGAACCTCATGATGCTTCTCAATGAAAATAGACATCAACATCCACTGAATACTGGCTTCCTTGATGGAATGTTTTTTAGTTTTTTAGCAGAAACCATCAACTATGGAATTTCCCATTTTTTTAGTGTATGAATGCTCAAAATTGAAAAATTGTAGGTACTCTACCCACCTACAATACCTTAAATATATGTCACACCGAATAGAGATATATTTTATACATTTATGATCCTTTTAAAAAATGATCCTCACTCCAAACATTTAATTCCTCCAATAGTGTAGAGAATGTAGAAGAAAAACTAGCTCGAGGTCGTGTGTAGGACAGTTCCACTAATGCGGTCTCATTTATAAGGGCAGATACTCTATAACCCAATAACCATAAATATGAACATCCTCTAGCCTGATTCTTGTAACATCATAATATACAGTATAGCCACTACCTATCTCATATAGAATCATGATTTCCATTGAACCTAGTAATTAATTTATCTCTTTAAAAGTGGTATCACAAACTTCAATCTATTCTAATTTAACATCTTTCTTGGCTAAGAAAATAAGAGGCATGTACAGACATGATAAATCATTAGATAATCTCCCATAATAAATAATTACTCTACAAATCTGTATGTATCAAATAAATTCATGCGCTACACATATGAAACCATGATTCTCATCTTCTTTAGGTAAATTGACATGGATGCCTCAGGTATGATATGAACCAAGAAGTGAACCTTACTAATGAAAATGTGGAATTTTCTACGCTTAAAATATTGAAAGATATCTCATAGTATAATCACCATAATATCATGGTGATTAGCGTGGTCATTTCATGTGCATGGGTGCACTAAGATATCATCAACGAAAACCACCATAATGGTATCAGGATACGAGGTGGAAAACATAATTCATGAAATCCATAAATACTGTCAAAGAATTCATCCAAACGAATAGCATGAAATGATACATGTACAATATGTACATAGTTAGGAATGTTTTTCTTGGTATATATGATTTCCTCACTTTCACCAGATGGTATCCCAACCTTAATAAAATTGTAGATAAAATTGTTTCTCCTCAAATCTAGTCGAAGGGGTCATCTATACAAGGAAGTGGATGTATGTTTGTCACCCTCAAAAGGCCCCGTCAGTGGTAATCCATACAAAATCTAAAGGTATGATTCTTGGTGAAAAGGGTATGTGAAACTCATGATGATGTGCTAATTCAAATAAAACTATTACGATCTATATCCTAAATATACTTCTTTAGATCATATAACTAATCATATTACATATTATAAGATTAAATTAACACTGGTTCCACACATAGAACATGGTCAATGTTTTACTTGAATACTATATTTAGTGGTCATTCGGATAAACCCTCATGGAAGATTCCCCTAAAGAAACCCAAAATAAGAGGTAACTCAAATAAATTCATTCAATGATTTCTTGTGAAGAGACTGACCATATGTGGTATCACTCCACCATTTCCCCGTATGATTTGGAAAAACTAAAATTTCATAGATATCATATTCACCTTTATGGATATATTTGTTTCCCTCAGGTGATGTGAAAGGTACCCGATGGAGAGAAGATTCCATCTGGGCTCAATTAGGAACAAGTCCGTCCACACTGACAATGACATCAAAATCTATTATATTTAGGATAAATAAACTACACCAAAAATGGTAATCACCTATCTCAAGAGAAAATACATTATCCTTTTTATACCATATTATTGAACACCAAATAGTGTCTCAAGGTCCTTAACACTGATATATTATTATATTACTAATCTCAATCTTCCAATGGTTACACCAGATAGAAAATAGTGTGATGAACCCATGACAAGGAGGGAAGAAATTAATGTAGAGGATACTATAATATTATATATCATTGTATATGTACATGTACTATGATACTCTGTTGATGGATGCACTGCATTAATATGGCCTAATCGGCAGTCCTGATTTTCTTTCAGACTAGCATGAGAAGGTACAGTCTATTAAGACCAAAGCTCTAGGTCTTGGCTACCTTAGCCACATCAAATACAACCTCGGCCTGATCGGCTAATAGAAGAAAAAATCCCATCCTGACATGGATTTTCATCTCCATTACCTAATAGAGGTGTTAGTATGGATCTCCTCTCACTAGTAATTGGTGGAATAGTTTGGTATATGTGTTCTAGGTAACCTGTACTATCTGAATATTTGAAATTGCTTAGGTTACTCGTGGACTAAGGATTCTGATGGCCTGGTCGTCCCCACTGATGAAACACGACATGAATATCAAGGTGTGTCACTTGGTTGGTACTAAATTCACATTCACCCTTGGAACATCGCTTCTTACTTCCATATAAACATTCTCTCTACCTCAAAATTGAAACACCATGGGTCACTTTTGAAGATTCATTAAGATTTCATTATGTGAGAGGGTCCCCATTGTCTATATATTTTATTATAGTCAACTAGAATAAATTCATCTATAGGAAAATAGTGTACATGATCCCATCATCAATGTGGATCATAGTCATAAAATTGTCACTGACTAGAGATAGAGTGAATCACTGGAGATCGGTGAACCAAGGAAAATACTTGAAAAATATCTCAATACCCTATTGAAGATGGATGGACAAAATTGTGTTATCCTCCCTTAGCACCAACAAAGATATGTGATGATAAATGCCCATATAGAATAATGCCTAGACCATACCCTGATGACACTCAACCTGAGAGATGTTGTCCCACCAATTCACGGTGGGATCATGAAACACTGAAGTAATGAGCTCACCATCCACCCAATAGGAACTTCTAGATGCTAAAAAATCAACAACATAGATTCTATCTAGGAATAAATAGCCTTAGGTATTCTATCCTTTAGAATGTGGGAGTATTTTGCTGCTCAATGGCCAGATTCATCTCTACCATAGAAGGGGATGGTCAGGGGGCACCGTTGACAAATTTCATGAACAGAAAAAAGCATTCATGAAATTAATCATTGAATCTCATTGAATCATCATCAAGAGGTGCCTCAGTTGGAAGTGCATGAGGTATCATGGGTGGCTCAGTGTACAACACCTTTGAAGTTTGCTTATTTCTACTCTCTTGGCATACAACACAATGACTTCATTGCGGAATAACTCTACAGTTTCCATAAAAAATCCTCATACAAGATTTTTAACAGATTAGAAAATGAATATAAGTAATGTGATAAAGGACGGTATGGTACAAATCCACCCTAAAACATGACATAAACCACATCCTTCATTGCTACCTAGGTCTAGGTAAAAATGAAAAAGGTCTCAAAATTCACAAGAGTCATGGCCTACTTCCCATTTATATGGTCGGTTAGGGTTATAGCCTCACATTCTCCATATAAAGTTATTATTTCATGGTAAAGGTGGAATTCATTTTAATCCATATATAAATTTCAATATCGTTAAATGATTGAATGATATGGATCTAAATTTATAATTTATGAAGAACATACACATTTTATATTGACATTTGGCATACACATAATCATAACCAAAACTTATACTAGATAATGCGACCATTGGTTCATAGTTCAATGTGTCATAGCTATTTAATTATGGAATCTTCTTCAACCTAAGTAGGAAGACACTATTTTGTTAAGGTAGACACTATAGGTGCTAATTTTGTTATTCTTAGTCTTTCAAGAAAAATTCAGCCCATTTTTAAATATACCAATCAAATCCCTACAAGGGAAAAACAACAATTACATGAAAAATAGAAAATTCATGGTGAAAGTAAATATGGTATGACCTATTGCTTGTAATTTTATTCATGTGGTGACTAGTATGATATATGACTCTAATATATCCTCATATCATCAGGATTTGTTAAAATAATCCCATAATCATAAAATTTTAATAATAAATATTAACAGTATAATGAACTTTAATCATCCAACTAGGAAGTCCTTAAAACATTAAGAAATTACAACATTTATCTAACCATGGAAATTTGGGTGTCCTATATATGAGTGGTATTTACTCCCTTTCATGGGATTTTTTCCAAATTATAAAATTTCTAGTATCTTGCCTATCCCAATTAGAAAGATAAAATTGAAAACCCCCTTATACCACTTTTCAGTGTCACACCCTAGTTGCACTAATCATGTTCCCTGATATGATGGCCACAAAACCTCATGCACTCCTACTTAAATGAAAGAGGTTGCTGACTAAGAGATGGGGCCAAGGTGTTCTAATAGGTATACTATCTACTCATTTAATTCTATGATCAAAAAAATGATAAAAATAGAAGAAAAAATGATATACCGATGGCATGAAAAATAATGGAATAAACAATGAAAGAGAACTAAATTTCTAGGGGAATATAAATAACAATAAAAGTTTAAAAAATTGTGTTCAAGTTATGTCATGGGTATATACAAAAAGAAGAGTAAATAGGGTTCTGGGGATATAGTCATACACTACATTCTATACCAAAAGTAACAAAAAGACCAAAAACATGTAGAACAATAATCTCGATCATAGGGTCAATCCAATACCCCAATATCTATCATAAATATGTGAATCAATCAAGCATCAAAATCCATAAACCTCCCATTATGAATACCTATAATCAAGAAGTATTATTTATTACAAAAGGTGGACCAATAATGGTGTGAGATAAAATTTTAGAAGGCTGCCACCAAAAGTGTCTAGAACAATCCATTCCATACAATAAATAAATGATTAGTGTTCACTAAATGATATGTTAATGCATATAACTAAATAAATAAAAACTATACTCTTGAATCCCAAATGGACACTTGACAATTATGACCTACTTTTTCCTAAACTTGATAATTGAACTTGGGTTTTGATAAAATTCATAATATGTATACATGTGCACTATAATTCACATAACAAGTGAAGACTAGCCCATAATTATGTTATTTGTATTGCTGTTTATGTCTATTTAATTTCTTTCAAGCATGATCACACTTTTAATAAGAGGAATCAAAAGTGAAAAAATATTCACTTTATCAAATACAATGATGGAAACCTAACACTATATAAGATTATATATAATGAATATTGGGGGACACTATAACTGTTTTATATAAAAAATTTAACCATCTCCTTCAATGATAATCTGTAAAGGCATATCTTGTATCACTCATTTTTCGGGTGTCTATTAGTCCATATGAAATATTTCACATAGGGGATCAAGTGACACACAAGGTATGGTATTAACGTATTTCTGATGAATCTATCCATGATTTCTTCCATAGGGAACCAATTCCACTCATGAATATAAATAAAATACTCTAAGATCCCATATAAGGAAATCCAATTAATTCTATAAGTGCATCGAGAAGATATAAATAGAAAAAAGCATGTCCATCCATGAAATCCATAAAATGGGAACCATGGTCTCTCCAAACTCATTGTAGGTGAGCATTGCTTCTAAAGCACATATCACAGGGCCTATAACATATATCCAATTGTCCTAAATATGAATATCTAGATCACATGAAAATAAATATCGCCAATTCATATAACTTATTACATCAATGTGGAATTACGCATTTAGAATAACCTTAAGCTCTATGTTATAAGGAATAATCACCTGGAAACATGAAATAAGAATAAGAAATGGAATACAAGCATAGACACACGGAATTTGAATTTAATAACATGTATAAATAAATAACTATGAGCAGTGGTGTACGAACATATTTATCATGATAGTACGAGAATCTAA
This sequence comes from Viscum album, assembly GCA_963277665.1. Classification (NCBI taxonomy): domain Eukaryota; kingdom Viridiplantae; phylum Streptophyta; class Magnoliopsida; order Santalales; family Viscaceae; genus Viscum; species Viscum album. Next base: position 455,503,886 of record OY728161.1, on the reverse strand, counting down.
TGGACAACCAATTAATCTAAAATCAATTTCTAGATTTATGGTATTTATTAAAGGATTCACTCACCCTCATATGGTGGTTAACAAATTCAAGCCCTGGATATTTATCCAATTAGAGTTGGTAGACCCAAAGGGGTTGTCAACGACATAGAAAACCACAAATTGATGATGTTTTTAATTTGGTATGATCACAAAAGACATGTGTAACCCATTAAATTAATTTATTATACATATTTGAGGGATCACTAGAAGGGTCTCGAATGCAGCATAATGGAACATAATTTAAAAAGCGAAGAAAAGAATGAGAAATCCTAGAACACCTATATAAACGTTGTAAAACTCTACTCATCCATTTTAAAATCTCGAAACAACCTGGAATGGGGTAAAACGAATAAATAATACAATGTCATGAAAATAGGGAAAACGTGGATACACATAAATAGAAAATAAGTGGATAGAAGAATATTAAAATAGATGGGAGTGGATCAAAGATATTATTCAGGGAATTTAATTTATTTTTATGGTGAGAGATTTAGTTTTTGGATGAATGAGATATATTTAATCCTATTTTGAGTATGGGGAGGGATCACATGTAAAGAAGGAGGACTCCCATTGGAAGGAATAGAGGATGAAGTTGAAACTAATTGAACCATTAAATGGGGGAACAATTAACTTCAATAATATAGGAAGGGGATTATAGTTCGGCCACATTATTATCCAAACCACTTGACAACTGTGTAACAAGATCTATATCAAAATGGAACCCCAAAAATCTAGGCACATGGTTTATATAACTATTCAAAGACCTTACGAAAATCATAGTCATTGGAACAAGAACTCACATATGTTTGTGCACTTTAGGTCGCAGGGTCTCCAACAAACCATGTGGCCCCCAAAACACCATTTTCATTAACCGAACAGTTTAGGGAATCTATCTAGGCTAGGAGACATTGTTTCTAATAACCATTCGACCCACACCACCTCTTCATATTTTGAGGCATCATGATCCAAACGAGCCTTAGAAACCCCTGGGACCTCTATGACTTCATTAGGAATATTTTTTATGTCCGATAAAGTAATTAAATATAAAAAATGTCACATACTATTTAGATGATTTGGGATGTTACAACCCCTTTGATGTGGTGATGAAAGTTGAATCACATCCCGTTATAGATGTGGCAATCCAGAAGTATGCTAGAATAAGAATCTCATTTTGTTAGTGCATGGAATTGTATGAATAAATATTATATATAATTTTTTCATAGCTATAAATATTTAATTAATATAATATATAAACATTAATCCCATCATTATAACTATTATTGAGAGACACGAATGGAATACAAATTATATTGGTTTGTGAGGCGGTATTCCACCACACAAACAGATGATGAATCCATTACAAATTTGAAGTATATTGGAGGTGGATATAGGTTATAAAATTTAAATAATATCCACATATATTATGGAGGATACTGATGTTATTATTTTATAGTTTCTAAGAAGATTTCAATGATGTTGAAGAAAAAATAAAACTGCAATGCTCTATTTCAAATGGTACCTGTCCTACCAGGAATATCATTTTCTTAACAACTTAAGACAACTAAGGTTTGTGTTATACCTAAGAACTAACCTTATAATTAGGGGAGGTATTATAGGAATAAAATTATATAGTTATTGTATAATTTTTTTTAAGGGTTATGCAAAGAGAATAATATGTTCCCTTTTCTAAAATATGGGAGGTGCACTCTTACAATTTTTTAAACTATAAATTAATATTGAAAAAGTTTTATTTGACAATGGATTAAAGGTGTGTTATTTATAAGATTAAAATATAAATGGTATAAAAATCACAATATGATAAAAATTATATATGTTTTTATGATATTTATGACCTTATCATTTGGTTTTAACCCCTATTTAATTATATTAACTTTTATCATGACAATATGGGTTTTTACAAATTGATGGTCAATATAGTTACCGTAAACAAAAAATATTCCTAAATAAAACATGAATGATATTTTAAACCATATGCTAATAAATTTAAATAATACATGTTTTTATGATATTTATATCATTTAATACAATATTATTTATCAAAAAATATCATTAATGTAGATTTTGAGTAAAATTATGTAATTTGACTTTAATAATATCCATATATCGCTTATAATTTGGAAAAATTGTTTTAAAACATATAATAAGGTCAATAAAATCTTAAAAGTATCTTTAATTAATTAATTCAACAAAATTATATTTATTTCTAAATATTAATATCATTAATTTTATTCTTCCACTAATAAAAAAATTGCTACATTAGTATTTTGTATGCATTTCAAATAATTATATCATTACTGAAAATTAAAAATACATTACGATAATGAATAAAAATATTTTATCATTCAAAATTACACTCATAGTTAAACATATTCTTCATATTAAAAAACATTAAATATTTCAGACTTAATAAAAAATATAGTGTGACATGTTTGACATTTCATTAAAAAAATACTTTAAATGTCATAATCTAATCCAAGTGATAAGAAAAGGATATAAATTCAAACTTTGAAGGATTATAGTTGATATATACTAATCAAATAATATTTATGATATTATTTGTGTCATTTTATTATTCTTATCATTTTATATTTAACCAAAATTACCTGATTAACCCTTCACCATTATCATAAAATTAATATTCTTATTTGAAAAAAATAAATGATATCTAATAAATATATTTGGAAACATTAATTACAAAAATGGAGTAAAATTTTCTAAACTCAAAACCAATATGTTTTATAGTTTATTTTAAAATTAAATCTGTAAAATGTAACGAAAAACTAATTTTTAAAAAAATACCATATATATATATATATATAATGTTTTTATACTAAATTTAAGTATAAATTCAATTACAAAAACCATAATTTGGATATTATAAATTCAAAATAACTAAATAAATATAAAAAAGAACATAAACATACCATTAAATTGTAAATACTTTATAATAAAATATACATTTCTATGAAAATCAATATTCTTCACTATTCCTAGAAAAATAAATTATTTTCAGGAAATTCATAAAAAATCATCCTCAAATAATATGAATATGTTCAATTTAAAAAGGAAAATCATTTTTTTCAAATTAAACTTTTATAATTGTATAATCAAACATTTAAATAAAATCTTATAAGAAATTTGTTTAATAAAAAATATTTCCTTTTTTATTTTAATAACTCAAATACATAATTACATAGAATATAACTACATAATTTAGGAATGCTAATAAAAATTAAAAAGATTTATTCTATTATTACTTGGGTTGTTATCGTTATAGTTACTAGAAATTAAAGAAATTCCCTTAAAAGGAGGATGATTTATATTTTAATACATATCATAATCACTTGGCTGAAGGTATGATTTTTAATAATTTTATATCATTTAATAAAATATTTTTTTTCATAAAATATCAATAATGTCAATTTTAGAACTATTAAATTAAATTTACATTTATAACATCTTTATAATATCTACTATTAAAATAAAATAATGAAATACTTCCCAAATGTATTATTTTTGTCTAAAAAATTTGGACACACTGCCACAGTAACTGGATTTATGCAACGCCACCCACTAAGAGGTCTAAAAAAATCATTGATAAACGATTATATTTATCAGTGATAAAAATACATTGATAACATTTTATTTTAATGTTTCTAAAAAATCAATCTTAGAAGCACCCCTTAATAAAGAACTTTTTTATGACTGATAATGATACCAACTTTAACATCGCTTTTTTATATTAAATGAACCCTCATTATCTGTACTTTTATATTTGGGCTAATAAGGGGTTATTTATCATTGATTTTTTACTAGTGACGATAATGCGTAATAATAATTAAAAATTTAATAAATTATTAAAATAATATTAAAATAATATTATATTTACATTGATATATATATATATAAAATTATTCAGTAATAGTTATATTAGGATAAATACAAATTGACAATTAATATATAATATATTTAGTGAAAATATATTATGAAATAATTTTAAAAATAATATTTAATAATATTATGAAAAATAATATATTTTAATAGTAATTTAAAAACAATATGAAGAATAAAAATTAAAAAAATTAATAAAATATATAAAAAAAGTTGAAAATATAACACAATCTTTAAACAGTCATAAATTTAGAACCTGATGTCTATTCCATATCTACCAGATATCAAATAAAATCTATCAAAACGATATATTCTCTAATGACCTAGTTAAACCCTAGATAAATTTTAAAGGTCCAGTAATTCCAAAAACGCATACATAACATAGTTCTTAGTCGAGGTTTCCTAGTTTTTTATATTCAGTGGAATTTCAAACGCATTTAAGGGGGTCAAATTATCTATATTTGGTAGAGTTTAAATTTATTTTTATGGGTTACACTAATATAGGTTTTGTGATTTTTTATATTTAATAATTTACTATTTTTTTAATTGTGTGCATACACATATATACATATTTTTATATATATACACAAGAAATCTTATTTTTATAAATAAAATTTTAAACATGTATACATATAAAGTAACATTAAAAATATATAAACAATAACTAAATAAAAAAATACTAATTATATTTAAAATAAAAATATATTATTATTTATAAACCTATAAAATACGTGGGTGTGTATATATATATATAAATATTGGTAGGTGTATGTATTAACAAATTGATAAATATTATCTATATATTCTAATATATGTATTTAAATATTAATATATAATATATGTAAATAAATAAACATATATAATAAATATGTATGTAGTTGTATATGTGTATGTGTGTGTTTATTTATTTATAAACACACACCCACCAGAAACATTTAGTATAACTGTCTTTAAATCACATTAAGTAAATACAAATTAATATTTGAATAAATATATAGATAAAAAATATTGATAGGAATATTAAAAAAATTGATATATCATAAAATCGAGAACAAAGCAACATGGAGGGGTGGTAAGGGTCTAGGTGCACAAGGGATATGTCTCGGGTTTGAATCAATGGGGTGGTAGGGGCACACAGGTGGGTAAAGAGGGTGAGTAGTGCTGTTAAAGGGGGATTGAAGCATTGATAAAAGTGTTGGACCACAACAAAAAAATTTAAATATCAGTTTTTTACAAAAAAATTATTATTTATTTTTATTAGTGGTTTTATTTTAAAACTGACAACAGGGGCCTTTCATCAGCACTAATTAGAAATTTATTAAAACTGAAAAATATAGACCCTATTTTAATGACACTTAGATAAATTTTTTTAGTGTTTTTGATGTATTTTTATAGAATTGTTAATATATATTTATATAGTAGTGGGATAAAAATAATTCATTCAAATTATATTAATTTAATATTATTAATATCATTTATTTTATTTTTCTATTAATTGTATAATTACTATATCATTGGTCTATAAGAATACAGGGTAACTATTTCTACACTAAAGATTTTAAAAAAAATAAAAAATAAATGTAAATAATTTATATATAAATTCAATATTTATAACTAAACATATCCTACATTTATCAACATGTAAAAATTTTTATAATTATTAAAAAAAGAGTGTCAATTTTTTATAATTCTTTATTTAAAATTTTATAAAGGCTACAATCACATCCAAATAGAAATCAAATAATATAATAGTTTCATGGATGTGTTTCTTTGGAATGGAATCACACAATAAAATTAATGTATTTTTTTTATTTTCAATTTCTTATAATAAAATTTTTAGACCTTAATTACCCAAAATACCCATTATTTTAGTGAGAAATATTATTTAGATTATTATTCATAAAGTCTAAAATCAAATTAAACTATTTATTAAATTTGGACCTCATGTTTCCAAATAAAGAATACATTTTTAATATTCAATTCACATTAGTGGTAGAATTTACATTAAAATTAAACTCTTAAAAGACGATTGAAAATAATTTTTCATAAAAAAAATACTTTTTATAGAAAATTGGTTTTCTAATAAATTTATGTGTAAATTTCATTCAAAAAATATTGTAGTATTATTTTAAATAAAATGGAGCTAATATAATTTTTAAAATAATCAAAAATACAATTTAATTTATTAAATTCTATAAAAGAGATATAGTTTTCAATAAGATATTAGTATTTTAACCATTTATTAAAAAATATGACTTTTTAGAATATTTTATCATTTTCACCATAGGATAATTTTGATATGCCAACTTCTAAAATGATATTTATTTTATCAAATAAAATTTACAAAATTTCTACAAATTAAATATATTATTCAACAATAAAAAATAATAAAAACCATTTCTAAAGTATCATTGAACATTAAAATGAACTTAATAAAAATTGAGAAACTATTTCATAAGAATTAATTAATACATTTATATTGACAAAAACCTTTATATATTTTTCAAAAATTAATTATTCATATTAAGGAAATTCAATTTAACTAATATGTTAGAACATTACTATTTAGATAATAACATTTCTATTTTATTAAACATGTTGTTGTGTATTTTGTATATTATAAAACATAGTATTTCCTTTTAAAATATTATGATACTACTTCAAATATTGTATCCCATGTTGAAAATGAAGATAATTGTGATGAAAATGTTGGATTGAATCAAATAAGATCATATGTGAGGCATGTAATAGTGATTTTATTATGATCCAATCACTATTAATATCGAATGGAATTATTTATTCAATATGTGGTTCATCCATTCATCATGGTGTTCCATGGATTTAGAATTATTTTTAAAGGCATGAGATGTAATTATATCATTCTATAAATTTATATAATAATATTCATATAATTTATCACTAAATTGTTTTTGTTTTCTTAATTTTGACTTCTAATATATGAAAGAAGATGATTTGATTATAATATCTCTATCTATAGCATGGAGATATTGAGTGTTTTTATTAATTTATTGAATTTTTATAAATGTGGGTATATTTAAAAAATATTTTTATATTGTGTCGGAATGGTGGAGCACCAAACCTTTTCCCGAATTGAAGACAAGGAAAAAAAGGGCGGGGGTGGCCACCATTCAAAAATTAAAAGTGAATGATTCGAAGTGGACATTCAGTAATTATATATGATGTATTATGAATAATGGTGATTTTTGATGGAGGTAGGGATTTTGGTGGATGGAGGGTGAACCGGGAGTACATGCATCATGGTGGTGTTTCTCAGTACATCATATTATAAAGATGTTTCCTATGTTTATCCCCCTATACATAACTTGTGGGTTGTACTTGTATTTTTTCTATCATGAATTCAATATATATAGTTATTTTTGGTAATATATATCATTATTTTAGTTTATGTTATCTTTTGTTCTAGATATGTGCTTGTTACATGTTATTATAGGTTAAGGCCTTACTTGTTGAGAGATATTCTTACTATTTTATAGTCTCCAGACCATGGCCTATTGGCTTGCAGTGTCACACTCACCCTACATCATTCCATGATGGGGCCTCAGTGGTCTAGGTAATATAAAACATATTTGTTTCTTCATGTAAAATTTTTCCCCACATCACCATTAAGGAAGATATCCATTTTATCAATGTATTCTTATTAGAGAACTCAAGAATCCCCCATTATTTTCATAGTACATATAGTTTCATGTTCATCTACTACTGAGAATATATATGAGAAATAATCAACTTTATTTTTTTTAATTTAAAATACTACTATCTAGGCTTTGAGATGTTTCTCTCCATCAGCCTCTACCTTAAAATTATAAATCGAATTATCTTGATGTTACCATTTCTCATTTGAAAATCATTCAATTCATATGTTCTATATAATTTTAATTAAGAAATATATTCATCCATATATAGAATCCAAAATTTTGATTCATTTAGTTTTTCGACTTCTTCTAAGAATTCAAATTCCCATGTATTCATTAAAAGTATAAATTTTATACCATACTAAAAACTGTAAACCGTTTTTCTAATATGGTTAACCTCCTCAAATGAATCGGCTACACTAAACTGCACAATATTTCATTATATTTTAGATATTTAAATTTTTATTCTCCCACTAAAGCATTATCAACTCATTAACATTATAATATATCAGCCATTATCCTCACCTCTGGATATTCAGTGCTTCTATATGAGTTCTCTGAATTTTTCCTTCTTCCAACATTCATACTAAGGGAAACATGAATATTGAGAGTTGATTTTTTTCAAATAACATCATTATCCACCAAGATATAGTTCTCCAAAAAAATATTTTTATTAAAGATCGCATATCAACTCTTGATGACTTTCATATTTCATCTTCCTATATTCGAAGCCAAAATTTATTGTCACCAAAACACAATAAAAAACATACTTGTATTTCTTCCATGATATTTTCCAAATCATTGGCATCAACGTCTATATATAGGAGGATCCAAACTATTCAATATTTATATCATATAATAATTTTTTGGACAATATATAAATTGAACTCTAATATCCAACCATTTATGATTGAATCATATCAAAAATTTGTGTCATTGTATTGAATACCCCTAATAAAATTCAATTAGAAATTATAGTGTGTAGCCACATGTATTGAACATTATAAATAAATATTTTATTTAATATTTTATACAAAAAATTATGATGTTGTATTCATAAAATAGTATTCACATGATTTATCCCTTTATTCTGGTTGAATTTCAGGATCTTATATCTAGTGTACTAACTCCAATTGATAGAAGAAGTGTGTTATATCTCCCAGAAATAGTCCTTTTACACCATGGATTTCAATTTCATGAAATCCTAAAAATGAATGACTAATTCATTTTAATATGAAACCAAAATATTCTTATATAATAACCGATAAAAGATATAATGCAAAGAGAACCTATAAGGGAGAAGATATGGGTAGGATTCTAAACACATGATTAGACTAGTTCCTACTCCCTATATCTAGACATAAATATATCTTGGACGAAATAAAACCTTCTATATTTCCCATGAATATAACATTAAATAATCCAAATTTCTAATGACTAAGATTTTATATGACTTTAGCTATTAAAATATTCATATTATTCCTTCGGAGATGACCAATCCTATAATACCATACATATGGATCATCTAATGGTGTATTTTCAAACATTTAAATGAAATATATTGTTCCAATAAAATAAAATATACCATAATTTTATCATTTTCCAACCACTATTTATCTTATGGAGACAATCGAAATTGTAATTAAAAATGTAATTCCATAGCAATATTAATCAAGATATCCAATTGAAATAACATTATTCTATAGATCAGTGATGAGCCTAACCCCTTTGAGTATCAAGATCCAATAATTATTCATCCTAATAATTACAATACCCTTTTGGGTGACAAAAATGGATTGATAGTCCACATTATAAACTTTTCCAATAATTCATGAAACAAAATTCCACATGCATCTATGTTCTATCATAGGATTGAATGATGTACCATCATCAAACACCCATGATTCAATTGGACTGTTGAATCTTAAAAATAATATATTTTTGTATTCAATATTACTAATATAATTTTAACATCAATAAGTCAATTTCCTTCAATATTTTTACATTTGAAATATATAATTATTGTTGATATATCCATTATTTCCACAAATCCAATATGCTTAACATGGACTACTCGAATTCCTACATATTCTATTTCCCACTTTTTTATTCTAATGGATTATTTTGATTTCACTTCTGAGGTGGAAATCCACAACTATTTATAATAATATAAATATTATTTTTCTCTTATAATTCCCTTAAATTAATTTCTTTATTGAGAATAAAATGACATAGATCCTCAAATAAAATATATACTTTTCCATAGGAGTTACTACTAGAATCCACCATTGCAACCCAACTATCAATAAGTGATGATAATAGAATTAGTTCCCATACATCATATTGGAATTTCATATAATCTAATTTTATTAGTCCTTAATTCATATCAATGACCTGGACATGATTGTTTTTTGTTCTTCATTCAGTTAACCTCATGCTGAACATCAACCAAATAATGAACGATTTATTAATTGATTCTGGTTATTTAAAAATATCCTCTAGATATTTTAAGAGTACCACCACTATATTTACATCACTAATGTGAATGGTACTATTTTATTCTTGTAACGTTTTAACAAACCTAGGATTCTTTTTATCCAACTATTCCAATAACCCCTTTTAAATTTTCTAAAAACACCCATAAATTAGATATATTACCATAGACCATAACATTATCTGATGACATATCATCATTTGATAGTAAATTAATATTAAAAATGAAATAAAAGAATTGACAGTGTCAGAAAAACCAAATATTCCACACTGTTTGTAATGTGGGAAGTAATCAACATCCTTTATTTGATACCCATATTTTAAAGGGGAACCATTTATTCTCTAAAATTTGGATCATATGTCCACAATATGTTCACATGTAAATTTTTTTGTATAGTTAAATTCAATAATCCAGATTTTAACTCCATAAATTATATATACCAAATTATATGAAGTATTGTAACACTAATCAATACACATAGTCAACGTCACACAAAACTCCAAAAAAAATAAAAAACTCACAAGTATATGAATGAAAATTTAATCTAGTGAATGTACTTAGTGGAATTAAAAAAATGGATTAATGTTCTTCAAATAATTAATCATATCTGTAATGAGAAAAAATTTCTATGTTTCAGTATTACTATATGCACAAGATCAAAAATTATGTTTCAAATTACTCAGTTAGAATTATTTATAGAATAACCAAATAAATTTCATTGTGCAGATTTTGATCCAATATGCACTTTGATGATGCAAAATTCTCATTCAAGGTATTCATTTTAGATCATCACACCACCTTTTATATAGGTTTTCAAGAGGTTGTACTAGTTACATTAACATCCAACTTTTACGAAAATAATATAGTCTGAAATGGTCATTGTGTATCTCTAGTTCCCAATGACTTTGACTTCATTCCCTACTAAATAGATCTACTCTTTAGATATTAATATGATTTCAAACTGTTTATATCCTTTTATTGATAAGAATATATTGTCCTCCATAGTTCAATTAGAGGATATTAACTTCTGTTTGTTCAACTGCCACATAGAGTAATCCAGGTTCTGTTGTCTGAACACTATGTGAATCTATCATTTGATGAACCAAAAATATTATAAACTAAATTTTTTGTACTCAAATTTAATGGAAATCCGAAAAAAATATGGAATAACATGTATTTGGTTATAAAATGCCTATATATAAATTTTAATGGTGATATATATAATGTTTATTATTATGAAATGTTCATAATTATTAATTTGATAACATCAACAAAAAATACATTATTTGTGAAAAATAATTAAACCATAGAAAAAAGAGCATAATAGTTGATATGATCAAGGTTTAAATAATAAATATGTGATATTTTTAATTTTAACATAATATATAATATTTTTCATTTATAAATTATTTATATATCATACATGATATATTCAAATAAAATTATACAACAAGGATAATGTGGACGTGTTAATATTATGAGTAAATATAAAATTTTCATAATTATTTATTTATGAAATTTATATAATTAAATGGTAAATCATAAAATGTTTATAATTTATTTATTTATGAATTTTTCATACATTTTATATCTCCTGGTTAAATATATGAATTTTTAATTTGTTTATTTTATTTTCTAGTTTGATTCATGAATAAGATTATTATATAATGAAGTATTGTATTTTTTATTGTAAAGTGGTAAAATTTTCTTAAATTATCATATGTACATTAATGTAGTTACAAGATATATATGTTAATTGATATAATTTTCTATTACCTTAAACCAATCTTATTCATGAATTGGGTAATGAGTCATACATTCATATAGATTAAACATATTGATCTAGTGGAAGGGATTGAGATTCCAAACTAAATCTCTCGAAGGAGTCATATATATTAATAGAATACATGACAAAATATAGTGGTTTTAAATCCATATTAAAATATTACGTGTATGATTCCTTCAAAATAAAAAAATGTTTCACGGCACTGATCATCCATCTAGTTAGGTTTTTCAAATATAGGGTCCCACTAGATTATCATAAATTAGAATCTTAATTAATAGGTGAACCAAATATAATTAGTTTCTATTATATTTAATATATTTGGGTTATAACTATCAAGGAATCCTTTAATAAGGTTATTAGTGGTATTACAATAAGTTTATCCATATTATATATTTTAAAATAGTTGTTTTCTCAACTATCCTGTAGTCATTTGTGATTTGATTAGAATAATGGACTATATAAATAGTTATGTGGTAGGAATAATTCCAATGTTGAATCATTTTTTAGTGAAATATAGATATTTTTGTCTACTAATTCATATAATTAATTTTTAATGGTATTATCATTTTATGTGACAGTTCTTTTGTTTATGGGCTCAAGATGGTAAATTTATGGGGTTTTGGGGAGACTTATTTATATCTGACGATATGATCTCATTCTATTTAAACTTTTTATTTCTCCGATAATGATAAACCCCATATCTGGTATACCATGATGTATCATTAGGCAGTTTGGATTTCGGACGACAGAGCAATGCCTGGTTATTCAGGATCTTAGGTTTTATTTTACATTTGAGGATTCCTTTCGGGTAGTTGTGGATTTCTATTGAGGAATGATATCATTCCTCTTGCTGCTCTTGTCTAAATATCTACCACAACAGTCACCATTTTAGTAGTATGTGGTGGTTTGGGATGGTTAATTTGTCAGGTGAATGTTTGACGGTTCTTGGAGATGCGACATGACGGTGTACTCATCTGAGGATATTGTTTTGTGCCTTTTGAGGTCTTATTCTATAATGGTTCTTTATAGAAATATGTGTAGTTTTATGTGATATATCATTCATGGTGGTGCTTCTAGTGGAAGGGTAGCTTGTCTTTTCATATTGTTGATTACCTGTTAAGGCCCTAGGCCACTCCCATATCAATATGGACTTACAATTTATTTTCTCCTCTCCTAGTCAGCCTTGCATGATGGACTCCAAGGTGGTACTGGGATGTGATATTCAATCAGTCAAAGGAGTTCTAGGAACATATTATGTAACACCCCAGGTAAATAAATAATATGAAATTTTCATATTTATCCATATTTTTGAATAAATATTAATATGAATTTAAATGGGACGCTATGCTCGATGGCGTACCCAACATGCAACAACGAGTTTCTTGGGAATCTTACGTTGCACTCTAATAATAAAATAATATTATTTTAAATGGTAGTTAACATGTAGCCATTGTATTGACGGGAATGGATAGAAATAACTAAAATATGATTATATATGTTTTTAAATTTTTTTACATTTCTCCAATAAAAGATAAAGGTTTAAATACGAAAACAATTCAATTTTAGGCGTATATGCCCTAGTTTTCACTAAAGGTTCACTTATCGCCTTTTGATGGAGAACCATCATTAAATATAGTTTTTTTCACTCTTATAAATTCTATTGGACCAAATAAAACTCTTCTTTAGAATCGGGACACCAAAATTTACTTTGTGTAAATTTTTGGTATCTTTCCGATAAAGTACATTTTTTTAATGAATAGTGTAAAATGTAGTATTTTAATTCAAAACCGCTTTTTATTATAATTTACTTATATGATTAGATTATCTTTTGAATTGGTTTTAAAGTGAAATTATAATATATGTTTACCCTTAAATCCAATAGTGGTCGTTGGAATTAATTTCACTTTGAAATCACACATAAACTAGTGTCAATCTTTTGATACTTATTGTTTCATAAAAACACGCTATTTGCTCTGACCGCGGGAATTAATTATTAAATTAATTAATGTGACTTATATGTTTGGAATATTGTAAAATAGACTTCATTTTTGAGTTTGTAATATCAAATATATCTTATGGTGAATTTTTGGGATTTTTCTGAAAATTTCAATTTTTGATGAATAGTGAAACCACTAAGTGGTACTTATAAAAACTGATTTTTCATTTAAATGAAATTTTACCACTTCTATGTTTTGAATTTAAAAATTCCGACTTACATGGTTGTCATTAAGAAGTAAAATGTGGTTCAATGAGATTAAAATAATTTTTTGGTGAAGAGTAACTTTTAAGTTCTTAATCGCGATTAGAAGTTATTAGTGTAGTTTAAGGTAAGAATAATGTTTCAATAAAATGAAATGACCTATACACATGTCCTACCCTCATTGGATGTGTCATGGCAGACCAAGAAAATCCATGGGTCATCTTGGGAACCCAATGGAGCCACTTTGGTTGGAAAATGACATAAATACCTTTTTATTTAATGTTAAAGTAAAAATGACACAAACATGAAATGTTTTACTAAAACAATTTTTACATGGGGTTATACAAGTCAAATTTTTTACTATAAATAGTCATTAGAAAGAAAAAAAGATTTCCTACATCATAGTATTTTTTTTATATTTTTTAGACGTTATATAAATTATATTATTTATGACATCATGATGGTGCAGCGATGACCTCATTATTTAACGATTTAAATAAAATGGAAATATAATGTAATATTTAAGACCTAAACATGTCCAAAACTTATTGGATGAGTGGATTTCTAACCCTTATCACCTTATCCTAGAATTATATTAATGTGAGACCTCTTAAATCATAATGTCATTTTAAAATAAAGTGACTTTTCTTTACATTCCAAGAGTGCCCTCCTCTCCTCTTATAAAAGTCCCCCACCTCTACCTCCTTACCCACACTCCCAAAGCCTTTGTCTCGGCCAAACCCTTCTCATTTTGTCTCTACACTTCTCTCTCTTACTCCTTGAAGCCTAACATTGAGCAGAAGTCTTCCCATGGAAGCCTTTGAGCTCAAACCAATGAGAGTTACCCGATTTTAAGGTAATGTCTTCACTTGAGTCCTTTTGTTTTATTTTTCCTCTCCAACCCCCTAAACTCTTTTTATTCATTTCTTTTGTAATAACTACAGTATATTCAATATAATAGGATGTTTTTATAAGAAGGATTCGAGCTACACTTAGACACACCTACATTTAATGGTTAAAGAACATACTATTTTCGTGGATGGCGAATTTCTGACTCACGAAACCATGATTGTTCAACACTCATATAACACCTTCAAAGGTGGCCATTAAGATGTCACAATATTTATATATAATAGATAATATGTTTATGTTTTACTTAATCTTATTTATTTTTCATTTTTGGCTTACCTTTATAGCTTCCATTATGGGTATACGTGATATCTTCATTTTAGGAAGTGCGGACTACCGCCCCCCTCAAAATGATGTGATTCGTTAATGCCATACGTGGGACGTGTAAAGGATGTATTTAATGTTATTATATATGATGTTATACTATAATTATAATATACCTCTATATCATTATTATTTCATTCCATTAAAGTATGAGATAGAAATTAAAGTAGCGTTCATGCGTACGTACGGCTTACCGTCTCCATGAACGGTGCATTTCATTTCTTATCCCCAAATGTAATGTACTATTATAAGTACATGTATATAATGGATATATATGATGAATGATACATACAAATGATGAATATAATTCTGTAATTAAAATATTCATACCTCTCATTTAGTTTTAATTCCATTAAAATGTCAAATAAATGAAAGTAGCGTTCATGCGTACGTACGGCTTACCGTCTCCATGAACGGTGCATTTCATTTCATACCTCTAAATGATTATGTGATATTATAAATACAGGTATATTCTAGATATATATGATATATATGATATCCAAATATGTAATTTTATTCTGGATATAATGAACCTTTGACCACACGAACAACATGTAATTGTAAGAAGTCCACTTTCGACTTAAGAACCAAATATCGACAAAACAAACATTATTAACTTAAAGGATTACATAATGTTTATAACATGGCAATAAGTGATATAAAATGAATAATTAACTTGAAAAAGGTTCTCAATCAAATAGAAATTAACTCATGTTTATTATTCAAGACGTTAAATAACGATCGATTCAAGTCGGACCCGAGGTAAGGGATCCTACTCCTCTCTTTCTTTTTAAGTATACTCTTTTATGTAGCTCCTTTTAAAGCTAATATTTCTTATTATTGGGATGTTATTTTATATTACTCTTACTTTAATTTTTATTTTCATATGATGAGAGACCCTATTCTCTCCCATCAATCCATTTTGGAAGTTTTGAGTGGTGCCGTTAGGCTGCCGAATTTTCGTAAGAGATCTAACCTCTCTCTTTCTTTTTAAGTACTCTCCTTTATGTCACTTCTTCTAAGCTCCACTTTTTTATGATGGGGGATGTTATTTTATATTCCTGATTCTGTAAATTTTATTTTAATATGATGAGAGACCCTATTTGATCTCATCAATCCATTTTTGGAAGTTTTAAGTGGCGCCGTTAGGCTACCGAGTTTTCGTAAGGGATTTTTCATCTCACTTTTATTCCAGTGACATTTGTGCTAAATTTGCCACTATTTCCATCGAGTGGTGTATGTACTTCCCATTATTATACACTTTGTGTAGTATAATTTATTTTATGGGTATTTACATCTTCATTGTATGACCCTTCTTCCATGGGGTGTACTTTTCGAAAGTTACCCAACTCAGTAAGGGGACCTTTCACCCTCTTTTTTTTAAAGACTTCTTCTATTATGTCTTTTAATTCAAATACTATTATGTTGGGATATGTTCTTCTATATCCTTATTTATGTAAATTTTATGTCCAAGTGATGAGATACCCTTTATCTCTCTCATCAACCCTTTTTGTAAAATTTTATGTGACGCCTTTAGGCTGTTGAATTTTACCAAGGGAACTTCTTAACCCCTTTTCGATTTATTTGGGTTCAACATGTAGTTATTGAATATGTCATTCTTTGAATATGTGTGAATGACCATTGATTGTTTTACACTTAATATCCACTTATTTTGGGTGTATTTATATTTTTCACAAATAATTATGAGATTGATTTATCCATAATTTAAGGATACCTTATTTATAATGGATTTCATCTCATTTTACATTTTGAGACTTCATTTTTGTTATGCACCAATTCAATCTTATATTGTGTGTATACTGTCCTTTGACATATTATATCATGAATCCCTTTATTCTCATGATATTATAAGTTCGGATTAAATGTTATTCCGTAATTATTTGTATTCAAGAGTCTATCATTTTATTAAAATCTCTTTAACAAAAATATCATTTTAAATGTTTTAAAGATTTATTATTATAAATATTTATCTTTTATGTCCATGTTTTCAAAATGGTTTTCAGTATTTATTTATATGTACATTAATGTTTTAAAATTTTAATTTCAATAAAAGCTTCAAAGTGGTATGGGATACTTTGATTCAAAAATCTCTTTTAAATGATTTTTGCAAGTGGATTGATTAATTAAATATCTTGGAATTACTTATTTTGATTGAAAATGAAATTTTGTTATTGAAATGTTTATATTTTCAATATTTTATTTTTAATGATGGTACTTGGACATTTTACGGGTGGTTACGTGATAAACCATATGACGGGTGGTGTCGTGAATACCAGGACGGGTGGTTACATCATAACCTCCAATGCATTGGGTATGGAAGTCGGCCATATGGCTATTCCATCAAGTATGTATGGAAGTTGGCTGAATGTCTATTCCATTAAGTGATATGTGTGGAAGTCGACCATATGGTTATTCCACATAATTATGTTTATGTCCCAAGTTACCTTTATATGTTATGTGATCTTTATATGAGTTTTATGGTAATCTTTTGGTTACATAAGGGTAAGTAATAAAATTTTATTCAGCGAAGAGTTTTTACTACCTCGAAAAGGTGAAAAGTATTACATTGATAAAGTATACATGGTTTACTTTTTGTTTTGAAAAACTAACAGTTTTTATTCTTTGGGTATCCTTTACTGAGCTTTTTTATGATCATCCCAAGTTTTTGAAATGTTTTTCACAGGACTTAGCGTGGAATAGGCTCAAGGATGGGATCCAGGGAAAGTCATGCTACCTAAAAAATGGAACTAGACATGTTTCTTTTTAAGAGTTTTTATTTTATGGAAATTTAGTCGAAGCGACTACTTTGTAATCTTTTGAGATGTAATAGTTATGTCCTAATTCTCTAAACTCTAAACCTAAAAAGATCCTCAGTGTGAATTACTCATTTAATTAAATATTAAGTAAGGTTTAAGGCTGGGGCCTTATAGTTGGTATCAAAGGTCGGTTTAGATAACGTTAGAGGTAAGGGTATTCTATAAGCATAAGTGACATTACTATAATGGTTAGGATTTCAGAAAGAGTCGCAGTTTTTAGATAAAGTGAATGAGTAAGTATATCTTCCTCATTAGTACATGATGGTTCTGTTGATATACTCACACTGACATTTCTGTTTTTAGTGAATGGATGGATCTAGCAGGCACCAAAGATACAACAGGTTTGAAGGAAACTATGGTGGTTCTCTGATTAAGATTCTACACAAAATGGAGGATTCAATGAGGAAACTCGTGGTTGTTCTAAACCAACTATCAAGGAGTCATGATCAACCACTTGAACCTTGGTACGTTCTGTAATGCATCATGTACGAGATGACCAATAGATGTGGATGTTCAGGTAATAATTATAAATGTAACCATTAGAGTTTATATGATCCTTACTTCTGAGGTAATTATGGGTTACTCTATGATATGATGGAAAATGAAAGGCATGAGATAAACTTGAGGTTAAAATTTGTTATGATTTTTTTTGAAGATTTTATCTCATTTTGGGGAATGTTTTAAGAGTTATATAGTTTTGGAAAAAGGACAACATGCAAACCGTGTGACAACCCGTCGCGTCAGACAAAGCTGCGGGAATCGAACCCACAACCAAAGTGCAACTGGTATTTATCACCTACCACTGTACTACGTGAAGTCCCTGGTTAGATTGACTGATTATTTTTAGTTATATGATTTTAGGAATCAAGAGTAAGTTTATTTTGGGTTATCTATGGAAATGATTAACCTATCATGGAGGATATGTGATTAGGTTAATTAATTTTCAATATGATAATTTAAGAGAAACTTATGTTATTTAGAGGTAAAAGTTAATTTGTACCTTGGAAGACTATGTGATTAAATCCTTAAAATATTTGGTTTTCCATCTTATTTTGGTTTACTTTGAAGAATTTTATGGAAAAATTGTTTATCGGATGGTCCTAGTTGAACTTTGGGTTTTGTTGGACAAATTTTGGAGATTAAGCATAGATTTTATTTTTAAAGGGTTATCCTTTTCTGGATTATCTGATCTTGTACTAACTTTTTTTGGTTTTGGTTTTTGTTAAAGCCTAAAGACATGGGAAGTATATAGTTCTCTTTGGTGGATTATGTGATTCTGTAGAAGTTGATTATAGTACTCTTAATATGAAAAAATCTTCCAAAATACTCATCTTTTGGAGAAAATATGAGTTTGTGTAAGGAATATAATAAAAGTTGAAAGTCAACATGATAAGTGATTATTTTTCGTTATGAATAAATTCCTCAATAAAAAGTAACATAAAAAAAATGTAGTCTATTAACTTTTCCTACTAGGGAATCGAATACCGTTTAACCCATCACAAGTTTGTGATTTTCGTATGGTTAACTTTTTCCTAGACATGTTTACTATCACTCTCCCTCAAGAACATGACCCTTTTCTTTTTCATACATGTCCATGCTTTCCTACACGGAATCCTATTATGGGTTATCTCAGGTGACCTCTGTACTAATATTTCTTTATTTTAAAGTGATTGGTTTACCGACTCTTGTTCCGATGTGGGACTTTCTAAGATGTTTCCAAGCTCAATTTTAAAAATTGCGAGGACGCAATTCCCAAAAGGGGGGAAGGATGTAACACCCTAGGTAAATAAAGAATATGAAATTTTCATATTTATCCATATTTGTGAATAAAATATTAATATGACTTTAAAGGGGACGCTATGCTCGATGGCGTACCCAACACGCAACAACGAGTTTCTTGGGAATCTTACGTTGCACTCTAATAATAAAATAATATTATTTTAAATTGTAGATAACATGTAGCCGTTTTATTGGCGGGAATGTATAGAAATAACTAATATATGATTATATATGTTTTTAAATGTTTTTTACATTAATCCAATAAAATATAAAGGCTTGAAATATGGAAAGAATTCAATTTTAGGCATATATGCCCTAGTTTTCACTAAAGGATCACTTATCACCTTTTGATGGCGAACCGTCATTAAATATAGTTTTGTTCACTCTTATACATTCTATTGGACCAAATAAAACTCTTCTTGAGAATTGGGACATCAAAATTTACTTTTTGTAAATTTTTGGTATCTTTCTGATAAAGTTCATTTTTTAATGAATAGTTTAAAATGTTGTATTTTAGTTCAACACCTCTTTTAATATAATTTATTTATATGATTAGATTATCTTTTGAGTTGGTTTTAAAGTGAAATTAGAATATATTTTTACCATTAAATCCAATAGTGGTCGTTGGAATTAATTTCACTTTGAAATCAGAGTTAAACTAGTGTCATTCTTTTGATACTTATTGTTTCACAAAAACACGCTACTTGCTCTAACCGTGGGAATTAATTATTAAATTAATTAATGTGACTTATATGTTTTGAATTTTTTAAAATAGACTTCATTTTTTTAATTCGGAATATCAAATATAGCTTAGGGTGAATTTTTGGGATTTTTCTGAAAAACATCAATTTTTGATGAATAGTCAAACCACTAAGTGGTACTTATAAAAACTGATTTTTCGTTTAAATGAAATTTTACCACTTATTTGTTTTGAATTTCCAAAATTGGACATACATGGTTGTCATTATGAAGTAAAATTCGGTTCAATGAGATTAAAATAATTTTTTGGTGAATAGTAACTTTTAAATTCTTAATCGCGATTAAAAGTAATTAGTGTAGTTTAAGGTAAGAATAATGTTTTAATAAAATTAAATGACCAAGAATAATGTTCTACCCTCATTGGATGTTTCATGGACGACCAAGAAAATCCATGGGTCAACTTGGGAACCCCATGGAGCCACTTTGGTTGGAAAATGACATAAATACCTTTTTATTTAATGTTAAAGTAAAAATGACAAACACATGATATTTTTTACTAAAACAATTTTTACATGGGGTTATACAAGTCATATTTTTGACTATAAATAGTAATTAGAAAGTTAAATAGATTTCCTACATCATAGTATTTTTTTGATAATTTTTATACGTTAAATAAATTAAATTATTTATGACATCATGATGATGCAGCGATGACCTCATTATTTAACGATTTAAATAAAATGGAAAGATAATGTAATATCTAAGACCTAAACATGTCCAAAACATATTGTATGAGTGGATTTAGAACACTTATCACCTTATTCTCGAATTATATCAATGTGGGACCTCTTAAATCCGAATATCATTTTAAAATAAAGTGGCTTTTCTTTACATTCCAAGAGTGCCCCTCCTCTCCTCTTATAAAAGGCCCCCACCTCTACCTCCTTACCCACACTCCCAAAGCCTTTGTCTCGTCCAACCCATTCCCATGTTGTCTCTCAACTTCCCTCTATTACTCCTTGAAGCCTCAATTTGGGCAGAAGTCTTCCCAAGGAAGCATTTGAGCTCAAACCAAAGGGAGTTAGTTGATTTAAAGGTAATGTCTTCACTTGAGTCCTTTTGTTTTATTTTTCCTCTCCAACCCCCTAAACACTTTTTATTCATTTATTTTGTAACAAATACAGTATCTTCAATATATTAGTATGTTGTTATAAGAAGTATTAGAGCTAAACTTACACACTCCTACATCTAATGGTTAAAGAACATACTGTTTCCGTGGATGGCGAATTTCTGCCTCACGAAACGATGATTGTTCAACACTCATATAAAACCTTCAAAAGTGGCCACTAAGATGTCACTATATTTATATATGATATATAATATGTTTATGTTTTACTTAAGCTTCATTATTGTTTATTTGTGGCTTACCTTTATGGCTTCCATTATGGGTATACGCGATATCTTCATTTCAGGAAGTGCGGACTACCGCCCCCTCAATGTGATGCGATTCGTTAATGTCATACATGGGATGTATAAATAATGGATTTAATGTTATTATATATGATTTTATACTGGAATTATAATATACCTCTATATCATTATTATTTCTTTCCATTAAAGTATGAGATAGAAATGAAAGTAGTGATCATGCGTACGTACGACTTACCGACTCCATGAACGGTGCATTTCATTTCTTATCCCCAAATGTAATGTACTATTATAAGTACATGTATATAATGGATATATATGATGAATGATACATCTAATGGATGAATATAATTCTGGAATTAAAATATACATACCTCTCATTTAGTTTTAATTCCATTAACATGACAAAGAAATGAAAGTAGTGTTCATGCGTATGTACAGCTTACCTTCTCCATGAACGGTGCATTTCATTTCATACCGCTAAATGATTATGTGATATTATAAATACATGTATATTCTAGATATATATGATATCCAAACCATGAAAGTCATTCTAGATATAATGAACCTTTCACCACACGAACAACATGTAATTGTTAAAAGTCCACTTTCGACTTAAGAACTAAATATCGACAAAACAAAAATTATTAACTTAAATGATTACATAATGTTTATAACATGGAAATAAGTGAAATAAAATGAATAATGAACTTGAAAAAGGTTCTTAAGAAAATATAAATTAACTCAAGTTTATTATTCAGGACGTTAAAGAATGATCGAGTCAAGTCGGACCTGTGGTAAGGGATCCTACTTCTCTCTTTCTTTTTAAGTATACTCTTTTATGTCGCTCCTTTTAAAGCTAATATTTCTTGTTATTGGGAAGTTAATTTATATTAATATTACTGTAATGTTTATGTTCCTATGATGAGAGACCCAATTCTCTCTCATCAATCCATTTTGGATGTTATGAGTGGCGCCGTTAGGCTGCCGAATTTTCGTAAGAGATCAAACCTCTCTCTTTCTTTTTAAGTACTCTCCTTTATTTCACATCTTTTAAGCTCTTATTTGTTATGATGGGGAATTTTATTTTATAATAATCTTGCTGTAAATTTTATTGTAATATGATGGGAGACCCTATTGGATCTCATCAATCCATTTTTGGAAGTTTTAAGTGGAGCCGTTAGGCTGCCGAGTTTTCGTAAGGGATTTTTCATCTCACTTTTGTTCTCGTGACATTTGTGCTACATTTGCCACCATTTCCTTTCAGTGGTGTATTTACTGCCCATTATTATATAATTTGTGTAGTATAATTTAATTTATGGGTATTTACATCTTCATTGTATGACCCTTCTTCTATGGGGTGTATTTTTCGAAAGTCACCCAACTCGGTAAGGGGACCTTTCACCCTCTTTTTTTAAAAGACTTATTTTGGTATGTCTTTTAATTCACATACTATTGTGCTGGGATATGTTCTTATATATCCTTATTTATGTAAATATTATGTCCAAGTGATGAGATAACCTTTATCTCTCTCATCAACCCTTTTTGTAAAATTTTATGTGACGTTGTTAGGCTGTTGAATTTTACCAAGGGAACTTCTTAACCCAATTTCGATTTCTTTGTGTTCAACATGTATTTATTGAATATGACATCCTTTGAATATGTGTGAATGACCTTTTATTGCTTTACACTTAATATCCACTTATATTGGGTGTATTTATATTTGTCACACATAATTATGAGATTGATTTATCCTTAATTTAATGATACCTTCTTTATAATGGATTTCATCTCATTTTACATTTTGAGACTTCATTGTTGTTATGCACCAATTCAATCTTATATGGTGTGTATAATTTCCTTTGACATATTATATCATGAATCCCTTTATTCTCATGATATTATAAAGGTAGGATTAAATGTTATTCCGCAATTATTTGTATTCAATAGTCTATCATTTTGTTAAAAACTCTTTAACAAAAATATCATTTTAAATGTTTTAAATATTTATTATTATAAATCTTTATCTTTAATGTATATGTTTTCAAAATGGATTTCAGTATTTATTTATATGGACATTAATGTTTTAAAATTGTAATTTCAATAAAAGCTTCAAAGTGGTATGTGACACTATGATTCAAAAATCCCTTTTAAATGATTTTTGCAAGTGGATTGATTAATTAAATATCTTGGAATTACATATTTTGATTTAAAATGAAATGTTGTTATTGAAATGTTTATATTTTCAATATTTTATTTGTAATGATGGTACTTGGACATTTTACAGGTGGTTGCGTGATAAACCAAATGACGGGTGGTGCTGTGAATACCAGGACAGGTGGTTACGTTATAACATCCAATGCATTGGGTATGGAAGTCGGCTGTATGGATATTCCATTTAGTATGTATGGAAGTTGGCCGAATGGATATTCCATTAAGTGATATTTGTGGAAGTCGACCTTATGGTTATTCCACTTAAGTATGTTTATTTCCCAAGTTACATTTATATGTTATGTGATCTTTATATGGGTTTTATGGTAATCTTTTGGTTACAGAAGGGTATGTAATGAACTTTTATTCAGTGAAGAGTTTTTACTACTTTGAAAAGGTGAAAAGTATTACTTTGATAAAGTATACATGGTTTACTTGTTGTTTTTGAAAAACTAACAGTTTTCATTCTTTGTGTATCCCTTACTGAGCATTCTATGCTCATCCCATGTTTTTGAAATGTATTTCACAGGACTTAGAATGGAATAGGGTCAAGGATGGGATCAAGGGAAAGTCATGAAACCTAAAAAATGGAACTAGACATGTTTCTTTTTAAGAGTTTTTATTTTATGGAAATTTAGTAGAAGTGACTACTTTGTAATCTTTTGAAATATAATAGTTATGTCCTAATTATCTAAAACTCTAAACCTTAAAAGATCCGCAATGTGAATTACACATTTAATTCAATATTAAGTAAGGTTTAAGGTTGGGGACTTATATATTATGTAGTCATTTCTTCTTCTTTTGGATTCTCTTAACACTTATCCCTCATGCCTTTAACATGGTCCAACTATGGAAGGTTGGTACTGATGACAATGATGTTGAATTATCTACTACATCTTGTTCATTTTTCATGTAAGTGGATTTTTTAATCAGTGTTCAAAAAGTTAATGGATATGATTCTTCCACTAGATGGATATGGTGGTTCTAGTTGTGTTGTAGATGAAGCAGATGTGTAATGATTTTTAGGTGATGGTGATTGTGGTGGCGTGTAATGATTATCAGTCATTTTTTGCAACATTAGATAATGTTAAATGTGTTGGAACATGTATTCGATTCATGATTTTCGTAGCATGAAATATTGGGGATCTATATTCAAGGATGTAATCTAAAATTATAATTTTATTTCCCTCAGTGGAATTCAGAAGTTTAAAATAGGCTCTGTAGTTTGACTTTTTTATCAATGATTATTGTAGTCTATTATGGCTTGAATAATTTCAACTAAACATAAAAGTGGATTTTCTAAAAATAGAAAAATTGGATTTTGTTCATGTAAATATGACCAGGTCTGTTAAATTAAATGTAGGGACTAGATATTTTATATAAGGTTTATATTAGATTTGAAATTCCATTGATAATCATCATTTAAAATGTTAACAAAATTATTACAACATTAATAAAATCATACCATATATTCTTAAACTAATAAGGATTACTAAAATGGAAATGTTATTTCTAGGTTTTCATGTTTTGCTGAGAGTTCAAGGGGTTAAAATCTTATAATAGTAGAAAAAAATTTGATTGAAATGTCTAAAATGATTATTTGAGTATTCATTAAACACAATTGAATCCTAAACATTTTATGAAATTAATATCAATCTTTCAAAAATATATAATTATTCAAAATATATAATGGGTTTTGAGAAATATATTGAATCTCTACATCAAATATTACTGTCATTGAAATTAATCATTAAAAATTATCATTTATATGATACCAAATGATTTTTTTAAAAATTTTATAAATATAATGGACTTCAAAATGAATTAATTAATTGATGAATCTATCATTTTTAAATAAAATGATGAATCAAATGGTTTCTAAAAATTTATTTGTTTGAAAAAGTATATATATATGATTTAGATGGATTTATGTAAAGGATATTGAATAAAACTTTTAAGGATAATTTTGAACGAATCCTTATAGTTTTTAAATGAAAAGGGGGATATGATTAGAGTTGAGTTGATATCAATTAAGATATATTCAATGTTGAATTTATCTTATAGTGAGGACAGGATTTCTATGATAATCACTATTATATCATGGGGTTAGGAGTTAATATGTACTTTTTACTAGGGTCATGACATTAAATATTTGTTAAGATAATTAATTTATCATTTTGGGATATTTCTATGTTGAATTTATTTCAAATATTCTCATTGATTAGATGGAATAACATTTGTGTTTATTAGAGGTTTTTAGAAATGGAATGAAAATATATTATAATGGATACATTCATTCCTATGTAAGTTTGAGTTAATATTAAATGGGACATAATGTACCAAGAATTATAATATGTAATTCACGTGTTATTAGTATAAATGAACATTTTAATTTCATATTAGGGAATTCACACAATTGATATTGAGGACACAAATTGACATAGATGATATAGAAATCCATTAATACATTGTTTTAGCTTGTAACACAGTGTTAATAAAAATATATGATGGAATGATTACATTATAAGGATGACCACACCAAATATGGAATGGTTTCATAAACATTACCCATCAAAAATTGTTAAGAGACGTCTTTTAAACCATAAAGCATCCCATTAAAGCTTATGTATTTTGTAGTTGTATGGAGTTAAGTGGTTGTATGTTGCAATCCAATTATTCAATTAGACTTGATGTTGTGTGAAATATATGTTATCTTATATATTTTATTTTAAAAACTCTAGATGTTACATTCTTCCCCAATTAATAAATTGCACCCATTAAATTTTGTATTACATACTAAGGTGAAAATAGGTTTGGGTTGTTATAATTAATGAAATCCTCATTTTTATATGTATCATTCTGGTATCTTTGTATCCCCTATAGTACATTGTCCATGAGATTTATCTTGGTTTTTATGAACTTAACTCAATATTCAGGGATCTTAACTGGTTTATGTTCATAATAGATATCCTTTTCCAAATATAAATCCTTTAACATTAGTACATGTGATGAATCTTTTAGGAATTCCATCAAGAGGGATACATATGATATATCATGTACATAATAAAGGGTTGGAGGTAGTGCTAGTCAATTGGACACATCTCTAATAAGACTAATAGTATTATTGAGGTCGATGTACAAGGGGATCAGATTTACCTTTTTTCAAATTCTCAATACCATATTCAATGGATATATGAAAAATCAATGTATCCCAAACATTAAAATCCTCAGTCTGTCAAAAAAATTCATCATATATCTTATGTCTACATTGAGTATCCATGATATGTTGTAAAATGGTCTTGAACATTTTTACCATTTCATCAACAATTTAATTTCCCAATAGGTTAAGTTCACCAACATCAACCCAATATGTGGGTGCTATGTATCTCATCCCATAAAAGTATTTATAAGAATCCTATACTTTTCATCAGTGAAAGCTATTATAATAGTAGAACTCAATCAAAAGAATATGTTGATCTCGTATTATTTTGAATACCATAGATAAATTTTTCAATATTCATTCCATTGTATAAATAGTCTACTCTTATTGGCCCTCCTTTTTAGGGTCATATTCTATACTGATGTTAAACTCATTATTTAGATCATGTGGGGGACTCTACCATAACATAGAGGTAAATATCATATCTCATTCATATACAATCGATAGTTGTGTTCCATGAAGACACAACACTTCCTTGGAAAATATATTTCCATGTTTATTGTGTAATAAGTCCTCAAATATTGTAATGAAATAATCAATATTTATAAGAATAAACACAACAAAAAAATGGTATTATTTCCACATGATTTCATTATAAGACCCATGAAAAAGTCCATGGTGCTATTTATCCACTTTCATATAGGTATGGGAAATGGTTTCATGATAACCTTGTACCTTTTCTATTCAACCTTCACTTGATAACATAAAACACACTTGGATTTATATTCAAAAATATTATTCAAATTTTTATATCAATAGTGACCTTGGGGATCTCAAAACATCTTAATGATCTCTATGTGTTTGTAGAAGGAAGACTTCTGTACATCATTCAACAAATATATATTTATCTTTGGATTTGATGGTACATATTATCATATTCCAAATATTATAATTTCTTCTTCATAAATTTTCATCTCTCATGATTTAAATTTCTTTATACCTTCCACCTAATTTTGTATCTCCGCATAATGTCTTTAGTCATCAATTAACTTGTTCGAAAAAGATTATTTAAAAATCATTTTAAAAATGAATGATTATGTTCATTAATTATGATTCATATGTATATCCTTTTCTAGTATAATA
The DNA here is from genome assembly GCA_963277665.1 of Viscum album. Taxonomy (NCBI): domain Eukaryota; kingdom Viridiplantae; phylum Streptophyta; class Magnoliopsida; order Santalales; family Viscaceae; genus Viscum; species Viscum album. The sequence goes on along the minus strand of OY728161.1, from coordinate 455,475,291 downwards.
ATATTGGATCATACTCAATTCCCATCATTTATAATGATTTTGGATCCTTTTTTTATAGTGAATCTTCTTTTTTTGGCATTCCTATGATGATAATCTGTTGATCAGTCATCATCCATGATCATATTTGTCCATCTTCACTAGAGTATATTAATCGCCTTCTATAAAAATATATATTTTTGGATCTTATGATATATATATATATATATATATTACACTTCTCCCTATATAGATAACTACTCCATATTATCATTGTAAATACCACTGTTTAAAACATTATATCATGTTTTAAATTGTTCTTCTAATGAAATATCATCTACCATGAGGCACACATTATTAAATAATCGTTTTGTATTAGTACACAACCAAAAACCTTCTTTGAAGCATCTGTATATACCGTTAAAAGATACCCACTCACTAGCATCTTGAGGACTAGTGTAGTGGTGGGCCTCTTTTTAAACACATTAAAACTATCTTCAGATTATTTTGTCTAAAAAATTCTTCCCCTATTTAAGACATAATGGATAGTGGCTTTGAAATTCAGAAGATGTTTCTCACAAATCATCAGGAATACCCACCTAGTTCAAGGAAAATATTGATATATATTATTTGATGTTGGTCCGGGATAGTCCTCAATTGTCTTTGTCTTAAAGGTGTCCATAAATATCACTTATTGTTGATAAAATACCTTAATTATGATACTTCCTCGATCCAAAACTCAAAATTACTATACATTCCATGTAAATTGTCCTATCATATAGTCTATAACATAGTATTCGAATTCATATCATGCTCCACCATTATTTTGGAGTATATTGAAATATCATCGATAATGAATATCACAAATTTTTTAGTGTAATATCTAAATAATATATTCATTACATCAATAATGTTTTTCGGAGCATTAGTGAGTCTAAAAGGAATTGCTATGAACTCATCGTGCCCATAACATATTCAAAAGGTCGTATTTGGAAAATATTTCTTCTTCTCCTATAATTTGTGATATATTCACAAAAGGTCCATTTTAATGGCCTGATCCAGCTGTCACATGGTGGTTCCCCAAGCCGGTGTGCAATAGGATCTCAAAAATTCCACCATGTATAATATAGTTTGTAGACTAGCAGTAAGGGTCTAATTTATATCATGCGAAGACTATATATCGATATCAAAGTAGAACAAAAATAGAGCAAATAAAAAGTAACCAAATGAATATAACAAAAAACGAGGATAATACAATAACCAACACAAACCTGTATCACATTATAATCCGGGATAATGATACAATTGTCACGACCCATCCTCAGGGCCCATGCCATGACTACCCCAAGCCCGCCTTCCATAGGCCAGGGGCGGACGACTAGAACCAAAGGCGTAAATCCTGATAACTGGGAAGGAATTTCCTTTATAATAGTATACAAAACACCACAGATTACAAGAATAAGTAATATTAGAAACAAAAGGAAGTGATGAAAAGTAAATGGGCTAGAATACAAGCTCAATCGAAAGTACAACTACAACTGAACAAAAGCACAATAGAAAAGACAAGCAGCTGGAAGAATATAAGCAGATCCGAAGTCGTCCACTACGGATCCTACCTGAAGTGTAGGTACAGATAGGGTAGCTCGTGGATTGTCCACCACAAATCCTACCTGAAGGGTAGATACAAATAGCCTCTACAAAGCTCTCACCCGTCAACCTCCTCTGAGTATCGTCATGTCGTGAAGTCCACCTCCGGATACTGACTCATCGTGAGATCCACCCCTGGGTAGCGTCCAGTCCTTGAACACTCGGCCTCTGTCAGCGCTGCCCATCGTCTACAACCAACAAAACGAGGTGTGGGCATAACCCGTGTAGGGGTGACTATAACGATACTCAGTAGGGACCCGAGACCCTCAAGGTCTCACTAAATCCAACAAGGATAACCACAAAAAAAATCTCAACAGATAACCTCTACTTAGGTATATGCCCATACATATAACCAAGTTATCAAGTAACCCATCTCAATCATGAGCAAACACAAAGATTATGAAATCAACAGATAACCACTGCCCAGGTATATGCCCATACATATACCTAAGTTATCAAGTGACCCATCTCAATCATGAGGTAAACACAAAGGGCATATACTCATTTCAAATCCGGATTTATATTATTGAAACCGTAACTATTGAAGAGCCTCCTCTCTGACGAGTACAGTGATCATGTCATGACTCCGAGGTAATGCTCACTAACCTAAGACTGCTGAGGTACTCCTCCTATCGAGTACCGTGGTCCAGCCACCCAAACACAGCAGTGCTTCCTGCCAAGGTATGCCACCCAAACACAGTAGTGCACACCCCCTAATAGCCTGCAGAGGTACTCTCCGGTTGAGTACCGAGGGTCTTCACCCAAACAAAGTAGTGCTTTGTCCGCCATGGGTCTACACCCAAACAAATTAGTGCACCATCCACTAGGCTAGTCGACTCACTCCATGTTGAGTCGGTCAAGTAGTCGTCAGGTCTCAGCCGGCTACACGGTCTCCATACTCCATACGCTCGTCTTCGGGAGGTTCCACTCCACGAGAAACTAGTAGATACTCCAAGTATCACAAATATCCACTAAGAAGTATCTCAAAGGACCACCTCATCATAGGGGTCTCAATGCAACAGACTGTGCGTCAATCGGACACTCAGTCTGTGAGTTATTAACCTTTTCGTCCGAGGGGCCCGATTGGTTTCGTGTACGAACCAACCTGGCCATATATCAACTGTACCCCGAACTCTCATAGGGTATACTCATAGGGACCGTTTCTCAATGTGATTACAAAAGCTGTTGATGGTTCGTCAAATGGACGTCTGGTCTGAAAGTTATCAGCTTTTCCGTCCTAGGGGCCCGGTTGGATTTCGGGTTCAATCCAACCCAGCCACTATCCAAATGCGTACAATCTTTAAGTGAAGAATGCCAAATGTTCTGTCCCATAAAGAGGAATCCAACAAAGTCGACGACACGCCAATCAGACGTCTGAATCTCATCTTATAAGTGTTTTCGCTCCGAGGGCCCGGTTGGTTTCGTGTTCGAACCAACTCAGTTGTACCCAAAGTTCTCCTAAACCATGAGTGTAGTATACCAAAACTATGGTCTCGATCCTAGGATCGCGTCTCAACTGACATTTCATCAATCGGAGGTCCGTAGACAATGCTATGGGTGTTTGAACGGGAACTCCCCGAAAATAGGGGGTTTGGGCCCGGTCCGACATGGCCCGATACCCCCCCCCCCAAGGGTCGACCCGAACTGAGTCCGAGTCCAGCCCACTGGGGAGCGGCACGGCCAGGCCCATCCTGGACATGGCTAGGCCCGGCCTAGGCGGTCCGAAGGCCTGGCGCGCTCGGGGGGCCCGCTTGGCCAGCTCAACTATTCGAGCTGAGCGGAATAGGGGGGCACGTTGCCCCCCTGATTGAAGCCACAGACACCCAAGTGGGGGCCGCTCCCTTTGACCACCAGGGGTTATGACCCTTGGTCTCCTCTATTCCCGCGCGGTCACGGGACCGCCGTCTAGAACCGCGGCTTCAGCCGCGGCAGACCATCGGGGCGGCGCGCCGGACTCCGCCCCCAGCTGCCGGCGCCGCCGTGCCGGTGTGGCGTGCCGGCGTGATATTTCGTGGACCACCAGACGCGCTCCAGTGGTCCGTTTTGCCTGCGGTCTTTGCAGGGGGTCCTCCTGGGACTGGAACATCTCGACGAAGTCTTCAAAAGGCGATTTTGGCCCATTCTGTCATCGCCCAACGATCCGCACGTCAAATAAAAAAATCGAGGCCTCTTTGTGGTTTTCCGGTGCGGCGCGACGGCTCCGCAGCTTGGTTCGGCCTCCATGGCACGGTGCAATGGTGTCATGCTTCTTCGATTGTTCTTCTTTGTTTCTGCGTGGTGCGATGAAACCACGTCACCTTTGTTCGTGCCGCGACAAACACATCATCAAAAGGGGGAGGAGACTCGTCCGTGTTCGTGCGGTCTGACCTCCTCCTGTTAATCTGATACCAAGAGGCTAAAGGAAATGTTGTTGGATGGAAATGAATAATCACGTAAACAATGCCAAACCCCTACGGTTTTCCCCACAATCATGAATTCCCAACCCTCAAACATATTCTTCATGGATCATCTTAATATTTAGTCAATCCGTGTTCTTTGTTTTAGAAACAAGTAAACATGGATTCACTAACATTCACAAACTAATTCCATACCTTGGAAATGGTTCATTAGTCGAAGATTCCGGAAGAGATGCCTCTTCGTCAACACCGGAAAAGAACCATCATTGATGGTGAGATTCCCCGCGGTTAAGTCTCATCCCTTGACATGGAGAAAGAAAAGGAATGCAGAATCGTGGAGTGTTCTTCACCAAGTCGGAAGGCCATTCTTCTTCGGAGAGTGGCGTTCTTAGTGGTCTTCAACGTGGAAGATGGACTTATTCAGAGGAAAGATTTCTCCCTCTCTCCAAATCCCAACACAACAAAACAACCCCCAAAATAAAATAAGTGTTATGCTTATTTTATTATAACATTCCATGCATTTAAATTTTTAAAATTCAAATGCATAGCTGTCACATTAAATGGAATTATTTAATGTGAAAGGAAGTCACATCATTTATTACAAGGGGGTTTGAAGGGGAATAGTTATTGGGGGTTAGTGAATTTGAAGGGGTGGGGTTTTCGTGGGCCCCACCTCATCTTAAATCCTATCAAGGGATGATTAGAGCATCAGTGGGTCCCACTCCAACAACTTAGCTCAGGATAAACCACTTTGAACAAAAATAAAATTGGTTTCACAGTTTTATTTTATTCTTTACATCACCCAATAATTTAATAACCACATTCGAGCAAACACAACTCCGGAAAAGGTGTTGCTAAGAAATTACCGGCACAATAGTTTCATCGGTGCCCTCAGATTTCGATTCCGAGCACTGGTTCAAAAGTTAGGAAAACCAGATCGTTCGTTCAATGAACGTACCCAAGACAAATTTCGGAAATTGATTCCGGGCACACCAGGCCTCAGAATCAGGTGCCTTCAGAAACTCCATTCTTATAAAATCCAAAAGAAAATTAAGAAAAAAAATTCCCTTAAATTTTACCGATCTTTACAATACTCCCACCTCATGGATTTACGTCCCCGTAATGCTATAACACAAACTAGGGAAACAAATGTGGTACTGAGCATACATCTGAGCCTTCTGATCCCATGTGCTCTCTTGGAGGTTACTGTGCTGCCAGTGAAAGTGCACCTGAGGAATCAACCGTTCACATATGACCCACTCCAGTCGATCCTCGATCTCCACTGGAACCTCTGTGCATGTCTCCCTGTCATCGACATCCAACTTCCTGAGGTCGATGATGTGGGAAGGATCATGCACATATCTCTTCAGCCGAGGAACGAGGAAGATTTCATGCACCCGGTGTAACTGAGGTGGAAAGGTGAAGCGGTAAACCCCCTCGCCTACCCTGCTGGGGACCTAGAAAGATCCGTTGAACCTCGAAGATATCTCGCCACCTCGGCTACATCTCCTTAAACCTCATCGAGGTGAGACTCGTATAAGAACGCGATCCCCATCCTCGAACTCTAGAGGCCTCCACTTCCTGATTAGATTTGAAACTCAAAATTCCTGGTGCCACGAGGGTAAGGTTGGTTGACCCAAGAGTGATCTGCCAAACCCTCCTATGCATGAGTTCATCTTGTGCTGCCTGGGGTTTCTTTTTCGCCGACCAAGGGAAACCCATCCCGACGTTGTAGTTAGAACACATCCTTTTTGCTTAATACAGTTAATCTGAGCATGACCTGTGAAACCAATCCATAACGAGACCAACATCGTAAGGCCTCGACGCTATCACCAAGAGATTCCAATCAAAACTCTCACCTCGTTGGTAATATCACACTATCGGCGTATGTGTAATTATGGAGTCTCCTCCCATGGTATCTCCAGATGTGAGGGTCAAGTCTACGGCTTACCAGAAACTCATGGTCTGTGACAAGATTCGTGGAAGGAATGATCCGTATCAAAGTCTTCTGTTACGGATGCTAGTAATTGACACATACTGTCCCTTGAATAATTTTTTAGAGCCATAGGGTCACACTCCTTGACTGCATACAGCTACTCTCTTCCCCTACCTTCCAGCTCTTTAAGCCTGGAGGGGACAACAAAGGTGGGTGGTTGTAACATGTTGAAATGTAAACCACCTCATACTGTTCTCCTAGCTCTGCCTCCATGCCTGCTGCTCTACAGATTTATCTTTCATTAACATTTTCTCTTCTTGAAACCTTCTCATGCCCATGTCTCTGAGCCTGACACCAGCTCACTACATTCCAACTTTTAACATTATCTTGATGTATTCCTTCAGCCAAAGAACATTCAACCTCAAGGTTCTCTCTAGCACCCTAACATGCATAGGAATGCATAGAGGAAAAAGTGATGGCTCGAATCGTATTCATCGAGTACCCTGAATTTTCAGTACGCCTCAATGAATTCTTAGCTACCGACACATCATCCTGCCGAAGCTGTATAAACACTAGAAAACACTCAGACACCTCCTCAAGCCAGTCCTCAGCTACTTGTGAGTCGAGCTCGCCTCATAACTTGAGGGTATCTAATGTTAGAACATGTGTATGGTAGTAAGCCTACATGTGTCACCTACTGGTACCACTGGTTGTAACTGCTAACCAACAAGTAGTGATGTATAGATGACACACTACCCTAAGGAACTATCTGAGGCATCGGTCCACGTACCAAAGCCTCATCACTATGCAGACCATCCTCGTGGTAATTCACTGGAAAACACTAGTGGCAAAGTCAACCATCCACTCTACTGATGTTTGAACATAGTGTAAAACTCTAGCAATCTCCTCTAGCCAGTGCTCTGCTATCTCGCAATCTGCCTCGCCTCTTATCCTCAGAGGCTGCTGCTGCTGGAACTCATGAAACGCGCTCTACCAGCGTGCGTAGTTCTCTAGTTTAGCTAGTGGCATCTGCTGCCCAACAGGTGGTGGCGATGCTGGTACACCACCAGAGGGTGCCAACATAGTAAAAAGGGCACCACACCAGAGCCTCGTCACTCGGTGGACCGTCATCGTGTACTATCTCAGAACTCCAACTGACTATCTGCAAGGAGACATCCTGAACAGATACGACACTATCAAACTATTTATACCTGGTGAGCTGACCTGGTTTGATCTGACTTTAAAAATCATGGAAATACACACGCAATCAGTGTTTTCGTGAACAATGTCGGAAATCAGTAGTCAGGGTCCTGGTGTACGGATACGTCGGCCAGCGCAACAACACATGACTCTCTGAACTGAAAACCACACTCGGTACCCTTAACACTATTGCTTCACAAAAAACAAATATCAGAGTTATAATTTCTGTGGTACAACCGACTCCTTTGATACCAATTTGTCACGACCCATCCTTGGGGCCCGTGTCGTGACTAACCCAAACCCGCCTTCTATAGGCCACGGGCTGGCGACTAGCACCAAAAGCGTAAATCCCGATAACATGGAAGACATTGACTTTATAAACATAAAAAACACCACATAGTACAAGAGGAAGTAAACTAAGAAAAAGGAAGTGATGAAAAGTAAATGGGCCAGAATACAATCCCAATCGAAAGTACAACTACAATTGAACAAATGTAAAACAGAATAGACAAGAAGATGGAAGAATAGAAGCAGCTCCTAGGTCTTCCAACATGGATACTACCTGAAAGGTAGGTACAGATAGCGTAGCTCCTAGATCCTCCACCACGGATCCCACCTGAAGGGTAGGTACAGATAGCGCAGCTCCTTGATTATCCACCACAGATCCTACCTGAAGGGTAGGTACAGATAGCCTCTACAACACTCTCACCCATCAACCTCCTCCGAGTATCGTCTTGTTGTGAAGTACACCTCCGGTTACTAAATCGTCGTGATATCCACCTCAGGGTACCATCCATTCCTCGAACACTCAGCCTCTGTCAGCGCTACCCATCGTCTGCAACCAACACAACGAGGTGCGAGCATATCCTGTGAAGGGGTGAGTATAAAGATACTCAGTATGGACCCCGATACCCGCAAGGTATCACTAAATCCAACAAGGATAACCACGATAAATATCTCAACAGATATCCTCTACTTAGGTATATGCCCATTCATATACCAAAGTTATCAAGTAACCCATCTCAATCATGGTGAAACACAAAGATTATGAAATCAATAGATAACCTCTACCCAGGTATATTCCCATACATATACCTAAGTTATCAAGTGACCCATCCCAATAATTAGGTAAACACAAAGGTCATAGAATCAGCTCAAACTTGGATTTTTGTTATCAAAATCGTAACGTTTTAAGATCCCCGTCTTTGAAGAGTATATTGATCCTTTCACGACTCCGAGGTAATGCTCAGTAACCTAAGACTGCTGAGGTACTCTTCCTGTCGAGTACAGCGGGTCAGCCACCCAAACACAGTAGTGCTTACCGCCGGGGTATGCCACCCAAACACAGAAGTGAACACACCCTAATAGCCTGAAAAGATACTCTCCGGTCGAGTACCGCGGGTCTGCACACAAACACAGTAGTGATCCTTCCACCATGGGTCTTCAACCAAACAAAGTAGTGCTCCGTCCACTGAGCTAGTGGACTCACGGCAAGTCGAGTCGGTCAAGAAGTCGCCAGGTCTCAGCCGACTACACGGTCTCCATACTTCGTACCCTCGTCACTGGGAGGGTCCTCTCCATGAGCTACTGGTCTATACTCCACGTATCACAAAGTCCCATGAATAATTATCTCAAAGTACTGCCTCGTCATAAGGGTCTCAACGCAATAGACGGCGCGTCAATCGGATTCCTGGTTTGTGAGTTATCAGCCTTTTCATTCTAGTGGCCTGGTTGGTTTCGCGTGCGAACCAACCTGGCCATATCTCAAATGTACCCCGAAATCTCATAGGGTATACACATAGGGTCCGTTTCTTAGAGTGATCACCTACGACACTGATGGTTCGTCAAACGGATGTTCGGTCTGAATGTTATCAGTTTTTCCGTCCGAGTGGCCCGGTTGGATTTCAGGTTCAATCCAACCCGACCACTATCCAACTGTGTCCAATCCTAAAGAGAAGTATGCCAAACGTTCCGTATCAACTAGAGGAATCCAACAAAGTCTACAGCATGTCAATCGGACGTCTGGAACTCATGTTATAAGTGTTTCCGCTCCAAAGGCCCGGTTGGTTTCGTGTTCGAAGCAACCCAGCCATACGCAAAGTTCCCCGAAACCTTGAGTTTAGTATACCGAAACGACCGTCTTGATCCAAGGATCCCATCGCAACTAACATCGCATAGATCAGAGGTTCTTAGCCCATGTTATGGGTGTTTGAATGGAAACTGCTGGAAAATAGGGGGTTTGGGCCCGGTCCGACGCGGCCCGATACCCCCCCCCCGGGTGGAACCGAACTGGGTCCGCGTCCGGCCCACTATGGCGTAGCCCAGCCCGGTGGGCACGAACCGGCCCGACCTGGCGCGCTCGGGCAGCCCGCATGGCCAGCTCGGCTGGCCGAACTGAGCGGAAAAGGGGGGCGCGTTTCCCCCCTGATTGAAGCTACGACACCCCATGTGTGGGCAGCACCCTGTGACCGTCGGGGGTTACGACCCCTGGTCTCCTCTGGTCCCACATGGTCATGGGACCACTATCTGTCACTGCGGCTTCAGCCACGGCGGACCCTCCTGGTGGCGCGTCGGGCGCCGCCGTCTCCTGGCGGCCGGTCGGTGCCGCCCGCCACCTCCGGCCGCCGGCATCGTCGTGCCGGTGTGGCGTGATGACAGGATCTTCCACAGACCACCGGATGCGCTCCGCTGGTCCGTTTTGCCTGCGGGCTTCACCGGCGGTCCTCCCGGGACCGTTACTACCCTGCGAAGTCTTCAAAATGTGATTGTGGTCTGTTCCATCATCTCCTGATGATCTGTACGCCAAATAAACAAACCGCGGCCCCTTCGTGGTTTTCCGGTGCGGCACGACAGGGTCGCGACTTTGTTCAGCCTCCACGGTGTGGTGCAATGGCGCTGCGCTTCTTCTCCTGTTCTACTTTGTTTCTGCGCGGTGCGATGGCACCGCGTCACCTTTGTTCGTGCCGCGACAATCACATCATCAAAAGGGGGAGGAGAGTCAGCCATGATCGTGCGGTCCGACCTCCTCCTGTTAATCCGATACCAAGTGGCTAAATGGAAAGACGTTGAATCGAAAACAATAATCGCATATGAAAATCCAACCCCCTACTGTTTTCCCCACAATCAAGAATTCCCAACCCGCAAACATATTCTTCACAGATCAACTTAATAATTAGTTGATCCGCGTTCTTTGTTTTAGAAGGAAGTAAACATTGGTTCATTAACCTTCACAAATTAATTCCCTACCTTGGAAATGGTTCGTTCGTCGAAGACGCGGGAAGCGATGTCGCTCTGTCAACACCAGAAAAGAACCGTCCTTGATGGTGAGTTTCCCGCGGTTGAGTCTCATCCCTTGACGTGGAGAAAGAAAAGGATTGGAGATGCATGGAGCTTTCTTTACTGATTCGGAAGATAGTTCTTCGTCGAAGACTGGCGTTCTTTGCGTTCTTCAACGTGGAAGATGTACTTCTTCAGTGGAAGGATTTCTCCCTCTCTAAAAGACCCAACACAACAAAACAACCCCCAAAATAAAATAAGTGTTATTCTTATATTATTATAAAAGGCCATGCATTTAAAATTTTAAAATTCATATGCATAGATCTCCAATTAAATGTCATGATTTAATGTGAAAGGAAGTCACATCCTTTATTACAAGGGGGGTTTTAAGGGGAAGTGTTATGGGGGGTTAGGTAATTTGAAGGGGTGGGGTTCATGTGGGCCCCACCTCACCTTAAATCCTCTCAAGGAATGTTTAGATCATCAGTGGGTCCCACTCCAACCACGTAGCATAGGTTAAACAACATTGGACAAAAATAAAATTGGTTGCACCATTTTATATTATTCTTTACTTAACCTAATGATTTAATAACCACACCCCAGCAAACACAACTCTGGAAAAGGTGTTCCTAAGAAATTACCGGCACTACGGTTTCATCGGTGCCCTCATATTTCGATTTCGAGCACTGGTTCAAAAGTTAGGAAAACCCGCTCGTTCGTTCACTGAACGTACTAGAGCCGATCTTCAGAAATTGATTCCAGGCACACCGGCCTCGGAATCAGGTTCCGTCAGAAACTACATTCTTTTAAAATCTAAAAGAAAATTAAGAAAAAAAATTACATTGAATTTTACGGGTATTTATATTACTCCCACCTCAGGGATTTATGTCCCTATAATGCTATAACAAAAACTAGGGAAACAAAAGTGGTACTGAGTACGCATCTGAGCCTTCCGCTCCAATGTGCTCTCCAAGAGGATCCCATGCTGTCAGTGAAAGCGCACATGAGGAATCGACCGTTCACGTAGGACCCGCTCCTGTCAATCCTCGATCTCCACTGGAACCTCCATCCATGTCGCCCTGTCATCGACGTCCAAATCCCTGAGGTCAATGATGTGGGAAGGATCATGCATGTATCTCCTCAGCTGAGGTACGTGGAAGATTTCATGCACCTGGTGTAACTGAGGTGGAAAGGTGAAGTGGTAAACCACCTCTCCTACCCTTCTTAGGACCTAGAAAGATCCGTTCAACCTCGGAGATATCTCACCACCTTGGCTACATCTTCGTAAAACTCGTCTAGGTGAGACCCATATAAGAACGAGATCGACATCCTCAAACTCTAGAGGCCTCCACATCCTGATTAGATTTGAAACTCAAAACTCATGCTTCCATGAGGGTAAGGTTGGTAAACCCATGACTGATCATCCAAACCCTCCTATGCATGAGTTCATCCTGTGCTACCTGGGGTTTCCTATTCACAGACCAAGGAAAACCCATCCTGACGTTGTAGTTAGACCACAACCTTTTTTCCTAATACAGTTAATCTGAGCATGAACTGTGAATCCAATCCATACCGAGACCAACGTCTTCAGGCCTCAACGCTACCACCAAGAGATTCCAACCGAAACTCTCACCTCGTGGGTCAGACCACACTGTCGGCAAGTGTGATTATCGAGTATCCTCCCAAGGTATCTCCAAATGTGAGGGTCATGTCTACGGCCTACTGGAAACTCTAGGTCTGGGACAAGATGTGTGGAAGGAATGATCTGTATCAAAGTCTTCTGTTACGGTAGCTAGTAATGGACACAGTCTGTCCCTTGAATCATTTTTTTAGAGCCATTGGGTCAAAATCCTTGACCGCATGCAGCTACTATCTTCCCATGCCCTCCATCTCCCTTAGCTTGGAGGGGACAACAAAGACGGGTGGTTGTAACATGTTGAAATGTACACCACCTCATGCTGCTATCCTAGCTCTGCCTCCACGTCTGCTGCTCTGTAGATTTATATGTCCTTAACATTTCTTATTCTTGAAACATTCGCACGCCCAAGTCTCTGAGACTAGAACCAGCTCGCTGCGTTCCAACTTCTAATATTCTCTAGCTGTATTCGTTCAGCCAAAGAACATTCAGCCTCAAGGTTCTCTCTAGCACCCTAACATGTGTAGGAATGAATAAAGGAAAAATTTATGGCTCGAGTCGTATTCATTGAGTACCCAGAATGTTTGGTACGCCTCAATGAATTCTCAGCTACCAACACGTTATCCTGCTGAAGCTGTATAAGCTCTAGAAATCTCTCAGCCACCTCCTCAAGCCAGTCATCAGCTGCTTGAGAGTCGGTCTTGCCTCGTAACATGAGGGTATTTGATGTTATAACATGTTTAAGGTAGTAAACCTACATTTTTCACCTACCGGTACCGCCGGTTGTAACTAATGAACAAAATGTAGTGATGTATAGATGACACACTACCCGAAGGCACTATCTCAGGCATCAGTCCACGTACCGAAGCCTCATCACTATGCGGACCATCCTCATGGTCATTCACTAGAAAACACTAGTGTACAAGTCCACCATCCACTATACTGATGTCTCAGCTAGGCGGAAAACTCTAGCAATTGCCTCCAGTCAGTGCTCTACTATCTGGGAATCTACCTCACCTCGTATCCCCAAAGGCCGATGCTTCTGGAACTCATGCAACGAGCTCTGCCGGCATGCACAGTTCACTAGTTTAGCTAGTGGCATCTGCTTCCCAACATGTGGTGGTGCTGCTGGTGCACCACCTAAGGGTGCCAACATAGTAAAAAGGGCACCGCACCAAAGCCTCGTCGCTTGGGGCGTCAACATCATGTACTATCTCAGAACTCCAAGTGACTGTCTGCATGGAGACATCCTGAACAGTTACGACATGGTCAAACGATTTATACCTGGTGAGATTACCTGGTTTGAGCTGAATTTAGAACTCTTGGAAACACACATGCAATCTGCGTTTTCATGGACAAAGTCGGAAATCAGTAGTCAGGGTCTCGGTGTACGGATACGTCTGCCGCTCCACCAACACTAGACTCCATGAACTAAAAACCACACTCAGTACCCTTAACACTATTGCTTCGCAGAAAAGTGATATCAAAGTTATATGGTCTCCGGTAGAACTGACTCTTTTGATACCAATTTGTCACGACCCGTCCTCGGGGCCCATGTCGTGACTACCCCATGCCCACATTCCATAGGCCAGGGGCTGACAACTAGCACCAAAGACGCAAATCTTGATAACTGGGAAGGAATTTCCTTTATAAAAGTAAACAAAACACCCTAGAGTATAAACAGATGTAATACTAAAAACAAAAGGAAGTGATGTAAAGTAAATGGGCCAGAATAGGAACCCAATCGAATGTGCAACTACATCTATACAAAAGTACAACAGAAAAGACAACCAGCTGGAAGAATAGAAGCAGCTCCTAGGTCATCCACCACAGATCCTACCTAAAGGGTAGGTACAGATAACGCAGCTCCCGGATCGTCCACCACAGATCCTACCTGAAGGATAGGTACAGATAGTGCAGCTCCTGGATTATCCACCATGGATCCTACCTAAAGGGTAGGTACAGATAGCCTCTACAACGCTCTCGCCCGTCAACCTCCTCCGAGTATCGCCAGAACGTGAAGTCCACCTCTGGATACTGACTTGTCATGAGATCCACCTCCGGGTACCGTCCAGTCCTCGAACACTCGGCCTCTGTCAGCGTTGTCCGTCGTCTGCAACCAACACAACAAGGTGTGGGCATAGCCCATGCAGGGGTGAGTATATCGATACTCAGTAGGGACCCCGAGACCCTCATGGTCTCAGTAAATCCAACAAACATAACCACAAATAAGATCTCAAAAAATAACCTCTACTTAGGTATATACCCATACATATACCCAAGTTTTCAAGTAACCCATCTCAATCATGAGGAAAAACAAAGATTATGAAATCAAAAGATAACAAATACCCGGGTATATGCCCATACATATACCTATGTTATCATGTGACCAATCTCAATCATGAGGTAAACACAAAGGTCATAGACTCAGCTCAAACCAAGATTTTTTTATCGAAACCATAACTGATAAAGAGCCCCATCTTTTACGAGTACAATGATCATGTCACGACTCTGAGGTAATGCTCACTAACCTAAGACTGCTGAGGTACTCCTCCGGTCGAGTACCGCGGGTCAGCCACCCAAACATAGTAGTGCTTCCCGCCGGGGTATGCCACCCAAACACAGTAGTGCACACCCCCACTAATAGCCTGCAGAGGTACTCTCCGGTCGAGTACCGCGGGTTTTCACCCAAACACAGTAGTGCTTCACCCGCCATGGGTATGCACCCAAACAAAGTAGTGCTCCATCCACTGGGCTAGTCGACTCACTCCAAGTCGAGTCTGTCAAGCAGTCGTCAGGTCTCAGCCGACTACATGGTCTCCTTAATCCGAACGCTCATCTCTATGAGGGTCCGCTCCACGAGCTACTAGTCGATACCCCAAGTATCACAAAGTCCCACTAAGAAATATCTCAATGGGTCTCCTCGTTATAGGGGTCTCAACTCAACAGACGGCACATCAATCGGGCGCCCGGTCTGTGAGTTATTAGCCTTTTCGTCCCAGGAGCCCGGTTGGTTTCGTGTGCGAACCAACCTCGTCATATTTCAACATTACCCCGAACTCTCATAGGGTATACTCATAGGGATCATTTTTCAATGTGAATACAAATGCCGCTGACGGTTCGTCAAATGGACGTCCGGTCTGAAAGTTTTCAGCTTTTCTGCCCTAGGGGCCCAGTTGGATTTTGGGTTCAATCCATCCCAGGCACTATCCAACTATGTCCAATACTCAGGCGAAGTATGCCAAAAGTTCCGTCTCATCAAGGGGAATCCAACAACGTCGATGGAACGCCAATCGGACATCTGGAGGTCAAGTTATAAGTGTTTCCGCTCTAGGGGCCCGGTTGGTTTCGTGTTCGAACCACCCCGGCAGTACCCAAAGTTCTCTGAAACCTTGAGTGTAGTATACCAAAACAACCGCCTCGATCCAAGGATTGCATCTCAAATGACACTGCATCGATCGGAGGTCTGTATCCAATGTTATGGGCATTTGAATAGAAATATCCCGAAAATAGGGGGTTCGGGCCCGATCCGACCCAGCCCGATACCCCCCCCCCCCCAGGCGACCCGAACTGGGTCCGGGTCTGGCCCAGCAGGGCGCCGCCCGGCAGCCTGGCGCGCTCGGGCGGCCCGCGTGGCCAGCTCGGCTGGCCGAGGTGAGTGGAACAGGGAGGGGGGGGGGGCGCTGCCCCCCTGATTGAAGTCGCGGCCCCCCACGTGGGGGCCGCTGCCTTTGAGCGCCGGGGGTTACGACCCCCAGTCTACTATGGTCCCACGCGGCCGCGGGACCGCCGTCTGTCGCCATGGAGGAAGCCGCTGCGGACCCTCCTAGTGGCACGTCAGGCACTGCCGACTCTTGCCACCTGCTCCACCGTGCCAGTGTGGCGCACCGGCAGGATCTTCTGCGGACCACTGGATGCTCTCCAGTGGTCCGTTTTGCCTGCAGTCTTCGTCGGTGGTCCTCCTAGGACTGTAACTTCTCTGTGAAGTCCTCAAAAGAAGACTATGACCCATTCCATCATCGCCCGACGATCCGCACGTCAAATAAACAAACTGCGGCCTCTTCGTGGTATTCCGGTGTGGTACGACGGCGCCGCGGCTTTGTTTGGCCTCCACGACACGGTACTATGGCGCCGCGCTTCTTCACCTATTCTTCTTTGTCTCTACGTGGTGCGATGGAACCACTTCACCTTTGTTCGTGCTACGAAAAAAATATCATCAAAAGGGGGAGGAGATTCGGCCGTGTTCGTGCGGTCTGACCTCCTCCTGTTAATCCGATACCAACCGGCTAAAGGAAAAGACATTGGATGGCAAAGAATAATCACGTACACAAATACAAACCCCTACGATTTTCCCCGCAATCAACAATTCCCATCCAGGAATCATATTCTTCGCGGATCAGCTTAATATTTAGTTGACCCAAGTTCTTTGTTTTAGAAGGAAGTATACATGGGTTCATTAACATTCACAAATTAATTACCTACCTTGGAAATGGTTCGTTCGTCGAAGACGCGGGAAGCGATGTCGCTCCGTCAACACTGGAAAAGAACCATAATTGATGGTGAGTTTCCCCACGGTTGAGTCTCGTCCCTTAAAGTGGAGAATGAAAAGGATTGGAGAAGCGTGGAGCGTTCTTCACCGAGTCGGAAGGCCGTTATTCGTTGGAGAGTGGCGTTCTTTGCGTTCTCCAATGTGGAAGATGGACTTCTTCATAGGAAAGATTTCTCCCTCTCTCAAAAACCCAACACAACAAGACAACCCCCAAAATAAAATAAGTGTCATGCTTATTTTATTAAAACATGCCATGCATTTAAATTTTTAAAATTCAAATGCATAACTCTCAAACTAAATGGAATGATTTAATGTGAAAGGAAGTCACATCATTTATTACAAGGGGGTTTTAAGGGGAAGAGTTATGGGGGGGTTAGGGAATTTGAAGGGGTGGGGTTCGTGTGGGCCCCACCTCACCATAAATCATCTCAAGAGAAGTTTAGAACATTAGTGGGTCCCACTCCAACCACTTAGCTTAGGTTAAACTACTTTGAACAAAAATAAAATTGGTTTCACTATTTTATTTTATTCTTTACTTAACCCAATAATTTAATAACCACACACGAGCAAATGCAAATCTTGAAAAGGTGTTTCTATGCAATTACCGGTGCTGCGGTTTCATCGGAGCCCTCAGATTTCGATTCCGAGCACCGGTTCAAATGATAGGAAAACTCGCTCATTCGTTCATTGAACGTTCCCGAGCCAAACATCAAAAATTGATTTCGGGCACACCGGGCCTCAGAATCAGTTGCCGTCAGAAACTGCGTTCTTGTAAAATCCCAAAGAAAATTAAGAAAAAAATTCCCTAGAATTTTACGGGTCATATAAAAATATACAAAAAAATTAGTTGAATTGTAATTCCCTATAAGTTTCATTTTTAAATATGATTTTCAAAAAATAATGACACACTGATAACTCTTATTCGGGTCCTGACATCATGTCTTGTTCCATCATCTGTGTTCATCCCATGTAAAACTTTTAACAGAGGGATATTTCCCTTATCCTATCTTACAAACATGATTTCTAATCAGGTACAGTTCATGTACCCCGAGTATGGTTTGAGTAAAACATAGTCGGACACCACCAATAGTGTATAAAATAATTTAAATTCAATAATAGTATATGAAGTTGTATAAAGAATAAATTATAATAAAGTAAATAGTTATCACATTTCATTATTCTTTAATTTACAAAATATATTACGTGTGTTCACGATAACACTAAATCCATTAATACCTTCTTCGGCCTGTGTAGTATTCTAAACCATATCACATAACAAATAAAATTTCATTAACATATGGGATTTGATTAAGAATTTAATTTCTATTCATATCATGACTACTGGGATCTATAGTTCAATGCCAAAATTTTAGACCTAGGTTTTCATGTCAAACACCTCATGATTATTTGGTGAATATGCCCATGTATGAGTCAAAATTGTTGTCATATATAGGCTATTCAAGAATCAATCAGCGTCCTAGACTCATATATATCAAATATGGGATTTGGAAGCATCATTACTTCTCCCACACATGTTATCACATATATCACAATATCACATATAACACACATTTCACATTCATCAAGGTTCATCATCATTATATTTATTATCATTCATTCTCATCAATGTGTCATATTTCAATTATTATTTTATTCATGGTTCTTCACATTAATCACATGGAATAATATGAACTATTTACCAATTAACAATTTATAAAATATGTATTCATATAATCCATTAAATAATTCAGCACAAACCAACCATCCCATAATTCCCATTAGTCAATAAATTAAACTTCCCATTACTTTCCAATTACATAGTCACAATTTCGAATAATTTTATAGTCATATCAATCCATCAATTCCATGTTTCCATTAAATATTTAAAAATAAAAATTAATACAATTCAAGACGTGATTTCCCAATGTGGAAATTCCAATTTCACAATTTCATATCTGTAAACAAAATCAAGTCTATGTGAATTTTCATTTTGACCACCTACCTCAACATCATTGAAATATGCTCACCAAAGACCAAATTTCCAAAATTGAAATTTAAAGATCAATTCAATAATGAATATTGATATCTAGAAATAAAACACAGATAATGATTAGACTGGTTAATATATATCAAAACAAATATATAAAACCATCTCCAACAAAGGATAAAACATTCGAATTCATCCAGAATGAGAGGTAGGAGAGAGATAGAAATCCAAATGAGAAGATAATATATACTGAAAGAGGTGAAAATATATAAATCATATATTCGAGTAATTAGGAACAGAGATTTAGATGCTAAGGAATCCATTGAGGAGCCCCAAGAAATGAAATAAAAATTTAGTCTTGATTTCTGTTGAAATGTGGTTTATATGGTCGTGTGGGGGGGGGGTTAAGGAATTTTTAAAAATTTTTGGAAATAAAAACTACACACCACTTTTTGGAGTCATATAATTATTATTAATAAGAGCCACAATTTGGAACATTGGGTTCCAACCCTACAACCCCCCTCTGTCTAGGGTTAAATGGTTTGTTGTGGGTTGGTTCCTTGTTTTAAAAACCCTTGTGCAAACTATGAAATACCCATTTTCTTTTAAAATTATAAACATTACAGTCAAAACACTTTGAAAAAATCCAACCAAGAGTATGTGAAAAATAATGATAAAAGAGTACCAACGAATGAAAAGACACATTTCTAGAAAGGATAAAATATTTTAATCTCCAATCCTTATAATTCTTCATCCTCATGATATAATCCTAAGAATATCAATGATTCTATGGTAATGAAGATCGATCCACTAGGATTGTATATCTACATCTCACTCTTGTTTTCTTCTTGAACATGCCCATGATTCCCTTATACATGAACTATGGACAAGGTATTTTATTATAACAAATTATCACTAGGATACAAAACACATACCTGAGGATCCTCAAAGGAACCATTGGTTTTAAGATCAACATCAACTACTTCGATACCATGAGAAGGGTCAGTGGGAAACTGCAGATGTTTTGAAACTTAAAATACATTGTCCAGAGAACTATACCACTACGGGAGAGACAAATGGAATGACATTGGCCCGATTCATTCCACAACCTCAAACAGACTGTAAAACCAAGGTGTTATCTTTCCATGTCATCATATGTTATGGAGTCCCAATCTAGGAGGAACCGAGAGGAACACATTACCACCCCCTGTAAACTCGAGGGGTCTACAACATCTATCTTTATAAGGCTTCATCCCAAAATGATTTATAGCCATATATTTTTTGAATCAGCTTAACCTACTTCGACATCTCCCAAATGAGACTCAGTCCCAATAGCTCTTACTCACCCACCACCATCCATCATATAGGTGATCATAATGGAACTCCATAAAGATCATCATATGGTTCCATCTGAATAGTTTCCAGAAAATTGTTGTTATTGGTGAAATAAAAAAGTTATAGATGTTTCTCCTATGAACCTACATTGTTTAGGACACTTTCTCAAAGAATATCCTCACGTACCTGAACAGTACTTTGAGGAAACCCATCAGTCTATGGGATGAATTATGAACTCAGAAATATATAAATATCAAGTACCTTTTGTAAGGCATTCCAAAAGAGATAAGTAAAACATGATTCATGGTCTGAAACTATATGTTGTGGTTCCCTATGAAAAAATTATCTCTATAGAATATACAAGTATTCCATCTGATACACATTAAATGTATCCAATATAGGTAAAAAAATTCTACTTTCATCTGTTTGAGAATGATGACCCAAATTGAATCATTATAATGAGGTTTCCTTGGGATACCCACCATGATATCCATGGAAATTTCATCCCATTATATTTTGAAATAGGAAATAGGTGTAGTAAACCACGAGGTCACTGGTTCTTATCCTCCATATGATAATAAGTGTTTCATCATTCCATGAATTCAGTACACATCATTTTCATCCCCGACCACCAATAAAACCATCATAGATAATGAGAACTTCTAAAAAATGAATGTAACACCCACTCCGGGGTATAAATCTCACAAATCCTCTTACTATACATACTAATAGGCATAACAACACATTTAATGGAATATATGAGTTTATTATCATATGTGGTTATTCTATAGGAAACTTCCCACCTTCATTGATTTCCCTCATGGACAAACACTCTGGATCATCATATTTCATAACCCATGTATAGTTCAAATATGTAGAATCTGTTGATATTAACATGTGGTTCATATGCTACTAGCCCTCTTGAACCATAACATGCATATCATATGGTAATGTCATCATATTTCACTCCACCTGAGACTCATGTAATACATTATTTTGGATTTTCTTGCTTAAGGAATCCATAACACTATTCCCCTTTCTATGAGAATATAAATGTTCAAAATATAATGTCTACATACACTCAAGTCACCTTCTCTGTTGGATTCTATTATTGTTCCGAAATGATATACAATAAGATCTTATAATCGGTCTACATTGTGAACTATTGGTGAAAAACATAGTGATGCTAACACATCAGGGAATAAACCACCATATATTACATGAGATATTGTGTTGGTTAATTTGAATCATGTGGCCTCTATTTTAGTGACCCATATGCTAAAAATAAAACCCCCTACCTCAACACTATTCTGTGTACTATACCAGATTTGTCACAAAAAAACATATAATATTATCATGGAATAAGTAGGATCATAATTGGTGAAGGAGTAAAACAATACATCAACTCTAAGAAAGCATTCCGACCTGATCCAGACCATTCTATTTTAACTTCCTTATAGGTCAAGAATAAAATTGTCACTTATAGACAAGAAAATTCATATATGAAATTCAGGTAATAGCTATCTAATCTCTTAAAACCGGTAATATCAAAATAACATTATTGGTCTGCTCCCTTGAAACCACTACCTTTAACATCTCTGTTCTTATTATCATTCATCCCTATTAGATTATGTGACCTATGAAATGTACCCATCAAATCGATAATTGATTCTTATATATCATGTCTTAAAACTCATTATCTTTTAATGTATCATATATTATATAAAGATGTTTGTAAATGCCATCATAATTAATTATGTACAAAAATATTTAACGAAAAAAATCTACCAAAAACTGATATTGGTGTGGTTGGTACATAAGGTTAATCAAGACCATAAACACAGTGGGAGTGTTCTCTATCCCAAAAAGTATAATGAAAATCACATAATAAACATACTTTCCTTTAAAATCTATCTATATTGCATCCGAAGGTCAAACACTAAGATGTTGATATCCTTATCACATGTAAATTTTGAATAAAACATAAGATCCTCTCAATTTTTCAATGAGATATTTCACTTAAAGAATAGGATAAAAGTTCTTCACAATCATCCTGTTAACATCTGGATGTCCACACATTAGTTAAACGTTCTACCATACTTATTTTATTTCAAAAATGAAGAACCAATGAGATATTTACAAGAATGGATGAAGCCCATTATCCATGGTTTCCTCCAATAAGGACATAAGCTCAGGAAGCTCTGTTTGTTACATTATATATAGAAAAAATGAAAATGGATCATATCCATATATGAGCTTAATCGTGAACTCCACATCCATATCTGGTGAAATACATTCTCATTCCATAGGAAATGTGACCTGTAACAAGTCCATTTTTAGTGAAAAAAATCATTTTCACACCACCATAATCCTGAATAATATGTGAATCTTTGGTAGTGATCTCCAATAGTTATTAATGAAACAGACCTACATGGACTACCAAGATATTCCACTCTCAATGATGAGTATAATTGTAACCCTCATGTGAAAAAAAGTCACTCACCAATAGTTATAATCTATGTTGGATTTTTATGATACTTACAAATCCATATCTAGAATTTATTAAAAGAATTAAATATCAATGATGTAAAAATCTCTTAATAAATTATAATACCCAAACTGGAGTAAACATACCATACAGAAAAATATGTCCCTCATATGAACTCACAATGGTTTATCGATCATCATAACCCCACTCATAATATCTATTATGAATATTGAAAAGTTCATAATTTTGGAATATATAAATGAATGAGAGTCAAAAATACAAAAAACGGTAGTAGAAATCATATAAGATACAATAATAGTACCTATAATTGTCGATTTTCCAGCCTCACTATGCAAATTTATAGGATGGACCTCCTGAAACTATCCTACACATCGTCCATGTTCTATTTTTTTAGTCCCCTAAGATACACTACTCTGTTGATATACCTTCTCATTCTCAATGTACCACCCCCACCACCTCGACCAACATGACGAATAGAAATCTAACTGCTAGACTGATATATGGAAGAATAACCACTTCCAGAATCTAATTATTCCTAGATCCTTCAAGATAACCCATATATACTGGGTTTATGTATAACAACTATAAATGTCTCATACATTATAAAGATCACTAATTTATTGGTGGTCAGGGAATTATCTACTTTAGTGATCCTACCTATCACACTGCTGGAAGATCACTATATTATTATACAGAGTAACTGACTATTTCCCTATACACTCTTTGTTCCACTACTCTGATTAACATGATCATAGTAAAAATTCATACTCTCGGATGATTTTCCACTATGTTGTCTAGTATAAACCACATATATGTAATTGGTATCCTATTTCTAGTTCCAAATAGGAATGAGATCCCAATTCACCACCATGGTTTTTAGCGCATATCAGTTAACCCAAAAGTTAATCACATATTGAATCACATCATGAAAATGATTCAATGTAGTATCATCACACATTCCAATGTTTGAATAATGTATTTAAAATCCATGAAGGGTCCAACATAGCCCATCACATACATCATCCACTAGTTCAACCTCATAAACTCAACTTCCATCTATTGTCTTGGTGTCTCAACGTAAAAGAGATCTATGAAATAGTCTTGAATGTTCATCCACTCCATATTCTGCAGATTTCCATACCATGTTTGGATGTAACACCCACACATCATCTAACCTCATAACAAATAATTTTAATTTTTACTATCTTCGTAGAAGGATTCTTTATGTATTGAATGATTTTTTTCATACACTCAATCCATAACTCAACCGCCTTATGCCATCACTCTCTAGTTATTGATAGATGGTGCTCCAAATACATCTACTATATCATGTAAGATATAATTTTCATAACCCTCCATAGGTCTCATTGTAACATCCCAAGTAAGTAAATAATAATAAATTTTTATATCTATTTATATTTATGAATAAGATAGTGTTTTAGAGTCTTATAATTAGAATAAATCCAATCATAAGCACAGAATTCTCTAATATTATTAAAAGGTTGTTTTACCACCTTTTGATGGAGAACCATTATTAAATCTATCTTTTGACAATTTTATATGGTCTATTTGTCAAAATAAACTTATTCTTTAGTATTGGGACATTGAATTTTTCTTTGGATAAATTTTTTGTATTTTTCGTACAATGTTCATTTTTTATGAATAGTGAAAACTACTGCATTTTACTTCAAAACTTGTTTTTCATCTAATTTAATTTTAAGGGAAGATTATATTTATAATTGGGTTTAAATTTTAAATATAATATATTTTTACCCTTTAATCCAATGTTTTTCATTAGAATTAATTTTTCTTTGAAATTGGACATAAATAATTGTCAATCTTTTGATAGACATTGTTTCTAAAAACCTGCTATTTGTTTTGACAGCGAGAATTATTTTGAAAATTAATTACCACAATTTCTGTGTTTGGAATTTGGTAAAATGGATTACATTTTGGGAATCATATTATCAAAATTATGTAATTAAGACTCTTTTTTTTAAACAATATGAATAGTAACGATGGTAATTTACTTTAATTATCATGATTAATTAGTAATCGGGTAGTTATGTGTAATAACATAATATCATAATAATAAAAAATGATCCCAAAATGTTTCCTAATGCTAATGTTTGTGTCATGGCCGACCATGGAATGCCTTGTGCCAACTTTGGGTCCCCATGGAATCACTTTTGGGTGATAGTGACATTTTATTATATTATTTGTTTTAATGGAATGTATAACCAAAGTATGTATCAACCATGTATAACAATTTTATATTTTTCTATGTAAATTATATCATAGATTATAAATAGTCATTGGAAATTAAAATTATTTACTACGTCATATTAATTTTTTTATAATTCTTAGACGTTAAATAAATTAATTTTTTAATGACACAATTATGATGCAATGATTACCTCATTAATGAATGATTTAAATAAAATGAAAAGATAATGTAAAATATAGGACTTACACATGACAAAGCTCTATTCAATGGGTGGATCTAGAACCCTTATAACCTTTTCCTAGAAATATATAATTGTGGGAATTTAAAATCCAAAAATCATTATATAATATTGTAACATTTCATGACATACCAAGAGTGCCCCTCCCCCCTCTTATAAATGGCCCCGACCTATACCACCTTACCCACACCTCTCAAGCCATTGTCTCGGCCAATCTCTACTCATTTTATCACTCCACATCCCTTTATTCATCCTTGAAGACTTACCAAAGGAACAAAGTTCTTTAAGAAACCCTTTTTGTTCAAACCAAGAAGAGTTACCCGATTTAAAGGTAATGTCTTCTCTAATGTTCTTTTGTTTTATTTTGCTTCTCCAACCCCCTAAACTCCATTTATTCTTTTCATTTCTAACCAGAATAGTATCTAAAATATATTAGGATGTTGTTATGAGAATTATTTAATTTACACTTACACACACTCCCGTCTAATGGTTAAATAACATTCTGTTTCTGTGGATGACGAATTACAGCCTCACGAAATGATGATTGTTCAATCTACATTTAATAACTTTCATGGTGGACATTAAGATGTCACATTTTTTATATATTATATTCATTATTTCTGTAATTCCCTTATGATTCTTTATTTTTAATTTATAGCATACCATAAGGTTTCCATTATGGGTAAACGCGATATCTTCATTTTAGGAAGTGCGGAGTACCACCCCCTCAAAGTGATTTGATTTATTAATGCCTTATATGAGATTTATAAAGGATGTAGTTAATGGTATTACATATGATATCATACTGGAATTCTAATATACCCATATATCATTATGATTTCATTCCTCTTGAATTCAATGTTTATTAATTATCTAACTGAACAATCAAGAGAAGAATTTATATAAATAGTAGTGGAAATATAAGTTTTATATAAATAAATAAATATATTTATAAATTAATTATATCAATTTAGTTAATTAGTTACTCTAACTATATTATCTTAAACATATATTCAATAATGGGAACCTAAATTATAAACCTCATATGGTTAGAATCTCTTTTCAAGCACAACCTCGACATAATATTTCCCATCCAAGACTATATTTTAAATAAATTCAAAATTCCAAAAAATGATCATGTGTTTCTAAATGAAATATATTTCATTGATTCTACATTGGACCCAAAATTTCATGTTGGATCCTATCGGGGTTAAATAACACAACTTTGAATCAATTAGACCATTATAAAATGATCATATGTTCACATGCTAGAGTAATTTTACCATTCTCACCTATAGTGTTATTAAGACTTTGATTCTCAATATTATGTGAAGTGTGATTGAAAAAATAGGGACACCTATAATATGGAAAATATTTAATTTTTTAAATATTCCAACTATGTGAATATATGTGTTATTTTTATATCACAAATGAATTTTTTTTTCTCATAATGATATCATAGAGAAGATTATGAATTATATCGGGTCAGTGACAGTATATTTATACAAGAAATAAAATTAACAAAATTTTAAAATTATACCTATAAAATTTATAATATAATCTCAATTAATATCCTATAATAGTTTTTTGTATATTTGTAATGTGTAATTTAAAACCTCAATTTAGTTATCTTAATTGAGTGAATTTTTTTAACCTAAAAAAATTAGTATGTGGTGGTAATGAAATAATTTAATTTTTATAAATTTACCCAAGATTATCTCTCATAATTTTTTTGGAAATGTTTATATAATTATAGTGATGAAGAAAATAAACAGTGGCCAATGTATATTGAAAATTTTATTAACATCATAACAGTCAATGTTGTAAATTAAAGGAGTTTGAAGTAAATTAACAAAGAGTTGGTCATTAGGAATATGATTCATATGTCTAACCCTTATATGAAACAAAATTATTCCTAGATTTTAGAAATTAAAGAGTTTAATTGGAAGGTTTTATTTGTATTTCACAAAGATATGTGTCATTAGATACATATATAAGTAATTAGTTTGAACAAAAACTGAAAATTATAGAGAACATATGGCCTCTCTAGTGGTCTATCAAATGTGATATGATTGTATGAGTTATTATATATGGTTTTAAACATTATTAATTGATTATGACAATATAATAGGTACCATTTTATATAAAAGTGAGTCTATAAATTATCATCTTTTTATATTGGATCTATATTTGGTGTGAAGTGAAATTATAATTAACCTCATATAGTATTACAATGAGTTATTATTATCTAATGTTAATAATTTATTATTATTGGTTTTGGAAAAAATTGTTTGTTTATCATTGGTAGGATTTCCTATAGAGATTCGTAATATTCTCATGAGACATAAAATGGATTTCTTTGTATGAGATGACCCACCAAAAAAACACAAAATGTGTCATACATTATTCCTTTGGTATACTAGGGGTTCTTATATCATATTTTAATTTACTTATACATAAGGATGGAAAGATATACGGATTTTGTACCTTCATACCCTGATAAAATTCTTATATGAGCCATGAAGCTTAACTAATTAGGGGTCGGTTGAACAAATAATTGATTTGGTCGTAATTTTAGGCTTAATCGAGACAATATTACTTCTCTCATTTGATGAGTAGGATATTGGGGACATCTATTTAGAATGATAAAAAATTGAATAGACACTCCTAGATAAGGTGTAAGTTATATTCTTATCTATTTCAGTGAGGTTCATGTGTGGTTATCATACACTTGGATAAATGACATGTGATGGATTCATTAATATTTTCAAATTATATCCAAATAATCAAGATCATATTAGTAGAATATATGAGATTAACATACTTCATTTCCTATGTTCACTAGATTTCTAGGTAAAATATATCATATGAAATGAATAATTTAATATATTATTACAAGATACACAATTTAATAGATTCATATAGTTGGTGGATATCACAATAGATCCCTTTATTTATGGAACATAAATGGTGATTTTTTGGTGAACCTCTTTAATTTTATTTATAAATTCAGTAATTCATATTTTTTTCCAATTAAATAATGGACTGTGGGATCACATATTGTTTTTTTGTTAATGGGAAATGAATGTTATTAATTAAAATGTGTGGTACAAAAACTTTTGTTAGACTTTTTCAAAATAAAATTTAATGTTCATTTACAAGGTAATTCGTCTAATACGATACATGGTGAGACCGGTGATATCTGTCGAAAAGTGATTGGGTTGATATGAAATTATGGGTTTTGATAAGGTTTCAAAAAAAATTTGTATAGTAAAATATTTGGGAAATGTAAAAAATTATATGATTGTTTAGTTGAATTGTGATATTTATGAATATATTTACTAAATCAATTATAAATATAATTTATTTTAGTATATATCGTATGAGACATTATCCGGAATATCATATTTTATGATTTTTGTGAATAAAAAGTATGTTTTATTTATTGTAGATATATCATTTATTATAATATACAGAAAATGTATTGTCACTACCATAGAAAATCATATTTTATGATATATGAATGTCATAATGTATTAAATGAATGTATATAAATCATATAGAATCTAATTTTATATAATTATATACAAACATAAAGAACTAACATTTAGGAATGGTTTATGTTGGCTATCATAAGAAGTAATATTTTGTATGATGAAATTTTTGTGTGTAGTATCGACTAAAGGATACAATGAGTTATAACATGTATTATATATACTTATATTTAATGAACATGTGATTGATGTTGTTAATAATTAGGAATCATGATCATGGGATATATACATATGTTTTATCTCTTTCTAAAGATGTTTTGAGTCATACAATCCTAATGTTAATTTACATATAGACCTATTACTCTCTTTTTCTCTTCACTCAAGTGATAAAAGTATATCATGGTGTGAAGAAGACCCCTACCTAATCATTGGTTGATTTATAACATTATATAGTTACAATTTTCAGGGAATAATCCTTTGTCTATTTCTCATGACCTTCATTAACCAATGCGATTGAAGAATGTTTGTTGTCCTTCTAAGGTGAAATATATATATATATATATTATTCATCTATTTATACATGCATCCAATTAACTATAGAATAGGGATATTAGATTAGATATTTCTAGTGTCTTACACTAAACTGATTAAGTGTAATTTTATTCCGATAATCATTTCAAGGAGGTAAACTGGCGTACTAACATATAGTATAATGAAATGTTGTTTTTTGTTTTATTATTATTATTATTTGTGAAGATTTAATTATTTATTATTATAACTAAATGTTTGGGGTCAATGTTTTTTATCATTCAAATTGACATTAAATTTAATTGATGAATCATAGTAGTGATGTGGCTATCTTATAACTTTTATTTTAAGGATCTTGAAACCGAGGTTCCTTAGGTGATATTATGATTCACCACCACCCATGGCAGTGGTTTTGGGATTATCAAAAATTGAGGAGGATAAAGTGGTGGACCAATGGATGGAATGGAGTGGTAGACCATAAAATAATGCAATGTTGGAGTTTTTATGAGGGTTTGGGGAAAAAATATCTATTTGAGATTCCTATCATGGTTGGAATCGATGGTTGGTTTGTAGTTATTTTTGACGATTTAAGTACTTGTCAATGATTATAGGAAAGAAGATATATGATTTATATGATCCCAATGACATGAATATTATTTTATAATAGCCTTATATATATATATGATTTATTTAAATAAATATTTATTAAATTAATATGATGTATAGAGTAGTAGAATACATCTCATATTTTTTTTATTTCTACTGAAAAATATTGAATATAAATTTGTCCAACCATTAATTTTATAGAAATATTGGTTGGTATACCTATATAAGAATAGTGTGAAAATATATTCCTTTACATTGGTGGGATAACCATAATATGTGATGACGTCATCCCTATTGAGTTGGTGGGGATAATGTTTGATTATATCCCTAGGAAAAAATGATTTTCTATATAAAGATTGTAGATTATTAGTGGTTATTATATGAAATGGTGGTTAAAAACATGACGTAAAAAGGTGTATCCATGAATGCATGTTTACATTTCCTTGATTCGTTCTCTTTTTAGTTAAATAATTATGAGAAATGAGAATTTTTATATAACTATTTTCATTGATAAATGAACAGTATATTTACTTTTTTCACCTATATAATGATGTTGATTTTTAATTCCATATGATATCTTTTGTATAGTGTTTTTAATTTTAAATATATGGACACCAAAATTGGCGACCCAAAACTGGAAAATTTTGCGAGTACCATTGTATTCATTTTCTCAAGTATAAAATAATAAAATCTTCTAATGGGTTTATTATAGCTTCTATGATATTATTCATCTGAAAATAATATTTTTGAAAAATGATATATGAGTGGTAACTCCAATTACATGCGTTGAATTCATGACGCAGAAGGAAATCCTAATTAGATCCATGGATATATGCATAACATAGATGATTTATTTCAATGGATGATTCAACACAACTTGGAGATTTGATAATATTATAGATGGTGAATATTACTGATGAAACTGTAATGGTTTTACGAGTATAGAACTATTAACGAGTTTAATAAGCAGTGGAAATAATGTTATGAATCTCTAATTTTGATGGTGTGATTTTTTGTAACCATTTTATGACATGAATTCTATAATTATTAGTATTACCATGTATAGGTGAGTGGTGTCGTAAAATGTGTGGTTTGTTTTAGGTGGGAGTTGTATAAAATTCTTATATACAACTATGAAGAAAAAATGAAATTTTGGAAAACACATAATAATTGTGCCATTATATTGACCCATATTATTAAAAGTTGTAGATGGCCATGTGGATGTGATATCCTAATCCGGATATTTTGATGACATGTTGAAAAAATAATATTTATGATTTAGGTTAGGGTACTTATGAATTAACTTCTAAAATGGGATATTATTAATGGTGTGTGTCCTGTTATACCAGATAAAAGTTCTTAGAGATGATTTTTTGGACCTTGTCTTCTATTAATAACATTAGTAATGGGTTAATGTTGTTATACCTATTTTTTATGATTTTTGATTTTTTTTCTATAGTTGACCTGCATATAGAGTTCTTCTTGGTGGAACCTTTGCACAAGAATGATATGTCTAGTGTCCATCATTGGATATTGGATAGTTATGAATTTTTATGTCGCACTTTACAACATTATTCATTAGAATACATTATAATA
This sequence comes from Viscum album, assembly GCA_963277665.1. Lineage (NCBI taxonomy): Eukaryota > Viridiplantae > Streptophyta > Magnoliopsida > Santalales > Viscaceae > Viscum > Viscum album. The sequence continues at coordinate 455,444,155 of OY728161.1, read as the reverse complement.
TATAGAAAATTTTGTTTATTTATGGAAATTTTTTTTCCATCTTAATATTCATCCTCTTTTGATCCCCTATTAAAATACATGGATTTAGGGAAAAATTTCATGATGATAGGTGATTTACAAAATGACCATTTGCGATTGGGTTATATATTTCTTTATCATTTCTTATGTATGGATGTTTAATTACATATAAATTCTATGATGAAATTTATGATAAACAGTCTTGTTAAATGTTAATAAAGTCGAATAAATTTTGAATTTTGAGAAATTTAGATTATGGTGTCTTGATAATAGATATCTAGATTAGAATTATGAGGGAATAACTATAATATGTTTTTTATATGTTATATGTTGTATCAAATACATTTAATAGTATTAAGTTATGGTTGGAGGGTGGTGGAGTCTACTACAGTAATATGGGAAATCATACTATGTAACTAATGTGGTGAATGGTGTATTGTGAATCCTTTGGTGGCCACCAAAGGCCGAATGTCATAAAATACAACTATTTTTTAAAATTTAATTTTTAAATAAATATTTTTAATAATGAAAATTATGTCTCTACCTCCCCTAATTGTATCTTCATAATTAGAAACCCCTGCAACCACCTGACCCTCACTTTTTATCCATCCCCTTTCAGCCAAACCAATTTAACGTCAATGTATATCATGGAAATGATATTTCTTATAACAAAGAATATCTATCTTATAATATGTAATTTAATACCATGGTTTCCACTTTTATTTTGGATAATCTCAGAAATATTTATTAATAAACCTCATTTTAGTAATTAATTGATTTACTTCCCATTTTTGTAAAACAAATCTAGATTAATCTCTAATATTATATCTATTTACTCTAATAAGATATATGTTTTTTTCCTTTAATAATTCATCATATTTTGCGTTCTTGTACATTTTTATAATGAATATAATTTTGTAATATGGGTTTGAATTTTCTACACAAGGACTAGTAGAGTATGTGTTTATGACACTATGAGTGGACAATGTGGTATATATTTGGTTTTTTGATTTTATATATTTACATTGAATATGATTTTAATCTCTTCAACACCTTTTTAAATAAAATTGGCCCTAAAGTTGGATTTATTCATGTAATACATTATGAATATCATAGGTTGATACTTATTATTCTTTGAAAGTGGATAGGTACTTGGGTTGATGACACGGTTGGAGAAAACCCATTGGAATAGAATAAGAAAGGTAATGGTATAATATAATGACCAAGAAACCCCCATGTAAAAGGATATTGATCATTATATGGAAAATTTGTGAATGGAGATATCTTATGGGTGATTAATGAATATATCTATATAATTATCCTTAGTGAGTTTTCAGGTATGATTTTATTATTAACCGATAGCATGTTATAATTAATCAAATGATATGTTTGTTCTGTCTTGATTCATTATTTAGTATAACTGTTGTAGCATAATGAATCCTGGAGTATTTTATTTATATAGATTGTGATACTTATGTTAAGAGTAGGATAATAGTTTTTTTTTAATTTAATAATATATTTATATTTTTCTAAGAGATTTTGTTTATCTTGGAAAACCCTTGGGTCATGATTATAATAGGTAGAGAATGTTGGTCACCCCATTAATTAGTTTATAGTAATAGTTACTGGGAATGTTTTGAAAGGGGTTTGAGGGATTTAAGTGCACTAAATGTGTTATTTGGGATTTGGGATGTGAGTGACTCTTGATGTGAGTTCTGAGAGGACTACAAATGTGTGTTCCCTTACAGGGGTATATTATATTTATTTAGCTAAATATTATTAATGAATATCATTGAAATGAATTATAGACTATGGGGTTTATGATAATTATGTTTTATTGTTTTATATATATCCTCTATTAAGATGTCATGTTGCAATTTACTAGGATAAAATAGGTTATTCTTGGATTATATATGGGATTTACACTAGTAGAGAACTATGAATAAATTTATATAGTGTTAAGAGTAAGGATTTGGGATATGTAGGCCCCAATTTTTTGGTTATATATTGATCATGTTAATGTAACTATTGATGAGTCTCAAGAATGAGCCCAAGAAATCAGGGTGTTTTATTATAATTCTTATGTTCATTTTCTTCCCCACCTCTACTGAGATCACAATGAAGTGACATCCCGAATTTCTCATATATATGAGTATGGATAATTTTTTCAATGTACTGTTATAAATTTATTGCACCAATTATTGGATAAAAATTAACACATTATCTATTGTTTTTTTCTATGTAGTACGATAGTTCAATGTCATGCCTTCATTTTATTTATTTCTTATACTTGTGATTGGATAAGTGTTGTGCCTCTCCCTAATGGGTTTCTATTTTCAATTATTGGAAATGTTTCTTGCCTTACTCATATATATTTCCAGGATGAGTTATCTATGATGTATCCTATATCGAAGTTGATTGACGTAGTTGGGTTTATGTATCATGGGATCATGGTTATTTTATGATAATATAACATTATTACATAATTTTTTGTTGCTACGAAATTATTTATATAAAAAGACAATATAATTCCCCAACCCCAGAAGGCCAGATCTGGTGCAATATTTTAATAATATTCATGATTACAAGGAATCACATCCCAAGGACCGATCAGTTTAGGGATATTGTGAAATAAATTACATACATGGACTTTACATTAAATTTTCTAACATAAAATATACAATAGATAATCAATTGGGAATTCCATTATTATACTATCTTAAACCTATATATAAATCATAATACACATCTTGGAATCCTGATAAAATTAAACATAAGAAAGGGGTGCTCTTAGATTCTCAGTAAGGATAAACAATATTGTAGAAACTATTATAAATAAGCATAAAAATTTAAAGAAATGTATAATACTAAAACACAATCCTTTTAAACATAATCATAACCGTAATATAGAAAACATAAATTGAATAATTCACTTACTTATTCGCATGGATATTCTACTAGTCGAATAATCACATTTAATATCAATATATAATTTTTGAATGATTGAATGCATAATGCCATATATCATAACCACATAGTCAAGGCCTTGTTCCAAGACTACAAATAATAATTTTTTCATTGCCTTATCCCAAGACACATGTTTGTATCATGAGACCTACCGATGCATCAATGAGATATAGAGGGAACCAACCTTCACATACTTTTTCAAATGTATTACTCATATCAAAATAGTGAAACATAATCTAAAAATTTATAGTAAAAATAGAATACAAAATATTAATATTTTTAATAGAAACCATGAATGGTATAAAATAGCACATCAACAGTCAAACATAACTCATTCAATACAATATGGATGATTGTATTATAATAAATCATCATCCATCATGAATAGAATACAATTAATGATATTGACATAGATAAAAATAAACAGTAAAATTTTTTGGGAGACATATCCCAATTTTCTTCAAAAACATTTAAAATTCGCACTATTTTTCAATGAAGTCATTTAGGAGATATTTTTAAATAAAATAATCCCATACCACTTTTAACATTTTTAAAGGAATTCTAATTTCAAAAATTCCTATCCATATAAATAAATCAGTAAAATCCTTTTCAAAATTGGGAAATTAATGAGAATGGGTTATAGGATTTATAGACCCAAAAATTTCAAGGAATGTTTTTTCTTAATTCTTTAGAATTTTATCAGTAAGTAGTTTCTTAAGGAGCCAAATTACGAGGCTTCATGTGCTCAGAATGAATTTCTGATGTTTTCTTCCGGTACATTCAGTAAACGTATGTTCAGGTTTTTATATCTTTTGAACTGGTGCTCAGAATCAAAATCTAAGGGCACCGATGAACTCGTAGTGCCAGTATTCACCTAAGAGGACCTTTACTGCAGTTTCGTTTTATGTTGGTTGAGAATTAATTTTTTGGGATTTAGAATACAATAAATAAAATTTGTAGCACACAATTTTATTTTTTGATGGTGGTTATTTCAACCCTAGGGGAGTTAGAGGTGGTGCCCACACACACATAACCTCCTATGAGATGATTTAGTGTGGTGGGACCCACATGTTCCCTAAACCATTCATCTCCAAATAACTCCCCCTAAACTCCCTCAAACACCCTTGTTTAATTCGTGAAAACTCCCCTCTTTAATTGTTAAACAATCCACCATCCACTTGGTCATTAATAAGACAACACCTTGAATTATTTATTTTGAACTCGACAAATTAATTAATTACTTTGGGTGGTTTTGAATTATTTTTTAAATGCATGGAATGTTTATTAAAATAGGGGGAGCCTTGATATAATATTGTATTGAAAAATATTTTGGGTTGGAACCTCTGGAGGATTAGAAGGAAGTGTTCCTCCACGCGAAGAACGCTCCACTACTCGAAGAACGAGATGGTTTTCCTCTCCACCATTCTTTTCAACCGGAACATGATCGTGAGGAATGCCTTCACCTATTCTTCTTCCACTACGCCAAAGGAGAAGACACGGCTAGTGTGGAGCATTGTCTACGATAATGGATCTTCCTCCAACGTTGACAAGACGAAACCATTCTCTGCTACACCATCTACCACGATTCTCATCTTCCGCGGCTCAACGACGTGCGACGTCAATTATCAAGGTAGGGGGTTTCCCCAATTATAGTTAAATAAAATTGTTCTTCATTATTCGTTGAAACCATGTACTATCTTTGGACCTTTGATACAGCCTAACGCGGAGGGTGCGGGCCGATGAACCTGGCATGATGACCATCCGTTGTTCCATGTTTTATTACGATGGTAGTGGTGATGAAACAGGTGGTGGCGACTGGAGCTGGCGACGATCGAAGACGGCTGCGGCAACCGCGCGCTGGATTGAAGAGAACCACGACATCAGGTGCTGTGTGGAAGGAAAAACTGCGTCCCACAACAGCGTACCGCTAATACAATGAAGAACTGGTAGGCTAAAGCCAGCCAGACCAACGAAACCGTGGTACCACAAGGACGCCGCGCTGCGGAGGACCGCAACCCGCATTATGTGGCCCGCTCGGCGGGTGAACCAGCCTGCCGGTGGCTGACCGGGCTGAGAAGACCCGCGACGCCAGGAGGGTGCCACGCATGGAGAGTCGTGGCACGCCGGTGCGGGCCGCTTGTGTTGGGAATTATGGCTGGCTTTGGATGGCCGGATTACAGGGCAGCACCACTCGGTGCCGCCTCTTCGAGAAATCGAGGGCCTCCCCCCCCCCACCTTGGTCTGCTCGTCCCCTCTATGGCGGGCCGCTCGGCCAGTCGGCCGAGCGGTGGCTAGTCGGACCAGACCATGCCGGGCAGGGCTGTGCCGATCTAGGTCACGCCACGCCGCGCCGCGCAGGGCCACGCTGCGCCACGCGGGGCCTGGCTGTGCTTCTCCGAGCTGGGAATCACCCCTCGGGTCGAGTTGTGCAATTCACTGGGTTGGTCTGACCCTCTGCCGGGTCAGACCTGCCAAAACAGGGTTGACCCGACCTGCCCGCCCACTGGGCTTAACGGGCCGGGCCCGTTTCACTGAAATGTGAATAACATCACAATCCTGCGTCCGATCGACGACATATCTACGACACTGAGATTCTAGGGATGAGGCGTCCTTTTGAGATACTCTAGGTGTGTTTTGGATGACATTGAAAAAACGGACAGGTTGGTTAGAAACAGAAACCAACCCGGCCCTCGGAGTAGAAACACTTAAAACGTAAGGATCAGAAGTCTGATTGATATGCCGTGAACTACAATGGAATAATTTTGATGGGACGGTTCTTTTGGAATAATTCACATGATATTCAAATGAGATTAGAGTATAGTCAGGTTGGTTTTATCTTGAAAACTAACTGGGCCACTGGAACGAAAATGCCAATAACTCACAGACAGGGCGTCCGATTGACGTGTCATCTATTGCGTTGAGACCCCTTTGATGTGGCGGTCCTATGAGATACTTCCACCTGAGAAATTGTGATACTTGTAGTATCGTCCAGTATCTCATAGATTAGATCCTCCCGATGACGAGCAGAGGGAGTGAAAAGACCCTGTAGCTATAGACCTGACGACTGGTTGACCGATTCGACTCGGAGTGATTTGATTTGCCCAGTGGATGGAGCACCCAGTTTGGTGGTAGAACCACATAAGATGTAGTGCCTGGCATGGCAGAAGACTCACGGTACATGATAGGAGTAGTACCTCTAACGCCTATTAGGGGGAGGGCCCCGTTTGGCAGCAGACCAACAGCGGACGGAGTGCCCGATTTGGCAGCAGACCCGCGGTTCTCGACAGAAGGAGTACCTCAGCAGTCTATGATTAGTGAGTAGCACCTCAGAGTCGCGATATGGCCACTTTACTTTGCAGAGGAGGTGTTCTCCAGTATCCATGGGTTTGTTAATGAAAATACCGGTTTGAGCTGAGTGAATGACCTTTGTGTTTTCCTCATGATTGAGATGGGATTCTTGATAACTTAGATGTATGTATGGGAACATACCTATGTAATGGTTATCAGTTGAAATCATACATTGTGGTTTATCCTTGTTGGATTTTGTAAGACAATGAGGGTATCGGGGTCCTACTGAGTATTTTTATACTCACCCCTATACGAGCTATGCCCACACGTCATTGTGTTGGATGCAGACGACATACATCGTTGACTGAGGAAGAGTGTACAAGGACTGGACGGTACCCGGAGGTGGACCTCACAATGATTCGTTACCCGGAGGAGACATACAGATGTGGAGTTCGGAGGAGGACATTTGTATATACCCTTCAGCTAGAAACCCGGAGGATGATCTAGAAGCTGCTTCCATCTTCCAGCTGTTTGTCTTTTCTGTTGTACTTCTTTTCAGTTATAGTTGTACCTTTCTATTGGTCTTGTATTTAATGCCCTTTGTACATTAAGAACACTTGTTATAATGATTTATTTACTGTTTTCTTCCACTTGTTCTCAGGTTGTGTGTGTTTACATTTTTATAAAGGCAATGCCTTCCCTATTTTAGGGAATTACACCTTTGGTGCTAGTCGCCATCCCCTGGCCTATGGAAGGCGGTCTTGGGGTAGTCCTGATGTAGGCCGCGGGGGACGGGTCGTGAAAAATTGGTATCCGAGGATTCGGTTCTACCGCAGAACACAGACTCGAATTTTTATTTCTGTGAAGTAATAGTTTTAAGAGTACCGCGTGTGGTTTTTAATTCAGGGTGTCCAGTGTTGGTGCGGTGGCCGACGTATCCATACACAAGGACCCAGACTACTGATTTCTGACATAGTGCATGAAGACACAGATTTCATGTGTGTTTCCAAATGTTTTCTTTATGTCAGATCAAACCAGGTCAGCTCAATAGGTATTTTCTTTTGACCATGTCACATCTTTTCAGGATGCCTCCACACATACAACTAGTTTGAGTTCCGAGAGGGTACACGATGATGGCCCACCAAGCGACGAGGCTCCAAGGAATGTACCTCTTACTTTGTTGGCACCTTCGGGTGGTGTAACAGTAGAACCACCACCCGTTAGGCAGTAGATACCACCAGCTGTACTGGCGGATGGTGCACGCTGACTGATTGCATTGCACGAGTCCCAGCAGAAGATAACACTAAGGTTTCGAGGCGAGACAGATTTCCAGGCTGTAGAGGACTGGATGGAGGCGATTGATGGGGTTTTCTTCCTAGTTGTGATAGTAGTATAGAAGATGGTGATTTTAGCTACTAGTATTTTTTAGTGAGTGGCCATGAGGATGGTCAGAATACTGATGGAAGTACGGTGCATTGAACATTTCCTAATATAGTATCTTCGGGTAGTGTGTCAGGTATAATACTACCCATTGATCAGCAGTTATGACTAGTAGTACTGGTAGAGGACACTTGTAGTCTTAGTGCCTTACATGTATTTCATCATCAGACACCCCTTAGGTTCCAAGGAGAGCCCGACTCACAGGCGGCTGAGGACTGGCTTGAGGAGGTGGCTGAGAGTTCTCTAAAACTTATATAGCTTCGTCAGGATGACATGTCGGTAGCTGAGTATTCATCGATGCATTCCTATCAATCCGGGTACTCGATGAATATGTTACGATCAGTACTATGGGGCCCAGAATACCGAATGAGGTGAGTTTAAAGGATATCTGAGCCATAAATTTTTCATCTATACATTTTTACTTATGATAGAGTTCTAGAGAGAACCTTTGTAGTTGAATTTTCATTGGCAGAACGAATATAGATAGTGAATGTTAGCAGTGGGAAAGCAGGGAACTGATGCCAATCGCCGAGAGATGGGCATGTAAAATATTTTAAGAAGAGGAAGTGTTAAGGATAGATGAATCTGTAGAGGAACATGCGTTGAAGAAGAGCTAGGAGGGGAATGTGTGGTGATGTACATTTTGACATGTTACATCCACCCGCCTTTGTAGTCCCCTCCAGGCATAGGGAGAAAGAGGGAAGGGGAAGAGAGTAGATGCATGCAGTCAAGGAGTGTGACCCAAGGTCTCTAGGAATGATTTGAGGTACGTACTGTGTCTACTACTTGCTGCCGTAAAAACAGACATTGATAAAAATCATTCCTTAATTCCATGAATCTTTTACCAGACCTAGAGTTTCCAGTTAAGTCGTTGACATGAACCTCACGTCTGGAGATACCTTTGGGATGAGACTCGATAATCACGCTTACACTGATGGTGTGATCTGACCCTTTAGGTGAGCATTTCAGTTAGAACCTCTTGGTGGTAGCATCTAGGCCTTATGAATTTAGTTTGGGTATGGACTGGGCAACCACATTTCATACATAGATTGATTGTATTTGGGAAAAAGTTTTTGTTTTACCTACAATGTTGGGATGGGTTTTTCTTGGTCAGTGAAATGGAAACACTAGGCATCACAAGAAGGAATCATGCATAAGTGGGTGCAGACGATCACTCATGAGACAGCGAGACTTTGATTTGTGCCACACTTCTCCAGTGTTACTACACCACTTTTAGCATTGACGAAGAAGGGGAACCCCTTCATGTGGTCAGAAAGATGCCATAGAGCTTTTCAAGAGCTGAGGCAGAGGTTGACTAGAGCACTCATCTTCAGGATACCAGAGAAGGTTCAGATCATACTGGAGAAGATGAAGACAACAAAGAGAAGATAGAAGTCTTATCCTGATAATAGATGAAGACCACATGAGTTCAAGGATAGGGACCATTTTTCCCTACGGGTTTCACCATGATGAGGTCTACGAAGATTTGGTCGGGGCGTCAAGTTATCTTTGTGTTTCATCGTATCTTTCTAGGTCCTCAATAGAGTAGGCATGGTGGCTTACCGCCTGTCCCTTCCACCTCAGTGGCATCAGGTGCATGACATCTTCTATGTTTCTCAGCTGAGGAGATAAGTGCACGACCCGACCTATATCATTGATCACGGGGAGCTGGACATCGATGAAGGTTGACATTTATGGATGTCCCGGTGTAGATCGAGGATCAACATGAGTGGGGCCTATGTGGACGGTCGATTCCTTCGTTGTGCATTTGCTGGCAGCACGAGAACCACCAAGAGAGCACTTGGGAGCGGGAGACTCATATGTGTGTTCATTACCCCCATTTGTTTCCCTAGTTTGTGTCTTATCTTTACGAGGGTGTAAATACCTGAGGTGGGAGTAATGTAAAGAACTAGAAATTTCAATAAATTATTTTTTCATAATTCGTTGGAATTTTATGATTACATAGTTCTTTAAGGCGCCTAATTCCAAGGCTCAGTGTGCTCGGAATCAACTTCTGTAGTTTAGATCAGGTACGTTCAATAGACGTACGGGTGGGTTTTTCAATCATTTGAATCGGTTCTTGGAATCGAAATCCGAGGGCACTGATGAATTCGCAGTGCTGGTATTCACCTAAAGGGACTTTTACTACAGTTGCATTTTATGTGGGTTGAGAATTAATTTTTGGGGATTTAGAATAAAATAAATTAAATTTGTAGCAATCAATTATATTTATGGATTCTGGTTATTTCCTCCCAAGAGGATTTAGAGGTTGGGCCCACACCCACATAACCTCCTATGATAGGCTTTAGTGTGGTGGGATCCACACGTGCCCTAAACCTTTAATCTCCCCATAACTCCCCCTAAACTCCCTTAAAACACCTTGTTTAATTCTTGACAACTCCCCTCTTTAATTGTTAAACTCTCCACCTTCCACTTGGTCATTAATATGACAACACCTTGAATTAATTATTTTTAACTCCAGAAATTAATTAATTACATTGGGAGGATTTGAATAATTTTTTAATTTCAAGAAATGTTTATTAAAACAATGGATTCCTTGATATAATATTGGCTTGACAAATATTTTGTGGTGGAACTTCTGGAGGATTAGAAGGAAGTGTTCATCTCTGTGAAGAACGCTCCACGACTCGTAGAACGATATGATTTTCCTCTCCTCCATTTTTTCCACTGGAATGTGATTGTAAGGAACACCTTCACATCTTCTTCTTCCTCCGCGTCAAGGGATAAGACACAACTTGCGAGGTGCGTTATCTTCGACAATGGCTATTCCTCCAATATTGACGGGTGACACCATTATCCACAACGCCATCTACTGCGATGCCAGTATTTCATGGCTCGACGACGTGCGACGTCAATTATCGAGGTTGGTGGTTTTCTTCAATTTTAATTTAATAAAATTATTCAACGTTCTTCATTAAAACCATGCACTATTTTCAAACCTTTGGTACCGCCTAACGCGGAGGGCGCGGGCCGAACGAACATGGCCCGCTGACCCACCATTGTTCCAGATTTTTTATGATGGTAGAAGTGATGGAAAAGGTGGAGGCGACCAAATTTGGTGACGACCAAAGACGGCGGTGGAAACCGCGCGCCAGCCAGAAGAGAACCACATCATCAGGTGCCGCTCGGATGGATGAACCGCGAAACGCAACCGCGGGTCGCTCTGCTGAAGAAGAAACGGCCGACTAAAGACGACCGAACCAAAGAAACCTATATTCCACAATGGCACCGCGATTCAGAGGACCGCGGCCCATGTTCCGAGGGTTGCTCGGCGGGTGAACCGGTCGGCAGGAGGCTGGTTGTGCTGAGAAGACCCGCGTCACCAGGAGGTCGTCACGCTAGGGGAAATACGGCCCAACCCTGGGGGCCTCTTGCGCCAGGAAGAACGTCTAGCTTCGACTGACCATATTAGAGGGGGGCTCCGCTCGTTGTCGGCGGTTCGGGAAAGCGGGCCCCCTAGACCACTCGGCCCCTCCGGGCTGGGCCGCTCGGCCAGCTGGGCCATGCCCCGCCAGGCTGGACCGTGCAATTCATTGTGCCGGTCCGACCCTCTTCTGGGTTGACCCGACCCGCCAGCCCACTGGGCATAATGGGTCGGGCCTGTATCTCTTAAATGCTAATAACTTCACGATTGTGCATCTGATCGATGCACCATCTGCAACATTGGGATTCTCGTAATGAGGTTTTCCTTTTGCGATACTCTAGGTGAGTTTTGGATAAAGTTGAAAAAATGTCCGGGTTGGATCGAAACTGAAACCAACCAGGCCCTCAGAGCAGAAACACTTATAACTTAAGGATCGAACGTCTGATTGACGTGTCTTCAACTACGTTGGTTTAATTTTGATGAGCCAGTTCTTTTGCAACACTCCACATGGGATTCAGATGAGATTGGAGTATGGTCGGGTTGGTTTTAGACTAAAAACCAACTATGCCCCTAGAACAGAAATGCCAATAACTCACAGACCGCGAATCTTATTGATACACCTTCTGTTGCATTGAGACCCCTTTGATGTGGTATTACATTGAGATACTTCCACCTGAGACTTCATGAAACTTGGAGTATCAACCAGTATCTCTTTGAGTAGATCCTCCTGAAGACGAGCAGGCGAAGTGTGGAGACCTTGTAGGTGTAGAACAGACGATTTCTTGACCGATTCGACTCGGAGTGATTTGATTAGCCTAGTGGATGGAGCACCCGGTTTGGTGGAAGACCCACGAAGGACGGAGCGCCTGGCATGGCAGCAGACCCTCTGTATTCGACAGGGGGTTACCTCTGATGGATATTAGGGGGAGCGCCATGTTTGGTGGCAGACCCACAGCAGACGGAGCGCCCGGTTTGGAAGCAGACCCATGGTACTTGATAGGAGGAGTACCTCAGAAATCTATGTTTAGTGAGTAGTGCCTCAGAGTCGCGACATGGGAACTGTACTTGAAAGAGGAGGAGTTATCCAGCAATTGTGGTCTTGATAATGTAAATCCTGGTTTGAGGTGAGTCAATGACCTTTGTGTTTTCCTAATGATTGAGATGGGTTTATTGATAACAAAGGTATATAGATGGGAATATAACTAAGTAATGGTTATCCATTGAAGTCATACTTTATGGTTTATCCATGTTGGATTTTGTGATACCTTGATCGTTTTGGTGTCTCTACTAAGTATTGTTATACTCACCCCTGCACAGGCTATGCCCGAATGTCGTTGTGTTGGATGCAGAAGACAGACAACACTGACCAAGGCAGAGTGTATGAGGACTTGATGGTACCCGGAGGTGGACTTAATGATGTGTCGGTACCCGGAAGAGACGAACGAACATTGAGTGATGAGTAGGACATATGTACCTACCTGTAACACCCCAAGCTTCTATGGTACGTTTCCCTTCGAATAATGTGATAGCGTGTGTTGTACGCAACCTCGAGTTCTAACACACACCACAACTAATTAAACTAGCCGTTGTGAATAGTAATACCTACTTTTTGAAATCATATATATTCTATATTTCAAAATGGACTTCATTTTTGGATTAGGAATATCAAAATTAGCCTAGGGTGAAATTTTGGTACATTTCGGATAACTTTAATATTTTGATGAATAGTGAAAATTACTAAATTTTAATTAAAAACAACTTTTTTAATCAAAATAATTAATAGTGATAAATTTTGAATTTGAGTGGTTTTAAAGTATATTTAGAATATATTTTTACCATTTAATATAATCTTGGTCATTGGACATAATTTTACAATTAAACCGAACATAAACAAGTGTCAATCTTTTGATAGTTATTATCTCTTAAAAATACGCTTTTTGTTTTGACAGCGGGAATTAATTTTAAATTAATTTCTGCCACTTCTGTGTTTTGAATTTAGAAAAATGGATTCCATATTTGGAATCAGGATGTTCAAATTGTGTAAATAGGTAACTTTTATTTTTAGACATTTTGAATAATTACTGCGGTAAATATTTTATTTACCATGGTTAAGGGTAAATCCGGTAAATAAGGGTTAAACAATTAATATTATAATAATAATAAATTACCCTAAAACGTGTCTTAACCCTATTGGTTGATACATGGTCGACCATGGGCATCTTTGGGTCTATTTTGGGACCCCATGGATCCACTTGTAAGTGATAATGACACATTATATTAATAAAGCTTAAATAAAAATAAAAATGCCATAAGCTTACATCTTTTAGAAGAACAATTTTTACATAGGGTTATACATGCTGGATTTTCGATTATAAATATTCATTAGAAAGCTAAAACGATTTCCTAAATAATGATATTTGATTTATAATTTTTAGACATTAAATAATTTATTTTATACATGACACAATGATGATGCAGTAATTACTATAATAGTGAAAAATTAAAATAATTGATATTATAAATACCCAAATAAATATAATATGAAACTTTTAATGAATTAAACTAATTTTTTATGATAATATGATATATTAGGATTGATTTAATTTACTTTGTTCGAAGTAATCAATCTGTTAGGAGTTTCACAAAAATCAACTATTGAATAGTGTCAAAATTGACATAAAAGAGTTCTTAAAACAAATATTATATTATTAATTGATATTAAATTCCTAAAAATCTAAGGTTCTGCCAAGAGACTTATATTATGATAGGTTAATCATTAATGGACCACTTGGGGGTCGCTTGGATGTATATAGTAAGTTTATTAACCATATTATATAAAAATACAAAGAGACATTGTAAAAGTAAAACTAATTAACTTAGAGTTAATACTTAAAGATAAGGTTAATATAAGTAACCAAACCTGTCTAAATTCTATTGGTTGAGTGGTTTTCGACCTATCCCCACCTTAGCCTTTGAATAATCAACTTTGGAGCCATTGGAAACCGAATATGAATTTATTATAAATTAATATTTCTAGCTTTTCCAAAGGTGCCCCTCACCCCTCTTATAAAAGGGCACTCTTCCTTCTCATTTCTTCACACCTCTAAAGCCTTTTGGTTCGGCCAAACTCTGCCCAAATACTCTCCCAACATCCCTCAATAGAACCTAGAGGCCTTAGTTTGATCAGAAAGCCAACCTAAGGAGCCCTTTCGATCAAATCAAAAGGAAGAACCCGAAGAAGAGGTAATGATTTCACCACCCTTTTCTAAGTTCTTTTCTTCTTCCACTTCCTCTTTCTTTGTTCTTACCATTCTAAAATAATAACTCCAGTATCTTACATATACTGTGATGTTATTATAAATATGGTACAACCATATTCAGTATTCTATCCACCCTTTGAATAACATGTCACCATACGTGCGTACGTACGGCTTACCGTCTCCACGTCGTGGTGTAATTGTTATTCAATATATTATTATTTGGATGGGTATAATAATGATGTTTAACTCATGTAAATAATAAATATAACATGTTAATGATTCTGTATATATGATATAACATCCATTTATATATTATTTTAATATCAAAAGAATGATATTGTCGCTCGTGCGTACGTACGGACTACCGTCTCCACGAACGCGATGAGATTCATTCTCCATCGTAACCATTAAAGTATAATTATCATTTGATGATTTAAAAATGATGTTTAAGGACTTGATATCATTCTGGATATGAATAATATACAACCTACCCTTTACAAACATGTCTTACGTAACAAAACATATGAAAGAAAACAAGTAAGTTAACACCCGAAACAACGATAATACTAAGATATCAATATTAAAAGATCATATATGATATCATATTAATGTATATGATTCTTGTATAATTTAATAACAATTATTTCACCATTATACAGGAGGTTAACCTACCCCAACAAAGGAAAAGTACAAGGTAAGGGTTATTTCACAATCTCTTCTTTATCCGAGGTTGTATTATACGTAATAATCTACTGGGATCTCTTTATCATCCACATCCATGTTTCTTCGAAATGTATTTCAAAACATTTTTACTATTTACAAGAATATGGGTTAAAGTCATTTATACCCTTGTTTGACTTTTTATAAGAATTTTATAAAGGAATCTTTCCGTCGTTTTCAAAACAAGGTCCTTTTTAACCTTTTCGACAGAATTGAGGTAAGAATGTTTTTTTAACTTATACGGCGGGTGCGGTTATTTTCCGCCGTTATAAAATCTTCAAAGCTTTCCTTACAAGCTTATAAGAATATTTTCAAAGAAAATGTTTTATTTTATATGGATCTTAAATGATTTCAAAATAAAAGGAGATATTTCTTTAAAAAGAATTTTGATTTCATCTATGTCAACATCCTTTGATGGATTTTAAGATTATTTGAAGTTGATTTATTATGATACAAAACTTCTATATTGTATTGAAGGTTTTGTGATATGTTTGACTATGGATGTGCTATTTTTATATCATTCATAGTGTATGGTGAAATTATTGACATTTCGTATGCTAGTTTTAATACGAATGTTTATGTTATGTTTAAACCTTTTCATATGGGAATGCATTGGACTTAATAAGTGACGGGTGGAGCCCGCTATAGCTCCTCGATGCATCGGTAGGTCTCATGAGACAAACTAGTGTCTTGGCACAAGGCCTTGACAAAATCTTATTTGTAGTCTTGGCACGAGGCCTTGGCTATGTGGTTATGATAGTCTGGCATTATGCATTCCAACATTATGAAAGTGGTTATTGATTTTTGCATGTGATTATTCGTTTAGTAGAATATCCATGTGAATAAGTAAATGGCATTATTTCATTTTATTTATGCCATACCATGTTGAAATTTCGTATTTAAAAGGCTTTTGTTTTAGTTATACATTGCCTTAAATGTTTATTCTTAGTTTCCACTTTATTGTTATCCTTACTGGGCATTTGAGCTCACCCCTTTTCTATGTTTTATTTTTCCCAGGATGTGAAGAAGTAAGTTATGAATGACCTGCAGGGATTTTATGAGGGGATAATAGTGTGGTCTATCGAGACATTATGTTGTTGTAGTAGTTTTTCATTTTATGATGTAATGTAAAACTTATGAATATATCTGGTGTTTCCAAGGCTACTAAACCAATCGGTCTTTCGGGATTTGATCTTTCTTGTGATCATGCCAATGTTATGTAATTAATGCACCGACTCTGGGTAGCTGGGGTCGGGGCGTTACAGTTGGTATCAGAGGAAGTTTAGTACAAACCTTGGAAGCTAGATTTAGATAAACTCTGATTAGAGCACGTAGACCTAAGATGAACTTTGAGGATTAGTATAGAAGAACTTCCTAGAATTTTGGTATTGTAGAGATTTTGTGAGTTTTTCGAGCAATACATCCCTGTCTGGATACGAGCAGGTAGAGGCGGCTCTGGCACAGATGTACCTAGGGGTAAAACCCGAAAACACCGCTTTGAGCTAGACTCAAACGGGAACTGGTGCACGACAACGGGCCTTGCTGCACTCTTGGTTATGACACTCCCGGGGGATATGCTTAGGATAACTCTCACTATCTTTACAAATCATTATGAAGGGTTTATGAGTATATACTTCCTCAAAGAAAACATTTTTATGATTATGGATTATATCCATAAATAGTTCAATTTATGTTAAGTGTTTTATAAGTATGGGATTATGTATTTTGATTCATAAACTGATCTAGTTTATGCCATTGTTTAGAAATGGCGCCTAGTGGAAGAAATGGAAACCGTATCAGTGCACGCACTCCATGTAGGGATTTCCCTCCTGCTCAAGATAATTATAGCGGGGCTGGTGATGCAACTGGTGCCGATCAGCTAATCACCGTACTGGGACAACTTACTCAGGTTATGAATAATAACCTTACCCGTATGGATTACCCTGATCCGCAGCATGGAGGATCAATGTTAGATCGATTCATGAGACAACAACCACCAACGTTCAATGGGAGTACAAATCCCTTAGTAGCTGAGCAATGGATATTTTCCTTAGAGAAAATATTTCAGGCTTTGGGGAGTAGTGAAAGGGAGAAAGTTATCATGGCTGTTTATCGCCTCACTGGAGATGCTGATCAATGGTGGTCATTGATTCAAAACATGAAGGAAGATGATGAAGTATCAAATATGGAATGGAGGGAGTTCAAAAATCTCTTTTTAGAAAAATACTTTCCTCGCGACCATCGAGCAGATATGGAAAGACAATTTCTGAGTCTGAGACAAAAGGAGGATGAGAATGTCACAAAGTATGAGGCTAACTTTACAAGGTTAGCGAGGTATGCTGGAGATTATATTCGCAACCCAAGAAGTAAGATTGATCGTTTCTTTGATGGGTTAAAACCATTTCTCCGTCGATCATTAGTCTCACAATCCTTTTCGTCGTACGAAGACATTGTCTCATGTGCTATCAAGACCGAAAAGGAATTCTCTAAGTCTTATGAATTTAAAGCAAAGCAAGAGAAGAAGAGACCTGCTGATCAATCTGGGAATGGAAATAAGGGGAAGAAGGGAAAGGTTGAATATCCATCTTGTGGTAAATGCGGGAAGAAACATCCTGGTACTTGCTTGAAGGGAATGGGAGTTTGTTACAAGTGTGGTGAAAAAGGCCACCAAGCTCATGATTGCAAGGGGAAGAAGGAAGCTACCAACGTTCAGTGCTACAATTGTAGGGAGATGGGGCATTATGCAAATGCATGTCCTAAGCGTTAGGAGAACTTACCTCAGAAAAGGCCAAGGGATCAAGGCCAGGCTTATGCTATCACTACTGCTGAGGTAGAAGCTCCGAAAGACGTGGTGGCAGGTAATTTAATGGTTTCCTCAAGTTTAGCAAATGCATTATTTGATTCTGGATCATCGCATTGTTTCATATCTTTCCAGTTTGCTAAGAAAATTAGATATTTCCAATTTGATTTAATAAGGGAGTTGTCAGTTAAAACTCCTAAGGGAAGTATCATTGCAACAAAGTTTTGTGAATCAGTCCCCATTAGAGCACATAAATTTTCTTTATCTGCTGATCTCATCGTCATACCTATGGTTGAGTTTGATATAATCCTCGGTATGGACTAGATTTCGGACTATGATGCAAAGATTTATTGTAAGAAGAAAGAGGTTACGATTCTTGATGATAATGATAAGGAGTACCTTATTTTTAGAGCAGAATCGTCACCACCTAATTCTTATTTAGATCCACCCCTTGTAGCTCAACTTAATTCAATTATCGGGGAGGAAGAGAATGAAATAACTGTCGGTGAGGAAAGGAATGTTCAAATAGAGGATGTACCTGTTGTGAAAGAATTTGTAGATGTATTTCCAGAAGATTTACCTGGACATCCTCCAGAACGAGAAGTTGAGTTTTCTATTGATTTGATTCCTGGATCAAGGCCTATATCGAAGACCCCTTATAGAATGGCCACTGTAGAGCTAGTCGAACTAAAGAAACAACTAGAGGAATTGAGTAATAAGGGATTTATTCGCCCTAGTGTTTCTCCATGGGGAGCCCCTGTTCTTTTTGTTAAAAAGAAAGATGGATCTATGAGGTTATGTATCGATTATAGGGAGATCAATGCTATAACGATAAAGAACAAGTATCCCCTACCTCGTATTGATGATTTATTTGACCAACTGCATGGAGCTCAATACTTTTCAAAGATTGACCTTCGATCTGGATACCATCAGTTGTGTGTAAAGAAGGAAGACATTCCGAAGACAGCATTTCGAACCAGGTACGGGCATTACGAGTTTACTGTAATGCCGTTTGGATTGACTAATGCACCCTCTGTATTCATGGATTTGATGAATAGAGTTTTCAAGGAGTATCTCGATGAATTTGTGGTGGTATTTATTGATGATATCTTGGTATACTCCAAAACCTACGAAGATCATGAAAATCACTTGCGCATTATCTTGAAGACTCTGAGGAGGCATGAATTATATGGAAAGTTTAGCAAGTGTGAATTCTGGCTTCAAGAGATTTCTTTTCTTGGCCATATTGTCTCTAAAGATGGAATCTCTGTTGATCCTTCTAAGACCAAGGCAATCCAAGAATGGCCAGCACCTACGAGTATAACTGAGGTACGTAGTTTTATTGGTTTGGCAGGTTATTATCGATGTTTCGTCCAGAATTTTGCCTGATTGGCTAACCCATTAACGAAGCTCACACGTAAAGGGGTTAAATTTGTTTGGACAAAAGAGTGTGAAGAATGTTTCGAAGAACTGAAGAGAAGATTAGTCAATGCTCCTATATTGACTCTACCATCGGGGAATGATGGGTTCGTTATTTATAGTGATGCATCGAAGAAAGGACTTGGCTGTGTCCTTATGAAGAATGATAGAGTTATTGCCTATGCATCACGACTGTTGAAATTCATGAACAAAACTATCCTACTCATGATCTTGAGTTAGCAGCTGTGATCTTTGCTTTGAAGATATGGAGGCACTACCTCTATGGTGAAAAATGTGAGATTTATACTGATCACAAGAGTTTGATGTATATTTTCTCACAAAAAGAACTCAACATGAGGCAATGGAGATGGCTTGAATTACTCAAGGATTATGATTGCACGATACACTACCACCCGGGGAAAGCAAACAAAGTAGCAGATGCTTTGAGCAGAAAAGACCATGGAGTTCTGAACATGATGAGAATTGAAAGGGATCCAATTTTCATGGATCTAGAGAAGATGGACATGGGAATAACCAGGGAAGGTGAAACATCAATGCTTTTTCAAATGGTTGCCAAACCATCTTTACTAGAAAGGATTAAGAGTTCTCAGACCGATGATGAAGAATTTCAGAAGAAGATTAAAGCTGTGAATGATGGGAGATTGAGAGACTTTGTGTATAAAGATGGAACATTGAAATTTGGAAAGAGACTTTGTGTTCCCGATTTACCTGATCTGAAAAGGGAATTACTAGATGATGCTCATAGTTCCAATTTCTCTATACACCCTGGGAGCACCAAAATGTATAGATATTTGAAGGAACATTTTTGGTGGGACAACATGAAGAGGGAGATTGCTGATTTTGTATCAAGATGTATGGTTTGTCAACAAGTGAAAGCTGGAAGGCAACAGCCTGGAGGAGTCATGCAACCTCTTCCCATACCGGAGTGGAAATGGGACAATATTACGATGGACTTTGTCATGGGGCTACCAAAGACTCTTAGAAGGAACGATGCAATATGGGTTATTGTTGATCTTCTTACCAAGTCAGCACATTTTCTTGCTATAAGAGAAGATCTACCCCTGGAATGTCTAGCAAGACTATACATTAATGATGTTGTGAGACTTCATGGAGTTCCCCTATCGATTGTTTCTGATCGTGATCCCCGTTTTACTTCAATATTTTGGAAAAGTCTTCAGAAATCCCTGGATACTGAACTTCATTTGAGCACTGCTTACCACCCTCAGACAGACGGACAATCAAAACGGACTATTCAGACCTTAGAAGACATGTTGAGATCTTGCTCACTTGATTTTCAGGGTATGTGGGATCAATATTTACCTCTGGTAGAATTTTCCTATAACAATAGCTTCCATTAGAGTATACAAATGGCACCATATGAAGCGTTATACGGAAAGATATGTCGTACACCAACCTGTTGGGATGACGTTGGTGAAAGAAAACTTGTAGGCCCAGAACTGGTGGAGGAAACGGTGGAAAAGGTGAAGGTAATCCAAAATCACATCAAAGCAGCTCAAAGTAGGCAGAAGAGCTATGCCGATAATCGAAGGAAGGATTTGGAATTTCAAGTCGGTGATCATGTTTTCCTGAAGGTATCTCCGTGGAAGGGAGTCATACGTTTTGGTAAGAAAGGTAAATTGAGTCCCAGGTACATCGGACCTTTCGAAATTCTAGAACGAATTGGGGCTGTGGCTTACCAATTGGCAATGCCGCCAAGTCTCTCCAAAGTTCACGATGTGTTCCACGTATCTCTGTTGAGGAAATACATGCCTGACCCAACGCATGTACTCACCTATGAGGAATTAGAACTGGAACTCGATCTTTCCTATTGTGAAGAGCCCGTCAGGATTCTTGATACAAGAGAACAAGTACTGAGAAACCGGACGACACGTCTGGTAAAAGTTTTGTGGAGAAACCATAAGATGGAAGAGGGAACGTGGGAACCCGAGGAACTTATGATGAAGAACCACCCGAGTCTTTTTATGCAATAATACCCTAGAAATTGCGAGGACGCAATTATTTGAAGGAGGGGAGAATGTAACACCCCAAGCTTCTATGGTACGTTTCCCTTCGAATAATGTGATAGCGTGTGTTGTACGCAACCTCGAGTTCTAACACACACCACAACTAATTAAACTAGCCGTTGTGAATAGTAATACCTACTTTTTGAAATCATATATATTCTATATTTCAAAATGGACTTCATTTTTGGATTAGGAATATCAAAATTAGCCTAGGGTGAAATTTTGGTACATTTCGGATAACTTTCATATTTTGATGAATAGTGAAAATTACTAAATTTTAATTAAAAACAACTTTTTTAATCAAAATAATTAATAGTGATAAATTTTGAATTTGAGTGGTTTTAAAGTATATTTAGAATATATTTTTACCATTTAATATAATCTTGGTCATTGGACATAATTTTACAATTAAACCGAACATAAACAAGTGTCAATCTTTTGATAGTTATTATCTCTTAAAAATACGCTTTTTGTTTTGACAGCGGGAATTAATTTTAAATTAATTTCTGCCACTTCTGTGTTTTGAATTTAGAAAAATGGATTCCATATTTGGAATCAGGATGTTCAAATTGTGTAAATAGGTAACTTTTATTTTTAGACATTTTGAATAATTACTGCGGTAAATATTTTATTTACCATGGTTAAGGGTAAATCCGGTAAATAAGGGTTAAAAAAATAATATTATAATAATAATAAATTACCCTAAAACGTGTCTTAACCCTATTGGTTGATACATGGTCGACCATGGGCATCTTTGGGTCTATTTTGGGACCCCATGGATCCACTTGTAAGTGATAATGACACATTATATTAATAAAGCTTAAATAAAAATAAAAATGCCATAAGCTTACATCTTTTAGAAGAACAATTTTTACATAGGGTTATACATGCTGGATTTTCGATTATAAATATTCATTAGAAAGCTAAAACGATTTCCTACATAATGATATTTGATTTATAATTTTTAGACATTAAATAATTTATTTTATACATGACACAATGATGATGCAGTAATTACTATAATAGTGAAAAATTAAAATAATTGATATTATAAATACCCAAATAAATATAATATGAAACTTTTAATGAATTAAACTAATTTTATATGATAATATGATATATTAGGATTGATTTAATTTACTTTGTTCGAAGTAATCAATCTGTTAGGAGTTTCACAAAAATCAACTATTGAATAGTGTCAAAATTGACATAAAAGAGTTCTTAAAACAAATATTATATTATTAATTGATATTAAATTCCTAAAAATCTAAGGTTCTGCCAAGAGACTTATATTATGATAGTTTAATCATTAATGGACCACTTGGGGGTCGCTTGGATGTATATAGTAAGTTTATTAACCATATTATATAAAAATACAAAGAGACATTGTAAAAGTGAAACTAATTAACTTAGAGTTAATACTTAAAGATAAGGTTAATATAAGTAACCAAACCTGTCTAAATTCTATTGGTTTAGTGGTTTTCGACCTATCCCCACCTTATCCTTTGAATAATCAACTTTGGAGCCATTGGAAACCGAATATGAATTTATTATAAATTAATATTTCTAGCTTTTCCAAAGGTGCCCCTCACCCCTCTTATAAAAGGGCACTCTTCCTTCTCATTTCTTCACTCCTCTAAAGCCTTTTGGTTCGGCCAAACTCTGCCCAAATACTCTCCCAACATCCCTCAATAGAACCTAGAGGCCTTAGTTTGATCAGAAAGCCAACCTAAGGAGCCCTTTTGATCAAATCAAAAGGAAGAACCCGAAGAAGAGGTAATGATTTCACCACCCTTTTCTAAGTTCCTTTCTTCTTCCACTTCCTCTTTCTTTGTTCTTACCATTCTAAAATAATAACTCCAGTATCTTACATATACTGTGATGTTATTATAAATATGGTACAACCATATTCAGTATTCTATCCACCCTTTGAATAACATGTCACCATACGTGCGTACGTACGGCTTACCGTCTCCACGTCGTGGTGTAATTGTTATTCAATATATTATTATTTGGATGGGTATAATAATGATGTTTAACTCATGTAAATAATAAATATAACATGTTAATGATTCTGTATATATGATATAACATCCATTTATATATTATTTTAATATCAAAAGAATGATATTGTCGCTCGTGCGTACGTACGGACTACCGTCTCCACGAACGCGATGAGATTCATTCTCCATCGTAACCATTAAAGTATAATTATCATTTGATGATTTAAAAATGATGTTTAAGGACTTGATATCATTCTGGATATGAATAATATACAACCTACCCTTTACAAACATGTCTTACGTAACAAAACATATGAAAGAAAACAAGTAAGTTAACACCCGAAACAACGATAATACTAAGATATCAATATTAAAAGATCATATATGATATCATATTAATGTATATGATTCTTGTATAATTTAATAACAATTATTTCACCATTATACAGGAGGTTAACCAACCCCAACAAAGGAAAAGTACAAGGTAAGGGTTATTTCACAATCTCTTCTTTATCCGAGGTTGTATTATACGTAATAATCTACTGGGATCTCTTTATCATCCACATCCATGTTTCTTCGAAATGTATTTCAAAACATTTTTACTATTTACAAGAATATGGGTTAAAGTCATTTATACCCTTGTTTGACTTTTTATAAGAAGTTTATAAAGGAATCTTTCCGTCGTTTTCAAAACAAGGTCCTTTTTAACCTTTTCGACAGAATTGAGGTAAGAATGTTTTTTTTAACTTATACGGCGGGTGCGGTTATTTTCCGCCGTTATAAAATCTTCAAAGCTTTCCTTACAAGCTTATAAGAATATTTTCAAAGAAAATGTTTTATTTTATATGGATCTTAAATGATTTCAAAATAAAAGGAGATATTTCTTTAAAAAGAATTTTGATTTCATCTATGTCAACATCCTTTGATGGATTTTAAGATTATTTGAAGTTGATTTATTATGATACAAAACTTCTATATTGTATTGAAGGTTTTGTGATATGTTTGACTATGGATGTGCTATTTTTATATCATTCATAGTGTATGGTGAAATTATTGACATTTCGTATGCTAGTTTTAATACGAATGTTTATGTTATGTTTAAACCTTTTCATATGGGAATGCATTGGAATTAATAAGTGACGGGTGGAGCCCGCTATAGCTCCTCGATGCATCGGTAGGTCTCATGAGACAAACTAGTGTCTTGGCACAAGGCCTTGACAAAATCTTATTTGTAGTCTTGGCACGAGGCCTTGGCTATGTGGTTATGATAGTCTGGCATTATGCATTCCAACATTATGAAAGTGGTTATTTATTTTTGCATGTGATTATTCGTTTAGTAGAATATCCATGTGAATAAGTAAATGGCATTATTTCATTTTATTTATGCCATACCATGTTGAAATTTCGTATTTAAAAGGCTTTTGTTTTAGTTATACATTGCCTTAAATGTTTATTCTTAGTTTCCACTTTATTGTTATCCTTACTGGGCATTTGAGCTCACCCCTTTTCTATGTTTTATTTTTCCCAGGATGTGAAGAAGTAAGTTATGAATGACCTGCAGGGATTTTATGAGGGGATAATAGTGTGGTCTATCGAGACATTATGTTGTTGTAGTAGTTTTTCATTTTATGATGTAATGTAAAACTTATGAATATATCTGGTGTTTCCAAGGCTACTAAACCAATCGGTCTTTCGGGATTTGATCTTTCTTGTGATCATGCCAATGTTATGTAATTAATGCACCGACTCTGGGTAGCTGGGGTCGGGGCGTTACATACCCTTCAGGTAGGAACCTAGAGGATGATCCAGGAGTTGCTTCCAACTTCAAGAAGTTTTTCTTTTCAGTTGTACTTACTTTCAGTTGTAGTTGTACCTTCCTATTGGGATTGTATTTCTGGCCCCTTTTTACTTTCAGCAAACTTTTTATACTGTTTTACATAGTGTTTGCTTCATCTTGTTCTCTGGTTGTGTGTGTTTATGTTTTATGAAGGCAATGCCTTCCAATTTCATGGGAATTGTGCCTTTGGTGCTAGTCGCCTGCCCCTAGCCTATAAAAGGCAGGCTTGGGGTAGTCAAAATTTGTGCCTCAGGGGACAGGTCATGACAAAAGAATATATATTTAAAACAATATTTTAGTTAAGAAGTTCCTAATAAAATCAGAAACATTTTGAATACAAATTATGCACAAATATCATTTAATCAAAATAATATAATATCATGAGAATAAATGGATTAAGTTTATAATATTCCAAAATATAGTATATACCACATATAAATTTGAATTGGCGCATAACAAAAATAAATCTCAATGGAATGTTAATTGATATGAAATGCTTTATTAGGAATGTATACATAGATTTTGAATAAATCAATGACATAATTATGTTTGAAAAATATAATTACATTAAATAAGATTGGATATTCATTTTAAATCAATCAAAGTACATTAACAAATATTCATATAAAAACATTACCAAGGTATTGGATGTTTAACTCAAGGAATGGAAAATGAGTTAAGGTTACCCTTTTCATGTTCATATGACATGATAATTTATCAAAAGAATGATTATGTGTATAATAAGTATATCCACCCAAAGGGTAGTGTAAATTTATACATAAATAAATAAATAGTTATTTCACACATAATAATGAAGATAAATAATCAATGAAGTTTGGGTAAAACCCAGTGAGTAGAAATTGAAATTTGAAATTCCCTTAATGATTTGGTAACTTACAAAACATACACCCGATTAAATAAGGGTTATACAATGAAGATGTAAATACTGATTAATTAAATTATATTACACAAATAATAAAATCATTGGTAGTACATAAACTAAACAAAAGAAAAAATGGAATTTATAGCATGAATCTCCTAGGAATCAAAAGCAAGATAAAAAACATGTACCTTATACTCTACATTAGTCGAGGGTATTTTTAACCTCCTATATAATTGTTAATTAATTTTTATTAAATCATTCAAAAACCACATACATAAATATAATATAATATATGATCTTCTAATATTTTTTTTGTTAATAATATTTCAATAGTATCACTGTTCCGGGTGTTGTATAAATCGTTTTACTTTTTATTTTTGGTTATGTAAGTCCGGTTTATTTTTTATAGTATGTATTTTATTAATATACCTAATTATATTACATTATAAAAAATATTTTTTTAATCATCAAATAAAATTTATTATTTCATGGTTATTAAGGGGAACGAAATCTCATCACATCTTGGAGATAGTAATCCGTACATACGCACGGGTGACAATATCCTTATATTGATTGTGAAATAACATGATATTGGATCATATATTATATATAAAAAATAATTATCATGATATATTTATTATATAAATTAATTATACTCATTATTTTCTCCATCCAAATAATAATGTGTTTAATAACAAACTACACCATGACATGGAAATAGTAAGCCATACGCAGGCACATATGGTGACATCGTAATTCATTATATTTATAGAATAAATAATATGGTTGTATCATATTTATAAAAACATCACATTATGTAGAAGATACATGATTTATTATTTTGGTATGGAAACAACAAATAAAAAGGAAGTGGAAAATTAAAATAATTTCGAATGAGGTAATAAAATAATTACCTCTTATTCGGGTGCTTCCTTTTGATTAGAATAAAAGGGATTATTATGTTTCTTTATGTTCAAAGTAATACCTCTAGGTTGATGCGATGGTAGTTTGGAGAATATTTGAGTAGGGGTTGGTCAAGAAAAACGATTTTGGAGTTGTGAATTTTAGAGAAGGGGAAGTACCCTTTTATAATAGAAGTGAGGGGATCTTTAGGAAGAGATTTATATATTAATTATTTATAAATTAATATTCAGTTTCTAAAAGATCCAAATGGATTTATTTTGGTGATAAGGTGGTTATGGGTCTGAATAGCCTCAACCAATAGGTTCTAGATAAGTTTAGATCACCATATTAACCATATCTTTTTTATTTAATTTTGAATTAAATAGTTTAACTCTTACCATATATTCTTGTATTATTACACTATATGGTTAATAATCTAACCATAAAATACCAAGAGAACCTCAATATAGTTACTATAGTTACTATAAAATATATAGAGAACCATAATGGGATCATTAATACAATTTTTACAATAATGTAATTCATTTTCCCAATATTAGTTTTCTATGAATATAATATCATTTAATAAAGTTGCATTTGTTTTAAAAACTCATTTCTGTCAATTTTCACACTATTAAGAAAATGATTTTTATTAAAGTCGTCATAACATGATTCCTTCAAAAAATAGACATTAAATCATTTTTAAAAAGTCTATGTAATTCAAATAATTATTGTATAGGATCAAAATGTTCAAATCACATTTATTTTAATATTTATAATATCATTTATTTGAATATTGCATTAATAAGGAAATCACTACATAATCATTGTGTCCTAAATAAATTTATTTATAAAATATATAAATATTATAAATAAAATACTATGATTTATTATATATTTTTTACATTACAATTTTAATTTACAGTCAAATATATCATTTATATAAAACAAAATAATTTTTTTTAGTAAAATGATACATGTTTATGTTATATTTAACATTAAATTAAATAAATTTTTATAAAACATCGTTATCACACCCAAGTGGCTCAATGGGGTCCTAATATAGACTCAATAATTATCATCATCATTCATATCTCATAAAAAATGATTATTACATTTCTAGGGTAGTTTTATATAATTATAATAATATTTGTTACCCTTATTAACCTGATTCTCCCTTTAACCAAAGAGAATAAAACTAATTACTAATGTTACTATTCATAATATCAAGAAATAAAAAGTACCAATTTACATTATTTGGACCATTTGGTTAAATATATGAAATCCATTTTCTAAATTATCTACATATAATTTTCTATAATTAATTAAAAATCAATTCTCATTGTTAAAACCAAAAAGAGGGTTTTTAAGTAGTAAAAACTATCAAAAGATTGACATATGTATATACCTAATTTAAATGTGAAATTACATCAAATGAAAATATATTGATTCAATGATAAAAATTTAATCCAATTACACTTTATAATTAACAAAAAATAAATCTATCTATATAAATATATTAAATTAAATGACTGCTTTGAATTAAGATTTATTATTTTTCACTATACATTGAAATATGATTTTTATCAGAAAAATTACTAAAAAATAATCCAAAGTAACTTTTGAGGCCCCACTTCCAATTAAGAATTTATTGGTCAAATAAAATACATAAAATTGTAAACAAAAACATTTAAAATGGGTATGTCATCAAAATGCGGTAAAACTACATTTTTTTAATACATCATTTATCCGAAAAATTGAATTTTGTCTTATATCTTGTGTCGAAAATACCTTATATGAATAATAATTTTATGTAAAATTTAAAATGTGTTAAATAATATTCATAAGGTAATATTTATATCCCATTAAATAATAATATATCATTGTTTAGTAAAAATTGATATTGGGTACAACACAAGCTATCGAAGAAGGTCACTCTAGTGTGTAATGCAAGCCAAGTCACTATAGCATATAGATTAAGCATCCTTTGGTGTTAAATATAGAATAATACATCCATATATCCAGTATAAAAAGATCAATATCTTTATTAATTATTGTGTGTATAGTATGCAAACATGGTGTTTTTGGTAACATACAACATGTCTGTTTAGTAGGAAAGGAATTTCTTACATAATGCCTTACAAGATATAAATGAAAATTTTAATTTATTAGAAAAATGGCCCATAAAAACTCAGTGTTATATGCTTGGTTCATCATTTAGTTTAATTGACTCAAATAGATCCCACAACATATCATTAATAATATCTTGAATAAGATGGGGATTAGTACTAGATGACTAGAAGGAGATGTTGGTAACATGCATCCATGAAATACCATATTAGAGAAAACATAATTTTTGTGCCATAAATTGATGTCACCACAACCTATGATCAATATTCAATGTTCCAGAAGGAACATGACAGGGGGATGAAAAGCACGCTAGCTCACGGATTAATGGTTCTTTACTGTATCCAGATTCCATCCGTATTTGGCCTAGGTGAAGCAACCCAAGAGATTATCCCCCACGATGGCCTCCCAAGATGGATTCCCATTCAAGTAGTGCATGGTGAAAGAAAAATATTTCATGCTGATTCCCCCTTACATAGTTCTATCCCACCTCCACAAAGATATCGAGTGACATTGTCTATCCGAATGAGAATCCTAGATAAAAGAGTTTCGAAAATTGTCAATAGTATTCCGGATGCCTTTTGGAACATTGACAGTACAAAGTACATGCATGGGAATTGATGATAAATCATGATTCAATATATATATTCTTCCACCAAAGGACATGTATTTTTTCTTCTAGTTTGTGATCTATTCCATTAGGTTAGAAACAATTTCATCAAAATGCAGACTTTATGGATACAAGGGGAGATTGGGGAATCAATATAGTAAATTAAGACTGATATTGTTATGATTCCCAGGTTGTGTTACATATTCCCCAAACTTCTAGATGGGTAGTGGTTGGAAATAAAAAGGATACACTTTTACCTATTAACAGGATGTCCACTACATCCTCAATACTCATGTAAAATGATATGGACCTCCCATATGTATCTCTTGTGGGAATTATGAAACATGATAGTTCCATCAAAAAAAATTCGATGAAAAATTCCATTTGAGTTCGGAATGCAATGATACGGAAGGAAGACACCTAAATATAGACTCTTCTTTGTATATCATGATAGAGTGTCTTGGGAGTGGAAAAAAGAAAAGTGATAGGGAGTCACCTTGCATCAACCCACAGAATGATTGAAATAACTGCTATTTGTCCCCATGAAATAGATAGAGAGCTATGGAGAGGTAAATCATCTAAAAAATATAAATGGACTCAGAGAAGAAACCCATGAACCACAAAATGTTGATTATGAAATTCCACTTGATATTGTCATAATATTTTTCCAATCAATATTGAGAGCCATGTTTGAGTTGATAACTATATAATGGATATCATAAACCGCCTATCGTGCCATGATAATCGTACCTTGGATAGATGTACCCTGAATGAAGTCATTTTTCTCCAAGGATATCCAATGGGGTAGATATTTCATGAGGTGTCTATTGGTCAATGAAGCCAACAAATTATATGGGAAATTACAAATGTTGATGGGTTTGAAATGGTTGAGAGAAGATAGATTCATTGTTTTGGGAATGTGTACCTGCATAGTAGCACTGGCCACACGATGTAGATAGCAACCCTAATATAAACATTTAACCACAGACACTGGATCCTCTATAACCATGTCCTTGTAAGAAGTGTAAAAATACCTAGTGATGTCGTTTGGGCTGAGGGTGCTTTGTTGATTGAGGGACTTAACAGCTTCTATGATATCCTCATCACCATTAATAGTGGAAAATATGATGTTGTAATGATTGGTAATCTAGAACAGGATGGCAATAAATAGATCTGCATGCACCATTGGTTAACCCTCCTGCATGATCGATTTGGGCCATGAAAGAAGGTAATAAAAATAAATCATTGTCATATCTACAATCACCAGATGATCATCAGTGTAGCCTCTATCTAGGAGGGTAATATTAGAATGGACCACCATTATTTTACTTTTTGATTCATGAATTAAAATAATAGAGTTTCAGTAACCATCTCTTAGACATAAAACTCTAGATTTCGTCGAGTAATGACTTTCCTTTAAGATGACCATATCCGCAAGAAAATACTTCTTCTGAAATTTAACAACAAAAAATGTTCCATCGAAGATGTTCTACAAGTAAATATATAGACAATAGATATAATCATTAAATGTATCCTGGTCATGAAGAAGAGAAGAGTTGATGATATGCCGTGGAAGAAATTCATATATTAAACATTGATTCTTTTTATAAATCTTGTTCTGATATCTACCCCTTGTGGGTCTCAACCAATAAGAGAGCTTTGTCAGATGAAACCCACAAGACCGTGCTAATGAATGATGGTAGGGGAACCGGTCATCATTCATGATACCTATGAAAAGGGATACAATAATGGGAGAGTGTTCTGATATTGAATGATCTATATGGGTAACCGTCCTATATATGAAAGTCGAGATCATACTCCAATTATCCTGACATCAGTTTAGCATCCTGAAGTTCACCCAAAGCCCTTATGATGTTTGTACCAAGTGTAATGATCCCCAGTATATCCCATATACATGAGACCAGAATTTTTCAAGTAGGATGTGAAGTCCATACTAGATTTATGAGGTAAAATTACATTATCTATATTTTTTGACAGATCCGGAATAAAGGTAAAATCACCACCAATGAGCTAAGGCTTGTCCCCCAGAGTGAATAGCTAATGATCAACCCATAATCTTTTTATTTCTTGATCATCGCATTTCCATTAGATGAAAGTTATGAATAATGATAGATTATTAGCTATAAAAGTGAAGTAACAAATTGAACTAAATACATGATAAGATATACATAGACTTTAGGCCTACAGAAGATCCAAATGTGATGATTATGGTGGTTGGCATGAATGAATTCAAAAACTCTTTTTATTCATGAAAATTCATTGATTTTACATGCATATATCATTGGATAAAGATTAGAAAATATAGAATAACTATAATTATGAAATATAGATGGAATGAAATCTATTTTGGAATAAGAACCCAAACATCTCACATTCCACATGATGGAGATGTTTTTTTCAATTGATCTTCCTAGTTTTGGACCTTGTATTTTTTATCCATATTTACTTCTTGAGTATGAAGGAAAATGAAGCTTGTATTTTGATCTAGTAATCACCCTTTTAGAGGCCAAGGAATCACCATATTATATAGGAGATGGTTCAACCTATTCCTGATATAATATAATGTGGCATTTTGATAAGAGAATATGGGAGAATTCATGAGGGTTATAATCTTATGTAGGGCCCAGTAGTTCCATTCAACATGGGGGAGATGGTGGGGATGATATCAGGGGAAAAAAATATGAATCCATGATCCATTATGGAGGATAATAAGTGTCCATTTCCACACAAAAAGTGTGGATAGTGTGCCCTGAGTCCAATGTCTCATAATCTCAGACTCAACATGGAGGATGGGAGGGGGAATGGAATAGATACTGAAAAAATACTATAAGAATCAACAACCTCATTCGGGAAATACACCGCTAATGAAGAGATTGGATCTGATGAAGGACCAGGGTCTGAGCAAGTCGAAGAATGAGAAATAGCAATGAGGAAAGAGTTTCCTGCAAATTGATAATGGGTGGCCATATAGACAGAATGCTGCACCAAATTTACCATGCATCATGTAGACTATCTTGGCCACCATGAGAAGGAGTTCACTACCTGCAGAATTATCTGGTCATGTTGAAAAAAGTTATGTAATAAATTTTTTATGATTGAAATGAAAAACCAAAATTTTCTTTATCAGTTTATCACGTAACTCACTTAACTACCGTGTTATTCCATCATCACCTCTCACCTAACATTCATTAGAAATTAAAACATCATCTTTTTTACATATAAATTGATAATAATTTTACCCACATAAAGCCCTTCATATCAATAAAAACATCATTTAACTTGTACCAATTTTACTTTCCCTATAGAATATTTCACATTTTTAAGCGACTGGTTTCAAGAAAGGTATCCAATTCCATCATTTCCAATTGATCGTTGAAGAGAACATTCTAGTCCTCAACAAGTGTACTATCCACTTATTATCCTATTATATTTTATATTTATTCTTAAAAAATATTATAAACATAATCATATAATTATATTAGTATCCATGGTACACTAAATTGTAATTTTATATAAGGAATAAAAATTTTATATGTTCCTCCCATTTGAACAAAAAAATAAAAGCAATGACCGTGTTGGGTGCAGACAAATAATTCAATTAAGGATTTTTTTTTTCATAAAAATAGTAATAGATAGTTATAAATATTTATTTAATGAATAATTATTATATTTGTTTAATTATTAATACTTTAGAAATATATATTAATCATTTTATTAATTATATTAAAAATTAGTGATCATTCTAAATGAAACAACTTAAAACATGCATGACAAGATGAAAACTGATTTCTTATTCCAAATAATATCATGTTATCATACCTTATTCAACCAAAGAATATGTATTTATGATTTATATAATATATTAAAATTAAAAAAGTATCATTAAACTTATGGAATAAATTTATTATAACTAAATAAAATCATAATGATTCATTTCCATTAATTATAACTTGATCATATTTAAGATAGTTTAACCACCAAAAATTCTTAAATTTCTATGGTGAATGAATATGAAAAATAATTTAATAGTATAATATGATATTAATAAGTATTTTTTATTCTCGAATGATAATACTAATATTTAACTCATTATTAAGATACCATCTTTTGTTCGCTAAAAATTACAGAAATAATCTCATCGCTAATTCCAACATCAAGAATCATAACTAAAACAACCATGAAATAAATAATTAAACATATTAATATTTATATAACATATACAATAGTACCTTAAATAAAGTATGAATGATTAATTGGTTATCAAATAATTAGGACCAATATTTTTATTATGAATCATATATGAAACAATGAAAGTTTCCAACACTTGAAGATGAAAATAATCAACAACCAACAAAAAAATGTATAAATAATTATTATAAATAAATAGTATAATAGGAAGAGGATATAAATATATTTATGAAATAAGATATCATTTATTTAATATTTAGTATAATAGAGGTTAAATTGATACTTTGGATTTCAATTATAACAGAAAATGTTTGTGTTAACTAAATTTCAATTCATTGTGTAATGATTATTCATTGGGATCAATGTTGTTATTTGTTTTGTGCATTCTACATTGAGATTTATATATATTTGACCTCATATTATATTTATTTGGATATACTTAATTTCTTTTTTATTTTAAAATACCCAAAAATTTCAAGGGGTTTGTTAATTCGAAAATCATATCCTAAAGTTAAAATTGCCCCCCTTGAACTTATTTATTCTATGATTTCTTTCTGACAGTTAAATATTTTAGTATATCATAGTTTGTATTTTTCTATTTGTAAAATAATTTTTTTAATTCAAATCATCATCCTTTATGGGTTCCAGTGAAAAGTGTAATGACGTTTGAATAATCATCATCCTCTCTAATAAGCACTTTTTATTCCATGTCCATATTATTGAATTCTAAAAAAATTCATTAAAATTTTTGTAATCCCAAAAATGTATTCTCTCATGTGATATTCATTATTATCCATAATTTTTTAATAATAATTTTTATTATCCTTTTTAATATTCGTTTTCTAATAATTATATTTAAAAATATTAAAAAGGTATTTATTTATTGATTATCTATTTTATCTTCAGATACTTATTTACTGAAATATCAATTATTATGATTCAAATTTTTATTATATGAATTTTTGAAAGTGGGTTTTAAAAAAAATTTCAGGATACCTTGTAAATAA
The DNA here is from genome assembly GCA_963277665.1 of Viscum album. Taxonomy (NCBI): domain Eukaryota; kingdom Viridiplantae; phylum Streptophyta; class Magnoliopsida; order Santalales; family Viscaceae; genus Viscum; species Viscum album. The sequence continues at coordinate 455,409,234 of OY728161.1, read as the reverse complement.
TTAATTTTAAAGGAACATGTCACTTCTTATTTTAATAGTGAGGTTTTATTTTTTATGAAATCTATTTTAAATAAATCACTACCGTTTTCATCACCATCTCAAAAGGATATATCCCCTATGGTGTTATGTTTCATGAATAACAATATTAATATTATTATAAAATATTTATTTTGGGTGATTTATGTTTCCCAATCAATCGATCCAATTATTGAGGTCATACCATTTATAAATGTTATCAAACCCTCTTTATTTCTAGAGGGGATCAATGATATTATATATGATTAATTTCATAAGGTAAAAACAAGAATATATATATATATGGATGTTGATAGGTGAGATCATATCTCACATAAAAACCCATTAGATATGGTTCTATATATCATGAGATAAAATTATCCCTGAGTAATGATGATAGAGTCATTAATGTGTTACATTATGTGATTTTTGATCTATCGTATAATTGGTCATGTGAATTTGATTCCTAAGAAGATATATAATTTTTTCGTAAGATAATTTTTTTTTATATTTTAATTAGGAAACGTTTATGTTTTTTCTCACACTTCCCTGTTATATAAATCTATTATACTCAATTTTTTATGATTTTTGTAACACCCCTTATTTTGATTGAAAGAATAATTAAAAATATTTTTAACTTTTAGTTTTCCGGATGACCAAGAATTCAATATGAGATTTTGAATGAAATGTTGAGAGTTGAAATGCATTAAAGAGTTTGTTGTGAATGTATTTTAATTTTGTTTATGTTTCATAGGATCCATAATGATTTTATGTGTATTTGTGTCTAAAATTAAATTATATGTAAAGATAAGAGGATGTGTATTGTTAACACATAGTTAGTGAAAACCATGAACATAAGATATGTGTCCCTATAAAGGGGTGTCACATAGTTTCTTAATGCATTCACCATGGGGTGTAAGTATGTGAAAATCACAAATAGTATACTTCATCGGTGACTATATTGGAAGGGTATAGTCAGATAAACAATGCACCAAGCCATGTGTGGGCGTGTACCTTTAGATAGTGTAACCCTATAGTTGGCTTGTGGTTTTACAAACTATGTAAAAAACAAGGTATCTCATTAAATTTGATTAAATGAAAGAAACTGCATATTCCATCCATTAACCTTTAATCATTAATTTATCTCCCCCCATTCAAATAAGACCCTAATTTTCATGGGATCTCTATCCTCCCTCAACTAAGTTTCTCTGGGTATCCACAACAAAACATCTATTTTTACCATTGTTAATTTTGTAGGATCCATCTCAATGAGGATAACAATCTTATTTATTTTATTCACTTTTATTTTATCTATATTGGATTCTATTTTAGATAAAGATCATATTCATTATTTCAAGAGTGTTTTTCTAATTCCTTGTCTTCTATTACTTAATATTGAATCTGATGATTTATTTGATGGTGAATTTCTATGGGTATAAGGTTCATTGTTCCTAGATTTCACCACATTTATACTTGTGTAATTGAATTCATAGTAATTATGTGTGAGTGGTGTGGTCAGATTGGGATTGATTTTATATTTCAGTCACTTATCTATTGTTTTGAGGATATGATGAAGGCTAGTCTTGTGTGTGATAAAGGGTATTATGCCCTGTTTGGAATGATATATGTAAAACTTGGTTTCATGAAATTTTATAGGGATTCTACGGGTATGTAATTAATTTCTAAGTGAATATAAAATTATGTGGGTTCTATTGGAATGTTTTAGAAATAGGCATTGAGACATTCGTGATGTTGATAACTTTGAATTGAGGCAACATGAAACATTTGATTGAGTTCGATGGTGAAGGAAAATATTGTGGTTGGATGATGTGGTTCAAAGGTGACAGAGGTGTATTTTTGATGTTGTTTCCTAAGTTGTTAATCTTTTTTCTCTCATTTATGTTACTCCAATGATCCACTAGGTTTAATCCCATATAGGATAATGACCTAGTTATGAGTTATTGTTCACTTTTTGTGGGTGGAGGACATGGTTGAATTTGAGGAATATGGGATGGTGTAGATCATTAGTACAAAAGAGGTGATCACCATAAAATGATATATTGAAAAGTGTAAGAGAAAATTGAATGGAGGATTAGTATTTAAAACATATTGAATATAATAGGTTAAGAATTTTTTAAGGATATATATATTTATTCTTTGAGATGATGGACTACAGATTTGGCGTTGATTTAATGAATGTAAATATATTGGAATCATGATATGGTTAAGAGTGATATGAAAGGACACCAGATACACTTTAAATACGTTCTAAATAGTTATCGGTGGAACATGATTATAGAAATGGATGAAAACTTATGGATTTACGGTATAATTATCTCTGGATACATCGTTCCATGTCGTTGTTGGAAGAAGCAGGTAAACTCTCCTTTGTGGATATTAATAACAGTGGTAAATTTTATGTTATATGAGTGTTGTTTCTTTTAATTATGGCTTATATTTACCTGTATATATTTATATTTAATATAGATATACATTAGTGATGGCCTACTCTATTAGTACTCACACCCTACAAGGGTCACTCAGGATGTTTGTAGACATTATGATGCTTAGTATAGGTAAGGGATTAGTCTCATGGATTGAACATTAGTGAGTTAGTATGTTCCATGTTACATATGATTGATTGAATATTTTTTTGTAGTTGTACTAGGTGGTTCATTTATAATAAAGTAGAGTTTATTTTTTTAGTTTTTCATAGTTATTTATATAATTGACCCATCGGTGATCATTTATGATTATTATAAATATCATTAAATGTATACATTATCTAGTTTATATATCATGTTTAATTTGGATCGTTTATTCCAGTATTTATCTTTATTTCTTATAATGTGTCTCATTGATTTCTTCTGATGTGCTGTTATTCATACCATTTCTATTATTATCTACTGAGGATATAATATCCAATATCTAATCCAGTTTACCTAAATTCATGTCAGAATCCTTTTGCATATGGGGAGGAATACACATGGCCTCATGTCTCTCTAACATGGAGAACTGGTTTAGTGACTCAAGGTTCATGGTTTAATAAGTGATATTATAACATTTATCATTTATAAGATATTTTTACATTTTTTATTTGACATTAGGAAATTTTGAGTGTTGGGTAATGATCTTGTCCATGGGTTCATCCATTCCAATGTATGGGGGGAAACCTAGTTTTGAATGGCTGGGATTTTTTGTCCTTACATTATGTTTTTATGTTTACTAATTTTTAACTGAAATGGTGCACATTAATGCAATGTACCTAGTTTATGAGGATTATGTACCTTCATATGGTATTGAATGGGAAGAGTATTCATGCATCATGATATTAATTTAGAAACATATAACATATGTGCGTTCATGTGATTTTTTCATTGAACATAAAATGTGAAGAAGTGATTGGGTTATTTAATGTTTCTAAAATAGGTTTAATAATTCATTCATGTGTACAATTTTTTAGGAATTATACTCATCCATCCATGGTAAATGGGTCCTTATGTGATCAGTCGATGATCCTTTGTACGTATAAAATTTGTGGGCATGGATTTGATATGGGAATGTTGGAATAAAATAATGGATGAGCTATTTGAAGTGTCAAAAATAGGTCAATCATTTTATTCCTACATAGAATCTTTGTGGAAATATACTCTCCCATTCTAGAATTGTAATTTCTGATTGGATTGGATTGTGATTCAAAACCATGATATTGGTAGTCAAGGTCCTTAAGGATAGATGATATGTGACAAGTGTATAATAGAAATTTGTAAATGTGGTTAGATGGGATTCCTTTAACAAACATTCCTATTTCTAATATCTGGTTTGTTCTTATTGGTATTGATAATAGTGTTTTCACTTCAACATGATTTTTTCAAGATGGATCTGATACATTATCAGCAGAGTGGTTATATGGTGATACTACAAGAATTCATTGGATGAACCCCCAGAATAAATTTTTGAGCATGAACAATTGTTATAATATATGTGGTAGTTCGAATAGTTGTAGTAGATAGGGGAGTTTGTTCCATATATATATATATATCAGTATCTCATTTTGATCTTGTTATGGGTCATTAAAATTAATAAAAAGGGATATTACTGAGATGACCTATCCATTTAATATCTAGCATGATAGATTCAATCACAACACCCTCCTTTATTCCTACATGTTGGTGGACCAAAAGTAGTATGTTTTGGATTGAGTTGGTGTAGATATTTTTCGAATAGATTAAGACACCCTAATAAAAGAGGTCAAAGATTGAAATTATGGAATGCACTAGGTACTACTATAGAGGGACATTGAAACTATATTCTTCAAGAACTTATTCCCATAGATATTTTGGTAAGATCTCACTCTCATACTCATGAGCATGTATTATGGAGATACGTAAATCATGGAATATGATTTGAGGTTCAATGAAATGTACCAATTTTCATCTTCTATGGATAGGGGAAGACAACATCAGGGTTAGGAAATTTTATGATGGTCTTAACATGCCATCGTAATATAAAAAACATATTTATGTTGACCTCATTCAATAAGGCTGTGAACCGAGCACCAATATTCTTGGGGAATATTATTGATAATAAATGATCTATATAAATTATGGAATTGGGATATATAACTAGTGGTGTTTATAGTTTATTGAAAAAAGTATGTGATGAGTCTTAGTAGGGAAAACATGTTATAGATTTGGGTAGGCCCCTGAGGAGTGAATCAATGATGCTATTCTTCTACTATGGGATGTCAAGTTAGGTTCTGAATTAGGAAAACTATCCACCAAGGGAGTGTTGGGAATTATGGTAAACTATTAATCAAGTTATGTTCGTCTAGAGGAAATCTCAGATATATAGGAGTTAGGTACTAGTTTATATCCAAGGATTTTAGGTAGAGATGATAAAAGTTCCGTGAGTAGGCTGTTAAGATTATCCTACAAGGACTTTTCTTATAAGGGAGAGTGATACAACGTAGTGGAGGTAGTGGTTGTTAGGGAGTAGAGATCTCCATGGTGGGTAGATTTCAGCAAGTGGGATTCCATGCGAGGTGTAATCAGTTGAGCTCAATTTTTTAGAGAAGATTGAAGTGCCATGGATAGTTAGTGTTACCCGTAAAGTGTAGTCGTGTTAATTTTTTGAGAAAGACAGACAGTAGTGGAGGGGGAATAAATATAGTAATTGAATTAATCTTCTATTGGATAACATGTTAGCATTGATAATGGTTCATGGATTATCAGTGACACATAGTAATTCATTAATTTTTTTGTTAATTATATTTTTGATTCTAGATCTTGTGAATACCTATATTGATTTGCAACTTTTGTGAAGCAATAACGATGCACAACCACATGGGTGTCACATGTGATGAAGGTTTGGGATGAGAATATGATAAGTTGTAGGATTAGGGGTATGTGGTAATTGGGACATAAATATATGGGAAATTATTATCATAGAGCCATTAGTATTTTGAAAAATGGGTCTGGAAATAAATGTGTAGGTAATTCCAAAGGTGGGGAGTTCCACTATTCCTATTATCCAATGAATGAAATCCCAGGTTTGTCCAGGTTGTTAGTTATGAGAATAATATTATTGGTTTCATTTTATCATGAGGCAAAATAGATCAATGATGATCTACAATAAGGTGGGGAGGTTTTAGTAGTCTTGTTTTGATCATGTTGATAATTTAATGGGCTTTTCAACTTTTAGTTTTGTATATGGTCCAAATTTCAATTTAATCATTGAAATTATGTTCGATGAGTTGCATCAAATTAAAATTTTGATTTGAAATATGGTTAAGTAAATATAGGTTTCATAGCTTCCTTGATGAGTTTGAGAGAGTCACCCTTTGAAATGATTTTTTTAGAAAAGTAATCGTATCTACATGGTCAGAACATAGTTAGTACTTACAGTGCACCTCAAATGTGAAACCTTATAATATGTGTCCTAATTATTAAGAAATAATATAATTGGGGTGCATGGTCATCCCTATCTCCTATGGTAAGTTTTATATGTTATTGAATATGATACACATGTTTTGGAAAACATTCCACAAAAACATTTCATGGGGTGTCCCTTTTGAAAATGGTACTGACATTTGGTTCACTAATAAATGAACCATGCAGCTAAACCGTACATATTATCGATAGAAATTAAAATACCCAACTTCCAATGCATTATTTTACCATTAATTTTTCATTTTCATCCCCCATTCACATATATTCCTATATCAATTTGAGACTTATCCTTATTCCCGCATTTTCTCCCGATGTTTTCAATAAAGAATTAAATTCATCCTTTATTCATCACGTTGGATCCATCTTGGTATGGATAAGAATCCTCATACTTATTTTCTATTTCTATTTCAACATAGTGGATATTATTTTTATGAAATATAATATTCTTTATGTACATTGTTTTTGTATTACTTATTGAAATTTCTCATTTTTTTTAATATGGAATGGACTTTTATGGTTGAACGTCTATGAGGATAAGGTTGATGGTGCCTAACATTATCAGAATATAAAAGTGTGTTCTGAAATGAGTGTTAAATTTTCATCAGTGGGGTGGTATATGGGTGATTGATTTTAGAATTAATTCATTTCACTATTATTTCTTTGAGATTCAAATTTATTATATGATGTGTTATAAGGTGGGTTGAGACTTATTGGGTATGAAATATGGGAATTAGGGTTATGTGACTAGTTGGTAGGATGTTACTGGTATGTAATTTATTTAAAAGTTAGATTGTGATACTGTGGGTTATATATAAATGATTAAGGAATGCATTGTGATACATTATGTGATGTTTATAACCATAAATTGAGTCAACATGGTTCTACAAGTTGATGTGGATAGAGATATTCCATATTGTGGTTGGGTTATGTAGTTCATAGGTAGTGATGAAGTTTCACTAGTGTTGTGGATTATGTTACTGGTGAATTTATACTGACTATTGTTTGATGAAATCCTCAATGAGGTCATGTGAAAACTATTATAGTACCTAGTGAGGGTTTTGACAACTCAATAAAGGTGGAGGCCTCTATAGACATTAAAGATTAGAGGATGATGATATCCATTGACACAGAAGAAGTGATTACCATAATAATTTATGGGTTAGGGTGTGATATACTATAAAATGGGGATAATGGGTCCCAATGAAATTAGGGTTGATGGGATTGGAATTTTTTTAGGATGAATATTGATATGCCTTGGGACATCAAACTGATATGTTCATAGTGATTTTATCAATAGATTCCCATATGACTTATGATATCATTATGGGAATTCATATGTGATGATATATAGACATTTCATGATATTTATGTGCAGATGGGGGAATATTATGCCACATGAAATGGAATTGGATGGAAAACTGAGTGTATTTATAGTATGACTATCCATGGATACATTATTCATTATCAGTGTTGGATGAAGTAGTTAAACAATACCTTGTGGAAATTGATAATATGGGAGGCATGATATATGATATATGTGTTGTTACGGTTTAACTATGTCTTGTATGCAATGATATATCTATGGATGTATGTTTGTAACATATTAGTTGTGGCTAATTGAGTTCATAATCACTCCCTAAAAAAGACACTCGGTATGTGTGTATACATTATAGACTCAGGTGTAGGATGGTGATTTGGCTCTTGGAATGGAACATTATGTGCTAGGATGTGGCATGCTGCAAATGATAGATGGCACGACTTTTGGAAATTGGACCTGGTGGTTCCTTTATACAAACTACAGTTTCAATTTGTGACTTTTATATGTATTTATATGATTTAAACTCTAGAGGTCATGTTTTATTTTTATGACTACCATTGAATGTATACATTATATCATCCAAATTTGATATTTATTATGGATTATTATTTCCATTTTTTTTATTTCATATGTTGTGTCTGGTTAAGAATTCGCATAGGTATATTATTATTACAATTATCATTATTATTCCCATAGTGTATTGTTGAATCACTATCACCCAATATAACCTAACATCTAGTTGGAAACCATTGGTGTCTCAGGATGATCCCCTTGATAACTCTTATCATTCAATGTTTATTATCTATATTTTTCTTCCATGATCATGATTTCCCATATTCTTAGGATCTTTCCCTTTAAATACTTGATGAAATTTTTCTACCACTGAGTCTTTGATCTAACCCATTATTATGTATCCATTTTCTCAAGAAAATGTATAGGGGATAATCTATATAAGGAATCATTGAATAGAAATGTCATGAATGAAGATAATTTTAAAATTTTGAATGATATTTTCGTGTAGAAAATACCGAGATACACTGAAACATTCGGTTTGGGGATTGTGTGATTTTTTGTAAAATATAATGTTTAATGTTTGGAAATATACATATATATTTAGATTGAGACATATAAAATGGTATCAAAGGTAGTTGTTTAATATTTTGTTTTATCACTCGGTAGTTTTGGCATTTGGATACATAGTTGGTATCCCAGATGTTTTGAGATATCTTTGGGTACTATTAGTAGAAAACAATAGTTAAAACCTTAGGGATAAGTCAAAATATATGAAAAAATTATAATATTTTAGTAATGTAGGGAGGTTTTGGAATCTAATAATTTAATTCATGGATAGATATAAAAACATGAATGTAGTCATTTACTCTGAGTTACCATTGTGTAATAACCCAAAAATGTTACTTGGTTTTTTACTAGATATGCACTCATTTCAAAATTAATGTCCCAAACTAAAAAGATAGTTTAACACCCATAAAAGATAATATTTGGTTAAATTAAATTCTATTTTCATGATATCATAAAGGTTTTATAAATAAAATTTATTATGTAATGTATAACAATTGATGTTAGTGAACCTAATAGATATATTAACATATATAAGATATGGTAAAAACTATAAATTCCTAATATAGGGTATTAGATTTATTGGATATGGAACTATAAGAACAATTTTCAATGATTTTATTGGCTGTTATTACAACAATTTTTTTATAGTATTTTGTCAGATTCATTATTATGAAAATGATTATGTGAATAAAATATATATATAGAATCCTAACTGTTATGACCAGAAATAGAAAAATATTATCATAAATGATTTCAATATATTAAAATATTAATGGAAATGACAATCATCATAGTCATTCCTATGTGAGTTATGTAGATGTTATATACATTGAACATTTTATCATAAGAATACCCCTATATATTTTCATTAGTGAGTGATTTTTAATATTTTGAGTAAAAAAACTATATAAGAGGGGTAGAATGTGTCACCCTAACATTTTAGTACTAGTTTCCCTTAAATAACTTTTTTTAAAAACATATGTCACATACATGGAACTAAAACAAACCACGATAAATTATATTTATTTAAAAAATAAAAAACATAATTAACCTTAATAAATTTTTAGAATAAAATGTAAAATATCATTAAGAAAATCACAAGTGGAATAAATCCATAGGTAAACAAAATTATTGTGACTATAAGACCATATTTTTTCTGATGTGGTATGAATCCTTTTATTTCCAATTAAACTCTTGTTTATGTTCTCTATTTTTCCTTGACACGAAATATAAGACAATATGCTAGTGAAGTTTTTATAAAAAAAATGAAAAAGGGGGTTGATGGTTTTTTTAGAACAAATACAGGGTGTTTCATGTGAATGTACTATGTATACTCAATGCACAACGTGTATTTTTTTGGATTGAACATTTCAAAATGAGTAATTTTTTTCCCTGGGGGGGTAACGTGAACCTTACATATCATGTAAATATTTTAAATCTTGTATTCTCCATTGGGAAACATTTTAAAATAAGAGATATAGAATCATTTTTTATATAATCAATCCCCCTACTTTACCTCTTGAATAAAATTCTCCTAAATAATAATTCTAGTATTTAGTTCTATTTGACCATCCAATGTCTAATTCATGTTCTTTTTTTCATCCTCGATGTGTATAAGTGAGTTACCCATTCTTCTATTACCTTTAATTATTTTAATTCCCCTCTATGATGTTATTATGGGTCATTCACATATTTCCTTTTTTCAGTGTGTTCATCCGTTCTACAATTTTATTCTAATCAGGACCGTGTTAGGAGATGATACTAGACATGTGTTCTACCACGAGCATATGGTAGGTGGTAAATATGTCTTCATTAAATATATAGATTTTTATATCTAGTAATCACTGTGTCGTATGATGATCCTTCTAGGAATTTATCCCCAATAAATTGAATTCATTATAGTAATTATTGAAACTTTGACAGGATTCCCACTTAGTATGATGACATTGTTGAATGTTTTCAACCTCATAAAATACCATCTATGATGTGTGTTCATATATATACACCATGATTTACCACCCATTTGGGTGTGAGTTAGTTATTTATTATACATGGATCCTAAATGATTTAAATGTAATATTAGGAGAGGAATTATACCTCAATTTCTACATAAAGACATGTTAAAAAAATGAAAAATAATATATAATCAGAAATGTGGAATGAGTTGGATAAACATATGTATTTTTTATGATATTGAAATTGGTTATGATATTTTTAATAAATTGTTACAATTACATGGGATTATATGTACAATATTACACTATGGATATGTATTATATTTTATTCCAATATCATTTATACTCCATGGATCCTTCCCCAGCTTGCTGGACATTTGATTAAATTAGTTTCCATGGATATTTCTATACAACTGATCCATATTATATTGTATGATTAATTCACTAATACTCCTTATATATGGCCATTGTATATGAAAATTAAATTCATGGAATAGTATATTTAATATTACTTAGTCATTATACATTGGACCTAACCCTATGGGCCATACATCAGATTACTCAATATAAGCCACAATGGATGGTTTATCATGCTTTACTGTTGACCACTATTATAGTTATTTATCACAACTAGTAGAATAAGAAATATCACACAATATTTATTTTGATATATGGTTATACAATATATGTGGTTTCTGGTTTATAGTGATACACATTTGATGGATAATCTTACTCCTAATTATTTATTTATATTACTGTCATATATAATTAAAAACTAAAACCTATAGGCACATATTGGACATGTTATAGTCACATTGATGATGGCATACTAAGTGCTACATCACACCCTACTCGGGCCACCGTTGGGTACTTGGATAGACTTTATGAATTTAGGTATGAATTGGGGAAACAAATCAATTTATAATGCTTTCTTTATTGTGCATAGGCACATGGGAGCACATGATCTAGCTATGGATCATGGTGCAATATAGATATTATCATTTTTGAGTTTTAGTAATTTAGAAACATTTATTATACTAGATATCTATTTTAATGCATGTTAAACCATTATTAAATACTCATGACATATTCATCATATTATATGGATATTTCCTTCAGTTTTATATACAACTGTTGTCATCTGAAATTGTATATTATGTTTTTGATTTATTTTTTTCATCCATATATTTACACATGTATGATAGCATTGTGTCAGTTTTATTTTGAGGGTATAGTCTCCTCACTATATCACCTTACACCCTCTCTAATTGTAAGCACTATCTAGCATAAATGGAGGCCCACATGAGGCGATGTGACCCACCTTCTTGGGGAACCGTTTTGTGGAACCTGGGTCAGGAAGTTATAATGATAAATAAGATGAGTTTCTTTTCATTTTTATTATTTTTTAGAATATTATAATGTATATTATGGGGTTTTGTAATTTAGTAATTATATTTTTCAAGGAGTATCTAACCCATGTAAGAGAAAAACCCAATATTTCTATAATGGGATATGAAGTTCAATATTTTTCATATTACAGTATAATTGATTCCCCCATTGGGTGATTCTATTGATATGTAATGTTATTATTTGAATGATCATGTAATGTCATTCTATAGATGGATTGATATGGAAATGAATTAAAAATCATGAATCATTTTAGAAACCTTATCTGATTTACATGCCATATATATTTCACTCTCTATAGGATGTATTTCTAGACTTCTTGAAAATTAGTATGATTCACTTATATAACATAAATGTTTTCATCCAACATGTATTACAGTGGATTCAGAAAAAAAAAATTAATTATAGTTCCTTCCATAACCCATAAAGTGTATTCCCACATAGGCTCTAAAATTTGAAGAATCTTTTTATAATGTGGATGTGCCTTATAGATCATAAATTGTGATCCATTTGGTCAATTTTTAAAAAAAAATATATTAAATAAAAATTTAAATGAATGTGAATTCTGAAATTAAATGATCATTGTTGAATAGAGATTCTAATTGATATTTCTAGAAAACATAATGGGACCCATGATGTAAAATATATATATTTCACAAGAATCTAATTTAGTATTGTATTTTTGGGGTTCAATTAATTTTTTATACGATTGATACTTTTCCTTAGTCTTAGATATTGGAGTAGGTAGTGGGGTGTGTCTTGGTCATAGGAAGGTTTGTATCTGTCCTATGCATATCTCTATGATATGGTTGTTACCAAATATTTTATGAGATATGTTTTTTTAAAGAAGGTAGTGGAATTAATTGGTTTCCAAATTGATGCCCCCGAAGGAATATATTAAAAATAGGAGTAGTATTACAGTCTCGAGGTGTAAATGTCTTACACTGACAGGGAATAAAAGAGACAACATATAAAGAAGTCAAGACAAAAGAGTAGCATTATGCAACTATCCAAGATCAAATCCAGTATTCTTCATCAACAATTATGGAACTTAATGAGGATGGAGAGATAATTTATAGAGGTAGAATGCATTTGGCCTCATCACAGGTCCGCAAGCCAGCTAAATAGAGAAAAAACCAGATCAATAGCACACTCAAGCCAGCAAAATAGTGAACGAAAACGAAATCAATGCTATTTTAAAGAGAGGCCAATCTGTAAATTGAGATCTGGAAAAAATGTCACGATGATCAGCATATATCACAAAATAATCTACACTGAAATCCAAAAACCCATTCTTCTAAACAGTCCCACAAATAGCATAAAAAACCAGGACCAATGTAGCAAAATCCTCCAATGCTAGTGGGGACCAGAAAATGAAAATAGATGAATCAATACACTCATTGACCGTCATCCATTTGTGGTAACATCGTTCCAAACAACTGGACATATTCGAGGACCCAAACTAGAGGCATAAAAAACCATGTAAAGGAGTTTATAAACTCCAAAGTCACATTTTCAAATAATAAATAACAAAAGAGAATGAGACTGAAGATAATTTCCAAGATTCTGAATGAGATGTCCATGATTAATCAAGTTTCTAGAGAAGGAGGTCAAAACAAATCCATACGGAAGATAGTTTCTAATCGACATAAATTTGAAATTAAAAAGACCAAACTAAAAAGAAAACTTAAAAAACTCCAAACAACCAGTAGACAGAAGTCATTGCCAAGGTATGTCCTTAAAATCAATGTTTGGGTATTTCTTAAATTCCGCTGCCAGTTTGATAAACATTCCTTTTCTAATATCCTGATAACCATCTGCAATCATTTCATCATTTTTATATTTTCGGAAGGCAGTTATGTCATTTTCTACAAACCAAGTGTCAGGTTCTTTTGACAAATCCAATTTCTATTCATATTGATAGGAATCTCTAAATGTAGGATCATTTTATGAGATATGTGTTTGTAAATTATTGAGACAAGCCACTATCATGACCTCTACTCAAGAACTAAGAGTGTAGTTATAACCATGCATCAGAGGTGGCAGGCCCTAGTCCTCTAGTAAAACCTCTATTAATGCGACATGTAGGACCTCCCAATTTTCCTGAGATGGATGTTGATTCCCTATTCCAAGAGGGTCTAAGACTCTTTATGAAGACTATTTAGGCGCCCATATAACCCACCTCATCTACATAATATATTATGTGGGTTTTTGAGTGTCAACATCCACCCCGTTTTTCAATGGATAACATTCTACATGCTACTGAGCCATGGCATGAGACTATTTTAATGAGTTATAATTATATTGAGAAACCATCAGAGAGGGGAGTGAATTTCCTAACATATATCTTACTATGAGATACTAAGAAATTGTGGTACCTTCTAAAATATGATTGTAGGATTCGAGATATGGTTTAGAGGGATTTACAATCCTACATTTATGAATAAATTTTTCATGAGAATCTAATAATTGAAAGGTCCAGAAATTTTATTAATTTGGAGATGGGTATGATGATTGTTATAGATTGTTCATCTATATTTATAGAGAATAATTTTTTTCAGTAGTTTACCTTACCAGTGATCCATCAAGGGAGAAGAGCTTCGAGGAAGCTCAAATGAATATCCTATGGTCATAGGTGAATGTGAGTAGGTTCACTACTATAATTAATTTACTGAATCAGGCACTTAATACTATGTGTAAGATGAGAGAATACAGGGGCCCAGTACTGGGTAGTGTAGTTACATTACATAATAGTTCTGTGTGAGGTGATAAGAATAGATGTTTTGAGACTAATCATGAGGGAAATTCAAATCAGGGTGTGATTAATAGTAGATATATCATCTATAATTAGTGGAAAAGTTGTGAATCCTGGGGAGAAAGTGTGATAGAGACCCAGTGAAGTGATGAGATTATAGAAGTATAGACCATATATGGTGGTTCTACATTAACTTTCCTTCCGTGGTTAGGGAAATGGGGTCAACACAAACTATAGGTTCAGGAGAAAAATTTATAGATCCACATCAGGATGGGAGACTTATTACTTCTCTTCATACATAATGAGGAGTGGGTCATGTTAAGGATTAATAGAAAACATATTAATCTTGATAGCAATGTGGGATTTCTCATGGCAGTTATGATGTATCAAAAGGTCATAGTTTCGGCAAGAAATATTTAATTTATCGTCTACCTAAGGAGTAGAAGTCCAAGTCGTATATTGTGTGATGTAGGATATTACTATACTATAGACATGTATACACAAATTTTGATATAATTTCATCTCATAGATTCATATTTTTGTCTTTGGTGGAGATACGTGGAAACATTGTTGATTTTTATGATGGTGTTATGAAGCCGGATACATTGTTGGGAATTATATCGGAGGGTGTACGCTAGTGAATGGAGTTTCCATTAGATGTAGGTGGGTTTCAATTCATATTTCACATATTTCACCTCAATATTATCAGTCATGAATTCATTGTCTTTAATATCGCATCCTATCATACCACTAAACTGGTAGTCATACCAGTGGGTCACATATCCTCAAGAGAACCTCCTTATACGCCAGATATTTTTAACTAGCAGTGACGGTCTCAAGATTAAATATTGGGGAGACTATAAAATCCTATTATAGTTACAAAATTGTCTATAAAATAATAAATAATGTTAAATGATATACTCATTAATAAAATTAATAAATACTTGTGGAAGAATAAAATTGAATGAATAAAATTGTTATCTAATTCCAATATACAACATATGAATACATGTCCTTATTGAGATACATAATCTAAAATTGTATAAGCCATGATACAATATAATAAAAGAATATAAAATTATCAAAATTCATTAAGGGTGATCTACTTGGAATCATGAGCTCTAGATCGGTCCAATACATTAAACTCTCAGGTATAAGATAAATAGAACATGAAATCATCCATGTTCTTACAATCAAGATGTCTACTCATTTACCCCAATGTAATGGCTTCCCGAGAACAATAGTTGATATTAATCCCAATAGGTTACCACACATGGTGTCTGTAATTGTATCTAATCCATGAATAAAAAATAAATTTGTCTGCAGGTATATGGAATAATAATAAATGATGAATAATTAAATCAACCAGCTCGGGTTTCTAATGGACACATGGAGGCTCTACATCACCATATATGTAGTTTAATATATATATATATATATACATATATTTGATATATATTTATTATACCTATATTCACTATGTATGTACGAATGTAGGTGGATATATACCTGGAATACTAGGTAATGGATATACCAGGGCATAACTCAGTCATCCATAAATAGACTGAATGATCCAATAATCTAAAGATAATGGGTACATACACTAATTATCATAATTGGTTTAATATATTAGGCACAAAAGTCGATATGGTGACTGTGCCATCATGTCAACACTAAATGTTGTGAGTGTGTTGTCTTGTAATCATTAAACCATTGACATGGTGCACCATGCCCATTATCCCAATAATACCAATGGTGTAAGGCACCATAACTAAACACCTGATGTAAGGGAGGACGATGAAATAAAGGCCAATATAACTCTTAACATCATTTAAAATCCTATATTAAGGAGTAATTATATTCATAACAAAAATATCCTTGAGGTAGTATGTATTATACATCACTTTTAATAATCCCATTTATTTCTATGGTAATTTCATTTGTAATAGTTATAATGAACAATGTACATATGAATGAACATAAAAGTCTGTCCTTTTCACCCTTTATATTTCATTCAATTTAGATAATTTAATTCAATTCACATAAATTGTACTCATTTAAATGTAGAAATAGTTATAGTCATTCCACCAAATTCAATTTCATTATTTAAAACATTTAACTCAATCAAGGAAGGAAAGCCATAATGAACATGCCACTCTAATTAATAGTATATTTATATTAAAAATGTGGAAATATAGTTTTCAAGGTTCAAGATGGAATGTAAAAGGTACCTCGGTCAAATTGGTATATTACCTATATGGTAAATCTCATTCATAAGATAGGTAAAGAAGATAAGAGGATCATTGGTCCAAATAAATATTTCAATTATAGGAGGGATTATCCTTTTAAAATTAACCAAATTGTATAGGTAAAATTACTTCCATATGTAAATCTTTAAAAATTTAATAAGAAAATTATAATTAATGTAAATCCATGAATGATTAAAATCACTTATCACCAAATTGTAATTTCTAAGACAACACAGATCATTTGGGTGGATTTATTATACAATCTTGAAAATTTTTATTACAAATTAATTTAATCTAATATGAATCACATAAAAAATCACAACACAATTAACTGAGAGAACCAATTTGGAATGATACCACATAAGGAAATTTTGTTATAAAATTCATCGTGGAACCTAGTAGGTGTTCTCGCCAATTAAGAAATTGGTTAAAAATGGAATATCCATTATTAATCAAAGTTGAATGATTATATGTTGATACATTTATTAATAATTTAATTAAATATGTTTAAACAAAATCAATCACAATAATGTGGTGTTTATTATCTAGGATGACATCCTATAAAATAATAACAACAATCACCCAACATATATAATTCTTCTTATTGTAATTTAAATTGAATGAAACCATTAAAAGGAAACACATGAAATAAGCCGGTGTGTGATGAAATGATGCAATTTATAAAATGATGAAAAGTTAAGGGGAAAGATGTTGACCACCTACCTCATGATTAGGATGTTCCAGTAATCAAATATCGATGTCTGATTATATCTATTTTAGAAGAGATAAACGAAACATATATTTTCTCTAAAAATAGGCAAAGTGATCTTTCCAGAAAACAACTTGTTCTGGAGAAGGTTAAATAATGAATGATTCAAAATATACTGAGAACATACTGATATGAATCTATAGAGACTGGGAATGTTTGATTCGATGTTCATGGATATCCGTCAAGTACTAGAATAGTCATGGAGAAACAGACAAGGGAGATGATATGGACACATGGGAGAAGAACAAATAAGAAATGTGTTTTAAAAATCATTAATGAAAAAAATATAAAATTAACCATCAA
Organism: Viscum album; assembly: GCA_963277665.1. Classification (NCBI taxonomy): domain Eukaryota; kingdom Viridiplantae; phylum Streptophyta; class Magnoliopsida; order Santalales; family Viscaceae; genus Viscum; species Viscum album. The sequence continues at coordinate 455,391,432 of OY728161.1, read as the reverse complement.
AAACTAAGTCGCATGGTTTGGCCAAACCGGGTTCCAACCATGAGGCTCCCACTAACTAGGAAACCAAACTCACATAGTTTATTTCACATGGTATTCCTATCCATGTGATGAATAGTGATTAGGTAATACCTTTGTGGGAATAACTATGTAGATTTGATTCATGGTTTGGGAAGACTGTGTGCTATATGTGTGACACCTTCTGATCCTCAGGTTTGGCTACCTAGTTTTCTACTAGGGGCCACATGGTTTCAGAAAATATTTGTGCACCCTATTCATACCACCCAAATGTGTGATTTCTGGGGATGAGCACTCTTTAAACTCAATGAGACACCTAATGGACCACTCATTCCATTACACTAGTCTAAAAAATCACACTGATGTTTTACAACTATTGGAGTTCTATTCGGATTCTTGGTTCAAAGAACAACCCTTCCACTAATATCCAAAATTTAAATTCCCTCATAATTTTACCTTGGATCAAAAGTACGGATCATTATAAATTTCCTACAGTAGAACATCTCATCCAAAAAAAACATTCATGAATAATGAAAGAATCATTTAAAGTAAAAGGGTCACGACGTCTCGTTTAGACGATCGTGTTGAATTTCAGAATTCCCAATGCACCTCCAAAATTTTCACAAGCACATTAAACTTATGATGTTAAAACACAAGAAAAAACTTGTTTTTAGTAAGAAACACTGAAATACTACAAACTAATGCTTGATTATCAAGATACATGATCTTTTCATCATCTCATTAAGCCTTTATCCATTAATTCTTCCCACTATAAGTATTAACATAAATTATGTCCAATTATATACAATTGATTCTCAATCATCGTAATTTCATTAAAAAAATTTCCATATTAATTAAAATAAATCACTTAGAATAATATTGAAATTGGGTGATCTTGGTTACCATAAAAGGTTTGGAAAGGGTCCTCACCACTAGGAAGTGGTCAAATCTCGATCGACAAAACTGAATCTGGTCACGCAAGCTTTCTAAGAAGAAAAAAATGACCATTACCACACAAATTACTTTACCAGGAAACATGATTTAGAATGTTTCATCACAAAATATAATCCTTAAGTTGAAAGGAAAACAATTCAATCCATTCATGATGACCCTTATCCAAAAGGCTGGCACTAACAGACAACCTAAAATAATTGAAATGCAACGCCTTCTTCCATGAAATCATGATTTAATCCAAATAACAAAAAAAATAATATATGTATCTTATGTTGACATTCCATTGTCAAACAATAAATTAATAAAATAACATATCATGCCTCAACATGAACAAGGTCCTAACCCAAATTCATCCCACGAGAACGGTCTTCTTTAAAATAGTACCACTGAGCCTGAAAATTAGTTTGGTATAACATCAAGATCAACTAACATTAGTATAAGGAACTAACAAAAAGTTTTCCAAAGACCACGTTTTCAAGTGATACATTTTTATATACTCAAAACATCCACATTCAATAAGTGACTGATCTTAGAGTGGCATTCTCTTTATGGATTAGTCAAAAGACACTGACTAGTGTCCAAGAGTCTGTCTATGGTGTTACTACATGGGAACCCAAGTTTCACTCTAAACTAACCATAGAATGTAGAAAACCACACATCTAGCATGAAAATCTTATTAATATTACTTATCAATCCCAAAATATTTTAAATCATTATCATGTCGTAAGACTGACACTCGCTTAGTGCATCAATGATGACATCATCATATGGGACATTCCTGTCTCTTTTAGAAGCGTAATGCAAGAAGAATCCGAGAAATCCAATATAAGAATATTCATACCACTAATCATCAATTTATAAATAGTACCAGAACATAAACTAATGATACATATCGATTAACTGATCACAATCATTTACTAGTTGAGGCATCCCATGATCATTTATGATTTAACCACAAAAGTCAATCCAAGACAAACTATGTTTCCAAAGATTGAATATGAATCCAACCACTTCAACGCAATTATTCCATGAATTAAATGATAGAAAAATACAATAAAAAACATGATGCCCACACCTAAAGTGTTCCCTAGTCATCTAAATAATCTATAGACAATCCACTGACAATCATTCTAGATCAAAAACACAATAAACACAAACATTTAATCATTTAGAATAAAAACCCAAACTAAACTGAACAGAATTTCAACACACTATATATATATAGAATTTCTTTATTATCATTTGGTATGATTTATTTCATTTAATTCATAGGATAGTCTACAACCTAGAATACTTGAGAACATATATAGTAGCTTAAAGATCAACTTTCCCACCTAACATTACTAGTTCATTATTTAATTAATAAACTCATTTGGTACCACATATATCAATGCATACAACATTAATATTATATATTAAATATGGAGTAACATTTCTACCATCTATAGGATCTCCACCAAATGCAATCATGTATCATATGGACTGTGTGAAAAAATTGTCTAATGTTTTTCTATATCATAAAACAATAAAATTTAATGATGACCTATCATGTTGAAATGTAAATAGGAAATGGAAATGAGACTTATGATGTGGGAGACCATTCCCTTTATCTGTATCAAATGTTCTTACTAAACATTACTCAATTATTGCATCATTAAACTGGTCAATGATATAATGAACACTCATATGAATAAGGGTGTCATTGGAAGCTAAATTCCATACTTTAGGCAGTGACACCAAATGACAGTAGGAAATAAAAATCACATAGAATTTAATCTCAAAAGATATAACCATCCATGGTCTAGCCCATTACAACAGAATAAGTGTCGACCCTATCACTAGGTAAATCAAAAGATATTTCACTAGGCACTTCCCCTATCATTTAAGCCATTTTAAAAACGGACAAGGAGGCATAGAAAATAATCTGACATCTGTATTCCAAGGAAACTCAATGGATTCCCAACTACCCTTACACAAGGGTACACTACTAAAAATGAAATCTATACCAATGGTTTTGGGAAAACCATTGGTATAGTTCACTTATATGGACATATACCAATTGTTTGGCCAAAACCATTGATATAGGTCACTAATTTGGACATATAACAACAGTTTTGGCCAAACCATTAGTACAGGTCCATAATATAGACCTGTTACCAATGGGTTTCCCCAAACCATTGGTATAGGTCCCCCCTATAACAAAGGTTTGTCCAAAACCGTTGTTATAGGTACCAAATTCAAAGAATCTATACCAATGGTTCTCAAAACAGTCGGTATAGGTCTATACCAAAGATTCTGAGAATAGTTTCTATAGATACATGTATTTTTAGGGAATATTCTTACAGTGAACATTAAATAAATAAAAATTTAAAATATTTATGATAATACATATATATATATATATGAAATTATTTTCACAAAAGTCATGTTAGGTTAGTGGTTAGGTCATTCATCATAAACTGCAGGTACTGCGATCAAAACCCACAAAATACTTCTTTTTTGAAATACATATACCAATTGTTTTATTGAACCGTTGGTATAGATTTTCTATATTACATATACCAATGGTTTTGAAAACTATTGGTATAGGTCGAGAACAACATTTTTGGGAAAACCATTGGTATAAAACTATCCTCACAGCTTACATGGCCACGGTTCTCCAAACCATTGGCATGTGATATACCAACGGTTAAGAGGCCAAGACCAATGGTTTCAAACCATTGGTATAGGGTATTTTTCTACTAGTGGTATAAACTATTTATTCCATATCCAGTACAATATTAAATTCATTCCATTGGTTCAAATTCCATATTTATATATTTAAAATATTTAACTCAGAACATCATGAATGAATTTATATGGAAAAATGACATGGTAAATTTTCAATTAAAGATAAGAAGAAAAACAGGAAACAATATCAAAATCCATCTTTAATAAATAAAAATTTATCAAAATTCCATATTTAATATGTAAATTTATTAAATATATTTATTTTTTGTTATTAAAGATAAGAAAACCTATGAGGGTCCCACAAATCCATCCTAGGTCAATAAGAATGCAACACAATAGATGCTGCTTAATTATTAATATTTTAAAACACCCATATAGATCCATCTCATTATAAACAATCCCAAAATTAAAATCATAGTATCAATTGTTCATTTAGAAATTTTTTCATACTAGTCATTAATCACATGTAATAAAATTACATGTATTAATAAGGAAACCAATTAATTTTATAATAAAATTAAACCGCTTTTATAGTTATAAACATTTCAAATTATATCATATGGTCATATATAAAATATATTAGTTATATTGGTGTCCATATAATAATATATAATGTTCTCATACACATTACTGGTTTGCGCTTGGATCCCATAAATCAAAATCATACTTTTTAAATATTTGAACTTTAGAAGATGATAAATTTTTATCAATGGACTGAAAATATATTCTAAAAAATAGAAATATAGTTTGACTGAATGAGTTACCTGTTACCAATTATAATTTACCCATACACATTAAATCTAAATAATGGTTCATGTTTAATCAAAACAATGGAAATCATCCAATACAACCCATTATATATCAACACTAAAAGTAGAATATCATTTCATGCAGTAAACACTGTAAAACTTGTTAAAAACATATAAGTATGTTACATATCAATGAAATGATAAACAAAAAATGAATAATGGATTATAATAACCGAATCCATTTTATAAATTTATGATTTCTAAAGAAAAAAAATCATAATATAAAACTTGAAGAACATAATCAAAATGAGTATGCATCATAAAAATTCAACTACATGTCATCCAATATGCATGACATGTGAATTTCAATGTTCCTGTAATGATACATGTAATGATTTATCCATTTCATTACATGTTGATGGAAAAATACCCTAGACTCCATAAATCAATAAGTAGTAGATTTTATATCATTTTTTCATGGTGAAATCATAATGAACAGTAACAGAACAAATCATGAAAATTAGTCCTAGCCCTAGAAGAAATGGACTTTTATTCAGACAAGGGTCGATCAATCCCACACACAAATATTTACCAAGTCTAAACACATTCTTAGTCTAATTTATACTCGGAAAAATAGTTGAAAAATGAAAAAATATGGCTTTGATACCACTTTGTAAAATCATGTTCTAACTATCCACTAAACTGATAGTTGGACATGTCGGACACATGACATCATTCTTGCAACACCATATGCCAGAGGCTGTTGACTATTATCAAGGGTTTAAATATGTGATAGTGGGGAGATATACCCTTATATATGACTATCAAAATAGATTTATAAGTAATATATAACCTAAAATAATTGATGTAGTAAGAGTAGATAGATAAGTAGAATAATATTATAAAATGAATATAAAATATGGACAATTCCAATATTCAAATATGAATACATGTCCATATGATTATTCATTTTCTATAATAGTAGCAAAAAATATAGACAACAATATTAGAATTAAAAAAGAATATAACACTCTATGGGTGATCTCCATGAGCATCCTGATCTCTAGCTCAATACTATGCTCTTAACATTTGTGAACAAGAAAAACAGACCATGCAATCATCCATTGTCATACAGACAAGAGGTCAACATAGGTACCAGATTGCAATGGAATCCCTTGAAGGGTGTTAGATATAAATCCATTTATAATAGCACCCCTGATATCTATAATTATATCTATTCCATTAATTATTAATAAAATAGTGTGTATGTATATGGAATAGGAAACAATGCAGAATAAATAAATATATATTGCACAGGTCCCAAATGGAAACTAGTCGGTGCTACCTGCTTCTACATGTGGATGAAATGAATTTATTACAATTGACCATATATATAGTTTTAATAAATAAATATATATATTAGTTATATATTTACTCTAGATATATGAACCATGTATATACATATGTATGTGGCCATATACCAAGAATACTATGTGATGGCTAGGTAGTGGTGTAACATATCCATCAATAACAAGCCAGAACCAGCCAATACACTTACGATAAATGGTACATTCCCAACATCTCCTAAGCAGTGGGAGGCATTGTGCATCTAACTAGAGATGGTGAGCATTCCATCATGTCAACAATCAATGTTGTGAGTGTTTTGTCATGCCAACACTAAACTGATGAAGTTGTGTGTCATTCCCACCATCCAAATTATGTCAATGGTGTGATATTTCATCAATAAAAACCTAGTGTAAGGGAATGTGATAAAAACAATGTCAACATAACCCTTACAATATTTCCATAATATATCCCAATGAAAAATTATACTCATTATAAAAACATTAATTACTTTGTACCTCTCATGGTCGGCTTTTAATAAGTCCATTCTTAACAAAGGGCATTTCATTTATAAAAAATTTAATTTAGCATATCCTTAATCATGAACTAAATAGTTATACTTTATACTCTCCATATTTCAATCCATTAAAACAATTTAATTAAATTTGCATAATCTGTGAAAATTTATATATAGAGAGAGGCATGGTCATACTACCCTATTCGATTTTTTTAATTAAAACAATTAATTTACTCCAAGAAGGAATTCCATCATGATTATTCTATTATAATTAATATGTTCAATTTAATTAAAAATAATGGTAATTCATTTATAAATGATCAGTAAGACCCTTATAAGGTATGTTGGTCAAATAAAGAAATTACATATATAGGAAATATCTTTCATAAGTTTTTCCATGAACTTAGGTGGTGCCTTGGTCAATATTAACATTACTATTGAAGGAGGGTAACTCCATTTTGTATTTACCAAATAAGAAAGGTACCAAACATGACATATGTATAACAATAAAAAATAATAAGTAAATCATCAGTGAATAAATCCAAAAAATGCAATTCACTAATTTTCACTTTGTAATTTCAATGAACGCAAACCGTGTTTGTTGGGTGTTATTATAAAAAATTTACATTGTTTATTGAACAATTCATTTAATAAATTAAGAATAAAATTAAAAATAAAATCTAAATTCACTAAAATAATCATTTTTCAATGCTACCATATATGGAAATTGAATTATAATGTTCATCCTGGTACTTATGTGGGGTCATGACCAACTGGAAAATTATAACAAAAGGAAAAATTCATTATAAATACAATATAAATGATAATAAATAATTCTTGGTAATTAATAATTTTATTATATATGTTTAGAAATCACCAACACACCTATGTAGTGTCTTTTATTGAGTTTTACATCCTTTTAAATCATAACAACAATGAAAAAATGTATATAAACGATTGTATACCAACGTAGATGTAATACTTTTTTTGGAAACATGTGACAAAGGAAAATTTAAAACAAAATGGAAATATTTATAAAATGATTTAAATTTAATATAAAATTCATATATAACCTATCTCATACATATAAATCTCCACTAATCAAATATGATGGTCAGATTCGGCACCGTTTGGAAGAAGTTTAAGAAACACACATTTACCCAGAAAATAGGTAAACTGATCTTACACCGAAACAGAATGTATGAGAGAATGTTAAATGAATAATGATTCATAATGAATATATAGATTATTGATAGGAATCCTTATAAATTGATAGTGTTTCATTTGGAGTATGGATGACGGATATCCATCAAATCCTAGAATATGCTAGGAGAAACCCTTTAAATAGAGGAGTTTCACATTAGGGAGAAGAAGAAATGAGTTTTAAAACACATTAATGAAAAAATAAAAGATTTACCCTAGAAAAATCAGTTGCATAATTTTCCTACATAGTTCATCCAAACCATGTGATGAACATGCTACTCATGCCACCCAGGAAACCCACCTTGCATGGTTGGTGTTGCAAAATTCTCCTAACCATGCACCAACATTGTGATTAGTAGTTCTTAGGTACTTCCAAATTTGAACAAACTTTGTAGGCCAGGTGCATGGTTTGGGATGAATATTCATAACCCATGTTAAAGCTTATGATCCTCTATCTTAGGCCACACCATTTTTGTTAGAGTGGGGCCCACGGGTTAAGAAAAATAGGAAGCCTATTTTGACGACACAAACTTGTGATTTATAGAACCTAATGATCCCAAAACTCAATGTAACACCCAACGAACCCCTAAAGACTTTAACCAATACTATTAAAACACATTAAAGTGTTCCAAATATGTTAATTACATTCCCAATTATACTTCAATGTCCTACATGTCCAGTAGTCTCCAACATTCAAATTCCATCGGAATTTTTACCTTGGTTCAAAAGCATGGGTCGTTACACTATCAAGATGTAATGTTTGGGTTCCAATTATGATTACATTTATTTGAATTGATGAAGGTTGAATTTCACATCAATATAGGGGTGTTTTTTTACATGGGTAAATGTGATATCTTGGTCAGTATATTTGTACAAGACAATCCCTTGCAGGGTGGTGTGACAACATGAATTAATTTTTCATATCAAGATGATCAGGGATCACGTCAGGAAGATTAACATCTAGTAGTTGATCATTTTAGGGATTTTTTCCTTTATTAAATTTATTTTTTTCCTCCTTGGTAATTTTTAGAGTTTTTACATTGATCTAGTTCTTGGGTCTAAATTATTATTAAATTTTCGTAATAGGATGTCTACTACAGAGTTCTGAGAGATTGAGAGAAATCTAGAGGAATTGGAGGCAAAGTGGCTTATAAGATCTATTAATTATCTATGATGTTTCTACTATGTTTTTTTATAATTTTTTTTAACCATTCGGATATTTTTGGATTACCAAAAATTGAAATTGTTGATGGTGAATAATTGATACCCCATATTATGTATATATGATCTCTTCAAAGAGCCTCTTTGAGATTATGTGTTCTAAACGATTGATCTGATATCGAGTGATCATCAGGTGAATGATTATCCATTAGAAAAACCATGTCTGTATTTTCATAGAATGTGTGATATATATGAGTCGTTCTTTATTCCATATTGTTATGTGAATGAGCCATTAATATTCATGGAACTGATGAATTTGTTTTTACATCCTTATTTAGATTCATTTGTGGTCATTTTCGTTGATGATATCTTCATGTATTATCATAATTAATACAAAAATTCCCATCCTCTTGATATTTTTTAGATAATTTTATAGACAATAATTTATATTATAATCTAACAAGGATCCAATTATTGATGATTGCGATTATTTTCATGGGTAATGTTATATAAGAGACACTAGTATTACTGAACTAAGAGAAGGTGAGAGCTGTAGTTTCATGGGATCATCCCAATGACTTATTTGATAGAATTATTTCTAACGGATAATTAGATATTATAACATTTTCTAAAATGTAATACAAAAATTTATATTACTTCTTTTGATATTTAATAACAAGAGTTTGAAGATTGTATTGTCAAATACATATGAGACACCATTTTTGGAGCTGAAAGTGATTCTGAATTCAACATCGGTCTAGATTCTTCTAGAGTTGGGAAGAAGATATATATATATATATATATTATGATGAAAAACGTATTTGTCTAAGATCCATTATGATATATGAGGATAATTTTTTGGGATAATGGTCTCGTCATTGGATTCCACTCGAGTGGATCTACCTGACACGTTATCTCTTGTTATCAAGTGTTTTACATTCCTCATATAGTTACCGGAAATATTTATTAGGGGTCGTTTTATGGTATACATATACCACAAAATCCTCATGTACATATTTAAAATGCATCACATGAATAATTTTTGAAAAAGGTTGGTTTAATACCTTCTTTCCTTTGACATTGAGCTTTCTTATATGCCTGATGAGGGGAATATAGAGGTAGATGCACTGTGTAGGAGGACAAAGATACAAGTAGTTCTTGAGGCCAGTAGTGAGACGAAACATATGTAATTGTTTTAATATATGAACCTAGAAGTTATGTATAGTCACATGTAGACATTTCAATCATCATTTGTATTGACTCTCACTCTTCTAGATAGGTTGAGGATGAGACATGTTCTAGATTCTATGGGTTTATTCTCATGAGAAACTATGGTGGAAGAGGACCCATATCATTGTTGGATAGTTAGAGAGGATGGAGTTATATATATCCATGGTTACATATGGTTCTCATATGATAAATTCATGGATTTGACGTTAGAGATTCATTAATTAACATGGGTTGTACATCGCGATGTTACCCTGATATATATGGATTGATACTGCAAGTATTTGTGGATGGGTATGAAACACAAGGTAGCCAGTATTTCCTTGAGGTGTTCCATGAGTCAACAATTAATGGAAAAGCTACATCAACCACCTAGAATCATAGAGTGGATTCCCATATTCAAGTGGGATTGGGATGATGATGTGATGGATTTTGGGATGGATATTACAAGACCATATCAATGTTTTGATGATGTATGGGACATTTAGGAATGTATAAATTTTTTTCATTTTAATACCATTAGGGATATCATTTTTATTGATGATATATGGAGAATTATTTCCATGCGATTTTACGTTTTCATACGGTTCCTCATAATGTTTTATCGGATGGGGGTGCTTGGTGTACATAATGGTTTTTGAATGGTTTAAAGAGTGTGTTAGGTACAAAAGGGATTTTGAGCACACAATACCACCATCAGACTGATGTCTAGTTAGAGTGAAAAATACATGTTCCAGAATAGATGCTTGTAGAATTATTCCTATATTTTCAGCATCATGGTAGAGGAGTATTCCCTTAGATGAGTTCGCCTAAACCAATGTTTTTCTGGAAGCTATAATTATTGATACTTTTGATTCATTGTACTGTATGACATGTTAGTCACCTCTATGCTAGTATAAGGCAGCAAAGGTTGTGTTACTCACATCATGTCTTGTGTGGGAGACAATGGTGTTGGTCCATTTGATTCAGAAATGGATGGAAACATCATAGTCAAGAAAAGATATCCAATAAAAATCATGGACGATGACCTCTAGTGTTCTAGGATTGGGATTTGTTCTTTTTATCTATCTCCTAGAGGATAGTTCAAAGAAGGTACAGAGACAGGGTAATATTTCATCATGATATGTCGGGCCAATCGTGATTTTAGAAAGTATCATAATGATTCTCAATTAGTTTCACAAACCTCATTTGTACAAATCCATGCAAGACATCTTCTGTTTGTCTCATTTATGTCTTTATCACATAAACCCATCACATACTATTCATCTACTAGAGTTTGAAATATAGGTAGATGCATAATTTGACGTGAATCTTATAAGTACCATTGATCAGAGTATGACGTCTCCTAGAGGATGGTTAGTTATTCTAGTATGGGTATTATGGTAGCACATCCATGTGTAGGATAAGGCTATGGTGTTGGAGGATGACATACATTCTCAACACCCAAAATTATTATCAAACAATAATTTACCACCCAAGGAAGAATAATTTAAGGAATAATTTCATTAAGGGTGGAAGATCATATGATAATGTGTATTTTGATTATGTACTAATCCCTTTATTTTTAGTTAATCTCTTTTTATACTCTCGTTATTTCTATGACCTGAAATCAAAACATCGATCTCATTATGTGTTTTTGGAAATATGGAATAATGGTGATGAAGGTTTTCATCAATAGAAATTCATAGAGAGTATTTGGAATACATGTAATTTACTAAATACACTTTGTGTATTGTTTTGGGATTAAACATTCATTACATGTTGTAGTTTTTTCTAGGATGGGGAAAAACTGAACAATATATGGAGTGTAAATTTGACATGTCGATTTATCTCCATAGGGTTGTTTTTTTTTGACATAATAGGTTCATCATTCTTTTTCAATAGAATCCCACCACTATATTTTATATTGTATTTTAGTTTATTGAATCATAAACCTAGTATTAGATTTCGTTTCACTATTAGACATACATTTCAACTTCCATTCATCTCATTGTATATGATCCAGTGAGTTCCCTAATTCTATTGTACATTTTTTCCTTTTCCTTACCCAAGAAAATTATATTTTGTTTCAGGATATTGTCCCCTATTTTAGGTTGTGCATATATTCTTTTATATTCATCAATCCATGTTGAGTTAGGAGCCAATACTGGATGGTTGTACTATCACGGGCATAAGATTGGTTGTTTATACCTTTTACAATAATGTATTGTTATTTATAAGTAGTTTTCATTATTCATAATTCTATAACTTCATGGTGTTGATCATAAATTAATTAAATTCCTTCTAGTAATTACTTTAACCCTGATAGGTTTCCTACTTATTACTATGACATCGTTGGATGTTTTACCCAGGATAACGGTATTTTATTGAAATATTTTATGGTATTTTAGGGTATTGATATGTGCATTTAATTGATTTATCTAGCCAACATTTGGAATGTTTTATGTGGTTTGATTTTTAAGTGTGGAAACAATTAATAATTTGAGAAGAAACAATTTGTAGAGAATTTATGAGCTAAAAGAAACATTATTCTACGAGTGGACCGAGGTGGTGCAACACTGTGTTTTTAATGCTGTAGTAGAACTAGAAAAATATAAGAGAGAATTTATGCATCATTTCAACAAATTAAATATTGTTACCTTTGAGGAGTTGATATTTTGGGAAGAGATACATTGAAATTCATGACTCCTCTTCATGGAATGAGAACTCTTAGATTACATGATCTGTAAAACATTACATGAAGTGATGTCATAATGAAACTGAAAAATAGATGATAATTGGAAGAAGGATTTTAGAGTATACATATATATTCACACATCATCTACACCTTTAAAATATTCTTGGTTCATTGGAATGAGGGAGACGGTGATGGATTATTGCCACACGATGGAGTGACGGTCTAGAACACTACATCACCACCATTATTCACCACCATTCTTACTTGGGTAACCAAGATGAACATTCTAATTATACATTCCATGATCATTTTGTATTCATCATTCCTTGTGAGGTGATTATAGAGGTTCTGGTGTTAGGGATTTTTTCTATTCTCTATTATTGCTTTGTATTGTTTCAACATTGTTTATCAATTTCATATTTATCTTTTTTTTCATACGGAAGGAACATTTCCTCGTTATGGGGACAATCATGTTATTAATTCAATAAATAGGACTATATTATATATTATCTTTATAAAATATATAATCATTTTGTTTATATTTGTATTTGGAATTCCAAATTTCATTATTTCACTTAGTACATGACAATTACCGTGATAAAATTATCAGATTATTAAAAGGTACTCATACCATGGATCCCTACTGACCCAATTCTAAAACCAACCCTCAATAACCCCATAACAATTGAATCCCTAACACATGAACTCAAATATCACTGAACATGGCCAGCCAGATCTCTTGATATTCAAACTAATCCTTGCTATAATTTTATTCTGTCTCTAACTGAAAAAAAAACATAAATTATATTTTCATTAAAAAATTTAAAACATACAAATTATCATTGTGGATTAGATCATAATATCATACATGTAATATATTTTTATTATTCTTTCTGGTATTTATATATCATTGAATATTTGTAGCCCCGTAGAATAGATGAAACCATGTGGAAAATCACAACCTCAACTTGGACAACCCATGAGGTGTGTTTATGTATCGTTCAGAGGAGTTACCACCCCATTGGGTGTCTGTGTGATATACATTACAATGGGGGACATAATTCATTTAATTCGGTATTAAGTGGGGTTGATTCATTTTTTCCATGTGATGAAATGATAATAAAATTATTAAATGGTTTAAATTTAAATGAGGAATGATATGGATGAACTCATGGATTGTGTATGATTAAGAAATGGGTTATGAAATGTTTAATGAAGTGTTATAATCGCATGGGATTCAATGAAATTTACTACTCTATGGATATAGAATATATTGGATGCCTTAGTAATTTCTATTGCTTTGATTTATCCCTGGTGGGTCTTGCATTTGGTTATATTAGATTCCCTCGATATTTATACTTCATTGATCCATATTATATTGGATGCAATATACATTTATACTCATTATATATGAATATTAGGTATGGAACTATATTTCATGGAATATTCCATGGATAATTACTTAGTCCTTATATAATAAATCCAACATTGGGGTTTGACACTATATAGTTCATATTGAGAGGCAATGGATGTTTTACCATCATTTACAGTTGATGCTTGTGATAAAAGTTTGAAAATAGATGGTATAATAGATAGTATCATGCATGATTTATTATTGTTTATGGTTATCCAATGTTTAAAATTTCCAGTTAATAGTGAGGCTTGATTGTAGGAAAATGTTTCTCTTATATATTCATTAATATTATTTTCATGTGCTTCACAATTTTGTATCATGAATTCCAATTCAAAACATCTTATAAAAATAATTCATGGTGGCCAACTGGGTGTAATATCACAAAATTTTTGGGATGATATTTTTTACTTGGAATGATTTCATGGATAGATGTTGGGACCAAGGAATATAAATTCATTATTATTGTTGAATGATTGTTCATAGGATGAGAGGATTACATTATTGATCTACAACTCATGATTCAATTTTCAAATTGTCACTTTGGCCATTTTTTACATTATATACATGCATTGTATTGGATAAATATTATCATGTATTTCCAGCTTTTTTATAGACTCATGACATATTCATTCATTTTATTGATAATTCCTTTTGTTTTCTTCACTTATATTTTCATTTGGATATATATCTTCTATCAAAAATTTATTTCAGGTTTCATTTTATTTACAAACATATGATACCATTTAGTTACTATGATTATGAAGGTATCATCTCCCCGCTAAATAACCTTTTCCCTCACTGGTAGTTATCATCCTCTAGTGTACTAGGATGTATGCATGATTCCATGTGATGCAACATCATGGGGAACTATTTAGTGACACCCTGGTTGGGACGTTATAAAGACCAAAAAATATTTATCCTTGTGGAATTCCTAGTATGTCATCAACCAGATTGAAACAATGAAAATAAGGTATAAAAGTAGAAATATAATAGACATGTTATAAAATAGGAAAAATATTATTGTTTTTATGTTATATATAATAATTATATATAATTGGTATATATGGTCATTTGGGTTCTATAGTCATTGGGATGATATAACCTTGTAAAATGATTATTGAATTAGATGGTATAAACAAAAGTAATAGTTTCATAAAAAATATTCAGAAATGGGAAAATTATATTGAATAATAGATGTCTTCCTTATGATGATAATCTTGCCAAGATAGGAAGGTAGTTCACATCACATGGGTTTTAGGTAGAACAATTCCAAGATGAACTCCACTGATTGATTCATGAGTTAAATCATTTATGAAAGATGTTAATGGGTATAAAAACAAACACACCATCCATTCTAGATGAATTTTCACTCATGGAGTCCACCACCGCTTATCATACCCATAGAGCATATGTGTATTTTAATGGGATCTATAATTAAATGTAATGATGATTTAATTATGTAATTATTAATAAATTGTATATTCTTATTATTATGAATAATTTATACATATTCCAATTCCATAAAATTTAATTTTAATGAATAAAAATGGTTATATTTTAAAAAATATTTGTTGATAGAAGTTCATGTTTTTAGATAAGTAACAAATTTCAAATAATTAAGAATAAATTTATTTAGTATTAAAAAGGTGTTTTTAAATACTTTTTATTTATAAACCAATTTATTACATTTTAGTATTGTGGAATATAGTAATTATATAAACAAACAAATAAATCAATGTTATGCTAAATATTTTCACATGGCATAGAATATAAATAAATTCATTTTTATTCTCAATAATATATATTTCTGAAAACAATTATTATTTCTAATGATTTCTTATAATAAAATAAATTTTCGTAAATTCAATAAATTAATTTCAATGAAATATTAAACAGAAATTCAAAATTTCATTAAAAATTTATTTTTCCTTTATAACATATAAAATAGTATCAAAAGTAAAAATTATTTTCCACGGTAATATATTAATTTTATAATGTATTAATTTTATTATTAATTTCAATTATCATACAAATAAATTTAATTGATATATTTTCAATAAATCAAAATCTATATTTGAAAATATAAAAAATATATCAATAAAAATTTAATATGTAATTTATAGGAAATTTGAGATAAAACAAATAATGCATAAAAATAAAGTTTTTTTTGAAAAACAGCTATTTTCTATATCTTGTAAATAATTTGTAGGGGTAGTTTTCATAAATTTCGAAATTTAATTAGATTAAATATAATATAAATTAATAATAATCATGTAAAAAATTTTCTAAGAAAGGTATTAGAATATTATTATAAAAATAATAATTATTCTGTAAAAAATTTAATTAATGTTATTGAAGATAAAAATGGGTAACTTATTATAGATCAAATTTTTATTGATTTAGTGGAAAAGTATACCTTCTAGAATTCTTTTTAGGGTATAAACCATCACCCACATGTATCTCCCACCATTACACCCCAAAATCCAAAAACTACTATATGATTTCATCTTCACCTTCACCTAACATTCATTTCCATTGAAAGTTCACTCTTCTTCACTTATAATAGGTTCCCACTTCCATCCACTTTATGCCACACATATTTTACTAACGAGAGTTTTTTAATCCATTAAATAAATATTATCTTCTATAACATTCACCAAATGAAAAAAAACAGTAATGATCCATTATTGAATTATTATTACGAAAATGTAAATATAATTAAACCTCTAGTAACTAAAAACGTATTCCAATGAATTTAAAAATCATTGAAAAATATGTTTACAAACATTTAAGGTTTTAAAAGGGGATTTTTTATTATATTATTTTTTTCATTATATATATTAAATTATTATATAAAATTTAATTTTTTAAATTTGAGGAAATGAATTTGATTTTTAAAATCGATATAGAAAATGATCTTTGAATGAATATTTAATAATTTTCTAAAAGAATTGATTTTTAGGTGAATAATTTTATAATTTAAATATTATTAATACCGTTATTTTTGTAACACAATAATATTAATGGAATGAATTAAAATATTCTAAAAACATTTAATCATATAAAAATATATACTATAATAAAAATAATTAAAAAATATTCTTTCAAATTTAATAAACCCATGTGTAATGTGTTGGTAACATAAATAACAATTTTATTTTATTAAAGTATATTAAATATGAGTCTTCATTATTTCTAGAAATTAAATTAATAAATTTTTTTATTATTTATGATAAAAATTATCATATTAATTAATATTTTCATTTTTATTTTTTGTTATAATGTTATGATAAATGAGATTAAGGTTAATTTCATGATAATGGAAAACCTATTATTCTTAAAGAAATGTTTTATGAATATTTTTATTTCTATAAAATAAAATAAATTAGTTGAATACAAAAAAAATAATTTCATATAAGTATATTAAAAATATGCACATATATTATCATTAATTAAATTGGTAATAGTGTCTATAAATGATTAATAAAACATATTGTTAAACACAACATTTAAAAATTATAAATTAAATGGAATAATTTAAAAGATAATTTAATATTATTTATAAACACAATTAGAATAAATAAGGGTTAAATTTATGTTTATTTTAACAAAACTTTTTAATATGGGTTATTTGGTATTATTTATTGTAATATATTTTACATAGTTAAATGATATTTACCTAGGTGAAAATGAAAATTATAAAATTTAAAAACCTAAAGGTAAATGACTTAAAAAAATTTAAGATATTTATTTAAATAAAATTTATATTCTCTATAAACCTTATCCCACCCCTCACTCAATTATTTTTCACTTTTGGATACTTTTGCTCTTAAATAATGTCATTATATTATCGAAAAATAATTGGTGTATTCAAAAGTGCCATTTTCTTCACCTAGAAAAGAGAAAAAATAAAAAAATATCATTACATGCCTATTAATTATAATGTCATAATGAAATATATATAATCATATCTAATGATACTAAAACTATGTTATCAATTATTTATTATAATTCCTTCATTTTAAAGGATACTTTTAATGGAATATTCAAGTCCCAGTTTGAGTATTAGTAAATCCTTATATTTTCTATATTATCATTATTTTACTACAAAATCCAATACGTAGATATATAATGAATTTTTTTATTAAAATACAGAATATTTATTATATTAACATAGAAACCATTATTTAATCCTTTCTATCTACTTATAAAAAGAAAATAATTGTGATCATGTGTTTGTGAGGAAAAATATCTCCACGAAGTGACATCAACTGTTTTTTTTAAAAATAATCTGTTATATGGTTATATAAATGTAATTAAATAATATGTGATTCATATATTAAATAAATTTTATTTTTAGGTGGCAAATTATAATACACCCTCAGGCCCTCTCATTGTCTAGAAAATTAACATGTCAATTATGTATTGCGCATATTACCACTTCCATTGAATTTTTTTAATTAATCCTCATGATTTTCATTCATTATAAAAAACATAATTTTTTTAAAAAATCTTAAAAAAAAATTAGATAGTATAATTATACATCTTTTTAAATGATATTATATCAAGATAAAAAGTTTATCAACCATTCTCACCCACCAAATTTCTTTTTTTTCATGATTGGTTTTGTCTAGCCACTTACTTGAAAAATTATATAAAACCCATTCATGGAAGAATATAAAAAATAAAATGAAAATATTATTATATTTTAATAAACAAATAATAATTGTTTTATAGTTTCTGAAATTTTATATTTATTTTACATATTTTTTAAATATCATATCTGATTGTTAAAATTATCAACGAATACCAACGTTGTCTCTAGTTTTAACAGAACATAACTAAAACACTAATTGAATGATAATAGAACATTATAATTTAATACATATTATATATTCTAGTAACTTAAATTATCCATAAATTAGGATCCATTAGAGACTAATTTAAAAAACCTTTATATTACAAAACCTGTTCAAAATTATCAAAACAACTCAAACCTACTATTTAAAATAGATATCAACAGACTAATATATATGTAAAATAATTATAAATTATTTTTATAAATTTATATATAAATGAATATGGTTTCTAAATAAGAAGATAATATATTTATATCTTTATACATAAGATTTAATCACTTTAGGTGAAATAAATAATTATGGAATGGGTTTATCTTCCACACTTTCAAATCCATGAGAATTTCTTGATAATGAAGACCATAATTTATTTTATACAGTTTATTCACTACCTCATTTCCTTAAATTATATCTTCTATATTTTATTTCATGATATTTTTATTTTTATTCAATTACATCCCTCTAATGTTCATTTTACTCTTACATTAATATTATGAAAAGGGTTTTTCATAACATAATTATCATTCATTGAGTTATGATTTTTCTTCCTGAAATTTTTTTTTATATGTTAGAAACATTATAATATTTGATTTTATTATGTTTAAGATTCTATTTTTAATATGGATTTTCATTTTTACAATATAAACCTATTTCTAAATGAATATTTTATCATGAAATACAACAATTTTGAGGGATTTAATTATGTCTAATTTTATTTCTTTTTGTCAATATGTTATTTTTTAAGAATCAACCGTATAAGATTGAAATATTATTATTTTTATGAATTTATAAGATATTTATTCAACACTATATTTAGATAAAATTATGTATCGAATTCAAATATATATTCTTTATGAATTTCATTCCCATAAAGTGGAAATAGTTTTAAGAAGAAAATATCATCTCTTATAGAGATAATTATTCCTCCATTTCCATGTCTATTATTCCCACAGAAATTAATTTAATATTTTAAATCAAATTATATGTTTCTTCCAGTTTCCTTATTATTTTCCATTATCACTTTTCAAGGGAAATTATTATAACCCATTTTTATGATATGGGATTTCAATAAATTTATTTCAAAATATAAAAATGGATCTCCAAAATTAATAATATCTTCTATATTTAACTAGATAATTTTTTTAATAATAATTATATATATTTAAGGAACTCTAATTAATGTTTCATTTTAAAATCAAATTTTTTATAATTATTTCGCATCCATCTTTTGAAACGTTTTTTTCATATTAAATGATTGAATATTCAAGATTATTTTTAAAAAATTAAATGAATTCACAATGTTTTCATGTCAAAATATTGAAATATTTATGCTTATTTCAATGATAGAATATTGATATTTATTGTCTGAAGTAAATTTTTTTAATTTTTTAAATATTAAATATATTAAATGAATTTACAAAGTGAAATTAGCTTCATTTCTTATGCCAAAGACAGAACATTCTTCTAAAAAACAATTTTGTGATATCACTACCATTTGATTTTTCTCTATAATGGATTCATTTCCATGGAAATTATTTTCCATGAATCACCCCATATATTTTTTTATAAAATAATTTTAATTTGGTGATTTAATTTTGGGTATCAACTATTGTTATTCATAAGGTTAATTTTTGTGATACCATTTGAAAAAAATTGATACCTATTTTCGTTCCATGGGTTCTCTAGGTTATGATATTCTATTGATATTTTGTATGGAACAAATTTGTGTTGGTTTTCATAAGGAAATGGTTTTTGAAAAATAATACCCTTATATGATTTGCGCCTGAAAGAACCATAAAATACACCTGTTTTAATAAATCCCTATTTTGGTTTGTGTCTGTTAAAGCTCTGAGACAATTTGGGTATGATAAAGCCCTGAGATGTTTTGGTCTTGATAAATAATAGAGATATTTTGGCCTTGAAAATACATGAAGTATTTTTGGGGACATAAAATATATATAATTAATTATATTAATATTATATCTCATTACGTAAGGATGTTTAGTGTGGATAATTTTTTTGTTAAGAATAGTTATCATGGACATTTTTATTATTCACCACATCAACCATGTAGAGTTTATTTGATGAAAACAAGAATCATATAAATATTGTTTGACAAAAATTTTATAATTTTTATTTTTTAATGTTTGTACCCACTTTTTTTCTTATTATATGTTTCAGTTTATTGATCTATTACAATGTAATATAGAAATTATTATGATCCATGGGTCATGTTTAACATATTAGTATTTTGTATAGTATTTATCTTGTGTATGTTTTCGCATTCTAGACAAAATGTACTTTATTTTAAGATTTATGTACAACTCCTATTTTTAGATAATATTTTAAATAAAAAATGCCTCCCCTACCCATGTTTTCAATTCTTCTTTTGATACAACTAGTGATTACAGGTTTATGAGTTTATTTACCTTACTACTTATTTAATCTCATCCATGTTTATTGTTTTTCATTCCGCATTTTATGAATATGTGTGTATCTTGGGATATATATAAATGGATTCCATGTATATTTTATATAAAGTTAAAACTACACAATATTTATAAAATACTTTCCCTATGTAATTATTCCATAATGAAACTAAATCAAAAATAAAGTTTCAGTTTGAGAGATTATTAAGAGTTGTTATACGAATGTGATACTTTTCATTTTTTTCATAGATCATATCACATGATATGTAGGATAAAATATAAAAGTAAGTGTCTTTCTAATTAAGATAGGGGCATGAGTTAGGGGATCCCTAGTAGGTATTAAAGGGTGATCTATTTATTTTTGGGGATTTTTTAGTTTTTTTCTTATGACAATACTAAATTATTGAAAACCGTAGAGAAATTATATGGGACAATTCGATGTATAAGATAACATAAAAAACATTTGGTAATGTAGATATTTTAGGATTCTCTAGATAATAAAACTCTTTCAAGATACTATATCTTGATATAGGCTCTATCATTAATGTATTAAGGGGTATTATACCTGAAAATGAATGATTGGGAATTAACATGATCTTAACCAAGTGCATGACAGAGAGGCCTAAATACACAACTGGTTTGGAAATAAAAATAGAAATTCTATGGATAATTCATATTCTATATAATAAAACAATTTTAAGGATTTTAGTATGATGTTGACAAATTAGGTTAGGGAACATAATATGATAATGGCCATGGATCCCAATTAAATGAATATATAGTCACTGGTTGAACGAAAAACATCACATGGTAAAAATGATTTTATAGTGGAATACATATTCCGATAGATGTATTAGTATTCATATTTGGGATATAATAATAATATTTTTATTGTATGAAACATTATCATGAAAATGATCCGAAAAAGGAATTTATCTATAAACCACTATCTATTATAAGTGAATAAGTGATCATATTTAAATGATTTATAATTTTATAATATTCATATTATCTTGGATAATGATTGTTTCGTAGTATAACCTAATGAAGTTATTATGAAATCTTAATGGAAATTAAATATGGATACAGTTAGCTGATTTCATTAATGGGTGATATTTATTGATGATATTAAATTTTATCTTAAATTTAATGAAGGTTATGTTGAAATATAATGATTTTTTAGCAATAAATTTTCATTAAATATTTGGAAACATATATTAAAGTGTATCAATTACCTATAAAAGTTCTTTTATAGAAATGATATATTATCGGGTATAACAATTGATAAACACATGATTGATGGATTCATAAATATTATGTTTAAAAGAATCTCTACTAAAAATAGGATTTATACCAATTGTTTTGAACTATTTTTATAGGATAGAAAACCATTGATAGATCTTATACCAATGGTTATTTATACTGTTGGGTGTTTTGATGTGGGTCAAAGTATATACCAACAATTTTATATACAAATTTTTTATAGGTCACAATCTTGAACACTTTACCAATTATAAGGCCCCATCCTTAAACCTTACTTAATCATGAGTTTTTACCAGATTACACATTGAGGATCTTTTCAGGTTTAGAGTTTTAGATATTAAATCATAAAACTTGCATTACATTCCACATTTAAACAAAGTGGTTACATAAAATATAGTATACATTTTTTGTATCAACAGAAAAATATTTAAAATTAAACATGGATTCATTCTTGACACTTCCTTGACACTATCGTCATATCATATACCATTCCCTTGACCTGTGAAAAACATTTCAAAAACATTGGATGTGCATAAAAAGGTCAGTAAGGGTTATAAAAATATGGGAAGGAAACATGAGTACATATATACATAGGAATGAAATCATACATTACCCATAAAACATAATAACATTAACATACCTCATCAAAACATGAATAAATCATTTAAATCATAAGACATAAAGGTAACTTGAGGCATTCATTACATCCTTACGTAGGGAGTAACCATATTGGTTACGTTTGGGATACCCACAACAGAATATTCCCTAAATATTTTCGGAGAAACCTTAACGTTTAACTCCTTCACGTTACCCAATGCATTGGAGAGCTATATCGGGCTCACCCGCCCTTAGTTTATCACAGAACCACCCGTCGTCATAACAATTCCCAAGAACCATAACGTAATCGTATCATGTAAAACATTCATAAAGGAAACATAACATTTCCACATTTCAATCACAAGATATAAATACAACACATTGATATAAAAATAAAATTATGAAAACCATTTTCAATACCAAAATAAAAGAAAATTAATACATGGTATTTATTTTTAATTTTTAAAAAAAAGTTAGGTTATGGCTTGTAGAGGAAGATGAAACTCAAATAATGGTCACGACGGAAGAGAAGTCTTTGTCGCCGCATACGTACGACAAAAAACATTACCTTTTTTCGTTTAGTAAACACTTCGTATAAAAATATTCCTTTCGAATAATCATAAAAGTCAAAGGGGTTTATACACCGTATAAAATAAAGTTGTGTATAAAACAAAATATGCCTCAATGAAAGGAGAGTGAGAGGGATTCCCTTACCTCGTTTCCGACGTGACTCGATTGTTTTTAACCTCCCGAATAATAAATATGACTTAATTTCTACTTGCTTAAGAACCTTTTTCAAGTTAATTATTCCTTTTATATCACATTTTACCATGTCATGAACACTATGTAATTATTTAGGATAATAATGGTCGTTTTGTTGATCATTGGTACTTGAGTAAAAAATAAACTCTTTATAATTACAAATTGTTCATGTATCCATTATATCCAGAGTAATATTCATGATTTAGATATCATATATATCATATATATCCATTATATACTTGCATTTATAATATTACATAACATTTAGAGGTAAGAAATGAAATGCACCATTCATGGAGACGGTAAGTCGTACGTACGCATGAATGCTACTTTCATTTCTATTTCGTATTTTATGTAGTGGAATCATAATGACATAAAGGTATATTATAATTCTAGAATACTATCATATATAATATCATTAACTATATCCTTTATTTGTCCCATATATGGCATTAACAAATCAAATCACTTTGAGTGGGAAATTGTCCGCACTTCCTAAAATGAAGATATCGAGTATACCCACAATAGAGGCCATAAAGGTATTCCATACATGAAAAATACAGAAAATTAAGGAAAAATAAACATATTATATATCATATATAATTATATTGACATCTTAATGGCCACCATTTAAGGTGATAGAAGAATATTGAACAATCATCATTTCGTGAGGCAGAAATTCGCCATCCACATAAACAGTATGTTTTTTAACCATTAGATGTAGGTGTGTGTAAGTGTAGCTCGAAATATTCTTATAAATACATCCTAGAATATTTTATATAATTTAGTTGTTACAAAATAATTGAATAAAAAATTTTAGGGAGTTAGATAATAAAAATAAAACAAAAGAACACAAGTGAATACATTATCTTAAAATCGGGTAACTCCCTTTGGTTTGAACCAAAAGGGTTTTTTGAAGAGCTTCCTGCCTAAGGTAAGGCTTCTAGGATGAGGAGAGGGATGTGTAGAGACAAAATTATCTGATCTTGGCCGATCCAAAGGCTTTAGAGGTGTGTATAAGGAGGTATAGGTGGGGGCCTTTTATAAGAGGAGATGAGGGGCACTCTTGGAAAGGTATAAAATGTTACTTTATTTTCAAATGATTTTAAGATTTTAAAGGTCTCAAATTGATTTATTTCTAGGATAAGGTGATAAGGGTTCTAAATATACTCATACAATAGGTCCTTGAAAATTGAATTTCTTAGACGTTACATTATCTTTTAATTTTATTTAAATTGTTCATTAATGAGGTAATCGCTGCATCATCATGATGTCATAAATAATTTAATTTATTTAATGACTAAAAATTATAAAAAAACTAATATTATTTAGGAAATATTTTTAGATTTCCAATTAATATTTATAGTACAATAGATCATTTATTTAGACACAATTAAAAATGTGTTACTCAGGTGATACATTTTTTGTTATATTTAACTTTCTTTAAAAATAAAAAGATGAAAAGTCACTTTCACACAAAAGTGACTCCATTGGGTCCCCAAATTTGGCACAAGGCCTCCCATGGTCGGTAATGAGACAAACAATAGCATTATGACACATGTTGTGGTCATTTGTTATTATTATTATATTATTTTATTATCCTTAACAACCTGATTACTCATTAATCATGATAATTAAAGATAATTACCGTCGTTACTATTCATAATGTCCAAAAAAAAGAGTCTTAATTACACAATTTAGAAAATCTGATTCCAAATATGGAATAAATTTTACCAAATTCCAAACATATAAATTGCAATAATTAATTTAAAAATAATTCCTGTTGTCAAAAAAAATATCGGGTTTTTTTGAAACAATATATATGAATTGTTTGGCACTTGTTCATGCCCAATTACAAAGTGAAATTAATCTCAATGACCACTATTGGATTACATGGTAAACATATATTCTATTTACACATTAAAAAAATTAAAAAGAAAATCTATCCATATAATTATATTAGATGAAAAAGCAGTTTTGATGTAAAATGCAGTATTTTTCACTATTCATTCAAAAAAATGAACCTAGTCAGAAAAATACCAAAAAAATAATCCAATGGAAATTTCAATGTCCCAATCATAAATAATAAGTATATTTTGACTAATAGAACTTATAAAATTGTCAATAGTTTGATTTAAAAATATTTTTCCATTAAAAGGAAGTAAAATAATCTTTTAAAAATATTAGTGTATTCCATGCATAAGATTGGATTTATTCTAATTTTAATCCTCTAAAACACTATCTAATTCATAAATATACATAGATAAAAATATCTATTATTCATTACTTACTTGGGATGTTACATCCTTCCCCCCCTTATAAAATTGCTTCCCCGCAATTTATTTACTTATCGAATAAGTGGAGGTATTTAGCCCTCATTGCATTTTCAGATTCCCATGTTGCCTCTTAAATAATGTGGTTTTTCCACAAAGTATTTAACTAATGAATCACCTTATTTTGTAACACTTGCTCCCTATGGTCAAGAATATGTACTGTTTGTTCCTCATAAGATCGGTTCTCTTCCAACTGATCTACCTCTAGACTCAAAACATGATATGGATCTGTCATGTACTTCCATAACATTGAAACATGAAAAACATTATGTACCTAAGATAAACTCGGAGGTAAATCCACTCGATAATAAAATGATCCAACTCCTTACAGAATTTCCTATTTTCCAATGAACCTTGGACTCAGCTTTCCTTTCTTTCTAAAGTGCATCAAGCTTTTCCATGGTGAGACTTTGAGAAAAAAATGATCACCTAACTCAAAAGAGAGATCCTTCTTCCTATTGTCCTCATAACTCTTCTGCCTGCTCTGAGATGTTCTCATGTGTTTCTGTATCAGCTGAACTTTTTCTGCCAACTCTTCTACCAATTCTGGTCCCATCATCGTCCTTTCACCCACTTCATCCCAAAAAGCTAGAGTTCGACACCGCTACCCATACAATGCATCAAATGGTGCCATCTGTATACTAGAATGAAAACTATTATTATAAGAAAATTAAACCAAAGAAAGATGTTGGTACCAACTTCCCTGATAATCCATCGAACAAGAACATATCATATCTTCCAAAGTCTGAATTTTTCATTCTGACTACCCATCTGATTGAGGATGAAAAGCTGTACTAAAATTTAATTTAGCACCCAACGACTTCTAAATGCCTTTCCAAAAGTTATAAGTAAACCTCGAATCACGGTTAGAAACAATAGAGAGGGGAACTCCATGTAACCTGAATATCTCTTTACAATACAAATAAGATATTTGATCTAGGGAAAAAAGTATCTCATATAGCAAGGAAATTATGAGATTTAGTCAATAGATCAATAATAACCCAGATTACATTATTACCTCGAGGTGTCTTCAGCAATCCCACAACGAAGTCCATGGATATATTCTCTAATTTTCACTATAGAACTAGTAATGGCTGAAGCATCCCATTTGGTAACTGTCGCTCTACTTTTACCTGTTGACAAGTCAAACATTTCAAAATAAAATCAGAAATATCCATTTTCATTCCATCCCATCAGTAATACTCCCAAAGATCTCTATACATCTTAGTACTTCTTGGATGAAGGGAAAACAGAGAACTATGAGCTTCACATAACAACCCTCTCTTAAAATATAAATCAAAAGGCACACACAATCTCTTCCCAAATCTCAAAAAACAATCAATATCAATGTTGAATTCAGGAAACTTACCCTTCTGAACTAGCTTTACCTTTTTCTGCAACTCGTTCCCTTGCTTCTATTCTTGCTTGATTCTGCCTGATAGAGAGGATAACACTAATACCTGAACCAAAACCGAAGGAAATTTTTCACCAAAAACTTTTATCCCAAAGTTCATCAAATCCTTAACCATAGGATCACATTCCAAAGAAAAAAAATTTAAATGATTCATTACTTTTTTGACTCAAAGCATTAGCCACATTATTTTCTTTTCCCAGATGGTAATGAATTGTACAATCATAATCCTTGATTATTTCTAGCCATCTCCTCTGTCTCATGTACATTTATTTCTAAGTGAATATATACTTTAAACTTTTGTGATCGGTATATATTTCACACTTTAATCCATACAGATGATGCCTCTAATTTTTTAAAGCAAAAACAACACCAGCTAATTCCAAATAATGTGTAGGGTAATTTACCACATGAGTTTTCAACTGACGTGAAGCATACGAAATTACCCGATCATTCTACATTAGGATACAACCAAGTCCTTTCAGTGAAGCATCGCTGTAGATAAGAAACTCACCATTCTTGGAAGGAAGTGCCAAAACTGGAGCATTCACCAATCTTCTTTTCAATTACTGAAAACAATCATCACTTTCTTCTGACCAGATAAATTAAACACCCTTCTGAGTTAGCTTAGTCGTTGGACTAGATAACTGTGAAAAACTTCTAACAAACCTTCGATAATAGACTACCAAACCAAGAAAGCTACAAATCTCAATTACATTTGTGGGTCTTGGCCATTCTTCAACAACATTTTTTTATAGGATCAACAGTTATCCCATCTTTAGACACAATATGACCACGGAAAGAAATTTGTTGCAACCAAAACTCACACATTCTGAATTTCACATAAATTTCTTATCATTTAAGGTTTGAAAAATAACCCTTAAATGTCTTTCATGCTCCTATTTAATTTTAGAAAAAACCAAAATATCATCAATGAAAACAACCACAAACTTATCCAAGAAATCATGGAAAATTCTATTCATAAGGTCCATGAATACAACTGGTGCATTGGTTATCCCAAAAGGCATTACTAAAAATTCATAATGGCCATATATTTTACGATACACGGTCTTTGGAACATCTGTTTATTTTACCTTCAACTAATGGTACCCCGATCTCAGGTCAATCTTTGAAAAAAAAATATCCTCCCTGGAGCTGATAAAAAAAATCATCGATATGAGGAAAAGGATATTTGTTCTTAACAGTGATGTTATTCATGGCTCTATAATCACTGTAAAGTCTCATAGAGCCATATTTCTTTTTAACACATAAAACAGGAGAACCACATGGAGATGTTATAGGTCGAATGAAGCCTTTCTCTAATAAATCATGGAATTGATCCTACAACTCTAAACATTCAGTTTGAGCTATTCGATAAGGGGGTTTTGAAATTGGCATAACATTAGGAACTAAGTCAATACTAAATTCAACTTCCCGATCTGGTATTATTCTAGGAAACTCATTAGGAAAAACATCAGGAAGCTCATTTATCACTGGAACATCATTAATCTGAACAGTTCCCTTGTTTTCAATGATATGTTCAAGATAACATTCATTTTCATCTTTTACAAGTTTCTCAGCCTCTGGATATGTTATCAACAATAAGGTTTCATTCTTGTACACAATATAAAAGTGTTTCTGAAAAGAAAATTCTTTAGCTCTACAGATAATCTTATCATGGTAAATAGAGAGAGAATCCATACCTAGGAAAACATAAAACTCTACTAGAGGTAAAACAATAAGGTTCTCAAGTAGGTTCTTTCCACGGTTAAGGATATGAAGATTCTTATAAATTCTTTTTGAATAAACATTTCCCCCCAGTGTTTTTACAATAAGTTCCTGAGTCATTTATTAATATGGTATTCCCATTTTAATAGAAATGTTTTCAGAGATGAAAGAATGTGTAGACCCCGAATCAAACAACACACTGGAATAATCTGAAAAAACAAACAAATTACCTAATACAACTTCAATTGATGGCCCAATATCTGCAGAAGTAGTTGCAACGGATTTCACCACACCTTTCTGCTTGTAGTCCAACTGATTCCCAACACTCAAACTCTTTGTTGGACACTCATTTTCATAGTGACCCATCTCATTGCACTTAAAACATTTCACTAACTGTAAATCTAGTTTGGTCTTACCATCACCCTAATCTTTTTCAGTGCAATCACGAGCCCTATGTCCCATCTTACCACATCAGTAGCACTTTCCAGAATTCAGAAGACATTCCCCTGAAAGCCTTTTACCACATTAATCACAAACTGAAAACTTAGTTTTCTTACCATAAGAATTTTTTTGACGAATTCTTCCCTTTCTCCTGCCACCTCGGTCTCTTCTTCTGATGGTTGTTATAGAACAATTGATCATCTAAAAACTCTATTTCCACCTTCTCAGCACATCGTACAAGATTTTCGTAAAATTTGAACTCATGAGAAGCTAAAACTCTTCGATATTTTGGCTTTAAGCCTGTTTAAAAATGAATGATTTTACTATCAAGGTATCAGATAAAAATTGGATCATACCTTTCCAATCTAGTGAACCTTTCATCATAGGCATCCACTGAGTCCTCCTCTTGCCTCAATTAGAGGAATTGTTTTTCTATCCTATATCGAAAATCCTTAGGAAAATACTTCTCATGAAATATACCACTGAATTGATCCTAGTCGAGAGCATCAATCTCATCAGCGTCCCTGATATTTTTAACCATAGACCACCACTGATCTGCTTCACCCTCCAAACAGTAAATAGCAAGACTGACCTTTTGATTGTCTGAACACCCCATGACATCGAAAATATTATCCAATGCTTTAATCCACACTTCAGCTAGCACAGGGTCAGATGATCCCGTGAATGATGGGGGATGTTGCCTCATGAAATGTTCCACCACTGACATGTTCCTCTGTGGTTGATTTGGCTGATCTCGTACATGGATAGAGCCACCATTTGTCGCTTGAGTCAATTGTGACATTACTAAAACAAACTATTCAGGTCCAATTACGACCATCTCAGGATGCTGATTCAGAAGGTCATTTCCTTTTGTATGCCTTCCTAGCACTGCCTCCCTATTTCCTCTGCGGAAAAACATTCTGAACAAACATGTCTTAGAAGAAGCAACATGATAATCTTCAAATGCTATATCATTTCAATTTGACCATAAAAAAATATTTTTGGATTATCATTTAATATAATTCTAACTCTTAAATTTATCAAAACTAACCTCTGATACCAACTATAAGGCCCCATCCTTAAACCTTACTTAAACTTGAGTTATTACAAGATTACACATTGAGGATATTTTCAGGTTTAGAGTTTTAGAGAATTAGATCATAAAACATGCATTACATTCAACATTTAAACAAAGTGGTTACATAAAAGATAGTATTAATTTTTTCATCAACGGAAACATATTAAAATAAAACATGGATTCTTTCTTGACACATCCTTGACACTATCATCATATCATATACCATTCCCTTGATCTGTGAAAAACATTTAAAAAACATGGGATGAGAATAAAAATCTAAGTAAGGGTTATAAAAATATGGAAAAGAAACATGAGTAAATATATACATAAGAAAGAAATCATACATTACCCATAAAACATAAGCACATTAACATACCTCATCAAAATATGAATAAATTATAGATATCATAAGACATAAAGGTAAATTGAGACATTCATAACATTCTTACGTAGGGAGTAACCATGTTGGTTACGTTTGGAATACCCACCACAGTATATTCCCTAATTCTCTTCGGAAAAACCTTAAAGTTTAACTCCTTCATGTAACCCAATGCATTGGAGAGCTATATCGGGCTCACCCGCCCTTAGTTTGTCACGGAACCACCTATCTTCATAACAATTCCCAAGAACCATCACATAATTGTATCACGTAAAACATGCATAAAGGAAACATAAAATTTCCAAATTTAAATCACAAGATATTAATACAACACATTGATATAATAAAAAAATTACGAAAACCATTTTCAATACCAAAATAAAAAAAAGTAATACATGGTATTTATTTTTCATTTTAAAAAAAGATAGGTTATGGCTTTTAGAGGTAGCTGAAACTCTAATAATGGTCACGACGATGGAGAAGTCGTTGTCGCCGCATACGTACGACAAAAAAACATTCCCTTTTGTCATTTAGTAAAATATTCGTATAAAAAGATTCATTTTGAATAATAATAAAGTCAAAGGGGTTTATACACCGTATAAAATAATGTTCTGCATAAAACAAAATATGCCTCAATGAAAGGGGATTGAGACAGATTCCATTACCTCGTTTCCGAAATGACTCAATCGTTATTTAACCTCTTGAATAATAATCTTGAGTTAATTTATACTTTCTTATGAACCTTTTTCATGTTCATTTTTCCTTTTATATCACTTATTACAATGTCATGAACACTATGTAATTATTTAGGATAATAATGGTCGTTTTGTTGATCATTGGTACTTGAGTCAAAAATAAACTCTTTATAATTACAAGTTGTTCATGTATCAATTATATCCAGAGTTATATTAATGATTTAGATATCATATATATCATATATATCCAGTATATACATGAATTTATAATATTACATTACAATTAGAGGTAAGAAATGAAATTCATTGTTCATGGAGACTGTAAGTCGTACGTACGCATGAAAGCTACTTTCATTTATATTACATATTTTATGGAATGTAATCATAATGACATAAAGGTATATTATAATTATAGTATAATATCATATATAATATCATGAACTCGATCCTTTATACGACCCACATATGGCATTAACGAATCAAATCACTTTGACGGGGCAGTAGTCCGTACTTCCTAAAATAATGATATCGTGTATACCCACAATGGAAGCAATAAAGTATGCTATAAATTGAAAGGTACAGAAGCTTAAGGAAAACATAAACATATAATATATCATATATAAATATAGTGACATCTTAATGTCCTCCTTTGAAGGTGTTTGGAGAATATTGAACAATCATCGATTCGTGAGGCAGAAATTCGCCATCCACAGAAACAGTATGTTCTTTAACAATTAGATGTAGGTGTGTGTAAGTGTTTTTCGAAATATTCTTATAAAAAAATCCTATTATATTGAATATACTGGATTTGTTACAAAAGAAATTAATTAAAAGTGTTTAGTGGGTTGGAGAAGCAAAATAAAACAAAAGAACACAAGTGAAGACATTACCTTAAAATCGGGTAACTCCCTTTAGCTTGAACAAAAAGGGTTTGTTGAAGAGATTCCATCCTAAGGTAAGGATCATAGGATGAGTAGATGGATGTGGAGAGACAAAATGATTGGATCATGGAAAGACAAAGTCTTGAGAGGTGTGTGTAAGGAGGTATAGGTGGGGGCCTTTTATAAGAAGAGAGGAGGGGCACTCTTTGAAAGGTATAAAATGTTACTTTATTTTCAAATGTGTTTTAGATTTTAAAAGTCCCACATTGTTTTATTTATATGATAAGGAGATAAGGGTTCTGAAATATACTTATCCAATAGTTCTTTGAAAAGTTTAAGTCTTATATTTTGCATTATCGTTTCATTTTATTTAAATCATTCATTAATGAGTTAATCGTTGCATCATCATGATGTCATAAATAATTTAATTAATTTAATGCCTAAAAATTATAAAGAAAATACTATGATGTAGGAAATATTTTTAGATTTACAATGACTATTTATAGTCTAATAGATAATTTATTTAGACAAAATTAAGAATGTTTTACTCAGCTAATACATTCAGTGTTATATTTAACTTCCTTTAAAAATAAAAAGCTAAAAAGTCACTTTCACACAAAAGTGATTTTATGGGGTCCCAATGATTGGCATAAGGCATCCCATGGACGGAGATGAGACAAAAAGTAACATTAGTACACATTTTGTGGTCATTTGTGATTATTATGATATTATTTTGTTATCCTTAACTACCCGATTACTTATTAATCAAGTTAATTAAAGATAATTACCGTCGTTACTATTCATAATGTCGAAAAACAAAAGAGTCTTAATTAAATAATTTGGACCTTCTGATTTCAAATATGGAATCCATTTTACCAAATTCCAAACATATAAATTTCAATAATTAATTTAAAAATAATTCATGTTGTCAAAACAAATAGCAGGTTACTTTGAAACAATATCTATGAAAAGTTTGGCACTTGTTTATGCCCAATTCCAAAGTGAAATTAATCCCAATGGCCACCATTGGATTACATGGTAAAAATATATTCTATTTACACTTAAAACCCAATTAAAAAGACAATCTATCCATGTAATTAAATTAGATGAAAATGTAATTTTGATGTAAAATGCAGTAATTTTCACTATTCTTTTAAAAAATTGAACATTGTCAGAAAAATACCCAGATATTATCCAATGTAAATTTCAATGTCCCATTAATAAATAATAAGTATATTTTAAAAAATAGTGCTTATGAAATTGTCAAATGTTTGATTTAAAAATGGTTTTCCATCAAATGGCAGTAAAACAACCTTTTAAAAATATTAGTGTATTCCATGCTTAAGATTGGATTTATTATCATTTTAAGCCTCTAAAACACTATCTAATTCATAAATAGACATAGATAATAATACATATTATTCATTACTTAATTGGGATTTTACTCCAATGGTTTAAATAAACTTTTGGTATACACCTATAAAATTGTTTTAATGACTATAGATAAATTCCATATCGCATTAAACAATACGAATGATTTAGATGCCATTGACACAAAACATATTAATTTAAATAAAACCAATTATTAATAAACTGTTGGTATATATTCCTATAAAAATCATGGATAACAACACCTAATTAGGTCAAAACACATGTATCTGATAAAAAACTACACCATCACCTAAAATCGACTACCAAACATATCCTAAAAAATAGTAACATAAAATATATATAAATCAAAAAAATAGTTCATTAATCTAGTGAGAATGAAATATTTAGAACAACACATATATGTATTCAAATTCAATCATAATACATCATGTGTCACAATTATCAGTAAAAAATTAAAAAGGATCTCTCTCTCGCTCATCACAACCAATATCATAACCATCATCATCGACATCATCATTATCATCATCATCAACATAACCATCACCATTTCCAGGCACAATATCTTCATGATAGCCAATAGGAAAATCACCTAGTAAACCATATAATGTATACTTCCTTGATATATATATATATATATATATATATGTATATTCCACAATCCATGGTGGATTCTTGTGAAAATTTAGGACATAATACTACCATAAATTTCTTTAATTCATCATTGGAATTTTAATCATATTCATGCTCCAACATGACCATTTTTTCAATTATACGTTGGGATGCACCTTTTGTACCCCTACATGTTACATTTCCAAATTGGTGCTACCATAACAAACACGTGAAGTGGGTCAATATATTGTGTGGATAATACTTTTCCGTGGTTGATTGTGTACACTCCCATGATGTTCATCTACTAATATTTGTGGAAAATTATCATTTGGAACATTATTTTTATATTTTTTCTCATAAATATCCTCCAATGTACACTATTAAATATATAAATGACCAATTTAGTTACAAAATAGATATTAAAATTAGAAATAAAAAAATTAAAGTTATTATATGTTGTCATTTATTTTAGTTTAACATTATTATAGATTTCTTCTTTCGACTCAAGGGAAAAAATTCATCAATGAATGATTCCTTTATTATTAAATATTTCCCTCTCTAATGACACAGTAAAATTTCTATCTATATATATAGTCTATCACAATATAATAAAAAACATTGAAAAATGAATGTACAATATAATAAATTATCGAAAAATAATATAATAGGCATAAATATATTATAAAATAAATCCCTCACAAAAATGTTTCCTCAGAGGTTATATGATTTTAATAGAGATTAAACACCAATTTCAATGGAATCATGCCACAATTTTGAAATCAAATTAATCCTAAATATAATTTTGGAGAAAATAATGTTTCATTGAGTTGGGGATAATTTCCTTTGGCTTTACATTATTAATAAATGTATTTATGATTTACATGGATTTTATTATCTTATAACATGGTCTATGGTCGCATACAATGCTTTATTTCATATAAAATTAATCAACAAATTATATAAATATTATTTTAAAAAATATTTTATTGTTATTGAATTTTTATTTTTATTTTTATAACTAATGATTTCATATCCCCAAATGGGATATCAATTATGAAAAAATTAGGTCAGTAATACCTAATGTGAATTCTATTTTTCATATTCTAATTGTTGCTATTGGAAATGGGGAATGATCCATGTATGATATCAATTTTGAAGAAGTAATGATTTCGTCAAATTTATCAGCATCTTCATATTTTAATGAGGACGTCTCAAGAATGGCATAATTATATTTGGATAGGAATTAAGTGAATAATATCTCATGTTTCTGGTATGTAACATTTTTTATGTATTATTATTTTGGTAAAGTGTTTGGGTAGTGTTTGGGATAGTTTATAAGTGTCTTGGAAATATTTGGAGTGTTTTTTATTGGTGCATGGTATATGCATGGTTTAGAGGATCTTTTCAACCAACATAAGTAACTGTGCGCCATATTATATATCAAATCTACATGGTTGGAACACATATTGTCTAAGTGTGAGGGATAACCACACGAGTCACCCTTTGGAAAGTATCTGACATACGATTTTCCTAACCTTGTGAGTTAATAATATATGGATTTTAAAAAGGGGGTTTTAACAATGGGATTGTTTGGGAATCTCCCTAAAACACCAATTCATCCTCCCATATGAACCCTAATAGGGATTTATTCTTCTCAAGAGATATATTTGTTCTCCCACTCATCATGGAGTAATTTTTAAGGACCTTTATGGTGCGTTAAATGTGATTCCTCTATAGTAAGTCTCTTATCAAGGTTCTATATTGGTATTCCATAGATATATTTCTCTCCCTCTCTTATTTTTATATATTTACATACATTTCTTGAAAATATAGGGTTTTTATTACTAAATTTTTTAAATTTGGTCTTATTTATTCTAGGAATAGTTTTCGATGGTGGTTTTGTGGTTATTTCACCTGGTTTTGTGGTGCATTGGCTTGTTAGTCGAGTTCTTAAAAACCCTATGACTGACCTATTTACTCTCATATCCATTTAATATAACTATAAGGATTTAATTTCAAATTAAAGGTTTTTTTAAATTGATGATGGTTGTGATGTACTAACCTTTTTTGACACTCATTTTGTAATGTGTTTTCGATAAGGAAAAAATTAGTTATTGTTATGTGATTTTCATGATGGTGGATTTTATATAATAAATATCAATTCATTAGCATGGAGGATTTTTGGGAAATTAATCACGAAAAATGTTTTCTATAAAAAGGGTTGTTAATCTAAAACAATATTGTGCATGTATGTGGTTTAATGTAATTTTCAATAAATGTTTTTTATTAAAATGGGGATAGATTGTTTTGGAATTGTTTATTGGATTAAAGGGCTGCTTGGTTTGGATAATTTTCTAGTAGTATAGATTATCATGTGTTGGGTTTTTGTGATCATAGTTTAGTTTGTTTGGAATGTTGTTGTGTTATTAATGATGTTTTTATGGTTGTTGGTTTGAATGGTTAATCATACGTTGAATGGGTGGTATGGTGGTCGTGAAAGAATCACCAGCACGATGATGGTTTTGAATGTTCCGTCCTCAAAGTAGTAGGTGATGGGTGTGATCCCCCACACCCTGGAAGTGGCAAGTTTGTCGTGAAGGGACAACAATTAATGTAACACTAGGATTGTGTGGATTATGTGGATCATGTATTTTTTTGTATAATTATGTTTGTGGTTAAGATATTCATAATGATTCCCAAGATAAAATATATTATACCATTGTAGAATGATATTATAAGGACTAATGACATATTTTGTTTCATTCCATAAAATTTGTTTATATGAAAAATTTCAAGGAATGACTTGTTTGACATTATGAAAAATTTGTCGTTTAATTATGATTTATGTAAATAATTTTATATATTTTTTCTATGTGTTTTATCCTAGAGGCATATGTTGGGAATTAATTTGGGGTATCCTATTGATAATTATTTTATCAAACCATGCTTTAGAACATTTGTACATTTACAGATGTTATATTATAAGACATGGGAAAAGGTAGGAAATCCCATTCCATTAGTGTCATATCATGATTCTAGGAATGTATTGTGGTCCATGGAAATTGGAGTTTGGTGTGAAGTATTGGTGTTTATTCATATTTTTTTTCTATTAAGAAGTGAATGAATGGTATTACTAAATTGGGTCAAATTTCAAAACATGGTGGATTTTATTTCAAATGTCAAGTGATAATGGTAAAATGGGAATTTAAAAAGCATGATTGTGATAATGTACTATGATTGAATTTAAAATTTCAAGACATATGTTTCTAGGGGTGAGACAGAGGTTTGTTGTGGTGTTTTTGGAAATATAACTAGATAGGTGTTGTAGGGACCAATCAGTCGAATTAGATATCATTAAACCTCAAGTGTGTCCCATGAGCCTATTCAGCCATTTCTTGAGTGTTCATTGGTACTTGAGGTAGAGAATAATTTTTTGGATTTGAACATGTGTGATTCGGGCGGAATCAGATAAGTTGAATGGTCAATGGTTTTGGTAGATGAATCTTGAGTTGTCATAATGTGTTGATATTGAAGGAAAATCAAGAGTTACCCTGTGGATGGATAGGTCAGTGTTGTTGGTTCCTCAAAATCTATAGCATCTGAAATGCTTCAGATGCTGAATTGATGCGTAACATGTACCATCGAGTCCTAATAGATGGTATGGTGTTCTCCGAGCTCGTTTAGAAAGGAACCATAAACCATGTAGTTAGATATATTAATGGTTTTAAAGGTAGGAATCATTTTCATGTCTATCTATGTCATTGGATGATGACTAATGGAGGCCTCAATGTTGATTTTAGGAAGACATGAAAACAGAATATGAAACATTGATTCATGATTTGTTGTGAGGGTGACAACCGAGGTGAGGTTAATTACCTTATTAAGAAGTTTTTATGAATGAATTTGTTGTTGGGTGAGATGTTGAGAGTTCCCTTAGGCTAATGGGGATGACATACTTAGAGTAATGGTAAGCTGAGTAACATGGTCTTGTGCTATACCCTAGGGTTGTTTTTCATGTATGATCTAAATTCATTTCTAGTGTGTGGATGAAGGAATGTTTGAGACCATGAGGGACCTGTTGAGGTCCATGTGTGTGAATGCACTGGTAAGGCCTGATGATATTTGTGATGAGTCAATAGTTGGGCCAGGATGTGTGCCTGCCATTCTCTAAGAAACAAATATGTGAAGTATAGCTATGGAAGACACTATTTGATTTATATCGGTGAGGTTGTCCTTTATTTCCTAGAGGTTAACCACTAAGATCTTGTTATAGGAACTCGTTGGCGAGGTGGTAGTCATTACAAAATAGATTTTTATTTCATTCCATTTTGGTGTTATGAATTAGTGAATTTATATGGTTGGAAATCAGATTGGAGAAGTTGCACTTATGTATTTTATAGGTTTAGGAAAACAAAAAAACATGAGACTTCATGAAGGTCAATGTTTCATAGTAATCAAGGTTACATCGATGATGGATATAGATTGCATGATTCATTGATGACATCTCAGTGTGCATGTTATTAGTGATGATCGATATCATGACCTCATCCTAGAAATATCGAGATAGATTTGGCTATATCACTAGTGGCTTCAATGTGTCAGTCAAATGGGGTAAATCACAGAGGTAACATGTGCTGAGGTGGTATATGTGGAGTTGGATGATGGTATGTGAACCATTGATCAAGTATGTGTGAGATCCATGGGATAGATTGAAGGTCAATGAATGATGCGGTTTCCATTCATTTAATCTGAGAATATGTATCAACTAATGGTTGTTTTATTTTTTGGAAAAACTATATAACGACACCCATATTTCAGTGTTCCTCTTATGTTTGAATCATCAACAGGTATGGTTAATGATACTTGAGGGGAGTAGAAACAATGAATCTCTTATGGTGGGTAGTCCTAGGTCGGCCACAAATGTTTGTATAAACCCATTGAGTTGTTATTGTGGCATTGAGATTCCAATGAGAAACTCGTTAGGTGAACGTTTGGGTTCCACGAGAAGTATCAGGTAAGCCTTGCACATGGTGATTGACCAAGACAATATTAGGATTGGGGCTCAAAAATGTTCTATGAGAAATATGAGACGATTGTTTTAGAATCTCGTTTGGGCATGGCAGTAGAAGTGTGGTTTATTAAAATAAATAGGAATCGGGTGTGGTCCCATGTAGGTGGTTCTGGATGACCCTAGGATGTCAATCAGAGAAATGGCACTATTAATATGGTCAATTGATTCATTAAAATAGTGATTTTGGGTGTTCATAGAGTGATTCAACTGAGGGAAAGGGAATGTGGTGTTTTGTGACACATTTGGATTAGGTTTGTGGTGTGTGGTCATGTGAGGAGATCATGTGGTTTTGTGTGGATCATGACAACAGAGAGTGCATGAGAAGAACTAACCAAGACATGATATTATTTTGAGGAAAATGAGTTGGATTTAGTATCTCAAGATTTTATACATTGACATGATATACACACACCGGGTAAGCGAAGTTTAGTGGAAGATCATATATGTAGATATCTATATTCTGAAGTGGTAAAAAAGTTATCAAATCATAGTTAATTGATGTCAGCTACATATGGAATGATATTGGAATGTGAAGACTACATTGATGTAGCCATACTTATTCCAGAATCATTGGTTATTGACATTCCTAGTTTCATTAAATATGCACAAATGTCTAATTCAGAGTGTGTGGTAATGTTGTAAAAAATCAATGGTGTTGAGACCATTGAGGGCTATAAATTGGTCGTGAATTAAATGGTGTTCATTAAAAATTAGATTCTTGAACAAGTGTCTTTTCTGTAACCACCTCTCAGTGCTTATCAACATTCCAATCCAGATTTCCAACATATATTTCAGAAAATGTACACGGTGTTAAAATAATAGATTTGGTTGGAGGATATGAAAAGGATAGTTTATGATATTGTATTTAGAGGCTTGAAATGTCCACAAGTAATGTAAGATCATCAATGACCATCATGAATGTTGATCTCTTTACCAATACCAGTGTGGAAATGTTAGAGAATAACTATGGATTTTGTAATAGGAATCCCAAGAATGGTTTGGAATCAAGATTCTATATGGGTGATTGTGGATCATCTCATTAGGTCGACCCATTTCGTCCCTATTCGTAAATATCATATAGTGGAGGTTATATCCAATATATATATCTAGGATGTGGTAAAGTGTCATTCTGTACCAATATCAATTGTATTAGATAGATATCTGAGGGTCACATCTTATTTTTGGAAATCCTTACAACAATACCTGAGGACTAAGTTGATAATAAGCACAAAATATCATCCTCAGATGAATTGGAAGTCTTAGAGAAAAATACAGACATTATAAGATATGAGTCATGTTTGTGTGATGTATTTTGGGGGATAATGGGAGGAGAACTTTCCATTGGTATAGTAATCATATAATAAATGATACTAGGAAGTCATATATATGGCTCTGTTTAAAGCATTGTATGAGAATTTGTGTTGATCACCAATTTTTTGGGTCAAAATTGTTGATACATCATTAGTAGGGATGATAATTTTCCAAGATATAATAGATAATTTTAAGGTGATAATGAAAATAACGGAGATAGTGTTGAGTCATTAGAAATCATATGCAGACCATAATTGATGACTGATGTCCTATGATGTGGGGGATCGTATGATCTTGAAAATATTGTCGTAGTTGAGACATCATCATTTTGGAAAGAATGGGGTCTTATTGAAAATGTATGTAGGGCCATTTTGGGATAATTTCATTGTATGTAGTGGTGGAATATCAGCTGGCCTTGCCACCCTGGTTAGGAATGATAATTTATTACATTGTAAAATCTTCAGTATAGATTGAACTTTGTGGAAACATGGTCAGATTTAAGGGGAGACATGGTAGCACGATAAAGATATGTCCAAGTAATGGCCTGAGCACTTTTGTCAAAATGATGACTCTCTACCTTCCATGGATGGAAATTCCAATGCTGGGGGGAATTTAGCATCCTCTATTTTTGGTATTTAACCATTTCTCATGGTTTTCCATGTATGTAATGTGGCTGGGTAATGTTTGGTAGATTTTAAAAGGGTTTTGGAAATGTTTGGAGTATTTTTTAATGGTTCATGGTTTGAGAATGGTATGTGGAATCCATGAAACAACCCTATGAAACCTTCCACCATGAGACATAGAGATTTTGTATGGTGGGAACATGGTTTGTCTAACTACCTGGGAAAACCAACTAAGGTACCAATTGGTTAGTAACTAGCACATGCTTGGAGCACAGTTTGTCTAATAGTGAATGCTAACCATGTGTGGCTATAAAAAAGGGGTTTATAAAAATGGGATTGGTCAAGATTTCCCATAAAACACCCACTCTTCCTCCCATATGAAACCCACTCTGGATTTTTTCCTTTTAGGGGATATAGAGGATATCCCAATCATCTTGGAGGCCTTTTGAAGTGTTTTCTTAGTGTGGTAATTTCGAACCTTCTCCAGTAGGTTTCCTATCATAGTTATTACTTTTTTTTCCTTAGAGCATGTTCTCTCACTCTAATAGTTTTCTAGATCGATAAATATTTCATGTAGATCTTTTGTTTTCTTTTTAAAATTATGAATTTTGGACTTGTTAATGCATGTAAAAAAGATATATGGATGTTTTGTTGAGATTTATTCTAGTTTTGTGGTGTAGTTGTGTGTTTGTCAAATTTTGAAAAACACTATAGTAGGTTGTTTCACTCTCATCTTCATTTCATTGAATAAGAAGGGTTCAATTTCATGTTAATTTTCATTCCACTAAATTGAATATGTTTGTGATGTATGAAGCTTGGTAGACACCCATTTTTATTTGTTTTTTGGATTTAAAAAAAATTGGATATTGTAATTTGTTATTCCAAATAATTTATTTTAAATGAAAAATTTAAAATCATATGAATGATGGATTTTCGGGAAATGATTTGTAAATATTATTTTCAATTACAAGGGTTATTTTTTAGAAATAATAATTAGAATGGATGTCGTTTAAGGGTTGTTTAAAAAATGTTATTTTAATTGAAATGTTGATGGGTTATGTTGGAATTGATGATTAGCTTAATGGGCTATTGAATAGGGTAATTGTTGGGAATTATGTCATTGTATGTGTTGGTTGATATGATCTTTGTAATGGATTATTTGAATGTGTTTTTGATTTTGTTAATGATGTTGGAATGGTTGTTGGATTAAATAGTTAAGCATTTGTTGAATTTGTTGGGTGGTGGTCAATAAAGAATATCTTTCAAGGATATATTCATCAATGTTCCTTCGTCAATGG
Source organism: Viscum album (assembly GCA_963277665.1). Lineage (NCBI taxonomy): Eukaryota > Viridiplantae > Streptophyta > Magnoliopsida > Santalales > Viscaceae > Viscum > Viscum album. Next base: position 455,348,284 of record OY728161.1, on the reverse strand, counting down.
GGTGGGTGATTTGTGTGATATCTCACACCATGTAATAGATGGGTTGCTAATGACGGTACCACCATTCATATAACGCCAGGATCAAGTGGAGGGTTATTTGTGTGATATAATTATGTGTATAGTGTATATTTTCATGTGGATATGCATGAATAAATAGATTATATCATTATTCGATGATAAAAAATGGACAAATGTCTTGTTTGGTTGATTTCCATGAAAATGTGCATATTTGGAAGAATACCCATTATGACTTGATTAACATTATGTAAAATGTTCCATTTTTTGTTGTTTTATATAAATAGGCTTATATAAATGTGTTCGTGGTTATATCCTAGTGGAGTGTGTAGGGAAGTCATTGGGGGATATTATAATGTGTATTTTTTCTCACCCCATGATTTGGCACATTAGTGATATTGAAGATGTTGTATTCTGAGAATCGTGAAAAGTGAAGACATTTTATAAGTTTTGTAGTTAATTGGGACGATTGGGCGTTGTTGAGTTTCTTTGTTCATTGAGATTAATGTGGATTTGTGAAGTTGAGTTGTGAATTCTATGGGTTTTGTGGTTTCCATTATTCCCCATAGTACTTTGATTGGGAATGGTATGATTTTGTAATTTGTTTCTTGGTATGTGGTTGAGTTGTAAATATTTTGTTTCATTCATCATGTATTTGGGTTTTTATAAAGTCATGTATGGATGGTTATTTTCATTTAAATGGAAAATCATTCCCAAAATGTCTTTTAAGCCCTCTCAATTGATTTCCATCCTTTGGCACCTTCAAAACAACAATTAAGGGCATATAAGACTTCTGGCTCAACTCAAGCTAATGAGAGGGGGTGGGATGTTAAAAAGAGGCATTTGTGTCGATCACATCCTAACAACAATCATATTTTTATCCTTTTTCATAATTTTGAATGGTGATTTAATGGATATTGTGTAAAATATTTTGATCTAGATCAACCTATTTGGAAGATCCTCCTGATCGTCCTACTGAACCTAATATTGATAAATTGGATATAGGATAAGGTTAATACGAAACCTACAATTGTGGTGGTACAAATAACATGTTTTATAAGGATATATTTAAATTTATATCATAAAAATATAAATTATGTATAAAATTTGAAAACCAATGGCTGGTGGTTATATAATCAATGATTTATGTGTTATATTACTCCTATATTGTAAAAAAATCATTATCCAAAAATGAAGGAGTAAATATATAAAGAAGATAAATATAATAGGGGAAATGAATTAAGAAATAGAGATTATGTATCATAATCCTTTCTATATTATGGGTGAATATGCAAGTAATTCATTATTCAAAATTTCTAAATGGGTATTCATGAAAAGTATGATATGGATTATAATGATAATACATATTAAATAAGTTTTTTAATGGTTTAATATTAGACATGGTGTTTATTTTGTTAATAAAAATCACTAACATATATATTTAAATCATTGTAAAAAAAATTATATATTAGGTAACCAAGAGTAATAAATAAGGTAAACCAATAAATATATTTATTAAAAAAATAATTAAATCATAAGTTGTGTTTTTTAGTTTTTCAACTAATGAACTCATTAAGGATTCTTTTTAATTTATTACTAATACATAGGAATAATAATTTTATATGGCTGAAAATGATTGGTGATTTTTATTGATTTATATAGATTAATTTTCCTAGGTTATGGTTTTTTAGGATACTAATGAATTAAAAATATATTCTTATGTTATTGTTATTTTAAATGTATAATTTTAATATTAGTGTATCATTGAAGTTACTCTATATAATTAAGTTTCAACTTGACACAATTTAATATTTTTGAGTAAATATATGTCATTTATGTAAACATTAGTAAAAAAATTTCAATTTATTATGCATGAGCTACCACGAGATTTTCAAAGATTCATAATAATTACTATAATTTTATAAATGTTACATAAGAGTTATTGGAAGACATAAATTTTTTATGATTCATTAATAATAGAGTAATAAATGTCTTCTTCCAAATGTAAAAGTGTTATATATTATAAATTTTATAAATATGTGTTAAATTTAATTGAGGTGATCTGAAGTCATATTTAATAAATAAATGTATCTACAGAAAAACAATATGTTATTTCATTGAGGTGGGGATGCATATTCCAGAGATGTCAACAAAAACATAACTACATTATGTAATAGATATATATCTAATAAACATTAAATTACATTAGATTATTCATAATCATGTAATGTCTATTTCAAAATGATAATTATACTACACAATATTTATATGCATTTTTCCAAAAGGATAATTGAAATAGAATGTATGTTAATTGATTCTCTTTTTTATCCATTGATCATTATATATAGATTACTATTATAAGTATGAATCAATAGGTAGGTTCTAGTGGTGAGTATTGTTTTTGTAGAAGCTAGGTTCGATTATTAATAGTCACACCACAATGGTTTTACTGAATCTATTCAAACACATGGGAAAATAATTTGGAAAATTATAACATGATATATAATAAAAATTAATATAATAATAATATATATTTATCTTAATTTTTTTTAATTTTTCTTCGTTTTTCTATGTCCATAATGATTATGAATCTATTGTTATTCATGTTTATTTCAACATCATACATGGAATTACATTAATCTGTGTCTAGTGATTCAAACCATTATTTATGATGAAGGATTAATTTCTTCTACATTGTTCGTGATTGTAGAGACCCAAAGCATTACTTAGATAAACATTACATTACTATTGTGGAATACTTAATACATGAAAAAATCATACACCCAAACACTTTATTAGTTTAGTGTATTTTGTAACATGGAACATAATCTTCTAATCATGGTGAATAATCTTCCACATATCCAATAAAGATCATAAACTTTTGATTTATTATCTAAATCCATTCATTATTTATTAGGAAAATAAAACATAGAAATGTCGAGATCAAATACTCAGTAAGGGAAAACATAAAACAATCTATAAACAGTTGAACGTAAAAAATTTAACATAAAACACCAAAATCTTGAGCAATGTCTTAAATCATGGAAAAATGTAAGGGATAGGTCGTAAAGAAACATTATTCATGATAAAATATAATGGGAATAAAACATGAAATTGTGGAAAACGATTAATCACATTATATGATATCCATAGTAGCCAAGGCATTGCTACCAAGACCATTATAGTGGATGATGTCCATTACTGAACCAGGTTTACTTGTCCTTCCATCCCTGTATTACTAAACTAGAGTCACTTGTCAATCCAGCCATGTCTATCTCATGAGATATAAATAATTAATCAATTCATTGTAGGGAGATATAGGTCCCACCCATATCATAATGAAATCATTGTTATGTGTGCCACAAAATAAACATAAATCATTCATCAGATGCCAAAGAATAAAATGGGTTTCATAAAAATCGTCCCTTCATGAAAGAATCCATATAAAATTAATGGATATCATTTCATCATAAAAATATTAAAAATATATAAACAATAGTAAAAGTATACGTTAATCATAACCATATTAAAGAATTTCATCTTATATGGAAAATAGTTTTGATATATCACTTGAAATGATTTCATAAGGAAAATATCCTTTCTTCTTTCAAATCATTTTCTTTTCTCAAAATGATGTAAAAATTTTAAAAGTAAAGAGTTTTCTTGAAAATAATCATGAAATATTGTATTAGAATATTTATGTATATAAGTTGTTATGAAATCGTAATAATTTATTCGTGTTATATATGTTAAAAAACATTCTCCACATATATTATTCGGAAAAGTCAAAAAATACCTCGTATAGTAAGCAAAAGAATGATTCCTTCCATACCAGGTGGTAAAAGTCAAAAAAAGTTAAAAATGAATTTAATTATATATGGAAGAATTTTAAAAATTTTATGAAAACATTGTGAGAACACATGGACATGGATGATAAACATAACCCCAGTTAATACTTAGGAATAAACAATTCTAGATAAGAAGGTGATTGGAATAATTATCCCATACCGTTTATAATCGGTGGAATGAAACATGTCAGAATATAAATAAAATTACATGAATATGTAATATCATATACTTCATAATAAATATCATAAAAAATTCATGGGAAGCATAAACACTATAAAAAATTATGTGTTCATTAAGGCACATGTCTCACAAAAATAAAAGTGAGATGAAATAATCCCTTATCTTATGTCCAATTTCTTCTGTATGTGTTCGAGACTATTTTCTAGTGGGTTTAAACATATTATTAACTTGTAGAAGAATCATAATAATATTTATGATATCATATATGATTCATTTATGACATTCTATTACCTCTTCATTTGTCAATTCCATGATAAAGTAGTGTTTGTTTAAAATCGTTTCATTTATCGTACGTGTTTGGACTTGTTGTTCTTGATATTATTATTTATATCATGATTTACATACTTACAAAATTTAATGCATGATTTATATATCACATATATTCAGTATATATATATATATATATAATAGATAAATGAAATTAAATACACCGTTCATAGAGATGGTAGGCCTTACGTACACCTGAACGATGTTTTCCTTTCTTTATTGACTTGAATATAAGTCTATGAAATACATATATATATATATATATATATAAAGTGGCATTATTATGTAATATATTTCTTTATTATTCATTATATATACTTTATAATAATTCTTGAATGGTTAACGTGGAGAATGAATCTCATCGCGTTGTGGAGACGGTAGTCCGTACATACACACGAGTGATGATATCATTCCTATAATTATTGAATGGAATTGTAGTGGATGATAGAATATCTCAGAATTAGTATCATGTTATACTAATCATATACAGTTATTCTTTACACCATTATACCCATACAAGTAAGGTGGGGGTGGAAAACAGATTACACCATGGCATGAAGATGATATTTCGTACGTACACACACGCAGTGATTTCATATTCCGTAGGATGGATACAAGGTGAAATATGGTTATTTAATATTTATAATAAAATATCTTTATATGAGTGATATTGGGGTTATTACCTTATAATGAATCAAATAAAAAAGCGGATGTAGAAGAAGAAATAAATTCGAATGAAAAGGTAACATATATTACATCTTCTATGACGCGCCTCATATAAACCATATCTTAGGGCACTAAAGTTTGTCTTTAAAGAATACCCGGACATATATTATGTTTCTATAGAAGTGTAGAATAGAAATTTATATATTTTTTCAGAGAATGAAGGCTAAAGATATTGTGGATAGAATAGGGAGGAGATGGTCTTTTATAAGAGAGGAGAGGGGCACTTTTGGAAAACTCTAATATATTAATTTATAATAAACTAAAACCCCACTTAAAAACCTAATAAAATGACTCAACGAAAATATGAGATGATTTATGGTTGTAATCACATCTACCAAAAAAATTTAGACATGTTTGGAATTTATTTTAAACCTTATCAACTTTATTTAGCCTTATTTTATTTATTTTATTTTATTTGTGGTAATAATATTCTAAATTTTAAATTTCTATTAATACATAATTATATGTTTTAAATTTACCATAATAGGATAATTTATAACCTTTTACACCTTATAATTTTAAATTTTAAATTTTAAAATATTTCAGGGATTTTTAAATAACTTAATAATATGTTATTTTTATAAAATACCCATATTGTAAATTTTGAAAATATTATTTTATTTGAATTTAAATAAAATAAAATAGAGAATATATTCGAACAAAAATATTTAATAGGTATTTAATATGTCATATTAATCGTAAAAATTCATGGATCATATTAATTAGTTCATACAGTATTAATTTTAATATTTTTAAATCAATATATTTGATATTTCACTTAATAAAATAATTTCTACAACACTTTTGTATAATTATTTAATATAATTATTTGTTACGTAAAAATAAAAAATAAAATAAAATGATGAATACAAATCTTATATATTTCTTAATAATACTTTTAGTCGAAATTATTTTCTGAAACACCCAACTTTTAAAATGTTATGTTTATTAAATTAAGAAGGTGTCAAAATTGACACAATTTAAAATAAAATAATATAAGTTTCATAATCTCATTAATAAGGCTCCAAATGGTAAAATATTTGACTTTTGGATGCATATGGTTCATATGTACACGACCAATAATATTATTGATTTTTCACTTAATAAATAATTTCTACATCATTAATGTATAAGTTATTAATGTAATTATATACTTCTGAAAAATTACAAAAAATTACCATGATAAAGAAAAACATTTTAGATTTCAAATTAGTATTTATAACTGACTTTATATTATGATTATATTTTTATTAATAACTATTTAATTATTAATGTATGAGTGAGACATATTTCACATTCATTTAAATAAAACAAATTAAAAGTCTTAATCACATACAAGTGGTTTCTAATAGATTCCATTTCAACCCAATTATATTTTAGAATGTAATATGAACATAAAATTATATTAAGACAAGTTTTAGGGTGATTTTATAATATTATTTTTACCCTTAATTACCTAATATACCTTTAATTATGCTAAATAATATTTACCTTAGTTACTATCCATAATGCCCAAAAATACAATGTAGCCTATTAAAATAATTTGGACCTACTTATTCTAAATATTTAATCAGTTTTTCAAAATTCAATAAACATAAGTTGCGGTAATTAATTTAAAATTTATCCCTTTGTCGAAAAAATTGTTTTTTAAAACATTGCTAAAGATTGAATTGATTTTACCTATGAATTCAATGTAAAATCAAAGCTAATGAAAAAAAATTATATTAAATTGTAAATATATATTCAATTTATACTTTAAAGCAATTTACTATTATAATTCAACCATATAAATTATCTTGATGAGAAAAGTATTGTTTAATTAAAATTTAGCATATTTTTACTATTCATCAAAAAAAGAAAGTTATCAGAAAAATATCAAAAAATTATCCTTTGTAAATTTATATATCCTAATTCAAAATAAGAAGTTTATTTTGTAAAATTGAACTTATAAAATTATCATAAATTATATTTAAAATGAGTGCGCCATCAAAAGGCGACAAAACTGCATTTTTTTTAAAAATACTTCTTTTATTTGAAAGATTGATTTTTTTCTCATAACACATTCTAGATAATGTGTAAGATGAATTATAATGTTACAAAATTTAAAATTACATTAATACTATTCATAATAGGTATTTCATTATAATATTATAAAAATATATCGTTGTTTAGTGAATCTTGGTATTTCGTACAACACACACTATTGAGGAAGGTCACTCTTGCGTGTAACACAAGCCAATTCAGGGTTGCGTGTAGTGAAAACTTCCATTGGAGTTGTGTATAAAATAAAAAAATCAAATTTCATTTATAATTTGATCAAAATCTATACTCAATGTTGCGTAGACTAATTTCTACCAAACGAACTTGAAATTGTGTGTAACATGAGCCACAAATAGTGTTGCGTATACTGCAAGCTAATACAGTGTTTTGTATATCGCTATCTAATCTTGGTGTTGCGTACAATATAAGATATTAATGAAATTAAAAAGAATATATCTCATAAAATCTCATGGTGTTAAAATCTAACCCCCTTAACAGGAATTTCTCCCTCAAAATTCATCGGGGGTATAAAAGGTTTTCTACTTGAAAGTTTATTTCATAGAAACCAACATCGTTGAAAGGAATACTAAAACATAATTTTAAATATTAAGTTAAGTAACATAATGGTTACCCCAATTAACTCATCCTTAGGTTTCCACATAAGAGAAGATAGGTGATAACATGGATAAGGAATAGAAATATTACAATCAATTTTTGATGGGGAGTGGTTGGGAACAAGGCTATGAAAAATCAAACAATCACAATGCCATAAATTTGTGATGTTCTACGGTACCATCAGATTCATATGATATGAGGGTACTAGGAAAACATTTTTGGTTTGCAAGATCACTTCTCTAAAGTTGATTAATTTTTAATTAGAAGAAATAGTTACTTGATTTTGGTACAATCTCACTGTTAGTCGTTACTAGAACAATTTCCACATCATATCATAAAGAAATGAAGTTGAATTTTTTATTCCTGAAGTGTTAGCAGATCATGTGATAGAATGATGGGTCATTCCATTGATCTGAAACAAAAGGTTAGAAAATGATCTTAAATATTCATAAGTCTATATATGGTGATATTAATCGTATATGGCTCCATAAAAGTACTTATACATCATATATAATACCACTTAATAATATAAAAAAAATTTATACTAACCAAGGTCTTCATTTAGGCCAGTGACAGGTGATAATGGCTTGTCACACTTCGCTTGTGGGTTCAATTCCCGCGTCTTTTTCCGACGCAACGGGTTGTCGCTCGTCCTGCAGGTTGTCCTTTTTCTAAAACATCCCCATTATAACATTTGATAAATAATATCAAAAAAATGATATAGCCGTAAACAATACTATCTTATACCTATATTAATCCATTCCAATCATTAGGATTATCCAAAATACTTCTGTCCAATCACATTGAATAAAGAAAATGATTACTAGAAATGGCATCTACCAAGCCTGTGATTACAACCATTTATCCCCCATATATCAAAAAATATATATTGTTGTTCACATTAAAAAAATTTGAATACCTTAATCAAGTATTCTCTTGAATCATGAATTAACATACTACCTTAGGGAAAACCTTAATGATTTCAAAAATTAACACTTTCCACATACCAAAATCCCAAAATTTCTATATCCTCAATCCATGATATCACTTTTTCCTTTTATCAGTCATGCGCTCATTAATACTATCAAACATATAATTTTCTCATTATCTATTCACTATGCACATGTCACCTTCATTCCAAAAATATATCAATCACTATTCATGGTTATCGGTACCATAAAATTATTTAAAACCACAACAAACCAATACATAGATATTCCATTATTCCACAATACTATAAATGAGATTTCACACCACTATTTTGGTATCCCATTACATTAACACATAATCATTCAACCACATCATTGTCATACTCAACATCGCCAATAGTGATCGTATGTGACTTCCCTTTGTCCCTTTCCATAAAAGGTTGTTTATGTTGATCATAATTAACCCTTGGATTAGGTCATTGGTTAGCATAGTGCTTCATTTCCTTGCACTTGAAGCATTGAAGTGTTGGTGGAGCGTTCTATGTAGTCTTTTCTCTATTCACATCATTAGGTACCTTTTTTCCATTACTTCGACACTCAGTTTCTCAATGAACTTCTTTTCTAATCTTAAAACATTTTTTAGTCTCTTTAAGACAATCTCCCCCATGATTCATTCTACACTTTGATCATAAAGAAACATTCTCCTTATTTTCACCATTGTTTTCAGATTTTTCCATGAATTCCATCTTTCAATTCTTATCAAAACCATGAGATGGATATGTAACACACCTTCCAGTTATACCTTGATAGCACAACGTGCAATTTCTTTATAGCTACTGAAATCTCATATGGATAATTCCCTTCAAATACTTGGTTTTAAGCCACTGACGAATCGATCAACTTTACTTTCAATATAGATGATAAATCCAGATTCATACCTTGCAAGCCTCATAAAATTATCCTCGTATATTCCAGCAGATTCATCATCCTTTTAATTAATCTAAAGGTACTAATTTTCTATCTTTTTTCGAATAATACGAGGGAAGTACTTATTGAAAAACATGTTCTTGATCTCGTTCCATTCCATGGATTCAAATTCATCTTTTTTCCTTATATTATTAATAAGATTCTAACACTGGTATGCTTCACCTTCTAAATGGTAAACAACAAAAAATGAATTTTTCATGAATTGAACATCAATGTATATAAAATATCTATTCAATGGTACTGATCCATTTTTTATCAACATGTGGATTAGAAGAACCACTAAATGAAGGTGATTGTTTCCACATTAAGGACTCAATAGAACATTTTTCCCTTATCTGCTCATTTGGAAATCCAGAATGATTCATAGATTGTATGAGTATAACAATAATATTTTGAACTCCATCTACCATAAAAATGGGTTGTTCAAGAATAAAATCATTGCATTGTCCATTATATTGATCAACTGGGTTCCTTTGGGTTCCTACCATCGTCTAAAACCCAAAAATAATAGTGTGAGAGGCAAAATCCATGGTAGGAAAACAACATAATAAAGGGGGAGTACCTTAAATATCTAACATCGTATGTTTATTCTAATATCGTTACCCTAATTCTAGGAATATAACCTATACTTGTACTTAACCATAGGGACATCCCTAGACATACCTTAGAAATATCTCTAGAGATCTCACAATTGTTTTCACATCCTAGTATCCAAATGTTAACAAAACCATTGCTATGATACCAAATGTAGAGACCCAAAGCTTTATGTACATAAAAATTACATTACTTTTGAATAATACTTAATACTTGACAAAAATAGATGCCCAAAGACTGTATAAGTTTACGATATTTGGAAACTCGGAAAATAATCTTCTAATCATGGTGGAATATATTAAACATCTCCCATAAAGATCCTAACATTTTTATTAGCTAAAAAATTTATTTATATCTTGGGGAAAATAAAACATAGAAAGGGTGAGATCAAATGCTCCATAAGGGTAAATATAAAACAATCCATAAACATATGAATGTAAAAAACATGAACATTAAACATCGAAATCTTATGGAATGACATAAATCTTAGCAGAACATAAGGCATAGAACATAAAGGAACATTAATCATGATAAAATGGCATGGAAATAAGACATGAAATTGTGGAAATCCATTAAGCACATGATATGATTTCCATAGTAGCCAAGGAATTTCTTCCAAGACCATCATAGTGGACAATTTGCATTACTGAACTGGGATTACTTGATATTCCATCCATGTATTACTGAACTAGATTCCCTTGCCATTCCAGCCATGACGATATCATTAGATATAAAACTTTACCCAATGAATTGGAGGGAGATATAGGTCCCACCCATCTCATAATGAAATCATTCTTTTGTGTGCCACAAAATAAACACAAATAATTCATCATAACCCAATGAATAAAATGGGATTCATAAACATCATCCCATCATGACATAATCCATATAAAATAAATGGATATATTTTAATCATAAAAAATAAAAACATGTAAATAATAAGGATATTATACTAGAAACATTTTCATATTATATAAATTCATCATAGAGGGAAGATAGTTTTGATAAAACACTTGAAATGAATTTTTGAAGAAAATATCCTTTCTTCTTTCAAATCATTTTATTTTCTCAAAATGCCATGAAAATTTTAAATGAAAAGAATTAGGTTGAAAAAAATCATTAAATATTATATAGGAAGCTTTATTTAAATAAGGTGTTATTAAATTGTAATAATCTGTTAAAGTCATATAAGATAAATATCAATCTCTTTTTACTTTTTCCGGAAAATACAAAAAGTACCTCATATAGTAAACAAAATAAATATTCCTTCCATACCATGTGGAAAAAGGAAAAAATGGGTAAAAATGACATCAACCATACATGGAATAATTTAATACATTTTATGAAAACATTTTGACAAAACATGGACATGAATGATAATCATAACCCCAGAAAATACTTACGAATAAACAATACCGGTTAAGAAAGAGATTTGAATAATTATCCTTTATCATTTCTAATCAGTGGAATCATAAGTTTCATAAAATAAATAAAGTTACATGAATATGTAAATATCATATCCTTAATAATAAAAAACCTAAAACATTTTTGGGAATCATAAAAACCATACAAAACAAATAGGTGGTGATTAAGGAATATGTCTCACTAAAATAAAAGTGAGATGAAATAATCCCTTACATTATGTCCAATTTCTTTGGTATGTATCTAAGACTCTTTTATAGTGGGTTTAAACATAATATTAACTTTTAATAGAAGCATAATAATATTTATGATATCATATATTATTCACTTATTACTTTTTTTTACCAGTTCATTTGTCAATTCAATGATAAAGTAGTGTTTTGGGTAAAATTGTTTGATTTATCATACATGTTTGGACTTGTTGTTCTCGATATTATTACTTATATCATGATTTCATTACTTCCATAATGTAAAACCAGATTTATATATCACAAATATACATTATATATATATAATAGATATATAAATTAAATTAAATACACCATTCATTGAGACGGTAGGCCGTATGTACGCATGAACGTTGTTTTGATTTCATTATTTAATTGAATGGAAGTATGTATATGACATAAAAATATACATATAAAAATATAGTAGCATTATTATTTCATATATTTCATTATTATTCATTATATATTCTTTATAATCATTTTTCAATGGTTAACAAGGAGAATGAATATCATCACTTTGTGGAGACGGTAATCTGTACGAATGCATGAGTAATGATATCGTTCCCATAATTATTGAATGGAATTGGAGTGGATGATAAAATTTCTCAGAATTAATATCATTTTATAATAATAATATATACTTATTATTTACACCATTATACCCATCAACGTAAGTTGGTGGTGGAAAATAGATTACACCACGACTTGGAGATGGTATTCCATATGTAGGCACACCAGATGGTTTCATTTTCCGTAGGATGGATATAAGGTGAATTAGGGTACTTTAATATTTATAATAACATATCATTATATTAGTGATACTGATGTACTTACATTATAATGAAACAAATAAAGAATAAGAAGTAGAATAAAAATTAATTTGACAAAATCTGTAAAGGATATTACCTCTTCTTCGATGAGCCTCTTCTAAATATCCTCTTAGGGCACTAAAGATGGTATTTGAAGAAGAACAAAACCTATAGTATGTTTCCATGGAAGTGGAGAAGATAAATTGACATCGTTTGGAAGAGATTTAAGGATTAAAATGTTATGAAGAGATGTGGTAGAAGGTTCTCTTTTATAAGAGAGAAGAGGGGCACTTTTGGAAACCACTAAAATATTTATTTATAATAAACTCAAACCCCACTTAAAAACCTAAAAAAATGTCTCAACGCAGAATATGAGATGTGATATAGCTGTAATATCATCAACCAAAAAAATGTAGACATGTTTGGAAATTATTTTAAACATTATAAATGTGGTTTATCGTTATTTAATCTATTTAATTTTATAAGTGATAATAATATTCTAAATTTTAAATTGTTATAAATACATATTTATATATTTAAATTTCACATATTTTGATACTTTATGACGTTTAGACCAAATAAGTTTCAATTTTTAATTTTTAAATATTTTTTTTATTTTTAAATAATTTAATAATATTTATTTTTGTAAAATACCAATATTGTAAATTTTGACACTATTCATTTATTTGAATTTAAATATAATACACACAAAGAATATATTATATATTTTTAATATGTTTCATAACATGTAATATTCATCTAGAAAATTCAGGTAGCATTTTAATTAGTTCATATAATATTTATTTTTATATTTTTAAAACAATTTATTTGATATTTGTCTTAATATAATAATTACTACAAATTTTTATTAATATTTAATATACTTATTTTTTAGATAAAAATTAAAAATAAAATAATATGACTAATATAAATCTAATATAGTTAATGATAATACTTTTAGTCGAATTTATCTTCTAAAACTACAAACTTTTAAAATGTTATGTTTATTAAATTATGAAGGTGACAACTTTGACATCATTTAAAATAAAATAATATAAGTTCCATAATCAGTTTTATGAGTATCCTAGTGGTAAAAATTTCTACCTTTGGATGATTATGGTTCATATGTACACGAATAATAAGTTTTGGTCTGGTTTTGGCCCTTTTATTGTTATTATTATTCTAATAAAAACAATATTATTGATTTTTCATTAAATAAAAGATTTCTGCATCATTAATTTATAATCTATTAATGTAATTATATATTTCTTAAAAACTAAAAATAAATTACCATGATAAATAAAAACATTATAGCATTCAAATTAGTATTTATAACCAAATTTAAAATTTGCATAACCTTATATTAAAAATAATCTAATTATTAAAGATTGAGTGAGACATATTTCACATTCTTTTAAATAAAATAAATTAAAGGTATTAATAACATACAAGTGGTTTCTAATAGATACCATTCCGTCGAAAGTATATTTTAGGATGCAATATAATCATCCAATTATATTAAGACATGTTTTAGGGTAATTTTATAATATTATTTTTATCCTTAATTACCTAATTTACAGTTAATTGTGGTAAATCTTTTTTACCGTAGTTACTATTCATAATGCCCAAAAATAAAAAAGTAGCTTATTAAAATAATTTGGACTTAAGGATTCCAAATATTTATTCCATTTTTTCAAAATCAAAATACATAAGTTGTAGTAATTAATTTAAAATTAATCTCGTTGTTGAAAAAATGGGTTTTTGTTTAAAAAATTGCAAAAGATTGAATTGATTTTACCTACGAATTAAATGTAAAATCAATGCTAATGAAATTAATTATATTAAATTATAAATGTATATTATATTTATACTTTAAAACAATTTACAATTATAATTCAACCATATAAATTATCTTGATGAAATAAGTTGTTTTTAATTACAAATTAACATATTTTTACTATTCATCAACATATGAACGTTATCAGAAAAATATCAATACATTATCCTATGTAAACTTTTATATCCAGATTTAAAAGAATAAGTCTATTTTGTAAAATTGAACTTATAAACTTTTCAAAAATTATATTTAAAATGGGAGTGCCATCACAAGGCGGAAAAACTGTATTTTTAAAAAAAATACTCCGTTTATCTGAAAAATTTATTTTGTTCACATAACTCATTCTAGAAAATTTTTATGAATAATTATAATGTTATAAAATTAAAAATGTGAATAGTACTATTCATAACGGCTAGTTCATAATAATATTATATCAATATATCATTGTTTAGTGAAACTCGGTATTGGGTACAACAAACGTTATTGAGGAAGGTCGCTCTTGCATGCAACCCAAGTCAAGTGAGGGTTGCATGTAGTGAAAGAATCCTTTGGGTTTGCATATAACATAATCAAAACATATTTCATTTATACATTGATCAAAATATATACTCAATGTTGTGTAGAATAATTTCTATACAACATATGTGAAATTGTTTGTAACACGAGCCAAAAATAGTGTTGTGTATACTGCAAGGTAATATAATGTTGGTTATATAGAAAGCTAATCTTGGTGTACCATAAAAAACAAGATATTAATGAAAATAAAAATAATATATCTCATTAAATCTTGGTGTGTTACAGTCTACCCTTCTTAATATTAATTTCCCCCTCTAAATTCGTCGGGGTTATAAAGGTTTACTACTTGAATGTTTCTTTCAAAGAAACACACATCAAAAAAAGGAATACTAAAACTAAAATTTAAATAGTAAAGTAAAAAATCTAACTACTTCCCAAATTAACTCATCACTGGGATTCCAAATAGGAGAACATAGGTGAAAACATGTTTATGGAAGAGAAATATAACCGTCAAGTTCTGATGGAGAGTGGTAGAGAATATGGCTATGAGAAAGCCAATAATCACAAGGCCGTAAATTTTTGATGATCTATGGTACCATCTGATTAATCAGATATGAGGTTATTAGGAAATCAATTTTGGTTTTTAAGATCACTTCTCTAAAGTTGATGAATTTTGAATTAGAATAAATACTTACTTGATTTTGGTACAGTCTCACAATTGTTCATTCCATGAACAATTTTCACTTCATATATTAACGAAATAAAGTTGAATTTTTCATTTGTGAAGTGTTAGCAGATCATGTGATAGAATGATGGGTTATTCCACTGATCTCAAAACAAAGGATATAAAATGTTATTAAATATACATAAGTTCATATATGGTGATATTAATCATATATGGCTACAAAAATGGACTTATACATCATATATCATACCACTTAATAAAATAAAACTATTTTATACTAACCATGGAATTCATTTAGGCCATTGGTAGGTAATAATGTCTGGTCGCACTTCGGTTGTATGTTCAATTACCGCATCATTGTCTGACGCAATGGGTTGTCACTCGTCCTGCAGGTTTTCCTGTTTCTGAAACATCACCATTAAAAAATTCTAGAAATAATATCAAAAATAGTTTCTAGCCTTAAACAATGCAATTTGTTGCCTATATTAATCAATTCAAATCATTTTGATTATCCAAAATATATCTGTCCAATCACATATAACAAAGAAAATGATTACTAGAAAGAGAATATACCAAGCATGTGATTACCATCATTTATCCCCCATATGTCATAAAATATATCATTTTGGTCACATTCCAAACATTTTAATACCTTAATCATGTATTCTCATGAAAAATGAATTACCATAGAACCGTAATGAAAACATTAATGTGGTCAAAAGTTTACTCTTTCCACATACCAAAATCCCAAAATTTCTATATACTCAAACCATGATATAACATTGTAATTTTATTTGTCATGAACTCATTAATACTATAAATCATATTATTTTCTCCTTATCTCTTCATTATGCGCATATCATTTTCTTTCCAAAAATATTTCAATCACTATTCATGTTTACTAATAAAATAAAATTATTTAAAACCAAAATAAACCAATACATAGATATTCTAATATTCAATGATACTATAAATGAGATTCCACACCACTATTTTGGAATCCCTCTACATAAACACTTAATAATTCAACCTCGTCATTGTCATAATAAACATCAACAATTGTGATCATAGGTGACTTCCATTTGTCCTTTTCCTTAAGAGTTTATTGATGTCGATCATCGTTAATCCTTGGATTAAGGGATTGGTTAGCATAATGCCCCATTTCCTTGCACTTGAAGCATTGAAGTGTTGTTGCAGTGTTATTTGTAGTATTTTCTCTATTCACATCATTAGATACCTTTTTCCCATTACTTCGACACTCATCTTCTCAAAGAAATTCATTTTCACACTTTAAAAATTATCCAGTCCCTTTAAGATAATATCCACCGTTCTTTTTTCCACACTTTGAGCATAAAGAAATATTTGTCTTATTTTCACCATTTTTTTGACATTTTTCATTGAAATCCATTATTTGTTACTTGTAATAACCTTGAGATGGATATGTAATACCAACATCATGTTCTACCTTGATAGCACAACTCACAATTTCTACATAGCTACTGAGGTCTCTTATAGCTAATTCTCTTAGAAGTCTTGGTTTTAAGCCCCTGAATAATTGTTCAACATTAAATTCAGGTTGGATGATAAAGCCAGATCCATCCCTTGAAAGATGTATAATATTCTACTCGTATATAACAAAAGATTAATTGTCCTTTCTCTTAATCTCAAGGAACTCACTTTCCTTCTATGATTGAAGAATGTGAGGGATGTACATAATTAAAAACAATTTATGGAACTCATTCCATTCCATGGATTCATTTTCATCATGGGGACATTTATTTTTAATTAGATTCCACCACTGGTATGCTTCACCTTCTAAACAGTAAACAACCAAAATGACTTTTTTCATGCTCTGAATAGCGATGTATGTAAGATATCTTTTCAATGGTACTGATTCATTATTCAGCAACAAGTGGACCAGATGAACAACTATATGAAGGTGGGATTTACCTCATGAAGGAATCAATATAATATTGCTCCCTTCTCTGCTCATTTGGAAGTCCAGAATGATTCATAGAATGTGAAAGAATAGAAAAACTATTTTTCACTCCATCTCATATAACATTGGTTTGTTCACGAGGAAAATCATTTCATTTTCCATTACATTGATTAACACTGTTCATTCAGGTTCTAGCCATCGTCTAAAACCTAAAATGAATAGTGTGAGTGGAAGAAATAATGCTAGGAAAACAACATAATAAAGAGGGAGTACCTTCCGGATCTAACAACTTTGGTTTAATTCTATGAGCATTACCGTTATTCTAGGACTATAACCTATACTTATACATAACCTTAGGGACATCCCTATACATACCATAGAAATATCTATAGAGATCTCACAGAAGTTTTCACATCATAGTTTCCAAATGAAAATAAAATCTATGCTCGGATACCATCTATAGAGACCCAAATCCTGACGTACAACATCATTTCATTAATTTTGAAGAATACATAATACATTACAAAACAATACTCCCAAAGACCGTTTTAGTTTAGTGTCTTTGAAAAAACAGAACATAATATTCTAATCATGGTGAAAGATCTTCAACATCACCCATAAATATCGTCACCTTTTTTATCATACCTAAAACCAATATTTATATCCTAGGGAAAATAAAAAAGAGAAATTGTGAGCCCAAATGATTAGTAATGGTAAACATAAAACAATCCATAAAAATTTGAACATAAAAAACTTGAACATAAAACACCAAAATCTTGATCAATGACATAAATCTTGGCAGAACGTAATTCATAGATCATAAAGAAACATTAATCATGATTGAATAACATGGGAATAAAACCTGAAATTTTGGAAAACCATTATGCACATGATATAACTTCCTTAGTAGCCACGACATTGCAGACAAGTCCATCATAGTGGATAATTTCCACTACTAGACCATGTTTACCTACTCTTCCAGCCCTGTATTACTGAACCAGATTCACTTATCGTTCCTACCATTTTTATATCACGACATATAAATAATTAACCAATGTATTTTAGAGAGATATAGGTCCCACCACCATCATAACTAAATAATTCTTATGTGTGCCATAGAATAAACCTAAATAATTCATTATAACCTAAAGAATAAAATGGGTTTAACAAACATCATCCCATCATGACATAATCCATAAAAAGTAGATGGATATTATTAAATATTTAAAAATCAGAACATGTAAATACTAGTGTCATTATACTTGAAACATATCCATATTAATGAATGTATTCTTAGATGGAAAATTGTTTTGATAAAACACATGAAATGAATTTTTGAGGAAAATATCCTTTCTTCTTTTAAATAATTTTCTTTTCTCAAAATGATTTTCCAATTTTTAAGGAAAATAATTTTTTTTGAAAATAATGATGAAATCTTGTAGAGTAATAATTATGTAAATAAGATGTTATGAAATCATAATAATCCATTCATGTCATATAAGTTAAAAAAACATTCTCCTTGTACCGTTGCTAGAATTGTCAAAAAAGTATCTCGTATAGTAAAAAAGAATGATTCCTTCTGTACCATGTGGTAAAAGTCAAAAAGGGTAAAAATGACTTCAAATATACATGGAATAATTGTAAACATTTTATGAAAACTTTTTTATAATGGATGGACATGGATGATAAGCATTACCCCAGTAAATACTTACGAATAAAAAATCCTAGATAAGAACGATATTGGAATAATTATCTCATACCATTTACAATCGGTGGAATCATACGTGTCATAAAATAAAGAAAATAAAATTCATATGTAAATATCATATCCTTCAGAAAAAAAATTATTAAACATTCATGAGAATCATAAACACCATACAAACGAGATAGGTGGTGATTAGGGCATATGTCTAACAGAAATAAAATTGAGACAAAATAATCCATTACCATATATATAATTTATTCCTTATGTGTCTGCTACTCCTGTATAGTGGGATGAAACATATTATTAACTTGTAACATAACCATAATAATATTTATTATAACATATATGATTTACTTATGACTTTTTTTTACCCGTTCATTAGTCAATTCCATGTCAAAGCAGTGTTTTTAGAAAAATCGTTTATTTATCATAAGTGTTTGGACTTGTTATTATTGATATTATTACTTATATCATGATTTCCTTACTTAAAGAATGTAAAACATGATTTATATATCATATATATTAATTATATATATATATATATTAGATATATAAATGAAATGAAACAAAACCGTTCATGGAGACAGTAGGTCATACGTACGCATGAACGCTGTTTTCCTTTCCTTATTGACATGAATGGAAGTAAATATATTACATATATATATATATATTAAGTTTTGTCATATATTTCATTATTTATCATTATATATACTTTATCATCATTCTTGAATGGTTAACATGGAGAATGAATCTTATCGCGTGGTGGAGACGGTAATCAGTATGTACGCATGAGCGATGATATCATTCTCATAATAATTGATTGGAATTCGAGTGGATGATATAATATCTCAAAATTACTATAATGTTATTATAATAATATATAGTTATTATTTACAACATTATACCCATCCAATTAAGGTGGTGGTGGAAGATAGATCACACCACGGTGTCGAGACATTATTTCGTACGTATACACGCGCGGTGATTTCATTTTCCGTGGGATGGATAGAAGGTAAAATAGGGTTGTTTCATATTTATAATAAAATATAAGTATATTAGTGATATTTGTGTTATTAAATTATAATTATACAAATAAATATTTGGATGTATAAAAAGAAATAAATTTGAATGAT
The DNA here is from genome assembly GCA_963277665.1 of Viscum album. Taxonomy (NCBI): domain Eukaryota; kingdom Viridiplantae; phylum Streptophyta; class Magnoliopsida; order Santalales; family Viscaceae; genus Viscum; species Viscum album. The sequence goes on along the minus strand of OY728161.1, from coordinate 455,327,749 downwards.
TCGGTAAAGGATATTACCTCTTCTTCGACGCAACTCTTCTAAACCTCCTCTTAGGGTACTAAATATTGTATTTGAAGAATACATGGATCTATATAATGTTTCTAGGAATGTGTAGAAGATAAATTTATAGGGTTTGGCCGATTTTGAAGGCTTAAAATGTTGTGAAGAGAAGAGGGAGGAGGTTCCCTTTTATAAGAGTGGAGAGGGGCACTTTTGGAAACCTCTAAAATATTAATTTATAATATACTCAAAACCCACATAAAAACCAAAAAAAATGACTCAATTATGAATCTGAAATGATATAGGGTTTTAATATCACCAACTAATAAATGTTAGACTTGTTTTTAATTTATTTTAAACCTTATCAACTTGATTTATCATTATTTAATCTATTTAATTTTATTTGTGGTAATAATATTCTAAATTTTATATTTTTATAAATACATACTTCTATGTTGTAAATATTCCATAATTGGATACTTTATAACCTTTTCGACGATATAATTTTCAATTTTTGATTTTTAAATATTTTTTTGATTTTTAAATAATTTAATAATATGTTATTTTTATAAAATACTAATAGTTTAAATTTTGACACTATTCGTTTATTTGAATTTACATAAAATACAAAAAGAGAATATATTATAAAAAATATATTTAATAGGTTTCTAACATGTCATATCCATCTATAAAATTAGTGGAGCATATTAATATGTTCATATAATAATTATTTTAATATTTTTAAAACCATTTATTTGATATTTCTCTTAATAAAATAACTACCACAACATATTTTTATAATTACTTAGTATACTTATTTGACCCATATAAATTAAAAAACATTATATAATGAATATAAATATAATATATTTTAGAATAATAATTTTAAATGAAATTATATTATAAAAACCCATCTTTTAAAATGTTATGTTTATTAAATTATGATGGTGACAAATTTTACATCATTTAAAATAAAATTATATAAGTGTCATAATCTATTTTATAAAGCTTAAAATGGTCAAAAAAATATACCTTTGGATTCTTATGGATCATATTGACACGACCAATATGTGTTGGTCAGGTTTTTGGGCCTTTTAGGGGAATTATTTGTCTAATAAAAACAATATTATTCATTCTTCAATAAATAATTAATTTCTTCACCATTAATGTATAATCTATTAAAGTAATTATATATTTCATAAAAATTACAAATAAATTACCATGATAAAGAAACAAAAATTATCTTTTAAATGAGTATTTATAACTGAATTTATATTCTAAATAAACTTATATTAAAAATAATTAAATAATTAATGTTTGAGTGAGACATATTTCACTTTCATTTAAATAAAATAAATTAATGGTCTTAATCACATACAAGTGGTTTCTAATCGATACCATTTCGACCCACGTATATTTTAGGACGAAATATAATCATCCAACTACATTAAAACAAGTGTTAGGGCAATTTTATAATTTTAATTTTACCCTTAATTACCATATTTAGCTTTCAATTGTGGTAAATAAAATTTTCCATAGTTACTATTCATAATGCCCAAAAATTAAAAGTAGCATATTAAAATAATCTGCACCTATTGATTCAAATTATTTAATCCATTTTTTCAAATTCAAAAAACATAAGTTGAAGTAATTAATTTAAAATTAATTATCTTGTCGAGAAAAACTGGTTTTTGATTAAAACATTACAAAAGATTGAATTGATTTTACCTTTGAATTCAATGTTAAATAAATGATAATGAAATACATTATAATAAATGGTTAAAATATATTATATTTATACTTTAAAATAATTTACTATTATTATTCATCCATATATAAAATTTTGATGAAAAAAAAAATTTATTATTAAAATTTTGCTTATTTTTACTATTCATAGTAATATGAACGTTATTAGAAAAATATTAAAACTTTTTCCAATGTGAAATTTTATATGATGATTCAAAATAAGAAGTATATTTTATGAAATTAAACTTATAAAGTTGTCAAAAATTAGATCTAAAATGGGTGTTCCATTAAAAGGCCGTAAAACTGCATTTTTTTTAAATATTTCTTTTATATGAAATATAGATTTTGTTCTCATACCTCATTCTAGAAAATGTGTAAGATGAATTATAAGGTTATAAAATTAAAAATGTGATTAATAATATTCATAACGGATTTTTAAAAATAATATTATAACAATATATCGCTGTTTAGTGAAAGTAGGTATTGTGTACAACGCACGATATTGAAGAAGGTCACTCTTGCATGGAACTCAAGGCAAGTCAGGGTAGCATGTAGTGAAATCATTCGTTGGCATTGTTTATAACATAATAAAAACAAATTTCATTTATACTTTGATGATAATTCTACTCAATGTTGTGTAGAATAATTTCTACACAACGAACATGAAATTTTGTTCAATATAAGACAAAAATAGTGTTGTTTATACTGGAAGCTAATACGGTGTTGCCTATAGAACAAGATAATCTTGGTGTAGCATACAACATAAGATATTAATGAAATTAAAAAGAATATATCTCATAATATCTTGGGGTATTAAAGTGATTGTATAAATTTTATTTCATATATTAAAATATCTTGGTTGTTCATGATTCATAATTTATCCAATAAAATATAACGATCTAAATTAATCAAAACAAACTTGATCTAACCTAATACAACTCAATACAAAAAAATATGAATCAAATTGATCATTCTCCAATAAAAAAAACTAAACTATATCAACATGAATAGATATGATAAAAATAGGCTCAAACCATATTTATTCAAAATAATTATATCAAACCTAATATAACACTATCCAAAATAAACTAAACCAATGAAAGTGGAATAGAAAAAAATATAACCAAATTGAATCAAACCAACCCAATATAAATATCAAAAAATTGAATACAATATAATTGATGATGAACAAGATGAACCAAACCATAATAGATTAATATAAAATAAATAAAACTAAATAAACCTAACTAATATTATTTAACTCAATGGAAAAAATAGAAATAATTTAAAAATAACTAAATAATTTCTAATCGAACTGAAAAAACCTATTACAAAAAATAAAACCAAATTGATCTGAGATAGGTAAAATAGATCTAAACTGAATTGAATCATATGGAAAATAAAGAAAAAAATAAATTGAATTTATATATGGAGTATAATGTATGAAAATATTAAAATAAATAAATCCATATAAAATTATATCAAACCAACCTATTCAAACCCCCATCATGGAGGAAAAATATAAAATAAATCATTTGGATGTTATTTAACTTGAATAAAAATTAATAACAATGGTCCAAACCACCCCAAACGAGCAAAATAGACAAGAATTCATTAGATTTAAAATATGTAAAACCAACATGAATAAATTGAAATAAAAATGAAGAAAACAAAACATATTTTGATAAAAATAAATTATACAAAATTAAGTCAATACATGTCAACTTGAGTTTACAAAAAATGAGATGAACAATACTAAAATAAATCTAACAATAGATATTAGAGTATAATTAAATAAGAATAAATGAAATCTATCATAACAAAAATAAATATAAACAAATAAAACTAAATATATCTAAAATGATCAAGAAAAACTAAACCATAATGAATATAAATTAATTTATATAAATAAAACAACACATTACTAAATTAAATTGTAATAAATAGAATTATAAAATACAAAATTGAATTGACATTGCATGAAAAATACTATAATCAAAATAATTTATTTTTATTAAAATTTATTAAAATATAGTCCAATAAAAAAATGAGTCACAATTACTCTCACAATAAAATCCCTATTTAGTATATTTATTATCAACCATTATTAACCTATTTTTCACTGATTTAACAAATATAAAATATGAGAATAATTATAATTATATTTATAGTAGATAAATTTTTAATAAGTGGATTGAATGTTATAATTTTGTACTCATCCATATAATATCAATATATTATCTCTTACTATAAGTAACCACTCCTAATTTACATATAATAAATAACCAATATATCACTATTATTATGGGGGATTGAATGTGTATGTTAAATGAGAGTGAAGAGAGTATGTATGAAAATTTTAGAAACTATTACTTCATTGAAGTTAAATATAAAAAAACGTGAAGACATTCTCGTTTCAAAAATAATTCAACAATATACTACGTTATAAAAATATATTTATTAAGTTAAAAAGTAAATTTTATATATAGTTAATGTTTTCCACATCTTGTATAAATTCACCAAAATATGATTTGTATATCCCTCAACATTGAGATACAAATCCTAATATCATATAGTGTTTTATAATTCATGTTATTTTAAAACTATGTATAATCCACATTATGTTGACCATCACCATCAAGACACACAATTTTTTCTTTAGATCATTTTATTGAATGGAAGGGAACAAATAGGTGTTAAATGTAAAACATTATGAAAATAACCATAAATTTAAAATATATGATTTTATTTTCTGGAACATGATAATTTTATGGTCAAACAACAATTCTGATATTTTTAATAGATCATATTCAATATGAAATTGGCCCTAGTTTCAAATGAACAAAGCCCATATATATTTCCCAAAATCGTAGTAGATGTCACCGGATAATTAGACCCATCCCAGAATCAACGACCACAACACCTAAATTATAAATCATCCTTTTCCAACACATTCAACGCTATAAAAAGGAATCCTTATAATTCTAAAATTTTTAACATATATCCAATAAAAATAAAAATAGTAAAAATTCCCCAAAACAAAAATATGGAAAAAATATTTCTACAATCTTTGGGGACCTGTACTGACCCTTGTTCAATAAATCTGGAATAATGCTGCTATAAAAATTATTCATAGTTTTTTATTTATTGGGAAAACCAATTCATAAAAGAATATATTCAACACGGATGGGAGTTAGATCAAATGGGGGGGGGGGTGAAAATATCATTTTTTGTGGAATTATATACAATCTTCGTAAAAACCAATTGGTATAGAAAATTTATATCAATGGTTAAATAAAACAATTGGTATACCATTAATGTTTTCAATCTATTTCAATTGTTTCATATAACCATTTATATAACTTTTTACTCAATACCAATAGTTTATTAGAATTGATGTTGTATCCTTTAGTACAACATCTTATACAATTGGTTCTTGAAGCCTTTGGTATAGAATTCAATTAAATATCCAATAAAAATAGTTATTAGAAATTCATTTTAAAGAGGGACCTATACCAATGGTTTTAAAAATATATTGGTGTATGCTTGTTGTTATATATCCCTTTTCCACTAGCGAATGAATGATTTTGAAGAATGTGAGGTAGATAGATTTCATAGTTTTGGAATTTATAATTATTTTAATAATCATGATATCCATGATATTTTTTTGGAACTTGTCTCAATTTTTGATTTATATATATATTGAAAAATGAATGTCCATATGAACTAGTGGATAATACCATTTGATTGTAAAATATGGAATTAATTTTTCAACAAAGTTATTGTTTCACTATGGTATAATTTTCTACATGAACAAATTGTATTTGGGAATGTATGGTATATAGAATATATGATTTGTGTATATAAATACTAAAGTATATGATTTTATAAAGGATTAATATTGACTGGGGAAAGACAAGAAACATTATTTTGCATAAGAGAGTATGGTAGATGTCATAATAGAAGTTATGATTGAAATGATAATTCTTTTAAAAATACCATTACATCATTTTATCAAGGGTTGTAAATTAAAATTATGGGTATACAAATTATTTAAAGGATATGAGAACATAAATGAATAAGTGTATAGATCATTTAAAATAAAATTATCATTGATATATTTCTCTATACACAACATAGAAAACAAATAAACAACACAAAACATATTATTACGAAAAATTAAAAATTATAAGATGCATTGAAATTAAATAGAAAGAATTAAAATTAAAAAAAATTGATTAGGAACACCTAAATTTTAAAATCTATTTTATCTAGAAAAGTAGATTTTCTTTAGATATATATATATATATTTTAATTGAAAATTTATATTTATAAATTTTAAAATGATAATTTTCCAAAAATAAATAATTTTTTTAAATAAAAATTAAAAACTATCAATGTATTAATTTTTAGATTTTTCAAAAAATATATTTTTTTATGAATAGAAAAAAAAATACAAAAGATTCTAATATTATTTGGTTTATAAAATTATTTTAATACAAGAAATACATTGATGTTTTTCAATACATTTATTTAATATATATATATATATAATGTAAAAAAATCATATGAAAATACTATAAATTGTTCTTTGAACCCATGTGTTATATTTTTGGGTCATTTGTTGTATTTTACATTAAAAAAATTATTTATTTACATATATTAAAAATTAGTTTGCATCTCATTTAGGAATTCAACACATTAAAATGAATTTCATATTTTATATTATCATTTTCTTATCAAGTAATAAGGTTAGTTTTATTTTTTTTGTATACAAATATAATTCCTATGATTAATGATAATGATCATTATATTGTAAAACAATTATTATCAATGAATTATATTATTTATATTTTGTAATATTCATTCAATAAAATAAAATCATATATTCTTTAAAATTTTTATAATAAAATTTTTAAAATTATATAAAAATATGATACCACTATTTGAATTAGAAATAAATACTAAATAAATTTAAGAACACATAGAGTTAAACACATCATTTTCTAGAAAAAAAAATATTTTCTATGTATTAATTATTTTAATTCTGAAGATTAAATTCACTTATTTAAAAAATTAATATGATTAAATATGTGTCAATTCCACTTTCATCGGACCAATATTTCAGGATTATTTTTTTTATATTATTTATTAAAAACATATATAACCCATTTATAATTAGTTACCATAGAAGAAAATATAAACATAAAAAAGTAAAAACCTAATTGTAATTGAATTTAAACATATTTTAAACAATATTTAATTTAAAATTTGGATACATTTAAAGAATTATACCCCCCCCCCCCCCGAATCCATTATTTATCACATTTTTATCCCTTTACCATTTAATGGTTTCATTCCATTATTAAAAAATTAATGTTCTTCAAAAAAGTTCCCCTTTCATCACTTATAATAGGGGAACAAATCAACCATTTTTTACCACATATATTTTTCAAATTTAGTTATAAAAATATTCAATTTTATCTTCATTTAAACCGATAAAATATTATTAGGAATTATTTGTAAGAACCCGATTCTTGTTTTAAAGGTACGAGCATCTTATTTTCCTTTTCCTTAAGTGATTTTGATAAAATGTGGAAGAAATGGGAAATCCTAAATTTTAGAAACTACACGCTGTGTTCTTTGTCCACACATCGTGTACTTTTGGCCGTGTTGGGATAAGTACATTGGGCGTGTAGCCTCGCCGATGACAAAGGGTGTAAGAACCGGCTACACGCCGTGTAGTGGTCCTTTACACGCCGTGTAGTCAGTCGACAGGTTAAAAAGTAAGGCGATGGAGTCACCGCCAGCTGGGCAGCAGTACACGCCGTGTACTCGGGAGTACATGCCATGAACTCTTGTCGGCAGGTGAACAGTGCTGGTGCCGCCAAATGAACAGTTAAATTAAATAATTACATGCCGTGTAATTTTTTTTCGGCTTAAAACAGGAAATAGCCTCCTCATTTGGAAGAGGAGGCATTTGAGCCATTTCGGAGCCAAAGTAGGAGGCCTGACCTTTGAAGATCCGCCAGGAGTTCGTCTGGAATCCGATTCGGCTTCGGACGATCTCGTTGGAACCGCACGGGTAAGGCCTTCCGCCTCCTGGTACTGTTCTTGCCAATTCTTCTCCCAACGTAAGTTATTTACGTTTGAGTGGTTTTTGTTCTTTGTCAGATCTACGTCGTTCTTGGGCGTTTCGGGAGTCGGTGTTCGGGTATAGCGTTCTTTGGCGTATAAGGTAGGTGGATTGGTGTTTATTTTCCAACTGTCGTGCATTTTTGTGCATTTTCATGCCACAAACCCATGTTGGGGTGTCGTGTGGATGAGGCTGTTGCAATATTTAATGCCTAGAATTGCATAGGTGATTAAATTGTGATAATAAAATGATGTTTGGGATCGTTGTTTAGATCCAGGACCATCCCGAGGGGTGTATTCCTCTGTTAAACTGTTTGGCCAGGATACCCGAGGGTATGCCTTATATGTAGTAACTGTAGAATTTCCTTTAGAGGAATTTCTTGTTTACTGCATTTTGATATGTTGGGCATGGCCCGGTTACATGTTTTGCCTAAGGGAGTGACTATATTAGCCTGAGGGTGTGACTGTTGTAGCCCGAGGGCTGTCGTTATTCCGCCTAAGGGCCTGACTTCTGTGCCTGATGGCGACACTTCCTATGCCTGAGGGTGAGAATTCTGTTACAATTCCTAAGTTCGAGATTATGTATAGCCTATGGGCGTGGTTCACTATATTAGCCGGAGGGCGAGATACTGGTTGGCCGGAGGGCGTGGTGTTGTTGAGCACAGAACGATACTAAATTAAATAATTTATGTGAATAATGAAATGGCAATTTAACTGTTAAGTTAGTTACTTTTGATTACTGCTTAGTTATTGCATTTTACTACTGCACACTTGTTGCATGTTTTGCTCACAGTTGAGCATGAGCCTTTGGTGGGTGCCTACTGAGATATATTTCTCACACCCTTTTTGGGTCACGCTATTCGTCCCAAACAGATTACATTATTGCAGGTGTAGATATGGGCAAGAGTCCCTATACAGGTACTTGACTGTTGCTGAGGATTAGGAGGGCATGGGACTGAGCCTAGGCTTGGGATGCCGCTGCCAGCTGATTACTTGTTTTGTTGTACTTTGCTTTTGGTTGTATCACAGTGATGTATAACATGTTCTGGCTGTTTTCTTAGAACTTGAATCATGTAGCATCATCACTTATATACTGTTGGTTATATCCGCTGCTGTAGTTATTTCAGTTGTGTATGTTTACTGATTCCGCTGTTGTTGTATGTTTATTTTGGTATTCCGCTGCGCTACACTTTGACAAATGAGGGCATAGTTTCCCTACTATCAGACATGGTCCCTCGCTGCTAGTCGGCACCCTCTGGCATTTGGGGAAATGCGCTTGAGGTCCCGTGGCGAACCGGGCTCGGGGCACCCGTTGCGTGGCACTCGGGGTCGGGACGTTACAAAGTGGTATCAGAGGCAGGTTCTTTTCTTTGACTTACTATTTGGAGTTGTAGTAAGGGATAGGACAGAACAGTAGTTGGTATTAAGCTGTGCCTAGGCGTAGCTAACCCGTGTACAGGGAAAAGCCAGTCTACCTCTTATTTTGCATTCTTTTGATTTTGAAAATTTTATGGTTGATATGTTTTCACCATTGGGTGATTATCATGGATTGTGCTGTTTATATTTTATCTGTGGGTTTTAATTAGTTGCAACCCGATGAGATGAGGGTATGCCTTCTCATGCATTACATAGGCACATGTTAGCTATCACATGCCATGCATAGTTTCCATGCCATGTAGGTGCATTAGATATTCGCATGTTGTTGTGATAGTTGATGTGCTAGAAAAGCATGTTGTTGTGATAGCTGGTTGATAAATACCTGCCTTGTGATATGGTATTTTTGTTTGAGCTTGTTTATAGAATGGACGCCAAACTTTGGTCTTTGGGGAGTATAGGCCCCTATTGACTGGAATTTGGTGGATCATTGACTGGTTGTTGGTTATAACACAAATAAGATGTCAAACATTGATTCGTGGGGTGTATGGGCCACCATGGGTCGGAATTTGACACTTAGGAGTTGTTATTCAGTATTTTCTGGGTTCCAGAGAAGTTTCTGAGGCATACTATCCGGAAACCCAGTATACACGCCGTGTAGTATTTTTATACACGTCGTGTATGTTCTTATGTTCAGGAAGGAAAATGAACTTTTTGGGTACATGCCGTGTACCAGGAGTACACACCGTGTAGTCTCATCTCGTTTCACAAACCGTGTGGGTGGCGACACGGGGTAAGGAAGGCCCTGGGTAAAACCCGCCATGTAGTTTTGTACACACCGTGTAGTGTTGACCCGGAGTCCGGCCATGTAACTAACAACACGGGTTGATGAACCCCTTGATAGAACACGCCGTGTTAGTTATGGACACGCCGTGTATTGTGACCTGGGGACTCGGCCGTGTAAATAACAACATGGGTCGGTGTCACCTCTTCCTTAACATGCCGTGTACCTTTGGGACACGCCGTGTATTTTTGTCCGAGGACAGACCATGTGGTGATTAGCCGCGTGGCTGGGAAACGGGATGGTGTACATGCCGTGTGCGGGTATAAACGCCGTGTAGAGTAAATCCGAGTAGTCGGTCATGTCACAGATGACACATGCAGTTGGAAAATAACACTAAACACGCCGTGTAGCTTTGTTGAAACGGAAGCCATGTGGCTTAGCCGTGTGGAAGGACCCGGGAAGGGGAAGGGAAGTCAAGTATACACCGTGTAGTCAGTGTACATGTAGAGACCCAAAGCTTGACATACATGTACATTACATTACTTTTGCGGAATACTTAGTACATTACAAAAACACACACACAAGGATCGTAATAGTTTTCTGTCTTTGGAAACTCGGAATATCATCTTCTAATCATGGTGAAAGATCTTCAACATCTCCCATAAAGATATTCCTTTCTTTTACCTAAAACCATTCTTTATATCCTGGGGAAAGGAAAACATAAAAGGGTTATCTCAAACGCTCAGTAAGGGTAAACAAAAAAAATATCAATCACATCATTTTCATAAGAACATAACATTTTGGAAATCATAACCTGAAAAAGAGAGCATAATTTCATAACATGGGATAAATCATAATAGTGAAATGAAATCCCAATAATCATAACTTAAAACATGAAACTTTGTGTCATAAACACATAATCATAGAGAATCATTTCTTGTTAGTCAAGACTCATTGCCAAGACTATCTTAGTGGACAAAGTCCATTTCTGAACCGAGTCACCCTCGTTTCAGTCCTGTTTCACTGAACCGGTATAACCTACCATTCCAGCCATGTCTATCTCATGAGATATAAAATCTTTACCCAATGCATTGGAGGGAGATATAGGTCCCACCCATCTCATAATGATACCATTCATATGTGTGCCACAAAATCTTAAAACATACATCATTGCATTACCCATGTAATAAAAATGGGAATCTTAAACATCGTGACATCATAAAACAATTCATATAAGATAAAGGAATTCATAAAAAATATTTCCATCACAACATAATCAAATACCTGTAATAATAGGGATAGAAACAGAACCCTTTATTATCTTAGATGGAAAATAATTTTGATAAAACACTTGAACTCCATTCTTGAGGAGAATATACTTTCTACTTCAAAAACACTTTTCATTTCTTAACATGTCATAAAATTATAACTAAAAGAAGTTGATTAAAAATAAACTTGAAAAATTTTAAAGGAATATTCTTGGAAATATTGTTTTAAAAATCTATTCATGCCGTATAAGTTAAAAAATCATTCTTCGTACTTTTGTCGGAAAAGTCAGAAAGTACCTTGTATGAAAAAGGACAAAAGATTCCTTTCATATCCATTACTAAAAACTCACCGAAGGGTAAAATTGGATTTAAACAATTTTAGGTGGATGGAAATAATATTACATATTGAGGAAACATGGATGTGGATGATAAAATACACCCTAGTAAATACCAAAGTATAAACAATCTCGGATAAAAATGAGATTGCAATATTTCCCTTACCTTAGGTCCGATTTGCTTCGTAAGTGTCCGAACCTCCTGTATAATGATTTAAATAATGTCATTGACTTATTACATAATCATATTCATTGTTAAGATATCATATATGGTTTACTTATGACTTTATATTACACGTCCTATTGTAAATTCCATGTTAAAGAAGCGTTTTGTGTAAATTCGTTTCATTTATCGTAGGTGTTTGGACTTGTTGTTCATGACATTATTATTAATTATATAATGATTTACTTACTTCCAGAATATAAAACATGATTTATATATCATATATATTCAGTATATATATATATAATAGATAGATAAATTAAATGAAACACACCGTTCATGGAGACAGTAGTCCGTACGTACGCATGAACGCTGTTTTCCTTTCCTTATTTTCTTGAATGGAAGTAATTAGATGACATACATATATATATATACATAAATCCAGTAGATTTAACATGTCATATATTTTTTTATTATTCATTATATATACATTATAATCATTCATGAATGGTTAATGTGGAGAATGAATCTCATCACGTCGTGGAGACGGTAGTCCGTACGTACGCACGAGCGATGATATCATTCTCACGATCGTGAAATTGTGTTGAAGTGTATGTATACTATTTCAGTATCAAAAACACTTTATAATAATCATATATAGTTACTTATTACACCATTATACTCATCCAATTAATGTGGTGGCGGAAAATAGATTACACAACTACGTGGAGACGGTATTCCGTACGTACGCACGCACGGTGATTTCCTTTTCCGTAGGATGGATAGAAGGTTAATTAGAGTTGTTTCATATTTATAATAATATATCAGTATATAATAAATACTTATGTTTTTACTTTATCATGAAACAACTAAAGAAGAAGATGTTGAAGAAGAAAGAAATTGAAAAAGATCGGTAATGGATATTACCTCTTTTTCACGCGCCTTTTCTTAACCTTTACTTAATGAACTAAGGATGGTCTTTGAAGAATACCAGGACCTCTAGGATTATACTAGGGAAGTGGAGAAGAGATTTTGTCAGGGTTTGTCCGAGATTGATTGCTCAAATTGGTGTGAGGAAGAGGGGGAGGAGGTGCCCTTTTATAAGGGAGGAGAGGGGCACCTTAGGAAAATCTCAAAATATTATTTTATATTAAGGTCAAATTCGGTTTATAATGGTTCCAAAGGGTCTTATTTCTAAGATAAAGTGGGGATGGGTCAAAATCTTCTCGTACAATAGGATTTAGACAAGTTTAAGTTCCTATTTTAACCTTATCATTTAGATTTAACATTAATTTAAATAATTTTACTTTTACTGTGTCTTCTTGTGTTCTTACACTATAAGGTTAATAAACTTACTATAAGAAGAAAAACGAACCCCAAGTTGTTTATTATTAATATATATAACCTTATCTAAGTCATTTGGAAGAACCTTAGATTTTTAGGAATAAAATAACAATTAATAATATAATATTTGTATTAAAAACTATTTTATGTCAATTTTGAAACTATTTAGTAATTGATTTTTGTGAAAATCATAACAGAATGATAAGTTCGAAAAAAGTTATTTACATCAATAATAACATTTCATATTAACCTATAAAATTAGTGTAATTCATAAAAAGTCTCAAATTATATTTATTTGGGTATTTATAACATCAATTATGTCAATATTTCATTAATAAGATAATTACTGCATCATCATTGTGTCATAAATAAATTAGAATATTTAATGTCTAAAAATTAAAAATAAAATACCATTATGTAGGAAATCTTTTTAGCTTTCTAATGAATATTTATAGTCAAATTTATCTTATGTATAACCCCATATTAAAAGTGATTTACTTATTAAATATTGATTTTATCTATTTTAACCCTTCTTTAAATAAATTTATGTCCTAATCTAATCCAAGTGGGCCTAAATGGTCATATTTTATTCCTAAGGTTGTTTTTTGTCGAATTACACTTATACAATAACATTTGGACATGTGTTAGGATAATAATAATATCATTTTTACCCTTAATTACCCTATTTACTTTTAACCGTGGTAAAAAAACGTAAAACGTTACTATTCACCAAAAATTATTTTCATCTCATTGAACCAAATTTTACTTACTGACATCAACCGTGTCTCTCGGATTTTTGAAATTCTACTCACAGAAGCGGTAAAATTACGTTTTATGAAAAATTCATTTTTTTAACTACCACTTAGTAGTTTTACTATTCATCAAAAAAATGAATGTTTCCAGAAAAATACCAAAAATTAGGCCTAATCTATATTTGATATTATGAACTCAAAAATGATGTCTATTTTACCAAATTCAAAACATATCAGTTGCATTAATTAATTTAAAAATTAATTCCCGTATTCAAAACAAATAGCGTGTTTTTAAGAGATAATAACTACCAAAAGATTGACACTTGTTTATGTCTGGTTTAAATGTGAAATTACATCCAATGACCAACATTGTATTAAATTGTAAAAATATATTCTAAATATACTTTAAAACCACGCAAATTAATAATTTATCACTATTAATTATTTTGATTAAAAAGGTTGTTTTTAATTAAAATTTAGTAATTTTCACTATTCATCATAAAATGAAAGTTATCCGAAATGTACCAAAATTTCACCCTACGCTAATTTCGATATTCCGAATCCAAAAATGAAGTCCATTTTGAAAAATAATATTTAAAAAATTTCAAAAAGTGGTTATTACTATTCATAACGGCTAGTTTTGATAATATTTTAATAGCATATCGTTGTCTAGTGAAATTCAGTATTGCGTACTACACACGCTATCGAGGAGGGTTGCGATTGCGTGTAATAGAAGGCAATTCAGGGATGCGTGTTGTGAAATCTCTTTTTGGTGTAGAGTACAACAGAAGACATTAATGAAATTAAGAATATAAAATCTCGGGGTGTTACAGTACATGCCATGTAGTTTTGTTTTGCAAATTTTTAAATGCCATCCTTCTCTTGTTCCTTTGTGGTCCCTTCGTTTCAGTCTTAATAATCTTGATTCTGAAGCGTGATTTTGACCTTGTAGAGTCATGCCGCCTAGACGACCGCGAGTTGTTCGCCAAGAGAGCGGCGATGATTATACTCTGGAGATGGTGGGCCATGGGCAACCAGTTGATCCACCAGTAGAGCCAGATGCGGCCCCAGCTGTTATACTAGACACGGGTGCGAAGGCGCAGTTCCGTGAAGGCTTATTACTGTTCATGCAGACCTTTCAGGGAGCACTGCAGGTTGCCACATCTCTGGCCGAGCTGACGCATATCTTTCAGCAGCAGCATCCACCTACATTTTCAGGGGATGGCGGACCATAGGCTGCAGAGTCTTGGCTAGGATCGATGCAGACTATTTTCGAGCATTTTGAGACGCCTCCAGGGCGGAGGGTCAAGATCATGACTTACATGCTGCGTGATTCAGCCAAGTGGTGGTGGGATGTTACCACCCAGTAAGAGAATCACATGGACATGGCGTGGAAGTATTTTCAGACAGTCTTCTTTGACCTCTTCCTTCCCGAGACACTGAGAGCAGATAGAGCTCGAGAGTTCATGAATTTGCTGTAGGGCGATATGTCAGTGATGGACTACTCTGCTCATTTTACAGAGCATCAGCGCTTTGCACCCGTGTTGGTGGGTGATGAGACGCTGAGAGCCAGGCGTTTTGAGGATGGTCTTCGGTATGACATCTGAGCACTGGGGAATGTTTTCAGGTTGCCTACTATATACGCGATTGTGAATCAGGTGTTGATTACAGAGTGGAACCTGCGAGAATCTGGTGGTGTGGGACAAGGCGGTTCAGCACCAGTTACTGGTATTATTTTTGCAGGTAGGATGAAGAGACAGATGGACTTTTCTCAGGGCAGAAGTACCGGCCAAGAACCTTCTTCAGGTGGCCCGATCAGGTGCTACAAGTGTGGCAGAGAGGGGCACAAGAGGCCGTAGTGTCCACGAGACCCATTGGAGTGCCGAGTTTGCAGCAAGATGGGTCATCTGCAGCTCTTTTGCCGGGCATATCAACCAGTGGCTAGTGAGAGGGGTTCTGTGCAGACTCCATGTGCGGGAGCAGGACCAGTGAGTTCTTACCAGTCAGGGAACTGCAATACGTTAGGGCGTGCAGGTAGAGATGGTGGTCATGGCCGTGGTAACAAGACACCAGGATCTCAGAGGCAACAGGGCGGGACAACTCAGGGTAGCCAGGCTGTGTCGTAGGGCCGCGGCACTGGTCAGGCATATGCAGTGCAACAGACCCAGCAGGAGCAGGATCCCGGACCTTCGACAGTCATAGGTACTATTCTAGTAGCTTATGTCTCGTCTTCAGTACTTTTTGATACGGGTGCTACACATAGTTTTATATCAGTACCCGTTGTGGAGAGCCTTGGGCTCGGTGTTTCTACTTCTTCTGCTATCTTGACGCTAGACACTCCGTCGGGGACTAGGACGGTTGGTGTGCGTCAGTGCAAGGAGTGCCCCATTGAGGTTTGTGGGTGTCACTTCCTTTGGGACCCCAATGTCCTAGAGATGACGAGCTATGACGTCATTCTCGGGATGGACTGGTTGGTATCCATTCAATCCTTTGTATACTGCTATCGTCGTAGGGTGTGTTTCACGTCACCAGAGGGCTGGGAGTTTATATACATGGGAGAGTGGGATGTTCAGGCAAGTCGAGCTGGACGAGAGCATCATGGGCGAGGTGGAGTCACAGCCCAGATTGCGAGCTTATATATGGATGACCAGGGGACTTGTCAGACGAATTTCCCTCCAGTTGTCGATCGTTTCAGGGATGTCTTCCCAGATGAATTTTCAGGTCTACCTCCGGTGCGTGTGGTGGATTTCACTATAAAGCTTGTTCCAGGAGTAGCACCAGTGTCCATTCCTCTTTATAGGATGGTCACTCCTGAGTTGCAGGAGCTCAAAAGGCAGTTGGAGGAGCTACAGGAAAAGGGTTTTATTCGACCCAATACTTCTCCTTGGGGTTCTCCGGTCCTCTTTGCGAAGAAGGTGGATGGTACCCTTAGGATTTGTGTGGATTATCGGAAGCAGAACCAGTTGACGGTTAAGAACCGATATCCCTTGCCTAGGATAGATGATCTGTTCGATCAGCTTCATGGAGCACGAGTGTTCTCGAATATTGACTTGAGAATCGGATATCATCAGCTGCACGTTAGACAATATGATATACCTCTCACAGCTTTTAGGAGCAGGTATGGTCTATATGAGTATATAGTTATGCGTTCAGACTCACGAATGCGTCAGCAGTTTTCATGGCTCTGATGAATTGTGTGTTCCATCCGTATCTTGATTCATTTGTGGTAGTATTCGTGGACGTCATCATGGTGTACTCTCACACTCTACACGAACATGCCACCCATATTGAGATCGTATTGAGTACACTGAGAGTGCATCAGTAATATGCTAAGCTCTCGAAGTGACACTTTTGGATGGACCAGATTCACTTCTTGGGACATATCATCTCAGAGGCAGGAGTTGCAGTGGATCCAGAGAAAGTGAGAGCAGTAGTTTCCTGGGAGCAGCCCAAGAACGTGTTTGAGATACGGAGTTTCTTAGGGCAGGCTGGTAACTACAGATGCTTCATACAAGACTTCTCTCGCTTAGCAGCACCGTTGACAAGTCTGACTAAGAAGGGAGTGAAGTTCTTTTGGTCAGAAGCTTGTGATACAGCTTTTCAGGACCTGAAGGGAAGGCTGACATCACTTCCAATCCTGATACTCCCAGAGTAGGGGAAGAGCTATACAGTTTACTGTGATGCATTAGGGATTGGGCTGGGAGCCGTATTGTTGCAGGGCGACCGAGTTGTGGCGTACAGGTCTCGGCAGTTGAGGCCACATGAGAGGAATTACCCGACGCACGATCTCGAGTTGGCTGCAGTTGTGCATGCGTTGCGCTGTTGGGGACATTACCTGTTGGGGGAGCATTTTGTGGTTTTCACCGACCACAAAAGCCTCAAGTATATCTTTACTCAGTGTGACCTAAATCTGAGGCAGAGAAGGTGGGTCGAGTACCTACAGTCCATCGATTTTGAGCTTGCCTATACACCTAGTAATGGTAATGCAGTAGCTGATGCACTGCGCAGGAAGACTCAGATACAGGCACTGCAGGAGGCCAGTGGTGAATGGAAGCTTATGGCCTTATTCTCTGAGATGCTTTTGGAGGTGCATGGAAGTCATGGACAAAATTATCTTTTCTCGTTAGCTGTGAATGATACCCTCCTAGACAGAGTGAGCATGAGGAAGCTATCGGTTTCAGAAGGCCTAGTTCTAGGGGAGTCAGTTGCAAGTGAGGACCCTCCTTCCGGTTGGACGATAGCCGATGATGAGGTTTTGCGTTTCCATGGACGTGTATGGGTTCTAGGGGAAATAAACGAGGAGCTAATGATGGAGTTTCATGCTTCAGCTTGGGCAGTTAACCCCGTGGTTACCAAGATGTACCGAGACTTCAGCTGTCAGTACTGGTGGCTAGGTATGATGAGAGAGATAGATGGTTTTGTTACGACGTGTTCCACCTATCAGCAAGTGAAGGAAGAGCATCAATGACCAGCTGGGCTGTTACAGCAGTTACCCATTCCAGAGTGGAAATGGGGTTATGTCACGATGGATTTCGTGATGGGTTTGCTGAGGTCACCTCGTGGCAATGACGCCGTATGGGTTTTTGTGGATAGACATACGAAGGTAGATCACTTCTTGTAGATCAAGGAGACCTTTGGTGTGAACGAGCTCAGAAGGATGTATATCCGAGAGATCGTACGTCTTCATGGGGTCCCTTATTCTATCGTTTTAGATAGGGATGCCCTATTCACCTCTCGTTTCTGGCAGAGTTTCCAGAGGGCACTAGGTACACAGGTGCTTTTGAGCACAACATACCACCCTCAGACAGTTGGCCAGTCCGAGCGGACGATACAGGTGCTAGAGGACATGTTGCGCGCATGCGTCCTAGACTTTGGGGGCTCTTGGGAGAAGCATATACCCTTAGTCGAGTTTGCCTATAACAATAGTTTTAAGGAAACTATTGAGATGGCACCATACGAGGCTTTATATTGTAGGCCATGCCGATCACCATTGTGCTGGTTAGAGGTAGGTGAGGCAGCTTTACTGGGGCCACAACTCGTGCAGGAGACATCTCAGTAGGTCCAGTTGATTCGGAAGCGGATGGCTACTGCACAGTCTCGTCAGAAGTCTTATGCTGATCACCGTAGATGGCAATTGGAGTTCGTGGTCCGGGATCAGGTTTTCTTGCATGTTTCGCTGAGGCTGGGACACAAACATATTAGGAGACAGGGTAAGCTTTTGCCAAGGTATGTGGGACCATTTGAGATTCTGGAGAGAGTCAGGCTGGTGGCCTATCGGTTGCAGTTACTACAGTGGTATCGAGCCATGCACGACGTCTTCCACATATCTCAGTTGCGTCGCTACAATTCAGTCCTGTCTCATGCCTTTCAGCCTGAGGAGGTTGAGCTTCAGCATGATGCATTCTTTGAGGAGCATCTGATCCGCATCGTTGACAGGATCATGAAGGTTCTCTGAGGCCGGTCACTTCCTCTCATAAGGGTGCTATGGCAGCATGTCTGAGTGTATGACAAGACCTGGGAGTGGGAGGCCGATGTACATGATTAGTGGCTAGAGCTGTTCTAAGCTTTATCTTCGCCACCCTTGGAAGGGAAATTCGGGGACGAATTGCTATAAGGGGGGATGTTTGTAAGAAACCAGTTCTTGTTTTAGAGGTACGGGCTTCTTCTATTCCTTTTCCTTAAGTGATTTTGAGAAAATGTGGAAAAAAATGGGAAATCCTAAATTTTTTAAACTACACGTCGTGTACTTTGTCCACACGCCGTGTACTTTTGGCCATGTTGGGATAAGTACACAGGTCCTGTAGCCTCGCTAGAGACAAAGGGTGTAGGAACCGACTACATGTCGTGTAGTGGTCCTTTACACGCCGTGTAGTGAGTCGGCAGGTTAAAAAGTAAGGCGAGGGAGTCGCTGCCAGATGGGCGGCAGTACATGCCGTGTACTTTGGAGTACATGCCGTGTAATCTTATCAGCATGTGAACAGTGCCGGTGCCTCCAAATGAACACTTAAATGAAAGAAGTACACGCCATGTAATCAGAAGTACACGCCGTGTACTTTGTTTTTTCGGCATAAAGAAGGCAGTAGCCTCATCATTTGGCAGAGGAGGCGTTTGAGCCATTTTGGAGCCAGAGGAGAAGGCCTGACCTTTGAAGATCCGCCAGGAGTTCGTCTGGAATCCTATTCGGCTTCAGACGATCTCGTTGGAATCGCAGGGGTAAGCCCTTCCTCCTCCTAGTACCGTTCATGCCAATTCTTCTACCAACGTAATTTATTTACATTTGAATGGTTTTTTTTCTTCGGCAGATCAATGTCGTACTTGGGCGTTTCTGGAGTCGGCGTTCAGGTATAGCGTTTGTTGGCGTATAAGGTATGTGTCTTGGTGTTTATTTTCTAACTGTCTTGTGTTTTTGTGCATTTTCGTGCCACAAAACCATCTTGGGGTGTCGTGTGGCTGAGGTCGTTGCTATAGTTAATGCCTAGAATTTCATAGGTGATTAAATTGTGATAATAAAATACTGTTTGGGATCGTTTCTTGGATCCAGGGCCATCCCTATGGGTGTGTTCCTTTGTTTACCCATTTGGCTAGGATACCTGAGGGTATGCCTTATATGTAGTAAATGTAGAATTTCCTTGAAATGAATTTCTTGTTTACTGCATTTTGATATGTTGGGCATGGCCCGGTTACCTGTTTAGCCTGAGGGCTTAACTATATTAGCCTAAGGGCGTGACTGTTGTAGCCCGAGGGCTGTCGTTATTCTGCCTGAGGGAAACCTTTCGTGCCTGAGGTCTTGACTTCTGTGCCTGAGGGCGACACTTCCTATGCTTGAGGGTGAGAATTCTGTTACAATTCCTAAGGGCGAGATTCTGAATAGCCTTAGGGCGTGGTTCACTATATTAGCCTAAGGGCGAGATACTGGTTGGCCTGAGGGCGTGGTGCTGTTGAGCACAGAACAATAATAAATTAAATAATTTAAGTGAATAATGAAATGGGAATTTAGCTGTAAAGTTATTTACTTTTGAGTACTGCTTAGTTATTTCATTTTACTACTGCACACTTGTTGAATGTTTGACAGACAGTTGAGCACGGGCCTCTGGTCGGTGCCTACTGAGATATATTTCTCACACCCTATTTGGGTCACGCTTTTCGGCCTAAACAGATTACATTGTTGTAGGTGTAGATAGGGGAAAGAGTTCCTATTCATGTACTTGACTGTTGCTGAGGAGTAGGAGGGCATGAGACCAAGCCTAGGCTCGTTATGACGCCTCTAGCTATTTACTTGTTTTGTTGTACTTTGCTTTTGGTTGTATCATAGTGAGTTATAACATGTTCTGGCTATTTTCTTAGAACATGAATAATGTAGCATCATCACTTATATACTGTTGGTTATATCCACTACTGTAGTTATTTTAGTTGTGTATGTTTACTGATTCCGCTTTTGTTGTTTGATTATTTTGTTATTCCACTATGCTACACTTTGAAAAATTAGGGCATAATTTCCCCACTATCAGACCTGGGCCCTGGCTGCTAGACGGCATCCTCTAGCGTTTGGGGAAATGCGCTTGAGGTCACGTGGCGAACCGGGCTCAGGGCACCCATTGCGTGGCACCTGGGGTCGGGACGTTACATTTTTCTCATTTATTTATCTTAATCCTTTCATATATATGGATACTATCAAGGAAATGTTCAATTAACTGACATGTGTGTTACATTATCGTTATCCATTTCCACTTAAAACTTATTTTCAAAAACATAACTATAATATCTGATATAATTTATTCATTATCATCATTATTCTGAATTTTTATTATATTAATGGTATATTAGTTTAGTATTCCTTTCCAACCAATTGAAAATACAAATTATTATTGATCAAGTGTTTGTATAGTATTCTACCTATAAAAAGAAACACTTGCTTTTTTCATTATAGTAATCCATCACCTGTATTAAAGTTGTTATTTAATAATAAATTTGATTGAAATGATATAATTAATATTTTTACGTTAAAAATTATAATTCACTTTCATTCAGTATTCCTATTGTGGAAATGAAAACGTTAACCTTACATTGTATGGGCTACAACCTCCATGAAATGACTATTTTAATATTTAATATCAATATTAGTTAAACCTTTTAAAATACTATTAAAAAATTTAAAATGTATAAAATATCACTATATATCTATTATAATGATATGAAGTAAAAAATAACTAATTTAATGACCATAATCAACCACTGAATTATGGTTCCTTTATGTTGGGATAGTATAACCACATAATTGAACTATTCTATAAAATATAATCTTTAATTTTTATGGTAACATAATTAATATATTTTCATAATTTAATAAGAAATTAATTTTTATGGTTCAATAATGGTTATAATATATTTTTGAAATATTTATTAAAATATCATATTCAATTACTATGATTTCTAAAATAAGCAAAAAATGATTCCATTTTCAAACAAAATAACTACAACACTAGTGGAATGATATATGATATTTATAAATCAATTTAATTTATCTATTTTGGTACCTTACATGATCTACTAATCATGTAATTGTAGTTTATAATAAAGAACTATGCCATTATTCCAAAAATAGTTTAAAACTATCAAGATAAATCATACCCAATATTTAAAGTATATAATAACTAACACATTGAAATATAAATAATAATTATTAATGAAGTTTAAAAAAGATTACATATATTAATTTTTTTTGATATAGGTGATTATGTTCATAACTTTTTAAATAGGGGATTCATTCATTTAAGTGGAAGTCAACAATTGATATGAAAACATAGTTGTATATTTTTAAAATTAATGAGAAATGTTTGATACTATGCAATATCATTTTTTGAATGACATATTAAATGTTCAATTTGTTTCTAGTATAATTAATATATTTTATTTCAATATATTTTAAGTTATTTTTCATGATATCATGTGTAATAATATTTTACACTTACTTTTTCATTATGGTAATGGTTTTTGGCAATTTAATTCTCATTTATTTATATATTATTTCCATTCTTGAACATATTTCATATAAGATTCGAAAATTCCAATGTATGATTTTTTATATGGTATTTTCTATTTAATAATATATATTATAATATTTCATCTTAAACATCATTCAAAATATATATTGATTTTTTAATTATGATATCATTGTGGGATTATAATATCTCTAATTTTTTTCTTTAATTGAGATGTCATCCCTTAATAATTATTCTCATAATTTTAATAAATTATTATATATAATATTTTAAAAGTTATTTTCAATTTTCCCTAGTTGAAAAAATTATATTTTAACACAAATATTCTTTCTCAGTGTATTTCATTCTCATAATGGTGTAACTATTATTTTGAAAATAAATCTCCCATATTTTAATGGTTGGTTTTATTCCATTTCAATGTTCATTATTTTAAAAAATATTTTTATTTTCTTATACTGAAATCCATTATTTTGTTTACTCATGTGACATTCCTATTTTACATTACAAAATTTTAATGGAATGTTCTATTACAACATTTTACAATACATATTTCAAGAAAGGTATTTAAATGTTTTAAAATACCCTTACATCCTTTGAAAATAAAATGACTTCTCTTCAACAACACATTTATTTCTCTTAACCATTATACATATTTATGGAACTATAAATGAAGTGTGTTTTTAAAAGTAAATATTTTCAATATATTTCACTTCAAATTTTTTACAAAAATTATATTATTTTCAAAGATTTATTATTGATGATTTTTCATAAAAGTATATTTTTCAATATATTTTCACCTTACAATTATTAAATATTAATATCTAATTTAGGAATCCATTGTGTAGTGTTATTTAAAAATGTAAATATTATTCATAGTAATTAACTAAAAAATTAAGAAAATTTATATTCATGGTATTTATAACATCCTATTTTAGGGAAATTATAAAAGAGTACTATATTTATTATTTCCCTAGATTTTCATCTTTTTCTCAAAAGGAATTATTTCGATAGATTTTTTCAATGAATCAAAATCTAAATTTTCTAATAAAACACTAATTTATGGTTATTGAACTTTGGGTATCTGTAATTAAATATCATTATCTCAATTTATGTGATACGATTATTATATTATATGAAATAATTTTTCATTCAATGGGTTATTCATGTTATTATATAGGATTTATATTGTTCATGGAACACATGTTTATGAATTAAATTATGATAATATTTGGTTCAAATAAACCATAATATTTTTGGGGGATAATACAATCCCCACATAAATTGGTTATAATAAATCCTTGATAAAATTTTGTTATGTTAATACTCTGGGATATTTTATATTTGATAGATCTCAGAGATCATTTTTTCCCAATAATTCCCCAAGACTGTTAGTGTCTAATAAATCCTTGAGAAATATTCAGCTTATCTAAGCTATGTATTTTGTTGTTATATGTTTCAATCTCAATAGATTATAATATTATGTACGGATATTGTTTTTCACAATAGGAAGAAAAAAATTGTGTTCATACAAAAAAACAATTACATTTTCCTGTATAATTTTATAATTTTTATATGAGAATGATTTTAAGAATGTTACTTGTATATGATATATTTCATGTTATTGGTTTTTTACAACATTATATTTCAGGTACTATGCTCCATGTTCCATGTTTCTTATCTCTATATTTCAAACTATTTTTCAATAGAATATATTTTTTCATTTTTTTACATATCCTTCTATTAATATTTATTAAAAACTATTATTTTCCCATGTTTTTTAGTATGTAATTTAATCCCTACTAATTTTTTAAAATATTATTATGATTTATAATTATACTGTATAGTCATGAGTTAATTTATTGTACTGAGCAATAAATCTCACCCATTTTGTATGCCTTTATTTCCAAATGTTATAAATATTTGTTAATCTAGTGAGAAGTCCAGAAGGGAGTATAGTATGATTCGATTATGGATAAAATTTTATAATTTCTGTAACATAAAAATTTTGTGTAATATTTCGTAATATTATCTAAATAAGGTTATTTTATTTTGTGATATTTTTATGATATGTAATAATCTTTTAAATTTTTTGAAATTTTTTCTTGGTTTGGGAAACATGGAATCAAAGTTAATTTGTTAAAGAATATATTTTTCAAATTGAAACCGTGATTGTAGGTTTATATAATATCTCTTATCTTTAATAATTTATATAAACTTTATCCAAATTTTCATCCCATAGATCCATATTTAACTTTCTGCATCACTTAGTTGCAATAAATCTCTAATATTCTTCCATTTATAGTGGATATTTGGAGATTACATTCAGGTCCTCAACATCAGTAAAATATAATCCCTAACATTTTATTATATATATTTATCATCAAAAAATTGTAAACATGCTAATATAATTAAATATATATCATTCATATTCTAATATATTGTTTTATAATTGTAATATCTGTTTTCTATATCCCACCCATTATCTTTAATAATGAAAACATTAATTATGTTATGTGGAGACTACCACCACAAGAAATGGTATATTTTATTATTTGTCCACGTCATACATGGATGGTTAAAAAATTGGTTTGATAAATAAATTTGATAATTATCACACAATTATTATTGTATAAATATAAATTAGTCATTATATTAATCATTCTAATAACAAGTTACCCTTTTATATTAAACTACATAAAACAACCATACGATGTGAAAAATGATTTATTCTTTGTAACTAATAGATTGTTATATTTAATAATTCAACAACATATACCTCATAATTATTTTGGAATTCAATAAACCCTATATAATATCATTATACCTGTTTATGAATTATATTATAAAAAAATAACTTTATAAATAATCTTATCAATAAATTGTAACATGTTTATCCTTAATATTGTTAACCACGTTCTAGAACAATGAAATCAATTTCCATCATGGTTGAATATGGAATAATAATTAATGGTATAATATGATATTAAAATTTAATTAAATTTTTATCTTTTTGGATTTTTACTGATATTATTAATATTTTATTCATTATAATGATACAAACTTTCAATTGTTATAAATTTTTAAAATATGTTCGTCGTCAATTTTATCTTCATGAATCATAACTAAAACTCTCATAAAATGAAACTAGAACATTAAAAATCACTATTAAGTATATATATTATAGCACCCAAATAATAGACTAATCAAGAAGGTTTTATTTAATTATTATGGATTGTAATACCAATTAAAAAATTTATACTAATTAATTAAGGTTAATAACAATTTATGAGGAAAATAAAAGATAACCATCTAATAAATGAATTAATATTTATTTTAATTAAAGTCCTGAGAAGGTAACATATATGAATAATGTTGTAAAATATGATATTTAGGGGGATATTTTTATTATAATAGAGGTTAAATCAGTTATATGAAATTTGAGATAAATCATAAATGTTTTTTCTAAAAAAATTCATTCATTATGTTATGATTATTATTCATGAAATTTATTCTAATAATGTCAATAAATTACAAATTAAGGCATATTTATATTTTAAATAATCTTATTTTTCTAGTTATTCATATTTAAATATAATGAAATCTTCTTCATATGATTCTTGTTTTAAAATATAATGTTTGCAAGGGATTTCCCATTTCAACATCCCTTATTTGAAAGATATTCCATATTAAAAACATGATTTATTTATAATTAGGGATGTGAAACCATGTGAATTCATTTTCTCAAACTATTCATTAAATTCAATTGGTTTACAAAGAAATTTTTTGTTCTCTCAAAAAAATTTATTTTTATTTAAAATATACCATATCCATAAAGAATTTTATTATCTCATGACTCCATTATTCATGTTATAATTGTTCTCCATTAACATATTCATTCTATTTATAATTTATTACAACTGAATCTTTTATTATATGGTACATTATCATTCCATCTAGTTTAAAATTATTTTAATTCCAATATTCTTCATTGATAGTTTTATTTTAGAATTGTATCGAGCTAAAAATAATTGTTATCATCTCTAGTAAGATATTTCAATTAAATAACTATATTACTTCATCCCAAAAATGTCATCCTTACATATTTTAAAACCCATGATATGTATTAACTCATTTTATTTACATTTTTCCAATTAAAAATTTTAAAATGAATTTTTATTATATTCACTATGATGTGGGTTTAATAAAATATGTCTAAATATATTAAAAATGAATTTTATATCATGATAAAATGTTTTATCTTCCACCCTATGATTATTTAATCAAACATTTATTACATTTAATGACTCAATAGTATTATTTATTTTAATTTTTATTAAAAAAATTTCTCATGTTACATTCTGAAAAAATTAATTTTTTATAGGATATATAAATTACCTTTTATATAACTATGTTATAAATGTTTTATGAAAAATTTAATTATTATATTTCTCCATTTTTCATATCTATCTCAAACTATTTTATGAATAATAAATTTTGGACAACTATATCTCCAACATTAATTAATTATATAAGGTTTTATATATCATAAGATAAAATCATCCACATATTATGATGATCGAGTATATAATGGGGCCAAGGAAGTGTCAATTATTTCAATATATAATTGGTCATGGGATTAAGATTCCTTAGCCATAATGTCATGTCTTCCTATGATTTTAATTATTTCATTGTACTATTTTATCCCACATTTCCTTGTTTTACCCATTTCTATGTTAAATTACAATGTTATAATCAAGGGATAATGACTATTGTATCAGGATTCAACACTAACATGATATGGTATATGCTCTTTTATTGGAAAATACACGTCTATCTATCTTAACATATAGAAAATAGATATTATTAAATGTTATTTAAGTTTTAGATTTCATTCATTATCATGTTTTATCATATTTTTTTTGATTTAATTGTAATAAGATTCAATAATAAGATTCCATCACTAATCATTTAATATCATCACTTCCTATGATTCTCATTTTTGTAATAAATTATATGAAATATTATGTGTAGAGAGAGTTATTATATAAAAATGTTGAAGCACAAATGCATAATAGGACCTTTATATATATAATACCCAAAAACAGTAATCCTTTTTGTTATATGATCGCATAATTGTTTTGATAAATACAGTCTAAATTGAGTAAATTAATATATATTTGTATTCTGAAACATTATTATTATTAAATATAGTAATTAATGAATTTCTGTTTACCCTCGGACCATAGAGTGCGATTTACGGGAATATCTATACATATAAAATCATTGATTATTTATTTTTATGGATTATATCTAGTGAACAGTAGTGAAAAAATTAAAGGTAAAGGTAAATATATAAAAATAATATAACAATACTAAACTAGATAGTGTGTGGTTTCCTAGTATTGAAATCCATGACTGAATAATAACAAGTGTATGCAGACACAATCTTACATGAACCTTGCGGTAATAACCCTAAACAATGGGATTATAATAGGTTAATTTATATTCTATTTATGAAATATATTTTTGGATTTAAATGGATATTAAGGATTTAATATAAAACTAGTGAGATTAGAGAACCTAATATGAATATTTTCATGGAAAAACTACATGGAAACTAATAAATTCATATGTTATAAAATATGTGTCATTGGGTATGGAACCATATGAATATTTTTCTAAGACATTATTTTGTGTTATAAGAACGATTTGTTTATAATAATTTTTTTGATAAAATATAATGAAAATAATGTTGTGAAATAGTTATCCTTAGAAACTCGTATGTCTTATAACAAACAGTGGAAAAAAATTTCAATAAAAGGATTATTTATATTATATTCATTATAGAAAAGTTCACTTTTATATTGTAACCTAATATAGTGAGGTTGTATCTATATTTTTCGTTCCATTTATTTTATTGATACCATTGAATATTTTCATTATTTAGTGATAGTTAAAATTATGAGGATAAAATTTATTTATATTGGTGAGATTGTGACACTTGATGAATGTAGTAATAAATTCCTGTAAAACAAAAATTATTTTGAATGAAATATTTCATAAATAATAGAATACTAAAAAAATATAATAAATTTTATTGATATATAACATTAAAATTAATGATAAACATATTTATGTTATGATAATGTAATAAGAAAAAATATTATGAAAATTATCAGAGGAATAAATCAGAATAAAAATTAAAAAATCAATGTAAAATATACATCCTAGTGGTTCATCAAGAAAATAAATATCCTAATTGAAAATATAAAAGTAAGATAAATATTTTCAAATGTAAAGGAAAAGTATAATTATAAGAAAATGATATGAATAATTTTAGGATATATATAGGAATGAAATCTGACTATAACATTTGTTTTGTTGGAATATATTTCCATTTGTACTATATAAAAATTGTTACATGACCATTTAATTTGATGTTATAAATACAAGTAACCATATTATTAAATCAATATAGAATTTTGAATTCAATGTCATCATAAAGTAGAAATTTTATTATTCAGATCAATGGACTATTCTTGTTTGGGAGATTACATCACATGGGTTTTCAAGTGACTAATCCCAAGTTGAAATCCAACAATTTAGGATTGAGAAAAATCATTTCTAGGAGATGATATATATCATGGAAATCATTAAAAAATATTCTCTAGAAGAATCACAATATGTGATAAAAATTAATTATTATAATCATGTAATTATTTATAAATTTAATATTAACATTATTACTTGTATTTTATAAATTTTTCATTTCTATAAATTAATTTATTGATTAATGACTATTTTATTTTACATGAATTTATTGATAAAACCTATTTCTTATTTAAATATTAAACAATTATAAAATATTAGAAATAAAATTATATAGTGAAAAAATAATTTTTATATAAATTACTTATTTTTAATAAAATTGATCACTACTGAATAATATGAAATATACTAATAATATCTTTGAAAAAAAAATGAATTATTATCCCTAAATGTTTTAAAAAAAAAATTAATATGAGTAAAATATCAATATTATTAATAATACAAATTTCTACACATAGTTTTTTGTATTGTGAACATATATATGAAAAATATTATTTATCAATTTGAGAAATAAATTTTCAAAAAAAAATTTCATCATAAGATAATGTTTTGGTAATAAATGACTTTTCATTTCAATCATAATAATATATTACTTACCAAAAAATTAGATACCATGAAAAAATCGTTATTTTTCAATAAATTGTTTTTATAAATATCATTTAATTTTTATTTAAATAAATTAAATTGATCAATATTTTTGATGACTCTTATTTAATATTAAAAGTCATGGAAAAATATATCATAACGCATTTAATTAATAATTCAATTGAAATGTGAATAAAAATTCATAATTTATAAAAATGAATTTTCTATAAAAAAATTTGAATATATATTATAAAAAAATGAAAGTTTATTTTTCCATATATATGAATGAAATTAAATTAAATGTAGTAAAAATATTGAACCATAACATCAAAAAATGGTAATAAATTTCATGATATATTTTCACTATACGTATAATTATCTTGGTAAAAAATTAATCAGTCTTAATAAAAATAAATGTAGTAAATTAATGTGTATGGAATTTTTCTAAATTTACATAAAAATTGAATTTAAATACGAAAGCTTACATGTTTTATGTTCATTCCCATGTGTCTCATCATTCATTCCTCACCCAACTCCAATGTGCTTCTATATTTACCTTTAACCTAACAATAATTTCCAATGAAAACCCTCATTATCATCTATACTAGGAGCTTACATACACCCAATTCAAACCAAACATCCCCTTAAAAATTTCATTGAACTACTAACCATTTTACCTCTAGTAGAAAAATAATCCATTTTTTTGGACCTCGGTTTAAATAATGTGACATAATCCGTCCATTTCCAATGGCTCTTTCAAGATTAGATAAAAGTGCTCAACATGAACATTATCCCATACATTACACATTAATCTCTATATTTATCCTACAGACATATTATAAATATAATAATATAATTATATAAATATATTTATTATATTGAGGTGATGTTTTATTAATATTATCATAATTTTATACCTTCCCCTCATCCACTTAAAAAATTAAAATATTACTCTCGTGACATGCGAACTACCACCTCCAAAAATAACATTGTTTATATATCATTATGTAATACCATGAAATGTTCTAAAAATATATTTAATTAATAAATATAATATTTATTTCATGATTTATATTCCATATAATGGGCATTATATTTATAATATTAACAATAACTGATAATTATAAATTCAACAGCCTTGGATGATCAAACCAAAAGGAAATAAGATATCTTTATTGTACTTAATAACTTCTTATCTTAACTTATTAATAAAAGAAATTAAATTATTACTTATATATTAACTAATACCTATATAATATCATTATATTTATATAATGATTATTTTATAACTAATTCACTTCATAATCATCCATACCCATTTATTATGACATGATCTTATTTATGTTGGTTTAACCACTTATGTAGATAATGATATAAATTAATATCATGGTTTAATAGATAAACATAATTAATTGAATAATATGGTATAATAAGTAAATAAGGGATTATTTTTTTGATTATATATTTGTAATAAAAAAATTTAACTCATTCTTTTGATTCCACATTTCATTCATGAAAAATTACCAAAAAACATCATCACATATTTTTTCTTCATTAATCATATCTAAAACTATCATATAATTAAATTATTAGAATTAAAATAATAATGGAACTTATATTATAGAATAATAAATAATCATGTAATGACTATATTGGTATCATGAAATGGGTACTGACTTAGCCACAATGAAATGTATGTGAGACCATCAATAATAATAACATCTAATGATAAAATCTTACAATAACTAAATAAACATCCTACCAACAATTAGTAATTGATATTTTTTCATAAAGTGGTTGATTAGGCATGTTTTTGGTATTATTCGTAAGTCCTAACAATCATATATTCAACTAATGAAAAAAAATTCATTAAAATAAAAACATCTCTAATAAAAGTTATAATGACCATGACCTAGATACATAAAAAACATGGGAATGATAACACTAATTACATAATGTGTGTTATTCTATCCCAACGGGTTATAGTGTCACATCTAGAGTCCAATATATTCAACAATAAACAATTTACCAAGTTTTAATAACTTATTTAATCATGTCTATGCCCCTATGATGAAATAATATATCTTGTCTATATATTCGACAATTATTATGAAAAATTTAGAAAAAACCTTCTATATCTAAATAATAATATAGTATAATGAATGTTTTATCTACATGAATATTGATTAAATTTTAATTAATGAAAACGTACTCATTTATTAAAAGTCATCTTTAAAAGAAATTACTAAACGCGACATTCATGGATCGGAAATTTACTATAAATTCTCCTACCAAATATTTCATCTCGCTCCAACCCCTTATAGAGAGAGAAGAAACAAAACAATATTAATTTCTATCTTGATATCAGGGCATCCAATAGCTACATAAATACAATTTTCACATGAAATATTACAATTTAATATGATTCTGAAAATTGTTTTCCATGTAGTTTGTGAGCTTAAATAGTTAGTATGAAACCAAGAATGATGACTTAAAATATTGTGACTAAATAAGTGTATTATTGAAAATGTATTCTAATATACAATAATACAATGAAAAATTAATTTATTGATTCAAAAAAACCACATTTTAAAATAAACATCATATAGATATATACTAATGACAATAATTAACTCCTTATATTATGAGTATTGATATTGGTAGAAACCTTCATCAATATTATCATATATTAATAGAGGTAAACATTTTAAAGGACCAATGATTCAAATCATAGTGAAACAATCACAAGGTATTTAGGGTATAATAACCTTCTTGTTAAAATGGTATATTGTATAGAAAATTCATCTCACTGATTCCTCATCCGATAGAAATGTTGAAGGGGTATACCCATTAAATTTAATTACAACTCATCCCTATAAAAAATCTATTAAGAATTTTATAAAAATAATAGAAACAATAAAATAAAAAATTTCACAGAATTCAACATTTTCAACATAATAAATAAATAACTTGCATGAAATATTAAAGCATATGGAATTCTAATGAAAGTATTTTTTATATTATACAAAATAATAAATACAAAACGTTAATAACATGACCAACAAATTAAATTAGAATCCATACTCAAATAATATTTTAAATGTAGAAATAATTCAACATGATGTTAATTAAATTTATACGTTGTTATGATGTACTAGTAATATATATCATATCGGGGCTTGGATATGGGAAAAATAAAAAAAATACAAAAGTCGAAAAAATAGATTTTATCAACTAATTACTATACTGAGAACATTAGTAAAAAATGAAACAAATAATCGAGAATTATTTAAATAGAAACTGAATATTTCCTACATATGGACTAACAAGGAACAATTTAATGCATGATAAAATCAAATCTACACTATGGTATGTTTCTTTCTTATATTTTTTCACATTCAAAAATTATCTCAATAAAATATTTATTTATAGAAAATATATATTAAAAAATAATTCTTAAAACATCACATATCTATTGAAATTAAATGAATCGGTTTGTTTAATATCTATACATTGATTAGATTAATGCAATTAATTTTTTTTTAAAAACATCATATTTTTATGAAATAAAATTACTAGTTAAATAATTTGGTAAAAACTAAAACCAAAAAAATGATAAATAATAAAAAATTTAGATTTTATAATCATTTTTTATTTTAGGTAGATAATATATTATAAAAAACGATAAATTTTTGAATTATATCATTCCATTACATGAAATCTATCCAACTTCTTATATTTCCACCTTTGTAAAAACATTACTAATGTTACATATAGATCATTTATTTTTATCTCATTTAGGTTTTATTGGAAGGAATTTTTATTTTCAGTATAATGTGATAAAAAAATGTGTTGAAAAAATCCACACATCTCATGATTTTAATCAAAAATAATCTTTATATATGCTAAAAAAATTTATGTAAACAAAACATAAACACCCCGAATGAAATTATGTCATAATATTTTGGAATGAATTGAATTTTTTATGAAAAATTAGTATTAAATAGATGAAATAATCCTAATAGACATAAATGAATAATCCATGCATAAATTTTATTATAGAGAAGTTAATCATAAAAAAAACAAGACATTTCAAAAATTACTATATTATCTATAAACATTAAAGGATGCATATAGAAACTAATACAAAATTCTATGAAATATTGATACCTTAGTATACTCAAATAAAGTATTAATCTCAATGGAAACAATTAAACTAATATTATATTTACAAAAGGAAAGAAATATTTTGTTTTACAGAAATATTGAATAAATAAAAACAATTATTTCGTTTCATATAAAGACTTATTGAAAAATATTTTCTTTTAATATAAAAATATAATTGAAAATTATTAAATCATAATCCAAAACATGACTTCTTAACATTATTACTCATTTGGAAAAAATGTCAAACGCATGTCTAGGTAATATAAGTAAAATTAACCAATAGGATTGTGGCAACTATCACAATCATAGGTGATACTTAAAAAACCATATGATCTATATGGACCCCCTATGAATCATTAGACAATACTAGAAAATAAATAAATCTAATAAATTTAACACCATAATCATAATATACGTAACTTATTTTGAAAATCAAATGGAATATCCACCAATATACACAAAAAAACTAATCCCAAATTTAAAAAACCTCATATATTTTAATTTGATCCTAAAAATATAAATACTAAAGGAAAAATCATGTGTCACTCACATAAAATCAAAATAATAATAATCTTATTCGAATTGAATCACTAGATTATATTTTAGATAGGTGAAAAGAATTTCGTATGTCAAAAAGTGATTACACCATTTTTTTAACATTCAAAAACACAATTACATAATTTTTATTAATCGAAAATAGTGGGGAAGAATGAAAAAGGGTATAAGAGAAGATATGTGAGGGATTAACATTGATTTTTCTTGATTAAATTACATTAATAAACGGTGAATAAATTGAAATAAGTTGGTGAATGAGAGAAACAATAAAATATATCTTTTAATTAGTATAATTTATGAATAAATGGAGAATAAAAATAAATAAAAGATAAAAAAATAAAATAACCAAAAAAACCTTCATAAAATAACTAGAACAAAGTCTATCAGGTACTCGATTTGTGTCCATCCGGCACTTGGTCACCCCTTATAGACCCCACCCCTTACTCCTAGCACAAAAATCACCCAGTACCTTTAATGAAGTACTTGAATTACCTTGAATTTCTAATTTCTACGATGAAACAACATTTAGGACTCTTGAACTATCAACCCTGTTATATAATCTCTAACCACATTCTAAAAAAACTATGATTTCATCTCCAAATAATATAATTTAATATTAACTATGAATATAAATATCGGATACTCATTTAAAAGTAGAAAATTGAAAACATACCGCAATTATTATCAATATAATTTTCCTCAAAAGCCTAAATTTTCCATTAAATTAATTATAATATGAAATATATCTTTTTTAAGGAAATTGTGATTCATCAATGATGTTATATAAGAATAAGTTTATAAAATTTTAGATGGAGATTCCTTCACCAAATTAATCGATTTATCTTAAATTCAAAAATAAATGTTATTTTTTAAGGATAATGTATAAAATCATAGGATTATAGTGAAATTGATTATGATTCATCAACTATTAAAAATTGTTTTAAATTAATGAATAATAAGTTAAATAATGAATAATTACTTACTAATTTTGATGAAGAAAAGATGAATTTCTTGTATAACAATGTATTAATTGAATTTATCATGGTTATTTAGAAAATATAGATAGATAATATAATTATGAGTAATGTACTTCAACTATCAATTGTGTTCAATAAAGAAAAAATAGAATGAATGAAAAATTACGTGAAAAAATGTGAAGCTCAATTAAGTATTAGAAGAAGATAAATGCTTCATTAAACGATACTATAAATATTGAGTAAAAATAAATTGTAAAAATTTTAAAAAAAATTCTTTTTGAAAATGTATTAAAGAATATCATATTTGATTTTGTAAAATCCATGAGAGAAGTTGGAAAATATTTTAGGAAAAGATGAATAATTTTATGAAATATATGAATTTTTATGATAATTCTAATCATTAATAATTTAAATATATAATTTAAAATTTCCATAAACATCAGAATAATGAGGAGTATGATATTGAAATTGGAAAGTGAAAAAATAAATGCTTTTCAAATAAAGAATTATATAATTATAATAAAATAGTAATTTTTTTTCGTGGAGAATAAATTTATTACAAATGTAAACAAATAAAATTTAAAAAAAATCCACCAAATATAATAATAATTCATGTATACCAAAATATTTTTTTTCATAATAAGTAACGGTGGATATTACACAAATAGGTGAAGGACCAGAGGGTTCATATTCTATTCAATTGGAAATTTATGAATGATTTCATTATTTTTGTAGCTATTATTATTACTAGGGTGGAATTGTTAATGTGCTAAGTAATTTTGGGATAAAAATTATATATATTAAAAATTATATAATATTATTATGGAGTAATTTATTGGACTAAAACCTAGTCAAATAATATGATAATATAACGAGACCTAAAATCTGGGTGTTCATGTAACAAATTATTATGAAGTTCTCCTTCAAGTAATTATAATATCTGATCAACATATTCATTTAGGTGAGTAGTGTAGTATCCTTTTTACAACATAATTGACAATGAATAATAATAAATTATTTCATAAAATTAATTATATATGAAAATATTAATCCATTTTAGTTGTTGTATCTTTGATTTTATCTAAAAAAATATTTATAGATACATGATAGTAGATGTTCATTATATATGATGGGTGATATAAATATTATCAATAGATCTGGGAGTCATACTAAAGGATATGTTGCATTTTTAAATGATATATAACAAAAAATAAATTGAGTTGTCTTAATGGGAGTTAGAGACAATAAACTAAAGTACAAATGTTTGGTAGAAATATTGAAAGTTGTATATATTATGAGTCAAGAAAAATGAAATATAGGAAACCAATTACAAGTTAGAGACACTAAATATTATTTTACTTAAGAATGATGGATGAAAATGAGTTTCACTATTTAAGTCATCAGAACAATGATCAGTACATAATGAAAAAGTTGATTTGATAATATAATATCCATAGTTGTACATTACTATAGTATGAGAGATATAATTGTGAATTTTTACATGATAAAAGTTAAATATTTTGAATTTATAAAATTAATTAATTATGATTTAAACAAATTATAACTTGGGACATTACTATTCAAATAATTTCTTGAAAATTAAGAAGAAATCATAGGCAAGTTTAAATTATTTATCACATTTTTTTTGAATTTAAATTGATCACATGTATATTGTTCATGAGTCTCAAATCCAATTTATTTAGGAAGATTCATGAGTTTCAATAGTAGTACTATAAATAATTGAGATTATTGTTTTGAATGGTCCTATTCAGATAATAATGTTAAATATGGAAGTTAAGTATAATATTACTATTTATAGAATCATTGAATTTATCATGATTTCAATTCATAGTATACCCCCATAAAAATTATATAATTTATAAAAAGTAAAAAATATTTACTGATATGGATCAAAAACACATTTTGATAAAATTAAACATCTGATTTTATTTAGAGGTGTGTGATTGTGAGAACCATTCATATTAGAAACTGTTTTAATATCTTATTAAATTTGATATGTCTATTTATGAGATTTATTATTAGAAGACCCCTCATTGGAATTATTTATGGGTGATTAAAATTAAATATATCATTATTTTAAATATATGTATGTTTTAAAAAATTTGATTAGATGGAATTTTTATAGTATATCGACACAATTAAAGGGTATATTTTTTCCAACATGATGAATTATTGAAATTCATTAGTAATTAAATCTATTTTATGGAATTAAGAATATATATGTTCTATTATATCACCTTATGTGTGATATTTCATTGAAAACCTAAAGAGTATCATTTCAGATGAATGAATTGAGATTTAAGGTATATCTATGGAAATATTGATTATGGTTGAATATATATTATTAATTTAAATCAGGATCGTTTGTGCATGTGTTGGTGTGTATTAGGATAAAATTATTGATGATTGATACACCATTTTTGATGAATTGTTTTTCTTTGGACAAAGGTTTGTAATGAGGAATTGTTTTTTGAAAAATTATATAATGTGTGATATATAGGAATTGGAATATTTTTTTAAAGATAATAAATAAAATTATTTACTAGTAAAAAGATGTGATTTGATGATATACGGGTGGACACCACATTAGCATTTATGGTTATATGTTATAATAAATGTTCCCTCATATTTCAAGAAATCCAATTCAATTATCTCATTAATAAAATATCATATAAAATATCATTTAATTTGGGTTAAGGAGAATGAAGGATTATTTAAGATTTAATATGTTTCTATAAATTGGAAATTCGAATGTGTTTTTAAGATATTAATATCTATGGATTCCTTTTAAGTTATTTATGTCATGGGATCCAATGATATAGGGGTGAATCAATGGTGATCTATAAGAATTTCAATTCATTGGAAATTAACCCAAGAAAAATTTTATAGTGTTTATCCAAATAACCATTTATAAAAAATAACAAATAATTTAATTATTAGAATGTAATGAATGGTATGATGGATTTATAATTATTGAACAAACTGTGAGAACCTATATCATTTTCATTGGATCTCCCATTGTTCCATAGAATTTCACTGTAATAAGAAAGTGAATTTAAATGATCCAACACTCAATAATCATAATATATCTCTAAATAGTTACAATTATATTGACACCATTTAGTTCTAAAAAGATTTTATTATATTTATATGAAATCATCAATCAATATAAGTTTCATTACATACCCCTTGAATGTTTATCCAAAAAAATCTATATGATGTGTCTGTCTGGTGTATTTATATATTGTGTCTTAACACTCTATTTGATATACACTATTTATTATATCTTACTAGAACATCAACTCTGAATATGAGTTCTATCTTGTGAAAAAAAAGTGTGGCCTCATATTAATATTTAAAAAGATGTATTTTAATCTCTATATAGGTATTTATTTACTAACACTTATTGGTTAGCCTTTATATGGTTACTCTAAACTAAATATATATCTAGATTCTAAAAATAAAATAACTTTTCTGAATACATTCACTAATAAAATATTCTTCAACCATTTTGGTTAGAAAGACATACTACTCACAAGATTTATGTTTTCATCTTTTGATATGTATGAACAATGTTATGTATGGGTAGTACAATAATCCCATTATATAGGTTCACATAATGTATAAAATATATGAAACCAATTTCCTATTACCACTGAAATAAAATTCATTGGATTCTTCTTATATCTTCTAGAAAATTGGGGAATATTATTGAAAAATTATTTATTATCATGTAACTAAAACATTCATCAATCTTCATTAACCTTTTCATTATGGAACCTATCCACTCATACTTATCTCGAATAGATAAAAAACGAATCCAAAAAAGACCAGAAATTCCATGTTAAGATAGAGAATATAAATTGTTGTATGGTCTCTTAGAACTAAATCCAATATAGTATGTATGGTGACTTCATTATAATTATATCATCTGGTTCTACTTTATTGATCACTATACTACATCATTTTTTGGGCTAGTTCTCTTCATAGGAATCCATTCATAGTTAGGATTACCAATTATCTATATGGTGAATATATATTTCTTCATCAACAATATTTTAGTCATCTTAAGCATTATAAACATATTGGTTCATATTGTGTGAAATGTTCATTCACATATATTTTGAATGTTTATCTGATTACCATCCATTTGATAGAACATAATTTGATGGACTAAATCTATTTTTCTTCCTTTAGAACAAATTTCATAACTTCATAAAAATCAAATTTCATATATCATGAAACAAAATATTACTGTATATTATTATACAAACATTTTATCTGGATACTTGAGTCATTCATAAGGATTGAATATAATAATTCAACTTTTAAGACTCATGTTTTTTGAAACTTATCTATCAAAGTCCATGATATTGATAATCTCTTTCTATTAACCCTTTTTTACTTTTTCTGCCTATTTAAAATTTTCAACTTCCCACCTCGTAGACATTGTACCACAACATTTACATTATATTTCATATATATAGTTATTTTTGATTGGTGATATAAAATATATTTCATACAGTATATATGAAATTTGTCTATATAATGATATTCATTAAACATTCTTACAAATATCTACCAAAAACATATGTCTATGGGACTACATCTTAATTTGGACATCCAATATACATTGTCTGATAATAATGTTATATCACTATCACATTTTAAGAAAATTTATAACATAGTATCTAATCAAGATAATATTCATTATTTTTTTTAACTATTTCATGTTCTTATCATCTTATGAAGGAAGGAATGTTTCTAAAAAAATATTCAAAATCATCTATCACCTCCTCAAGTAACATCATATGAAAAACATTCT
This sequence comes from Viscum album, assembly GCA_963277665.1. Classification (NCBI taxonomy): domain Eukaryota; kingdom Viridiplantae; phylum Streptophyta; class Magnoliopsida; order Santalales; family Viscaceae; genus Viscum; species Viscum album. The sequence continues at coordinate 455,287,110 of OY728161.1, read as the reverse complement.
TCACAACATTCAATAACTTTTTCTCACATTTTTAACAATAACATTATTAAATAAATTGACAAAAAAATTTGAAACATGATCCAAAATATTCTTAAATGATCTTCAATCTCACATTTTTAATTTTCTAGTAGAATTACAAATTTGAAAACTTTTAACTAGTGAATTTTTCAAAACATATTTTTGTAGATCCTTCGTCAAATCTCAATTTTTATGATAGATAATGAAATGAAAAAAAATCAGATAAATCAATTTTTATGGAACTTAAAAGGTCAATTATTCAAAATATTCCATTGGCATAACGTTTTTGAAAATTTCATCAATTTTCTACTTTATTAAAATATAATTCAGTATAAAATAACCACTAAAACCATTCTAATTGAAGAAATGATACATAATTTCAATGTTAATTGATCTCAAATATTTTACAAGATTTTTGGAAGGATCAATGGAACTATTATTATAAAAAAGAATCTTGAATTATTTAAAATCAATTATCCTTAAATAATCTAGTATAAATTTCTTCCATATCAGTTTAATTCAACACTAGATTGCGGAAACATATTTTTTATCTAATTTTATCAATGTAAACAAAAATTATTACATGTTATGAAAAGATAAAAAAATTCCCCCCAATAAAAATTTCCTCTTGTTAATGATTTTTTTGTGATTATAATCTCCAGTAGAATTTGAATCAGTGTATCCAAAAAAATTTATGTCACATCTACTTTAACAAAACATTCAAAATAATAGATTACTTGAATATACCTTTGTATTTTTTTAGCTTCCATCATATTTTTTTATATCAAATAACTATATTTTCTTGGATGTAATGTTACAGTATATATAATGTATAACCATAATGCTATAAAATAAATTATACATCAATAAAATTTTCAAATGCCTTTCTAATTCATACTTTTCCTTGATTTATATTTAATCATATTTACAACAACAAAGATAGGTGTATAATTTTTTTTATGTCATGATAAACAATAGTAAAAATTTCCCGATGTAATATTGTTGATATATGAATATATATATTAATAATTTTGAACTTTTAATCCTAGGATGAATCTTAAATCTCGATGAATTGAAGTCTAAATTTTTTCCTTCTTTCACTTTAAAATTATTCACAATTTCAATCAATATCAGTAGAAAAAATATATTTTTAAAGGGATAAATGAAATTTATAGTAATGGTGATCAATCCTTAATATTCATGTTTCTATCAAAATTTATTTTATAATGTTCAATGTATTCCTATAACTATAAAGATTATAGTACCATGCATGTGAATCATGTTTCAACCAATAAAATGATTTCTTTAACTAACACATCATGGTTCTATGATGGTGATGAATGATCCCACCTGGTTTCCTAATATAAAATACTTCCTTTATATATACATTTAATTAAGATGACTTAATAACCATTTCAAAAAAAATTATAATTTAAATTTGATGTAACATCAAGGAAGAATCTTATAGTTTCAAATATTTAAAATGTGGAAAAAATTTCATTATAATCTAAGCATCCTACTTGTGAGTAACATTTTCAATTATGTAATTATTCATTGGGTGAAAATTTAAATTTTTTGATTATTTTGACTCAAAAACCCACTGTGTTCATATAAAATTGTTTCATTTACCATGTAGAACATGATCCGTAGTTTCATTTTTCACAATTTTATCTAACTCTTCATTAATATAATCTACACACTATTTATGTTCAACATGGATCTAATCCTGTTTCCACCTATGAAATAAGTCATGTCTGGTTATCTAATTTTAATTTACTCCTCATTTCAACTAGATGGTTTTTGATGTATAATGACGCTTTTAGTATCTTCCTATTTCAATGGAGTACGAATTTTTAGAGATTTTATTTATGTCTCGCTTTATTTTGAGGATTCATCAAACCTATAATGTACGAGTTTTGGAATTATATCATCATCAAATTCACTATCTTTGTTATATGTTTTAAATTTATTTCATATATTATCTTTGAAAACATTTGTTAATGAATTTATATTCTATAAAAATCTCACATCATAATAATATAACTATTTTCAAAGAATTTTTTAAATATTTATGACTTGTTCTGTTTGATGAATATCCCAGAAAAATTCGTTTTCTACTTTTTTTAAAAAAAATACCATGATGTAAATTTTTTATCATTATTAGAAATGTAATTATTAAATCATTGAAATATTTTATGAATCATTTCACATATATAGTACCTAAAAATATCTCACATTTTATTTCAGAAGTAACAGACATCTTTTTGGCGCATAAACAACAATACTAACATCATCTCTCCAGAAAAACATAAGATGTTTTTAATCAACTGATATAGTTCTTCCCATGTCCTCTATTCAAAAATTTTTCATTCAACTATATTTTTATTTTGTGAATTTTTGGATGACTATATTTATTTTTTATTTCATATTTCTTTTGATATTATTTTAATTATTTCTTTTGTCTACTTTTTAGTTGTCTGTTTTAAACTTCATTATATAAATAACCATTTATCTTTTAAACTTATTTTTAAAATATAAAAAAACCATCAAGGATCTATATTATTTTTAATGAACATTATATTATACATCTGAGTGAATTCCTCATGGACATAATAAATTAAAAATCATCTTTTTTATTTACACTTCATTGGCCTATAATGATTATAGCGAACGAGGTCAAGAGGTTTGGGGTATTGGATTTAAACATTTATATGTTTCCCACTAACCATCATCCATTTAAAACAGGATGTAAAAAACATTTTATTACCACTTCAATTGTGGTTTCATTCATAATATATATTACGTAAAATTTGTTTCTATACTCATATAACCATGATACCAAATTCATTTGATCGAAAACATGTTTCCATCCACAAAAATTATGTAACAAAAGTTATAATGCTCAATAATATCAAATATATTTCCACTAATTTTTTATCCCTTAGTGATGCATTTCTTAATTTTTTACCTTATGAAGATACCAGAATATATATTGAGGAAAACATCCTTATCATGACCAAAAAATTGGTTAACTCAATGTACATTGTTTTTTATCCCATAAACATTCAAAACATATTTTCACTTATGTTGTTGTGGTTCATTCTCAATTACTATTATTCTTATTGTTTTTATAGATATTTCATTGTATACAGTATATTTACCTCCATCACAACTATCAAAATTTGTAATGTTGTTTATATCACCTATCACGTGTGAGAATAAACCACTACCAAAAGTCCATTATTGATTAATTTTTTATTATTTTAGTGTTTTTCCCATATTAAAATATTATTCCTCAACTTTTTTACTTATCAAACTCCTTTTAAAATATATATTTATTGCAATTTCAATGAATAGTTTTGATATATTCTACAGAAAACTGACCATGTTGAATATATCTTAAAAAAATTCCTCCCAATTACCAAATATTTTTTTGGGATATTTCAATAAATATATGGATCTTCCTTTTTTTCACGCAGCACCATTAGAATGTTTATCTCTTTTTTTCAATTATTTCCTCCCAATAAAATATGGCTTAAAACTAGGGATGTATATTTTGATCTATTAATTATAATATTTATGACCAAATATACCACTATACTAACAATATCTACTACATCTTAATATTATATTGATATATGATTATTACATGTAATCTGTTTGATGAGTATTAAAATATATTTTAGTATAATAAACTCCATGAAGTTATAAATATTTAATACATATGTTATTTTAAAATTTTACTAATGTGGTGTGTTTTTCTTAACCATTCACTACCAGCAATATTATAGAAATTTGTTTATAACAGTTATATATTTAAGAAAATAAAATAATCTTTTATGTTTAGTGGAGGAATATGTCACCTAAATCATGGGTATTTTTTATAAGTATCATGATATGTTTCATCATTTACATCATAAGCCTTTTTAAAATGTTAACACATCTTAGTAAAATTATTTTCAACCATAGGAATTATCTTTTGAGTATTACAACCATCATCATTCATCAGAATCAAATTTCCATTTATTATATTACACTATCATCCCTTATTATAAAATACTTATTTTTTTGTTTTTTAATCTAATAAATGAATACAAAGTAAATATTAGAACGATATTCTTTTACATAAAACATATTATTAGTAACATTAATTACCATTCTGGTTTATTTCATTAGTTTTTTTTGTTTTAATCATGTAATCGAAGAAGATCGGATTTCAACTAATATTCTATCTATGTTTCATTAACTTATTCTTCTTCATCATTGTCTGAAGTATCATCCTTTTTATCAACATTTAAAAAAATTATGAATTTTTCTAAACATTCACATTTTATGTAATGTTTTTGAGTAGAGTAATATACAAATTTATTAATCAATGTTCTTTTTATTTTCCTATAAAAAATGAGGTTATATATTGAAGATTTATTATATTTCATAAAATTACAGACCAAATTCATCCAATGATGTATTATTTCATAATAAAAATCATTTTCCATTACAATATTGTTTGGTAAATTCATAATAAAATGATCGATTCCCCTACACTCAATACATTAAAGGGGAATATTTCCACTATAAATTCCTCTAAAATTCATATTTTTTTACAAATATTATACATGTACTTTTAATTAATTTAAAATATTTCCTAATTTTTGAATCTCTATGGTTAAAGATCATAGATTCTTGGATTTTCTTTTATCTCAAATCATCAAATGACTTTTTATCCTAGTTTTTTTAAGGCTTTAGATTTCATCATCTCATATGAAATAAAAATGTTATGTAATTCATCAATAGATAAATCAAAATTTTCCTATAATGAAAATAATAGAATTTATCATTTTTGTATAACTTCTCATCATATTCTTAATGTTAGAGAAATTATCCATGAAATCACTAAAAACATTGATGTTGAAAACAATTTAATTATGTCTAGTGAAGTACTCATAAATTACCCATATTAAAATATTCTTAATCTAGTTAACATTGACTATATTTCATTTTATTTTATTTTATTTTATTTTTGTTTTACAGTGTTAAATAGATTAGAAATAACTATTACCTAATAATCTCATATATTACAATGGGATACTTGTTCTAAGTATAGATTTTTTTCACAATATAAATCTATTAAAAAACACTATATTTCATGAAAAATATTTAGGACATTAAACATCAATTTGTTCTTTCCAATAACCATCCTTAATCCAAATGAAAAATATTTTTAGATGATGTTATGTGCACCAAAAACACATATATGACATAAATAATTAATAACAAATATATTAGTCCCTGAATACTTACAAAATTTTTCGTTTTAAGAATAAACCTCAGGATCATTTAATTATTCTCATACCTAATAAATCCCAATATAGACCCAAATAATTTAATAAAACATTTAATTAGAAATAATAAAAGAAAAAATAAAACCCATCAGTTTCCTTTCATATCATAAGAAATTAATTATATATTTTTCCAATACAAATATACATTCATCTTTATAATGTTCAATATAAATTTATTTACCTTTTGAAATTATAATATTTCAACAAAAAATAACATGAATTATAGATAAGTAATATTGTAAACATGAGGCATCACTATCATAACATTATTAATTATACATGGAATAAAATTCATGAATATTGATTGAGTAACCATCACAATATATTCCCCTAAAAAAACCATTTTTATACATAGACTAACCATCACAGTATATTCCCATAATATATTTGGAGAAAACTAATCAGATAACCCCATTCGTTTACCTAATTAATTGTAGGTATATAACATCATTATTCATATTTGGTTTATAATGGAACCACCCTTCCTCATAAACAATGCCCATGAATAATAGAAATATATATCAAGATTTCATATAAATTTTTTTTTCACCCATTACAAATCTTTTTCACATATTTTTATACACATTAAAAAAAAAAAATTAAAACTAAATATCATAGAATATGGGGTTAAATGGGTTCTAATTTTATAACACATGGACAATTATAAATGATTCCAAACAACAATAATGGTTCTGGTGGTGGAAAAAGTATTTCTCACAATATACATTAAAATAGAACATTCATTTTTTATTTTTATAAAGGATGTCAAAAATTTCCATTAAAGATTACATTTGAAAGCCATTTAAATATAGTCAAAATAAACATACATTTTCCTTTAAATGCCACTTATATAAATATAAATACATCAATGAAATCATATTAAACATATTAATATAGAAGAAAAAGTATTTTTATGGGAAATATTACAAGATAAATTTCTAAAATAAAGTCTCTTACCATGAATGTGACTCATCAGGTTTGGTATTTACATTCCTTATTAATAAACGAGGTTAATTATTTACTTTATTAATAAAATTTTCATGTTCTCTTTTACGTTTATTCTATCACTTGCCATTATATATTTAATTATTTAATTATTCCAATTCAAGTTGGACATTTTGATGATATTCGTTTCATAAGTCCAAAATGGATTTGGTAAGTAGTGTAGGGTAAAATTGGAAATTAACCCATAATGTAAAGTATAATAATCATTATATAATAATACTATCTGTAAAAAATTATAATATTATAAATATTATCATATATGGTTATGAAAAATTAACAATGTGACATTCATGACGATGGTAGGTCATAAAAACGCATGTGTAATGTTTCCATTGTTTAATGATCATTACCGAAAAAAGGTAAGTATCAATTTATATTTATAAAATTATAATAATAACAAATATATAATATTATTTCATTAATTTTTATTATATATATCATCGATGTTATGTGTCCATGAGAAAAGAATCACATCGCTTCATAGTGGTGGTAATCCATACATATGCATAAATAACATTATCAATTTTCAGTGAATTGAATGGTATAAATATAAATGAAATATTATATTCTAAAATAGATATAAATTTATTAATAATATATATATATATATTAATTCAATCATTATAACCATCCATGAGATATGGTGATGGAAAATTAATTATATCTGTTCGTGTGGTGGTAGTCATCAATTCACATGAATGATGGTTTCATAACCAATATGATGTAAGTGGATTAGTATATTGGTTGATAAATTAACATAAAAACACATAATAATATGTAATATACCAATTTAATTTTGTAATAATGGTTATTTATAATTTTTAGGAAGTGTAATAATATATATTACAAAGACATGAGATTATTATTTAAACGTATTCTTTTGGAAGTCTTATTTGATTAAGATGTTAAGAACTCTAGGGTTCCTCTTAAACCAATAAAAACACATATATAATGAGTGGAGGATTAATATGAAGTTATATTGGTAGTTATTTTCTAATACATATATGGTTTTAATGACGATGTAAATTGAAGAAGAGATCCCCTTTTATGAGAGATGGTACGAGCACTCATAGAATATCAAAAAATATTAAATTAATATAAAATAAATTTCCATTCCAAATGGATAAAAATTGATTTATTATTAAAATATGATCTGTATTAATCAATATAATATCTTATAATTAAATATTCAAATGTTTTTATCACATTTATAAGCATATATTTTTGTTTTAACCCTTCTTTTATCCTTATACAATTACCACAATATTGAATATTTATACACTTTAATAGTTATTAATGATACTATAAAATTATGACTGTCACATAAATGAACTATGGATAATTTTATTAAAAATATACCATTCATTTGGGTGGATCTAGGATTTTAATGAATTCTATATAATTTAATATAATATTATTTTCACAAAAATTCCAATAACGCCAATCTTAGAACTATTCATTTATAATGATTTTTAATAACATAAATACAACCAATGGAATCTAAAATACTCAAATAAAATATCCCTATTTTGATATATTAGTCAAAAAAATATTTCCTCAGATGAATTATTTCTATTTATATTACATTTAATATTTTTAAAATCATTTATTTTATTTTCCCTCAAATGAATGATTATTGAATCAACATTGTGTAAGAATTTATGTTAATTAATTAATCATAAAAAAATTTACAGTAATGAAAATAATTAATTTATATTTCATAATAATATATATATCCAAACATATCCTCTATTAATATCTATTTAAAAAAATATTTTAGTTAATAAAAGAATGAGTGAAATATTTTTCTCTTTTCATTAATGAAAATTTTATAATGGTTAAAATCACATCCCAATAGACAAATAAGGGAATATTACTGAATATTTAAATTAATATTGATGAAATTGAGTTATAAATAAAACAAAGGCATTTGTTAAAGAAATATTATAGTCATTATTATTTAATTGTTAAATTTAAGGACTATATTTTTGTAATTTACGATGATGAAAAAATTATTATTGTTGTTATTCATATTGAGAAAAAATAAAATGGAAGAATATAACAAATATATACCAACTGATTCTAAATATGGATTCCATTTTTAAAATTTAATAACATATAAATAAAAACTTTTAATTTAAAATTTAACAAGAAAAACCCGGAAAATAACCATTATTTCTGAAAAATGTCATCTTTAAATATAAAATGTGTTTATTGAAAATTAAAACAAAAAATTAATTTCCAAAAAACACAATTCCATAATTCTAAATAAAAATGTACAAAATAAATTTTTAATCTAATAAAAAATATAAATTTTCATTATAAATAACTTAAATGAAAATAATTTTTTTTTTAAAATTTTTTCTTAATTAATCATTGAATAATCATTGCTATCATAAATTTCACATACATTTAACAGAAGATAACTTTGAAATGAAGAATTAAAAAATTAAATTAAATTTATCATGTTATAATCATTTTATTTAATAATTAAATTTTTAAATAAATATATTTAATAAAATATTTTAATAAAACTATTTCATTTTTAAATGAAAAAATATAACAAATATAAATAGCTATGACATGAATAAAAAGAAAAATGAAAAGGATTTATTCTACCATTACAAAGGATTTTTAATCCTTCTTCCTTTTCTCAATTTTTCCTGTGAATTTTATTCACTTGGTAAACATGTGAAGATACCTTTCCCATGCAGCATTTTCGGACTCTTGTGTTGCTTTTTCAACAATATGAGTTTTCCAAAAAAACATAACATGGTTGATTACCATGTTCTAAAAAATATGATCTATATTTTTAATAATTAGAATATGATGTTCCTCATAATAATGGGTCGCCTCAAAATGAACTACCTCTAATCTCAAAACATGAGATGAATCTGGAACTTACATTCTTAATATCAAAACATAAAGAAAATTTTGTACTGAGGATAAACCCAGTGGAAATGATTCCCAATAAGTAACAAATCCCAATTTAGAGATGATTCAAAATAACCCAATGAAGCATGGACAAAAAATTCCATTATATATCTGGACAAAAAACAATTTTTTCATAAATATATTTTACTAAAAAAATGGTCAAACACATATAAATATAAATAAATTCTCAAATTATTAACATAAATTTTAGTTATTCTCTAAGATATCATCAAATAATTCTGAATTACATTCTCCATCTCAATCATTAACACAACCTAAATATTTACCATTAACATAATTTCAACAACCTCAACCCAAAATTCATGAGTCCAACATCACTTTCCATATAATGGATCAAAAGTAAATATCAATATATTGGTAAGGAAAATGGTATTATAAAAACAATTGAATAAATATATCTATCCCAGCTTCCTTGGAAATTAATTGAACAAGAAAAAATAATATCTTCCTATGTCAGAAGGTCATATACATATTTCACATCATATTTTAGCTTAAAATCCATACATTAATTTAATTTTGAACCCAATTACTTATGGTGTCCATTAAAAAAATATAAAGTGACCCAGTGATCATGGAAAAATATATTGGACAGTGTAATTCAATGTAACCAGAATATATAAATATAATAATGTTAAAAAATTTGATCTAATTAATTTATATATTAAATCAGAATGAAATTCACAAAATTTAGAAAATTGATCAAAAAAACTGAAAACGCAATTTTACCTCAACTAGGTCTTGGTAATACCAACTCAAAATCAATAGATATTTTTTTCGACTCAGGAAGATGAAAATGATGATTCATTACCCTAATGAAATTTCCTTATTAATTATCATATTTATATGTCAAAATTTTCATTGAAAAATCATTAATATATAATTTCATTTTACCCCACTATTAATACACCAGAAGACCACTATACATCTTAGTACTACAAGGATAAATAGATAATTTGGATCTATGGCCTTAAATGAATAATTTTTTCCTCAAATAAGATTCAAATGACACAAATAATATATTTTAAAATTTCAAAACACAATATTCATCATTTTAATATTTAGGATACATACCATTTTTAATCAATTCTACCATTTCCTATAACCCACAGTCTTCTTACAAGGATATCTTAATATTTTTTGAAAGATAATGATGAAATGACCCATAAAAAAATGAAAAGTAATTTCATACATCCAAAACATCTAAGAACTTTTTTGGATATATGTAACCAATGTTTCATGTTCTAAATGTATCATGGTTAATGATTCATTTTTTTTAACTCATTAAGTTAGCTAAAATGTTTTCTTTTCAAGCATTTTAATGAATTGTGAAATCATAATCCTTTATAAACTTTTTCCAACTCCTCTAACTCGTTTTCAACTCCTTTGGTGTTGATATATAGTTACTTCTTTTATTATTAGTACATATTTCATACATGGATGTATATAAATTATTTCTCAAAAATTTAATTAATAAAAAAATTATCATTTAATTCTAGATTATGTATAGAATAATTTAACTAGGGCAGTTTTAATTTTCATAAATCATAAAAAATTTCATGATCATTATGTATCTTTAATAAACCATGTCATTTTCAATGAAGCATCACTATACATTAAAATTTCATCATTTTTAGAGGCGACAGACAATAAAATTTAGATAAAAAATAAAATTATTGTTTCTTAAAAAAGTTCATCACAGTATTTTTTCAAATTGATTTAATATCTTTTTTGAGGTAAATATGTCTGTGGGATAGTTAATCATGAAATTTTTTTAGCACACAATTGTTAATATCCAATTAAACCATGAAAACTACAAATATTTTTAACCCTTATTGGCCTAATCCATTCATGCACCACTTTATTTTTAATGGGATCAACTATTATGCCATATTTTTTATTATGTATCCAATAAATTATAATTGTTCAAAAAAATATCATTTTATCTACATTGTGTGTAATATATTTTATTTTAATGTTTTTGGAAAAATTCTATCATGATTTATTTGATCCTAATATATTTTTAAAAAAATTAGGACATAATCAATAAAAAACAACAAACATAGCCTTATAATAAAAAGAGAATGCAATCAAAATATCCATAAATAAAGTAAGGGTATTTTTTAACCCAGTGGAATAAAAAAATATTAATGCATATATCATGATCATAATTCAATTTTTGAAATTCCAACCACCTTCACTAATAGCTTATAGTACCCATACAGTAGTTCAACCTAAAAATAATAATGTTTTCTCTGGAGATGATAAAAAAATAATTGATATGATGAGTTGAATACTTATTCTAAATATTAATGTTAAAAAAACCTAAAAACATATGAAAATCATCATTGTTATATAATTATTTCTATAAATTAGAAAAAATAACCCCATGGTGATCTTCAAAGATGAATGAAACCCTAATCATTAAACTCTTCTAACTATAGTTTCAATTGCCAAATTTTTACTTGACCTATTTTATAAGGGGGTTTTGAAATTATCTTAGTATCATGAACTAATTCAATATTAAATTAAACTTCTAGAACATTTATAACACCAATAAACTCTATAGAAAAAACAACTAGGTTTTATTTTACAACTATTACATCATTAATCTATTATTATTATTTAGATAAATATTTACTCATATTCTTGATATGTTATAAATGGTATATGTCCACTCGTAAAGAAAAAATAAAAGTATTCCACAAAACAAATTCTTTATCTCTAGAATATTTATTAGAAAGTTAAATAGATATCCAATCCATACCCATAATGAAATAAAACTCTACTAGGGGTATGGAAACATGGATTATAGGAAATATATTTCCACAGAAAATTACATGAATATTCTTATAATTCTTTCCATCATAATTCTTCCATGGGTGTTTACCATATGTTATATATTCTTTTATTGAGGTGGAATTTATAATTTATAAGAAAATTTCATAGAAACTAATGAATTTATAGTCTGAAAATAAAAAAAGGCACCAACATAAAATTAATAACCTGAAAAGAATTTAATTCCACATCATTTAGTAGCCCAACATACACTAATGTGGTTGTAAAGGATTTCACAAAATATTTCTACTTATACTCTACCATCTTCCCATCATCTGGGTAATTCTTCGAACACTATTGTGAATAATTTACCATCTAATTACTTTTAAAACATGTTTCACTCCATTTATATGAATGGATCATAAAATAATTGAAATCGCTTTCATCGAAATTATGAGGAATATATAATTAGCTTAGATTTTCCATATAAAATTTCTGTATGTTATATGAATAATTTTCAAGAAAACTCACTCAAACAATGTATTACTTCATGGAATGGTGTACCTAGAATGAATATATGAAATATTTTAAATAAATTAAATACTACTCAAATGAAGGTTTCATAATAAGTCAGAATAAAATATAAACAGTTTCCCAAACCAGAATTCTAAAGTATCCCTTGCATTCATAATACAGGTTTAACCCTTGGGAGTCATAAAAATTATCTACAAATATATCTTTTGTGAATGTTATTTTGGGTATAAAAATAATAATATAATTAAATAAAATATTTTAATTTAATTTTTATAGTTAAAAAATAACATGTCTTTAAATAGATTATTATGGTGGAATTATAGGGCTTCTTGTATAAACCTGGAGCCATTGGAGAACCCTTGGGAGTTATCATTAGAGTATCTTTCTCTATCAAACAACAATAGAATAAAATATAAGTGACTGGGGCATAATAAGATTTATAGATCATAACAATGATGATTTTGATAGCTTCCTCTTCAATTATTATTCATCCATCCCATGTTTAGAAATTGTCTGACTGGGTTTCCTTCCTCAGTTTTTATTTCAATGATAAACACAGATCAATCAACAAATAGATTGATCTTATTATCAATCATTTGTGGTATGGAATTTTATTTATGGGTTTTAGAATGAGAATTTATTTGAGATTATCTTAACTCTTCATTGTCATTCTTATTGAAATATATCGGCGAAACACAAAACATTTCGTAGGATTGTTTTTAGTTCTTGTTGTTGTGTATTTCTACGCATTTTCCGTCGTTCATCTTGTGAATTCTTAATTAGCCCACAGTTCAATGTAATATGGAAATTCAAAATTTTTTAAGAATTTTTTTGTTTAAATTGTTTGAAATCATAGATATAGGCTCTGAATGACATGATAGAAGTGTGACGATTTTAGTGGTGAATGGATTGGACCAATTTACAAACCCATAGTTTGGATTGGGGTATGTGGGTAGAGACATGAAGAATGAGATCCATTCCATGAATGTATTCTATGGTCCGATTCTAGTGGATGACCATAGAATGGCTATATTGGACTAGATCTATGATTTGTAGTGAGCATGAGGCTAGATTTGGATTCACAAACATTTGCAGAAGAATGAAATAGGTTTTCAAAAAAAAAACCCAGATCCATGCAGTGTGTAATCAATGATTGCATGGATCATGTGACCCTCCATCATCGGTTAGGGTATCAGGAAGATGTTAAGTATCACATGGCATGTGACCTTGTTTATGGTATGTGGCCCCTCCCTAAAGGCTTGATTTTTACCTAAAAGTGTATATAGAAATCGGATGTAGTCCATGGGTAAGGTCACACTGTGTACTCATAAACTGACATAACATTTCTAGCTTTACATAAAAATACCACTGTACGTGTACATGAGATGATGTATTTGAGTAGTAACATTCCATTCCATGTTACATAGACCCAAACACAGGTTTTTTACATGTGAGAGACCTGGGGTATATGTTACAAATAGTATACCCCAACTACATGCCATGTACTCCCATAGAGATAGCATGGATTCCATGTACATTATATCTTTGAAAATATTCATTAGGGGGAATTTCCCATATTTATTCCACTAGTGTTTGTATGGAATCAATTTATACACCTAGGAAATCGATCCTTTCAACAGGACTTCTTAGAAAGAGTTACTGGAATCCATCTGTGTGGCCTATAGTGGGATACCATATTCATATTTTTTCCTAGGTGGAGGTCATGGAATCATTTTGACCACAACTCTGTGGGCCTTAATCCTCATCATATTGGGTTATTACAGATTGTTTTTTATATATCCCCAAGTCATTGGGATTTATCCTTATTTAAGCATTGTATATTACTGTACTTTCAACAACTTCATCCAATAGCGAGACTCGACAATCATAATCTCGCTAATGGAAACAATCAGAGTTCTCAAACTAATAGAGTGTGTTATCAATGATGAGTTATTTCAGAAATATTCAATCAGTAATTCTAGTGTATAATTACAATTATGATATACCTTTAGAGAGTGTGACTTTATTTTATATATCATTACTCCCTTGTGTTATTCATTGTATACATATACTGTTGTAGAGTTTAACTTTATTCCATTTTTATTTTATTTTTGGTTTTGGGTGTCCTACTAGGTGTCGTTATACTCACATATTCATGTTATTTTCCCACACATATCATTTCTTATACTTATGATCGACCTTTTAGATATATTCCTAGATATACTTGGACTAAATGGGTATTAGTGAGACAAAATAGACATAGGTGTGTTCATGAGATATCTTATATGTAATCACCGTCTTTGATTTCAGGTTTGAATTGTTTTTAGACATTTTGGTGTGGTTTTTGAACCTATTAACATTCCATTACATCCTATCATACTCTAGTTGGGGAATTATACATATGAATGCAAGTTTTTTCAGTTGTTCTTACTATTCAAAATAGTTTAGGCATGGGAATTTGTGTGTGAATGTACTTAGGAAAACATTCCCCATGATAGTGATATGTCATGCCGGTGTTAGTTACCAACCCATTAGAAGTTATTGGAAGTATTATGGAGTTGTTGGATGAGTCATATTGGGATGGGTAATGAAATAGTTATATTAGAGTATTCATTTATACTATAGGACCAGATTCTATTAGTTTGGTTTGTGGAATCATTGTTAAGTGCTTCAAGTTCTGATTTCCAGCCATGGTGTCGAGTTTTTGTCTAGTGGGCAATGTATCCAAACACTAGGAATCTTATCTCCATTATTTTGAAATGGTATATGAGAACATTGGTTGGGGAAAAATAATATATGTATTATATAGGAGTGGGTTTTGGTTTCCAGGTCTTCTAATGTTTGCGCCAGCTCTCTATAGTTACTCATTGACAGTGGTGCATCTTGTTTACTTTTAGGATGACTATGTGATTCATTTTAGCTTGGAATAAGTATTATGATCAATAATATTATCTCATTAGTGATGAGGCCTTCATGCAGGGACCCACTTTAGATATGACACCTCTTGGTGGTGAACAAACTATACCAATACCTAAACAGATCATGATGATTACAACAGTACTAGTGGATGAAGTGTTAAGGCTGAGTTCACTTCAAAATTTTTAGCAACAAATAACCCATATAATCTGAGGTGATCCTGACCCACATGTGGCTAGGGAATAGCTTTAGGCAATGAATTGAGTTTTCTTTCTGGTAAAGTCACCAAGAGATCAGATGGTGGTCATGGTGATGAGCCTTCTGCATGTCTCTATAGGATGCTGGAAGGTTTTGGTGACCTAATCTTATGATGAACAGAATATAGCATGGTCAAATCATGAGTTCTATTTTAGAGATGTGTTCACTATTTGTATAATGTGAGTTGTATGGATCTATAAGCATTTTTATGCTCTATTAAGGAATCATGATAGTAGGTGAGTATTCATCATGGTTTAGCAATCTCTCTAGGTAATCAATAGTTATTTTTTATGATTTTTTATGTTGGCTTCATACTTTTGAGTAATAGATGTTTAAAAACATTTGAGCTGATATTGTACCTATTTTAAATCTTACATATGTACGGATGAAATACCGTTCATTGGTGGTTGAGAGTTTCTTGGCTGAATAGACATAGACATTGGTTGAATATTGAGGGAATGCAAGAGGAAATACCACAGCATCAGGGAGATTACATCAGTTTCAAGTACATGGGAAGGAATGAAATTTTAGGAGGAGGTATCAAGATATATGGTATGTAGTTAAAGAATTAGAGTATGGGTTTAATTAATCTATGGAGTGGTGATTCTATTGATGTGATGGAAGATTACATCAAACGTATGATTGGTATACCCCCATGTAGCTAGAAGAGACACAATGGATGGGATGAAGATGTACATATTGTTGAAGGAGAAGAAGGGTCTCTAAAGAGAAAGATGTGGTAGAGGATACGAGATGGATGTTGTAGGTGATATAATCTTTGATTTGTTACCCCCACCACCCCGGGTGGCCAATTAAAGGCTTAAGAAACTATAGGGTAGGCATGGTGACAACTACAGGTGGTTGAGGATTATGACCCAAAGGCTCTAGGGATTAATCAATATATGATCTGGTCTTTTTCTACCATATTTTTAGTATTGATAAATAGTAGTTCACTTGATTCCTTTAATTCCATGATTTTGGTGCTAGAATTAGATATTTATGTTGATCCCTTGGATCAACCCTTTTACATGTAGACTCATACTGGAGAAGGCATAGTGATCACACAATTTTGTTGGTAGTCTGAGATGACTCTAGGAAGAGAGAGTTTCAATTATGATATCATAGTAGTAGTGATGAAGACTTATAAATTCATCTTTGGTATGAAATGGTTATCTAGAATTCATGCCTAGACGACTCTAATAGATGGTGAAGTTGATGTGTTCATTGTGATGAACCCATGTTTTCCTTTATGTTAGAAATGAATCATGGGTAATGAAGGATGGACACATTCATTGGATGTTGAAATCAGTTACTCATTAGTTGGCTTTGATTACCCATGTTGTATTGAATGTTATGATTCTTCAGTTCTCTGTATTGGCATAGGATAGTGAGGAAATATACCACAAGGATGTTCCAATAATATCTCCCCACCTAGAGATAGACTTATTCATTGATCAACATCCTGATATGGACAAATTATTTTCCCCAACAAATCGTATCACTCAGACTAATATTTTCAGGATGAGGGAGTTGTTTGAGGACTTTTAGAAGAAGGGCTTTGATAAACCCATTGTTAAACCCTGGTCATCACCTATTTTGTTTACCTATAAAGAGGATTGGATCATGAGGTTATGCATGGACTACCAATATATTAAACAGGTGTCTAAGAAGTATATTTATCCACTACCAAGGATTAATGACAACTTTTATCAGTTTAGAGGGGTACAATATTTATTGATGGTTGACCTCAAGTCATTTTATCACAAATTTCGAGTATGGCATGAGGAGATACTGAAGATGAAATTTTTATGTTTCTATAGACACTATGAGTATATAGTTATTTTAGAGACCGAATGTTTGAAGTATATGGACATTACATTACATTTTCATAATACTTAATACATGAAAAAATAGATTCCCAAATAACGTGTTAGTATAGTGTCTTGTGAAACACAGAATATATTTTTCTAATCATGGTGAAAGATCTTCAACATCTCCCATAACGATATTCACCTACTGTTTCATACCTATAACCTTTATTTATATATTGGAGAAAATAAAACAATGAAAGGGTTAGCTCAAATGATCAATAAGGGTAAATATGGAGAACATAATACAATCCATGAACATTTGAATGTAAAAACATGAACATAACACACCAAAATCATGAGAAATGATATAAATCTTGGTAGAACATAAGGCATATATCATAAAGGAACATTAAACATTATAAAATAGAATGGGAATAAAAAATGAAATTGTTAAAAACCATTAAGAAAATGATATTATTTCCATAGTAGTTGAGGCATTACTGCTAAGACCATCATAATGGACAAAGTCCATTACTGAACCGGGATTAATTGTCGTTCCAACCCTTTATTACTGAACTAAATTCACTTTCCGTTCTAGCCATGTCTATCTCATGAGATATAAATCTTTACCTAATTCTTTTGAGGGATATATCGGTCCCATACATCTCATAATGAAATCATTATTATGTGTGCCAAAAAAATAAACATAAATCATTCATCAAAACCCAAATAATAAAATGTGTTTAATAAACATCATCCCATCATAACATAATCCATAAAAAACAATGGATATAATTTCATCATAAACAAAATTATAACCATTTAAATAATAGGGACATTATACATGAAACATGACCATAATAAAGAATGTCCTCTTAGATGGAAATTAGACTCGATAAAATACATGAAATGAATTCTTGAGGAAAATAACCATTCTTCTTCAAAATCATTTTCATTTCTCAAAATTTCATGCAATTTTAAAATAAAATATTTTTGTTTTAAATAATCATGAAATCCTGTAGAGTAATCTTAATAGAAATATGGTGTTATGAAACCGTAAAAATCAGTTCATCCCATATATGATAAAAAAACATTATTCTCATAATTTTTCCAGAAAAGTCCACAAGTACCCAGTACGGTAAAAAAAAGAAAGATTCCATTCATACCAAGTCATAAAAGTGATAAATGGTAATAATGACTTTAATATAATAGGATGAATAGTAAACATTTTATGATTTTTTTAGAAAACATGGATATGGATGATAAACATAACCCCATTAAATAATTACGAATAAACCATCCCGGAGAAGAATGAGATTAGAATAATTTTACCTTACCATTTATAATCGGATGAATCATAATTTTCATAATATAAAGAATATTACATGCATATGTAAACATCATAGCCTTCATAATAAAAATCATAAAACATTAATGGGAATCATAAACACCATACAAAAGAAATAGGTGGTAACTAAGGCATATGTCTCACAGAAAAGTGAGATGAAATAATCTCTTACCTTAGGTTCGATGTTCTTTGTACGTATCTAAACCTCCAATATAATTATTTAAATAATGTAATTAACTTATTCTAGAATCATATTTATTGTTATGATATCATATATCGGTATATATTTATCTTCTTATTCGTAATATTTCATTGCTACTTGTTTTTTGGGTGTTCATTGCATTATGTTCTTATGTGAGTTTTGTCAAATAAATTCTTATTCATATTTTATGTTTATATATACATCATTTACACAATTGTATAAGTGTAATATATATCATATTTATTCATTCAATTCATTTATATAATATATATGCAATGAAGATCATGTAGAAAGATTTTCATCACATCGTGGAGACGGTAGGCCATACATATGCATGAGCGATGATATCATTCTCATGATTGTGGAATTGTATTGTAGTGTATGGTGTATAATATTTCAGAATCAATATCACTTTACACCATTTCATGGAGACAGCAAGCTATGGGTACACACACGTGGTGATTTCATTTTTATCATAGGATAGATAGAAGGTGAAATATGGTTGTTTCTCTTTTATAATAACATATCAGTATATGAGTGATACTAATGTTATTAATTAATAATTAAAAAAATAAAGAATAGGAATTAGAAGAATAAATAAATTTGAATGAATTGGTAATGGATATTACCCCTTCTTCGACACACCTCTTCGAAACCTCTAATTAGGGAACTAAAGATTGTTTTTGAAGGAGACCAGGACAACTAGTATGTTTCTAGGAAAGTGGAGAAGAGAAATTTACTAGGATTAGAAGATCTGGAAGGCTAGAAATTTTGTAATGAGAAGACGGAGGAGGTGCCATTTAATAAGAGAGGAGAGTGGAACTTTTGGAATCCTTTAAAATATTAATTTATAATAAACTCAAACCCAACATAAAAACCTTAAAAATGACACAAAACCGACGCTGAGATGATATAGGGTTGTAATCTCATCATACAATAAAATGTAGACACATATGGAATTTATTTTAGACCTTATAATTTTTATTTATCCTTATTTAATCTATTTAATTTTCTAGTTGGTAATAATATTCTAAATTTTAAATTGTTATAAATACATACTTATATGTTGTCAATTTCCCATAATTGGATACATTATAACCTTTTCGACAATAAATTTTTTTATTTGTAATTTTTAAATATTTTTCGATTTTTAAATAATTTAATAATATGTAATTTTTATAAAATAAAAATATTTTACATTTTGACATTATTCATGTATTTGATATTAAATAAATTACAAACAAGGAATATATTCAATCCAAAATATTTAATCAGTTCCGAACATGTCATATTCATCTATAAAATTCGTGGAGTATATTAATTAGTTCATATAATATTTATTTTAATATTTTTGAAACCATTTATTTGATATTTCTCTTAATAAAAAAACTACTACACAATTTTTGTATAATTATTTAATATAATTAATTGGTTCCTAAAAATTAAAAATCATATACTATGAAGAAGATAAATATAATATATTTCATGAGAGTGCTTTTAGTCGGATTTATATTCTAAAACACGCAGCTTTTAAAGTTCTCTGTTTACTAAATTATGAAGGTGACAACATTGACATCTTTTAAAATAAAATAATAGAAATGTCACAATCGCTTTTATAAGGCTCCAAATGGTCCACATGTCGACCCTTGTTTGATTTGGGTATAGATATACTCTACCAATAAGTTTTGGTCCTATTTTTGGTCGTTTGTATAGGTATTATTATTTTAATAAAAACTATATTATTGATTTTTCACATAATAAATAATTTCTCCATCCTTAATGTATAAGATATTAAGGTAATTATATATTTTAAAAATATTACAAAATCATTACCGTGATAAAAAAACATTTTATCTTTAAAATGAGT
Organism: Viscum album; assembly: GCA_963277665.1. NCBI lineage: Eukaryota > Viridiplantae > Streptophyta > Magnoliopsida > Santalales > Viscaceae > Viscum > Viscum album. Next base: position 455,266,079 of record OY728161.1, on the reverse strand, counting down.
ATTTATAATCGAAATTATTTTATGTATAACCTTATATTAAAAATAATTTATTTATTAATATTTGAGTGAGATATATTTCACTTTCATTTAAATAAAATAAATTAATGGTCATAATCTCATACATGTGATTTCTAATAGAAACCATTTCGACCCAAGTATATTTTAGGAAGAAATATAATAATCCAATTATATTATTTCAAGTGTTAGGGTAATTTTATAATATTAGTTGTACCCTTAATTACTTAATTTACCTTCAACTGTGGTAAATAAAATTTACCTGAGTTACTATTCATAATGCCCAAAAATAAAAAATACCCTATTAACATAATATTAACCTACTGATTCCAAATATAGAATCCATTTTTCCAAATTCAAAACACGAAAGTTGCATTAATTAATTTAAAAGTAATCATGTTGTCGAAAAAACCGGTTTTTATTTAAAACATTGCAAAACATTGAAATGTTTATACATAGGAATTAAATTTAAAATCAATGCTAATGAAATAAATTATATTAAGTAGAATGAATATATTATATTTATAATTTGAAACAATTTACAATTATAATTTGACCATATAAATTATCTCGATGGGAAATGTTGTTATTATGTAAAATTTACCGTGTTTTTACTATTCATCAAAATAAGAACATTGTTAGAAAAATATCTAAACATTATCCAAGGTAAATTTTTACATCCTTATTAAAAATAAGGAGTTTATTATATAAAATTGAACTTATAAACTTGTCAAAAATTAGACTTAAAATGGGTAAGCCATGATATGGGGGAAAACAACATTTTTTTAAATACTTCTTTTATCCGAAAATTTTCTTTTGTTCTCATACATTATTCTAGAAAATGTGTAAGATGAATTATAATGTTATAAAATTAAAAATTTTGTTAATACTATTTATAACAGAATGTACATAATATTATTATAACAATATATCGCTGTTTAGTAAAACTCTGTATTGCGTACAATACTAGCTATTGAGGAAGGTCTCTCTTGGGTGCAACACAACACAAGAATAGTGTTTGCGTATACTAAAATATAATACGGTGTTTCATATTTCGAAAGATAATATTTGTTTCATGTACAACACAATACATAAATGAAATTAAAAATAATATTTCTCATAAGATCTTGGGGTGTTACATTCTACACCCCTTAAAATGAATTTCTCCCTCGAAATTCTTGGGGGTTATAAATTGATTACTATTTGAAAGTTTCTTTCATAGAAACCCACATCGTAAAAAGGAATACTAAAACATAATTTTAAAAATTAATGTACAAAATGTAATGGTTACCCAAATTTATTCATAATTGGTTTTCCACATAGGAGAACATTGGTGAAAACATGGATATGGAAGAGAAATCTAACTGTCATCTTCGGATGGAAAGTGGTAGAAAACATAGCTATAAAAAAGACAAAATTCAAAAATCCATAAATTGGTGATGATCGAAAGTACCATTTTATTTATCTGATATGGGAGTACTAGGATAACATTATTCATTTTCAAGATCATTTCCCTAATGTTGATAAATGTTTTCATAATGAGAAATACATACATGATTTTAGTGTAATATCATTGTTTTTCATTCCATGAACAATTACCACTTCATCTATTATTTAATGAAATGTAGATGAATTTTTCATTCTTTGATGTATTAACAGATCATGTGATAGAATGATAGGTCATTCCATCTGTCTCAAACATAATGTTATCAAAAGTTATTAAATATACATAAGTCTATCTATGGTGAGATTAATCATATATGGTTCCAAAAATACACTTATACTCCATCTATCATACATATTGACAAAATAAAACTAACTTATACTAACCAGGGACTTTTATTGGCTAGTGGTATGCGATAATGGTATTTCACACATCAGTTGTGTGTTAGATTCACGCAGTGTTGTCTGACGCAACGGGGGGTCGCCCACCCTTAAAGCTAGGGTTCAGTTATACCAATACGTAGATATTCTAATATACCATAATTGTACCACAACAACACTATTCATGAATACCAATACCTAAACACTTCAATCCATCATCTTCAATGATTGTCTTGGAATAAGTCCTTCTTTGATTTAGAAGTTACCACTTTGGTCAGGTAATTGAGTTGGGTAATTCCCATATTCTCCATAGATAAGACATTGAACTCCATATTAACCTTCTACTCTCTGACCCCTCTCCCCACAATGATAAAATCATCCGCTCAATTTGAAGTATTCATCAAGGTTCTTCTTCGTTTCTTTAGAAATATCAATCGTTCTTTCTCTATTCTCCTCACCATGAGAATATGCATAAATTTCCATCTTCCACTTATTTGATGAATTAGGAATACCACTATATTTTACCATGTTAATCATATATTGTGATAACTGATTTGGCATAATCACAGTATCTTTCTTTCCATGCATTAAATAATTTTGTTTCTCAATGTCACAAATTTTTCGATTGGATTCAATGTTGACCAAATTCCTCCTGGTTCCCTCTATTGACTAAAACCAAAAACCATGGTGTAAGAAAAATTTAAAATAATAAGGAACAACATAATCATAAAAATTCCAACTTATCACAAATTCTATAATCCATGACACTTTATGTTCACCCATGGTTATTCATGATCGTCAACATAATTCTAGAACTGTAAATTATAGTAATACTAAACCTTAGGGACATCCCTAGACATACATGAGAAATATCGCTAGGGATCTCACTGAATTTTTTTCATCCTAATTTCCAATGGTTAATTAAATGTTTTCTCTAATACCAAATATCGAAACCCAAATCATGATGTACATGGACATTACATTACTTTTCTGAATAGTTAATAAATGAAAAAATAGACGCCCAAAGACTGTATTATTTTTGTGTCTTTGGAAAAGCAGAACACAGTATTATAATCATGGTGACAGATCTTCAACATCTCCAATAATGATCATCACCTTTTTTTCTCAACTAAAACCATTATTTTTGTCCTGGGGAAAATAAAACATAGAAAGGGTTAGCTCAAATCTTAAGTAAGGGTAAACATGTAGAACATAAAACAATCTATAAACATTTGAATGTAAAAACATGAACATAAAACACAAAAATCTTGAGCAATGACATAAATAATGGAAGAATGCAAGGAATAGATCATAAAGGAAAATTGAACATGATAAAATATCATTGTAACAAAACATGAAATTATGGAAAACCATTAAGCGCATGATATGATTTCCAATGTATCCATGGAATTGCTGCCAAGACCATCATAGTGGACAAAGTCCATTACTGAACCAGGTTTTCTTGCCGTTCCAGCCTTGTATTACTGAACTGAGTTCACTTATCATTCTAATGAGATATATATCATTACACAATGCATTGGAAGGATATATAGTTCACACCCATTACTAATGAAATCATTATTATGTGTGCCACAAAATAAACATAAATATTTCAACATTACCCAAAGAAAAAAATGGGTTTCATAAACATCATCTCATCAAAACATAATCAATATAAAACACCGCATATCATTTCATCATTAAAAAATCAAAACATGTAAATAGTAAGGAAATTTTACATGAATCATGACCATATTATATAATGCAATATTATATAAAAATTAGTCTTGATAAAGTACTTGAAATGAATTCTTGAGGAAAATATCCTTTCTTCTTCAAATTTATTTATTTTTTCTCAAAATGTTGATCAATTTTAAAAGATTTTTTTTTCTTGAAAATAATAATGAAAAATTGTAGAGAAATCTTCATGGAAATAAGGAATTTTGAAACCATAAAAATCCTATCATTCCATATAAGGGAAAAAAATTATTCTTTTACTTTTTCCAGAAAAGTCAAAAAGTACCTCGTATGGTAAAATAAAGAAAGAATCATTTCATAGAATGTGGTAAAATAAATAAAAGGTAAAAAATAGATTAAACATACATGTACTAATGGTAAAATGTTTATGAAAACATTTTTAGAAAGAAATAACATGGATGATAAACATGACCCCAGTAAATATTTACGAATAAACAATCCTTGTTAAGAACGAGATTGGAATAATTATCCCTTTCCATTTATAATCGGTGGAATCATAAGTGTCATAAAATATAGAATATTACAGTCATATGTAAACATAATATCCTTCATAATAAAAATCATAAAACATTCATGGGAAGCATAAACACCATACAAAAGAAATAGGTGGTGATTAAGGCATATGTCTAACAGAAATAAAAGTGAGATAAAATAATCCTTTCCCTTAGGTTCGATATGTTTTGTACGTATCAGAATCTCATGTATAATTATTTAAATAATTTCATTGAGTTATTCTAGAATCATATTTAATATTATTATATCATATATGGTCATATTATTATCTTCTTATTGGTAATGTTTCATTGCTACTTATTATTTAGGTGTTCATTGCTCTATCTTCTTATGTGTGTTTTGTCGAATAAATTCTTATTCCTCTTTTTAGGTTATAGATACATCATTTATTGAACAGTACTAGTGTATGATATATCATATTTATTCATTAAATTCATTTATATAGTCATTATTCAATGAAAATAATGTAGAATGAGTCGCATCACATCGTGGACGGTAGGCCGTACGTACGCACGCGCGATGATATCATTCCCATGATTGTGAAATTGTATTGAAGTGTTTGGTGTATAATATTAAAAAATAAATATCACTTTAAAATAATAATATATAGTAATTTCTTCCATCCTTATACCCATCCAAGCATGTTTGTGATGAAATAAAATATTTCACCACGATGTGGAGACGGTAAGCCTTATGTATGAATGCGTGGTGATTTTTTTTATAGGATAGATATAAGGTGAAATAGGGTCGTTTCATATCTATAATTAAATACTATTATATTAGTGATACCGATGTTATTACTTTATAATGAAATAAATAAATAACAGGAAGTAGAAGAAGAATTTTTTTTTGAAAGAATCGGTAAAGGATATTACCACTTATTCAGCGCGCCTCTTCTAAACCTCCTCTTAGGGAACTAATGTTTTCCTTTTTTAAAACCATGGCCTCTAGCATTTTGATAATGAAGTGAATAAGAGAAATTTATAGGGTTTTGCCAAGCATGAACGTTCAAAATATTGTGAAGAGAATATGGAAGAAGTTCCCTTTTATAAGAGAGTGGAGGGGCACTTTTGGAAACCTCTAAAATATTTATTTATAATAAACTCAAAACCCACATAAAACCCTCCAAAAATGACTCGAATCCAAATATGAGATGATATAGGGTAGTAATCTCATCTGCCCAAAAAAATTATACATGTTTGGAATTTATTTTAAACCTTTTCAATTTCATTTATCCTTATATAATCTATTTAATTTTTCTGTGGTAATAATATTATAAATTTTTAATTATTATAAATACTACATATATGTTGTCAATTTTTTATAATTGGATATTTTAAAACCCATTAGAACATATCATATTTAATTTGTAGTTTTTAAGAATTATTGTGATATTTAAATAATTTATTAGTATTTTATTTTTATAAAATACCAATAGTGTAAATTTTGACACTATTCATTTATTTGAATTTAAATAAAATACACACAGAATATATATTCGAACCAAAATATTTAATAGGTTACTAACATTTCATATTCATCTATAAAATTTTTGGAGCATATTAAGTGGTTAATATAATATTTATTTTAATATTTTTACATCCATTTATTTGATATTTTTCTTAATAAAATAATTATGACACCGTTTTTGTATAATTTAATAATATACATATTTTTTTCATTATAATGAAATATAAAAATCTAGGATGAAAATAAATATTATAGTTTTCATAATATTACATTTAATCGGATTTATCTCATAAGACACCCAACTGTAAAAGTGATATGTTTACTAAATTATGAAGGTGACACCTTTGAAATCATTTAAAATAAAATAATATAAATTTCATAATCGCATTTATAAGGATTAAAATGGTCCAAAAGAATACCCTTGATTTATTAGGCTATAGATATACTCTACCAATAAGGTTTGGTCAAGTTTCTGATTCTTTTGATAGGTATTATTATTTTAATAGTAACTATACTATTGATTTTTCAATAAATAAATAATTTTTGCATCATTAATGTATAAGATATTAAGGTAAATATATATTTCATAAATATTAAAAATAAATTATCATGATAAATTAAAACATTTTATCTTTCAAATGAGTATTTACAATTGAAATTATATTTTGTATAACCATTTATTACAAATAATTTAAATTTTAATGTTTGAGTGAGACATATTTCATTTTCATTTAAATAAAATAAATTAAAAGTATTAATCACATAAAATTGGTTTATAATAGATAACATTTCAACCCAAGTATATTTTAGGATGATTTATAATCATCCAATAATATTGAGACGAGTGTTATAGTAATTTTATGATATTAGTTTTACCCTTAATTACATTATATACCTTTAAATGTTGTAAATAAAATTTACCATAGTTACTATACATAATTCCCAAAAAAATAGCATATTATCATAATTATGACATACAATTTACATGTATGGAATCCATTGTTATAGATTGAAAACATATAAGTTGAAGTAAATAATTTCATGTTAATCCCGTTGTCGAAAAAACGGGTTTTTATTTAAAACATTGCAAAAGATTGAAAAGTTTTTACATATGAAATAAATGTAAAATAAATACTATTTAAATACATTATATTAAATGGTAAAAATATATTATATTTATACTATAAAACAATTTACTATTATAATTTATCCATATAAATTATCTAGATGAATAATGTTTTTTTAAAGTAAAAATTATCGTGTTTTTACTATTCTTCAAAATAAAAACTTTGTTAGAAAAATATCCAAACTATATCCAATGTAAAATTTTATATCCTGATTAAAAAGAAGATATTTATTTTCTAAAATTAAACTTATAAACTTTTCAATAATTATATTTAAAATGGGTGTTCCATCAAAAGGTGGCAACAAAACATTTTTAAAAAAAATTCTTCTTTTATCTGAAAAATTGATTTTGTTCTCATACCTCATTCTATAAAATCTTTAAAATGAATTATAATGTTATAAAATTTTAAATTCGGTTAATACTATTCATAACGGCTTGTTTATAATATTATTATAACAATATATCATGGTTTACTAAAACTCGGTATTGCGTACAATACACGCTTTTTACGAAGGCCTCTCTTTCATGCAACACAATCCGAGAATAGTGGTTGCCTATACTACAAGCTAATATGGTCTTGTGTATAGTGCAAGCTAATATTGGCGTCGTGTACAACACAACACATGAATGAAATTAAAAATAATATTTCTCATAAGATCTCCGGGTGTTACAGTTATTATGATTTGTGAAACGAAAACCCCATCAGTGTCCCTGAGAATCATGGGGATCATTCCTCCCTTATTTGACAAATTCATAGTGGGAATCATTGATTATATTTTTGAGTACTTGAAATTTGATGTGGTGAATGTGAGACACATTAGGATGGTTATTGATGTACTCTAAGAGAACCAACATTACAGAATTCTCTCAAAGATTTATTTATGGATTCAAGAGGTCTAATTCCAATGATATTTTATCATAGTGGATAGTGTGGAAGATGACCAAGAAACGGGTAAGGGAGTGTTATCTTAGGATCCAGCAAACAAATTGATGAATGTGTGATTCCTCCAAAGAATGGATGTCTATTACAAGAGATTCATACAAATTTTATCAATTATATCAGCACACATGAATTATTTGAAATAATGGGTTAGAATTTCAGTTTTAATGATAGGTGCAAGAAGGATTTTCAAAAGATGAGATATAGATTGATGAGATCTCCCATTATTAGATTTATAGAGTAATAATTCAATTACGTAGTGTTATTCGAACACTTTAGGAATTGTGGATTGGTTGTCTTCTTATGCAGATCTATGTAGTGATCACCTCTAGTACTTGTCAAATGTGACCCTATATGATGAACAATGTTCCCATGATCATTATTTATTAGTGGTTGTCTTCATACTAGTTATATAATGATACTAATTGATTGAGTTTAGTTTATCTACTATTATGATAAAACGTGTTTTGGAAATATATTCTCCTAGAATAAAATTACTTTGAGATTGAGGTTAATGATAAATTACCCTGGTATTATGACTTAGATATTTTCTATACTCATAGGAAGGAGAACATGGTTGAAATTGATATTATTATAATATCTTGTTCAATGTTTATGAATGAGTAATATAAGAATTCGACATTGTGGACATTATCGTTTCTGGATGGAGATGGAGAATAACACCTTCAGATGATGCTAGATACCCCTTAAAATTTACTGTGAGTTGGGGATAAATAGCTATGGGACACCGACATTGAGACACTACATATGTAGATACTTACTAAACATGACCATTGTAGATTTTCGAAAGGTGGTGAGATTTTACATCTTTTCAGAGGATGATTGATGGTATAACTGATGTTGTAGGTGGTTTTTCTGAGAGAGTTTTATACATATCAATTTCTATTAAGTCTAGGAGTGGATAATATGTATTAGGAACATAAATGTCATTTTTTTTTCAGAACATAAAAAATGGTGTTTCAATGATTTTATAATTATTCCTTACTTTTCTATAAGTGAATGCAGAGTAGAAAAGTTATATCATGTTTATATCAACCCCATTTGGATCCAGAGTTGATGTGGTATGTAATAACCATGGTATTTGTGAAAGGATTACAAAATAGATCTATGGGAAATGATGTCATCTATTTAATCATAGACCAACTCTTAAAGTGGGCCCACTTCCTAGATATCAATTATTAGTGTTCAGCAGAATGTATGGGATTACCTTATGTGCAAAAGATAGTTTGACTCTAGGTATTTCAATTTATGATAATTTCTTAAAATTATTATCACATCACCTATCAATAATGGATGGGATTTCAGGGGGTCTTTGAGACATAGTTTCGCTTGAGTAAAATGATTAACCAATAGATTTATGGCTATAGTGAGCAAACCACTCATGTTTTTGAGGTCTCTGAGGTAGAATTAATGTATGAATTTACATGTAGTTGTGAGGATCACCTAGCAAATGTGATGCTTCTATAAAAATTAGCTACCTTTCCCCCATTAGTATGGTTCCATTAAAGGCTTTGTATAAGAAACCATATAGGTCCCTGTGTTGTTGGACTGGAATATGAGATTCAGAAATCATGTGTTACTAAAAGATTATCCTCGATGTGCAGTATGTATATTCGATCAGGGTGGAAAACAATATTTGAGATTAATTGGCGCTTTCTTGATACTGTATAACATTGGTGAGTTATCATTCCTCTTAGATCTACCAACATAGTTTGAATTGGTACGTTATTTCATATGTTTTTTCACAGCTCAAGAGGTACGTGAATGTCCCATCACACGTTTTTGAGTTGTAAAAGTTTGATATTAGGGATGAAGAAACCATTTCTAAGTACCCAGTAGAGATTAAGGACTAGCGGGATATAATCCTTCATAAGTAATTAATTCTTTTAGTGTGCTTCCCAGGTATTATTAATGGAATCATTAGAAGAGAAACTAGGTGTGAGAGGCTCAAATTATTTCTTCAGTTCCCACATATCAATTTTTAGGCACGTGTTCTAGAATTTTGGGGACAAATTGTTATAAGGTGGGGATAATTAATGAATCAAATGTACCATGTATTATTTTTATGCATTTATGTATTATTTTAAAGAGTTTATGTAAGACTAATTGTGATTTTGAAGTGTCATTTTCTTGAAATAATTATTTGAAATATCATAAATATATTAAATATCGTAGTGCACAATTTTCATGATACTGTGAAATAACATCTATACGGGTCCCAAATTAGTAATATGAGTGAGAAATTACATTCATAACACAATTTTTCTTTCGTCATGAAATAACCATTATTGGAATGGGTCATTTGTGGAAAATTCCTCAGATGTGTTAAATGTATAAAAAATTAAATCAATATTTTTATTTGTATTTTCATATAAATAGCTACTGATGTTTCTTCAAAATGAAAATTGTGATGTAATTATAGGGTTATCTATATAACCATGGTTCCATTGGATAACCCATCAAGATAATTGGAGGATATATCTCTAGTGATCTTTGAATGAATCAATGATCAAGGACCAGTGTGTAATGGAATTCATAGATCTCCCAAAAAATGATTATGCAATATCATTCATCATTAGTGACTGATCCATATCATTTTAAAATTTCATTTGATTTCAGTTCTTTCATAATTTTCTATTTATATTATGAACAAAAATAAATCATCAAATAGATTGATCCATGGATCTGTCCTTTTTGGGATTATATTTTATTTTGGGGGTTTATTTTAGATAATTTCATTAATATTTTTGATTCCTCATTTTCAAGATATTGAAAATCGATCAATTCCCACATGAACCTTGGTTGAGTTTCATTACTCATGTTTGTGGTTGTGAATATGACATATTTTTCCTTTTTTGCATCCTATATGTTCTTCGTTAGAATATTGTTTGATGTATTTTGAAAAATAGAATGTTCGGTACCAAATTATTCTTGTACTTGTTTAAAATCACTGCTCTAGATTCAAAATGACATGATAGTGGTGCAATGATGGAAGTGGTGAAGGAATTGGACTAGTTTGGAAACCTTGGATTTCGATAGGTTCATGTGATAAGTTACAAGACAAAAGAGATACATTTTCCAAAAGGATTTGAAGTCAATATTCTAGTGGATATCCATGGAAAGGCTCAACAAGAATAGATCTATATTTTTTGAGTGATCGTGAGGCTCTATTTCAAGGAAATAGTGGCGTATTCATGTGTTTATGTAATAAATTGGGAATCTAGAAAATCTCAGTCCACATAGTGTGTAATCTGTGATTATATGGTTTTTGGTACCCTCCTTACAATGACAAGTGTTTCTAGAAAAAGATATCTATCACAATGTGTGGGACCCTGTCACATGATGGGTGACCCCTCCTCAAAGATTCTGTAACATCACAAGTAAGTAATGAATAATAGATACAGTTATCTATGTCTATTTATGAATTATATAGTGTTTTAGAGGATTAAAATGTGAATAAATCCAATCTTAAGCATAGAATACACTTGTATTTATTAAAAGATTGTTTTACTGCATTTTGCTGGAAAACCATTTTTATATCAAAAGTATGAAAAATTTATAAGATAATTTTTTCAAAATAAACATATTATTTATGATTGGGACATTGAAATTTACATTGGATAATTTTTTGGTATTTTTATGACAATGATTATTTTTTAATGAATAGTAAAAAATATTGAATTTTACATCAAAACTGTTTTTCATCTAATTTAATTATATGGATAGATTATCTTTTTAATTGGTCTTAAAGTGTAATTAGAATATTTTGTTACCATGTAATTCAATGGTGGTCATTAGGATTAGTTTCACTTTGGAATTGGGCATAATCAAGTGCCAAACTTTTCATAGATATTGTTTCTAAAAAACCTGTTATTTGTTTTGACAACAGGAATTGTTTTTAATTTAATTATTTCAATTTATATGTTTGGAATTTCATAAAATTGATTCCATATTTTTAATCATAAGGCCCAAAATATGTAATTAAGACTCTTGTTTTTGGACATTATGAATAGTAACGACTGTAATTATCTTTAATTATCTTGATTAATGAGTAATCGGGTAGTTAAGGATAATAAAATAATATCATAATAAAAATAAATGACCACAACATGTGTCCTAATGCTACTTTTTTTCTCATTTCCTACCATGGGATGCCTTGTTCCAAACATGTGGACCCCATGGAATCACTTTTGGGTGAATGTGACTTTTTATTTTTTTTATTTTTAAAGAATGTTAAATATAAAAAAGAATTTATAACCTAAGAAAAACATTTTTAATTTTGTCTACATAAATGATATATTTGACTATAAATATTAATTGGAAATCTAAAAATATTTCCTAAATCATAGTATTTTTTTTAATTTTTATACATTAAAGAAATTAAATTATTTATGACATCGTGATAATTTAGTGATTACCTCATTAATTAATGATTGAAATAAAATGAAACGATAATGTAAAATCTAAGACCAACACATGTCAAAAAACTATTGGATGAGTATATTTCTAGCCCTTATCACCTTATCCTCAAAATACATCAATTTGGTACCCTTAAATTCTGAAACTCATATGAAAATAATGTAACATTTTATACCTTTCCAAGACTGCCCCTCCACTCCTCTTATAAAAGGCACTCACCTCTACCTCCTTACCCATACCTCTCAAGCCTATGGCTCGGAAAATCCCATATCATTTTATCTATCCACATCCCTCTCCTCATCCTGGAAGCCACACCTTAGGCATGAAGCTCTTCATGAAACCCTTTCGGTTCAAACCGAAGGGAGTTACCCGATTTTAAGGTAATGTCTTCACTTGTGTTCTTTTGTTATATTTTGCTTCTCCGACCCCTTAAACTCATTTTATTAATTTCTATTTTTAAAAAACAAGTGTCTTTAATATAATATGATGTTTTTATAAGATGTATTTGAGCTACACTTACACACACCTACGTCTAATGGTTAAAGAACATATTTTTTCGATGGATAGTGAATTTCTGCCTCACGAAACGATGATTGTTCAATATTATTTTAACACCTTATTAGGTGGCCATTAATATGTCACTATATTTATATATGATATATAATATTTTTATTTTTCCTTAATATTCTTTATTTTTCATTTATGGCATACTTTTATGGATTCCATTATAGGTAAACGTAATATCTTCATTTTAGGAAGTGCGGACTACCGCCCCCTCAAAGTGATTTGATTCGTTAATACCATATGTGGTACATATAAATGATAGATTTAATGATAATATATATGATACCCTACTATAATTATAATACTAGTATTTATCATTATGTTTTAATTCCGTTAAATATGAAATAGAAATGGAAGTAGTGTTCATGCGTATGTACAGCTTACCGTCTCCATGAACGGTGCATTTCATTTCTTAACTCTAAATGTTATTTAATATTATAAATTCTTGTATATAAACAATATATATGATATATATGATATATACATAAAGAATATAATTATTTATATAATGGATATTTTACCCCATGAACAAACTTGTAATTATACAGAGTTTATTTTTGACTCAAGTACCAATGATCAACAAAACAACCATTATTAACATAAATAATTACATTGTCCTCATGACATGGTAATAAGTGATATAAAAGGAATAATGAACTTGAAAATGGTTCTCATGAATGTTCAACTTAACACATGTTTATTATTCAGGATGTTAAAGAACGATCGAATCATGTCAGACAAGAGGTAAGGGACTTCATCTCAGTCTCCTTTCATTGAGGTAGATTTTGGTTTATACACAACATTCTTTAATACGGTGTATAAACCCCTTTGAATTTTACGCTTAATCAAAAGGAATATTTTTTATACGAATCATTTTACTAAATGACAAAAGGGAATGTTTTTGTCATACATATGCGGTGAAAATGACTTCTCCACTGCCGTGACCTTTATTTGAGCTACGACGTCCTCTACAAGCCATAGCTTTTATTGATTGAAAAATAAATACCATGTTTTAATTTTCTTTTATTTTTGTATTCAAAATGTTTTTCATAAAGTTTTTATATCAATGTGTTGTATTGATTTGTTTTGATTGAAAGGTGGAAATGTTATATTTACTTTATGCATGTTTTAGGTGACATGATTATGTAATGGTTCATGGGAATTGTAATGATGATAGGTGGTTCCAAGATAAACTAAGGGCGGGTGAGCCCGATATAGCTCTCCAATGCATTGGGTAACGTGAAGGAGTTAAACGTTAAGGTATCTCTAAAGAGATTTAGGGAATATACTATGATGTGTATTCCAAACGTAACCAAGAGGGTTAGTCCCTACGTAAGAATGTTATGAATTACTCAAGTTACCTTTATGTATTATGATTTCTATGATTTATTCTTGATTTGATGAGGTATGTTAAAGTGCTTATGTTTTATGGGTAAAGTATGATTTCATTCTTATGTATATATATACTCATGTTTCTTTTCCATATTTTTATAACCCTTACTGAGCTTTTTATGCTCATCCCATGTTTTTGAAATGTTTTTCACAGGTCAAGGTAATGGTACATGATATAATTATAGTGTCAAGGATGTGTCCAGAAAGAAACCATGTTTTATTTTAAATATGTTTCCGTTGATGGGAAAAATGAATACTATCTTTTATGTAACCAGTTTGTTTAAATGAGGAATGTAATGAATGTTTTATGTTCTAATTCTCTAAAACTCTAAACCTGAAAATATCCTCAATGTGTAATCATTTAATTACTCAAGATTAAGTAAGTTTTAAGACTGGGGCCTTATAGTTGGTATCAGAGGTCAGTTTAGATAACTTTAGGAGTTATAATTCTACTAAATGATTATCCGAAAATATTTTTTTTAGTCAAATTGAAAATGATATAGCATTTGAAGATTACCATGTAGCTTCATCTAAGACGTGTTTGTTCAGAATGGTTTTCCACAATGGAAATAGGGAAGCAAAGTTAGAAAGGCATACAGAGGAGAATGACCTTCTGAATCAGCAACCAAAGATGGTCAGAATCAGTATTTAGTAGTTTACTGCAGTGATGGCTCATTTGAATTAGGTGATAAATGGTGGTTGTGTTTAATGATGATATAATGGTGTTTTCTAAAAGTAAAGAGGAGCATGGAAGTCATTTAAGGGTTATCTTGCAAACCTTGAAAGAAAAACAATTCCATGGGAAATTCAGAAAGTGTGAGTTTTGGTTGCCACAAATTTCATTCCTTGGTCACATTGTTTCTAAAGATGGGATAACTGTTGATCCTGTGAAAACAAAGGTTGTTGAAGAATGGCCAAGACCCACAAATGTAACTGAGATTCGTAGCATCCTTGGTTTGGGAGGCTATTACCAAAGGATTTATTGAAAATTTTCACGGTTATCTAGTCCAATGACTAAGCTAACTCATAAGGGTGTTATGTTTATCTGGACAAAAGAATGTGATGATTGTTTTTAGGAATGGAAAAGAAGATTGGTGAATGCTCTTGTTTTGGCACTACCATACAGGAATGTTGAGTATGTTATCTACAGTGATGCTTCATTGAAAGGACTTGCTTGTGTCCTAATGTATAATGATTAGGTAACTGCTTATGCTTCACGTCAGTTGAAAAATCATGAAAAAAATTACCCTACACATGATTTGGAATTAACAGATGTTGTTTTCTCTTTAAAAATATTGAGGCATCATTTTATGGAGTAAAGTGTGAAATATATACCTATAAAAAAAGATTAAAGTATATATTCAATCAGAATGAATTGAACATGAGACAATGGATATGGCTATAATTAATCAAGGATTATGATTGTACAATTCATTACCATCCGTGAAAAGAAAATAAATTGGCTGATGCTTTGAGTCAAAAATGTAATGCTTCATTAACAATGTTGAATTTGGAATGTGATCCTTTGGTTAAGGATTTGATGAACCTTGGCATAAATGTTGTTGGTGCAGGATGTCCTTCTGTTTTGTTTCAGGTATCAGTTAAATCTTCTCTATCAGATAGAATCAAGAAAGCACAGAAGCAAGACAGTGAGTTGCAGAAAAAGGTAGAGCTGGTTCACAAGGGAAAGTTTCCTAAATTCAACAATGATAATGATTGAGTTTTGAGATATGGGAAGAGATTGTCTGTGCCTTTTGATTCACAGTTGAAGAGAGAGTTGGTATGTGATTCTCATAGTTCTCCATTTTCAGTTCATCCAGGAAGTACTATGATGTATAGAAATATTCAGGAGTATTACTGGTGGGATGGAAGGAAAAGGGATAATGCTTATTTTACTGTGAAGTGTTTGACTTTTCAATAGGTAAAAGAAGAGCGGCAGTTACTGAATGGTATGCTTCAGCCTTTACCAGTGCCAGAGTGGAAATACGAGAATATATCCATGGACTTCATTGTGGGATTTCCAAAGACACCTCAAGGTAATAATGCAATCTGGGTTATTTTTGATCGCTTGACAACATATGATCATTTTCTTGCTATACGGGATACATTTTCCCTGGATCAACATTCTCATTTGTATCTTAAAGAGATTTTCAGGTTATAGGGAGTTCCTCTTTCCATTGTATCTGAACGTGATCCCAGGTTCACTTCTAACTTTTGGAAAGGCCTTCAGAAGTCGTTGGGTACTGAATTAAATTTTAGTACATATTTTCATCCCCAATCAGATGGGCAGTCAGAATTATCAATTCAGAATTTGGAGGATATTATACGTTCTTGTTCGATGGATTATCAAGGATGTTGGTACCAACATATTTCTTTGGTTGAATTTTCATATAATAACAGTTTTAATTCCAGTATACAGATGGATCCGTTTGAGGCATTATATGGGAAGCGGTGTCGAACTCCATCTTTCTGGGATGAAGTGGGTGAATGGAAGTTGATGGAGCCAGAATTGGTAGAAGAGTTGGCCGAAAAAGTTCAGCTGATATAGAGACACTTGAGAACAGCTCAGAGTAGGCAGAAAAGTTATGCAGACAACAGGAGGAAGGATCTCTCTTTTGAGGTAGGTGATCATGTTTTTCTCAAAGTCCCACCATGGAAATGTGTGATGCGATTTGGTATGAAAGGAAAGCTGAGTCCAAGGTTCATTGGACCATATTAAATTCTAGAGAGAGTTGGATCAGTTGCATACCGAGTGGATTTGCCTCTGAGTTTATCTTAGGTACATAATGTTTTCCATTTTTTGATGTTGACAAAGTATCTTCCAGATCCATCTCATGTTTTGAGTCCAAAGGTTGTTTAGCTAGAAAATAATCTATCTTATGAGTTACAACCAGTCCAGATTATTGACCACATAAAGCATGTGTTGCGGAATAAGGTGATTCATTAGGTAAAGGTTTTGTGGAAAAACCATATGGTTGAAGATGCAACGTGGGAATCTGAAAATGCTATTAGGGATAAATACCCCAACTTATTTGATAAGTAAATAAATTGTGAGGACACAATTTTCTAAAGGGGGGAGGATGTAACATCACAATTAAGTAATGAATACTAGTTATAGTTATTTATTTTTATTTATGAATTAGATAGTTTTTTAGAGGCTTAAAATGAGAATAAATCTAATCTTAAGCATGGAATACACTAGTATTTTTTAAAAGATTGTTTTACTACCTTTTGATGGAAAACAATTTTTAAATAAAACTTTTGACAATTTTATAAGCACTTTTTGTCAAAATAAACATATTATTTATTATTGGGACATTGAAATTCACATTGGATATTTTTTTGGTATTTTTCTGATAATGTTTATTTTTTTAATGAATAGTGAAAAATACTGAATTTTACTTCAAAACTGCTTTTTCATATAATTTAATTATATGGTTAGATTATCTTAATAATTGGTCTTAAATTTAAATTAGAATATTTTTTTATCATTTAATCCAATGGTGGTCATTAGGATTATTTTCACTTTTTAATTGCGCATAAACAAGTTTCAAACTTTTCATAGATATTGTTTCTAAAAAATCCGCTATTTTTTTTGACAAAAATTATTATTTTTAAATTAATTGTTGAAATTTATATGATTGGAATTTGGAAAAATTGATTCCATATTTTTTATAAGAAGTTCCAAATTATGTAATTAATACTCTTTTGTTTTTTGGACATTATGAATAGTAACGACGGTAATTATATTAAATTATGTTGATTAATGGGTAATCGGCTAGTTAAGGATAATAAAATAATATCAGAATAATAAAAAATGACCACAACATGTTTCCTAATGCTACTGGTTGTCTCATTTCCGACCATGGGATGCCTTATGCCAAACTTTGGGACCCCATGGAATCACTTTTGTGCGAAAGTGACTTTTTATCTTTTTATTTTTAAAGAAAGTTAAATATAACATTGAATTTATCACCTGAGTAAAACATTTTTAATTTTGTCTACATAAAAAATATATTGGACTATAAATATTAATTAGAAAGTAAAAAAAATTTCTACATCATAGTATTTTTTTATAATTTTTAGACATCATATAAATTAAATTATTTATGACATCAGGATGATGCAGCAATTATCTCATTATTTAACGATTGAAATAAAATGAAAAGATAATGTAAAATATAATAGCTACACTTTTAAAAAACCTATTGGATGAGTATATTTAGAACCCTTATCACCTTATCCTCAAAATACATCAATGTGGGACCTTAAAAATCCGAAACTCATTTGAAAATAAAGTAACATTTTATACCTTTCCAAGAGATTCCCTCCTCTCCTCTATTAAAAGGACCCCACCTCTACCTCCTTACCCACACCTCTCAAGCCATTGGATCGGCCAAGACCTTCTCAATTAATCTCTCCAAATCCCAATACTCATCCTAGAAGCCTTACCTTAGGCAGGAAGCTCTTCAAGAAAACCTTTTGGTTCAAACCAAAGGACGTTACCCGATTTTAATGTAATGTCATCACTTGTGTTGTTTTCATTTATTTTGCTTCTCCAACCCCCTAAACTCTTTTAATTCATTTCATTTGTAACAACTACAGTATATTCAATATACTAGGATGTTGTTATAATAATTATTTGAGCTACACTTACACACACCTACATCTAATGGTTAAAGAACATAATGTTTCTGTGGATGGTGAATTTCTGCCTCACAAAACGATGATTGTTCAATATTTTTCTAACACCTTCAAAGGTGGCCAATAATATGTCACTATATTTATATATGATATATAATATGTTTATGTTTTCTTTAATCCTCTATATTTTTCAAATATGTCATACCATTATGGTTTCCATTATGGGTAAACGCGATATCTTCATTTTAGGAAGTGCGGACTACCGCCCCCTCAAAGTGATTTGATTCATTAATACCATATGTGGTACGTATAAAGGATAGATTTAATGATATTTTATACAATACCATATAGGAATTATAATTCTATTATGTATTATTATTTTTTAATTCCATTAAATATGAAATAGAAATGGAAGTAGTGTTCATGCGTACGTACGGCTTACCGTCTCCATGAACAGTGCATTTCATTTCTTACCTCTAAATGTTATGTAATATTATAAATGCATTTATATAATGGATATATACGATATATATGATATCTATATAATGAATATAATTCTGAATATAAGGGATATTTTACACCATGAACAAACATGTAATTATAAAGAGTTTATTTTTGACTCAAGTACCAATGATCAACAAAAGGACCATTATTAACTAAAATAATTACATAGTGTTCATGACATGGTAATAAGTGATATAAAATGAATAATTAAAATGAAAAAAGTTCTCAATAAAGTAGAAATTAACTCATATTTATCATTCCGAAAGTTATAGAACGATCGAGTTATGTCGGACACGAGGTAAGGGACTTCGTCTCAATCTCTTTTCATTGAGGCAGATTTTGTTTTATACACAACGTTCTTTTATACAGTGTATAAACCCATTTTAAATTTACACTTATTCAAAAGAAATATTTTTCATACGAAGCGTTTTACTAAATGACAAAAGGGAATGTTTTTTTCATTCGTATGCGGCGACAACGACTTCTCCACTGCCGTGACCATTATTTGAGCTATGGCTTCCTCTACAAGCCATAACATTTTTTGAATGAAAAATAAATACCATGTTTTACTTTTCTTTTATTTTTTTATTAAAAATGGTTTTCATAATGTTTTTATATCAATGATTTGTATTTATATCTTCTGATTGAAAGGTGGAAATGCTATGTTTCCTTTTTTCATGTTTTATGTGATACGATTATGTTATGGTTCTTGAGAATTGTTATGAAGACGGGTGGTTCCGTGACAAAAAAAGGGCGTGTGAGCCCGATCTAGCTCTCCAATGCATTGGGTAATGTGAAGGAGTTAAACGTTAAGGTTTCTCCAAAGAGATTTAGGGAATATATTGTGATGAGTATTCCAAACGTAACCAACAGTGTTACTCCCTACGTATGAATGTTATGAATGCCTCAAGTTTCCTTTTTGTCTTATGATTTATATGATTTATTCATGATTTGATGAGGTATGTTAATGATCTTATGTTTTATCGGTAACGTATGATTTCATTCTTATGTATATATGTACTCATGTTTCCTTTCCATATTTTTATAACTCTTACTGAGCTTTTTCTGCTAATCCCATGTTTTTGAAATGTTTTTCAGAGGTCAAGGGAACGGTACATGATATGATGATAGTGTCAAAGAAGTGTCAAGAAATAATCCATGTTTTATTTTAAATATGTCTCCGTTGATAGGAAAAATGAATACTATCTTTTATGTAACCACTTTTTTTAAATGTGGAATGTAATTCATGTTTATGATCTGATTATCTAAAACTCTAAAGCTGAAAAGAACCTCAATGTTTAATCTTGTAATAACTCAAGATTAAGTAAGGTTTAAGTATGGGTCATTATATATTTATGTGCACCTCAGTGTGTACAAGGAGACGAGCTAGAGTAAACGAGTATATGAACACCATGTACTACTACATAGACCGGAATTATCTAGGTCCATATGGTCATAACTTTTTACTTGATCATGGGAAAAATTACATGGTCAACCACATATTGTTTTCTATTACATTGATGTGGACAAGAGCTATTTTAATGTGAATGAACTAAGGTTGAAGGGAATAATAGTGTTCTAATACAACACGTCTTGTACTCCTTTAATGATAGCTTAAATCCATTGTGCCCTATATCATGGAAAACTTCATTATGGTGAATTCCTCATATCAATCCCTATAGTTTTTTATAGAATTTACTTATTTATATAGGATAACGATCCATTCACAATCACTTCATGGATATAGTAGTTATAATCCTTTCATTAGTCTTGGAGAGTGATCATCTATTCATATTCATTCCCTAGGTTAATTTCATGGTATCCTATTGAAAAACACTATGCTACAGTCAATCCTCTACAAAACATCGTATTCTATATTGAGTTGTTGGAACCCCCATATAATTGGGAGTGATCCTAATTTATTGTTTGTATCTCCCGCGTCATTCGATTTGTACTTACATTAGGATGACCAGATGTTGAGTATCTCTAAGATGGACATCATCAGAGTTATCAGAGTCATGGGGTGTGTTCTCTAGGACAATTTCTTTGTTGAATCATCAAGCTAGAATCCTTGGCTAGTTTTACGGTTGAAAATTAAATTTATATTGTGTTTAAATTTTTTTTATATATTAATATTCTTGTTATATTTATTGTAGACAACTACTTGTATAGATATGACTATAATTCAATTGCTATATGATTTCATGATATTTATTATTGGTTATTGTAATACTCCACCATGTACGGTCTTTTCCCACACGTGTTGTGTCCTGTGAAGAAAATGGACCATTTGAAAAAGTCTTAGATGGACCAGGACCAGATTCTTTTTAGTGAGACCAGACATGATGTGGTGTTCATATGAAATCTTTCCATCATTCCATATCATTATTTTTTGGATGTGATTTCATTTAGTTTCTTGTGGGGAACATGTTATTTTCCTTATTTACATTCATTTACTTCTTTTTGTACTCTGGTTTTGGGATTTGACGTATGTTTTCATGGTTGTTAGTGTTTTTGTTACATTTCATAATTTTGTGGACTTCAATATGTGTATGTGTGTACATATACATAGGATAAGGAATACCATGTTAGTTGTATACCAACTCAGTGCTAGTTTCTAGCCCATGGACTATTGGATGTTATCTTTGGGAGTTTTAGCAAAAGTCCTATTGGGAAGGAAAATGATATATATGCCCCATTTTACCACATCAGAATAAAAAAATTGTTTCCCTACGGATTTCCCCAATGATATTCTTACTAAAACCCTCATAAAATAAAACATAACTTTCATACCATCATGTTTTTTATGCATTTCCCCTTGTTCAAGACTCATTTAACTCTTTTTCTAGTTGTTGTCAAAGTACACATGTTCAGAAAAAAAAACCATTTCCACAATCTCTACACATTTCTAATGTTTCTCATAAAATTCATAGGAACCCAATTTCCATCAATATCATTTATTGAATCCCATGTAAAACAGATTTATCTTACTAACAATATCATCAATAAAGTTTCATGTGAAACATACTAATTGGGTGAAGTTTTAATCACCCACGTCAACTAAATATTCCTCATTTTGATTTAATTATGGGATTTTCATTTCTATCCAAAGGATACCAACTTTATGAAAATATTCCTCAATAAATATAAATATAAAATCACCCCATTCAAAGAGGTGAATATTTTCACATTATTATGTATTATTAACCACTATCTACAACTGATTAGCTTTTCCTTTGAAATGTAAATTAGTAAAACACAAATTTTTATCATCTGAACATTTAATGACAATAAATATCTTTTCTAGGGATTTAATAAATTCTATAGGTAATAATGGGTCGTAATATCCATTTAATTCAATATGGTGTTACCACAAAAAATGATTCACTTTCTACATATTCTATTGAGGTAGATCTTCTCGATTTGTATCATTGATACCCCAACCATTTATATGCTATTTAAACTGATCCATAATATAAACAACTTATCTATTCTAATTACAATGATTATAGGTTATTTATTTGGAAGGATATCATCCACTTGATGCGTTCCTATGCCACCTTATTTATTCACTCTAAAAAAATCCACTCTGAATAAATATATTTATACAACGAAACATGGTATTCATTAAATGCTATATCAATTCAACATAACCATAATATAAAATATTTTAAGGGTATTCTATTAACAGTGTATTAATATCTAAAAGTATCTAGGCCTTTATCTGAAAAAAAACAACAAGGAATCATCCTTTAACCATACATAATCCAATTTTATTAGTATAGATTATAAAATATTCCATAACAAATGATATTTTATGTTGGGTGATTTAGATTATTTAAATCTTATCTCTTACAAAATTATCCTATATATTATATAAAATACACCTCTACTCATTATCCATTTTTTCGAAATATAAAACATTTTAACGAAAAAAGTTATTTCATTATATGAAAAATAATTACGACCTTCAATGTGACTTCTAAAAATCCATTACACATCCATATTCAAAGAGATAATAATTTTATAAATTAGAGATAATAACCCAAGGTTCAGTAAATGAATTTTAGAATTTTATGAATTTATTATTCCAGTAATATTTAATATTATTTTAAAATTATCATTTGGCTAAAAATAATAATTTTCATGCCTATGAAATCATTCTATGAAGATAAATATTCTTATAAAAAATCATAATAAATATTAAAGGAAAAAATAAAACTCATACTATTTAATTTAAATCATTATCGACACATTATAATTTTTTTCACATGGTTATAAATTCTAACTTATGATGTAAAATATACTTTCATTTAGTTTGTGAAATCATAATATTTTCATAAAAACACATATAATGAATTGATAAACAATGTATGTAACTTGATGATACAATTTTATAAAATTATTATTAATACATGGTATAACCATCAAAATAATAATTTGATTAAGCATCAATGTTACATATAAAATTCCCATCATGGTTACATATGGAATAACCAACAAATTATATTCCTATAATCTGTTAAGAGAATCATAAATTGATAACTATGCCCTTTTATCCAATGTATTATTGATCGATAATTAGAAATTTTATTTTTAAAATAACAAAAACCTATGAAAATTATCAATTTCAAAAAAAACATATTATATTATATACTAATTAGCATAAAAAACATTTATTTCACCATTTTAAAAATAAATTCAAATATTTTTAATTATATTTATTAAACAAGAATTTTTACCATAAAAATAATAGAATAAATTTATAAGGGGGTTAATTTATAGAATAAAGTATTTCTATAATCCAATCAACACCTAAAATAATGGTTATGGTGGTGGGATTTTTTTCAACATATATGTTAACATAGAATTTTTATTTTATCTGTTTGTAAAGGATGTTAAAACATTTTGTAAAAGATTAAATTTGAAAACAATTGAAATAAATTCCAATGTAACATAAAAAAGCATTTATAATTAACTTATGTTAACATAAATACTTCAATAAAATAATTTTAAATATATGTACGTTGAAGGAAAAAATAAGTGTCTTATGGGAACTATTTGTGGATCATTTTTAAAAATAATGACCCTTACCTTGACTTTGACATGTCACACACATTCATAATCATCATAAATAATAAAACTAGGTTAATAAAATAAGTTATTAATAAGTTACTCTAATGTTATTATTCATGTTATCTTATCACTTAACATTCAATATTTGATTATTTGATTATTTAATTAATTATATTCACAGTGATTGTTTTGATGATATTCAATTCATAAGTTGAAAATGGATTTGATAAGTAGAAAATGTGAAAAATATAATTATTACATAATATAAATACTAATAATAACTATATAATTTTATTTACTAAACATAAATTATAATTATATAACCAATCATGAAATATGGTTATGAAAAATGAGTTGTGTTGTAGTCATATGGATTGTAGGTCCTACGTAAGCATGTGTAACATTACCATGTTTCAATGTTCAGTATGGAAATAAGTTAAGTGACATTTTATCATTAAATAAATATAATAATATATTAAATATCATATAACATATTTAGTTATACTTATATATATCATATATTTGATGTGTTGATGAAAAACGATTCACATCATTTCATTGAGGTGGTAGTCTACATGTAAATATGAATGACACTTTCATATTTCAGTCGATGGAAAGAAATAAATTTAAATTATATATATATTGTAATTTTAGAATGAAAAATTTCTCATGTATATAAAATATTTATTTTTATTACACCATCATTACCATCATTGGGATATGGTGATGGAAAAATATTAAGTTGGTTTGTAATGCAGTAGTCTATCATGCACACAAATGATTGGTTCATTTCCCATTTGATGAAAAATGAGACATTTATAGGCCTTTTGAATAAAATTAAAAAACCTAATTAAACATTATAAATTTTTTTATATAATAATGATTAAGTAATATATTAAGCATGTGGAAGAAGAAAAAAACTAAAACATTTCATTTTAAAAATACATATTCATTGCAAATTATCCTTTGATTAACAACTCAAGACCAAGAGGGATAGTATTATAACTAAATTGAGAAATATATAATTGTGGTAGAGATTATAAGAAGAGATTTGGGTATATATTTGTTGATAAAATGGGTTTTAATTTGTGGTTTAAATGGATAATGATATTCACTTTTATTTCAGTGGGGAATGTCTCTAATAAAATTTCTCAAAATATTAAATTAACACGAATTAATTTACAATTAAAAATGGATAAAAAATATTTATTTAGAACATATGATGATTAAACATCTAAAAAATTTAATAAAATGAAATTTTATGTAGTTTTGATAACATTTATATCCTGATGATTTTTTATCCATTCATTATCACTTTTGAAAATTACCATAATATTATAAATTTATAAACATTAAGGGTTAATAATGTTACTATAAAATGAAAAATTTCCCATAAATGGATCACGGTAGATGTAATTATCCATATAATATTTTTATGAATATAACATTTTTATTAATTTTATTACATTTAGTAAAATGATATTTTCAAAAAAATAACAATAATGTCATTTTTTGAAAAATTCATTTATTTTGATTTTTATTACATCAAGAAAACCAATAAATTAAAATCTAATAAATTTAAATTTCCATAAATAATTATATGTACCAAAATTTATTTAATATCATCGATTTTTTAAAATTATGTTACTATTAATATTTTTCATATAGTTTATTTAATTTTTCCATTTATTGAATAATTACAATGTCATTGTTGTGTGAGAATTTATGATAATTATTTTCTATAAAAATAAAAATCATTTACCATGATGAATATAGAAATTTATATTAAATAAAAATATTTATAACTAATCATATATGTTGTTTATCCCAATTTTTAAAATATTTTGGTTATTAAAAACAATAGTGTGATATTTTTTACGATTCTTTAAATGAAATATTATAAAGTATATAATAACATATAATTGAAATAAGGTTCCAAAATCTAATATTAGATAATTATGGATTAAATTTAATCAAAAAATTAAAATTATGGTATTTCTTAAGGTCATTTTATAGTCATTATCAATTTATTTTTAAATTTAATTACTCGATTTACACTTTACCATGGAAAAAAATACTACTTAGGTTAATATTTATATTGAAAAAAATATGAGGGCCCCATTTAAAAAGTTTAAACCCATAGATTTATAATATTGAATCCATTTTTAATAATTTAAAAATCTTTTGTCAAATAATTTTATTTTAATTCAAACTGAAAAATGTAACAACAAATGTATTTTAATAAAAATGTTCTCTTAATATACAAAATATTCTTATTCTAAAACGATGTATAAATATGAATTACAAATCTATAAATGGATAATTGTAAATATTATTTTTAAAATTAATTTATATAACTAATAAAAATATGACTTTTGAAAATTAATACATGAAAAGAGAATACAATTTTTAGCTAAAATTAGTATATATAACAATTAATTAAAAATTTAGACTTTTTGAAAAATTATCAAGAATTTATCATATGATGATTATTATATGATGGATACAATAATTATTATTTTTTCAAATTTATCATCATTACTTTTGATATTTATCTTTATGATAAAATCATGTAATAACTGTTTTTATTAAAACAATTTGCATTGATTTTAAAAAAATAATAATGAATACTAAAATATATATCATGAATACTAATAAACATGAAAATGATTTATTCTATTAATGAAAATTTTTATATTCCTCATCAAATGTTTCATTTCCTCCTATTCTAATATCTTCAAAAATGGTACTCCATATATGTAGCTTTGCATACTTCACATTGGAATCTCTTTTGTAAATACAGTCATGTTTATCACATGTTTCATTTACTGTTTTCAGACCCATCACAATCATAATTTTTTTTACCAATTCATCCTAATAAAATTTATATCTGTACCATCTACCACAATATTTGTTTATTATAAAATATTATAATGTAATTTTTCATAATGGGTGGAAACCAATTTCATTAATATCTATGACCTCTAGGTCATGAGAATAAAGACAGGTTGTATTTTTATTTTTTCTATGATGATAATTATTTCCATAAAATTTTGAAATACATCGACAGTTCACCATATATAGATTTTACATGATAAGGGTGTGATAAGGGTAGCCTTCCCTCGTGTACCAATTTATGTTCCTTATGTTTCTAATAACCATTAAGAGGGGTTGAATGAGTGGTTAGTTTTTAAAGTTTCAATTTTTTTTAAATTATACCTTGAAACATATTATAGTAAACATTATTGTAAACCTATGATGACAAAAAAAAAATATTGATAAGTAATTAGTTCTAGGTGAACATGAATAATAATTTTGGACCACTGATTGACAACCTATATCCATAACATAAAGATTCCCATCGGTCTATGGTAATTCAGGATAATAGAAAAGTGAATTACAATGATTCAAACAACATTATAATATTTTTATCTAACGATTGAATATACAGAATCTCCTCATTTTATAAGTATATTATTTTTTTATGACAACAAAAGTTTGGGAAATTTTCAGAACCCTGAAATTTCATCTATAAAAGATCATCTTATATGTTCATTATGTATCTCAATCCGATGATGCTTCTACCTCAATATAGTGTACACTATCTGGTGCACCCCACTAATTCAATCCCTATGAATCCATGTTCGATTTGCGAAAAAATCACGGTACCACACACTTATATATCCAATTAATACATTATATTTCATTTCTATTATAATGATTAATACAACACCCATTTAACAACCTTAGTGGAATAGAATTATTTTTGTATTTTAAGGATGTTTTGAGCGTAATATTGAATATTTCAGAATTGCAGAGTTTTAAATAATATGAATCAATTAATTTTAAAAAATGATTTTTATATTCTTCCAAAATGATTGATTATAATATTATTGGCTTCTTATATTCTTTTGTTAAATCATTTTCTACTAGTAAAGGTGTTCATTAGACCTTCTATAGGAACAACTAAATAATTCAACAGGGAAAACCATTTCAAGTTGACAGGATAGAACCCACCTCATCTAATGGGCCATAGCGATGGATCCAGGTGTCCAAATACATTGATTCTAGAAATAGGGGAAAAGGACTCAATGTGACATAGGATTGATAAATATATGTATAACATATTCCTATTAATGTATACTTTTAATTAATCGAACAAGAGGAATATGATCTGTTTATCTAAGAATAAGAACACATATTTTGTAACTTATTCCTATACATATTACCATATGATCAAATAATATAAATATTGGGATGTAGTTAGAGGATTTAATTTACAACAACTCAATATAAGTAACTAAAGAGATATTATTAAGGGAAGGTGGATAAATCAAGATAACATCAAATTGATAAAATTTAGATAATATAAATCCATCCATCATTCTCTTTATATTTAAACCTCCTCATCATTATAGCACTACTTATATTTATAATTATTTTTAAAAATTACAATTTAAAAAATTATTGTCAAACCTCCTCATGAAACAACCATATGGTCACCACTAAACTACATTTTTAAGGGGAAATTATTAACTTGATTAACAAGACTAAAAACTCATGTGTCAATTTGGTTCAATTTTTAGGGAGTTTTCATAAGTTGTTTTAAATTTGTTTTTGAATTTCTTGAATGTTAACTACAAATTTATTGTATATAAGAAACAAAAAAATTGTATTTTCAACCTACATACTCATATATCGATCCTAATGTAAACCATTTGGGGAGTCATGTAATGATTAATTTTTAAATTATCAATTCAATTTAAATGGTTTATTACTCCAAGAGAATATTTTCATGATAAAAAAGATAATTTTGTTGTTCAACAAAATGTTGTAAATATTCAAGTCATATGAAAACAATGGGAAATCATTTTTAATGTGTTAAATTATTATAATGAATTGAAAGCTCAAAAATTTTCTTGAGAAAAGAAAAATTGTATCCGGTTTACATTTTATGTTGACTAATATTTTGTGGCATAATTGAAAATAGATTTAAAATATCCATTTTCAAATATAATGAATGAAGTATCCATTTTTTCACAAATCAATGTGTATTTTCAAATTGAAAATTATTTGGAATATTATTATAATGACATGGTGTAAATTAAAATTTCATATGAATCCCCAACTTAATAAATTATAAATTCAGATCCATTGTATTAATATTTGTCTAAATATGCATAGGAACCCAACTTATTGATTTTTATAGAGCATTTTGATGATTTTCAGTTGCTTCAAAATTTTAATAGTTTTATTTTAGACTCCCAATCAAATCCAGAACCTAAGCACCAATAATGAGATGTCTTAACTTTTAATCCATTTTGAAATGATTATTTTGAAAATAATATTTTTACAACTTCTACCTATACAGATTTTGGTCCTATTAATATTTAGTGGACTTATATTCCAGATGAAGATTATTTTATGGTTTAAATTTCAGATATAATGGTTTTTTAAGCATTAGAGTACATAATTAAACATTAATATGGTGGTACTAAGATTATTTAGAAAGATGGATTATTTATTTAGTATAAAATTAATATTGGAATTACATTTCATCTACAAGTTGAGGTTTTTTGTGAGGATAATATTTTTGGATGTTTCTTATATATTTTTATCCCTATTCCCCAAACTTATTTAATAAAAAATTTCATGGAGGGGGATATGATCAATTTTATTTGTGGTCACTTCCATAAGTTGTGTTATAAAAATAATATTGGAGAGATTTAATTTTTCTCGTTCATGAAGAAAACATTTCACTAAATCTCATATTATTGATGATCAACATGAACTCACTGACTAGGGGATGTGAATTATTAGCACACACTTATAGATTAAAACCAATGTTATTTTTCATTCTATTTATTTTTATTTTTCCTTTTATGTTTTTATTTAAATTTACATTTTTTATGTTGGTTTCCATGTTTTAGTTTTACGGACGATATTTCACGGCTACTACTTTTAAATAAATATAAATCATATGTTTTTCCATTCAAAATGTTTTATCAGGTCTTGTTTTTTAGAATTCAAGTTATTATATAAACAATTAATAAAGAAAAATTGCATAAATTAATTGTGGGTGGAGGAACATACTGGGTAGATTAGGATGTTGTGTGTTTTATTTTCAAATTCTGGGTTAAAAAAATTTATGATATTAAATTATTATTATATTTATTTTTGATACCCATGAAAATGATTGAACCAATTCATCCTTTTAAACATCTAATAATTTAATACTAAAAATTGATTTATTTGAGTTCATTATTTTAGAAATCTAAAGAAAATAACTATGTTTCTTAAACACCAGCCACACATAACTATATTTATATTATAAATTTTCATCTTATGAGGATTTTGAAAAAAAATTATATCTTCTCCACTTTAACATAATTTCAGGAGAGAACCAATCCATGCTTCCTTTTACCATAAAATAACATTATTCTTTGAAACAATTATGGTTGAGGTACATGAAATTTAAATGATTTATGTAATTATTAATATATTAGAGACCTGTTTTCTTGTGAATCCTTTTAATATTGGATTTCCATGAAACAATTACCATTGTGAGCCTTATATATCCATGTAAATCTTGTTAGTTTATCCACATTACAAGACAATTTCCCCTTTATTGCCAATATTAAAAGTATAAATACATGATCTAGTTAAAAATTAGTGTTGGTGAATGATAAATTGAGTTCCACTACCTATTTTTGTCTTCCTTTTTATGGAGGTTCACAAATTAAATATATGTTTTTTATACTATACTTTTTTTTATAAATTCTATTTCCTTAAGGATCGATTATGGAAAAAATTATTTTGAAGATCTTGTTCTCTCAAAAAAATAATAGTTTTCCAGCATGGATATTTCCAAAAAAACGATTTTTTTTCATAAATATTTATGGATATTGATAGAAAATTAATTCAGAAAGATTATCGAAGCCTAATTTCTTATAATGAGTTTTAGGAGGCGATCATACATGACTAAAGATAAGAATCATACATTTCTTATTAAAAAAGAGTCATATCCTCCTAATTCGGCCTCAAAATTCATCACATTTGAAATATATTAACCATTATCCCAATAAAAACCACTTAAATTTTGTTTGATAATCACAAGTTCCTAATACACATTGGCTAGTGAAGTATAAACTTATCGATCCTGTTGTGATTATTTCATTAAATTGGATGAGAAAAACATTGTAGAAAGTACATATTTTGGGGGGGGATAATTTCTCTGAGTTAGGTGTATTGTATGCAAGGGAGGAGATTTTTTTTAATTGGTAGAATGAGATAAACGAAGAACATAAAATGTTATTTTGATAATAAATGACATCTTTACTTAATTGGTGATAAATTTATAAAAACCATTGGTATATATTTTTAATTTTCCTTGATTTGATTTAGTTTTTCACCTGTCCAGGATTCCAAGTGTTATATATTGGGTAATTTATAGGCTTAATAATTCCACAAATATATATATTTTTAAATTATTTAAACTCCACTGGTGTAAAATTCGAGTTGATTAAATTTTTTTGGTCTTTAAGGATATTTTGAGCTTCAAATTGAAAATTTGACAATTCTGTAATTTTAACTAATTTGAATCACATATTTATTTTGAGAAACAAATTTCCATATTTGTTAAATTAGATAAGTTTATGTTATTTTTTTTCGTATGTTTCTAGGATAAATATTTATCTACATGATCTAGTCTGTATTTAACTACCTAGAGGCCGTAATAATTTATTCATTGTGGAAAATGTTTCTGGATGACATGATGGACCCTACAACTTTCAATGGGCCATAATTTTGTATAAATTTTCCCAAATTCATTGATTCAAACTAGGAATGAAATATCACTCAAATTATTCCATTCATGATAAATATCAATTGATCATTTTATTAATATTGTATTCTTTGAATGTGTTAAACAAGATGAAGGTGAAATGTCTATCCAAGTTGAAAAGTGTTTTTAGTCATTAATTAATATTTCGTCATGACATGTAAAAATAATCTTGAATTATGTGGAAACATAAAGTATTTAATTTTGAACAACAAAATATAAGAAAAAGGGGATATATTAAACCAGGAAGGTGGAGAAAATTTATCTATGTTTGGATGGATAGTAGATGGACTATAGATTTACGAACCTCATCCCCTTTCTATATCTGTCTCCTGAAGATTCCAAGGGTGGTTGGATTAAGAGATTTGTGGTAACATTTATATATATATATATAGTTGAGTATTATTTTTATTAAATCTAAAATGGAGAAGATTGGGGCTCTTGATCTGATGTGAGGCTGAGCACTATGTAGTTGTGCATGATGACAATCGACGAACACACTCTTCTGAGTTGTTATCTCCTAGTATATTCTCTTTTGAATTTATTTTAAACTTAAAATTTTTAATTAATTGTTTTGATTTATTCATGAATATTTTTTAAATATTTTTTTTGGATTTTTATTAATTTACGAAATAAAATAATTGACTTCATTAATTAAATTTCATCGGTGAGTTGATGTTGGTGAGAATAGTGATTTGCCATTTGTTTGATTTCATGAAGGTATTTTAATAATTGGTTAAATTATATTGGATGGGATGAAATATTGTTGAGAAATTAATAATATATATATATAAACTAGGATGTTCACCTATTGGTCTTTGGATTTCAATGATAAATTCAATTAGGGAATTTTTTTAAATAAGGAAGAGATGTCTGTTTTTGTGGTTAAATCATTTCCAAAATTATTTTCTCATTCTCATATCAAACCATTTATAATTTCAATAAATTGTTTTTTTTTCTATTTAATTTTAATTAAATTTAGTTAACATTTATATTTTATATTATACTTTTTAATCAAATACATAATTTTAGTTGAATAATTATAAAAAAGAAATTAACTATTTGATATTTTGACAACTTATTTTCACTATTCTTCAGGAGACAACCCCATGGTCACCAGTTTACTATATTTTTATGTGAAATTTTAGATTGGGGAAACATAACTTAATAATCTATCATCACCCAAACAACTCATAAATTTAATCCAATAATATATGTCTACTTCTCTATTTGATTCTGCTCTTCTATAAGCCACTCTCCAAAAACTCGAAATTGAACTTCAATCTAGTGTCTCAAGGATACATCATCTCTTTTGTGACTCTAACCTATAAAATCTTCTATAACCATTGTTGTTTGAAGATAAAAATTCATAATAACATTATAATGTCATATCTTAGTACTAATTAATATTCTAATGTATTATTTGTATATTAACCCCTTTATATTTGTCCCGTGATGTTGAAAATATAGTAAAATAATTACATTAGATATCTCACATGAGATTCAATGGATGCTTCTCAACTTGTCTATAATTTTAAGGAACATTCTGGTATATTTGATAACTCATTAGTCACTAAAACCTTTGTTAAAATACTATAACCTAAATAGAAAATATCATATTCAATCATTAATATTTTTTAAATATAAAATTCTAATATAAAAATAATTGGTCAGTATTTACATGATAAAATGGAAAATACAGTGTAATGTAAATTTTCATAGAACATTTCCCTGTATTATTTGTCAATGAATTCATAAGAATTTCATCATCCATTACTGTCTATATAATTACCCTACATTAGCTTATAATTTACAGTTTCTCTTTTGGAAAATCAACATCCATTATTCATAAAAAATATCTATTTAATGAATTAACATTTATTTGTTGGATCACATTGGGTTATCCCAAAAATTATAAAATACTTTGATCTAAAAATATATAAAAATCATAAATGGAAATAATTTTTTCTTTTTTCATGTTTATTATTAGGCCCCAGACTGAAACCTTATATAATATTGATTTATTACAAGATTACACATTGAGGATCTTTTTAGGTTTAGCGTTTTAGATAATTAGATCATGAAACTTGTATTACATTCCACATTTAAATAAAGTTGTTACATAAAATACAAAATTCATTTTTCCCATCAATGGAAACATATTTAAAATAAAACATCGATTCTGTCTTGACACTTCCTTGACACTATCATCACATCATGTACCTTTCCCTTGACCTGTGAAAAACATTTCAAAAACTTGGGATGAGCATAAAAATCTCAGCAAGGGATATAAAAATATGGAATGGAAACATGAGTTTATATATACAAAATAATGAAATCATACTTTACCCATAAAACATAGGCACTTTAACATACCTCATCAAATCATGAATAAATCATAGAAATCATAAGACATAAATGTAACTTGAAGCATTCATAACATTCTTACGTAGAGTGTAACCCTCTTGGTTACGTTTGGAATAACCATCATATTATATTCCCTAAATATCTTCAAAGAAACCTTAACGTTTCACTCCTTCGCGTTACCCAATGCATTGGAGTGATATATCGGGCTCACCCGCCCGTAGTCTATCACGGCACCACCCATCTTCATAATAATTCCCAAGAACCTCAACATAATCGTATCACATAAAACATTCCTAAAGAAAGCATAACATTTCCACCTTTCAATCACAAGATATCAATACAACACATTGATATAAAAACATTATGAAAACAATTTTCGATACAAAAATAAAATAAATATAAAACATGGTATTTATTTTTCTTTTTAAAAAATTGGTATGGCTTGTAGAGGAAGCCGAAACTCAAATAATCGTCATGGCAGCGGAGAAGTCGTTGTCGCCACATATGTATAACAAAACATTCCATTTTTTCGTTTAGTAAACTCTTCGTATAAAAAAGATTCCTTTTGAATAAATGTAAAAGTCAAAGGGGTTTATATGCCGTATAAAATAAGGTTGTTTATAAAACAAAATATGCCTCAATGAAAGGAGATAGAGACGAAGTCCCATACAAAGACGGTATCCTTGGTTTAAGGATAAATCAATTACATAATTATGTGTGACAAACAAATACACCAACTATAAGTGGATATTATGTGTAAAATAATCAAAGGTCATTCACACATATTAAAGGGATGACATATTCAATAACTACATGTTGAACCCAACGAAATCGAAATTGGGTTAAGAAGTTCCCTTGACATCCTAACGGCGTCACATCAAAATAAAGGTATCTCATCACATGGACATAAAATTTACATCAATAAGGATATATGAGAACATATCCCAAAATAAAAATATGTGAATTAAAAGACCCAACAAAATAAGTCTTTTAAAAAGAGGAGGGTGAAAGGTTCCCTTACCGACATGGTTATCTTTAGAAACATATGCCACGTGAAAGAAAGGCAATACAACATTGATGTAAATACTCATAAATGAAAGAATATTACACATTGAGTAAAATAATGGTCAGTACATACACCACTAAAAGGGAATTGTGGAAAATGTAGCATATATCTCATAGGAATAAAAGTGAGATGAAAAATCCCTTAGGAAAACATGCCAGCCAAACGGCACCACTTAAAACATGAAAAAAATGGATTGATGAGATCAAATAGGGTATCTCATCAGATTACAATAAAATGTACAGAAAGAGGAATATAAAATAACATCCCCCATCATAAAAAAGAGGATATTAAAAGAAGTGACATAAAGGAGAGTACTTAAAGAGCAAGAGAGAGGTTAGATCTCTAATGAAAATTCGGCAGCCTAACGGCGCAACTCAATACTACCAAAATGGATTGATGAGAGAGAATAGGGTCTCTCATCATATGAACATAAAAATTAAATTATGATTAATATAAAATAACATCCCAATCACAAGAAAGATGATCTAAGAAGGAATGAAATGAAAGAGTGTACTTAAAAAGAACGAGAGGAGTAGGATCCCTTACCTCAAGTCCAACTTGTCTTGTTCATTTCTTTATATTCCTGAATAATAAACATTGGTCAATTAATAATTTCCTAAGTACCTCCTTTAGAGATTATTATTCAGTTCATACCACATATTTTAATTTTATAATAATTGTTTAATAATGTTAGTTCATATCAGAC
Organism: Viscum album; assembly: GCA_963277665.1. Taxonomy (NCBI): domain Eukaryota; kingdom Viridiplantae; phylum Streptophyta; class Magnoliopsida; order Santalales; family Viscaceae; genus Viscum; species Viscum album. Next base: position 455,229,834 of record OY728161.1, on the reverse strand, counting down.
GTTTTTGCCGATGTTTGGTAGATGAGTCAAAAATGAACTTGTTTGAAAAATGATTGCCCATGTAGTTATAAGTAAATAATTTCCAGAATAGTATTAATGATTAAAATATCATATATATCCAGTAAATATTCATTTTATACTATTCCATATCATTTGGAGATAAAAAATGAAAAGCACCGTCCATGGAGACGGTAGGCCGTACGTACACATGAACGATACTTTCATTTTTTTGTCATATTAATGGAATTAAAACAAAATGAGAGATATATATATATATATGTTATAATTATAGAATGATATCCATAATTTAGATTTAATATATTACATATAAATCCATTATACATATGTACTTATAATATTACATAACATTTTAAGATAAGAAATGAAATGTATCGTTCATGGAGATGGTAAGCCGTACGTTTGCATGAACGCTACTTCCATTTCTATTTCATATTTAATGGAATTAAAACATAATGATACATAATAGTATTTTAATTACAGTATGGTATCATATATAATATCATTAAATATATCCTTTATATGTACCACCTATGGCATTAACGAATCAAATCACTTTGAGGGGACGGTAGTCCGCACTTCCTTAAATGAAGATACCGCGTTTACCCATAATCGAAACCATAAAGGTACGCCATAAATGAAAAATACAGAAGCTTAAGTAAAACATAAACATATTATATATTATATATAAATATAGTGTCATCTTAATGGCCACCTTGGAAGGTGTTAGAGGAATGTTGAACAATCATCGTTTCGGGAGGGAGAAATTCACCATCCACGGAAACAGTATGTTCTTTAACCATTAGATGTAGGTGTGTGTATGTGTAGCACAAATACTTCTTATAAAAACATCCTAGTATATTAAAGATACAGTATTTTTTACAAAATAAATGAATAAGATGAGTATTGGGTGTTGGAGAAGCAAAATAAAACAAAAGGACACAAGTGAAGACATTACCTTAAAATCGGGTAACTTCCTTTGATTTGAGCTCAAAGGCTTCCTCGGAAAGGATTCTGCCCAATGTGAGGCTTCAAGGAGTTGTAGAGGGATGTGTACAGACAAAATGGGTAGGGGTTGGTCGAGCCAAAGTCTTTGGAAGTGTGGGTAAGGAGGTAGAGGTGGGGTCCTTTTATAACAGGAGAGGAGGGGCACTCTTTTAATGTTACAAATGTTACTTTATTTTCAAAAGAGTTTCTGATTTTAAAGGTCCCACATTGATTTATTTCGAGGATAAGGTGATAGGGGTTCTAAATCCACTCATCCAATAGTTTTTTTACATTTTTAGGTCTTAGATATTACATTATCTTTCAATTTTATTTAAATCGTAAAATAATGAGGTCATCGCTGCATCATCATGATGTCATAAATAATTTAATTTATTTAATATCTAAAAATTATAAAAAAATACTATTATGTAAGAAATCTTTTTATATTTCCAATGACTATTTATAGTAAAAAATATGACTTGTATAACCCCATGTAAAAATTGTTTTTGTAAAACATCTCATGTTTTTGTCATTTTTACTTTAACATTAAATAAAAATATATTTATGTCATTTTCCAACCAAAGTGGCTCCATGGGGTCCCCAAGTTGACCCATGGATTTTAATGGTCATCCAAGACACATCCAATGAGGGTAGGACATGTATCTAGATCATTTCATTTTATTATAACATTATTCTTACCATAAACTACACTAATTACCTCTAATCGCGATTAAAAACTTAATAAGTTACTATTCACCAAAAAAATTATTTTTATCCCATTGAACCGCATTTAACTTCTTAATGACAACCATGTATGTCGGATTTTCGAAATTCAAAACACAAAGATGGAAAAATTTCATTTAAACGGAAAAATCAGTTTTTATAAGTACCACTTAGTGGTTTCACTATTCATCAAAAATTGATGTTTTTCAGAAAAATCCCAAAAATTAACCCTAAGCTATATTTGATATTCCAAATTAAAAAATGAATTATATTTTACAAAATTCAAAACATATAAGTCACATTAATTAATTTAATAATAAATTTCCATTCTCAGAGCAAATAGCGAGTTTTTATTAAACAATAAGTATCAAATGATTGACACTAGTTTAAGTCTGATTTCAAAGTGAAATTAATTCCAACGACCACTATTGGATTTAGTGGTAAAAATATATTCTAATTTCACTTTAAAACCAATTTAAAATATAGTATAATAATATAAATAAATTAGATTGAAAAGAGGTTTTGAATTAAAATACAACATTTTACATTATTCATAAAAATGAGCTTTATCGGAAAGATACCAAAAATTTACACAAAGTAAATTTTGATGTCCCAATTATTAAGAAGAGTTTTATTTGGTCCAATATAATGTATAAGAGTGAACAAAACTATATTTAATGACGGATTGCCATCAAAAGGCGATAAGTGAACCTTTAGTGAAAACTAGGGTATATATGCCTAAAATTGAATTCTTTCTGTATTTTAAGCCTTTATCTTTTATTGGATAAATGTAAAAACATTTAAAAATATATATAATCATATTTTAGTTATTTCTATCCATTACTGCCAATACAACTGCTACATGATAACTACCATTTAAAATAATATTATTTTATTATTAGAGTGCAACGTAAGATTTCCAAGAAACTCGTTGTTGCGTGTTGTGTACGCCATCGAGCATAGCGTCCCCTTTAAAGTCATATGAATATTTTATTCCCAAATTTGGATAAATACGAAAATGTCATATTCTTTATTTACCTAGGGTGTTACATCCTTCCCCCCTTTTGGGAATTGCGTCCTCGCAATTTTTAAAATTGAGCTTAGAAACATCCTTGAAAGTCACACATCGGAACAAGTGTCGGTAAAAAAATAACTTTTAAATAAAGAAGATAAATATAGAGGTCACCCGAGTTAACCCATACTAGGATTCCAAGTTGGAAAATATGTATATTGAAGAAAATAAAAATGGCCATGTTCTGAGGGAGATTGATAGAAAACATGTTTAGGAGAAAGTTAACCACAAGAAAATCGCAAACTTGTGATCGGTTAAACGGTATTTGATTCCCCAGTAGGAAAATTTAATAGAAAACATTTTTGTTTTAAGTTACTTTTTATTGAGGAATTTATTCATAAGGAAACATAATCACTTATCATGTTGACTTTCAACTTTTATTAGATTCCTTACACAAACTCATATTTTCTCCAAAAGATGAGTATTTAGGAAGACTTGTTCACATTAAGAGTACTATAATCAACTTCTAGAGAATCACCTAATCCACAAAAGGGAACTATATAAAACCCAGGTCTTTAGACTTTGACCAAAATCAAAACCAAAAAGGTTAGTACAAGATCAGATAATCTAGAAAATGATAACCCTTTGTAAAAAGAAAATCTATTCTTAATCTCCAAAATTTGTCCAACAAAACCCAAAGTTCAACGAGGACCATTCTATAATCAATTTTTCCATAAAATTCGTCAAAGTAAACCAAACTAAGATTGAAACCCAAATATTTTAAGGATTTAATCACACAATCTTCCAAGGTACAATTTAACTTTTATCTCTAAATAACATCAGTTGCTCTTAAATTCTCATATTGAAATGTAATTAACCTAATCACATATCCTCAATGATAGGTTAATAATTTCCATAGATAACCTAAAATAAAATTACTCTTAATTCATATAATCATATAACTAAAAAGAATCAGTCAAACTAACCAGGGACTTCACATAGTCCAGTGGTAGGCGATAAATACCAGTCGCACTTTGGGTGTGGGTTCGATTCCCGCAGCTTTGTCCGATGCGACGGGTAGTCACACGGTCTGCCTGTTGTCCTTTTTCCAAAACTATATAATTCTTAAAACATTCCCCAAAACGAGATAAAATTTAAAAAATTATCATAACATATTTTAACCTCAAGTTTATCTCATGCCTTTCATTTTCCATCATAACATATAATAACCCATAATTACCTCAAAAGTAAGGATCATATAAACTCTAATGGTTACCTTTATAATTATTACCTAAACTTCCACATCGATTGGTCATATCGTACATGATGCATTACAGATCATAACAAGGTTCAAGTGGTTGATCATGACTCCTTGCTTGTTGGTTTAGAACAACCATGAGTTTCCACATTGAATCCCCCATTTCATCCAGTCTCTTAATCAGAGAACCACCACAGTTTCCTTCAAACCTATTGTCACTCTGGTGCCTGCTAGATCCATCCATTTACTAAAACCAAAAAGGTCAGTGTGAGTATATCAACAAAAAAATCATATACTAATGAGGAAGATAAACACCAAGATATACTTACTCATTCACTTTATCTAATACTAGGAATCTTTCTGAAATCCTATCCATTATGGTACTGTCACTTATGCTTAGAGAATACCATAACCTCTAAAGTTATCTAAACCGACCATTGATACCAACTATAAGGCCCCAGCCTTAAACCTTACTTAATCTTGAGTTTTTACAAGATTACACATTGAGGATCATTTCAGGTTTAGAGTTTTAGAGAATTAGATCATGAACCTTGCATTACATTCCACATGTAAACAATGTGGTTACATAAAAGGCAATATTAAATTTTCCCATCAACAGAAACATATTTAAAATAAAACATTGATTCTGTCATGAAAATTCCTTTACACTATCATCACATCATGTACCTTTCCCTTGACCTGTGAAAAACATTTCAAAAACTTGGGATGAGAATAAAAACCTCATTAAGGGATATAAAAATATGGAAAGGAAACATGAGTTTATATATACAAAAGAATGAAATCATACTTTACCCATAAAACATAGGCACTTTAACATACCTCATCAAATCAGGAATAATTCATAGAAATCATAAGACATAAAGGTAACTTGAGGCATTCATAACATTCTTACGTAGGGAGTAATCCTCTTGGTTACATTTGGAATACCCATCATAGTATATTCCCAAAATCTCTTTAGAGAAACATTAACGTTTCACTCCTTCGCGTTACCCAATGCATTTGAGAGCTATATCGGGCTCACCCGCCCTTATTCTATCAAGGAACCACCTGTCTTCATAATAATTCCCAAGAACCACAACATAATCGTATCACATAAAACATTCATAAAGGAAACATAACATTTCCACCTTTCAATCACAATATATCAATACAACACATTGATATAAAAACATTATGAAAACATTTTCCAATACCAAAATAAATGAAAATTAAAACATGGTATATATTTTTCTTTTTAAAAAAAATGTATGGATTGTAAAGGAAGTCGAAACTCAAATAATGGTCACAGCGGCGGAGAAGTTGTTGTCGCCGCATACGTACGACAAAACATTCCCTTTTTTCATTTAGTAAACACTTCGTATAAAAAAGATTCCTTTTTAATAAATGTAATAGTAAAAGGGGTTTATACAACGTATAAAAGAAGGTTGTGTACAAAATATGCCTCAATGAAAGGATATTGAGACGAAGTCCCATACAAAGACGGTATCCTTGGTTTAAGGATAAATCAATTACATAATTATGTGTGACAAACGAATAGACCAAATATAAGTGTATATTAAGTGTAAAATAATCAAAGGACATTCACACATATTAAAAGGATGACATATTCAATAACTACATGTTGAACTCAATGAAATCGAAATTGGGTTAAAAAGTTCCCTTGACAGCCTAACGGCATCTCATAAAAAAAAGGTATCTCATCACTTGGACATAAAATTTACATCAATAAGGATATATGAGAACATATCCCAACATAACAATATGTGAATTAAAATACCCAACAAAAGAAGTCTTTTAAAAAGAGTATGGTGAAAGGTTCCCTTACCGACATGGGTATCTTTCGAAACATACGCCCCGTGAAAGAAGGTTAATACAACATTGATGTAAATACTCATAAATTAAATAATATTACACAATAATTAAAATAATGGTCAGTACATACACCACTCAAAGGAAATTGTGGCAAATGTAGCATAAATCTCACAGGAATAAAAGTGAGATGAGAAATCCCTTAGGAAAACTTGGCAGCCAAACAACGCCACTTAAAACATCCAAAAAATGGATTGATGAGATCAAATAGGGTATCTCATCAGATTACAATAAAATGTACAGCAAGAGGAATATAAAATAACATCCCCCATCTTATAAAAGATGTTCTTAAAATAAGTGACATAAAGGAGAGTACTTAAAGAGAAAGAGAGAGGTTAGATCTCTTACGAAAATCGGCAGCCTAACAGCGCCACTCAAAACTTCCAAAATGGATTGATGAGAGAGAATAGGGTCTCCCATCATATGAACATACAAATTACAGTATGATTAATATAAAATAACTTCCCAATCACCAGAAAGATGAGCTAATAATGAATGACATAAAAGAGTGTACTTAAAAAGAAATAGAGGAGTAGGATCCCTTACCTCAAGTCTAACTTGTCTTGTTCGTTTCTTTATATTCCTGAATAATAAACATTGGTAAATTAATAATTGCCTAAGTACCTCCTTTAGAGATTATTATTCAGTTCATATCACATATTATAATTTTATAATAATTGTTTAATAATGTTAGTTCATATCAGACATTTTTTCCGATTTTTGGTACATGAGTAAAAAATGAACTTGTTTGAAAAAAGATTGCCCATGTAGTTATAAGTAAATAATTTCCAAAATAGTATTAATGATTAAAATATCATATATATCCAGTAAATATTCATTTTATACAATTCCATATCATTTGGAGATAAAAAACAAAAAGCACCGTTCATGGAGACGGTAGGCCGTACGTATGCATGAACGCTACTTTCATTTTTTTGTCATATTAATGGAATTAAAACAAAATGATAGATATATATATATATTATAATTCCAGAATTATATCAATAATTTAGATTTAATATATTACATATATATACATTATATATATGTACTTATAATATTACATAACATTTTGAGATAAGAAATGAAATGTACCGTTCATGGAGACGGTAAGCCGTACGTACGCATGAACGCTACTTCCATTTCTATTTCATATTTAATGGAATTAAAACATAATGATACATAATAGTATTTTAATTCCAGTATGGTATCATATATAATATCATTAAATATATCCTTTATACGTACCACATATGGTATTAACGAATCAAATCACTTTGAGGGGCAGTTGTCCGCACTTCCTTAAATGAAGATATCGCATTTACCCATAATGGAAACCATAAAGGTACGCCATAAATTAAAAATACAGAATCTTAAGTAAAACATAAACATATTAGATATCATATATAAATATAGTGTCATCTTAATGGCCAACTTTAAATGTGTTAGAAGAATGTTGAACAATCATCGTTTCGGGAGGCCGAAATTCGCCATCCACGGAAACAGTATTTTCATTAACCACTAGATATAGGTGTGTGTAAGTGTAGCTAGAATACTTCTTATAACAACATCCTAGTATATTTAATATACTGGATGTGTTACAAAATAAATGAATAAAAAGAGTTTTGGGGGTTGGAGAAGAAAAATAAAACAAAAGGACACAAGTGAAGACATTACCTTAAAATCGGGTAACTTCCTTTGATTTGAGCTCAAAGGCTTCCTCAGAAAAGATTATGCCCAAAGTGAGGCTTCAAGTAGTTGTAGAGGGATGTGGAGAGACAAAATGGGCAGGGTTTGGCCGAGCTATAGGCTATGGATGTGTGGATAAGGAGGTAGAGGTGGGGGCCTTTTATAAGAGGAGAGGAGGGGCACTCTTGTAAAGTTACAAAATGTTACTTTATTTTCAAAAGAGTTTCGGATTTTAAAGGTCCCACATTGATGTATTTCAAGGATAAGGTGATAAGGTTTATAAATCCACTCATCCAATTGGTTTTGGACATGTTTAGGTCTTAGATATTACATTATCTTTCCATTTTATTTAAATCGTTAAATAATGAGGTAATCGCTCCAACATCATGATGTCATAAATAATTTAATTTATTTAATATCTAAAAATTATAAAACAAATAATATGATGTAAGAAATATTTTTATATTTCCAATGACTATTTATAGTCAAAAATATGACTTGTATAACCCCATGTAAAAATTGTTTTAGTAAAACATCTCATGTTTGTGTCATTTTTACTTTGACATTAAATAAAATGATATTTATGTCATTTTACAACCAAAGTCGCTCCATGGGGGCCCCAAGTTGAACCATGGATTTTCATGGTCGACCATGACACATGAAATGAGGGTAGTACATTGTCAAGGGCATTTCATTTTATTAAAACATTATTCTTACCATAAACTACACTAATTACCTCTAATCGCGATTAAAAACTTAATAAGTTACTATTCACCAAAAAATTATTTTTATCCCATTTAACCACATTTTAATTCTTAATGACAACCATTTATGGTGGATTTTTGAAATTTAAAACACAAATATGGCAAAATTTCATTTAAATGGAAAAAACAGTTTTTATAAGTACTACTTAGTGGTTTCACTATTCATCAAAAATTGAAGTTTTTCAGAAAAATCCCAAAAATTCACCCTAAGCTATATTTTATATTCTGAATTCAAAAATAAAGTCTATTTTACAAAATTCAAAACATATAAGTCACATTAATTAATTTAATAATTAATTCCCGATGTCAGAGCAAATAGCGTGTTTTTATGAAATAATAAGTATCAAAAGATTGACACTAGTTTAAGTCTGATTTCAAAGTGAAATTAATTCCAACAACCACTATTGGATTTAATGGTATAAATATATTCTAATTTCACTCTAAAACCAATTCAAAAGATAATCTAATCATATAAATAAATTAGATTAAAAAGAGTTTTTGAATTAAAATAAAACATTTTACAGTATTCATAAAAAAATGAACTTTATCGGAAAGACGCCAAAAATTTACAAAAAGTAAATTTTGATGTCCCAATTATTAAGAAGAGTTTTATTTGGTCTAATAGAATGTATAAGAGTGAACAAATCTATATTTAATGACGGTTCGACATCAAAAGGCGATATGTGAACCTTTAGTGAAAACTAGTGCATATACGCCTAAAATTGAATTCTTCTGTATTTTAAGCCATTATATTTTATTGGATAAATGTAAAAACATTTAAAAACATATATAATCATATTTTAGTTATTTCTATCCTTTACCGCCAATACAATGGCTAGATGTTAACTACCATTTAAAATAATATTATTTTATTATTAGAGTGCAACGTAAGATTCCTAAGAAACTCGTTGTTGTGTGTTGGGTACGCCATCGAGAATAGCGTCCCCTTTAAAGTCATATTAATATTTTATTCACAAGTTTGGATAAATATGAAAATTTCATATTCTTTATTTACCTGGGGTGTTATATTTATCTATCTGATGTATCTCTATCCACTATTCCCAATCCATTATCCATATTTTAGCAGCACAATTCATAACATCACAACATCAAACATCATATCTCATTTAAAAAAATTCTATAAAAATAATCTGAAAATATCTATTTGAAATATTGAGCTATTTAATATGGTTGAATTTAGTTTTGAAACATCAAAAAACTCATGATTCATACAAATTATTTATCAGGTGACCCCATTCTAGTAATCTATGTCCACTGAATTTAATGTTATTTTTTTATCTGGTCATTTTTTATTCACATCCCATAGAATTCATTCATCCACATCTCCATACACCTTCATCTATCTATTTATATTAATATTTTGATATAATTTTTTTAATATTTTATTACACGATTTATCTATCTCATGGCCATTTTTATATATTTTCACATATATTTTTCTAAAACATTTTTCTGGAAGACTGCATCCAGTGATATGCATCTTGTATGTGGTGTATGGAAACAGAGTTATGCCTATATATTTTTGTATAAAAATGTAAAACATCATCTTGTTTCATAAAAATATTCTTGATATTGGGAACTATATTAATTGATTAACATCATCTATGTAAATGATTGATTCTTAAAAAATATAATGAAATATTATCCACCTTATCCACAATCTTCCTGTAAAAAAATATTATCTCAATTTTTCCGAAAAATTTATTCAACACATTAAAAACATTCCTAGATATTTCCTTTTAACAAAATAATAATCTTATTTAAAAAAATTTAAAGTATTTTTAATATTTTACAAATTTTTGTTTATGATAGGAGTTCAGCCTCATCATTTTTAAATGAAATGAATGGTTTTTTCATCTCATATATCACATTTTATTTTGATTATCATTTATACAAGTGGAAAAATATTAATGTAATAATAATATATATATTCTATACAGGGAGATATCTATTATTAATGAGACTGTATATTTATGGGGGATTATCACAAAATGGATATTGTGAGTTTTGTATAAACATGTTAGTGTTTGTGAGTGTAGAAGTGATTTTATGTTTTGAGTTTTAAATATATATTCTATTCAAACACATTTTTTTACTATGTTTGTGAAACACACTATCATTTAACAAAAAATATAGAAAACTATTAACCAAAATAATACTATAGTAGTATAAAAATGGTTGACCATAAAGAACTCCAATCTTGGTCAATTCTGTATGTCTTTATAGACAATGCTTGGGATGTCAATCTAGGTGATGTAATTTTTTATATATTTTTGCTGATTTTTAATAGTATAATGAATCTAAGAAAATGAAATTTAAAAATTATAATGAAATTTAATCAATGATTTATTTCCACAAAAAAATATCATCTAAAAAACCAATTTGAATGACAAAAAATATTTTTATTGATTAAATAATTATTCCACTCAATCATCCCCAATGATAATATTTTAATTATTTGTTAGCAAAACATAATATATTTGGATCACAATTATACTATATTTTATATAAATCATGTTATTGATTTAAATTATGATTTTATGTGGTGAAATAGCATGTCTCATTTTTCACAAATTCAGTCGGTATATTTTGGTTACTATCAGTTTAAAAAGACAACATATTTAGTATCACTAAAAATAATAATTAGATTTATAAAATTTTATAATTTGGAGTTACATTATTAGAAATGTAATTGAACCATAACCCCCATAAGAATTTACGGATCTCCAATTATAATATTATTTTACACTAGGAATGTAAGACTATATAGTTGGTCCAAAATACCTAGACATTATTCACTAATGTCCTTATAAAATTCATTCCAATTTAAATGAACATAAAATCACCATTCATGAAAAATTTTACTCATATTTAAAAATAATAAAGAAAATATAAAAATTAACCTTTAACATATCAAAATTTCATAATTACAGTGTTAAATATTTTCCAATCCTCTTACCCAAAACATAACACGCTTCATCTAAAATTAATTTTTTTCAGAAAAATACATGATACACTCATATTATTTAAAAAAAGTATCTACACTCATTAACAACATTGAATTACTTGAAGTTGACTCCAATCTCTATATAAATTTATTCAAATAAAGGATTAATTGTCATATAAATAAAAGATTACTATATCTTTTATAGGAATGTCACATAATAAAAAGTCAGAAATCAACTAATTTCACCAATTCTAATGAAATAACATATGTTTTAAATGATATATGTGTCTATGGAATAGTGCGAAAAAATATATGATCATTTATTTTGGAAAAAAATTTGGTTTTGAAGCTTGATTTATAATCTGGAAGAGTCCCAATCCAAGTATCCTCAAAATACCACTCTCCCAATATTATTATTTTCCATATTCATATGATCATTTATATATCGATAATCATAATATATGAAAGGTTAAACAAATTATGGAAATATAATGATAATAAAAAAATGTGATCATGTACTCGAATTCAATAATAAAAAATCATAAGACAATATAACATTAAAAAAGTACAAAAATATAAAGTATTATATACAATCATTGTGAAAATATGTTATATTAAAACACAATAGCTCTGGAAGAAATGGATTGATTATTTTATTGGTATAATATATGGAGAAGGATCATACGTATTATCTATAATTGTAACACCTTAATATTTTATAAAATAAATTATGTTCAATAGCATATTCGATATGCGACCCAAAGATTAAACATCATAAGAAATATTTAACTATTATAACGTAGTTGTTAAACTGGTCGTATGAATATTATTAAATATTCCAGGAAATATATATATGTGTGTATATATATATATATTTCATACATAGTATAATTTATTCAAAAAATTAATATACATAATCAATAATTTCTATTAAACTAATTTTATTTTAAAAAATATATTTTCTTCAATTTTAATCTGATTGCATCACGAAAAAAAATTATTATTAAATTTTAGAAATTTTAGAAAATGAAAATTTTAATATAAAATTTAGTTTTTAAACCATAATCTAAAAAACATATACTGTGAAAATTTTTGAGAATTGTAAAAAAACAATCGTGAAAACTGAAAATACTAATTTTTCTAAAATTGTAATTTATTTTTAATAAATTATTTAATTTAATTGTAAAATTATGTTTTGAATAATATTTAATGTTACATATGTAATATTTAGTTATATTTAATCCATTTAAATAAATATTAATCCAATTTATATTGTATTTTATTAAAATATTTTTTTTTAAAATAGTGTTTTTATTAAAAAAATTAAAAAGAATAATGATTATACTTATTAATTTTTTAATAAAATATTTAATTATGAATGTTTTAAAAGAAATTTTTTTATTATATGTCCTTAAATAATTATTTAAAATCATAAAATTGTTATTATTACTTGTATAGTTAATATAGATTCATTTTGTTTCTGAAAGATACATTTCTTGAAAACCCACTCATTCATCGCGTCAATGATTTTAAAAAATAATAATTTTTAAAAATAATTTATTTAAAAATGGATAAATTATATACATATTTTTATTATCAAAATTTATATTTTCTAAAAATCTCAACATAATTTTAAACATATTTAATAATAAAAATTGTAAAAATTAATTTCTAAGATCAAATTAAAAATATACTTGCTAGGGGGTTAAAAAAATATGGGTTTACATGACATAAAACCTTGTATAAAAACTATATAAGGGTAATATTTAAACCATATAATGTATTATAAATGATAATAAATAATTTTTTACTCTTATTTCATTTTAGAAATATATGAAGTCTATTTTATTTCAAAAACTACATGTGTGCCACTAACCTCGCATATAAAAGACAACCTATCTCCTCTCATATTGTACCAATAAAAACCTTTTAGCTTGGAAAATACCTGACCAAATAAATATCAAATATAATACCATCATCATAGAATCCTTAGTTTTGTGGTAAATTTATTCAAGGAATAATTTAGGTATAATCCGAAAGAGGTGGTCATAGGACATGTACAATTATTAACTATGTGGTTTTTTTTATTTATAATACCACATCATTCTAATATTCTTAAAAAAAATTCATATTATATAATATATATCTAATATATCATAATATTTTATTATATTAATTGAATAACCTATATCTCTCTTCTATTCCATCTATTGGTATATGAAGTCACCATTCATATGTAAGGAAGATTACCTCCTCAAGAACTGATTGCATTTATTTTCCATCATCTGGTTTTAATGATTTTATTATCAATGGATTAATGTACATATATTATATTATTAAATATTTTTAGTAATTATGTTATTAGTTTACTTATATATTTTTACATTACATTCCTTAGGATATATAATAACTCTTCTAGTGTGTTAGGTAGACTACCGCCTCGCGATGCAATGTGATTAATTTTTCCCTAACACAATACATAAGAGTTAATATGGATAATGTTATAGAATACATGTGATATAAATGAAGTAAAAAATAAATTCATGAAATATTTAATATTAATAACAAATAATATATCATTTTAATTCTTATGTTGAAAAATGATAAAAACATTCGTGTTCGTGTCGACCACTGCCTCCAAAGAGTGATGTGATAATTTTTCATTACCAAATCCCAAGACTGATAAATATATAATTATAATTAAAATTTTATTAATTAATTTTTTTTATAATGAAAAAATATTATATTCCATCTTTCCATAGATTTTATTAATTAATTTATTTGTTAATCATGTGTGTGTACAACCCATCGTCTCTATGACTGTATCATAGTTAATTATTCATATTCATTTTTCATGTTTTTTTGAAGAATAATTTAATAATATTTATGATATTTATTTAATTAATAATATATATATTTTTAATCAATTACTTTTTCAACCATATTTAACACATCGAATCAGTTTTGAAATGATGAACTGCACATCCTCAAAACAAAAAATATGGACATAAAAGACTATGTATGGAATATTCCATTATAAACAAATAAAATGAATTATTTATTCATAAGTTATTAAACTTGTTAAATTCTTATAAAATATGATAATTTATATAATATTATTATACCAGTGTTAAAGGACATATATAGATTGTCTGCACTCGAGGTAATGGATTTCTGTCTCACTTTTATTCTTATTTGAGATACAAGATTTAATCACCACATATTTCATTTATGTGTTTTATATACTACCCCTGAATGTATATTACGGTGATTTGACAAAAAATTATTTTTATATACATATCCATCTGAGTATATATCTTTCAGGGGGTTTACGGTTCAAAAGATACAGAAGTGATAAGGGATTTTTGTGTCATGTTTTATTTATTGAGATATATGATATGATATGCACCTATATTCTTATATAATGTTTATATAAAACCCCTATGAAATTAAATATAATTAATTTAATAATTATCATGATATATAGTTTTCCATTTAATTATATTCCAGCATTGTTCTTATGATTCAATGTTACTAAAGTGATAATTGTTTTAAGAATAATGTCCCCTTTTATTGAGTTTTTTTTGTTTAGGATTCAGATGATTATTTCATGGGACACATATATCAAGAATATCATTATGTTTGTTCTCCATTTTTTCACTTAGAAAGATTGTTTTCATTTATTTTTCTCTCTTTCTGTACGCAATAGTTCAAAAGGATATTTGTATAAAAATTCATAATTATTTATCTCTTAGGTCGAAAAAACTTATCATTCTAAAACCATGTTTTATAAAAATGTTATAATTTTTTTTTCAAAAATTATTAAAATTATTTGTTATATAAATTTGTAATGATTTTTTACTTTTTAAAAAATGTTCGGAATGAAATATCCATGTCATTTTCCATACACTGCTTTTTTGGGTCTTTCAAAAATTGTGAAAGAAATATTCATTTTAATGTAAAAGGAATGAATATAATTTCCTCCCATAATGATGATTATTTTTATTGAATATTCATTTAAATTTTTATGCTAATTTTCAATGAAAAATACTTTTAAAATAAATTACTTTTTATAAAAAAAATCATATATGAAAAAAATCATTAAATAGTGTTAAATGTGATTTTATAGCATTAATTATAATTTATTAAGGATATTTTAAAATAAAAATAATTACAAATTTTTTTAATATTTTTTAATTTCAGAAGGATTATTATTCTATGAAAATATTTCTTACCTAAAAAATGTTTCATGTCATCTTTAAAAATCAATTCCCATCTAATATAACATATTTTGTTTTTTTAATTTTGGTTCAATTGGGATGTTTATAATAATAACATCCTTATTATTTCTCTTGATGGCATATGATTTCATCAAATATATTACAATATAACCCATTTATCTTCAACATGTTAATCATGTTTCAAATAGATTGTTGTGGAACTCGTTTCTTTTCAATGAGGTAATAATGTTTCACAGAGATTTTTCTAGAACCTATATTTTCAATGGGGTTTTAAAATTTCAAATATATTGTTTGGAATCCCATTTAACATCTAATGGTTAATCATATTTCAATGATATTTATTTAGACCATGTTTCTTTTCCACATGTTAATCATGTTTCAAATAGATTCTTGTGGAACCCATTTGTTTTCTATGGGAAAATCACAGTTCAAATCGATTAATATGAAACCATTTTTTTCAATGCGTTAATAAATCTATCAAAGGAATAATGATTTTTTATGTGTTATATGATGAAATAAAATATTTATATGCATCATTAATGGTTATTGTACATTTTTATGTAATGGGTGTATTAAGATAGCGTATGGTGATCCAATTAAATCGTATACTATGGTAGTGCCCAGATAGTGTGTCAATGACTTGGGTAATGATTATATTATATAGAGAATGATATTGGTGATTTTTTTCATGGTTATTCAATTTTTAAGGGTTTTTTATGTGTTCTATGATGATTATGTCCCATGATACGAACACATTTTTAGTATTACTGCTATATGTTTTAAATGTTTCATTTGATCATGATTCACATCTCTTGGTTCATTATTATTTATTATAATTACCCAGAATTTTTTGACACTCATTCCTTTTTTTCAGGAATAATGATGGAGGTATTTATGGGTATGAATAATTTTTTTATACTAATGCTCTCTGATTATGTCATAATACACTTATTTACTTTTTATACTCATTATTGAAATTTAATTGTTACTGATTATGAATAAGAAATGAAATCATTTTACCACACCCTTGTTAAGATTATTTTTCCACACTTTATCATGTATGATTCTTATATTAATAATGGATTCATATGGATATTGTTTATTTCTTTATATGGAATATAAATCCTGGGTAATGTTTGAAAGACACTATCTTCAATTATTATGTATTTTTTATGTGAGATTTTTTCTAAATTTTCTAAAAAATAAAGCTAAATGTTCATTGATAATGTAATTTATCAATTTTCTCCTTAATATATTTTGTCTTTTGGATATGGGAAATTCTTCCACCTTCACTGTTAACAAATCAAGAATTGTAATTTCCCTAATTTTATCACTTAATATAGGAGTTCTAGTTTGTGGATGTTATAGATGGTATCAAAGGAGTTTTGGGATAAAATTCAGGAGAATGTTGTATTATTATAAGGATGTCTTAATAGTTATGGATATCATCATAGTTTTAAAAGATCATGATTGATCATAAGTTTAAATTCACATACACCACTTTTTAGGATCTATGTGATGAGATCGTGAAGCGATTGTTGATACATAAAAAGATGTTGTATTGGGTTTATGTATTTCGGAAGCATTAGTTTAATGTGAACTATTCCATAACTTTTTATATATTTTTTAAGCTATTTGAAATCATTATGGATTATATAATCTTGGATATTGAGGTAATTTTGGGAATCCATGTTTTATCATATAGATAACTATGAGATTGAAATGTGGTTTGTTGACAAAGTGATTACTATTATTTCAAAAGGATATCACCATATTTTATTTGAAATAGGAATAGTATGAGATAATCATGGAGGTTTAAACAATAATTATTTTTTATGTTTTTTAGGTTATTGTTATATATGGTTTTTCATTTATGGAATGATTTAGTTTCATCTTTTGGAATTACTATTTAATTTTTATCATAAATATATTATTTGATGGTTTATAATTTTTTTGGAATTATATTAAAATGTTTTAAATTATGTATGGTTTTGGTAATGTATAATTACATTATGAGTATATTTTGTTATCCCTTTTATGTTATATTAGTCTTTAAAGATGATTTTAGTGCACAAAGAAATGAATATTCATCTTAAATAATTGTATTTTTTAAGAAAAACATGATATATTGGTTGAAATTGAAAAGAAAATGAAAAAACACATTATTTTATATTTACTTTTGATCATAGTAAAGATGGTAAATAACTACTCAACTATAGTAAAAGGAACTGAAAAATATTCTTATTACAAATATTTATAATTATATTAATGACCTTTTTCACACCACTTTGATTTATGGTTGTTTGGATTCTAAATTTATACTACTGATTGAATTTCTTGAGATCAATTATCTTTGTCACATAATATCATTATCGGTGAATTTAAATTTTATTTAATGTTTAAATACTCACTTAACACTTATGTTCTTTTATCTGTAAACCAGGTTTTTGTTATTCAATATTACATTTGTATGTCATTTCTCTCATATAAATAGGATGTTTCAATAATCCTAGTTATGACATGGGTTTCCAACAAATGTATTTTCTGTTTTCCAACAATTTATTATAGATATAATAAATTAATATTTATATGAAATAATTTATTAATGGGGAATATTTAGCACCCCAATATTTGGGTAATGAAAACTATTTATTATAGCATATTCAACACGTAATACTCAAACATAAATGACCCATTAAATATATAATCATCAATACATAGCCATTAAAATGATGTTTATGAATAGTATTAACTAATTTTTAAATTTTATATTAATTAATTTATTCCCCAATATATATTATTTATAAATTTTATGTATATAATAAATCAATTTTTTTGTAACGTAATTTTATTCTTCAAAATAAGTTTTATTCAAAATTGATTTTTAGTTATTTGTCTAAAAATATTATATAATTAGTTTTAAATGTTTTATTAAATTTAATTGATTTTTATTTTATAAAATCAAAATAAATTTTATTTTGAATTTTTTGGATTTTTTGGAAAATATTGATTTTCTTGTTATTACCAAAAAATAGGAATTTCTCATAAAATATCATTCAAATTAAATGAATTAATTAATTTAAAAGTCCAATTATGGTATTAAGTTTAATTCAAATAAAATAATTATTATTTAGTTTTATTTAATCCAATTTATTTCATTTGAATCAATATTTTATAGGATTTCCTTATTAGTTTGTTTTTGGGTTGAATTTGTTTTCTTAAATTGTTACAAATGTGTAATGGTTCTCCTTTTTAATTACATAAGATAATACATAATGATTAACTATTTAAAATAAATATTTATATTATATAATAATTATTATTAATTTAAATTCATAATATTATTAATTTTATATGACAAATAGATAATATAAAATCATTATTTTCTCAAAAAATACATGTAATGATAACCCAATTTTTCATCATGTAGGCATGTTTTATTTTAAATTAAAATATCAACCTTATTTCGATTGGAGTATGTAAAATGGAATAAAAAATTTGAATAATAATAATTTATATTTTCTAATATGTTCCGCATATTATTTTATAATGATGAATGGTGGAAACTATAAACGTTCATTGTCACGAATAATGTAAAAAAGGTTAATTGTGGCCTAAACTGATAAAATGAGGGTTAAATGACCTAAAACATGTCGAGAAAATATTTTATGGGTATATTTAGTCCTTTTAATGACCAGGGATCCATAATACGTTATTTTTATCATATTTATAATGTGAATATGTGGAAACAAGTTTTTTATTTTCAAAACATACAAGTGTGTCACTCACCTCACTTATAAAAGGCCATCAACATTATTTATTTATTCACACAATAAATACCTATTGGACCAGCTATTTGCTTACCCAAAAATATCCTCTCCCATATCAAATCCCATGATTCCTTGGTTTAAAAAAAATCTGTTCTAGTAATACTTTAGGTAAGATCTTAATGAGGCTTTTTGATAAGAGGTATAATTCCTAACTATGTGTTATTGTTTTATATTTTCTTACACATCCTTAAAATATTATTCAAATTTAATTATTAGAAAAAAAATTTATTTATAATATAAATATATATTATAATTTTAATTTCACAAACTAAATCAATCTACACTTTCATTAAAAGGGACAATAAATAATCATTTGAATGTATGAATGAATACCACCTCGTGAATCGATAAAATTTATTTTCTATCATTTCATCTCCCAAATTGTTGTTATGGTGGACAAAATTTATATATATATATGTGATATTTTTGACATATTTATACTTTTTTGTTTATTATATCACATATTACTATTTTATATTCCATCTTATGGTGGATATGATAATGGTAATTGTGTGTACGGCTGACTACCGCCTCACAAAGAGGTGTGATCATTTTTTCATTAACGCTATACATGGAAGGTATGAGGTTTAATTTTAATTAATATATCTGATATATATTAAATAATTATGATATTAATTATATATTTATCATTTATAAAAAGGTAATATATCATTCTCTTTCTCATATTGAAATACATTAATCTTATTTGTGTACGTGTCGATTAACGCCTCCAAGAAGTAGTCAAATTCCTTTTCATCACAACATAAAAAGATTGTTTTATGTTATTATATTTTAAAAAAAATGGTATTTCTTATGATATTATCGTTCTATATATATAAACAAATACATATAATTTTTACACAGTTTTCATCATAAATTAGAAACATTACTCACATGTACATACGAATGATCATCTCTATGATCATATCATTGTTTATTCTAATAAACATTTTCTTAATTTGTGTTAAAATTATAAATGATGAATAAATACTCTTAATATTTTGTTATTATTTTTCTAGTGATTTTGAATCAATTTTATCTTTGACCATGAGAAACAAACCAAATCCATTTAGAAATGATGAACCAAATGTCTTGCAAATAGGTGACATTTACATAACAGATTATGTATTTGAATATTTCATTATATAGAAAGATATTTTACAAAACGTTATTAGACCAGTAAATTGGTATTAATAAATATGATTACTGATTTAATCTTTTTATACAAGTATTAATGGACATAAAATGAATTTAGGGCCTTGAGGTAATAGATTTCCATCATAATTTTTTATTTTCTTAGACACATGCCCGCTTCACAAATTATTTATTTAATGGAGTGTTTATACTTCAAATGAATGTATATTGTCATGATTATCCTAACAGTTATTTGGATTTACATATCCATTTTAGGATCAAATTTTTTTTTTGTTTATAGTTCAAAAGATACCAATGTGATATAGGAATTTTGTCCCTATTTTGACAATGTGGGAAAATGCTGCTATCGACAGTTGATTTTAAGAAGGATAAGTTCTGTTTAATCACTCATGTCAGGTGCATTGATTTTTCATCAAAACTCCCAACATTTCTGTATCCAACAATACATGGACCTTCTTTCCAAAGGCAGACATTCACTAAGCGATTTGGCCAGCGACACATAAGAACTCACATTGGATGAGAGGATGGGAAGTCGGGCTCTTCGCACCCTCTTGGGCTGGGGATTATTGCATGTTCCGGGACTCTCCTATAGATTTAAGATGTATTCATATGTTCACGAATCATTTTTTTATCCCCAAGAATAGTATCCACAAATTATTCCAATTTGTCAATGAACAACTGAACGTAGGGATTCAGAATCAATTAGGACCGGGTTTTACTATACCTCATTGGATTGATGACTCCGAGGAATTTGGACTCATTGAGATAGTATGGGTTTAAAGCCTCATAACTGGGCACTTTGGAGTTTATTTTCATCTAGTGGGGACAAATAAAGACTTGACTTTTTGAAACAATCTCGTGATACGTGCTTCCAATGTATCCTTATGAGAGGAATCTGAATCTACGTAGCTCAATGCCACTCTGCGGGATATATCACCTTTTAAAGCTGTGTAACAAAGACCCAACCGTACAGTTTAATGATATGTGGTAGGGACACTCGGGTGAGAGATGCATGGTCAAAGATACTGTGGGACATAAGCCGAAGTTACCTGGAAGACCAATGGGAAGTGATTTCCTGGGCCTCGAGATGTTCATGATCGGGTATAAGAACATGGAATGGTAGGGACAAAGGTGTATGTCAGACGTAATATCGAGCTTGCACCATGGGGATGTTTTCTATGTATCCCAGTTGTTCATGAATCAATGTCCACCTAGTTCTGAAAGATTCGGGATTACACGTGAGAGTTTCCTATTATTGGGATTGAAACTCGGGGAGGCGTCATATGTACCCTATTTGGGAGACAGGGATCAAAACCCATGTAGTTCATTTTACCACCGTTGTTGTGTGGAGATCGTGGCCACCAAAAATCTATAAGCCTACATGATTCATGCTCTGTGTGAGAAATAAGAGTACAAAATGGACTTGGAAAGCTTCACGCATTTTCTTCCTCAAGGGAATTTGGCCGGAACCGCAAGACTCTCCTTCTCCATGATGTTAGAGAAGGGTGATATTAATAGTTTCATGATAGAGAAAATGGCTATGGTGGCAGAGAAAAAGGTCTGGTGCCGCTAGATTTTCCCTCTTCCCGATGTTGGATAGAGGCAGAAGTCTCGCTGGCATGGGCCGGGGATACGGCGGAATAACAATGAACATTACAGGAATAGAGGGGAAGGCCATTGACTTTCGGTGAGGATTGTGCGGGGCTCACTCCATATAGAATGCCCATCCACTCCCAGTAGAGGGGAGAAGTGCTCACCGCTGGACCTCGTCAAGAGGAAAGGCCATCATGATCCCTCATTCCTAGCCTGTGTAGAGGCACAATGGGGACTCCCAGTCTTGGACCCTGCACTACCATGGGAAAGTGAACCCTGGAATGCTTCTGGAATCTGCTCAAGGGTTGGGGTAAACCCTTTTTCCTCACCTATCGTGGGTATGGGAACTCACAGTGGCGCGCTGATGTGCCTAAAGGATTTATCATACCAGCATGGAGTCTTCAGTAGAGGCCGTGGCTTGGGGCCAATGAATAGGCCAATGAAGGGATTGCAGAGTCTTGGGCTAGATTGGAAGGGTTTTATCTGGCTTGGGGAATGGAAACACCAAAAGGGTTTGTGGCCACATTGGTGCATGAGGAGTGTCGTGCTTCGCAAAGGGGAGTGCTACGTGGTTAGAGAGGTCGTCAGCGTACAAGAGTGGTATGTGGAATGATGGGACATCCTCTTACTAGTGTGGTACGCATCTTCAGGTTTGGCCCATGTATCATGTTGGTACGCGGTGATGTAGTTTTCAAAAGCAGAAGTAGGAAAGGGAATCGCCGGCAAGGGCTGCGTCTGCATAGGAGGGTGCTACGCGGTGCACTGGATCGAAAAAGGGGCATAATCTCCCTGGTCTTCTGGGAGTACATCCTCGGAGGGTCCCTTGTTCATGGCTTTAATTTTAGTTCATGGTTCACCAATTTTTTATTCATTTTCAGTTCATTATCAATTCATTTTCAGTTATATACCAGTACTGGTTCGCAAATTGGAAGTTTGCGGTTCAAGAAATCCAACGCTTCTTCCATTGAAAATCCACTCCTTCAATCTCCTCCGGCCTCCGAATATCCAAGCATCTATATTTGAATCCCTGTTATTTTCCCCCTCGATGTCCTTTTATTGTGTGGGGGGGAGGGTTGTATTATGGTCATGTATCTCCTTTTTGGAGGCCCATGACAGAAAACCCGACCTACGGATGACTTTGTCAATCCTAGGTTCACGGGGGTTCATTGAATGCACCTCACCCGCGAACCATGTCTGTTCTAGGGGTGCTTTGTGGCCGCCCATGGTTCCACATCTATTCTGAAAATGATAGCACGATCAGCATGGGTCGGTCTGGCACGGTTCACAAAGGGGTGGTTCGTAGTGGTGGATCATCCTGGTGTTCATCTTGGTCTGTGCCCGCGTAGGGGCTCCCACCACCATTTTACGGATGATGTTGGTCCGTGGGGGGATCGCTAAATCAGCCACATGCCGCTACTGTTGAACTGGTACGTGGACTAGTGGGTCCTTTATCAATTTTTAGTATTATTCATTATTTCCCAATATTTTGAGGGAAATTGGGTAGAATACTTTCATAAATTAAGGTGGGGATTCCCATTCCATTTGCTAATTTTTCAGGACCCAAAAAACTCCTCCCATCGGAATGGGGTCTGATCAGAACTAATAGGAGGCTATTCTGATGTAGAGCGGTCATGAAACTTGGGTACATTTTGGTAGAGGTATTGATGGTGTAAAACATAGTTCCGGGGATTCTTGGATCAGTAGTGATGATATGGGTGCACTGGGTACGTTGAGCATATGAAGGTAAGATGGGGTCTCTTGGGGAAACCATTCCTTTGGTAGACGGGATAGGGGCAATCAATATGCAGAATCGCTGAGGGCATGTTATGCATAGTCATGAAAAGGTGTCCGCGGGTCGATGACTTTCCATGTCCGATGGCCTTAGCGGTTTATGGGGATCCGCGATTGTCAGGGCCACAGTTTCTGTCTTTTGGTAAGGAAATATATTGACATGTCGGGGATGCTCGCCCCTGGTTGCTGTTAAAACATTATGGGTTCCCTGTACTGATTTATCTAGTGCATGGGGTGTAACATTGCTCTATGTAGTTTAACGTCATGATTTAAGGAAAAAATACTCTTAGTTTAACAGTCGTAGAGTTCATACCACTAGGTGACTATTTCTATAATCACCCTAAGGATAATTGAGTTAAGATGCTCCATTATACTCTGAACAAGGTGGCGGATTGTGGCTGTAAATATTAACTATAGGGTTTCATGGATAAGGAGATGTGGTATCGAGGCTCTGAGGTTGGTAAGTGTATGGATCTAGGAAGAGTATCGCCTGAAGAAATCTTTCCTTTGGTAGACGGGAAAGGGGTGATAAATATGTAGAGACACTGATGGAATGGTATGCATAGTCATGCAAAGTTGTCCCTGGGTCGATGACTTCCCACTTCCGGTGGACGTGGGTGGTTATGAAGATCTGGGATTTCGCATATCATAGAGTCAGGCATATGGGCATTATTCTGCCCGAGCATACAAGAAACATCCTCATCGCAATTGTCTATTCATTCAATATAGTGTAGCCCTATCTTGGTGTTCGTGGATGTAGATATTCATATGAACAATTGGCGGATACATAGACTAACCAGGTAGGGTTAACCTAGAAATTCTTGGATGTGAGGGGAGGAACAAACCTTTAAACCAATGCTCCAACAATTTTTGGATCGGGAGATATGATATGAGGGATCTGAGGTTGATAAGCGTAAAATGAAATGAATAGTGTCACCTGAGGAAATCATGCATTTGCTAGACGGGATAGGGGCTATCAATATGCAGAGCCACAGAGGGAATGACATGTATATTCTTGCAACGGTGTCCTCAGGACGACGAATTTCCACTTCTGATGGCCTTGGGTGGTTATAAAGATCCACAATTATCTGGGTCATGAAGTCTAATGTATGGAAAGGATGCAACCAAACACGAAAGGAGTTTTCTTGTCCAGGTTTTTCCGTATATCGTGGGTGGGTCACAATTATTTACATGTAGTTTATCATTATACAGTGATGAAGATGTGGAACTGGCATGTAAGGGGGATTCCATGCAGTTTAACGTCATGCGGTAGGGACACATGACTGTGCAGTTTGACATCGTGCAGCAAGAAAGAAGGGGGTTTTTAACTCCATGTAGATTATCTTCATGCGGTAGGGAAGAGAAAAGATTGGTGTCTGGTCTAGGAGATATGACTCTGTCATCACTATGTATCCTACGAGGGAAAAAATCAAGGCATGCATAGTTTTTTCGAGGAATACACCCCATGCAGTTCTGGTCCATGCACATGGGAAAATGGGCATTTCGAGCTTCATTTGGGGGTGGCTGGGCTAGGATGTGGAACCTTGGTGTCTCTACGTATCATGCGAGGGAAGGAATCAAGTCGTACATTGTTTTTTAGATTCCATTCAGCCTGTGTTCACACGAAATAACCCAACCATAATTTATATTCCCACATGAGTAATATTCAATGTGAGAATGAAGGATTGCGGAGGTCCCAATTGCGTGGTGTGAGAATAGGCATGCCGAGAGGTCGGCGATTAAGGTTATGGCTAGACCCAGTCATGGGGTCGGGTGTCACTACGTATCCCGTGAGAACCTGAATCAAGCCATACATAGTTCTTTGAAAGGGATACGCAATGTGCAGGTATGGTCCGTACATGGGGGAAATGGGAATTTTTAAAATCATTTGGGGGTGGATGGCCCATGATGTGGGATCCTAGCATTGCTACATATCCTACAATGTCCGGAATGATGTCGTACGCTGTTCTTCTGTAATCTTTGCTATTTAATGTCACGCAGTAAAGAAGAAATACTCTTAGTTTAGGGTAATTGAATTTGGACCATCGCAGGGCTTGGCAGCTTAAAGTTATGCAGCTCAGACGAATGGGGCATGGCAGTTTAACGTCCTACAGCACGGATGAATGGGGCTTGGCAGTTTAACTTCATGCAGCTCGGACGAACAGGGCTTTGCAGTTTAACGTCCTGCAGCTCGGACGAGCAAGGCTTTGCAGTTTAACGTCCCGCATCGTAGATGAGTGGGGCTTGGATGTTTAACGGCCTGTAGCTCGGACGAGCGGGGCATGGCAGTTTAACGTCCAACATCTCGGATGAACAACTTCTCTTGGTTATGAAAAATATTTATTCAGGAATATAGAATTTGTAGGAGTGGTAGTGAACTAACCATCCATGGAGATTAGGGCATCTACTTCATTGGAGTATAACTTGTTTATAACATATGGCCCCTCCAACTTGGGCTCCAGCTTTGGAGGTTTCTTTTCGGGTAACATTGGGGTCCAGAGGACCAACAGTAATTCTTCTTCCAAAAAAGACCAATGGAGAACCATTTTATTGAAGGCTTGTGTGATTCGATTTTGATATACTTCCAGATAGGGAAAAGTGTGAAACCACTTTTGATAAAGTTGTTCCAATTCACCTAGCCATTTTATTGATTTCTCATCATTTGTTAATTGATCACAAATGGCAACACAGATAAAAGAAAATTGGTGCTCAATGGGAAGGACCGCTTATATTTCGTATAATACTGAGTACGGAGTAGCCCTGGTAGCTTTTCTTATTGTGGTTCGATAAGCCCACAATGCATTGAGGAGTTTGTCTGACCATGACTTCTTGTCATTTTTCACTATTTTATGGAGTATGTTTGATAGGTTCTTGTTCAAATCCTCTATCTTTGTGTTGGTCTCTACATGGTAGAGGGATTAGTGGTTAGTTTTGATACTATATTATTGGTACAGCTTCTCCATTTCAGCAAAGTAGAATATGGTGTCGTTATCCATTAGTATGGTATGGGAGACGCCAAATATGGTGATGATATTATCTTTCACAATGCTGAAAATGTTTTTTCCCCGACATCCTTGAGGGGTACAACATCTACCAATTTGGAAAACAAGTCAGTTGCTGTGAGTATATACTTCAGTTGTTTGGCTGCGGCGGGAGGGAAAGGTCCCACGACATCCATTCCCATGACGGAAAATGTCCAGGAGTACTTGGCTTTATGATGTAAATCTGGGGGCTGATGAATGAAGTTGGCATGTCTTTGGCTGGAGTAGCATTTTGCGGTAAAGTACATGCAATCTCATGCCATGGTGGGCCAATAGTATCGAAGCCTTTGAACCTGATTGGAAATCATAGATCTAAACCGATGTTCTCCACATACTCCGGCATGTACTCCATTCATTATGGATGCATTTTTTCTCCATCAATGATTATGAGGAGAACTCTGTCAAGGCCTCACTTGTAGAGGACCTCTTGCTGAAATGTCGAACCATATAGGACAATGTTGATGGCCCTTCTACATATATGATCTCTTTTATCCCTGCCTGATGGATGTTCTCCTATTATAATGCAGTTTGCAATGGGGGCCATCCAGCCATTAGTAGGAGCATATGGCTCAAGGACAGAACTGACATCGTACATTTCGTCCATCTTATTCTGAACAAATGGCAAGACCATCTGACAATGAGAAATATTGATAATTGTTTCATCTCAGTCTAGTTCAACAAGGGTTGTGGATTCATTCGCTAATGCACCCTCTTGGGCCTTCTGAGACCGAGGAATATGTGTCAATGGTTAATATGTGCAGAATTCCACCCTTAACCCTCGAACATGGTAAAACATGGGGGATCAACTCCTACTTTTTTAATATAATTTTCACCATTGACTTTCTTGATGTCCTGTTCCAAGCCACCTTTTCCCTCAAGATGCTACTTTTGCACCTGGAGTACGAGCTCCCTGCCTGCAATGTGGTCTTGGTATTCCACCTCATTGTTTGTACATCCTTCTGAAAAGAGGATAAAATATGGCAAAACATCTTTTTCGGGGAACATGAGTATGATCCCCAACCCCAATTTGTTAAATTTCGGATCGTCCAACCTCTTCCCTATCGTACTTCGGGATGCACTGTCAAAGAACATTTCCCATCATGGGGGATCCTCTTGAACTGAAAAGATTTCTTCATCGGGTAGCTCGATGTCTAGTGCGGTGGTCCCCTTCAAGGGATGTTCTACTAGAAAATATGCTAATTCCTGGCCTCTGATGGCTTTCTGAGGCAAAAACCATATGTCAAACTATAGAAGGATGACTTCCCATCGGGATAGGCGCCCAGTCAACATCAGACGGCTGATGATGTATTTGAGCGGGTTACAACATGAGACCAAATTGACTTTATGATGTTGTAGATCATGTGACAATTTCTAAACTACAAATACCCAGGACAATAAATGTAACACCTCGAGCTTCCACGATACGCTTCTCATTCAATAATGCAATAGCTTGCATTGTACGCAAGTTCGAGTTCTAACACACCGCGACTAATCAAAGTAGCCGTTATGAATATTAATAACCACGTTTTAAAATTATAGAAATTTTATATTTCAAAATGGACTTCATTTTTGTATTTGTAATATCGAAATTATCCTAAGTTGAATTTTTTGTAACTTTCTGAGAACTTCCAATTTTTTTATGAATAGTGAAAAATATGTAAAACAACATTTTTAATCAAAATAATTTATAGTGATAAGTCTACTATTGAGTGGTTTTAAAGTATAATTAGAAATATTTTTACCATTTTTTCCAATGGTAGTCATTAGAATTAATTTCACTTTGAAATTGGACATAAAAAATTGTCAATCTTTTGATATAAATTGTTTCTTAAAAACACGCTATTTGTTGTGACAGCGGGAATTAATTATAAAATTAATTAATGAAAATTATATGTTTGGAATTTTATAAAATAGACATCATTTTTGAATTCTGAATATCAATTATAGCTTAGGGTGAAATTTTGGCATTGTTCTGAAAAACATCAATTTTTGATGAATAGTGAAACCACTAAGTGGTAGTTAAATAACTGATTTTTCGTTTAAATGAAATATTACCACTTCTATGATTTGATTTTCAAAAATCCGACATACATGGTTTTCATTAAGAAGTAAAATGAGGTTCAATGAGATTAAAATAATTTTTTGGTAAATAGTAACTTTTAAGTTCTTAATCGCGATTAGAGGTAATTAGTGTAGTTTAAGGTAAAAATAATGTTTTAATAATATGAGTTGAGCTTGAAACATGTCCTAACCTCATTGGATGTGCCATGGCCGACCAAGAAAATCCATGGGTCAACTTGGGGACCCCATCGAGCCACATTAGTTGGAAAATGACATAAATACCTTTTATTTAATGTTAAAGTAAAAAATGACACAAACATGAAATGTTTTACTAAAAAAAAATTTAGATGGGGTTATACAAGTCATATTTTTTATTATAAATAGTCATTGGAAAGATAAAACGATTTCCAACATCATCGTATTTTTTTTATAATTTGTAGACATTAAATAAATTAAATTATTTATGACATCATGATGATGCAGCGATGACCTCATTATTTAACGATTTAAATAAAATGAGAAGATAATGTAAAATACAAGGCTTACACTTGCCCAAAGCCTATTGGATGAGGATATTTCGAACCCTTATCACCTTAGACTCTAATTATACAAGTGTGGGACCTTTAGAATCCGAAAAGCATTGTATAATAATGTAACATTTCCTTACATTCCAAGAGTGCCCCTCCTCTCCACTTATAAAAGGCCCCCACCACTCCCACATTATTCACACCATCAAGCCATTTGGCTCAGCCAAACTCTGCCCAAATACTCTCCCAACATCCCTCACTTACTCCTAGAAGCCTCACTTTGGGCAGAATTCTTCTCGACAAAGCCTTTGTCTCAAATCAAAAAGAGTTACCCGATTTTTTAGGTAATGTCTTCTCTAATGTTGTTTTGTTTTATTTTGCTTCTCCAACCCCTTAAACTATTTTCATTACTTTATTTTGTAACAAAACCAGTATCTAAAATATACTAGAATGTTGTTATGATATGTATTTTGTTTACACTTACACACACCTTCGTCTAATGGTTAAAGAACATACTATTTCTGTGGGTGGTGAAATACTACCTCACGAAACGATGATTGTTCAAATTCTTTTAACACCTATAATGGTGGCCATTTTGATGACACTATTTTCATATATGATATATATATTATGTTTATGTTTTCCTTATGCTTCTGTATTTCTCATTTATGGCATACTTTATGATTTCCATTATGGGTAAACGCGATAATTTCATTTTAGGAAGTGCGGACTACCGCCCCCTCAAAGTGATGTGAATCGTTAATATAAATCTGGAGATAATGGTTATTCTACCACATAAACAACTTGTAATTATAAGAAGTTTATTGTTGACTCAAGTACCAAAGATCGACAAAAAGACCGTTATTAACTTAAATAATTACACAATGTTCATATCATTGTAATAAGTGATATAAAAAGAATAATGAAATTTAAAATGGTTCTTAATAAGGTATATATTAACTCTAGTTTATTATTCAGGAGGTTAATGAACGGTTGAGTCAAGTCAGACACGAGGTAAGGGAACTTCTTAACCCAATTTCCATTCTTTGGGTTATTCTCCTACTTTCAAATTATGTCATGATATTATTATGTCCTATCTTGTATTTGTACTTTCTTATGTGTGTATTTATAGTGAATACACATAATAGACAAATTCTATTTTAAAAATGATCTTTTTAAGGACTTCGTCTCAATCGCCTTTCATTGAGGCATATTTGGTTTTATACACAACTTTCTTTTATACGGTGTATAAACCCCTTTGACTTTTACGTTTATTAAAAAAGAATCTTTTTTATATGAAGCGTTTTACTAAACGACAAAAAGGGAATGTTTTTCTTTCAGTACTTATGCGGCGACAACGATTTTTCGGCCGCCATGACCATTATTTGAGTTTCGGCTTCCTCTACAATCCATCACTGTTTTAATGAAAAATAATTAAAATGTTTTAACTTTCTTTTATTTTGGTATTGAGAATGGTTTTGAATGTGTTTTTATTATATCAATGTGCTGTATTGATTTCTTGTGATTGAAATGTGGAAATGTTATGTTTCCTTTATCCATGTTTGATGTGATACGATTATGTTATGGTTTATGATATTTTAAACCTATTCATATGAGGAATGCATTGGACTTAATAAGTGACAGGTGGAGCCCGCTATAGCTCCTCGATGCATCGGTAGGTCTCATGAGACAACTAGACGTGGAATTGTCCAAGGCCCTTTCCCCATTGGATTTGTGATTTTGGCCGAGGCCTTAATCATTTTAGACGTCTTGGCCGAGGCCTTGACAAAATGTTTCAGAAGGTCTGGCATTATGCATTCCATCATTATGAAAGTGGTTATTGATATTGCATGTGATTATTCGACCAGTAGAATATTCATGTGAAGAAGTGAATGGAATTATATCATTTTACTTTTTCCATATTATGTGGATGTTCAAGTTTAAAAGGCTTTTGTTTTAGTTATACATTGCCTTAAATGTTTATATTTATTTATGAAAGCTTCCGCAATATTGTTATCCTTACTAAGCATCTGAGCTCACCCCTTTCAATGTTTTAAAATTTTCCAGGATGTGAAGAAGTATTTTATGAATGACCTGTAGGGATAGTCCGAAGAGGATATGAGTGTGGACTATGAAGACATTGTTATTAGTTTTTCACTTTATGATATAATGTAACATTTATGAATGTATCTAGTGTTTCCAAGGATACTAAACTAATCGGTCTTTCGAGACTTGATCTTTTGTGATCATGCCAATGTTACGAAGTAATGCACCGACTCTGGGTAGGTGGGGTCGGGGCGTTACAGTCGGTATCAGAGGCAGTTTAGTACTAACCTTGGAAGCTAGATTTAGATAAACTCTGATTAGAGCACATAGCCCAAAGATAGACTTTGAGGATTAGTATAGAAGAACTTTCTAGAATTTTGTTATTGTAGAGATTTTGTGAGTTTTCCGAGCAATACATCCTTGTCGGGATACGAGCAGGTAGAGGCAGCTCTGGCACAGATGTACCTAGGGGTAAAACCTAAAAACACCGCTTTGAGGTAGACTCGAATGGGAACTGGTGCACGACAACAGGCCTTGCTGCACTCTTGGTTACGACACTCCCGAGGGATATGCTTAGGATAATTCTCATTTTCTTTATAAACCACTATGAAGGGTTATGAGTATATACTTCCTCAAAGAAAACATTTTTATGGATTATATCGATAAATAGTTCAATTTATGTTACGTATCTTACAAGTATGGAATTATGTATTTTGATTTATAAACTAATATAGTTTATGCCATTGTTTAGAAATGGAGCCTAGTGGAAGGAATGTAAACCATATCAATGCACGCACTTCGTGTAGGGATTGCCCTCCTGCTCAAGATAATTATTGTGGAGCTGGAGATACAACGGGTGCTGATTAACTTATTACCATACTGGGACAACTCACTCAGGTTATGAATAATAACCTTACTCATATGGAGCACCCTGATCCGCAACGTGGAGGATCAATGTTAGACCGCTTCATGAGGCAACAACCACCAACATTTAATGGGGGTACAAATCCATTAGTAGCTGAGCAATGGATAAACTCCTTAGAGAAAATATTCCATGCCTTGTGGAGTAGTGAAAGGGAAAAGGTTATCATGGAAGTTTACTGCCACACTGGAGATGCTGATCAATGGTGGTCATTGATTCAAAACACAAAGGAAGATGATGACATATCGAATATGGAATGGAGGGAGTTAAAATATCTTTTCTTAGAAAAATACTTTCCTCATGACCATAGAGCAGATATGGAAAGGCAATTTCTAAGTCTGAAACAAAAGGAGGATGAGAATGTCGCAAAGTATGAGGCCAACTTTACAAGGTTAGCGAGGTATGCTGCAGATTATATACGTAACCCAAGAGGTAAGATTGATCGTTTCTTTGATGGGTTAAAACCAATTCTCCGTCGAGCTTTAGTATCACAATCGTTCTCAACATACGAAGATATTGTCTCATGTGCTATCAAGATAGAAAAGGAATTCTCTAAGTCTTATGACAACAATGTAAAGCAAGAGAAGAAGATAACGGTGGAACAAGAGACAGATAAAGGGAAAAGGGAAAGAAGGATTTTCCATTATGTGATAATTGTGGGAATAATCACCCTGGTACCTGTCTAAAAGGAATGGGAGTTTGTTATAAATGTGGGGAAAAAGGTCACCATGTGCATGATTGCAAGGGAAAGAAAGAGGCTATCAATGTTGAATGCTACAATTGTAGGGAAATGGGGTATTATGCAAATGAATTCCCTAAGCGTCCGGGAAACTTACCTCAGAAAAGGCCAAGGGATCAGGGACAATCTTATGCTGTTACTAAAGTTGAAGCAAAATAATTTATGTATTGGTGCCTTTGGACTCAGGGATTATATTCTGGTTATTAGAATAATATGATATATATATATATAAGGATTGTACTGTAGTACTTTTTGATTTCAGTAAGGTTTTAATATGATGAAGGTAATTATATTTTTAGTATGTGACAATAAGAGAATCTTTACTTTGTTTGGGGAATCTGATAAATTGATTTCGGAATTAAGAGACCTTTTAGAGAAAGTCTGGACAGAGGTATTTTGGATAACTATAAAGGTTGGAGTTGATTAAGTTGATCTTTGGATAGTATTGTTTAAGGTTAAAAATTTATGAAGATTATTTTTGAATATTATAATACTATAGTTTTAGGAAAAGGACAACCTGCAGGGTGGGGCATAACCCGTCGCGTCGGACAAAGCTGCAGGAATCGAACCCACAATCATAGTGCGACAGGCCTTTATTTCCTACCACTAGCCTACAGGAAGTCCCTGGTTATTAAAAAATAATTTTACTAATCTAAATGGTATGTGTTAACATTTGGAACCTTATACAATTAGGATAAGTATAATATTTTTGAGTTCTATTATCTTTTTGAGTGAAAGATGAGTTGAAGGTTGATACTCTAATTGTCAAGCATAAATATATATATACCTATCTCTTATTCAATGAATAAATTAATTATTAAACTTTAGTAAAGGGATATTAAAACAAAAAATGTTTTATCCTAAGACCTTATGTCTTGTTGAACTGATGATATTTTAAATCAACATAGATTGAAGTCTTTGAGGCCCTTAATTTGATAGTTGATTGTGATTGATGACCTCAATCACTCCCTACAAATATTTACGTTTTTCCTCCTATTATATGTCTTTAATTTCCACCAATGTTCTCCTAATCGAGATCATAATTGGGTGGTGACTTTTTCATTTCCCTTTCCCTCTTATTAAGGCTAACTTTTATTAATCTTATTTCCGATGTGGGTTTTCCATAAAAGTATTTTCTCTTTTCAACCTTTTATTTACAAAGAAAAATTTCAAATTGCGAGGACGCAATTTATTGAAGGAGGAGAGAATGTAACACCTCGAGCTTCCACGATACGCTTCTCATTCAATAATGCAATAGCTTGCATTGTACGCAAGTTCGAGTTCTAACACACCGCGACTAATCAAAGTAGCCGTTATGAATAGTAATAACCACTTTTTAAAATTATAGAAATTTTATATTTCAAAATGGACTTCATTTTTGTATTTTTAATATCGAAATTATCCTAAGTTCAATTTTTTGTAACTTTATGAGAACTACCAATTTTTTTATGAATAGTGAAAAATACTTAAAACAACTTTTTTAATCAAAATAATTTATATTGATAAGTTATAATATTTAGTGGTTTTAAAGTATAATTAGAATATATTTTTACCATTTTATCCAACGTTGGTCATTAGAATTACTTTCACATTGAAATTGGACATAAACAATTGTCAATCTTTTGATATAAATGGTTTCTTAAAAACACGCTATTTATTGTGACAGAGGTAATTAATTATAAAATTAATTAATGAAAATTATATGTTTGGAATTTCATAAAATAGAAATCATTTTTGAATTCTGAATATCAATTATAGCTTAGGGTTAAATTTTGGCATTGTTCTGAAAAACTTCAATTTTTGATGAATAGTGAAACCACTAAGTGGTAGTTAAATAACAGATTTTTCGTTTAAATGAAATATTACCACTTCTGTGATTTGATTTTCGAAAATCCTACATACATGGTTGTCATTAAGAAGTAAAATGTGGTTCAATGAGGCAAAAATAATTTTTTGGTGAATAGTAACTTTTAAGTTCTTAATCGCGATTAGAGGTAATTAGTGTAGTTTAAGGTAAAAATAATGTTTTATTAATATGAGATGAGCTTGACAAATGTCCTACCCTCGTTGGATGTGCCATGGCCGACCAATAAAATCCATGTGTCAACTTGGGGACCCCATCGTGCCACATTAGTTGGAAAATGACATAAATACCTTTTATTTAATGTTAAATAAAAAATGACACAAACATGAAATGTTTTACTAAAAAAATTTTAGATGGGGTTATACAAGTCATATTTTTTATTATAAATAGTAATTGGAAATATAAAACGATTTCCAACATCATAGTATTTTTTTAAGAATTTGTAGACATTAAATAAATTAAATTATTTATGACATCATGATGATGCAGCGATGACCTCATTATTTAACGATTTAAATAAAATGATAAGATAATGTAAAATACAAGGCTTACATTTGTCCAAAGCCTATTGGATGAGGATATTTCAAACCCTTATCACCTTATCCTCGAATTATACAAGTGTGGGACCTTTAGAATCCGAAAAGCATTGTATAATAATGTAACATTTCCTTACTTTCCAAGAGTGCCCCTCCTCTCCACTTATAAAAGGCCCCCACCACTCGCACACTATTCACACCTTCAAGCCATTTGGCTTGGAAAAACTCTGCCCAAATACTCTCCCAACATCCCTCATTACTCCTAGAAGCCTCACTTTGGGCAGAATTCTTCCCGAGGAAGCCTTTGTCTCAAATCAAAATGAGTTACCCGATTTTTTAGGTAATGTCTTCTCTAATGTTGTTTTGTTTTATTTTGCTTCTCCAACCCCTTAAACTGTTTTCATTACTTTCTTTTGTAACAAAACCTGTATCTACAATATACTAGGATGTTGTTATGATATGTATTTTGTTTACACTTACACACACCTTCGTCTAATGGTTAAAGAACATATTGTTTCTGTGGGTGGCGAAATACTACCTCACGAAACGATGATTGTTCAAATTCTTTCAACACCTATAATGGTGGCCATTTTGATGACACTATTTTCATATATGATATATATATTATTTTTATGTTTTCCTTATGCTTCTGTATTTCTACTTTATGGCATACTTTATGATTTCCATTATGGGTAAACGCGATAATTTCATTTTAGGAAGTGCGGACTGCCGCCCCCTCAAAGTGATGTGAATCGTTAATGCAATATGTGGGATGTATAAAGGATGGAGTAAATGATATTATATATGATATTATACTGGAACTATATTATACCTTTATATAATTATGATTTCATTCCATTAAATACGAAATAGAAATGAAAGTAGCGTTCATGCGTACGTACGACTTACCGTCTCCATGAACGGTGCATTTCATTTCTTACCTCTAAATGTTACGTAATATTATGAATGAATGTATATACTGGATATATATGATATATATGACATCTAAATCATGAATATAATTCTAGAGATAATGGATATTCTACCACATAAACAACTTGTAATTATAAGAAGTTTATTGTTGACTCAAGTACCAAAGATCGACAAAACGACCGTTATTAACTTAAATAATTACATAATGTTCATAACATTGTAATAAGTGATATAAAAAGAATAATGAAATTTAAAATGGTTCTTAATAAGGTATATATTAACTCTAGTTTATTATTCATGAGGTTAAAGAACGGTTGAGTCAAGTCAGACACGAGGTAAGGGAACTTCTTAACTCAATTTCCATTCTTTGGGTTAATCTCCTACTTTCAAATTATGTCATGATATTATTATGTCCTATCTTTTATTTGTACTTTCTTATGTGTGTACTTATATTGAATACACATAATAGACCTATTCTATTTTAAAAATGATCTTTTTAAGGACTTCATCTTAATCGCCTTTCATTGAGGCATATTTGGTTTTATACACAACTTTCTTTTATACGGTGTATAAACCCCTTTGACTTTTACGTTTATTCAAAAGGAATATTTTTTATATGAAGCGTTTTACTAAATGACAAAAAGGGAATGTTTTTCTTTCCATACTTATGTGGCGACAACGACTTCTCCACCGCCATGACCATTATTTGAGTTTCAGCTTCCTCTACAAGCCATCATTTTTTTTAATGAAAAATAAATACAATGTTTTAACATTCTTTTATTTTGGTATTGAAAATGGTTTTGAAAGCGTTTTTATTATATCAATGTGCTTTATTGATATCTTGTGATTGAAATGTGGAAATGTTATGTTTCCTTTATGCATGTTTTATGTGATACGATTATGTTATGGTTTATGATATGTTTAAACCTATTCATATGAGGAATGCATTGGACTTAATAAGTGACGGGTGGAGCCCGCTATAGCTCCTCGATGAATCGGTAGGTCTCACGAGACAACTAGACGTGGAATTGGCTGAGGACCTTTCCCCATTTGATTTGTGATTTTGGCCGAGGCCTTAATCATTTTAGAGGTCTTGGCCGAGGCCTTGACAAAATGTTTCAGAAGGTCTGGCATTATGCATTCCATCATTATGAAAGTGGTTATTGATATTGTATGTGATTATTCTACCAGTAGAATATCCATGTGAAGAAGTGAATGGAATTATCTCATTTTACTTTTTCCATATTATGTTGATGTTCAAGTTTAAAAGGCTTTTGTTTTAGTTATACATTGCCTTAAATGTTTATGTTTATTTATGAAAGCTTCCGCAATATTGTTATCCTCACTGAGCATCTAAGCTCACTCCTTTCAATGTTTTAATATTTTCTAGGATGTGAAGAAGTATTTTATGAATGACCTGCATGGATAGTCAGTAGAGGATATGAGTGTGGACTATGAAGACTTTGTTATTATTTTTTTCACTTTATGATGTAATGTAACATTTTTGAATGTATCTAGTGTTTCCAACGCTACTTAACTAATCGGTCTTTCGAGACTTGATCTTTTGTGATCATGCCAATGTTACGAAGTAATGCACCGACTCTAGGTAGCTGGGGTCGGGGCATTACAATAAAACTCTTCTCGATATTTGAGTATCGACTCTTAGCATCAATCATGGTTCGGCTGAGGTAATATAGGCTTTTTTCACTACTGGCATCATTTATCTGTGTGAGGAAGGCTCCTAGTGACTGTTCTAGGGCTGTCAAGTATAGGATAATAGGTATTCCTTCAACCGGTGGCATGTGTACTAGTAGGAATATGAAGTACTTATTCAGGCTGTCAAATTCCTCTCAGTAATCTTCTATCCATTGGTACGTAACACCCTTTTTCATTAATCAGGTGAAAGGAAATCATATACCTTCCAGGATGGTTATGAAATGCCTAATTTAGGCCATGTGTCCTTGGAGTCCTCTTATCTCATTGATATTATGGGGAGGTGTTAAACCAATGATATACATTGTCTTTTTAGGGTGTACTTTGATGCCACGATGGAGTACGATGAAGCCAAGGAATTTCCCTGAGGTAACCACGATGGTGAATTTCAAGGGGTTCATCTTTAGTATATGTTATCGAAGTTTGATCAAGGTAGTTTCACGGTATAACAGGTGATATGTTCACTGTATTGACATGACCACCATGTCATCTATGTAATATTCGACAAACCATCCCAGGAATGGATTAATGATACGATGCATGGCGCGTTGATATGTGGCGCCAGCATTCTTGAGACCAAATGGCATGACCCTGTAGAAGAATATTATTTTGGGGTCCTTGAAGGTTGTGTATTCTTATCTTCTTGGGCCATCCTGACTTGATTATACCTAGAATAATCATCCATGAAAGATAGAGCCTCATATATAGCCATTGTGTCGATTAATAACTCGGTGATCGGGACCGTGAAATCATCTGTCGGGCAATGCCGATTGAGATCCCTAAAATCAATGCAGACAAGGATTTTTCCATTATATTTCTTTATAGGGACAATGTAGGCCATCCAGATGGTGTATTGGACCACCTGAATGAATCCTGCATTATTAAGCTTCTCGACATCGTCCTTTATTCTAGATGCATGCGTGGGGTGTGTCCTTCTGGCAGCTTATTTATAACCCTGGTGGTCTTCTGGAAGACCTAAGTGGTGTGTTGCCACATTGGGATCCAGTCCTAGAATTTCTGCGTAATTCTGGGAAAAAACATCTATGTGTTGTCTCAAAAGGGATGTGTATGCCTCGTGATCCTCGGAAGACATGGCTTCACTAATGAGAGTGGTCCTTGGGTCTTCCTCAGTACCCAGTTTTATTTCCATGAGATCATCTATAGTTGTGGAGATGCCTTTCTCGGATGTGGGGGGTGCATCCAGGAGATCTTCCTCCTCCTCATCTCCCACATCCTCATCTTATTGATCCGGCAGGGGGAGAGAACTTGACACCAGCTCTCGAGAGTCTGGAGGCGAGGTATTTTTGGCGTCATAGATCAAGTTTTCTCCCTAAAATTGAGGGTCAGTATTCATTTTTACGTTGTTATGCTAGGGTGTCAAGGCCGAAGTCATGAATACAGTTGAGTACATTTCCAGACATGAACCCCTGCTCTCAACATGGTTGATGTGCATTATCTGTTCCTCACCGAGCATCTTGAGGGGGGTATGAGGAACCATTTCCACACCTTTTTGAGTAGGGACCCGGTCGATACCATCGATAAAAGGTTTTTTTTCTTTTTCTCATAATGCTCGACAGCGATGTAGTGTTAATTGGAGATCACGAAATGGTTCTTCTCAGCATGAAATGTCCCACCTTGTCCATTGGCGCAATTCTTGATATACTGGTGTTAGAATGAAGTAATGTCCATGTGCTTATAGAGCCATTGCCTTCCCAATAGGGCATTGAATGATGTGTTCGTCCAAAACACCATGAATTCTAAGTAGGAAAAAAGGTCTCCAAAATGGGTTTTGAGCAGGATTTGTCCCATCATCTTATGTTCACTCTTATACTAACCCGCAGATTTGTAGCTAATGGTATAAAATCATCCTCAATATAGCCCAACATTCAGAGCATCCGTAGGGTAATGAGGTTAACTACGGAGCAGTTTTCAATATAGACTTTTGGGATCTCAACATCATTAAGTCTTCCAGACACATATAGTTGTTTGATGTGTCCTTGAATAATGGAATCATCATCCTTATCGGTGAAGAAATCACTACATTGCATTAAAATGGGCTAGTCTCCATCCGGTAAATCTCAGCCGTGGCTAATTTGGCTTGAAACTACTGGGGGCTGAGCAAGGATTCAATTAGAGCCTCCCTACGGTAAGCTAACAAACTCAGGGCATCTATGATTGACAACATGGATAGAACTGACGCCAGATGCTTATAGATGTTGTAATTTTTCTCCAATGGTTGACGGTTCTCTATTGTTGTGAGAGTTTTAACAGGCACTTTGGGAACTAGAGTATGCGACGAGGAGGGACAGGCCACGAGGTCAAATGTCGACGGTGTTCCCTCCTTCTGGGGACTCTGCATGGCTAGTCAGTTTGTGTGCACTATGAGGTTAGACACATATTCCTCCTATGATGGGTACCACAGAATGACGAGGCCAGAGTGGATGCTTGTGGAGGAGGAGGGATATTCTTTCTCTTGCTGAGTCCGTTAAAGTGATATCCCAGGGGTTTTGGGATATTAATGGTTTGGGCTGGGGTATAACCATAGGGTTGGTTTCATCCATGACTACGCCTGCCCTGGTATCCCCTGCATTTGTGATTCCTTCTGCCGGTCCCTTCTGTTACGAATTCATCTTCGTAACCATACCCTCCGGCCAGAAATGTTTCCATTAGATGGACGACGTTGATGGAACCAATGATTAGCTCCTCTTCTTGTGACGGGTCAGCCAGGTTGGTTGTCCCTGATGGTGTCGTTTAGTGGACCGGTGCCTGTGGCACCAAGTTTGAGGGCATAAAATCTGATCGCGTTAGGGATAACATTGGAATTATTGTAGACTTCTCTTCTTGCACTTTCTTCATTACTTTTGCAGGTGACTTCTTGCCTCCCCTCCCCTTCGTCAGGGTTGGTGGTAAAAACATATGCTAAGTGAGCCGGGGGTGGTCCCAATATGACTTTCCCAGAGTCTACCGTCCTTTTCAGTAGGACATTGAAGATGAATAACTCCTGGATATTATGTCCCAACATTCGTTGGTAGGGATAGTAATATGAAATGTCGTTGATACCAACTTCTTTGGGTTTCCATGACTCCAGGAGATGGAGCAAGTGGCAATTCAGGGTGGGGATGAAGTAATCACAGACTTGTTCTTCTCAAAACGAGTATACTCTATGTCTTAGTTCCTCAAACTGGTTCCACATAGGTCCTCTTTGATCGTCCTACTGGGGCGGAGGCGATGACTGATATAATGGGGGCCTTGATGATTGGGTGGTGGCCTAGGTGTTGGAGTTGGTATATGGGATTTCTTGAGTGTGATGGAGGATGCATCAGCCCTGACTTCTCTCTTTTCAGGAGCCTGTGAGGCAATTCGGAACTTCAGATTTGTCTGCTATAGGGAGTCTTCAATTCTATGGGTGATGGCAGAGAGATTACAGAAGCTAGTGGTGCACTCTTCTGGTATGAGCGGTGTCTGAAACTCATTTCAGAGGATATCTATATAGATAACGAGAATCTCACCCCGGGGAAGTGGCCTATTCATAGGGTAGGTCAGACCCTTCCATCTGGCGATGGAGTCTGAGACCCTCTCTTTCTCCATTTTTTTTTCAATTCATGAGGTCGCTGACAGTTGTTTTAGGCAACATTGAGGTGAAGTGGAACATGAAATGTGGCCAAAGATCTTCCCAAATGTTTATTTACTGAGTTGGATGGCTCGTATACCAGTCGAAGGCATATCCTTGTGAGGTATGCACGAATAATTTTAGTTTCACTAATTTTTTTTTGTTCTGGAGTTCCCATCATGGGGTCACATTAAGATGTGTAGTGCATCAAATGTTGTTCCGGGTAGCGTGATCCATTGAATATAGGGAATACAAGACTCCCAGAGTTGGGCGGAAGAGGCGTGTTGCTCACAAAATCTGTATTTGGATTTCGCTCTGGCTGTATTGGAGCGCTCTGACCTTCCATCGCTTCTAGTAAAGGTGTCAGTGCATTTATAGTGTTGGTGGGACCCATATTTACATCTTGTTGAGCCCGGTCATGGGAGGGTATTTCCCGAGGTGTTTCTTGAGGATTTGTCTCAGTCGGCACGAAGGATGCATATGTCGTTTGTGGAACATTCAGAGGGTTAAAATGTACTCGCTCCAGTTTTTTCCAGAGTGGGGGAAAGTCTTGGTATTCATCTGAATCTAGGTTCAGATAGTTGGACTGGCTGGGCGTCGTATTGGGTTGGGGCCCTGAACGTGCTTTATTTTTCAGGAAAATCCTTGGCCTTTGAGGTTCACTTTCTAGGAGTGCATGGCTCGATTCTTCTTGGGAAACACATTCAATAAGAAGGTTCCTCTGGAGTTGATCAGCTTTGAGTTGCCTCAATTATTTAATCTCCTCTTCCTGTCGAGCGAATCTGTCCTCGAGCATAAGTGTCTCATTATTACTAAGAGGAGGTAGGTTATGAGTAACCAAGCCATTGTTCTTAACCTTATTGGGGACTCACTGGGTAAGCAGAAGAGGGTTGGATAGAGGGGTGTCCATAATTAGGGAAGACCTCTGGTTCCGGGTATGCATATGTGACTATTCGTTGTGGGTCATACCCTGAATGGAACC
The DNA here is from genome assembly GCA_963277665.1 of Viscum album. Lineage (NCBI taxonomy): Eukaryota > Viridiplantae > Streptophyta > Magnoliopsida > Santalales > Viscaceae > Viscum > Viscum album. Next base: position 455,186,941 of record OY728161.1, on the reverse strand, counting down.
ATCGGCTCCTGATCCATCAATATTTGCATCATTTTTGATGTCATCCATGGGGTAAACTTCTATGGCGTTGACAGATGCATACCATGGGGTGGAGGAGATTTCATCTTCCAAATATGAAGATTATATTCTGTGCCTTTTACTGGTCTTCCGCTTCCTATCCCGGGTTTGCTTTCGGGCTCCTTGAGGAAGGGTGAAACGAAGAGTTCTTTGATGCAACCTTATGGTATGCCTCTCTCTCAGAGGGGATAGTGATTCAAATGACATGATAGGGCAGGAAACCCCTCTTATAACTACCATCCCTAGACAAGATAATACTAATTATCGTGGGGGAATGTTGTTGTTGAGATTATAAAAATGAACCCAGCACTGGGGGATGGGGACGGCTCCATTCCTTTGACGTTGTGTCTCTTCCCGCTTTTATTGGTATTACGGGGGAATTAGTTGTTAAAAACGGCCCTAGAATTACAGGATGATGTTGGCCCTGGATTGCGGTAGTGGCTGCTGCTATTTCTACCTCCCTAATCATGCGTTCCCCCATTCAGGTGTGAACTGGATCGGGTGTCGAGTTTACCTGTGAATCGATTCCCTATGGGGAGGCAAGCAATGATTGCTTATTGGCCTCTCTTAGGCAAGTGACCTATTTTATGCTATCAGTGGAATGATTTTGGAGTTCATGAGTGGATTTTTCCCATCGATCCTATCACTTATGAGAATTACTCAAGGCATATCTCTATCGTGCAGGTCGCCTTTCCTGAATTGGGACCCCACTTGTTTTTTGTCTTGAAGCGATGATGTTGCAAGACATTATGCTGAACATGTTCTCCTAGGTGTGGAGTGGAGTGAAATGTAGAGCTCCATGTTATCCACATCCTCTAACATGTACTCTCATCGGGGTGTCACCAATGAGGCAGCACAACTGGTTTAGTGTATGGAAGCATGCTAACTCAAGGATTCCTTTACGCCTCTCTGATCACGGTTGTCGTGCTGATGGAAGAGCTTCTAGGTCGATGTGAAGTAAGAGGTCCCATATCATCTATAAATTCTCATTATAAACATAATAAGGTAAGAAACATGATTTTAACTGGTTGAGGGTTGTCCATATATTGGAACGGATGTCGGGCACACATTATCTTGATAGCTTTTTGGGTATGTCGAATTGAGAGGTTATTGTGGGCAAAACATAACTGTTACATAATCCCTGGCCAGTCATTTCCTTAAGTGAAAACATTAAGCATGCTCCTCAACCATTGATTCCTCTACCTGGTTATCCCAACATAGATTATCATTGATAGTGTGGTCGGTGGTAGTAGGGTTGGTAGGTATCGAACAATCACGTGGGTGGTTCTGGGGTGGCTCAGAAGATGATCGTGGTCCTGTGCAGCCCCCTGATTGAAGAAGGATGTCATTGGTGACAAGCTAGGAATCTGACATGTTGGATATCGTCCTTCTAAGTGCCTCGGCAGAAGAGAGCTTTTTTGTGCTTGACTCGGTAGGGGGGACCTTCCTGTTGATATGATTTGTCACTGTGAGGAGGACCTCCGCTATCCATTCCGTAATGGTGAGTGCACCATTACAGCTGGACGCCCCACTATATAGAGTTATTTTGCAGTGCATACCATTCGTAGGACCTCCAAGTCATATCACATCATAGGGAGGACCTTCTGGCTGCGTCACGCTATTAAGGGGAGGACCTTCGCAACAACTTCCATTATAGTGAGGATGGCCATCATGGGTTGACATTCAATGTGTATGATGGGGAGGACATTCAAGACACACTATGACAAGGGGATGACCTTCTTGATTATGCGGGCCATTGTGGGGAGTACCTTCTCAGTGGCAGCCATGGTGGCGAGGACTACCATTATAGCCACTGCAGAGAGAATATCTACAGGGTACACCATGGAGAGCAAATTTAGAATGTACCACAATGACGGGAGGGGATTCTTGTTTCATGACATCTCTACAGGGATTACCTCTATTTTCAGAGTGGTGAGGACTACTACTGTGATATGATGCCTAGTTGTGTGGAGTGTCATTGCAACGTAACCCCTGTGGAGGACCTTCAGGGCAGGCCGTGACAAGTAGAGGGCCTTCTTTTCATGATGATACATCACTACGGGGAGGGCCTCCACAGTTTCGACTATGATAGCGAGGGATACTATCATAATATGTGGTCCAACTGCACAAAGAGTTTTTTCAGTATATACCCCGGGGAGGACCTTCAAGGTGGACCACAACAAGTGGAGGTATTTCTTATTTCTCGATCTTCTGGTCACACAGAGAGATTTCGTGACTCGCATCAAAAGAGAAGATCTCTTGATCTATTTGTATATGCACGTTGGGGATGCACCCGTGGGTGCTCTTAGAAGACCTTTTGAGTTGTTGGTAGCGACATTGTGGGGAGGACCTCTGCATCTGCTACTACCACTCCCATAATATGGTAATGGGTGGAAACATTTTGAACCATCGACATGTTCTTAGCATCATCAAGATCCCCAGCTTCTATCAGAGTATAGTCATGAACCCACAAATTATTTTCTAGGTGCCTTTGGAAAGTTTAGGGCGCTCTCTTACGTGCAGTAAGGACCGTCTGCTGTTTATAACATCTTTCACCTTTGGGTCCCTATCTATTTCGGTCCTAGATGCTGGAGGGATATACCGACGAACATCTTGAGTTTTAGTAGGGATATATTTTTGTTCTGGAGCTTCCACCGTGATGGACGGGTGTCCCCCAGTTAGAACAAGGGAATATGGTCGATCTGTTTTCCCTTATATTGTGGAATATGGATGACGATCCTCCTGGGTGGAATCATTGGTGCATATCTCCTCTGAGGTGGCTATATCGTCTCGTAGATGAGTCATCTAAATTGGGGAGATGGGCTCATGGGCCCGAGTAATTATTGTTTCCTCCAGTGAAATTACATTCTAGAAGGTCTGCAGGATATGATGTTGGATCGATACTTTCTCTTCCATCATTTCCAAGATATGAAGAGAGATATATTTGGTTGGAACTGGTATGAAGGGCCATTCTGGAATCATATTAGGAATATCCTTCTACGGTCCTCCAGTAGTCAGTGGGTACTGAGAATTCTCTTGTGTCGGGGAATGTGAACGAGTCTGCCCATGTGTCAGGATATAACAGTTTAATTATCTATTTTCCTCCACATTGGGGTGGTGGTCTATACTTTCATCCAGAGGGACACGTCACTACATAAGTTGGTTCCCCACCACATCGAGTCAGTGGCCTTTGTTGGCAGGGAGACGTGCCCGCCTATTAATTTCTGTCACATAAGGATGGCAGGCCATGTTGATTTCCACAATATCAGGATGGTAGGCATTATGAGTATCTTCTAGGAGCTGGTCTTGTAGGCGCTAGCTTTCCACGACATCTGGTTGGTGGTCTTCATGACCCCGGGGCAGGGAGACGTGCATGTCGGGTAGGTGTCATCCTGTGTGGGTGGCGGGCTTGACAAAGTTCAGCAGGAATTCTCCCATGCTCGTATGATGCCTCCATTTCGGGATGGAAAGCATTGGAGGAGCATATAGTTGTATGTTCCTGCTTGTGATATGTTTCTGTGACTGGGCAGTGAATCTCTTTCTCAGGGACAAGGCTTATGACTGGTCCTTGATTGCACGTTTTCCACCCTCCTATGGAGTTCCGAGGGGCCGGAGCTTGGGGTGCATGGGCCTAGATCATCGGGGTGATATCCTCCCTAGTGTGAGGATATTAAGATGCAATATAACCGCGAAGACGCCTTCCAGATGGGGCCTTAGAGAGGAACCCCCGTTTAGTGGGGATGAAGTCCTTAGTGTCAGCCGCATCCGCCTCTCTTTGATACGGGTTGTATGCGGTGTTCCGTTCTTGGGATAGACTCCCGAATTGGTGTGAGACCGAAATAGGATCCGTCTGGATCTACTTTCACGGCTGCTGTTAGGCAGGCTGCTGACAGGTCTTGGCCAAATAGAGAGTGTGCGTGGCCGCCTCCACCATCGGGAGAGTACTGTTCAAGAGGTACTCTCATATCAAAACATATGAGACCCAGTGTTGAAGATGATGATTAGCTGATGGGGTCCTTAATTTTTTGGAATACACGATCATTGCATTGCTTGAAGTACGCGTCTGAATGTTCCTTCATGATGCCATTGGATCAAAGGGAGTTTCGATTGGTACCTGTAATATATTTTAACAAATACAAACAGAAAACTCGTAAAAGAAGCATCTAATAATCCCAGGATTAATTAATGACCTTCCTTGGATCTCCTCGTGATTATGATGGTGAACAATGTGGGATTTGAGTAAATCTGTCATGCTGGTTAATGATTCACGTTGGTTTCCACATTTTTGCTTCGACGTGGGGGAAAAATGTTACTAGTGACGATTGATTTTAAGAAGGTTGAGTTATTTTTAGTCACTCAAGTTAGGTGCATAATTTTTTCTTCGAAACTCCATATATTTCTATATCCGGTGACACATGGACCTGCTTTCCAAAAGTAGGGGTTCACTAGGCGATTTGGCCAGCGATGCTTAAGAACTCACATTGGTCGATAGAATGGGAAGTCCGGCTCATCACACCATCTTGGGCGGGATAATTTCCTATTCCAGTACTATCTTATATATTTATTTCCTGTTATTATGTTCATGAAAAATTGGTTTATCCCCAAGCATAGTATCCACATATTATCTCAGTTGGGAAATGATCGACTGAATGTAGGGATTCTGAATCATTTAAGCCCAAGGTTTACCATACCTCATTGGATTAATGACTCTATGAAATTTGGACTCATTGAGAATGTTTGGGTTTAAAGACTCATAACTAGGAACTCTAGAGTTTATTATCATCCAAGGGGGATAGATAGAGACTTGAGCATTTGGATCAAACTCGTGATATGGGCTTCCTATGTATCCTTATGATAGGAATCAGAATCTATGTAGCTCGATGCCACTCAACGGGAAACATCACCTTTTATGGTCGTTTAATAAGGACCCAGCCGTATAATTTAATGTCATGTTGCAAGGACACTTAAGTGATAGATGCATGGTCAAGGATGGTGCGGGACTTACTCCAAAGCTCCATGTAAGACCCAAGGGTAGTTATTTCCTGGGCAAGGAGATGGTCCTATTGGAGTATAAGGACATGGTCTGACAGGGAAAAAGGTGACTTTCAGAATTAAAGATTGGGCTTGCTCCTCGGGAAATTGAATATGTATCCTTTTTCGTCAAGAATCAAAGTCTACGTAGTTCTGGAAGATTAGGGTTTACACGTGAGGGTTCAATGTTATTTGGATTGAACCTTGGGCAGGTATCCTACATACCCTGTTTGAGAGAGAGGGATCAAAACCCACGTAGTCCATTTAGTCTCCACCATTGTGTGGAGGTCGTGACCACCACAAATCACTATGGCAAAGTGAGTCATGCTCGCAGTGAAAAACAAGATAATTCAATGGAAATGGAAAGCCTCACACTTTTTCCTCCTCAAGGGAAGGTAGCAGGAACCGCACGACTCTCCTTCTCCCTAATGTCAGAGCGGGGAGAAGGTAGTAGTCGTGTGGTAGAGACAATTGCGGTGGAGGTGCAGATAAAGAGATGGTGCCACTAGATTTTCCCTCTTCCCGATGTTGGAGGGAGGTAGATGTCGTGCTAGCGGGGGCCAAGGATATGGCGACATAGCAATGAATATTACCTGGAAGGGAGGGGAAAGACATTAACTTCCAGAGAGGATGGTGTGGGGATCACCCTAGAAGGGATGCCTAGCCACTCCCAAGAGAGAAGAGAAGTGCTCACTGCTGATCCTCGTCAAAAGGAACGGCTAGTGGGATCCCTCAATCCTGGCAAGGGGAGAGGCACCAAGGGGACTCCTGGGCTCAGACCCTGTAATACCATGGAAATGTGAACACATGAATGCTTCAGGAATACGCTAAAAGGTTGAGGTATCCCTTTTTTCCTCACCTACCATGGGTATGTGAACTCTCAGTGCCACGCTGACATGCCAGATTGTGTCATCATATGGGTTAGGTGGATTCAGTAAAGGCCTTGGCTCAGGGCCGGTGAATAGGACAATGAAGGGATTGTGGGGGATTAGGCCGGATTGGAAGGGTTTTATTTGGCTCGGGGAATGTAAACACAGAAGGGGTTTGTGGGCCACATGGGTGCATTAGGAGTGCTACATGGTTGGAGAGGTTGTTTGCGTACCAGGGTGGTGTGCGGACTGATGGGACTTCCTCCTAAAAGGGTGGTTCACGACTTCATGTTTGTCCCACATACAAATTTGGTACGCAGTGCCGTAGTCCGCGTAAGCAGTGGTGGCCAGGGGCATCGTCGGCCAGGGCTGTGTCCGCGTAGGAGGGTGCTACGTGACAAGATTGATCAAAAAAGGGGAATAAACTCCCTTTTCAGTGGAGAGTACATCAAAGGACGATCTATGGGTCAATGATTTAAATTTAGTTCGTGGATCAGCAATTTGTTATACCGTTTTCAGTTCATTATCAATTCGTTTCTAGTTTTGTACCTGTACTGGTTCGGGAATTGGAACTTCACGGTTCGTGAAATACTAAGCTCCTTCCTCCCAAAAGACATTCCTTCAATCTCCTCCAGCCTCCAAATATCAAATCATCTGAATCTGAATCCCCTTTCTTCTCCCCCTTAATGTCCTTTTATAGATGGAGGGGGGAAAGTGTTGAATTGTGGTCATGTGACACCATTTTCGGAGGAAAATGACCAAAACCCCAGCCTACGGATGACTTGGTCTATTCGAGGTTCGCGTGGGTTCATTGAATGCACCTCACTCGCGATCCATACCAGTTCGAGGGGCGCTTCGCGGCCGTGCAGGGATCCGCCTTTGTTTTGGAAACAACAGCGCACTAGGCATGGGCCAGTCTAGCAAGGTTCGCAGTGGGGCGGTTCGTGGTGGTGGACCGTACTGGCATTCGTCCTGGTCTGCGCCTGTGTATGAGCTCCACCCTCCATTTCTCGGATGATGATGGTCCGCATGGGGCTCGCTGAACCGGTCGCGTTCCACTGATCATGAATCGGTACCTGGACCAGTTGGTCCTTTGTCAATTTTGAGTATTTTTAATGTTTTTCCCAATATTCATAGAGAAATTGGGTAGAATCCATTCTGAAATTATGTTAGGGATTCCCATTCCCTTTGCGGATTTTTTAGGACCCTATAATCTCAATATTATTTGATTGAGATATAAATTATTTTACACACAAATATTATTTCCTGAGATATATATAAATATATATATATTCTTATTGAATGATATATATTCAATTAACTTATTATATTGATATTTTAAGTTCATTTAATGCCAATCTTTCAGGGGTATAACAAGTCAATTTGAAAAAAGTTGTAATGGTTTTATAATACTAAATCAAGATTGTTTATGATTATTCTTATGATGATTAAATATTATGATCCATATATGAATGATGTAATTTCATTAATTATTCTATAGTTATTTTAATATAATATATTTTTTTCTTCTATTTTCATCTCTTTAAGTACCCAATAGATCAAGTGATTTTTTATTAATAAAAAAAATATTTTTTTCTTCAGTGGAAAACCATTAAAATTTAAAACCCATGTTTTATAAAAATATTTCCATAACTTTTTTTTAAAATTTTTAAAATTATTTAATAAATATACATTAACCCATTTTTTAATTTATAATTTTATTTGAAATGAATATTCATGTTTTTTCCAAAAAATACTCATTTTTATTTTACCAAAAAATGTGAAACAAATATATTAATAGACGTGTATAGAATGAATAGAATTTCACACCATTATAACTAGTATTTACATGGAAACATTATTTATATGTATTAATGGTTATTTTCAATTGAATGTAATTTTATAATTTTTAATGATTTTAAATGTTTTTTTCATAGTGGAAATAACATTTTCTTAAAGAAATGTTTTAAAATATTTATAAACCATCCATTATAAGCCTTCCATGTTATTTTTAAAGAAAATTATGTCCAATTTTTTAAAATTTTAATTTATAAAATTATTCTTTCATTACATGATTTTTTCCTTTAAAAATGTACGAATTGAAATTTTAAAAAAAAAATCCACCTAATATTACATCCTTTATTTTTTATTATAATCTAATCCCTATTTTATTAATGATCCCATTATTATTCCTTATTTGGATGGATTATTATTGGTTCAATGTGATTTTTTTAGAACTTGTATCTTTTCCATGGGTTAATTATGTTTCAACCATATTGTTATGGAATCTATTTTTTTCCACTGGTTGATCTTGATATAAATAGAAAGTTTTTGAACCATTTATTCTCCATGGTTTAATCATGATTTAATTATCCTTTTATGAAATATGTTTCTTTACCATTGATTTGTTATGTTTAAAATAGATTTTTATGCAACCGAGTTTTATTCTGTGGGTTAATATAGTATAAAATATATTATTATAAAAACTATTTAATTTATAAGATTTATTTAAATTATTAAATTATTAATAAAATTTTTTATGATTTTTATAATGAAATTAATGATCTATATAATTTATTTATGTTTCTGAGAAAATGTTATACAAAGGGTATGCCTAAATAGTGTCACGTGTGCCTGTAATTTCTTATACGGTGGGTGCATCCAAAAATAACTCCAATGTATTAGGTAATTATTATGTACTATAGATCATTATATCATAACTAAATTGTCTAGTTAATTTATTTGTAAGGGTTTTATATTGTTTCTGAAAGTGCTCAATGTAGATGATTTCTTATGTTACCATAAAATTTTCATAATTCATTCTATAAGCTATAAATTTTTCCATTGATAAATATTGATATCACATGGATCAAGATTATTTATTCTTATTACCATTTAGTTTATTAAAACCTTATCCCATGTTTTCATGTTTTATGATCTAGGTATTTATGGGCATGAATATCCTTATGTTATGCTCATTGTATTTGATTATGTAATAATACACTTATTCTTTTATTATACTCACCATTGACATTAAATTATTAATGATTATTTTTAACCATTATGAGAATTTTATATCACCCTTATTTTTTTCCTTTCCCCAGGTTGTCAGGTTTCATGTTGGATTAATTATGTCCAAAAAGAGTTTATATGTATGCTATTTATGACCCAATTATTAATAAGGAAATTTTGGTATTGTGGGAAATATTCAATCATGAATTCATAGATATTTTAAAGTAACATTTTTTCATATTTATCTTAAACTATAAACCTAAAAGGTTATTGGGAATGCAATTTATCTAATATTACATTTTAATACATTATGTTTTGTGTGATTAAAATTAGGTAATCGTCATCAATATCAAATCCCAATGTGTAATGATTATTATTTTAGCACAAATTCAGAAATGTTGGTTGTTGGATGTTATAATAATTTCATTTAGTAAAACCAATAGTGTTTTTTAGTTACATATTGAAATAAAAAAGTGAAATAAATGGAGATATTTTGAAAATAATCTTTTACATGATGTGATAATTTTTATCCACATACATCAAACTACTCACATGACCAAAATAATTCCTCTCCATTAATGGATACCTTACTAAAACAATGATTGAAAATGATCATCTAAATATTCATAATATTGGTAAGGAAGGTTATTGATGATGTTTTATACTAAAATAGTATTCTCTAGTGTTTTAATGTTTAAAAAACATTGAGAATGTATGGGTTGTGTGGTTCTGTAAACACATAAACTGATCATATACATATTTCATGAAATCATACACATTCTCCAGGAATAATGAAATAAAATTTTAATTATTTAATTAATAATAATAATTAAAAATATTAATTTTCACAAGTTCCCAACAAAATACCTCAAGAGAATGTATAAATTATGACTTTTCCATCACTTAAACACATCCAATCAATTAATCATAAAAATAAATCATCAAATCCCATATTAATAAATATAAATCTATATTGAGCTATGATTATGGAATTTAAATATTTAACAATTAAATTAGAACCCCACCTCAGTAAATAATAGTCATTTAAATATAATTAACATGTATACAAATCATCATAGTTACCATATTCAAAAAATGATTGATCATTCTTTGTAAAATTCAAAAACATGTTTTTGTTAAATGTGGTGTTTACAACTTATAATAAAATTTATATATAAATTAAGAAACATTATAATGTTAAATATATACCTAGTACTCAATAATAAGGACATGAAATTGAAAAATAATTTCAATATTTTGATGATGTGTGATAGGTATCTTAAATTCATCAAAGTGAATGAATAAAGAACAACAATGATACTAAAAATAAGATATAACCCAAAAATTTGTATGTGGTAATAGGAGATAATAAGTTCATTATAGTTGATTAATTGTAATTTTATAATATTATTTTATAAATTATTGTGTAAAATGGAAGAAAAAAATTAAAAATAACAATCCAAAAGCTTTTTTAATTTATTTAGAAAAATGAAGTAGAAAAAAACATCCCAAAATCATTTCACTATATTCAAAGGATAATTTTAAAAAATTAATTTTAGAATTATATAAAACAATAATATATCGATTATAAATTATTATAAAGTATGAAATTAATTAGTTGATGATAAAAATAGACATATCTAATAAATAAAATTAGTTTTTATTAATTTAGGAAAAAAATACCAATTAATTTTTATATAAAAACTAACAGCTCTCAAAAATAATTTAATACATATTTTTTTTGGAAAATTGTAAAAACACGAAAAAAAATGTCAAATTATTTACAACGCTCATGATAATTTGATAATATCCTGATTCTGAAAAACATTATGTATATAATTTTTCGTTACATTGAAAATAATGTCCAAAATGGCTTGTATAAAAAATGATAAAATTCATATTAAGATCTTATTAATAAATTCAAAGTTAAAAATATTTTCATACTAATTCATTAATATATAAATAATAAAATTATTGAATCAACTTTATAATTAGGGATGTGGAAGATAATGATTACCAACCGAAATGGGAAATAAGGTCAATATTTTTTGTAAATAATTTTTTGGAAGATTTTTTTTCAGAGAAGGAAAACATAAAATGATTTCATTTAAAATATTAAAATAAAAAGAGTATAAGAAAATATATTTGTCTTATTAGAGTGATAAAAAATAATTCACTCATCAAAATCTAAAACATATATGATGCTGATAAAAATTGGTATTATATTATAAACCCTTATTTCATTAACATATTTTGGATATGAACCCATAAAAAGATTGAATATGATATAGTCATATAACAACATGTAATACATAATGTAATATTTTAATAAATAATAAATAGGTATTAATTAAACTTTAAAAAGGATATTATGGATTACAACATGAAACATGTCTCATGAAATTGATATTGAGAAAAATAACCCGTACAAATTATTATCATTAGAATAAAAACCATTTGAAAGAGTGAAATTGATGTCGAAATTTAATTACTCTGATTAGATAGAGTATCAAGATATAATATGTCAAATACATACCAAGTACAACATATAATGGACATAGGTTGATAATTCCAATCATATCTCAACCAAAGAAGTTTTATATAAGAATCCAATACCCCGTTTTTTCACTTGGTAGAACACATTATATCATTCTGTATAATAAATTTATATATATTATAAATACATATAGAAAAAATTTTATTTATCTTACTATATGAAAATAATTTATAAATTATCATTACAAATTAATTACTAAATCTGTTTTTGAAAAAATTATTTTGTGTTAATAGTTTCAATTTCAAACATGTTTAACTTTAGTGGAACAACTCCTTATAAATTATTCATGGTTAAATAATCTATATAGTGTATATAAAAGTGTTTATTGTATCGTATATATTGTTCTAGTTTCACATGGTCATTAAATAGAAACTATGGTAGTAGTTTTAAGAAAATTAATAAACATTTATTTTTTTTTATAAATTTCAATATCATAAAAATTAATATTTTTACTAAAATGGAAACATTAAATTTCAATAATTTTAAATAATTATATATTTATACTTATTACATAATGTAATCATTATTTATCATTTATTATTCATTAATGAAAGAATCATTATAAAATCATTCTTATAGGTTGTAAAAGAGACCCAAACAAGAGAATTTTATAAAGAATGATTTTATATTAAATTTATTTTTTATAATGATATTTTCACATTTAGAAAGGATCAATGATTTTATGAACATATAATTAAAGATGTATATCACTTTTAGAAAGTTTAAGATGATCTATATTAATTATAGAAATTTCTTATAATTTATTACATTTGAATTATATCAGTATTATCATTTTATGTAGTAACATTTTACATTATCAATTTAAGGATAGTATTATCAAGATAATATCCACGTTTTTTTAAAAAAAAATATTCAATTTACTAATGATAATATAAATTTTACAATATATAAGAGTATTTTAAATGTTGGAATTAATGTGATAAATTTTTTTAAATGTGGATTTATAAGATAATTGAAAGATAATGGTAAGACATTAATACATTCAAAGTATAATAGTATGCACATTTTAGGATATTTAATTTTATAGTGACCATTTTATATTAATATCATATATAGAATGTCCCAAATATAATTTCATTTCTATATTCACACGAAATTTTTTTTTATTTATTAATTAATTGAATTTTGAAACGTAAGGTGGTTATGAAAATGAATTACATAGTTCTTGGATGTTTCAATCTATAATTAACTGGAGGGACATTTTCATTTTCTTAAGGATGTAAGAAAAATAAGGTGGATATTATATTGACTTTTTATAATCAAAATTATTTTATATATATCATATTAATTTATTAAATCCATATTTTATTAACATTCATGTAAGGTGGTGGGAAAAAATAAAATTCGTCATTCATTGAGTCGGTAGTCCACACGTACATATGGATAACTTTTTCATTTAACATTAGATGGAAAAGTGGTATATAATGGATTCACCATTAACAAAAAAAATTTAAATAAAATAATTTAACTAATATCATTTTTTAAAATGATTAAAGAAAATTTTGAAGAGGTTCACTTTAAAAGAAAAATAAAATAACTAGATTAACACAATTACCTCAACTATGGGAATCCTCCTTTGGATCTCACTATAGACCCTACTAGTATTGTAATTTTGTGTTACCACAACCATTATATCCTGGATAATATTTTCAATCAGTGGTTTTGGAATATGTTTGTTGATTTAATGTGATTAATATATTTAGAGAAGTGAGGGAACAACAACCACACCCCTAGTAACCTAGATTCTATGTTTACATTATTACCATTCTACATGAAACAAGTGATTTCATCATAAATGAAACATTAGTTTAGTAGTATTGAAAAAAAGACACATTCTTGATTAACATTTTAAATTATATATTTATAAATATATAATTATACAAAAGATTCTTTCTTTCATTATTGAAATCATTGAATGAATACATCTTCATATCATATGGAAAGGAAATCATAAAATGTATGATCTCAGATTCTACGTACGGGTTTTGTATAATGGATGATATCAGAAGTAAATAAGGGATGTTAAATACAGTAGAGTGGATAATAAAAACACATTTCATTTAATCAAAAAACGGGACTTTAACGTGCATATATGGGTAATATCGATATAATAATCTTGTGGATTATAGAAATTGAATTAAAAATAATAAAAATTCATAATTATAGACACTCATTATCTTAACATCAATGCCTCAGAAAAGTATCGTGAATCTTACCATCAAGACATATACCATGGCATTTTAACTAAATGGGTATGTGTAAATTACATAACCAAATATTTGTAAATAACGATATTTCATTTCATGAGACATATTGATGCATCAGAGGGAAATCTATAACTGAGCCACACCTGTCAGAAGCACGACCAATTTTTCTCATTACATAATGTTTATTGGAATTAATTATTAAAAATCATCCAAAATAAAAAATTATTTATATTAAATGAAGAATACATAATATAGGCCTACTCACTTATATAAATAAATTAATCAGATTAATTCAAAAAATACCATTTATATATATAGAGTATGTTTAATAATAATTAAAATTTGTGTAAATGATAACCTATAAATCCATTATCCATAAAATATAGATATGGAGGGGAAAATTCCCTAATTAAATGATAGAGAGTGATTGGGACTTTGATTATGAGAACATTAATGAACAAAAAACCAGAATATAGAAAAGGATAAAAAATATCAAAAAATAATCTGAAATGATGGTTTTATATTCAATCCATAATTTTAATAAATATAAGTGTAAATATAATAAATAAAATAAAAATAGCAAACTTCTTACTTTGTGGTATAAATAAGTTATAAATCACATTCAAAATTATTTTCATTCCATTAATAAAATAAGACTACATTTTCAATTAAAAGTTTATAAAAATTAAAATTCATTAATAAACCATAAATAAAATTAGAGGAAGATAAATATATAATAATATTTATGGTGGGGGTAAATTGTGTTCATTATAGATTCTTTTTAAAATCATTCTTTTCAAACGTTTGTAAATACTTTAAAAAATTCATTTTTGGATAAATATTTAGATGAATTATTATTATATTCTATTTCAATAAAACAGATGGTTATCAAAAATTAATTCAAATAATCATTTATATGTAAATAATAACATTTATGAAACAATATTATGATCTTGGATCTGGTATTAAATTATTCTTGAATAAAATGAGATATTGTCGGTTTCACTCACATGTAACATATATATTGGTTACTGATAATAAAATGGAAGAAAAGAAATTTCAAATACCAAATATATAAAATTTATAATAAAATATATATTTTTTAAGATATTAGGATTATATAATATTCCTGAAGGATATATAAACATAAACAACCCCAAAAAAAGTGAGATTGTATGAGAAATACTTTACCATATATCTTCGCAAAGTTATTCATATCTAATACTCCTAAATAATAGAAATTATAATTGTAAATAAATCATACCATAACAAAATTATTAATGATAATTACATATATTATTAACATATATCATCAAATTACATGTTATTTAACAATTCATCCTTAATATCACCATTTTGTGTCAGAAATATTCTATTTCTCATGTATGGTTTCGTTTGGCGGTCCCAATTCATACATCATGATATTGGGATTATAATTTATAAGATATTAATAATTATATAAATAATATATTTATTCCTTATATATAATTTTATAACATCCATTAAAATAAGTAATAGAAAAAAATTTATCATTCATGGAGATAATATTCAGTATAGAAGGAAATGTCCGTTTTTATTTTCTAAATAAAGTATTCAAGAAGATTAAATAATATTTTACAATGATAAATTTATATTTATATCAAAATTAAGACATATAATAATTAGATAAATCATTATATCTATCTATTATAGGAGGGGATGGAAAATTAAACACATTTCAACATGGATTCATTATTCCGTACATATGTATGACTGGTGCATTAATTTTCCACTAGTTAGATGATTTTGAAGGTATTTAGTATAATATCATTTTTTAAGAAAGATTATATAATAAATATCATATTAAAAAATTTATTAATGATAATTACAAAACGTAAATGGTGGATAGATAAATGAATACGTCGTGTTGGGGATAAGGTTTTCTTTATATATACATTATTTATGATATCATTTCGAATTTGATATTAAAGAGTTAGATAACGGTTATTCCATGAGAATTATAAAATTTTTATATGTTTATTATTCATCATTAATTATTCTATTATTGATTAAATATATTTTAAATATTTATAAGAATAAATAAACATCGAACGAGTAATTTAAGATGATTCTCTCTTCTTTAAGAGATATGATTTATCAAATAGCTTAAGCCATCATATGGTGGTCATAGAATATAAAATTAAGATAAATTTTGAGGGAAATGAATATAAGAAATAATTTTTTATTCATATATAAGTTAAGACACCCATAGTTTTTGAATAACAGTGGAGAGGGGTTTCCCTTTTATAAGTGAGGTGGGTGGAAATCTTGTAAATACTTAAAGAATTATTATTTATTATTTGGGTTTCACATGTAATGTGGCTCTTAGTTGTCATTAACACTAATATTAGAGAACTAATTTTCAAATATGATAAAAAATATATAAAATATACATGTTTTTACTTAATTTTTACTCTTATCATTTTAGTGTAACCCCCCTTTACCAAATTTTAACATTTACCAAAATAAGAACTTTTTATCTTGGTTACTATTCATTTAAATTTTACAAATATTTTCCTTGATTATTTAGATCATTGATGTAATATTTATTAAACTAAATTATTATAAATATTATAAATAATTTTTTTAAAACCATAAAACACGAAAAACTATTTTTTGGAAAATGCATTTTTCAAGCACACGATGAATTTATACTATTTTTTTTCAAATTAAAAACAACTAGATGAATATAAATTAATTTTATTGAATATATAATATACACATTTTTTTAACATAATACATCAATTTTCTATTTAGAAATACATTTGTCGCTCAAAAATGTTTTTTTAAATAACTCTTTTTATTTTTAAAATGTTTTTTAATTATTTATATCCAAATGAAAATAAATTTATGGTTAGTTATATATTCTGAATATATTATTTTAAATATAAATAAATTACTTATTTACTCAATTATAAATTCATAATATTTTATTTTGATGGGAAATATTGAAATATTATTTTTCTGATTATATCGACATAGTTGGTTCAAAATTGATTTTCATCACATCAAATTGGAAAAAATTTTATATGAAATATTTAAATGATAATTTGAATATAGTTTATATGAAATGAAATTTTTTATTACACTAAATAAAACATTGGTGAGAAACTCTTCATTCATTTAAAAATTAAATCCTAAAACTTTTCATAAATATCATATTATAATAAATGTGGGTAGTTCTTCATCATTACTTACTTAGGTTCACAAATTACATATTATTTATTATTAATTATCAAAGTAACCTTCACCCGTTGATTTTTTCGATTAAAAATAACTTGTTATATAGTATCAATAACTTAAATAATATCTTCAATGAATGATAAATTAGTTTTCAATACTTTTTCATCATAAGTGGGAACTTGTGTTTAGTTTAGAATGTACAAACTTAATAGAGAGAAGTATAAAATATCACAAACTATAGAGGGTATTGAAGGAATTTTTAAATGATAATACACAACTCAAATAAATTAAATAATTCAAAAGGGGATGTTGTACAATAGACTTAGTTTCCATTTTATTGAACCATAAAACAAACATACTTAGAGATACAATTAATAAAACAGGTTATCCAATTTGAAATTATATATCCTTCCTTAAGAAATTTCTATAACTATTTTTTATTAATTGAGTTTCCATTTTATGAAATAAAATAATTTTCAATCTAAAAATTATCATTTCTATTTGATCTAGGAATTTCATTTTCCTATCACCAACTCCATTGCATCAAGTTGAAGTACAAAAACTCTGTTAAAACAATATTTCATTCCTTTCAATTTGAATGGTTTAATGGAAGAACAATTAAAAAAAAGGTCATTAATAGCACTAGAATAGGCCTTTACTAATTCCAAAATGGTACTAATACTCAGAGTGTGGTTAAATTCCCCAAAATATTTACATCGCTTTATTTATTTCTCTTAATAGTGACCTTAAAGAGTGTTTTTTTTCACTAATAAAAGAAATAATATTAAAGGGGTAAATATTTTTCATCCATCCCTGTCCACCCAAAACCCTTTATCAATTCTTCCCCCAACACCTTTAGCAATTATTCACCCCCCTTTATTAGGGATTTTCAACCCAACATGTCTTTTATCAGCACATTGTGAATCTTTATCCTCATCCATGCATGCCTAGATTCATAACCTACACAACACCTTTGAATATCGAATTCCTTTACCACAACACCATGTTGTTTTTAAATATTTAAATATATTTCTATACATTAATATATATATATTAATATTTTAATATAATTATTTTTAAATACATTTAAAAATATATGTATTTGGGATATATATATATTCATTTATTTACCAAAAAGAGTTATATATTATATTCATTTTCATATATACAATATAATATAAATGCTTATTGGTTTTCTAATCCTTGAATATATGTATCTATACACATTATAAACATATTTTTATAATGTAAAAAATGGATTGATATTGTTTTAAATACATTCTTAGAATATTAATTTATTTAGATATTATTCAATAAACATTTTTTGTAAATATTTTGATATGTGTATTTATATAAGCGGTTTAATGTAAATACATATATGAAAATAAGGATATATTAAATTATTAAAAAATTAAGTTATGAAAAATTATAATGTTTATAAACACTAATATCAATATAAATGTTAAACCTCTGAAAAAATTAATTCCGCAAAAAATGGGAAAATTACCCCATTAATGATGTTGAAAATCCATTGAATGTTATAAATCCGGTACCTCAACTAAAAACATAGTTTTTGTGGCCTTCTAGGTCATTTTATCCATGACTTATGTTTGAAAATATTATTTGTGTCCTCGAGGGCCCTTAGGTAATCAATATCGTCGTTTTGAAATGTATTTGAGCCGAAATGGACACATGAATCAATAGTTATGGATTTTTAATTCTAGAGTTACATTTTCAACATATTTGAGATATTTTATTAATTTATTAATTTTAGTTATCTTGAAATTGACATTGAACAACTATTACTCAGTAATAATAAGAAAATGATTAATAAAAAATATTTTTTAATTCTAAAATAATTCATTTTCACTAAAAATCTTATATATTATGTGTAAATGTAAATTTAACATATCGAAAACAAATTTTAAAAAACAAATTTTAAATTTCTGTCATTATAAATACATTCATATATTAATCTATTATTATTCATGAAATATATATTTTTTGATTTATATGTTTATCAATGTTTTTTAAATGCAGATTGGTGGGTCTTTAACATCCCTTCTAAAAAAATCTAATAACCCCCCACATATCAGCACATTTCTTGAATTGTGGATATAATAACACATTTTTCAACAATGTTTTTATATCAATGATAAATGGTAGTCCATTATTAGTTCCTATACTAAATAACTGATAAATTTACCCCATTAACAGCTCTAAAAAAGTGATGTTAATGACTCCCTTTGATAATGTTTTTTATCTCTAAATGTGAGGGTATTTAACATAATTTTCAGAAAGTGCTCTTAAACCACTAGTTCTGGATAAACCCATATTTCTATTAGTGATGATATTATTATATGTGAATTACCCCAAACAAAAATAATAATTTCACTAACGTCGAAATCAATGGGGAATAAAATCAATATATCATTGAATGTTTTAATAGTATATTTAGGTTATTTATTAGTTGAATGATGATAGGTGGTGCTCCAATGTAGCTTGGTGTCAAGATAATTCTTAATAATCATTAGAAATATAAATTTAAATCAGGGATCAATATATTATATTATTGAAATATGTTCACCATGATTTCTAACAACATAATTTATATTGTTCCATGTTGGGGTTTTAAGTGGTAGATATGAAGTTTTAGTGAGAAAATGTGTTGAAATGGTAGGGAAAACAATAATAACCTATATAGAATTATTTATTATAGTAGTATATTTATATATGTAGGTAAATTATATAATAATATAACAAAATTACAAAACAAGAATAAGATGAGGTTTCATAAAAACTTTAAGATGTTGTATCTTATCCAATTATAGTAGGAAAACCATGTGTCTTGGTATGTACTTATAAATTTCACATTTCACATTATATCAGAAAATATGATGCTACAAATATAAATATATATGGGTGATGTTAGGGATTATAGTAAATTTTTTTCTATAATATCAATATAATAATTATAATGATTCTATTAGTAGTGGATATAACACATATCCTCCCACTAAATTATATTTTACCATCATAATAGAAAAATTATATCAACTTTCCATCATCCACAAATTTTATTTTATTTTGAATATTCTTATTAAAATGTTAATTTTTTAAATTTTGTCCAATAATGGTTTTTTTAAATCACTCAGAACTAATGAGATTTTTTCCCTTCCCCAATGACTTTCATATCCAAAATTACTATATCCAATAATAGAATTTCATTTTTAGTCATAATGTTACTAAAAAATCAATGATATTTCATACTCAATTAATCATGATCAATTTTTTAACTTCCCATGTTTGATATAAAGCCAAGATATTTAAAAAAACATTTTTGATAGTATATACAACACACAATATCAAACATAAAGGAACTAGAAAATATTGTTATTTAAAATTTGTGCTTATGAATATGCCATGAAATTTTAATGTATATATACTATTAATAGAATTATTATATATATATATATAACCTTATCCATAATAATATATTGATGACCTCCTTGGAAATAAGTACTAAGTATCCCGGATAGTTAATTTATTATTTAGAAATATGTTTTATTCAAAAAATATTTCTAGTGGTTTTTATAGAAAATATTATATTTAATTTATAGAACACATTTAAACTATATTTTATAAATATAATATAATATTTTGAATTATCAAATTAAAATCATATTAGAGTTAAAGATTCATATATTTTTCGATAATATTGAATTTCTAGTGAATAGTGAATAATACCGATTTCTTTTAATATAATTTTTTTTGCTTCAATATTTAAAAAAGATACATTTGGTTTTAAAAATATTCCAAACAAAAAGTAGTTTTATTATATTATTAACAACCTAATTACATTTATTGGATCTAATTTAAGTATTGAAATTTTTATAAAAGCATTTTTATACATAAACAATCCAATTTTTTATAAAATTGTTTCTCATCACAGTTTTCATGATTAGATTAAAATTAGTTTCTCAAACTTATAGAAATTGAGTATGAAAAAAATTCATTCAATACATTGAATACAATTACTCATATTTGGTCTATTTGGCCATATTTTTTTATGCATTACAAATAGTTACTATAAAAAAATTTAACAAATATATAAATAGTAGATATGAATAGTCGATGTAAAAATTAAATGCCGAGGTTAAAAGATTTCATTCTAATTTTTATTTTATCAATTAAATTTTAAATTATTACCTAATTATTAAAAATTAATTTATGAGTTGAAAATTTTCTATTAAAATTACTAATATAATATTTAAAAAAATGTTACCAAATGTCACTATCATAGTTTTAAATATATATTTTTTGTCCACCTAGAAAAAACCAAACGGTGAATGAATTTACATGGGTATTTTGATAATAATAAACATATTCATAAAAATAATGTTTATTTATAATTTTTCGGTACTTAAAAATAACCCTAAATATTTTCACAATTCCAATATAATATTTTTTAAATTAACAGAGAAACTAAATAAATGGTTTTAAGATAACAAAAATTGATACAAATGAAATGAATAAATGTATCCCCTGAAATTCATATATCTATATGAAATGATTATAAGTTTTTATATTTATTAATTCTAATATACAATTTATTACTATTTATTTTTGTTCGAAATAATACAATATTGGCATAACTTCCATTAGTGATATTTTATCAAAATAATAATTTATTAAATTAAGTTAACAAATAAAAATGTTGAAATAAGTCAAAGTAAATAATATATGGGTTAAATTTTGATCCATTTTTATTTTATGAATAAGTAGTTACATTTATTGAAGAATAATAAGACATCTAAAGTGAAAAATATGATATCATGATTAATTTTAAAATAGTTAAACATAAGAGTTACAACCAAAGATATGGTTTAATAAATAACTACAAACTATCATATTTTTTTTCTCTATGAAATTTAAACAATTTCTTACCCTAGGATATAATCAATAGATATATGAAGGTATTTCCTTTGATATTGGATTTATTATAATTTAATATTTTATAAAATTATAAATGTTCCCCTTGATTGAAGATTAAAATAGTACCTCCTCCCTCAGTTATATAGACCACATTTATAATTTTATTTTCACATACCGTCCCCCAGGGGCCTATGCCATGACTAACCCAAGCCCACGTTCCAGAGGCCAGGGGCTGACAACATGCACCAAAAGCCTTATTCCTTAAAATTGGGAAGGCAATTCCTTTTTAACCTGTAACCTCCCACAATTAAGCACAATTATGGATACAAGAACAGAGTAAAACTATATAGTAAACATGGTGTGTACAGAAAGAAAAATGGACCAGAATAAATCCCCAACTAGAAAGAACTAGAAATCTAGGAAGTATATGTAAACTAAAAAGCTCCTGTGAACACCCGCCAAGGATCCAACCTGAGGGTGGGCACAACTCACGAATGGGCGTCAATGTAGTACGCTTCATCTAATGATAACCTTCGAGCTACCTATAACCTGGTACCCTCAGCCTCAATCAATGATGTCCCTCGTATGCACCAAACACAACTACGTTCAGGCATAGACATTATAGTGGTGAGTATAATGATACTATGTATGGACCCCATGTACCTCAATGTGATCACAAAATCCACAAAGGAAAATCCACAATGCATGAAAACAACATACAGTCCTACTTAGGTATATGCTCATAGATATACCTATGTTTTCGAGTAAACCCATCTCAATCATGGGGAAACACAAGTCCCACCTCAAAAGGACAATGCAAAACTGTCCCACAAAGGAAAAATACCTCGAAGGTATCACCACAAAGATACATACCAAAAAGTTAACACCAAACAGAAGAATACCAAAAAGGTATCACCATGAAGGTATGTAGAACAAAGGTAACTCCACATAGAAGAAGAACGCAAAGGTATCACCCTGAAGGTATGCATCACAAAGGTATTCCACACAGATGATTACCACAAAGGTAATTACTCGGCTCATTTCAGGTATAACATATGTAAGATAGTAACGAGGATTAGATGTAACTACTAAATCATCTTACTCTTTTAAGAGGGAAACCAACATAGGATCCTAAATCTTTAGACCCACATAGCATCCTAGAAATGCATACCCACATAGGATCTTATAGTAGTCCCATGTGAATTTCCTAGAGCGGTCCAAGTGGGACTCTCTAACATAGACCCACGTAGGATCCCAAATCACAGACCCACATAGGATCCTTTTCTCATGTTATAGCCAACCGCAGGGTTACCGCACAAAGCTCGCTTAATTCCGTTAGGGTCCACTCATCATGCCATAGGACGATACTCCAACAACCATAGTGTCATAGAAAAATGTATCCAAAAGGACCGCCACGTGGTAAGGGTCTCAATGCAATAGATTGTGCATCAATCGGACACCCAGTCTGTATGTTATTGGCCTTTTAGTCCCGAAATCCCGATTGGATTCATGTTTGATCCAATCGGGCCATACACCAATATTATTAAAAACACATGTGGGGTATGCCAATGAACCGACCCGGTTTAAGTTTTCCAGCACTGCAGACAGTTCATCAAATGGTGTCCTATAACTCAATTATAGTTGAATGAGTGAAAAGGGATGAAGTGTGTACGAGTTCAGTCCGACCCGGACCGCTGGGTCTGACCCGGCCTACGATGGGTGACCTACGCTAAGCCACCCGCAAGGCCCTCGTTGTGGCCCGCACTGGGCTTCCCACAAGGCCCACGGTGGGGCCTGTGCTGGGTGGCCCGCAGCTGGCCGGATGAGCAGCCCTCTTTTGCAGCACGGTCACACGCCATGCCCCTGCCGGTGGCAGACAGTGAGCTGGCCACCATTCCACCACTATCGCGGCCTTTCTCCATGTCACCTACACATCAAGCGGCATAGATGCACGCTGCCATCACCATCACATGGTTAACAGTGCACCGGCAGCCTCCCACACTCCGCCATGGCTGACATGCCACAATCCTTCTCTAGCAGCACGGTTTCCCCACTACCGTCCTCGCAACCCATCGGGGTGCTGGTCGCCACTCTTGAGCCCTTCCAATGATGTTCCTTAGGTCACCGATCACGCCCTGGTTTCCCATTATTTATTCCCTAATATTCTACAGTCACCTCGGATTGTTGTCGTTGTTTCAAGGCCTTTAAAATCCCACAAAGGATGTGGAGAGGTCAAGTCATGTTCATTCGGCCCGCACCCTCCACGTTCGAATGGTAGCAAGTGTCTTACTGGTTCATGAATCAATAATAATATAAATGTTCTTAAATCCAGATGTACGTCAATAGTGGAAAAAGGTTTAAAGAAACAATAATTCGTACCTAGATTGCTCGTTGGATGTGTTGCGAGAATAATTCATTGAAGGAAATGGGGGTGCCAATGATCTTCGCTTCCGCAACACACCTATGAAGTGGGTCTCATGTGTCGTCCTCATTCTCGATTCCAAAATATGTTCCTTGTTGGAGAGTGAATTCATTGTTGGAGTCAGAGTTTATCAAATGTTCTCCCCAAGCCCCCCTTTAGCCCAATATTTCTCCAAGGAAATGAGGGCCCAAAAAATTAAAATTGGTTTATCAATTTAATTTACAATGGAACAATTAAAGATTTCACAATTAAATGGAATAATTAATTGTATTGTGTAGGAATAATTAAATGGAACAATTAATTGTATTGCATTGAGACAATTTAATGGGAGGATTCCAAGTGACATACCCACATTAAAAAGGGGTTCGGGTTGTCACCGAAACTAGAACTAAAAATGGGGGTTTTCAAGTTTGGGTGGACATCACCCCCATAACTCAAAAAGATGGGATTAAAAAGGAAAATAAAATGTTAAATATTTTATTTTTCTTCTTCCACAGAAAATAGAATAACTATCTTTTACCCTCGACATACTACGGTCGAGGTGAAAGTCTCCTTAAGAAAATATTGGCATTATGAGTTCAACGGTGCCCTTAGATTTCCATTCTGAGCACTGGTTCAAAAGTTACAAAAACCCACTCATACGTTTAATGAACATACCTACAAAAATGTTCCTAAAATCATTTCGGGCACACTGGCCCTCCGAATCACATGCTGTCAATTTTCGCAGACTCATAAAATTCCAATATAATTTAAAAAAATTAAATGGAATTTCTAGGTCTTTACATATATCTCCTAAAGGACCTAAAAAATTAACTAATAAACTTCCATATAAACATAATATATGTGTTGTTCATCCCAAAAGACTAACTGTTGGACCCTTTATGTGGAGACATCGAGAATTTTATTGAAAGGTTATATAATCATCATAACCAATCTCATTCTTTCTACGTCTTATTTTCCACTTATAAATCATTGATAATTTTTATAAAATAATGAATTGAGTATCATAAATATACCTAATTTTTATTATTTCTATGAAATCACCATTATCTACTCTATTGCCCAAAATATCTGATGTGAATCTATCACTCATGCATATGTAATTCTTACCATCTCCACATAGCTAAAAAATTCATTTTACATTAGAATATTTCATAGATTTTTATAATTATGGGTTTAATTATTATATGTGATAATTATTAAATAATTATAAAACATTAATTATAATATCGCATATAACATTTTACCTCTTAATGTGTTGGAATATATTAATGTTTCCCCTAGTTAAGTGTAGATTACCTCCTCCATGAAGCGATGTGACATGTTTTTTATTTTCTTACATGAATAGTAATATAGATGTATTTTATGTATATAAATGATTTATATGATATAATAATTATTCTATTAATTTTGATTATTATTTACCTTTCTTTTCATTCCATTTATTGGAAAATCAAAATAGTGTTCATGTGTACATATTCCGTACCATCTCCATGAACAATGTAATTATGTTTTCGATATATAACTATTATGGATGAACCAAAATATTTATATAATGAATATTAATTTAAATTATATTATTATTAAAACTATGTTGCTGTTATAATCATAACCACTATAAAAGGAAAAAATCTACTAAGCCAAATCATACCTGAAAAATGCAGTAGTTATCTTCTAGATAAGTGATTTTGATAAAGAATAACTAGAAATTGGGGGGTAATGTAATAATTATGTACAATATATTATGATATATAATAATATGGTTAAGAAATATGTGAATAATAAATATATTATACAGAATGTTTGAATCGATATGAAAGAATTCATACATGAGATAAGGGTTATATAATGTAAAGTTTAATTATGTAAAACATTATCCATATTCACCACTTATTCCTTTTAGGGATGTATATACTGCCTATTTTATGAGTTAATTCACGAATATATAAATCTCCATGATATAAAAAATTCATTTTTTTGTTATTTGTTTGATGGGTTAATGATTTAAGAGTTATAATATCTACAAGGGTTACATTCATAGTCCCATTACTATTAGGAGTATTTATATTAAAATAATAGGTAGGGGAGTCTTTTATTCAATATCCATTTTTTCTACAAATATTTTGAATAATTATATTATTATAATACTATTTTATGGACTTCAAATAATCATTTATGAATTTTCATAAAATATTTTAAATGAAACCTTCTTGTAGTTTTATGAACGTGGTACACTTTTATTGTTATCAAATATATAAATTTTCTTAACATATATAGAATGAATGTAATTTCTAACAATAATGAAAAAAAAAATATTTTGAATATTAATTTTTATATTTAAATGGGATTTTAAAATAATATAGTTCCTTTTATATTTGTGATGTTCATAAATTAATAAAAGATTTTAAAAATTTTGATTTTCCTCAAGAAGTATTCCAATAATATCCTTAATGTGATTTCATATATGAAAAAAATCATTTATTGAATATTATGTTTAGGATTAACTCAAATGATAACATTAAACATATTTAATTGGAAGGGTAATGATTAATTTTACTAGGAACAATGTTGATATTTTTTTGGATAGTTCTTCTAATATGGAAATTTACTTATTTGTTATAAAATATTTATTGTGTGGGATTATATACTCTTATAATAAATAATTGGACATAATATGTAATGGGAGGGTCCATTTATGGCCCCCAGATGCATCGGTAGGAATCATGAGACAAACTAGAATTGGTTTTGGACAAGATCATTCATATTGATTTCTAGATGTATTGGTACAAAGCCTTGATGATGTTTTCAGATGTCTTTCACAAGGCATTAATTGTATTCTTTTGACGTAATTCATTATTCATTACATCATTATAGTATAATTTTTATTTCTATTTGCCTATTTTATTATTTAGGATATACAAGTATGAGTTTGTAGGGTTTGTGGTTATTTATTTGATGTTATTTTGAATATCATTTATTCTTTCAATATTATTCATGCTTTAATGGATTACAATTTACGCATAGCCATACTGAGCATTTGATCTTATCGTTTATATTTTTTAATTTCCCTATGAAATTAATAAGGGTATTATTAATAACATCCAGAATTGAAGAATTATTTTATTCTATGTATTTTAGATTTCCAAGGTAATATGGGAATATTTTTTGTATCAGGTTATTCAAAAAAACAATACTATTAGTTCTATTATAAGGATATTACTTGTATAATGTTTTATTGTAATAATGTTACCACTAGTTCTGGGTTATTGATTTTAACGTCATTTTAATTTATGTAAGAAGATGTCTAGTAGAATCTTTGGGAACTGGTTGATAAAAGCATAGTTTGGATAAACTAACCCTATGATAGACATTGGAATATTCCAAAAGAAACCAATCATATGATTTCTGTAATAGTTTTAAATAAATTTTCATTTTATGACTACTATTTCACTATTTTTTAAATATTACATTATAGATTATAATGCTTGGTCCTAATCTAGTATATGAAATTATTTATAAATTTCACATTTAGGAAGAAATGGAAACTGTACTAACACCCATAATCCATTTTTTTATTTCCCTCTGGGAAAATACTATGAATCTATAGAAGGAGAAATAAATGGAGATAACAAAAACAATTTTATAGATTTCTAATTCGGTTATGAAATAAAAATCCTTTATAGATCATACATATGTTTAAAAATGAAGTGTAAAAATGTTATATAACATTATGCATTAGCAAACTCCATCATTCAATGTAACTATGAATCCATTTTTATTTGACCAATGGATATGTTCCTTAGATAAGATATTTCTCAATTTGGGATGTAATTAACAATATAATGTTCTCATATTAGTTTATCATAACTCAAGGGGTTTAGAAAATGATGGACATTGATACAAAACACCAACAATGAGGTGGAAATTTATTTCATGGAATGAATGGATTTCAAGAGACTTATCTAGGAAAAAAAATTTCCTCATGAATAATGAGCATATATAGAATAAAAATTCTTGTGTCTGATACAAAAGAAAGAGAGAAGTCATAATATTTTTGAATTTAAATTTATAAAGATATCAACTAATGATATATAATATCTATAAAATCCCAATAAAATAGTTAACAATTTCATTTAATGGTTGAAACCAATCCATTTATGGGAAATAATCTCTAAAAATGCTCTATATAAGGATATAATATCATACTTTTTAAAAAAATGCAAATTGTTATCCTCATCATATATATTTCATTGAATGAACTAGAATAAGAGGTTTAAATATAATAAATATGGATAAGGGGAATAAAAAAAATGTTTTTCCCACATGTGATAATTTTGGTATGAAATAGCATGTTACATTCTTAAAGGGAATGGTATTTTTCTTCATGGTGGGGAGAATGACCATCAAGCATGTTAATAAAATTTTAATAAATATACCTATAATGATTAGTGTTTCCATTATTGGGTTATAGGGATCATAGAAAAGTAATACCCCATGTGTCAAGGTAATATATCTCCAAAGAAATAATGTGATCAGTGAATATATTTGGAAATATCTAAACTGATGTAGAATTATGAAAGTACATGTATATTTTTATTTAATATTTATGTTTTGTATATATGAATTATGTTGTAAAGGTATTTTATCAATGATTTTACTGTCATGAGATTCATAAAACACCTATATATTATTCTTAATATGTTATGATTTATGGATAGTAATGAATATGTTGAATAATACACCTGATCTATAAAATTGATTTAATGGTAAGATGATATTTTTATTGAACACATGAATATGGTAAATATAAACCATAATATTGTTGTTAGGTTGAGTTAATAAGGATTATTTGTGATAAATAGATAATTAAAAATAAAGAATAAAACCAGATAATATTGGTTACCATACAAAATTCTAGTGATGTGATAAAAAGTTATTCAATATATATATTAAAAATCATTGTATTTATAATCAATTATATGAATTTTTTAATATATGGAGTGATTTAATTCATTTAAGAAAGCATGTTGTCATTATGTTTTTAATGTGATTCATGTCCTTATAATGAGATCATGGTATTAAATTGTGACATTAAGAGTTAACGTATTATGTAATAATGATAAGTTTATTTTTTAAATTTTTTGAACTTATTCCAAAATTATTTATTTTCAAATTTTGAGAGTTATTTTTTTTGATGATACATTAGATTGACTACTTCTATGAGGGATTATATTGAAAATAAGATATTAATTTTATATTTTAATTAATTATATTCGTATTTTATAACCTATGATAACCATATTGGTTTTGATAAATATTAAAAGGATGAAAGAATGAATATGGGATCATATGATTTTTTGAATTTTTATCATGTTTGAATTATTTTCTTGAATATTTATTTCAAGGTGTAAGAGATGAAGTGGAAAAATATCAATGAAAACCCAAAGGATTATATAGTAATTATTATAAAGAAATAAAATATATATGATTATTTTCTATTGTTCGTTATCAATATAGTAGTATAATAAATAAAATTTATAAAATTGTCATTGAAAAAAAAATATATATTTGGTTTTTATATCGAGAAATCAATGGTCTCTTAACCCATCACATATTTCTAGTTTTTTATTGTTAAATTAAAAATTAAAAAATTAAATATCACTATATATTACTAGTTGGATATTATTTCTCACTTTTATGTCTATATTTTCACATCCCATGATTTTTAATTTTTAGAACCCTATTTTTTTGGATACCTTCAAATTTTAAGTTCCCTCTTTTAATGAGAATGCTTTATTATCCCTTTTACAAGGTTGGTTTTCTCTCAATTGAAATTTCAAATAAAATACCCATAATTAAAAATAAAATTATTAAATTGTTAGGAAGGAATTTATTTAAGGTGGGATAATGTTGTACGTGTTGATTTTTAATGTACACTATGTTCTAAATTTTACACAACACACAACACTGATCTAAAACAGACCATGACTATTATTACTTAAATATAATCATTTTGAACTACTCAAAGAGTTACATAGTTTTTATTGTATTTAAATAATAATGATATATATATTACCTAAATAATTAATATTCATAGATTAATGATTAAGAAACAAGTACCCAATTTTCAGTAAAGTTATTTTATTCTTTGGAAATATGTTTTGTCAAAATGATTTCCTTTTATTTATGATGGAATATAACATAATATATATCTAAAAGTTATTAATATTTTATATTATATAAATTAATTAATTTTTTCTATTACAATATTAAAGTCATCTTTATGTGAAATTTTAATATTTTTCTAAAAAGATTGATTTTCTAGTGAATTATGTAAGAAGACAATTTTTTAAACATTATTTTTGAATTAATAATTTTAAATTAACAGTTTTTTTTAAATTTCATATTAAAAATATAATAATTATATTATATTATAAATATTTCGAGTAATTTCTTTTGAATGAATTTCATGTTTAAATTTAGTATAAAAATATTTTTTATATAAATATTGCATTTTTTGAAAACCATTTTCTATTGAGTTTTTCAAAATTATTTTTACTTTAACTATTTCAAATTATTTAATTGAATTTTATAAATTAAATTAATTATATTAAATCAAGATGATAAAATTGGGTTAACACTCCCCTTTTAATTCTGTCCAATATGAATAGTAATCATGGTAAAGATGATCACCACAGGAATGGTTTAATCTAGATAATGTTGGATACAAATAAGTGACACAGTTGTTATATTTCATTTTAATTCTTATTAGATGGATTTAATTACAATCTAATAACCCCATCCTCAAATATTATTTGTTTAAAATAAACATTTCTATTAAAATTTCTAATAAAATATTTATTTAATAAATGGTACATAATGTCATTCGATTAGTTTTAAATATCACTTATGTTTCATCAGAGGGAAAAAAAAATGTTAAACTAATCTCAATGAATTTTCTGATCGTAATATATTTATCTTATTTTTTTAATTTCTTTTATATTATTTGGAATTAAATAATTACTCTAATTTCTTACACAACACCAATATAGTATTTATTATATTAACCAAAACATAAAACAAAATATTTTAGAAACATTACAAGTGATATATATTGATTGAATTAATGTGTCCCAAGAATTTTCTGGATCTATAAAAATTTATTCTGATGATTTAAAGTATTATATTTGAAATTCCAATTTTTTATTTTTATTTATTCATACAAAATAATTAATTTGTATCAAAATTTAAAATACTAATATTTTATTAAAAATTTATTTTTCAAATTATATAAAAAATATAAAAATATTGAATGAGGATACAATGGATAATATATAGTAAAAATATATTTCATTTCCAATTTGTTGGTCAATAGTTACATTATAAGTAAAATTACAACCGTTTAACTATAAAAAATATGTTACAATGGATTATTTTTTAATAGGATAACTATGATGACAAAAAATAAACGGTTTAAAGCACCACATTAACCAATAAAATTGTTATCATTTGATGAAATTACAACCATATACTACCCTAAGATTGAATCAAAATCTATTTAGATTCAATTTAATTGATAGTAAATTAATTATAATTTTATATTTTTTGAAATTCCAAAAATTTCTTGCCACTCAATTATAAAAGTGAAAGTCCTCCTTCACATATTGACACTAAACAGAGCCTTCTAACTCGACCACTTTTTACTATGATAGCTTATAAAAATCCGTGTACACATTCTTTTGGTTATTTACACCCCAATATTCCAACCTTAGGACCTATAATATGTGGTTTAATGGAGATCTCTCAATTGAGATGTAATCACCTTAATTGGAAACTTTTATTTTACTCGTCCTTTACCTAATCTATATTAAAGTTATTTATCATAAAATAAAAACTTCTGTATTATAATATCTTTGAACACACATGTTGTCCCAGAGGATACTAAAGAGGGGGGTTAATTTAGTTCCTCTTAAAAAATTCTAACTAAAATATTTCTATTAAAAACCCCCAATTTAACAACCTTGTTCAACTGAGTGAATTAATAATGATTATAAGTGTTCAATTAGTTTCTAAATGATTGATTATTTCTCAGTTAACTTCATCTAATGATTAATTTAGATTTTGAATATAACTTATTGTCTAACCATAATTACAAACACTTTATAGTTCATCTATCAATGTTACTTTAAAATAGATTTCAATTGCTATGTAATTAACAGCAGAATATTGAAAATAGTTTATACTTAAATAAGATGCATAGTATTTTTAACCAAAAGGTTTAGTCTCAAGATGAGACTTAGTCCTCTCGAATATTTTATATAAAACTTTGATCCACACACTTCATCTGGGCTTACAATAGTACTCGGACTGTCCATGTCCTCAGACCTCTACCACAGTTCTATGCGGGAATGCAACAACAACAGCACACATGCTGTCCAGATCCTTAGACCTCTACCACAATTCTACATCTAATACACCATGGTATAAAGAATTGGTTGTGAGGATTTTAATATCCTCTAGTTCAGGTTAGGTGTTAGTGGGTGTCCAAATAGACAGAATCGCAAATTGCACGTATTTTAATAAAAATAATTATCACAATAGAGAAATAATGTAGATTTGAGTTTAGAATGCTCTTCGGTACTGTCAATGCAGCTGTGGACTCCTTTGGATTGAAGAAGATGAAGCTTTCAGTCCTTCTATGGAAGTTGTCTTAAAAAAGAGTGTCGTTGTTCTGTTCCTTCACTTCCAGTATAGGTGTTCAACTTGAATGTGAGAGTATTCCTTATACCACATGAACATCCTCTTTGAAGTTCAATTCATGATGTGCATGATTGTTCTTACAGTTCATTGATTGTTATTTCCTGCATGTACGTGTGTATATTCCAGTATATCTCTCGTATGTGTATTATGTACGTCCTTATGTATATATATCTTCTATTCTCTGATAGTTCTATATTCCATTTATTTTTTGAGCTCCATCAATGGGAATGATTAACTTTTATAGGTACAAGGTACGATTCCCTGACACACCAAAAAGCCAAATTAATTAATAAAAGTTGCATTGAATTGAGAAAATATGACCATTAGCATTATATTATTAACATTGAAAATGTATACAGTTTGAGAAACAGTGACTCGTTAATATTCATCTTCCATCAGTAGCTCTTTATCGGTAGACATGTAACTATAGCTCTTGTAGCAGTATCCCATGTATTAGTAGCTCCATCTATCGATAGCTTTATGTAATAGTGAACTTCTTTCGGTAGCTCTTCCTCGCTATCAGTATCTGTTAACATCGGATGAGGTATCTCTCTCTATCAGTAGCTTCTTCTATGGGTAACTCCATTTTATCGGTAGATTGTATCATTGGACTTGTATCGGTGAACTTGTATATCAGTGACACAATCTATCAGTAGACTTAGTATATCGGTGCAATTATTTATAAGTGAACTTGTATATCAGTGACCTTGTATATCAGTAGACATAGTATATCGGTGGACTTTCATCTCAGGGAACATGTATCAGTCAAATTTATAACTATCAGTGACTTAAGATCATAAATGCTTACAATGTAACTATTCTGTTCATATTAGTTCCAGATTGAATTAATATCATACATAATCATTTTTGTCAAAAATAATTATTGATTAAATAATTCCATGATATTATATGATTATTTTGAAATCCATACTAACTCTAGAACATGAAGGCATAGTTATGAAACATAATTATTATATAGTTAGACTTGATTTGGGATTATCAGAACATATCTAATCATATTTGAGATTATCAAAATAGTTGAGTCCAACAATCACCCCCGTTTTTATTATCACAAATTATGGTATTATAATCCATAATAAACATTAATGAATCAGAGTAAAATAAATATAATGGAATTTATTAGTGTGTTCAAATCATAACTCTCAAATGTATCAGAGTTACTCTATAAAAAACATAAGAGTAAAATGAAATAGAATATTTATTTCCCCTAAAGGAAAATATTAAAATTTTCTCTCTCTTAGTGTAATTTCTCCCAAAATTGTATGTTGTCCCGATATCATAATTTTTCTCTATATTTTTTATTACAAAAATGAGGAAAACAGTGGTACAATGTATAAAAGAAGAAGAGAGAAAATAGATATTTTCATTTCACATGACAAAGTTACATAAGATAGTATAAAATAAATGCAAGAAGTACAAAGATTAATATCCAAATCTCTAGCCTCATTAAATCTTCTCTAGGATGTCCACTGTGGATTTCCCTTTAGTATTAGAGGACTGATGCTGGTCAGGTTGAGTTGTAGGCTTGGGTAATCCAGTAATTATCAAAGGTGGTTCAGATATTGAAACACTGCAAGGTCGGTAATGAGTACTCTTTTATGTGATCATAGGAGTCAGACTTATGATTTCCTGAGAAGGAGTCATTTGAGGTGTAAAACCAGTAGAACCGGTGGAAGGTATGGTAGGAGGAATGATGATAGGTATATTGTCCACATGCAGGAATGGAAGTAAGAGATTCTTGAAATCCACAATGATACCACCGCATATTTCCTTGGAAGAGAGGTAATCATCCTTGTTCTCCATAAATTTGTCCAAAGAAAGAGTCAACTACATGAACATACTAACATGTTCTCTGAAGGCTTGAGTGACTGGGGTATGTTTCAGATTCTCTACCAATAGCTTGAAATGATTGGATAAATTACTATCAGTGTACTCTCTCTGAAAATAATAATCAATTTTGTCTTTGATTTTCTTCTGGGTTGTAGTAGCATCTCTTATATAATCATGGATGTTTATTCTGATATCCCTGGTGGTAGTAATCTATTGAGAATTAGATGTGATATTAGAAATAACTTGACCATGTTCTTATTTCAACATAGATATATACTATTCCTCATCAACTGATTCATTGGATGCACCAAGAGGTGCTATAGTAAAAGCTACTATTTTTTTTGAAAGACTAAGTCAAATTACATATCAAACTTTTCACAACAAAATCATGAGTACTGACATGCGTTTTTATGGTCTTCATAAAATCATCAATCACATCCATAAAATGTTTCTCTACATTTCTAGTGTAGTGGATTTCATTATCTAATTGAGATTTAGAACACATGAAGGTATCAAATGAAGAAACATATTTCCATAGAGAGTAAATAGACTCTGATAAACTTTTAACTTGATTATGATATTCATTTACATCATCCCTCACCTCTGTCACAACACATGAAAAATCATTTCCCAGAGGATATAACAAAAAACATTCCATATTTAATTTCTCTACAACAAAATATGATTTCAATTCAGATTTTACTGCCTCAAGATATACTTTTCTGACAATGTCTTCATGAAGAGCAAGAGTAGATACTGGTTGAGCAGTAACTTCCTCTGAGAAAATATCATAAAGCCACAAGATTCCTTCTAATGGGTGTCTTATCATCATAATTATGATAGTCTAGTCCCAATACAACAAATCCCGGATCCACAAACCAATCATCCAATTCATAGGTCATAGAAACAAATCCAGTCCTGTTAGGTTGCTCCACCTCAAGTGGAGCTTCCTCCTCTTCTGCACCAACTGCAACCATCTCCTCTTTAGAGGAGTCATCTATGATCATTTTTATATGCAAACCAGATGGAACAAGATGAGGTATATAAGTAATAGGTACTGCTCTATCCACTTCAAAAACCTCCTCAATAGGCACAATAGATCTCTCTATTTTGGGACTGAGAATTAAACATGTACTTCCTTTTTTATATACTTCGTCATCATCATCAATACTTGTACTAGAATCTGGATCTGTCATCGCATGTTTTGATCTAGGTAGGTCTTCCTCATCCACAAATACTTCTTCAACACTTTCTCTTAGGACAGATTCATTTCTAGGTAGGGGCACAGGTGGACTTTCTTTTCAATATGATACCATTTCAACAGCTGGGCTTGGAGGAAAATTAGGTTCCCCACTATATTCTATAGAGGTATCCTCCTCCTCCACCTCATCAATGTATTTAGGTTTCTCCTCACTATGTCCTAGACCAGGATCTATCTTATCTATTTTCCGATTGGGATGCTCAACAGGGTTAATTTTATCATAAATAATTTCATTATAATTTATTCATTACCTTGTACATGGGTTCCAGCCAATATTCGTGTACATAAAAACTGTTTTTGTAATACCAAATGTGTCTCTCACAACCACTGCCTCATCCTAGGAATCATCCACACCTTTTACATTGATCATCAAAGAAATCATATTTGCAATGAATAGAGAATTTGTTTGACTTTGGTCTGGTCATATCATCAATTTGAATAATCAAAATCCTACAAAAATACACTTTGACATTATTCCATAGCAGAAACAACAATAATATATCTTGGTATTTGGGGTTTGAAAAATCTTCTCTTCTTGTACTTAACACATGATGGATAAATTTGAACAGCAACCGGTTTTCTCCATCCATTTCTGTAGCAACTACTTTTCATGGTGTGAAATCTCCAGTGAGCTCTTCCAAAGCAGTTTCATAAACAAAAATGTCACCAGTAGGAGGTAATGTCTTTGAGGAATATCCAAAATCTCCCTCCCGTGGAACTTTCAAGCACTCATCCCATTCAAAAGAAGAAAAATAAATTATCTTTCCATTCACTACTGATACCATTCAATTCTCACCTTCTGATCTCTCAAAACAAAAAAACATCATAGAATTCCTTTACATGTTTTGGATAATATGGACCATTATTATTAGGAAAACATTTGAGCGACCATTTTGTTTCTAATATCCTTAGAATCAATGATTTTCTAGGCATGATCCATTCTGCACAACATTCTTTCTCAATTACGATATTTCTATTCATTATGTGTGGGTTCACTACACTATTCTCACTACTTGATCGACTACCACTTCTTCCAAATCCTTATTTATGCCTATTTTCACTCGACTCATCACCTTCATCTCTGAATTCAAGCCTTCTTACTCCTTCCATTTTAGAATCACGAGGATTAGGGTTCGAGATAAATGAAGGTTTGGGAGCTAAGGATTGAAGATAAAGAGGTCAAGGTGGATTGAAATGAGGTTAAGACCAATTTTTTATCAAATAGGAATCATAAAATATATAAATAAATATAATGAAAACAAAAAATATTCTAGTGGCTAGGAAACACAGAGTTTATTACAACACAAACTAGCGGTAACATATACCAGCGAGGATTCCTAATAGTGAGGTTCACTAACAATGAGGTTCTAAAGGTGAGGTGCACTAACAGTGAGGTTCTAATGGTGAGGTCCAATAATAGCGATGTTCTAATGGTGAGGTCCCTCTAATGGTGAGGTCTATACTAGTGTGGTATAACGGTGAGGTCTCTCTAACGATGAGGTTTTACTAACGGCGAAGTTTTACTAATGGTGAAGTTTTACTAATGGTGAGGTTATGGAAAGTT
This sequence comes from Viscum album, assembly GCA_963277665.1. Taxonomy (NCBI): domain Eukaryota; kingdom Viridiplantae; phylum Streptophyta; class Magnoliopsida; order Santalales; family Viscaceae; genus Viscum; species Viscum album. Next base: position 455,149,172 of record OY728161.1, on the reverse strand, counting down.
TATCATACCTATCTCATGTCTAATGTAATTTAACTTTTCTGAACATAATGTCTTGGTGAATATATCATCTAATTGATGTTCATTTCCTATAATTTCAAGAGTAATATCACCATTTTGATAATGATCCCTCAAAAAGTGATGCATTACATCAATGTGTCTAGTCCCATTGTGAGACACATGATTCTTGGAAATTTTGATTGCACTGGTGTTATCACATTTTATAGATACATGTCTAAATTGATGTCCATAATCAAATAGAGCGATTTTCATCCACAGAATTTGTGTACAACAACTAGCATCATCTATTTTCTCTACTTCAGTAGTATACAATGAATCATAATTATTTTTTTTACTACACCATGATACTATGGACTTAACTATAATATGGCATGTTCTAAAATTTCTCTTCATATCTTACATGCTACCAGCAACATTAGCATCTGAATAACTTATTAAATTGAATTATTTTCATTTTGGATAAAATAACCCTAAATCAGTAGTATGTTTAAGATATTTTAAAATCCTATTAACAGCATGCAAGTGTTAATCTTTTTGATTATCTTAAAATCATGAACACATGCACACACTAAACGTAATATCCGATCGACCAACAATAAGATAAAGTAAACTCCCAATCATTCTTCTAAAATTGGTTTGAACCACTTCTTTCCCAGTTTTATTTTCATCCAATTTACATGTGGTACTCATAGCTCTATCACATTACTTATTAATATCCAAACCAAAAAATTTTGAAAGATACTTTGAATATTTACTTTGATTTAAAATATTATCATTTTCATTTTTAAAGACATGAAATCAATGAAAATATTCGAGTTCACCCATTAAACTCGTTTCAAATTATCTTTTCATACTGTTTGAAAAATCAATACACAATGAATTTTTAGAAGATCAGAAAATAATATCATCATCATATATTTGAAATATTTAAACATCATTCTAAATCCTTTTGATAAAACGAGTTGGATCAACAATCCCTTTAATAAAAACTTTTGAAATAAGAAAATTAATAAGTCTATCATACCAAGCTTTTAGATCTAGTTTTAAACCATAAAAAGCTTTAGAAATTTTAAAAACTCTATTTTTGAAATGAGGATTAGTAAATACATGTGGTTGTTCCACAAAAACATCATCAACTATAAAAATATCTATAAATGGAAATTTAACATCAATTTTGTATAACTTGAAATTCAGATGAGTATCAGAAGCATGTAGAAACATAATAGCTTCAAACCTTTCTATAGATGAAAAGGATTACTCATTTTCTATTCCTTCTTTATGAATATATCCTTGTGAAAATAACCTTGCTTTGTTACTAACTATATTTCCAGACTCATCAAATTTATTCCTAAAAACTCATATAGTGCATATGTTCAAAGTGTCCTTAGCTCTGTCGACTAATTCCAAGACATTGTTTCTTTCAAATTGATTTAATTTTTCATGGATAGTAATCACCCAAAATTAATCATCGATGGAATCATTCATATTTCTAGGTTATAACTGTGAAAGAAAAGCTTGATATTCAACATGATTTCTAAAAGAAGCCCTAGTCTGAGTTCCTATATCTAACTCTCATTCTACAATATCTAATGGATATATTTTAAGGGATCTAGTTTGTTTAGTAAAGGTTCGAATAGAAATTTCAGGTTCATTGACAGGTTCAGTTTCAACAGAAATAGGTTCTGTAAAATTTCTATAACTGGTTGTCTTAGCAACAGGTTCACTATTTTTGTCATTAAGGTTTATAATTTACATATCTTCTTCAAGATTTTCAAGAGGGGTCTTCGGTTCGTATAGATCAGTTTGATCAAATTTGATGTGTACAGATTCTTACACACATTTGGTCCTCTTATTAAATAATCTATAAGCTTTCATAGATATAGAATAACCTAGAAATATTCCTTTATCTCTTTTGGATGCAAACTTATCAATATTATCATTAGTATTGAAAATGAAGACTTTGCAACCAAAAAATCTAAAGTAATTAACCTTAAGAATTCTAATATTTCATATCACATAAGGAGTATTTTTGGGAATTGCTCTAATAAATACTCTATTTATAATATAACCAGCTGAATTGATAGCTTCATCACAAATGTAAATAGACAGATCATATTCGTTATGCATAGTTATTGCAATTTCTTGAAGTGTTCTATTTCTTCTTTATACTACACCATTCTGTTGAGGTGTTCTAGGGTAGAGAAATTTTGACTACACCCATTAGGTGAGAAATAATTTTCAAACTCATGGTTTTCAAACTCACAACCATGGGAACATATCAGGGTCTTAATCTTATGTACACTTAGGTTTTCTACAGACTTTTAGTATTTAATGAAATAAGAAAAAACTTCAGTTTTGTGAGATAGAATGTATACCCATATATATCTATAAAGTTTATCTACTAGAAAAAAGAAATAGTGGTTCCCATTTAAGCTAGAAACTCTATATGGCCCAAATAAATCCATATAAACCAACTAGAGTGGTTTTAAAATTGAAACCTATTTCTTTAATTTGAAGGATGTATATGTTGTTTTCCCTTTTAACAAGGATTAAAATATTTATCTATTTGGAATTATAGTTTGGGTAGGTCTCTAACTAAACCTTTCCTAGTCAATTTCCTGAGTGAATGAACATTACAGTTTCCTAAACATCTATGAAATATCTAAGATTCATTATGAAAATCATTTAAACATGTAAATTTTTTTTGTAGCTAAAAAATTCATATCTACATCATATATATTTTCATTTAATAATGTAGTAAATACCAAAACATATTAACAATTAAAAAAATTACATAAATCATTTTCAAAATTTACATTGAATCTATCATCACAAAAATGATAAATACCTAACATATTTTAATTTAATCCATCAACATATAGTACTTTAGAAATTAAAATTGAATCTGTGATACTAGTCTGGCCTAAGTATATGATTTTTCCTTTTGAGTTACCCCAAAGGTGACATGTCCTCCATTAACATTGATTATTCTCATAAAGATTGAGTAGTCTCCTGTTATATTCCTTGAATATAAACTATCCAAGTACTATACCTTCCTACAGGAACATTTCAGGAACGTTTCCTACGAAATAGATTCAGACAGAAGATAATTTTGGTACCCAGATTTTCTTGGGTCCAAAATGTTTAGCAAGTAAGACTTTAGGCACCCATATTTGTCTAATGGGTTTCCCATAAATAACATATTCAAAAGATTTTGATAAGTAATATGTTTTGGGTCTATATGAATTTGAATAGCTAGATGAATCATATCAATTTCCAGAATTTGAACTAGCAGCATACTATCCAGATTTTGAAATAAATTTATTCTTAACATAAATTTCTCTATCCATGTTGGTATCCTAAACCAGTAGTATACATTGGTGCAAAATTTCTACCATGAATTTCAGTAATATTATTCTTTCCATTTGTGAAATTCTCAATGTATTTTATAAGTTTCTAATTGGAAAATCTATGTTCAGTATTCTCATTTAACAGTTGAGCATTCTTTTCTTTTTCTATACTATGATCAGATTTAACAGTACTAGTCAAGGCATACTGCTTCTTTAATGATTTGTAATTATCATTAAGCTCATTAAATTTATATTCTAACATATTAAAATATTCAAATAATTATTCATTAGACATATTATCATAATTAGTTGAATCAATTTAATTCCCAAAATAATATTCATTGTGCATAGGGGAATTATGTGTTACCTTAGATGATTTAGTCATGAAACACATAATGGAATGATTATTTTCTTCATAATCAGATGCTTCATATCCACATGAGATTTCATCATAGGCAATCCATGTATATTTCATGGAATTATTGTATTTCTTATCCTTATAGTCATACATTTTCTTAAATTTCAGTTTTGGATAGCCAGCTTGAACATGCCCTTTTATTTTGTAGTCATAGGAAACTATTCCATAATATTTATCAATTTTCCTCCAATATTTATTTTAATTTCATCATCGATCATACTTATCCTTATAATCATATTTTCTAAATAATTTCAACATGATATATAATTTCATGAATCTCCTAGCTATCTGAAACATCTCTTCATCACTATTTGAGTCAGAATTTTCACTAGTTGAGCATTCATTAGTTATCTGAACATTCTATTTGTCCTTTCTCTATAAGGAAGTAGACTTTACTTCCACTAACTTCTTCTGGAGTTCAACATCTTCAAATTTATTTAATTTTATCTCTTCTTTATACATCATCAATTTTCAAATCTGCACCTTGACAGGTAGCTTGACATTGTCACAAGATTCTCATATAGAGATAGAAGTTCCTCTCTATCTGTCTGGTAGGAATCTCAGTATCCTCATGAATTTCTCATTTGATGAAACATCTTTTCCAAATGAGATCATTGTATTAAATATCTCATTAAACCTGAGATACATATCATAAATATATTCCTCATCATTCATTTTAAAGTTATCATATATAATAGTGTATGTATTTAGTCTCATTTCCTTAACATTGGTTGTTCCCTCATGGGGAACAACCCAAGTATCCCAAATTTCAGAAGTAGTCTTACAAGTAGGTATCCAATTATATTATTCATCTTTTAAAGAACAATATAGGTAATTCATTTCTAAACAATTATTATTGTAAATATCTTTCGTAGGTGCATCCCAAATAGTTCTAATAGTTTCTGGAAATATATACTGAGTTTCTATAGAAGTCTAGATGATAAATCCCATACTTTTTTAATGGATTGTCATTTTTAATTTCCATTGAGAAAAATTAAAACCATTAATGAATGATTTCGTATTGGTAGATAAGCCTTCTAATATGTTATACAAAAAAATTAAGTTTTAAAAAGAAAATATAATGATAAAAAAATTAGAATTAAACGAAATTTTGAGATCTTTAAGATATAAATAAAATCATAGTTGAAAAAAATTCACAAACATAGTATTTTGAAAAAAATTTATCTACTATATATGATACCAATTTTTTTCCCAGATTATACTCAAGGGATGTGTGAATTAAGTTCTTTTTAAAAATTTATGATTAATAGATTTCTATTAAAAACCCCCAATTTTACATACTAGTCAAACTATATTGAATTTATAATGATTATAATTGTTCAATTAGTTTCTCAAAGATATATTATTTCTTAGATAACTAAATATGAATATAAATTTAGCTTTTGATACTATCTTACTGGCAAAAGATAATTAAAAACACTTGATAGTTCATGTATCAGAGTTACATTAAAATAGTTTTCAATTGCAAAGTAAATAGAGTCTGAATTTTGAAAATATTTTAAAATAAAATAATATGAACAACAGTTTTAACCAAGTGGTTCAGTCTCAAGATGAGACTTAGTCCTCTCAAATAGTTTATATAAAGCATTTATCTACTCCACATATTAGGGTTTACAATAGTACTCAGACTATCCAGGTCATCAGACCACTACCCCAGTTCTACGTGGGAAAGAAACTACAATAGAACATAAAATGTCCAGGTCCTCAGACCACTACCACAGTTATACGTTGGATTGAAAAATGTATAAAGATTTTCGTGTTAGTATTTCAGGTTCCTCCATTTCAGATTAGGAGTCAGTGTGTGTTGAAACAGACATAAGCACACACTGTAATTAATTTATTAAAATGAATGATAACAGTAAAGCAATAATGTATAGATGAGTTTAGAATGCTCTTGTGTTATGTCATTGGAATACTTTGGATCGAATAAAATGAATCATTTAGTCCTTCTATGGAAGTTTTCTTGAAAATAGAGTGTCATGGTTCAGTTCCTTTATATACAGTACAAGTGTTCGACATGAATGTGGTAGCATTCGTTGTAGCACTTGAACCTCACCTTTGAACTTATGTTCATGATGTGTATATGTGTTCTTTATGTTCTTCTAGTTTTCTTCTCTACATGTACGTGTGTATCTTCTTGTATATCTCCCGTATATTTCATTATTTCTTCTTTATGTATATATTTATTCTATTCCCCAATAGCTTGATATTCCTGTATTACTTGAGCTCCAACAATGGTAATGATTACCTTTTACAGGTACGAGGTACGGTTCCCTGACACGCCAATGACCCACATTAATTCATAGTAGTTTCATTTAATTGAGAAAATATGACCGTTAGCATTATATTAATAATATAAAAAAATTATAGAGTTTGAGTAACAATTACTGGTTATTAGTTATCTTAAATCAGTAGCTCTCTGTCGATAGACTGGTAACAATGGCTCTTGTATTAGTAGATCATGTATCATTAGATCCATCTGTCAGTAGCTCTATGTAATAGTGACATTCTGTCGGTAGCTCTTCCTCACTATCAGTAGTTGTTATCATTATTAGTGGTAGCTCCCTCTATCAGTAGCTTCCTCTATCAGCAGCACCATTCTATCGATATCTTGTATCAGTGGATTTGTTTCAGTGAACTTGTATATCAGTGACCTTGCCAATCATTAGACGTAGTATCTCGGTGGACTTTTATATCAGTGAACATGTATATCAATGACCATGTCTATATGTAGACTTAGTCAATCGGGGGAATTGTATATTAGTAAACTTGTATCAGTCAGAATTATAACTATAAGGGACATACAAATTTAATGCTTACAATGTAACTGTTCTATTTATATTTGTTCCAGAATGAATTAATATTATACTTCATCATTATTAAAAATAAATAACCATTATTATATATATTCCATGATATTATATGATTAATTTGACATACATACTAACTCTTTAACATTAAGGAATAGTTATAAAACATAATTATTAAATAGATAAGCAGGATTTGGGATTATCAGAACATATATAATCATATTTGAGATTATCAAAATAGTCGAGTCTAACAACACACTTCTAGATTCAATGTGAAAATCACAAACATTACATTTCTTGCTCTGATACTGATGAAGGTGGGCGAATATTTCGATCCAGGATTTATAATTTCTACATGAAATATTTTTTCACTTATATTCTCAATGACCATTTAGTATTATAGTTTTATATAATTTAGAGAAAATCAAAATTAAATAATTCTAAATATTTCAAAAGATATTATTTCCCAATATAAAAATATTTTTATATTCTATATTATGCATTCAACATTATCTATGTGAAACACTTATTAAAAAACGTAATACATCATCATAAATGATAAGATAGGGAAAATGAAACATAAAAAATCGTGAAAAAATTTCCAATATGTGTAAAAATGAGAATTAAAATCTAAATGATATCATTGATTATAATAAGATAATAAGTATGTGATAACATAATCAATGTGCATGAGCATAAAATAATAATATTCATTCCCACCCATACCAGGATCATCAAACATGAAAACATCGAATATGGCATTGATAAATGTAGGATTCATAAAAATATAATATAATGATCCATGTGATATCGATCTTGATCACACAAAAAATTATAAACCAATAGAAATAATAAATAAAATGTATTGTTATCTTTGAACGTCATCGTCTAAAGTCATTTATCAAACCATTATAGAAAATTTTCAAGTGGAATAACAATATGGTTGACATCCATACCAACTTAATTATAGATCTATCGATGTTCACTAATTATATAAGATATATTTGGCTCATCCTGCATAATCTGGGTGCACCCATCATATAATAATTACTAATAAGCATAAATAATGTAAATATTTCTTTGGTTTCAATAAAAAATCATAAACAAAAACATTCTTCCTCTAATATCATTATTAAACAATGTAATAGAAATTATATCCATGAATATATATTTGAAACATTATTAACATGATGAAAAAGAAATAATTTTGATATAAAGCTCTTTTAATCATGATTAAACCGTGGAAAATAAATGGGTTATATTACAATTTATTTGAAACTGGATTATCCCATAATAAAGAAATCAATTCCATAAAAATGTACCTGAACAAATCATAATCCATCCTATTACAGAATTATGATAGAAATATTTTAAAATATCCCTATTATTTTATAAGTATCCACAATGTTATTTGATGTTGAATAATGAAAAATCCCTTAACATATAATTAATAATATATTTGAAAAAAATCATATTAAAAATTAATTGAAAAACATAAAATATTAAATATATTGTGGTAATCCATGTCATTGAAAAAACCCATGGAAAATATAAAGGAACCTTTGAGTATAATAATGGACATGGTAGAAGTAAAATATAATCATGTTATGAATGTTTTACATAAACATTATTTTTAAATAATTTTAAAAATTGGAGGAAAAAGTGAACCATTTAGAAAATATTACGCAATATCCTTTTTAAAAATTTTATAATATTGTAATTGAAATTTTAAAATTGATTTAGAAAGGAATTTATATTTGGAGAAGATCATTTTTGAATTAATTTTAGAAAACTTTGATTTTAAAGAGATAGATAGTAAATACAAAAGAAAGGCATGATAAATATCAATTACAATAAAAAATATTAATAGTAATTTAATAAATAATACATACTAAAGAAATAAAACCTCTTAACCACATTAATAACTAGTAGAGAATATCGATATATAGGTCATGAAAATAAGATCATATAAATTTCTCAGATGTAACCTTGCACATAAACAATCACGAATTGAATTTATATTGTAACATAAAGCCTATTCCACTTCGATATATCTTCAATTTAAAGAACCACGAATGAATAATTTCAAAGTTTAAATTAAATATCATTACAATAATAGTATACATGATTTAAAATTCCAAAATCTTTTTATATATGCCTCATAAATAATATAGTTGAATATCCTTAACATATATCCCAAGTAAATGATTTTTGGACGATTAACCATTACAAAGATCATATCACTGAATAGAGAGTAAATATGTGGTATGATTATGTGTAAAAAATTTAAATAAATAAAAAATCACTTTAAATAATTAATAATAAAAATTATATATCTATTCACATATAATAATATCATAATAAAGTCACATGAGATGTTTTATTAACCATTGAATTAAAATTGAGTTATGAAACTTTTTACCACTTCATAACATTAAACTCAATACCATATGATATATGTATCAAAATTGAAACATAAAAAAGAATTTTTTATGAATTATTCTATATATTATAGGTAAAATGTAATGTATACACTCCACACCATAAAAAAGTGTGAATATGGAATATGTATCACGAGTGTAAATTGAAGGAATAAAAAACCCTTAACTCGAGTCTAGAATTTCATAGTATGTATTTTCACTATTGTATAATAAAACTACATAAATTAATTGATTTCATAAGAAAAATTTATTTTTTAATAGCTTATAATTAAATAATTTAATTAATTATATTATAAATTTAAATTTATATGTATAATCTGTGAAGTCAACTTACTGTGTTTTGAAGATGTTTGGTTCATTATTTTAAAACAGATTTGGTGTGTTGACCATGGTCAAATGGGACATTATTTCTGAATATCTTGATGAATAATAATGAAATGATTATCATATTCATACCTGAATTAATTTTTTTAAACCAATCATGAACATTTGTTCTGAAATTCAACCTATGATAAGATCCTGGAGATGGTAAGACGTATGTACGAATGTGTGACATTTCGATTTTTGAAAGATCAATATGATAATTTGGTATGTAATATTTTATCCTTAAATAATGGTAGTAATAAAATTATTAAAATATTTTTTAATTATATATTCTTATATACATAATTCATGTGTTGTGGTAATGAAAACAAATCACATCGCTTCATGGATGTGATATGCCAGACGTCCACGAACAACATTATCATTTATCAGAATAAAAATTGAATATGAAAAATTATATTTTCAAAAGAATAATTTTTTCATGGATATCATTATTATTTCATTTATATCGTATATATTTATTAAAATTTTTCTTACTACATTCGATGTAATGTTTTAGGAAAAAACGTATCACCTCGCTTCGCGACGTGATAGTCTGCCACACATATGAGCTACATTATCATATCTCTTACAGAATGGAATGTAAAATAATATATATTATATTATTACTCAAATGTTATAAATATTTTAAATACATAATATATAAATTTACTATGAAAATCATTCTAATAATCCATTAGAGTAAATGATGATAACAACTGACCTTCACCTGGTGGTAGTTCAATGTACATAATAATGATTATTTTAGGAATAGTTTTATGGAATAATACATATATTTTGGTTATGAAATTCATATAATAATATAAAATTATATAATAAAAAATATAGTTATATTATGTTGATAATTTAAATTTTTTTAAGGAGGTACAAGAATAAATAAAACAAAAAATCATAAATAGGAATTTATCTTCTTCTTAGACATCTACCTTCTGATTATACATAAACTATCCCTATAAAGGGTTTCTAAAAAAAATCTAGTATTAGGTAATGGAATATGGAAAATGATTCATTTTTATATTGGCCATAAAAAGTGTTTGAATGAGTGAATAATAAAGGATATGGGGACACCTTTTATAAGTGCGGTTAGTGTCACACATTCATTATTTTAAATGAAAAATGTGTACCGATCTATTCCATTTTAAAAAGAAAAAAATGGATATTTATCAAGAATTATAAAATAAAAGGACAAAATATTTCCCTAAAATAGTATTTAAACAATATTTTTGATCATTTTTCAAGATATAATTTTTGTTTAACACCCCCCCATAAAAAACTAAATTTTACCTTCACAACAATAATTTATTTTAACTAATTTCAAAATTCATTGTGGTGAAAATATTTTTTCTTTATCATATATTAATTTTTTTAATCCAAAAACAAAATCATTTTTACCAAATTAGACTAAAATAAATGTCAAAATTGAAATTAAAATTAATCCCACAAATGGGATGAAAAATTGGGTTTTCATTAATTGAATTATTAATGAAAAAATTGATTTCATATTCATTATATTTATAGTAGTTTTAATTATATTAATCTCATTTAATATTTTATATCATATAATATAAAAATTTAATTTAAATCAACCCTAATTATGGTCTATTTAAATAAATTAAATTTAATAATTATAATGTAACATTGAAATATTTTTGACAAATTCCCATTTTTAATCCTAAAGACAAACTTATAATAAATAAAAAATCTAGTATATTAAATATAATTTATTTTTATTAAATATAAATAAATTATAAATATATTTCATGAAATAATTTTCAAAAAATAACGGGACTTTTATATTGCTCAATTTATTGAAATAAAGTGGCATTTTTAACAAATATCAGTATTTTTCACTTTTCACTAAAAAATCAATATTTTCCATGTAATAAAAATAAATATCTAAAATAAAATTATTATATTGTTATTTAAAATATGTATTTAATTTTATGATATTAATTTTTATTAAACTCAAAATAATATGTTTAACAATTTCTCATCTTAAGCACTAAAAATAATTTTTTCAAAAACATATTTCATGGGAATAAAATTACTTTACTAAAAAATGATTGATTATTTACTATTAATATTTCATATAATTAATATTGAGTTGGATATATATATATATATCATATGGTATTTAATAGTATTCATTCATACCAACTTAATAGTTATGTTAGAAAAGTCATATTTAAAATAAAATTATTTCATGATTCCTTAAATCTCATAGTTGGGTGTCTTATTTGATATCAAGAATAAAAATATAGAGATTATTTATACAAAAAATATTTTCAACTAATTAAATTTATACAAATTTTAATATATCTTAATGTATTTTTGTTATAAATACTCATATATTCTTGATTTGGTGTGTCATATATTTTATCGAATATTATTTTATACTTTTAAAATATATGGGTGTGATATCATCCAACATTTAATAAATATAAACAGCTCAATTTGAACATTATCTTGTTAATAAAAGTTCATAAATTGGAAATTTACTAATTTTTAAACCAACATAATAATAAGGGTTATTAAAAAATCACCTTGATAATACTGAAAAGTGAAAGACATAGATCATTTGGAATAAAAAATATTGTGTTTCCAAATATGAGAACATTAGTGGTGTGTGAATATTTAGAAATGTAAATAACGAAAAATATGAAATTAATTATGGAGAGTGAGAAATATCATTATTAAAAAGATGGTTAATGATCATGATAGATTGAACAACCAAAAATCTATAAACTATATAGGATTGAAAAAGGTCCCTGATTCCATCAGAATTGAAGGTAATATGAAAATATTTATATTGAAGATAATTTTCCTTGATTTGAGGAATTATTTTTTCATATAGTATTGGACTATGTGGAATCATGATTTATTGAGGAGTATGACTTCAAAATTTGTTCAATTTCTAACATAATCTCATATTTTAAGCAAAATAGTTAGTATTCAAGATAAAATTTTCATTCCTGAAGTAGTAAAATAAATAATTATAGGAATACATAATCCGAAAAAAGATAATGATATATTCTCCATAAATTTTGACAATAAATAATATCTAAAGTTTTTATAACATTTTAATATTACTCACAAAATGAATAAACCATCATACGATAAAATAAACAGTTAATCTCCATGTGAACAATTCTCACATCTAATCCATCCAACTATAATGGAAATGGCAAGAAGAGGACATGAAGTGCTATATAAATCCCTTACCATTACTTGTTTCCTATTAAAAAACTATTAAACCACCCAAATAAAAAAATATTTTGTTCTTACTAAGTCGAACAAGATTCCACCACATAATATATATAGTGTATAATATAAATAATTATTCAAGTCAATATTTAACAAAAATATTTATTTTCAATTAATTTTCAAAATTCAAAATCATTATAATATCATCCATTGGTTTTCCATTGAAATATTTTACATTACAAAACAATGAATAAGATGAACAAAACTGTTAATGATATAATTTATAATCCATAAAATGTTTCAATACAGCAAAACATAGACATGTAATCAAATTACTGTGACCAATCAATCCTGTAAAAGAATGTATAAAATATAAATGGAGAATACATCATGTGAAATTGTGATGAAAAATGAAAAACCACACAATTTAGGCTCAAATATATGGAATTGTGTACGAGATATTATAAATATAACTCCATTCCTGGTGTAATTTTAATTTAACTAGTAAAACCTCAACTGTAATTAAATACACTAATGTGAAAGAAAACCTCAAATAAAATTACCCACACAATGAATAGAATTTTTTTCCTAATGAACTTATGGTTCATTCAGTTCTTAGTATTTCAAATTCTATTTAAAAACCGTGTTTCCCATTTTTTTAAACATTTTTATATCCAATATAATATTCTTTGATGATTAAAATCCCATTTTTTTAAAATCAAAACCACCATTCAATCATTTTATAAAACACTTAGTCTTCAAAAACTACTGTTTACGATAAAGACAAAAAAACCAGAACCATTTCCAATGAAACCATAAAAATATTTAATTTACTCAATTAAATTAATAATGGAAATGAATTTATCTAAAAAATTATGAATCTATATAATTTTCCAATGATATAGAAAAACCTACCCCAATATAAGGATTGGAAACAAAATTCCTTTGAAAATAGAGACTGGGTATTTCTAGATCTGGTCATCATGATCCTAGATACAAAATAATGAAATCATTAATACATTATATTAATTAGATATTAAATAATGTGACCACACATATTTCAATAAGCGAATTGTTGGAGTTATCGTTAGAAGATCAAAGAAATGATGTGAAAACCTCTTCAAACCCTAATCATACCAGGAGGAATCTATCAATAATAATGTTAAATCACCACTCATCCCAATGAAGAGGCATCTAGATTATTGATTAATTATTCAGTTGATCATAAATTTTATTACGAGGAATTAGGAATAAATGTAAAAATTAAAAAAGGGTAAAAAAAGAACATTAAAATTTTTGAATGCCATCCTGAGTTATGGAACATTAATAAATAATCCATGTGATAACCGTAAAAGGAAATTTTATCTCTGGAAAGAAATGTTTCATGGTCTATCGGTACAAGCCATGAGGTTAAACAAAATAATGAAACACCCTTTAAAAAACACTAATACCCCACATGGTTTTTCCTATTAAGATTCATGGTTTCATTAAATATGGTGAAACCATGAACACCCCCACAGTTAAAATATACATCCACATTGTATGGTTTCTTCAGGATTATTACTAATCATGCACCAACCATGTGCACAGACATTCTCCACCAGGAAACCCCATTTTTTACCCTCATTCACATAAATCAACTTTAATGACTTTAAATACAATCCATGATTTAATTAAATCATATGTGAGATCTAGTGGTCTCTTCAATTCTCTCCACCATTAAATCATTCAATCCCCCGAAAATCCTCAAGATTCCAAGCCCAAAAAAAGTTAATTCAACTACTTCCTTATCAATGATTCCCACTCCCACATGTCATGGCTTCCCATTTTACACATCCAAGGTACGTAGGCCAAAAAGTTTTTCCACATAATACCTTACACTAGAAATCCATAATTTAACATATTTTCTCATCAATGGTGGTATCTAACACTAGATCATTATCCTCTCATTCAATCACATGGAAGGATCCAATCAATACCTTCTCAAATAGAAAACAAGAAACATGTTAGGAATCTAAGTCCAGAGAGAGAGAGTATGTCCAATCGATATTCCCCCACTCCAATTTTCTCTATGATCTCAACGTGGATAAAAAATTTTGGTTCAGCTTACCCAACATAACTAACCGGTGATGTCCCATAAATGGTTAAATATTGAGGAAAATTGGATCACCAACCTCAATCTCTAGCGGCTAACTATGATAGTTTGCAAAATATATATGATGTGTCTATTTTTGGACCAACCTCATGTGATCAATTTTACATTTTCTATCTTCTCATGAATTAGACTTATCTCGTACAAGGAACGTTCTCCCATGTCATCCCATGATAAGGAATATATACAGGGATCCCTATAAAACACTTTCAAGGGAACCATCATTATTAATTCCTAATAACTACTGTTATTGGAAAATTAATTTAGTTGAAAATTATTTTCCAAATATCTACAAAAACAATGTATGAAATTCAAGAATGTATCCACAAGATCCGAGATGAATCTAAATATCTACATATCCATCATTGGATGATAGGTGATGCTCAATTTCAAATGAGTACCCATCACCACTAGTAGATTATTAAAGAACATGGATGTGAATCTCATGTCCTTATCAAGAAATATTCATAGTGGGGACCCCATAAATTATAAAAATATCTTGGATGTATAAAACTTCGAGCTATTATTCTTTTCTCATCCCTTTTACTAGTATGAATTGATATTTTTGTAATTAGATCAATGATAAAAATAATCGCATCCTAACCACAATAATTTAATATAAGAAAAATGAAAAAATATATTGAAATATATTCCCACTTCTATAAAGGAATGTTTAAATTTTTAAAAAATAACAGTTCTATGGTGTTTAGCCTTATTTTTCTTATAAGTGGGAAACTAGGGTAATAAATCTAAAATCCAATAACTCATCCAAGAAAGAAAATACTGATTTCTGGGGTTGTGATACATATTTGTAACCTTAGGGGTACATGTTCTACCAAGTCCAGTGCCTACATCCCATCAAATCATGTTTTGTATATTTAAGAAAAACCAACCTTCTTCTGAGGCCCATGGATCAACTAGGAAACTAAAAACACTCACTATATGTCTCTACACATTAAAATACTTTACCAAATCATCAAAAATTTATTTTAGTAAAATTATTGAGTTGGAACCCCTTATATAATGATGATTTAACCATTATATATTCCATGACCACCTATACACCAACCATATCTACTCCCAACAACAACTCAACATGAAATCATATTAGATAACACTTATCAATTGATTCCTTCACATCTTGTGTTTATAATTTTGTTCTCCACTTAATAAGAAACTATATAAAGTTTCCTAAAAGTGTACAGAATATAAGAATAAATTTTCTAAGGTTACTCAACCCAATGTTTCAATTAAATGATTAGATACCACTGAGTAATATTATATTTCAGGAATTTATTATCCAGATGCATTATAAACTGCTCCAAAAAGAGATAGTGATGCATCACATTTATTTTATGCATAACTATTTCCATCTCAAGATCACTAGTACGATAGTTAATCTCATATGGTGATAAATAATTTGATCATTAGGTCACCCCATGTTTTCCCTATTTCATGACATATCCCACAATTATACCAGGAGAATTACTGATGAAAATTATTAATAAAACCTAGTTCCCAGAGAATCAAAACTTGAGATGAATCCATACTCAAATTTTGTTCCCCAAAATTCCTCTCACATTTTTTATTTGATTACGAAAGTATTCTTTTATAGGTTAAATATATAATCAAATATGTGAGATTTGTGAAATATTGAACAAACTATATATACTAACTAGCCACATCCTTGAACCACCAACTCTCAAACACATTTATATGATGCTATGAGGACATAACTACATGAAGTCAATCATGATCTCTTAAGACCATACTCTATGATTGTTGACGCTCCTTTCCGTCACAGAGTCTAATGACTGAAAAAAGGGAGATACCTTAGTCCAAAGTGATTCATCCTTTGAAGAAACATCAAAAATCGACAAAGGGATGAACAGGGAGAACATTGCCCATAGGTCGTGCAAGTTTCCTCATGGTCGCGCAAGTACACTTGTGCGCCGCCTAGTGGTCGTGAAAGTCTACTTGCGTGATGCCTAATGGTCGTGCAAATGACTTGCGCAACCTATGTGATAACCACCCGATAAACGTTGGGGTCTTTTCCTGCCTATAAATAGACCCTGTGGGCCCCCCATTCAAGAGGATCTTTTTTTTTCAAAAACTCGGATTGATGCTCCTGACGCCCAACTCACTTTTCAAAGCTTCCGGAACACTTCTAAGGTAATTTCTTACCTAGAATGGATGTTCTAAAGAGAGGGAGTAAGGCCTATGTGTTGAAACTCATCAACACTTGCGTGCCTGAGTGGTCATCCCTTAAGGGAAGTGGTCACACTTGCGCGCCGCCTTACTCCTTCGATAGAATTTGTACGTCCCTTTTTTGGAAGAACCTCAAGAGGATTCTAAAGGGTTTAATGAAGAGTCGCTCAAGTATTTCAAATTCTGGTTGAATATCGCGCAAGTACCCACCATGTCGCGCAGGTATACCTACGCGAACAATAATTGAGCACCGATGCAATACTTGTGCGCCGACGCAGTACCTGCGCGCCTTCCAAGACTTGGCGCCCCTTCCTTTTTGGGTGCCTTTCTTGCCCATTTCACCACTCTTAAGACATTACACCTTTCCTTTTCATGATTGAGTCTTCAAGACACTCTTCAAATCCATTTATGGCATGATTTCTTGATTTGACTTCCTTATCTGAAAGGAATTCTGTGGAATATCACTCAAAACCTAGTGATTTAAATATCATTATGTCACCAAATATGGAAAGTTCATTCATTCAACCTCATCCTTTAAGATGATAGAATCCTTAACCGGGGTCTCCTTTTCAGGAATAATCCCCAGTCATAAGTCATAAATATGGTCATCCTCCTCAAGAGTAAGCCACAAATTCTTAAAATTACCAAATCTTGGCATCCTCCTCAGGAGTAAGCCCCAAACCTTAATCCCTTAACCTAGGTCTCCTTTTCAGGAATAAGTCCCAGTCATAATCTTGGGCTTCTTTTTCAGGAGTAAGCCCCATGTCCCCTAACCTGGGCCTCCTTTTCAGGAATAAGTCCCAGTCATAATTATGGGCATCCTCTTGAGGAGTAAGCCCCGAGTCCCTTAATTTTTGGCCATCCTTCTTAGGAGTAAGCCCCAGATCCTCTAATTTGGGATTCCTTTTCTGTAGTAACCCCCAGTCTCATATATGGGCATCCTCCTCAGGAGTAAGCCCCAAACCTTAATCCTTAACCTGGGCTTCCTTTCCAAAAATAAGTCCCAGTCATAAATCCCTTAACCTGGGCCTCCTTTTCAAGAGTAAATCCCACTCATAAATCATGGGCTTCCTTTTCAGGAATAAGCCCCAAGTCCATTAAATTCTCTTTAACCAGTCCTAATTTACATTTAATCTTGGATTCCTTCTAAGGAGTAAAACCCAATTATCAATCCTCTCCTAATTTGTGTTTCCTTTACAGGAATAAGTCCCAAGTTAGAGTATTCAAATCTCTATGAAGCACATATACCTTTATGGACCATGTTCCTGGATTTTCACCCTAAAGTAAATCCTAAAACTTCATCTATCTGGGCAGTCATACATACATAAGCCCCAAAACGTTTCTTATGATTACATCTTTCATGGCCCAATTGTCCATTTTATTACCAATACCTCTTGTTTCTCACACCGAGCATGACTCACGTGGGCTTAGAGGGTAAAATTAATTATGACATCCTTCTTTGAGCCATCAATCATAAATATCATACTCCCTTATTGGAACTACGTGGGTTCTGATTCCTTTTCCAAAATAAAGTATACGTAGTTAGCCCATCTATGGGTTTGATCCCAACTTTGAAATAATTCATGTCCTTCTGAATGACAATAAACTTCAAGTGCACCACTGAGTGGCTTTAAAACCAGCCTAGTCATCATAATGACCAAGAGAATTTTATATAAATATTTTAAAGGATACCATTGACCAAGAATCTCTAAATAGATATAAGTGATTATCTACCGATGAAGAACCTAGAATACATAAAAAAGAATCTCTAAATTTCTTACATATTTAATCATTGATTGTTAAACTGAAGGAAAGCACATTTTATACTTGGTAATATAATAAGGATTCACGAACATAAATTAAATCTATAAAGAGAGTCCCAGAATAGACAATAATTCCTCTCAAAAAGGTGTGATGAGTCCAACCTCCCATCCTCTCGACCAATGAAAATTTCTAAGCCTCATCAGTCCACAAGCTAATGAGCGCCTACCTTTGGAAAGTAGGTCCAAACGGATGTGGAATCATTGGATGTTTCCGGTTCTACGAACAAACCCGTTAGAAACCAATCAGAACGTCTGAATCTCCCATCCAGGAGGTCATCCCCGAATTCCAAGGGAAACAAAAAATGGTGAACCCGGTGTGAATCCTTAACCAAGATTAAAATGATATTTTACCTAATTGTTAAGACCCTATTTAAAACTCAATAAGAGGTCTAAAAAATAATCATTAACATTGTACTCATCAAAAGTATGAAGTAGCTGAATTTATCTTGATTACGTCTGTTATATCAAACATGCTCTCCTTTCCAAGATCTTCTGTATTTCCATAATGGCTGCTCTCAAATTCACATCTGTGAATACTGCTACTACAAATACCACTACTACTATTCCTACT
Source organism: Viscum album (assembly GCA_963277665.1). NCBI lineage: Eukaryota > Viridiplantae > Streptophyta > Magnoliopsida > Santalales > Viscaceae > Viscum > Viscum album. Next base: position 455,129,772 of record OY728161.1, on the reverse strand, counting down.
AGATCTTCATCCGCTCTGAGGATGACATCACCTACTCAGCGTCTTCAACGCTGGGTATTAAATGTGTTGGTTAAGGAGTACTGTCTACACGGTACCATCCCAACTCTGGAGGCTGCCCGACAGGCCCTCCAAGTGAACAACTCACACAGTTCGTCCGGACAATGACGACCAGTGATCAAGAGGCAGGCGGTGCTGACTACCATCTCCAACCTTTTCGGGTCGTTATCCCCGGAACGCAATTTTCATTCACTCCCTTACTCTGAAGATGTGAATGAGAAGGTCCCTCATGGACATAATTCAAAAAGACAGGAGTCCTTCTCGAGGGCTCCCATCAACAGTCGCTGCCAGACTCGTGCGGAAGTACGCACTCAACATGATGAGTGTACCGACTCCAGACATTCAGCTCAGGTTCCACGAACCCGAGCAGGCAAGACGAACCGCCCGAGACGGAATCCGGTTAACAATGGGCAGGTTTTCATTCCTGCCTTCTCCGGAAAAGTCCACCAACCTAACTTGGTGGAGAACAATGAACAGGCACACACACCTGTCCGTTTTAATGCTGTTGTCCAGCAGACTCGTCTGGTAGCATCAAGCCAATCCCGCCAGGAAATTCTAGCGGAGTACTATAGGAAGGAACATACACCTGCTTATACATCATCAGTTAGTCACCTGGATCACCTGACTACATATGATGGATCTCGTCAACCGCGTTTGGAGAAGTGTAATCTGAAGGCACATACACCTACTAGTACTAATCAAGCCTACCAACAGTCTCGCTTGGTAGTGCACGGAGAAGTCAGTTGGAAAGCTCCGACGACAAACAGTAGGCAGACCCAACTCTCTGCCACCACACTTGAGTACTGTCAGGATTCACTGACAAGAAAAGGAGGACAGGAGCAGGCACATACACATACTCCAAGCCCGAAATGGATGTATATCCCCGTTCCGGCAGCTGAAGTCACCATACATATTTTTTCAATGGTAAAAGTGCAGAAGCAAATTCCTTCTCATATTCTAGATGCTTGCTAGGATATCATAACAGCTTCAGCATTATCTCAGGGAAAGACACATAAATATATCCCTAGCAGTGGATTGACACATCAACGATTCACTCCAGAACAGACACACACATCTGTTCCAGTCCAAGAGGGTTTTGGGGCATACTCCCCCAGATCATACGGACAACCAAGTCAGGAACATACACATGATTTTAGTGGAGATCGTCAGCCTAACCTGACCATATTTCCTGATCAGGAACATACACCTGCTCAGAGTAACCACTTTCTTCAACAAGTGGTTTCCAAAGTGAGTAAGAAGGCATCTAAGAAAAAGATACGCCAAGCACAATCAAGAGATCAAAGGCCAATCTGTAACAAGGCCTTGCTCGGTGCTGGAGTTTTTGAAGCCCTCAGACATTTATCTGTTGGAATTCAAGATTCTACTCCCTTAGTTCCCAATAACGGGAACTTTAATTCCGAAAGTATTCAACAGACACTTCCTCATGAAGGCTTGCTTCATGAAAATTCGGTCAATATTGACATTTCTTCTTCAGATGAGAGCCATGGGAACCCTCTGTGTGGTCAGAAGACCAAGGAGAAAGAGATCTCATCTTTTGTTGTAACCCATTATGGTGGTCCTCACCATGATGATGAATTTCTCTTTGAAATTCCTCTCCGCATTAGTGATTCACATTTCCTGGAAAATACTCTAGTGGACAATGTAGTTCCGAGAAAGCCCTATTATCTTGAGGCACATGCAAATGTGAAACCAGTCATGTATGATGCTTTATCGCTAGCAAGTGAAATAATTTCTCAATCAGAAGATATCCTAGGGTGTAGGTCATTCTCCGAACCACCCCTAAGTCATGCATATTCTAGTTTGATCAATGATCTCTCTAACAATCTTGTTGAATCTGATGAAGCAACAAGGAAACACCAACTCTGGTCAAAACAGGTAGAAGAGTCATCATTTAATGATGAAGAGGAAATGCTGAACATGAGTAAAAAACTGGCGAAAAGTGAGGTACCAGTCATGTTTTGGCCTTTGGCTGACTCCCAATTTGACATTCCAAAGATGTTGACGGAAGATGGAGTCCATGATATTCATCTCAACATATGGAAAACTCTTTTTCAATTGACGAAGAAGGTATTATCTTATGATGAATATGAAAATCATATTAAGATAATAGAAGGGCTACAACATCAGATTGATTTGGCATCTCTATCAGTCTCTCGGTATCCGAAGGTTGAAAAGCAACAGAGAACCCTTCAACGTTCATGCCTTGGCGCACTATGAAAATTGTGTCAGTTAATTGTGAATGCTCCATCTGGTGTTCATATCAGAGGATGGGGTGTTCACGAAGCACTACATATCACAGTGCTTTCCAGTTAGCAAAGCACACCGAAAATGGTCTCATGCAATGTTATTGCCCATGGCCGGCCAAAGTCAATGGTGTTTTTTCATAATCAAAAGCTTTCTCAAGAACAGGCTTCAACTAGTTCCTCTCAAAATAAAGCTTATAGAGAACAAGTTTTTAAATTGCTCCTACATCAAGTAGGAGAGAATATTGCACAATCCTCTCCTATGGAGCAAACACATCATCAAATGACAGATGTTTCGGAAATCATCCAATGGTCTATTAAACCAGGTGATAAAAGTGGATACAGGGTAATGCATCCAGCTAATTTCTGAACTAAGATTTGCAAGATCAAGAGATATTTTAAGAAGGTCTCAGACATAGCATGTCAAGAGCCACCCCAGCTTGTCAGACTGGGGACTACTTTAACCCAACCCTCAGAGTCAACAAATGGGATTCAAGGAGTTAAGCAGAAGCAGCAGGAACATTCCCAGTTCTCGAGACTGGGGACTCATTCAAATCTTCAATCACCATCTCAAAGAATATCGTTCTTTTCTCGATTGGGGATGAATCCCCAAGAGGAACGAAGAACCAAATTATCAGGAGATTCCCTCCCAGTTATAGCTCATCAAGATGTTTATAAAAGATTAAATCAACAAAAGGCAATTTCTCATCAAAGACATGAAAGAAGACAATATCACAGAAAAGTTGATATAAGGGATGCAATGCATTATACATCAATCAATTTCCTCAATGCCGTTGTTTCTAATCCACCAGAGGAGACTCATTCAGGGGACTCAGATGAAGAGCGTCTTGCTTAAGAAAATGTACGCGCCGATACAAATGAAGAAGGTGTGAGTACACGAATTCAAAGGATTACCCAAAACCTAGGTAATCCACTTCCTTCTATCCAGAAATTATCCAACAAATGGAGGGGAAAGAATCAGGTTACATATCCTTCCTCTGGAGAAGGTCAATCGCTCTCTCTAGAGCAAAGGTTTGCACAACAAGAGGAAGAAATGAAAGAATTAAGAAGGTTGAATGCAGAACTACTTCAGAGTAGTCTTCTTCTTAAGAATGCTGAAGTCTGACATCCAAAGGAATTTTTTGTAGCTACTGAGATGGATCAGGAATATCCTCCTTTATCAGTACACCCTCATAGGTCTAATCCTATGGGTCAAACGCAAAAATGATTGGCATTGCTACCATCAGTTGCAGCACCAATCACCACGTCTGTCCAAGCTCCATTCATTGCACCTACCCTTGACCAAATTCAACATGATGTTTCTCAAAAGTTAATAACTACTATTGTTTCATTAACAGCTCGGTTAGAAACTATGGAAGGGAAACACGTGCAAGTTCAACCAGAAAAGAAAGTTTACCCTGAATGGGTAGATTCAATTTCTCCTCCATCTAGTTTTGGAAACCCTGTTTTCCCTGCATTCAATGGATCAGGAGACCCTGAACAACATTTGACGCATTATGTGTCTTGTTGTGATCCTATGATGGGAACTCCAGAGCATAATGAAGTAGTGAAACTCAGATGCTTCGTGCGAACCTTGCAAGGACTAGCTTTTTTCTGGTATACAAGCTTACAATCCCGGTCAAACATCAGATGGGAGGATCTTCGTCAAAAATTCCTTCTTCAGTTCAGCTCAAATTTTCCAAAAACGACAGTTTTCGATCTTACAAACTGCATGCAAAGTGAGAATGAAAGATTCTCTGATTTCATTTCTCGCTAGAAGGGATTAACATATTCTTTGAGTTTAGCACTCCCTTAGGAAGAGCTATTGCCAATCTGTGTGGAAAATTTGCGTGACCAATTATGCACACCATTGATCACTGTGAAATACACAGGAGGGTTTCGAGACCTTACTTCAATCGCTCAGCAGATTGAAGATTCCCTTATACAGGCTAATGTTAAATCTCGTGTAATTCCATTAGCTTCAGGAAGGAGAATGGGTAAAGAATAAACTGCTACAGTTATGCTTAAACAAGCGCCTGTACCTATTTCTACTTCAAAACCTTCATCTTCTCGAAGGGATACACTTCCTGAATGCCAACAACAAAAGTCGTTTCTTGCTATTGATCAAAAAGATCAACGATGAAAACAATTTGAGGATTTGAAGAGTAAAACATACTCTTTCCGAAATGAGCAAGTTCCTGGTTACTTCATTTCAGCTCTGCAAAATAATTTGGTTCAATTACCAGTGCCCAAGAGGCCAAACAAGGAAGGAGATGAAGACTATCCCAATTATTGTCCCTTTCATCAAATGTTGGGGCATCCTATCCAGGAGTGTTTTGTCTTTAAAGACCTCCTGCAAAAGATGTTCGACTTGGGACAAGTCAAGTTGAAAGGTTCTTCGACTCAGGTAGCATGTGTTAATGCTACAATTCCAGAGGAGGATGATGAATGGCAGGAAGTCAAAAGCATAAATGCACAGAAGTATGATGATTTTATGGTCAGAAAGACAATCAACCAGACTCATTCCATTTTGGAAACACAATTAATGAAACCAATTATGTCTTCTTCCATGAATATTGTGGTAAAACCCTCTTCATCAGAGGGAAAGTCCTCAAAGAAATGGTTTGATTCAAAGAAGAAAAAAGAATCAGAAGAAGATGAGTATGTGTCAAAGCCTAAATTGTCTCTGACTCTGGCAGACTTTATGCCATCTACTTCAAAACCACGGGCACCGCCCCATAAAACGGCACAGCCTAAATAGGCTAGTCAGGAAGAGTCTTTATTAGACGAAGAGTAAATCTTATGATCTGTTAATATGATTAAATTAATAGATCTGTATTCCAGTCATAACTTCAATTTTGATGAGCCTGAATTCCCTATATCAAATAAGGGAATCCGAGGAAGTTCTCGAGGTTCAGGATACATGGGAAGACGTGGATCTTTTCGAATCCACTACTCCAATTATACCCCTGCTAGCACTGTGTATGCAGCCGAAACATGTGGTAGAGCCCTCCAGCAAGCTCAAAAAGAACAAGAAGGTTTTTTTGCTAATAGCCAACTCAGTCTTGGCACAGTTATTTTAGAAGACCGATTGAAGGTTCCATCTTCATTATCTCATCAAGTAAATGGATCTAATTGGTCTAATCTTCCAAAACCAAGGATGTTGACAACTTCTATCCCAATACAAGATGCATCAGCTTCCAAAGCATCTGCTTCCAAGGTACCTGCTAAACCGCATATTCCTATTGGGAAACGCAGACCTTTATATCAAAAGTATGATATATTGAAACACTTGTCCCAAGTACCAGACAAGTTATAAATCATGGATTCTTTGAATCTGTCAAAAGATCTTCGGGAAGAACTCATCGAAGCATTGTCAAGTCCTCAGGAGTTTGAAGCTGAAATTGCTGTAGCTGAAGTCTATCACATAGAGAATAATCCTGCAGAATTCCATGCAGTGATATCTTTTACTGATAAAGATGAAGATGATGTTGTGCATGGGACCATAAAACCTCTGTACTTATCTGGAAAAGTCAATGGCATAGATATCCGAAGATCTTTCATTGGCAATGGTTCAGGATTCAACCTCATTCCCATTCGTACACTTCATCGATTGGGCCTCACAGAATCTGATTTATCTCCTTCTACCATGATGTTACAAGGATATGATATAAATGAACAAGAACCACTGGGCAAAGTTACACTTAGAACACTGTTTGGAGATCTTGTATCCAATTCGGATTTCATGATTGTTTATCAAGACTCAGCTTTCAATGTCTTTCTTGGAAGACCCATGCTACATCAGCATGCAGTTATCCCTTCATCATACCATCAATGTCTTAAATACTGTTTCAATGGTCAAGCTGGAACATTGTATGGTGATAAGACCCCGTTAAAGACATGTTAATCTCAGTACATTGAGGCGGAATTTTATCACATGAAGGGAAGAGAGAAATCTACAATGAAGGAAATTACCAAAGTTAATGCTCCATATGGTTTGGAGAAAATACCAATAAATCCATTTACACATGTGAGTACATATTTTGTGTTACCTATCAGTCAAATTGAAAAAATAGACCCAAATCAAAATACTCTTATGGAATGATTCATAATGCAAATTACTGAAATTGAGCCAGAAAACATAGGAGAATTTGGTAACCTACCAAACAGTGATGAAAGAACAAGTGGTGACGTCTTCATTTCATCTACTGAAATCCAACAGGTCTATACTTCGCCAATTAGGCCAGAAGAAGTTATAGTAACATCAGAGGTGAATAATGATGTCAATTCTCAATCCATCATCTCCTCTTTATTTCCCAAAGAAGGCCCTTTATCATCAATAGGGTCGGAAATGGAAGCTTCTTCTTCAAAATGAGCAAATTTTGACATCTCTTATGATCATGAAAATTTCTTTTTGTCATCTACTATGCAGGTAGAAATGGAAGAAATAGCACATGATGAAGAGGAAGAGTAAGATCTTAGAGATTCTCCTCCAGCATTGGAAGAGGGTATCTCTACCACTGTGGATGATCTCAGAGAAATAAATCTGGGTACAGAGAAAGAGCCACGCCCCACTTTAATTAGTGTGGCCATGACCCTTGAAGAGAAAGAAATGTATACATATTTTCTAAAGAAAAATAAAGATATTTTTGCATGGAACTATACAGAAATTCCTGGGCTTGATCCTGATATTGCTACTCATCATTTGGGTTTACCAAAAGAACATCGAGGATTTAAGCAAGCCGCAATAAGAACACATCCAACTTATGCTTCCAAAATTGAAGCTGATGTGGATAAGCTGATCAAAGGTAACTTCATCAGAGAAGTTCAGTATCCCAAGTGGTTGGCTAATATTGTCCCTTTAAAGAAGAAGAACGGACAAATTAGGGTTTGCATCGATTTCAGAGATCTTAATCAGTATTTTTCTTAAGGTGATTTCCCAGTTCTGATTACAGAACTCTTAATTGATGTGACGGCTAGCTATGAAGTACTTTCCTTCATGGGTGGATATTCCAGATATAATCAGATCCGAATGGCCCCAGAAGATGAGGAATCTACAGCCTTCAAAGCCCCTCAAGGTTTGTTTTGTTACTCGGTTATGCCCTTTGGTTTAAAGAATGCAGGTGCAACAAATCAACGCGCCATGCATCGTATCTTCAAACCATTCTTGGGGAAGTTTGTTGAATGCTATGTAGACGATTTGGTGGTTAAATCCAAACAACGTTCTAATCACTTGGATGATTTGGAAGTCATATTACACAAGCTTCGACAACATAATTTGAAGATGAACCCCTTAAAATATTCTTTTGGGGTAACCTCAGGAAAATTCCTCGGCTTTGTTGTATGCCATCGTGGTATTGAAGTCGATCCTGAGAAGACCAAGTCAATCCTTGGTATGTCACCTCCTCGGAATTTTAAATAATTAAGAGGTCTTCATGGACACTTAGCCTATATTCGGCATTTCATCGCCAATTTGGCAGGCAAAAGTTTACCCTTTACAAAATTATTGAAAAAAGGAGTCACTTACCAGTGGACTGAAGAATGTCAGGAAGCGTTTGATGTTCTCAAGAAATACCTCTTGAGTCCACCAGTACTCATGCCACCTGGTGAAGGTAGACCACTTATCCTCTATGTGACAGATCTAGAGCGATCATTGGGTGCCTTTCTTTCTCAAAATAATGATGCTGGGAATGAAAATAGCCTCTATTATCTCAGTAGAACTATGCTTGAAGCAGAAACCCAGTAGTCAAGTATTGAAAAGTGCTACCTGGCATTAATCTTTGCAGTTTAAAAACTGAGACACTACCTGCAACATCATGAGGTCTAATTGGTATCTCACAATAATCCGCTCAAATTCATCCTTAGTCATCCAATGCTTACAGGACGTCTACCAAGGTGGGCAGTTATTTTGCAGCAGTTCGACATTCAGTATGTATCTCAGAAGACAATAAAGGGCCAAGCTCTGGCTGATTTCCTTGCTGAACATCCTTCAGTGGAAGACACGTCTTCAGATATTGAACTCCCTGATGAGGAAGTTTTTTCTATTCAAGAGTGTCCTCAAACATGGGAAATGTATTTTGATGGTGCTTCCAGAAGTATAATAGGGAAGAAAAAGGAAAATCCTAAATTCAACAAAGTTGGTTTAGGAATTGTACTCATTTCTCCAGATAAGGCATTGTTACCTTATTCCTTTTTATTGTGGGAAGGTGGTACCAATAATTAATCCGAATACCAAGCTCTTATCATAGGCTCGGAGTTAGCGCTTCAAGCACAAGTGAATCACATAAAGGTGAATGTTGATTTAGACCTGGTAATCAAACAATTCAATTCGGATTATGCCATCAGAAAAGAAGATTAAATCCCTTTGAATTATTACGTAATAAATTTAATGGCGGAATTCCCTTCAGAACCATCATTTTCTTGTGTCCCAAGATCATTAAATGCGCAAGCTGATGCACTGGCTAATATAGCCACAGATCTATCAGATCCAAATCGGGACGAGACAACCATCAGTATTGCCCACCGTCGTGCAATTTCACCTTATGTTCAAGCTAGAACAGTGGAAATTAATGAAATTAGTCCCATTCCTAAACCGTATGGTCATACTACAGGATGGATGTCACCTATCAGGGAATACCTTCAAAATGGAACACTTCCACCTGATAGAGCCGAGAAAGAACAAATCCAGCGACGTGTGGTCAATTTTACTCTTTATGATGGCCCAAACCACCTAGAGAAAATTCTCTACAAACGTGGTTTTGATGGAGTTCTCTTCAGATGCATTGATGGTGAAGAGACAATGGCTGTCATGAAAGAAGTGCATGCAGGAGTTTGTGGTGCCCACCAGTCTGGACATAGATTTTCTGATCAATTTCGAAGGCTTGGATACTTTTGGCCTTCAATGATACAAGATTGTGTTGATTTCACAAAGAAGTGTCATTCATGTAAAGTACATGGAAACTTCATTCATCAACCTCCAGAGTTTCTTCATACAGCTAAATACTCATGGCCATTTGCCACATGGGGAATGGACGTGGTGCGACCTTACCCTTCAGCTACGGCCAAGCAGTTTAAGTACATTCTTACTGCTACTGATTTCTTTTCCAAATTGGCAGAGGTAGTACAACTCAAAGAAGTTAGTTCTAAATGAATTTTTATCTTCATCAAGTCTAACATCATTAATAGATTTGGTGTCCCTCATACCATATTGACGGACAATGGCACCAACTTCTGTTCTTCTGAGGTGAAGAAATTGTATCAAGAATACAACATTAAATCCAACCATTCATCTCGGTATCATGCGGCAGCCAATGGCCAAATAGAAGCCTTTAACAAGACTCTTTAAAATATACTACAAAAGATGGTGGATAAAGATAAGAGGTCATGGCCTGATAAACTCTTTGATGCTTTATGGGCTTATCGGACTACCACCCGCAATGCAACGCGGTCAACTCCATATTCTTTGGTATATGGAACAGAAAAAGTCTTGCCAATTGAAGTTCAATTTCCCTCACTTAGAGTAGCCATTTGTGATCAGTAATCTACAAATGAGCAATCCCAAAAGCGATTCAATTAATTGGAACAGTTAGATGAGAAACGATTGTGCACTTTGCACCACATGGAAATCTAACAGAATCGAATAGCACGAGCTTTTAACAAAAAAGTTCATCTTCATTCATTCATTCAGGGAGAATTGGTATTAGTTCTCAGAACTCCAATGATACCAGGAAAGAAACCTCCCAAGCTTGAGCCAAAATGGGAAGGACCTTATTTAATAGATAGGGTCTACTCCAATAGAGCTTATTCATTAATCTCGATGGATGGAGAACTCATTACTACTCCAACTAATGCCATATTTTTGAAGAAATATTTTGTATAAAATAAAAAGTATTCACACTCATGTCCCCGCAACATGACACTAAATTGTGCAGCACCAGTTCGTCCTAGCTATATGACGTTAAACTATACAGCAATGGTCCAGTATGACCTTAAACTAAAACATCACCCCACACGACGTTAAACTATGAAAAAGTTCCCTAAATGGTCCAGTATGACCTTAGACTGCAACTAGGTCCTGTATGACCATAAACTGCATCATAAACGGTCCATGCATATGAACCTAAACTATTTACAAGTCCCTTACGTCCAGCAAGACGTTAAACTGTGACATCCTAACAACATGACGCTAAACTGTATAAAAGTCCCTTATGTCCAGCAAGACGTTAAACTGTGACATCCTAACTACATGACGCTAAACTGTATAAAAGTCCCTTACATCCGGAAAGACATTAAACTACATAAACTGTAGAAAAATATCCCAAATGCATCCAACATGACGTAAATGGTGTGCTATTTTGTCTTTACTGCATGACATTAAACTGCGTAGTCCCCTTTTTTTGTCCAACATGACATTAAACTGTATTGTCCCCATCGTCCTAACTAAATGATGCTAAACTATACAGAAATTCTTTGATACATCCTACATAACATTAAACTGTATTTTTTCTCTGCTACATGACACTAAACTGCGCAGCACCAATAGTCCTAACTACAAGACTTTAAAATGCATAGTTCATTTATATGTCCTACATGACATTTAACTATGAATCATTAAGGTTGTTGTTACCTATTGTTTCTCACACCGAGTATGACTCACGTGATCTTAGAGAATACCTCAACCGTAACACTCTCTTTGGGCCGCTAAACATGTATAAGTCCCAACAACATTTTTTTATTAGATCGGTGTCCCCAAGAACAACATGATCATTAATTCATTCTTTAATTGAACTACACAGACTTTGATCCTTTCCCTCTAGGCTGGGTATGTAGGCAACCTCCCAGGGTTCAAGCCCAAAAACAATCTCTTCACATCTGTTCACAACCATATCATATGATGTTGATTCATGAAACCGCCCCTAGAATCAATATCTTTACATTGATTCACTTTTGACCTTGTTATATGACGTTAAACTATGCAATACTTTTGTCTGGTACGACAATAAACTACAATACTCTTTGATTTCCTTATTTTAGAGAGAACTATTATTGACATTGATTTTTCAATCTGGTTTCATTTCAAAAGACTACATGATTCATGGTAATGCCTAAACTTTTTATCTCAGGTTAAACCATCATTGCACTGAAGTCCCCTTTCACCCTTCACATGTACGAACAGAATTTGTAGAAAGGGTAGTTTTAGAACTACGTGAACATGATTCCCTTCCTTATGGGATACGTAGGAACATTCGAGTGTCCCTCGAATCCAGTCCCAAGTCTTTTGTGCCTAACCCCAAATTTCACTTTCAGTCCCTTGGCTGAAAAGTCCTCATGGAAACACACACTGTGTATTCATTATTATGGTCCGAACTGTATGACCCTAAACTAAAATCTCTCATACTTTTGTCCCGCATGACGTTAAACTGTATTTCGTCCCACATGAAGTTAAACTATATTTCTTCCAGCGCGACGTTAAACTGCATTTCAGGAACTACGTATGGCTTGATTCTCATTCTTATGAGATACGTAGTGAAGTCCAAAATTTCAATTCAGGACCCAGCCACAACATGATTATGGTTATCATTGACCTATGTATCTCTATATACATTGGAAGATACCCATATTTATGTGTTATAATCCTAACCTTAAATATTTTCAGATCATCATAACCCTTTTCATGACATTTAGTCACAAAAATGTCAAATTTCTGAGAGTTCTTTTGCCTGACTATGCAGCACGTGCCCATAGGTGGCCTTGCATAAATAGTCCACATAACAGACTTGTTAGCCAAAAGATACTATTTTATTTAACTATGCTGCCAATGCCCTTAGGTGGCCCTTCATAATTCAACCCCCTAACAGGTTTTTTAAATGATGGTAACTTCATTCTTAGGAAGAATGCCTCTTTTGACCTTATTTGTCAAAAATGACAGTATGTAGGGATCCGCAAAAAAATAGCCATCCTTAACATATTTGTCCCATATCCATTTTCATGATCTGAAAGTATTCAAGTCTATGGTTTATTCTTCTTCCCTATGTTTGGGTCAGACCTTCGTAGGAGTGATATTCATCCAGTTATTCGATAATCTTATCTGGAAATATATTCTCTATATTCAAGTACCTCTTTCCATACATCAAACTCTATACATTGGAAGATTTGAATCTCCATAAACTTTCACTGGCTTTTAGCACTAGGAAAGTAAATTTCTGAGAGTTCTTTTTCCTAACTATGCAGCACGTGCCCATAGGTGGCCTTGCATAAACAGTCCACATAACAGACTTGTCGGCCGAATGATGCTATTTATTTGACCATTCAGCCAATGCCCTTAGGTGGCCCTGCATAATTCAACCCCCTAACGGGGTTTGTTAAATAATAGTAACTTCATTATTCGAAACTACTTCTTCTAATGCCTTTTATCTCTATTTCATATCATTAATCGGATTCAAATATTCTTAAGTCATAGCTTACATATTTTCCCTCATACTTGAGTATGGTACTATGTTTTCAGATGAGTTGTCAAGGAATTGAGTCAATTCTAATCCATTTTCGGTCAAAGCTATTTCGACCATAAACATTAGCCTTTGTATGTCCGACATGCATGACTTTAAACTGCTAGATTTCTTGTTTTTCTTTTCACCTCAGAGTCAAATCCTCTTTTCCCTCCGGATCTAACTCTGAGGGGGGACTTTTTTTGACGCTCCTTTCCATCACAGAGTCTAACTACTGAAAAAAGGGAGATACCTTAGTCCAATGTGATTCATCCTTTGAAGAAACATCAAAAATCAACAAAGGGATGGACAAGGAGAACATTGCCCATAGGTCGTTCAAGTTCCCTCATGGTCGCGCAAGTACACTTGCACGCCACCTAGTGGTCATGCAAGTCTACTTGCGCGATGCCTTATGGTCGTGCAAGTGACTTGCGCGACCTTAGTGATAACCACCCGGTAACCGCCCGGGGTCTTCTCCTGCCTATAAATAGACCCTGTGGGCCCCCCATTCAAGAGGATCTTTTTTTCAGAAACTCGGATTGAAGCTCCCGACGCCCAAGTCTCTTTTCAAAGCTTCCGGAACACTTCTAAGGTAATTTCTTACCTAGAACGGAAGATCTAAAGAGAGCGAGTAAGGCCTAAGTGTTGAAACTCATCAACACTTGCACGCCTGAGTGGTCAGCCCTTAAAGGAAGTGGCCACACTTTCACGCCGCCTTACTCATTCGATAGAACTTATGCGTCCCTTTTTTGGAAGAACCTCAAGAGGATTCTAAAGGATTTAATGAAGAGTCGCTCAAGTATTTCAAATGTTGGTTGAATATCGCGCAATTACCCACCATGTCGTGCAGGTATACCTACATGACCAATACTTGCGCGCCGACGCAATACTTGCGCGCCGACACAGTACCCGCGCGCCTTCCAAGACTTGTGCGCCCATTCCTTTTTGGGTGCCTTTAATGCCCATTTCACCACTCTTAATCCATTACACCTTTCCTTTTCAAGATTCAGTCTTCAAGGCACTCTTCAAATCCATTTGTGGCATGATTTCTTGATTTGAATTCCTTATCTGAAAGGAATTCTGTGGAATATCTCTCAAAACCTAGTGATTTAAATATCTTTATGTCACCAAATATGGAGAGTTCATTCATTAAACCTCATCCTTTAAGATGAGAAAATCCTTAACCGGGGTCTCCTTTTCAGGAATAATACCCAGTCATAAGTCATAAATATGGGCATCCTCCTCATGAGTAAGCCCCAAATTCTTAAAATTCCCAAATCTGGGCATCCTCCTCAGGAGTAAGCCCCAAACCTTATTCCCTTAACCTGGGTCTCCTTTTTAGGAATAAGTCCCAGTCATAATATTGGGCTTCCTTTTCAAGAGTAAGCCCCAAGTCCCCTAACCTGGGCCTCCTTTTCAAGAATAAGTCCTAGTCATAATTATGGGCATCCTCTTTAGGAGTAAGCCCCAAGACCCTTAATTTTTGGGAATCCTTTTTAGGAGTAAGCCACAAATCCTCTAATTTGGGCTTCATTTTCATGAGTAAGCCCCAGTCTCAAATATGGGCATCCTCCTCAAGAGTAAGCCCCAAACCTTAATCCTTAATCTTGGCTTCCTTTTCAGGAATAAGTCCCAGTCATAAATCCCTTAACCTGTGCCTCCTTTTCAAGAGTAAATCCCAGTCATAAATCTTAGGCTTCCTTTTCAGGAATATGCCCCAAGTCCCTTAAATTCTCTTTAAACAGTCCTAATTTATGTTTAATCTGGGATTCCTTCTCAGGAGTAAAACCCAATTATCAATCCTCTCCTAATTTGGGTTTCCTTTTCTGGAATAAGTCCCAAGTTAGAGTACTCAAATCTCCATGAAGCACATATACCTTTATGGACCCTGTTCCTGGATTTTCTCCCTAAATTAAATCCTAAACATTCATCTATATGGGCAGTCATACATACATAAGCCCCAAACCATTTCTTATGATTACATCTTTCATGGCCCAATTGTCCATTTTATTACCAATACCTCTTGTTTCTCACACCGATCATGACTCACGTGAGCTTAGAGGGTAAAAGTAATTATGACATCCTTCTTTGAGCCATCAATCATAAACATCATACTTTTTTATTCGAACTATGTGGGTTCTGATTCCTTTTCCAAAACCAAGGATACATAGGTAGCCCATCTATGGGTTCGATCCCAACTTTTAAATAATTCATGTCCTTATGAATGACAATAAACTTCAAGTGCCCCACTGAGTGGATTTAAAACCAGCCTAGTCATCATAATGACCAAGAGACTTTTATATAAATATTTTGAAGGATACAATTGACCAAGAATCTCTAAATAGATATAGATGATTCTCTATCGATGAAGAACCTCGAATACATATAAAAGAATCTCTAAATTTCTTACATATTTAATCATTGATTGTTAAACTGAAGGAAAGCTCATTTTATACTTGGTAATATAATAAGGATTCATGAACATAACTTAAATCTATAAAGAGAGTCCCGGAATAGACAATAATTCCCCTCAAAAAGGTGTGATGAGTCCGACCTCCCATTCTCTCGACCAATGCAAATTCCTAAGACTCATCAGTCCACAAGCTAATGAGCGCCTACCTTTGGAAAGTAGGTCCAAATGGATGTGGAATCATTGGATGTTTCTAGTTCTACGAACAAACCCGTTAGAAACTGATCGGAACGTTTGAATCTCCCATCCAGGAGGTCATCCCCGAATTCTGAGGGAAACAATGATATAGAATGCACTATAAATTGTACTTCCTGTATGAAGAACTCAAATTAAGAAATCATACCATAGATATGATGTTACTCATGATATAAATAATGACATTCAAATGGTCTATATTCTTTTCTTATGAAATAGTGTGCAATGAAATATAAAAAAACCAACAACAACAAAAAATCCATGAACTAATGAATGATTTGGATTGTCAAATCCAAATATACTAATGGAGCATTTGTGAGACCGAATTGCACAACCATAAAATTGATATGGATTTACTAGTTTTGAGACACTACCTTATGTATATCCAACATTTTACTCTCAACTAGTGGTACCATGTCCTATGTTCAGTATTTTAAAAACCAATCTTCCACTATAAGATGGTCAAAGAAATCATCAATCCTGGTAAAATTATATTTTTTATTAAAGAAAAACAATTAAACATTTGATATTTCATCAGAAATTTTTTAGAAACCATATAACTTATCATTAAATAAGAAAAGTGAATATTATAGTGACATGACTGAATTAATAAATCCCATAGCCTTTATGTCATCAAGAATGACTGAAGTTACACTAAATCTGAATGTACCATTCGATAAGATGGCATAGAAATTGGTATCATACTAAGGCAAAAGTTATTAGTAATCTCAATCGATATTTATAGTGGTAAACATAAAAAATCATCCAAAAGACATGAGGGTTTTAAAAATTTATATAAGAAGAAAAAATCCAAAAAATGTGTCTAAAAAATCAAAAATTATATCTGCTTACTATAAAATGTTTTCCCCATCATAAGGAACAAAAAGCCCCTCCCTTCCTGATGTGGAGTCCCACTCACACTAAAAAACATGATTGGCCCCATCAAAAGTTAAAAACTAAACTATATATGAGAATAGTTTATATGGGTCTCAACTCTTATCATTCAACTAATAAAATGTATTAGGACAAAGATTTCAATCTCAATAATGAAAAAAACCACAACAAATCAATGTTATCAATTATTGATTGACATATGGGGCACTGGAATACTTATTTATATCACATTCCCAAATGTGTGGAATGATAAAATAAGAATGATATATGATTTGAATATAATACCAACACTGAAACTGACATTAATGATATAAAATAATTATTATCATCTATATAAAAAATATAGTACTATAAAAAATGGAATAAACATCGCCCTTCTAACAGAAGATGGCCCTGTTTAAGATTCCATATGTGCACACCCTACTTCTAAATGTTTTCTGGTCTTATCCAAATGAATACCACCATTTTTAGATAATTTTACCCACCATAATTATTAGAATCTGTATTAACCAATGAACCCTTGGTATGATTGGATATATCCCTACTAAACAATGATATTAATTCACAATAACATATCATATAGGCCAGTAGTCTTGAATGTTAAAAATTTCACAAGAGAATCATTATAGATATCCATGGTATGATTATGCCTTCTAAATTGGTAGAAGAAAAAAATAATAATGTCTTAATGAATCAATTGAAACTATTCATAAAGAAAACTAACCACCATTGGATTTATTTTCTAGCTAGAAGATATACCTTTTCTAACAACTAAACCAAACGAAGCTCTGCCCAAATAGTCATTACCACTATATCAACCTATGGATGATATGATTATTAAAAGACCTCAAAAATGTCCAAATAATAAATAGAATATGAATTTATTATATATATATATATATATATCCTCTTTATAAACAAAAACCACTAAGCCTTTATGTACTCATTTGTGACTATATCTAGTTCCAAATGCACCAACTCTGCAAAATGCGAGGAATACTTGAGAACTGTATGCTCACATTTTTCAATGGTAAAAAACTATTTTTTTTGTCAACATGGAAAAAATATTAGGTTAAAACTTCTAATTAAATATTATCCTGAAATAATTCAATGTAATATCCTCTTAAAACTTATATATCACAATAGATTCCCACCTAATCATTTTTGGTCCCTCTAGTAAATATGTGGGAAAAACTTATTGTTAATATGAATATTAAAGAGGTTGATGATACTCTCAATCCACTCAATAAACACCTTATATTCAATGATTCCATTATCTCCATAGAATATTGGTGGTTTTATTTTTGTTTATTTTAATCAATGATCTACTACACATCATGGGTTATCAATACACGCTTGACATAGTGTCTAAATAGTGTGGATATTATCGTATACAACTAATGGGCCTGGTGAATAATTAAACTAATGAACATATATTATATCATCTTTTTCTATATTCAAAAGATATCTCATTAGGGGAATTTTAAAATTAATTAAATACAATAACCAATTACATTTTTGAGAAAAATTCCATAATTAATGGACCATCATAAAGAATTCAGGTTAACACAATAAAACAACAAAAATTTAAATCCATATAAATTCTACAGATGAAAAGAATCCATAAAAATGAAATGGTACATTAAAAAAACACCACATATACTTCATTAAATTGACATAAAACTCTAATTCTCATACCTGGTGAAAATTTTCCAACTACGAATGGTAACATTAGCCATAAATGAATGAAATCTATCAAAAAACCCTTACATCAATACAAACATAATTTCAATGGTCCAAAATTGTATATAGCCTGGACATTGAACCAGTCATAATAATTATTTTCCAAAATTAGGTTTTTTATTTTTCTTTGATACTATTCTGCAATGAACCATCATTGGTCATATAGACTAAATACTCAGGTAAACCTCCATGATTGTTAGTTGAAACTGGATAACAGAATAAAGTATCATATAAAAAAATAAAAGCATAAATCTCAGTAAAAAATGAAAATAATTAAATACATCCAAGATCTAAATTATATAATAATTATAATAAAAAATATAATCTATGAAATTGATATACCAATAAGTATATATGTGATCAACTATCACCTCCTAACCATACCACGAGGAGGTATATGATGAAAAGGGAAGTCATTGTGCTACATAATTCCCATACATTTTCATAGGTATAGAAAAAAAATCTAAAACCAGATAAAGGAAGAAAATAGGTCATGAGCTCTAAGACTAGTGGTATTTTACCTCGAAATATATACAAATAATGATATAAAAAAGTGAAATAGGTTTGGAAGTAATAATAATACAGTTTAAAAAAATACTACATCCACACCATTTGTAAATCATCCAATGGTCTACAATATGTTCCTTTAAAATTATCAAAATAAGGAATAATACAAAAATAATTGATTAATCATGAAATTATTACCAATAAAATTCACAAATAATCCTTAATGTAAGCAAGCCATCAAAGAACCATGACTGCCCCGTTATGTGAAATCATGTGAAGAAATTACCATGAAAATTACATTATGGTAATATCTAATAAAAAAAGATAAATAACATGATTTGGGATTTATCCAATTTAAATATATACTATAAATAGAAACATATTTTCAATCTATAACTATTTTAAATTCAGTCTTTATAACATCTACTTAAACTGCAATGACCATAGTGAATGAAAACCTCATGTGGTATTACACACAATATGAGTTATATGTTTATTATTTTTGCACCCAAGGTTCCCAATGTGATACGATTTTTCAAATATAATTAGAAACCATTATAAATATTTTATAAAAATTCAAATCTAATACAATATTATTAAGTTCTTAAAATTACATTATTTTAAATCAAAAGCGTTGTCTATGACTTTTTCAAATACAATGTGTTAAAAACTATTTTTAAATAAATATTCCTTTTAAAATATGAAACTATCCCCATGAAACCATTTAAATAATGAATCAATTCAATTAAAATAATTAAAAAAATTAATTTACAAGAATAATTATAAAATAATATAACTATCACTTCATATAGAAATAGATACTATAAAAATGATGGGTTAAACTATATGATATATAAAATAGACATCGACTAAGTGTAGATTAGGTCCTCAAGATCCGAGATCCATAAGAATTAAAAAAAAAATATACCACATTAGATTTATGATAAACATATAACATGGGTTCCAACAAGAAAATTGTGAGTTAGATCTTCTAAGGATCTATGAAAGGGAGAGGAAACCACATGAAAACCCAATAATACCTTTAAAAATCCATCATGAATGTTGGGATCAATCCATGAATATGATGAAAGAAGATTCTTGATCATTGGGGAAGGATTAGGAATAGACTAAATGAAATTAGAGGTGTGATTGTGCATTAAAATTGCTATGGAAAATATGGTAAAACCAAAATTGTAATGGTTCAGAGTGCCACTCTCGGTTAGACTGGACAGTTAGGAAAAAAATGTGACAATAACGTGAGGATACTATATCATTAAAAATATAATATTCATGGTATCCTAGGAAAATTTATAATTATATTAAAAATTGTAAAAAAACCCTTGAAAACTACCAAACCTTGTATTATTTTCACTACCTAGCCACATAGTTTCTTTGACTATACTCTAACCATAAAACACCCAACTGGAAAACATATATCTATACTTCATGGTTTCTATATAGTTTGTAAAACCCATGAAATAACCATACAGGTGGTATATCTCCTAAAATTTCCAATTTCAAGCCTTTTTTACCAATTCTCTAGAATGAATTCAATGAACAACCATTCAAAAATTAAAGCATAACAGATATCAGGTGGGTTCTATATAAACATTAAATTAATCAATTATTGAATGATTAAATAATGTCACATTATTTTTAATATATTAATCCTTAGGTTTAACTAGGGTTATAATTGATTATTACAAATGATTTATTATTTTATCATATAAATATACTTATCCCAAAGGTTCTTAGAAATGTTTTCACATCATAGCTTCCAATGATGAATATACATTTCTATAATACCTTATATACCAACCCATATTTTTTATACATAGATATCACATCATATTATATGAATATTATATTCCATGAAGATTGAATCTAGATTATTATTGATCTAGTTTTGTTGGAAAATTTGGTATATAAACAACGACTTCATATGTGATCAAAATCATATATTAATTAATTATTCCTAACATTCACCCTTTGTAGAGATATCATATTAATAAATTTCATCATGTTATATAGAAAATGAAATGAAAAAAGGGTGAGCTCATATTATTAGTACGGGAAAATAATGGAGATATAAATGAACATTTGAGCATAACATGAACAAAAGTGTATAATAACATGATTTTTAAATTTTATAATCATAACCAATATATCATAGATCATTATCTAGATACATTTCATAAGAAAAGGTTTTTCAAAATAAATTAATCGTATAGGTATCAATCAATATGAATCATGATGCATTTAAATTTTCATAGGATAAGATTTTTTGGTATGGAGACATGAATATAAGATTATTTCTTTAGTAGTCCGGGAGAACATATTTGAATATCATAGTTGATTAGGATCATTTCAAAAATCATCATAGTAGTCAAGGTTCACATTCAAGACTATCAGAGATGATAAAGTCCTGTAGTGAACTGAGTCCACTGCCTATTCTTAGAATATTTATCTCATGAGATTCAAGTATTTACTCAATTCATTATATGGATATATAATTTCATTCCCAACCATCACAAAATGAAATTAAAATAGATGTGTGCTATAATATATTAAAACAATCATCCTATAATAAAATGTGAAAATGAATTGGGCTTCAAATATATTTCATCATAGAATAACCAATAGATAAAAATTTGGTTTTAGGTACATTTATTATAAATATAATCCATCTGTGGAGAGAATAGGGATGTTATCATTGGATCATATCACCATTAATGGTTGATAAACATAAGATTATGTAATCTTATGTAGAAAATTCATTTAAGGTCACTTGAAAAATTTACCAATGAATAAATAATGATTACCGTGAAATAAATTATTTTCAATCTAAAATCACACAAAATATTAATTTAAATAACTATAATTCAATAAAAATGTTGAAAATAATAAATGAATATCGAATTTATTATGTGGTCATGAAAGAAAGAAATTCCCCTAAACCCATATTAGTTAAAATAAAAAATTAATTTCAAAGTATTATAAAAATTAAAAAAGATAACTCATTGAAATTATAAAAATAATAATTTTTTTAATATTTTTTAATTAAAAAAGGGGTAAAATTTATCATAATATGAACATGTGAATAATAAAATCATTCTCAAAAAAAATAAAAAAACATTGATAATGTAGAAAATGATCTATCACCAAAGAGATAAACTAATTTATTTTTTAATTAAAATATTAAATCTATATCTTGAATATAAGGATTATCATTTTATAACATGTAATGTTTCACTATATACACCTCGTAAAAGTAGATAACTTAATGAAAAGACATATTTCATAAAGAAGATAAGTGAAGATGATAAAAAATTTACTCAAGATCAAAATTAATTTATTTCACTTGATCATCCTGTTTAATACATTTAAATTTATTATATATCTAAATAATGATAATTTAGATTATCATAATTTAATAAATGATGCATTTATAACATTTCATCACCCATTTGTCAATAATTCCTTGTTAAAATCATTATTTCTAGGTGTTAATTGTTTCTTTTATCATGAGTATTTCATTTTTGTAATTCTAGTACATGCACTATGATGAAGATAACATCATATATATATTTTTTATAATAACATAAATATAAAATATATTCATTACATATATAATAATCGATAAAAATTATTGAAGTTAAAATGAATTACACCCAACATAAAGATTCTACGTTGTACGTGAAAATGAACATTGTTTTCACTTTTAAATCAATGAAATGAAATAAATGTAAATTAAAATTCATCGTTCCATAATAATTATCATATCTTATAAATGGTTTATTTTAATTAATATCATCATAATTACCATCCAAGTAAAATTTTAATTAAAAGAAGATCCCATCGCTTCATGGAGGTGATAGTCCACATCTATACAAAAGCAATGTAATAGTTTTATAATAGATTTAATGTTAAGATGTAAAATATGAAATTATATCTATATAATTACATAACTATATCCATCCATTTAATATGGTGTTGGAAAAGAGTTGTAAAACAACATGGATATAGTTATCCATACATATGAATGAGAGATAATTTCACTTCCCATTTAATGTTAAAGAGGATGTGTACTAGTAATTTCAAATTTATAATTTAGTTTTAGTAAATTTGGGAAAATATAATTATTATTTCATAAAAAATACCATATATTTTGGTCATGTAATGAAGAAGTAAAAAAACAATGTTATTGTTTAATGAAATCACATCTTCTTTGAAATAACTTATTTATATCTCATATTATAGATCCTAGTGTTTATGTTTTGGGAATACAAGAAACTATAGAATTTTGATATCAAATTTTTTATGTAATATTTTTAGGAAATAATTAATATATTTGGCTCTTTACCTTATAAGTACTAGTAAGGAAGGGTGCCCCATTATAAGGGGGGGAGAGAATACACTTGGAATTTCATGAACGATTAAAATATAATAAATCCATTCTCAATAATATATGATAAAATGGAAATTAATTAGATTAATCGTGTATAGGGTTAAAATAAAATCATAAAATTAAATTTATATGGGTTTTTTGTCACTCTAATAGTTATATTTTTTTATTAAACCCTTTGTTAATAATTTTTTACCTTAACCATAGTAAATAATATTTCAAACATTAAGGGTTAATAATTTTATCATAAATAAAAAATTTATAAAGAAATGTTTGAGGTATTATTAATTAATATAAATTTACATCATATTATCTAAGATAATATTTTATTAATATTTTTAAATAATTTAATAGAGTATTATTTATTATAAAATATCATCATTATAGATTTTGTAACTATTCATTTAATTTGACTTTAAAGACATGAATAGAATTTTGAAATATGAATAAAATCCATTCATAGATCACCAATATTTTAAATTTATAGTAATAATATAGGGAACACTGTAACTCAATAAAATTATATGACATTAAATATTTTGAAAATTAATTGTTTTTTATTTTAAAAAATTGAATAAATATTGTATTTGTGTTGTGGGCCATTTAACATAATAGTTTAATAAAAAAACCAAAAATAAATTACCTCAATGAATATAATTTTTTTACAAAAAAGTTAACATTAATACTCATTATCAAATGAATTTCACCCTATTTGAACACAAAAAATATATTTAATACTAAGAGAGTGACATTTTGTATCTTTCTTTTCTTAAAAAAATTATATAAATCATTTTCATGGACAAGTGTCATTTTATTTATTAAATATATATCCTATTTTTACAATTGTTGAATTAAATTGAACCAATATGAATTTATATGTTCAATTGGGATCGTAGCAAGTAGTTTTATCCTAGAGTAATCAGATTTACCCTTTTTTGTGTGATAAATATCAATACGACTATTATTAAAAAATACAAAAAAATTAAAAACAACATACTAAAAAATTTGAAAATCCCTATTCAAAATATTGAATCAATTTTATCAAATTCAATATTTTTAAGCAGAATAAAATTATTTTAAAATAACAACAAAAATACGAAATAGATAAATTTTTAGAAAAATAATTTGTTTTTAGTATAAAACTACATTTATTATTATGTCATGCATAATATTATTGTTAGATGAATGATAAAATATTTTACTAAATATATTATATAAAATTTTGATTAAAATCACTCGAAACAGATATTACATTAATTTATTATGATAAATATATAGTTTTTATAGGGAAAACATTTTTTTAGAAAAATATATTTTTTAATTTATAATGATTTCATTTTTTATTTATAAATAATATATGACCAATGAATGTATTTTAAACATGTTTATTCAATAAATTATTAATAAATTAGTTATTTCTATTTATAAAAACAAATTTAATTTATATATTATATTTGTATACTATATTATTGTTCATTTGGACTCAAGGATTCTCATAAAAGAAGCTATTTAAATAAACATATTTGTGGAGAAATATTTTGTAAAATCTTACGAAGTTACATCACCGCCTTGGTAATGGAATGAAGATGTATAGATTTTTATATTTGATGTTTTTTCATTTGAATAACACATAAATTATTCCCCCACAAGTGAATTGTAAGATTGATAATTCCATGAAAATATACACCATGACTATTAGGTTTTGTTAAATTTTCAAAAGAAGGTATCTATAAATGTTTTCTGTACAGAGCTCTACAATGACTGTTTTTTTTAATAAATACCACACCCTATTATAATTATGAATACATATTTCATATTTCATCAATGGAAGATAAATGGCGAAGTAGTAGATGATGATGTATACATATTTGACCCTCTATTATCCAGAATTGATTTAGTTTAATCTTTCCATGTACGGAGTGTCGAATATCAGAAATATATGAAAAGGCATGCGATGGACAATAATATATAGGTGTCAATGGATGTAGTTCAGAAAAAAAATTAATTTAAAATCATCAAGTAATATATTATTGGATAACATGGTAAAGATTTAATATTATTAAATCTTATATAAAGGATTTTAAGATTTTAGTAGAACCCCTAGTTAGGCCCTTATCGTCTAGAGGGTTCTAACTGATGGTGTTTATCATTAACTCTCCCCTAGTGATGTGGTTTTTTCCATAGAGGAGAAATATTTATTGATGGGGAATACTACATGAAATACATAAAAATATTAATACTTATATCATGAAAAATTAGAACCAAATCTAGTACTATATTGATACATAATTGAGTAATTGATGTGAGGTATACCCATACGGGTGTGTGGGATTCCCTCAAGAATTGTGAGATAATACCACATGTTGTAAGTGGTAATTACCTACCCATAATAATCTATGTGTAAAATTATACACCATGTCAACAGCTAAAAAATCACTCTCTATAGAGGTGGAATAATTCATGAATACTATTGAATGGCGACCCATGATTATCTCTTAACATGTAACACATGAATTCATCATCTTGTATTCAATGAATTGTATTATAGTGTTTCTGGGTGGAATTATGAAAACCCTTTTTTTTATTTGTGGGATTTTATGAATGAACCATTTATTATGTTGGTTCAGAGATGATTATATTAGAAAATAAATAAAATCCTATGGTTTCAACATGTGATTATTTGTTGTGTAGTAAACTCTTGTAGTGTGAGTTACAAATTCCTGGATTAGTAGTCAGACATTGTGTGGTTTTATACATAGTGGTTCAAAATACATGAATGGAAAAATTGTTCCATTATATTGGACACTTTTAGTAATATAATTTGTCTCTATATGGTGTAGCAGGGATAATATGAAGTATATTTGAGGCATTTGATTCAAATGTGGAGGTGGAGATATTTCTAATCATTGAAAAATGTTGGGGTCCTTACACTCCTCCTTTGTGTGAGAGAGGACCATAATAGTGATACTATATTATTGGTAATTAGGTGACTAAGTTTTCTAAAGTGTTGGGCCATGTGGGATTTCCAAAAGGCGATGACCATTTCAAATAATAGCCTAAGATGCTAGTTGTTGACTTGGGGTATTATTATTAAATATAAATATTGACATCCTTGGTGGTTTCCTCCCTTTTAGAATGTGACCCTTAGTATTTTTTTCATAGGGAACCATATGGGTGTACCATAACCATGAAAAATATTTCTATGTGGAAGAGTGGGAGGGTTTTTTTGGGTGTGGTATTGGTGTCTAGTCACTCTAATTTGGTTGTTTTTGTCCTAGGGTATAGAGCTGATAGAGTAGGATCATTTGAATAATCATGTGCATCATCTTTGTTTTATTGTATATTGAGACACCTGAGGAGTATTTTTGAAATACATAGTAGTTTGATTATTGTTTTTCTATTCGGGATATACTCATCGGTTGATTTCACGAAAAGATAAATGATTATAAAAATATTCAATATTAATTAGAGAATGAATCTAATATAAAGGGTGGGATATATATTATAACGCCTCGACCCCAGTTACCCAGAGTCGGTGCATTATTACATAACATTTGCATGATCACAAAATATTATGTAATGAAACACCGATTAGTTTAGTAGCCTTGCAAACAATATATACATTCATAAGTCTTACATTACATAATAAAGTGAAAAACTACAACAAAATATTTTCGTCATATTTTCATATAATATCCCTGCAGGTCATTGATAAAATACTTCTTCACATCTTGGGAAAAATAAAACAGTGAAAGGGGTGATATTTGATGCTCAGTATAGATAAAAATATAGCTGAAACATTCTTAAATAAACATAATCATTTAAGTCAATGTATAACTAAACAAAAGACTTTTAAACTTGAACTTCAGAATAATATGGCAGGAATAAAATGAAAGACTTCCATTTAATTATTCACATGGATATTATACTAATCAAATAATCACAAGAAATATCAATAACCACTTTCATAATAATGGAATGCATAATGCCAGACTATTGTAACCATGTAGCCAAGGCCTCATGCCAAGACTACAAATATGATTTTTTCAAGGCCTCGTGCCAAGAAGTTAGTTTGTCTTATGAGACCTACTGATGCATCGAGGAGCTATAGTGGCCTCCCCCTATAACACACTAAGTCTAATGAATTTCTCATATGAACAGGTTTAAACATAACATAAACATTTGAATTTAAATTAGCATATGAAATGTCAATACATTCGCGATAAACTATTAATGGTATAAAAATAACACATCCATAGTCAAACATATCTCAAAACCTTCAATACAATATGCAAGATTTTTATCATAATAAATCATCTTCAAAAAGATTACAATCCATCAAAGAATGTTTAAATAGATGAAAAAGATTTGTAAAACTATTTGAGAGAAATATCTATTTTTCATGAAAACATTTAAAAGTTCCACAATTTAGAAAGGAAGAAATTTAAAGTCATTTTTGAATAAAAGTGTCTCATACCAATTTGAAACTTTTGATGAGAATTAACATTTTTAAAACATTCATGTCCATAAAAATAAATCCTTAAAACCCATTTTGAAAACATGGACATTAATGAGAATGATATAGAAAAATAAATATATAAAAAATTTAAAATGATGTTTTAGTGAAAGTCCCTTAAAATAATCCCTTTTAAAATTATTTTATGAATCATGGACATGGATAATAAATATGTCACAGTAGAAACTTAATTAAAAACAACCTCGGATAATAATGAGATTGTTAAATTAACCCTTACCAATTTGGTAACAAAAGAAACATACCCCTCATGAAAGAGGTATCACACAATTAATATGTAAATACACATGAATGTAAGTGTATTACACAATTTATACAATTATGGGCAGTATATACACTACAAAAAAGTTAATATTTGGAATATGGCCTGAATCTCACTGGAATAAGGACTGAGATGAAAACCCCTTACCTTGAACTTTCCTTTAGTCGAGGGTACATTTAACCATCTATATGAAGATCAAAGTATGTTATTAAGGTATTATGGAACCATATTAATATTTATGATATCATACATGATTCATTTATTACATTATACTACCCATTTAATAATAATTTCTATGTTAAATTATCATTTCGGGTAATAATCGCTTTCTTTATCGTACATGTTTTAACTTGTTACTCTTGATTGTATCACATAGATCAAGATTTAAAAACTTATAGAATATAAAACCAGATATATATATCATATATATTTAAAATATAAATATGTATAATAGACATATATATGAAATGAAAAACATAGTTTATGGAGACGGTAGTCTGTATGTAAGCATAAATGATGTTTCTGTTTACCTTTCGTATTAAACAAAATTAAGATAAAAATATATTTGTAAGTACATATATAAACATCTATAGTAGAATTATTATTTAATATATTTCATAATTATTAGTAATATATATTTTTATAATCGTCGATGAAAGGTGAACGTGGAAATGAATCTGATCGCGTCATGGAGACAGTAATCCGTACGTACGCACGAACGCTACTTCCATTTGATTATTTATTTTTAAAAGAATCCAAACAAAATCATACATATTTATATTATTATTCCAGAATAATATAATATCTTATATGTGTTACTTATGTTCACTATCATTATCCTTTGTACATTTCATGTATGGTATGAACGAATCATATCACTTTGATCGGGCAGTAGTCCACACATCCTCCAATGAAATTATCGTATATATATAAAACAAGATACGAATAATTGTATGAAGTAAAATGGAAATAGAAGGTTATATATAAATATATTTAATTATAGTTCCATCATAATGGAAACCCTGATAGGTGGTAGGAGATAATTGAACAATCATCATTTCGTGAGGCGTTTGGTTGGCATCCACAGAAACATTATTTTATTCACCCATTAAATGGATGTGTGTGAAACTGTAATCCGAATAATTCTCATAAAAATATCACTCTATATTTAGTATAGTAATTTTGTTACAAAAATAATAATAATAAGAGTTTGGGGGTTAAAGAAGTAAAATAAATGAAAAGAAGCTAAGAGAAATCGTTACCTTTAATATGGGTAACTCCCATTGGTTTGAACAAAAAATGGACTCTCAAAGTGCCTTATGCCTATATTAAGGCATCCAGGAGGAGTATAGGGAGGTAGGGATCTTAATTGGGAAGAGGTTGGACGATCCAAAATAATTGAGATGTGTGAGGAATTGGTTAGAAGTGTTGTCCTTTTATAAGTGGGAGGAGGGGATCTTTAAGAAAATCTTAAAGTATTAATTTGTAATATATTAATATTCGTCCTCTAATGGAACCAAAGTAGATTATTCAATGATTAAGGTTGGGATGGGTCGAAAACCTTTAGAACTATATATTTTAGACAGTTTTGGGTCATTATATAAACCTTATCCTTTAGTTTTAACTCATAGTTAATTAGTTTGACATTTACCATGTCACTTTGTATTTTTATATTATATAGTTAATAAACATACTATATACATCCAATCGACCACCAAAGTGGACCATTAATGATACAACTATCATTATATAATTCCTTTGGCCGAACCATAGATTTTTTGGAATATAATATCAATTAATAATATAATATTGTTTTTTAAAAACTCATTTATGTCAATTTTGAAAATATTCAATAATTGATTTTTTGGTAAAGACATAACAATTTTATTAATTCGAATAAAATATATTTATGAAATCCTTAAATTTAATATTAACCAATATAAAATCTTGGAATTTATTAAAAGTATCAAATTATATTTATTTGGGTATTTATAATAGCAATTATTTTAATATTTCATTAATTAGGTAATACTACATCATCATTATGTCATAAATAAATAAATTTAATTTTGTCTAAAAATTACTAAAAAACTACCATGATGTATGAAATAATTTTATATTTTCAATGAATATGTATAGTAGAAAATATACCTTACATAACCCATTGTAAAAATTAATTTTCTAAAAGATATTTGTTTCTGTCATTTTTGTCTTTACATTAAATTAATTAATCTAAAGAGTCATTATAACTATCAAATGGATCCATGGGGTCCCATAATAGACCCAAGGATACCCATGGTCGTCCATGACTCATCCAATAAGGTTAGGACTAGTGTTAAGGTAATTTTGTATTATTATAATATACTTTTTATCACGAATTACCCAATTTACCTTTAACCGCGGTAAATAAAAGTCAACAGTTACTATTCATCACAAATTATTTTTATCTTATTGAACCACATGATAATCCGTAATATTAGTTGTGTCTCTTGGATTTTCGAAATTCCACTCACAGAAGTGGTAAAATTATGTTTTATATGAATTTGCAAATTCTCCTAGGAGGTGGGTAAAGACGGTGAAAAGTTCAATCAAATTATTATATATCTAAAATTATTATAAACTGACACCAATGAATAAAATTGAACTTATATAGGTATTATGTATATATTTTTTACAAAAAATAAGTTTAAAAAAAATAAATAATTATTTAAATAAAAATTCATTTTTAAACTATAACTCAGTGTTTTTCACTATTCAGCACAAATTAAAAGTTATCAGAAAAATAAAAAAAATTACCCTAAGCTAATTTTTATATTCCAAATTCAATAATGAATTATATTTTACCAAATTCAAAACACTTAAGATGCATTTATTAATTTAAAATTAATTTCTGACGCCAAAACCAAAAGGCGTATTTTTTAGAAATAATAACAACTAAAAGTTTGAAACATGTTTATGTCCAATTTCAAAGTGAAATTACATTCAATAACCATAATTGGATTAAATGGTAAAAATATAATCTATTTATACTTACAAACTGTTAAAATGTATAATTTAGCAATATAAATTATTTTGATTTAAAAAGTTGTTTTCATTTAAAATATAGTATTTTTCACTATTCACCCATATTTGAAAGTTATCAGAATAACACAAAAACATTATTGATACTAATTTCTTATGTACTAAATCTATAGAAGAAGTTTATTTTTTCAAATTGAATATATAAAAGTTTTAAATATTGGATTTGAAAAGGCTTCGCCATTAAAAGGTGGAAAATTTCATATTTTTTAAAATATATATTTTATCTGAAAAAAATTTATTTGTTCTTAAATTATGTCTCAGAAACATATAATATGGATTCTAAAATTATAAAGATTATACAAATTTCAAAATTCAGTTAATGCTATTCTTAACCGCTTCTTAAAGGATTGTTTGGTATGTCATGGTGCGCTAGAACTCAGTGTTGCATGCAATGCATGTTATTGAATAACATACTATGAAATATTGGGGTTTTTCATTCTCCCCTACTTCAATAAATTGCATTCTTGAAATTTGAAATTATTTTTTGAAAATAAAATGTTGAGAATAGAAAATACATTTGGAATAACCCACATCAGAAATTAGGTTAATAAAATTTAGTCTTAATAAGAGGAAAATGGAAATGAAAGGGTCACCAAAAAATTATGATCTTGATTTGGAGAACATTGGTGGATATTAGTGACATATTATTTAAGGAAAAACATAAATATTTATATGTAGTGATTGAGTTCATCAATCACAAACAACTGTAAAATTGACGGCTTTAAATTCATCAATCTTTGATGATTCAAAATACCATCAGTTCAACAAAACTTATGGTATTAGGATAACACATTTTTTGTTTTAAGATCCATTCACTAATGTTTAAGAATTAATTTTTTCATTGTATAAGATAAGAAGAAAAATATATACATGACAAGTACAGTCTCATCCTTTAACTAAATTCTACCACAAAATCATCTTTCACTCTAAAAGATAATAGAACTTAAAAATAATATTATATTTATCTTATTCATATAGTGTTCCAAAAAAATTAATTTATAATTCATCTATTATAAACATTAAAAAACTACATTATTCAATCTAGGAAATCTCGTGGGTCAGTGGTGGGTGATACACCCTTGTCGCCCTTCGGTTTTGGTTTCAAGTCTCGCGGCCTTGTCCGACGTGACGGGTTGTCGAACGACCTTCGAGTTGTCCTTTTTATAATAACAAAAAAATATTCATCAAATATCCTTTAACCATAACAATTGTATCAAATTTCAAATATAATCCATTCCACCCTTTAGACGTATGTAAATTAATTCTGTCCAAACTCACAGTCCAAAATTTTTAAGGAAGGTAAATATACTAACGATTTTTTTCCCATGTAATAACATGTGAATACCTTCATCATGTATTCTTTTAAAATATGCTACAACCCTGAATTACCATAAAACCTCATTTATTACATTCATGCTCTCTTATTCCTTATATAATTCTAGTTACATTCCTTATATCAAAAAACATTGAATATTCCAACAATGATGAAATAAATAAACCATTAATCAGTGTCAAGGTAGTCAAGAATATCCAATATAATTTATCCAAATCAAATATCACTTATTCCAAAATTACTACATCAGTATCAAGACCATATTATGGTTTATCTTTCTCTCAACCATATATTTTCCAAAAATTTATCCTTCTATTGAGTAACATTTCTTTGTTCCACACAATCTCGCGACTTTAATTAAATAGTACTATAGTAAAATCCTTACATACTCCATAATTATTATAATTAGTACATTGTTGATACAACACTCAAATAACATAATTATCTAATAAAAACATCAGAACTCTAATCATTCCTCCTCATCTTTTGTAGTATCATAACATGATTATTATCCAATTGCATCATTTGGGGCATACTCTGATGATTTTGACATTGGTTCTCTTAGTGTCCCAACTCCTTACAGATGAATCATTGTACATTTGAAATTTTTTTCTAACCCTTGCAATCACATAAATGAAGTCCTTTTTCTCCAAACATATAACAAACTCCAATTCCCTTCAGGAATGTTCTAGGGTGCTTCATTCAACAGTTATCACATATGGGAAAATTATTCTTTTTCCCTCTTCCCTTTATCTATCTTTCTCTCTTCCATCTATTATATTGCCTCCCTTTAAATCCATAAGGCTCAGAGAATTATTTTATTAACTTATTAAGACATGATACTATTTCTTCATATGTTGAGAATACATGGGACACTATTTCCCTTCTAAATGATGGCTTAATACTGTAAAATATAGGATCGTTCTTACTTGTTGGATCATATGTATTGCTAGAGTTCACATTCCTTCTACTGGGTGTTATTTCAATATAATAGCATAAACTAGGTCGGTTTATGAAATGCAATGAATAATTCCAAACATGTAAAATACCTAATGTAAATGGAATGTTTTTTGGATATAATCCATAATCATAAAGACGTTTTCATTGAATAATTATATACTCATAAACTATTAATAATTATTTAGAATGAAAATGAGAATTATCCTAAGAATATCTCATGGGAGTGTCGTAACCAATAGTGCAGCAAGGCCCATTGTCGTGCACCATTTCCTATTCGAGTCTAGCTCAAAGCGGTGTTTTCAGGGTTTACCCCTAGGTAAATCTGTGCCAGATCCACCTCTACCTGCTCGTGTCCAGACAGGGTAGTTTTGCTTGGAAAACTCAAAAAATATTTACAATTCCAAAATTTTAGGAAGCTCTTCTATACTAATCCAGAATGTCCATCTCAGGCCAATGTTCTCTAATCAGAGTTTATCTGAATCTATCTTCCATGATCTGTACTAAACTTCCTATGATACAAACATTAACGCCCGGACCCCAATTACCCAGAGTCATTAAATTATTACATAACATTGGAATTCTCACAAAATATCATGTCTCTGAAGACAGATTATTTTATTATCCATTCAAACACTATATACATTCATAAGTCTTAAATTACATAATAAAGTGAAAAACTACAAAAAAATATTCTCTTCATATTCTCTCATACTATCCCTATAGGGCATTCATGAAATACTTCATCACATATTGGGAACAATAAAAATTGAAAGGATTGAGCTTAGATGCTCAGTAAGGATAACAATATATTGAAAACATTCATAAATAAACACAAACATTTAAGGCAATGTATAACTAAACAAAAGCCTTTTAAACTTAAACTTTCCCATAATATGGAAGGAATAAAATAAAATAATTCCATTTACTTATTCACATGAATATTCTATTAATCGAATAATAACATGCAATATCAATAACAACATTCATAATGATTGAATGCATAATGCCAGACTATCATAGCTACATAACTAAGGCCTCGTGCCAAGACAATAAATAAGATTTTTTTCAATGCCTCGTGACAAGACACTAGTTTGTCACATGAGACCTACCGATGTAACTAGGTTCTATAGCTAGCTCCACCCATAATTTACTTAGACCAATGCATTCCTCATATGAACAGGTTTAAACATAACATAAACATTTGTATTAAAACTATCATATGAAATGTCAATACTTTCTCTATAAACCATTAATGGTATAAAAATAACACCTAAAAAGTCAAACATATCTCAAAACCTTTAATAAAATATGGAATATTTGTATCATAATAAATTGTCTTCAAACAAGTTTAAAATCCATCAAAGGATGTTGACATTGATGAAAATGATTTGTAAAACTCTTTGAGAGAAATAGCTTTTTTCATGAAAACATTTAAAAGTTTCACACTTTATAATGGAATAAATTTAATGACATTTTTGATTCAAAGTGTCCCAACCCACTAGGAAACATTTTAAAGGAATTAGAATTCTTAAAACATTCATTTCCATATAAATAAATCCTAAAAAAACCATTTTGATAAAATGTACATTAATGAGAATGATTTAGAAGAATAAATATTTAAAACATTTAAAAAGATGTTTTAGTAAAAGAAACATAAAATAATATCTTTTAAAACTCTTTTATAAAGCATTGACATGGATAATAAATATTTCCCAGTATATACTAAAGTAAAAACAACCTCATATAATAAAGATAATGTAAAATTAACCCTTACCAATTTGGTATCTTATGAAACATACCCCTTATGAAAGTGGTATCATACAATGAATATGTAAATATAAATAAATTAATGTGTATTACACAAAGTATACATTTATGGTCAGTACATACACCACACAAAATGTAATAGTGGCAATATTACAGGAATCTCACGGGAATAAGGAGTGAGATGAAAACCCCTTACCTTGCACTTTGCATTAGTCGAGGGTACATTTAATCTCATTAATGAAGATCATGGGTTGTTATTAAAGTAGGCCATAACCATATTAATATTTATTATATCATACATGATTCATTCTTTACTTTATACTACCCATTTATTAATAATTTCTATGTTAAATTAACATTTCGGGTAATAATCGCTTTGTTTATCAAACATGTTTTAACTTGTTACTCTTGATTGTATCACTTAGATCAAGATTTAAATACATCCAGAAAAAAAAACGATTTATATATCATATATATTTACAATATAGATATGAATAATAAGCATATATATGAAATGAAAAACACAGTTTATGGAGACGATAGTTCGTATGTACGCATAAACGTTGTTTCCGTTTTACTTTCGTATTGAACAGATTTATGTGAAAAAAGATATATGGAACTACATATATATATCTCTCTTGTAGAATTATTATATCATATATTACTTAATTATTAGTTATATATACCTTTATAATCATCGATGAATGGTGAACGTGGTAATAAATCGCATCGTGTCGTCGAGACGGTAATCCGTATGTACACATGAACACTACATCCATTTCATTTTTCATTTTAAAAAGAATAAAAACCAAATGATAAATAGGTATATTATTATTCCAGTATAATATAATTTCATATATGTGTTACTTATGTTCATTAACACCATCCTTTTTACGTTCCATGAATGGTATGAAGGAGCCATATCACTTTAAGGGGGTGGTAGTCCGCACTTCCTCAAATGAAATTACCATATATATATATACATCATTTAATGAATAATGGTATGCTATAAAAAGGAATTACAGAAGCTTATATATAAATATATTTAATTATAGTGCCATCATAATGGCCACCATGAGAGGTGGTAGGAGATAATTGAACAATCATCGTTTCGTGAGGCGTTTGGTTGCCATCCATTGAAACATTATGTTCTTCACCCATTAGATGGAGGTGTGTGTAAGTTTAGTTAGAATAATTCTAATAAAAATATGCTAGTATATTTAGGATAATGGTTGAGTTTAAACTTGCGTCTATAAGATTTTTTCATGAAAATTGAAATAAAACATAAATTGTAACTCAGATCAGAAATATGAGTACACCATTGCGTTTAGGATGGCAATTTTACCCTCGGTGTGACTTAAGTTTAGTCGACGCGGTCTTCCTCTGAGAAAACCCAAAAAATGGCATAATCATAAATAAAATAATTAAATAAATTATTTTATTTTCACATTCTTATAACTCACCAATGGTAACTGGGATTGATAATCAGAGAAAACCTCTGAAATCATGATGGTATTATCTCTTCATGAACATATTAACATTGGCCAGTGTGGTACACCAGTGATTGTTAGTTTTTTCTGTAAGTAAAATTATTAAGTTACAATTATTTTATTGTAAAATCCATAACGTTTAATATGTACCTCGGATTGGAAATATGAGAGTATTGTTGGGTTCATTGGGGCGTGATCCACTTAGTTAGAGCCTAACCTCAACCTACGCGGGTAGAGGGTGACTGTAAATAGTGTTCCGAACATTTTTTGGGTATGTTCAATAAACGCAAAAGCAATGTTTTATAACTTTTTAACCACTACTCGGAAATGAAATCCAAGGGATCCGTTGAACTAGTATCACTGATATTAACTTAAGGAAACCATCACCATGACAGTAGAAGGTCGAGGTTGAATGTTAGATTTTGGTGGATTTTGTGTGAGAGTTAAAAGAATAAAAATAAAATAAAAAAAAACATTCATTTTATTTTTAAAAAATCGCAATTTGTATGTGCAGTGTTGGGGACCAATCGACCCCCTTGAACTCCCTCTATAATGTGAGTTATCACATGATTTCTCCCTAAATTAAATGTTCCAATTGTAGTTTAATTAATAATCCAACAATTAATTGAGTTAACAGACTTAACACAATTAAAATTGGATCCTCGACATTTTGGTGGAGATTGTTGGCAAAGGAGATTTGGTAGAGCCATGGAGAAATAAGAAGAACATACTCTAAATGAATTTCCTCTCCAATGATAAAGAATTATCTGAATCAAAGAACATAGACCCAAATTCTGTAGTGTGGTGTGGGAGTGACAAATGCCGACGTAATCAACATCATCTCATTCCTCACGCTGACACCAATGAGCAAGAGTGGTAAGGTTCTAATTTGAAATATGATTGTATTTTCGTTGTGAATTCTTCATATTATATATTCTTAATGACGCTGGAAAAAATAACATGGTAATCATCCTGTACATATACCTTGCCCCTTCTTTCTTTTGTTCTTCACGAGTTCTTTGTGCGTTCATCAACACCAAATAATTATGTGCTCTAGAAACAGAATTTTTTTTGAGTGCAACATATGGACGCGGAGCCTTCGACCCGAGGATAGTGAATATGTTGTTGGAAAATTTTCGGGCATAAAAGGAAGATGTGGAAGCCCATGGAAGGGACGACAGAGGGGTGTGATTTCTGGTGTGTATTTAGGGTGTGGCTCTAGGCAAGGTAAGGGGTGGTACATGCGGCGGCGAAGGACAGGAGGAAGGCAGTGTCTTGGTTGTGTAGCTAGATAGAGGTGGTGGTGACAATTCTGGATGGGCGACTGAACCCAACCATTTGGGAATGGAGTTAACATAAGCATAATAAAACTATTGAATAAGAAGGGTTGATTTGAGATTGAAAATTAAGGAGATTAAATAATAATAAAAATCAAAAAAAAACATGCAAGAGTAAAGGAGGCCCCATGTGGATGCCGCGTTCACAAAAGGAATTCCCCATTCATGATTGAATTTATATTTAAAACAATAAGTAATTATCATTAATAATTAATAATAATAATTATTACTTATGTTTATAAAACACATTTATGACTGTAACTTATCTGTGTGACCTAAATTTTAAAAACCGTCAGTGGCAGTACATCCCTGACTTCGAAAAGGAAATTTTGAGTCCAATATAGGATGACATTTTCAGGTTTTTGGATCGAGTACACAAAACGATAAAATAATAATAAAAATATATTATTATTAAATCATTGACCCTCAATAACTCATGCGAGTGACGTCTAATTGACTTTCCATAAGTGGCGACGTGATCCTGACATTAAGACAGACGATTTAAGTCTAATGTTGAATATTAAATTATAGTTCGTGGCTTTGGTCCATGAAACACCCAATAATATTTTTTAAAATTATAAAAGGGATCTTGTATTCGACTTATCTCCCTCAAATTGTGTCGAAATGATGACCCATATACAACACTGAAATCCTTGAGATGAGGAGGTCCTTTTGAGATTCTCTATGTGACTTTTGGAGAAGATGGAGTTTCGCTAGGTTGGATTGTACTATAATCCAACTGATCCCTCGACACTTAAACACTTATAACTCACAGAACGAGTGTCTGATTGATGCATAGTCTATTGCATTGAGACCCATTTTATGTGGTGATCCTTTGGGATACCTCATCGTGGGACTTCCTGGCTGTTGGAGTATCAAACTGTGGTATGAGAAGCAGAATCTCCCGAAATCCAGTTATCTTAGTGCGAGAATTCTGTACCTGGTAGTGACAAGGGAAATGGATTCTTTGTGGGTATAACGATTTACTAGGATCTTGTGTGGGTATGACAATGTACTAGGGTCTAATGTGGGTCAGACGAGGTACTAGGATCATGTGTGGGTCTGAAGAGGTACTAGGATCATGTGTGGGTCTGATGACGTACTAGGATTCTGTGTGGGTTTGATGATGTTCTAGGATCCTGTGTGGCTCTGAAGTGGGACTAGGATCTTTCGTGGGTCTGACGATGTACTACGATCATGTGTGGGTCTGAATAGGTACTAGGATCCTGTGTGGGTATGATGTTGTACTATGATCCCCTATGGGTCTGACGAGGTACATGGATCTTCTGTGGGTGTGGTGATGTACTATGATCCTATATGGGTCTGATGATGATTCATGATCCTACATGGGTTTTCCTCGTAACTGACCAAGATGATTTAGTAGTTATATATAATCATCTTTACTACCGTACCTAACTTATACCTAGTGTGAGTTGAGTCCTTACCTTTGTGGTGATATCATTGTGGAATTTTTCTGTGTGGCATACCTATGTGGTAGTTACCCTTATTGTGATACCATTGTGGTATTCTCTTGTGTGGTATACATGTGTGGTACTTTCCTTCATGGTGAAACATTTGTGATCTTCTTCTATATGGAATACCTGTGTGGTACTTTCCTTCATGGTTATACCCTGGTGGTAATCATCTATGTGGCGTACTTTTGTGGTACTTTTTGTCGTGCTAAAACCATTGTGGTATTATTCTGTGTAGCGTTACCTTTGTTGTACTCACCTTTGTTGTGTTAACATCATGGTAATCCTTCCTTTGTTTAGCAATTGAGATTTGGGATTTTGATTTGGACCCTGTGTTTTCCAAGGAATGAGACATGAATATTTGATAACTTGGGTATATGTATTGGAATATACCAATGTAGGGTTGTCAGATGTTTACATGCTTTGTGGTTTATCCATTTGGATTTTGTGAGACCTTTGATAGTCCCGAGGTCCCTACTAAGTATTGTTATACTCCCCCCTGAACGGGTTATGCCCACAACTTGTTGTGTTTGGTGAAGATGCCGAACATCGCTAACTGATTAAGAGAGTACCAGAAATGGAGGTAGCTCTGAGGTGGACATTAGACAAGGCGAACCATAGAGACGAATCTTCGAGAGTTGTACCTACCCATTAGTTATGAACCCTGGTGGCTGTTCGAAAGAGCTGTTCCATTTTACTTGTACTTTCCAGTTGGGCATGTATTCTGGCCCCTTTTTCTTACTATACACACTCTTTTTACTATATAGTTTAGTTGTGTTCATATCATGATATATGGTTGTTTGTGAGTTTTTATAGGATATAAATTCAATTCCATCCCATGTTTAGGTAATACACCATTCGGTGCTATTCGCCAGCCCCTGGGCTATGAAAGGCGTGCTTGGGGTTGTCACAGCACAGGCCCCGGGGGACAGGTCGTGAGAAATTGGTATTAGAGGAGTCAGATCTAATGTAAAACATACAAATTTTATCTTTTTAACGACAATATTGTTATGTGTAGTGAGTGTGGTTATTAGTTTAGGGAATCCAGTGTTGGTGCGGTGGCCGACATGTCCAAACACGAGGACCCTGACTTCTAATTTCTGACTGACTGCATGAAAACACTGATTGCGTGTCTGTATTGAAAAGTTTTCTAATGTTTTATTCCGTAATAATACCTTGTATAACTAAATTATTTTGGCTCACTTATTCTTTATCAGGATTCTATTACATAGACACCCAGCTATGATTCTTGATATAGTACACTATGTCGGCCCACAGAGCGATGCTGCTCTAGTACAGGGACCTTTTACTATGTTGGAACCTTTAAGTGGTGTACCAGTAGAACCAGCACCGATTGGGAAGCAGATAATACCAGTTTCACTGGCATACGGTGCACACCGACTGAGCGCGTTGCATGAGTTACTGCTGTAGAGGTCTCTGAGGTTTCATGGTGAGGAAGATTCCTACACTACTGAGGGATGGCTAGAGGTAGTTGCTAGAGTTTTCTGCCAAAGTTGAAACACTAGTAGAGAAGATGATGATTTTAGCTACTAGACTTATTTCAGTAAGTGGCTGTGATGATGGTCCACACAGTGATGAGGCTTCGGTACGTGGATCATTACCCGAGATAGTACCTTTTGGTAGTGTGGCCGCTATATCACTACCTATTGGTCAACATTTACAAATAGAGATACTGAAAGAGTACACATATAGGCTTAGTTTTTTGCATTTTATTCAGCATCAGATACCCATCAGGTTCCAAGTTGATCCTGACTCACAGGTAGTTGAGGACTGGCTTGAGGAGGTAGCAGAGTGTTCTCTAGAGCTACTACAGCTTTGGCAGGATGACATGTCGGTAGCTTAGTATTTTTTGAGGCGTATCGATCATTCATTGTACTCGATTAATACGATATGATCAGTTCTTGAGGGATTGTACATCCGAGTTAGGAATTTTTATGGACATTCATGCTAGAACTATTCCTCTATGCATTCCAACTTATGTCAGGGTGATAGAGAGAACTGTTATGTTTGATTGTTCTTTGGCTGAGTGGATACTCCCAGTGAATGTTAGTAGTAGGAATGTAGGAAAATGGATCCAGTCTCAGAGACATGAGCACATAATATGTTTCAGGAAGAGGACATGACATGGAAAGATGAATCTACAGGAAAGATGACGCGGAAGCCAATCATGGAGAGCAGCATGAGGTGGTGTACATTTCAACATGTTACAACCACCCCAATTGTGGTCCCCATCAGACTGAATGAGATGGTGGATAGGGGGAGAGAGTAGCTACATGCAGTCAAAGAGTGTGACCAAAGTCCCCTAGTAATGATTCGAGGTAAAATATGTGCCTACTAACTGGCTGTCGTATCAATAGACATAGGTACCAATCATTATTTCCTTCCAAGAATAATGTCCAAGACACAGAGTTTCCA
Source organism: Viscum album (assembly GCA_963277665.1). Classification (NCBI taxonomy): domain Eukaryota; kingdom Viridiplantae; phylum Streptophyta; class Magnoliopsida; order Santalales; family Viscaceae; genus Viscum; species Viscum album. The sequence continues at coordinate 455,088,081 of OY728161.1, read as the reverse complement.
GTTAATCCGTTGACATGACCCTCATGTCAAGAGATATATTTGGGAGGAGACTCGATAATCACACATATGCCAATGGTGTGATCTGACCCATGAGGTGAGAGTTTCAGTTGGAACCTCATGGTGGTAGTGTCAAGGCCTTACGAAGTTAGTTTGGGTATGATTGGACAACCACAATTCACACATAAAATGACTATATTAGGAAAAAATGATAGTGGTTTATCTATGACATTGGGATGAGTTTTTCTTTAGTCGGCGAAAAAGGAAGCACATGAAGCATATAACAAACTCTTCCATAGGAGGGTGAGGCTGATAAATCATGAGTCAGCAAACCTCACCATCGTGGAACTAGAAGTTTTGAGTTTTGAGTTCCCAATATGAGTGGCTAGAGACCCTCCATGACTATGACATTGAGATAGTCTATACTCCTGGGAAATGTCACATGTTTTCAGAAGCACTCAGCAGGAGGTCTGGCCTGCATCTGTTGAGTGAGGCAACAGATAAGCTAACCACTTTTCTGATATCCTCTGTGGATTATATTGAGCATCTTTTCTTAAGTCTCCTACAGTCACTCCCCCACTTCCTCAGCGAGTTAGGGAGGTGCATTGTGGGTACACGAACATTGAGGATTGATGTGTTCAGATAACCACAGGGCAGCCACCTGATGGATTTTATGAAATTGGAAAGCATATCATCCTCTTCAGGGGATGTACCCTGGTACTAGTAGAACTACAAGAGGAGCTATTGAGGGAGTCCCATACATCCCCTCTGGAAGTACATCCTAGTGTGGTGAGGATGTATTAGAATATCTGACGTCAGTACTGATGGCCCGTGACGAAGGATGAAGTGGCAGAGTTTTTATCACGATGTATCGCTTGTTAGCAAGTGAAGACTGCATAGAGTTGGTAGAAGTCTTATTCCAACTAGATATAGATACCTATGGTGTTCGAGGATGGTGACAGTGTCATTCTATGGGTCTCACCTCGATTAGATTTTTGAAGATTTGACTGGGGTGGCAAGTTATATTTAAGGTTCATCAGACCCTTTTAGGTCCTTATTATAGTTGACGAGGTGGAATACCACCTACCCTTTCCACAACAGTTGTAAATATTGGAAGAAGTCTTCCACGCCTCACCGATGAGGAGATACGTGCACGAACCATCTCACATCATCGACCACGTTGAGATGGACTTAGACGATGGGGAATATTTTATGGAGGATCTGGTGGAGTATGAGGTTCGACATGAGAGATTCATTCATGGGTGATCGATACCTTAGGTGTGTGTACGTTGGTAGCACAAGAACCTATAGGAAAAAACATGGGATTGGGAGGCTCAGATTCATGCTCAGTACCCACTTTTGATGTTTTTCCTTTGTTGTGGCCTTTGGGGACATAAAGACCTATGGTGGGGAGAATGTAATGTCTCAAAAATTAAGTATAATTGTTTTAAATTATATGGAATTATTTTGAAACTGTGAAATCTGACGGAACATGATTCTGAGGCCCAGAGGGCCCAAAATGATCCGTCTAAATTTGGTTGAGTTTAAATTAGGGTGATTAAGCTGTTTTCCAGAAAAAGTGGAATAACAATTAAATGGTAACTCAGATCCGAAATATGAGGGCACCATTCCGTTCAGGATGGCTGTTTACCCTTGGTGAGATTTAAGATTAGTCATTGCGGGTCTCCTGTGAGAAAACCCAGAAATTGAAAAATTGTAAATAAAATAAATAATTATTTTATTTTATTTTTCAAATTCTTATAAATCACAAACGATAACTCGGATTCAAAATCTGAGAACACTGCTGAAATAGTGAGGGTATTATCACTTTATGAAGATACTATAATTGGCCATCATGGGCAACCAGTGATAGTTAGTTTTTGGCCATAAATAAAATAATTAAGTGACAATTATTTTATTGTAAAATACATAACATTTAAATGGTAACTCATATTAGAAATATGAGAGTACCATTGGGTTTTTTGTGGCGTTTTTCACTTAGGAAGAGCCTAACCTAATTTGGTGCGGGTTGAGGCTGATTGTCAATAATTTTCATAACATTTTTTTGGGTATGTTCAGAAAAGGCGCAAGAGGCATTTAATAAATTTCAAACAGATGCTTAGAATTGAAATCTGATGGAAACGTTGAAATCGAAGTGCCAATATTCACTTATGGATACCTTCACCTTGACCGTAGGAGGATGAGGGTAAATGATAGTTTTCATGAATTTAGTGGGAGAGTAAAAAAATAAAAATAAAATAAATGACAACTTTTATTTTATTTTTAAAACATCCCAATTTGTATATTTAGTGGTGGGGATCACATGACCCTCTTGAACTCCCTCTTTAATGTGTGTTAACTCTTTCTTTCTACCCCAATTAAAATGTTCCAACTTTAGTTTAATTAATGTTCCAAAAATTAATTCAGTTAATAGACTTAACTCAATTAAAATTTGCTCATCATCCTTTTGGTGGAGAGAGTTATCAATGGAGATTTGGGAGAGCCTTGGAGAACTGTAGAGAATATCCTCCAAATGAAGAACATATCCAATGAAGAATCATTCTCTGAATAGTGGAATGTGGAACCAAATTTGGGAGCATGGTGTGGGAGTGACAAACAACAACATCATCAACATATTCTCCATACTCACGCCGACACCAACGAGCAATCGGGGTAGGGGTTCTAATTTGAAATATGATTGAATTTATTTATTAATTCTTCATATTCTTGATTCACAATGATGATGGCCAAACTAACATGGTCATTTTCCCGCACATATACCATTAGCTTTTTCTTTTGTTTTTCACACGTTCTTCATGCGTTCATCAATGCCAAATAGTTATGCATGCTGGAAATGCAATATTGTGTTGATCATATGGACGTGGATCCCTCAACCCAAGGATTGTGAATAGGAGTTAGGTATATTATTCAGGCATAGAACGAAGATGTGGTGGCCCATGGAAGGAGAGACATGGTGGTGTGATTTTCGGTATGTGTTTAGGGTGTGGCTCCGGGAGAGGTAGAGGGTGTGACATGCGGCGATGAAGGATAGCCGGAAGGTAGCGTCTTAGCAGTGTGGCTAGCCGGAGGTGGTGGCGTCGGTTCTGAATGTGAGGAGGAACACAATTATTTGGGAAATAAGTTAATTGGATCTTGAGAAAACAATGGAATAAGAAATGGTTGATTGGAGAGAGAAAATTATGGAGATGAAATAATAATAAAAATCAAAAATCATGGAAGAGTGGAGGAGGCTCCATGTGTAATCTACATTCACCAAATGAATGCCCCATGTGTGATTTAATTTGGAGTTAATGAAATAAGTAATTAAAAATTGAAATAAAATATTAATATTATTAATTTTTTTGATAAAACACATTATTGACTATAACTTATCCATGCAACCTCAGTTTTACTAATCGTCGCCGTTAGTATGACTCTGACTTCAAGACAAAAATTATGAGACTATTATTGAATGTATTTTTTTAGGTTTTTGTATCAGGTACCCGAAATTCTCTGATAATAATATATCAATATTATTAAATATTTGACCCCGTACAACTGCTTCTTGCAATGTCCAATTGACTTACCATAAGTGGTGACGCGGTCCTAGCATTAAGATTGTTGATTTACGTCTAATTATGTATATTAAATTCATATCCATGGCTACAGGGCACAAAACACCCAATATTATTATTATTATTATTATTGCGGGATCCTGTATTTGACTTATCTCCATCATACGGTGTTGAAATGATGAACTGTCAGCGGCAATAAAATCCTTGAGATGAGGTAGTCCTTTTCAGATACCCCACACGACATTCAATGAATGTTAATTTTTGACTGGGATGGATCATACTCGAATCTAACTGGGCCCTCGACACAAAAACACTTATAACTCAGAGACCGGGTGTATGATTGACGCACTATCTATTGGTTTGAGACCCATTTTTTGTGGAAGTCATCTAGGATACTTCTTCATGGGACTTAATTGTAGTTGGAGTATCTAAATGTGAATTGAGGAGTGGATCCTCCCAGTATCAATCGAGAATATTGTGGGAACCATGTAGCTAAATGTTAAATGAGAAAGGGATCCTTCAAGGGTCTGATGATGTAAAAGGATCCTTTATTAGTCTGAAAATGTACTAGGATCATGTGTGGGTCAAACGATGTACTAGGATCATGTGTGGGTCTGACGAGATACTAGGATCCTTTGTGGGTATGATGATGTACTATGATCACATGTGGTTCTGACGGGTACTAGGATCTTGTGTCATTCTGACGATGTACTACGATCCATTGTGGATCTGACGAGGTACTAGGGTCCTGTGTGGGTCTGATGATGTACTAGGATTCTATGTGGGTCTGACGAGGTACTAGGATCCTGTGTGGGTCTGACGATGTACTATGATCCACTGTTGGTTTGATGATGTACTAGGTTCCTGTGTGGGTCTGATGATATACTACGATCCTCAATGGGTCTGATGATGACTTAGGATCCTACGTGGGTCTTCCTCTTAATAGAGTAAGATGATTTAGTAGTTATATCTAATCATGTTCTCTACCGTACCTAAGTAATACCTAGTGTGAGACGAGTCATTAACTTCATGGTGATACGTTTGTGGTATTCTACTATGTGGTGTAACTGTGTGGTATTTACGTTCATGGTGATACCTTTATGATATTCTTCTATGTGGAATACCTGTGTTGTATATTCCTTCATGGTGAAACTTTTGTATAATTTTTTATGTGGCGTACCTATGTGGTACTTTCCTTCGTGGTGATACCATGGTGGTATTCTATTATGTGGTATACCAATGTGGTACTTTCCTTTGTGGTGAAATCTTTGAGGTATTGTTCTATGTGGCGTTACCTTTGTGGTATTCACTGTTGTGGTGTTTCCTTCGTGGTAATCATTACATTGTAGAACAGTTGAGCTTTGGGCATTTGAGTTGGACTTTGTGTTTAAACATGAATGAGACGGGTATACTCGTTAACATGGATATATGTTTGGGAATATACCTAAGTAGGTTTTTCATATGATTTCATGCTTTTTGGGTTATCCTTTGTGTATTTTGTGATTCCGTTGAGGGTCTCGGGGTCCCAACTGAGTATCGTTATACTCACCCCAGCACGGGCTACGCTCGCACCTTGTTGTGTTTAGTGGAGACAAAAGACAACACTGACTAAGGGGGATATTAATAGGACCGTAGGATGCTCGGAGGTGGACATTAGACGAGGCATACCATAGAGATGATCGTTTGAGATATGTATATACCCTTCAGGTTTGATCCTTGTAGGGTGTTCACAGGAACTATTTCAGTTTTCTTTTACATTAAATATTTCTTGTACTTTTCTGTTGGGCTTGTATTCTGGCACCTTTTTCTAACATAACACACACTTTTTACTATACAGTTCACTATGGTTTGTATCTTTTTGTGTTCATGGTTGTGTGTGTTTACAGGAAATAATGGACATTCTTTCCCGGTTTTAGAGAATATGCCTTTCGGGGCTATTCACCAGCCCCTGGTCTATGGAAGGTGGGCTCGTGGTCATCACGGTACGAGCCCTGGGGGACGGATCATCACAATAAAATATCCTAGTTTTTTATAACTATTATCATTGGGATATGAAATTCCTTTTATATTGTAATATGTGACATTGACTTTTGTATGATGTGTTATAAAAGTGTTTCATACAACTTAGTTGATTGTATATATGATTTTGTTATTTTTGTATTTTCATTAGATATAAGTGTCTCTTGTAGTTTGAAATAGGCTAAGGCCTCCCATTTTTCCTATATTCCAACCCTGTGTTATCCAAGATCCCAAAAACTATTTTTGGAATTTAAAGGAATAATCTTTTTGTTTTCAAACGACCTAAACAAGACCATGAGGTGTTGTGTCATGTCATATCACATGTTATTAAAGGGGTGGTTACCAAACCATTATTTTTTCGCATTATGTATACCCACTGATACCATGGTTTGGTCATTAAGGATCAAAATTATCATCTTATCACATAATTTATGAACATTTTCTTGCATTCGTGCTTCCTAAAGGTACAAAAACATCTACTATAGAAGGAACAATCTCATCCACCAACAAAGTCATAATTCACTATTATATCATGATACACTAATGCACCAAATATATTTCCCAATAGGAAAAATCGTCATAAATGGATGAAATTTTTTCAAGTGGGTATATCATTATCTATTTACAAAACCTCACATGTAATGTCTCACACTACTTGAGCTGGATTATTATACCTAAGATCATCTCTAATGTAACATACCAATATTTCTTATATCAGGAATTATGTGATCATCCAATATGTGTGTTTTATGTCCATCACAAAATCATCCATACCAAGAATAATATAACTCAATTATATTTATATGATATTTCATAAACCAGTAACCTACTGTTAGGAGGATTACTAATCAAATCATTTTCCATGATCCAAAGTGTAGACAATTATTAGAACAATATTGCGACAATCTTCCTTCTCCTTCTTAGTCATTATTCTAAATTATATCAAACATAACACACAATATATAAATGAACCATCTCTCTATCTATATTAATGTGTCTCACAGATTCCTAATATTATCTTAGTACATGGTCATATCCCATGTGTGATCTCATTTGAATGTCTCACAAAATAACTATTACTCAGATCAAAATAATCCGAGAACAAAAAGAGTAAAAGACCCTTTCATGAATCAACATGGAAACACTCATGGTACCAAAAAACATATAGTTAGATTAGCATTTGGCGTCATCATGTAATAATATATTCTATTTATAAAATCTATCAATCATGAGTGAACTCATTTACACATAATTTATAAATAGGGAACTAACAATATATTACATGTCCAGCCAAATCATATCTAAAAACAAAATATTTTTTCTTTTCATAAAAACAATCCTAAAACACACCATTTCATTAAATCATTTAAATGGTACATCATATTGGACTAAAAAATCCATAGCCCAAGAATAAATTCAATGAAAAACCTCTTTAAATCCTCTCATATTATTTCAAAAACTCAATTCAAAATAATTAAATTTAAAAAACCTTAATTTTTTATATTACAATATTAGAATAAATGATTTCATTTAAAATAAAATATTAAAATGAAATAATGTATTTTCATAAAAATTCCAAACATTAACCTACTCCCATATTAAACATATAATAAATCCCATTTATGTCCATTAAAAAATATAGTAAGCAACAAACAGACCATGTATCCATGTTGTGTGAGCCTTTGGTTGTTATTTTTCTAAAATGGTTGTTTATTATTTGTTATTATCATATAATGTTGTTAAATTGTTCTAATAAAAATAATAATAAATCAAAAAAGAATAAAATTACCGATAATAAATCCATTATGTCCGACAATAATAAAAATAATCAATATGTAAAGTCCATCTACTATATATGACATTAATTCCATTCCATATAATCCTAAAAATTCATACTCGATTCCAATGTGATCATATCTCATCCAAGCCCTACAATTAATATGTAGATTAGTCTATAATAAAATATCAATCCCAACATCACCCATATAAAATTAATGATGAATAATTATGACACTAAAATCATAAAAACCAAGGGGCTGATGATATTCAATAGACCCTCAATCATCTTATGAGAAATAGAACAAAATCCCTTATACAAATAACACTTCAATTAAATGAAATTCCACTAATATACAAATAATAAATTACTATTTCAATTACCACCAATAAATTGATAAGAAAGGGCATGTCTTCACCCTTCCAAATGCACTTACATACGCCGCACATGAAAACATCAATGTAGATTAATGATTTTAACATGATCTAATAAAATCATATAAAAAATCCTTAACCTGACATATCTAAATCAGATAATGGGAATAAGAGAAATATTATAATAATAACAAGATAAATATGATACACTTCTAACATTTTTTAAAAAATAATTTTTAATTTGAGTCAGTATATTTTTTGAACGTGTTTATATTTAAACATTGAAATTTTAGATGTTTATATTAATACGATTTAATTTTCCCATAGTTAAGAGAAACCATCTAAAAAAAGTATTTTTTTGGAGATTCCATTAGATAAACATTATTTTTGAGGACAATGTTCATAAAGGGAAATCATGTGATGAAAGTCACATAATGTTTTTTAGTACATTTCCAAATAGGGAAACATATGAATTCAGGGTTTGTCTTCAATTAAAGATGATTTATATTTTCATTTTACTCTCAATGAAAGAAAACAATGTTATTGAATTGTTGATCCCCATGTTATTTTCAGTTGTTGTTTTTAATATTGTTTTATATGTTAAACTCTATGACCCATTATGTTATTTATAAAAGGATCACCTATTTTCGAACAAAAATTTCTCTGTAACATGTTATTCTATATTGGTTTAAAAATCTAGGATGAATCCTTTTAAAAAGTTAGTATTATTTCATTATTGAATATTCCTAATTCAAAACACCATGTATTATGTATTGTCCTGAATTTTTAATTTTATTGTATTTGAATTGAATTATAATTTGTTTATTTTTTAACAAATCTGAAAGGGGATGTTTTGTGAGAGAGTTTTGGATGTGAGTTGAGGTTTATTTTATATTAGTTAATATTTATTTTTGTGATGATAACATAGATGTTTCTTCTCACATCCAATTTGACTATGTCCTGGAATCCTAGGGAAACTATGTGAGGGATCTGGGTTTTTACATACTAATACTGATTATTCTATACCGAGTTATTTAATTTACATTTTTCACTCTATAGGGGTGGATCCCTAAATAATTGTTAATTTGTTGGTTTGGTATTACAATGTGAATTTTCATGATAAGATATATTCTATCTTATACCATTATTCCAACATGTTATTGATTGTTTGTTCTTTTATAGTTTCATGACATTATATATTCTTATTTCACCTATAGTGTCAGGACATGATAGATTCTTTATTTTCCCATTACATAATGTCATTGTAGATTATTGTTATCCAATCATTTTCAGATGCAATAGAGTATTACATCCCCAATAGTGTTAGGATATGATATATTATTTCTACACCCATAGTGTTTAAACATGATCACCATATGTCGCACCACTAATTTTAGATATAGGGGATCCCCTTGCTTTGTGTAAGTATAATCCAAGGTCTGAGAGATTAAATACTATTTGATGTATTACTAAATTATATTTTTATTCATATTAATACCTAAGGTTTAAATTGTATTTTATTTATTTATGTATCATTCATTATATGATAATTTTTATTTTTTATGTTGGTTTATCATAATAAATTCAAATGTTTGTTTTGGAAAAAAATATTCGGTGATGGATAAAATGTTTGGTATTATTTTTAAAAAATTGGATGTCCCACAATTTTTTTTTAAAAAATATTTCTTTTTTAAATTAATTTTTCCAAACCATTATTAATAAATACTGTCTTTTTTAAATATAGTTTTAATTGAAAATATCATTTATTTCAAAGGGTTTGAAATAATTATTTTAAATTTTTATAGTACTTTTTTTCAAAAAGGATTCACCATCATATTAAAAAATAGGATGCTATTATGATAATGTTTTTCATGTAAACATTTAATCTTTAAAATAATGTTTATAAATTATTTCAAAACTATAATTTTGGAAATGTTTTATAAAATGAGTAGAACAAAACATTGAGTAAATTTTACAAGGATTGTTTAACTCACACCCTAAATACACAACATTATATATCTATGTTACTCTTAGGATTATAAATAGGTTATCATGATTTTATTGTAGTTGAATTTTGATCATATCATACTTTGATAGATTTTGTTAATGTGCTAATTGACCACGGGTCGCATGGAGATGTGTAGTGATATCAAAAGTTAAAGTTTTATTCATTATCATGGGATGTTTTTGTAATGAAAAAATCAAAAATCTATTTTTTTATATTTATATTTCACTATTAATAGTTATTGTTTTATTTTAGATGATTCATTTTATTTTATAATTTAGTTTTTATGGTTTATATTTTTTATTCCCTATTTTATTTCCAATGTATTTTAAATATTTTATTTCATAAGAAAGAACATACACTATATGGATACATCATGATTGATTTATGGTTATTTTTCAATAATTTTCTATTTTTATTTCAGGTTAAAAGAACTTTAATTTTTTAAATTTTTTAGGACATAGTATCTATATAAATTTCATGGTAATCAAGAACACACTTTGGTTCTTATGTTATAGCTATCTTAGTGAAGGGGAATGTCAACCCGATCTGGTTAATTAGAATATTTTTTCAAATATATATTTATATTTGGGGATTTTGGTAGTATCATGATAAGAACTATATAACATATAATTTTTGACATAGTTCTTAATCTTAATCCTTCACGATGAAACAAATGTTTCCTTGGGTATTGAATATTTGAGTCATAGATTTGAATTCTAGTCTTGATTAATTTGATTGATTTAAAACTAAAATGACAGTTCATTTATCCTTATTCAGTTATATAATATGTGTTTTGCACTTTATTATGTTCTGGGAAAAAAGAAGAATTGATCAAGATCGGTATTGTTAGCTTGGATGGTGTAGAAAACCATACAATGCATGTGAACATAACTCTATAGATCTTGTCATGTGGATGGCGCATAGTTTTCAATGACATGAGTCCAACCGATTAAAATTCCATCATTATACCATAATAATTTATTTAAACTTCTTCTTGTCTCAATGTATTCCTAATATTATTTAAATTTATTATCTCAATAGGGTTTTATGTTTTGTTGATGTTGTCTTACTCTATATTTATAAAAGCTAGTTAGGAATAAAAACTGATTTCTGGAAAAATAATTAATACTATTTTTGGTGGTATATTTAATAATTTATTTTAAACTGATCCACTATTCTCATAAGCGATCCATTTTCTTGAAGAAATTTTTTAATGTTTTTTCCAATAAAATGTGATTTAATATAATTTTTTGATTTCACTACTCGGTAATTTATAATGTTTTTACCATGATGGAGTTATGAAATTTATTTTTCCTACTTTTATAAATGCACTGGAATAATTCTAAAATTTTAATTAAATATTTATCTTGTTTATTTAGATTCATTATCAAATGATAGTGACTTAAATGAAATGAAATTTTTTACAGTGTTCTTTATTTTGGAGAATTGTGATTTCAGGTTAATTGATTTGGATATCTAGGGACTAGTTGAGTTTTTTATGTATAATGAATTTATTGAGTTAATATTTTATGTTATTTAGAATATTCCTCTTTATATGTATTTTATAGAATAAATAAAATATGTCTCTAATTATGATTCTTCTTGGAATCTAGGATAGATTATTGTAGTTGCTAACTATCCCCAGAAATAAAATATAGTGGTGGTAGCTGAATCCTTAATTGATCTTCAATCCTGTATTAAATATTTTGAATATATACCTTTCTTATTTTCAGTCTTACCATGGTTCTCATGAGGTGATGTAGTGGTTATAGAGGATTGATGGGAACACTAATTATCTACAAAATCCTAATAATTCATGGTTAATAGCTATTATAATCATAATTGATAAGACATGTTGATTATAGGGGGAAACCATCATCCTATCTTATCAACATGATGATATGTCCTAGAAATATTTTATTTTTATTTTTTATAATGTAATTAATTTTAGACTGTGAAGGTGGATACATCAAATAAATTAATGAACCATCACCCGGGTGAGTGAAATTTGAAGGGAAATATTTATAATTTCTCTAATATTATGTTCCTATAACATTATTTATTTAATAATGAATTTTTAAATACTCAATTAATTGAGATTTTTTTACATTGGAATTAATATATCTAAATATAGCTTTATATTTTATACGGAATGGTTTAAATGAGGTAGTGGTGGTGGAATGGAATCAATGGAAAGATGATCTTAATTTTGGAATCTAGTAGATGAGGCATGTTATATCCAATATGGGATACCCATGTACTCAAATACATCTTCATTGTTATATAAAACATCTTTTCATATGTGTGGTTGTCTCAGTCATCATTTGAACTACGATAAGATGATATATTTATGAAAAATTTTAATGTCCCGTAAATTTCAAGGAAATTTTTTTCTTAATTTCTTTGAGATTTTATGAGTACACAGTTTTTGACGGAACCTGATTCTGAGGCCCGTTGTGTCAGGACTCATTTTCCAAAATTTAGCTCGGGTACGTTCAGTGAACGAACGAGCGTGTTTATATATCTTTTGAACCGATGCTCGGAATCGAAATCTGAGGGCACCGATGAAACCGCAACAGCGATATATGCTTTAAAGGACCTTTTCTGAAGGTGAATTTTCTCCATAGGAGTTGTTTTAAAAATTGGTTTAATTGAAGAGTGAAATAAAATATGTGTTATAATTTTACTTATTTTCTACGTGATTATAACCTATGTGTGGAAGTTGTGGTGGGACCCACTAGGATGCTAACTTCTCTTGATAGGATAAAGGAGATGTGGGGCCCAGACAAGCGCCCATCTTTTCAAATTCCCCACAACCCCTTTAAACCTCCGTTGTTTTTAATTATTTGTTTTCTCCTCTTCAACATTAATATTTCCAACATTTCACCCCATTTAAATTGAAAAATCATGATTAATTAATTAAGTGAATTCAATTTTTAATTTTGAGTTTTTGAAAAGCATGGAAAAAGAATAAAATAAGGGGAGTCCTTATTTTATTAGGTTGGCTTGTGGTGTGAGTATATTGGGAGAGAGAGATCTAAAATCTTGATGTACCTCATCTTCTTTGTTGAAGAACGTGAAGAACTCCAGTGACAACCTCGGCTTCTTTCTTCACGACGTTGATAAAGCGATGCCATCGTTTCGTGGAAACATTAAAGGAACAACGAATGCACCTCCATCATCCTTTAAGTGATCAAACTTCTTGAATTGAGGTAGGTTTGTGTTTATTAATGAGAAACATTGTTTTCCATTCTATGTTGTTGTTTCCCTCTTAACATTTTTTCTATCAGACTAATTCAGAAGGAACTGGACCAAACTAACCCGGTCCAATTCCTCCGACGTTCTTGTTGTATGGTGTTCTCCAACCATTCTTGATCGGAGAATCATGGAATGTTTTCGGAGCTGATCAGAGTCCTGAAAACATCGGAAACAGCCTCGGAACATCGGTACGACCTAGGAACAAGAGTTTTGTAGCAAATGGATCATCAGATCAAAGGGTGGATACCTTAGGAGGCGTTCTATTCAGTGTCGTCGTTTCTGAAAAAATCCAGAATACATGATATGTACTTCCAAAGCACACGTCGTGTAGTAAAAGCGTTCATCGGCTGATGTAACAAACATCAGAAGAAGTGACACACGACATGTGACACCGGTCACGAGGCGTGTACTGTCCACACAGTTTGACAGAGGGGACTATGATTTACATGGTGTGTATTCAAGGGAAATACACTAACACGGACAGAAATACACGGCCACGAGGCATGGCGTGTATTATCTTCATTGAAAGGAAGAAGTGGCTTCTCAAGGCTCAACATGTAATCCAGAAGATACACGAACACAGTCAGAACCACATGTCCACGAGTCACGGTGTGTACTACCACCACCATGGGAGAAGTGGCTTCGTGAGGCTCGGCGTGCAATCTTGGTGATACACGAACACGGGCAGAACCATATGGCCAAGAGGCACGGTATGTATTCCGAAAATACATGGACATGGGGTGGAGAGCATGAGAATTTACTCCACCACATGACCAGACCTAGCCAGCGCACATGGAACAGACCCTAGAGGTTTGGACATGGCGTGTAACCATTGTACATGCCCTGTATTTACTTTTTACATGAACAACCCTTCAACACGGGCTGTGGTACACGGACAGTACCCGTGGAATGAAGACACATCATGTAACCATACCACACGCCGTGTACTTACTTTTTACACAACCATCACCTTGAAACGGGCCATATCACATGGGAAGTACCCAGTGTCTGATGACACGACATGTATTAATTACCTACACGCCATGTACTTTATAAAAATGGCTTGGTAGTCTTGTTCTCTGTGACTCGGGCACGTTTTTCTTGGTTTTACTCTATATCGTGGGACAGATCATTGGGATACATCATCTATGGTCTTCGTGACTATTTTTGTATCCACCCCTTTGAATCGAGGAGCGGACCCTCCCAGAATCGAGTGTACTATGTGTGGGAACCCTAGAGCTGGCTGCGAATGCGACGACTACCGTGCTGGGATCCTCTGTATGTTAGATGATGATGATGACTGTAATTGGATCCTACGTGGGTTTGGCAGCGAGGACGACTGTACTTGGATCCTCCGTGGGTTCAGCAGTGATGATGACTGTACATGGATCCTGCATGGGTTCGCCAGCAATGGTTACTGTACTTGGATCCTATGTGGGTTAGTCAGCAATGACCTCTGTACTTGAATCCTACGTGGGTTCGGCAGGGGAGATGATTCCGAGGCTAAGTATATCATCTTCACCCCTCTTCGTGAGTAGTATACCCGTGTGAGCTGAGTCTTGACTTTCAATCATTATCTTCGAAATGATTGACTTGTTATCCTGTGTGGATTGGGTTGTGCTTTCCTGTGTGTATTGGGTTGTACTTTCCTGTGTGGACTGGGTTGAACTTGGGCTCGTGAGTTGGAGAAGAACTGGAATTGATGACTTAAGTATATGTATAGGAATATACCTAAGTACTGTTGTTTGATACTTTGCGATTGTATCTTTACAATGTGGTTTATCCTTTGTGGATTCTGGGAGACCTTCAGGGGTCTCAGGGTCCCTACTGAGTATCGTATACTCACCCATACAAGGGATATGCCCACACTATGTTGTGTTGGATGCAAACGACGGATAGTGCTGGTCGAGGTGGAGGCTCGTGGAGCTGGATAGTACCTGGAGGTGGATCACTTGACGGGATTTTCACAGAACATACAGCTTGACTTGAGGTTCTGAAGAGACTATCTATACCCACCTATCAGGTGGGATTTCTAGAGGATGACTCGGAGTTGCTTCGTTATTTTTCGGCGGCTGTACTTTTTTTTTAAATGTACATTAGGTTCAGTTTGGTTTGTATTCTGGCCCATTAACTTTCGAGCACTTACTTTTGTACTCAGTTTACATAGTGTTTACTTCACCTTCCATACTCTATGGTGATTGTTTACTTTATAAAGGCAATTCCTTCCCTTTTTATCAGGATTTACGCCTTTGGTGCTAGTCTCCAGCCCCTGGCCTATGGAAGGCGGGATTGGGGTTGTCACGACACGGGCCCCGAGGATGGGTCGTGACAAAAAAAGAAGCAGTATTTAATGACTACCAAATTTGTGTTATTATATATTATGGAATTCATGCCTAATGAGTTTAAGTAATATTAATGATTTTCTGGAATTTATTTCTTGATGAATTCATTGTTATTAGAGTTAAATTATTATTAGTTTCCTATGGATATTTAGGGTACATTTTCTGTAACTAGGATGAGTGGCTACCCATTTTGATTATACACTTATGGTATCCCTAGTAATGATTATACCCTAGTTGTGTTTATTAAGGTAAACTATAGAATAGCATAATAAATTAAAGTCCCCATGTTATATTACCTTTATATCAGTGACCTAACGTTAAATAACATTATTTATATTTTCCCTTACTTTTTTATATTTTTATATATGATGGATCTTATTTTTTATGTAATTTGGGTATTATTTTAGTTTTTCATACCCTTAAAAAAAGTTTATCAAATTTATTGGTTCTTTTTTTTGGTGGAGAATAGTTGTTTCCTTATTTGATTTTAGGAAACACTTCCTATTTTGTGTTATCATTCCCATATGAGTGTTTGTCCTCTATCTCACCATTCTATATGATTTCAAATTAGAGGGGAGACATATTGAAAATAATTATCCTATATTACCTTCTTGTTTATATATTGTTTTTTGGGTCATTCATTAGTATATTAGTGAAATTTTTATAATATTTTGATGGGTTTTAATATGATGAGTGTTTGTCTAGTGCTTCATTATCTCTAAACCACATTGTGTTTTATGGACCACCAACTAGTGTATCAATAAAAAAATTTATAGTAGTGTGGGATTACTTGTTATATAAATTATTAATTATGAAATGGTTACAGTGTAATTTAACAAGATATAACAGTTATATCCATTTATGTAGATGATTTTCATAATATCTCATTGAACCCTTTATTGGTTTATAAGGTTTTTGTTCCTCGTTTAATTCTATACATTCCTATAGATTCCTTGGAAACAAATTAGCATGATGAAGATAATTGAAACCACATAACCTCATTATCATAATAAATATTATTTAATTATTTGTTATTTATAATTTTTGAGAGTTTTTATTAAAATATCACTTTTTTTTGCGCAGTTAGGAGTAATAATGTTGAAATCCTAATACTTGGGGGATCACCAGGAATAAGAAACTTATATTTTTGGATTATTTTCACCAATGGAGAATCCATGTGATGAAACATCCCAATCATTTTAGCTCATTTTTATAATTTTTTTCATTATAAAAGTGTTTCATAGATTTATATTTAATAAAATACTCCCAGGTATGGGTCTTACCAGTAGCGAATAGTTACCATATTGGTTAGTGAGTATTAGTAGTGATTGTGTGATGTAATATTATATATGAGGTGTTTTATTTATTTATATTTCCATTATAGGGAGAACTATTTAGGTAGCCATGAAAAGGGTGTACCTTGACTTTAGTAAAGGCTACATTACTGGATTAAAATATAGTAAAACTAGGGAAAAAATCGTTCCAGTAACCAATATTTTTATGTTTTTAGAATCCTTTCTCACCATGTTATAATTTATTCATTTTTATCCTCATAAAACCATCATTTTTTCTTATATTGATTTGGGAAAAATAAATAGTGTTTGTCTTCTTCTTATTCATTACATAGAATCCCTTCATTTTGGTATTTATAGTTGATTTGGATTGTGAGTCGATGAAATTTCTATTACCTTTTTAATGATTCATTAGACTCTTTTACTCCCATGAACCCAAATGATAACAGTTGTAAAACATTTTTTTTAATATTTGGGTTTTATTTTTAAAGGGATTATATAGGTATTCTTATTCCACCATTTTTCTTTCCCCATCATGTGTAAGAAACCGTGTCTTCTTTTTTGTATGTTTTTCTTTTTCTAGTGTTTTTGAGAAAAAGAGGAGTTTCTAGAAATTATCTAAGTACATGTCGTTTACTTTATGAGTACACGTTGTGTGATTGATTACCACGGGTAGCTGAGTAGTGGCCATGTAGAGGCCATGCACACAGTCTTGTGTGGTGACCCGGAGACCGCATAATGCTGGGGATAGTGAAGGAAAGTACATGCCATGTACGTTTTTTAATTAAACACAAAGGGGTCACGTCTGACAGATATATCAAAATATTTCTAGGTTTTGTTCATCTGAGAGCGAGAGAACAACACCAATCTTCCTTTGAGCACCCGATCGAGTATCTGTTATCAAAATTGGCTGACGTCGATTACATTTGAATCGCCTCAGTACGATCTTCCTTCTTCTAGAGATTCGTTTCCTGATTCTTCTACTTTCAAGAGTTATATTCGGTTGAACGTTTTAGACATTTTTTAGATCTACATTGATCATCGGAGATTCAAGGCTAAAGGTTTAATTATATCGAACCTATAACACCAAGGTAGGTGGTTTATGCCATTCAATTGAATGTCTTTGAGATTTACGGGAAAAAGTGCCCAACACCCATGAACGGGGTATTGCATGTTTACCGTTTTAGCCCTGATAATTTCCTTCTATGATATTATGATTGAATATAGGGAAATTAAATGTGAATATGGTTATTTTAATTACTTTGGAAGTGATTTCCCATGCATGTTTTAGTTATGACATTTTGGTACTGCATTTCCTATTAGGCTGCCTTTTTTCCCCATTCCTAGTATCGTAGGATGGTGTGAATGTTGATTTGACATGTTTTTATGCTGTAAGTTGCTTAACCATATATTTCATGAGGTTTACTTTGTCTGATACGTGTTTCTATGCTCGCATGACTTACACAGGGCCGTGATAACCTGGTGTAGTAGACCATATGTAGAATGGATTTAAGTGCTTCTCCAGAGTGTTTCTTTACATTTATAATGGGAAAAAACAGTGGGAATTGATGTAAGTGCTTCCTCAGAGTTTCTGTAGTTCTTCAATGCGGGACATAGAGGGAATGTGACATATGTTCTTCCGCAGATCACCTTTATTTACCTATATGAGACTATATGAGGAATTGAAGGTGAGTGCTTCCTCTGAGAGTCAATGCTTAAGTTGAACCAGAGGGGTAGACTGAGTGTGCTTCCCATAGGGTTGCTTGTAATTTTTTGGTTGAACTAGATGGGTTAGTTTTTGAGTACTTTTCATAGGGTTACCTTATGTGTTTAGTTGTATGCTTATGTTGCTAGGTATGACCAGAAGGGATAGGCTGTGAGTACTTCCCCGAGGGTTGCCTGTTGGTTTTTACCAACATGATTAGTTGTTTCTTGATATATGAACTGAATTCAATAAAACTATGGATTGGTTATTGCTAATTACTTTCTTGATTACTGCTTCCTTTACTCAGTACCTGCTATATATTCACTGACTGTTAGGAACAAATCTTTTGGTGTTTGCCTACAGGGATTTAGACTCACACCATGTTTGGGTCACACATTATGGCCCAAATAAATAATATTGTTGCATGTATAGATAAGCGAAAGCACCCATCTAACTCAGGTACTTGATTACTATGGAGATAGAGAGCATGGTACCAAGAAAAGGCTTATGATTCTTTGGAGTTTTTTATCCGTTTTCTTTTGTACATGTGTTTAGTACTGTGTTGTAATATAGCATTGTGATTTTCTTTGATGCTTTCCTAGACATATGTATCACAAAAAATTTGTATATATGTCCTCCAGCTGTTTATTTCATCTTTCTTTCGCTATGTTAATCTTCTAATTAGGGCATAGTTTCCCCACTATCACACAAAATTCCATCGCTTCTAGTTAGCGGCCTCTGTCATTTGAGGAAATATGCTTGAGGCCATTTGACTAACCAAGTACGGGGTGCCTCTGGGTGGCCTCCAGAACCAAGTCGTTATAATGTGGTATTAGAGGAATTATTTTATCTTGACTTAATATTTGGAGCTATAGTTAGGGATACAACGAAATAGGTATTTGGTAATAAGTCGTACCAGGGATTAACTAACCCATTTACAGGGAAATTCCAATTTACCTAGTTATTGAAAATTTTTTAGTTTTGAAAATTTATAGTTGATTTTATTTAACTGTTGGGTGATTCCCATCTTTTGTGCTGTTATTGTTGATGTTATTGAAGTTCTATTTATGTTGCAACCTGATGAGATGAGGGTATCTCATATCATGCATCATATTTTCACTTGCGAGAAATCACTTGTCATGCATTCTTGCCATGCAATTTAAGGTGAATTATAAATTGCATGTTCATGTGATAGATGTTGTTCTAGATATACATGTTTTTGTTATTGATGCCTTGATAAAAATGCCTGATGTTTGAGAGGGTATTGGATTGAGTAAAGATTAGATTTAATGGATGAAAAACATCGGTTCATGAGGTGTTATGCGCCCCCATTGATCAGAATTTGGTTGAGCATTGATCTATTATTCTCTTTTTTGACAAGTACAATATTTCATGATTTGATTCACGGGGAGTATGGGCCCTCACAGATTATAATTTGGATATTTAGTGTTTGTTTCAGTGTTCTTCTGTGTTTCGATGATTTTTCTAAGTATTAATGTCTATAAAACCCTTGAATACACGATGCAAAAAAGATGAATACACTCCATGAGTTCTTCTGTTCGAGAAGAAACTATTTTCTTAAGTACATGTCCTGTATTTTATGTACAGGCCATGTAGTCTCTAACTGTGTCACTGGATGTATGTGCAGTGACACGAGGTTGGGAAACACCTGGGGGAACACGTCATATACCAATTGTACAAGGCATGTTGTGTAGACCATGTTTCCACCAGTGTGACTAACAAGTTGGATGGATAGAATCATAATCAATACATGTTGTGTCAGTCTTGATCATGCCGTGTAGTTTAATCCTGGGAATCTGGCCATGTAACTATGAAAATAGATGGGTGGAAATCCATTGGTACACACCATTTCAATCTAGAACACACAATGTCGTGTCAGTTGTGTATCTGGACATGTGACTAAAAGCACAGTTTTGTGATGCTCTTCTAGTACACATCATGTTTGGCACAAACTCACCATGTAGTCTTATTCTAGGAGAACCATGCAGCTTAGCCAGGTAAGTGAACTATAGAAGGGGAAGAGGATTCAAGTACAGACTGTGTGTAAGGGCAACAAGCCATGTACGGGATGTTACATGACCTTGGTTGGTATAAGTACACACCCATGTGAATGGTTTATAAGAACACACGGTGTAGTTAAGTATACAATCTATATATCCATGTTTTGAAAAACAAGAATGATTTCTTTCTCTTGTTCCCTCTTTTTCTTATACTTTTCAGTCATTGACAATATTGATCTATGTTGTGCATTTGACCTTTCAGTGTCATGCCCCCATGTTATCCTCTGGTTGTATCCATGTTATAGGGAAATGATCAGACACCGAACATGATTGATCAATGACTACCTGCAGATCCTTCAGTTGAGCCATCCATGACCCCAGTCGTCATTCTAAACGTAGGTTTTGATGCCCAGTTCCAAGAGGGATTTATGATGTTTATGAAGACCTTCTGAGGATTACCACATCCTGCACCTTATATGGATGAGTTGACACGGGTTTTCTAGCAGTAGCATCCACCCACCACAACAGGGGAAGGAGGACCTCTTACAGCAGATTCATGGTTAGAAGCCATGCTTTCTATCTTTGAGAATCTGAAGACACTTCCAGAGAGGAGGGTCAATATCTCTACCTATATTCTTCGGGATTCCGCCAAGAGATGGTGGGCTCTGATCTCACATGTGGGATGCCTACAGGTTATGGCATAGGAGGATATCCATCTTTCCTTCTATGCCATCTTTTACCTAGTTACTTTTAGGGCTGATCATGACTAAGTGTTTTTAAGTCTATAGTAGGGTAATAATTCTATTATGGAGTATTCTTCTCACTTCACCGAGCTGTAGCGCTTGATTCCTATTCCAGGAGGTGATGTGTTATTACTTGCAAGGACGTTTTAGGATGGTCTGAGGAACGACATCGGATCTCATGTGAATATCTTAAGGATGACTTCCACAACATATATTATCAAACATACACTAATCATAGAGAATAATCTTATGGAATATGGATTTTCAAGCCAGGTCAGTTTGACATTCGGAGTTATTATTCCTCCTGCTGGCAGCATGAAGCGTCGTAGGGAGTCTTCGCGTGGTGATCCAAGGAGTTAAGACATTTGATTCTAGTAGCCAGGTGGTGTGCTAAATGTGTGGGAAATGCGTGCAGATGAGGATACATTTCCATAGAGACCTAGTTGACTACCGATATGGATGCAATATGGGTAACCTTCAGTGTTTCTGTTAGTTCTTCTCATTGGAATCTGGTGATATAGGTTCTTCTATGACTCCGCGTTCAGGAGAAACACCAAATGTATCTCACCAATATGGGAATTGGAGTTCATATAGTTGTTCAGTAGGAGGTGGAGTCCATGTCCATGGTATCCGGTCTCCAAGATGCCAGTGAAAGTAGGGTGAATCAGCTAAGAGTTGTAACGCAAGGTCGTAGGGCCGAGGTGCATGTTAGAATTTTGTATTGGAGCAGACAGAGAAGGATTAGGATCCAATACCTTTGACAGTTCGAGGTACTATCTTAGTTTCCTCAGTTTTATCTACTTCTCTTTTCGATACAGGGGATTCCCATATCTTTATATATTTTTTCATCAAATGCACTGGGGTTGCGTCCGACAGACAGAACCAACTCCTTCTAGGTTTGGTTCGTCCAAGATTGAGAGAACGACATTGATCATCCATAGATCTCCTGATTAATAATCCGTTATCAGAATTTACTTCGGTCTATTTTGTTGAAATCGCCTCGGTATGCTCTTACTTTTTCTAGAGCTTTGTTTAATGATTCTTACTCTTTCAATAGTTTTATTAGGTTGAATGTTTTAGACTTTTTTTAGATCTATAGTGTTCATGGGCGATTCCAGGCTTAAAGATAACTTATATCAATCCTAAAACACATATGTATGTGGTTTTTGCCTTTCTATTGAATGTCTTTGAGGTATACATGAAAACGTTCCCAATACCCATGAAAAGGGTGTTGTGTGTTTACCATTATAGACCTTATAATTTCTAGCTATGCTTGTAGGCTTTAATAGAGTCTATTTAATGTGAATAGGGTTATTTGATATGCTTTGGAGGTGTTTTCCCTTGTATGATTTAGTTATGACTTTTTGATAATTCCTCGCCTATTAGGCTGCCTTGTTATTCCCATGCCTAGTATTGTAGGATGGGGTGACTATTTCTTTGACTTGTTGTTATGTAGTAAAATGTTTAGCCAAGTAGTTCTGGAGGATTTATTTGGCCGATACACATTTCTATGATCGCTTAACATACAATGGGTCATGGGAACCTAGTGTTGAAGACCATAGATAGAATGGACATAAGGGCTTCTCCGGAGAGTCTATTTACTTTTACGAGGTGAGACCATATGGGGAATTGATTTAAGTGCTTCCTCAGAGTGTTTTTAGTTCCTAGACGTGGGCCACCAGGGGAATTTGATGTATGTTCTTTACTGGTGAGCCTTTAGATACCAATAAAATACTATATGAGGAATTGAGAGCATGTGATTCCTTAGAGAGTATATACTTAATCTGAACTAGAGGGGTAGACTGAGTTTTCTTCCCAGTGGTTTTCGTGTACATGTTTGGTCGAACTAGAGGGGTTAGTTTGTGAGTAATTCCCAGAGGTTTAACTTTTGGGTTTAGCTATTTGCATGTGTTGCTAATTAGGACAAAAGGGGATAGGTTGTGAGTACATCCCAGAGGGTTACATGATTGTGTTTAACTGCATGATTAGATGTTGCTTGATATATGAACTGAATGCATTGAAATTGTGGATTGGATACTGCTGATTACTTCCTTGTTTACTGCTTCCTTTACTCATTACCTGCTATATATTCATTGAATGATAGGAACAAATCTTGTGGTGGTTGCCTACTGGTATATAGTTTCACACCCTATTTGGGACATGCTTTTGGGCCCAAATAGATTATATTGATGTAGGTACAGATAAGGGAGTGCACACTTCTACATTAAGTACATGACTGTCGTGGAGCTAGAGATCATGGTACCAACATGAGGCTTGCGATGCTGAGGAGTTATTTATATTTTTTCTTTTGTACATGGGTTTAGTACTATTTTGTATTCTAGAATTCTGATTTGTTTGGTTGCTTTCCTAGACATATGTATCATGCATCATTTTTATATATGTGTTCTAGCTGTTTATTTCTTCAGTCATCAGTTGTGTTACTCTTCCAATGAGGGAATAGTTTTCCCATTATCACACCCACGACCCTTTCTCATAGTTGGAAGCCTATGGTGTTCTGGGAAAAGTGCATGAGGCCATGTGACTGACTGGTTACAGGGCACCACTGGGCGACTTTCAGAACCGAGACGTTACATCATGGTTGAGTTTTTTTAGATCCTAAGGATGGAGTTTTTATGAAATGAATTTATTTTACTTGTCATAAAGTTTATATGACCTATAAATCCATTTTCTTATAAATATATACTAATACATGCTACACATGATCAGTTTTTGAAATGGATTCAATTTATCTTATACATTTTATAATAAAAATTAATGAATTTATAGTATTCATTTTAAACTAAAATGTTAATTAATATTTTTGTTTGTGAAAATTACAAAACAAATATTTTAAATTAGTTTAATGTTTATAAAAGGTATTTATCCATTTTTAAAATTTTAAATATATATAAAATTTTTTACATGTCATTTTATAAATAAATAGGTTTTACTATTCAAATTAATCCCAAGGACATAAGGAATTGTATTAGATGTGTTGATCAATATATAGATTTCAAAGGACACTTATTATGTTCTTTACTTATTATAATCATAGTTTGGTATTATTCTTAATATAAGGATTAAATGGTTTGAATCAATTATGGTTTTATAACATTTATTCAATGATGTTTTTAAAGTCTTGGAATATTTATTCATTAAAAATAGTTTTCTTGATGATTATAACACCTAGTTGTAAACCCATTATTTTATGTATTATATATATTTTTCATATTCATAAGATCTAAATTGAATTGTTAATTTGTAATTTTTTCGGAATATTATTGGTTTTGTGTATTTTGAATTTTTTTAGGTGAGAAGATTTATATTGTAATACTTATTTATTGTAATTTGAGATCATTATTTTTTTATTTCCTTCACATTGACTATATCATAGGAACTCAAGGTAACTATGTGAGTGATCCTTGTTATTCCATACTTGGTTTGATATTGTTATATCTAGTATTCTAATTTTAATGCACTTTTTATTGGGTAGGTTCCCATGATGAAGTGATTTAGGAGGTGTCGCAATATAATGTGTATTTTTATTACGTTGTAGTTTTTTTATTTTCCCAATGTGTGAAGAAATTATAACATCATGATTCACCCATTTTGTCAGGACATAATAGAATATTTCTTATACCATACTATTGAGATGTGTAATGTTGTTGATGTGCCCATATATTTAGGATGTAATATTTTATATCTTCACCCTTATTATCATGTTGTGATAGGTTTTTACTTGTACATTAGTATTGAGATGGGATATCTTCATTATTCACACTTATAAATGTAAAATTGAAGCATTTGACTTCAAACCTAGATTTGATAATCAAGGGACCCTAATGTGTTTATAAGGGTAATTCTACATCTATGAGATTAGATCCCATAAAAAACATATTTGGATATAACTTTATTCAAATTGATACTTTATTTTAAAAATGTATTTCATTTTTTTTGTGTTTCTTACATTCCAATATATTGTTTATATTTTAATTTGTATTACCATTACAAAACCAAAGGTATTTTTAGAAAAATTTTGAGGGAAGGATACATGGTTTGAATTTGTTTTTATTAGACTACAAGTCATCCATTTTTTGGGTTTGAAGTGTTTTTCTTTTTAAATGGTAAATTCCACCAATTTGTGATCAAAAAGGGGATTTACAAATATTTATTTTGATAAAAAATATAATTTTATTCATATATTTTAAATTAATATATTTAATATGGATAATTTATTAGTTTAAAAAATGATTTTACAATTAGATTATTAAATTCGGAAAATAGTATGATACTTTTTTTACATTATAATTTTCATTTTAAAAACCTATTTCTTATATGATATTGAAACTATATTTTATAATATTCAATATAAAATTATTTCTAAATACTCATTAAGGAAATCATTTTGGGATTTTTTATTTCACATTGTCCCTTGACACATTTATATACTTATAGATATCTTATGTATTTATAAAATATCATAGGATATGATTTTAGTTGGATTTTGTTCATGTAGTAACTTGAACGATGTTTTGATGAGGTGAGTTACCAATTTTAATATATAGATGTATAATGGTATCTTTGATTTTTATTTTTTTCTTTATTTGGGGATTTTTGTGTACTATAAAATTCAAAAAGGTATTCATTTTTATTTAGGTTCTCATTATTTTGGGACCTAGTTATATATTATTTATTGATTACTTATTTTATATTTTAATATTGAGTTTTGGTTATTTTATTTTTGTTATATCCCATTTATCTATTTATTAATTTCTATTTGATTATTTTATATAAAAAATTGTCCATTGTACGGAAGTACCATTAAAAATTCTTAGATAGTATTGAACTAATATTTATTATTATCTAAGGGTGAATCCATTCCCACATGGTTACTTCTGGATTTCAGGATTTCTCTCTCAAATTCATGGTGACTGGAAACATTCTTCAAAATTTTTGGTGGAGTGGTTTGGGTGAAATGGTTAGTCATCCCAAGATCAATCACTGTAATAAATCATATATATATATCAATGAATATAATCCAGCATAAACACATTATATCAAATGGTAAATAAAATGAGTATTATTTAGAGAAAAATGGATGTTCCCAATCCCATTTATGTTTCCTTGAGCAAAAAACCTATGTTTATTTTAAAACAAATTCCTTCAAATGGCCAAAAATCCCATACTTAATTTGGTGGTTGGGTACAACACTTTACTCCCAATGGACCAGAATAAGAACTTTGATGGGATATATGTTTCATTGTGGTAGGGGTAGTAGATAATTCCCACTACGCATCCCATAATGATCCCTATGGGCTACCATTCGGATTTTAGTGGTGGCTACCATAGACTGTCCAACATAGTATCATACACTTCTATATCAATTTTTATATTTTAATTTTTAAAAAATCCCTTTATGTCCAATACATATATTTAGTCTTCTAAGAGAAATAAAAACAACTTTTCATATGGTCTAATTACAAAAGTACTTTATCATATAGATTTAAATAAAGTTATATTAGGTTGTGTCCCGACTACGTTAACAGTTGGTAGAATCGGTTGTTACATGGGTTGGGGCAGAAAGTGCAGATATTTTATGTATGGGTTTATATTTAGTGAAACTCACACTTATCATGCAAATATATGTGATTTATGTAAAATAATTTTAGAAAAAGTATGATGTTATCAGATATTTTTGTGATAAAACCACAAAAACCTATATAAAAGAAAATGCACCACTTTTATAAACTCTTCTATATTGTGGTGATAAATATTACATTTTATTTGTGATAATAAAGTGATCATGTAATATCCTAGGTAAATATACAATATGAAATTTTAATATTTATTAATATTTTTAAATTAAATATTAATTTCATTTTAAAGGGGATTTTATTCTCAAGGTCATACTTGAAAACCAACAGTGGGGTTCTCCGAAGTCTTATGTTTCAAACAATTTTGAGTCATACTAAAAAATAATATATAATTATTATTTTAAATGGTAATTATCGCCTAGATATTTTATTAGCGGGAATAAATAGAACTAACTACAATATGATTAATAATATTAATTAAATGTTTATACGTTTATCTAATAAAAGATAGAGGCTTAAAATGTGAGTGTATCTAATTTTATGCATAACATTCATTAAATGGTTGATTTACATCCTTTTAATGGATAACTCTATGAAAACCTTGTTTTGGTAAATTTTATATATTCTATTTAACAAAATAAAATTCCTCTTTAGAATCTGGACATCAAAATTTACTTAGGATAATTTTTTTAAAATTTTTAGAAAAATTCATTTTTAATAAATAGTGAAAATACTATATTTTAACTAAAAACAATCATTTAAAATAATATATTTATATTGTTAGATTATATTTTTAGTTTTTTTTAAGTTTAATTTGATTATATTTTTAACATTTAATCCAATGGTGGTCATTAGAATTAGTTTAAATTTGAAATTGGACATAAAGAATTGTCAATATTTTGATAGATATTGTTTTCTAAAAACACGTTATTTTTTTGACAATGGGAATTATTTTTAAATTTAATAATCCAAATTTTATGTATTTAAAATTTTAAAATAGACATCATTTTTTAATTAATAATATCATATATATTTTTGGATGAATTTTTTGAATTTTTTTCAAAAAAGTCAATTTTGATGAATATAGAAACCACTAATTAGTAGTTAAAAATTACTTTTTCATTTAAATAAAATATTACCACTTCTATGAATTAAATTTCAAAAATAATACATACATGATTGATATTAATAAGTTAAAACATTCCAAAAGATGAAAATATTTTTCGGTGAATAGTAACTTTTGACTTTTATTTACCAAAGTTAAAGGTAAATAAGGTAATAAAAGGTATAAAAATTATTATAATAAGACAAAATTACCTTAGAAATGTCCTAACCTTATTTGATGATTCATTTCCGGCCCTGGGAATCCTAGGGAAGATTTGGGAACCCCATAGAGCAACTTGGGAGTGATAATGACACATTAGATTAACTAATTTAATGTAATGACAAAATTGACAAAAACAAATAGCTTTTAGTAAATTAATTTTTACATAAGGTTATATAGAATATAGTTTCTACTATAAATATTCATTGTAAAGATAATGATATTTCCTACATCATGTAATTTTTTTATAATTTTTAGAAATAATAAAAATAATATTATTTAGGACAAAAAATGATGGAGTATTTACCTCGTTAATAAATGATTTAAATAAATAATATTATAAATATTAAAAAAAATCCAGAACCCGCCCAATTATTATTGGATGATTTTAGTTCGAACATGAGTAATATTATATTCAAATATAATGAGTTTTGGACTTCTTGAAACTTAATTTTAGTTTATAATAAAATAATTGTTTCAGACAATCCTAAAAAGCCCCTCCTCTCCCTTATAAAATGACACCACTTTTATCCCATTCCTCACAACACTCTAGCCCCATGTATCATCCAACACCTTCCCAAATAATATCTAAAAATACCTATATTCCACTTAGAATCTGTTCATTATGTAGGAGGAACTTTAAGAAGTCATTTTCTTTCAAACTAAAGGGAGTTACCCTTAATAAAGGTAATTGTTTCACTTAAATTATTATTTTTTATTTTGTTTTATTTTACTTATAAAACCCCTAAACTATTTTTATTACCTTATTTTATAACTAAAAAAGTATCCTCAATATAGAAGTTTGATTTTTTTGTATGGATTCAAATAAACATACACACACCTACTTCTAATGGATAAAGAACATATAGTTTCTGTGGACGACGAACTACTGCCTCATGAAACGATGATTGTGGAAATATCTCCAACCACCTCCCATTGTGGACACTAGGATGAAACTGTATTTAAATATTACATTTATTAAATTTATATTTATAATATGATTCTTTATTTTTCATTTTTATAATACATTTACGGTTTTCATAGTGGGTAAATACGATAATCTCATTTGAGAAAGTGCAGACTACCGCCCCCACAATGTTATATGAATCGATCATGCCTTATGTGGAACGTATAAAGGGTAGAGTTAATGATATTATATATGATATTAAACTATAATTATAATATAATTATGTATCATGAATTATTACATTCCATTACAATACAATATAAAAATGGAAGTAGCATTCATTCGTACGTACAACTTATCGTCTCCATGAACGGTGCATTTCATTTGATATCTCCAAATGTTTTGTTCTATTATAAATAGATGTATATATTGGATATATATGATATATATGATATATAAATCAGAAATATAATTCTGAAAATAATAAACCATTGACCACATGTACAACTTGTAATAATAAGAAGTTCATGCTTGAGTCAAGTACCAAATATCGAAAAAGCGACCATTATTAACATAAATGATTTAATAATGATTATAAAAAGGTAATAAGTAATTTAAAAGGAATTATAATCTTAAAAAAGGTTCTTAAGCAAGTAGAAATTTAATTTAGTTTATTATTCAAAATATTAAAGAACGAACGGGTCAAGTCAGAAATGATGTAAGTGGTTTCTTATATCAATTTTGATTCCGTCAGATTTCCATTTTTGGCGAATTATTTATTTATGTGGTTAATTTTGTACTGCCGTTTTATATATATTATAATTATTCTATTTATATTCATGTTATTCTATCTTTCATTTGGTGGTTATTAACTTTTGGTCATACGACTCGATTGATTACAATGTGGTAAGGGATTTTCATCTCACTTTTTATTCCCATTAGATTCATGAAAAATTGACACTATTTTCCTTTTGTGAGGTTTATATACATCCCATGATTGTATTAATTGTTTAATATACTTAAATTTAAGGTTAATTACATCTTTATTATAAAATCTACCTTTCAAGGGTTGTATGTTTCGTAAGTTACCAAATCAGTAGGGGATCCTTTCACCCTCATCTTTTTTAAAGACTTATATTTGTTAGGTCTTTTAATTTACATACTATAATGTTTGGATATGGTCTTATAAATCCTTAAAAACGTAAATTGTATGTCCAAGCATTGAGATACACTTTTTTCTCTCATCAAATTATTTTTCTGAATTTTAATGTGACGTTGTTAGGCTGTCAAATATTTATAAGGGAACATCTCAACCAAATTTCAATTATTTGGGTTTAACATATACTTGTTGATTATGTCGTGTTAAAAATATTTGTGAATGACCTCTGATTTTTTCACACATAATATCCACTTATATTGAGTGTATTCTTATTTTTCACACATAATTATGTATTTTATTTATCATTAATCTAAGAATACCATTTTTATTATGGATTTTATCTCAATTTACATTCCCTTGATAATTCATCACTATTATGCACCAAATCACATTTCTATAATTTATATAATCCCCTTTATAATATTATATCATGAATATTATTATTCTCATGATATTATATGTTTTATTTTATTATATTCTTTAATTATGTTTAGTTAATTTTTTCTCAAGTGTTATGATACTCTTTAACTAAAACAACATTTTAAAAGCATTAAATAATTGTTATTCAAAATATTTATCATTAATTTCCAGGTTTTCAAAATTATTTGTAGTATTTATTTATATGGATATTAATGTTTTAAAACATTATTTCCTTAAAAAGAATCAATGTTGTAAGGGAAACATTGATTCAAAAATCTATTTATTAAGTTTTTCTAATGGTTTTGAAAATGGTTTGATTATGAATTTATTATGTTAATATCTTTAAATGATATATTGTATTTACAATGTGGAAATTTTATTAGTGAAATGTTTATATTAACAATAATTTTGGTGTTATGATTTTATAATGGTATTTGGACATTTAACGGGAGGATATGTGATAAACTGAATGACTAGTTGTGTCGTGATAAACAACGGCAGCTGGTTACGTTATAACAACCATTACATTGGGCATGGATTTCGGCCATTTGGTTATTTAATTTAGTGATATGTGTGGAAGCCAACCGTATGGTTATTCCATTTATGTATTTTTATGTCCCATGTTATCTATATACATTATGTTTTCTTTCTAGGGGTTTTATTGTAATCTTTTTGGTTACAAAATGTTAATAAATGATATCTTATTCAGAGAAGTGTATTTACTACTTCATAAATTTAACAAGTATTACAAATGATAAATTATTAATGGATTACCTATTTTTTTGAAAAACTAATTTTTTTTCTTACATTGTGTATCCCTTAATAGGATTTTTTTCTCATCCCATGTTATCTAAATGTTTTTCTCTTGACATGAAGTGAAATAAGGATAAAGATTTTATCTAGGAAATGTCATGATGTCTAAAACATGGATCTGGACATGTTTATTTTTAAGAGTTTATATTTTGTGAAAAAATGGATACTGATTAGTATTTTCTACTTGTAATATTCTTACTGGTATATAATTGTTATGGAATAATTTACTAAATTCATTAAACCAGAAAAGATCCTCAATGTGAATTCTTGATTTAACAATAGATTATGATATGATTAAGGCTTGGTCCTTATAGTTGGTATCAATAGTCTGTTTAGATAACTGTAGATATTAGTTTGTTATTTATACATAAGTGAAAAAACCATAATGTTTATCATATTAGAAAGAGTAATGATTATGTTAGTGGTGATTAATGGATATAACATTTTTGAGTGCAAAATGAATGGTATTTGATAACCATTGAAGATAAAATATGTTATGGTTATTTTCGAAGAATTTAACTCTGTTATTTGTAATGTTCTGAAATTATATAGTTTTTGTTAAAGGACAACACGCAGACCATGTGACAACCAATCACATCATATAAAGCAGCGGGAATCGAACCCACAACCAATGTGTGATTGGGATTCATCACCTACCACTGGACTACGTGAAGTATCTAGTTAATAAGACTAATTCTGTTTAGTTAAATTATTTTATTGATGAATAATATGTTTATTTGGAATTATATGTTTTATCAAATAAACATCCTTAGTATAGGAAAATGATTTGGGTATTATGTGATAATTGTTATTTTGGAATACATTATCTCTTTTGGGAACAATATATGCATAAGGAAAATAGAGTACCATGGGATTTAATTTGTAGAGTAATGGTTGAAATATTATTTTGGAAGAATATCTATTTTTATTGTTGACATAAGGTGATTTGGGTTATTTATGGAAATGATTAACCTATCACAGAGAACGAGTTATTATGATAATTACACTTCAGTATGCGACTTGAAGAGTGGTCAATTATTTTGGAGATATATATTAAGATTTACTATGGAAGACTATGTGATTTAAATCCTTCTGAGTTTTGGGTTTCAATATTAGTTTTGATTATTTTGATTTATTTTATGAAAAAATGAATATTGAATGGTCTTTCTTGATCATTGGGTACTTTTTTTTCATTTTTATGATTATGATTAGTGTTTATTTTTATAAAGGATAATCCTTTTAGGGATTATCTGATCTCATATTAACCAGTTTTAGTATTGGTAAGGTATAATGACTGGGGAAATATATGGTTCGTATTTTATGGATCATGTTATTCTCTAGAACATGTTTTTTTTCACTTTTGATGAGTTAAAATAAACATGAATACTAATTGTTTTGAGAAAAGAAGTGTTTCTGGTAGAAATTATGTAATGGATGAAAGTCTACATGACAATTATGTATGTGTCCTCATGTTCTTACTCATGATCATAAATAATTTCCTCAGCATTATGAAAAGAAAATTAAAACCAAAACGTTGTCTGTTTAATTTTTCTACTGGGAATCTGATGACTGCTTAACCCATCACCAATATGTGGTTTTCTTGTTGTTAACATTCTTCTAATGATGTTTTCTATCACTCTGCTTCAAAACTTGACAATTATTTTCTCTTCCATATACATGTTTTCATTGAATCCAAATATGGTTTATCTCAGATGACCATTGTACATATATTTCTTTATTTTAATGTGATTTTTTTTACTCTTTCTTCCTAGTTGGGAATTTCAATGAAGATTCCGATCCCAATTTTAAATTTACTAGGACGCAATTTCCAAAAGGGGGAAGGATAAAACATCCTAGGAAAATAATGAATTTTGAAATTTTCATATTTATTAATATTTTTGGAATTGAATATTAATCTCATTTTAAAGGGGATGTTATATTCAAGGGTGTACTTGACACTTAATAATGGGGTTCATCGAAGACTTATGTTGCAAACAATGATGATTCATAACAACAAATAATAAAATATTATTATTTTAAATGGTAATTAATGCCTAGAAATTTTATTGGTAGAAATGAATAGAACATACTACAATATGATTATACATATTTTTTAATTTTTTTTCATTCATCCAATAAACGTTTGAGGCTTAAATGTGAATAAATATAATTTTAAGCATAAATTACATTAAATGGTTGATTCACCACCTTTTAGTGGAGAACACTTTTAAAATATATTTCTGGTCAATATACATGTTCTATTTGACAATATAAAATTATTCTTTACAATCAGGACATTAAAACATACT
Source organism: Viscum album (assembly GCA_963277665.1). NCBI lineage: Eukaryota > Viridiplantae > Streptophyta > Magnoliopsida > Santalales > Viscaceae > Viscum > Viscum album. The sequence goes on along the minus strand of OY728161.1, from coordinate 455,054,444 downwards.
TTCGTTAAATTTTTGGTATTTTTCTGATAAAATTCATTTTTTATGAATAGAGAAATATAATGTATTTTAATTAAAAATCACATTTTCATAAAATTTATTTATATTGATATATTATCATTTTTTGGAATTAAATTTTAATTCTATTAAATTTTTATCATTTAATCCAATGGAGATCATTGTAATTAATTGCACCTTGAAATTGGACATAAACAACTGTCAATATTTAGATTTATATTGTTTTTTATAAACATGCTATTTGTTTTGAAAACAATAATTAATTTTAAGTTAATCAATCCAACATCTCTGTGTTTAATTTGGTAAAACAAAAATCAATTATTAATTTGGAATATTAAATATATCTTAGGCTTCATTTTTGGTATTTTTTTGAATACATCAATTTTGGATGAATAACGAAACCTCTAAGTAGTAGTTAAAAAACTGTCCATTTCATTTAAATGAATTTTTTCCCCTTCTGTGAATTGAATTTCAAAAATCTGACATATGTGGTTGTTATTAGTAAGTAAAATTAGGTTCAATAAGATGAAAATATTTTTTTATGAATAGTAAATTTTGACTTTTTTTTAACCGCGGTTAAATTTAAATAGCGTAATTCTAGATAAAAAATATGATAATAATATAAAATTATATTAAAATTTGTCTTAACCTTATTGGATTAGTCATGACCGACCTTGGGCTTCTTTGTGTCGATTTTGGGATCCCATGGAGACACATGGGATTGATAATGTCACTTTAGATTAATTAATTTAAAGTAAAAACAGAAATGACAAAAACAAATATCTTTTAGTAAATTAATTTTTATTCAAGGTTATATAGTATATAATTTCTACTATAAATATTAATTGGAAATATTAAAATATTTCCTACATCATGGTAGTTTTTTATAATTTTTAGACATCACATAAATAAAACCATTTATGACACAAAAATGATGCAGTATTTGCTTCATTAATCAATTATTTAAATAAATAAGATTATAAATATGAAAACAATAACCAAAACATGTACAATTCATGGTGGATGATTTTATTTCTAACATGAGTCATCTTTAATTACAATTTAATGGGGTTTTTACCTTTTGAAACTGAAGATTAGTTTATGATAAAATAATTGTTTCAAACATTCCTAAATAGCCCCTCTTCTCCCTTATAAAAGAACACCACTTCTAACCCATTCCTCACACCTATCAATCCCCTTATCTCATCCATATCCTACCCAAATTAGCTCTCAAGATACCTCTATTCCTCCTAGAAGCCTCACATTAGGCAGGAGGCACTTCAAGAATACCTTTTAGTTCAAACTCAATGGAGTTACCCGAAATAAAGGTAACTGTTTCTCATAAATTATTTTGTTTTATTTTTATTTATTTTATTTCTCTGAACCCTAAACACTTTTTATTCGATTATTTTAAACCAAAACCAATATCTTAAATACAATAGTATGTTTTTATGAGAATTATTCTAACTAAACATACACACACCTAAGTGTGTTGGGTAAAGAACATATTTTTTTTTGGATGATGAACTACTGCCTCACGAAAGGATAATTGCGGAAATATGTCCAACTACCTCTCATAGTAGCCATTAGGATGAAACTATATTTATATATTATATATATTATATTCATATTATTTCTGTGCTTCTGTATTTCTCATTTATAGAATACATTTATGGTTTCCATAGTGGGTAAATACGATAATCTCATTTGAAGAAATGCGGACTACCGTCCCCTCAAAGTGATATGACTCGTTCATGCCTTATGTGGTATGTATAAAGGGTAGAGTTAATGATATTATATATTATATTATAGTGTAATTATAATAAAATTATGTATCATTAATTTTCCATTCCATTACAATACAAAATTAAATGGAAGTTGGGTTTATTCATACGTACGACTTACCGTGTCCATGAACGATGCATTTCATTTAGTATCTCCAAATGTTATATAATGTTATAAATACATTTATATAATGGATATATATGATATATATGATATATAATTCATAATTATTATTCTGGATATAATAAACTATTGACCACATGAACAAATTGTTACAATAAGAAGTCCATTTTGGACTCAATTACCAAATATTGAAATAATGACCATTATTAAATTAAATGATTTAATAATGTTATTAACATGGTAATAAGTTATTTAAAAAGAATAATAACCATTATATATGATATTAATAAATTATAAGTTAACTTTAGTTTATTATTCAACAGATTAAAGAACGAACTGGTCATGTCGGAAACGAGGTTAGGGGTTTCTTATCTCACGTTTAATTCAGTGAGATTTCCATTGTTCGTCACCTATTTATAGCATGTGGTGTATTGTGTTTTTAAATTTTACATATATTATAATGGTTATATTTATATTCATCGTATTATATGATTCATTTGGTGGTTAACAACTTTTGGTCATACGATTCGATTGATTTCAATGTGGTAAGGGGTTTTCTTCTCACTTTTTTTCTCATGGGATTCACACTGTATTTCCAATGTTTTCTTTTTATATGGTTCATATACTACCCAGGATTGTATTAATTGTGTAATATATGTAAATTTATGGGTATTTAGAACATCATTTTATGATAAGTGATTTATTTGGTGTATGTTTCCTAAGATAACAAATCATTAAGAAAACCTTTCACCCGCTACTTTTTTAAAGGCTTATTTTTTTGTTTTGTCTTTTAATTTACATCTTATACTTTTGGGTTATGTACATAAATATCATTAATGATTTATATTTTATGTCCAAGAGATGATATACCCTTTTTATCTTATCAAATTATTTTTCTGAAATTTAATGTTACTTCGTTTGCCTGTCGAATTTCTGTAAGGGATCTTCTGAACATAATTTCTATTATTTGGGTTTAAATTATACTTCTTGATTATGCTATGTTGTAAATATGTGTTAATGACCTCTAATTGTTTCACAATTAATATCCAATTATATTTAGTGTACTCTTATTTTTTAGATATAATTATGTAATATATTTATCCTTAATCCAAATATACCATCTTTATAATAGATTTCGTCTCAATTTACATTCCCTTGAGACTTCATTGGTGTTATTCACCAATTTAATTTTATATGGTGTATATAAATCTCTTTGTAATATTATATCATTAATATCTATATTTTCATTATATTATATGTTTCTTTATTCTTTTCTTCAATTTTGTTTAGTCATGTGTTTCTCAATTATTACGAGACTCTTTAACTAAAACATCGTTTTAAAATCTTTAAAGAATTATTCTTCAAAATATTTCGCATTAATGTCCATATTTTAAAATTTGTTTTTACTATTTAATTATAAGGTCATTACTGTTTAAAAAATTAATTCCTTTAAAATCATTAATGTTTTATGGGACACTTTCATTCAAAAATATCTTTATTAAATATTATAAATGGTTTTGAAAAGTGGTTTGATTAAGCATTGATTCTGTCAATATATTGTAATGATATATTTTATTTTCAATGTGGAAATGTTATTAGTGAAATGTTTATTGTTAAAATATATTATTTTTTAAGATTTTATAATGTTAATTAGACATTTTATGGGATTTTACTTGATAAACCAAATGACGGGTTATGTCATGATAAACCAGGATGTCTGGTAAAATTATGACTTCCAATGCATTGGGTATGGAAGTCGGCAGTATGGATATTCCATTTAGTGATATGTGTGGATGTCGACCATATGGTTTTCCCATTTATGTATGTTTATGTCCCATGTTATATATATATATGTTATGTGTGATTTCTATGGTTTTTATGGTAATATTTTGTTTACAAAAGGGTGGGCAAGGAAATTTTATTCATAGAAGAGTATTTACTACTTCGTAAAGCTAAAAAGTATAACTTATGACAATGTATTCATAGTTTACATGTTGTTTTGAAAACAGTAATAGTTTTCCTTCATTGTGTAACCCTTACTGAGATTTTTTATCATCCAACATTTTTAAATGATTTTCACAAGACATGAAGAGAAATAGGGACACAGATGTGATCAAGGAAATTTCATGATGTCTAAAACATGTAACTGAACATGTTTATTTTTAAGAGTTTATAATTTATGAAAAATGGATACCGAGTAGTAGTGTCTATTTGTAATATTCAGGATGATATTTAATAGTTGTGTCTTAATTCACTAAAATTCTAAACCTGAAAATATAATCAAGGTGAACTCTTAATTTAACTCATTATAATGAAATGTTTAAGGTAATGTCTTTATAGATCAAATAAAAGTTGACATTTATCAGGGCTTTGTCTACATGGACAAAAGATAATAATTATCATAGTTTGTTTTAACATGGAATGAAGTTAATATTTATTAGTTCTTATCTATGGGCTAATGAAATATTCCCCTTATATGAAAATAAATTTATGAGTACATTTGACAGACACCAAACTGTTGGTTCTTTAGTTTGAAATCATTTAATGTAGAATATATATATTTATATATATATATTATCACAAACATTTCCTTCTAGATAATAATGACTATTTATTTTATATATTAATAGTTCGAATATAAATATAATTATCAATTCAGATTAATTTATCAATGAAAATTAAATCAATATTTTAATGAAATGAAATAATAAATTGAACATTTATGAAAAAAATCAATAATATAGATGTTATTTATTTTCAATTATTGTTATTATATATATGATGTTAATTATAATAGTAGTACTTATTTTTCTATAAAATATAAATATTGAATTTTATATAAAAGTGTTTGTGTCTGTTCGTTTTAATAATAATTATCTATATGTATATTTAAATTATTTGTAACTCACAATTTAAATAAAAAAATATAAATGTAATTCCTCTTAAACATAGTTTATTTAAAATTTATTATTTATTTTAATTAAAAAAATATAATAATTTTTTTGATTTTTTCTATACAATAAAATTAATGTTTATTAGTACAACTATATGTTTATATTTAGGGTAAAATATTTATCTTCTTGGGTGTTAACCGATGTAGTAATGAATCGTTGTAATTGAACATGAATCATTGATTCAAAACCTTGTGGGTTTCTTCTTTTTTAGGTAGTATAGATCTATAGAAGTGTGGGTATTATAGAATGTAATATAGTGGAGTACTCCAATAGATGTATTATTAACCCAAATTTATATTTCGAGCCATATATTGGTCTTTGACCATTGAGCCCCTAATCCATCAATTTATGGTGGTTTGACTATACAGAAGAACTCTCAGAATGACTGAGTGGAGCATTGATAGTCACTGAACAGAGTAAACTAGAACATGAAAATTGAGGAAAAAAGATATACTAATAATTTGGTTCATCCTCGAGCAACTATGCACGAGGAGAAAGCATGTTATCTGCATTAGAGGGAGGAGAGATAGATACAAACATTGAATAATTTGTTTGGGAGGTGTTGATTCAGTGTATTATGGTCAAATGTGTAAATTCCTTTATGTATTTATTATTTTGGGAAATATATCCTACTGATCTAAATTGGGTATTGGTTCACTTTCTATCGAGTTAAAATATATTTTTCCTAAAATATAAAACAATATGGAATTAGTCTATAAAATATTTTTTCATTTTAAGAATTAACTATATTTTTTAAAATACTAAAAATTATAGTTATATACCATTTATAATTACTAATAATTTGTATGTATATAATACAAATATTATATACATCTATATAATTAGTAATTTTTAATATTTTAATATGTATATTAATTAATATAATATTTTTATATATTAGTAATTAATTTTATTTTATATTCTATATAAAATAAAATAACATAAGTATTATATGCATTTTTTATTGTCCGATATATGCATGTACATGTTGGGTTGTCCTATATACAAAAAAATATTAAAAAGTCCTTCAACTATTCATTAACACACACACAGACATGCATTTATATATGAATATAATATTTATATGTAGTACTACTAACATTATATACATTTATATAAATATTAATAAATATTTATTATTTATATAACAATATAAGATTTCTTATATAATTTTAATTTATTTTTGTGTATTTTATTTAGAAATTAAATTAAAATTTTTATTATATGTATTATATATAGTAAATATACAAACATTCATCATCAGTTCAAATACAGAAGAACAGACACATACACATTTCTTGTGTTCTTCTGTCACACACGCATACAGAGACATAATTATATTGGAATAAATATTGTCATATGAAAATTATAAGTTGAAAAAAAGATAACATCTAATATTTTAATAAATTTAAAAAATAAACATATATTTTAAAATTCAAAAATTATATATTTTTATTTTTTTAGTATTTTTTTATTATTTTCAATTTTTTTATATTTATATTATAATAAAATTAAAAATTAATATTTTATATTTAATTAATGTATATATTTTATTTATTTTGTGTTGTATTCATATAGATAATTATGAATATTATTATAAAATTCAATAATTAAATATATATGTATTTTTAAGATATATTTATTCAATTTGATAAATATTGATATTTTTGTTTATAATTAAAAATCAATAAATTTTTTTTTAAAAAATATAATATATACTTCTTGGATTAATAATAAAAATATATATTTATATTAGAGATTAAAAATATTTTTAAATATAATTTGTAAAGTTAATTCTTCTAAATTTACAGTTTTATAAATTTTAATATAAAATGAAAAATATTTATATGTATATATTTTTCATGTAGTTGTTAAAAGATATCATATCATTATATATATATTTTTTTTGAAAATTTTGGGGTCGAAGACTCACTTATTATTAAAGAAAAGTAATGTTCTATTTAACTAGGTAGAGGGAGACCCATTACATATCATGTAGGCCCAGTGGGCATTTAGCCCATTACGTGGCACGTAGGCCCATTTTTTGGCCCAAGCCCCATTCTATATATAATCAGTAATGTATACATATATTTATAATTTATATTATAAATATAATTTATATTATATATTTAATAAATTATATATATATAATTGATATTATTTTAATTTATAATTGTTATTATACACATTAACAAAATTCATACTATATATATAATTCATATTATATTGATAATATTATAATTAGTAGTAAGTCATTATACTATTTTGTATAATTTTAATGACATAACAAATTATAAATATGTAATTAATTATTAGTAATTAAATAATATTAAAGAATAAATAATAAATTTTAATTTGTAATAAATATTTATATAATTATTTTTCATATAATATGTAATTATATAATAAGCAATTATTATTTATATATTAAAATTTCTAATCATATAATTAATAATTAGTAATTTATATTAATTCTTATAAATTGTATTCAATTGAAGTGAAAAATCATACATATTACATATAGATTAATATTTTTATGTTTTAGGTGTTTATCATCAATAACATTAATGTTGATAAATCCTCTTATATCTGTTTGAAAGTTAGTACTCGTAAAACTATTATAAATAAATCTAGTGACTCTTATGTATAAGGTGTTAATCAACACTAAAATTAGAATAGATAAATACTATCATTATATGATCTAAATGTAGGAAAAATAAATCAATAAATTACTAAATCATACATTTTTAGCACTGATAAAATCTTCTTTTATCTATACTTTTTTAGAATTAATAAAGCATTCTTGTCTTTATAAAATAATCTTATTTTTTTAACTAATTGGAACGATCTATCATGATATTATAGAAATCATACTATACTCCAACCACTTGAATCAATTTTATAATGATTCCACTTAATAATTAGAAGGTATCAAATATCTTCAAATAAAGTAGAGTTTTTGAGTGTATATTTTTTCCCAACATTGAAAACTGACTCTATAGTCTATCTTACTCCCTCATTACAATAATTTTTACATTTCATGTCATTATCCATTTTACTTAAAAATATTAATGAAATTAACCGTCGAGTGTAGTATATATGAATTTATAATTTAAAGTGTTTGTTGGTTGGGTTTGGGTTGAATTTTTTTCAAAGGAAAAAATCATAAAACAATTGACAAATAAAAACTCATTTTATCATTGGTATGGTTTAAAAATGGAAACTGGATTCATTTTTTTAGATTCATTTATTTTTATATTAATTGTACATGTTGAATATTCCGTTTTTTTTTGTATTTTCAAATGTTTTTTAGATTACATAGTTTTTAACATATTTTTAATTGATGTAAAATTACTTTTGATGACAATAAATGAATTTTGGGGGTTCAATGATTTGTTTAGTAATTATTCTATTTCAAATGATTCTTATTTTCACCATTAATTACATGATATGTGTAATAATGGAATTGATATGAATTTTTTGGAATTATTTGATTTAAAAATTTGTTGATTATTAATGATTTGCTTTCATGGTATGTTTTTCATATTATCATCTATTTGTAATTAAGATATAATTTTTTATGGTTATATGTATGTTTGAGTTTCACAATTATTCAAATATTTTAATTCATCAATAAACAACTTCAAATATTCGGAAATAAGAATATTGGAATTTTTTGGGATTATTTTTTAATACTAATAGTGACCCCAGTAAGGTATTTACTATGTAATTGATCTTTACCAACAAATACCATTCATTATCTAAATATAGGATAATACATGGTTTAAACTAATTTTTTTACATATATGTATATAAACAAAAGTAAATTATCTAAATATATTTTAAATATTTAAAATACAATTTATGAAATAAAATATGTCTTCAAATAAAATATTCCATATCAATTTAACGTCTATCCAAGTCTCTTATATGTAATTAGAGGAAAAATTTACAGTTTATATATTTGAATTATAAATTAGTGTCTTTTAGTTCTAGGTGGAAAATAAGTTTAAATAAGAAAAATTAATGAATAAAATTCCTTAAGGTTATTGTTCAGCAAGGAAAAAATGTATAATTCAATATAAATTAAATTCCATACTAAACTTCTTATGCAAACAAAGGCTGTTAATATTTGTAATGCTTTATGTTTATTTTATTATATAACAATTTTATTATTCTCTGGTAACATTAATATGTGAATCATACGTTTTTATATAAAATAATATAATAATTTAATGAACATCAGATTGCATGTTGAGTTCATGGGCCATAGAAATATAAAATAAATAATGATTATTGGCCCTTACATAAGAAAGCCAAATTTTCAAATAATATAAACATATTATTCATAGATAAATAAATTTATAAATTTATGAAACACATAAAATAACATGAAATGATATATTAATTAACTACTAAGAAAAAATTATAATTTAGAAATATTTACATATTAGAATTAAGCATCAACCAGAATAACATAAACATTACAAAAAAATAAATATTTCACAAAGAGTTAAATCATATTATAACACAAAAAATGTTTAAATACAAACTCATCATATAGGTTCATAAAAAAAATTTAAAACCTTTGACAAGATGCAACGATTATTTGTAAAAACCATTCAAATCAAATTAATTTTTTTTGAAAAATTTTGGTATATACTACATATCTACTTATGCATGTATTATAGTTTACAATTATTATTTTTAATTTATTAATTTATATAATATATTCATTTTTAAAATGATACATTACATACAGACCTATTTGTGTATTTATATATTGTTAAATATGAATATTGTTGAACTAAATTGGATGAATAAGAGTTGATATTGGATGGATCCCAATTGTTTGAAAATTTAGTTTGTGTATGGTGTTAAATATTTCATCATTTTTACAATATTATAGGAAAACTGTCCTTCTATAATTATTTTTTCTTGACTACATTGTTTTTATTTATGATTAATTTGTTAAGGTATTTTGTAAGAATGCTAAATTTTTCTTTGAACATGTAAATGTCATGAAATTTAGACTAATCATGGGTATGCTCACTCTTTAGCTATTAATTTGAATTAAACTAATGTTTGTAGATCATCAAATATGACTACATATATAAATGAATTTAGTGATCATATTTTTGAAATTAAAATTCTAGTAGATGAAGACCTTATCAATTATGTATTGACTTTTAACAAGATAAAGTGGTGGTATAAATGTTATTGTATGTTGGTCATACGATATAAATATCATTGGGAGCCTTACTAAAGTTATATAATTGGAAAACTAGAAAAAAAATGATAAATCCCAACTTTATAGAACAACTTTATCTCTTGAAATGATATGTTATAAAAATATAATAATCTTATTCATAAAACATATTGTTTTAAAAGAAATTGGTGTTCAGTGGTTATTATATATGAAAATTTAAATATTTATCCCAAATTATTTAAATATTTTCACAATGATCACGAATCACATAAAAATATCACTAATTTTGTTATTGATTCGTATAAGAAATATAAATAGTCTCTTTTGAATGTTCAATGTTATATTCTAATAATTCAATGGTTTATATGACTATATATAACTGATGAGGAAACACTGAAATTTATGTGGAATTAATATTGATCGTGATTTTCATAAATTAGGAATGGATCCCAGAAACCTCTATATTACGCTACATATCAAATGAATGAATCATTTTGGTGTAAAATGAAACAATCACAATACATTGTCACATTTATTGGAAAATTATATTATTCTACAATTTTTTTCATTAAGAACATGTTCATTTTGATATATATTATTATATCATGACTAATATAACCAAACAATAGATTTGACAATTATTTTCCACTATTTATATTAATAAGATATTTATTTGAGATTTAGGTGTTACATTATGAAATTCTAATTGAAATGACGTGTTCATGTATTGGTCCTTGTGATTTATGTGGATTAATGACATTATATATTATGATAATTTTTCATGATATAACCTCAATTTAATACAATGGTTTTATTTTTATAATGAAGGAACACACCCAATTAGGATTAAGCATTCCTTTAAGATATTTTTTCTATGGAATTATAAATTGTTTCCTCAACAACATAAAAACAAACCATAGAAAATATGATTTTATTAAAAATTAAAATAATTAAAAACACATTCCTAATTTATATAAGATGAGATTTTTTTGAAATTAAAGGAAATTATCATAATATTTAGTAAGCCTTTTACGGAAAATGATAATCAATGTCTTCTAAGAGAGGTTTTTTTAATAAAAATTATTATATAATATTTTTTTGTATGTTTGGCAATTTATGATTTCCATGAATGTATAAACAAGTATGTGAAAAATTAATGGAAATAATGAAATTAAACTATAAAAATAAAATATAAATGTATGTCAACGCTTGAAAATATTAATATGAGACAAAGGATGTGTTAGTTTCAGTGATGGGTGTATGATATAATTTTCTTCCTCCAAAAAATTGTACTCATCCATGTAGAAAATATTTCCATTTTGAAACACCATTAATAATGTAATTATTATAGGGGTTTGTTCATAAAATATCATTAATATCATTTCAATGAATTACTTGAAGATAAAGTTATTAAGATCATATTAATATCTTATTTTTATAAATGATTTAATGTTGGTGTTTTTATGTTCTATTTAACATTAAAATGTTTAATACACAATTACCATGGGTTTTTTAGCAATATAAAAAGTTTTATGGGCTTGATGATGATTATAATAATTTAAATGAAAATAATTTTCATATAAAGTGAATTTGAGATGTTCCTTGCACTTTAATTATTTGATAGGATGGTTCAGCGGATGGTATATTTGTTTCTAGATATCTGACTATATTGTCGTATACATTTTAAATGGATGTACAATATTGAATGATATATAATTATTTTTAAAGGGAACATACCAATTTTATTTCATCTATAATTTTTTTATTATAAAGTTATTTATTGATAAGAAATACAATGAATTATAAACTGAAAACCTATTAAATGTGGACATCATTGGACTCCAAAATTCTCCTCACAATAGATTCCTTATGGGTGAATGGATTTTAGGAGGTTTAATAACCTATTATTTTTTTGGAAATATTCTTTTTTTTAATTTCATTACTTTTTTTAAAACTACCTCATGAATATTTTGTTTTATATGCATTACTGTATTAGGTTTCAATATACCCATTACTCTTTGTGGTATGTGTTACATGTAATTTCAAGTATTTTATTAGAATTAATTTTTGAAACATTGATTATACATTTTTTATGTATAAATGATCTATGTTTAGATTAATTTATATGTAACACTATTGGATGCTTTAACTACACACTACAATAACTTAGATTTCATTATACGCAATAGTGACCATCCTTGATATCTTGGGATGTATGAAATACCGAGATTCACAAACTGATGATATATTGTTAAAATAATTTTATTTAATGGGACAACAACAAGCCATTGTGAATTAAAAAAAACAATTTTAATTTTATATAACATTAAAATTCATCTTATATATTTTGAAGAACACTATATAAGAACAAAATCAATTTTTCCGGATAAAATATGTACTTTTTTACAAAAATGTAGTTTTACAGCGTTTTGATGGCGTAAAAATTTTAAATATAGACTCCAAAACTTTTATAAGTTAAATTTAACTTAATTAACATATTATTTGGATGTGGGAAATATAAATTTACTTATTATTATTTTTTAGTAATTTTTTGGATAATGTTCAATTTTAATTAATAGTTAAAAACACCGTATTATAAGTCAAAATCCTTTTTAATAAAAATTATTTATATTTTAAGAGTTTAATATTAATTGGTTTTAAATTTTTATTGGATTATATGTTTATATTTTAATCCAATTATTATCATTGGATGTACTTTAACTATTAAATTAGGCATAAACATAAGTAAATCATTTGATAGTTATTACATATTAAAAACACAAACTTTTTGGTTTTGAAAAAGGGAAATAATTTTAAATTAATTACTAAAACAACTGTGTTTTGAATTTGAAAAATTGATTCCATATTTAGAATCATAAATTTAAAATTGTGTAAATTGGAACCATTTATTCATGGATATTATGAATAGTAAATTTAGTAATTATATTATTAAAACACGGTTAAAGGTTAAATCGGGTAAATGAGTGTAAAATAATAATATATTAATAGTTCAAAACTACCAAATAATGGGGATATTATTTATACATTATATGATACTTAAAACATAGCAATAATGTATTATACAGAAAATAAGGCTGAATGAACTTTATAAACAATGGGAAACGTTGAATAAAAAATGTATTTTTCATAATTAATTTGACAATTTTATTTGAATATCATGAATGGTTTTTATATTTATAAGTTAATTATTCTTTGTCTTTTCAAACTATGTGATAATGTAAATGAAGTGATACCTAATAAGGGTGGGTTATTAATGAAAAATTTAAATATAGACGTATTTTAGAAATAGTGGAATGTTCTAAGGGTAACTTCTTTTATGTTGTTGATTAGATTATTTTTTATCTATTAATTAATTTACCCATATTACATTAATTATGTTTATGAATACTAAATCATTGGATCTAAAGATATTAAATACTTTTAAGAGAATTATTAAAAGTAGTTTTGTTACTCTTCGAATTTGATATGTGTAAATAATGGTGAAGAATATGTTAAAAATTATTTATTTTTATCCTATAATGATTGGTATTATCCATGAACACAATGTAACATATATTCCATGGAAAATTTATGTATCTAAATGGAATAATAGATGATTTTTTAAGATTTTTTAGACAATGTTGATTGACTAATATACTTTTCAGTATTTGAGGTTGTAGGATTTTGAGGAATAATATATATTTAAAATAGATTCATATATAGAACAAAATATCACATGACACTATGAAATATGTATCGATAATGGTCCCATGTTTTATATACATATAGTTATTTTATAGTACCAAGAAATTAAAATTCAAAGGGTAAATATTTTAGAAGTAAAATATAAAATATTATGATAGTATATTCTTCACTTATCATCCAAAAGGATAATGTTACTTTTGATACTATAATGAAACGATAATTTTTTGTCACATATATTATGTAAATGTTCTCGAACACTCCTTGAAAGAATATATACATGGAGATGAATGTTACATAAATTATGTACATAATGTTATTTTGGTTAAACAATTTTATGAATTTTAAAAAAATTGTTAAAAAATCATAGTAATGATTTTCCATATCTAATGAAAAATTATTTAATTTTTTACGATTGGAGAATTTAATTTCATTTTAGGATTTTATATTTATTAAAAACTTATTGAAATTTTTTAAAACAACGTAAATATAATATAAATTTATAGAAAAATTATTAGATATTAAATTTGTAATACATATATAACTCTTATGTATACCAATATAAAACATTATTTGGATGAAGTTGGAAAAATAGTGGATAGTAAGTTGTATAGATGTGTGAATGGTAGTTTATTATATCTTATTGCAAGTAGATCAGGAATATTTTTTTCTATATGTTATTGTGATATATTTTAGTCAAATCCAAAGGAATCCCGACATACTTTTATGAAAATAATTTTTATTTATTTAAGAAGAAATATATTTGAATCTTTATTTTAACACAAACCATTTTAATTTATTTTAATTTCATCTAATGATTATGAATTTAGAGGTTTTATATTAGAAAAGAAATGAACCTAAAGAACCTAACACTTTTTGTGTAAAATTATTACTATCATGGATGAGTATGAAACAAAATACATTTTCACTCTCAATACATAAGTCAAAATATTATTCTACAGACAGTTTTTGTGCACATGTGTTGCAGATGAAAAACAATCTACTAGATTTTAGATTGTATTTTAATAATATACCTATTTTATGTTATAAATATTGTGGTATAAATATTTCATTCAAACCATTAAGTCATTATAAGACTATGATCTTTTATATTAGGAATCATTTTCGTAATAAATCATGTTCTAAAAAAAGAAATTTATTTTGAATTTGTTAATATTGAATATGAATTAAATAATATATTTACTAAACCAATTCTTTGTGAATGTTTTGATTTTATTAATGGGGATTTGGTATTATTTATTTTTAATTATGTTTTTGTTAATTTATTTTGGTTAAATTTGTTTATTGTCTTCATTCATTTTAAATTTACATTAATTTTATTGTCAAATATGTATTTCATTTATTTTCCTAAATAAGATTTTCTCAATTTTAGTTAAAAATAATATTGTTTTTTAAATTAATATTTAAATTATTACCCTATGTAATATGAATGATAAACCATACCAAAAATTTTATCCATTATTAAATCATTTAACTTCTAATTAGTTTTCATTTTCGATCCTTTTTGCCTCCAGGATTGATCACATTTCTAATAAAACCATTAATCCAAAAACAATCAACCATAAAATTATTTGAAATGATGAGGACCCTGAGAACATATGAATGGTAACCATGTTACCCGAACTGTCAGCATGTACCCTCAAGAAACATTCAACAAGGAAATGTTATCGATTTGGAATGGATGTATCAAAGAAAACATCATCTCAAATATTCTCTTGAATTTCGTGGTTTTGTGTTTCTATTTAATGAGTATAATATATATTTTTTATGAAGTACAGATGAAATTATTTTATAGGAATGTTTAGTTTACAGTTTATGAAACAGAAGATAGAATATATTCCTGAAAGGAGGATATTTATTTTTTGATATCCTCTATAGAAATTAATTATATTTTAAAATGTCCCTAGGAAGGAGTGTTCTATTTTGATCTCTGATCAATTGGATATCAAGATCACAATTCATAGGATATTATTTCATTTAGTATTAGATCATTAATATTAGGAAAAAATTTTTAATGGATCTTTTGTAATATATTAAGGTCTTAGTAAAGTACATTGAAACATCTAATTATCCTTGGTATGATAAAATAAAGAAGATTTAATATCTAGACATGTATATCATGTTATAAATTAATGATAATATGCCATGATTTAATAGATATATGCTGAGATATTTGAGATATTGTTATCATCCATATGAAATGATATCTTAAAATTTTTATAGAATGATTCATTATCTTATTCTATTTAGAAAATTTTTGATTTATATACTTGATTCTCAAGTCAATTTTCATCACCGTAATGTCATGAATGATAGAAAGTTAAGGAAGATTGAATTCATTTGTATTATAGTGAAAGTTAAATGTTTCTAATAAATTAAATGGAATAAGATTAATTTTTTCAGGGGGGCATGTAAATGTGATATCTGAAGGATAAGTTCACCTAAGAGATCAATAAGTTGGAGAAACCAAAAATGATCGTATAGGTATATATAAAAATTAATGATTCAATATGACTATAAATATTTTGATGAGGAATTTTTTTATGAAAAAAATCATGAGAAACTTGTCATAGGGCCTTATAATAGTGAATAACCCCATCCTGATGAATATTTGATTGGATATAGAGATGTTACTCATTTACTGCATTTGGAAGTAATAGATCAGGATATTATCAAAATGCCGAAATTCTAGAATAATATATTTTGGATGCTCCTCATCCCGATCACCAAGAAAATTATACTCTAGGAGAATAACACTTTCAGAAATTATTTACTAAAACAACTGAGATTGTTCAAATGTAGGATGCTTCTACATGTGCTCATTTAATAGGTATAAATGAATATGTCTATAAAGAATGGACATAGGTCATTGATGGTATATATTATTCGAGTGAGAATTATGTTGATATAAATTATTTTATTCCCTTATAAATGGTGGATTTTTCAGATCTGTCAATGAATATAGATAAAGGAACAGCTTATTACTTATCATATCAGATAGAAGAACTGGTTATAAAATGTAACAATGCTTGGGAGGAGAACACCATTATTCTATATGAGTTAGAAGTATTTATAAAAAAATTATTATTTAATAAATTCTTATATTCCAAGGATATAATTAGAGTCTTTTATTAGTAATATTTATGATATTAGAGAATATTTTGTGTAAAAATAGATTTTTATATGTTTAAGAGAGATATGATATATGAGTTTGGGAATCAAAAATTAGAATCTATAACTAAAACACATCTTTTTGATTTAAACATGTATTTAGGAAGATAATTTGAATCATTAAAGGGGAACTTCAATCAGATATGGGCTTCAATCTATGCACCTCAAACATCATAGGATCTAATCAAAAGGAATAAAGCTATCTTATTAGTAATGGATGATATGAATGAGATTCGTCCGAATCTTCAATGTAACAATTCACCCTTATCAGTTTTGTTTGATAATCATAGATATATTTTTGAGGATCTAACTTCATGTGAACCTAGTATTAGGTGGTTGGTTAATCAGTTCGGTAATAATTTATCTATGTTTTAACCGATAAAAGGGAAGTTTCATGAGTTATTGAATGTCAATTTAACTGAAAACCAAAAATTAATTCAATATTCATGTATTTTGATAACAAATATGACAAATACTCATTTATACATGTTAAATGATAAGATGGAAAAATTTAAAGGAGTTTTCCAAGTGGTTAATGCTCCACCAGAACCAGCACTAGAAAACACTCCAGGAAAAACCCTTTAATTTTCTTCCAGAGAAACTGTTTATACACTTTCCTCAAATAAAAACCCAATGTTGTATTTGTATAAATTTTATTATAATAAAATATACATATTTCTTTATATATTGAGCTTCATTTTTCTAATTTTTTATGATTATCTCAAATTTAATAAGATATGTCATATTTATCATGTAGTATAATATAAACATTTTTTTAATTTCATGTGAAAAAATTAAAGTGTTATAATCAAGTTCAAATTCTTTATATTTAATATCAAAAATGGGGGAGAATATTGGATAAATAAAATATCAATCAGTTTTAAAAAAATTATATTAATAAATTTTTTATTTTAAATAGAAATAGTACTACAAGGACGATTATTTCCCTCGGAATTCGGGGATGTCCTCCTAGATGGGAGATTCAAACATTTCGATCGGTTTTCTAACGGGTTCGTTCGTAGAACCGGAAACATCCAATGATTCCATATCCATTTGGACCTACTTTCCAAAGGTAGGCACTCATTAGCTTGTGGACTGATGAGGCCTAAGAATTTTCATTGGTCGAGAGGATGGGAGGTCGGACTCATCAAACCTTTTTGAGGGGAATTATTGTCTATTCCAGGACTCTCTTTATAGATTTATGTTATGGTCATGAATCCTTATTACATTACCAAGTATAAAATGATATTTTACTTCAGTTTTGACAATCAATGATTAAATATGTAAGAAATTTAGAGAATCTTTTATATGTATTTGAGGTACTTCATCAATAGAGAATCATCTATATCTATTTTAGATATTCTTGGTTAATGGTAACCTTCAAAACATTAATATAAAAGTATCTTGGTCATTATGATGACCAGGCTGGTTTTAAAGCCACTCAGTGGGGCACTTGAAGTTTATAGTCAATCAGAAGGACATGAATTATTTCAGAGTTGGGATCGAACCCATAGATGGGCTACCTACGTATCCTTTGTTTTGGAAAAGGAATCAGAACCCACATAGTTCAAATAAGGGAGTATAATGTTTATGATTGATGGCTCAAAGAAGTATGTCATAATTACTTTTACTCTCTAAGCTTACGTGAGTCATGCTCGGTGTGAGAAACAAGAGGTATTGGTAATAAAATAGACAATTGGGCCATGAAAAATGTAATCATAAGAAATGGTATGGGGCTTAAGTATATATTACTGCCCAGATAAATGAAGGTTAGGATTTACTTTAGGGAGAAAATCCAGGAACAGTGTCCATAAGGGTATATGTGCTTCATGGAGATTTGAATACTCTATCTTTGGACTTATTCCAAAAAAGGAAACTCAAATTAGGAGAGGATTGATAACTGGGTTTTACTCTTGAGAAGGAATCCCAGATCAAAACGTAAATTAAGACTGGTTAAAGATAATTTAAGGGACTTGGGGCTTATTCCTAAAAAGGAATCCCAATTTAGAGGATCTGGGGCTTACTCCTAAGAAGGATACCCAAAAATTAAGGGACTTGGGGCTTACTCCTAAAGAGGATGCCCATAATTATGACTGGGACTTATTATTAAAAAGGAGGCCCAGGTTAGGGGACTTAGGGATTACTCCTGAAAAGGAAGCCCAAAATTATGGTTGGGACTTATTCCTGAAAAGGAGGCCTAGGTTAATGATTATCTCATCTTAAAGGATGAGGTTGAATGAATGAATTCTCCATATTTGGTGACATAAAGATATTTAAATCACTAGGTTTTGATAGATATTCCACAGAATTCCTTTCATATAAGGAATTCAAATCAAGAAATCATTCCATAAATGAATTTCAAGAGTGTCTTGAAGACTGAATCTTGAAAAGGAAAGGTGTAATGGCTTAAGAGGGGTGAAATGGGCAAGAAAGGCACCCAAAAAGGAAGGGGCGCGCAAGTCTTGTAAGGCGTGAAGGTACTGCGGCGGCACGCAAGTATTGGTCGCGCAGGTATACCTGCGCGACATGGTGGGTACTTGCGTGATATTCAACCAGCATTTGAGATACTTGAGAGACTCTTTATAAAAGCCTTTAAAATTCTCTTGAGGTTCTTCCAAAAAAGGGACGCGGAAGTTCTATCGAAGGAGTAAGGCGGCACGCAAGTGTGACCACTTCCCTTAAGGGCTGACCACTCAGACGCGCAAGTGTTGATGAGCTTCAACACTTAGGCCTTTATTCCTCTCTTTAGATCATCCGTTCTAGGTATGAAATTACCTATGAATTGTTCCGGAAGCTTTGAAAAGAGACTTGGGCGTCGGGAGCTTCAATCAGAGTTTCTGAAAAAAAAAAGATCCTCTCGAATGGGGGGCACACATGGTCTATTTATAGGCAAGAGAAGACCTCGGGCGGTTATCAGTTGGTTATCAATTAGTTCGGGCAAGTCACTTGCGCGCCAAGGTGCGTCACACAAGTCCACTTGCGCGACTCTGAGGAACCCTGCACGGCTTATGGGCAATGTTTTCCTTGGTCATCCCTTTGTCGATTTTTGATGTTTTCTTCAAAGGCTGAATCAATTTGTGCTCATATATTCCCCTTTTCCGATCTTTAGATTATGTGACGAAATGAGATTCAACAAAACTCCCCCCTCAGAGTTGGATCCGGAGAGAAAAGAGGATTTGACTCTGAGGTAAAAAAGAAAAACAAAAAAGCTGGCAGTTTAAAGTCATGCATGTCGGACATACAAAGTCTAATATTTAAGGTCGAAATATCTTTGACCGAAATGGATTAGAATTGATTCAATTCCTTGAAAATTTATCTGAAAACATATTACCATACTCAAGTATGAGTGAAAATATGTAAACTATGGCTTAAGAATATTGGAATTTGAGGAATGATATGAAAAAGAGATAAAAGGAATTAGAATAAGTAGTTTCCAAGAATGAAGTTACTATTATTTAACAAAACTAGTTAGGGGGTTGGATTATGCAGGGCCTCCTAAGGGCATTGGCAACATGGTCAAATAAATAGCATCTTTCTGCTGATAAGTCTGTTATGTGGACTGTTTATGCAAGGCCACCTATGGGCAAGTGCTGCATAGTCAGGCAAAAGAACTCTCAGAAATTTACTTTCCTAGTGCTAAAAGCCAGTGAATGTTTATGGAGATTCAAATTTTCTAAAGTATAGAGTTTGCTGTATGGAAAAAGGTACTTGAATATTGAGAAGATATTTCCAGACAATATTATCGAAGAACTGGATGAATATCACTCCTACAAAGGTCTGACCCAAACGTAGGGAAGAAGAATAAACCATAGAATTGAATACTTTCAAATCATGAAAAATGATATGGGACAAATATATTAAGGATGGCTATTTTTTTGCGGATCCCTACATATTGTCGTTTAAGACAAATAAGGAAAAAAGAGTCATTCTTCCCAAGAATGAAGTTACCATCATTTAACAAACCCGTTAGGGGGTTGAATTATGCAGGGCCGCCTAAGGGCATTGGCTGCATAGTCAAATAAATAGTATCCTTCGGCTGACAAGTCTGTTATGTGGACTTTTTATGCAAGGCCGCCTATGGGCACGCACTGCATAGTCAGGCAAAAGAATTGTCACATGTTTTGACATTTTTGTGACAAAAAGTCATGAAAAGGGTTATGAAGATCTGAAAATATTTAAGGTTAGGATTATAACACATAAAGATGGGTATTGTCCAATGTATATAGAGATACATAGGTTAATAATAACCATAATCATGTTGTGGATGGGTCCTGAATTGAAATTTTGGACTTCAACACGTATCTCATAAGAATGAGAATCAAGCCACACGTAGTTCTTGAAATGTAGTTTAATGTCGTGCAGGACGAAAGTATGAGAGATCATAGTTTAGGGTCATAGAGTTTGGACCATAATAATGAATACATAGTGTGTGTTTTCATGAGGACTTTTCAGCCAAGGGACTGAAAGTGAAATTTGGGGTTAGGCCCAAAAGACTTGGTGCTGGATTCGAGGGATACTGGGACGTTCCTACGTATCCCATAAGGATGGGAATCAAGCCCACGTAGTTCTAGAACTACCCTTTGTACAAATTTGGATCATACATGTGAAGGGTGAAAGGGAAATTTAGTCCAATGATGGTTTAACCTGAGATAAAAAGTTTAGGCATTACCATGTATGCACATAGTCTTTTGAAATGAAACATGATTGAAAAATCATTGTCAGTAATAGTTCTCTCTCAAATGAGGAAATCAAAGAGTATTTTAGTTTATTTTCGTACTAGAAAAATCTGTTGCATAGTTTGACATCATATAACAAGGACGAAATTGAATCAATATAAAGATATTGATTCTAGGGGAGGTTTCACGAATCAACATCATATGAGATGGTGGTGAACCGATGTGAAGAGATTGTTTTTGGGCTTGAACCCTGGGAGGTTGCCTACATACCCAGCCTGTAGGGAAAGGATCAAAGTCCATGTAGTTCAATTAAAGAAATAATTAATGATCATGTTGTTCTTGGAGACAACAATCTAATAAAAAAAATGTTGTTGGGACTTATACATGGTTAGCGGCCCAAATAGAGTGTTACGGTTGAGTTTTTCTCTAAGCTCACGTGATTCATACTCGGTGTGAGAAAAAAGAGGTAACAACAACCTTAACGATGCATAGTTTAATGCCATGTAGGAAATATAAAGGGACTATGCAGTTTAAAGTATTGTAGTTAGGACTATTGGTGCTGCGCAGTTTAGTGTCATGTAGCAGGGAAAAAATACAGTTTAATGTCATGTAGGACGTATTATGAACTTTCAGTATAGTTTAGCGTCATGTAGTTAGGACGATGGTAACAATAGAGTTTAACGTCATGTTGGACGAAAGGGGGGAACTGTGTAGTTTAATGTCATGCAGTGAGGACAAAAGAGTGCACCATTTTAACATCATGTTGGACGCATTGGGGATTTTTTTCTACAGTTTATGTAGTTTAACGTTTTTTCGGACGTAAGGGACTTTTATACAGTTTAGCGTCATGTAGTTAGGACGTCACCGTTTAACGTCTTGCTGGACGTAAGGGACTTGCAAATAGTTTAGGGTCATATGCATGGACCGTTGATGATGCAGTTTAAGATCATACTGGACCATTTAGGGATCTTTTTCATAGTTTAACGTCGTGTGGGACGAAGTTTCAGTTTAAGGTCATACTGGACCATTGCTGTATAGTTTAACATCATATTGCAAAGACGAACTGGTGCTGCACAGTTTAGTGTCATGTTGCGGGGACATCTTGTGAATACTTTGTATTTTATATAAAATATTTCTTCAAAAATCTGGCATTAGTTGGAGTATTAATGAGTTCTACATCCATCGAGATTAATGAATAAGCTCCATTGGACTAGACCCTATGTATTGAATAAGGTCCTTCCCATTTTGGCTCAAGCTTGTGAGGTTTCTTTCCTGGTATCATTGGAGTTCTGTGAACTAATACCAATTCTCCCCGAATGAATGAACGAAGACGAAATTTTTTGTTAAAAGCTCATGCTATTCGATTCTGATAGATTTCCAAGTGGTGTAAAGTGCATAATATTTTCTCATCTAACTGTTCCAATTCATTCAATCGCTTTTGGGATTTCTCATCTGTAGATAACTGATCACAAATGGCTACTCTGAGTGAGGGAAATTTAACATCAATTGGCAAGACTGCTTCTGTTCCATATAACAACAAATATGGAGTTGACCACGTTTCATTGCGGGTGGTAGTCCGATAAGACCACAAATCATGAAAGAGTTTATCAGGCCATGACCTCTTATCTTTATCCACCATCGTTTGTAGTATATTTGAAAGAGTCTTGTTAAAGGCTTCTATTTGGCCATTGGCTGCCGCATGATACCGAGATGAATGGTTGGATTTAATGTTGTATTCTTGATACAATTTCTTCACCTCAGTAGACCAGAAGTTGGTGCAGTTGTCCGTCAATATGGTATGAGGGACACCAAATCTAGTAATGATGTTAGACTTGATGAAGCTAACAATTCATTTAGAACTGACTTCTTTGAGAGGTACTACCTCTTCCCATTTGGAAAAGAAATCAGTAGCAGTATGAATGTACTTAAACGTCTTGGATGTAGCTGAAGGGTAAGGTCCCACCACATCCATTCCCCATGTGTCAAATGGCCATGAGTATTTAGCAGTATGAAGCAACTCTGGAGGTTGATGAATGAAGTTGGCATCTACATGACATGAATGAAACTTCTTTGTGAAATTAACACAATCTTGTATCATTGAAGGCCGAAAGTATCCAAGCCTTCGAATTTGATCAGACAATCTATGTCCAGACTGGTGGGCACCACAGACTCCTGCATGCACTTCTTTCATGACAGCCATTGTCTATTCACCATCAATGCATCTGAAGAGAACTCCATCAAAACCACTTTTGTAGCGAATTTTCTCTAGGTGGTTTGGGCCATTATAATGAGTAAAATTGACCACACATCTTCGGATTTGTTCTTTCTCGGCTCTATCTGGTGGAAGTGTTCCATTTTGAAGGTATTCCCTGATAGGTGACATCCATCCTGTAGTATGACCATACGGTTCAGGAATGGAACTAATTTCATTAATTTCCTCTGTTTTGGATTGAACATAAGGTGAAATTGCATGACGATGGGTAATACTGATGGTTGTCTTGTCCCGATTTGGATCTGCTAAAGCTGTTTCTATATTAGCCAGTGCATCATCATGAGCATTTTGTGATCTTGGGACATAAGAAAATGTCGGTTATGAAGGGAATTTCGCCATTTTCTTTTAGACATAATCATACAAAGGGATTAACTCTTCTATTCTGATGGCATAATCCCCATTGACTTGTTTTATTACCAGGTCTGAATCACCTTTCACCTTTAAGTAATTCACTTGTGTTTGAAGCGCTAACTCCAAGTTTGCGATAAGAGCTTGGTATTCGGCTTCATTATTGGTACCACCTTCCCACAATAAAAAGGAATAAGGTAACAATGCCTTATCTGGAGAAATGAGTACAATTCCTAAACCAACTTTGTTGAATTTAGGATTTTCCATTTTCTTCCCTATTGGACTTCTGGAAGCACCATCAAAATACATTTCCCATGTTTGAGGACACTCTTGAATAGAAAAAACTTCCTCAATAGGGAGTTCAATATCTGAAGACGTTTCTTCCACTGAAGGATGTTCAGCCAGGAAATCAGCCAGAGCTTGGTCCTTTATTGCCTTTTGAGATACATACTGAATGTCGAACTGCTGCAAAATAACTGCCCACCTTGCTAGACGTCCTGTAAGCATTGGACGACTAAGGATGAATTTGAGCGGATTATTTCGAGATACCAATTGGACTTTGTGATGTTGTAGGTAGTGTCTCAGCTTCTGAACTGCAAAGATTAATGCCAGGTGGCACTTCTCAATACTTCAATACCGGGTTTTTGCTTCAAGCATAGTTCTACTGAGATAGTAGAGGCTATTTTTATTCCCAGAATCATTCTTTTGGGAAAGAAAGGAACCCAATGATCACTCTAGAGCTGTCACATAGAGGATAAGTGGTCTACCTTCAACAGGTGGCATGAGTACTGGTGGACTCAAGAGGTATTTCTTGATAACATCAAACGCTTCTTGACATTCTTCAGTCCACTGGTAAGTGACTCCTTTTTTCAATAATTTGGTAAAAGGTAAACTTTTGCCTGCCAAATTGGCGATGAAACGCCGAATATAGGCTAAGTGTCCTTGAAGTCCTCTTAATTATTTCAAATTATGAGGAGGTGACATACCAAGGATTGACTTGGTATTCTCAGGATCATCTTTAATACCATGATGGAATACAACAAAGCCGAGGAATTTTCCTGAGGTTACCCCAAAAGCACATTTTAAGGGGTTCATCTTCAAATTATGTTGTCGAAGCCTGTGGAATATGAATTCCAAATCAGCCAAGTTATTAGAACATTGTTTGGATTTAACCACCAAATCGTCTACATAGCATTCAACAAACATCCCTATGAATGGTTTGAAGATACTATGCATGGCGGGTTGATATGTTGCACCTACATTCTGTAAACCAAAGGGCATCACTGGTTAACAAAACACACCTTGAGGGGATCTGAAGGCTGTAGATTCCTCATCTTCTAGGGCCATTTAGATCTGATTATATCTGGAATATCCATCCATGAAGGAAAGTACTTTATAGAAAGTTGTCGCATCAATTAAGATTTCTTTAATCGAAACTGGGAAATCATCTTTAGGACAATATCGATTAAGATCTCTGAAATCGATGCAAACCCTAATTTGTCCGTTCTTCTTATTTACAGGGACAACATTAGCCAACCACTTGGGATACTGAACTTCTCTGATGAAGTTAGCTTTGATTATCTTATCCACTTCAGCTTCAATTTCGGAAGCATAAGTTGGGTGTGTTCTTCTCGCAGCTTGCTTAAATCCTCGATGTTCTTTTGGTAAACCCAAATTATGAGTAGCAATATCAGGATCAAGCCCAGACATTTCTGTATAGTTCCAAGCAAAAATATCTTTATTTTGCTTTAGAAAAGAAGTATACATTTCTTGCTCTTCAAGGGTCATGGCCGCACTAATTAAAGTGGGGCGTGGATCTTTCTCTGTACCCAGATTTATTTCTCTGAGTTCATCTACAGTGGTAAAGATACCCTCTTCAAATGCTGGAGGAGCATCTCTAAGATCATCCTCTTCATCTTCATCATGTGTTATTTCTTTCATTTCTACTTTCATAGTAGATGACAAAACGAAATTTTCATGATCAGAAGAGATGTCAAAATTTGAACATTTTGACGAAGAAGCATCCATTTCCGACCCTATTGATGATAAATGGCCTTCTTTGGGAAATAAAGAGGAGATGATGTATTGAGAATTGAAATCATTATTCACCTCCAATGTTGATATAACTTCTTCTAGCCTGATTGGCAAAGTATAGACCTGTTGGATTTCAGTAGATGAAATGAAGACGTCACCACTTGTGATTTCATCACTATTTGGTAGGTTACCAATTTCTCCCATGTTTTCTGGCTCAACTGCTGTAATTGACATTATGGATCTTTCCATAAGAGTATTTTGATTTGGGCCTCTTTTTTCCATTTGACTGATATGTAACACATAATCTGTACTCACATGTGTAAATGGATTTATTGGAATTTTCTCCAAACCATATGGAGCATTAACTTTGGTAATTTCCTTCATTGTAGATTTCTCTCTTCCCTTCATGTGATAAAATTCCAACTCAATGTACTGAGATTCACATGTCTTTAACGGGGTCTTATCACCATACAATGTTCCAACTTGACAATTGAAATAGTATTTGATACATTGATGGTATGATGAAGGGATAGCCACATGCTGATATAGCCAGGGTCTTCCAAGCAAGACGTTGAAAGCTGAGTCTTGATCAATAATCATGAAATCCGAATTGGATACCAGTTCTCCAAACTGAGTTCTGAGTGTAACTTCTCCCAATGGTTCATGTTCTTTTTTATCATATACTTGTAACATAATGGTAGAAGGAGATAAATCAGATTATGTGAGGCCCAATCGACAAAGTGTACGAATGGGCATGAGGTTGACTCCTAAACCATTGTCAATGAAAGATCTTCGGATATCTACACCATTGACTTTGCCAGATAAGTATAGAGGTTTTATGTGCCCATGCACAACATCATCTTCATCTTTATCAGTAAAAGATATCACTGCATGACATTCTGCATGATTATTTTCTATGTGATAGACTTCAGCTGCAGCAATTTCAGCTTCAAACTCCTGAGGACTTGACAAAGCTTCGATGAGTGCTTCCCAAAGATCTTTTGACAGATACAAAGCATCCAAAATTGATAACTTGGCTGGTACATGGGCCAAGTGTTTCAATATATCATACTTTTGATCTAAAGGTCTGCGTTTCCCTGCAGGTATATGCGGTTTAGCAGGTACCTTGGAAGTAGATGCTTTGGAAGCTGATGCATCATGTATTGGGATAGAAGTTGGCAACATCCTTGGTTTTGGAAGATTAGACCAATTAGATCCATTTACTTGCTGAGATAAAGAAGATGGAACCTTCAATCGGTCTTCTAAAATAACAGTGCCAAGACTGATTTGGCTATTAGCAGAATAACCTGCTTGTTCTTTTTGAGCTCGCTGAAGGGCTCTACCAAGAGTTTCTACTGCATACACTGTGCTAGCAGGGGTAGAATTAGAGTAGTGGCTTAGGAAAGATCCACGTCTTCCCCTGTATCCTGAACCTCGAGAACTTTCTCGGATTCCCTTATTTGATACAGGGAATTCAGGCTCATCAAAATTGAAATTATGACTGGAATAAAGATCTTTTAATTGAATCATATTAACAGAACCGATGATTAACTTTTCATATAATAATGACTATGCCTAACCAGCCTGTTTAGGCTGTTCAGTTTGATGGGGCGGTGCCCGTGGTTTTGAAGTAGATGGCATAAAGTCTTCCAGAGTCAAAGACAATTTAGGCTTTGACACATACTCATCTTCTTCTGATTCTTTTTTCTTCTTTGAATCAAACCATTTCTTTGAGGACCTTCCCTCTGACGAAAAGGGTTTTACCGCAATATTCATGGCAGAAGACACAATTGGTTTCTTTAATTGTGTTCGCAAAATGGCATGAGTCCTGTTGATTGTCTTTCTGGCCATTCAATCATCATACTTCTATGCATTTATGCTTTTGACTTCTTTCCATTCACCTTCCTCCTCTGGAACTGTAGCAGTAACACATGCTACCTGAGTCGAAGAACCTGTCAACTTGACTTGTCCCATGTCGACCATCTTTTGCAGGAGGTCTTTAAAGACAAAACACTCCTAGATGGGATGACCCAACATTTGATGAAAGAGACAATAATTGGGATGGTCTTCATATCCTTCTTTGTTTGCCCTCTTGGGCACTGGTAATTGAACCAAATTATTTTCCAGAGCTGAAATGAAGTAACCAGGAAATAGCTCATTTCAGAAAGAGTATGTTTTACTCTCCAAATCCTCAAATTGTTTTCGTCGTTGATCTATTTGATCAATTGGAAGAAACGTCCTTTGTTGTTGGCGTTTAGGAGGTGGATCCATTCGAGAAGATGATGGTTTTGAAGTAGAAATAGGTACAGGCACTTGTTTAAGAATAACTGTAGCAGTTTCTGCTGTACCCATTATCCTTCCTAAAGATGATGAAATTACACGAGATTTAACCTTAGCCTGTATAAGGGAATCGTCAATCTGCTGAGCGATTGAAGTATGGTCTCGAAACCCTCCTGTGTATTTCACAGGGATCAATGGTGTGCGTAATTCGTCACGCAAATTTGCCACACAGATTGGCAACAGCTTTTCCTGAGGGAGTGCTAAACACAAGGAATACGTTAATCCCTTTTAGCGAGCAATGAAATCAGAGACTCCTTCATTCTCCCTTTTCTTGTAGTTTGTAAGATCGAAAACTGTCGTTTTTGGAAAGGTTGAGCTGAACTGAAGAAGGAATTTTTGACGAAGATCCTCCAATCCGATGATTGACTGGGATTGCAAGCTTGTATACCAGACAGAAGCTGGTCCTTGCAAGGTTCGCACGAAGCATATGAGTTTCAATGCTTCTTTCTGCTCTGGTGTTCCCATCATAATTTCACAACAAGACACGTAATGCGTCAAATGTTGTTCAGGGTCACCTGATCTATTGAAATTAGGGAAAACAGGGTTTCCAAAACTAGATGGAGGAGAAATTGAATCTACCCATTCAGGGTAAACATTCTTTTCTGGTTGAACTTGCACCTGTTTCCCTTCCATAGTTTCTAACTGAGCTGTTAATGAATCAATAATAGTTATTAACTTTTTAGAAACATCAGGTTGAATTTGTTCTTGGGTAGGTGCAATGAATGGAGCTTGGACAGACATGGTGATTGGTGCTGCAACTGATAGTAGCACTGCCAACCGTTGTTGTGTTTGACCCGTAGGATTATACCTCTGATGTATACTGATAAAGGAGGATATTCCTGATCCATATCAGTAGCTACAATAAATTCCTTCGGCTGTCGGACATCAGCATTCTTAAGAAGAAGACTACTCTGAAGTAGTTCTGCATTCAACCATCTTAATTCATTCATTTCTTCCTCTTGTTGTGGAAACCTTTGCTCTAACGAGAGCGATTGACCTTCTCCAGAGGAAGGATTTTTAACCTGATTCTTTCCCTTCCCTTTTTTGGATGGTTTTTGGAGAGATGGAAGTGGATTACCTAGGTTCTGAGTAATCCTTTGACTTCGTGTACGCACACCTTCTTCATTTTTATCAGCGCGTACATTTTCTTGACCAGGACGCTCTTCATCTAAGTCCCCTGAGTGAGTCTCCTATAGTGGATTGGAAAAAACGGCATTGATGACATTGATTGATGAATAATGTATCGCATCCCTTATATCAACATTTCTTTGATATTGTCTTCTTTCATGTCATTGATGAGACATTGACTTTTGTTGATTTAATATTTTAGGAACTTCTTGATGAGCTATAACTTGGAGGGAATCTCTTGATAATTTGTCTCTTCGTTCCTCTTGGGGCTTCTTCCCCAATCGAGAAATGACCGATATTCTCTGAGAATGGGATTGATGATTTGAAAGAGTCCCTGGTCTCGAGAACTGGGGATGTTCCTGCTGCTTCCGCTCAACTCCTCGAATCCCATTTGATTACTCTGAGGGTTGGGTTAAAGGAGTCCCCAGTCTGACAAGATGGGGTGGCTCTTGACATGCTATTTATGAGACCTTCTTAAAAGCTCCCTTGATCTTGCGATTCTTAGTTCGGAAATTAGCTGGATGCATTATCTTGTATCCACTTTTATCACCTGTTTTAACAGACCGTTGGAAGATTTCTGAAACTTCTGTCATTTGATGATGTGTTTGATCTATACGAGAGGCTTGTGCAATATTTTCTCCTGATTGATGTATGAGAAATTCAACATGTTGTTCTATATATGCATGACATTGAGAGGAACTAGTTGTAGCTTGTTCTTGAGCAAGCTTTTGATTATGAACAAAGCCCATTGACTGTGACCGGCCATGGGCAATAACATTGCATGAGACCATTTTCGGCGGGCTTTGCTGACTAGAAATCACTGTGAAATGTAGTGCTCCGTGAACACCCCATCCTATGATATGAACACCAGATGGAACATTGGTAATTAACTGAAGCAATTTTCATAGTGCCCCAAGGCATGAACGTTGAAGGGTTCTCTGTTGCTTTTCAGCCTTTGGATACCGAGAGACTGATAGAGATGCCAAATCAATCTGACGTTGTATCCATTCTATTATTTTAAGATGATTTTCATATTCATCATAAGATAATACCTTCTTCTTCAATTGACAAAGAGTTTTCCATATGTTGAGACGAATATCATGGACTCCATCTTTCATCAACATCTTTGGAATGTCATACTGGGAGTCAGCCAAAGGCCAAAACATGACTGGTACCTCACTTTTCGCCAGTTTTTTCCTCATGTTCAGCATTTCCTCTTCATCATTAAATGAAGATTATTCTACCTGTTTTGACCAGAGTTGGTGTTTCCTTGTTGCATCATCAGATTAAACAAGATTGGTAGAGAGATCATTGATCAAACTAGAAGATGCATGAATTAGGTGTGGTTCGGAGAATGACCTACACCCTGGGATATATTCATATTGATAAAGTATTTCACTTGATAGCAATAAAGCATCAAACATGACTGGTTTCACATTTGAAAGTGCCTCAAGATAAGATGGCTTTCATGGCACTACATTGTCCACTGGAGTATTTTCCAGGCAATGTGAATCACTACTAAGGAGAGGACTTTCGCAGCGAAATTCATCATCATGGGGAGGACCAACATAATGGGATACAGTAAAAGATGATATCTCTTTCTCCTTGGTCTTCTGACCACACAGAGGGTTCCTGTGGCTCTCATCTGAAGAAGAAACATCAAGATTGACCGAATTTTCATAAAGCAAGCCTTCATGAAGAAGTGTCTATTGAAGACATTCAGAATTAATATTCCAGTTATTTGGAACTAAGGGAGTAGAATCATGAATTCCAATAGATAAATGTCTGAGGGCTTCAAGAACTCCATCATCGAGCAAGGCCTTGTTACAGATTGGCCTTTGATCTCTTGACTGTGTTGGGCATATCTTGTTTTTAGATGCATTCTTACTTGCTTTGGAAACCACTTGTTGACGAAAGTGGTTACTCTGAGCAGGTGTATGTGCCTGATCAGGAATTATGGTCAGGTTAGGCTGACGATCTCCACTCAAATCAAGTGTATGTGCATGACTTGGTTGTCCATATGATATGGTGGAGTATGCCCCATAACCCTCTTGTACTGGAACAGATGTGTGTGTCTGTTCTGGAGTGAATCGCTGATGTGTCACTCCACTACTAGGGATAGATTTATGTGTCTTTCCCTGAGATGATGCTGAAGCTGTTATGATATCCTGGAAAGCATCCAGAATATGAGAAGGAATTTGCTTCTTCTCTTTTACCATTGACTAAATATGTTTGGTTACTTCAGTTGCCGGAACGGGGATATACGTCCATTCCAGGCTTGGAGTAGGTGTATGTGCCTACTCCTGTCCTCCTTTTCTTGTCAGTGAATCCTGAATGTACTCTTGTGTGGAGGCAGATAGTTGAGTCGGCCTCCTGTTTGTCGTCGGAGCTTTCCGACTGACTTCGCCGTGCGCTGCCAAACGAGGCTGTTGGTAGGCTTGATTAGTAATAGTAGGTGTATGTGCCTGCTGATTACACTTAGCCAAACACAGTTGACGAGATCCATCATATGTATCCAGGAGAGCCTGCTGACTAACTGATGATGTATAAGTTGGTGTATGTTCCTGCCTATAGTACTCCGGTGGAATTGCCTGACGGGATTGGCTTGATGCTGCCAGACGGGTCTACTAGACAACGGAATTAAAACGGACAGGTGTGTGTTCCTTTTCGTTGTTCGCCACCAAGTTAGGTTTGTGGACTTCTCCGGAGATGGCAGGGATGAAAACCTGCCCATTGTTAACCGGATTCTGTCTATGGCGGTTCGTCTTGCCTGCTCGGGTTCGAGGAACCTGAGCTGAATGCCTGGAGTCGGTACCCTCATCATGTTGAGGGTGCACTGTCGCACGAGTCTGGCGGCGATTGTTGATGGGAGCCCTCAGAAAGGACTCCTGTCTTTTTGAATTAAGTCCTTGAGGGACCTACTCATTCACCTCCTCAGAGTAAGTGGGCAAATGGAAATTGCGTTCCGGGGATAACGACCCAAAACGGTTGGAGACAGTAGTCAGCACCACCTGCCTCTTGATCACTGGTCATCGTTGTCCAGACGACCTGTGTGAGTTGTTCACATGGAGGGCCTGTCGGGCATCCTCCAGAGTTGGGATGGTACCTTGTTGACGGTACTCCTTAACCAGCACATTTGATACCCAGTGTTAAAGACGTGAGTGGGTGATGTCATCCTCAGAGCGGATGACGATCCAGTAGGAATAGCAGCAGTGGTATTTGCAGTAGCAGTATTCACAGATGTGAATTTGAGAGCATCCATTATGGAAATAAAGAAGATCTTGGAAAACAATGCATGTTTGATATAACAGACGTAATAAAGATAAAATTTAGTCACTTCATCCTTTGGATGAGCAAACATGTCAATGATTGTTTTTGTTAGACCTCTTATTGATTTTTAAATAGGGGCTTAACAAAATAGGTAAAACATCATTTTAACATTGGTTAAGGATTCACGTCGGGTTCACCATTTTTTGTTTCCCTCGGAATTCTGGGATGACCTCCTGGATGGGAGATTCAAACGTTCCGATCGGTTTCTAACCGGTTCGTTCGTAGAACCGGAATCATCCAATGATTCCACATCCATTTGGACCTACTTTCCAAAGGTAGGCACTCATTAGCTTGTGGATTGATGAGGCTTAGGAATTTGCATTGGTCGAGAGGATGGGAGGTCGGACTCATCACACCTTTTTGAGGGAAATTATTTTTTATTCCGAGACTCTCATTATAGATTTAAGTTATGTTCATGAATCCTTATTACATCACCAAGTATAAAATGAGATTTTCCTTCAGTTTTGACAATCAAGGATTAAATATGTATGAAATTTAGAGAATCTTTTATAGCTATTCGAGGTTCTTCATCAATAGAGAATCATCTATATCTATTTTAGAGATTCTTGGTCAATGGTAACCTTCAAAACATCTATATATAAAAGTCTCTTGGTCATTATGATGACCAGGCTGGTTTTAAAGCCACTTAGTGGGGCACTTGAAGTTTATTGTCATTCAGAAGGACATGAATTATTTCAGAGTTGGGATCAAACCAATAGATGGGATACCTACGTATCCATTGTTTTGGAAAAGGAATCAGAACCCATGTAGTTCAAATAAGGGAGTATAATGTTTATGATTGGTGGCTCAATGAAGGATGTCATAATTACTTTTACTCTCTAAGATCACACGAGTCATTCTCAGTGTGAGAAACAAGAGGTATTGGTAATAAAATAGACAATTGGGCCATGAAAAATGTAATCATATGAAATGGTTTGGGGATAATGTATATATGACTGCCCAGATAAATGAAGGTTAGGATTTACTTTAGGGAGAAAATACAGGAACAGGGTCCATAAAGGTATATGTGCTTCATTGAGATTTGAATACTCTAACTTGGGACTTATTCTTGAAAAGGAAACTCAAATTAGGAGAGGATTGATAACTGGGTTTTACTCCTGATAAGGAATCCCATATCAAACGTAAATTAGGACTGGTTAAAGATAATTTAAGGGACTTGGGGATTATCCTTGAAAAGGAAGCCCAATTTAGAGGATATGGGGCTTACTCCTAAGAAGGATACCCAAAAATTAAGGGACTTGGGGCTTACTCCTAAAGAGGATGCCCATAATTATGACTAGGACTTCTTCCTGAAAAGGAGGCCCAGTTTAGGGGACTTGGGTCTTACTCCTGAAAAGGAAGCCCAAAATTATGACTGGGACTTATTCCTGAAAAGGAGGCTCAGGTTAATGATTCTTTCATCTTAAAGGATGAGGTTGAATGAATGAATTCTCCATATTTAGTGACATAAAGATATTTAAATCACTAGGTTTTGAGAGATTTTCCACAGAATTCCTTTCAGATAAGGAAGCCAAATCAAGAAATCATGCCATAAATGGAGTTGAAGAGTGTCTTGAAGACTAAATCTTGAAAAGGAAAGGTGTAATGGCTTAAGAGTGGTGAAATGGGCAAAAAGGCACACAAAAAGGAAGGGGCGCGCAAGTCATGGAAGGCGCTCAGGTACTGTGGTGGCGCACAAGTATTGGTCGCGCAGGTGTACCTGTGCGACTTGGTGGGTACTTGCGTGATATTTAACCAGAATTTGAGATACTTGAGCGACTCTTCATAAAAGCCTTTAGAATACTCTTGAGGTTCTTCCAAAAAAGGGATGCGCAAGTTCTATCGAAGGAGTAAGGCGGCGCGCAAGTGTGGCCACTTCCCTTAAGGGCTGACCACACAGGCGTGCAAGTGTTGATGAGTTTCAACACTTAGGCCTTATTCCCTCTCTTTAGATCTTCCATTCTAGGTAAGAAATTGCCTTAGAAGTGTTCCGGAAGCTTTGAAAAGAGACTTTGGAATCAGGAGCTTCAATCCGATTTTCTGAAAAAATTATCCTCTCGAATGGGTTGCCCAAAGGGTCTATTTATAGGCAAGAGAAGACCCCGGGCAGTTATCGGGCGGTTATCAATTAGGTCGTGCAAGTCACTTGCGCGCCAAGGTGCGTCGCGCAAGTCCACTTGTGCGACCATGAGGAACCTTGTGCGGCTTATGGGCAAAGTTTTCCTTGTTCATCCCTTTGTCGATTTTTGATGTTTTCTTCAATGGCTGAATCACTTTGTGCTCATATATTCCCCTTTTCTGATCTTTAGATTCTGTGACGAAAGGATCGTCAACAACGATATAGATAAAAAATTGAAGTATTAAATACTATTTATTTAGTGTTTCAAAAATCATATATTTTATTTAAATTATTTAATGGGATTTTTTATCATCAAAAAGGGGGGATTATTGTGCATGTATTATTTCAAAAATACTCTATACATCTTATCAATTGTGATGCTCATTAAAACCCTTTCATGTTTTACTAATGATATTACATTTTGTTTATTTCATGAAATTATTATTTATTTAAATATATATTATGTACTAATATTCATTTAATATTTTTGAAGGTATTTGGAATGGTATTTTTGTATATTCTGGGACATTTTTCATGCCCTACATTGGTAAGTATAATATGAGGAACAAATCTTATGCATAGACCATTGCATTAGGAATGATCCCTTTGTACAGAATAGTATGTATGGATCATCAAACCTGTTTTATTAGAAAACTATGGTCAAATAACCTTTTTTATGGATGGAACCTTACATTTTATAAGAGAAGAAATTATGGTTAACGAACCATACATAAGTACAGAATCCTATATTTGAGAAAAAAATTTATGCATCATCAACCTTACTTTTATAATCAATCATACGTTGTCAAACATACAATTGGATAATGAACACGACGAATTAGAACCCTATATTTGGTTTTTTTTCATTTTATAATGGAAACTTATGTTTGGGTATTCAACATCAGGTATTTAAATTCGTTATTCTTATCTGTGATTTCTACAATGGTCTTTACCGAATTAATGTTATGATATAATCATGTTCTTGACAAATTCAATGCTCATCATGGTCAATTCATGATGTGTATTCAATGGAGATATCACTCATCTTATTATGGGATGTTTCAACTCCATGTTTATTTAGAACATGTATATCCATGATCATTCAGGTTATTTTATTGGATATGGTATACAATATCATGATTTATATGCTATATATTCTACCCGTGTATCTATTAGACAACATGGGTGTTAAAACATACAATTTTTACGACTATATTATGTGAATATAATTTATTATGATAATTTAATAAACATTTTAATTTTTCACTTTCTAAAGGGGATAACATTTGGAGACATATATATTTCAGCCTCATACTATTGAAAGTTTATTTCTACTATTTCTTTTTCATATTATTGAAAATCATTTCAAACTAGTATCACTTCAGAATAATTATTTTGTGATGATTTTTCATTTTTGATGATGAATATCCATTTAATTTCAATTAATGTGACTGAAATTGTGATTATTAAAATGAACTATAAATAAATAAAAACATTTTATTTATTATAGTATCAATAGCTTGTACTCAGTTGTGGTTTAAGTATCTTCTTCGTGTTGTATGTTTTATATTTACATAATCCAGGTAAAAGAACAAGAAGGATCTGTTTAGCCTTCATTATAATGATTTCAATTTCTAACACTAAGTTTTGGATTTGAGGACTTGTGATAAGAATTCATGTTTTAGTGCAGTTCACCAAGCTCGTAGAGAGAGTGTTGGTGAATTGTACTTGAGGATCATTATTCCCCAAACAACTATAAAATTTCATTTTTCAATATATATATTAATCTATAACTCATATTTCATATAGAAGAAGAAACTGCATATTTGAAAAAATTCACTAACATATTTCCAAACCAGAATCTACCATGATTTTTATAAATACTATATTCATTCCCCTCTTCTGTTCACTTAGTATAATTCCAACCTAACATATAGATATTTTTTGGAACCATGTTGTTGTCTTATTATATAGGTCATTCAGTTACATAATAAATATTTTCTGTAAACCACATCCCAAATTTCAATATAATAATTTATAATGTGTAATTAATTTGGTTCATTAAAATCATCATGAAATTATGGAAATCTCAACTTATTTTTTAGTGAATGTCATTTCCAGACACAAATTTATAATATTAATTGAAAGTTTGAAGCATGAGTCTCCAAGAGAATTATAAAAAGCTATAAAAAATATACACGATTAAAAATAATTATTTACATGAAAACTAGATCAAAATAGATATTTCAATGGGAGATCTAGTGAATCCTGGCCTCTAATAACTTTGGAAATATGAAGAATTTTTTCATCCACTTACACTTTTGATATGCTTATAATATACATCAAAAAAATCTCCCCATGATCTCTTATTTTCATATAAATAATAATTGATGTATCATTCTTCATATACGAGGAATAATAAGTATTTGATAAGGACCACATTTAGGGAGAAAAAAATAAGATATATTTTGAACTCATATAGAAACCCTTGTTGTGGAACAAATAAGGAATTCTTAAATTTGATGGAAATGATTTGAGGCAATAAAGGATATAATATTACTTCATCTCATATGTATTGGTATTGCATTTTTTATTTATCTACATATGGATTTACAGTTCTAAGAGAAAACTATCTTACGTATTATTCCAGTAGGATAAATAATGAGTTTCTTGGAAGATCTGAAAATTCATTATTTTCTATATTATCAAAAAAGTGTTGATTAAAATTTTATGGACCCAAAAAGGAAAATTATTTTCAGAATAACATTCATAGTATTTATGAATGAAAAAATCTTAATAACTCCATTATTATGATCCATGTAAAATTTTGGTCATATATATGAATGTAAGAAGATGAATCAGTTATTAATTTATTCATAATAGTTAATGTAATTGTAATCTTTGTCAGGTGATCCATAGAAACTATTTAAGTCTTAATGGTTGTAATTATGTTGTTTATAATATTTCCAGATAAATTTGATTCCAAAATCACATCTCTTATAGAATGATAACACAATGGCTTCAGTATTGATGAACTTCATATAACTCTCATCAATAATGAGTTAAGAAGAAGATATTCGAAAAAAATAATATATAAAAAGGTAATATAAATTTCCATTAATGCTTTCAAAAAAAATTCATAATAGAATAAATTCCAAGATGAATATGGGTATATGGAAGACTATACTAGAATACATTCCCTTTTTATAAGAATCTTCACATGTGGTAGTGTTAAGTATAAATGAAAATATTCCTAGAAATGGTTTAATTATGGAAAGGTAGATTATTTCATAATAAAATTCTCCGTGATAATCACGGAAGAAGATAAAATGATAAAACTTCTATAAATGTTTTCAATAATAGATATTTTTTAAATTGGTATAAATAAATGGAAAAAAAATTTAACACATTAAAATTTTAGATTAAATTTTCAATCAATTTAAGATGGTGTTACTAATAGTGATGAAAATAGTAGAGATGAGAATACATTCATTGGAAACTCATAAAAAGAGACTATAGAACGGTAAGAAGAAAATAAATCATAAAACTATGGCTTTAAATAAAATAGTTATGATATATATGATTATGAGACTTCTAAATAATAAACTATACATATAGTAATCCAAACATTATTAAAGTGGATAGAATGAATGATAAAAGAAAATACTCAGCTCAATGAAGTCTTATACTAGATATGTCAACTCCAAGTCAAAAAGAATGTATTTTTAATGAAATTGAGAAGTTGAGAGTTGAAAATTACATGAGAGGTAAATTTAATGAAAACATGAATTTAAAGATAAATCATGTATGTCAGAAGTCAATATGATAAGGATAATGATAGATGAAACTATGAAACTAAAATAAAATTTGAGGTTTTATTTTAATGATAATATTAATTAAGTGGGGTATTTTATAAACAATAGGTTATAAAAATCAATTTTAAATAGAAGAAAAAAGAGAAATTTTGAAATCATTCCTTGAATAAAGACTTAGTTTAAATCAATAATGACAAAAAAACCAATAAAATATGAAATATTGAGCTAGGTAAAATTTATAATAGAAATTAAAATATTTCTCAATTATGTAAAAACGGAAAATTTATTCCATCAATGTTAGACTATTATGTCTAATGTGCTTCTTTATGAAGAAACACATTGTCATAAACAAAATTGGTTTTTGAATATAGAGCATAATAGAAACAATTATTTGAAGTGAAATATTACAATTCTATTGATGTTTTTATTTTATATTCTACCATAAATAATAAAACTATTTGAACTCCACACCTTCAATAGGATAGAAAAATGATTATGATTCATGGGGAAGATAAAAAATCAGATTAGAACCCAACAAATACTTAACGAGCAAGAGAAGAGAGTTGAAGAAATGATTTATTTTTTTAATATTATAAGTGATTTTTTATAATGTGATGTAGAAATATATACATAAAATCATTTCATTTCATTTATACTCTCTATTTTTAACATATTCCATAGCTTGTAAATAAAATAATCGAAATTAGAAAAAGAATCAATCATATATTTTTTATTTTTCATTAAATTCTTGAAAATATAAATGTACATGGATAACAGATAATATATTTTCATCAATCATGAATAGATATATGAATAACTTAAAAAGTGTTAAGAATTTTGAATAATGGTCTATGATATTCTATAATAAAAACTCTCTATCAATCAAAGTATTAAGAATTAAAACTATTGGGAAGAAAAGAATCTATCTAAACAGATTTTTGTTTGTTGGTGGATAGAATTTAATTTTTTTAATATATAAAAACTCTGTGATAGATGAAACATGGTTAAATTCTCAAAAACAATTATTAATCAATAGGGGGAAATATGATACTGTTATAATAGAGGGTTTGAGGATCCATAGTAATTTTTTCATGTTGAATAAGAGAAGTGATATATTTATTTAATACAACAAGAAAAAAAAATTTATTTCATATAATACTTAGAAAAAAATGGAAAAAAATATGAATAAAATTATTATATGAGATGAGATGTGGAATATCACTATTCTGATAGAATATACTATGACTATTTGTAAAACATGTGGAAATGGTAAATGATTAACAAGACTCACAAAAAGTTTGAAATTCAATAACGAATACGTCCTTATCTAATCCACATATATATATTTATAAACCTTAAATAATTTCAATATTGTAAGATAATTAATTCATTACATTATTATAAAAATTCACTTGGATGATGTCTATCATGATAATGTCACACATGTTCGACGTCCTAGATAAGTTCAAGAGTAATAAGATACAAGTAAAGAATAAAACAATATTATTCTTGAATATACTTTGATAATATATCTATAGTGAATAATCCAGAAAAATTTTAAAAAATATTTATTTATATAAATAAATCATACATCAGTTAATTTCTATACATATTCCTAAATATAATTTTCTAGAAAAGATAATTAACATGAGTCTACTTGATAAATAAAGAACTATGCAATCATATAATAATAACACAAAATGATACTTGTTATAATCAATCAAAATATTTGGAATAATATTGAAGTGGATTTTTTAAGGACTAACTCAAATATGATACCCTCTAAATTGTAGTTCAAGAAAAATACAAGTTGTAAAAACATAAGGGTGCTTTGGAGTTTGTTTTTAGATAAATAAGTAGGGTAAAAGTAAACAAAAAATAGATAAAAAATATTGTTCATGAAATTATATTTGTTATAAATCATACTTCAGACTATATGTATGTTACAACAATAATTATGATAATATTTTTTGATGTAATGATGTCCTAGGTTTTGCAAGTAATGATGAGATTGAGAAAGACATCATTATTGGGGAATAGGATGATGTTATTAATCATTGATCTAGTTAGAGAAGTTATATAAAGGAAAAAAATTAAAATATTTGTTTTATTCCTTCTACATTAGTGATAATGATAAAAATAATAGAAATTAATTATCTTGCACCATATTTAAAAATAATATAGATATTACAAAAATAAATGGTGATCCAAATCAAGTAGTATAAACTATGTTGAAAATAAAGAAAAAAATCATACACATTTGTTTTTAAATATTGATATTCTAATGGTTGATGATGACTTTTAGTGCATATATTGGTTTTAGGATATTAATATATAACTATACCTGATTGAGAATAATGAAACATGGGAACATGTTCAAAGACAATGATAAAAGAATAAAACATAATTAATGTGTGTTTTACAAAATAATAATGATGAAAAGAGAGAAGTGAATATAAAAAAAATTGTATGGAGAAGATATCCCCAAATTTAGGGAATTTATTTTGTTAAAACCTTTACATTGGTTCCATACTTGAATCCATTATGAATTTGTTTTCTATAAGAGTTCAATGAATCTTCAATGTGTTACAAATGGGTGTTAATTTATAATTTCTTACAGATATCATAATGATGAAATATACATAGAACAACCAGAGTGATTAATAATTGCTTCAAAAGAAAACATTGCATGCTAGAGGAATAAATATATTTATATCCTACAAAATAATATGAGAGATTGGTATTTGAATATTTAATAATACATGTTAAGAAAAAAATTCAAAAAGGGACATATTGACAACCACTATTATGTTATAAAAACCAATTCCACCTAACATTGTATATATTACATTTATGTAGATAAATTGATATTTTCTAGAAATCAATAATGATTTTATGAATACTTTTCAACACATATGATGGAGATGACTGAAATGAAAATTCATTGTGAGATGCTATTTATTGGGCCTATAAAATACACAAGCAGTAGACCACAATATACCTCAAAATAGAATTATGAAAGGAATGTTTTGAAGTTATTTGACATGAATAATTGTAAATATGTGTCTACAAATATATAGGTGTGAAAAAATATAATCATGTATTATAATGGAAAATATGTTAAGGAAAAAAAATTTAAATGTTTATTGGATATCTTCTATTCTATACCTCATCCAATGCTAGAATTGTATGTGTTTTCTAACTATTTTCTAGATATCAGTCACATACTAAATAATAAAATCTCATAAAAGTAAATAGAATCTGCAGATACATCTAAAATATATACAACTACAAGAAAATTGTAAAATAATAAGGAAAACAACATTAAATAGGGTTTAGAAAGGATGATTGGGATGGTGCAACAGAAGATAGAAAATCCACATCTGGTGGAGGCTTATTTATTTTAAGTAGTTTCATATCATGGAATTACAATAAGTAAAATATAGATACATTGAGTCCAATGAAACTGAATATATAGCCACGTTAGAGGAAGATACTAATTTGATATAGATTGAGACACAACATAAGGATTTAAATTTTGAAATTAAATATCCTTTAATCATTGAATGTGAAAATATGTGTGACATCAATCTGTTATAAAATTCAATTGAACATTATAGATTTAAAAATTTTATTTTATGTATCAGTTCAATGATGATAGTGTAGTTAAAGGTGTCTTGAGTGTGTAATTTTTTACTAATATGGAACGGATTGCTAACATCATCACCAAACCATTGATAGTAGAGTACTTTTATAATTTAAGGATTTAAATAGGTTCGTGGACCAATTTATGTCTCTATGGTATGTTTTGGTTGAGTTTACGGTAATGATAATTCATTTTTAAATATTTTATGAGATTTTATATATTATGTAAATATTTTTCCCTTAGTACTATGAGATTTTATGATGATTGTATTGTGTTTTGTAGCATATGAACACAATTATATTACATTTATATTTAATTCTGAATAAGATTTGAGATGATTTGTTTCATAAGGATAAAATTTATGTCAGTATTATTCGCTAGTATTTTCTTCATCGAATTAGATCATGTGGTCTTAGAGTTGATGAATTCAGGAATTAGTTATCTTCTATTAGTATTTTCCCCATTCCTTCACTTTGGTTTCATTTTTAATATGTTGTATAAGTGATCCAAGATGTATGCAATAAAAATCCACAAGGGGGAGACTAATTATTTTTTTTATAGATGATGGTCTATCTGTTTCATATAAATTAATAAGTTTGATTATTGATGATCTGATCTTAATGTTAATGAAACAAATGTGTTAATGGATAATGGAGAACAATCTATCATAGTTTTGAGAAGTGTTGTGGTGATTGTGTTGTTCTAAAATTTTACTAAAGGATTACGGAATGAAATGGTTTTAATAAGTAATGTGTGATTGGGAAAGGATAATGGCCGACTAAATATTATTGGATTTTATATAAATAATTATGTAATTAAATATATTAAGGTATGTAAATATCTTTAATGAAACCCCATGAAGATGATTTAAATAGTTGCTTCATCCACATTGGGGAATCATGAAGCCAGATTTTCCAAATTTCCAAAAGAATAATGAATTTTTTATTTCTACATTGGTATTATGAGAATAATTCATGTAGTAACTAATATTACATTGTGAAATCATATAATCAAATGATTCATGTAACAAAATTCTATAGTTAATGTCATAGAAAAATTCTGATTCACATTACACAATAAGAAATGCATCCATTTTAAGAAACATATAGCAATTTTCAATCATTTACTTTTTAACAAGATAGTTGATGTTCAATTCCAACTAGAAATATATTTACAATGAAATCATTAAAAATGTGACAATCTATTATGTCATTAATTTCAACATAGATACATGATGATAGTCAATAATATATGAGTGATTGAGAGTTAATGACACTTTTTTTTATCATATGGATGTTTGATTCTTGAGACTCCATAATATTTATAATAATATCTGATAAAATATTGTTAGTTTAAAAATATGTCCATACCTGGAAAGAAAATAATATCATATAAGGATTTTTTAGGGGAGATCTAGTGAGGTATCATATATAATTACCAATGAAAGTCCAATAGTTATTATTATTTTTACCACATGCTCTTCTGATTCATTTCTCATCTATATCAAGAAAAATTTCATTGTGATCGGTTGTTTTAATATAAAGAAGAATTCATATACCACTCTATATACATGAAGAAGAAGAATCATTTAACGAGAACTACATTAAGGAATATATAAAAAAGATACATATTCAGATCTTGAAGAAGATTATATATTTAATGGAAATTGATAAATTTGTGCTAATTTATTTTTTTATATAAAATAATTTATCATGTTCATGTTCACTACCATCACCATGTTATTCATGATTATAAAATGAGTGAAATGTGTGTCGTATTAAAAAAAACACATTGGGGACATGGTCATCCATAAGTTCATCAAATATCTATAAAAAATTTAATCGCGTTAATATATTTATATACTTTTGTGAGTATATTCAGATAATATATATTATCTATTCTAAAATTGGCTTCCTCATTTCCTATGTGTCACCATTTCAATGTTCCACA
This sequence comes from Viscum album, assembly GCA_963277665.1. Classification (NCBI taxonomy): domain Eukaryota; kingdom Viridiplantae; phylum Streptophyta; class Magnoliopsida; order Santalales; family Viscaceae; genus Viscum; species Viscum album. The sequence goes on along the minus strand of OY728161.1, from coordinate 455,009,806 downwards.
TCAGCCAACATTCCAAATTCCGCTTCTCCCAATTCCCCATCCCGTGACAGCTTTCCATCTCCCCCTCCCGTGCTCCACCTCAATTCCACCGGGTTTCTCCTAGGGTTCCCTCCGACCTCATCCTCTCCACGAGTCCCCTCTCCCGGTCACCTTCCCAAACATCCTCCGCCTCCATGCCTCCATCTCCACGCCTCCACCTCTGCGTGCTCCACCTACGGTCCCATCGGGATTTCTCATAGGGTTCCTGTAGCTCTCTGTGACTCCCCAATCTCGAACCTCTCTGCGATTCCCATCTCCGGGTCCCCTTCCCGATCATCCTCCGCCTCTCTGCCTCCGTATCCATGCCTCCACCTCTGCAAGGTCTGATTGTAGTTGAGTTCGGTTGTCAGCAAGGAGTCCAAATTGGTCCGAATGTTGGTGAAGTATATGTGAGCATCATCGTCATTGGGGTGCGCTGGTAATTACAATTTCCAAAGAAATCTATATCTAAGGGTTTGAATAATGTTTATACTTCGATCTATGTAGTGTAAGTTATATTGATTTTTCTTTTGACCTGTCTGAATAGTAGGTTCTCAATTCTGGCCCATTGATTTGTTTAATATTTTGTTTCCATCCGTTAATTTATTTGCCTATAAACTTATCATGTGGAGAAATCTTACATTTTACTTTCACCATTGATATATGAAAATATATTGTCCAAATTATTATAGTGAAGAAGGTATGAATTTCATATTTTATTCCATATTTCCTTTCGTACATCTGGTTATCACTTCAATAGGACATTTCACATTAAGGCTTACAATTCCATAAGTGCATGCTTCCTTTTACAGAACATCAAAGCATACCACTAATTGTAGCTTTCCTATAAATGCTACTAATGTTAGCACAATAATTAATATTACATATGTATCTAGTTTGTTGTTTTTGTTGTCAACATATATTAAAGTAACTTTACTGTCCACTGTGCATAATACAATTACAACTGCAACCCATTTATGGGTACCTATTAATGCATTATATTATAATACATTCAGACTACACATTATGTTGTCTAATTTCAGTTCATTTACACCTGTTTCTTTCATGTTCCTATGACTATACTTCATTGCAATAATAGGACAGTTCTTAATGAGATATACAAAATATTCCCTCAATCTCCTTCATCCGTCTTCACTATTTAAAGAATCATCAATAACCATCCGAGGAAGTAATTTTTGTATACTATATCCCCTTTGCCCAACCCCCCCCCCCCCCTCCCCCTGCCCAGCCCCCCACCCCCTGCCCATCCCCCCTCCCCCTGCCCAGCCCCCCACCCCCTGCCCATCCCCCCTCCCCCTGCCCAGCCCCCCCCCCCTACCCAGCTCCATCCCTCCCCCTGCCCCTGCCCAGCCTCCCCTCCCCCTGCCCAGCTCCCTGCCTCCCCCTGCACCTGCCCAGCCCCCTGCCACTGCCCAGATCCCCCCTCCCCCTGCCCAAACCCCCATCCCCTACCCAGCTCCATCCCTCCCCCTGCCCCTTCCAAGCATCCCCTCCCCCTGCCCAGCTCCCCACCTCCCCCTACCCATTCCCAACTCTTTCTGCTCCAGTCAATTTCAGTAGAGCATAATTTTTATTTGAAAATTCTGTTTTCATGTAATTCATTTCTTTATACAGTATACATGCTTCGTTATTAGAGGTATAAGTGTCGTTTATTAAATTTACATGACATTTCTTATCTATGGGAACCTCTTACTACCTTCTATGACAATCATTAATGAGATTTCATTGATTTTTTTGTCTGTAATGTATATATATATCTTTGATGATGGTATAATTGTGGTTCATTGAAATCACAATGCAACAGAATACTTAGTCGTGGGAGCATCCTTTTTTAATGCATAAGTTGACCTCAATATCCCTCAAAGGTATTCATTCAAACTGTTTCACTAATGTCTTCCCATAGTGCATTATACTTATTTGAATATACTGTTTTCAGATGTATCATTTTGGTATAAAATAGATATTCCTTTTCGTGTTGGTGTAACTATCGTTCAGTAAAACCACAATAAGCTACATGTTTGAATTACATTTACAACATATATCATATTTTTTTCGTGTTGGTGTGACCTATTAATGCATTATATTATAATACATTTAGACTACATGTTATGTTGCCTAATTTCAGTCTAATTTACACCAGTTTCATTCATGTTGCTATGACTATAATTCATTTCATTAATAGGACAGTGCTTCGTGAGGTATAAAAAATATTCACTAAATCTCTTTCATTCGTCTTCATTGTTTAATGAATCATCAATAACCATCCAAGGAAATCATTTTTGTATACTATATCCCATCTACCCATCCACCCCTCCCCTACCCAGCTCCCTCCCCCTACCCCAGCCCAGCCCACTCCTCCTGCCCTGCTCCCCCCCTCTCTCTGCCTAGCTTCCCCCATCCCCCTACCCATCTCCATCCCTCCCCCTGCCCCTGCCCAACCTCCCCTCCTCCTGCACAGCTCCCCACCTCCCCCTGCACCTTCCCATCCCCCTCCCACTGCCCAGCTCCCCCTCCCCCTGCCCAACCCCCCTCCCCTGCCCAGCTCCATCCCTCCCCCTGCCCCTACCCAGCCTCCCCTCCCCCTGCCCAGCTCCCCGCCTCCCCCCACCCCTTCCCACCTACCTCCACTCCAGTCAATCTTTTCAGCTTTGTTCTATAATATTATCATCATATTACCGATTCATTTTGACTTTGTGCAAATTATGACTCAATATTTGAAAAATCGTCTGTGGTAACATCAGCTATTCAAGTATATATATTTTTTCATCCTTAGAATTTGCATTATATGGCTTTATTTTAATCCTACATTTTTATTTCTCCTTCATCTGATGCATCTTTTAATTATGTTTTATATGCAGAAAAACCTACTGACTAAATTTCTAAATGATGATCTTACTGAGAAATCTCATCATATCTCCCTTGAAAGTGTTGGTAGAACAAGTCGGGCAAAAAATGTGGCAGCCCAAAAGACTGATAAATTAAAGGAAAAAGAAGAAAAGATTGACTGATATGTACAACATTATGAAAGGTAATACTAAATGTTGTACATGATTTTCTAAATGTATAATTTTCATTATGTTTTGAAATAGTAACTACGTCATGAATGTCTCATGTATTTAGAAATTTTACTGAATGCCTTTAGAAATGAGACCACTGTACGAGTTCATGTTTACATACAGTTTTTATTCAACAGCATGGTGTTGATGGTACTGCGGTCTTCTAATTCTCCTTTGCTGTATACAAGTACATGATTTTTATGATACTATTTTCTGTTTACCCGCTATAGTTTAACATCGGTAATTTTATATGGGGGAGGGAAGGGGGTGGGGCTGGTTAGGGGTTGGTAGGGGGGGTCTGGTGGGGGTGGGGAAGGGGGGCTAGGTGGGGAGAGGTGGAGGGGGGGAGCTGGGCAGGGGGAAGGGGGGAGCTGGGCAGGGGCTGTGGGAGGTGGGGGAGCTGGGCAGAGGGAGGGGGCATGCTTGGTAGGGCCAGGGGGGAGGGGGGGGAAGCTGGGCAAGTGGGGGGGGTGTTGGAAAGAGGCAAGAGGAGGGGGGGGATGGGGTATGGGGAGGGGGGCTGGGCAGGGGCCAGTGGAGGGAGGGAGCTGGGCAGTGGGAGGGGGCTGGGTAGGGGTACGGGGAGGGGGCTGGGCATGGGAAGGGGGCTGGGTAGGGGAAGGGGGGCTGGGCAGAGGGGAGGGGGAAGAGGAGGGGTTATATTTTATTCCTTTTCATTTAGTCATATAAGTTTCCTACTGTTATAATGATTTCTTATAAGTTTCTCATTCTGTTTAAATATTAATTACCACTATCTTTTCTTTCTAACATATATTTCTGTTCGGTATGGTTTTGCCGCTAGGTTGTGGAGGTGCTTCCCAGTTTTGGCTGTGACTGATTATTGAGGAATACCAAATATTTACTCCTGATCTTGCATCTATCATAACTATTTAATGATTAGGAATAACCATCCTAAAAAATAATTGTAACTGGTTTGGATATCTCTTCATGTGGTTCGATTTTTTAAATTTCAACAGCTTTCCAATGCTTTTCTAAGGGCACGTTTTAGTGGCGGTGGCCAGGGGGAGTGGCTGGGAAGGGGAATGAGGGAGGGATGTAGCTGGGAAGGGAGAGGGGGGAGTAGGGAATGGGCTGGGGATGTGTAACAGGCTAGGGCAGGGGCAGGGGTAGGGGCAGGGGGGGGAGTTGGGTAGGTGGAGGGGGGAGCTGGGCAGGGGCTGGGGGGGAGCTAGGTAGGGGCAGTGAGAGGGGGTAGATCAGCAGGGGCAGGGGCTGGGGGTGGTGGGGGAGCTGGGAAGAGGGAGGGGGTGAGCTTTGTAGGGCCAGGGGGAGGGAGGGGAGGGGGAGCTGGGTAGGGGCGAGGGAGGGCGGTAGTTGGACAAAGGTAGGGGGAGCGGAGCTGGGTAGGGGGAAGGGGGATGGGAAGGGGCTAGTGGAGTGAGGGAGCTGGGCAGTGGGAGGGGGCTGGGCAGGGGTACGGGGATGTGGATAGGCATGGGAAGGGGGGCTGGCCAGGGGGAGGGGGGTGGGCAGAGGGGAGGGGGGAGGGGGGTAGGGGAGGGGTTATATTTTATTCATTTTCATTTATTCATATAAGTTTCTTACTGTTATAATGATTTCATATAAGTTTCTCTTTCTGTTTAAATATTACCTACCACTATCTTGTCTTTCTACATATCTTTCTGTTAGGCCTGGGTTTGCAGCTCGGTTCTGGAGGTGCTTCCTAGTTTTGGCGGTGGCTGGTTATTGTGGTCTACCAAATATTTACTCATGCTCTTGCATCTGTCTTCACTTTTTAAAGATTCATGAATAACGATCCTTGGAATTAATTGTAACTGATTAGGATATCACTTCCTGTGGTTCGTTTTTTTAAAATTAGTCAGCTTTCCACTGCTTTGGTAAGGGCACGTTTTAGTGGGGGTGGCCAAGGGGAGGGGCTGGGAAGGGGCAAGGGGTAGGTTGAAGTTGGGCATGGGGAGGGTGGGGGGAGCTGGGCAGGGGCAGGGGCTGGGGCTGGGGCTGGGGCTGGGGCTGGGGCTGGGGCTGGGGCAGGGGCAGGGTTAGGGGGGAGGGGGGAGGTGGGCAGGTGGAGGGGGGGGAGCTGTGTAGGGGCTAGGGGAGCTAGGTAGGGGGAGGGGGAGCTGGGCTGGGGTAGTGGGAGGGGGGGAGCTCCGTAGGGGTTGGGGCTGGGAAGGTGGGGGAGCTTGGAAGAGGAAGGGGGCGAGCTTTGTAGGGCCCGTGGGAGGGGAAGGGGGAAGATGGGCCGGTGGAGGGGGTGGGGGTAGCTGGACAGAGGCAGGAGGAGGGGGGAGCTCGGTAGGGGGAGGGGGGCTGGGCAGGGGCCAGTGGAGGGAGGGAGCTGGGCAGTGGGAGGGGGCTGGGCAGGGGGCTGAGGAGGGGGTTGGACATGGGAAGGGGGGATGGGTAGGGGGATGGGGCTGGGCAGAGTGGAGGGGCTGGGCATGGGCAAGGGTGGGGGATGGAGCTGGGTAGGGGGAGGGGGGAGATGGTCATGGGGCTGGGCAAGGGGAGGGGGCTGGGCAGGTGGAGGGGGTGCTGGGCAGAGGGGAAGGGGAGGGGCAAGGCTATGAGAGGATGTCATATTTATAGTAGTAATTTTTTAGTTCAATTTCATTCAATAGATTTGTAAATTTCACACCTTCTGAACATCACCTCCCCCATTCGAGCATCTTCTATTTTCGTTGTCTTTAGTCTTAACTCCATTTTCATCCATCATGAGTAACTGACTAACATCATTATGGTGTTAAATGTTTTAATACATTTCATAATTTTATTTCCATTTTCAGGTGGCAGTCTTCAAATCATGGTTTGGAACAAGTTCATCATTGCCAAACAGGATGACACACCCCTACAGTTGAACTGCTCTTCAAAAAAATGGATGGGAAATCCATGTTTTCATTCTGATCATTTTTTTTATTTTCATTTTTCTACAATGATTTCCATTAGTTTTTTTTCTCTATATTTTCTAAACTTACCATATTTATTTCAGTAATTTTCACATTTTTCGGTTTTATTTTTACAATCACTGTCTTATGTTGGATTTTTCTTTCACTCTTTAGTCGTTATTATTTTTTCTTCTCAACTTTTATAAATAAAAATTCTTTTTAAAAGAAAAACTATTAATCAAGCCCTTTTCTTTTTAATCAACATTATTGTTTCTTCTCAAGAATTATAATTATTAATTATTATTAAAAGAACAATAATTAATCGTATAAGTCGTCCTATTGCACGAGCCAGTACTAGTTTGTTGAATAATAAAGAGTGTAGATAATGTATTTTTAAAACCATTTAATAATAACTCAAATCTCCCCACTACTAAATTTTCTTATCTATCATTGTGTGATCCTTTATAATAGACATCGAGATACAAAGAAAATAACACATAAAAATTCAAACTTCTAGGGTTTGTGAATCAATTCCAATTGATAAAATCATAGAAAAAGGACCTCAATTATTTCAAAACAGAAACTAATAAAAACTGTATAATGGTAGGAAATAATATAATTTAAAAAATAATGTGTTCCCTGTGATGTGGATTACCAACCTGCGTACATCCAATATCCTCAATAAGACACCAACATTGAACCCTGATCCATTATTATACATACCCTACCTAAATTTAATATTATTATATTTATGGAACAACAAAAAATCTTAAATAAGTTTCACATTGTGTGATCCACCATGAAAATTTAGGGTGTCACATATGCCCTTATTAATATTATAGCATTCCCAATCTCCCTTTATCATGTATCCATTGAGAGGTTCTACAATTTCCAATTAATGTAGGTAAAAATAATCTAAGAAGGGGTAATTATGTATTTAATAACAATTAAAAATTCATCCTCTTGAATAATTAAGGAAAAACTAAATTAATATTCACATTAAAAATGATTCGTTTCGATATATATAAACAGATTAAATAAAAAAAGATAATTAAAAATTATGATATAAGTAAAAAGTAATATAAAACATTTATAAATTTATATTATAAACAAAAAATTTTATACTTATTAAACTAATCATTAATAAAATAATATAACAAGACAAATAACACCACCAATTAATGATGTAATTGATTTAACAAAATGTTATTATCATTTTTGTAGTTCAGACTTTTGGAATCCCATACTAACAACTTATAAGAATGAAATTCTTCTAAAACATTGAAACTTTTGATCAAACTAATTATAATAAACTATGTATTCATTTGAAAATACCTATATCAACATGATTAGAAAAAAAATTATATCCTTATCCCTATGATTCATTGTTCAACATGATCTAGACACCAATAATTACAAAGTGAAAAAATAGTGTATTTACTAGTAAGTTCCCTAATACAAAATCTATAAGAAAATATGTATATAGAAAAAGAAAATAATTTTCTCTCTACAACAAGTTATTAATAAGATTTAAAATATATATTCATTTATATCACATTAAAATAATATGTAATTATTTACAATGAGATCGAGATTTTATTTATTATTAAAAGTTATAAAGGCTCATAAGATCATACTCTATATTTCTCAGGATCAGTTATAACTAGATCTACGACATCTAAAATCCTTCTAATGGATCTAGTATTATATGTATTCTAATAATGATTTTTATCCAATTCCACTACATCACTATTTCTAAAAAACATAAAAAAAAAAAATTTCCATGAAAATTTAAATAAATATAAAATATCCAAGGTTTACTAACAATGTAATTCCATTAAACATACATATAGATAATATTTATTCATTTGGTTAAGGTAATTCAAAATGGAATGCAATTTTAATAAAAAAACATAAATAATATTATAATATTAATTTATGATAAAAAATTTCTATGATAATAAAATGTGAAAATGGTTTATATTATGATTCTAAAAATATATATGTGAAGAATTCATTCAGACCTACATATATGTCCCAAAAAACATGATAAGTGGTTATCCAAACCTTAAATGACACTTCATAGTGTTTTTCTATAAACTCCAATAAATAAACTATTATAAATTAATTCTATGGAATTATGTAAGTAGAATGAGAGACATTGCCTGGATATTGTGTGATAGTTTCCATCACCATGAGATTATAAAAAATATATATAATAAAATAATTATACGAGAGACATGTCCCCATGAATATGGTATGATATAAACTATACCAGGTGGTTCCACAATTGAATAAATACCGTTTGATACTCAAATCATGATAGTTAATATGGAAAAAATGGACACCAATTTAGGACATGAGTGGAAACACTTACTAAAGAAGTACATTAGTTAATAATTAAATTCCATGGAAAACAATAAGACACTAAAAAATATGAAATTCATACTATCTGGAAATACATGGGCCTTAATTGAGGAAAATTTCTATATTCATCTATTACTTGACATTTTGTTTTGTGGGGTTATAATAGTCATTTAAATGATCAATGCCCAAAAATTTAGGATTCATTTTAGACTTGTGTTGTTATTTTTCCAGGAAATACATTTCACTAGAAAAACCATTCAACCTAGGAAACTACTGGAAAGACCCTAACACTAGGTAGAATGTATAAAAATGATAAAAATACGGGGAAACTCAAGAAACACTACTTTTTGTTAGTACCAACATGGTTAATGCAACAATCCTTATCTTCCAACTCTTACAAATGCACCTCTCCATCCTCAAACAACCAAACCAAGTATCTAGGATATATTGAAACAAATTTAATACCAAAACATCCAATTATATACTACCACTATATTATAAATTCATTTCATGAAGACTTAACTATGGGTTACACCGTTAGTTAGTCAATGATGTAAGGTTCTAGAAAAATTACATCCAAACAACTTGTGTATCCTAATGTAATAGTTAATGTATGTTACATTACACTACTTAATCGTAAGGATTTATCCCCTCACAATGTTTCTATTGGCCGTAAATCCATAGTTATGATAATTCCATATATTCAAAATTTTCATTCCAAATATTCTGAATATTCAAATTAAAATAAAAAAATGAAAATGTAAAAAAATTGGTTTATAGTGTCCAAATGAATAATAAATTACCACTTCCATTCCCCCTATTAATGAAACCCCCTATGAAATGTATTTATAGTGTAGTATGTAACCAAATCATGACACATTTAAAAAATTTCATGTTAAAATTATTTTTCGTAATTTATTGATGAAAATTACTCAATAAAAATATATCTTAAGGAACATTGTACCAACTATTTATGACATTTAGGTGATGAGGGAGTACGTATGTGGAGAAATTTCTCATCATTTATTCATCCAAAATAACGAATAATGTTCAAGGTTCCAGAAACCTTATCAACTCTATTCCTCATAGAAGAGTGTTATTTATTTGAAATAATTCTAGATATTTGTGCTTCAAATAATTTTTTACCTCAATGTAATATCAATAAATTTAATGTTTGGGAATTAAAAGACATGAAAATAATTGATTAATTTTAAAATAAAAATATATAACACTCAATAAGTTTATTAGAGTATGTTATGGTGAATGAAGTGAATTTTTATATCCACCATATTTTCCTGTCTACATTAAATGGATGATTATAAATACACAAACATTGTTCTCCTACTCTTTTTATGAAATTTATAAAATATTAAAAAAATAAATGTAATTAATGGAACCATATCCATGGAATTAAGTGGTTATTCTATACATTTTAGAAATATATATACAATAAAACACTCTTCAAATTGGAACTCCACTTTATTAGTTAACACAATGTATGTGATATCTATTGATTGTTGAAATCCAAAATACATTTTGTATCCCCTACAAATTTTTTCACTTTTGGATATTTTGTGTTAAGTTTCATCAATATAATGTTGTAATTGTTTTAGAATATTTAATTAATATAAGTATATTGACGACTTTATACATTTTAGGAGTCATTAAATAATCAATAATTCGATAGTGATAATTGATATTTACAATCCCATTAAGGAAGGAATCACTGAGTATATTGATGGAATAATTGTTATTATTCCCAAAAAATCATTTCATCAATTTCTCAAACCATAATCTACATCATGAAACCACATCAAAGTAACTCAAAATATGAATTACATGAGGTATTTGAAAAATTAAAATACATTATTATTAATAACCACTATATAGAAAATGGAATGAAATTTATTTAATTTTTGAGATAATGAAAAATTAAATGTTTATGACATTGGAAAATAAACATAGTATTAGATTATCCTTATAAATGTATAGATTTTACATGATGATGGTACTAATCGAGTAAGGAAACAACACCATCATCTAAACATAACCCTTCATTATGATGCAAAAAATGTGGTAATAAAACTATTAGATATTGGGTTCAAATTTTTTAAATATGATAGTATATTTATTAATCCAATATAATCCATTCATAAATGGAATAATCATATATATGTTCATAGTGAGAATAATGAATTCCTTAAATATAATGTAAGAAATATTTTTTTAGTCCCCATGAAATAACTCATAAATAATTATTTCCATCAAAATGTACATTTTGGATTACCATATATGACTAAATCTTTAATGGCCGGTAGTTGAGTCTCATTACTCGTTCCTTGGTGGCTTCTATAGATACCTCAAGTTACATATATCTCATAAATATCCAAAAAAATACTAATGGGACATTCTTATTTTCTACATTTTCATATAATTTGATTATATTTACCATATGTAATCCTCTAGGTACTCTCTAGTATTACATGGTTTGTATTTTATTTTATTACTTAGAGTATTACATTATGGTTTTTATAAATAAAGTCACTGTTTAATGTCAGCAGTTGATGATTATTTTTCCAGACATTGTTCTATGCTTCCGTGATGCATTATATAAAATAAATTTTTAAATTAGTATTAATTTTATTATACATTTTAAGGGGGAATAATTTTTGGCTATGTTGTTTCATTGGAGGGAATTCAAGTTGATCGATCAAAAATTGATGTTATTTTATTATTACCCATCAAAAATATGGTCGGATATTTTTATTTATTTTAGGAATATACTAGTTTTTATTGGAACTATATTAAAATGTTTTGAAGAATTACAATCCAATTATCACCAATTAGAAAAAAATTTGTGATTTTTTCATAATGAAAATATAAAAATAGAATTTGATTAATATAAAATATGTCTCACATAGCCACAAATCATTAAAAAACATTGTTTGTATCCACAAATTAAAATCATGTGGGATTAATTTAATTGTGAATTTTTAATTTCCTTTCACATCATGATAACCATTCTTCTCGACTCATTACATACACATAGTGAAATAATGACACTTCTCAAGAAACTACTCCACAACTGAAAAATAATTAATTTTTGTAGTGTTTGATTAATATAGAATTAATTGTTATATCCATGGACATATAGTGTTGGTCATTTTGGACCATATTGATATTATATATCATTTCAAGGAATACTAATTTTATACCATCACATATTCAATAGATTATCATACATGAAGAGTTTGATTTAAAAAATATGGAAAATAGGGATTTGAAAATTCAGTTACTAATGAGATGATCCACATTTTTATTGAATGTGATATAAAATCATTTAATAAACTATATAATTTGTAAACATTAACTGATGATCACATGTATACTATTAATTTTATGACCTAATGGTTTTCTAATTTTGTGAACTTTTTTGACTCATAATCACCTTATTGTTTTAATAAACACCCACTATATTGGATTAAGTCTGTGTCTAGGTATTAAATTTCGATTGGAAATGTTTTTGAAAAAATATATAATAACAATTTCATGTAATGATGCATACCTGACCATGAGATAGCAAATATCCTCACATTTTTTTTTCAAAACACTTTCATGTGGGGGACACATTGGTCACTAAATAACTACATGAAATTTCTTTAACTCTAACCATTATTAACCCACATTATTTTGAGGTACTCGTAAATTTTTTATTTCAAGTGCACTATGTCAATTTACTAGAACATTATTAAAGAGGAATTATAATCCCAAACAACTAAAGATATTTAATGAGATATTTTATGTATATGGTGTTGACATCGTGGGAAATATTTCGGTTCTTTTGAAATTTTTTGTATATTTTTCAAGATATTGATTATGTATCAAAATGGGTGGATATAATTTTGAAATATAGCAATGAGACTTGAGTCATTGTAGAGTTTTTTATATTCCATTTCATTTCTTATTATGGTTTACCATGATACATTTTTAGTTATGATGGGTTACACTATTTTAATAGTTCAATGAAATAAATTTTATTCAATTATAAGGTCACACATTGTTTTTAAGCCATATATTCCACAATTTAATGTCCATTAAGAGTTTTTCAATGGGGGTTAAACAAATATTATAAAACGATGGTTCAACAAAAGAGAAAATATAGTAATTCATTATTAGGTGATACATTTTGTTCATTTCATACTACTTTTAAAACTCTCATTGGCATGTCTAAATATTCCATTTTGGTTTGGGAAATATTTTATCTTTCATTTTTTGATTGTGAAAATCTCATAATGGGGAATCAAAAAATGATACATGAATCTCACATGTGAGGATACTCATAAGAAATTTAAACATCAAGAGCTTTAGGAGATTAAAATTCCAATAAAGATGATTGATTTTATATATAGAAAATAAGGGTATCCCATGCCTCTTTGATTCTACGAAATGAGTTAATGGTGGGAGAAGAAGTCCTCATATACAACTAAATTTTATTTCGCATGCTTGGTATACATTGTTCCCATTAGATAGGTCAATATTTTATTTATGTTCTTCTGAATGGTACCATATTGATCATTAATGAATCCAAAAAAATCATATATCATGTTTTATGAGAAAATGTTGAATCCCTATAATGTGGACATCATGAGTAATGTGGTTAATGTAATTTCTCAGGACCATAAAATATTTAAATGATATCACCAGGTTGTACTATTATATAACAATATTATTATGAATATATTCAAAAAAATAATTGAATTATAATAATATATTATCATTATTTAGGATAATAAAATAGAACAGTTTGGGGGAGGTATATATGAGGTTATTGGTTTTAATTTTAGATTGATTTCATGCTTCATTCTCTTTATTTATTTTCTATTTGTTATCTTATAAAGTAAAAAAAAATTATCTCATATTTCTCTACATTAATTTTTCTGTGCTTTTAGATAAACATTGAACAAAATTATAATATCCAAAATTAGATTCCCTACATGAGACTATTGTGATAAAAAACTCATATATTTTTTGAAAAATAATTTCAAATTAATATTGATATGGAATAAATTTATAAAATTTTATTTTTAAAATAATTCTTAAGAGTTTAAAGGATTCTTGAAATCTATGAACCATTATCACTAACAAATAACTTAAATCCCCAACCCACGAGATATTATAAGCACATTATTTAATATTCTTCATTTTAATCATTTTCTTGTGAGTCTCATGTCATTTAGAGAAAAAACTACATGACTATTTTCAATTTAATGATATAAATTTTTATTTTGGTACCTTCATGATAGAGGTCGTTATTAATTTAAATGGATTTTGTATAATTATTATCTATTTTGGGAAACTTTTTAATGTAAAACTATTTATAAATTAAAGACCACATTAGAAATATTATAAAATAAAAAATACATGATAATTTATCCCTACCTGTCAATATATTTTTAATATTCATGTTTTATCTTCACTATCTATAGAGAAGAAGGTGTGTTAATTAATATTATAAGGAAAAAATTAAATATTTTTATTTTAATATAAGGGTGTCTACATTTTATTGGAAGTGGTTATGAATACCAATTTATATAATCTGTTACACATGATTCACTCATTTTACTCAAATATAATTGTTTACAAAAAATTAATAGTTTGGTATATTGAAAAAACCAAAAAAATAAAAATAAATTGATAAAAGATGAATATTACTCAATATTATTCACTAAATGTCTATAGAAAAAATTAAAATAATAGAGGGAGAGTGATTTTGAAGTGATATTTTATGTGATAGTTTTATTGGGTACATTCATTTGGAACATTTTCTAAATTTTGACATGTTTTTTACTCATGATATAATACATTATTCTTCTTCCTCATCTTCTTAAAAATTAAATCCATCTAGCAATTAATCCATATAAGAACATTATATAACTAATCTCTATTATCACTCTATTATCCACTTGTATAGATATTAGGATCTCAAAATTCATATGGTAATATCAAATATTCTTTGGGAAATTAATATAACTTCACATCAATATATTTTTAGAGTAATACGGGAAAATTTATAAGTTAGGTAGATTGTGACGTGTTTCACATGTAAATGAAAGAATATTAAAAAATGAATATGATGGAAGAATAATTATAAAAAATTGATTTATTGAAAAACAATTTAAGGCTTTTAGTTTAAAATAATCATAGATTTATTCTCACGTATTAGTTAGTAATTAATTTTGATTTTGTTGTATTATTTTTTCCTATAGTGTAAAAAGTATGTGTGGATTATTTGATTAGTAATTTTTTAAATTTTATCTTCTATATCATATCATTTTATTATATTATATTAAAAAAATTATTCTAATAGGGTTTTCTTCAACTGATAAAATATTATATTTTCAAATAATTCCTTAAGTTGTTATAAATTTGGAGTTATTTACATAAAAATAACTATGATAATCTATATTATAAAATTCCTTTTTTATATAATTATATTGTCACCAGGTCTCAATTCATTCAAATAGGCCCATGTATATATCCAAAAATATGAGTCTTAATACAGTCACAAGATGTGAATAAAATTTGGGTTAGTTATATTGGACCCACATACAGTGGTTAGATCATAACTCATTCTAGGATTATCCAATTGGAATAATTAAAAATATTGTAAATATATAACTAATCATACCCCATACACACCAAATTACATGTCATAATTATGTGATTATGTAGTCATCAAGTCATAATAATGGGGTGATGAAATCTATCATGAATAGATCACCTACACCTTTAGACTTTTGACAATTAATCAGAAAAAAATGAAAAGTTTCTCAATAATGGAAATCCAAGGTTATTATCCATGACAAGAATATCCATGGTTATATTTAAGTAAATTTTGATAGTAATATTGATCAATTTTTATATTATTTCATCTCATTTATTTCAAATTACCATTTTGGTAGAGCTAGATTGTGTTCTTTGATGTAAACCAAAGATATATATACGTGATCATAGGAACGTAATATAATTTACACGATTCTTATCTATTGTTTAAATGTATAACTTCTAATTATAAATTTATATTGGTATTAACCAATTAATAAAAAAGGAATATTAATCCTAATTCTGCGAGGTGGGATTTAGGAAAATTCATTCATGGTGAAAAGTAAATAAATAATTATTATTAATTATTCTATTTAAATATTGAAACTACAAAAAAATATTTTCCTTAAATGTACACTTATGGATATTTTTCTTCATTAAATTCATAACTCTAAAAATGTTTGGAATGATGTTGGAGGGTGTAAAATGATATTCTATTGGAAGATGGTGACTATATCATATATCGACGATCAATGAAAGACAAAATTAGGGGATCTAACTAATGATTGTGATGCCGATCAATCTTTATCAGCAAACTATCGCTCTCATGGAAAGACTTTGTATGATTTGGTTCTTTCACATTTTTTATTACATAAATGAAATATATTAATCAAAAAATTGATTGAAATTAATATCAATCATATTTCAAGATGGGATTATTTTTTGGATTTATTGGGTTAATATGTTTGGGGTTATTTAGTAATATCATCATTCATTATTCTAATCGAAATGTGTTGGGGATGACATGAAAAAAAATGATGTTTATTCATCACAATTTTTAGTTGTTTATTTACCCTATGAATTATTCATTCATCTTGAGTACTATTCATTTTAATGTGGTTTTACATCCACCTAGGAATCGATCATTAAAAATCCATTTATGGTCAAAAAAATCTGATATTATAGATTTGGTACCATCATGATATAATGGTGGTGTGATGAATGAAATGGTAGCAGATCAGTTGAAGTATATACCCAATTTTCATGTTCTTGGACATTCAATGAAAAAACTCATTTGAATGTGTTTTTTTTTTCAGAAAATATAGTGGCTGAATTTTTTTTATTGATGACGACATGGCTCATATGGGCATAATTCATGATTTTTCAACTAGGAAAATTTTCTGATTGAGTGAGAAGTATCAGTCCAATGAGTGTGAAATGGATCTGGGATTCTATAAAATACCATAAATCACTGAATGTAATATTGGATTACGCAAATTGTGGGACCCCCTAGAGCGGACTAGGATTTCATGAGGAAGATAATTATCACACAAAATGTGACCATTCCCTAATGGCTAGGCAGGTGCATAGGATGCTACATGAACATAAAAATTAGCACATGGTCATGTGTAAACCATGTAATCCCATATAGAAATTTATTGCCAATGTTTTCATAGGAATACTCGTGTTCTTGCTCTGGTTAGAAGATCCTGGGAAGATACACATCATATACTAAAACATAGATATAATCACATTCCATTTACATCGATAGGACTAAGGGTTCAAGGGACATCCTACATACTCCTTTTAAATTTCATGTATTCCATAGGTGTTGTCTTTAAGACCTTCCCCTCTATATCATGTACATGTTTCACTATAGAATTTTCCCTCTATACATTCCCTGAGAGTTAGTATAGAATCACCAACTATATATATGACATTGATCCCATTATAAGAACATGGACATAGTTTTTTAATCCTATTTGTGTTTCAATTTCACATCATATATCTTCTATTTACCCTTGGTGTAGTTCTTGGTATCATTGTGATCAACATTATGTGGGCGTCGATCCTCCAACTCATGGGTTATTGTAGATTGGTTAGTTGGTATCTCTATGTCCCTGGGTCTGATCATGATTTATCTATCATATATCATTTTACATTCATCATGTAATTCCTAAAGTGATACCCAACTGGAACTACCACTCAAACAGATTTCATCATTGTTATTAGAATCATAGATTGTGTTCATCTAAATGAGTTCTTTTTGGAACCATTGTGCTTTAATCCTATGATATAATTATAGTTGTGAATTACCTTTAGACCATGTTTTTTTAATGAGTATATATTCATATTCTTATTGTATTAATTATAGAAATATGAATTTATTGAGATTAGTGTTATTTATTTGTTGTATTATTTTGTTGGTTTCGGTCATCCTACTACTTATTTCTATACTGACGCTTTCTCAGTATTTTCTGGAACATGTCATGTCCTGTGTATATGATCGACCAATCTTATGAACCCTATAAAGAACAATAATAGTGAGTTTCTAGTAATATGGGACATACTGAGGCATGATCCGATGGCATATTGACCGCAATCCATTGCTTACCTTCAAGTTATAATTGTTTTAAGACTCTTTGCAGTGGGATGGAAATTCAATTAATTTTTTTCATACTATGGTTGTGGAATTTTATATGTATGCATACATGGTATTTAATTTTTTTAAATTTATTTCTTTTATGGTATTGGAGATGGGTACATGTGTATATGTACTTTGGCTAATTTATCACATGTTTGTGACATGCCCACTCTAAGAAAATCGCTAGCCCCTTGCCTATTTGAGGTGGGATTGGGGAGTCATGGCATAGGCCCATTAGGAAATGTCAGACACTACTCAGGATACTATTGTTACATTATAATATTTAATGGATGGAGGTTTGGACAATGGTATGGGACCACATTGCTGATTTTATTGCCTCCATGTTTTGTAGGAGTGTAGAAATGATACCGACATATGGTTCTGACCAGACATATTTAGGCTTTCTTAGTGTTTGATGATTATTTTATTGTATTTTTTTAGAATAACATTTATATACATATCAAAATGTGATTACATGAATTGTTATAATTTTTTGTTCCTCCTTTTATTTCCCAGTTGTATGTGATATTTTTTAGCTGCTTTGTTGATTATGTTATTTGTTTTCTATATTATCAATGATATTTCACTCCATACAATGTTGTATAGTGTCCCCATTATACTGATCACATTGTTTCTTCTATTTATAATCATATAGCACATAGGTAGGTGTTCTTGAGGTATTATAACATATCATTAAGCCATGTGATAGATCATCGAATCTGGGGATGTTACAAATTTTAATCAAATGTTGGGTTTATTTTAACTTCCCAAAATATTTGGTAAAGTTATAAAGGATACTAGGATGTGTTGGGACATGTTAATTATATTATTCATGGAAATTTATAACCCATTTATGGCGGAAAATTCTAGTACCCAGTTATGAGATTATTATTTATACTATTCTATTGTTATAGATTATGTTATTTCAACAAGGGTAATTCACATTTTTATGGAGGTTATTATTTTGTGGTGTTTGTGGTTCATGATATTTATACTCATTGACCAATATGGTATTCAATGTGTATTCATGATTCATGATAGGAGTATAGGTATTTATATTGACATTCTTTATTCATGATATGGAGATATTTATTAAATATAATACATAACTTCTAATATGAATTATGATATAAGATAAATGGAATATCTATTAAATGAAATAAAATGAACTTATATGTCATTAAAAACACATTTAAGCCTTGTTTAGAGAGACCATGAGTAGTGGTTGTCTTCTTTTGTAACCTTTTGTGTATGACCTTTTTATCGCCAGTTTTATAAGTAGTGTGTTTTTCTGTTAAAGAAAATTAAACCTCATCATATTCATGTTGAGCATTATAAGAGTGGAAAACAATATTATCTTAATATAAATGAGTTGAATCATCTTATACATAATTAATATTATATTGATATTCTTCTTTTCAATACCTGTATCGGGGTCATTCGATCCATTGAAAGGGAGACTATTCATATAGTTCCATCACTGTATGATCTAATGATTGGGTTCCAGCTGCAGTATCCTTTTATGTTCATAGTGGAGGGAGGTAACCAAGAATCAATGATATGGATTCCAATAGTCAATATGATCATTGATAATCTCAATACACCATCAATTAATAGGTTTAATCATTCCACACATATTCTTCATGGACCTTCCCAGCATTGGTGGGATATTATAGAGAAAGAATGGCAACATGAGGAGTTATCATGGAAGGAATTTGAGAAGAATTTATAGATCTATTTCTATCGTCTGTCTTTGATATATAAGATGGTTTTTTCGTAAATTCACATGACATTGGATGGAATGTTAGTGTAGAAATACAGTAGATGCTTCATTGACCTTTAGCTCTTGGTTCCATATTTAGTAATTGATGAGATCTCTAAGGAAAGGAATTTTCATGATGGTATTCACTCTATGATCAGGATGCAGGTGAACATGTCACCTATAATAATTTTTTTGGATGTGATTAATTGGGAACTTATAATGGAAAAGAATATGAAAGAGTCTCTGGGTAGTGTCTAGGATATTTTAGAAGGATGAGCTAATATGTCTACATCTGTTGGTAAAAAGTACTAATATTACATCATTTACAAGGTAACAATTTTGAGAGCAATGATTCTAGGGAGAATCTATCTTAAGATCCTTTTAATTTAATGTGCATTAAGTATGGAAATATAGGCCTTACAGATCCCTAGTGTTCTTACCCATATTTTTAGTGTCGAGAATTTGGTAGGATGGTCCACCTGCATTGGTTTTTTTGGGAAATGTATTAGTAGAAAAGGGGTAGGGGAAAAAGATAGGAATCATCTTTTGAGAAAGACTCTAGTACTCATTAAAATATAGGTTCATTGATTTCCATCGGATGTTCTGGTTGAGTGTGTTGATGTAGTACTACAGTGTAGGTATGATAGAACCCAAAAGATAGAAATGAGTAGGGGAGTGAGACTAGAAAATACGTAATAAGGTCTAGTTAGATTCATGTTATACTGACAACATAAAATAGTGTGGATGAAGGATTGTCTATAGTCATTAGTACAATTCTTGTATCAACTACAATTTCTTATGGTTTGTTTGATAATGCAGCATCACAATCCATTTTATCTGATATATTTCTAAATGGTTTGTTCTAGGTTTTGAAATTCATAAAGGGTGTTTTGAAAATGGATACACCATTTCTAGTATGGAAAAAGGATATAAAATATGTTAAGGTATGTTTGATAGATTTTAGTGGTTATAAATAATTTTGGGAATCATTTGTGATGGAAATGAAATTATTCTGATTTGATTCTTGGTACAAATTTGGCTAGTAAAATATCAAGCTTATATAAATAGTTACAAGATGTGAGTTACCTTTTTATCTCCAATATGAGATATATAATCGAACCATGGTGAGGGGACTATTTATTTTCATCATGGAGTACTCATTTAGTTCTGATTGGATTGTCTCTCATCTTGTAATGGTGGTCATTATCTAGATTATTTCAGAATAAATCATGATTATTTTACTACATTGGTAGATTGTTTTTAGGGTGTATTTCCATATGAATTCTATGAATTACCAACAGAAATAAATAGAATGATTTTATGATCATGTTGGTACTTGGACTATATATAGTTTCTATCCCACCATATAGAATGAAATGAGTTGAGATTATGGAGTTAAAATTTCAGTTGGAGGATCTAGAAGCTAAGGGGTTTATACAACCTAGTACATCTCTATGGGGATTAGCTATCCTTTTTTAAAGAATGATGATGTTTCATTGATCATATGTTTTCATTATATGAAATTGTACCAGATAAAGGTCACGAACTAGTATCCTCTTCTACGCATCGATGATATTTATGATCAGTCGAGTGGTTTAACGATCTTCTCCATTGTCGATTTGATATATCGATACCACTAGTTGAGGGTGAAGACATAACTAATACTACTGTTATGAGAAATTATATAATATATGATTCATTTTAATTAAATTTTCACTAACTAATTTACCAATGATATTCAGGGAATTAATGAATCTGATATTTTGTCCTTTTATAGTCATGTATATTGTGGTTTTTGTTGATGGGATATTACTGTACTCCCAATCAGTAGATGATCATGACAATCAGATTTACATTGTGTTGGATACATTGAAAGGGGATTTAATTCAAATTAAGATATCTAAATATTGTTTATGGATTGATAAAGTTCCCTTCATTGGACTTTTCAACTTAGAATTAGAATTGATAGCAGACCTATAAAATGTTGCATCAATAGTGTCATTGGAGAAACCCAATAATATATTCAAGATTGATAATATTAATCTTTTATAAGGTTATCTTTGGTTCTTTATCTAGGAAATAATCAATTTGGTTTCATCAATGTTTCGGGTGACCAATATTGGTTGGATGCTTGATTGGTTAGACGCTAACATAGAATATGTTCCGGAGCTGAAATGTATGGTTACTTGAGAACTTATACTCACATTACATTTGATCTATAACTCATATACCATGGATTATGAAGCATCCTGAGTTGGACTCAGAGAACCTATGATGAAGGAGGATCGATTGGTTTCATACGACTCTGGATAGCTGATATCGTAATATATGAAATAAACTTCTCACTATATTGATATATATGTATTGGTATTTTTGTAGATAAGATGGAGTAATTGTCTCTTGGGTGATAGTTTTGTTGTTTAAGTAGACCACATGATCCTAAAATAAAACATTTCCCAATCAGACCAAAAACATTGATAGAGGATGTTGATCAAGAATCTATTTTATGTTGACACTGATTTGGATTATAAAACAGGAAAGGGAAATATCATTTAAAATAATTTATCACTGAATATGTAGATAAAGGTAGTGAGGGAGTATTTCAATGAGTGGAGGATGATGGAACTCTTTATAGAAATGAATCTAGATGTTCATGAGTCTCATATATGAGTATCATTGACATAGAAATTATTATACCGATTCATTTGGACTAGATCAAGACTAAATAGTTTTCTAATTTGGTGGGGTTAGTTTGAGAGATTGTATATATGGTATGTATACACCATTGAAATGGTCTATTTTTAGTGGAAACAATAATTATTTTCCATGGACGAGAATTGGATTCTTCTGGTTTTTGTGAGGATTTGGTGATATATTTCCATGCTTCAAGATGAACAGTATATCCTTGTTTGAAAAATTTGTATCATAGTATCTATCTAAAGGACTTATTGATAAGAATTAAGATATAAGTAGCAGGATTTGGGGTAATATTTTCAATTTTCAAAATGTGATTGTCGAACATAAAATATCATCTATGTATTTTCACTCTATAACCAATATACATTCTAATAAGAATAATGACACTATGGATTTTGAGAAAGGATTAACAAGGAAAACACACAAGAATGATGTCGTATGAGTGATTGTGTATCAACTGACTAAGGTGTCCCTATTTTTTCCTATTTATGAGACATTAATTATCAAGGATTTAGGTAGTCTTTATGTGAATGAGGTTTCTCATCTAAAGGATGTTCTACAGATTATCAATTTACAATTATATCCTTATTATACATCATGATTCCATAAGGGTCTTTAGAGGGTTCTGGGATTATAGTTTATTTTGAGTATGACCTATCATCCTTAGAATGGGGGAAAATCTAGGAAAACTATTCATGTTAAATAGGATATTGCGTGAAGAGTGTTTTGGATTTCTGTTTTTCATTGTATAAAAATAAGGAACTCATTGAATTTTCATTTAAAAACATATTCCAAGAATCAATCAAGATGAAACTTTTTATGGAATTGAATGGTAGTCTATTCCATTAAAATATTTGTTGTTTGAAGGATTGTGAGTAAAAACATGTCGGGTCTAGTCTCATGTAGGATACATTTGATCTATTTCAGATGATCATTAAGTGGTTAATTCCAATGAATTGTAGAGAAAAAACATATTCTGACCATTGGAGAAGACCTATAGAGTTTGGGGTTGTCATTACATTTTTTAATTTTTTGCTACCTATGCTATATAAATTCTACATCAAGAAAAAGTGAATGATAGAACCTAGGTTTCTGAAGATGTTTTATATAGTGGATGGAATGGTCTAGGGGAATAAAGATTATACCTTCTCATTATGCTACAATTCCTTGTAGGATGTGTTCCATGTGTTGCAGCTTTAATGATATTATCCATACACTTCTCATGTGGTGGAAATCTACATTAGTGTTGATGCATCCATTAATGTTTAAATGATAGGTATTTTAGATAATAGTGTGAAAAATATATGGGGGGACTACAACTTTGGTCTGACTGTAGTGGTAGCGTGATCGTGTTAAGTAGAAGACTAGAGAGAGGTAGTCTGCTAAGAGAGTACGGTGGTCATACTTGTTTTCTATGACCCCACAATGATTCATTAGGGAGATCAATTATGAGTTTTTTTTGATTGGGTGGTTTTAAGATCCTTTATTTTCCTAGAGACATCTCTATTTCAGTTTTACAATTGATCAATGGTGGATGATTCATGTTCGGTGAAGGGGAGACTTTGTTGGGTAAAATTACATAAAAAATGGGGATGTATGTTTATTTAATTAACATAATCCAAATATGAATTTGTTAAATAGTTTTATGAGGGGTTTTAATGATATTTAAGTTTTTTGATCAATTTTGGGTCCTTTTTTAGATTTTGGATTGAATCATTGTTTGTTGTGAGATGACACACTGTGTACCTATTTTATGAAGTGATACTGCCCCTTGAATCACATCATTAACCAATATATTTTGTTATGTGGTTTCAAATTGTGTAAACATTTCATGTCATGTAAAGGTCACGTAGGGTTAAATATAGTCTATGGAAAAGGGTTTTTCAGTGTATCCCTCAAAAAAAATTACACAACATGTAATTGAGTTACATTATAAGCAAAACAAGTTTAGAATCACTACATGTAATTATTTCTAATTCCCTATGTTGTTCTTCCTACTCTTGAATATTGATGGTTGTCTAGTAAATTTCAGAGAACCATTATCTTTTTTGAACATCATATTTGTGTAGTCAATGTTTGATATGTTTTTGTGCTATAGATTCCCCATCCTCATCCATTGTTACCAGATGTGGTGGTGGGAAACATTGACCCAATTTGGGTTTGATGTTACTCATTATCTAATTTTCTATGGATTTATAATTCATTCTTTGGGTTCTTAATTTTAATTCATGCTACATATTTTTTCTATTTTTTGATTTTTTGTTTAAGTTAGGTGGTCTAAATCTTTACCCTATGGTATGTTTAATTTCAATGTATGTGAAATATTGAAAATTCACCAACATAACGTTCACCTAAATCGATTAAATGGGGAATTTGTTCTATAATTTTAAATCCCATTGGATCCAATTGTCTGTGAGAAATATTATGGATATTTTTTGGGTGAGAAAATTTAATTATATATTAAATTGATTAAAACATAATGTGTTTTTAGCATGTAATTAGTTTTGGTTATTTTCTTGATATAGATTAACCTTGGATTAGCTTAATTATTGATATTATATGAATGTTATTGTAATATGGAAAAATGATAAATGAAATCTGTAACTATAAAATAGAATTTAATTTGAATAATTAACCATTGTGCATTATGATATGATACTGTGATATCCTTGCTATCAAGACTTAATCTGATTCTTGCATAATTTCATATATAAAACGTGCGGCCCCAATACATGTTTAAGTTATAATATAGTGTTTTTTCCCTCATTTATAAGGAAATTATTATACACCGATCATGACACTAATACATGATGAAATTCATATATACTAGGATTTTACATCATACGTGTTGTAATGCGTACATACAAGGGTTGGCCCTAATACTTGATGTTATTCTTATTAATCAGGCTTTGTCCTAATACATGTACTAATGTTGATATATTATTCTCAAAACTGATATATTTATTAAATTATTTTAATGTGGTATTGACAAATAATTGTTTTATTTATGACTTGGATATATTTTTACTGTTATAATGGTTGTGAGAAACACTTGAAGAAGAACCATTATAGAACAAAGGCATGATATTTGGGTATATGGTTATCGATGGCATTGTCATGAGAAATGATCAAAGTTTATCATACATGGTGACACATTATGTTGATATAGTATTAATGTAATTTTTTATTTAAGTAGTACTATTTTTTGGATTATTTCATGCACTTATAATCATATTGGTTATGTTTAGACTTGGTTGTGTCAACATTCTAAGTTGTAGTAAAAACCTAAAAAGGACTCCATTTTGTACTCAGGTAGATTTAATTGACGCGGGATTAAAAATGGAAATAAACTGTATTTCTGATTTCATTAAATTCTAGTTGTGTTGGAGTTTTAAAATTCCGCAGATATGTGGTTTCAGAATGATATATTTTTTGTTTTCTTTATGTATGTTGATTATTTTTTTGTATTGTTTTCTAGTATATATTTAAACACATCTTATAGTTTTAATAATGTAATCATTACCATTTGTATAGTAATTAATAATTTTATATCTCTATGATATGATATATTGTTTCCACTTTTCTATTACAGTGATTATGTTTTTTATATTTTTTCTTTACGATATTATGATAGTTCATACCAGTGGGAGTGTTATTCCTACTATACAAATCACACCCTAACTGTTAGTCAGTAGACCCTTTTTTATAGGGAGGTGTGCTTGAGGTCTCATTACCAACACTTTATAGCCATGTGAGAGTTCTATATCAAGGAAAATTAAAATGCATCAGACATATCATGTGGTGATTTGAGCATTTTTTCTATTTTGTCACTAATAATAAATATCATTGATCGATCAAATCTAGTGTGATAAACATGTAATATCTCACATAACTCAATTGATCTAGTGGTTCTAAATAAATTAATCAATTCTATATTCTATGTCAAATAAGAGGGATTACGGTTGAGAATTAGGAGAATGTCAGTCGAGTTTATAATGATTTCAACAAAAACATTCACTTGTGTATTAATTTAGATTCAAATTTTGTTGTAAAAGCCTGATACCTCAATACTCATTATCCTTTTATAAATTTCATAAGTGATAATAAAAATTAATTATAAATTCTATTTATTCATATGAAAAGAATTTGGACATGTTTTACTCTAAAACCTAGTAAAATGTGAATTTAATTTTAATATGTCTGGTGACAGAATCGAGATTGTATATTGGAATTGAAAAAAGTTTAATTTCATTACCTATATTATTGTTGAAGTAGAATATGTGGATATAACTCAAGCAACTACCCAATTCATGTGGATAATAACATAGTTTGAAGACCTCATGATGGAAGTGAATATACCATTATTTTTGGGTTCTCATAATCAACGTGATGTTAATTTTTCATGAAATTGGATTTAATATTTAATGCCACAGAAAATTAATATCATATATCACTTCATAAAGAAGATTATAGAGATAAATTATTTTATGTTGAAAATTTTCATACATTGATGATAATTGAAGATGTGTTCACCAAAACATGGAATAATTATACATTTAAAAAATTATGTCTACAGATAAGACATAAAAATTATTATTCTCAACGATAAGGTATTGTGATATTATCTTCTATATAATACCATTTTTGGATATTTTTATCTATGTGGTAGAAATATAAAATTTATTTTCATTCATGTTTAGTCCCTAGATTTATTCGTAAATTGGGAGGAAACTATATAAGTGGTGCATTAATATGCATGCAATTATCTTTTTTAAGGGGATAATATATTAAATTATCATTGTTAAATTTGCGATAAATTAAATAATGATGATTGATGTTATAATAAATTTTTCTACTGGACTTCTAATCATGAATGTAGGAATCCATTTCTCCCAAGATCATTAAGTAGTGTTGTGAAGTGAAATAAATGAATATTTGTTATCATGTAATATTACAGGTGTTGTAAAAGAAGTACGGTTATCATTTCCTCAAGAGGAAATATTTTTAAGTGGTCACTAGTAGAATCCTAATTTGTGTTTCATTTGATCTAAATAAAATATTTCAGTTACATCTTGGTATCTTTACTAAATTTCATAATTTTCTACAATGTGTTTTCTCATGGGGGATTATATATATATAATGTAAAATTATATCGATGTAGATCAAGTAAAATCATAATTTATTATTATTTATTAATAAAAAATCCAATGGTTGAGACTATTAAGATTAATAAATATTTATAACATAATTAAAATTTTGAATATTCACATTGATGTTTCTTTAATTGTATATTGATGATGAATTTGTTATTTTTTATAGGATATGATTATTTTAAGGGATTTTTTATCCCATAAATATATCATATTAAAAATATCATAAAATACGCATGAATATGTGAGGTGAAGGTAACTTGGATTATTTTAAATGTTTTTAGTTTTAATAGAGTGGTTTGGATCAAGTCAAGAAGTTATTTTAGGCAATGTAAAAGTATGTGAAGATTGAAATGACGATTGAATGAGAAAGAAAGAGATTTTGATTTTTTTAAGGTTCCAGTTTGAAATATTTTGTGTTATAATGAATTCAAAAGTTTCAAAAACATTTTAAGGTTCAATGAAAAAACATCACAAGGTATATATGATATGTCTGTATGTTTCATTCAAAACAACACATGGTTGTCTAGAAATTAAAATTTTTAGAACATCATAATGTTCTAATAATAAGAGTGTTCAAGTGATGTTCATAAATAATATATAAAAAGATATAACTATTATTTATTCGGATTTGTAAAGGTTAGTTGAGAAACACAAAATTTACTTTTTGGACTTTTTTGGTTAAAATAAATTATAAGGATCAAAGAGAATATAAGATCCTTAAAATTACTAATATTCTATCCAATATTATAGGTTTGTGCTTCAATGCATCCTATGGTTGATATTTATATTTTTGAACTTCTTATCGAAGATATATTCAAATATCGTGAAATTTCTTGAATTTTTTTGAAGAGCGAAATGATTAAAGAATATCATAATGAATTATTTTGAATAACTAAATTATGATGCCTTTTGAAGTGATCTTAATTAGTGAAAAAATTACAATATGTGATGTTGGTTCGAACTAATGTTCATGAATTCAACCCCATGTATAATATTTCTACATCATGGCTCTTAATGTTGGTCTGCACATGTGGAGGTATAATTAATGCTTTCAAATTCATTGATGATTGTAGATATATTATTAAAATATTATGATAATATTAAGGTAATACTTAAGATATTATTTTGGTGCAATATTGGATGGAATTTTATATAATATTGTGTATCTTCTGAATTGTGGTAATGATAGAGATTTATTCAATAATTGTTAACCCATGTTATAAATATCGACAAAAGTGGAGGGAATTTTGAAAATAATTTATGGAAATAATATTCGCAAAGTATAGTGTATAGAAAAGGAGAAAAATAACAGAAAAAAAATTGTATTGTAGAATTATTAGATGATTTATAAGATTGATAATTGAGATTATGATATATTTATATTTTGATGTGATTGATAGATTAAATAAAAAAGTAGAATTTGTTACATGTTTTTCATGTGAATGTATAGGAAGAATGAGTGGAAGATGATGTAGAATAAAGAAAATGTTATAACTTTATTAATGTAATTAAATAATATCATGATATTGAGAAAAATGGTTTTATCGCTGTAACACTGTGGGACACACAAACATAGTCGAGAGACATGCAATAATAGAAAATGTCATAAACCTGCACATTTTAATCACTATGATGAATCTAGTGGATTGATTGATATTAGGTGATTTTAGATTTGTTCTATGATTATCTACTCATGTTGACTAGTGAACCTTGTTAATTAATTGTGCCTTTCCCTTATTATTCATGAATGTGGGGTAAAATAGTGAAGTCAATCACACTAATATGTGGATATTGTTTTTATAAAAGTGAATAAATATAATTAAATATAAATAATTGATGCACCTTTCCCCTCCCACATCAATTAGTTCACTAATCGTATGGATGGTTGTCAATAGACTATATGATATAGGAAGAATCACTCCACAATGCATGATCCGTAAATCAAGATAGTTGTGTTACATCATATGATTCCCTATTCAAAAGTTGTATAACAAGTCTATGTTTCATACATCACATACTAAGACTAACTGAAAATATTTCCCTATAAACATATTAAATTTTCTCAAGTTAATATACATAGGACTCATCCTTTTCGACCCCTAAAATAAAGTATATAACATTTTCATGACCCTCTCCCATAAGTACTCCTCCTCTTCAAGTAGTGAAGATTGGTGTGACCCGAAAGCCCTACTAGAATTTGATAATGACTCATGACTAAAATCTTGGGCATGCAGAATGAAAAGATGAGTGGAATTTCTATAAAATACATAGAATAAAAATAAAACCCCAATACACAAAATATAAATAAATAATTAATTAAATCATTGTATATTAAATGTAATTCACTGAAAAAAAATTATACTATTGAAACACTTATAACAATGAAAATGAAAACATGGGATCCTCCAAAACCTCCATGACCTAATTGTCCATTCTTGAACACCAAATCCCTCTTTTGCATATAATATATTAATATATATACAAATGGGTGAGAATACATGTATTATTAGAATGACCCTATTGGTAATTCTTTAAAAAAATTTCACACTTTAATATCTTCCATCAAAAGACCTAAATTTTTTTAATTAGTCACCAGATAAAATAAATGATTATTTAGGACACTGAAACATAGAAGAAAAAAGTAAGCCCAATCACCACACGAAATTTGACACTTTAATAAATTAATTCAATTATTTTACAAACATTGACATGAGTAATATTAAAACATGTAATGAAACAAAAATGATTTGTTTTATTGAAACATCTATACAATATCCACGGACACAGTGTTCAAAAATTTATTTGATCATTAGTACAAAGGTTAAAATATATATGACTATGAACCCTTGTAGATAACTGACTTAATTAACTCTACAACACCTCAACAAAGTCATCATGATCTCTTTTATATGGGGTCATACAGATTCTTCCATGTCTATGGTAGTCAAAACTCTTCATAATGCATATCTTTATATGCTAATGAATTCATAAAAAAATACAATATCTAGAATATCAGTAGATAAACCTGACTAGTTCCCCAAAATACCCATTTTTAAAGTGATAAAAACTTATAAACTTCATCCTTCTAGAGTTGAAAACATATTTTTGACTATTAGTGAGATACCTTCCATATTAAATCACAAAAAAATTACAATTTCTTATAGAATCATTATATAAACTAATTTTCAATAACTCTAATATTACAATGATAAATGGATCAATAGAGTTTCTACTTCTACTAATCTTACTGTAGATCATTAAGAGTATTCACTATCACAAAAATAATATACATGAATAAGGTGTCACGAAAACCATGGAATCATCCAAAAAAATTATAATCCTTCCAAATATCAACAACATGAAAAACTTATAAATTTATATCCCATTCATGGACGTATAAATGAGGAATTATATTACCTCATATTCATATATTCCAATGAAATTGTGAAAATATCCACGGATGATTGTCATCCAACTGTCTTTCATAACACAAACAATGTACCCAAAATAATCATTCAAATGTCATGTTACACTAGGTCGATGCACTTCATCCTAATATGAAAAAACATATTTTCCCATTCTTATTACACATTGACAATTGAAAAAGTGAAATAGACATTTCTGGATACATCTATGCTCCATAATTAGTTGTTTCATCCACAAAATTTCAATGGTTTCTTTTATTATCGCCACATGATATGAATTTATTATGGAGTGAGATGTCCCCAATTACATACTAAACATCCAGTTGACTCTGATTCCATTGATGGTAATGAAAATCATATTTTTTCATTTCCACGAATCTAAGTGTGATGATCCAAAAAATTATTAATGAAAATTTTAATCTAATTATTTACTTATCTCAAATCTAATAATCTATTTTAAAATAAATTACATGCACAACCTAATAAAATAAAAAACAACATTTTATTATATTTACTTGAAAATTAAATATAGTATATAATAATTTAAATTGTTATAATAGAAAAAAAATAGAAAATAAGAAAAATATAAAATGAAATATTGATATGCTCGATCCCCTAAAGTGATCATAAACATGAAGAACACTATTGAAATGGAACATAGTAATAATTACATAATATTTATATTTAAAATGAAAATATACATAACGTTGAGTGAAATTTTTTGAGAATGAATAATGAATGAAGTATAAGTTATTTATAGAGCGTATGGAACACATATATAAGTTTAAAATCAAAAACATGGAATAATAATTTGTCCACTAGAATAATAATAAGAATGTTAGTGATTATAACACGACTGTTATAATAGTAACCTAACATCTGTAATTATAGAAAATATTTTTTTTTCTAAAATGAAAATAATAATATTTATATCTATATATAAATAATTAAAAGTTTTATAAATGATAAAATAATTTCTTAGATTCTTATAAAACACACATTCTAGATTTACAATATTTTAATAAATATACAAATTTATAACAAAATTATTTTTTAAATAGATTTATAATATTATATAATCTTTCATGGATGTTATAATATAATTTTATGATACTACAACAATTTATTTGATAGGTCAGAAAACTAATCTTATTACTAAAATTGGTTTTTTTTAAATAAATGAACAATTTATTATAATATAGTTTCCTCATATTTAATAAAATATTTCCATAAAATGATTTTAATATTTGGAATTTTCATATTTTAATAATAATTATGAATTTTTTTTGAATATTTATAAAATAGATTAATTTTGTGAAAAGTAAAATACGACAAAATATCGTCTTTAATATTATTAGTTAAATTCATAAATTAATGAGTCATATCTAATATAAGAACCCACAAGCTCATAATCACAAGTAAAAATTAGTACATTTATTCATACGAACCATCACCATTAGTAATGTTTTTTCAAGATAATAATCTAATGAAAATTATATTAAAAAACACCCCTCTCTTCGTCTTAAAAATACCACCACTACCACCCTGTGTCCTAACACCTTATAATCCATTGTACTTATCAAATTTCAACCCAATTATCATATTAATAACCCCCATGTCCAATTTCTGATATTATCATCAAATATTTTACAATTATTCATAACTGATACCCAAAGAGGAGACACGCAAAAGAATACGTAAATTTTAAAAAAAATCAATATCAAACTTATTTTTCTTATACCACCACCATATGAATCCCATAAAATTTTAATTTGTAACATAAGTATCAAAAATATATTGACATGATATTATTATGGTGTGCTATCAATTTTATACCCTCCTATCAATCAATTCTAAAATGAAAATTCTTGTTTATATTATAGAGGGTTCACCGCCTCTATGAATAATGTACTCTAATCTTCTCCAAAGCCTTCATGGATAATTATAGAAATAATATTATTGTTAAATATGGTTATATTAATAACTATGAAATTTATTTAATTTTATTGAATGTTTTAATAGATATTTAATTAAATTAAATGAATCTAGTTTGTGATGGTTAATAAAATTGCTAAAATTTACTAACCATATAACGATTACAATTATATTTAATAAAATATCAATATGTTAGAACAAATTAACATATTTAAAACAATTTAATATTATATAATGACCTGAATATTTTTTCATTTCACCATCATATTTTTTTATCTAATTTTGTAAAATTAAATAATTATCTGAAAACTGATCAAACCTTGGATACGTGAAACAAACAACATTGCGATAGAAAATAACGACTCAGTATACAAATTAAATGAATGTAAACTAACAATTAATATTAATAAAAACCCACATATATATAAATAAGGTTATAATTGAATTTTTTAATGAATTTTATGTGAATATTTATATCATAAATTTTTAGTGAATGGAAATTTGGGACCTCAGGTAGGGGAACTCTCAGAACCACCATCATTTTATCAGGTTATAACTTTTTCTCTATACCTCTCATTATCAATATATATATTGTTACTTAGTGATTATAAATTATAAATATATATATTTATGTTACATATAAACAAATATTTTTATCTATTTATTTTTTGTTATTATAGATTCCATACGTTTATTTATCAAATACCATCTTAAAAATAAATCCTTACTATGGGGGAATTTGTTACCCATTAATCAATTCATGGAACACTATAAAACACTTTTAATAATTAAAAATTTCCAAAAATTATAATTATTTTAGTGTAAATAATTTAAAACCTCTATTTTAAAATATAATTTGTTTTCCCTACCATGTTAAAGTCTTTTACCGATTCCATAACACATTATTCTAAAGTCAATATCTATACACAATTTTCTACTCTTTCTCATTAGGATTTCTTCAAATGAACTGCATATTTGAGAAATATTATTATTTATTCAAATATGAAGTTAAAATTATAAAATTCCTTCAAATATTTGTAATATTCATGAAATATCCTTTAAATAATTATTGAGGAATGATTTTTATCCCATTACATTAAATGGATATTTCTTATGCTTATGCCACATGCTTTAGTCCTTTATGTGTCACATGTATGCATGAACATGTTATAATGGGTGTGACCTAATGTCACTCCAATTCATTGGATAATTCTTATATCTCATTATATATTATATATAGGATTATGGAGGAAACCTAATGAATAATAGTATTATCTCCAACACTCTATGTAGTCTTGGCATTTTCCCTTGACTTATGATTATGTAATGTTTTCGTTGTTTAAACATATGATTAAATGAAATTAAGTTTATTTCTAATGTGTATCATGCTTATATAAGATTTTTTATCTTATTTTCCTTTTTTGATTTTATTTTATTCTATTTAACTAATATTTTCATTAGATATTATCATTCTCATTTTCTTTGGGGGTTATATTTCCCAATAATTTTGATTATGTATTACTGAAGTTATAAAATATAGTTTTAGAATATAAAATCTATCAATGATCATATTATAGAGTTATGTAGTGTTCAATAAAAATATGTGAAGCTATGTTTATTGTGGAATATGAGATGGAATCCCAATTAGAAAATGTAATTCTTGGAATTGAATGGATTCTTTAAAATAATTTTTAATAAATAATTTTCCTGGACAACATCTCATAAAATAAATTCGGTGTTCATTAGAACAATAAAATTTGAAGCTATGTTTATTGTGGAATATGAGATGGAATTCACAAGGTATTCTTGATATGCCTATAGATAATTCATAAACACTAAAATTAATGTTGAATTATTATTTAATTTATTATATTTTATTATACAAAAATACTTGTTAATTTTAGACATTGATAGATATTAAGAGACTATATATTATACCATTAAGGATTTGTTGATGGTTTTTAATTCTAAATGTTCTTTAGTGTATATAGATAAAAATTTAAAATTGATTTTTATTTTTGGATGTGTAATGGATAAATCCCATGGAGGTGATAAAACACAACTTCCCTTGTTCCAAAAGTGTGAAAAATTAGCTCAGAAACTATCTCAGGGAAACAAGTAGATGATTAAGCAATAGAAAAGATGGAAATTATTCTAATAAATTCCAAAATGAGATAAATAACCCTAGTAATGTGATGGAATAAAATAATTTTCAATAAAATTATTATTTTTTGTCTACTGTTTCAAAATTATGGAGAAAAGACAATATAAAAGAAAACATTGTAACCAAGGGGTAGTTGGATACAATCAAATAAAAAAACTGCCATGTCCTAGAGTGAAATAAGTTTTTAAGATGTCACTACAAATGATATGGACCTCAATAATGATGTTGTAATGGTTATGCTATATATTAAATAAATTATGTACAATTTAGTAATTTATTATGGTTTTACACATTATTTGATATCATGAAATTTTATTATAACTATTCAAACACCACCTAAAAGCATAAAGGATGAGTTATCTATGAGAAAAAATGGGAGATTATTTAATACTGAGAATATAAATCCTCCCTAGACAATGTTTATGGATTCAAACTGTATGGAAATCTTTTAAAAAATTCTTTAGTAGAATTTTATACTACACTGAATATGGATTATTTGTTTGTAAATACAACATTTTCTCTTGGTAGAGGGAAATAACTCTCCATATCCTAAATAATGATTCTTTTCTATAAAAATATATGAAATAAGATAAATATACTTTTGTACATTATTCTCAATAATAAATGTTATTATCTTTTGAGAAATTGTGTTTAAATAAAATTATTGATACAATGGAGAGAATATAAAGAATTATATGAAGATAGAAATAATAATATTTTCATATATTATTTAGCTGTATTATATCTATGTAAAGAAGTATAACAAATAATGATTATAAATACCTCAAGTAAATATTCTCACCAAAAGATATTAATATACATGTAAAAATATGGTTAGAGATAATTAATTATAATGACTATTGAATTAATAACCTTCTAGGAAGGTGAATAAAATTGTAGATGATCTAAGGAAAATGGATCATGAAACCATATAAATGATGAGATTTTATTAGTGTCTAATACTTTCATATATTTAATATATATATACGGTAGTCATAAATACTTAATAATATCATACCATGATATATTATATCTCTACCGTACACTTGATAAGATAGATGATGGTAAAAGGGATGTCGAGAAATTAGATATTATGGTTTAATATATAGGAAGATAGAAATCATCAGAGTACAAAATTGATGAATATGAAGTATTATGATTTGGGTTATGACTTCTTATACCAGAAAAAAACAATATATAGAATCATATATTGAATTATTCACATAGGTTGACATTCTCCATCCACCAAGGTAGCACAAATATGTATCAAGATCTCAGATAGAAATATTGGTGTTATAAAATGATGAAGGGGATTTGATGATATAAAAAAATGTTCCGTAGCTATCCAAAAGTTAACATAGATTTGGAAATGTCTAATAGAATGATAGAAACTTTTCTCATACATATATGGAAATGGGAAAACATCACTATGTAATTATTCACAAAACATTTCAAGACATCTCGATGAAATAATGGCATATTTCATGTAGTTAATTGAATTAACAATAATCCTCACCTCATTGAAATTCGATAGGTCTTCCCACTCAAACAACATTCAAGGGTTTTACGGATGTTGTGAGGATTAATGGAATAAAAAATAGTATTATCTTACTGAGTTAAAAAATTTACATCTAGGTTCTATAAAATAGTATAATATTTCCTTAACATTTCATTGAGCATCTGTACATTATATCACCATGAAAAAAATAGAAAATATGATTAGACCATCTAGACACTTGATGAGATTTTTGGAGCATTCTTGATGGAATTAAATTGATGATATGATCAACATAATCCCCTAACTGGGTTCTCATATGAAAATATCTTGCAAAAAATAATCTTACTGGATCCATGTGAATCCATTTTTGAAAAGAGATATAGCACACCGATCACTTGGGATTAAGTTGGTGAATGAACGATCTTGGTACATAAAATGGAAGTATAAAATAACAAAAATTTCATGACCATTCTATAACATATCAACACTACTTATTGTAAAAAAAAATATAAATGATAATTATAATCGAAGAAACATGATGTTTTCCATGGTAGATAAATTGTTCCAAACATATAACCATTGAATAAAGTCATGTGAATCAGGAAGAAGGTATATTTATTTCATATTTCCAATATCCCCTTTGAGTTTCTTAATTCAATCACATTTTGAGGTTATCAACTTCCACTCCCAAAAAACTTGTCCAAAGAACATGGTTTGTGGCACATATCCCACTTGAGAAATTACATACTAGATCCATCACATTTAATGAACCTAAATTAGGTATAAATATATTTATATATATCTTAAGAGGAACAAAAAATAATGATATTGAACATATAAAAAAAATTGTTAAAAAATTCTACCCTATTAGTTAAAGTTTAATGTAAGAACCGTAATTAAAATATTGAAACATGGAAACCATATAAGAAATGATAAAAAAGGAACCTAATAAATTTTAATCAACGTTGTTGAAATTAAATTTCATGGGAGAAATTTCATAAGGGTTAAAAATGTAATTACCTAGAATATTATCAATTGATTATCCCGTCTAATTATATAAATATAACATATATTAGAATAAATAATTATATAAATTACATGAATCAAAAAATTAAAAAAATTACATTTTGAAATATTTATTTTATAGTTACAACTAGAAAATACTCGTATTCATAAGAATTGAAAGTCTTATAATTGTATATCAAATATAATTTAATATAACTATAATATAAAATTTTAGATCTACTCGATCCCTGAGAATGATTTCATTAATGAAAAATATAGTAGAAATCAAATAAAATTTGACTATTGAAATATTCAATTTTTAATATGAAATATATATAAACATTAGATAAAATAAAAGGCAATAAATAATTAATGATATATGAGGTATTTATTAATGATAGAGAACTAAAATGAATCTTGGAAATGTGATCATTGCTATTGTAATATGATTGTCCGAAAAATAATCTAATTTTTAGTATAACTAATAATACTGTATGAATACAAATATAAACAATTTAATTTTAGCATATGTTTTATTTATATTGTAATGGAAATGTTGATAATTTATATCATTATAAAAATAAAAAAATGTTTTATGATTGGTAAAATAAATTTTTTTCTGTAAAACACAGATGTTTTATTTAAATTATAATGATCAATATTTAAATTTATTATAAATTTTATTTTTATAAAATGGATTTACCAAATAATATTATGTTTAATTAAAGGGATATTTTATGTTTATGGGACCATAATTAATTTTTAAATGGTCTAAAATTAATCCAAATAGTAATATTAGAATTTTCAAATAAATAATTAATTTTGTTAAAAATTATTTTTCATATAAATTGAAAATTACTTTCATAAATTGTATTTAATTTTTATAAATAAAATCATTACAAATATTTAATATGAAAATTTTGTTTTTTATTAGAAATTTTAATTTTCAGGGAATAGTAAAATTTAGAAAAATAATGTATATAACATTGTAAATTAAATAAAGAAATAATAAGAAATGGATTATGTAAGAAACCATTAACTCACACTAACTTGAAAATTTACTATATTAAATCACATGGATCATCAATAATGATAGTCTAGATAGAGAATAATAATGTGATGAATATTAACTCAAAACAACCCTCTCATCCCGTTATAAACACCACATATTCTCTTCACACCTTATATAATTATATCATTAAATGTTTCATACAAACTCTCATACCAAATCATCTCTACTAGGTTTTAGTTACTGTAATTAAAAAAAATACAAGTCCAAGGAGCCTTAAAGGACGCCTAATATGAGACAACCAAATGAAGAGGGAAATTATCAACCAAACAACTTTCAATTTTTTCATCTTCCACAACCCACATATGTTTTTACATAAAAAATGACATAGTAACATAATTATGAAAAATATACTTATATGTTACAATTATATAGTAATATCCACTTTCCACTCTCCCACAACCAATTCTAAAATGAAAAGTGAATGTTCAAATTATAGAGGGTCCACCGCCTCTATGATCAATGGAGATTGTTATTATCCCCCACCTTCATGGATGGTTATAGTGTTTATATAATGTTTAATTTTAATAATAATATTATTATTATAAATCATTTCATTTTGAATAATGTAATAATAATAATTGAATTAAATAAAACCAATCTAGTTCATGATTGTTTGTAAACCCGCCAAAATGAACAAACTGTGTAACAATAATGTTTATACTAAATGAATAATATTTATGTAAATGAAAATATGTATATTTTGTAGTATATAATAATTTATAATGATAATAATTTCATTTCATTTCACCTATTTATTTTATATCCCATTTGTTAATAACTTCAACGATTATCGAAAAACTAAAGAGACCATAAAAAAACTAAAACAAATTCCCTTTGAGAAATGTATAAAAAATTATTATCACAACTAAATGAAATTAAACTAAAATTAAATTTTATTAAAAATAAAATGCATATTATGGTTCCCAGTAAATGGTTCAAATAATGTATTCTATTTATTCACAACATTAATAGAATGTTTATTGTGAATTTGGACATGAGGTAAGGTAAATCTCCGAACCACCATCTTTTCTTCAGGTTATTATTTTTCTATCTATCTAGATTTATCATAATATATTATTTTATTCAATAATTAAACTTTATTATTTATATGTATCTATTATTTATTAAAATATTTTTTTCATTTGTTTTTTTGGTTTATGCATTCCTTATGTTCAAATGTAAAAAATTTCATCTAATTAAAACAAAATTAATTGGAACTTTTATGTCGCTTAATAAATTAATATAACGCTCTCTTAACT
The DNA here is from genome assembly GCA_963277665.1 of Viscum album. Classification (NCBI taxonomy): domain Eukaryota; kingdom Viridiplantae; phylum Streptophyta; class Magnoliopsida; order Santalales; family Viscaceae; genus Viscum; species Viscum album. The sequence goes on along the minus strand of OY728161.1, from coordinate 454,970,260 downwards.
TATTTTATCAAATTATAATTTCGTTAAATAAGATATATATTAGTGTTAATAACATTTTTACCTTTTTTTCATTTAAAACATCTTTTATTACCATTTTTAAATTTCTAGTGCTTATTACTTAAAACATAACATTAACTGTCTATATCTATACACAATTTTCTATAGTTAACCAAAAATTTATCTTCAAATGAATTTAATATTTTCAAATTATATCTATTGATTAAAATATTAATATAAAAAATACATAATTACTTTAACACTTTTAAATCTTTAATAAATTTCATTTGAATATTGATTGAGGGTATATTATGGGTCTCAGTACATTATGTGAGTATTATTAATAGTTATACATTAGGTTCATTTTTGTGTGTGTCAAAATGAGGATTTACATGTTATGATTGGTGTTCTAAGATATAAATAAAATTAATTTATTAAATTTTATATACCATGAGGGGATATTTAAGGGATTAAAAATTAAACATAATCCATAATGACACTTTGTCCACCTAGTTTTTTTAGTGATCCATGAAATTTTTCAATTTCATGATTAATGTTTTTCCTAGATATGATGTCAGGATATTATGATTCCATATCATTATATCATTATTCATAATTATTATTTATGATACATAACTTTTATGATGTTATTCTATTCCATTTGACTCATATGTTATGATTCATTGACACGATCAATTCTTGGATGGGTTATATAGCACACTCAATTTTTTGTATTCCATTAGTTATCCTATATAGTTTTATAATCATATTGTTATCAAGTAACACAATAAGTGGATTCATTATGTTTTTTTTAATTTATATGTTTTTATGAAGCTAATTGTCTTTAGAAACTAGGACTCTCTATAATGGGGTTCTGTTTTGTCAATATTTATTTTAAAAATTATGTAAACATATGTGTAATATAGTTAGGTTAATATAATGATTCATCCCCAAAATTCTACATTAACATTAGGAATCAACATGTCATTATATCCAATAAAAATATTTATATTCTATAGCATTAGGATGTCTCTATATCCATATAAAATATTTATAATGTTCATTTTATATATTTTAAATGAACTAACTGATATCTACCACTTCATGGTCAATTTATGATCAAGTGAGAAACATGTAACACATATGTCTTCCAACCACAAAATTAGAGGATATTCCCTCCATGTAATAGAATATTATTTTTATTTCTGTTCTTGTTAGTTCATGATTGTAATATATATGTTAAGAGGAGTTGAAATAATTGTACATCCAATCATCATAATATTTCTACAATCCTCCTAATATATACCTTGTCAAATGAGACTAAATATATAGTCTTCATATCTTCCTTAATACTCCTTCCCAATATCATATTTTCTAAACCAAAATATCTCATTTAAAAAAATCCTCAAGAATTCATTGGTGAGATCATAAATCTATTTAATTGATGGACCCACCAGAAGTATTTCATGAATATGAAATATTATAACGATGAAATTCCTATCACTATGTTACATGTGGCAGAAACAATGATTATAGAATATATATGTTAAATATTCATCCTCTATGAAGGATTAAATCTTTTTGTTCCATTAACATATCACATAATTTTACCCATATTGATTTTTTTGAGTTTAAACACAACGACATAATATTTTTAATCAATGAACGAATTATGATTCTTCATATAGATTTATTCATCTAGATCTCCGTTACTAAAATTAATCATCAAATCAACATATTCCTGATTTTATCCTTTAGAAGAAACCAATCCTAACATGGTTCTAATAGCAGGTTTCTTCTCATCTTGAGAAATAAATTTAGAAATTTTTATTTCTTCTTTGTGTAGAAATATCTTGACCTCTAGATTTTCCATATTACATTTTCAACTCTTAGCAAAATAACTTTTCTAGAAATCCAACTTTTCCTATTGTTCAATAAAATTGTGTTGTAAATATATTAACTATGATGGGATATTTTCATGAAGACATTACATCTCATCAATTATATAGAACTCCTCCATACTGAAATCATCAATGCCAGACACTTTGTTGAGGACCTGTAGTTCAATTTCATCCATTAAATATAAAAAGTGTATGACATCATCCGACCTCTGTACTTGTAATTTGACACATTTAGGCCTCCACAATTATTCATATGTTTCATCTATATCTTAAATTTAAACCTATAGGTCTTTATACAAAGTTTCACTTGTACTATAGATTTCTGATATATTGACCACAAGTTTCACTATTGAACATTTATAGTTTCTCTTTAAATGTTTATTTATAATTTGATAAAATTTTGTATAATATGATAAAAATATGGCCTAAAAATGTTAAATTTATGTGACCCCTTTAATATGATAGTAGTCCTACATTTATTCTTTTTATTCAATTTTATTTTCCTATATATTTTTATTCATCCATTGAACCTTCTAGTTTAAAGAGAATATTTCTACGTCAAATGAATTTTTTATTGTCATCATACCAATGTAAAAATATGAAGTCACAGTAACTATATCACATTTAGAAACATGTGGGGTAGTTATATAATATATTATATCTATATTTGGAATCCACATGAGAATAGGCTAATGTTCTAAAGAGTTTTATGTGAGTAAAATCTTCTAACCATATTATCCATATAGTAAATGATAGGTCATGTCCCATTAGTGTTTATCATATTAAATTGATTAGGTACCTAGATGAATTAATTTTATCTAAAAAAAATCATATGATTAATAATCTGAATATTATACTCCACACCACTATTAGTACTTTCCAATTTATGTACTCAATTAAACAATCATTTTCAAATGTTTTAGGTAATGTTGTATCATTCCTAATGTCCATGTGTCTATAAATCATATAGATATATTTTATTTTTTACTCTCCTATATTATCTAATTTATACATATCGTTCTACATATTTTGTTTCTTTTAGCTATATTATCCTATTAAATAAAGACATCAAAAAAATTTACATTATGTTCTTGTAATTATAAACATATATTCAATAGATATACCTCAATGAAAGTCATAATGTATTATTAAACTCAAGAGGTTTGATAGTGGATGATCCCTATAGATATGTATATAAAAATTCTATATGTTGAAAATTAAATGTACTACCACTAAAATTAATCAAAAAAATCTGCATTAGGAAAATTATTAATATTAAAATCATTATTTGATTGAATAATCAATCTTCAACATGAATTTTCTGCTAAAACATTCATTCTTATCCCATTGAGGTAAAAAATTGGTAGTTCCATATATATGAACATTTGGTAGTTTAACTTATATATACTTGAGCTATAATAAATAGGCCCAAGTATAATTATATATTCATATATTATTTAGTCGTATTATATCTATGTGGATAAGTATAAAAAATAATTATTATAAATACCTCAAGTATATATTCTCACCAAAATATATTAATATACATGAACAAATATGGTTAGAGATAATGAATTATACTAACTATTATATTAATTAACTTCTAGGAAGGTGAATAAAATTGTAGATGATCTAAGGAAAAAGGATCATGAAACCATATCAATGATGAGATTTTATTACTGTCTAATACTTTCATAAATTTAAAATATATATACTGTCGTAATAAAGACTTAATAATATCATAACATGATATATTTTTTCTCTACCATACACTTGAAAAGATATATAATGGTAAAAGGGATGATGAGAAAATAAATATGATGGTGGAATCAATAGGAATATAGAAATCATCAGAGTACAAAATTGATGAATATGAAGTTTTACGATTTGGGTTATCACTTCGTATACCACAAAAAAACAATATATAGAATCATATATTGAATGATTCACATAGGTTGACATTCTCCACCCACCAAGGTAGCACAAATATGTATCAAGATCTCAGATAGAAATATTGGTGTTATAAAATGATGAAGGGGATTTGATGATATAAAAAAATGTTCAATAACTATAAAAAATTTAATATAGAGTTGGAAATTTCTAATAGAATGATAGATACTATTCTCATACATATATGGAAATAGGAAAACATCACTATTTAATTATTCACAAAACATTTCAAGACATCGTGATGAAATAATGGCATATTTCATGTAGTTAATTGAATTAACAATAATTCACACCTCATTAAAATTCGATAGGTCTTCCCACTCAAACAACATTCAAGGTTTTTAGAAAAGTTTTGAGGATTAATGGAATAAAAAATAGCATTATATGACTGAGTTAAAAAATATACATCTATGTTCTATAAAAGAGTCTAATATTACCTTAAAATTGCATTGAGCATCCGTACATTATATCACCATGAAACAAATAAAAAATAGGATTAGACAATCCAGACACTTGATGAGATTTTTGGAGCATTCTTGATAGAATTAAAATGATGATGGGATCAACATCATCCTATAACTGGGTTCTCATATGAAAATATCTTGCACTAAAGCATCGAACTGGATCCATGTGAATCCATTTTTGGAAAGATATGTAGTACACCTATGACATGGGATTAAGTTAGTGAATGAACGATCTTGGAACGTAAAATAGAAATGGAAAATAAAAAAAATTCATGACCATTCCATAACATATCGAGACAACTTATAGTAAAAAAAATCTAAATGATAATGATAATCGAAGAAACATGATGTTTTTCGTGGTAGATAAATTATTCCAAACATATAACCATTGAATAGAGTTATGTGAATCAGGAAGAATGTATATTTATTTCATATTTCCAATATCTCCTTTGAGTCTCTTAATTGAATCATAATTTCGGGTTATCAACTTCCACTCCCACCAAACGTGTCCAAAGTACCTGGTCTGTTGCACAAATCCCACTTGAGAAATTACATATTATATCCATCAAATTTAATGAACCTAAATTTGGAATAATTATATTAATATATATCTTAAGAGGAACAAAAAATAATGATATTGAACATATAAAAAAAATCTGTTAAAAAGTTCTACCCTCATAGATAATGTATAATGGAAGTACCACATTTAAATTATTGAAACATGGAAACCATATAATGAAATTCAAAAAAAGTAACCTAATAAATTTTAATCAACGTTGTTGAAATTAAATTTCATAGGTGAAATTTTATAAGGCTTTAATATATAATTACCTAGAATATTATCAATTGATTATCCCGTATAATTTTAAAAATGTAACATATAATAGAATAAATTATTATATAAATTACATTCAACAAATAATTAAAAAAATTACATTTTCAAATATTTATTTTAATGTTACAAATAGAAAATATTCATATTCATACGAATTTAAAGTTTTATAATTGTATATCAAATAGAATTTAATATAACTATAATATTAAATTTTGGATCTACTCGATCCTTGAGAATGATTTCGTTAATGAAAAATATAGTAGAAATAAAATTAAATATGAGTATTGAATTATTCAATTTTGAATATAAAAAATATATAAACATTAGATAAAATAAAATGGAATAAATAATTAATGATATATGAGGTATTTATTAATGATAGAGAACTAAAATGACTTTTGGAAATGTGATCATTGCAATTGTAATATGATTGTTCGAAAAATAATCTAATTTTTAGTTTAACTAGTTATACTGTATGAATACACATATAAAAATTTAATTTTAACATATTTTTTATTTATATAGTAATGAAAATATTGATAATTTATATTATTATATAAATAAAAAACTGTTTTATGATTGGTAAAATAATTGTTTTTCTTTAAACCACAAATGTTTTATTTAAACTATAATGATCAATATTAAAATTTATTATAAATTTTATTTTTATAAAATGGATTTACCAAATTATATTATGTTTAATTAAAAGAATATTTTATTTTTATGATACCATAATTCAATTTTGAAATGGTCTAAAAATAATCCAAATAATAATATTATATTTTTCAAATAAATAATTATTTTTCTTAAAAATAATTTTAAATATAAATTGAAAATTTCTTTCATAAATTGTATTTAATTATTATTAATCAAATCATTAAAAATATTTAATATGAATATTTTGTTTTTTATTAGAAATTTAAATTTTTAGGGAATAGTAAAATGTATAAAAATAATGTATGTAACATTGTAAATTAAATAAAGAAATAATGAGAAGTGGAATATATAATAAACAATTAACTAACACTAACTTGAGAAATTACTATATTAAATCACATGGATCATCAATAAAGATAGTCTAGATAGAGAATAATAATGTGATGAATGTTAACTCAAAACACCCCCTCATCCCGTTATAAACACCACTTATTCTCTTCGCACCTTATATAATTATATCTTTAAAAATTTCATACCAACACTCATCCCAATCATCTCTACTAGGTCCATGTTATTATAATATAAAAAAATACCAGTCCAAGGATCCTTAAAAGGACGCCTAATAAGAGACAACCAAATGAAGAGGGAAATTCTTAACCGAACAACGTTCAATTTTTTCAACTTTCACAACCCACATATGTTTTACATAAAAAATAACATAGTAACATAATTAGAAAAATATACTTATGTGTTACAATTATATAGTAATAACCACTTTCCACTCTCTCCCAACCAATTGTAAAATGGAAATTGAATGTTCAAATTATAGAAGGCCCACCAGCTCTATGATCAATAGAGATGCTTATTATCCCCCACCTTCATGGATGGTTATAGAATTTATATAATTTTTAAGTTTAATGATAATAATAATATTATAAATCATTTCATTTTCAATAATGTAATTATAATAATTGAATTAAATAAATCAAATCTTGTTCATGATTGTTTGTAGACCCGCGTAAATGAACAAACTGTGTAACAATAATGTTTATAATAAATGAATAAAATTTATGTAAAAGAAAATATGTATATGTTTTATTATATAATAATTTATAATGATAATAATTTCATTTAATTTCACCTATTTATTTTATTTCCCATTTGATAATAACTTCAACAATTATCGAAAAACTAAAGAGGCCATCAATAACTAAATCAAATTCCCTTTGGGCAATGTATAAAAAAATATTATTACAATTAAATGACATTAAACTAAAATTAAATTTCATTAAAAATAAAATTGTGTAGATTATGGTTTCCAGTAAATGGTTCAAATAATGTATTCTATTTATTCACAAAATTAATAGAGTGTTTATTGTGAATCTAGACATTAGGTAAGGTAAATCTCTAAACCGCCCTCTTTTCTTCAAGTTATTATTTTTATATCTATCTAGATTTATCATAATATATTATTTTATTCAATAAATAAAATTTATGGTTTATATGTATCTATTATTTATTAAAATATTTTTTCCATTCTTTTTTTGGGTTATGCACTCCCTATGTTCAAATGTCTAAAATTTCATCCAATTAAAACTAAATTAATTGGAACTTTTATATTCCTTAATAAATTAATATAACACTCTCTTAAATAATTTTATCAAATTATAATTTCATTAAATAAGTACTATATTAGTGTTAACAACATTTTAACCTTTTTATCATTTAAAACAACTTTTCTTACCATTTTTAATTTTCTATTGCTGATTCCTTAAAACATAACATTAACTGTCTATATCTATACCCTTGTTTCTATAATTTATCACAAATTTATCTTCAAATGAATTTAATATTTTCAAATTATATTTATTTATTGAAATATGAATATAAAAAATACATTATTACTTTAACACTTTGAAATCATTAAGAAATATCATTTGAATATTCATTGAGGGTATATTATGTGTCCCATTACATTATGTGAGTATTATTTATAGTTATACATTAGGTTCGTTTTTGTGTGTGTCACAAATGAGGATTTACATATTATTATGGGTGTTCTAAGATATAAATCAAATTAATTTTTTTAAATTTTATATACCACGAGAGGATATTTATGGGTTTAGAAATTAAACCTAATCCATAATGAGACTTTTTCCACCTAGCTTTTTTAGTGATCCATGACATATTCCAATTTCAAGATTAATGTTTTTTCCACATATGATGTCATGATATTATAATTCCATATCATTATATCATTATTCCTAATTATTATTTATGCGACATAACATTTATGATGTTATTATATTCAATTTGACACATATGTTATGATTCATTGACATGATCAATTCTTGGATGGGTTATATAGCACACTCATTTTTTTGAATTCCTTTAGTAATCCTATATAGTTTTAAAATCATATTGTTATCTAGGAATACAATATGTGGATTCATTATGTTTTTTTTAATTTATATTTTTTTATGAACCTAATTGTTTTTATAAGCTTGGGCTCTCCATAATTGGGTTGTGTTTATTCAATATTTATTTTACAAATTATGTAAAAATATGTGTAATAGAGTTAGGTTACTATAATGAGTCATCCCGAAAATTCTACATTAACATTAGGAATCAACATGTCATTATATCCGATAATAATATTTATATTCTATTCTATTAGGATGTCTCTATATCCATATAGAATATTTCCAATGTTCTTTTTATATCTTTAAATGAACTAACTGATATCTACCACTTCATGGTCAATTTATGATCACGTGAGAAACATGTAACACATAAGTCTTCCAACCACAAAATCATATGGTCTTCTATCCATGTTATTGAATATTTTTTTAATTTTTGTTCTTTTTAGTTCATGATTGTAATATATATGTTAAGAGAAGTTGAAATAGTTGTCCATCCAATCGTCATAATATTTCTACAATCCCTTTAATATATACCTTATCAGATGAGACTAAATATATAGTATTCATATATTCCTTAATACTCTATCCCGGTATCATATTTTCTAAACCAAAATATCTCATTTTAAAAAATCCTCAAGAATTCGTTGATGAGATCATAAATATATTTAATTGATGGACCCACCAGAAGAATATCATGAATATGAAATATTATAATGATGAAATTCATATCACTATATTACATGTGGTAGAAAAAATGATTAGAGAATATATATGTGAAATATTCATCCTCCATGAAGGATTAAAACTGTTTGTTCCATTATCTTATCACATAATTTAACCAATATTGATTTTTTCTGAGTTTAAACACAATGACATAATAATTTTAATCAATGAACGAATTAGGATTCTTCATATAGATTTATTAATCTAGATCTCCATTACTAAAATTCATCATCATATCAACATATTCCAGATTTTATCCTTTATAAGAAACCAATCATAGCATTGTTCTAATAGAAGGTTTCTTCTCATCTTGGGAAAAAAATTTAGAAATTTTTATTGCTTCCTTATGTAGAAATATCTTGACCTCTAGATTTTTCATATTACATTTTCAACTTTTAGCATAATAACTTTTCTAGAAATCCCACTTTTCCTATTGTTTAATAAAATGGTGTTTTAAATATATTAACTATGAGGTGATATTTTAATGAAGAGATCACATCTCATTAATTATATATAACTCCTCCATAATGAAATCATCAATGCCATACACCTCATCAAGGACCTGTAGTTCAATTTCATCCAATAAATTTAATAAGTATATAACATCATCCATCCATTGTACTTTTAATTTAACACATTTAGGCCTCCACAATTCTTCTTATGCTTCATCTATATCTTAAATTTAAACCTATATGTCTTTAAACAAAGCCTCACATGTACTATAGATTTCTGATATATTTACCACACGTTTCATTGTTGAACATATATAGATTCTATTTAACTATTTATTTATAATTTGATAAAATTTTGTATAATATGATAAAAATATGGCCTAAAAATGTAAAATTTAAGTGACCCCTGTAATATGATAGTAGTCCTACATTTATTCTTTTTATTCAATTTTATTTTCCTATATATACTTATTCATCCATGGAACCGTCTAGTTTAAAGGGAATATTTCTATGTCAAATGAATTTTTTATTGTCATCATCTCAATGTAAAAATATGAAATCACAGTTACTATATCCCATTGAGAAACATGTGGGGTAGTTATATTATATATTATATATATCTTTGGAATCCACTTGAGAATAAGCTAATATTCTATAGTGTTTTATGTGAGTAAAATATTATAACCATATTATCCACATATTATCTGACAGGTCATTTCCGATTAGTTTTTATCAGATTAAATTGATTAGGTACCTAGATGAATTATGTTCATATAAAAAAATCATAGGATTAATAATTGAAATATTATACTCCACACCACTATCAGTACATTCTAATTTATGTACCCAATTGAACTATTATTTTCAAATGTTATAGGTAATGTTGTATCATTCCTAATGTCCATGTGTCTATAAATCATATAGAAATATTTTATTTTTTACTCACCTATATTATATATTTTATATATTTCATTCTACATATTTTGTTTCTTTCAGCTATATTTTCCTATTAAATAATGACATCTAAAAAATTGACATTATGTTCTTATAAGTATAAACATACATTCAATAGATATACCTTAATGATAGTCTCAAAGTATTATTAACCTCAAGAGGTGTGATATTGGATGATCCCTATATATATGTATATAAAAATTCTATATGTTGAATATTAAATGTACTACCACTCAAATTAATCAAATAAAATCTGCATCAGGAGAATTATGAATATTAAAAACATTATTTGATTGAATAATCTATCTTAAACATGAATTTTCTCCTAAAACATTCATTATTATCCCATTGAGGTAAAAAATTAGTAGTTCCATATATATGAACATTTGGTAGTTGAACTTATATAATTATAATATCCTAAAATCCTTTTCAGTAAGATAATATGTACCATAATTTACATCTTTAGCTATTTCCATAGATCACTGATTTATTTTTCACAATATATTATTAAATCTAGTTCCATATTAAAATTTATATTACCAAAAAAATTAAATTTGTATCTTATAAAAACTCTTTATATGTCAATCATCATTCAACCTAAGTACCAAATCAATTCATCAATTGAATTCTAACGTAACAACCGCATAAAATATATATATATATCTTCATCATTTGATGGATTTACCCTTCCTAATAATATAGAAAAAAATATTTTATGAACCAATTTATCTTCAGTGAAATGTAAAGATGAATATAATCAAATAACTAACTAGTATGTTGACATTTGAAGTTAATTTTAATTATCAATCTACTTTTATTATAAAACATTATCATTGAAAAATTCATATTCTGACATTTTTCATATGTTTATGTAACTCCTTTTGAAGGTGAACCCATTTTTCAATGTTCCAAAATAAATATATCAGTCCAGTATGTTTTCAAAAAATATTATACTTTGACATATTAGACGGTCATCTTTGACTTGAATCATGTGGTGAGATCCTTCTTATCTATTTACTAAAATCATTTTTAGATGGTTCTTTAGTGTCCCTCATTTTGCACACTTTATTTATAATCAAGTACATTAAATCATTAAAAATAAATTTTCTAATTTTTGTAGGTGTTAATTAATTTAGTAACCATTGAATCCTAAGATTATATAATGGATTGTTAGACTAAAATATCCTAAAAATCATTAATAAATGTTACCTTTATAGACACATTTTTTCATTGAATCATGTTTGGGTCATTTACATATTCTATTAGACATAATCCATTAGAAAACCTCATATTCAGAAACCATCACATTATGAACAAATTATTTAATAGTGTAGGGTTTTTTACATGTATTCTAATGAACATGTCATATATTTTGTTTTCTTATTTTCCAAGATTTTCAGAGCCACATTCAGGGATAATGACAACATCACCCAAATGAAAATTTTTATATCAATACTTTTCCTTACCCATTATAGATTATATCCAATTTATAAGATTTTAATGGAACCCATAGATCATTTTGAATGAGATAATAAACCATCTATATTCAATAAAAATAAAATCCATTCCATTGAATCAATCGATATGATCCTTATTGTATTCCGATTCCACCACCATATGACCCAACGAATCCACATGAATTGTTAAAATGTATGATTAATAATGAATATTAATTAATATGATTCCAATTAAACTAATGAACCTATGAGATAATCAAGATACCATAATAAATTTTTTTGGAGAATTCCATATAAACATTTTACACCATACTTGCATCCAATAAAATACTGTACTTGTAAAAATTGTTCACCAGATTGAATCCTCATTAAATAAACACACCATAACATATAAGAAAATTATAACCCAAATCAATGAACATAATTCATCCCCAAATAATTTTTACTCATATCTATATAATAATTTATATTTCAAATGATTAAATCATGTAAATTATATATAATGTATTACATGGTTCATAGTATTTTACAAATTCATTATGATAAACTTGGAAACAATCATTTATTTTTTAGTATAATGGTTATAATTTTTATGATTAGGAATCTATATAATTAAATAACAAGAATAATTCAACCATAAAATATCAAACGTGCCCCGACTTCATTTTATAGAGTGTCTCATCCTATAATCCATTTTATAGAAACTTTCTTTATTCACTGCTTTCCACATGCTACACTATGTTAATATTGATACAATTTTGCTATATTTTTTATAACTAACGATATATTATAGGTAAATAACAATTCCAATGAATTATTATTTTCTAAAAACCCATTGATAATATAGAGAAAAATGTATACAACTGTATATTAAGATGATCACAACAATCAATTCAATTTTTTGTGATATGAACTTCTTTGTGTATCCAAAAAAAATTCACAATTTTTAACTGGCTTATACAATCTACTAATGATCATTTTTATATCTATAACAATGCAAATGGGTTCTTCAGAAGTTCTTTATATAGTGATATTACTCTATATCTCAACAAGTTTTCATAATTCCAAAACAAATCCTCCCCATATCATCTCATGAAAATGTAGAAGAATCATACAAAATATCCAATGAATAAATTAAGAAATATGACTCTTCACAGAAATCAGGTAAATATATTCCACTCTTCACAAAGTACAACTATCCTATTAACACATAGGAATATGTTACATGATTAAAAACACTTATGTATAATAAAGGAGCCTTACATCAATTTTCCCACTAAACCAATCACTCAAACATCAACTTATTGAATCATGTTGCTCATATCCCCCTCCACTAGTCCAACATAACATTCATGTCATAAATAAAAATATATACACATAATAAAATCTCTATAAACATCACATATCATAAACCCATAATAGGAGAGAGATTCATTACATCCATATAAATATAAATATTACTTCATCATATTTCAAATATTCCATAAGTAAACATTGAATATTCGTAAGACTACACTATTCATTGTTCATTTAAAAGAATCATGTAGTATTATATGATATAACCACATTGTTATCTAATACATTTTTTAAACAAATTTTGTATCCAATAATATAGAAATATATTATTTGATGCATGATGTGAATCTATTAGGATACAATCCTAGTGTATATTGTATGGTTTGATATAGTTGCCACATGTACTATATTCAGGAATCATCCATGCACATTTTATGTGGCTTCCATTAATTTTTACATTCCTTTTACACATTTATTAAATATTTTAATGAGTGAAAACAAAATTTATATAATTCTATTTTCCATGATATTGAATAAAATTCAACTGTTTATCTTCATCCATTTAATAACATCATGTAGGTTATATATAATTGATGTGTACCCATCACTATTTTTCACCAATTATTTCTTATCTAAACCTATATTCATTGTGGATCACATTACAACACTAAGTGAAAGAGCTGTTACAAATTTTGTGATCAAGGATCCTTATGATATTATTTTTGATCCTAGGAGTGATCAAATATCTTCAAAGGAATGAAACATTTGTCTGTTTCATCAGGGATATAAATCATACATAATAAATTACATAAGAAGATGGTGTCCACCACTATAATGTGTTATGTTTACTTACAATCATGGGGATCATTATATCCATATTTGTTTAATCATTGAAGATAATCCTATATTTTTTATTTAGTTATTTTCATAGCCAATGATCATTAAATGATCCCCTAAAATAGATCAATCGTACTTGAGACATGTTATTATGGGATTTAATTTGTTAAAAAAATATGTTTTCAAATAATTTCTTATTTTAAAATGTATTTAGTAATATTTTATAATATGATTTGTTGAAAAAATCTTTTTAAATTACCCATACTAAATGGTTGATATATATTGTAAAATATTATTTTTAGTAGATCCATGGATTTTAACTGGACCTTATCATATGATATATGATATCATACAATACGATTGAAAACAATTATTCCCAAAAAATAGAGGATCATAGTGCTAATATGATATCCACTTAATCATAATATAGATACTATCATAACACTGTATTATAATTTTATCATAGAATATTATTGACATGTAGGCATCACTTTCTATAGTATTAGTTGTATTTTAGGAATGATAAAATGATTATCAGTTGTAAAATATGAACTTCCCATTTTTTAAATTTTTTTTAATTTTATTTCATTTCTTATTGATTATAAAATGTTTTTAGATTAGAAGTATTTGAAATTACAAAATTTGAAATTATATTCCAATAAAAATTGAAATGTTCTAAAATAATTCACTGGTTATGAAAAAAAGGTATAGTAATTAGTATATTTTTCTCTATTATTCATGTTTATAAACATTTTATAGAACGTAATAAATTTTTATGTTTAAATTTTTATAAAAAATTGTTTCTAGGAGATAGATTTATACATTAAATTCTAGGTGTGACATATTAATATTTTTTTCAATTACCTTTACCTCATTTTTAGAGTCATGAGATTTAAAATAGTTATTTAATACAATTTTTTCATGTTACACATTATCAATATCATTTATTGAATTATATACAGACTAAGGAATCCACAAGGAGAAGTGTATGAGGTTGAACTACACATTAGACTAGAGTTTTATGCATTATTCTAAAAATGTGAGAGTCTTCCTACTTGTCACTCTTTTATTACTATTGTGAATAATTACACTCGCATATATATCTATGTCTTCAAATGAATAGTCTATTAACCTTATGAATAATTAGTATTCAAATATGTAAAAATATATTTGAATAATTATTTCGGGAAATCCGAAAAAGGTAATGGGATGTGTATTGTGTTAAATATTAATGTGTCTTGAACACATTAATTTGATTTATTAAATAGGGTTATAAAACTAAATCATTAGAACAATGTATTAAAAAAAGAAATAAAAAATTTCAAGAATAATGTTGCATGAGATGTTATGGGTTTAATGTGTATGAGATATATATTATTTCATTTCTATTTTTAACAAAAAAACTAAAATACTAAATTTAAGATTTCTTCAAAAGGCATACTATTCAAAATAAGTATCATTATATTTGGGTGACCGTAATTGTTATGTTCCAATGAAATAACTGATTTAATGTAATAATTTTATGAGGTTCAGATAACTATTATGGCGTTTGTTCATGACATATTATTTTGGTTAAACATTGTTGGGAATCCCTAACCATGAGGATACCTGAGTAGTTAGTGTGACGAATCCTAATGGTATTTGGAAATTTTTTTATCCACTCATTTTATCAAATAATCGTTAATCATATGGTTGAAAAGTTTTTTCATCCAGATTTTTTCATTGATTTTTTAGATGCTCATCCCATTGTAAGTCATGAGTATGTTTAGATGTTATTCGGCATATTAGATGTGGTTTATGGGTACATCGTTATTTTTTGGATTACAGACAATTAAATTCCTTGATAAAAATATATAAAACACGAAATATACTACATATTTTTCATTATGTTTGATTTTGGAAAAAATCATTAAAAAGATTTTGAGATTTATTAACAAAATGACTAATAAGAAAGTACACAATTATTTTATATTATTAATAAATTTTCTTAATATTAAATAATTTTAATCATAAAAATGAAGATTTTATACATTTGAATTTCACAAGTACTAACTAATGAGTATTGTATAGTGGTTTTGTATTATACATTTCTATGGACATAATTCAACTCATACGAATAATGGAATTGAAATGGTGTTTATTATATCTCCATATAGGTAATAGGGATGTTTATTTACATTATAAATAAACAATCATGATATGACATTAAAATGTAAAATAATTATATAGTTATAAAAATATTATTATATTATCACTATAAATATAAATTTCATTTTTGTGTCTTGATATAAATATATTGGATTCTCATTACATATTAAGAATAATATTTAACCTATATATATTAGTAATTTGATTTATTGAATCAAGAATATGGTAAAAAGTTTATCCATTCATGATATGGATAATACTATTAATAACAATAAATATAATAAAGATGTAGTTTATTCTAATACCTGAAGTCATTGTAATTATCTCTTTAAAAATATAAATAATAAATGAATTAACAGACTCTATTCATATAGATGTCTGGATTTATTTTATGATGAATCATTTGAGAATTGTGAATCAAGATTTTTAAGAAAAATTACTAAAGATGCCATTAGTGGAAAGTGGGAAAGGTTTACTGGGTTATTACAGATTTTGAAAGGTGATGTTTGTGAACAAAGAAGTACTCTATTTAATGGTGATTTTTGATATATAAGGAATTTAACATATGAATTCTTTGTATATGGATTTGTATTTTTGATGGGACCTAAGTTAGAAACATTTGAAATGTTAAATTGTTTTTATAAGATACTAAAAAAATTAAATGAGAAAAATAAATATGATCTATATATAATATTTGGATGGTGAATAATTGAGATATTTACTCTATAACAATTTGATTAATTCTGAAATTTTTATGTCATTTTTTCCACCAACAACACCATTATAGAATGAGGTGTCTACGTGGACGAATTCTACCTTAATATAAATGGTTTGATTGAGGATGATTCAGTGTGACCATACTATTTCAGTCTACGTTTATTCTATGAAAACAAACCCATAGATACAATACTATGTCCTAACTAATGTATTCATACAAAAACAATATGATATAAACTCTGAAACATCCAAATTTATTTTGTGAAAAATTATGGTTTTTAATATTATGAAATATATTTTAATTTTGTAAATTGAAACCCAAAATATGAGAAATTATTATTTATTTGATATCCCAAAGAGGTTTTGAGATTTTAAATATCATATTCCACAATCAAAATTGTATTTGTGTCTTGACACAATGCTTTCCTTGATATGGAACCCATAAGTTGACTAATTTTTGGGTGGAATGTTGATATTTTGGAAGCTCAAGAGCTAAAAAATATGAGTTTTCATGGAGTGTATATAGAGCTAGATATTTATATTGAAATATAATAATAATTGACTACAGCTATACAAGATCCTCAATAGTCATTTATGATTAATCAAGACCTCTAAATATAGATATTTATCATATTTAATGAAACATTGATAATTTTCGTTGATGATTAACCTAACACTTAACAAGAGTCCTTTGAGAGCTTTTATTCTAAGAATATTGATTATTTTATAAAATTTTAAATGGATTCCGGGTACACTAACCATGTTTTGAACACAATGGATAAATTTTTATGGGTAAATCCCATAAGGTGTAACTTGAATGTTTATAAGAAAACTGACATAAATGGTAGGCCATCTACCCAAATATCACACAAGATTGAAAAATGATACGTAACATTTTATGGTCTTGACTATAAATACAACATTTCACATGTTGGGATGATAAATTCTATATTAATTTTGTTACTAACAAAAGAATTTTTTTATTATGAAATGTATAAAATGGTTGTAAAAATCACATTCATTATGGTGAATTTAGTCCAAGATGTTTATATGATACAACTAAAAGTTACTAAAATTGAAAATTATCCTGTTAATGTATGAAAGTGACAACATTTTTATGTGACATTTAATTGAAACAACATTTATAAATCAATTTTTGCGAGATAATTATGTTTTTTACATTAAATTGATCATATAATGAAAAATTCTTTAATATTCATTGTTTTTTATTTGAAACTATTATTATATTTATAATTTTATGAAAATGGTTTTTAGTTAAATATTTTCCCATGATCATCAAGTTAAATTTTATATTTATAATATCATTTGTTTTAATTTTTTGGGGGAAAATAAAAATTGAAATGTATTTTTACATGTGAATTTATTTATTTTAGGAAAATTTTAAATAATTTTTTCAATATTAAATTTTATATCATTAATGTTAGTTTTTAGAATTTATTTATTTTTATATATTATTTAACATTTATAAGTATATAAAAATTAATTTTACATTATTAATTGATATTTTTTAGAAGTGTTGAATTATTTTTTTGTAAAAAACATTATATAAGCATGGAATGTTAAATTAACCCTAAAGATGATTCTGGATAGATTGTAAGGATTATTTTCCAGGAATAATAATCCTAAGTATCCTATAAGTATAAAATTAAAATGTATAATAATTATTTTCAACCAATGTAATCATTATCCATATTTATATAATGATTGGTTTCAATTCCATAAAGATTCCATCCACTCTATATTAACATAAATTAAACATCTATAAAAATAGTTCCACCTCCATAAACAATGTTTTTTAATGTATTTTATTGATAATCCAATGAAATAATTTTTATAATTAGATCCATGGATTTTATAAATAAGGTACTCATGCTGCATGAATCAAAACTTATAGTGGTTGGGAGCTCAATGAAATTGAGTAAGGAAATGGTTTGGGATGTACTGATGATAATAGATTCATAAAATAAGAAGTCAAGGCTAAAGAAATACCAAATCTCTACATGAAATGAGGTGGAGAGTTTTTTTCATGGCTTATTATTAAACCTTGATGAACATGAGTTATAAGGAATACCATCACTACAAACTATTTGATTTATGACGTAATTAATTCACTATATATGATAATCTATACAGAGATCGTTTATTGAGATTATAAAATGTATAATATTTTGATTATTGGATAATTTTGGTTTCACAGTACAATATATTGAAGATTATGTGAGGGGTATTTGGTATATTTTGAAAGATATATTTATGACCTTGATGTTGGGTACACAAAAAAAACTTGAAAAATCACTCAATAGTCTCAAACTACTTATAGATTATAGGTGAATCATAGTCATATAAATTAGTTCGAACAATACCCAAAAAGATCACCAAAAGTCAAGAATAATAAATTTGATTGACATACTCCATTTATGATACTTTATTATGGACTATGTATGTAAACCAACCATCTTAGTACAGAATGTTTTCATTACATGGAACAAAACAAATGAACTTTTAAAGTTTAGTTTCATAGTAATTATTGGCATAATATATGAAAACGTAAATAAAATTTTAAAAAATACAAGAAATTATTCATAATGGGTTCCATATAAGTTAATTAATCTACATATCATATCCTTGGGACATAAATCAATGTTAAGGGAGTTAGTAATGCCAAATACAGGGATAATCTTAGAAGCCTTTTAGAATCACATCATGAGTCATATCAATAAGAACATGAGGCAGAACAATATAGCATAATAAGTATAAAATTACATATATAAAAATATAAAGCATGTGTATCAAATCATGGAAATGTTCCTAAAACATTTAAATGAGACATTCATAAGAATTTTGTCATAGTTTATCATAATGTGGACATAAATCAATTTTACCATGGTTACTCACTAACGTATTGTACAAATATCATCTCTATAGATTAATTATGTATATAATGAATTAGGCCACTATCAAGGTGATCCATTGATATGCTTTAAATAATTTAGACCATATATATCATAATAAATATTTTCATAATAACTCATGTATATTAATGAACAAGTTTTTTTTATCAAAATCATGGGATACAAAAGTGCTTAATAAACCTATCATCACTTAATACATAACCCAATAAAATGTAATGTGGGTTTCATATTGGTAAATAAGTAATAAATAAATTATTTTTTACCTCTATGTAAAAAAACATGGGATATAAATACAGTTGGGTATTCAAAATAATAACTGATTATTTCACTGGTAATTTAGAGAAACAAATAAAGCAAAATGAGGGGCATAAGATAGGGATTAATGAAATGGGAAATAATATTAATAAATGGACTCTAATTGATAATTATATATTACTATATTAAATGGGTAGTATTAATTGGAAAAAAATAAATTTGTTTTATAATTAGAAGACTTTCCACAAAAAGAGAACCAGAATGGAAAAGAGAAGAGGATATTTCACTTACCTTGAAGAGTTGCTCCGAAGACATGGGGATGGAATATTGGGGTCTTAATGAAACTTTTTGTACTATATGGTTGTAAAAATAAATACACATTCATGGGGGGTGCATTTAGATTGAAGGGTAAGGGTGATATTTTGTGTTTATTTATAGCAAAAGTGGAATAATTGATTAATAATTTTCAAATATACGTATTAGAAATCTATTTTGTAGAAAATGAAAAATAATGTACATAACGAAGGGGTTTTCCCATGGTTTTTGTTTTTTTATTTTTTATGTAATTTCAATAAATTATAACACAAAAATAATTTATTACATTTTTTAACTTCAAAAAGAAAAATACACCAAAATTAATGTTTTTGAAATTATATTTTGAATTTTATACTTTAGGAAGTCATATATAGTTATAGAAATTGATTATTATCTATTAAAATACTTAATATATATATATATATATATTAGAAATTTTTAATGTTAATAAATAATTGAATTATTATTACATAAATAATAAGTCATAAAACATACTGAAAACCTATAATTGTATTTTTAATATTCACTACAAGATAAAGTATTTTAGGAAATTCTCATAATATTACCCGAATAGAATTTAGACATGATTTTTTAAAATATAACCTATATTTTATCAATTAATTTATACACAATTTTATAAATATATATTTTAATTATAGAGATCATATTATGTTCAAAAATATTTTTTTATTACAAATAATATTTCTGACACATATAAAAACTTTTGAATAAATTATGAAATTATTTTTCCATTTTCATTTAAATAATAATGTTTTAAAACCATTTAATTAAAAAAATATAATTCAAAAAACATTATTTTAATAATAATGTTTATATATTTTCTACAAATTCAATTTGTTTTATCTTTTTTCCAACTATCAATTTATCGAATACATCTTACATAAACATATATATTATTTTAAAATTATCAAATTGGGATTTATGGAATAAAAATTTTATTTTACAAAAATAAATTACAAATTATGGAACAAATCCATAGATAATTGACTTTTTATTCTACCCATGTAATCCACAAGGGTATCAATTGTGTCAGTGTTAATTTCATATGGTGGATTGGCTTACATTAATTGATACTAAATGTTCAATAACCTAAGCGAATTTCATATCTGAGTTCATTTAAACCTCCCTTGATTAAGCTCAATATAAGATGTGTTAGGGGATAATTCTAGTGATTTTAAAACCATCCCATGTTCTAAAAATTTGCTTCAAATGGAATGAATCTATTGGTTGAGGGAAACATTTCTCCTTTCTGCATCTATTATCTTTTGTAATTAATACATATGAATTTTAATTATAACCAAATATTTATTACCAATGTGTAATGTTAGGTATGGTCAAATAGACCAATAGTTATATTTTACCAATGATCATATTTCACCAATTCTCATATTAATATTCCAACAATAACATTTCTCCATATAAATTAAACTATTATTTTTCCCAAAATTTAATACAATTTATCATAAAATTATATTTTAATATAATAATATTTTTATTAGTTTAACAATATTTTCTATATTCTCTATATTATTTTCCCTGGTGATTTAATATTCTAGAAGATTAGGGAGATCTATATTTTCCCATTTTATATTTTCTATTTTAATAAATTTTTCTATTTGTAATTTTTTGAATTTTCAATGGACTTATTGATAACTTTTGTAATGATATTTATTAAGGATATATGGTTTTCTTTGGTTTCACTAATTTTTTTATTTATATTTTATTATATAATATAACACATATTTATTTAAGAAACAAATATATTATAAATTCTTAGGTCATTACATACTTTCTACCTTTAGAAATTTCAATCTCAAAATTATATCTCATATTATCGATGGACAATAGAATAGGGTACTTTTATTTAATTATTTTCTATTATTACCATTTCCCTTAATCATATATATTGTTCCTCTAAAGAACATTGTCAAGGGGAGATTTCTTTTTACAATGAAATTTATCTCTATAGTCCAAGAACTCTACCAGTTACTCCTCAATAGAGATCCCATGTTCCTATTGTACCTCCATATGATTCAATACATGTGTTGGATCAGGTATGTAATTCCTCAAGGGATATATGTGGAATAAAACAAGAAATTTATCAAGATTAGTTGTATGTTCTAGTAGATTTGACTCTTATCCTTTGTAATGAAGGATATTAAAGGGATTAATATACACATGGATAACATTACCTTTCATTAAAAATCCATTGAATCTCTTCCATTGTGATATTATAAGGAAAAAGTGTCTCCAACATCAAAATTCATGTCCCATTAGTAGTTATCAGCATAGATCTTATGACTACTCTGAGTGTATTATATTTTTTGTTGAATGGAATGAACATTTTATGTCATATATTTCACAATATCATGCCCATGCTGCATTTTCTAACCAAATTCATTCCAACATGTATGAATTCTACATTACATCGCATATAGAGCCTCATATTGAGCCATTTTAATACTAAATTGGATGTTAGTGTTGCATTAGAACGAAAAAATGAGTGTTTTTTATTTCATCCACCCTTATATTCCACTGAGCATTTTCTCGGCACGTCCTCAACTTTTTGAATAATCCTTTCAGATTGGTCATGTGTATGAGGGTAATATGTCGAAATGAAATATATTTTATATTCTTATGTGGAATACATCTCCATAATTTATATGTGAAATGTAGATCATGGTTAGAAATGATTTAATGTGGATCCCCATGCAGTCTCACCACATCCTCTACATATATCATGACAAGTTTGTCAAGAGATAAATATTCCCTTTTATTGATGAAATAAGAAGTCATGGTGAGGTGATTAATTATAATGCATATCAAATTTTTTCTTTTTAATGTTTGTGGGTTACTATTGATGAATTCTATAGTGATATTTTTGCCACCCCATGTTGTTATGGGTAGTGGTTTCAATACTCCCTTAGGGAGATACTACTCCACCTTCGCTTGTTTAAATAGAAAAAACTAAGTTGTTTATTTAACAAACGTTCATTTCATATTATCCCCCTACTAATGATCATAATGTTTCTTATAAATTTTACTAGTTCAAGAATGTATAGAGAATTTAAAGATATGATTGACATCCATTAACTAATTATTTATCACTATGCTAGATGGTACACATATCCTTTTATAAAATACCATCACACCTTCATGATGTATATTGAACTCAAAAAGATTCACATTCATTATAGCCCCAATCTTATTTTGAATCAAAGGACCATATCAATGATCTCTCATAATTTTTTATTATAATGATGGTTGAAAAATAATTTTGGATATTATTGATGATATCCATGTCCTTATGATTTCTGTGTATAGCCTTACTAGCTACTTGATTAGTGCATCTCCTTGAATAATCATCATTACAAACAAATCATTATCATTTATACTTAATTCATCAATGACCATATTTTCTCTTCTAAGGTTATATATAATTGAACAGTCCTATTCCTTAAGAAGATCTAACCAACTCATTTGACTCATCTTCAATTTATTTTTTGTTAATATATATATATATAACATTTTTTGTTTGTGTATATATCATATTTATACCAAACTTAAAAGTGAATCCATATCATCACATCAAAAGTGTTTGCTGCTAACTCCATGACCATCATAAGATTATACATCTCATTAAGATTTAATTTTAAATACACGAAAGTTATTTCATTTTATGTATTCATGAAAACAAACCTAATGCTTTAAACATATGAATCACTATAAATGAATACTCATTATATGATAGAGGGTTCATTTTAAATATGAACATTAACCAAAATATTTTTCATCTCTAAGAAACATTCTTCACACTATATTTTTAAAATTAATATAGATACTTTTATAGTAATATATTATATTTGATTATAGGTTCATTAAAAGTGATCCAAAAAAAACTCTTATAATATACTTCTAAACCAGGGAAACTATGAAAATCAGTTAAAATTATATGATGGTTCCACTCTTCTATGAAATATATCTTGGTAGTTTCTTCTAAGATCACTTCATTAGTTACAATCATCCCTAAAAATGAATCATTTTGTAACTATAAATGAAATTTTATAATTTTTCAATATACCCTCTCCTTCATCATAGTTTTCAATATAACCCATAAAAGATCGTTATTCTCTTCATGATGTTTGTAATATATTAAAATATGATCAAAAAAATCCCCAAAATTAATAAATATTTCTTTTAATGAATCCATTCATAAAATCCATAAATATGGATGGAGTGTTATACAATTAAAATGGATAAAAAATCATAATGCTCATATCATCTTCAAAAAATAGTACTTCTAATATCATTTTTCTTCAATCTCAATTAATGATATTGAGATTAGAGTTCAATCATGGAGAAATATTGTTTCCAAAAATGATGGTAAAATAAATCATCAATCCATTGGAGATGACTATTTTTCGTCACTATGATATATTTAATTCCTCTATCCTTAATTCATAGCTATATTGATCTGTACTTATTCTTTATAAAGAGAATAGGTGATCTCCAAGTAGAAACAAATCTTCAGATAAGTCCCTTCTCAAAAAGATATTTATGTTGTTTATTTTATTCTTCTATCTCTACATTATACAATCTATATGAGGTTTTCGATATCTACTTCATTATACGTATGAGTATAGTGTTGAACTCTACCTTATTTCTATGAGAGGTTAATTATACTCTTCATGAAATATGTGAATTTGTTATAGAATTATGGGGAAATTCTCAGTCATTATACATTAATTTACTTCTCCCTCTCCACTAATAATCTCCATATAAAAGTCTATGGAATGTTCTTCTTGAAATATTTCTAGATGGTATATCTCTCCAATGAAAATAAATAATCATTTTATATTCAATACTACAAAAATATCCATTCTCATGTAGTTGATCATAATAGAATCAATTCAAAGCTAGTCTACACTTATTATAGTGTATTAATCGACCATGGTAATAACAATGATAGTTGAGATGAGATTTTAATCTCCAAATTTAATACCTGAGTTTTAATTCATTTTTTAGGTCAATCTCTCTTATAAGCCTGAATTATAACAATAATTCGAGATTCTATGATATTTATTCATTATTCATTGATATCATAGATGAAATAAATTAATTCATATAACTAGACCAAAAAAACCTACTTCCAACCATTTAGAGGTAAATGAGTGCACATACTACCACTTTATTTAGAGCCTCTACAGTAGCAATCATGATATCAAATTTCAAACATTTCACCATTTACCTATGTTGAGGCGGGTGGTGGTTTCCCTCTATTTATTTTATTCAGATATATATTTGAAAAGTTTCCAAGCTTCCAGCACATGAATTATTAAGCTTGAGGATGATCCTACACTATCATCCATTTATTATTTTTGTTGAGATGTTGAGGCTTCACCTCACTATGATAGTTCCAGTCTATATGGCCATAAATTGCGCAATTGTATCACTTCCCACTATGTATAAATTAGTTCCTAAATTTTATATTCCCTTTTGTTCATATAGAGATTTTAACTTTCCTCCCTTCTCATCTATGATCAAATTTATTACCAATATTTGGATCGATTTCTCTTAGCTTATAATTTGGTCTATATAGCCACTTAATCTCTCCAAAATCAAATTAAACCATCATAGCACTCTATTCTATCACTAAAAAGCTTTTATACTCATTATTTTCCATATTCCTCTATAGCTGGGGCCTCACGATTATAATTATTATATCAACCATTCTGTTATGATTCATAAAAAAGTAATAGATGTATCTAGAAAGTCTTTAAATGTTCATTTGATAGTTTTCAATTGATTAATTATACTTTTTCATCAACTACAATAATTTCATATCCATTTTTGTTGGAATTTAATTGGAAAATATTTATTTAAAATGAATACCCTAAACTCATTCCACTACATATCATCAATCTACCTTCTTGGGTTCTTGTTTTTAATCAGTTTCCACCATTGCTCATCTCCTCTTTTTAAGAGTTATAATACCTGGGTGACTTTCTCTAGCATTAAAAAGTTTAGTATTGAAAATAAATTTTATACAGGGTAAATTCATTATTGATCAATAAATGGATATTTGGATTCACAAAAAGAAGGTGGTCATTGATTCATAATGGACAAAATGACATGTTATTCCCTTCTATGTGAATAATTTCATCAAAATTATAAAAGACGATATTAATATCTTGAGATGGTTGTGTCATCATCATAGTAATTTTTTATATATCATCTATCATTTTATTTTTAAGGCTACTAGTGCTTAATTCTATTCACCCATCATTTAGGTGGTTCCCCCGATAAGCATTCAGTTTTCTAAAATAATAAAATATTAGATAGAAACATTTAACATTTATGAATAAAGTAATTTTAAAAAGTGTATAATCATTAAAAATCATGCTTAAATATCTCAATTTTGAATTTAATATTCTATATATTCTTCAAAATGGTTCATATAGAGAGTTTGATAAAACAAAAGAATTCCCTATAAGTGTAAAACAAGGTGTTCATAAATGATCATTATCATGCACCAGTTCTTGAGGGAGTCTATCACTATATAGTGTTTTCAGGGTTTTTAACAATAGGTATATTTATTCTCTATCATTATCCATGTATATTATAATGATATGGATTTCATTCCTTATAAACCAAACAGTTAATACATCACTAAGATTCCATGATGTTTTTTTATATTTAGACGCATCACCATAGTTCATAAATTTGTTTGTAGTCCTAATTTCCAAAAATATCAAAAAAATACTTTTATACAAACTATGACATTTTTCATTTTTATTACATATCATTTTTGTTACATGTAATGAATCAAAAGACATTTTAAATTTTATTTTCATTGAAATTAAAAATATAATACATGAAGACATAAAAAATTCGTAATCCATGTGAAGGTATTATTTGTCGCTTCTCCCTCAGAATCATTCAATGCATCATATATCAAAGGAATGTACATCATTGAATGGGGTGAGCATGAATCCCATTAAGGAAATAAAATAGGAAGAAATTTATCATAGTATACTGAGGCATGTCAATAAGATTATTAGTCATAAAAATGTACCAAGATAAAGAGAACATGAGGTCTATCATAATAAATATATCATGAATTCTAAAATGGATATGTGACTATGACATTTTAATGATATAATCATAATAATATTGAAATGACCCACCAATTCTCATTGTCAAGTGAATTCAAAGACTCATTAATAGGCATTAAGAGACATCCCCAAGGTGACAAAGGCTATCAATAAATGCTTAAGGCTTTCAAATACAAGTGGTGGACGATTTACCCTTTACGAAATAAACAAATAAATCAACCAAACAAATCCAAGAATTTAATATATGATGCATGAAAAAATGAAAAAATCTAAACAACATCATGTATCTCAAAACCACATCAACTATGAAACATTAGAAGGGTATGCAAGAATAAAAGTGCACAACAGATAAACGATATAAGACTCTCAAAAGACTACAAAACTCCGTTCTCTAGATCCTCCAAGCTCCACAATCCCCAAAATTCAAATCAACATAAGGTAGTGCTAAAAATATGGGAAATGTTACCTTTTCCCCTGTCATAGAAGATGGGTTCTGCAAAAGCACAAAATAGAAAAGGAAGGGGTGAGTATAAATCTCAGTAGATTTTCCACAATGAATTCCTTACTCACGAAACTAGTATATAAGAGTTATCAACAATTATATTAAATTGTTTATATAAAAACATGGGAAATATTACATTTTTCCAAGTACCAGAAGATAACATCTACAAAAGCACTAACGTTCCAAAGAATGGGTGATTATAAAACTCAGTAAGTTTTACCAAATGAATTCCGTAATCAAGAAACTATGATAGAAGTGTTATAAAAAATTATATAAAATGGTTTATATAAAAAGATTTCTCAAAAACAGTTTTAATGTAATATAAAATTTTTTCCCAAACCCATTCATTACCAAAATCATTCATGTTAATTTGAAACCAGTTTTCTAGAAAATTATATTTCTAGAAAATAGATAAAAAGAATTTAGACCCATTTCACAATATCCCTTTTTGGTATAACCAATCCATTCCACACACCCATGAAATCAACCATACCTACCATGTTATGACATTTCCATACAAATGTGCTTTTTCCCTTCAATCTACCTAGTCATCCCTAAGTAATAGATTCCCATGATCCATTAAAACGTTTGTACTGATCAAAAAATCACATTTCAACCAAGACCAATATATGCTATAGGAACACAGTCAAAATATTCCCAAAGACCATTCCAAAACACCTTTTCATTATAAACACCTTTTTATTGAAAACCAATTCCACCAATATCATTTAAATGCCAAAATATTTCAAAAAAAATTCTATTTTTATTGAAAACCATTTTTTTTAATCAATCCTCTTAACAATTATAAAAAATCAATAATTTAAAATCATCATTTTAAATTCATAAAGCTAAATCACTTTGAACAACAATTCACCATGATTTCATTATTTTACTAAAATAATAAATCATCAGTAATGAATATTTATAACATGTTTCTCACAATCAATTAAATTAAAATGATATAATTTGAATTTATTACAATCAATTCTAGGATAAAGTGTTGAGAGAGAAGCCTCATACCTCAAATGTGTCTACAAATGCTCAAAAGAACAAAGAATACTCAAGAAAACTGGGTGGATTCTCCATGAACCCACCTTAAATCAATTCTCCTAACAAAATTGAGACCAAATATCATCAAATTTCGAATCCACTAAAATATATCTACCCATAACTAGAGTAGATATAAAAAACTAAGAGAATAAGGGATGTAGATCTATGTAGATATACAAAATTTAACAAGAATGAAGAAAAAAGATCACAGACCTCATGAATCCTTCTTCGATTCACCAAAAGTAGCCTTCATATCACCTCTTGAACGATGGGAGAACATTTTATAGCTATATGAGAAGAAAACTACCGAGTTATTTCCACCTAAATGTAAAAACAAGCCACTTATATGGAAAATGTGTGAGATCTACTTTATTAGGATCACACATTAGTGTATACATGGTTAGTTCAAACGAATAGATAATCCATGTTCTAACCATTAATTAACCACATCATAGGTAGAACCTCACATGGTGTCTCTAACTATTCTCTCACTGAGTGGTAGAAACTACCTCAAAAGAACAAACAATGCATGGTTTGGCTGCATAGTTAGTCAAACCGTGTGCTGCCCCTACGACTTCCACATTGCCTCAAAACTTCATTCCATGTTCACCTGACTGTCGCATTCATTACCAATAAACATTATGAATATAAGAAACATCATGTAAGGGTTACATAATAGAACCTGGGGTACTAAATTCTACCCACCAAAGGTCTTTATATACATAGAATGTATAAAACCTTCATTTATTTATAGAGTTCCATCCAATGCTCTTTAATCTCTATCTCGCATTCCCATGTCTCTTCCTGAATCTGACCATGCTGCCATAAAAATTACACTAGACTGATACTCTTTCCTTTCAAGACATTCTCTTTCCTATCCATAATCCATACTAGGATATGTATCAATGAATCTTCCATCTCTAGGTCAATATGGTCCCATCTAATCACATGGTTAGGATTTTTCTGATACATTTTCAACTAAGATACATAGAACACATTATTCCTCGAACTGAAATGTGGTGGTCATGACATTTGATATTCAACATATTTAACCCATTCTTGTATCTAAAATGGGCCGATGTACCTATGATATAACATGATCTTCTTCCCAAAACAATGATGTCTAAGTCTGGTAGAGATCCTCAAGAATACAT
Source organism: Viscum album (assembly GCA_963277665.1). Taxonomy (NCBI): domain Eukaryota; kingdom Viridiplantae; phylum Streptophyta; class Magnoliopsida; order Santalales; family Viscaceae; genus Viscum; species Viscum album. The sequence goes on along the minus strand of OY728161.1, from coordinate 454,940,104 downwards.
GATCACCCACAGTGAATGACAATAGTCTTCGACGGTGATCTACATATGACTTATAACATATATGGGCCATCTCCAGCCACTTTCTAATCAAATGGTTATTCTCCACTGATTCATGGACAAGGATCATCCCAACTAGTGAATTTTCTCTTTTTTCTACCATATCATAGTAGAAAACGAAAAGGACATCCATACAATGCTTAAAACTATCCATATATATCGAGGCTTGATAAATTTTATTGTATGGGAACTCAAATAAGGGTATATGATCCTACCATGATCTAACAGAATCTATTACACAATCCGTCAACATGTATTCCTGCATTTGTATCATCTGCTCAGATTTCCCAACCGCATGAGGATGATATGCCGTGGTCATAGAGAACCGAGTCCCAAGTGCATGTGGTAAGGATTTGTAGAAATGAGACGTGAACCTCAGATCTCTATCTGATAACATTGAAACTGGAACTCCATGCCTCTTTAATACTTCTTAGATATAGATTTTTGACAGATCATCCACCGTATGAGTTTCACGAATAGGGATGAAATGGGATGACACTGTAAGACATTTTATTATCACCCAAATGGAATCATGTTTACAGACCATTATTGGATGACATGTAAGAAAATCCATTTCCATCTTCTCTAATTTTCAAACTGGGATAGGCAAGGACAGCAACATACCCACTGGTCTCTGATGCTCTATTTTAACCTTCTAACAAGATAATCATTTTGCAGCAAACTCATCCACTTTTTTTCAATAAGTTCCATAAAAACTATGCTCTTAATGCATTATTCATCTATTGTGTACCTGGATGTAAAACCCATCTCTGATGGTTAAAATAATGAATTATTTATTCATGAAAAACTATAAGTACAACCATATGATCTCTAAAATGAAAAACTAAACTTCCATCAAGATTCCAACCCTCAATGGGATACAATCCATTGAGTATTGAACTCGTAACCAGATTTTCTACATCTGTTGTTGGTGCCTCTTTGAACATTTTTACTATATCAGGAACAAGTTTAGCTGAAAATAAAATTGCAACATCACCTCTGTCTTTACATTCCACATTCATGTCAACTAATACTGACATCATCTACCATTCATCTGATGCTTTTTTCACCTATTGAGCATATGAATTTATACTCAATGCATCCACCACATAATTTCCATTCCTTGGTGTGTACATCATGTCAAAATCAAACAATTGTAGATACTCTATCCATCTCCTTTGTCTCATATTCAAATCTCATTTTGAGAAAATATGTTTCTGGATTAGGTGGTCTGTAAACATGATGAATTTCTCACCAAAGAGAATGATTCTCCATGTTTTCAAGGCATGGATGACTGCAGTTAACTCAAAATCATGTGTTGGTTAATTTTTCTCATTCACCATCAGCTTTCTTGAACCATAAAAAACCACATGGTTTCCTACCATGAGAAAACCATCCAACCCTAATCCTGAATCATCATAGAACCCCACATACCCATTTCATAATTCTGTAAATATCATGATAGGTTCCAATGTAAGGCCAGCATTCCTCTCCTGTAATGGATTATAGCATTCATTTGTCTATTAGAATGGTGCATTTTTCTTTTTTATTATGGTCATTGGTGAAGATAGTAATGAGAAATCATACACAATGCATCGATATTAACCAGCCAGAAAAAGAATACTTTGTGTCATGAATTCAATCGTCAGTGGTTTCCATTAGATAACAGCTTTTAACTTTTCCCGATCAATAGAAACACCCTTCTAAAAAATGACATAGCCTAGGAAACATTATTCTTGTATCCAAAAAATATAATTTGATAATTTTTAATACTAACAGTGATCTCTCGAGATTTGTATCACTGTTTCATGGATCTCCTCATGGTCAGCCCTTGTCTTTGAATACACCAAGATGTCTTCTACAAACACCACCACAATAGAATCCAAATATTAATGAAAAATATGATTCATAAAATCCATGAACACCACTGGTGCATTTTTTAGACCAAAATTCATGACTACATATTCATAGTGGCCATGTCTACTTCTAAAAGATTTTTTTGGGATGTTCTCCTTCCAAACTCACAATTGATGGTATGTTGATCACATGTCAATCTTGGATAACCAATTATCCCCATTAATTGATTGAATAGATAGTAAATTTGTGGATGTGGATAAATTTTCCCTATCATATCTTGGATATGCTTACGACAATCAACACATAGACGAAGAGTTCCATCTTATTTATTCACAAAAAAAACTAGTGATTCCATTTGAGACGTACTTGGTTGAATGAATAAATTTCTTTCCAGATACCCCAACTATACATTCAATCCCCTTAACCCTTTTGGTTCCATTTGATGTGATGTAAGGGAAATAGGATTAGTCTCTCGAAGGATATCAATCGTAATCACCACATCCTTTAGAGGTTGTAATCCTGAGAAGTCCTTGACAAAGACATCTGGAAAGGGATCCAAAAATGTTGGAAACCTATTTTCCTTGATATCATCTATTGATTAAAAATTCAATGGTGCAAACTGATAAGATATCATTCCCACCATTCATCCCAACAAGCTCTTTTCACCATTATTTACAATCGCCTCTCCTATAAAGAGATGATCGATGCCATACTTAGTCATGAAATAAAATGTCCTACTATAACAATAAATGTACACCTTATATGTTGTTATCCAATCCATACCATGGATTACATCATAGATATCTATCTCAAACAACGAGATGTCCCATTTCAGCCATCACCATCAATAGTTATGGCACATGATCTACATGCAATGGCTTGACATTCTCTTCCACTGAGAGGATTATGCAACTTTAAAATAGATTACATAATTTCTAGATTTAAACATTGAAAGTCAATAGCACAAGAATAAATGAATGCATAAGATTCACCAGTATTGAAGAGTAATTTCACAAGGGTATAATTCAAAAGAATCATACATCTCAGCATAGATGGTCCATCCAGATCCTTAACCATTATTTTCATAGCTTCGTGAAATTGCATTGTTTTTACACAATTCTCCTTGTTTCCTTGCAGAAATTTTCATGGTTTAGTAGTCATGGTATTTCTATAATCACTATGGAATGATCTGCTCTACTGATTCGACTAATTTTGTTGTCTTCACCATGTTGAAGCATATGATGATTGTGACACCTGAGAAGTGTCTTGAGAACCTGGCCATAGAGCGCTGCAACAATATCAGTGAATTTTTCCAATCATGTTGCAATTATGAAATGATCCATGTTGTTTCATACAATCTTGATTTATGTGGTCATGTAAACCACATAGAAAAAACCTACTTTGCTCTAGGGTTGTGGAGTAAGATCAATGATCCCACCATCTGATCTCGATTTAAACTACCCCCTTGGAAATTAGTGTCACATTTATGCTTGATTCCAATGTTTATGTTCCCACAGTTCCATGTAGGTATAATCATTCCCCCTCTTATCGATCCTGAGATATCACTGTCTTCCTCAATTTCATTGTTCAACATCTTTATTTAATCTGAAATATAGAGCACCATAATCATTGATCATATCTCTTGTCTTATCCCATGTTCAATGATATGTTCCTTCAATGATGCACATGCCACCTCTTTAGGTTCCAAATATAAAAAATTAATGAATTTAGTCACATATTCTGTGATAGATAGAATCTCTTTCTTTATGATGAAGAATACTATGGTTTTTTTTGGATCCTGAACATTTGGGGATAGAAATGTTTGTTAAACAATTCTCGAAATCCTCTTGTGTAAGGGATTAATTCAATTTATCATGCAATTCTAAATACCAGCACTAGTGCAAATGATCCTCGAGCATATAAATCTCCATATTGACCATTATCAACACCGTAGTACTAATGAAATCGAATACACATTTCATCATACTCATCCACACCTCCGTCTTCTTGGGTTGAAATCACCCAGGAAGATAGGTGGATTATAATTCATGAACTGGATGGGATAATACACATGCTATGTCTCATTATTCTAGTCCCCCATATCCATAACTCTAAAATCATGGAACAAACTCTGAACCAGCTCTTGGTGGATCCTTTTTTCAGTGAAACCACATTATCTTCATATTCTTTCTGTTGGTTTCGATGATACCGACAAGGTTCCATTTTATAAACCAACAACATAATCTATCATTCACACTGTATAGGGACTGATGGATTAAAAATTTAAATTCTATCACATCAACCATCACATAATTGTTTTACAATAACAAATTTTTCTCTTTTTGAACATTTTTTAAAAATTATTCTTGTTTTTGAAAACCAAATCATTTTCAAAATATATCAACAATTATTTTTCAAAGACATTCATTTGAAAACAAATTTTTCATTATTAAAAAAGTTACACCATTTCAAAAAATAAATAATCATAACTTCAAATTATATATGAAATCCAGGAGGAAATTAATTCTTATATTGTTCATTTCATGATCATATCAAGGGCTAAACCCATGACAATGAGATTCCTATATCGTAGAATTATCACCGAACAGATATATACCCAACTCCCTGGTAACATGATATTCAACATACAAGTGTTATCTACGTCCTTATATGATATACATATCAAGTTCCCAAAATCCTTTTCATGACTATGACTTCAACACATAGATACACAAGAAGTAATTTCAACTACCGGACCAAGAACTCTTATGTCCATTTGTACCACAATGGAAGGACCAGACTGATTCCATTTGTAATGTCATAGGGAATCTAATTGCCTTGAGTGTACAACAAGTGATTAATAGGACATATGTTACCTCCAAAAGATGCCAAAGGATGACATTAATAGTGAAGGGTTTTAAATACAAGTGAGGGACTGTTTTCTATTGAAGAAATAAACTAATAAACCAACCAACCATAACCAAATGTATCTCAAAACCACATAAATTATGCAACAATGGAAAGATAACCAAGTATCAAATTACATAGTGGATAAAAGAATACTCTCAATAGTCCACAAGACTCCATTATTCACATGTTTCAAGCTCCATAATCTCTAAACAACCCAAACATCATGAGGTGGTGCTAAAAACGTGGGAAAGATAACAATTTACCATGTCCCAGAAGATAATATCTACAAAATAACATATGTTTTAAAGTAGGGGTGAGTATAAAACATATTAGGTTTTCCCCTAATGACATCCCTACTCATTCCTCTCTGATATATGAGTAAGAAGAAATTATATAAAAAAGTTTATATAAATCATGTTCTCAAAAACAGTTTGTAATGAAATATAAACAATTTTCAAAAATATTTCCTTACCAAAAGAATACATGTGAAATTGAAACAAATTTCCTAGTAGGCAATTTTTCCATAAAATAACAAAACATTTTTAGAACGATTTCACTATATCCCTTTTTGGCATATGAAATCCAATCCACACACCCATGTAATCAAACATGCATGCTACATTATAACAATTCCATTCTTGTGAATGTATTCTTAATGATCTACCAAGTCATGACTTGGTAATTGTATCCCTTGTCCCACTAACACTTTAGCACCAAGTACATGGTCATATTTCAACCAATCCCCTAATACGATACAACAACAGAAATAGTAAATATTCCCAAGGATTATTCCAAATCTCCTTATCAATAAAAACACATTTTTATTGAAACCCAAATACATCAATGTCATTTCAAATACTAACCATTAAAATAAAAAATCATTTTTATTATATAAAACAATTTTTTCTTAAACCATTAACAATTCCACCAAAACATTTTTTTAAAATCATCATTTTAAATTCAAGAAGACAAATCACTTTTCACAACAATTCATAATGATTACAGAATTTAACTCATACTATAAATCAACACTAATTAAGATTTATACCATGATTTTCACAATCAATTCCATTAAAATAATACAATTGGAATCTACGAAAATCAATTAGAGAAAAATTCGTCGAGAGATAAAGATCATACCTCGAATGTTTTGATGAAATCTATAATAAATGAAGAACAATCAACAAAACAGGGTTGATTCTCTATGAACCTGATTTATATATATTCTCCTAACTAGACCGAGGCAGAAAATCAACATATATGGAATCCAAACACCTATATTTACCCATAAAGGGTATAGAGCTATGAAATTGGGAGGATAGGGGTTACATATATACGTAGATATATGAAACCGAACAAGATTGAAGAAGAACGAGAAAATGCCTCAAGACTCTGAAATAGATTCACTGATGGAAGCCTTCAGGTCACATTCAGAATGATAGGAGAACCTTATTTGGCCTTACGAGAAGCAAAATGCTGAGCTTTTTCCACTTCAGAGGAAGATAGAGCCACTTAGAGGAAAACATGTTTGAGAACCACTTTTTTAGGATCTCACTTAAGTTCCTGCATAGTTAGTTCGCACAGTTAGAAAACCCATCCACTAAATATGTGCTAGCCACTACCTAGGTTGACCATCGCATGACATCCTCACATGGTCTCTCAAATTGTGTTCTCACCATGAAATAGAAACTACCTCAAAATGAAAAACTACACATGATTTGGCTACACGATTAGACACATCGTTCACCGCCTATGCGACATCCCCATTACCTCAAAACTATATTCCAAGTTCCCAAAACTATCCAATTCATTACCCTTAAACATTATTACTATATCAAACATCATGTAAGGGTTAAAACCTGAATTAGGGGGTACTAAAATATTACCAAGGTGTCATAATTCAAAAATTCCAATGTTCATCGCCAAAGAATCATAAAATACGTCATAAATATAGATTAATTCTTTACCAACTACATTAGAGTGATGTAAGGAAATAAACCTCATATTTATTAATAAATTTTAGCAAAAAAGATCAAAATAAACCATTTCTTTAATAACCCATGGAGAATAAATATTTTTTTTCTTATATAAATCATCGATTACAAAAGTATTTAATGACCTGACCATCACATCATTATTAAACCATGACAATGGAATGTGGGTTTCAAATATGATATAATCTGAGTTAATAAATATTTTTTTAATATTGGTTAAAACCCATGGAAAATTATGATCATTGGGAATTTATAAAAAAAATACAAATGATTATTCCTTATATAAAAGATTCAACTTAATATGGTAATGTGACGGTTAAAAAACATGTAATAAGAAAAGGGGAAATGAGAGGGAACAGGGTTCCCACATCAATAAAATAAAATAATTATGGTAATGAGAAATATTAATTTTATAAAATCTATTATTTTAACAATTTGATTACATTCAACAATAATTGTTCCTGAATGGTAAAGAGAAGTCAATATTTCCCAACCCATAGAGATTTCATCTTATGCCTTGAATATAAAAACCTTGATGATTAAGGACATCTTGAGGGACCCTTTTTTGTAATAATTTACAAAACAATAAGGGTACTTAGTTGTAGGGAATGTAAATGGCGAAATATTTTTCTATTCATAGAAAACGTGGATGAATTATTTTACAATTTGTAAAAATATGTCTTGGAAATAAATGTTCTGGAATATGGAAACCAATTTTCTTAATCATGGTTTTTTGTTCATTGTATTGGATATTTGATTAAAATTTTATAAAATTATAATAATTTATAACAGTGAACAATTTTTATGAATCTCTTCAGATAGGGAAATTTAATTTTTGTGTGCAAAATATGGTTTTTAAAATAAATGTTTACAATTAAGACATTAAAAATGTTATAAGGGTTTGTATTTTTTTAAAATATGTAAGAATAATTAATATAAATAAACTAACATAATTTAGGTATTTTATTAAAGTTATTTAATTCTTATAACACTATGACATAATTATTAAGTACTAAAATATGTCAAAAAACTAATACTGTATTTTAACTATTCAAATAAAAGTAGTGTACTTCAAAAAATTATTAAAAATATAACTAATCAAATTTTGAAATTATAATTTTTAAATATAATATTTTTTTATTAAAATATGTCCCTAAATTTTATACTTTTTTCTATAAAATATAAACATAAACATTTGTTGAAAAACCCCATTTTTATGACATAGTCAAATTTTTTATACATATAAAAGTTTCTGAGGTCATTGTAAAATAATTTTATCATTTATATTAAAATTAAAGTGTTTTAAAACAATATATCATTATAAAATATTCATCATAATACATGAATTTATTATAAATGTCTATATATTTAAGAAAATTGAAATTATGTTTTATTTATATCCAACAATAAATTTATCAAAATCATCTTAATTAATCATATATTTTTTTAAAAAATTTATTCTTAAAATGGGATAGGTGAAATAACTATTATAATCATTAAAATGATATTACATTTTAGGTAACTAATTTCCATACATAGATTCCCATATTACACAAACCTACACCATCAGCTATCATTGACCGAGTGGTAATCATAAATAACATAAAATTCTCCCCATGGTGATTTTGTACAGGCCTCAAATAGTAAAGTTCATCTTGGAATTTTTAATGGGATAATCCTAGTGATTCTACCTCCCTAAAATATTCTATCAAATTTTATTAAAATGAAATGACTTAATTGGTTGAGAATATTATTTCCACTTTCTACATGAATTATCTTTTGTCATCAGTACTAATAAACACTATTTATAATGGTTAAATTATTTCCAATGGGTATTTTTCTCAAAAGACAAATATATAAATGGTTATACTTTCCGACAGTCATATTTCACCAGTGGTCCTATTTTACCAATTATCATATTACTATTCTAATGGTCGAGTTTCTTACTATAAATACCATAATTAATAATCTCAAAAGTGAATAAAGCTCCATATGAGATTATATTTTTTTAATATATTTATTGTTTTGGTAATATTTTTTCTATATATATAGTGTGGTTCATGGGGAAATGATTCCATATGATTCATAAGTTCCAGATATTCCAATTTTTTCTTTTCTATTTTATGTTTTTTTTGTTCAATTCTAATGATGGGCATTTTTCTTGGTTTTATAGCTATTTAATTTAATGTATTTATTAATAAAATAAGCTATTTTTAATATATTTATATTTTTTTTACATGTATAATATTTTATAATAAATCAATTAATGATTCATTAAATAAATATCATTTCAAAATCCCTAATCATTACATGAGAATTGTGACTCATGAAAATTCTATAAAAACTTATTTTTATTCGAAGAAGGATGTGAGTATGAAACATGATCTGATCAAAACCCTATAATATGTACATCTAAAAAAAATTTATAGAGGATATTATAAATAGTTATTGTAATTAAAGTATGTTAATATAATTAATGATCAATATGTGATCTTATGTGATGAGAGTTGAAGGATAATTTTGTAGAAATAAAATATGGTGTTATTTTGTTGGGATAATTTGATGTTAATCATTGGATTCATGCATGTTTATGGGATTTATATATGGTTTTCATAGAAGAAAGATCTAGTATTGTGATATTTTAATAATTTTTTATCATGTGGATTAGTTTTTAGTAATTTAATTTGAATGATAGAATGATTAATTTATAATTTATTTATGTTTAATAATTACATATGTAATTTTCAATAATTCTAATATAGTTGTGATAGAAGGTGAAATTGTATAAATATCTATTCACTTCAGTTAAAATGGAGGATGTGAATATTAGAGACTAATTTAATCATAAAAACATTTAAATTGTAACAACTAGGGAGACATTTATTAATTCATTCATTTATAGATGAGAGATGGACTAGAGAAAGTGTAGTTTTGTAAGAGTAACGAACAAGTGGATTTTTTTCCATAAAAGAGAATTATATTAATATAGATGACTACAATATTCTTCTTCACATTATATTCTATTTATATTATTTTAGATGTATTCATTGTAAATTCATACATTTCTTTATATCATGTATTTCAAAATAAAGAGGGGGTAAAATTTAATTGAATTGGAAATATTATTCTATAATGCTCAAGTTTCCATAATTGTTTTAATTTTTTCATGGATTATATTTCACTAATATTTACTATTATACAATGTGGAAAAGTTTATAAGAAAAATTTTATGGATTATCATTAATATAATAGTATATATTATTTTCACCATAATTTTTTTATTGAAATATTGAGTTGAGTGTTTTTATAAGCGTAAAAGTGTGTACCATTTAGTTTAATGTTCTAATTTTCTATTCTTTAAGAGACTAATTTATATGATACGTTATGAATATAAAAACTATGATATGTGGATATGGATCCGGAGAATCAATAACTAAATTCATTAAGATGTAAAATTTTTTATATTATTTTTTCCATTAATGAATTACGCAGTTCGTTTGGTTTTTATCGAAATATCATTATTTATGAGAATTATCATTTCCATTTTTATAACAGAGTGGTAGTAAAATGCATAAAACTCATTTCTTCTCATATATTTATAATTTTTAATCAATATGATTCTAGAGAAAAAATCAATAATATTCAATTCAAATAATTTTATTCTCTCTAGAATATCAACTATTCAAAATAGTTTATTTCTCTTTATATTACATCAACAATTTTGTTGAAAATTTTATTCAATTTTTCATTATTAATTTTTTCAACTACCATATCTTGATTTTAAAACTATAATGTTATTACTTTTAATTTGGTATAATTTTTTTACTTTTATTATATTTCACTATTCATATTTTCTATGGTTCAAATATTCTTGGATTTATCCTGATTTAATTTGGTTATATTTTTATATTAATTTAAAAACACACTATGAGATGTTAATAATATTTCTATATAATTAAATTATGAACCTGAAAAATAATAATAATAAATTTGTTTAGATTTAATAATTCAAATTTATTTTTTGGTAAAGTGTTGTTATTTAACTATGTGTGACGTTTTTTATTGATTTCACATGAACCTATATAAAAATTATTTAAACATTCATATATATTCATAAATATTTAATATCCAAAATTGAATATAATTTTTGTGTCATTAGAATAAATACCATTGTTGAAATGAAAAATAATGAGATTGAGAGAGTTATAACACAAAATGAGAATCAAATTTCCCCTCAACCTAGGAATAATATTTTTGAGAGTCCTGGACATAGGTATTTAAATAATTTTGTACCTTCAGGTTACCCATAATACATATGGTTATCCAATAGCTCTATAAACAATGAGATAAAAAAATAATACCTAAATATTCTACCCATAATTAATTGTCATCCAATATAAAGTATTTCAAAATTAAAAGTTATTTTAACATTATAGTTCAAAAAATAACATTCCATGTATTTATTGATGGGTTAATTGATTGATATTTTCATGTTTTATTTGAAATAAAATTATGGACTTTTATTATATTGGTATTATGAATTTAACGACCTGATCATTAGAATATTTTTATTTTCCTAAATTTGTGTGTTATTTCATTTTATTCTCCACAAAACAATATCCATTAATTAATGATGTGATACCTTTGGGTTTCGATTGTTATCTGACTGCTGTTCAATATGACTATTTTAAACTAAAATCTGAACATTTCAATTATTTTTTATAAATAAAAGTGATATTGGTTAATTAATACAAAAAGAAGAGTCGATGGTCTGATCTAGTAGAGTTGGGTCGAATGAAGCCCATCTGTTAGATCTTGGGAAGGAGTTAGCATCTTGGAGATTTACACGGGGACACACCCAAGCTAAAATTCAACATGTGAAGCTTGAACAGAATATCCTATGGGAGAATTGAAAGCTGATTAAAATCTCCACTCGGGCAAAGTTATCTGAGCATCCCCAAGATTCTATTTTCATAACACTCCTTACAATTCGGTCCTATGAAAGTGTTATAAGGGGATATATAACGAGGCCTTGGATACTTTTTGTAATATCTTGGTATAAATAAAATTCCAATTTTTCATTATGGTAAAATTTGGGATTTTCCAAATTTCAGATAAACATAGGATGAATATTATCGATGAATTTGGTAAAAAGGGTATTTTATATTATTATTGTAAACATTAAATAATTAATAATGTGAAATGATTTTTAAAAATTGGACTTCTACAGTTATGATCAGTAATAAATTTATTGTATAATAAGATCAACATGATTTTTAGTAAATAGTATTGTATGAATAGTAAAATACCCTTAGGAATATTAATGAATAGTAAAACTACCAAAAAAATGATACTTCACCCATGAATGATTAAATACAATTTAGACATCTTAAAAGTGAAAAAATGATCATAGTATAAGTTTTGTTATTTTTGTATGTCACAAATACTTTATTTACAATTTTATAATTAATATAATAATTTAAAATATACATACGTTTTCAGAAAATATAATCATAAATTGTTACTTTATTCCCTTCTAGTTATTTGATCTTTTTATGGGACATTGATTACTTTGACAATGTGTCACAAAATAAGTTATAGTTTTAGATTTGTTGTTTTTTGAATAAATAATAATTTTAAATAAAAATTAATTTAAAATATATAGAAAATTATTTTCATAATATAGAGTTCATTTTTTAATTCACTTCTTCAATATTATGTTCGGGTGAATTTATGAGATTTTTATAAAATTTTTTGTTTTTCGGGGAATAGTGAAAATACTGTTTTGAGTTTTGGGTGTTTAATGACATCATTAATGATGTAATAATGAAGTAATAATGAATTAATAATTTTGGTCATCTTGTGAATACTAATATATTCTATGAGGTGTCCCATGTGGCTAATACCATGGGCAAACCCATTGTTTTTCAATTACCACCGATGAGGTGTCACTTTGAAATAAATTAAAATTTCCCTCACTTTTCCTATAAATAACAAGTGATTAACTCCAAAATTTCATTCTAAAATCCACCACAATGATGTTATAGTATTTTTACCTCCCAAGGTTCCCTCAATCCCCCCAAGGTCCCAACTATCATTCTTTTTATGTTACTCTTTCAGGGAAAGAAACTTTCCACCCTCCTATTTGAGACTAGATTTCCTTTAAGTTATGTATTCTAGTTTCCATATTCTTATGTTTGTGTATGTTCATATATATTATTATTACTATCCATTTCATGTCTAAATTAAGAGAGACTCTTTCTCCTCTGATCGGTTTTTTTCTAAATTTTTAAGTTACCCATTTAGCTGCCGAATTTTTGTAAAATAAATCATATTTTGCCTTTTCGTTCTAGTTTCCCTTTCTTGTGGTGTTTCATTCCTCACCATGATATTATTTATTTTTATTATATTCCTCTACTATAAATTATTCATGTATTGATGGTAGACTATTATTCCCTCTCTTTTTTTTTGTTTTTTAAAACCATATTATATAACCGTTATACTGCAAAATTTTTGTCACAAAATATATCTCCCTTTTTCTCTAGAAAATATCTTGTTTTATTTATTTTAAAACCCAAATATATTTTCATTTCAAGAGGTATTCATCAAGACATAAAATTTATTTATTTTATTCTAGAATCGACATACATGAAAACCAATTTCCGTTTCAATTTTTTATAAATGACATAATGATCTGGTTTCTAAGCACTTTTAAAACATCACAATTTTGAAGTGAAACCCATTAATTTTACACTCTATGGGTTAATTATGAAATGTTTGATTATTATTTATGTGTATCATTTTAATAAAAATACATATTAATGGCATGCCCTGATAGCGCTCCAATGCATTGGGTAATGAATTTAATCTCTAGAGACGACAAGTTTCACTATACCGTTGTGAATAACGTTGGAAATTATCATAGAAACTTAGGGATGAACCTTGGTGATATGTTCATGAATATAGAAATTAAATTTTGTATCCAAAAATTCATGTTATTGTTCCAGTTAGTTTCATTATTAAATTCACTTACTTCCATTTCTCATTTCATTTTTATTTTCGTTAAATTCTTATTAATATCACAGGTAAATTGATTCCCTTGGTTTTCTTACATGGATTTATTCTCAACCGTTCATTTGATGTATGTCTGCATGTTATGAGATGTAGAATATATACATAGAATGAAATTTGTAATAAGATTTTCAAGGGGATTTAATTGTTTTTTTATATTTTCATTTATTTTCCTCACAATTTCCAACAAACTATTCATAAAAGGTCATTTTTTTTGTAAGATGTAATAAAAAAAATTTTTTAGAAAGGGGTGATTCTATAGATGGTATCAAAATAATGTTTAGTTATTTATTGAAATGAGGCTAGGAAAATTTATGTAGAACCATATATGAAAGTTTTAATATGGGAATACTTCCTAGTATTTTTGTGAGTATTTAGTAAGTGGTTAATTAAGAAAATGCATCCCTTTCTAGATACGAACATGTATAGGTGGATCTGGCACAAATGTTTCTAAGAATTAAAACTCTAACAATGAGTTTCAAGATTGACCCAGGGTATCGTGGTATACAACAATGAGTCGTGCTTCACTCTTGGCTATGACAGTCTCAAGGGATATGTTTGGTAAATTATATGGTTTTTATGATTCATTATGAAGGAATTATAATGAAATATAATATTTTAAATCCCGAATTCTTAAGACATAAAATCAATTATACATAGAGGATTCATCAATGAAATAATATTATCAATAAGGTTTTATTAATTTAGAAAATCGAGGGAAATAATAAGAATCGTTCAAATAGTAAGCACAATAGACCATGCACTTATGACCCTCTGATGGATGCCGAAATGGAAACAATCATGAGAATAATGAACCAACTGACTCATGATATGGGAAATAACATGAATAATTCTGAGTGGCCAATTTTACTGAGAAGGGAATTACATTCAGTTGAATCGTTTACACGTCAATGACCAACAAGCATCACTGGATCTATCAAACCATTGATTACTGAAATGTGTATAAACTCTATAGAGATGATATTTTTGGTGCCCCATTGTTTTGATAAATATAAGGTTACCTTGGTCGTATATCGCTAAGAGGGAGAAGCTGATCAATGGTGGGAATTGAATAAAAATATAATTACAATAGTAAATGTTAAATATAATGAGAGGGAAGAGTTCATAGGGATATTATTCATCAATTATTACCCTCGATCAATGATAGAAATAATGGAGAAAAATTTTCTCGAGCAGAATCATAAGGAGAATGAATCAATGGGGAGCTCTATGATGAACTACACAAGGATTTCATGTTACAACTCTAGCATTTTTGTGGTTCCAAATGATAAAGCTGATAGATTCTTTGGTGGACTGATACCTCATCTATTGAATAATATATCAATATGATATTATGAGGTCAATATGGAGATCATGCTGATTGAGATGAATGTCGAACTGGGGTTTTTTGAGATACAATGGTCCCATAAATCTAATAAAAAGTAAATATATTTAGATCCAAGACTAAAAAGTTTCTTCGATCATCGAAGAGGATAAAAGTAAGTACAACATCGCACATGTAACAAATGTAGGAAGATGAATTCAGGGATCCACTTGCTTGGGAGTGCGAAGTGCTACATGTTTGGTAGAGATGGACACCTTGCGTGGAATTTTTATAGTGAGGGGAGGCCACAAATCCCTAACACTAACACGGAATGGATGATGGTGTTGTCCCTACCAGATGTAAGTGTAGACTACTTAGGCACTTTGTTATTCACTGTCCAAATATGATGGAAGTTGACTGTCCAAATCTGATGGAAGTTGTGGGGAATCCCTAATTTCCTTAGCAACATCCAACAGAACAAGGACTCACTTTTTCCATCATTATGGTTGAGGATGAAGCACCAAATTATGTGGTGGCAGGTACTCTTATTGTTCTCTCAAATCTAGAAAGTACTTTTCTTATTCTTGTTCTACATATTCAATTATTTCATCAATTTTGTAAATGAATTTAAAATCAACCCATGATTTTATTAAAGTTGCATTATCATTCAAGACTACTAGTGGGATTATCCAATCATCATCATATTGATTAAAATATAGTATTAACATTAGTGAAGAAAAATATTATAAAAAATCTAGTAGTAATTCCCATGCTGGAAATCAACATTATACTATGGATTGATGGGATCTCAATGAATATTTATAAGATCAAATACAGAATCAAGGAATTCTTAAAAGTCTTGAATAGAAAACCTACAGTTATCTTTCATGTAGAGATATCTCAAACTGATCATTGTCAATAAGAACCTCTTATATCCTTATTTATAAAGTTAATTAGTGATGAAGAATAAGGAAATGAGAGTTTGAGGATAGAAAATGTCCCCATAATATAGGAATATGTTGATGTATTTCTTGAAGAGTTATAAGGACCTCCTCCAGAAAGAGAGGTAGAGTTCTCCTTCGAACTTGTACTTAGATCCCATGTGATACCAAAGACCCCATTTTGGATGGAAAATGTGGAGATGGAGGAGTTAAATAAACAACTCCAAGATCTTTTAGAAAAGGGTTCTATACAACCAATTGTGTCTCCTTATGTAGCACCAGTTCCCTTTCTGAAGAAAAAGTGTAGAATGATGTTGCTATGCATTGATTATAGATTACTGAACGAGATAACAGTTAAGAACAAATAACCTCTTCAAAGAATTGATGACTTATTTTACCAACTTTGTTGTGCTCAATTTATCTCTATGGTTGTCCTTTGATATGGTTATCATCAATTAAAGGAAAAAAATAAGATATTCTGAAAAATGCCTTCTCATCAAGATATTGGCATTATGACTTTGTTGTTATTCCCTTTGGAACGAAAAATTCACATGCTATTTTTATGAATTTGATGAATAGATTGTCTAATGGTCATAAGGCCTTCATATTTTAATAATTTTTGATAATCCAACTTTCATGGGGTGAGGTGGAACCATTACAAGGCCCGTAGGCATAAGTATTACATGTCCCATAGGCCCTAGAGTAGTTCATTGCCTGTAGGATTCAAACCTTACATAAAACCCAAACATACTACTTGTAACTTCTCTTCCCCAGCATCATCATCATGAAATCATCTCTCCTCCTTCACATAGCTATTCAACATGGATTTTTTCATGCGTGCACAGGCTTTTTCTGATGCTAGGTGCCATAAAATATCATTCTTGCAATCCATTTAGCTTATACTATGGTTAATGCTCCTTTATCAACATACTTCAGAATCATGTTCTTTAAAGGTTGTCTAGTTTTCATCTCCACTTACGATGGCCCAAAGGCCTTGAGGTGGACCGAAGGCCTTACTGAACCGAATGCCTGGGTGGCCCGAGGGCCTTAAAGGACCCGAGGCCCAAATAATTGTCTTGAAGGCCCAAATTGGGGAATATGTTCAGCTCCAATAGTGCCTTCAACAACACCCCTAGAAATTAGCCTCTACCTAGATTTGATCCCGGTTCATCTGGATGAATATAAGGAGTCCTAAGAAACTATATTGAGGATCATGTGCCATTTAATTAATAGAGTCATTATGGACTACCTTGATAACATTTGGGTAGTTTTTATTGATGATATTCTGATATATTCCAAAATTCATGATGAGTATTATTATCATCTAAGAGTTATATTTGCAAACTCTATGGAAGGGGAGTCTTTTTGGGAAGTTCATCAAATTTGAATTATGGTTACACCATGTTTCTTTCTTGGGGAAAATTGTTACCGATGAATGAATAACAGTTTACCCTATAAAGAAAATAGTTTTAGAGGATTGGAATCAGCCTAAAAAAATAACTGATATTCGTAGTTTCCATGGATTAGTGCTATTTTATAGGAGGTTTTTGAAAATCTTTTCACGACTTTGTAATCCATTAACAAAGATAACTCAAAAAGGGGTCTTCTTCATCTGGACCAAGGAGTGTGGATCAAGTTTCTATGATATGAATTATATATTGGTACAAATCCCATGATAACTATTCCATCAAGTGGATAATTTTTTGTTATTTTGAGTGATGCAACTATGAATGTCCTTGGGTGCGTCCTCATGAAAATTGGAAAAGTCATTGCTTATGCATCTCGATAGTTGATGACTCTTGAAAAGAACATTCTTATGCATGATATGGAGATAGCTATAGTTTTTTTCTCTAATAATATGGATGCATTATCTTTATGGAGAGAAATGGGATATATACATAGACCATAAATATTTAAAGTACATTTCCACACAAATGGAATTCATCATGAGACAGAGGAGATGATTGGAACTTCTCAAAGACGATGAATGTTCAATTAATTATCATCGCGAAAGAGCAAACAAATTCATTGATGCATTAATTAGGAATGACCTAGTTTTTCTTTCCTTGATGTGGATTTAGAGAGATCATTTGATCAATATCCTTTTATATTTGGACATTTTAATTATATGGTAAGGGACACCATTACCCCCTAACACAAATTATTTATCAACCATCGTTACTAGATAATATCAAGAATGATCAGAAAGAAGATCCTTTGTTATAGAATAAGTTTTAGGGTGTGAAGTATGGTATGTATCATGAGTTAAATATTTAACAAATGAAGGTGTACTGAAATTTCGTACATGACAATGTGTTCCATATATTACAGAAATACTGAACGAGTTGATTGATGAAGATCATAGATCTACATTCTCTATACATCCATGAACCACAAAAATTTGAAGGGAGCTTTGTTAACATTATTGGGGAGATAATATGAAAGGAAAGATTGCTTAATTCACTTCAATGTGAGTGGCATGTTAGTAAGTGAAGGCTGAGCGACAAATTCCTAAAGGGGTAAGGAAACCACTACCCATAGCTGCGTGGAAGTGGGACAATATCACTATAGACTTCATCACTGGTCTCCTAAGAATATCCCAAGGAAACAATGTGATATTAGTTATTTTGGACTGTCTCACTAAGACTACCCATTTTATCTATATTCATGAAAATTTCACTCTTGATCAACTTGGCATGATTTCTGTTAAGGAAGTGGTATGGCTGCATGAAGTTCCACTTTCTATCGTATCTGATCGTGATCCAAGAATCACATCAACATTCTGGATAAGTCATCAACATTCTATGAGCACTGAATTGAATTTCATTATGTACTATCTCGCACAAACTGATGTACGATCTGAAAGGACTATCTAGACCATTGAGGTTATGCTGAGGACATGCTCAATGGAATTTAATGGTGGATGAGATCAATATTTCCATTTAGTTTAATTTTCATACAACAACAGCTTCCACTCGAGCATTCAAATGGAACCCTATGAAGATTTATATGGTATGATATGTATATCTTCTTCTTGTTTTCAGGAATCTTGTGAGAGAAATCTTAATAGGAATAACCATGTGAAAAATAATATAGAAAAAAGACCATTCCATCCAATAACACATTATGTTTTCTAAGAGTAGGAAAAAGGGTTATCCCGACAGCCATCAAAAGGACATGGATTTTGATGTTGGGACACATCACTTCTTCAAATTTCACCTTGGAGGAGATTCATGAGGTTTGGGAAGAAAGGGAAGCTCAACCCCGAGTACATTGGCCCCTATGAAATCCTTGATCGCGTAGGTGCAGTGGCCTATCAACTTGCACTTCCTCCAAATCTTGCACATGTTCTTGATGTCTTCCACGTATCCCTCTTGAAGAAGTACGTACCTGACCCTTCACAGGTTGTAAATCTAGATTTGGTACAACTAGAAAATGACATCTCTTAAGAGGAGAAGCCGGTGGAGATCAAGGATCATAGAGACATGGTTCTACGCAATAAGACAACCCACCGTGTTAAGGGGTTGTGGAGGAACCACAAATGTGGAGATTCTACGTGGGAACAAGAACAATGTATGAGGTAGAAGTACCCATACCTCTTTTCTTATTAGGGTATGAGTTAAAATTTTAGGGACAAAATTTTTTAATGGGGGAATAATGTAATGACCCAAACATTTGAATAATATTTGTTTCCAAAATTTGTGTGTTATTTCATTTTATACTCCACACAAATATATCCACTAATTAATGAAGTGATACTATTGGGTTTCGACTGTTATATAACCATTGGTCAATATGACCATTGGAAACTAAACACTTAACATTAATATTATTTCTTATAAATACAAAGGATCTTGGTTAATTAATACAGAATGGTGATTCAATGGCCTCATCCAAAAGACTCAGGCAGTACAAGGCCCATCTGTCAGAGCGTGGGAAGGATGTAGCTTCTCTGGGGTTTTCTTAGGACCAAGTCCAAGATGAGCATCAACATGAAAAGGTTGAACAGAATCTCTTAAGGGAGAATTTTTGTCTGATAGAAATCACCACTCAGGTAATGTTGTCCGAGAAGCCCCATGATTCTACTACCAAAGCACACCTTACACTTAGGTCCTATAGAGGGGTTATAAGGGTCTATTTAACTAAACATAGATAGTTTTTTAATCCCTTGTTATTAATAAAATTATTATTTTTTTTATGGTAAAATTCGTGATTTTTAGATGTCTAGAAAAATATACGATTAATATTATTGATGAATTTTGTAAAAAAGATATTTTAAAATATTCATGTAAACATTAAATAATTAATAATGTGAAATTATTATCATAAAATTGTCTTCTATAGTTGTGAACATTAGAAAATTTAAAGTCTAATAATATCATCATGATTTTTTAGTAAATATTCATGTATGAATATTAACAATCCATTATGAATAGTAATGAAGAGTAAATCATCCAAAAAACAAAGAACACCACCCATGAATGTATAAATACAATTTATAGATCTTAAAATTAAAAAACACAATTGTATTATAAGTTTAGTTACATTTTTATGTCATAAATAATTTATTAATAATTTTATAACTAAATTAATGATTTAAAATATAAATTTAATTTTATAAAATATAATCATAAATTTTTACATTATTTTCTTATGGTTATACGATAATTTTATGTGACTTTGATTAATTTTTAAAGGTATTTCAAAAGAAGTTATATTTTTAGAGTTGTTTTTTAATAAATAATTATATAATATTATAATTAAATTAAAAATAAATAGAGAATTGTTTTCATAAATGGAGTTCATTTTTTTAATTCGGATCATCGATAGGTTAGGGTGAATTTATGAAATTTTTATAAAATGTTTTGTTCTTCGTTGAATAGTGAAAATATAGTTTTATGTTTCGGGTGTTTAATTACATCATTAATTAAATAATTATGATGTAATGATTATGTAATAATGATTTAATCAATATGTTATAATTGTGAATATTAATATATACTATGAGTTGTCCCATGTTCCAATACCATGGAAAATACCATGGGCATGCCCTTGGTTTTGCAAATACCACTGATGATGTTTCCCTTTGAAATTAATTTAAT
The DNA here is from genome assembly GCA_963277665.1 of Viscum album. Lineage (NCBI taxonomy): Eukaryota > Viridiplantae > Streptophyta > Magnoliopsida > Santalales > Viscaceae > Viscum > Viscum album. The sequence continues at coordinate 454,918,848 of OY728161.1, read as the reverse complement.
ATTCTCCGACATTTCCTTTAAATTCCAATACATTCCCTCATTAATTTCATTACAAAATCCTCCACAATGATGTTATTGTCTATTTACCTCCCATGAATTCCTCCCATGGTTCCCTCAAGACCCCCACAGCCCCAAACTTCATGCTTTCAAAGTTACTATTCAAGGTAAAGGAACCACCCACCCTCCTATTTTATTAATGGTTGCCATTAAGTTATGTATTTTTGTTTCCATATTCACATGTGGGGGTATGTTCTTATATATTATTATTACAGGCCATTTCATGTCTAATAGACTAGATAACCTTTCTTCTCTCATAAATTTGTTTCCTGAATCTTTATTTGACACCTTTATGCTGCAGAATTTTCGTAAAGGTAATAACATTTTTTCTTTTCTTTTATGATTCATTTTCAAGTGGTGAGTCATTCCACAACATGTAATTATTTCATTTTATTCTATACCTCTGTTGAAAAATATTCATTTATTTATGGGGTACCCTAGTCCCTTCACTTTTAATAGTTTTCTAAAACCTTGTTATATAGTCGTTATGTTGTGGAAATTTTGTCTCAACATATATCTATATTTTTCACAAGAAATTCTCTTGTTTTATTAATCTGAATACCCAAATATATTTTAATTTATAGAGGTATTAATCGAGTCATAAAATTGAACCATTTGATTCTGGAATCGACATACATGAAACCCTCTTTCCTTTTCCATGGGTTATAAAAAGTCGCGATTTTGAAGTGAATTCCAATAATATTACTCTCTATGGGTTATTAATGATATGTTTGATTATCATCTATGTTGGTCACATGTATATAAATCCATATTAAGGGTTATACCTAATAGTGATCCAATGCATTGGGTAAATGATTTAGTCTCTATAGATGACAAGTTTCATGATATCATGGTGAATAACCTTTGTAATTTTTATGACACCTTAGGGATGAACCTTGGGAATATCATCATGAATGTCTAAATTAAATGTTGTAGAAAAATCGTAATATTATGTTTCATGTTCTTTTCATTATGAAATTCCTATACATTCATTGCTCGTGTGTTTATTTTTTTCATCATGTTCTTATTGATATCAGAAGTAAACTGATTCCCATGATATCGGTATTGGACTTTCTGCTCACCCTTTCCATTTATGTATGTCTCCAGGTTATGAGATGTAGTAGTTGTTCATGGGATGAAATTTTCTAGATACATTCCATGTGTATTCAAAATATTGTTATATTTTTTCATGTATTTTGTTCATGATTATTGATACACTAGACTTTAAAGGTCATCTATTTGTAAAATGTAATGAAAAGTTATGTTAAAAATGCGAGAAGCTATAATGAAACATTTTTAACGGAAGTGATAAATTATTCAACTCATTTGTTAAAAATCCTTTCCTAGGAACATGAATATTAACGTGAGACAAAAAATACATGGATCATCACTAAAAGTGGGAGAAGTATTTGTAAATAATATTTTTATATTTATATAAATTATTGTGTATTTCAGAAGAAAAAAATAGATCCCTTTATATTAAAAAATACATTATATAATTATTTCACCCCTTACCACCAATGAATTGTAGATTAATCCTCCAGTAGATTTTTTTGACATGATAATTGAGGAGTTTGATAAATATAATATTCGAGCACACAATATAAAAGTATTATGATATGAACCACGCATATGAGTTATAAAAATCCTCAAGATACTAAAATTCTAAATGATAATACATTAACAGAATAGTTCCAACATAGTATCATTTTTGTTTACTAAAGAACCTGGTTTCAAATTTTTTTTTATTTTTCATCTCTATAGAAATTTATATTTCAATAGGTATAGACCTAGAACATAAGTTATAAATGGATAATTTTAAATCAACCTCAATTCAGTAAATATATATCAGCATATCCTTTAATTTAAAGAACAAGGATTTATAATACACTTTCCCCCTTGATTAAAACTACATCTAAGAGCATAATTTATAAATAAATATAAATTAAAGTCCTCAAATTCCAAAGGTATTAATGATTGGCTTATTATATAGCCCAAAAATCTACATATATAAATATTACATCCTATTATATAAATATTCATTGATTTAATTAAGAACCAAAAGAGAAATGTAATGGTTTTGTGTACATAGAAACATCAATATATAAAAAACTATAATCACTCATTTATTTTATCATTAAAAGAACCCTTATGAGATATAACATTGATAAACATTTCCTCGTATTATGAAGAAATGAGAGTAAGTAAAGGTTGAGTTTAGATTCTTAGTAAGATTAAATAAGGTAGATATCAATCAATGATCATATGTTAGTATATAAAGATCAAATGTTTTCGATAACCTGAACTTATGTGTTGAAAATCATACATAATAATTCATCGATCATAATCATGAGGAATTAAATAAGGAATGGAATTTCATAAGACATGAATAGTAAAGGAATAAAAGAACAAGATCCATGATTTAAAAAAATTGTTATAATATCCCATCCTAAAAGAGTGACATAAAGTATAGAGTATCCTAATAATAGAAATCATATGAAAGGTATACAGAAGGAAAAATTCATCGCATGTTATGCTTTGGATAACCACCCATGTGCTTACATCAAGCATGGGATAACCTCTCATGTACTCTATTTTGGGATAAGGATAAACTCATGTCTACCCTTTATGAACATAAACCATTAATATTTTAATAATTAATTATATTTATATAATATATGAACACAATATATAATCTTACTCCATTCATATATATTCCACAATAGTGTGAAATAATTATCATTACATTATGTCTTATCACATTAAATAGAAAATGGGTCTCATCAATACTTTATCACCATAAACATAACTGATCTAGAAAAAGAATAAATATTGATAGATTTTATAATATCCGTAATAAATTATAAGAAACATAAATGGGTGATTTTATATATCAAAATAACTTTAAAATATCACAGGGAAATTTCTTGAGAAAAATAACCATTCTATTTTGAAAGCACTTATTTAAAATTATAAAATATCCACTTTTAAAAAAAATATCTTTTAAAAGATCAATGGAAACATGTAAATTAATATTAAAATAAAATATAACTTATTAAGGAAGGACAATATAATCATGAACTGTGCGATTAAATAAATACTCCTTTCACATTTAAGTATAAATTCAAAATTACATTGCATGGAAAATGACATGAAAATTATTTTAAAAAAAATTATAGCAAATAAAACATGGGAAAAATGAAATTTTAAATTAATTGGATAATTATAGATACATTATTAGTAAATATTAAATAATATATGGATATGGAAGAAAAATAATCTCGATCATAGAGAGAAATATAGATTGTTTTTCTTAAAACAATTATTTCACCCTCTTGAGTAATAGGGATGAGTAAAATGAAATAAAAAAATTCAAATATCATGATGTAGTGAATGTAGAATAAAATATTAAATATTTTTGATGGATTTATTGTATAATTTCACCTTGATAAATTTTAGCATTGGGAATCTGAAAAAAGGGTGAGATTGGAATGTACAACCCATACCTAATGTCTTCCCTACTTCAAATGTTCCTTAACCAAATATATAATAAATTTAAATAGATAATAACTTTATTCCAATACCGTAATAAATATTATAATACCAAATATGGTACACTTATAATATTTCATCACCCATTTATTATTTATTATTTATTAAAATCATCACCTCTAGGTTTTAATTGTTTATTTTTTATGTATGTTTTAGTTCGAATGTTGTAGTCCATGAAATATTTATTTGGATTCCCTAATTTCAAAAATATTAGTCATGTTATAAATGTAATATTTAATCATTATATACACTTTAATGACTATTTATATAAATTAGTGATAATAATTTAATTATATCACATCATGGATACTATAATATGCACATATAAAGGAGTGATTTTTTACACTTTTAGTTGGAAAGAATAAAAGAAAGGTAAAATATAATTAAAATTTGTAGAATATTTATTATATCAGAAATATAATATATATACATTTAATTAATCATAACAATCTTCCATGAAATATGGTTATGGACAGTGAATCATATCACTCCCTGGAGGAAAAAGTCTATAAATATGCCTAATTAATACATGGATTTCATATTTTACAATGAATTTGTGTGAATTGGCTGGTCAATCAACATAATAACATATAAATTAATTTATTATACCAGTTTAATCATGTTTTGGGATAAATAAGGATTATAAATTGTGGAAAAAGAAATAAAATTGATAGATCACTGTTAATAATAATTCATATTCTTTGAGATAACTTATTTTTCTTACACCTTAAGACATAAAATAATTTTATTTTAGATAATATTAATGGATTTATATTGAGTGGATGAAAATTATGATGGATTGGGGTCATGTATTTTATAAGATATAATTATCCAATTGTGGGAAAAATAATGGTTATATGGTTCAATTTTATAATGGAGGGTTAGGAAAAACATGGAATTCCATAAAAGGATTAAATAATATATGATATCATTAATGATAAATTGGAAAAAAATTATCATGTTATTCAAAGATAAAATATTATGAGGAATAAATATATTCAACACATAATAATTGTACAATTTTTTGTCACATTATTACCCTTATCTGTTATTTTACCTCCACCCCCTCAATAATAATATTTTAACACTAACCATTGTAACAAATGTTTCCTATTTTTAATGTTAATTTTGAGATAAAATTATGATGAACATATTAAATTAAATTTATTGTGATAATTTATATTTTGGAATCTATTTTAATATATGAAATATAAATATGGGGAATAATTTAATTTTAAATAATCATTTAATGCTCAACATAAACACATTCGTAGGATATAAATAATGTGTGTAGATGCTCATTTAGAAGAGTGGTTGAATTGTAAGATTAAAAACATTGGTTTTTAACCTTAAGGATAAATTTGATTAACAATGATAAAAAAGGTAAATTCACAATCCCTAAAAATATTTTTATAAGGCATACTTGTGAGGTTTTAGAAATATTTTTCCAGAAATGAATCTTATGTAAATTTTACAAGAAAAAGATTCTACATTAATTCTTATAGAATTTTATTTATTAGTGTACATAAAAAATAAAAAATTATTAGAAGATTATACATTATTAATTTATCTATATATATCAGAAATAACCATGAAACCAAACAAGAAACATGTATAAAATCTTTTAACCGAAAGGGGAGGGTATCTAACAACCATGGACAAAGGTCCCTGGATTTATACCGTCATGAGATTATGTCTTACCCACACCAGGGTAAGCCATATATAGGAATATTGGAATATGTATTGCTATCCGTGAAATCCATAGATCATTAGGTTAGTAAACACCTATGTATTCCTATCCCCGGAAGACCATTATTGTAATCCATGACAATTAGAGTCACATGAAGCAAGCTGAACATGATGATTAGATCCACAAAAAGCCTGAGATTATCTCTCTATATAAATCACTTCACAACATGTAATCTCTTGATTTATGGAACGATCATTGAGCTCATTCAAATGAGCCTCTATTTATTGGCACAACTTCAATGGTCATCTCCCGCTTCCAAAATTCATAATTTTCCATGTATCTTGGAGAGACATGTACATGTGTCATTAAAACAATGGATATTTAGAAACAAAATGTATGACATCTTCTGATAAAAAGTGTACGGAAAATGATGTTACATAACCTAATATATTATTCAGAGTCTTAGAAAAAATAGAATTTGGAAACTAAGAAAATAAACATTTAGTCTCTAAAAGGGAAAGATATTCAGATTCCTTATTACAAATATTTCAGAATCCGAATTTTAAAATTATTGGAGTCTAAATTCTAATGAATTTGGAATCTGAATTATGATGAATTTAGAGTCTGAATAATGAAGAATTAGGAGTCTTAATTCTAAGGAATTCAGAGTATGAATTAAAAATAATTCGGAGTATGAATTATATAGAATTAGGAGTCGGAATTTTGAGGAATTCAGAGTCCAAATTTCAGAGAATTTAGAGTCTAAATTTTATATAATTTTGAATTTTTGTTTCAGTGAATTTTGAATCTGAATTTTAGAGAATTGAGAAGATGAATTTTAGAGAATTTAGAATCATAATTTTAGTGAATTTAGAATCCTAATTTCAGAGAATTCATATTCTGAATTTCAGATAATTTGGAATCTCAAAAAAAATCTATATCAAATGAATTATATGATTTTTAGGATTTTCATAAGAATCTATATTTTATATTTATGTACAAAATGAGTTAGATTTAGGGAGATTACAAAAAGTACAATGAAAACAAAGATATGGATAAAAATTTCCATAGAGGAGGTAATTCTTCATAGTGAAAATAATCCATAGGGAAAATATAATTTTCCTTAAGATAAAGTGTTTGTGATTTTTAAAACAATAATAAATGGAAAAGTTGTATGAAAACATTATTGACTCAACAATCTCACTCTTTTTGGAATGCAAAAATATCCTTAAGAAAAAGAATATAAGGACATAGAATTTTTCTTTATGGACATAAAATAAAAACTTATATCCCTTTATGTATTGATCATGGTGAATATGTCTAAATCCCCATTATGTGTTGAAATTCCTAAGGATCATATTCTCATCTTCCTTATTTATATTTTTCTTTTTCTTAAAAAAGAATATATTTTTTGATAAAACTCCCCATAACATATGGAATTATTTTCATTACATAGTATTATTTTTATCATTATTTTCTCCCACATTGTGATTTTAAAAATGGAATAATGGGAATTATAAAAAATGATACCTGAAATATTAGTAAAATATAACAAAACAATAAACAACAACGAAAATTTTCGTTATAAATGGAATTGTTTTTACAATAAAGGTATAAAAAAATAGATCGGAGTTATGGAAAAAAATCAACCATCATTTTACTTTGGTATAAGTTTCTTAACAATGGTCATCCACTTTTTAAGATCCTTATGATCCTCTTCAAAATGTTTGACCAGTTGATCACGATCTTTATTTTTCTTCTCGAGAGCTTTGATCTTTTTCTTCTTGAGCCTTAATAATTTCTTCATTATTCTTCAAGTACTCTTCTTTCTTATTGGAATTTTCTTCAAAATCGATTCTAAGATCTCTTTCCATTTTTATATTCAAATCAACAAATTTAATAATCCCATTTAGATCTGTGTCTTCCTACTTCTGAGCTATTTGTTCGAGATTGACTTTCTCTTTGAAACATTTAGTAGGATCACTGATCTTGTTATATTCTATACCAAAATGATCATTTGCATTATCTTTAATGTAATCAATTATTCTAAACTCTTCAATTTTCTACCTTGAACACTTAGTGATATCCATTCATGAACTCCTGTAAGCATAATTACCATTGTAGAAATATTTAAAATCAGCCTCAATAAAGAAAATGTTTTCCATAATCATGGAAACACAATCTTATTTCTGATTAAATGAATGCAGAAGCATATGACATCTCGATTAAATAAATAGAAATATAGTAATTGTATCAATCAATTTTATCAGGTATTGAACCACAAAATCATGAACCATAGAAGACAATTCTGAAATAGATTCCCTTATGGGTGAGGATTCTTTCCCTATCTCATTATCCCATATTTTATATGATCCATAGACTTCATTCATATCCACCACATCATTCTTAGGTGTAGTAGAAAACACATGTATTCAATTATTAGGACATGGAATGAACTCATTATCATTTGGTGATTCATTTTCAATATATGATATTTGGACTATGTTATCTTATTCAAAAAATTCCTTTTTAGCAACTGCCACCATGATTCTATGGTTGAATCAATTCATCATTGTTGATATCATCTACTAATTCGGATTTTTACTTCTTCTTATGCCTATTCTTCTTTTGTGGGGGAATAAATTATAGTGGATTCGGTCTGGGGAGTCTGGATCAGCAATTTTTCAGAAGGACTATCCTTCTCATGATATATCTCAACATTCTTTAAGAAATCATCAATATCACCTCCTCCTCCTTCTTCTTCTCCTTCCACTTCCTCTTCTTGCACAATCATTTCCTCTTCTTTTAGTTCCTAGAATGTTCATATTCTTTCCCAGAGTCTCTATTAGTACTGGTTCCTTGAGAATTATTCCAGTACTAGAAACTATTAGGAATATTTCTCAATATCTATGATAAGAGAGTGATATAATTTAGCTTCATATAATTATTTCATTTGTTTTTATATTATTATCATATTCCTCAATTTTCATTATCTTCGAAGCAGTTTACTTAGAAGGATCCCAGCCAAAGCTAGTCTCTACATCCTTGTAATGCTTTTTTATCTTCTCTTCACATAACAAAAATATCATCTGGATAGGTCTTTTGCTTCTTATATTTTGGATGTGCTGATTTGGTTTCCGGAACTGTAAGAGATTTTCATTTTACTTATGGGTCCCGCCGCTTTCTCTTCTTTCCACCCTTCATGGAGGTCCCAGTTTCTTGTATAAGTCATCGATCTCGCTCTCAGATAAGTCATAAAATTCTCTAAATTTACTATTAAATCCAACCATCATCCTTCTTAGTGTATTATCACATATAAAAATATCCTTGAAATTCATTGACATAGAGCGTCATGGGATATTGAATGAATCTAGAAAAATGAGAATGATATTGAAAATAATATAAAAATACATAATAAATATAGATTTAATGGTCAAATTTCATGATGATGGAAATAGACAGCATGATATACTGGACCAATTTAATCATTATCAGGTTTACTAGAAAATCTATAATATAGATATAACTCTTCTTTAGGGTATCCTTATCACCCATTCTCGGAATGAAAAATCCTTGAACTCATAATTCGATGATCCAGATGTTCGTAGAGAGATGGTGGATTTTCAGTTTCTTCAACCCTGATAATCCAAGAGACTCTATAGCATTTTCTATATCAAAACATCCTGATATATCTTGTAGCTTCTTGGTGAAAAAATCAGCTTCCCCCTCTTATGGAATTCATATAATTCATGTAGCTGTGATATAAAAAGGAAACATGTATTCCCATAAACTTTAAAAGAAAACACATCTTTCCTATCTTGATAAAAAACATACAATCTCATAAAATTGTACCAACAACCATAGATAAACTGGATATTGTGCCTTTGGATTGGATACACACAGACTCTCACAACCCCTCAACAAGATATTCATCGAAATTATAGAATCATACTTAGCCAAAAACATCAGATCTACAACATCTTTCTATAGATCTTTCAGTCAGAAATTTCCTTAGCTGATGAGTTTTTTTTCTCCAAGGATTCTTCCAAATAAATTTGGATTTAAGACTACAAGAAAATTTAGAAGGACCCTTACGAAGAGTAGTAGATCTTTGGCATGAAATATCCTGAAAAATGATGTGGGGCAACAATTAGAGGGTCCTTTATATTGGAATTTTTTTGATATATCATATTCACAAAATTGATCTGACGGTGTTGATGAATGCCAAAAAATTATTTTGGTAGATTCCAACCATTTAATGTTTTTAATTAAAAATATTGGATTTAAGAAAAGTGAATCTGAATAATTTGTTTGAAAAAATATGAAAATATCAATGAATAATAATTTTATTACAAATATTTAATAATTGTAAATTTCATTCTAGGTAGCATGTAAAATTTGGAAGTAATTAAGAAACTTATTCTACAATTAATTTTAGATTTTGAAAATTGTTAAAGAAAGGATGTATTTGAAACTATAAAATATTATCATCTAAACAAATATTAGGTTCTGTATTTTTTAGTTCTAAAATAAATATTTTATTATGAAAAAAATTTGGTTAAAAAATTTTTTGATTATGATAAATTTTGATTACGTAAAATTTCGATGATGAAATATTTTTTTAAGAAACATATATACTCCCCCTATGAATAATATTTTATTATTGTAAAGATACAAGTTTCAACAAAAATTTAATAGGTAAGATCACCTCATGGTTATCATTCTTACATTTGTTTAATATATTCAAATCTATTAAAAGGTGATAATTTTGTAAAAATATCAACAAGTTTATCTTGAGTTATGATAAACAAAATAATAATATCTCTTTTAAGTGTGTGATAACTATGGAATTTATGCCTAATATATATGTGTTTTTAAATTGAGTGATGTGAATTATTTTAACATTGTGAAATGGAACTACTATAATCACAGAATACATGTGCTTTGGTAAAACTCATACCATAGTCTGTGAGTGTGTGTTGCATCCACAACACTAGAGCATACCAAATTCCAACGGCTACATATTAACATTCAGTAGTGTAAATTTCTACTATGTGCTTCTTCTTACAAGACAAATATATTAATTAATCTCATAGGAAATGACATGTCTTGGATATACTTTTCTTATCCATTCTACACCCCCCAAAATTGTCATCTGAATAACCTTTTATAACAAAATAATTTAAATATTTTTTTAAATATATGCTTCCATTTAAATAAAAAAATATTGAACTGATTTTAAATGAAATTGCATTAGATTGTATTGATATTAAGAACATATTCATAATGAAAACATTATATCTGATGAATAACTGTCAATTATAATAAAAATTCTATCATATATCAAAATGATGTTTGGTCTATTGGTTTCTGATCTTCATCAAGATCAAGAGAATTACGTGTACTTATTGGAGTGATTATAATATTAGTGTTTTAAATCTTTAATTTTTAGAATATATTTATTATATTTATGTTGAGATATATATGTTTCTCAAAGATATAGAGAAATTTTAAAACCTATGAAAAATGATAACTCACCCATCATACTCATTTCAAACTCAGATTTCAATAAATTCACAAATAAAACATTTAACGATTACTGAGTTGATCCAAAATAATTTCATCAACATAATTTTAAACAATCAAAACATTTTTCTTTTCATTATTTATAAATAAATTTGGATCATCAGTTCATTTAAAATAATTCCTTTTTAACAAAACCATGTATGTCTATGATACCAGGCTCTAGGGGCTTGTTTAAGTGCATAAATATCATTGATATGTTTTAAAACATGTTCATGATATTTTTTTCTTCAAAATCTATAGTATGTTCCACATAAAAATCTTATTTAACATATACATTATTGGAAAAACATTTTACATCCATTTGAAAAAGATTGAAATTAAAGAATGTTGTAGAGGAATATAGAATGTGAATAGATCTATGTCTATAAACTGAAGAATATGACTATTTATAGTCTATTACTTATTGTTGATTATAGACATTAACAACAAATATATATTTATTTCTCTCAGTGATTCCATTTTATCACACATATTTCTGAAGGCCCATTTAACTCCAACAACAAAAATTTTCATTAGTTATTTCAACTATGGTATAGTCATTATTCCTTTCAGATTCATTTAGCTCATCTTGAATGGCTTTAATCCAATCATCACCACCTAATTATTCATCAATTAATCTTGGTTCCAATTATAAAAACAATGAAATATGTTCCACATCATTTCATAAGTAACATTTAGTCCTTAGAGGTTGATTTACATCACCAATGATACTATCAATTGGATGATTCTTAAAAAACAATTGATTTGGGTTTTGTAACACCTATTCATCATCATTTGGTAGGAAATATTCTGGGGTATATGAATCATAAATATTTTCCTTAAAATTTTCCTAATAAGAAGAATCATTTTTCAAAGGTTGATAATTAGTTTTTAAAAACACATCTGTTGACATCGGTTGGGGATGCTTAAAAAGAAAGGATCAGTTTCATAAAATTTAACAAGACATGTTTCTTCAAATGTATTAATATTTTTATTAAAAACTCTATAATCCATAGAAGTTGGGGAGTAGCCCAGTAAAATTCATTCATCAGATTTGGGTGTAAATTTAATCAAATTATCTTTATTATTAAAAACGACTACTTTCCAACCAAATACTTTGAGGTAAAAAAGTCTAGGTTTTCTACCATTCTACAATTTTTAAGGGGTTTTGTCATGAAAATTATTAATCAAAACTCGATTTATTGTGTAGAAAGAAGTTATTACAGCTTCAATTCAAAAGTTTTTAGAAATAAAATATTCACTCATCATGGTTCTAGTTATCTTTTGAAGAATATAATTTCGTCTATCAACAACACCATTCTGTTGAGGAGATCATGGAGCTGAGAAGTTATGAGTAATTATCTTTCTACTACAAAAAATTTAAAAATATGAATTTTTAAATTATCCTCCATGATCACTATGACTATTAATCAATTGATGGTTTTTCTCATTTTTAATTTGGGCTCGTAAAATATTGAAATAAGAAAAATCGTTATAATTATTTACTTGCAAATATACCATCTTATATCTAGTGTAATAAAAAACTATGAAAAATAAATAATATTTTCCTGTAATACTTTAGGTTTATGTTGGAATAAAAAGATACATATGCACTAACTATAATTCATATGATGTTTAGGTTTAACTAATTTATTTAAATCTATATTTATGTTGCTTTCTATATTTAAAAAAAATCAAAAACATTCTAATAATAAAATCTAATATATTGTAGGTCCTTAAAAAGTATTTTCATTGAGTGTTTTTGTAGGTTCCTCAGGTTACAGTGTCATAACCTGCTATGTCATAACCAATATTGTTCTTTTATTTCACAAAAAAAGCTATATCTTGGCTCCTATGGTCTTTTATGTTTTGTCTGTATATAAATTTTCTTACCTATTGGAAGAAATAATAAACCATTTCATGGAATTTTATAATATGAACTTATCATTATTAAATTTCACAAGGTAACCACCATCACATAATTGATATATGCTAATGAGGTTGTTCATATGACCCATAAAAAATATGAAATTTGAAATTAATGTTTTTTCAAGAAGAACAATATTTACTATAACTAGAATTTCTCATTAAGCATTATCTCTGAATGTATCTTTTCATCCATTCGTCTTCATAATATTTTCAATGATGTTTTTGATAACAATTATATGTCGAAAACATCCACTATTCGTGTACCATGAATTCCATTTTGTACTTTCATTTTTTTCCTAAAAATAGAAGAGTTACAATTTCGGAATCCAAAATTTCATGAATCCAAATATTTCAAAAAGTAAAATTATAGGAATCCACATTTTCTATGAAAAATAAGATTTATGAAAACCTAAGGATTGGTTTTTTTATGAACAAATTTTCTCCCAATTTCCACCACACTAACATTTAGTACAAAATAGATCACTTTGGGGAAACAAATAGTAGTTACTATCAAATTATTTAAAATATGTATAAAAATCTATAAAGATTCCTCAAAGGAAGAATTTGGGAGTATATCTTCTCAAAATTTTCATTACTAGAGGTAATGTGTGACAAAAATAACTATAATGAAAATATTTCAACATTAATTTAATAACCATGTTTTTATCGATAAAAATATTAGTTTTAAAACAATATTTACCCTATAAAATAAATTTCACAAAATTTACATTTTTGGGATCCTTAGAAAGTATATACTTCTTAGAATTAAATACCTTATGGTTTTGAGAAACACTATCAAAGTCAAAAAAAATTTATCATGATCTTTAGAAATCCTTGATACATCATTAGTTAAAATATAAATTCTAGAATTTTCTTTCATTAACTTCTTTTTTATCATACAATTTTCTTTTTCAAGAAGATTTGAAAATCTATAGACCTATTCAACTAAAGATAAGGTATTATCTTATGATATTGAATATCTATCATCTGATGATTCATAATAATTTTTATTTGAAATTTTTTTTAATGAAATATTGGTTGATGATTCATCATTCTATACCTTATTCTTAAGACAATGATTTCCAATAGGTACTCTGACTATAAGAACAATATTCTTCTGACCAGAGGATTCATAATCTGATGATTCATTTGAAGATTCATCACCACTGGCACTCTACATTACATTTGATTTCAAATCATTCTTAGTGTTATCCATATAGTACTTCTTTCTATTCCTATCAGAATACTTTTCATTCCTATCCTTTTTTCTTAATAATAGAAATATAGCCTTATATGGCATTCTCTTTTACATTAATTGCAACTGACATCCAATCCTTTATTTTATTTTCATTAATTCTTATTATATCTACACTTAAATTCTTTCTTTCCATATTTCGTGTTCATTATTCGGGCATTATTAGTTATCTCATTCTTATAATGTTCACTTTCACTATATTCAAATAAAACAATGTCTTTATTTAACATGGATCTTGTAACCCTTTCTAGAGAATTGAATTTTTTATTTGTAAAGGATTCAATCCCATTGACAGTATTCAACTTATTTATATAATCATATCTTTTCATTATTGTTTCACATTGAAGAATTATTCCAAAAATTTCTTCAATAGTAATTATGGATACCTTCATATTCTTATTAATTGTTTCTGTTTTTTATTCCCACTTATTTTCCATGATATCAATTAACATGTCTAAAAGTCAATCATCATCAAGACCATTCCCTTCCATATATTTAATAATATTTACAAAATTCATAAATATTTGTTTAGACATTCATACTGGTTCTCCAAAAGAAAAATAAACCCATGATATTCAACTCTTAGCATATCTAATATATTTTATATCACATCGGAAATACCAAAATGTGTGACATCATGTTTCTTACAAATAATGTTAGGATATTAAAAAGATGGAATTTGACTATATATATTCATTTTCATAGAAGACAAAAAAGTATTATGTACATTGTAATTTAGATTACATTATGAATTTTCATGGTTGGTATGGTTTTTAACATCTTTGTCTGCAATTTTATAAACTCTAGTATACATAACAATGTTATCAACTACAGTGTTAATGAAAAAGTTTTTCATTCTATCTAGTTGGTATTCATAATCATTCCCATAAAATATAGGTGGCATGGTTGGATTTAGATAACCAATTTACCCAACATTCATTCCATCCATTCTATAAGAAAATATCATTCCACAAAACTAGATACTAGAAATTGTTTGTAACCAAGGTTAAAAATTTCTAAGGAATGTTAAATCAAAATAAAGTTTACTGATATGTATTTAGAAAATAGAAAACATGATCAAGAAAACATATATGTTAATATAATTAATTCAGATATGTGTTCTGATACAAATTGTAGGATAAAAATAGTGTATTTTGATGCTCAATTACAATAGGTGGTGAATTGTAAGTTTAAAAACGTATATTTTTAACCATAAGGAATACTATGTCTAACAATGTTAAGAAATGTAAATCCACAAAACATAAAAATAGTTTTATAAGAAAAACATGTTATGTTTTAGAAATATGGTTCTAAAAATGAAATTAAGGAAATATTACAAGGAAATGATTCCACCTTAAAGCGTATAAAATCTTATTTATCCGAGTATATAAAAAAATATGAAATTATAAGAAGATTATACATTCTTTATTTATTAAAATATACATGATATACAATTGAAAAAAAATTAATCAAGTATAAAATCAATTAACCTAAAGAGTAGGTTATCTAGAATCCTTTGATAATGGACAATATATTTATACATTCAAAAAAGTCTTCCATACCCACACTAGGGTATCCCATTGATAAGAATATTGGAATATATATTTCAATCAAGACATTCACTTAATTTTTAATAAAGATAAAATGAGCCCCTATTTATATGAACAACATCAACGGTTGGCTCCCTCCTCTAATTGTCATAATTTTCTTTTAATCTTGGAGGAACTTGTATAAGTGTCACTAAAACAATAGTTAGTTAGAAACAGATTGTAATACACAATTTAATAAAATTTATAATGAAAATGAATTTACATAACCAAATATATTTTTTAGATTCTATGAAAAATTAAAAATCATAATATAACCACATAAACATTCAGAGTCTATAAGACATAGATATTCATATTATATTTTACCAAGAATACCGAATCTGAATTTTATTGATTTTATAGTTTGAATTCTATTGAATCATGAATCTGAATTCTGAGGAATTCAGATCCTTCATTCTAAAGAATTTTGATTATGAATATTGAGTAATTTGGTGTCTAAAATATAAGTAATTTAGATTTTTATTTCAAAGAAATTTAGAGTCTGAAATCATAGGAATTTAGAGTCTAAATTCGGAGGAATTCAAAGTCTGAATGTTGAAAAATTCGGTGTCTGAATTTCATAGAATTCATGGTCTTGTTTATAGAGAATTTATAATCTGATTTTTTAATAATTTACAATCTGAGTTTCAGACAATATGGAAAATGAATTTCAATAAATTCAGAATCTGTATTTCCTATATTTTAGAATCTGAATTTCAGAGAATTTCGAATATGAAGTTCAGAGAATTATGAATCAAAATTTAAGAGAATTATCAATTTCAATGTCAAAGAATTTTGAATCTAAAAAAATAAAATACCTTTTATCCAATTAATTATAAGATTATTAGGGTTTTCATAAGATTCATAATTTTACACTTAGGAATATAATGAGTTAGATTTAGAGAGATTATAAAAAGAACATGGAAAAAAAATATAAGGATAAAAATTTCCTTAGATAAGGGAAATTTTTCTATTTGAAAATAATCATTATGAAAAATATAATATTCTATAAGATAATGTTGTTGTGATTTTTAAAACATAGAGAAATTTAAAATTCAAAAAAAAAATTATTGGCTCAACATCATTCTCATAAAAAATGTAATTTGATGCATACAACTAAATTTACATCAATTAAATTCCCTTCAAAAAAATAATACGACAATTAATTTTTTTAATTAATTATAAAATATATAAATTTTATTAAATAATTTAATCATTCATGATCAAATTATGTTGTTGTGATAACAACACCTTGCATTTATGAAAACAATTTTTTAAAAATAAATATATTTGGACAAAAATGAACTAATACCCAAATAATGTATAATTTTTATTACAATGTTATTAATTATATTATTTATAATTAAGTGATACATATTTTAATTTATTTTCATATTAATTAAATAATACTCTTAAATTATTTTATTTAATAAAAAGAAATTACAGTTTTTTAAAAATTGATTTTTTCTTTATATAATGAAATATATATCTTTTTAGGAAAATAATAAAAATTTACCATAAAGGAAATATTGATATTATGATTTAAAAAAATTAGATTAATCCAAAATAATAATATTTCTAAAAATTATATAAAGTAATTACACATTCCATTAGAAATATAAAACAAAATACATTTGCGAACGAAACATGTTATTGAAGAATAAAATGATAATATTGAAAATTGGTACTTATTTTTTATTAATTAATCAATAATATTGAATTGTTTTAAATTGTTGTAAATATTATTCATAATATTATTATTTTTATTCATACCGTTAAAATTTAATTTTTTATTATAAAGGATTACTATGTCATGGTTTATTTAAACGCACGGTTGCATGTAAAGAATGATATCAAATACATCATGATTATTTCAATGGAATTAATTTTAAAATCATGGGGTGTATATTCAATACTCACATAAAGATAATTAATAACCAAAAATTATATCACCCCGAATTTTTTCTGGATATTTGTGCTTCATCACAACCTCCAGTTCTTATATAGCTTCTTCAAATTTATGATCGCTCTAAAGAATTCAAACTTGGAGAGTATCCTTGTTCACGAGAAATTTATATATATAATTAAAGATATATACTGGATTTTATTCTTTCAAAGGATGATGTTCTTGTACCTAAACCTAAGACTTTAATTAATGAGGAATATTACATTTTTATTTCATCAATATAGATTCAGGGAATACATCATAAAATTGATAAATATTCTATATAGGAACCATCAGATTTGATATTGTCCCTAATCGATCAAGAATATCGAAGGGACCAATGTACCATGGAAAAAATTAATAATATTTTTATATCTTATAAACTTATTCCATTTTAATATTCATTGAAATTCCTTCTATCCAATTTTTAATTCTATACATAACTAATTATTGTATACATAACTCATATATAGACTCTAATCTACCTTGATGTGCTGGTGAATTGATCTATACATCTATAATATGTCTTTGACTAGGTCGTTCTCAATACATTTGTTTCACCTAATTCATCCAAACTTATTTTACATTTTAAAATTAATTCCATAGATGGATTACTATAGATTAATCTAAATACTATATTTAATGAAATTTTTGTAAGAATATTTGACTAGAGGAAGGTGAATTCTCCAATAACTATTGAAATATTGCGAACCCGATCCTAATATATACTCCAAGGTGTAAATAGTATTACCAGACTAACAATTTATATTTTTCTTATTATCATTAATAAAACAAAACTCTATCTCCAATTATATCTCAATAATTCACTAAAACATCAATGTAAACCTCAAATATGGATCATGAACAACAGAATGTGATACTCTATGAAACCTTAGCGCTTCCTAAAAATATATCCTAGAAGTATGATCAAGAGTGAATTTTTATATAATATCAATGAATTTTTCATGCTTTATATGGTGTTTGACTACAACCGAAATATCATTTTGGATGTTTGATAGTTTTTAAAGATCAAGGAAAAAATCCATGGTGATGTTTTTCAATATTAATTTTGGAATGGGTTATGTTTATAACATCCGATTATAGATTTTTATATATTCGTTAACATTATGACATTCAATGAATTGAGATATAAATTATTCAATATCTCTATTACTATATTCCCACTATAAATGATATATCATATCTCTATACTTATTCATAATTTTGGTATTAAAATAGAAGAATAAGTTTTGAGATTCATCCAATAAATCCTTTTTCCTCTTTGGTATTGATGGGAAAAATAATTCATTTATTATCCTTATCATTCCATCATAATTATATTAAAAAAAATTAAAATTCCTCATATTCATTTAAAAATATACATCCTTAATTTTTTACCTATTATATATTTACATGGGAAGATGTATGAACACTCACATGATAAATATAATATTTCTCCCCTTATTTCATTATTTAATGGTTCTTCCTTTTAATGTCCAAAAAAATCAGATATTTTTTATGATCATCCTAAATAATATTCCCTCACCCATTAGAACAATGTAATATCCACATTTTTAAAATTTCATGTGGTGGTGTTGTATTTAGTAGTTATAATAATTAATCAACTAAAAATATCTTCTTTGGTTAATATTTAACTTTTTATGGGTGAATATATGATTTATCCTTTTTAATTAGTATATATTTTACACCTTTATTAATAAATATAATGCCTTGATAGTTCTAATGCAATGATTGCTGCATATAACAACAAACCAAGATTTAGGTAATTTATCTCAGGAATCATCAACATTATTTAGGCATAAGTTATTACTTTATTGTTCTATATGATAATAAATCACCACAAATTAATCCATTGATCTTTATTAATTAAAGAAAATCTCCACTATAGGGTATATTGAAAATACATTCACAAAACAACTGTTACTTCAGTTCCTTTGAAGTTATGTCAAATGCATCAATTAAAAGGATCTTTAATACCTTCCGCATTAACATTTTCTTGCAGATTAGTTAACCATGATTAATTATTAATAACAAATTAGTAATAACTTATGAATCATCATAGTGGTATGTTTGGGTCAATTATATCCAGCTTCAATATTTAATGTATCTATTGAAATTCCCTCACTAGACATTATATGAACTATAAATAGATGGTTTCATAGACAAGATTTTCTATTTTTAAAATTTTTATTCAACGTCACCTTCCTTATGGTTTTAGGCACAACCCTCAAGTGATATTACTACTTTACAATTATCTTAAAATATAATGTTGTATCATTAATTTTTCTAAAAATTAATAATGGTGATCTCTATAAATTATTTTCATAAAATACCTAATGATAGATAGAGAGTTTGTAAGAAAAAATGGAATCACTATAAATTCATTATGTCTACCCCTCAATTAGAATAATTTAATTGAAATGTAATTAATTTATACCCTCAATAAAAAATATCTAGATAAAAAAACATTGTTGTTAAACATTGAGTTCCTCATTTTTGATAAAAAAAATTCATCAGTATATCATATATTTTGATTTTTTGTGATTGTGATAATTTTATGTTCTTGATACTCAATGTAGAGTCGTATTAACTCAAATTTATTATTAACAAAAATAAGTGGCTCAATACAAGGTAAATCACCTAAAATAATGAGTCTCTTATAAATATTGGATTGTATTTTCTTATTCAATTAAAAAAACTTAATTAGTTTCATTCTCAAATGAGTCTTTAAAATAGGTGTAACATATGATATTATTATATAGAAGGATGAACTATACAATTTTATGAATGAATGGGTAACTATTCTGGATGTACAATAAAAAACTCAAATATAATAAGAATATATTCAACATTGACATTCTCCTTATCCATATGAGAATGATATAAACTTTGAATATTAATCAAGACCGAAATAGTTGGGGTTATTTCTATTGAATGTTGATTTATATCCACACACCAATAAAAGATCATATGTTGGGATGGAATGTCCAATGAAAAATCGCTTACTCAAAAAGATGATTATAATATATATAAATAATGTCAATTAATGACAAAAAACATTAATCCCAAATAGATTGAGTATAATGAGATTTTTAAGAAGCATATTCCCAATAATGTTGATTAGAGAAGAATCATTGACTTCAGAAGCGATCATCATACCATAATATTTTTTCTAATAATTCAAAATATAATCATTTACACGGTATGGCGATACCATTAAAAAATTATTTATATACAAAAGAGTTGTTAGAACTAGAATTACACAAGATATTATAATTTCTAGATTTGATGGGCAGTGTACCCTTCCTCACTTTATTTTCATACCACACAACTTCAATATTGATCACATGATATTTACCTTTGTATTTAGAAATTGATGTTTCCTGACATTGGTCATAATCATCAATCCTATAATTTAAGAAATGGTTAACATGTTGAACACACTCCTTACATATTAAACACTGGATTGTGGATGGTGAATTATATGGGGATTTCTCTCCATTCACATCATTAACTTCCTTCTTACCATAACAATATTATTCTATTTCTTAATGAATTTCTATTCCACAAGTGAATAATTTACTAGTACCATTATTATAATGTCCCAATTTTTTCAACACATCTGCTACAAAAGTAGACATATATACTTTCATCAATGTTTTTTCATTATGAGAATTATCATTTAATTCAATCATTCTTTTATTATCAAAACCACAAGTTTGACTGGTGACCCCATTTTCCATTTATACCCTGATATCACATTGAATTATATGTTCTTATATACTAAATATATTATGGATAAATTCCTTAACATAATTAGCTTTAATAAAATGAAAAATTGATCAATCTCACATTTTGATTCAATGGAAATTCTAGAATAATACCTCAAAGGACTTCTAATATTATATTTCCAGGTACTAATTGGTTAATCATCTTTCTAAATTATCATAAGGAATTTATTTTCCATTTTTATGCTGAATATTGGGAATTAAATTATATAAAATTATCTTCTTAAACTCATCCAACAATATAGAGTCAATTTCTATATGTTGTCTTCTATTATTAATAATATCCAATAATTGATATTCTTGGTCGTCCATATTTTAAACAAAGAAGATATATATTACATGATGTTAAGGATAAATAATGAAAAATATCAAGTTATATGTATTAATCCATTTGTATGTAATTAGTTGATCAACATAAGTACTAAAAAATGTGGATGTTTCCTTATTAAGGACTCCATTTTATATTATTTCTTCATTTTCTAATTTAATATCTAAACTTGAATCATTAATTATAAAATTTATACAATAATTACAATATTATATTGTATTATATATCCCATAAAATTATGTTTCTCATGTGGGAAATCATTCCATTGTTCCTGAAATTTAGTTATAACAAGGTTCATTCCTGTTCCGATAATTTACCATCAAAATCATATTATGGTAAAGAATAATCAGAATGGAAAATCAAAAAATGATAAAAATAATTTATAAAGTTCTTAAATATTAACTTCTTATTTTTAATCCATTTCACATTAGGTTTAAGATTGGTCATTCATGGTCATTATCAATTCATGTTCTTTATTGTAATTTATAATTAAATTATAAATTAACTTATGGATAACCCTTGGAAGACTCTATATTTTTTTGAAGTCTTAGGATCATTAATATTACACTGGTGATGATCAATTTTATATCCATTATACCTCATTCTGAGTAGTTATGCCTTTGTTCATCTGTACACAATAGAATCCACGTTTTATTATCTAGTTTTAAATTAATTTTCAAGAAAAATAATACAAATATATTTATAAAAATTATTGATGTTCTCATTTACCATGGATTATCCTAGGGTTTCTCACTATATTTTTCACATCCTAGTTTCAAAAAATAATTATAATTGTCCCTAATAAAGACTATGGAAGTCCATACATCGCATACTAAAATATTTCATCATAAAAGATGAATATTAATTGTATATAATTTTTTATCCAAATTGAACAATAAGTGTTTTTCTTATATTTGGAATCATGGATACATAAAAAATTGTAACATAAAAATTCTACATAATCTCCCACTTATATCTTAATAATTATCACCTTGCATAGAAATTCCATACTAAAAAATCCATCACATTTGTTATATCAAAAAAGGGCCTTGATTGCCTATGAGGGGGTGAATAACGGTATAGTTATTCTTTTCAAACATCTTCTCACCCAACTGGATATTGTCCTATTTATTACAATGGTAACATATTATGCTTTTTAATGTTAATTTAGATATTTTCTTTTCCAATTTTATCAGATGATATTGAACTGATGGTAAATAAATGATGTACAATGACACATTTAATTTTACACTATTCTACCTCTCTCAGATACATCAAAGGAGAAAACTATGGGAATGTACTGTATGTACAAAATTAAATTAGGAGAACTAACAAACATGGTGTTCCCGATAGATCTCTTCTATTCCAAGGGTCACTAACATTACATGATTCAGTGTCTTCTTATTACACTTACAATAGTCAATCCCTATGTCTCTTTCTCTAGATCACTGCCAATGGAAATAATCATTATCTTTGTCTTACCATTCTCACTAATCGTGGAAGGGATCCACTCATAGATTATGGATTTTTTGGTTCCATCATTCTCATGAAATCATGCATCCTCAATTGTTGGTAGAGTCTATGTTAATGTCAATTTTCACCCGTAGATGAATTTAACATTTCAATGAACTATTATTATAGAGAAATTAATTTTATGAAAACCACATGTCCCTTCATGAACAAAATTCTTCGATAGTTAGTTGTTCTACACAACATAGCATGTATACTTCATAGATCACCTTCTCTGTGTACCACCTTCACACATCGCTTCTTCAATCATCATTCATATTCCATATCTTCTTTTGAAATATTACTTCTTCCCTAGACTACATTTTCTATGTACCTATTTTTTACCACAGTCCACTTCATCTACAATGACACTTCTTACATTACTATATATATTTCTACCAGAAATAACATTCGTAAAATGTTCCCCAAAACAATTTACCCTTCATAGAATCTTCCATGAAAACTTCTTCTCCTTCACATTATATCCAGTGAACTATTTTGGAAATACCCAAATTTATTCAAAGAGATAATATGATTTCTAATTAAAATATACTTTTTCATAATGATGGGATTATTTATCCTTTTATATAAAATAGATCGAAAATCTGATAATCCAATATTCTGCAAAACCATCAATCTGGTACAACCATCACCATATACGATGAACCTGAAAAACATTCCCCCTATGTGGTCTTTATACCATGGTTTTTGGTGCATATAGCACTACTATGTAGAATCCTTCCTTCTCTTATTTCCAAAATTCTTTCTATATTCCTCCTTTTTCATTCTACAATTGTGGTTCACGATTTCATATTGTGTAAATATACAAGAAAATTATCCTTTGGAAAAAACGATCATATTTTGATGCCCAATCATTGGGTAAACACAGAAAAAATGCACCCCCCTAAAATTAATATTTATAAAAACAACATGCATACATATTTTCAAAAATATAAATTTATTAAAAAAACAATCACAACCAAAAACATCTAGAGGACACCATAAAATATTTTCTCCCAAAAATTTCCTTGGAAAAGAAAATACGGGAATGGGGGTCATGAATTTTTAGTTAGGGTAAACAAGGGAGAAATGAATCAATTATCATATATTATAATACAAATAGAAAAATGGTATTGCTACCTATGTTTTAAATTTTTAATTCATAGAAAAAAATTTATAGATCATAAACATTAGGGACTGAATAAATCATGGTTTTTCATAAGGAATGAATCAGAAATGAATCAATTAATATTATCCTTTAGTGTATAATATTGGAATTATATCCTGAAATAAAAGAGTTGAATAATCATAATCTCAAAAATCTTATATTAAGGATTTTTACAAGGACATTCATTAAATGTTAGGGTTAGGTTAACCACTCTGGTTCCAGCTTTAGGCTTGTGATAAGAAGTCATGTATCTTTTTTTGGGCTTGTGATAACATTCCATGTAAAATTTGAGCTCATGTTACATGACTTATTACTTAATTAATTATATGTATAAAACATAACCAAATATCAAATTATCATAATCAATTCATATGTATGTACAAATATCATGATGAAATTGATCATTTTAACACAACATATCCAGTGGAAAATAAAATGACTTTCATTAGTATTTTTTCATCATAGAATTAAACCATCAAAAAATAAAAATATTTTATTATATCCATATTGAATCTTAAGAATCATCGAATTATATTTTAATAGGTGAAAATATCTTTATAATATTATTGGAAAATTTTATGAGGAAGATACTCTTCCCATTTTAAAATCAATAAATAAAAATCTAAATATTTCCAAATTACTATCTAAAAAATTTTATTTGAATGAAATTATAGAATATTATAGAGATACATTAATTTAAAGTAATTTTATAATATTATGATAATTCATTAATTTGTGTACATTAAATTAAATATTTAATTAACTCTTTCATTAAAAAGTCAAAAGTCACCCATTTCAAAAATGAAAAGAATATTTCTTTTAAAGAAAATAAAAATTAATAAATGGGAAAAATTACATTATTGAATAATTGTGGGTTGGTAAAACAATTAATGAAATAATTTCACATAAAATATATATATAGAATAAAATCATTCTTGATTGAAGAGAGATATAAAGCTAGTATTACTTAAAATCATTCTTTCAGTATCTTGGATGCTTAAATATTAACAGTTGATTGAAAAAGTTATAATCTCAATAAATTATCATATAATAATAATATTCATCAAAATATGGATAGATATATCAAATAATTTAATTATCAAAACATTAAGCATAGGAACACCTAATAAAAAGTGAGATTGTGACATAAAACCCCTGACTGTAGTATGTTTTTCTTTATAATATCACTATCATACCCAATAATATGATAATATTTATTATATTAATAAATGATAAACATATAAATACCTATACTACCATATATGTTGCGATTTTTTATGTTCAATACCCACTTATTTATAATTCCTTATTAAAATAGCAATTTTTTTATCTAATGGTTTCTTTTCTCATGTATGATTCGATTCGACAACTATGGAAAATGCACACTAATTATTGTTCATCCATATCTTGAATCTTAATCATGTAATAAATATACAATTTAATCATCATATAATAGTTTTACATTCATATAAATCATTGATGGAAAATGAGTCACATCACTTCTTGTATACAATATATCATATGTATGCACGAATGATGCTTTCCACATTATTTTGGCTAGAACATCTCATGGCCTGCCTCCAACGGTACCCATACTAGAAAAACAATGCTTGTAAATTGATAATGATTCCTGATTTCCTCTTTTATTGGGACATGTGTTTCTGACATGAACATAAGTTATAAAAATTTCCCATTTTGGGGTTATTAGCCTCATTATATAATACAGATTAGTTGGAAAGAAAAACGAATGTAAAAATTACATCTCCAAAATTTAATAAAGAATAAAAGCATCCTAAGATATATGTTAAATATAAATTAATAAAAATTGTGTCTCTAAATAAATAACAAATAGTAAAGCACAAATCATCAACTATGAAATAACTCCATAGTCTTGGACACTAATGTCCAACTCAACCATTGAAGCCCACCTGGAAAATTGGAAAAGAGTTTTTATATATTTTTGGTGAGAATAACATATATACATATTATGATTTTACACAAGGCCTCTTTTTCACATGATAAATGAGAAAAATAATGCACCTATTATATAACAATAAAACCAAAAACAACTAAATGGGTCATCTAACCAACCCTATCCTTTACATGGAACAAACACTAAATAAAAAATATATGTATAGTATGATAATTAAAAACATCTCAATAAAGTGTACCTACACCACATTCCCATTACTTTACTACTATCATTCCCCAATTTCATACGTTCTATCACTTTTATCCCTTCTATTGCAATGATTCATAAAAATTTGTGAGAGACTAAATCACTTTATACACACACAAAAACAAGGAAACCATATATCATCCCATCAAATGACACCTATAAAACCACATCAAACCATATACACTATTATAACTAGAATAATATGTTATAATTTACATGAATTAAATACAACTTCTTCTACCTTCATACCATGAAATACCCCCATTATGAACAACATTATTCATTAATCAATCACTACCTCTAGTAAACTATTGACTTATTTCTATAATAGACTATTCATATCAATCCCCTCAAGCGGGGAGAGAATGGAATATGGGGTATCTTTTCATTCATCTTCACTACAATATATATTTGTAAATACACTTAGAACTAGAAAACTTTTAGTATCTATGTAGACAAATGAATCTGGTGTGGTGAATTAAGAAATGACAGAAAAAATAAATTATTGATAGATAACACACATGAACAACCTAGGGTTTTACAACACAAGCCCCAAAAATTATCACACGAACCACTACTACTGCCCTCACTTATAAATGAACCACACCGCACATGAAATATGGGAAAACTTAAGTCACATTCCATTATCTATTTTCAAGTTAAACAATTTATACATTTTCCAATGACACACCATTTTAATTTATCAATCCCTTTCATTTAATATCTAAAACCATCTCATTCATTATTCATTCAATTGATTACATTATTTACCATGTTTTTAATTTCCACCATAATGATTAATCATTCCAAACCATTATATTTCATTACTTATTTTATCATTTCAAATTTATCCCATAGAAACTATGTAACTATTATACACTACACACCACAACCCATCCATCTAAATCAAACATACCTCACAGAGAAACCAATGAAAATAAAAACCACCACCATCAATTCCACTGCAATATATAACCACCATAATCCAAAACCATCTTAATTCACAACCACCAAAAAAATACCACATGTCACAATTTTAGTTTTCAACAAACCAAATTTATCGCAATTTATTATTTAATGTTATTCTCACACAAATCCATGATTTCATTGGAAACAATAGTATTATCCTATTATAGGTTATTATCCTTATACATATATGGTTATTCATAAAAATACTATCATATAACCAGACAATATATATATATATGTAAAATTGTAAAAACAACATGTAACACCACCATATAGTGAAAAATAATATGAATATATAAAATTCATGTGATTCCCTCACTTACCAAATAATTCAAATTATTTTAGTAAATTATCTTATCTATTTAGTTGTATATGATTCCCATAAAGGAATTCAAGGGAATGATATTACAACATTTACAACTAATGAGGGAGAGTGAAGAGGGGTCACATTCCATTAATGAATACATAAATAGAAACACACAAAAAATAGGTATCAAACACCACTAATCTTGAACTAATTACCAATTGTTCCTAAATAAATAATTCAACTATAAAAACCTCCCAAAAAATTATAACATACCCCAAAGTGAACCCTCAGATAGGATATAATGAGAATAAAGGTAGAATAGGAAATATGGGGTTATCATGATCCTAGGAACACCATTCCAAATGATCCAAGATGGACCTACAAGCTCACAACACTGTGGGAGATTCTTGTAGATGGATAGAATGAGTAGAGGTTGTCCACGAGTTTAGGTAGGTCATGGAACACTAAATAAGAGCAGTAGTTGATCTCAAATTTATAAATGAAGGACACCATATCTTAGTAATCATGAAATCATAATCCTCAACTATATATACTATTTTTTCACTCAACTTAAAACATGATTTTATCACCACTATGACCTAGTCCATGGTTTGGTCCTTGTCATGGTTGATTTCTATCTCCATTCCATGGTCGGACGCCATCAAAATGAAATAGATACCTAGTCCATTTTCACTCACCATAACTATGGCCATGTGTGTTGTAATATCTTCTTTATCATTTCAAATAGGTACCCCTCCATAGCACAATTTTTAGTGATGTACACTCCTATAGACATTTCAACTTTCCCATGGTCCACATGAATAACAACAACACAACACTCTTACAAGAACACCAACCCTTGGGCATGGTCAAAAAGCTCGTCTGACAAAAGAGCACACCCAATCCCAAATGGTCACCTCTTAGTATAGAAAAGGAATTTTTCATACTATGGTGACTCATAAATTTCCAAAACACTACCTCATTCCTATATAACACTCTCAAAATCATTATTGGAACTATTAATCCCTATTCAAGAAAAAAAATGTTTTTAAGGTCTATTCCATTATATTATATACCTATCATGTAATTATCAACCATGAAATTCAAAAAATTAACTCAAAACACAATGTAAGAAGGAGTTATTAACAACTATCTTGTGAAATACCTTTCGACAATATCATTACTATTGAAACCGTACCACCATCTAAAAGAAATCCAATCCTATCCTACACAACCATACATCCAACCATTTTTACCCCAACATATCCTAAGTAGAATATAACTAAAAAAATCAATTAGAATTTCCCAAAATTCACAAATCAAGAAAAAATACTCCCCATATGAGACTATATGGGTGGCACAAACATTCCATTATAGTTTGAAAACATGTCGTAAATATAATTCGTCTAGACTGGGATGTGGTTTTTATATTTTACTATGCATATCATACATAGATATTACATTATAATTTTTGAATATTCATGAAATTAAAAAAAACACATGTCGGATTACAATAATAAATTAGTGCTTTTTGGAAACATGGAAACATAAAAAATTCTTTCATTGGTGAATTACATCATCTCCAACTATTATAACAGTATCTACCACCATTCTTATACAAATCATACAATATACATATTATCCTAGACTGTGAACGGGTAAAATAAGATAGTTTGTTCTTAGATGCATAACAAGGGTAAATAAGAGAGATACATAAGCATATCATGAAGATGAGTTTATCTGAACATGATCATAAAATCTGAAAACAAGTCCAAATATGTCAAATATCATAATATAGATTCATGGAAAATGTTGGGTTTTTATAAGACATAAATCCTAAGGAGGTAAAATAAAAAAAATACATGAGGGTATAACAATTTCCTAATACACAGATTTTTATTATACACATTAGACTAGAAAATATTATGTCATGGTTACCCACTAATAGTTTCATAACATTATAGGATTGGGTTAAACACCCCTATACCTACTTTGGGCATGGGATGACCTTCCATGTATCATCTTCTAGGATTGGGAAAATCCCATGAATTCCTTCTTTTATAGGCTATGTATAACCCCCTCTATACACTATTATATCATAGAAAATTTATTATTTCCCAATTCATTAGAGGGATAAATAGGTCACATCCATATCATATTTAAAATCACATCAATTTGTTTCACTAGATCATAATAATTTATCATATAATAAAAGATGATATAAAATTGACTTCATAGACATTTCACTATTTGATAAACTATAGTAATGATGTAGGTTTCACAATAATTTTATCAATACAAAACTCAAGAGAATTGTGGGTTTCATATGTACTTTATAATGGTATACTAGGTGGTAGAGAAATATGTTTCATAGAAATAAATCATTCAATGAAATCATATGATTTGTATCCTTGGATCATATCCCTAGTTAGGTATAGAAAAAATCAATATATGTAATCATATATGAGAAATTATTTTGATTTACCATTTAAAACATTTTATCATGATAATATACATTCCACTTTGAAAACCCCTTGAAATCATATAACAAATTAGATATATTTTTATTTATAAATATCCTCAAAACATAATAGGATATCAAACAAAATTAATAGTCACGATGATGGAATTTTTAATTCATTTTGTTCATGTTAAAATAAATAATACTCTCATATTTTCAATAAAATATGAATTGGAATTGTTCAGGAATTGATAGTAGTTTACTTGAATTACATTTTGATAAAATGTAAAACATGGGTAAAAATTTATTTTAAATGTAATTGAAAAATAATAATACAATTGAAGATGTTTTCAAAAACATGTGTTTGGAGGAAAACATATTTATGACTGAATAGATAAATAATATGGTATATTCTTAAAAATATTTTATAAATTATTTAATGTACCAATGTGTTGTAAAATGGTAATGTTTCATTAAAATACCATGAAAAAATATGATAAAAAATTCTTGATTTTATTTATGTATAGATCATAATATTTTAAAATTGGATAGATGATCATAATCAATCTTGATAAATGATGAGATTATAACATAAAATCATTATCACTTTGGATTAATTCAATCATAAGATCCAAGAAGGTCTTACATAATTTGTTACGTAATATGTAATGAGGATAAATGAATTAATTAAATTACATGTCAAATTTCCTAGAAATAAACCTTGTTTAATAATATAGGTTCACTATATAATGTACTTCTAAATGGAGTAAAATTTAATAAAATCCTTTACTGAGTTGGTAACATTTTTACCATAGACCCCATTGTAAATAGATAATCAAATTGATAATAAAATATTACTAATTTTCAATAAAATAATCAGAATATACATTTATGGTAAATATATACACTACATAAAAGAAATTGGTGGTGAATATGGTATTTCTATCACAATGTTAAAAATTGGGATGAAATCCATTACCATATTATTTATATTTTGAATCGTAAGCCCCATTTTGGTATAACATCGAACGAATCATTAAATATCATAAAAATATATATATTAATGACTCTATATATAAATGGAGTAGTATATAAACCACATAAATTAATCTGTTGGTGAATTTTCAAATGACCCCCAAAAATAAAAGAGATACTATAAATCCTTTACGTTAAATATTCAATTCTATCATTGATGTTAAAACATACTATTATCTGAAAATATTCTACTATTTCACAAAAATATACCCTACGATATATTTTTGTAATAACATCAGCTTATTAGACGATATGGGGGATGTTAGGAATTGATTTTGGCAGTTCTTGGCAAATCCAAAAGGGTTTAAAGGCATGAATAATAGAGGGGAGTGAGTGGCCTTTTATAAGTGAGGAGAATAGAAATCTTGTAATTTGATTTAAAAAAATAATTTCACAAACATTTTCTAACTCCAAAATGTTAAAAAATGAATTTTTCAAGAGCCTATAAGATATAATGTTGAAATATGGCCATCCAATTGGTTTTTAGTGTTTTTGGTTTATCTTTACCCTTAAAATTTTAGATTTAGCCCTGGTAAATCATATCAACCATAAGTACAAAAAATAAATAAATATTTACTATTAATTTTTTTAAAAAATTATCTTGATAATAGAATAAAACAAAAAATACTTTGAATAAAAATAAGGTATATATTTTTTGAAATCCAATTCACGGATGTGAAAAAAAATTTCAAAAAATAATCCCACATACATTGTGAGAATGCATGATTTTGAATGGAAAATGTTCAAAACAATGAAATTTTTTAAAATGAAAATGATCCAAAAGAAATAATTTATTATTAGATATATAATTGAACTATTGTAACTTTGAATCCAGTTTAAAATTTATATAATATTTAGAAAAATATAATTAAAAATAATTTTCAAATTTATAATTTAGTATTTTTCTTTAATTATCATGAAATAAAATTTTTCTTAAACATTCAAAAAATAAACCCAAATAGAATTTTAAAATTATTATTTTAAAAAAGATTATAATTTTATCAAATTAATTTTATAAAATCATAGAACATTATTTTTATTGTTGTTTAATTATATAATTGAATGATGTTTTTTTTTAAAAATTGTAATTTTGAATTATATAAAGACATTACTAAAAATTATGTAATTTATTATCAATATGATTATATTTTTAAAACAATATATCATATATTTAAAAATTATTTATTACTGTAAATCTTTCTAACTTTAATAGCATGATTATAAAAGGTGCATTTAATAAATGTTTTTAATAATATATCATGGTTTGGTTAAAACACGATGTCTTTCGTAACTCTAGATTACTAGAAACTTTTTATTGAACTATGTTAACATAGTGTTGTGTGTAAAGAAAATAACATGTTGTAATGTGTAAAGAATGGTCAACTATATATTTCATGTAAATGAAGTATCAAAACAATTTAATTTATGCAAGAAAGATTCTAAAAACTCAATGTGTTGTATTTTATCCCCGTTAAATTGATTGTCATCGTAAAAATTAATCACTCGGATACAAAAAATGGGATTCTTTTTCATCACAATATCGTCAAGTTCCCACATAGATAACTATAAATAGGTTTTTATCAAAAAAATATTTACCAAGTGACTAGTATTGATTCAAATAACATTCTTTATACGATCAATAATATCTCTTGGTTATTCCTCATAAAAAGAACTTTATCCACATGTTTGATTTATGAGTTCAGTACATATGAAGGTTTATATATGTACATCCTCATGAGTGGTACATGGATAAATTCATGTACTTGATAGGGTTTTTGTGGAAGTTCCAGGATATATTCTATTATCCTGATATGATAAAGAATTTAAATGGGATCGATATTCCTTTAGACTAGTTTCAATTTTTTTCCAAATCTCCTAACCTTCATCCATGGGAAAATTATTTCAATACAGTTGTCACCATCTTCAAATGCTAGATCATTTCAACCATTACATACAAAAAAATCTTTTGAATATTATATACCATTATGTGTTTTTGAATGTATATAAGCTACAATTCGATTTTTAAATCTATATTGGGTCACAATATATTGCTTCCTCCACTATCATAATGTCACATTAGAGATCTACATTTCATTCCATAAAGGGATTCATATGAATCCATCAAATTTTTTGATATAGAATCTATTCATAAAAAATCATTTAGAGGATGGTTTCTTTCCAAACCACCATTGAAATCCTGTAAACTGTATGTCAACATTTCATCTAGGGTATGATTTTTTCATTCGGACTAACCATCTATTTGTGGATGATATGCAATGATGAAACAAAACACTATATAAATATCATGCAATATACATCAATAATATGTGGAGTTAAACCCTAAATCCTAATTAGAAATAATAAAATGTTGTACTACATGAATCCTTTCCACTTATTTAATTAATATGATGGAAATATGATATTTAGATAAGTCATCTCTAATAGTAATTAATTTCTCATACTTTGTAAAGTGATCGACTACAACCCATGAAGAATATTCCTTTTATAATTTTTTGGGATTATAATGAAATAATTTATTGTGATATTTTCTCATTTCAATTTTAATGTGAGTAATGGTTGTAAAATCCCCATATAATTTTTCATTTGTCATTAACTTGTTGACATGACAATCTTGGAGGTATAAACTATTTAATATATTTCATAATTTCATCCATCCAGAAATACTATTTAAAATATCTATACACCTTATCACTTATCATATGAGTATATATTGAAGAAAAATTATTATCCTCTCATAATTCCGTTAAATAGGTTATAGATGGAACACATACATGTTTCATAAAAATTATCTTCCTATCATGATCATTGTTAAACTCAATAAAATTTATAATTATCTCTTATAGCTCTAAGTATTCTATCAACACATATTTAATATTTATTTGGATTGATATATGAAAATTGATTTGAGAAATATATTTTTCCCCCATTTCATCATTATTTCAATATCCATACACTGAAAACAAAAAAACGGTGGATCTTTTTGAAAACACATCATGGATATAATATCATGTG
The DNA here is from genome assembly GCA_963277665.1 of Viscum album. Taxonomy (NCBI): domain Eukaryota; kingdom Viridiplantae; phylum Streptophyta; class Magnoliopsida; order Santalales; family Viscaceae; genus Viscum; species Viscum album. Next base: position 454,884,468 of record OY728161.1, on the reverse strand, counting down.
AAATTTGACCCAATGCATAAGCCACCTTGTTCACATTTCTATGCTGGTAATTTATTAATAAGTTATAATATTTAATAATTTATAAGAATCTTATTCAGTTAATTTTCAATTCGTTCTATGTGTAAATATATTTTAATCATTTCTGATCATTATATATATTACATATTTATATATAAATATAATTCATCTAGACCATTAATGAAAAAAATTACCATCGCATGCACTAAATCATATGTTGGTTAATTTATCTTATGAATTTCAATTATGGTGAGGCATAAGCTATAACCAGGTCCTTCAACATAAGAAAGAATTCCCAATTCGTTATTGGATACTACAATATATATTAAAAACCCTTCTCCATTAATTTGTAATGTAATCACGTGTTCTTTTACTAACCATCTATTTAGATCGATGAAATTTTACTCGCATTCATCTATCTAGAGGTAATTGGAACCCTTCCTAGTTAACATGGTTATACGATTAGCTTTTCATTAATAAATTTTCAAAAACCATAGGTAATATCAAACTAAAACAAGAAAACTATATATCTATGTTCTCATAGTTGGTCTGGGTCAACATTCTAGCTTTTATCTTTTAGAGATATTCTGTTATACCTTATCATGAGATTGTATATCCCAAAAATGAATCATTTTTCATCCAAGATTAACAGGTTTTAAATATATCATATAGTTTCTTCTTTATCATGGTCTTAAATATTATTTTCTAGTGATCGTCATGTTCTTCCATTGTATTTGAATATAATAGAATATCCTCTATAAATACTGTCAAAATATGATCACAGTAATCTATAAATACATTATTTATTAAATCTATAATGATAATAAAGGAAATGATAACATAAAACTTCATTAAATATATATCCATAGATTCTATACCATGTACAAAATTATGTGTTGTGTATATCATACTTATTTAACTTCAATTGGTGATATCCCAAAATTAGGGTAAATATTTGAAAATTATTGATCTCTATGTACATGATGAATCAATTCATTAGTATGGGGATGATGATACATGTTTTTTATTTTGATCTTAATCATCTCCAGATAATAAATATGGAGTTTATTTTACCCTTATTTATTTTAATAAAAATAGTATGTTCACCCCAAGGTGATTTTTTTCCAAATGAATCCCTTTCAACTATTTTCCTGAAGTTTCCACATAAGTTTCTACAACTCACCTATTTCCATTATATAGGAAGTATTTCAAATTATTGTGGCACCATGTATGATTTTATTTGAGAACTAAAAATATTATATTAGTATAATTCTAGAAAACATTTATAGAAAGACATCAAAAAATCATCACACAATAGGCATGCCATGGATGTTTTGTTTTACCCCAACTATATGAGATAAACACCCATTTAAAATGGAAATTATGACCCACCCAATGGATGTTATTTCCATATTATGTTAATACATATATTTACATTGATATAAAATGATATTTTAGATTAGGATATCAAATTTTACAATCATTCCTTTATAATTGATGATATAATTATATAGGTAATGAAAATCCATGCCTGAGATGATATTAAATTCAACCAAAGGAAGAATAAAATGATTTTTCAGATGAACAATCCATCAAAAGTCAACAAGTGAGGAACCAAATACCTTAGATACAATCATTGTACCATTAGGGGTTTTATAGATAATTATACATTAAATAATTTGGGATTAATCATTATTCCACTCAAAAATTTCATAGATATTATTGAAGGTGTTGTTAAATATTCAAATAAAACATTAACAGTTCTAAAGTGGATTGGATGTGTACCTTTCACCACAGTGTTATTATAAAACTCATCAAAAATAGTGATCACATGAGAATTTTTTCCTTAGCTCAAGAGGATAATAGTATTAATCCCCATCATTAACCCATTGAATTATTCACTTTTTTGAATAATGCCCAAACTTATTCCCTTTGAATCAAAAAAGTGTGTATGGAATATTTTGTGTATATTTCTCTATATTCGCGTCATTATCTATCTTAATCCCATCACATTAGTAATAAATTTCCAGATTACCTTCCCTTCCAAACTTCATTCATTTTTCTATTCCCTTAATAAAATTTCCATCATGACTCTTCCCACACATTAAACATAAAAAGTATATCAACCTTTTCACTGTATGAATTGTATATTTTCATTTGAATTTTATTTTTCTTCTCCTATCGAAACCATTATATTGAAATATAACTCAGACTCCCATTTCCCCTATAACAGTAGATCTATAATTTTATTTATATAAATTGATTTCTCTTATAGATAAACCCCTTTAGACATGTTTTTTTAAAAATGTGAAGAAATGATATACATTAAATTTGGGATGGATGATAATATTGAAATCATAATAGACAAGTCATGGTAAATATTCATTGTAGGTAAAAAATTATTCATTTTCCATTATTCCTTATCCTAAGAGACTGCTAATCCATCATTTTACATATCATATAAGAAATATACTTATTGAAGAATATTTTATTTATCTCATCCCAATCTGTGGAGTCAATTTCAACTTGCTTCCTTGTTTTATGGATGTGATTATACCATTGATCCACCACACCTTCCAAATGGTGGAAAAGAAAATATAATTTCTCATGTTCTAAACAATAGATAATTGAAAATATATTTTCATTTTTACTACACCATTTTTCAAACACTATTTCATCGCAATACCCAAGGAAATAATTTTAAAATTGCATCATTATAGACTCAAAAAATATTTTAATTTTCTCGTTTAGGTAGTACAATATGATTCAAATGTTGAGAAAGATGTTTTAATATATCAATGATATTTTTAATTCTATATTTTTTTAATATTTGGTTTCTTACGAAGAAAATCATTTCATTTAACATGCTTTCAATGGGTCTCAAACACCAACTATAACAAAAAATCATATTGTAAGAATTAATAATAATTATTGGGAACCATAAAATCATAAAATCACTTATAGTATGTCTCCATCATGAAAAATTATTTAATATATGAAATTGTAGGGTTTTTTCAAGGTTATATAGCATCACCATCTATTTGAATTATTCTAGTTGATTCATAAATTGTTTCTGAATTTCAAATGCATATCCATAGAGAGTGTCAAACTAGGATTATATAAAAACATGTTGACATACAACTAGTGATGACCGAGTCAATTTCAATGCACTATTTTTTATTTTATTCCCACTGGTTCCTCTATGATAGAACCACATTCCCGTGTAGTATCCACACATGAAAGTAATTTAATAAAAAACACATGATTTTTCTTTTATCAAAATTCTAGGTCATTTTTCCAAACCTTAACTCTTCCTTATACTTATCTTTATACATTTTCATATTGTTATCTCTAAGTATTTATCATCATAATTACTAAAGGACATCTAAAAATATCCACAAGTACCAAATATTGTGATCAAGGATTCTCAATTATATATATTTCATCATTTTTATGAATATTCATAACATTACACAAACACAAACATAAAGTGTATAATAGTTACCTGCCTCTATAAAAATGAAAATATAAGATACTTGTTCAAAAGTGAGCTATGTTATTCTACACATAAGTAAATATATCTTGTACCCTTCATAGAATAATCATACATAATATATATATTCATAACATGGGTAATGTAAAAATAATAAAAGGTGATCTCAAATGATCTATAAGGGTAAATGACAGAGATATGTATGCATAACATTAACATGATGGTAAGAGAATAAGTGGAAAAAATTTTAAAGAAATAACATGCATATCAAAGATCATAATATTGAGTCCTAGAAAAAAAAATTAATTTATACGGTTCAAATGAAAAGGTAAGTCAAAGAACATGCTTCATTAGTGTATAACATTGGCATAAGAGATATATTTGTGGCATAAAAATAATAAATTCTAAAATTATTTATAGGATACTCACTAGAATGTTCATAACATATTAGGCTTGGGTTAACCACCCTACATACTTCATAATTGGGATTTCCTATCATGTATCCCCTTTTTGTGCTTAGTATAACCACCTATGTACCCCCATTTTCGGGCTGGGACTCAATACCCACTTACCCTGCTTCTTTAGACTTTTATAACCACCTATGTACCCTATGTGATCCTTAAAAAATTTTCATTTCCCAATGAAATATATAGATATATAGTTCACATCCATATCAATATTAAAACCATATCTATGTGTGGTAAATGATCATAAACATTCAATATATCATAACCCATGAATGGAAATGTGTCTCAATTGAATTTCATTAGATCATAACATTTTTAATGATATAGTATTCATAATCATTTCATCATTTCATCAAAGCATAACCTTTTAAAAGATGTTTGATTATCATTCATTTTATCAAATTTAACCCATGAAAGGGAAATGGGTTTTAAATTCATTAAAATTTCGAAGATATAATATGAATGGTATTCTTAGATATTATACATAGTATAAAATATATATCAACAAGAGATATAACCATAGAGGGAAAATGTTTTTGATCAATTATTATATACATTTCTTGGGGTAATTATCATTAACACTATGATGAAACGCATTTTTAAGCCTAAAATATAATGAAAATATTTTTCAATGAAATAAAATTTGGAAACAAATAAATTAATATTAAATGGAAATAATTTTCATGATTATGGAATTCATCTTTCATGATGTACATGTTAAAACAATTAATTTTTCCACATATTAAATAAAATTAAAATCGGATTTTCTGGGAAAATGAAATGAATATTTCCTTGAAATTTTTTCCAAAAAATATAAAATATCGGTAAAAATATATTTTATTTACATTGGAGAATAATATTAAAAATTGAATAACTTTTTATAAAATATGGTTTTTGGAATAAATTGTTTTTCCAAACAAAGAGAAAAACAATTTAAGGATTTCTTAATAATATTTTCTCAATTATTTTTAGTAAAAAAGATTATAAAATTTATTATATAAGAAAAAATATCATGAATAAGTAGTAGAGGGTAATATTTACATGTTTTTTAAGAGTTGGATGATAAAATTTTATCATTGTAATCGTAATCATAAAAAATCATGATAATCAATGGGAATGTAACATAAAATCATTAATACTTTGGTATTTTTGAATCCAAATCCCTAAGAAGGAATGACATAAAATATCACAAAGTTAAATAAATTAATAAAATTACATGTCAATTGGGTTTTATATACACATAATTTAATAAAATAGCCACAGAATATAATATATGTTTCAAAGGATGATAATTGAGACAAATATATCATATTGAATTACTATCTTTTGAACTGTAAACCCCATGAATGAGAAATCCTAACATGGATATGTTATTCACAATAATTTTCTGGAAATGAATAATAAAATAAATTCTTGGGAAATATATTCAAAAAATAAAATAATTAGGTGGGGAATATGGAATGTGTATCATAGAAGTAAAAACTGAGACTAAAATCCCTTAGAACTTTAGTAATATTTCATATCATAACCCTCATTAAACAATAAAACAAATAAAACATTAAATACAATAATAATACGATGATTCGTGTTTTAACATGTAAAAAAGAAAAAATATATAATCATTATAATGGAAATGAGAGGTATATTTTCATATGTCCACCAAAAATAAAATTTATACTACAAATCACTTACCTTATGTCATAAATTTTTTCATACACATTTAATCCTCCTATTCATTAGGTATCATCCTTAGGTATTCACTAAAATCCTTCATAGAATAGAATTTTTTCCAAACTATGAATTATAGGATGGGTGTAGGGATATAAATATGTGATATGGGTAGGGTTTCTCTGAACCAAAATCGATTGTTGGTGTGAAAAATAGTGGACTGGGGTTTGGATTTTCTATGTGGGGTGAGTGGGACACTTGTAATTGTTTTGAAATAATAAATTCCACACATGTTGTTTCCATGTAAAAAGTATCAAAAATATAGTATTAAAGTTAATAGAATTGATAGAGTTGGTATATTTCCATAGAATTGTTGTTATATAATTTTAGGGTTATTTTTAACCCCTATTATTTTAGTTTAACCCCTTCAGTAAACTCATTTTTACCCTAATTGGGATAAATAAATTTTACTATTTTTACTATTAATTTTTTTTATGATTATTTATACTTTATTATGAAATATTATTTTTTATAATAATAAATATTACATATATTTTTATAAATTAAATTCATCGTAGTGGAAATAATTAATTTTAAAATAATCCAACATACGTAACTCGAAAGAATAATTATTAATTAATAAATGTTCAAAATATTGAAGAATTATTATATCAAAATTCAATATAAAATTGGTCACAATGAACTAAAGTATAATAATGGATATATAATTGAAAAAATATAAATTTAATTACAATTTAAATTATAATTTATCTATATAAAAAAAATTAAACAAAAAAATGTAGTTTTCCATTACAATTATGAATTTTTGACTATTCCTCAAAAAATGTATCATTTTCATAAAAATAACAAACAAAATTCCCCTAAAATTATTTTAACAAGATGGTTTTAAAAATAAATTTTATTTATTTGCATTAATTCTAAAAAATCATTAGAAATTAATTATATTATTGTTCTGAGGAATCAAAAAAATATTTTTTTGAAATGGAATATTCAAAACATGTAAAGAATTTATAAAAAAAATATATTTTTATAATTATGTTTTATTTTAAAAAACTATACACAAAAATTAAATAATATTTAGTACTACTAATATCTATATATTTAATGTAGATGTTATAACAGTTTCATTTAAATTACTTTATAAACAAAATATCATGGTTTTTTTAAAACTAAATGTCAACTGTAATACAAGATAACTCAATGTTCATTGTTAAACTAGAATAAATTATCATTTCCATTAATAAAATTTTAACATGGTGTTTCATGAGATTAATACAAAACATGGTGTGGTGTGTAATGCAATATTATATTGTTGTTGTGTGTAATGGAATATATTAATGAATATTAATTTATTTAAATAATAATAATTCATAAAAATTCAGTTGGTTATATTGGTCCTTAATTGTATGATTGAATCCATGACACACACCAATATTAATAAATGACTCACATATCAGAAACAAAAATTATTCAATCATTAAATCATCAATGAAAAGTAGGGAACAGAAGGCTCCAAAAAACTCAACGTACTGGGAAAAAATCAACACCTCCAAATCTCATTTACTATACAACAATACAACATACATCCACTTGAAACAAACTAATGGAATGGTTCATACACTCAATACCTCTCCTCAATGGTCTCATTCATATACTAGTCAGTCCATGAATGTTATGTTATCCATGTTATAAAACTCTCCCATGTTAATGACATGGGAGTAATCATAAAGGTGTTTATGGTTATTTGAAACATTTATGATTTTATGGATCATATACATATATATAGGAAGTTAAAATTGATATGAGACATCAACTATGTGCTTTATCCCCCCAAGAGTTTGATAAATGATGAATAAATCTTACTCCCCATATTAAACCTCTATAACACATGATCTGGGGAAATATTCATGACCATCTGTCAACAAACATTAATATATAATGTTGTATGAATATGAAAAAACTAATACTCTTGAAGTACCTATGTTTCTTTTATTCTCTAATTAACTACATGAACCATCTCAGACATACTCTACATCATATTATCTCTGATAACATATGACTCTCCAATACTATTCCATTATAGTAGAGATTAACATGGCCCCTCATACAATACATCCAATAAGACAATTTCAATAGATTATTCGTAGTTTTTTTAAAAAATAAATCATTCATGGAAATTTATTATCCTATGATCTACTATAATCCATTATGCATGTCGTCAATATATCTTTGAGTGTTTTTATGGTATGTTTGGTCTAACCATTTATTTGGTGGTGGAAATTAGTGTTGAGGTGTAATTGATTTCCAAAATCATGTGCCAATAGTATACAGATATGTGACATAAAATTTATGTTCATATTATAGATTATATAAATTATATTTCTATACATCCATATAACCTCATTAATATACCTCCTCTCCAAAATATCCATGATTCTCGACTCCTTAATCAATATAATGTGAGAAGATATCACTAGTCAAAACAAAATTACACAAATTGATTAATAATATCCCTATGTATATGTAATACTATATTTAATCCCATCAATATTCCATCCCACATTCTCTTATGAAGATACATGTCATGAAACAAACCACTTATAACATGAGGTTTTGCCTTTACATACTACCAAACCAAACCCCATTCCATAAAATCTGTAACATCCCCTTTCATCTTAGGAAAACAAAACTAAATCCCCATTAAATGGTATAAATTATATACATATAGGTTAAACACTAATGTTGAGATATGTATATCATGAAGGTATCCCTCAAATATTTTTAATTGAATAAATAGACACATATGGAACATCATCTTGTTTTGACTATCATCCATTAATCTGTCATCGGAATCACCAGGACCAACATGATCCCACATAACATATTCCTATGTGAATTTCAATAATGAATTATCAAAAAACAACATTAGAGAAGACTACATTTTCATATGAAATAATTTATCATTTTCATCAACTATCCCTACATCTAGATTCATGGTTTTCAACTCCTCCTCCACCCTCCATGCAACCACAGAATTCAAGAAAAACATACCAATGTGACATCTTACTCAGTGCATCATCCTTGAAATTCTAATTTACCAATGTGTAGGGTATATAAATTATTTTTTAGAAGAATAAACATACAACATCATTTTCACATAATCAAGTCACACTGAATGAATATATAACTCAAATATTTTTATCAATAACGACAAAAAATCATTCTTTAATTAGTTAATGTCAAAAAAAAATTTATGGAAACAAAATTACACTACCTTTAGATCATGTGTGGAATTGTTATACCTATGATGATGTAATTGAATACCAAAAAGTAATCAACTCCCTATTATGAATCATGTTCAATGCTAATATCAAATGGGACGTGTCATAGAAAAACTCAAACCTCAACCCTTTCACTAGAAACCAAAGAAACAAAGCACTAAAAAATCTCCCCCTCAGATATTAAAATGATACGAGAAACAGATTAGGATACCAGGAATGTTATGAAACACATTACTATAAATTTATCCCAAACACTACAAAACATCATGGGGATAGTGTCACAATATCCTTAGGAAAGATATACATAAATTCTAGTAATGACCTAGGAGTCTCAAAAATTCGAGTTTCCATTTAGATCATTATCTTCTCTTAAAATAAAAAAGTAAATGGATATATAATAATATTTCCCATCGGGTAAACATATTCATTGATTATATCTATAGACTGGAAATCCATATGATAAAACATGAACCTCCAATGGATGATTTCAAAAACCATACACACCTAATACAACTATCCAATATGGAGGATGGCATCTTATGACTATATAAATAACAAGAAATGATCTCCTGGGGACTGATACAATTCCATCATCATATTTGATGCTAAAACACAATATATAAAATGGTTTGGACTCTAAATGGAAAATTTGACTACAGAAGCAACAGAAGCCTAGGCACATCCATATCCAATGAAAATAAAATTTATAGAAAACAATGGAGTGTAAGGATCCAGAATAAAAAAAGGAACAAAAAGGTTATTTCATAGGCATATAAAATATCTAATATTATTTCTCCCAACCAATGATACCTTTTTATATTGAAAGTATCCATTATTATCTATTAAAACAATCTATTGATGGACAACACAACAACCGTGATCTATAATAGTTCCTTCAGAACGAGGTCAATTACTTGGATGGAATCTACAAGATTAATCTCCCCATGGATATTGAATAATTTGAGATGGCCTCACCCACTATTTCAGTCGGTCTAAACCACACAAACCAAACCATCCATAGTGGAAATTCACGAACTTTTTTTATGGAGTCCATAACCCTAGTTGGTAAATAACATGAATGAAAATCCATTAGATGATTCCGGGGAATCGTTAGCCTTAGGAAAATATTGGGAAGGTGATTATGGGTGAATCCATACTAGTCAAAACCATGAAGGCTTTGGCCTCTCATACCAAATATTAAAAAAATTTATCTCTAAGGAACACTTCCATATCACCTATAACGTTATCCTTCACAATGAGTGATTATAATTGATAATCACAACATTTTCTATACATCAAAATATATAAACAACATAAATAGAGTAATTGTATAATGGATATTTTGTAGATGTTCGACCTGAATATTTCAGTATTACACTACACATATGGGAACAAATTAGCAGTGAAAAAAATTATCCTTGAACATAATCCAAGGTAAATCCATAGATATTATCCCATTATAAAAGAAATGAATCTTCTTCCTCTTCATTGAATTCATAGTTAATGATATAAACATTATTTTTAACTCCTTCTAGATGTCCGCACATGAAGCATCCACATTTTCCTACGATTTGAGATGAAATTCCGGACATATATTTGCTACACTATTCATCTGACTAAATTATAAAGAAACAAGTGCATTTACCAGGCCCATATCAATATAAATGTAATGTTGAGATACACTAACCAATGATATATATCCATATCTAATCCAATACCTTCATATGAAATTAGATCGTACCACTTAATGAAATTAAATTTCCTCTATAACTGATCATCCTTATTAATTGGATCTACCCCCCAATAGTCAACAGGGACATCTTGTTAAACCTATGCATCCAAAACCAGACCTGATAGACACCCATGATCCATTCCTAAGAATCATGGAGAATCCCTAAGGCTGATATCATGGATTTTTTAATATTTATAATTTAAATGATTTGTATAAATTTCTCTTATATCTCCAAATTAATGTATGAACACAAACGTTAATGACTCATGTTCATATCCTAGGTCTCTAATATATAAGTGACACCAACTCACATGGCCATTTTATATACTCAGGGTCATTCCATAAGATCATAGGTTTTACTAAAATAAAATGATTTAGCTACTATACCTAACTTATGTCATGTCCAAATATAAAATGGAACCACTTCCAAACCAAGCCTTGTAATACTAATTGTCTATAACTAAAAATTCAATTCTATTACTCAATTGAATCTATTTAATACAATTGTTTCATACCACACTACCTCTAAATCTCACATCCATTCCCAATAATGAAGGAACAGTTATAATAACCCCCTATTATTTCCTTATGTAGGCCCCAGGTTGGAAAATATCACTGATGTTAAAAAAATCTCACATGTGGTAGGAATTATACTCAATTATATAATATGTATTAGGAGATTAGATAATGAAACCACAAAAAACTCCATCACATAAATACAATTAATAATCTAACCTTACAATAATTTGTGTATAATGTTAAAAATACAAATAGTGTCTCCAAATAAATACCCAAATGAAAGCTTAATGTAACGAAACCAAATCAACACTATAACACAGTAATATTTTCACTATATTGATCCCCATAACCCTCATGGAAACCTGAAAAATTGTTACTATATTCATTGTGTGATCAAACCTTTTTTACTCACTAATATTATAACCATGGTATCTCACACACTTATCAAAATATTATATAATTCACTTGTGAGCATGTAATAAAACAAGTCTCTTTCATGAAATGGGAAAATAAAAAATAATCAATCCATATATAGTAACATAATAAGAAATATATAAAAAAATGCTATCCCCACACCACATTCCCAAAAATTTTCCACTCATGGTTCCTTGAATTATACAACCTACCATGCCATCCATTTTATAGTAACCATTCATGAAGAAACCTGAGAAAGAATACCAAATCCTACATGGTAACACCTGGGAAACCACCTTTTATCATTGAATAATACACCAACCTACCAAATTTCACAACATCCATATTTATAACCATAATAGTAGGGCCTTTTGAATAATAATCACATTAGCCCCATGTATTCCAAATAACGTAATGGATCCCCACTTTTAACCACCTTGTACATTTAAAAATCACCACATATAGTGAAATCCTATGCATCTTAATCCCACCCACAATGGATATTATACAATATAGGGTATCCAACCAAACATTATCCCCATCATGGGTGTTGGGGAAAACCCTAAGAACATGAAACCAATGGGTGTTCGTGTAAATAGGGAAACCAAGGGAGTTGTATTAATAAATTACATAAAATAAATGGTTGGTAGATAAAAAACTATCCCAACATAAGGTTTCATAAAAAGATTTTAGCAAATCATTCATCCTCTTCCACTAATACTTCCTCCACTAAATTAACCACCCCTCATAATCATTCCATCCATATAAAATCGATATTCCATCCAAGCATTTCATGTTATGGATTTTTCAGATCTTCTAATTACAAAAACATTTAATTTATCAACCATGGTCATATCATGTTTATACTCATCCCATTTAATACTTATTCCTTTCAGTAATTTTTTCCCACATATTGATTTATATCCCTAATCCTTAATCATTAAAACCCATTTAATTTCATAAATCATTTCAAAATTTTATAAATATCCCATAGATATATCGAAAATTAACTACATTACACACCACAACCTATATATATTAATCCATTGATCCTCAATCTCAAGACACCACACATCAGAACCCCCACAATCCCAACTACTAGCAGCCATAAGACACAACCACAACAACACACAACTACTACATATCACATCATTAGATTTTATCAAACGGAATTAATCTAAATTTTTATCAAGGATATTAGTACAAAAATTTAAGATTCTATTGGATCATAATATCATATATGGATATAAATTCTTATCCACCTTCATATGTTTGGATTTTAAATTTATATATCACAAGAACACTACATCATGACATAATTTTAATTTTCAGAACAAAATTTAATCACAACCATAGATGAGAATATCTTAAGAATATGTAAATTCAGGTTATTTACTCCCATACCCTTAATGATTGATGAATATCTTAAATATATCCACTATTCTTGTGTATAACATCCACCCAAAGTATAATAAGAGCATGATATCCCTTCTTGTACAACTAATGAACGTTAGAGATAAAGGATCCTCTACCTTGATTGAATCTTTATAGGGAAACACCAAAGAACCAAGGATCACTATCCACTGATCTAAAAGTAATAACCACCAGATCCAATGTAAAATAATCCACCCCAAAAAACACACCATATAGATTATAAATCAACCATAGTGAACTCCCAGAATAGTTAGTAAGTGAAGGAAAAAATAACAAGAAATGGAGGGTCTCCATATTCCAATTAACTCCAATGAGAATTATCAAAAATGAAATAAAGTGATTAGAACACCAAAGTGTCTAACTAGATAAGGGGGAATGAGAATTGTCTTTAAATGATTTGAGTGAGGTATTGAAAATTGAAAGCAGATGAGTGTTCAGACTCTGATTTATAAATTAAGGGTTAAATCCCTTAATAATGATAAAAAATTTATTTTCCACACAAGATCCACATTTTCCAAATTTTAAAATTTATATTTGACAACAACTATGACCTAGACCATGAAATGGTATAATTCATACTTGTTCTTCATCTACTTTTAATGTCCAGACACCACACCCTATCACTAGAAAGCTAGTCATGTTACCCTAATCATTCCAAATTCCATAAGTGTAGTGATAAGCTATTTTATAAATCATAGATATACCCCACTAGAGAAACATTTCTGGCACCACATCCTCTTTTGGGATTTCCCAATTTCCCCTGATTCGGAAGTAGACCAACATGACAAAATGCCTCGCACCACATATTTTATAGAAGCTCTGTTTTAAATAGGATCATACATCAGAAAAAATAGTATTACAATTTTCTAAAATAGTTATTATACAATCTATACGGACCCATTGAAGTACGTTGATCTTCATAAAGCCTATGGAAGACTTCATAAAACGTACCTGGGACCACAAAGCCTTTTGAAATCACAATAGAATTGAAAAATGGTCGGATTCTTTATATAATGAAACAAATATAAATAATAGTTCCCCTAATTGAATCCATAATATTATCATTAATATCATATAAATATATATTTATTTATTTATTTATTTAATCGATAATAAAAACAATCCATGAATGATCTTGATTGAAAATGAATAATATTGATATGTGGAGGTGGTAGTTCACATTAACACATGAGTGATACTTTAATTTCTCATTTGACGAGGAAGACAAGGGATGTGGTTGTTACATACATATAATAAAATAAAAATATATTTTATATTTTATATTTATAATTTTTTTGTTGTTACAATATGTTTTTATAATGTTGATTAACATATAAAATATTAAGAGATCAGTTAACATTTATACCACTTCTTTGTGTGACCTCTTTTGGATTACACCTTAATCCTTAAAGAGTTTTACTTTGGGGAAGACCATTGTATCAAGGATGAATGAAAGTAAAAATGGAAGATTTTTGGGTAGTATCTAGTGATTATATATGGCTAAAATTATGTTAATAATATAGAATTAGTTGTTCCAATTTATATGATAGGTAGGGACACACATTGAATTGATTAAAATATTTCAATATTAAAAATTCTCTATCATGAGAATGTAGAATAAATGGTCAATTATTTGAATATAAGAAAATATATGTTTTAAATATCAACAAAAAATAATAATCATTCAATTTTATGTGGATTTACTACAATTATTTTTTATTTTAACACCTTGTAAACTTTTTTTAACCTTTACAATTATAAAAACATTTTTCATTTTTTCTATTTATTGACCCCAAACATTTAGCTGAACCTTTTAAATTATATTAATTGTAATAATTACAAATACGAAATCCATATTCCTAGAATCAATTTCTATATCTGTTAGAAGTCAATTTTATATAATCACGTCAAATGGAAAAAAATCTAATTTTTAGAAAAATGTATTTCTTATTATAAAACTATATTTACTTCTATTACAATTCTTGTAAATAAAAATAAATGAATGTAAAAATATTTTATTGTTTATATAATATATATCATAAATTATAAAAACTATTCAATGAAAATTAATATAATTTATTTTTATAAAAACACATCACATGCATAAAAACAATGTATAGAAAAATGAGTTTTTTTTTAAAAACAAACATATACAAAACCAAGTATAATTATGATTCCTTGGTAAATAACTTTGTAATATCTAATTAAATCATTATTATATTACATTAATTCCAAATTCAAAACTAATTTGGTCCTTTAAATTAATTTATTCTTTGAATAGTAGTTGTTATTTTTTTAAATTTAGTATTTTTCAAAATTTATTTTAAAATCTATTTTTTAACAAAACCTGGTAATTCCCCATATGATAATATTTTCATGCTTATTTCATAAATTATAATAAATCATCCAAATATAGTTTTTAAAAATATTAAAAATTAATTATAATGTTCACACCAAAAATTTAATTATTTTTTAAGTGAATATAATTTTATGTATAAAATGAATTTATGGAAAACTGATTACATATTTAAGATGCTGAAAATAAAAAATTTAAATTATATAATACATGTATATATATTTTTCATAATTATGTTTTTATTATTCATTACATACTATATAATGGGTAGGTTATATGGGAATACTATATAATGGTTCATTTAGACTCAAGGTTGTGCGTAAAGAATATTTTCGAATACCTTGAGTTTATTTTGAAGAAAATAGTAATAAAATATAAGGGTGCAACATTGATGAAAAAATTCATTACAAAAATAGACTAACCAGAAGCATGTAATAATATTAATATGAAATATCATAGTTTTACCCTTTAATATAAATTAAAAAATATATAACGTCAAATAAGTAAATTAAAAATATTATCATGTCATAGAAAAAAGGGGAAATTGTCCAAAAAAATATAGGTTAACTAAAAATAAAATTTCATCGTTTTTCTAAAATAACATTCCTAAATACCATGTATGTTTCTATGGTAAAGCTAAGAAAAAATAATATTGTATATCTAATTGAGTTAAAAAATTAAATTCTAGAAAATGAAACATTTGTGAAATTGGAAAGAAAGGCCTAAAGTGAACAAAATGATGATTCTATACGAGAAAAATATAATGAATAAGGGGAAATGTGATGTGAATTAGATTAAAAGGAAAAAAAATATCAGAGTGAGGAAAAGGAGAAGGATCAATCTCATTACACACATATTCCCCCCAAATTCTAATTCCCCAAAGAGTTATGTAATAATATAATGATCATTGATTTTAAAAATTACATATGATTGTTAATAATAACAATTTACAAATTTTTTATATGAATTAAAAAAATATCCATCACATTTTTTTATGAAATGGGTTTTAGATAATAAATAAAACATGGAAAAATGGACATAATGAAATTCACTGAAAGATGGTGTATTTCTCAATAAAAATGTTTGCATCATAAATTAAAAGACTAATGAATATTTTTTATTACATATAAAATCAGATAAGTAAAGTGAAAAAATATTGTGTGTCTTTAAGGATCTATTGTCATCAATTTTTCATAGTCAATAGTTTTTTAAACGGGTCTTAAAAAATTGGAATCCATTTTAGTTTCTATATAGTTAGGTTATAATTCCATTAATCAACCTATTACAAGGATGGATGAAGAATTAATTTTATAATAAATGTTCATATTACCCAATTTTTTTATAATAGAAATGGAGTGTGAGAATTGGGTATCAATTTTTTTTGGGAAGGCTATTTCAAGCTATATGTGGGGATATATTTGATGTTTATATGTGAAAAATCTATGTTTTGGATAATTATTATCAAAAAGAGATTAATTTTTATTCATTATTCAAAACAACATGTTATTTTATAGTTGATAGATTTTGATAAAAATAATTATTAAATTAAGAAGTATTATCAAGTCCATTTTAGTGAAATATTTCAATGATCAAGATATAAACACATTATTGTCAAATTTATTGAATTAGAATTAATATAATCAATAAGGATAGGGAAAATTGATATAATACACAGATTAATTAATATTTGAAACCATGAAGGGGTTAAACATGAATCAATATGCAACATGGAATGTATCACTCGAGATGTTGTATAATACTTATTTCCATGTTCTTGGGAGAAATCTTCTTCCCCAATTCTCAACATCAATTTACAATTAAAAATAATTTGTCTTAATCTTATTAGTGTAATTATCAATTAATCTAATTTAATATAGATCTATTTAGATTATTTAAAATTTAGGGAAATTTTTGTTTCCTTTCTACTTCTAAGAAACAATAATTTGTTCAATACGAACATGATTTGTTAATTAAAAACAATTAACATGTTGTGAATCATTTTTGGTATGATGATTTTGAACTCTTATATGAAAATTATACTTATTATTATTGTTTTAAGGTCTATTAAAATACATTTTAGGTATAAAATATAGAATATTATTTTTGGATTATGATGTAATCCTTGATTTGTAGGTTATTTTAGGTTAACATTCAGGAAATGAAAAGAAAATTATAGATTGTATTATACATATTTCTATGTTTTTATAAAAATATATGTATGATGGTTGATATTATAGTGTTTATTATCATTTTATTGATTTTTGTGTTTGGTTTTATTCATTTTGAGAGATAATGTTGATGTTTTAAGTAGTCCATTAGAGCTAGATAACATTGTATATCTTGATATCTTAGAAACAGCCACGAATCATTTTATAACTAATATCAGAATAAAAAGGAGTTAAATTGTTTCATAATATTCTATATTTAGGTTCCACTGAATAAAATTATCACTTTTACTTTTCATTATGGATATATTTTTTAGAGAATTTATTTCAAAAAACCATAAATATTGCGCTACATGGGAGGAAACAAATGGTGTTTTTTAAAAAAATTGATATTTTAATTTTAATTTATTTTCCCTAGGCATACCATCATGAACCTTTTATTTAATGTGTCTTAATCTACAAATCAACTCACATTTATTAGGTTTAATTTTTTGATATAGAATTATTTCTTCTAATAATTAATATAACGTACTCTTAAAAATACTAATTGGTTAAACTAAGAGTTGTATGACATTCTCAAGGAGTGTGAACATTTCGTTTCTCATTAGAAATAATAGAAAAATTATATTATTATATCTATGTTACTGTTTTTATTTTATAAAAAAATTTACAAGGTTTAATTATATGATTTATTATCCTTTACTTATGTGAGATCTGTATATAAAAATAGGATATGTTTATTGGGAATTAGAAAAAATTTCAAAATTATAATGAAACTAAAACTGTTTTTATTTACTTGGTTTTATTATTGAATTATATGGTTTTATTGAGTATTATTTTGAATAAAAATTGAAACATATCTTAGTACACTTAATATTTCCTTAAACAATGTTGAGAAAATTTTAATCCATTTTAAAATTCTACAACTTGCTAGATTCATAGATAAAAATGATATTTTACTCAACATTATTGAATATCATTATGTCTTGTCTTCAAAGATTCTTAAAAATTCAAAAATATTACAGAAATAATTATTGAATTTATGGAGACATAGATTTTGAGTTTTTTCTTACCCTAAAATACTATTTTTCTTAGAAAAATTTAAAATATTTCAAAATAAAGGATTTTAAAGAATTCTCTCACATTAAGGATTAAAATTATGGAAATTTATGGATGTAAATTTTTTTGGAGGGATCAATCTTTTATAATAATCTATATTACTTGATGTTAATGTCAATGTAAAAATATTTGATTTTGATATTTTGAAGCTTCATTAAACATTTTATTTTTTAATTTTATTTGATTTGATGTTTGTATTTTTACTTTGATTTATTACTCACTTCAATTTAATAATAGTTTCAATCAAGTAAAAATAAACATTTCTCTACAAAAAAAAGTAAAATTTTCATTGATGTTTGGATGTATTATTTATAAATTTTATGGGATTTTAAATTTATTCATTGGATATAAATTAATATGGTTTAAATTAATACTAAAAATAATCCAATTTTAATAAATTTTAAATTTAATGACATATTTTATGTCCTCAACTGCAGATCTGAGTTCATCTTGAGAAATGAGTTTCAAATTCAGAATCTATGGGTTGTACATCTCATAAGGATGTTTCTGTGTAATGAATTTGTCTCATTTGGAGGGTTTGTTGCTCGATTGAGTGTTAAATAAGGGCTATGTATAACATTACTATGAAATTCAGTTGTATATTTATACCATATATTATTATGAAGGATTATTCTATGTTGTTGTTATGTTTGAAAGACCACATTATAGCCCGTGTTTAATTCATGGTGGGCATAAAAGTGGAATCATTTTATGATTCCCCTAGGGTTTTCTTGTGCCACAACCATGGAGACACACCACAATGTGTTTCTATTTTACAGAGTCCATTGTATGTTCCTATGGGGATCTACCATTTATTTAACTATCAAGGTTTTCCATCTCCCCTTTGGGGCCTGATACACCACTACCCCTATGGAAATGATGAAACATCAATTACTTATCAGGAATTATGATATGGAGCCAGGGGCCACACAAATAATTAACCTTCGAGCTATTTCTTAGTGGTGGATAACTCAAATTTTTTTGTCTATATGCATCAATTCATTGGGGGAATGGAAAAATGGGGAGGTTATTGCATCCTTCCACTCCCCATTCCATCATCCTTTTGATCCCCCATTCAATTGGATTTTCATAGTGAACATTTCACATCATTGATGTTATGAATCATTTCATTCATCCTTATTCATTCCTATCATTGTTGCCCTATTATTTCACATATATATTGGTAATGATATTGAAACCATTTATTTTATAAAGTCTTAAATCATTCCTAATGATGAGGTTATCATGTATAAAAAATAATGAATATTTTATTATGATGGTCACACATCATCCTTAGTCATTTATTTAGGAGTTAATTAATTGTACTTTATTTCCAGATTTTGGATAAATGAGATTGAATTATTTGATAAATCAGTGATGATTTTTGGGGATTTCACCTAAATATCATTTGGGTGAAAGTGAGTAGTGTATTGCACCCTGTTTTTTAACATTTCTTTTATCAAATGTTGTAATTTGGGATTTTTATTGTTATTATTATGTCAAATAAATTTTTTAATTGATTATAATTTCTTTAATTCAACTGAATAATCTATTATGATTTTCTATCCATATATTATCATTGTTTCTACTTGAGTTATGGCCACATTATGATGGTTGATGGTAGGTTATTATTGGATGTTCATTGGTGAGAGTGTTAGATCATTCATAAAATATAAATGGATTCTTCGATAAGGTAGGTGGACCCATGAAAAACCACTTTTAGTTAAAAAAAATTTATATGTAGTTTTTGATATGTGGTTTATCTATGACGGGTAATATATCATTCATTTATTTAAATTTTTATTTAAAAAATGAGTCTAACTGGAAAAAAAACAATGGGATGTGATGGTTCTTAGGGAACTGGTTTAATACCTTGTCTGTTAATGGATGAGGTCTTAATTCTAGAAATTCATTCATTCAGATATACAGAACCTTAAGGGTAAAATTTATATTAATTATATTGATCTATTGGGCCTTTGGTAATTTCATTGATCTCCTTCTGTAGTTATGTGTGATGGAATAATATTATTCTCAAATTTATTGCACGAGGTACAATGTCAAACCTTAGAGTTATTTGAATACATTTCTTTGAATAGTTTTAGTATACCTAATCCACTAGTATTTGAAAATATACATGGTTAGAATATGATTAGATTGATGATAGGTCAGGTATGTGAGGACTAACTAAGTAGGTCATGGGATGTGATATGTTCATTATACCATCTTATTAGTGTGGTTACATTATATATTAACCTATAAGGTATGTGAGGTTTTGATGTGATCATGAGAATATTTTGGGATTCTATACCTCCTAATTGAATGTTTTATATCAATAGATGAGAATGTTATAATGAAACTCATGTAATGTTTCAATATGATATGTTATCTTGTGGACCTCATAGGGTTCCCATGTGTGGTCAGAAACCTTGAGAGGATTCATTTAGGGAATCAATATAATTCATTGTTAGTGTCACTTTATAATACTATTTGATGATATGATTTTCATTGGGATATTTTAATATGTATATGTCAAAAAAATTATACGGAAAACATGTATATGTAATGTGGATTTGATAGGTGGAAAACCCCCAATTTATATTTCCTAATATATTATGAGAAGAAAATACTACCCTTTAGTATTTATTAATAAATTCCAATGATGATACTTGGGAATTGATAGTTTCCTATATTGAATGCCTTGTTTTTTTAACTCAGATTCACATTGTAACTAATGGAAATTGAGATTCATGTGATAATCCCCAAAATCAAAAAATAGATTCTGATATCACTACAAAAAAGCGACCTATACCAACCAAAATTCAATAAAAGGTAATATATCTGTTGAAAAATATTAGTATTTCCAATAAATATCAGGTTTTTTATACTAATTCAGTATAACAAAAAATATCATTACCAACAAATATGTCTATTAATTTTAACTATTCAATCCCAACAGTTTTTTATGGGCAGTTAAATATGTTACTTTGATATATCAATACCAACACGTTTTTTACTAACACATATATCTACTATTAATAACCATTATTAACGACATAAATTTTCATATTAGAAAAAAAAATCAATAAACTATTGAATAAAAAGTATTTTTTAAATAACTAATTTAGAAAACTATTTTTTTTTATATTTTCATTTTTTAGACTAATATTAATATTAACTAATTAATTTTAGTATTTTTTAAATAAACAACTTTATATAGTAATTTTGTTCTAACATTTAAATTCCTGAATCATAAACAAAATAATCAACACAAAGAAAACAAATAATTAATATAACACTAATACAGAAAAAACATAAACACCAATTAATTAATAGTAATCTATTAATAATTAAATATACATATTGAAATTTTATTACAAATAAATGAAATAAACGAATAATTTTTATAAAAATTCATAGAATTGATGATATTGAAATCTTTTTACATAATTTATTATAATGAATAGTGTTTTTATTTTATTAAATTGAAATTTCTTGACTAAAAAATTTATATAGAATTTAGTTTTTAATTCAATTTTAAATTATCTTATTTATTTTTTTAGAATATTTCCTCCATCATTCTATTCTGATCCATTTCATATTATCAGAGAACCCTTGAATCATAGTTCATATTGAAGCCACCTGTATAGCACGATTTGCATTTCCCTCTCGAATCATGTCATCTCTCACTGTATTTGTGTATGATCAATCCTTAACAAAAAATATTATTCTTCATTTATTACTCACGGTATTCATCTCTGATCATTCAACCTCACATATCTGTATACGTATTTCGAAATATATATTAAAATATATCTACACTCAATAAATATTTGCATTGAAACCATGTGAAATTTTTATTTTCCATGTGAATTCATTGGAATCATAGTTTTCTACGGTCCTTCCTAAAACTATAAGAGTTTCTAGGTACATATGTTGTGCGTAAAACTGAGATTCAACATTCATAATTAAAACATAAAATTATAGAACCACCTACAACATATCAAAGTTTGTTACCAGATTAAATCTATCCAAATTTGTTTGCTAACTCCTATTAAGAAGTAGAAATCTAATATTCATCCTGGCACCTCCTTTATTCAACATATAACATTCAGGATGTTTAGAGAGCACATCAATCGTGCATATTATGATACTTCAAAATTCAATTTAAGGGTAGGAAGCCTTCAACATAATTTACATCTATGAGTATATCATACATGTTGCACATCAGATTTTTGTCGAAATCTCTCAATGACTAGAAACCTTCCCCTGTGTAGATTTCAGTTCCCATGATCCAAGCATAGTTGTATCCTATAACTCTCTAAGCATTCAGATAATCCATAGAGCCATTAAAACTCATCCATGTATTGAAACAAGTTAATAGTCAAGTGTATTAGCTCAACATTCAACTAATTCCTATAAATAGTATACCAATCCACTCAAAAATATAGGTTATAGAGAAATTCAATTATGCATTACAATAATAATATACCCATTATGTTAAAGATATCACATGACTCACCACTCTTATAAGATTCATAGAACTACAAAATTCCATTACTGAAGTGCTAGCTGAGCTGAATTTACTAGAGATGAAGATAATATATCTATGTAGAGTAATACAAATGCAACAACATGGTTGGTATGGATTTTACATTTTATTATGTGAATTTTCACTCTTAAAAAATATAGAGTTGGGGTATCTAAAAAATTTTGAAAGATATTTGGGGGAGTGGAATTCCATCTTTGATTAGAATGATACTCACGGTCGAATAGTGATTTTTTTACGGGGGGTTTCACTGGTAATAGTATTTAAATTTTTTATTTAATTATTTTCTAATATTTAAAAGTTTTGTTAATTATTTATCTTCCTAATAATAATAATTTCATAAAAACATGTATTTTTAATATATTCACGATTAATTATTTATTCACTAATTTTCATTGAAAAATGAATACTATGAAACATGGAAATTTAGTGCTGAAAATTCCATAAAATCTCCTGATTATTATGTTAGTTTTCTAAATCATTCTAGTTGATGGATTAAATTTTATTCATCATATGATCAATAGATAATGCTGCATTAATATTCCAATATATCATTGTTTTATTCTATTAGTTATTTAAGAATGATTTTTATTCAATTTTTATTCAATAGAATGCAATGAAATAAAGTCTTAGAGAAAAATTATTAGTATAAAATGAAAATGTTCTTTTTGTAATGGATGCAACAATTAAGAAATAAATAAAATTTTATAATTAAGGAATATTGTATAATTTTTAAATACAGAAGTAGTTATGTTAGTCATTTCCCCTTTCATATTATTTTATCACTTGTTTGTCACTTCGCCTTTGTTTCATTTCATTCCAAAAAAATTATAATAATTCTTTGAATATACCCCCCTTACATGTGGATATAATCCTTCACTTCTGTACTAGTTATTGAAGGTAATAATATTTGTGGAATTCTAGGATGATAGTTTTTCTAAAAAAATATGTCATCATAACGGATGAAAATACTTGTTGTGTTCAGAGGATAGCATTATTATTTTTATATAAAAAGTCAACTAATAAAATATATTCTAAATCACTTATAATTAACTTCTAAATCAAGCTTCCCTATTTATTTCTCTAGGATGTTCAATGAAATTTTCTCTCTATATCTTGGGTAACACATCTGTCATTCAAGAATTATAGGAGTGGTCTTTAAAATATTCATACTACACATAACTATATTTCTCACATGTCTAAGGCCTTAGGTAATCAATAATTTTCCTGTTTATAGTTTCATTTGATTCCACCATCTTTCATCATGTATTATAGTATCTTTTATTTGTTTTCTCTGCATCATTCATTAATTATGTATGCTACTTTCTCCTAATTTTTAAAAAAAAATTATGTTATATATATACATAATTAATATGTGGAACCTTCGATGTAATTAGGAATATAAATATATATGTTATGTGTGTGTTTGAATATAATGTAGGTTCATAAATACACACACACACAACATATATATTCCATCATTATACCAATCTATTTGTTTGTTCTACATATAAAAAACATATATATGCCCTCTAATATTTGGATGTGTCATTTCATTCAGTGATGGTAGTGTCAACATGTACGGTGTATAGAAAATATCATCCTTCATGAATAGCATGTTCATGATTCCTCTCTACACGCATGCCATGGCCATTTTTCACCTACTTTGTGCACGGATCCATCCAAGGTCCTAAACACATTTTCTTAAAACTAGGTATATCAAAAATTAAATCACATAAATTCACCTGCATCTATTAGATCACTAATTCTTTGTGCCATTTTCTTGTCCCCAATTGTATGAACTGCCAGTGATTGTGTTTCTCCATCTGTTATGAGAGAACTCCCATGTATATAATTGTTAATTTTACTTGTATTAAATCATGAAATTAGTTTATATATTTCAATTTTAAAATATTTATGTATATAGTTTTTTATTTTTAATTAGTTAATGATTTTATTTATGATCCTCTGAAAATGAAAGGGAAAAATATATGTTTTTGTTAATTTTGTAAGAAACTCTGCCACACTTCCCACCAAAATCCTCCACCAAAATTTGACTCTTCCATGGAAATATATTCCATGGTTGAAATATCCCCACCAAAAATAAAATCCAACCACAATGGAGGGTATGTTTTTCTCCTTTCATGGTTATCATCGAACCATAACATGGTTTGAATATATTATATGCCTAAAATTTTATCTATATTGTTTTGAGTACTTTTGAAGAAATATTTTTTTTCATCATTTGTAATTTTAAATCAACACCATTTTCTTAATTAGAATCTTGGAATATCTATATTTGAGCTTGATGAATTACACTACATATCGAAGAGGTCCTTGATTTTCAACCAAATGTTAGGTATATTTTTATCCCCTTTCAATACCTTTTTAACTAGATATTCATGGTGAGCGGTTCCCATTCCATTTATAGAATCTTTTATAGTTTTATGATTTATCAATATAACTGTATAGTGCTATAATAAAACCATTAACGGAATTTGTTCTCAAAATAGACATACTAATAGTGAAACCCGGTGATCTTTTTAAAATTGGAAAATAATTAGAATAGAAACGAGAACACCTAGTGGTGGTTCTAGTTCATTAGAATATTGTTCTTAAAAAGGGAAGTGGACCATCATGGTGTTATTATTTTGAAAATATGTTAACTTGTTTTTAGAGGAAACCTCAATATACTCTCTGTTAGTATTTTCATTACCTGTTCATCATAAAACCATATTGGTTCATAAGTATCTTTTTTATTCTCTATTTCTTATGATTTCTCCAATGTTGGGTTAGTGATAATGTTATTTTGGTAAATAATTTTCATTTTCCCTTGTTTTTTGTGTTGGAATTGATTTTTGTGATTAGTTTTTCTTGTCAAAATGATCTTCAAAATGGATTATTTTTCTTCTGTTTAAAAAATTGTGGATTATAATGAAAATCACACCATGTTTTTAAGGATGTTATAAAACAAAAAACCATGCTGATAGAAAAAATATAAATCATGTCATTTTATTCACTTTATAAACTACAAACATTCACATTCTTTATCATATTGATATAATTCTGTGGGATTTTTTTCAACAACAAGTCAACTTCTTTTTGAGATATTTTTTATGATTTATCTAATCTGGGAAAATACTTGTATAATTCATTGAAGTTAAAATATTACTTAAATTTTAATATTTTAATTTGTTAGTATAGGAAAAAATATTTTAATTTTTTAGAGACTGTTTGTTGGGGATGGTACACTAACTCTAGTTAAAATCACTTTTTAAATTCTTCTTTTAACATCAAATTTCTCTAGTATTTATGTCGAAAATGGATGAGGTACTAGCTTTAAACAAAATACATTTTTTATAATTCATTTTAACGTGATGCACTTATTTGAGTTCTAATTTCATTAACTAATGCGGCTATACGGCTTTAAAAAATTCTTACCTTGGGCGAAGGGGAAATAATAAATTTATTTTTCAAAAAACTAGTAGTCCAAATTATAATTGAGTGCTAAATTGTATATTAAAATATAAAAATAATCATCTATTGTGTGTGCATGTTTTCCATATTTTTAGATATAAAAAATTTTAATGTGCACTATTGTTCACTAAATGAATGTTTTGGCTTTATTTCCTTTTGTATAACCATTTAATAATAGGATTATTCAAGTATGTACATTCATTCATAAGTTATGTAGTAAATTCACACAGTCCTGTCTAGTAAGATTTTTAATGCCCTAACATACACATTTACATAGATTTTATTATTATTTTTTGATGTATTAAATAAAATGATTTAAATTTGTGACACTATGCATGCAATTTTATTATAAAAGGAATTGAGATATAGTTTTCATGTTATAAGTACAAAGACCTAATGAACTTTAGGTTATTAAATGTACAAATTTTATTACAAAAAACATGGAACCAAGTTAAAGTAATGTAGTCGAATTATAATACTTATGTGTATTATGTGGTTCATGATTCCCAATGAAATGTCATCAATAGTAAACCCTTTGATATTTTTTGGATTTTAACCTTAATGAATAAAGTTATCAACATTCATGATTTTAACTAGTTGGTTTTTACATTTTTTCTCTATTTGTGAACAATATTTATTATCAAAGATTAATTTTATTACAATTTCATTGCTCAGTGCCCTTAAAAGTAGGTGGTGTGTGTATTTTTTATCAGTCTACTATGTTTTTTATCATACATAATGTCCTAGAATATCTTGTTTATACTAAGATGATTGATTACAACATTTGTGTTCATCAAGGATCATCAATAAATTTGAGATTAAACAGTGTGATAAGGGAATGTAACTTCAGCAACAACAGTATTACCTGATCTAGGCCATCATATGCCTCATTCTAATCAATATGCTATTTTTTGTGGAGGTTTGAATTATTAGATTTGATGTTCAAATCGTTCTATCACAACACATGGTTCATTTATCATTAGCAGTGGACTTTCCCCTCAAGAAAACTCATTGAGGATGATATTGTATATCATGTATGTTATTCTAATTGGGGTTTTTCAGTGATTGAATCCTAGTGTTATGGTGTCCTAAAATTTGAATGGTTCAATCTATATTTCACTTCACTCATCTTGGTTAGTGTTGTATTATTTAATTATATCCTATTTGTGTTATATGTCATCTAGTTTACTTCAAATTTATATTTTTCAAAAATAATTTACTGTGTAAAGATTGCATCTCTCTTGGCAGAGTGAGTTTAA
Source organism: Viscum album (assembly GCA_963277665.1). Lineage (NCBI taxonomy): Eukaryota > Viridiplantae > Streptophyta > Magnoliopsida > Santalales > Viscaceae > Viscum > Viscum album. The sequence goes on along the minus strand of OY728161.1, from coordinate 454,856,499 downwards.
ATTGTAGGTATTTCAACGCTGAAAGAAATAGAGATTTTAATTTCACATAAGAACAAACAGTTTAAATTAAACAAAATTGGATAATTCTTGAATGATGATATCCCATTGCTATATTGGTATATGTCATTGGAATGTGTGACGGTAACTTTGATGGGAGTGTGAGATAAATAAATTTCCTCTTTTAATAACTATAGAGACAACTGATGTCGGAAGATCATGAATGGATGCAACAGCAGTATGAGATGCATTTTGAGTTTCTGTTTATTTAACATTTTGTGTTTTTATTTCAAATCTACATCTTTATGTACATCTTTAGTTTCTCTTTTTTTTTTATTATATGATGGTGAATTGATACTTTTTGTGAATAATTAATAATAATGTAGGTTGATGTTATAAAAAGTGGGATATATTATAAAGGAATATAATAAACAACTAGGGCCTTTGAGCATGTGGTGGATTAGGATGTGCAAGAGACTATACCAAAACCACTTTTATGTTGTTAAACCTTCTTTTTTCTAGAGCTAGTCACCGGGGTTATATGTGTGTAGATGGTATGGATGGGCCATTAGTATGGTAAGGGTTCTTGAGTTGGAGCTGACAAGATGGATTGGTTGGGTCACTAATAGAGAAATTGTATGGATATAATTTGAAATTGTATGGATATATAACTATGAAAAGAGACAATATAGTAAAAAAATAATCCATGGGATGTTAATCATTATCAATGTAACAATTATTAATTAATAAAATACATGGAGAAAATGTGTTGTTATCATAGAACACAAGCTTTATCACTTGTTTAAACATGTGTTGAGAATAATTGGAGCCCAATATCCATACGAGAAACCACATACTTTAACTCCCTTATAATTACATTCAAATACAAGGAACATTACACATCACTCGGGAGTGATATATTGGGATTAATTATCATTATCAATAATTTACATATACATAAATGAATAAAATATAAAAAAGATTTTATTTTATTAATGAATATTTTAACAACTTTCATTATTCTATTATAACATTATTTACCCTTCGAGAAGACATGGGTTTCATTAAAACCATAAAACTAGACAAAAAATAAGAGGTTCATATTATTGGATAATATTCTAATTTAAACATTAGAATAATTCTTAAATGTTTCTATATAATAAAAACACACTACAAATAATTTGTAAAAAATAAATGATATAAAGTGTAAATATTCATTTTCATTTGATATATATAAAAAATCCAAATACATATGGATATTTATTTTACTCAAAAACTAATGGAAAATTGAAATGTAATATTCAAAAAATTAGTTTTAATATTGGGAATATCCATTAATTAATGTTTTAAATAAACATTCTTTTCAAGCATTTCTAATGATATTCCACGGTTCCCCACATATAAAATCATAATAAATTACCTTTTAAAAACATTTAAATGAATGTTTAAGATCCTGGAATATATATTATGGAAATAATATATCTTTCAAAAATCAAAATATTTCAATAAGATAAAGAAAAATGAGAAAGGCTTTGATTGTAATTCTTTTAATAATTGAAATAACATTATAAAATAAAATAACTTTTACATTATTTTTAAACCAAAAAACAATTACAATTAAATATATAATGAGAAACATAATATACCATGATGAAAAAATTCTTTATAGTATATTTCAAAAATAATTTTATACACAATATAAAAAATATATAGGTTCATTATTGAAAACATGTTTTAAAAATGATCTTTGGGATGAGAAACCACTGAAACATAGGTAAATCTGGAACCAAAAAGATAATAAATTAATTAAAATAAAAGAAATTAATAAAAAAAATTCCATGACATCAAATTTTAAAAAACAAAGGGAAGTATGTACACTAAATTAGTTGGAATTAGGTTGAATAACTTGAATTATGTCTCAATTTTATAAAAATATCACCATGAAAACCTGTGAAAATTCTCTAATTTTTTTTATGAATATATAATAATATTAATAATATAAATGAATCATTAAATATCTTGATCAGAGATTCATTAATGATATATTATATCAATATTAATTTATATATATATATCTCATAAAATTAATATGATTTATAATACAATAAATATCTAAAGGAATCAACATTAAGATTAATAATCAATAATAAACATATATTAGTTATTTAACATTTAATAACCTTTTATATTTTTATATTTACTTACCTAATCTTCTATGTTCATGTTAGGTGGTTTATGACTTTTAGTTCATAATTGAAAAATGACATTGGTAATTTGACCATGATAAAAGGGGTTATATTTCCACACTTTCTAAACTAATTTCTATGAAAAATAGAGTTTTCTAAATAAAATAAAACTTCAGATAAATTGTGGGAAATTGGTCATTAAAAAACCAAAAATTTATGAAGTTGTAATCTCCGTGTACACACAAGGTGTGCTTTTACATTTCATTGGGTAGAAAATAAAGAAATAAAATTTAGTATTACCTTCATAAATCCATTCCCATGTTAAATATATAAAATTACTCAATTAAATCTAAAACAATTACCATCCATTAGAGTAGGGATTTGAATCTAAATTACATCACTATTGGGAGATGGTTGTCATTATGTATGCATGTGTGATGATTCCATTTTAATGATTTGAGTTCTATAAAGATCGATGATATACCATATTTCAATAATTATAATTATGACATGAATATGTTATATGTAAATATATAATATATAATAATAAATATACCATTACAATGGTGATGAGAAATGAAATAAATCAGCTTTTGAGGCAGTATTCTACAATTATGTTAGAATGATAGTTTTGGATTATTAGATTATGGAAATGTTGATGAATAAGTGTATGAAAATTTATTAATTAAAAATAAATATATTGAAGATACATTTGATATTATATATTAATGACTAACACATAATTTATGGATATTGAAGAAAATGTAAAATGAATGAACTTTAGATAGATTTATACCTTCTCTTAAAAATACCACCTTTGGATTAGACTTCATGAGGTTTATGCTGATATTTTGGTGAAACCTGGTCCAAAAAGATGTTTGTAGTTATGATTATTTTTGGGAAGATCTATACCATGTTAAATTTCTAATTATGTGAGTGTAATATAGGAGGTGTGGTGTGTAGGATTCAAATGCAGGGTATGTGGAAGATTCGGCATGCCCAACATTGATTTTTTTCATGAATGATGATTAATCGAAAGTTTACACAATTATCATTTTAGTGATCCAAGGAATGGATTCAAATAGTACCGATAATAGATAAACTCTAAAAATAAAGAACATGATCATCACATTTTATTTAAATATTTTTTAATAATTAAAAAAATTATCTCTAGATATATAATTTCTTCATTGATGGATATAAAAACATATATATGTCATACCATCATTGAATTGAAGGAATACAAAATATATTCTATCTAGTGATGATCTACACATGTTCTATAAACCTCTTCATATCACTATTGGAATCTCTAGGTGCGAGCACATAAGATCATAATGGTTGTGGTCTACAACATGGATCACCTAATGAATTACTTCATGGAAGTGTCCTCCTCAACCTCTTATGATATGTGAGTACTGGTGGGGGTGATCTCTCTCCATTCATAAAATCTTTATTATACAGGGAGCTCTGTAGAGCTTTGATAGAATTCTCTCTAGATCTCATTTTGAATATAACAAAAGAATTGTATCTCTATAAAAATAATATCATTTATTTTATATAACACTAAGGTATGAAAATAATAATTACAGATGCACCCATATTATTTCTATAATCCACATGGAATAACATTTCTATAATAACAATATTATTATTATTATTTCATGACACGCTTTTAACCTGGAATGTAAATTAAATATTATTTATTCATGTAACATTTAATATATATTCTTTCCCACTGGAAAATTTAACTCAGTCCTCTATTTCTCCACAATGTTAATCAGTTCATGAATAATGAATACTCTTGTAAAAAATAAATACGGCTATATTTTTATCTAATAAATTCATAAATATTTTATTCACTAAATAGAAAATTAATTTTTATAAAAAATTATTCTCACAAAATATTCTCTGAAATAACCGATGACATAATATATATGACCAAGAAAACATGAATAATTACTGAATAACATGAATGAATAAAATTAATTAATCTAGTTAAATTATAGAAAATAAAAAATAATTTAATTATGATTGTTGATAAAGAAACTGTGTGACCCTCTATGCCACTTTCTCAATGTCATTAGGCAAAGCAGCCAAAAGTTCAAGTATAAAATCTTGCAGCACCCAAAAACACCCTTAGAATGATTTGATAATTCCACAAAATCATAATATCTTATACAAACACTTATTCCTTAATATAAAATAATTATCATGATATCTCTAATCCAGAAGGTTTCTTGATGGTTTCATCAACCCGTGTTCTCGATGCCTTTTTCATTGAATTTTTGGACAGACAACATGCCTATAAAATCCTTGGATAATAATTTATATGGGATATATCATTTTAATCAAATTTTTTTGGATATAAACATCCAATAATAAACCTAAGGGAAAATTCCATTCTCACATTATTCATTAAATAAATATTACTCATGACACAAACAATGTATCCTACTTTTCCACAAACATTTTCCATCACTGTTTCTAGCAATATATAAATGTATTTAACTAATAATAATCTTTAATATTAATCTTAATGTATAGGGGACAATACACATAGATAAAAATTGTAACATCCAATTAGACGTATAAATGTGGATTTTCTAATAGTGGTTCTAGTTCTTATAATATTCTCAACCAGATATTACAAATATAGATTACCATGAGAAGGTACCCCAATATCCTATGAGTAACCAACTGAAATAGAATTTGTAAATTTTTTCCATCAATTTATTTTATCTGTAAATAAAAAAATATATTTTAGAATACTATCATGGAACTTCTGAAATCTAATCATAGTGGCGAACTATTTAGACCTTTAAGTGTGACAACTACTCTTTAGACATTATCACATACTATGTCACAAATATGTACAACCATTATGTGATAAAGAGTTTATTAATATTTAAAACAATTAATATAAGTTATCATAAAGTACAAGGAAGTTAGTTCTAGGTGACCAAATCAAATAGATTCATACTTTAACTAGATAGAATAGTTAAAATCTTTTATTCATCTACCTCCCACACTATACTCATGCTTCAAATACGATGTTCCATTAGTCAATGGATTTCCAATGTTTTATTAAATGGAAACTCTACTTACTATAACTTCACTGATCTGAGAGAAATCCATCAAGAGGATATCCATTTAGAGTATGTTCATTTTCCAATTGTGTGAACTTCATTCTTTTGAAAGATCATACACTATAGTATTATCACAAATAAATTTGATAGGGTCTATAATTCTAGGTACCACATCAAGATCATGAATAATTTCTCATATCCAAATGGATTCCATAGATACATCATAAGATAATTTTTATTAGGAATCGACTATAGAATCAACGAAGAATGAATTCTTTGTACACATATACATCATAACACCTAAAATAAGGTAGAAAACTTATCCTGAATATGACATCAATTATTTTTGACCTATTTGAAAATAATAATCAGTATAACCCTTTATGAATAGCTCAACATCTTCTATGGTCACTAGGAAAACATCCATAGTTCTTCCTAAAAAATCAATGAAAACTCAAATAGTAGACCATATATGTTCTCTAAGATCATCTAGATATCTACCTACCATTCATGATGCATATGAAACATCATGTAAAATATATAACATGGAATACATGATTGATCCTTTCGTAGATGCATAATGGATCTTACTCATTATATATTTCTCATATTTTTCTGAGGTCCCATATTATAAGAAATATGATTACATTGAGATAGTGGAATAATTACACTTGTAGATTGTTTAATACTAATTATATTTAATATCATGTCAATGTATGTACACTTACATAGTCCAATAAGCCTCTTATATCTATAATGAATGATCTTGATCCCTATAATATGGGCTACTTCACTTAATTACATAATTGAGAAACCCATATTTAACTATTCCTTAATAGACTGTACGATAGGTATGTCATTTATAAAATGAATCATGTCATCAACATATACTACTAGGATAAGGAACACATTCCAAATAGTCATCTTATAAACACATGGCCCAAATTTATTCCGAATGAAACAATCATTGATTATAACATCGTCAAATTGACTATTTTATTACCTGGATTCTTACTTCAATCCATAAATAGAACTATGAGACTTTCATATCTTTTTGTAATCACTTGGAGTCACAAACCATTCTACATATATCATGAATACATATTCTATAATTTTCCCATTATAAAAACTATGTTGAATTCCATATTCAAAAGATCATATTCTAGGTATGAAACTGCTTCAAAAACAATTATAATGGTTAAAAAATGGAAACTGGAGAGAATTTATCACCATGGTTAATTCCATGATGCCATTTATTCCTTTTATCCACTAGACTTTCGTTAAAGTAATTTACATTAACTTCCATGTACAATTTTCAGTTGAATACCCATATGTACCATATTATTATAACATCAACTGGAGAATCAACCACAAAAAAAACATGGTCTCTTTACATGGAATCCAGTTTAGTAATCAAGACTTCATGGTGTATTGTTTCTTCAGATCTACATACATCCTTTTTACACGATAGAGGGTAATCATTGTCAACCAATAATGATTCCCCACCATTAGTGACATGAAAACCATATCTCTCTAGTTCTTTTCTTCTACAGTTATCTAATGCAGTACTTAGTTTTTTGAAATACTTATTACATGGGGACCAATGTAATCTATTTCATTACCATCAATTGTTTATCAGGACAATCAACTTCATCAATCTCAATAATTCTCCCACTTCACTTTTTTAGAATGTGATCCCTCTCAAGAATGACATATTTTTGGTGATCATCAAATTATCTTCTGATGGGTCTTATATGTGGTATCCCATTGTTGCCATAAAATTCACCATAAATATACACTTTTTGTCCATTGATCCTATTTTTATGTATGATAATGCCTCAATGAACTCCAAATAGGCCCATACAAGTGTGTGACAAAAAATTGGTTTTATCCCACACCATAACTTGAATGGATTTTTTTGACCACTTTATCAGGTACATGGTATAGTTTATATGCCACTGTTTTTATTTCATATCCACAATAGAATAATTGAATAATTGTATGTCCTGACACCGACCATAACATGTCATGAAATTTATGGTTCCTCCTTTAAAAACACATATCAACTATAATGACCATGGTTGACTAAGATGACATAAAACCCCAAACTCCCCTTAAAATACGCTATATACTTGGTTGAGATATTCACTATCTAAATCTAATCGTAGATTTATTATCATTATTCAATGTAAATTGTATACTTCTCCTAAAATTCATTGAATTTATCAAAGGAATCTAACTTATACCTCATTAAGTATACAAAGAAATATCTACTCATGTCATCATAACAATTTATGATGTAAGAGTAATCACATATAGATTTTACTACAAATCATCTATACACACTAGTGTGTAGCAATTATAAATGAATTTTTCACCTTTTACCTATCCCACTGAATGGTGGTTTGTTCATTTTTCCTTGTAAAAAATCATTAAATATTTCAAGTGTTTTTATCTCAGATTAGTCTAGATAACCATCGTGATCGCATTTTATCAAATTATTCTTGTTTGCCAGAAAATTATCTTGATTTTATATTTGGTTGTTATTTTATTCATGTAAAATTGATTTTTTATCTAATTCTAATACATATTTTTATTAATTAATAACATAAATATCATTGTTTAATTTATCAATACCATAACATATGTTTTCATTATAAAATTAAAAAAAAATCATTTCCAATCACAAAAATAAAACCATATGTATCTATGAGTGATATAATTTTTATTTTTTATAACATTTTGAACATAAGAAAAATTGCATTAAATGAATATCATTCATGTTGGAAATGAACATCGGTAGTCTCCAATACCTAGATTATCCATCCTCACAACATTTTTAGCTCAAAAAATCCACCTATCTTCTATAAATATTATGGAATATACATTCTTCCTATATTTTGATATATATTTGATCACCACAATATGTATCTAATACCAAATGTGTAGATAGTTATCGATTAACTCGATAATAAATTAAACAATAGCTTCCACTTTTTTATAGATGAAGTTCCTCTTCTTTTGTCCTTGATTATCACCTGAAAGCATTCTACTCCTATTTAATTTCCCTTCGTCAGGATATATATATTCATGGAAGAATAGCGCTCAGGACCTATAGATTTTTTATGAGTCTTTGGCATCTTCACCATGATATCAGTTTTTTTATTAATTATAAAGATTGCGGGATTTTCAATCCTTATGTACATATCATCTAGGAGATTCCTAATATGATTTTTAATTTAATCATTTAATTATTTATCTTATTTTAATTAAAAATTAAAATGGGTATGGTCATGGTTACTGAGGATAGTATGAGATCATTATGCAACTCATCATGTATTTTAATCAAAAATATTTCTAAGCATTAAATGTGACAAATTAAAAAGATCATTAGATATCTCATATCTCTCTTGACTCACATTCTCTTGATAGATACCCTAAGATGAAAAATAATAGTATACACATCCATGTCCTCATAATAATTCAAAAGGTTATTGTTTATAAATGATATAATTAAATACTAAACATATGTGTAATCATTCAAATGTTTATAATATAGATATAACTCTTCCTTATTAGCTTATACACATGGTGCATCAGTAATGGTTTATTCTAGCACATAAAATATACTTTTATGGAATATGATAACACATAAGATCCATTCCCACTCATGCAAATTTGTGCTAGTGATAAGGTTATCCAACTCAATTATGGATCATAGTGATTTGTTTTAATTTATTTTTATTACTATATCTATAAGTAGGATGACAAATTTTTCTATAATTTATATAATTAAAATTATAAAAATAATAAAAAATTGTATTTATCAACAATCCATTATATTATCAAAACCCAATATCTTTATGCATTAGCGTTGAAATATCGAATTTATTAGACATTTTAGTTGTAGGGATCCATATTCCCCATCCCATTACCCTATCGTTTTCTAGTAAATAAGTTTGGATATGTCTACATATGCATCCTAATTCCAACTACATTATATAAAACATTCCTAATATTTTTATTTGTCTCACCAATCCCAAAAGACAAATTTTTTTTTCTAGATCATATTCCACTCAATTACACCATGTCATGCTATGGTAGTCAACTATTGTTGTGAACTAAATTAATTAAACCCAAATAATTACGTTACATTTCCCCAATAATTGAATGCACCCCAAATTTTTCGGTCAATCACATTGATCTATGGTTCAATTTTAACCGAAGGTGTAGAAAGAAATACAAATATAATATATATAATTGTGGGATTTTATATTTTATTCATAAATTTAAAATTATTTTCCATATTAAATTATTTTAAATATTAATTGTATTAACTAAATTGATTAAACATGTACTATATAATGTTTACATCTGGGATATTTTATTTTTATTATATATTTCATTATTTTTAACTCATAATAATTGTTAGTTTAAAAAGACACCCATAATGAAATAACTATTAAACTTGAATGAAATAAAATAATAATATAGTATGAATGTAAAATTTTTCTAATGGTTAGTTTATCAATTTCATTATAAACATAACATAGAACTCGGTAAAAAATACATGAACAATTTATTTTTTGAGTTATAGCATCCCACCTATCAACCTATGTATCCACGCCCCCCTAGAAAATTTTCTTCTCATGTCTAATCACGAACCACCTCTACAAGAATGGAAGCTCCATTTGATACATATTATTTTACTCACAAATAGGTGAGGGTAACCAAGTGATTGGTTTAGGGGTTTATATAAAAAACTATGGGTACAGAAGACCTTACATAATGATAGTAGAAATGAAATGTATGCCAATTATTGAATCTAATAATAAAAGAAAATAAATCAATCATATAAAAAGTTTTGTTCATTGCTCTAGATCATCCACATTCATTCAATGGATTATGCATTAAATAAAAATAACATCAATTTTAATCATTCTTATTTAGATAAATTTCACTCAGGTAAACTAATTATCGTATTTAAATAATAAGTTATTTTATATTAGTTTTCATATGATTTTTTTATATTCTCATCTTTATTAATATAAATAAACTAGAATAAATTTATTGAAATATAATTTTATATAAAAAATATATACCATAGAGGCATTACAGTGGGTACCTGTCCGAACTACAAAACATCTCTTATTCTTGTATAATTTTTACTAATACAACATGTGTAATACATAACATGTCACATAATTTCATGTTTTGTACAATATATTTCATGAACTAATGAATCACATGTTGATAATGTATTATGTTATTCTTCAATTCATATAGAGTAATAATTATTATACGAATTATACATGATATAAGGATATGAAAATTCCATGTAAATTAATTTTACAGTTATTTATATAAATATAACTCATCAAATACAGTATATGATCTACTTAATAAAAACATGAAAACATATTTACAGGATAAAATGTATAATAAAATAATTTTTAATTATGGGTAATTTGTAAATTTAAAACACATATATATTAGAATTACCCATCATGTGTAATTCTCATAGTATATATACGACACATGCTTAGGGGATTGGAATTTAATTTTTCCCCCAAAAATATTGAATTACATGGTGTGAACATGGGACACACAAAATTTTGTCTTTTATTTACATATCAATCAGTCATGATGTTCATTTAAAAAGATACATGGCTTAAATATGGCTAAATGATTACAATTTATGCATTGATATAGCATGGTGTGCACTCAAAATAACAATTCCCCAAGCTGACCTAGTGAACATGTGGCATAAATTAATTTGTTTTTCTTAATAAATTAAAATGTATTGAATTAATTTCAAATTATTTCAATTTTCATTAATCACTACTACATTATGGGTAATATGGGTTACCTGATGTACATTCTTATGTTTCATGACCATATTTCATTGCATCTTAAGATGAGGTATATGAATTAAGTTCACGGATAAAATTTAAAATTTGATTATAATTTTTATAAATTTAGTGGAAGAAATTATATCTCATAATTAAAATTAATGAACTCTTAAACCTGAATTGAAAAATAATTTAAAATATATAAATCAATTTTTTATATTTAAATATGTATAATTAATTATGGAACCCTTCTATTTCCACTTTGTGGTTACAATAATAGCAGAATCGATGTATAGGGTATACCAAATTCTTTTTTCATGATAAATGATTTATATGAGATTTAAGAGATGATAAATATCATGATCAAAGGAATTGAATTATTTTATATAAAGAATATATTAATACTAGAACGGAAATGAAGGATCATGGAATTATATTTATTATTTTTATAAAAAACAAAATAATTAACTAATAATAAATTATTTCTGCAGTGATTGATTTGAAAATATATCAAAATCATGTCGTCAATTCATTTTATGTATTAAGAATATATTTTAACCAACATTGATCCACACGAGTTACATGATCCTTTATACATCATCAGAGGAATCTTCGTGTTCTAGAATAGAATGTTTTAATGATTTACTTCCACTCTTTTGATTTCCCCAAGATTCACTTAAATTAAGGTTTTTATTCAAGCTCTCTATTCTTGAGATTTGTGATGAAGGAGGACCACTCCTTATTCTTGAGATCATTCTTCGAGAGGGAGCACTCTTGGGCTTTAAGGGGATTATCTCCAACAATCATTATGAAAAAAATACAAATTATCTCACTAAACAATAATATAATTTTGTATATATTCATAATGTATTAGAAAATATTAATTGAACATCCACCCTTATTATTTCTGCAATCCCTACGGAAGTCCATTAATATAATATTAATTATCATTATTTTTATTATTGAATTTGTTTTCTAAAATCATGAATTAAGTGAACTATTATTCATTCAAATAATATAAAATATATATCATTTTTCACTAGTTCATTGACCTCATTTCACCATACATCTATAATATTTATCAGTCCTTAAAAATCATTATTTATTTAATTAATAAATTTCAACACAGTATTCACCAATATGTAAATAAGCATTGTATGCACAAAATATCTAATAAATATTTATTAAAAATTATTATCACATAATATTATATAGAAAAAATGGTATGAGAAAATATGACATTAGGAAAACATGACTAGTTATTAAACGACAGGGAGGAACAATATTAATTCAACTTGTTAAATAATAATTAATTATTTATTATTCAACTCAAATTATGGATACACTTAGTGTAGGAAACTTTAGGCCTCTATCTCATAGGAATTAGGCAACTCAGACTAAAGTTTATGAAGTGAGTCTCAAAACATGACAAGGAACTAATATAGTATGATGTTAATGTTACAACAATATATTATAGCAAATTCACACATACTATTTATTATAATCCTTTTATTATGATATCATTAATCAAGAAGGTTTTATGTTGGTTCCATCAATGAATATGCTCGACGTCCCTTTATTTGAATTTTTTATAAAATGACCATTCATTTAGAAAACCTTGAAAACTGATTTTTTAGGCTATATAGATTAAATTAATTGGCCTTAGATATCATCTTATACTTAATAATTGAAGAGGAAAATCATTTTTCATAATATTAACTAAAACATTATTACTCATTAGACACCCAATATATCACACCTTACTATGAGCATATGTTGTCATGGTTTTCATTAACAAATCAAAATTATGTGACATATAATAATCATTGAAAATAATCATAAAGTCCATGAATCAATAGACATGGTCGTAGGTCATAACATCAATTTATGCATATAAATATGGATTTCCTACTAGAAAATCTCTTTTAAATAACATCATACACTAGATATTACCTAGTACAAACACCATGATATAGTGCATCAATGTCATATGAGTATCCACCCCTGATATATTGTCTCATTTGTGTGCCTAAATTTTTTTTATTATGATTTAAATAATAAATTTGATAATAATGGAATTGAACTTCTTGGTTCCCATTAATGAGTAGAAATTCAATATCATTTTTGTGCGACAACATCTCTTAGAACATTTTCACATATTTTTTAACAGAAATGTACAATCCCAATGTGATATGGTTTTTATTAAAATTAAAAAATATATATATATTATTTAAAATTACATGATTGTTAGTCATGGGAAACCAACTCTAACATGGTGTCCTTATATAAGAGTGGAGAGGGGAACCCTTGTAATGACCACACTTATTATATTAATATAAATTTATTTTAAAAATAAAATGGCAACAAATTTAAATATTTATAATATATACTAAATTTAATTATAAATAGTCATGTACAATATTTGTATACAATTTTAGGTGATTTTACCCCTTATCTATTTGGTTCCATGCCCAATTAACCTAATTAATTATTAGCTTGAAGCAATGTACCCAGATCTGTAACTCTCTCATGTGGCCAAATCAGGTTGGTTACATGAATCATGAACACCTCCCCATACTGAAGAGGATTTTGAATAGTAGTATGTGGATGCTGAAATTAGTGGGAAGACTATACCCCCTATTTTAGAGATACAATACTGTGGATATAAAGAATACAAACAAATAATATAGTAACAGGAAGTAACTAAAACCGTTCTACATATAACTGGAAAGTAAAAAGAGGAACCTATAAAAACAATAATGAGTCATTTAATGAAATGATGAAATTTATCTAAATGTTTTTATAAAAACATGAAAAATAAATGAATCAAATGATACAAATAATTTTCCTCAACCCAAATACTAAACCCCAGCTCTGTCCCATCTCCAAACTCCAGATCATCATGTTTGTAACAATGAAAAAAAGACCCTTACCCATGTCCAAACCTATATCCTAGTAAGATCCATGGGTACCAGAAACTACTCTGAATATGTTGTGACTAAAAATCTTTAGGCTAACACAACCATGACTTTGAAAAAATAATTTGATAATAAGTGAATGAAATATATCAATAAATAAATAAACCAGTCTATTAATTAACCAATTAATATAACACATAAAAAAAATTAATAAACACAATGCCAAAATGTATTTGAGCTTATAACATAACCATGCTAGCCGTATCCATAAACAAGGGAATATTTTAAAAACTGGAAAAATCCCCAAGTATATGATTTTTATTCTCTGGGTAAAGAACTATATATAAGAATTTCAGCTTCAACTCGGCCAACCCGACTATATAATCATATTATACTCATCAATAATATCCCTATATATGTGTTTCTCCAAATTGGACTATGATAATAAAACTATATTATAATTACATCCTGAAACATTTCAAATCAAAATGGATAGGATATCACAACATCACATCATAATCCATAATGGTTAATTATAAAAATTACCATTTCTCATTCAATTATATATTCTATTATATATCAAATTATCTAAAATCATATATATATGCCATTTTTTTTACCGAAGTGATTCTATATCAACCAATCACCTGAAATATCAAGATATGATAAAAATACTATATGCATTTATCTGAATCATTATTTATCCAGGGTTCCCTCTCCCAATGTGTAGTCATAATCCACGTTGAAATGTTGTTGAATGCAATGGGATGCGTAGAAGAATACATCCCATTATTAATTATCATTATTCAATTAATTAATTAATGTTCATGTATGGTCTAGTAATCATAATATTTCACATACATATAAATTAAATAGACCATAGGGTTAGGTTTACAATACCGAAATTAAATGTGAGGTCAAAAATTATTTTAGTTTTTAATACTAACATGAATGATTGTGCAGTGGATTGCAAGAGGGAACCTATATCATAAGACACTAGGATCAACACCCAAAATTACCATATTAAAAATATTCTATTAATACAACGGATAACGAAGAATGAGGAGGAAAAAATAAAAAAACTCACTAATGATCGAACTCTTATATTGGAATCCTAGAATGGTAGAAGGAACATGAAAATCACCCCATAATTTACTAGGATTGGTATTTGAATGGATACATTGTATGAACATATAATCATAAGAATTTGTTCCCTTCAAACTTCCTAGAACAACAAATACTCAGTGTGTAATTTTTTAATTAAGAGTACATAAAAATTCATGTCACGTCATGTGAATTCAACTCTACTCCAACATTAGATATTTAGTATTGTGGATTCATGGTGTGTAACTTGTTCTCACCTTGAATTAGTTCACGACCTATTCTCATTTCACATCATCTTCCTTTTGGAAGTTATGTAGTGTATAATTTGTATAAATTTTGTATAAATTCCATATGGAAATCTTGAATCTGTAAAATCAATAGAAGTGCATTATCCCCTCTGAATCCTTATAAAAATATGTAAAACCCACATAATTCCATTTTACATGTTTATATAATAACACAATTTATTTAAACAAACATAAATTCAAGAGAATTTTTTCATTTCCCAAAAAAACTATCCATCTCTAAAAGAGACTCGACCAACAATGATTAATGATTTTGTAATACCAAAAAAAATACATTCTACAAAAACACAATGATTGATGTACTTGTTAAATGATTGGATCATACAACCACCCCACTATATAACATCTCATTCTTGAACTTCTTCAAGAATTATTGTTGGTTCTGGGTGAACTTGATTGTCCATTGTTCTTTCATAACTGACTACCTCTCACTGATATCATCTTCATCATGTCCATGCTACCACTAAACCAAATCAAGAGGTATAATATTTACTTTCAGATACATCTCACTGTAGTCTAAAATCTGTATCAGATAATCCCAAAATGACACATCTATACCAAGCTCAGAATAATTTATTTCTACCCATTGATAATGGTAAGGACAATATCATCAATTCAATAGCACATTAATCATGTTATTCAAAGCACTATTGAAATATGGTAGTGAAAATTAGTCTTCCAATTTACCATACATTTATAGTATCTTAAATGTCCCATACAAACCTAGGTGATAGATTTCCTAGTTTCAAAATATAGAATTTTCCCTACCTAGGTGGAATCTTATGGAAAACATGATGACTAAACTGAAACTATAGAGGACATCTCTGATTGTTAGTGTATGATTTATTATAGCTATCTGTAGTTACCAACCACCTCCTAATCATGTGAACCTGCCCACTTGTCCCCTATATGGGACTAAGTCTAAAAAGTGTGGGCTCACCTATCTCTAATCAGAAAAGTTGTTAAATACAAGGAATACCTAACAAATACTCATTAGTTTCATTCTAGATTGATTAATTGATGATGTTTTTATATGATAACTCTATCATTTATTTATTGTACTACCATTAACCATCGAAATCCATAACACAGGATCATTACATATCTAACATAACCTAGATAGCTTTCTCAGATTGACCATCAGACTGTGGATGACAAACTATCATCAGAATAAGCAATGGTCCTATAGAATTATAAATACCAAGGATGCGACACAAGAATTGATATCTTAAATGGAACTCATTTGTTCACTGTATAGTTAAACTATATAATGCACATAATTATTATCCAAATCCTCAATGGTTATGGTCTCCCAAGTAGGAAAGAAGTTGGATTGCTTCATTATTTGATCAATGATCACCCATAATTCCTCATTATAATGGGTCTACATGGGTAATACTATCATTAGAATCAAACTCACATCATACTATTTTCACTTAAGAATGGGAAGAATCAATAATATCATTGTTAGCCTCTAGTTCATAGAGATCCCATACTGACTGGTGAAATATGTCACCAAAAATTGTATTGCCTCCCTTTTTATTCATGGCCACTAGTACAATCTATTTCGATCATGATACATGTTTGTAAAAATTGGTTGTATCTCCCATCTAGAGGCCTAAAACTCTATTATAATATCCTTATAGAATCACATAAGAACCCATAATCAACAATGTCAAAAAATATAATTCTGACATCTAAGACACAATCCAGATAGTATCTTCTAGATATATAAGCTATCTCACAAAACTAAGACCTTCATATTTTGAAACGTCTTGATCTTGATCTGGGTAATAATAATTGGTATACTTGATGTCAAAACCTACTCATCCCAAAACTCTTGAACATAGAGATGAATTTGTGTAAAGAGTTCTATCATCCACCCTCATCAAAATACATCTTCACATCCACTTTCTACATGTTTGGAAAATAAAAACAAAAACAACATTTCCATTTCCTAAATTTATAAGTAACCATAATGTTTAAAAACTATAGATACCTGACCCACATCCACCACCAAAGGTCTAAGACCCATTTAAAACGGATGTACCTGAAGCTCTTATGGTTTGTGTATTGAAAACCACTCTTAGTCATAAGATAGTGTCTCTAGTATCTCAAATAATTTACCACTAAAAACACTAGAGATCATGAGTATGGTAACTCCTCTAATGAAATCGTATTTATCTAGATCTATATGAAACCATTCAATTCTCATGCATTAGAAATACTTTGAGTCCATCTTCGGATGCACCACAATACACAATATATGAATTTCCTAGCATAGTTAAGGTGATTATGTGTGTTGAGGTTATCATGCTCTCCAACATCATAGACAATCCATATCATTAATCCGACCAAACAAACATCACCACATTTTTGGTCAGCCTGGTCATTGGTGCTACCAAATGAGAAATGTAATTGATAAAATTACAATAATTGAGTTTTAAATACTGAAAAATGTGAAACATGAAGTCATTATTTGCTAACTCTTATGATTTTACTACTATAACCTTATCTAGGTCCATGGATCCTCTTGAATGTGAGATGACATGGTATAAGAAGTGCACTTTAACAATCAAAAAACATTATTTGATTATATTTTCTTAAATTTGATGCTCTTTTGTTGAACCCAATACAGTTTCAAGATAATATTAATGATCATATACTTACTATCCTAACACTAAGATTTAATCGAAAAAAAACCACCAAAAATTGATCTATAAATTGATTAAATATATGATTAGTCAAAGCGATGGATTGTGAAAATGAATATATCAAACAAAACTGAATCAATACAAATTCATATATTCAATACATGAACCTAAAATTATTCTAAGGTATGTTTAGTAGCCATACCATAAACTTGTGGGGTTTTAAAAATAAATAAATCTTGGATAAGATATTATCACATCTCAAATAATCAAATAGATTATCCATACATTTAATGGGATACCAGTTTGTGGACATCATCTAGATTAATGTCCAATAATCCACACATAAATATAAAGTCCCATAAACCTACATGGAGAAAAGAATTAGGGAACCCATGTTGATATACTATGGAATATGATGGTTTTATCTTTTAGATCTTAGAACTATACATTCAACTATGGATGATTTTTTGGTGTTGACCTATAAGAAGTGATGGAAACTATACATCCACTATCAAAAATTATACTAAAATATATCTATCAATTGATTGGTAATAAATACGATTCATTCACAAGTATATCTGGAATAAGTTGTAAAACTAATGGAAAAAAATATTGTTGTTTTACATAATTATCGATAAAAATACTTGTTATATGAAATGCGATACAATCCAATCTGCAATGAATTGTTCCCACATAACCAGCCTGAATATTTCACTCCCCCTTATGAGAATATATTACTCCTTCTACTGATAGAAAGGTAAATTTTCTATTTTAATAGTTGATATAATCCATATATATAATAAACGAATCCATACGATGAATAAATTCAAAATTTATCATTTAATTTATGATTGATTCCCAATAAAAATGTAAAACAAAAATTTCATGGGAACACACCTTGCACAATTTTATATTCTGTAGCTAAAATCCCAATGGCATTACAAGGGTCATGGAATCAATAATGGTTTAAAAAAATGATTGAACCATTTTTAAAAAATATATATTAAAAACAATGTTATGCTCTTCTGTCATGAAAAAAACAAGAAAGGTTATCCGATAAAATAATCATACCACCAATAGAAGAAGGCCTTATATCCACACTTGTTATAGTAGTATGTTTAAGGTTCATATTTACAACCCCTCTAATATATGATTATATCTTATTCCCTTGAATTATTCCCTATCTGGTAATATCACCACTGCACTAGGGTACCACCTTCCCTACCTACCATAGATATTCTAGTGTAAATACAAATACCAGATATCTAATGGGTATTTGTGTCCTTCCAACACTCTGGATACTTTCATGATATCATGCCACAACTCTACTATGGGAGGTTCCTACAAAACACATAATGATAAATCAACAATCTACAAGAATGAAACACTAAATATATGTATGTACATTGAGGCTGCATGTGGCCTAACTTTCCAGTCCAATAGAACTACAATGAAAAATGATCTTGAGGTGGCATCCCACGTCCATGGAATCACATTACAAATTCAGCATGGTGATAAGAGTCATATCGGTGCTTATTTCACAAAAAGAAGAGCTCATAGTTCAACTTGATGAAACAGCCTAACTGGTTCTTGGAGACTCCCTCATATTTCATTCCACTATGAGTGCCTGATTCATCTCATTTAAAATGATACTGAATAAAAATATGTTCACTTGTGACCTGATCTGATAGAAAATCCCATCCCAAAAACATCTTATCCTAGACATATCATTAACAAATAAAGATGGTCCATTGTGCTACAAGTCAATGAGACATATTACATAGTCCGTCACTAAAATTCCCTCTTATGTCAGATGTATGAACATGATAACCATCTCATTCCACAACATCTATAGATTGAATTTTCTCAGTAAGATTTTCTCAAATCATTGTAGGGTTAAATACTTTTTCTTCCCACCTTGAACAAATATATCTGACAAATGCATGAAAGGTCCACAAATATTATATGTAAAAATCATCATCCTTATATCTATGGGTTTATCTAGGTTCTTCAATATCATATAGACATACTCATTCAATAATTCATCTTCTTATGCACCTCCCATCATAAAAATATTAAAATTATGCTACAACTGAAACTATATCGTCATCCCAAACATCAATGTAATGGTATGAATAGTTTCTATTTTTAGGGATCTCATGACGTAGGGTCTATATGAAACATTGTTGTAGCTACATTTGGATAGTTTTGAATTCTACTATCTTCAGTATCAACTCAAAGAGGATGTGGATATATTTTACATATAAGAAAAATTTACTCCTTAGAACATTGTCTAAATTCTTTTAACCTCAATAGATGATAATGAAATAGAACCACAAGCTCCTGATCTCTCTAAACATAGATTACAATTATTTTAGAATTACATAACAATTAAATTACATTATTTATAATATATATATGGTGTACCATTTTATATTTCTTAGAGGAAAATATTGCACATTCAATAAATGTGTCCATATAACGAACAATAAATATCAATATATATCATTTTGTGCCTACCATGATTCATGCATACGCATATCGTTCCATACCAAGAAAAGATTATAAATGACAAGAAACAATGACATGAGACCTAATGGGAATCAACCTAGGTAAATAACATCAACTATAATAAGTGAACATCACGAACAACAATCCCACCACTCGACAGTCTGCGTCTCCTCCATAGGGTTTATTACTCACAATTAAATTCTCATTGTCATGACCTAACACATCTTAGTATCTTTTCAACCATTACAAAATATTAAATCAATAAAAAATAAAATACTTCTCCTCTAATACCACTTTGAGACTTTCCTAGAAATATAACTCTATCATGTCAGAAAATAAGGATGGTTAAGAGACCTTAAGAGTACATCTCCATAATCCATAGACTGTCGACTAGATGCATAGACATGATAGGTGTAGTGGGGAGACTATACCACCATGTACATATTTATAATTAATTTAAAATAAATAAAATAATTAAATATTTGATTAATAAAAAATATCAGAACAGTGAAACATACGACTATAAATTATCATGCGGAAATTTTAAAACAATAATAATGAGTCATGTAATGGAAAGAAGAAATTATTATAAATGTAAAACTGTGAAGAATACTAATAAGATAATCTTCTAACACAAAAAATCTCAGAAGTCTCCAATCTTGAACCACATGTCGGTCCCATATCCAAACTCCCACACAACAAGAATGAAAAAATCAGTGACAAGGCCCCTTTTCTTTATAAAAACCTGTATCCTTGTAGTATACTAATGTACTATTGGATTTCAAGAATATATTCTGACAACAACATATTAGGTTGATAGCACCATTTCTAAAGAAAACGAGTTTGATAATAAATTCTTGAAATGAAGTGATAAATATTTGTATTAATTAACTAGTTAGTAAAATATATAAAGGAACCAGCATTAGCACCATGTTTTCATGTCTCTAAACGTGTAAAAACCCTTTACAACCTTTATAAAAAATCATGTAAAAATCACTCTAATAGGAATAGACATCTATATCAGTATTTAAACCTCTGGGAAATTTTATATATATATACATGACAGTGTCAAGGTTTCCAAGATAGATATATAAGAATTTCAGCATCACAATGCATTGCACTATATATGAATTTCAGTATTAAACTAGTATAATCAAGCTATATAAACATTATAGAATGAAACACTAAAAATCATAATGGTAAGGATACAACCATATCAGATAATAAGATTTAATGTTTAATTATGAAAATTACCATTTGTTTTTTGATTACACGTTAATTTATATATCAAATTATTGGTAGTCATGCCAATATCTCAAAATATATTAATAAAGTGATTATATATCAACCAATCATCAGAAATCTCAATTCATTCTAAACACACATCTAAATAATAAGAAATTTATTATTTCTCAAGGGTCCACCATACTAATGGGTATAAACAAGATAGGTCATAATACTATTGAATCCAAATGGATTCATGGAATAATCTTATCCATGATCTATCATAACATATCATTTAGATAAATAATTTTCATGTTGTGTTAAAACGAACATAATATTTCACATATATTTCAAAAAAATTGGCCATAATTTAAGGTTTAAAAAACCTCCATTAAACTGGTGATTGAACATGCTTCCAGTCGGTAACACTAGAAAAAACCAAGGTTCATATGATTTCAGGAAGTATACTAGATCATAAAAATCTAGTTCAACACCCAAAAAAGTGCTTTGTTAATATTCCTCCCATGTAATAAAATGAAAAATAAAAGTGAAACATAAGAGAAATGACTCAACAAAGATCAATTGAATATATAGGTCAACCAAAATATTGGAAGGCATATTAAGATCACATGGAATGTTTCTAGGATTGAGAGTGTAATAGATACATTGAATGAAATAAGAAATATATTCATTGTGTGCCCATAAAATTTCCCATCTATTAAAATAAAAGGCATGTAATTGGATTACATGGTTTATAGTTATTGACTTAATAGTATATTGAAATTCGGATCCCAATGGGTAAATTTAATTATTCAAGGAAATTACAAGTTGTATAATGTGCATTCACAATGTGTAAATGTTTATTCAATGAAACAATTCATGGTCAGTACTCAGTTCATGAAATTTTCATGGAGGTAGTTACAAGGTGTGTAAATACCCTACAAAGAGAATTAAGATCAAAAAAATATAAAAGATCCAAAACCAGATCAGAATCCTTATAAACATACAAAAAACCTTCACAATACCTTTTAAAATGTTTATAGATATACTCCATTAATTCAATAAAACATACATCCGTGAAAATTAATTCATTTTCCCTACGAAAAATAGTATGACTCCAAATGAGAGTCGTCTAACACAATTTAAAGGCATGAAAAACCTGAAAAAAATACATTCAATTAGAAAAAAGATCAATATACCTCAAAAATATGTGATCTCACTCCTGATATCAATGTTTTTCCTCTGAAGGGGTCTACAAATTAATAAAAAAAGGTTCATATTATAGATTATATCCCACTAACTTGGACAATGGTAATGTAGTGAACCAAACCCTAGTAGCCTACACCTGGTGACTACATTATTTGATTTTCATAAGATATAATGTATATCATCCCAAAAGACTAAATAGTTTCATATTCTTCGTAAACTAGATATATTTGTCAAATTATTATTATAATTGAATATAATAAATAAAAAACAATTTTTTTAGAAATCCAATTTTCCTCATAGCACATACCTACATATCAATAACAAAAGACATTCGAGTTTCATAGGGAATATCAAACCTATGAAATGGATGATCTCATATTCTTATTAAGGGTAATAATTCAATGGATGCTATGAATGCATAATTAATAATTAATATCCCTTGGTAAATAATTAAAACACTTGAAATTAAAAATAATACCATTTGTATAATATGGAATGAATAAATGATTATCAAGTAATGCTATATAAATAGTAACATAAACATGAAATCATAACACTATATATTATAAAAAATCAAATAATGACATGTAATATCAAAAAAATATTTCATAATGATACAATGCATATATTTGGACATCAAAATCTTGGGATCGATTCCTTGTACCAAGTAAACTAATATCTATAATGCCTTATTCCATGAAATATAAATAAATGGGTTAAGTATTGGACAAACCTGAATCTAGTATTTATAATGTGACCTAATAATGCATTCAGTATCCATACCTGGGCCTAATCATCACATAACAGGTCAAATATATTGCGGATATGAATTTTTTTAAAATAATTTCACATAAAATATTTATTTAAATTAACATAAAAAATGTAAATAATTTCCGAAATAAATAAAAATAACAATAGACCAACCAATATAATGTAAATGGTATTAATACAACATATCCCTAGAGTTATATTAGTAAAATAATTTTATTTTTTATTATTTATTATAAATATAATAAAATATATTTAAAACTATTATTGCGTAAAAAGTCATTTTAATTTTTATAATAACATTTTAAAACTAAAATTTCACAAAAAAATTAAAAAACGCCATTTAAAATAATATTAAAAAATATAATTGTTTTAATCATTGAATGTTCATCATGGAAGTAAACATCATACATGTTGAGTATGTTAAAACAATGAACCCTTTTACCTTTTTGGTAAAATCCTAACAAGCGTTGTTTTGAAAATAAAATTAAGATTCCTTTCTAAAAAAATTTTAAAAAGAAAAAATGGTTTAAAATTTATTTATTAAAAAACATTTAATTTGTTATTTTATTTTTTAAAACAATTTTAAATTTTTTTTTATGAAAATAGATTTCCAACCGATGTGAAAAATGAATTCATAATTTCATTAAACAATTATCATTTATATTTAGTACCAAACAGATTAAATTTAATATTACTTTAAAATTTTACATATTAAATTGAGGTGAATAATTTAATTTTATATTAAATATATAATTATAAATTAATTCTCCATGTTATAAGTTAATATAAACAATCCCAAATAATAATGATATTGTGAAATATTCCCCTACCCCTTTGGATCTTCTTGAATCATAAGCCATATAAAAAAAATTACATCAAGTGATAATTTAAATTCCATTGGGATATATTTATTTTTTATATAAAATATAAAATGTTCATTAAATTCACCTCATAAAAGAAATATGTGGTGAATACGACATATATCTCATAGATGTAAATGTTAGATGTGAAACCTTTACCAAGGGTCCAATTTCTTTCATATGTGTATGTAACTCCTATATAATTATTTTCATAATGTTATTACTTATTAAAATAGTCATAATTATATTTAAAATGGTATATATTATAATATTATTAAATTTTATCACCTGTTTGTTAATCATATTTCTTTATTTTCATTGTTTCTGGTGTTAATTTACTTATTTTAACAAGCACATTTTTTCATGAGTGATATTGTTGTAGTGTATAATAAATATTTCATAATATAATTTGAATAATTATAATAATGTTACACGTATTATATTTAATATATATAAAACCATTTATGGATCTTGGGTTATTAAAATGTGAGGTATCCCTTTGTGGAGACGGTAAGTTATGCGTACTCACGAGCAAATATGTCATTCCCTTTACAAGGTAAAAGGTAAGAAAGTGACTGACATATTAATTTCAAATAATCTATATCATTTTATATATGTCACATATATTCAATAATCTAATCATTAAAACAAACCCATTTATATTATGTGAAAAATGATCGACATCGCTTCGTGAGGTAGTAGTCCACTTTAGAATTTTGGTATTTTATCATATATAGAATGGAATTAAATTTAAATAAGTAAATGTGATATTAATCATAAATTACTATAATAGTATCATAAATATCTTATAAATTTTTTAAAATAAAATTTCATACCATTCTTGAATGGTTTTTATGGAAAATGAACTACAACAGTTCGTTAATAGGTGATCCTCTATAAACACAATCGATGATTCAATTTACAATTTTATAGAAATAGATGTTGATAAATATTATTCCATCGACATAATAACATATAACAATAAAAAATATAATTTTATAATTATATTTAAATTTTTAATAATTAACTAATGGTGGGAAGAAATAAATAAAATGAATGATCATTGTTTATATAATTACCTTCCCTTTGAGAAACCTCCTTTAAATCTCCTCTTAAAAACTCTAGGGATTGTATTTTTGGAGGAAGAAAAAATATATAATATGTATAAGGATTTTGGGGATATGTTTTTTTATGTTTTTTCAAATACAAATGTATTGATAAAAGTATATAATTTAGGAGAATTATTTCCATTTTATAATTGGGGAATGGGAATGGTCCTGAAAAATTCATAAAAATTTAGCAAAATAATCAATAACTATAATTTAATTCAAATTAAAAAATATTCAAAATATTAATAGGTAATATTTTTTAAGTATTTTTTTCATGTATATCCAAAAAATAAGATTATAACAAGTTGGATTATCATTTTTAACCTTTATCATTTTATATTGACCTCATAGTAAATACAGTTTTACCATAACCAAGGTAATTAATTTTTTTTTTCAAATATAATTTTGGTAAAAAATAAGTTAAAATTCCTAGTTAAAAAAATTTTCTTGTAAAAAAATATTTTATTAAATTTTCCAAATTACATTAAAATTATTGGGAAAACATAATTTAAAATAAATCTCGTAAATGTGATGATAAAAAGGATTATCAAGGAGAAAATATCCCTAAGATCAAAATTTTTAAATGAAAATTTAATATGAAAATGATATCAATGTCTTAAATTTGATTAATTTTTATATATAATTGAAATAATTTTAAATTTAATCAATAAAAATATAAATAAACTTTATAATACTTTTTAAAAAAATGAATATTTTAATTAAAATTCATTATTTTCATAATTTATTAAAAAATGAAACATTTTATGAAAATAAAAAAAAACAAATATAATTTTGAAAACTATATTTAAATAGATAATAATATTTATTAAATATAATTTAACAATTGTACAAATAATTAACTTTAAATTATGTATGGAATGTGAATGGAAACCACCATTTTGAAAAATAACGCTTTTTAGAAAACATTTCTTTTTAATTCAAATAGTTCTCATTCTATCTCTAATAAATTAATACCAATTTTATTTAATTTATAAATCATAATACAATATAATATTAACAATTTAGTTATTATTATTCATACCCACCAATTTTGTGTCTATTTTATGAAATTTATATTTAAATTATAATATTTTAATAGATTATCATGTTTCATTCAAACCAGTTGGTCTATTCATTAGTAGATATTGAAGAGATTGAACTTATTTAAAAATTAATATATCATAATGTCTCGAGTAGTAATATTCTTTTCAATTATTTATTTTTTGGGTCATACACACTATCAAATATTATATTCATATTTGAAAAACTCAGAGAGATATATTAAACCCCCATTAAATAAATCACACCATATAAATTTAATCATGATCAATTTAATCATGTTTTTTCATTCAAAATTACTTCTACAAAAATACCTCCTTTTAAGTGGAGTTGCTAAAATATCTTTTCTCTAAGAGAGAAATGAAATACAATGTTCCTATAGAAAATCAGATAAATTGGTTTTTATGTTGGATAACATTGGGGAAATGTAAGGATATGGACATTGAAGTAAACCATAAAAAATTGTAGATAATAAAAGAGTTAAATGATCAATAAATAGTAATTGATCAATGTAATGTTAAGGACCTAAAAACCATAAATCTATAATTATTTTCTTGACTATGAGTTCAACATAATTGATTGTATTAGTATAATAATTTTTTAACATCCATTTCCAAGAGGTGACGAAGTACTTTACTATGTAAACTAGAAATATAAAAAAATATTATTAAATTATTTCTTTCTTATTCATATTCACATTTCCATCTTTTGGTTGTGTTTCTATTATTTTTCAATTCATTTCATACTATATGAAATAAATATCACAGATAAATTTTCATTATTGAAGAACTAAAATTACCTCCTAACGGATTGTAATATCTAGAAAAGAGTAATAATATATCCATCTTATATATAATAAAATCATAATGGTTATAAATTGTTATCCTGTAACACAAAAAGACAAACATAATCCATGTCATAAATAGTTAACTATAAACCTCAACCCAAATTTGACAAATGAAATTCAAAGTCCAAAATTTTTAATGGATGTTCCTTAAATTAACATTATATTCTCCTCAAAATTCTAATTGGATAATGATTTCTCATTTAAAATTTGTTAATAATTTTATCAACATAAATCCTAAATGAAAACACACATGCTTTTAAATAAAAAATCTAATTTTTTTGAATATATTCCATAAATCAGGTATTGTAGTAAACTCCATAAAAATGACCTAAACCAAAAAAAAACCATATCTAATTTCTTGCTTATAACTACAGTCATGTAATCCACTATTTTTCATTATTATATCATCATCAATAAAGTTTCATTTTTAATTTTCCCTAAATAATTTTTTTCAATAAGTTCAACTTTTCACGGAATCATTTTTCTTGTTTATTGTATCATTTCAATATATGCTCCAATGTCATTAATTATATATCACTACACTAGAATATATACATTTAATGACACTTATAATTATAATATCATTGATTAAAACAGTAAAAAAACTCAATTCATGAATCCAAACATGAAAACCCAAATAATTCCAATTCATATATAGTAGTCACATCATTTTGAATTTTATCCCGTAAATAATTTTGATGTATATTCCCTTTATGATAGAAGAAATAATTATCATAGTGTCATATATACATATATTTTAATCATTTCACTTAGGTATATTCAATCTTAAACATTAAATCAAGAGTTCGGAGGCCTTTTTCTCTACACATGTTTCAAACTCAAATTCCATTCATGCAGGTACCAGGGTGTTTCATTCAACAATTATTACACAAGGGAAATACCTTATTTATATTATTCACCTTATCCAAATGTTTATCTACTATTCTTTTCCTATCTTTCGTTCCATTTTTTCCATATATCAACGAAAATTATTTCATAATATTGAGAGAAACTGATATTATTCCATTGTATGATGATATTTTTTGGGTGCCAAGTTCAATTCAATGTAATTCTTTAATACCATCAAAGAAATACCATTATTACTATTTTAATTCTGTTAATCATTACTATTATACAATTATAAAAATTAATGGTTGGAACCATAACTAGAAACATTTTCCACATCCTTCTGACTAGTTCTTGAGAACCAACCATTCATATCTACTTGTTGCTCATAAGGAAAATATTTCTCCGTGATGAGTACCATAAATTTCTTATATAAAAAGATTTATACGTATTATTAATACTTATTATTTTGAATCAATGACTACTATTGATAAACATCTCTTATGATATGAACAACTAATATGAAAAAAGTCATCCCTTTCCAAACATCCCAATGCAAGACAAATATTCCCTAAAGAACATATCAATTTCTCAGCTAAAAAGGAATTTCTATCCTATATGTTTATAGATGATATTTATTCATGAAGTGATATAAAATTATCATACAATGCAGTGCATTGGCCTAATATGCTATAATAAAATGTTTATAACTCATAACTTGTATATCCTTCCACAATATGAATATAATTTGATCAGTTCCAACTCTAGCTCTAGCGCTACATTCATTGTATTTCCTAGGGTGAGACCCCTACATGGGGTATGTGCTCAAATGATTTTTTCATTAATTCTACTAGAAAAAAATTATAAATATTTTAATTCAATATATTAGATCATACCATAATTAAATATATTGTATAATCTAAAAAATAAGTATATACTTAACATAAATTTGAAATTTTGTGCATAGTTAATCTCATAATCATAAACATGGATTATTTAGCAATATGTTTACATTCAAATCCTTCATAATGTTTTGTAAAAAATTTGAATTATCCTATGTATATCCATAGAGAGTGTAAAACCTTGTGTCTCGTAGTGTTAGTTTTTATACAATAGTTCATGATTGATTCAAGCCCAATACATGTTTCTTAGAGTTATTTCCCATAGTTACATCTACATCATAACCATATCTAATTTTATTATCTAGATTGAGATGTATATTCACGGAAAGGAAGATAATATCTTCATTACCAAACTATTAATTTATTATTATATACTAATCATAAAAGTATATCATTGGATTACGATCAGTAATCTATGTTTTCCTAAATCTAGTTTCATGGGTTTTTTATAAAATTTCAGTGATACCGAATGTAGAAACCATTAACCTAGTATCCGGGAGACAATTTCTATTTTATTATTTTGGAATGAGAAAACAAATATCAAATATCAAAATATTATATATTTTAGCTGTCTTGTTAAACTTGATATATACTATAAATTATTATAATAATTGAAAAAATAAAATACACAATATATTTTTATTGGGAACGCCATTATTCCTCATATAGTACCTATACATCTCAATCACAAAATATATTGAAATATCCTAGAGAAAATCAAATATATGAAAGGGGTGGGATAAGATTATAATTAATGGTATGAATAATTAAAAAAATCACTAAATAAGGAATAATTATTATGAAATGGTAAATAGCTTAATCACATTCCATTTAACCAATAACTTGAGCATAATATTGAACAAATAAATAATGATCCAATAATTCCACATAAATAAGAACAAAAGCATGAAAAAATAACAATGGATATTCTAACTAATCAAATAATCAAAAGAAATATTAATATATAAATGAATAATGATGGAATGAATAGTGTATGAAATCTAAAAGATACAATTGAGGCGTTGTACGAAAAAATATTATATCGTCAAGGCAGTATGACAATACATCTATGTAAATGGGTAATTCCTCATCCAAAACACAATATTTTTTGTCTCATGAGATCTACCACCACATTTAGTGTCTATAGAGGCCCCCACCCATCACATATTAAGTCAAATTCATTCTTAATATTAAAGGGGTTAATCATAATAAAGGTAAAAATTCATATTTAAACAGTAAAAATAAATGTAATTAATTACCCCAATAAATAAATAAAACCATAAACTATAAAGATTAAATTTAATGGTACTAGTTTAACATATGCTTATAGGAGTTTGTTTAAAATAAATTATAGTCCTTGTTGACTAGTAAATATACCATAAAATATCCTTATACCCATTATAAAGGATAACAACCGTTTAATTTTAAAAACAACCATTTAAATCCAAAATTATGAAAAAAAAATTGAGAACACATTTATGATAAAATAAAATTTCAAAATTATAAATGATGTTTTAAAACATATAGTTTCTAGGAATGTTGAAAATTTTGTACATGTCGACTATGTTAAAAAATTATTTCTTTCACTTATTTAGTAAGATCCAAATTGGACATTTTTTTGAAATTACATGAATATTCAATTCAAAAAAATATATTATAAAGGTAAAAAAAATTATTGTAATTCATTTTTAAATGGTTACAAAAAAATTAAAACAAATTAGATAATTTCGTTTCGGATTAAAAGATATTTCCAACCTAAGTGGTAAATAGATACAAATTTTCTTCAAATCATTTTCTCATGTATTTTAAATAATAATGAATGGGAATATGTTTACATTAAATTAAAATGTTCATGAATAACTATAGGTGAAAAAACATATTTAATTTAATATAAAAATAAACAATAATTTCCCCTTGTGTGATAAAAAATGGAAAGTCATCAATAATGATGACATTCTGAAATATTCCCTTCACACTTTTCTAATGTTTTAATACTAAGATCTGTAAAATATGTGACAAAAAAGAAACATAAAATATAATGAAGTTAAAAAAGGTCATTCTATAACCAATAAAATTGTTAGTATATACCCCATAAAATGTAAATAACTGGTGAATATGGAATATGACTCATTAATGTATGATATCAAATATCAAATAATTAGTATATACACCACACAAAATAAAGAGCTGGTGAATATAGTGTATTCCCCATGAAAGAAAATGTGAGATGAGAAAACCATAACTCAAGTATAATTCTCTTTGTACATTTAATTTCCTAATGAATAATAGTTATAATCATTATATTAATTTATACTAGAAATATTATAATATTTTTAATATCAAATATGATATACTTTTATCATTTTATCACCGATTTGTTAATAATATTTTATTTTTTTTCATTCCATTATGTTTTAATTTCCTTATTTTCTCCAGCATGTTTCTTACGAATGTTATGAATCTTATGTATAAGGTATATATATAAATATATATAGATTCTATATAATGATAATAATCTGATAAATATTATATTTACTTCTTAGATACATTTTTATGAACATTTTTTAATGCTTGATAAGGATAATGAATCACATCTCTTCCTGGATACTGTAGGTTGTACATGTGGACAAGAAACAATACCATTCCCTTAAAAAGTTAAAAGGATAATGAATTTAGATATATGTTAATTTTAAATAATAAATATAATCTCATATATTCATTAATTTTATCCTTGTCACATCCCATGTAAATAATAAGTGAAAACATATTCACATTACATCACTAGGAGGTAGTACACCACACACTTGTGTGATGTTATAATATTTTAAATGTAATAGAACATAAAGAGGTATAAGTGATACTAAAATTAATTCTGTATAACAATATCATAAATATTAGATAAGTTGGTAAAATCCTTAATTATACCCATCCTTGAGTGGTAACTATCTCGAATGAACTAAATCAGTGTGCGAGGGGGTAGTTCATTGTACACATGATTAATGATGTCTTTTTTCATTTGATTGAAGTGGAAATGTGAGAATTTCATTACAAAAACATAATAACATATCATTATATATAAAATATGAATTTTATTAATTTTAATGTGCTAATACAAAATTAATGGTTCAAAAATAAGAAATAAAATGAATAAGCTTTGTAATTTTAATTATAATAACTTACAAAAACCTCCATTATATATCGTCGTAAATAATATTGGGATCTAAATTTTGTTGTTCTAGAAGCTCTAGAATATGTATAATGATTTTGAGGACATATTTTTATATAAATTGTTTTGAGAAAAATGGATTTTTAGGTGTTATTATCCATCCAAAATTACAACAAAAAAATCACTCCATGAATGTTTTTTAGGTAAATTCATTTAAATAAATAGAATGGGTTAAGAATCTTACATACTATTTGGGAAGATATATTGAGATAGATCTATTAGGTTTCCTAGAATCTATCCGGATACTTACATTTTTAAAGTCATAAAGAGGAATATCATTTTAAACTCAAACAATGGATTGTTACTATTATTTTCAAGAATAAATCATATGATAATACATGACTCTAAAAAAGAGTTTGAATTGATGGATATAATTCCCATTATATCCTCACATTGGTCAAACCATGTATTCATTGATGTGAACTCAACTTGATGTTACCTATTCTCTTGGAATTACTTCTTGATATAAATTTAATCCTAATGGGAATGTCCTGATTTTTTTTAAAGAACATTGTTATGTATTTAAGAAGGGATATTGATATTTACATGGTATTTATAGGATAGGATGCGCATTTTTTTAAAAAAATACATATATATATAAATTACAATATGATAGATAGAATATAAAAAGTTAATAAAAATTTAAATTTTCCTTAATGGGTGGTATTATCTATTGGTAGTGTTCCAGATAATAACCTATATATGAATACATAGTAGAGTGACATTACGTCTTTATAAGATGCTATTATGTGATATATTTGTTAGAAAATGTTTATTTCCAATCTAAAAGTCATTTCTATTATCAACAGATTCATTAAGATTTATTTCTATAACTATAGATCCATATCTTATTGAAGGTAACCTTATTCTCACTAATTTACCAATCACATTTTCTCAAATACCACATTATATATTAGAACATTGATATGGGTGTAGTTAGGATTTTTAGATGGATAAAAACCATAATGATGAAAACACATTATCAAAACTGTGATCATAATGAAATCTTGGGGTCATGAAGAGTTTATTGGAAATAAATTGTAAATATATTGATGTATGATTAAAATAGTGTATCATGTATTAATAATTAAGGAAATATCATTTTTCATTCATTAATAGGTAACATTATTTAGATAACCTAATTAGTGGAATGATAATATGCTGTCAAATTATTTTGTTAATTTTCCCTTATCGGTGATCATTATGGTGTGGAATTGGTAGTGATGATATGTTAAGATCAGAATAAGCAGTGCACTGATGGTAATATTTAGAGATGCATACTATTTTTAGACACAAATTATGTATATCCTATGTAATTTTTAAAAATAATTAAAATACATAATGGTGTATTCTTATTATGAGGCATTTCGACCTAGGGTTAGAGAGATACCTAGATTGAGAACAACTATACATTATTGCATTTAATAAGAAATTTTTTGAAACATAGATAATATGGAGTAGTTTTAATGTTTTTTATCATTTCACTAGTAGTATATTGACCATGAATAAATCATTCAACAAATATGATAGGAAAATACATCAGCTACATTATTGAATTTTCATGAGGAAATTTGTGGTTATTCTTATTTGTTTTAAATTATAAGTTTTTAGCTAATTTTATGATGGTCATGTTATGTGATCATTCTTTATATGAATGTATTTTGATTTATTAAACACCTAGTTCAATCATTTTTTAATAATAATGAATGTATGATATGATGTATACTAAATTACCATTGATTTATGTCTTCTGGTCTCTTCATTTCCATGTAAAAGGGATAATATTGTTATATATTTGATGCATATGATACATCTTGTGGTGGATGTGTAAAATTGAGATATAATTATGTTTCATAAAGAACCAAATAAAATTCCTAGTTTCATGACTATCAAAAACTCTTTTATAGTGGATTCTCTTTTATTATATCTATTAAATGGTGATTTCATCATTTTTTGAAATGATAAAATGTTCTATATCACCACATGGTTAAGCAATTGGATTGAGATTATGTTTTTGATGACGATTGTATTCCAATATAAATAGAGTCAAATAATCATTATCAAAATATTTTTATAATAATCCATAAATACTTGTGTTTTTTATTACTTCTATTGATATTTAATTAAATGTGGGATAATTTTTAATTTACAATTAACAGTTGTGAGGTAACTGTCACTACTTTAGTGGTTCAAGGCCCATAAGACTTGATATGGGATCCTAAGTACAATGTAATCCCAAAAAATGTGAGAGTTAATTAGTAAATACTTCTTTGATCATCATTAATCAGACATCATCAATGATGAAATGGTGTCCACTACTACTAAATTTTATTTATGCTTTCTCCCATGGTGTTCTTCCCTTCCATACATAATAAATCATTAATGGTAAATCAATATTGTTATTGGTTTATACTAATTTTAAATCATTATAAAATTATTCTATAAAACCCATCAATTATAACCTAGAAACATGTATGGACTATTACTATAATCATACAAAACATGTATATATATGTCATTTACTTTATCCATGAATTTCTATATGATAAAATATCATATTATAGTAGGTTTTCATATCCCTGAAACAAAATCATATATAATATAACAAGATTAAAGTGGGTTTCAGGGTATTCCGTATTTAGTGTCCATGATAACATAGATTTTTGGAATACAGATGAATCCTTCAATTAATATGGGAATCAATTTTCCCATCTAATTTGGGTGGAAGAGTATAAGAAATAATAAAACATAATAAATACTTTAGCACATACCCATTCTAATAGAAAATATACAAAAAATTAATTTATAACAAAATAACATCCCACAAGAATACCCACCTACCATTACTAGTGGATTTTAAGGGAATACACTTATAAAAAATTTAAGAATAAATTTTAATTATATTCAATAATAATTATTGATTAATCTATTACAAATATTTTAATAAAAATATATTACCCATAGTGGCTTAGTAATTTCAATAACATTCCAATCCAAGGTTCCTTAATTTTTCATTTTACTTCAAGACATTATTCATTATAAATTTAACAAATTTACATAGTCAAAATCTTCATCTCATTTGCATATGTATATTACACTTTTTTCATTAAAAATTTATATCTGTTCGATTGTAAAGGAATTCATCTTGTACACATTACATGAATGGTACGAACCTGACTACCAGCTCCCCCAAATTAATTTTGGTGGGGTGGGGGGTTAATTTATCATGTCTGTGAAATGAGGCATACATGTCACCTAACACCAGCCTTGTGATATTGGTCCACCTATTCAGGGGGTTTGGATTTTTTTCGTTCATTGTAGCACGTGGGTGATTTCATCTATATAAGGGTCTCTGAGCATTGGAATGAAGTTTTCTGAGTAGTGGGACTAGTAGGGATGGGGATGAGAAGTGTCAAATGTTGATGTAGCTGATTGATAGTGGTATCCAAAAAATGCACACATGATTATTCTAAGGGTCCATTCATATAATAGGTGATAGAGCTGTTCTCATGAATCATGGTTATGGTGTCTCATAATTTGGGGTTTTTTAGGTAGTCAGACAACTACAGTTATGGAAGAAGGGCAAAAATGTGTGTCATATGCAAAAAAAAATGGGCCTATTTGTATCTCCCATGGGATTGGGTCAATTTTAATTATATTTTTTAAAGTCCATGTGTATTGTTTCCATATTATTTGGATCAGTTATATAAAAAAGGGTGGGACACGGTATGGGGGTAGTCAGGAGGTCTGATGGATAAATGGATGATAAATGTGTATGATTACATGCCGCGTGTAGAAAAAAATGAAGTACCTTTGTGTCTCCCTTAGTCCTCCATCCATTTCAATTAGAGTTTAATAATCCATGGAGTCTTCAAATAATTTTAATTATAAGGATTATAGAATAAGGGTTATTTCCAATCCTTGTGTGGAGGTATGTATAAAAGACCCACATGACCTTGGGTGGGCGTAAATGTGTTTTGTATTCCCATCCACCTTTTTAAATAAATATTCCACATTTTTCATAATTGTTAACCAATATCAAGGTTTAATAATATTTTATTTACAATATAACATCATCAAAAAAGCCAATAACCACCCTCAATTAATCAACTCATCATTGAATTATAATTCCAATATTATGGGATCTATACACATCTAAAAAGTAACTATAAAAACTTATATTGAATGAATTATTAATGCTAATAAAAAATAACTATAATAAAAAATTCTTATCACATCTTAAGAACATAGAAAATGTTCATAGAAATCATGTAGGTAAAAATTTTCATACATAAGATATGTAGGGATCTCAACCTAATCTATACATCTCAACACCATTCCCAAAACATTTCCATAGCATTCATTCTTTCTCACTATCAACTGAAACAATTCATCACTGTAAAAATAACAAAATATCTCAACCCCCACCAAATAAAAATATAGTACAATATTTAAATTAATAAAAAAGAACGATACTATGATTTTATTATATAAATTTTATAAGATCAATTTTTTTAACACTCATTATTAATAAACAAATATATGTTCTTTAATAAAATAATGAATACTCATAGTAAAAAATAATCAAGAATATTTAAGCACTAGTTATAATGTCCATCAATAATTATCATTCATAAAATATTAAATTATATAAATCATTATGATCAAATTTTTGAATAAAAAAGTACAACTCTTAATAGCAGAAATAATAACTAAAATAATATGATAATGATATATTTAATCTTTTTAATCAATTCTACGAAAAAAATTAGTGTTTCAATTAATGGATTATTTAGTATCCTCAATTTTATTCTAAATATATGTTCTTTATTCATTTTTAGATAAAGAAATTTTTATGTAAGAATCAATAATCACATTAATAAAAATATTCACATCTATAAGTATTCATACTATCTACCAAATAACAAGACACATTATCATTAATATAACTAGCACATGTGAAACTACCCCATCCATTTCATTCCATTATTTGATTTTTATTTTATTTTTTAGGGTTAATATCAAACATATATTCAATGTAAAACAAAATCATGATTACCAAAAATGAATACATAAAAAATATAACATTGTTCTTGAATCCACAACCTTAATATGATCCATTAATGATTAAGTATTGTGAAAATAAGGATAAATTAATAACACCAACTCAAAACAACATGAGGAATAAAATGACCCAAAATACATCATCCATCATAAAAAATCAATAAACAGTCAATATAGAAACAATATAAATAATATTAATTAACCCATCCATGGCATGTAAATATGTAAAAGATGATAATTAAAAAGATACAATAAGTTGAACAATGAAAGAGATATATATTAAATTTAAGGTAAACGGTGGTCAAATAAATGGACTTAATGATCAAAATAATGGAAATATGTTTTACGAAATTCACTAATATCCTCCTAGGATTAAATTAGATTATTTAATAAATATAATTTTTGTGGCACCTTGACTTTATGGATAGGCTAGGTTAACACCGTCTCATGGAGTGAAAAAGATCATGTAAGAGTAGGTGTCCTATAACGAACTAGTTTTATTTTGGTTACATTGATATTTAATGTATTATTACATATTATTCATTGTTTTACATGACTATGATGTAATAATCTCTTAGAGTATTTGTTACATTGATAAGGTCATGGATGTTCCCGTCGATGATGATAACCTTGAAATGAAAGAACAATATTCTTAAATACAGTTCATTGGTTGGATGTCATACTATGATGAGACACCTAGCATGTAGAACATCAGGTGTGTGTACTCGAAATCAGATGAAACATCCTCTCATGAGGTATTCTCTTTGTAATATCCATGATAAGAGATTATGAGAACAGACCCTCAAGTTGGAATTCTAAATGTTTTGGTGTCATCAGATATTTCAATTTGTGTGCATGTATAATGATCATGAGACACTATGATTATCATTAATACTTTTCACAACTAATTCACATTGATTTACAGACAAAAACAGTTACATAGATAGTTGTATGGAAGTAGGGTACAATGGATGTGTCATTAGTGGCATGTTATTAATGAATAATTTGACGATGGATTTTTCCCTTTCATTTATGGAAGTTGATATCTCGACAAATTGTTTTAAATAGAACCGTCGCCCAAAATTTTGTGGCCATTGTGTAACGATGAATTTATTTATAGTATTAAAAGAATAACTTATCATGCATAAAAGCTGATGAAACAATGATGATCCTTAAGGGTAACATACAATGTGTTTTTGGTGGTCTTGGTTAAATTCTATTTCATTTTAATTAATGAAATATATAATTTTATCAAGACCATGGAATAATTTTATTCAAGTTAAAATGATCTCAAGAATTATATAAAATTTATTTATATATTTATTTTATTGAACTTTTAATAAATATTTATTTACTAGTTTTTAAATAAAATATTTATTAAATAGAATTATTTATTTATTTATTTATTTGGGTGTTCAATAAATAGAAGTGGAGTTCACGCAGACCAAGGCCCATTCAGTAGTAAAATAAAAATTGTCAAGATGGTAAATGATTATTTATCTATAATCCACAAATTAAAATAACACTACTATTATTTTGTGACAAGGAATTTTATTTATAATTCTATTTTACTCAAGTTGTCGCACCATAAATAATAACGCGGTATTTTTATTGAATGCATGGGTTTTCTCTATGTTCATGAATTTATTTAATTTTAGATATGAAATTAAATATTGTAACCTAAATTACATGTATATAAATAGTCATGTATTCATATTGTGCCATACACCACACCACATCCCCACTGAATTGATAATTGTTGATCCAAACGATTTCTATCTCAAATCCTCTGCTCTCCCCTCTCAAGAACGAGATAAATTCTTCATGACCGAAGAAGAAGAGATCATGAACGACTGATACAAGACACTTTCTTCACTGTTATTGCACCTAGAGAATGCGTGGTTTCGATTAGATCCATCTGATCATGTGTGGATCATCACTAAAGAGATTTTTCTTTGGATTCTTATAGTTGAAACATGATAATCTGGATGGGTCAATCTGAACAATCAATGTCATCAACGAAGAAAATACTGAAGATCCAGGTATTATTTTCTTTATGAAATTAATTATATTAATTATAAACATGATGTGAAAGATCCTCTCTAATGGATTCAGGCATCCGTCTTCTTTATCTAAATATTTGATTATATTCAATGGAGACTGGGGTCCATCGTCTTATTGATCCAGGAATAATCATTGATCATGGTTAAATTCATTGTTGGGTGCCAACCCAACCACAATTCTGCCCTTCCTCAAACTTTAATGTGGTTTCAGAGTAGTTACATGGTAGTTTATAATTATTTAAATATTTCATTGAGGACATTTTCATTAACTAATATAGTAGTTACAATTCCAGTTAATTATTCTGCAAATCTGAATCTCGAGAACTATTCCTCCACTTTTTTCTCATTCACCTCACATAAATGATATTTTATTTTAATTATTATTAAAATCAAATGGTGGATCTCAACAGGAGTTCCAATGATTCATGGTCGTACAACACCAGAACACATGACATGTATTTGGAGGTACATTCTATGTAGTCAAGATTCAATGCATCAGATCAACCTACCAATCCAAGAATTGTGTTTCAATTTTCTAAATCTTAAATGACTCTATATGTTTACTAGGAATAGGTGGAACATGGTTTCTAGATTACACATTGTGTGGCCCAATTGACATGGCGTGTAGTCCCTTCCAGTTAGGGTTAGACCGTGTACCCCATATATGGCTTTCCCAGATGGATACCGTGTAAAGAAGAACTACAAGGCGTGTGGCCCACTAGACACAACATGTATTATGACGATTTATCAAGTACACTCACATGTCGTTTCCTTGGTCATGTACATTGACAAGATGTTGGTCAATAGTATATGTCATTTAGCTGAAACTATATGTAGTGTACTCAACCAAATTATGCAGATTTACTGAAATTAAATATTATATTATAAAAACCACTGTGACGTTTACCATCGTGCTGGTGTAAATCTGATGCACATCACATGATAGGTTTTTTATTTATATGTGTTTAATTTGACATCTGAATAATGTTCATTTATACAAATTGGGTTGCTATGAATTTTAATTCATCGGGTTAACTCCAAGTTACAAGTTACGTACATAGATAATTTTAAATTAATTTATTTGTTTGAATTTTCAATGAATTAGAATCACAAGGAAATTCAGAAAATGGTTTACGAAAAATGGATTCATTAATTAAAGATGAAAATTAGTTGATTCAAGTGTGATTTATCTCAACACTAGAAAAATTAAAGAATTGATTTCATAATATATTTCTGCATAAATATCGTTTCATTATAGATGATCATGATCTAGACCAAGATCTTTGTATGTGGATGGATTATTTAAATTTATTCGAATTAAATTTTTTGACATGCAATCCTTATCCTCATTAGTATATAGGGAATGCATTCCCAATGTTTCTTTTATGTAAAACCCCCTTTTAACCCTCACTTATAAGTGAGTTAAAAAGTTATATGTAATGGATGGAACTTCAAATCTTATGGAGGTTGTTCAAGCTGTAGCCGATATGAAACCAATCCAAGGAGATTTAGAGGTAGACATTAGGAAGCTGTAAACAAAAACCTAAAAGGTTCAAGGTGATTCTTCCCTAGGTAAGCGTTTGTTTATCAACCTATATATAAACTAACCATTAGAAAATTTCATGATCATGCCATATAAATTTATTATTTCTTTTAGTTTCATGGTTTATCATTATAAATGTGTTTTCACAATCACATAATTAAATTATTAAACAAAAATGTATGAGGGAGATAAAATAAACTAGACTTATTGTTAAATATTATGAAGATGTTATTAATCAATTATGTAAGTTCAACATAATATTAACAAGCGAGTGATAATGATAATAATCAATTCATGCATAAGAGATAAAAATACCTGAAATCATATATTATGTCAGAACAAGATTTATGTAACTTGATTAAGGGGAAAACTCAATAAAACTATGTGTTTTACCAACCCTTGTAGGGACACTTACTTTTATATAGGAATCCCTAATGAAAGGTTTCATGTTGTCTTAACCATATTACCTCAAGAGGTGTATCCCTTTCTAGAATCTATGTAATATTGTAGCCAAGATTTGAGGAAATCCAATGTCAT
The DNA here is from genome assembly GCA_963277665.1 of Viscum album. Classification (NCBI taxonomy): domain Eukaryota; kingdom Viridiplantae; phylum Streptophyta; class Magnoliopsida; order Santalales; family Viscaceae; genus Viscum; species Viscum album. The sequence goes on along the minus strand of OY728161.1, from coordinate 454,814,623 downwards.
GATTTTAGGATTGGGCAGTCCACTCAACATATCAAGGAACATCAATCCCTCATTTGGCAATGACCTACCTACCTAAATAGCTTATAATAGGTTAAAAACACTTTTTGGGGTTATGTGAATGGTCATATGGATCCTTTCTACTAGAAAGTTATGGAAATTGGACATTCTGAGTTCAATGGTGAGGTACATTAGGACATGATAAAATATTTAGAGACTTAATAAAATTTATTATTTATTATAAAATGTAATCATGAAAGTTAAAATTATATTCTCTTTTAATTGTAGATTAAAAATGACAATCATGTCAACCACACTATCCGTATAATCAATTCTAGATAAAGAAAAAATCCTCACTGGTAGTATCTTCTAGGAATGTTTTAGACACCTTTGTGTTATCCTACCCAATGAACGGAATTCTTACGTTCTGGAATTAGCAATACATATTTCGTCGTCCAGATATTTTAGTGTTTAGGATTTCTTGGTCTATGAGAAACATGTTAACACCGCAGTTGAAGTTCAATTTATGAAGCTATAATCAATGTCTAGTGAGATCATAAAGTCTCTTGAAAATATGGATTCTTATATCATGCTCAAGAACCTCTGTGGTCTTTACCAGGAGAGGGAAAAACAAGAAAGGTTTGAGATCTCTCTATCACTCTTTAAGATTAATCATGTAGAAGATGCCGTATTTGGGCATCATGTAGTCAATCACTTTTGGCTACATTGAGCACCTGGAGGATGTAGGGTTTAAACTCCCCAAAGAACTGGGCACCGACCACATTCTTGCATCACTCCCTCAGAGCATCTGTAACATTGTTTTCAATTTAAATATGAACAATATTGAGAATCCCCTTTCTAATCTTATTATCCTCATTCTCCAAGTGGTCAAAGATATGAAGCATGAAAATCCTTTTCTCTATATAGTGAATAAGAGGAAATGGAAGGTGAATAGTGTTAAGCGCAATGATTCTTCACGTCCTTACAAGAAAATGAAGATCAAAAGGGAGGAAATGTAAAAGGAGGGTGTTTGTTTTACATGTAGAAAGAAGAGACACTCGAAGAATAACTACACCCATCCTAATAAGCAAAGAGACACTTAATGTGTGTTTTTTATCGAACGTAATCAATTTATTTATTTAGATTGGGAATTATATACACCTTGTGTTGCTCACATATGATTCCAAATACATGAACCTAGTAGATTCAAGAAGATTGATCGAGGGTAGTTAGATATACGATTAGCCAATAGAACAAGACTTGTTGGTGTACCTGTCGTGGACTACCACCTCATGTAGCCAACTGGGATGATCTTGGTGTTAAATGATTTTTTAAGGGCCTTCTGCAATAAAAAACATAATTTTTGTATTCAGAATAGATAAATATGTATTTGTTTTAAAATTTTTAAATAATGATGCTTCTTTTATAAAGATAAAATTTGTTTTGGTAAGGCACATTTATACAAGGGAATTTATGTGTTGGATTACACAAACCAAGTAATGGTAATGAATGAAAATGTTACTTCGAATGACTCATCCCACTCCCAACATTGGCATATCTTGCTAGGTCATGTAAATGAAAAATGCATAACAATTTTATATCACGATGGATATTTCGATTATTTTGAACTAAAACCACATGGAATATGCCATTCATGTTTAAAAGGCAAAATTACAAAAGCCCCATTTTGTGGGAATGGTGGAAGGGCTAATGATCTTCTTGAATTGGTTCATACTGATGTGTGTGGACCATTTCCAGTTGAATCAAGGGGTGTGTACTCATAATTCATATCTTTTACTACAAATTTTAGTAGGTATGGATATATCTACATAGTGAGGTATTAGTCAGATTCCTTTGATAATTTCAAGGAATAAAATAATGTTGTTGAGAATCGGCTTTTTAAGAACATTAAAAAAACTCTGCTTAGACCGAGGTGGGGAATATCATAATTAGGACATAATTGATTACTTACGATATTTCGGGATCCTATCCCAACTCACTTCTCCTTACACACCTCAACGGAATTGTGTAAGCGAAAGGATGTACCAAACCGTATTCAACATGGTGATATCAATGATGAGTCATGCATGTATTAATATTTGAATTTGGGGTATGTTTTAAAAATAGCGGCACACATACAAAACCAAGTACCAAATAAATTGATAAATGGTATTCCATATGAGTAATGTAGTGGAAGAATTACCACGTTATCAAATTTACAAGTGTGGGGTAGTGATGAAATTTTTAAGGCCTTATCACGTAACAAACTCACGCCCTGAGGCACAATGTATACCTTTATAGGATAAACTAAAAAAACAAGGGGCTATTATGTATACAACCCCTTGTACAAAAATTTTATACTAGAAATACATGCCATATTATTTGAGACGAATCACATGTCCAAATGAGACAGTGGAAGAAATATAGACTTCGATGAATTAGAGGCTCAGGGTACACAAGAGTTGGTACAAGAACTGATTCCATAAGGCCATGTGGAAGATAATTCTATTCCAGAGACAGAAGTACTATGTAGGAGTATAAGGGAGGTCACAGAACCCTAATTTTATAATTTTCTAGTTACTGAGGATGGTGACTCATTATTTGTTGATAATAATGTTCCTCTAACATACAAGAAAACATTAAGTGGAATAGAGGTTTCCAAGTGGAAAAAATCCATGAATTTTAAAATGGATTCCATGTACCAAAACCAATTTTGGATTATGGTAAATCCTATAGATTATGTAAATCCTATTGGTTGAAAATGGATATTCATGATTAAACTTGACATGGAAGGACAATTTCGTACCTATAATGCAAGAATGGTTTCAGAAGGGTTTTAATAGTGTCATGGAATTGACTACGATGAAACATTCTCACAAGTTTCAATGATGAAATCTATTAGAATTTGACATTCCATTGTAGATTACCATGACTATGAGATTGCAAAAATGGATGTCAAAACATCATTCCATAACTACAACCTTCAATAAGATGTCTACACGACACAACATGAAGGGTTTATGACTCAAAAGGATCCCAATAAGGTATGCATGTTGATGAAATCCATTTATGGATTAAACCAAGCATCCAGGTCATGGAAAATTCTTTATGTTGAAGTCATAATTTTTTTTGATGAATGAATACGAGCCTTGTGTCTAGGAATGATATTTTGGGAGTGCAGTCATTTTCCAAATAGTATTTTTTGGTGACATATTACTTATTATAAATGAGATACCACTCTTACAATCTATTATAGAATGATTAAATCAATGATTATCCATGAAATACATTGGAGAGGCATCACATATTCTTGGGATCATGATCCATCGTGACACATCCACGATATTGATGGGCCAATTTCATTGTACATACACTCATAAGCTTCTGAAGAGAGTCAGTATAGAACAATCGAATAGGGAATTGTTTCTTGTGTCACAGTGTATTCATCTTTCCCAGAAAATGTGTCCTTAGAAACATTATGAAAGAAATATAATGGAAAATACTCAATACACATAAACTATGGGATTAGTCATGTATTCCATGTTGTGTACTAGGAAGGATGTCACATACACATGAAGTGTGGTTGTAAAATATCAAGATGACCCAGGTGACCTCCAAGGGATGGCAGTCAAGACTATCCTAAAGTATCTGAGGTGTACTAAGGATATGTTCTTGATTTATTCTAGTCATCATAGGATAATCTAATTCCTGTTTCCAGACTGATCATGATGACATGGAGTTGTAAATGTGATACATCTTCACTTTGAATGGAGTTGCAATGAGCTAGAAGAGCTCAAAGCAGAGTTTGGTCACTGTTTATATAGTAGAGTCCGAGTATATTGCAGATTCTAAGGCAACTAACGAAGTAGTATGAATTTGAAGCTTCATCTAGGTGACAGATGTGATACCTCTCATTAAAGATCTCATCCCACAGTAATGAGATAAAACTATAGAGGTGGATCCCACAAAAAAGACTAGGCCACATCAGTGGATGATGAAAAAACTTCATAACTATCATCTCTTATAAGATTTTTCATAGAGCATTGAATATGAAGTGAGCAGGATTCCCACAGTACAAAACATAGCTTACCCTTTGACTAATGCCTTGACTCAGTAGAAACATGATCATCATGTGAGGCATAGAGAAATAAATGATAGAGGAATTTGTCTCCTGACCAATTTGAATTTTTTAAGATTTGGTGTCCTAGAACAAAGTAGATTTACATTGATTACATATATTTTTTTTGTATTATTACCTATTGTTCACTATTCTGTATGACTGTGATGTAATAGTTTCCTAGAGTATTTGTTACAATGATAAGGTCAGGGATCATCACTACTATGATGAGAACATTAAATGGAAATAAAAATGTTTTTAAATATAGTTATACAATTGGATTACATACTATGATGGGACACATAGAATGAAGACCATCGGGTGTGAGTAATCAAAAGAAGATGTGACTTCCTCTCATGAAGTTTGCAGTTAGAAATCTCTAAGATATGAGATTATGAGAAGAGACCCGCTAGTAAGAATTCCACATGTTTTGGTTTCATTAGATATTTCTATATGTGTGTGTGTAATGATGCTTAGATATTAATATTATCATTAATCGGTGTCACGACTCACATTCATAGATTTACTGATGAAAACCATCATGCATATAGATGGCAGGAGGTAGGGTACCCTAGGTGTGCCAGATGTGGTATGATTTTTAAGTACAAGTCATGTAAGGATTTCTCCCTTCCATTTATGGAAGTTGATATATCATCCCATAGATTTAAATAAAATCATCGTGTGAAATTCTAGGGTTGTGGTGTAACGATGAGTTTGTTTCAGGTAGTCATAGAATGTAGTATCAAGCATAAGAGATAATGAAACAATCATGAAACATGCTTGAAGAGATATTGTGTAAAAGGGATTATATTATATAGTGAGAATTTATATGTGGATGTTGTTGATGAGACATTAAGTTCCTTCTCATCGGTGTCGTGACTCATTGCTAGTCAGTACTCTGATACTTTAAGCAATCCCGCCCAATGCCAATGAGATAGAATCCTAGACAGTCACACACTATGTGTTTTGTTGGTCTCAGATAAATTTTATTTGAATTTAAATAATTAAATAAATGTTATTTTGAAGTCCATGGAATAACTTTATTCATGTTAAAATGATCGCATAATTAAAATAAAATAAATTTATTTATTTATTTTATTGAACATTTAATAAATATTTATTTACAAGTTTCTAATTAGAATATTTATTTAAAAATTAATTGATTTAATTTTTTTAGTGTTCTATAAATCGTAGTGAAGTTCATGTAGACCATGGTTGGTCTGGTAGAAAAAATATTCTTTGTATGGTGGTAAATAATTATTTAACTATTTGGCATAAATTAAAATAACGTTGCTATTATTTTGGGATGTAAAATTTTATTTAAAATATTATTTTTCGGACCATAGATAATGATGTGATGTTATTATTAAATATATGAGTTTTCTCTATGTTTATGAATATATTTATTTTTTTCAATGAAATTAAATATTGTACCTGAAATTGTCTTTCATAAATTGAAAATTATTTCTATTGTGTGATACTTTACACCACACACCTGGTGGATTGGGAATTGTTGAGCCAAAAAAAATTCTCTTGAATTCTCTTCTCTCCCCTCTCAGGAATTAGAGACGTTCTTCAATACTGAAGAACAAGTGATCAAGAAATACTGACACAGGTCACTCGCTTCTCCGCGCTAGCACCTGAAGAATGAGTAGTGTCGATCAGAGGCCATTAGATCACATGGTGGTCACTGTTTGAGGGATTCTAGTTTGGATCCTTACAAGAACAATGAAATAATCTGGAATGGTCAATCTAGATGATCAACATCATCGATGATGAAAATACTGAAGATATATGTTTGATTTTCATTACGAAATTAATTACATTAATTATAAACAAGATGTGATAGATCCTCTCTAATGGTTTCGGGCCTCCTACATCATTAGATAAATCATTGATTTTATTCCATGGAGACTTCCGTTCATCGTCTAATTGATATTAGAATAATCGATGTTCACTATAAAAATCAATGTTTGGTGCCAAACCAACAATGCCTCTGATACGCCCAGAACCTTCAGATCCATCATACCAAAATAGTCCTATAAACTACATTATTATGACTCTTTAAATTGAACAAAAATGTTACTATATCCTCAAATCATCAGTACATTAAATAAATAATTCACATCAAACCCATGAATATAAATAAAATATATACATAAGTTTCCTTCCTAAAAAGAAGGAAACCTATTAAAAGGAAACCTTCATTCTATGATCAACTCGCATAATGTCATGACTAATTGCATAAGTAACCATCACACTCTAAAAAAACCAACCATTTCATGAATACAAAAATATCGCTCAAAAAAATTAATACCAAAATCTTTCAACATAAAACCTTAAACTGTGACACAACCTCACATAAGGAATTATATTCTCAATAGACACTCTCGTTGTGACTCATTAATTCACATCATGAATCAATTTTTAAAAAAATGAGTTATCATATCTTATTTTCTCCCAGATCATAAATAACACCAATACGAACTCTTAAAACCCCCTCAGCCCCCATTAAATAAAAATATAGGGGTTTCAAAAAATCAAGACCCTTATAATAGTAATTTAAAATAGAGATAGATAATTTATACTTGATATGTATTAATTAAAATTGCATCTACCTGACACATGGTTTTGTCAATATAACTAATATTTAATGATGTCAATTTAAATGTGATTTTTTTTGAAACCGCACAGCACTAAACAAAAAATTCTAGAACATGCTCGTATTTTCTTGATATTATTTTGAAAAATAATAATTATGTTATTTATATTTAGGAAATATCCATATATTAATGTGATACCCTTTGTGGCTAGTATGTTTCAAAGTTCTTATTTTTATTTTAAAGGAAATTTTTAGTTCCAGAAATTTGACATATACACAATATTGAGAAAAAAATAACATATTATCTTGGTAATTTATAAAATATATATATAATTTATTTGTGATTTTTAGGAAAAATCCTCATATTAATCTGGAACATGATGTGTCAAGTATGAATGAATGTGTGTATTTTCATATCAAAGTTACATGTCGTTAAAAAAATACATCATATACTCAAAACCAAGAAATCACAATCACATTTTCATTATAATTTCATAAAAAATATATGTAATATAATTTTAATGTAAGAAATTAATCCTCATATCAATCGAACAAACAATGTGGAAGGTATAACTAAAATTAGATGTCATCACATAGAAGTGAACATTTATCTCATAAAATGTGTCACACACTCAAAACCACAAAAACATAATTATAAGATATTTATATATACTAAAAATATTAATAATTCATTTTTTACATGTAGAAATTAACTTTTGGTCAAAATAGCACATGGTGTGGATGATATGACAAAATGTTTGTGTTTTCATTTGAAAGTTACATTTAAGATCAAAATTTGTGTTACAAACTCATAATTTAGAAGAAAAAAACTAATTTTTTATTATACACTGTAATAAAGATCTATATTTAATTTCTTGAAGTGTAGTAATTAATTTCATGTTAATGTGATGGATGATGTGATTGGATTGATTAAAATTATATGTTGACATTTAAATGTTACACCTTACTTCAAAACACAGGTCACATATAAAAAATTTATAAAAAACAATTTTATTTCATTGATACCTTTATCTAAATATATTTAATTCATCTATGATGTTTATAAATTGAACTACCATCAATATAAACCATAGTGTTTCTAGTAAGATTGAAATTATGTGTTTCCAGTTAAAAGTGACATTTTAGTTTAAAATGGGGGTTAAATACTCAAAAATAAGAAAAATTATTTAATTTTCATAAAAAATTTATGAAAATATATACATTTAATTTTGCATGTATACATATTAAACTCACATAAATATTATTCATAGTGTGGTTGGTATTACTAAATGTGTTTTCTTAATTTAAAGATTACATTTTAGATCAAAACGCATGTCACATAATCTATAAAAATAAAAAGGACTCTAATTATAGTGATAATTTTTGAAAATTATTTCTTATTATTTTATACTATGTAGGAATTAAATACACAACTATCAGACATGTTGTGTGACTATAATTACAAAATGTGCATGTTTTCAATTTAAAATTATATTTTTAGTTAAAAACATTCTTTAAATTTTATAAAAGTAGAAAAATATATTGTATTTCACATTAATTTATAACAATGATAAGATATATTTTTTAACATTTATTCATTATCCAAAAACAAATATGACATTATTTATAATTCATATTACTAAATTTGGATCACATACTCAAAACTGAGAAAACACATTGGGAGTATTGGATTATTTAATATTATTTTTTATGTTATCATTTTTATATATTTATTATGTTTTAGGGATATTTTTTTTAATTTTTATGCATTATAATATTTTTATTAATCATTGATTTATTATATTACCAAAATATTTATTTAATTTTATTATAGGTTCACACTTCTCCTCATCAACCATAGAGTTATGTGTTTGAAAAAATCTAGTATGATCATGATATATTGGAATGTATTACCATGATAGATGGGGTTTAATGCCAACATGTCTCCTATATATTAAATTGAATTTTTTTTGTATGTTGTAAATATCAATTATAAATTATACATATAAATGGAATTTTAATTATTTTAACGTGAATGTATTTCTAATTTTGATTCAAGAAAATGTTAAAATTCTAAACTATTTTATTTAATTAATTTTTTTGTAATATTTTTCTTCAAAAAAAAACATTCTTATAGTTGATGGTTTTTTAAGGATTGAAATAACAACGATAAAAGTGTCCTTTTATTAGAGCTTCTAAATCCTCTCCATTTATCAAATATTGAAACATCATCACTGATAATGAAAAAATTTCAAACTGATAGAAGCCAATTTTATATTACTGACTCACGATATAAATTTTTAAAGGTAGATATCATAACAATGTAACCTTTATATAATCATGTATATTCATAATGTTATGAAAAAAGTGTGTTGAGTGGGACCTCCATATTATTATTTTTTGAATAATTTATTATTACAAGGATGTGATAAGAGTGTGAATGATTTTTGTGAGGTCCATATTTTTATAGTATCATTGATATAATTATATAATTTCTAGACTGACATTGGTTAAAGGTTCGGTGGAATTCATCATGAAAAACTCAGTCACCATTGAGTAGATTGTGTTGGATTTAAAATAATAATTTGAATATGTTTTTAAAAGATTATCTTTTTCTAAATATTCTATTCTTCCATTTATATTATCATAGAATTCAAGATATGGTATATTTATTTTCATGATGTTTTGGAGTCCGACTCTATTATATATATAGAATGATTTTATGTGGTTGATGTTCTATCTTAATATAAAATGTAACTGATGGTTGTTTTGATGGAGATACACATATATATAAATGAGTTCATTTAATATCTTCACTATCATATAACCTTAAGTTCATATATATATACATATATATATATTCACAAATCATAAATTATTGTTTTATATAGAAATAGCTGTGTCCTAGGAATATTGTGTGACATTTGAGTACCAACAAGAGATACATTTTTTGTATGGTGTATTATAGGGAAAATGAATTTTTATCTAGATATGCGATGATGACTAATGACACATTTGAGTATAAAATCCAAAAAAATGGATTTAAGGATTATATTAATTTGGTTTCAATTTTTAGATAAAAATTATTTAATGTTATGGAGATTGAAACATCCCTAATTTTTTATTGGAGGTTGATTTATTTTGTACGTGACTGTTATTACCCATTTATTTTTTTAGATTAGTTCATACATATATTATTTTCATTGTTATTTTTTAGGTAAAATGTTTCAATATATAAATTTTGTAAATAAAACATATGAAATTATATTTTCCATGAATAATGTATGCAAAATGAAAATATCATTATAGATATATTTTATATAGAAAAATCATCATAATAGAATCACTCGGTTCAGTGTGTGTTAGTTAGAATTGATATATATTTTTATTATAAATATAGGAAGTAACATTCTATTTTTTTGTATAAAAATATTAGGTGACACAACACTTCCAATATTTGATGGAATATTTTCAGTTATTGAATGGTCAATGGAAAAAATTATCGAAATGAAATAATGTCAAATCATCATAATTGTAATATTTCTCAAAATTGATAAAAAATAATAAATTTTATTTTTAAACCATGAATGTAAAATTTCTTTTTATATTGATTCATGGTGGATGCATGGACACCTTATGTCATAGTACATGAAAAATTGCAACCATCATTCCATTCAGGTTGCAACCACCAATAGAAGTGTTACTTAAAATAGGGGAGCTATGGAGAGTAATATCATGTCTGGAATGGTGTGGTGAGCCCTAATTTGATAGTTTTGGTTTTTGAGTTCTTCTAATGTTGGGTTTCAAGGGATATCCAATGGCGGCTCTATTTGAAATAGTGTAATAGGTGGTAGAAAAACATTTTTTTAATTTTTCTATGCTTATACATATATTTTCCTAGTCATTAGATAAAATTATTTCTATTATAAAATAGATAAAATTTTTAAATTCAAAATATATATTCTATTAGAGGTCTCATACCCGTGTGTCTAATTGTCTCTCATTTTCATTCCCTCTTAGATATCCTTGGTTTTATTCTTAGTGGTCATCCATATGGATCATAATGCCATGATAATATTATTTATCCTTCCAGTTTCTTAGGGTGAATGGTTGTTTAGAATTTTTTACTAATTCAAATAGCATTTTCACATTGGGATTCCATAGGCTTCATGATAATTTTCTATTCCTAATACAAAAATCCAGGATATATATATTGGAATCTTGTATTGCTGTTCAAAATAATATTTCAAAAAATTCTATTAAATTTTTTTAATCATTTTAAAAAGCTATTAAATTTTATCATTATTTAAGAAATAGAAGATATTTTGACTATAATATAACTTATTAAATGACATTATCCTACATGTCACCTTAAAATGATTTTAATCCAAACATTTTTGTTAATATGATAGAGAGTATACTAATCCCAGTATTCAATAATCCATGAAAGGATCTTTTGAAAAATATTTATTTCCACAATGTCATGGTTTGTCAAATTGTTAAATATTATAAAATGAATTTAACATAAAAATTGAAGATAACATATTTAAAATAATAATTACTTTATGAATCTTATAAATTTTATTTTTCATTCAAATAATAATAATATTGAAAAATGAAATAATTTTTTACGGAATAAAAATGTTATATAATTATTTTAATAAAATCATATATTTACTTTTTAATGTTGTAACATTATAAGATTTTATCATCCACATTAAATTTTTACTAAAACTTTCTGATGAAAATATTCCATATATTTATAAATTTAAATTTTCTTAGGGAATTTTTACAAAATTATATCAATAAAATAATGTAGTACAGTTACTAAATGCTATTTTACATTAAAAATTTAAATTTTTATTTCATAGTAATAATTTTCAATGAAATTTTTATTTGAAAATTTTTAGGGAAATTTTAAAAGGATTTTTTCTATCAAATTTTATTTGTACAAAATTGTTTTTTAATTTATCAATTGACTTTATAATGAAATTTTACCTTTTTATTTTATACTTTTATTTTTCAAATTAGAGTCTCATCATAAAATTTTGAAATATAAATTTCAATATTTATTATAAATTAATTTTTTTAAAAAAATCATATAAGATTTTAAATGAAAATATTCAATAAATCAAAGAATATTTTTAGTTGGATTTTTCATTATATTTTACAACAAAAATTATTCATTGAAATCAAATTATATAATTTTTTACCATAATTTTTTCACAACAATTTCTAATTGAATTGTATTGATTAATTATAAGATTATTTTATTCACTCATTATTTCTAGAATATCATTTTTAGATGATTAAAAAAAATTTGAATTTTTATTGGACCTTTTCCCTTAAATTATCATGTTAATTATTAATTTTAACTTTTTTAACAGAATTTTACACTGAAAATTTTTCATCGAATTGTCCTCTTTATTTTTATTGTTTCTTTTTAACTATATTTTTTCAAATGAAATTTATACTGAATATTTATGATTTCATTTGTAGTGAAATATTCTAGTATGATTTTCTATTGCGATTTACCATTACTATTTTATTATTGTTTTTCTCAAAATTATATAGTATAATGTTTTTATTATATGTTATAATAGTATTTTTATCTAATGTTTTAGTGTAATTTTAACTTGTATTAAATTCCCAAGGAATTATATATTGTAATTCTATTATGACATTTTATTTTAATATTTTCTAGCACAATTTTCATCTAAAATTTCCAATGGAAATTATCTAAAAAATTATATAGTAGAATTTGTTTGTGGGGTTTCCTATAATGTTTTAATAATTAAAAATTAATTTATTAATTTAAAATTAAATAACCCTAATTTCAAAAAGAAAAAAAATGCTAATACCATTTGAAAATGGATTTCATCCAATATAAGTATCATATCTCAAAAATTATTTTTCCTATTGTTTTATTTATGTATTTATTTATTAACATGTATTTGAGATTATGGTATTGTCAGTTCAAATATTTTATTTTTTATATTTTTACCTCTTATCTCATAGTTAGTGTGTAACAATTAAAAGTAACAATGTCATGGCCCTTATTTTTTTAATGTTTTTCTACATTGGTGGTGCATATTTTGGGGAAATATGTGTGGTCTCCTGTTGCACTATGAAAAATGAAAATGAAATATATGTTCATGTTGTATGTTAAACATATTATGCATTGTTTGTGGATATATTGTGTTGATCCTGCGAAGACCTGCAGTTCAAAAAAAACTTCTTTCAAGATTGATACATGGTGTCTCAAACCATGTATCACAGAAAGCGTTTCCATCATGGGGAATATAGTGAGCCTGTGGTTTTGTAAATAATGAAACCATACCATGTTAAATTTTCAGGTTTCTGTAATGTTGATATTCTGAATATTCTTCCCCAAATTTAACAACTCTTTATTGTCTCCCAACTTTAAACATATTCTTGACGAATTTCTATACGAATAGTCTTTATGATCCCAGAATTATCTATAAGTATTTTTTTACGTTTCTAATTAGGACTTTTATTTCTAATAATTTTGTTCATTCCCAAGTATTTAAGGTGGATCGAGGGTGTTCCAAGGGTTCAGGACATGAAAAAGTGGGGAATTGATTTTATTTGATAGCCACACGGTTTGTGCATTGTTTGTGCTAACCGTACGGAATCCAAGGTAAACTATGCAAGGGGAAGATTTTTAGATAGTAGGATATGCACGGTTATCACACTGTTTGGAATACCATGCAGTTAAAATGTGGGAGTGGGGTCATTTGAATAGAAGCATCCACATAGTTTTTGCATTGTTTAAAAAACCATGTCTGTAAACAGTGTAGCTGAGAAACCTTTAAAAATTACAAAAATGCCACTCCGGGATTTTATAACCCACATTGGATTTTCCACATCATCCCTTCTTGAAACCCTAATAATGAATTGAAGGGACCAATTGATAAAAAGGATCAATATTTTTCATTCATATGCTATTTGAATTTTCATCAGTTGAAGATTGATTATATAGGTATGTAAAATCTCACAAATTCATTTCTTTTTGGTATAGGGTTTCTATTTCATTCCCCTATCCATATGAAAATTTCAAACCATAAGTTTTTGGTGATTCATGGGGTTAATCATTGAGGGGGGTTGAATCGATACCTAAAAATTCTGGTGAGAGTGTGTTTTCCAATGGATTCAAGGTGTGTGGTGTATAATTATATCCAGTGTTGTTTTGTCTAGATTTGTGCATATATGGTTTTTATTCATACCCTATATTGAACAGTTATTTTTGTTATTGACATGATGTGATTTAGTGGTATCTAAAATTATAATTGAACATCTATTGATCACCGTGGGATGAAAATAGTATGACATGACAAAATTAGGGACACCCGAGGGGCGTGTTGATATTTCCCCATACATAGAGTTAGCTATGCAAGTGTAGACAGTTGAGTATGAACTTGTAGTCCATAACGATTATGTTAATATGATTAATTAAATTTAAATAGTTGTTTATTAATACACATAGTTTGGGGTAATTATTAAATTGGTTGTTTGGTTGGCATAAAAAAGGGTTAAATGGATAAATTGGAAACTATTCGGGATTAACTAAATTGTAGAATATCTATAGTGATAGAGGCATGGAAAATGGGAATGGGGATAAATGGGTTAAGTAATATGAATAATTAATGTTTTAATTCATTCAGTCAAAAGGTAATTTATCCTTTATTGTAATTATTTTGATGACGGTAATGGATGTTTTCTATGTTGTTTTGATATGGTCTTTTATGGTGATTGATAAATAAGAATGTGAAAATGGCTTGGTAGAGTTAGGTATTGACTTGAGGTTCTACACCAAAGGGTTTAGTTGTACCGAGTATATAGCTCCTCCCCTAAATGTAGGAGTTTGGGAAGGGGAAAAATCTACATTCCCATAATAGTTTCATTCTACTTGGACTGAGGATTCAAGGTGAGGATATTGGGAATAGTTATATTGTGATTCCTAGTGATATAGGGCATGATTGTATTCACATATTCTTGAGAACTTTTAATATACCAAATCCATTGGACACATGAAAAGGGGGTAAATGATAAATAAAATTTGTTGGATGTAATCATTGGTTAATTGGTAGGATAACATAAAAAACACATATAAAGATATAATATTAAAATTTTCACCTTAAATTGACTTTATTCATCATTTTCATGCACTATCTTCCTTGCTAATATTCTCTAGACACTGCTTGTGGTAGCCTACTGTGTTATACTCACACCCTTCTCAGTCGGCCATTAGGTACTTGAGAATATTTCATGCATGTAGGTCCAGAAAAGGGAAGGGGCCATATACTAAGGAGATGAGTTGGACATGGGACATGACTAGGAGAGATTCTAGACGTAGATTTCATTCAATTTTTTATATTATATCATTATCTTTTTTGTTTTGTTCACTTAAAATTGTAGCGGAATATAATATTTATTTTTGTTTATGATTGAACACGGTTTTGGGATTTGGTTATTATGTATATCATTAATTGTTTTCTTATGTTTTAGATATTTCAAATATTTTCTATTGTGACTTACTCTGGTATTGAGTGTATAGTCTCCACACATGACCTATTGGCCCCTTGCTACTAGTTGGTAGCCACTGGCATATTGGGAGGCACACTTGAGGTAATGTAACTACCCATATTGGGGCATCGGTTTAGGGGTACCCAGGTCAATGATATTAAAAATGGTATTAGAGGAGTTCTTTTATATTTATTTCTATTTGGGGGTGGTATAGAGGTTATTTTGAATGTATTGAATCTTGGTAATGAGCTCATTATTGGTAGTATCTAACACATGTACGGGGAAAAACCTAGGCCACCCATTGATGGGATTCTTGTTCTGGTTGTGTGTTGTTACGTTTGATCATATTTCCCCTTCGGGTGATGCATATTTTGTGTGATCTGATAGTTGTGTGATATTTTTCTCATGGCCTGAAAGGTATGAGGTTGTGCATTCATGAATCATTCTAGGCACATATACAGGAAGTGAAATGAATCACAACAGACACACACATGAGATAGTTGTGCGAGATGTAAAGGTCAGGATGCATATGTTCGATTAAAAGTAATGAATTTGGCCTAATAAGATGGTATGAATGAGTAAAATGTGATATTGAAAATTTGATGTAGTAATTCGAAAATATTTCTAGATAATGAAGTAAAAGTGGAATACCATTTTTTAACGGTAAATGGGAATATGAAAATTGTTGAAATGGTATTAAAAGGTAATACTTTTAACCATGATAATTAAAAACTGTTTTGGCCATAGACATAGGGATATGGGTAATGTTAGTGACCTATTTGAGACTGGGATCTTTGGTGTAGTGTATGAAAATTATTTTAATTATGGAGGGAGATGAGTCTAACATTGTATATTTTCATTTCATAAATGTGTTATAGAAGAATTCTACAGATCATGTTTGGCATTATAGGGAAATACCACCGTGAAGTCGTGCCCTGGTTAGGCAACATGGGGAAGTTGGAAAGAACTCCCCTCTAGTAAAGGAACTAGAGAATTTGATATTCCATGGAGATATGATTGATCTGTTCCATGAGAACATTTTTTTTATGAATCTAGTGGAAGAAGACCTAGGTCAGGTTGCAACGAGCATGTTTGAACTAGCTAGGGAGTTCAGTTGTTGCACCCTACAACTGTTACTGAATTCAGTGCGGAAAAATAAATAGAGTTCTTGATAAATTCTATAAAAACTATTCTAGACCATTTAGAGACTCCTCTCGAGAGTCGAGTCTTGTTAGCAGCCTATATACTAAGAGTATAGAAAAAATGATTGTTGGAAATTATGGTTCAGATAGAGCTATGTGAGGGGATGTTGTGTAAAGACATTCCAGAGATATTTCTTGAGAACATCAATCTAGAAAAATTGAGGTATGAGAAGTCAGTGGATTTTGTGAGGATTACTCAAAGGACAAAGACGATGATGGACTATGCTAGTTATTTCACCGATTTGAAAGTCTTTGTTCCGACGTTGATGGGAGATGAGGAATCTAGTGGGAAACTCTTCCAGGATGGGATGAGACATGAGATCATGTATCATGTCAATATATTCTGTCTAAAAAGGTTGGATGAAGTGGTACATCAAGCACTTATCTTAGAATGAAACTTGAAGGGAGCTTCAGGTAGTGATCTAGTGGCATCGGCTAGCCGAGAAAGTCGTGTGGCTTTTTTTAGTAGCAAAACTCCACTTTGGAACCTTTTAGTACGTAGAAATTTCATAGAATAGTCATAAGTGGGGGTCAGATTCTCAAGGTTGTGACCATCTCTTATGTTATCAGTGTGGATGTCTAAGGCACAAGGTGACAATTGTCCCTGCCAACAAGTTGAGTGTCAAGCGTGCGGCAGGCAATGCCACATGCAGATATTCTATAGGAACCTTCAATACATGGGTAATGATGGTGTAAAGAGGTAGATTACATGCGTAAGAAGGGTTCTGATTACCCCATATCAGGCAGGTGGTTGGAGCTCAACCGTCTGTTCTGTTTGGGGCGTTGGACGTGGGACTTTTGGGCAATGTCACCCTTACCAACCATGTAGTGCAATGCAGGGTACTCAGGCTGGAATCCAGGGTAATGGTGATGTTCAAATCCATGATGTTCATGATACACCTAAGGGAGGTGAGGCAAGAACATATAATATTTGAGGTAAATTATAGTATCTTCCCTATTTTATAGTGATTTATTCGATACTGGTGCTATAGATTCCAATATTTCTTCTTAGTTTATAGTTATGTTAGTATTAACTGTAGAGACAGTATGTGGGGTACATTCACTTGATACAATTTTATGGGAGTAGGTCGAAGTCATCAAGATGTGTAATGGTTTTTCTCTAGAGGTTGGTGGGTATCATTTTCTGTGGATTAATTTTGACCAAGATATGTCAGGTTTTGACCTAATCATTAGAATTGATTGGTTTGTGTTATATCAAGCCCATATTTACTGTTATCGATGTCGGGTAACATTTAAATCTCTCGATGGGAGCACTCATATCCATCATAGTGAGTGGGATACATGAGGGGGCCCCGCAAGGCTGATAGATAATTAGATGGGAGTGATCACTACCCAACTGTCATGACATATGATAGATTATGGGGTGGAAGGATAGTTAGTCATCTCTATTGTTGTTTACCATTTTATGGACGTGTTTTTTGGGGACTCCATTAGGTTACCACTCCAATAGAGATTTTTAGTTTAATATTGAGTTTTTTTAAAGAATAGCTAGTTTCCATTACATCATACTGAATGGCGCCAATAGATCTCCTTGAACTAATGGTTTTGTTAGTGGAATTGGAGCGTAAGCAGTTTATAATTCCTATAACATATCCTTGGGGATCTCATGTGTTATTTTCTAAGATGTTTGACGGATCAATGATGTTGTTCATCAATTCTAAGAAGTTGAACCAGATGAAAATTATGATGTGATCCCCACTACCTAAAACTGATGACTTGTATAATCATCTTTGAGGTGCCTTATTGTTTCTAAGATCGATTTGAGATCTGGATACCTTCAGTTATGAGTGAGACATTATAAAATACAATGGAAGACATTCTGAAGAAGGTATGGGTTTTATGAATTCTAGGTAATGGTGTATGGTTTGACCAATGCACCATATATGTTCCTGACCTTGATGAACAATATATTCCACCCCTATCATGATCAGTTTGTAGTTTATTTTGTTGATTACATCTTTGTGTACACCAGGACTCATGAAAATCATGCCAAACCTCTTGACATCGTCTCGAGTAAACTAAGATAAAAATTTATTTATGAAATTATATCAAAATAACAGCTTTATATTGATGAGGTTCACTTTATGGGAAATATTATATCAGAGATAGCCGTTTTTGGTGGTTCCAGAAAAGGTACAGTCTATGGTTTCAAGTGGTAAGAACACTAACATCTATGTTTTTTGTAGTTTTCTAGGTTTGTCTGGTTATTACTAATACTTTATTAGATATTTATCTCATTTGGATGCTCCTCTCATAAGACTATCCATGATGTGGGTTAAGTTTTATTGGGAATATGCTTGTGAGAATTCATTCTACGAGCTGAAGGGGTGGTATACCACCACATCGGTTATTATCTTACCAAAACATGGTAATAAGTACACCTTGATCTGGGATGTGTCTAGTGTTGGACATGGGGAAGTGATAATGTACGATGATCTAGTTGTGTCTTATGGGTCAATACAGTTGAGGCCACATGAAATATAATACCCTACTCATGATTTGGAGCTAGCTATTATTGTACATTCTTTAATGTGTTAGAGGAATTATTTATTTGGATAACCCATATGGTGTATACCGAATAGAATTGTTTCAAATACATATTCCCTCAGTGGGATTTAAAATTTCTATAGAGATGGTGGGTTGAGTACCTACAGTCTTTTGAATTTGATATATTTTACAAACTAGAAAAAGCGAATAGTGTCTCTGATGCATTGAGCCAGATGACTATGAATCAAGTAGTTCACAAATCCAGTTCAGAGTGGGTGATGATGGCCTTGATTACAAAGATGCATTTGGAGGTACTGGAGGGGCAGATTAAGATGATAATTACAACTATAGTAGTTGAGCCCGTGATATTGATCTGAGTTAATGAGAGTCATTTGGATGATCTAGGGTTCTTGGCTAGGAAGGAAAGTCTTATAATTGGGGAGTCACCTTCTAGTTGGACCTTAAGCACGTATGATGATTCTTATGTTTATGGTCGTGTTGTGGTGCCGAAATATTTATGAGAGGAGTTGATGCATGAGTTCCATGTATCAAAGTGGTAAGTGAATCTAGACATGACAAAGATGTATAATGTTCATTTTGGTGAGAGTTGGTGGCTATTAATGAAGAGAGATGTTTCAATTTTTGTTGAACGATTCCTTACCTCTCTGTAAGTGAAGGTCGAATATTATTTCCCATATAGTTTGTTGTAGTAATTTTCTATTCCAAAGTAGAAATGGAAAGAAAACATAGTGTACATCTTAGTGGGTCTTCTAAGGATTCCTTGGATGAATGATTTTCATTGGGTGGTGGTATATTTGTTGTCCAAAGTGGCCCATCTCATTTCGATTCAAGAGACCTATACAGTCGACATGTTGGGAGAGTTGTATGTTCATGAAATAGTATGGTTACATGGAGTTCTGAGAACCATAGGATCAGATCATGATATGAAATTTCTCCTTTCGCTTCTGGAAGGGGATACAAAAGGAACAATGTACCCAGTAGTTTCTGAGTACTTCTTACCCCCCATAGACTTATGGGAAGTCGGAGCGTAAAATTCAGTTATTAAAAGACATGTTGAAAGAATGTATTCTGGATTTTAGTGGATCATGGGAAACTAACTTTCACATGTTGTGTATTCTTACAACAAAAATTTCCTGGATAATGTTTATATGGAACCATTTGAGGAACTTTATGGGAGACCGTGTTGATCATCTTTGTGTTTGTTAGAGGCTGGAGAGTCTAAGTTGGTAGGGCTGCAACTTTTTTAGGAGACGTTGGAGATGGATTTTTTTTTTCAAAGGCATATGTCTAGATCTCAGTGTAGTAAGAACTCATATGCATATCAAAGTTGTAGAACAACTGAGTTCACAGAGGGTGATAGAGTGTCTCTTCGAGTGTCTCCAATATTGGATCACCATCGAATTGAGAAATAGGGAAAGTTGGATCCTAGATATGTGGGGACATTTGAGATTGTGGTGAGGATCGGACTAGTGGCATACCAATTGGGACTTCCATAGAGGTATAGAGGAATGCATATTGTTTTCCATGTTTCAAAACTCCAACAGTATCACCTAGACCCATCTCATATGATAAACTATAAGGATGTTGATCTTGAGGCTGATGTGTCCTTTGAGGAGCACCCGGTTCATATTGTGGATTATAGAGAGAATGCTTTTACAGATAACATGGTGCCCATAGTTTGTGTTCTATAAAATCATGGAATCATTCAGGATAAAACATGGGATTGAGAATTAGATATGTGATCTTAGTTTCTTGATATATTTTCTTTGGGAACTCAATGATGCTAAGGAGAGTGTCTCGAGGGAGATCCGTTAGAAGGTGGGTAGGATGTAAGATCTTTGAATTATCCGTATGTATTTTACATTTATGATTTTATTAGAAAATTTATTTTAGTTAATTAAATGAGTTCCAAATTCATTTAGGTGGGTTGCGGGTGTTATGAGGGTACGAGACACGAAGAAGTGGTAAAATGAGTTACTGGGCTACCTGCACTGCCTGCACGTGGTTAGTGCTAACCATGTGGGAAGCATATGATAAACGTGCAAGGGGTTGATTTTTAGATGGTAACTTCCACATGGTTTTCACATGATTTGGAAAACTGTGCAGGTAAACCATGTGCATTGGTTATTTGAGACAGAAGTATCTACACAGTTTGAACATAGTTTGGAAACTTTTCATGTAAATTGTGATGCCCAAAAACTTTTGATAATGTTAATAAAATTCCACTCATGGATTTTATAAACCACTCGATATTTTCATCATCCTACTATCTTACAACCCTTCGAACAAACCATTGGGAGAAAGTGATCGAATGTATCAATCTCCTATGTTCCTAATCCATTTGGAGCACCGTCAATAGTGAATGGAAGGTCCTAGTATGGTTAATCTCCCTGTTTATTTTCTTTTTTGTTTAGGGTATCTAGTTTATTCCCAACCACAAATAAAGATCTCAAACCCTACTTTTTTTTGATTCATAGATATAATCGTCAAGGGTTGTTTTAATGAAGACCTATTTTTAGAGTGAGATTTTTATATCCAAAAGATTCAAGTTTGGTGGTCTACAATTTATATCCCTAGGTTTTTGTATAGATTTGTGCCTACATGGTTTGTATTCTTTCCATCTTCTGTACAGTTTATTGTTCCTTTGACATGATGTGATTTAGTTGCGTCTAATGGGTTAATTGAACCTCTCTTGATCCCCATTGGATGCATGGAGGATGACCCGACCAAATTAGGGCCACCCACGGGGCGTAGCGATACTTCCTCGGACATAGAGTTACCTAAGTAAGGGTTGCATGTTTTGAAAAACATGGAGTAATTATTTATTCTGTTAATTTCATAAACTTAATTGAAATTGGGGTTTAGTAATACATTGAGGATTGGGTAATTTCCTACGTGTTAGTTTGGTTTGCATGAAAACTGGTTAAATGGGTAAATACAAGAGATTAACATTAAACATGAATAATCTTAGTGAGATAGGCATAGAAAATGTGAATGGTGATAAATGGGTTATGTATTGTGAATAAAAAAGTGTTAAAAGATTGCCGAAAAATGAAATATATCATTTCATGAGATTATTGTGATGATTGTAAATGATATTGTCTATGTTGGTATGATATGGTGTTTTGTGGTTAATGATAAATAATCATGTGCATGTGGTTTGGTAGAGTGGGGTATTGACTTGAGGAAATATGCCCACAGGTTGAGTAGGACCGAGGTTCTAGCTCCTATTCTAAATTCACGAGTTAGGGACGGGGATGGAGTTCTATTCCCCTAATGGTGGAATTCTATCTAGACCGAGGCTTTTAGGTGAGTATATTGGGAATTTTTATATTTTGATGCCTAATGAGATAGGGATAGATTGTATTACCATATGTTTGAGAACATTTAATATTAATATTCTATTGAACACATGAAAAAGGGGGAAATGATAAATGAAATGTCTTGGTAGTAAACATGGGATAATAAGTGGGTTATCTTAAAAGAATATATATATATAGATATAATATTAAATTGTATACATTTACTTGACTTTATTAATAATTTTCATGCCCTATCAACCTTGCTCATATATTTTGTAGACACCATTGGTGATGGCCTACTAAGTTGTACTCACACCCTGCTCAGGCTGTTGTTGGGTACCCGAGTAGATTTCATGATGGAATGTTAGGACTGGGGAAAGGACCCTATGATAGGGAGATGAGTTGGACCTGGGACACGATTGGTTATATTCCAAACATAGAGTCCAGGTCATTTTGTAAATTCCAATAGTTTCCATATTTTGTGTTTTATAGTGTTGAAACAGTAGTGTCATGGAATATTTAATATTTTTTATGATTATACCCAATTTTTTTATTTGGATATTATGCATGTTATGAATTGTTATATTTTGTATCAGTTATTTCAAATATTATCTGATGTGTCTATAGTATTGAGGGTATTGTTTCCCCATAGGACCTATTGGACCCTCGCTTCTTTTCAGGAGCCTCTAGAATATATGGAGGCATTCTTGAGGTCATGTAACTACACGACCCAGGGCACGAATTTAGTACCACCCGGGTTGGTGATGTTACAAGGTCCATTTTTTATGTTATTACTATATATATGGAATTAACATCTTCATTTTACTTAGTTTCATTTTATTTTAACTATAGGGAAAGGGTTTGATGAAATGTGTTTTGATTCATGATGTTAAGGTATAATTCTTATGTATTGGGTCTTTCTCACTCCATATGTGATAGTAATGATTCATTGGCACCCTATTATATGTTGTTGGTTCTATTCCTTTTGATTTTTCTTTAACACCATGTATGCAAGAACATTCTAAAAACAATTTCCCTTAAATATTATTTATATTGGTGTTTCCAAAATATTTCATAATGTTATTTGTAAACCCATGAAATTATGAATTGTTTCTGAGGTAAAATTTTCATGTTAAGTTTATAATAAAATTTAAAAATGGGTTTATATGATAAGTTTTTAATCAAATTAATTATTTAAAAGATTAATAATTGTGTGTAACTTTAATTAATAAAATGGGTTAATATTTTAGTTTTTTACCATGTTATTTGGGATTGATGGGTTTTCCCTATGTGTTTTTCCATTATATGTGTGAATTTTGTTTTTATACTTTTTTTCTTCATTTTTTGATTACATGTTGATATATGTGCCCTCGAGGTTTTGATTTGAATTGATGTTGGTTATATAAAAATAGAAAAATTGATAATTGGTTTTGAAATGGTTTTAAAAGATGTTTCTTTTCAAATGACATTTTAAAAATGAAAAAAACATGGATCATTTGAATTTTTTTTAAATATTCGAAAAATACTTTTATATGTGAATGAATTACAAAGGTACATTGAAAAGGTATATCTACTTTTAATGTGAACAAATAGTTAAGTATAATCATAATGTTTTCTCATGTAGAATACACCTCAATATAATACCTATGTATTTATATAAAGTAGTAATGTTATAAAGGTTTGACATAGTGGGATTATTCATTATTAACTATATGAATGTGGGATAAGGTTATGTGGTTTTCATGAATTGATAATATTTCACAATTTATTAATGGTACCTCATCTACAAATACTTTTATAATTATGGAGATCAGATTCATCTTAGTAAAGTATAATGAGATGGTTTATATCTAGTCTTGATGAGATAGACTAGATTCCCTAATGTATAATAGTCCAAAGGAAGTTCCACAGGTGAGTCATGGTTAGAGTGGTTATTTGATATAGGATATGAATGTTTCAATATCCCTATAGGTGCTTCCACGAGAGTACATATAGGATCTCCTCAAAAGATGTATAAATGTTTTTCATAACAATATATGTCATAATATTTCTTAATTTTATGATTGAGTATCATTATTATTGCATTATATTATGTTTCTTCAATGATATTCTCTAATGGCCCCACTTATATATTATTTATTATGTTTCAATATTTTCTTGACAATAATGTTTTACTTTTGTTACAATTCAGCTTCTATTGATTTGGTTTATTCTTTTGAATGATAATTTCTTTATAGTAAATTTCAGTTTCCTCTAGTGTTTTATTTCTATTGTTTAAAAATAGTTCTTTATAATGTATTATTACAAAAAAGGAAAATTATATTATGGTATTTATTTTTTTCATGAAAAAATTCTTGATATTTAAAAATTGGTTTTATATAAATCAAATGGATATTTTTTAGAAATATAAAAACCTCTTTTTTAGCTATATATTTAAACCTGAATTTATGGGTTTTTTAAAGGAAATGAATGGAATTTAATGATTTTATTCCTTTATGATATGCTCTCACACTACCTATGTTTCTCGGGGATAGTAGAATTAATATTTTTTTGGAGGCCTAGGTTTAGTTTTGGGATCAATCAAGAAGGATGTTCTTTTTTGTGTTGGATGGTGACCATGAGGTAACATGGAGATTGTGTCATGTGTTTTGGATTAGTTTTTATATTATAGGTATTAAAAAATTCCTTAAATATTATGGATGTTTTTCTTTTCTACAGTAGATTTACATTTATTTTTAGTAAATTATTGTCATTTCTGGTGGATTTTTTTATTCGGGATATAATAATTATATATCAAAATGTTCGGCTTCACATTCATCTTTGGTAAATGTAGTGATCATGTCAGAATTTCTTTGGTAAATGAAGTGATCATGATGTACTGTTTTATTAAAAAAATTATCACTCAATGGGGTTGTATTATTTTTAAATATATCAACACCAAAATTAATGACATCTTATTTAGGAAAATCATGAGAGTACCCTTGGATTCATTTATTAGAGTGGATCACAATAATTTCATAAATTGAGTCATTCAAACCTCTATGAAGAGTGTCAATAATATAAGAATATTTTTATATAGATGTCATATAATTGAATCTATTTACATTTTTTTACTTCTGCAAAGAAAGGGAACTCTTGATCATGATCATGATTCATGTTAATCATATTAATTAATGATTTATTATAAAACATGTATTTAATGATGTTATTTATGACAATGAAAAATGATATAAAATAAATAGTTCAATTATCTAAAAATTCATAACTATTTTTATTACATATGTAATTATTGTAATGAATGTTTATTAACAGTTTGGTGATTTGATGAATCCATTTTTTGCAAAAATTATCATGTTTTCCTGAATATGATTATATTTGTGGGTAGTGTGTCTTGAAGTATTTTTCCCATATTGGAGTAATCTTGTTATTCAAAATTTAATTGTAACATCCTAACATAGGAGCCACTAAATCATGCCCCAAGCTGGAATGTCACATTACCTCAAGGATAATACCCTATTTGCTATATGATATCAATTAGAAATGAGGTCTTATAGTGTGTATCTGGAGAGACGATGCCCTCATTTTAGATATTAAGAAAGCAGTAGTAATCACAACATAAAATAACAGAAGTAGATAATAATAATAAAAAGCTAAACATTGAGAATAATATAATAAATAATCTTAATGAAGTCACATACAATATGATGATCATGTAACATCTCCAAAAAAATAGGAAAACATGTGTACATCAATTTAGTTAAATAATTGTATCAAAAGGTATAAAAAATACCAAAATGACTATAATTATATAAAATCGCAATCCTAGAATGCTCATATGATCCCCAACTCTTATAAAAGACCAAGTCATGAATTTTATATTGGGTGCTTACACAAGTCACTACCTACATTAATGAAGTCCATTCAGGTATCAGTTGATTTCATAAATAGTGTGTGAGATAAAATTTATTGGGCCTCCACAAATAGTGTCTAAAACAAATCCAATAAGTGTAATATAAAAATCACTTTGCGACACTTTAAATGTTCCTGAGTAATAAATATAAATATTCTAGCAGTGGTGATCCTGTCTAGCCAAATTTGGATACATATAAAAAAATAGTCTCCCAATTGTATATAAGGGATTATATAAATATAAACAATTGAATCCTTCCAGTCTACCCAATTTATTCAAATACCCATACCATGGATATATATAAATATATAAAAAATATCAACTACAAATATACCATGAAATCATGTTTACATATCAATAATGGCCTTTTAATGTAATCAATTTTCATCAACAGTGGTATCTCCATGTAATCAAGTGTGTAATACCACAAATGTACAGATCCAAGGTATAAGAGACTAAGCCATTCATATTGAGTAATATGAGAGTCTCATTTGAAACTTCATAAAGACATGGAAGGATTCCAAGGAACATGAAAATTTCACATGTCTGATACAAGTACAATCAAGGCATATCCAATGGGTAGGAAGGCTTAATGCATCCTATTAAATGACGATCCACGGAGAAAATAAGTCTTAGTAATTGAATACTCTAATAATAATCCATAGAAATGAAATTCCCAATTAAATAATGGAATTACGATTCGAGGTTCTCATACAAGTCATCAACTACCATTTTAAATAATCATATCATTTAAATAATCATTTCATCAAAATTTTATTCATTGAGTTCTTCTAATTTCCAAAATTTTAATAATATCTATTTATAAATTTTTTTCAATTAAACAATATGTATTCACATATAAAAGGAGGAATAAATTTTATATGGATAATTAGATTCTATTAAATATTTGATTTCTAAATGATTTGGTAAACCATGTTTCTAAAAACCACAAACAAATCATTTAATCCATAATAAGGATCCCACTGATGATGGTGAGAAGACACATTCTGATTTATGTGGTACACCATAAGGAAGATATAAGATATCATCACGTGGGTGGTGTGGTATTTTTCTAACAACCTCCAACAATCACTAATGTAGTAGTGGGAATACTAAAGGTGTTTTAATTCATTATATTTATGAAATCAAATTATTTTAGGTAAAAATATTGAATTTTCAACATGTGACACCACTGTGAAATTCTATAAAAAACCCAAAAAAAGGGAAAAGGTATAGTCCACCTATCATATATATATATATAGTCTATAATGAGTCCTGTATCTACCACTAATTAGGTCAGAATTATAAGATAAATGATGATAAGATGTAAATCCATGAAATTGGGAATATTAGCTTACACCTAAATAACTCTATTAATATTAATATGAGTCAATAAAAATGAATTATGTATGTAGATAATAATGATTCTGATCACATAAGATAAACATTATTTTAATAGGGAATAAAATTAAGAAATGGTGCAAAATTCGTAGAATTTAGAATCAAAGTAGCTACCACACCACAATGATGTATATTAAGGTATATAAAATTTTTGGGGTTGAGTTATTGATGTGAAAGGGGAAAATAGACATTTTCCATCTTTAACTGGGTCGTATGGTTGTCCAAACTATGGGCCAACTATGCACCCTTCACTGTCTCTAGGGGACTTTACATGGTTCATGCAGAAAATTTTAGA
Organism: Viscum album; assembly: GCA_963277665.1. Classification (NCBI taxonomy): domain Eukaryota; kingdom Viridiplantae; phylum Streptophyta; class Magnoliopsida; order Santalales; family Viscaceae; genus Viscum; species Viscum album. The sequence continues at coordinate 454,786,721 of OY728161.1, read as the reverse complement.
AACCATTTTCAGACCATGTTTCATGCCTCTATTTAAAAATATGGATCCCCCGTATGGGTGTGCACCCATGGAGGCACATTTTTCTAAAATGGTATAGCCTCTAGTATCCCTCTATACATTCCAACACAGTTACCCTTATCCATATAGATTGGGTCAAAGAGTTTCTTAAAATAATGTGGCCTAGAATATTTCCTCAAAACATATTTCTCTTTACTTGAAACATGCCACGGATTCCAGAACACTCACATGATATCATAATTACTCAAAGTTGGTGAAATTAGGATTGAAAATAAAGAAAACTATGATTCACAATAAAACCCACCCTCATACAATCATCACCCTTAAAATGAAGTTGTCTAGGAATATCACATCCAATAATTTTCAAGGATCTCCTGGAAAAAAATCATACCACTGAGCACATACATTGTCCTCCCGCTACTAAGCATCATCTTGAAAATAGTAATAATACCATAGCACCCATACTATAGGAACTGACATGCCTTATAAAACCATCGTTCTCTTTTACAAAACTTGTATAGGAAACAAATGAAAGTATTCATCAACAAGTATCTCATGCACAGTCGACTATATAGTGTGTGATGGGTTCGAATGATAATGACAAAACTATAATACGCGGTGGAGATTTTGCATGGCCCAGTATATATGACATAACTACATTTTATTGGCCATTACCCCAACTCTCTATAAAATCTCAAACATACTAACATATTGTGATGACATAATGCCATGTATCTTTATCTATTTATGTACCAGTCTTGGAGAGATAAGTAAAAAGATAGTACCCCTAACCTAAAACATCGGATTTCATCAACATCGATCTGAAAAAACATTTATCAAGTCATTGTGGTAGCCATCCATTTCTGAATCCACTAGACCTACTCCAAAGTCTTCTAAAAGTTATTAGGTCTAAGTAAAGATGCTTATCTTTTCTCTAACATATAAAGGGTGTCTTTCATGGAAAACTACAAGGTTTCCTCATTATAGTATCATTATATCCATTATTGTAGGATATCTCAACCAGGGCTATATTCCTATACTGACATGCCCTGAAACCAAGGACAAATACTCTTCACAATCCCTTTAGAACATGTATAGTTCACTTTGAAAGGTATTTAGTATAAGGGTGGTATTTTATACTATGAAGAATTTAGATACCCAAATCCCTCTTCAAAATATACTAGAAATGATATGTAAACTCTGTGTCCCTAACTATTACCATTGACTGAGGATCCCTCATGAATTAAAAACACCTTATGGAAATACAATCTCCCATTATTACTAGAAACTAATTTCTCCCAAATCATTAAGAAATGAGTGACTTATGTGATCATTTGCATGATATAAAACATTGCATCACTACCTTGAGGGGACCTCAACAACCTAGTCATGAAATCCATCATGACATCTTAAAATTTCCACTAATGAATTTGCAACTACAGTAATAGAAAACATGGTATCTAGTGTTCTATCTTCACCTACTAACAGGTTGAAACCTCCTACAAAAACAAGATATTTCATGTTTCACCACCATCATCTAATATAAATAGTTCAAGTAATGATTTAATTAGTACCAATGAATTTAAATCCAAAACTGAGGCGTAATAATATTGAATCAACTCCTTGTGTAGGTCTACTAGAATTTAAAAATGACTATGAATAAAAATAATTTCATCATTTCCCATATTCTAAAAAGGAGTTGAGTGCTTGTCAGCCACACTCTCCCGTATACCTAGGTCCTTATATCAGAATAATTGTCTCATCCTTATTCTATATGGATGTGTATGTGTCACTAATGAGGATTATTGAAACGTATGGACTTTTCCATCATGCATCTCAAAGTGCATCTCATCAAATAAGGTCATAAGCTTACACTATATAATGACCTCATATACGTTCTGTATCTTGGACCTCCTTCCCATTACAATAATAACTGTATTGCCTTTACAATTAATATAAGAAACATAAACATTGAAAGGTATTATGTATGAAAACATTATTCAGTGCCTCATATTGAGATCTCACTGGGTAAAAATATACTTAAGTTTTTTTTGGTCTGTGTACCCCACAAAACACTCTCTTGGTAAATAGTGTGTCTAAATATACAAGGTGTGTACCATAATATCAAACTCAGGATCATACATTGTATAATTAATCTCTTGTGGCCTTAACTTCCAAGATCTATATGATATTAATTTCTCCTCATATATCAATACTTCTCCTAGACCTATTATTAATACATCACATTACATAGTGTATCTCATGCCTATCTCTAGCTGAATCATGATTGATGTTGATGTTACTCTCCCTTTCTTTTTCAAAAATGATTTCTTGTAGGTATCTATCCATAAAAAAATTCACAACCTCCTTAGTAAATCATGTAATAGGTGACTTTATGAATGGTATGTCGTATATGAAATATTTGTAATATCAAGCTATCCCTAATAAAATAATTTCTCAAAATAAATTTTTTTGATTCTCCCATGATGTTTCCTCTCTCAACTTATCTAGTTCCACTGATACCCTTGTCGGTAAGATAATTTGACCTAGTAATTAAATCATATCAATCAAAATGTGGCTCATTAAGAGATTAGAAAATAATGTATTCTCAAATTGTTTATCCAAAATTATGTCAAGTTGTTTGAAATGGTCATTTCTATATTGACAATGCCCCAATATTTCATTCAGGAATACAACCAAAAATGATTCTACCTAAGGGTGGTAATGTTTTTTCCAGAGAACAATGAAAAATTATTTTAACTTTATGATATAAGAAGAAATAATATGATACTCATAAATAACATAGATACATTGAAAACTTTTATGTGGTAAATATATAGGACAAACAAACACTTGGAGCTATCATAACCTCAAATCAATCCATGAGAAAACCTGAGATTCTCAGTTCTAGTTGAAGAGATCTTCCATCTATGTAATGGGATTATGTTTAATAACCATCAAATGGTTTAATTTTATATAATGCACACAATACCTATAGGTCTTATTTACCATTTTATAAAAACAGTAAAACCCCAAAAAGAATAATTTGGTCCTATAAACCCATTTTCCTCTAAATCCTATAGCTATCTCTTGAGATCCGACAACTCTATAGTAATGATCCTATAAAGCGGAGTGGATACTAGTGAAAATCCTAAGACTTGCTTGATTGATAAATCAACCTCTATCTTATGAGGTAAACTATAAATTTAATCATGAAAAATGTACCAAATTTTTTCAAATAGTAGAAGGAAATCATACTAATATATTACTAGATCAACTAGAATAAAAACAAGCTATATAGTCTATCATCCTACCCACACCAAAATTCTCTGGTATAGATCTACATGCATAGACAACCCATTCACCCTTGTGAATAAAAAATATGTCTTCAGATGATGTGAAGGTCTGCCTCTAATGATATTAATCTATATAGGATCAATAAGAAACTATCCGTTTCATCTTGAGTATGATGTCAAACCCTAATATCTCATGGGAAAAATGATTCCCTTTGTTTATAAACCATCCTTACACAAGGGGAATCTATCTACACTGGCATATATTACATTCATATTCACAATTTATTGTACAAGGTCTTAAACCATCATAAAACAAAACAATACGACTATGAATTACAACAATAGGTAGAAATATAAATAATAGAGATGAACCTATTTCAAAGGAGAAGATACTAGAGTAGAGGATACTAATATCATATCTCTATTCCTAGAAATACCATCAATATTCTACTTAGGTGTTGACTATATAGCATATATCTTGCCTAAAATTGGGGCTTGTGATGAAAATTCACTACCTGGAGTAGGACCACTCTTCTATGTAAGTGAAATTGAATTTTGTATTCTTTTTCCATGAACACTACCTCATCCTAAACATCAAATATTACTACTACTCCCAACCTGACGCGGAGCAGTAAAACCCAATCATGACGTTTGAGTTTGACTCAATCACCTTCAGTTGACTACAGGATGGAATATCCTTCTAAAACGATACACATTTCCATCATAATGTATGATATTTACTCAATTGATTCTTGATCACACAAATTTATCATATATACCCATCTTCCACATGTATGAAAATATATCAAACTACTGTTACTAATATCCTAGAAGGTACCCCATTATGATACAACTCAAAAAGAAACTTCCTACCACTATAAGTTGAACCACTAAGTCGATATAATGAACAACCCAACACTACACAACCATCTACCTTTAGGTTATTCTTAGTAATAAGTTCCCGATTCACAACCTTAGTAATAGTAATCCGCCAAAACTAATTTAACTACAATCAAACGACATTCTTGAGAGATTCCCCAAAGTGTGTCCCCCTTTATGGCTCATCTACAAGTTATATCGACACTATATAAAATATCATTGTAAATCGTGATAAATAATAAAAGATAGTCATCACTCCCTACTCTGAATGGACTATATCACTATCCCTTTCACATCATAAGGTTTCTTTAAAAAATAATTATAAAACATGGATTGGAAATCCCTCCAACCGATATCTTACAGTTGGTCATCCTGGATTAGAACATCCTATATGCTATTAGATTCTCCTTGAAGCATGCATGTTTCTAGATTAACTAACCATTGATGATCTACCTCTTGATTCTACAAGATTGCAAAATATGCCCCAAATCATACATTTCCATCCAATTGACCTCCATCCCCTAAAAACATGGGATGTTGCTGCTACTAGAACACATACATCACCTCTTCCAAATACTTGGAAGGTTGTAGTTCTCCATAAAATATATGCATGAGTTTCACAATGATTTAATGTAATTATTCCTCATTACCTTTATATGGTTATAAAAAAGTGATACAAGTGGAATTATATGAATATATTCTATTATCACATGGCCTGCTAAACATAAGAACCTTGTTGGTACCTCCCTCATGTGGTATGACTAGAGTTTGTCTTGGAAGAATGTTTCACAAATATCAAAAACATTCCTAGGAATATATTGAGAATAATTATATCATAGTAAAGAGTGTTTGATAGTTCTACGACATCATATAAACAATCCACACCCTTCATAATGTTTAAAAAACAATGACTAAAAAATCATAAAAGTAACAGAAACACTGCCTAATGACCGCTTTAATGTTAGGTCAAGGTCTTGTTCTCTATTTCTAATAGGTAAATATAATTTTATAGTCATACCTATTTTAAATTCTCTTTTAAATAGTGAACCAAAGAGATCACCACTCCAAACCTATAGGGTCCAATACACCTTATAAATTGAATTTTCAGGTCCACTTAATCAATAACATAACATGTTTCAATCTATCCAACCAATGGCCCATTACTCAATATTCCATAGTTGGACACATTTGGTGTCTATTGTAACCAATGAAGGAAAAAAAATTACGTTATGGTAGGAACTATATGTGCCAATGATGTTTCTCAATTCCCTGGAGAATTCATTTATCAATTAAATTGGTATATCAATCAATGAACACATATAATAAATTCATGAAGTCGAGAAATGCATCCTTTATGGAAGGAAAATATTCATTGAATATGAAATCTATAAAGTTCATAAAATGGTTCATGAGATTCATAACCATATAATATTAAAAAATATAAAAAAAAATTGTAATAAAAATAATTGTAAAACAAAAAGTTCATTACCCAATGAAGTAATAAAATCAATTGTAATAGGAAAAATCTAGAAAGCATCAATTTCCATTCTAGAAAATATGGATTTTCCTTATACATGGGTTAGATAGTCGTCTAAATATATCATTAAAAAATTCCAACTCACCATATTATTCGGTATATTATCTCAAAATATTAATTAAACGAAACAAATATTCTCTGATACCACTTTGTAATGTCCTGAAAAGGGAGCCACTAAATAGTTCCCCAAGCTAGTGGGTCACATGACCTCATATACACCTCCCAATATGTTATAGGCTACTGATTAGAAGTGAATTCTTAGAGCTTGTCTTTGGGACACTATTCTCACATATTAGAGTGTATCATAGTCGTAGTAATCGAAACAGGCAATAAAATAAAACATACAATAACTGAAAGGAGGAAAAATCATGAGGGTTATAATAATAAATATTCCAAGAAGAGTTTAATAAAATATGATGGTCTTGTCATATCTCCATAAAATAGAAAAAAATGTATTCTGGTATCTATCATTATACATGTATCAAAAGGTACATAGAATATTGAGAATGACTATCTTCAGGTATCATCACAAGACTAGCTCGTTCTATACTCCCCTTCTCTAAACAATGATAAATTCAAGAATAATATAGTGGGTTCTTGAACGTATCCATTACAACATCCATGAAATATTTCTTGGGAGCCAATGGAGGCCCAAACATGTTTTCAGATAACATTAATTAGGCAACCACAAATGAGATCAATAATAAATCCATTCCATGTAATATAACAAAGTAATGTCTAATATATCACTGGTATATTATTAATATTGTAATGTTACCAGAATTAGTGATCCTGGAAATACAATAGCTTCTATATATGAATAATTAATCAGGAAAATATATATAATAGATGTTGTAATGATAAACAATAGATAATTTCCAGTCTATAAGCTAGATTCAAATACCAATAGAAGTGTTATGTGTAAACAATTAAAAAATATCCAATATGATCAGCCAATGTAATCAGGTGAAAATAATAATTAAATCCGCTCTATGTAATAAATTTTCATCCACAATTACTTCAATGTGTAAAAACTAGTGTCATACAATGAAAGGATATATCCAAGATATAGAAGACCAAGGAATACATGTTAGGTCCCAGGATCAAGTCGATGGATACATAGTAATGACCTCAGAGTCTAGAGAACATGTCAATAGTACATTTCTAACATGATTTTGAGCAATCTAGATCCAAGTTGTAGAAATCTATAGGTAATTCCCTAGAATCAATATTCAATGGAAAAACGAGTCGAATGAATTTTCAATATCATCAAATATCCTTGGAATAGAACTACCCATGGACTCTAATTGAATCAGGTTCTATGGAACACATATAAATCATCAACTATCATTCTAAATAATCATATCCTTTCAATAATCATTTCATAAACACTCATATTCCATGAGTTTGTCCATATCATTTCAATAATTATAATAAAATTCATTTAAAAATTTTGAAAAATAAAAAATTATTTAATCACAAGGAAAAATAGGAATCAACTCTCTCATAATCATCCTATTCAATTAATAATTTCATATAAAAATAAACAGGTAAAACAAGGTGTTATCAATAATAAAAAAATTCATTTTATCCTAAATAATGAACCCACAAAAGCTGGAGAGTGCGCATACAACCTAGGGAATTATAATACATAGAAAAAATATAGGGTAACACCACTTGGGTATCCTAGGATGGGGATAAAATAATCCAAAATAAATATACTAGTGAGAAACCAAAATAATTTCGATTAAATTCAAGTTAAATGTGAAATGATTTTATGAAGAAACACTATAATTTATTTATTCCTTCCCCACCTCATGGATCACTAATACCAGCGAAACATTTGGTAAATTTTATTGATAAACTGGTGTATACATGGGGTAAAAAATTCTTCTAGTATCGATATCGTATTTGATCCATATCAAAATACAAATTAGGAATGGTAAATAAATGGGGGGAAATCCAAAGAATTTGGCATCAAAGGAGATCTCATGACACAAGTTTTCCCTCTTGGGGAAATAAATTATGGGGTTTTTGTTATTAAATAGATATGTTCTAAATAGAAACTTCACATTTTTTAAAAACTCAACATAGTTTTGATGAATGTTTGGAAAAGTTGTGTGTTGACCATGCACCCTTCAAAGCTTCATGGGCAACCTCACACGTTTCACACACACTATTTGGCAATAAATGTGAAAACAATCCTATATGGATATTATAAACACTAATGATCCCCTAAATAAGAGTTTTCACCTAAAAACATGGTTTTATCCAACTATGTGGCCTCATTCATCGCCCTTTATAGATATTAATTATAATTCCTAACCATGTAGCTTGGTTTACACAATTTCTGTAACCATGCATCAGAGATTGGTTCCAAAACAATTCAGGTTCTGGGATCAAAAAAGGCAGTAAACAACCCTATAACACCTATTATCTCTTTAAGAACCCACATTAAGTGAGAAAATAAATAGTTCAACAAAAAGAAATCAAGATTTTTATCAGATAATAAAACATAGGATCTTACTTTCATAGTGATGGAATAACTAGTTTTCAAACAACACTTTCTTGATACAACTTTGTTCTATCTGGCCTCATTACTAGTTTGGGATAACAAATTGTCTGAAAAATCCTAAGATGGTGATGTAGATGAAATATTTTCTGGATAATCATTTGAAATACTCATTTCATTCATATCATTGATTTACATATCAAAAGTGATGTATTTGGTGGTGGATTTTCAACTAACTCAGATTATTGTCCATCAAATGGAGTTTTATTACATATCTATCGAAAAAACAATAAAAAATTCCATAATACAATCGATAATGAGTGAAATATCCAAGAATAGGTAAGAAAAACCATAAAAATTTAATCCTCATTTTATAGGATTTCAATCCTCGTTAGAGGTAATTTTGATCAATCTCCCTTAAAACAACCAAAAGTTTTATTTATTTTAATGGAAAATGTGCGATGTATTCTCATCTATTGGATTCTATACATTATGATGTATGTGTCACAATGATTATTTTAAAATTTTGTCTTTATATGTACTTCTTATCAAATATTAATGACATCATTTGGTTTTATTATGTGTTTTTAATGAGTCAGAAATTTGACACATTCTACAAGTTCAATATGTTCAAAAGTGAAATAAATAATCATCATGGGAAAAGTATAATGATTATATAATCAAAATTTGATATTTAATACATGATATAATAACCTTCTAATCATATGAGATATTATAGAACCATTTCATAAGTCATCCCTCTTGGAACACTTTAGTGGAATGGTGTGTTTGAGATGAAGAATTATACCTTTTAATTCATGGTTTTATAAATGATGATTTTCTCTTACCTTCTTATTTAATTCTATGCTTATGATCCAGAAGTGAAAACATTTACACTAAACCTAATTCAATTAAAGGGATTCAAAAAGACACTATATAATTAATTTCTTTGGAAGCATCTAAATTTATATTTATTAGTATTTTTTTTTCAAATTATATATATGTTGTTTAACGTCTGATAAACAAGGATCCAATTTTGAAAAATTCATTTTTCTTGGTTATATCAATGATATTATATGATATTAATTTTGAAATTATATTTAACAGAAAGTGTTTTTGATAGAACATAGTTTTTTACTTGTTAAATATCACATTATTTAATGAATTAGTGAGATTATGGTTTAACATTGGTTTGCTCATGACCAAAAAAATTATAGAGAAGATAACATGTTTCCCAATATTTTAATAGAGGAATAACTAAATCAAATTATATAATAACTCATTAGTTTGGTAGGATTATTCTAGATGAAAATTGGTATTCATTTCTTTTAGAAAATGATGAATAATTGATTTCATATATAATTAATCTACTCCAAATTGATATGACACAAAGCGTTGTTATTTTGATAAATGGTTAGAGTCCTTGATATCTAATATAAGATCTATATAAACTAACAAAGTTGGTAACCTGAAGGATTTAATAGATGGAGTTAGACTTATAGTATGCAAATTGGTTTTCTAAAAGAATAATAAGGTATGTGAAAGAGATTAAACATATATATATTGCATTTCATAATATGTTTATGAATACTATTAGAGTATTGAATAAGAATAAATGATTCCTCCAACCATGATGATAAATAATATTTATATATTTCATACCATAAAATCACATTTTTATTATATAATTTATGAAATACATGTCAAAACTAAATTAATGAATAAAAATTTTGAAAATGAACTGTATATAATGAATATTAAATTATTTTAAAATACCAAATGATTATTCTATTATTTTCACATTATAATTGTACATTTATTGATAAAATATGTCCTCTTACGGTTGTAATATTTCAGTAAATGATATCATCAAGGATATTTTTTATTCAATAATATGGATTATTTTTTGGAATATATGTTGGTTAGCAGGAGTCGTTAAAATTGTTTGATATTGAATGTATAAGATATACCCATTAACATAATTGATGTGCATATCGTATATTCAATATTGATGTCATTAAAAATGTGTTTCATATTGAAATACATAGGGGAAGAATCCTACAAACTAGGTATGATGATTTATAGTGATAAATCAAATAGGTTGGTTACACTATGTTAAAAAACATATATTAGTCAACATATAATGAGTTCCTACATAGAGAACTCCTATAATGGGTTATTACTAGTATTTTATATAATTAATCATATGATGATTGAGGATCATTATATATTGTTAAAAATGATGTAATGGATATCTTCTACTTCCACCATATCATCGATCATGTGTGTTATGTTATGTTATGTAATTGAAAAAATATCTCTTATGGTGTTATTATAACAAATAAATACTTATCCTATCATTTTGATATTCATTTGATTTCTATACAAAATATCCTAATCTATATTAATGTACACATGTTTAAGTTCTTGGATTTTTGTGGTGAGGATGAGATCAATATAAATGGTAACACTAACTATAGTTTCCAAAATGATAATAATGATATAATATACTAATATAGATGCACATTCATTCTGTATAATAGAGATATTAGTTGGAATAGTCTTAAAAAAGATAGTGTTGACTGAACAATAGAGGAAGAGTACATCACTGTATAAGATGTTTTGATAAAAGATATCAGGATCATGAATTTCATCACAACCATGAATTTTTTGTTAGAATAAATTAATAAATTAAACTTAAAAAGGAGATTAATGTATCTATTTTTTAGGATAATGAGGATTTTTTAACCGAATAACCAAATACATGCTTTGGAAAAAACAATTTCCTGAAGAATATGGGGTGATAAAAAGCATTAGGAGGGAACCCAGTTATTATTTTTCATCAAAATCAATAGATAATTATATTTATCTAAATGAACACATTGCAGAAAATAATAGATAAAATAATAAATATTTAATTTATAATTATTTTAAATATAGAATTACTTCATCTGTGGTATTCTTATTGGTCAAAATTTTTGTCACCACTATTATTTAATTAATGTTTTGATAGATAATCCAACTAAATATTCATCTACATATATCCATAGAATATACAAAATATTGAATAATATTCTTGATATACCAAGTGTAGACCTGGAATAATATAGTGCTTTACATAATTCTCCACTCATCGCAAAAATGTTATCTTATTATCTCTCTTTATTAAAAAGAGAGATAGAGAGGTCGAAGAGGTAATTATCTTCTAGGATTGAGAGAATCGTAGAAAATGTCTCATTTTATCTAACACATATTCATGAAAAAAATTAGATTTTAAATTATATAAATAATGTTAATTAAAGACAATAACCAAAGGCCCTTATCAAATTATTTAATATAAGTAATGCACCTATAATAATAATAATTATTATTATTATTATTATTATTATTATTATATTTTATTGCATGGATAAAATCTAATATCAATTCATAAATAAAAAAAATTATTTTTTATTTAATGAAAATAAATTTATTATTTTAATCAAATCAATAAAAATGACATGTATCTTCCATTGTAATTTATTTTCCTGGAATAATAAAATATATCCAATAAATAAAATTAGATAAGTATTATATTAACTATAAATGTTATAAAATATTTATTTTTTATATTCATTTAACTTGAATAACTATATAAATTACTATATTAAAAAAATTCACGAATAAATATGTTTTATATTAATTACATAATGAATAAATAAGTAAGAGATAAAATATAACTCAAATATTCTAAGATATTATATCTTGTCAGTAAATTTCATCAATCAACTTTTAATTTATTAAATACCACAAACCAAAAAAAAAATTATTCAAAAATTTAAATTCAATATAACTTAATTAGATTCTCGATACAATTAATGTGTATCTCTTTAGGATCATTTCAAAACATTAATAGATAGAACATACCAATTTTTCTATATCAATGTCTTTCAACTAATCAATGAACCTATAGAAAATTAAGTGACTATATCAACTACAAAAACATTCCTATGAGCATTATTATGTAGTATAATACGCTTTTTAGCTGAACTCATTAATAATGATGCATACTTTTGTTGTCACCCTCAAATCTGCTCGATTCCTCCTTCCTTAACATTCCAAAATAAACTGTTCTATAACCAACCATGACCATAACAATTTTCCACATATTATTCTTTCAATAAAACGTCAATATATCATTAACCATTAATATTGAATAGAAATTTATTTATGAACCATTAAGCTAATGTCATATCACTTATAATTCACCTTATGTATTTGGTATCACCATTATCATATATCATCATAGTTTTCATCCATACATAAATGTAAATAATTTATGAAACATATTGTTAATGATCTCATGTATAAGGGCTATTAAACATATACATAGATATTTTTGTTTAATGACACATAGATATGATAAATTTTTATTATCATGTTTTTTATCGTCACCAACATTATTATAAATAACATAGTGAAAACATTATTTTAGGAATTCTTAGTGCTTTTTATCTTCCATAACGTGATCATTGAGCATGGTCATTTCCCTTCTGGATTTATATATCAATATCGTAGGAAATATTTAATTAATCACATAATCATAAAATTTATTGGCCATTAGTGTTGTTGGTAATTTTTATAACCATTTAGTAAATGGGATTTCTATAATTTATTTTATTGCTACTTCTCTAACAATAACATCACCTCTTTGAGTATAATCTCAATATATAAGAAATTTTCATGGATATGGTCCATTTATAGATGTATTATGTCCTTATTTTCTATAACCATTGTAGAAGTATTATCACAATACAATGTGCTGGGATTTGAAGTACTACACTGAGCTCTGAAATTAAGATTTCCATCTGTATCACATATATTTGTCACATTGTAATCTATAATATTCTAAATATATATAATAAATTAAAATATCAATGGATGGTTAGAAATATAATTACTCAACCCCCCCCCCCATTTATTCAAAAAAATATCTCAATTATGATTATAGGTCATTAATGTGTATTTGGAAACTCGTGTTTGTATATACACTCAAAACTAGTTCCTCATATCCTAAAATATTAATCAATATATACTTTAAATTCTAATGTTATGTAAATATTGTCTTCAAAACCAATTAATATAAATCTCTTGGGTCTACATGATTTCATTGTAAAATTATTAATTTATAGGCAACATTATTCCTAGTACATTTCATGACATAAATTATAGATCCAATCCATGAATCATATGATATTTAACTAATTATTTCTATCAATTCATATGATTAAGAGATAATTTTAATAGAGAGATATATACCATGTTAAATAAACGATAAAATTTTCTTGTATTACTACATCTTATAAGATTTTAATACCTTGTAAATATATATACCATATCTTGATGGATTTTCATCTAAAGAATATAGTCTTCTTAGCATAATAAATTCATGTATAATCTATATTTAAAACATGTATTAACTGAATATAAGGTTGGTATCCCATTTAATATCACTAGAATATCATAAACATATATAACGACTAACCCAATAAAACTCCCACCCAACCACTTGTAGACACATGGATCATGTTCATTATTAGTAAAACTCTCTTACAACTTCACCAAAATGACTTTATCATGATATTGATGCTTATGAGTACCCATATATGGATATCAATAAATTTTTAATCTTATTGGCTTTATTTTTTTCATAATATCTTTATTTGTGTCTTTTAGACACATTATACAATTTATACATTAAGTAAATTGTATTGATAATCATTATATAAAATTTATAATCATGGAAATATTCTATGTTATGTAAAAATCATATATATTTTATTATTGTGATTGGTGTAATGGTCTCATCATAGTCTATGTCAGAATGATTCCAAAAACATTTAACAAACAATTTTTCCAAATGGGTGAACTATTTACGATTAGTTTCTAATTTAATCAATAATAACTATTTAAACCCTATGATATTTACACAAACTAATGGATTTTTTAATAATCAATAATTATTTTTCTATATAGACTTTATTTTAGAATTATGATGACACGATCCAATCATATATTTATTTTACATAATTTTATTGATATTATATATTGAATCTCAAAATAATATCAAATACCATAAAGGACCTTTTTATTAGTGTCTTTGAAAACTAGTTCAATATGAAAAATAATTTAAACCAAAGTGAACATGTCTCCAAAATCTAACACTTCTAGACACCCTTCTAGACTTTTCTTAAGATATATATATATATTCATTACATGGGGAAGGGAAACATTGAAGAAAGGTGAGCTAAAATTCCATGGATAGAAAAACCTATCAACATTTAATCTTGTTTAATATCGTAATAATATAATAATAAATGATAATAGAGAAAACAAAAATAAAAATAACAAGGAAAAAATAATATTTTCCATAAAATAAGAAATAAATACATGTAATATCATTATGAAAATCATCTTCCATGAAATTATTGTGTAAGAAAAGAATTGAAATATGAAAAAAAGAAAATAATATAATAAAATCATGTAATTATAGAATATATGGAAATAACATAATACATTCCATCAAAAACATAAGTCTAGGCCCTGTCCAAAGTCTATCAAAATAAACTGGATAATTCCATGTGAGGGATTGGGTTCCCTCTCAATTCCAATAAATATAGTGGAAATAATACTATGGTGGATTATATTAACTCCATAATCACTTATATTTTATGCAATTAGATATAAATAATTACCTAATAAATTTTAGGGAAATATAATTTTGGTATCACTTGTCACAAAACCTAGTATACTTAAGCTAACTGCTTATGAACTATACATAGTGGAAAAAGCCCTATAGTTGATTATGATCACTCGTATTCCCATAAAGTACATATCATAATATATAGATATTTATCAAATGGATTATATGGACATATAAATCCTGGTACACCCTTCACATAATGAAAATCATAATAATGTGTTCCCTATAGTTAAAATAAACCACATATAAACCATAATAATGATCAATAACATGAGAAGGAAGTGGGTTTCATAATCTTGAGTCAAGGAATACAAGAAGTGTAATTCATATGTATTACCAAATGATGAATAAATTAAATCATAAATAAATTTAAATGGAACATATTTATTAATTTTGGATTTAAAATTTATAAAATACATCAAAAGGATCTAGAAGTTGAAATAATAAAAACAGACCACTTGGGTGGTTCTATGGGAAATTAGTAAAGGATATTTTACAGAACAAATGATATTATTATTTTACATTAAACATGAATTGAACCAATAGATTTATAAAAAAATAATTATTATTTTAAAATATATAAATTATTTAAAAAATTTATAATGGGATGCATTAAATGTGACATGAAATTGGGAAGTTCCTTTCAATCCAGATTACATAAAATTTGGAATATTAAATGGATCTAAAAAATCTATCACAAAAAAAAATAAATGAATATATTAATATATTTATGCTTTCGAGACATATATAAAAGAATATATGTGGTACATGAGAATAATATTACATAAAATGATGAAAAATAAAGATAATGAAAAAAAAATCACAATGGAAGTACCAATAATCCCATGAAACATAATTCAAATTCTAATTTAATTCCCTTTAAAGAGAGAGAGAGTTTTATGTATTAGTTAAAACACCAAGTATAATGCTTATCATTTTTATTTAATCCTTTGTTAACATATTTAATCTCTAACCATGTCCTCCAATATATTCATACTATATGATTAATATATGTACTAATAAATTGCAAGTGGACAAAAATGGATATTTATTGACATTTGAAAAAAAATATATGTTTTTGACCAAATATTAGATTGTAATGAATATTATATCATTTAATAAAATAGAGATTGATTTAAAAACACTTTTATGTCCGCTTTAATACTATTCATATAATGAATCTTTTAGAAACCCAAAACAACATGATTATTTTGAAAAAACATCATGAATTAAAAAAAACCTATCTTTCAAATAAATAAAATTTCTGGATGACCTGAAAAGGTTCAAAATAAATTTATTTTAATATTTATAATATAATTAATTTGAATTCTTTATTAATGTAACAATTACATCATCACTATAGTGTCATAATTAAATTTTTTATTTAATATCTAAAATTTACAAATAAAATACCATGATGTTGGAAAACCTTTTAGATTTCCAAAGAATTTTTATAATAGAATATATCACATAAATATCACCATATAAAATTTGTTTTAGTAAAAAAAAAATTTTTATGATTTTTTTAATTTTATAATAAAATATATTATTACTGTCATTATCATGCCCTAGTGGCATTTAAAGTCCAAAAGTCACACTCATGGATTTTTTTGGTCACCCAGTACTTATCCAATAAGGTTATTACAAGTTTTGAAGTAATTTTATATAATTATAATATTATTTTTACCTTGAATTACACTATTTACCATTAACTGCGTTAAATAAAAAATTAATTGTTAATATTCACCAAAAAATATTTTCATCTTATTGAACCACATTTTCCATACTGTTGAAAACCATGTAGGTCAGATTTTTAAAATTCAATTCACAGAAGTGGTAAAATTTCATTTAAATGAAGAAGTATGTTTTTAACTATTATGTAGGGTTTTCTCACTATTCATAAAAAAAAGAATTTTTTCTGAAAAATACGTTCAAATAACCAAAAGATAATTTTAATATTCTGAATTTAAAAATGATTTCTTTTTTAACAAATTAAAAACATAGATGTTTCTTTATTTAATTCAAAATTAATTTTTGTCCTCAAAACTCGTAAGTGTGTTTTAAAGAAATAATAATTATCAAATGATTTTCACTTATTTATGTCCTATTTCAATGTGAAATTACTTCCAATGACCAGAATTAGAATAAATGGTAAAAATATAATCAATTACACATTAAATGAAATAAAAATAAAAATGTCACTATAACAATAAATTAGATTAAAATTATATTTTGAATTAAAATGAAGTATTTTTCGCTATTCATTAAAAAAAATGTACATTATTAGAAAAATTCAAAAATATCATCCAAAGTAAATTTTTTTGTTCAAATTATAAATGTGATGTTTATTTATTCAAATTTAACATATAAAAGTGAAAAAAAAAGATTTAAAAATGGTTAACCATCAAATGGTGGTCAATCGACCATTTAAAAAATATTAGAGTATTTTTTCAAAAAATTGGATTCATTCACATTTTATGCCTCAAAAATTTATTATATAAATTTAAAAATATTTAACAATCATGTGAAATAATTTTGTAGTTAGTTTTTTTCATTCTCACCAATACAACGACTATGAGTTTACTCCCATCTAAAATAATAATATTGTATTATTATTTTTCAATATAACTTAATGTTGTGTGCAATGTACGATTTCAAAGACAAACTTTGTTGTGTATCGGGAATTCCATCGAACATAACATCCCTTTCAAAGTTAGCTTAATATTCAAGTCAAAAATATTAATAAATATAAAAATATCATATTCTTTATTTACCCAGGAATTTACTTCATTCCCCCGTTTGGGAATTGTGTCCTCAAAATATTAAAATTGGGATCAGAAACAACATTTAAAGTCCCACATTGGAAAAAGAGTAAATAAAACTATCACTTAAAAAAAAAGAGAAGTAAAAAGGTCACCAGAGATTACCTATACTAAGATTCCATATAAGAAAACATAGATATGGAAATAAAATCTCAGAGACTAAAAGAGGGTGATAGAGATCTTGATCAATGAATTTTAACCACCATAATACCAAATTTCCATATGTCTACAATCTCAGAGACCATGGTGTTATCAACCATAAAAAAATTCATTTAATCCTCAATAATTAACCCACGAATGCTGGAGAGTGCACAAACAACTAAAGGGATTATAATACATAATAAAAGAACAAGGGAACACCACTAGGGTGTCATAGGATGGGGATAAAATAATCCAATAAATATATGTACTAGTGAGAAACAACAACAATTTCCATTTTATTCAAGTTAAATGTGAAATTTTTTTATGAAGAAACACTAGAATTTATTTATTCCATCACCACCTCATGGTTCTATAAAACAAGCCAAAAATTAGGTCAATTTTATTGATAAACCACTATATACATGTGGTAAAAAATTATTCTAGTATCGATATATTATTTGATCCATATCAAAATAAAAATTAGGAATGGTAAAAAACCCTTGAAATAGTGAATAATAAATTTCACAAAACATACAATATTGATACAGATATAAATTAATAACATTGAAGGAAAAATATATTATGTACCATCACTAATCTGAAAAGACATATTGTGTTCAAATCGAGCATCAAATGAATAAATGGTGGAAAATCCAATGAATTTGGCATCAAAGAAGTTCTCATGACACAAGTTTTCCCTATTGGGGAAATAAATTATGGGGTTTTTGTTATTAAAAAGATATGTTCTAAATATAAATTTCTAATATTTTAAAAACCCACCATAGTTTGGACGAATGGTTGTAAAAACTGTGTGTTGACCATGCACCCATCAATGTTTCAAGGGGGACCTCACACGGTTCACGCACAGTATTTGGGAAATAATGTGAAAACCATCCTATATGGCTATTATAAAAACTAATGATCCCCTACATAGAAGTTTTCACCTAACAACATGGTTTTATCCAACTATGTGGCGTTCTTCGTCTCCCTTTATAGATATTAATTATAATTCATAACCATGTAGCTTGGTTCACATGATTTCTTCTAACCATGCATCCAAGATTGGCTCCTAAAAAATTCAGGATCTGGGCTCAAAAAATGTAGTAAACACCCCAAAAACCTATTATCTCTTTAAGATCCCACATTAAGTCAAAAAATAAATACTTTAAAAAAAAGAAATCAAAATTTTTATCAGATAATAAAACATAGGATCTTACATTAATAGTGATGGAATAACTAGTTTTCAAACATCACTTTCTTGATACACCTTTGTTCTATCTGGACTCATTACTAGTTCGAGATAAAAAATTGTGTGAAAAATCATGATATGGTTATTTTGATAAAATTTTTAGTGGATAATCATTTGAAATACTTATTTCATTCATAACATTGATTTACATCACAAAAGTTGTGTATTTGATGGTGGAAGTTCAACTAACTCGTTTTATTGTCCATCAAATGGATTTTTAAGACATATTTATCGAAAAAACAATAAAAATCCATAATACAATCGATAATGAGTGAAATATCCAAGAATATGTATGAAAAACCATAAAAATGTAAACCTCGTTTTCTAGGATTCCAATCCTCATTATAGGTAATTTTGATCAATCTATTTTAAAACAACCAAAAGTTTTATTTATTTTAATGGAAAATGTGTGATGTATAATCATCTATTGGATTGTATACATTAATATGTATGTGTCCCAATGATTATTTTAAAGAAATTTATGTATAGGTACTTCTTCTCTTATATTAATGACATCATTTGGTTTTATTATGTGTTTTTAATGAGTCACAAATTTGACAAATTCTACAAGTTCAATTTGTTCAAAAGTGAAATAAAGAATCATCATGGGAAGATTATTATGAAAATATAATCAAAATTTTATATTTAATACATGAGATAATAACTTAATAATAATATGAGATATTATAGAACCATTTCATAAGTCATCCCTCTTGGAACACTTTAGTGGAATCGTGTGTTTGAGAGGAAGAATTTTACTCTATTAATCATGGTTGTATAAATGATGAGTTTCTCTTACCTTCCTATTTCATTCTATGTTTATGATCCAGAACTGAAAACATTTACACTAAACCTAATTCAATTAAAGGGATTAAAAAAGACACTATATAATTAATTTCATTGGAATTATCTAAATTTATTTTTATTTTTATTTGTTGTTTCAAATTATATATATTTTGTTTAACGTCTGATAAACAAGGATCCAATTTTGAGAAATTAATTTTTCTTGGTTATATCAATGAAATTATATGATATTAGTTTTGAAATTATATTGAACAAAAAGTGTTTTTCATATAAAATCATTTTTTAGTTGATAAATATCACATTATTTAAAGAATTAGTGAGATCAAGGATTAACATTGGGTTTCTCAAGACCCAAAAAATGATAGAGAAGACAATTTGATTCCCAAAATTTTAATAGAGGAATAACTAAATCAAATTATATAATAACTCAGAAGTTTGGTAGGATTATTCTAGATGAAAATTGGTATTGATTTATTTTATAAAATGATGATTAATTGATTTCATATATAATCAATCTACTCACAATTAATATGACACAAAGAGTTGTTATTTTGATAAATGGTTAGAGTCCTTGATATCTAATATAGGCTCTATATACAAAAAAAAAAGTTGGTAACTTAAAGGATTTAATTGATGGATTTAGACTTATAGTATGAAATTTGGTTTTCTAAAAGAATAATAAGGTATATTGAAGGGATTAAACTTATATGTATTGTATTTTATAATAAGATTATTAATACAATTATATAATTGAATAAGAAGAAATGATTCCTCCAACCATGATGATAAATCATATTTAGATACTTCATACCATAAACACACATTTCTATTATATAATTTATGAAATACTTTCCAAAAAAATTAATGAAAAAGAATTTTGAAAATGAAATGTATATAATGTAATGTAAATTATTTTAAAATACCAAATGATTATTCTATTATTTTCACATTATAATTGTACATCTATTGATAAAATTTGTCTTCTCACAGATTCAATATTTCAATTAATGATATCATCAAGGAGATTTTTTATTCAATAATATGGATTGTTTTTGTGAATATAAGTTTGTTAGCCGGAGTCATTAAAACTGTTTGATATTGAATGTAGATGATATACCCCATAACAGAATTGATGTCCATTTATTATATTCAATATTGATGTAATTATTAATGAGTTTCATATTGAAATACATAGGGGAATAATCTTACAAACTAGGTATGATGATCTATAGTGATAAATCAAATAGGTTGGTTAGACTGTATTAAAACACATATATTAGTCAACATCTAATGAGGTCCTACATGGTGTACTCCTAGAATGGTTGTTTACTAGTATTTTATATAATTAATCATATGATGATTGAGGATCCTTATATTTTTTTAAAAATGATGTAATGGATATCTTATGCTTCCACCATATCATTGATCATGTATGGTATGTTATGTAATTCACCAAATCTCTCTTATGGTGTTATTATAACAAATAAATACTTATCCGATCATTTTTATATTCATTTGATTTCTATACAAAATATCCTAATGTAGTTTAAAATATATATGGATAAGTTCTTCGATTTTTGTGGTGAGGATGAGATCAATGTAAATTGTAACACTAACTATAGTTTCCAAAATGATAATAATGATATAATATATTAATATAGATGAACATTCTTTCTGTATAGTGGAGATTATAGTTGGAAGAGTCTTAAAAAAGATAGTGTTGCCTCAAAAATAGAGGTAGAGTACATCACTGTATTAAATGTTTTGATCAAATATGTTGGGATCATGATTTTCATCATAACCATGCATTGGTTTTTGGAATAAAGTAATAAAATAAGCTTGACATGGAAATTAATGTAGCTATTTTTCAGGATAATGAGGATTTTTTAACCTAATTACCAAATACATGCTTGGAAAAAACCATCTCATGAAGAATATGGGGTTCTAAAAAGCATTAGGAGGGAACCTAGTTTTTATTTTTCATCAAAATCAATATATAATTATATTGAACAAAATGAACGCATCATAGAAAATCATAGATACAATAATAAATATTTAATTTATAATTAATTGAAATATAGAATTACTTCATCTGTGGTATACTTATTGGTCAAAATTTTTGTCAGTGATGTTACTTCATTACTATTTTGATAGATAATACAACTAAATACTCATCTACATATATCCACAAAATATAAAAAAATATATGAATAATATTATGCATATTCCAAGTGCTGACATAGAATAATCTAGTGCTTTACATAATTATACACTAATCGCAACAATGTTATCTTATTATCTCTCATTATTAAAAGGAGCAATGGAGAGGTTGAAGAGGGAATTATTATATCAGATTGAGAGAATCGTAAAAAATGTCTCATTTTATCTAACACATATTCAAGGAAAAAAATTATATTTTAAATTATATAAATAATGTTAATTAAAGACAATAACCAAAGGCCCTTATCAAATTATTTAATATAAATAATGCACCTATAAAAATAATAATAATAATAATAATAATAATAATAATAATTACAATATTTCAGGGCATGGAAAAATTCTAATATAAATACATAAATAAAAAAATTATTTTTTATTTAAATGAAAATAAATTTATTATTTTAATCAAATCATTAAACATGACCCATATCTTACAATATAATTTATTTTTCATTAATAATAGAATATATCTAATCAATAAAATTAGAGAAGCATTATATTAAGTAAACATGTTATAATATATTTATTTTTTATATTCGTTTAACTTGAATAACTATATAATTTACTATATTCAAAAAATTTACGAATATATATATTTTATATTAATTACAAATTGAATAAATAAGTAAGAGATTAAATATAACTCAAATATTCTATGCTCTAATATCTTGTGAGTAAATTTCTTCAATCAACTTTATATTTATTAAATACCACAAACCAAAAAAATTATTCATAAATTTAAATTCAATATAACTTAATTAGATTCTTGATACAATTAATGTGTATCTCTTTTGGCTGATTTCAAAACATTAATAGATAGATCATGCCTAATGTTCTATATCAATGTATTTAAACTAATCAATTCACCTATAGAAAATTAAGTGACTATATCAACTACGAAAACATTCCTATGAGCATTATTATGTAGTATAATACGCCTTTTATCTAAACTAATTAATAATGATGCATACCTTTGTTGTCGCCCTCAAATGTGCTCGATTTCTCTTTCCTTATCATTCCAAAATAAACTATTATTTAACCTACCATGACCATATAATTTTTCCACATGGTATTATTTCAATAAAACGTCAATATATTATTAACCATTACTATTGAATGGAAATTTCATTATGAACCATTAAACTAATGGCAAATCACTTATAATTCACCTAATGTATTTGGTATCACCATTATCATATATCATCATTGTTTTCATCCATACATAATTGTAAATGATTTATGAAACATATTGCTAATGATCTCAATTATAAGGATTAATAAACATATACATAGATATTATTGATTAATGACACATAAATATGATAAATTTTTATTATCATGTATTTTATCATCACCAACATTATTATAAATAACATAGTGAAAACATTATTTTGGGAATTCTTACTACTTCTTATCTTCCATAATGTTATATTTGAGCATGATCATTTCCCTTCTGGAATTATATATCAATACCGTAGTAAATATTTAATTAATCACATAATCATAACTTTTATTGGCCATCAGTGTTGTTGGTAATTCTTATAACCATTTAGTAAATAAGATTTCCATATTTTATTTTATTGCTACTTATATAACCATAACATCACCTCATTGAGTATAATCTCAATATATAAGAATATTTCCATGTATAAGATCCATTTAATGATGTATTATATTCTTATTTTCTATAACCATTGTAGTAGTATTATCACAATCCAATGTGCTCGGATTTGAGGTACTACACTGAGCTCTGAGATGAGGTTTTGTATCCTTATCACTTATATTGTGACATCGGAATCAATAAGGTTATTAAAAGTGTTGAAGTAAGTTTATATTATTAAAATATTATTTTTACCTTGAATTACCATATTTACCATTAAATGTGTTATTTAAAAAAGTAATTTTATTGCTACTTCTCTAACTATAACATCACATATTTGAGTATAATCTCAATATATAAGAATATTTTCATTTATATGATCCATTTATTGATGTATTATATTCTTATTTTTATAACCATTTTAGAAGTATTATCAAAATCCAATGTGCTAGGATTTGAGGTACTACACTGAGCTCTGAGATGAAGTTTTGTATCTTTATCACTTATATTGTGACATTAGAATCTCTAATATTCTCAATATATATAATAAATTACAAGTGTTGAAGTAATTTTATATTATTATAATATTATTTTTACCTTCAATTTCCTTATTTACCATTAACTACGTTAAATAAAAAATTAAATGTTACTATTCACAAAATATTATTCTCATCTTATTGAACCACATTTTACATACTGTTGAAAACCATGTAGGTCAGATTGTTAGGCTTTAATTCACAGAAGTGGTAAAATTTCATTTAAATGAAGAAGTCAGTTTTTAACTATTATGTACTGTTTTTTCACTATTTATTAAAAAGATATTTTTTTTAGAAAAATACCATCAAATAACCGAAAGATAATTATAATATTCTGAATTTGAAAATTATTTCTTTTTTAACAAATTAAAAACATAAATTTTTCTTGTCACCAACCAACCCAGGTAAACCCTAATCCGGTCACTTGAGCCGGTCCGCAACATGACCCAAGAGGCATTCCCGATCCTCCCGGGCTGGCGACAAGCGCCAGGGCATCAACAGTGAGCAAGTGGGAACAATTTCGCCCAATAAAAATAAATAATTAGAGCAGCAGAAAATAAACAGAGTAAAGTAACTAACAAGAAAAAAAGAAAATAAAACTAACCGAAAGAGACAACCACTAACTCCGTGTGACCTCGCAGGTCACTCTCCAACTCACGACCAAACGTCACCCAAGGAGAACACACCCAAGCTGTAACCTACACAAACACTAAAAACAGAAAAGTATTATAGGCGTGAGTATTAAAACTCAGTAGGCTTGCCCGATATCTATTCCCAATGCACTACCTTTAAATAAAGTAATTTACTAATTATAGGTTTGAAATAAATATACAAAAAATTGGTTTTCACTAACACTATCATTTCTTAAACAAGTATCAGTCCATTGCCCTTTTTAGTTTGAATCCAAGTTTAATGTTCAAAAGGAATAGGTACATTTTATTTTTAAAACATTTTTTTGAACAATTTAGAAATACATAATTCAGTTATTAACCAAAAGGAAAACCACACATAGCACACAACACACCCCAAGGGCAATAGGAAAAGTGGCGCACATAGGCCAGAAACCGAACTAGACCTCTCGGTCGTCCGCCACACACAAATACACACTGAAGGAAACATGGGTCAATCCTAAGAGATCGTGAACAATCCAGAACGTACTATACATCTGACTCATCCTGAAGGCATGCCCTAACTCGATGACATCATAACGCCCTAACACCCGGCATAGCCCTGCATGGCCTAACCGAGGGGCCCAATCCCCATACCAGCAATAACTCAGTATTCCCCTGCAATGGGGCCACTAGCCAGTGCATAATCTAAACTAGTGCAACAATCGTTCTCAGAAGATTCACTCACTATGCCAGGTTCCCATGAAAACACAAGCAATAAAAGAGGGGTGCATCCACAATGTAAATCAAGTAGTCACAATGAACTAACATCACATAAAGCTCACATAATCAACACACACCAAAAGTCACCCTTGAGTAGGTTTTCCAAAATAATTTATTTTATTAAGGTGCCAAACGGGCCTTCACAACTTTTAACGCAAAACCTCATTATTCAAGAAATCCCACAACACTTTCTCATATGAAATCATTTATCTTTAAAACTAAAAGTACATTTGAAATTCCGTGAGTTATGTTTAAAGACCAAACGGGAATTCTTTCAATACTGGGTGTCTTCCCGTCAAAAAAATGTTCCAAGTGTTTGGTATAAAATAAACGGCTCATTTCACACTAAATAATCATTTAAAATTTTATTATATAATATTATTCCTCATTCATTAAAATTTAACAAACATCAAGCAATTAACAAATTCTAAATTTAAAGGTGAGTGCAGTGGGCGACCTACCTCAAGACCACGGCGCGACGATGATGCAAGCTCGGAAAACAGGTGCGACGACGGTGCTCACTCAGAAGCAGGCGTGACGACGGCGCTCACTCAGAAACAGGCGCGACGACGAAGCTCACTCGGAAGTAGGTGAGACGACGACGCAACCTCAGAAACAAAGTTCGGTGATGGCGCTCACTCATAAACGCCCCACGCGGGTCCTAGAACGTCAAGCCAACCCAAATAAAAATTAATTAATTAAAACTCTAATAAACCCAAGGTAAGTATATATATATATATATATAATAAAAATATCAAAAGGAGAATAAAAAGGGTATACCCATCAGGGGTCTGCGACAAGAAACGGACCGCCGGAGGGCGTCACGCCGGAACAGCGGAAGGCGTGCAACTGGACGCGGTCCGACCAGGGGGTGCGGCAAGGGCCGCAGGACAACAGTGATGCGAGGCGACCGATGGGAAGGGTTTGCGACCAGTCGGAGGTACCGTGACGGGTCTAAAGGCATGAAACATGAGGGTATGAGCTGGTCGGAGTTGTGCGACGACTGAGAAGAGGTCCCGACAGTCAGAGACGGCGATCGAAGGGTATGGGGTAGCCTGAGGCGGACAACGGCTGGCGAGGATAGAAAAGGAGGGCTGTACTGACCATAAGGGGAGGCAAATAGCGGATTGGATATGGGGTGCGATGCCAGCCCAGGGTAGTCAAGCTGGAGGGAGTCGCGCCAGCAAGCTGAGGGTGCACCAGTGAGAGGCCCGTGTGGGGTGTGGCGGCAACAGCCGGACAAGGCAGGGACGGGGTGCGCATGGGCGCGACGGCTGGAAATGCAGCTGGGAGGGTGGTGTAGTGCTAAAGCAGTGTAGTGCAAAAGAAGCACAAGGTGAGGCATGCGGCGAGGGGCCCTGGCCAACAGGAGGGTGCCAGATCAGGCGGCAGAAGTCCACTGGTGGTCAAGCAGGCGGGTGAGATGGGACACAGGCCTGGAGGGCGGCGCTTCCGCTGGAGCGCGGTGGTGATCGGCTGCTGCTGCTAGGAGGCGGAGCATGTCGTGGGGGGGATGGCTGGTCGAAAAATAGGAAGGGGGAGTTGCGGCTAGCCGAGGGCCCGGGAGGGACCAACCGGGGCGCTAGATCGGACGGCGCTGCTGCAAGAGTCCGGAAAGAAGGGATGGTCGACTGCTGGCGAAGGCTGGCTGCAGCTGGAGGGTGATGGCGCGCCGAATGGAGAAGTAGGGGAGACGACATGCTACCTGCCGCTGTTCGGCTCCCTCTTTCTGCGGCCCGACCTCACCTAAGCCCTCTGCCAGGGAAGGGTGCGGGATGCTACAAGGATTGCCGGGGGTGGCACATCCAGTCATGCGGGAGGGGCGACAGGAGGACCAAGCGGGATGCAGAGCGGTGGCCGGAGGGCTTGTTGTGTGCTGGATACTGTAAAGGGATACTGGGTGGTCGGTTGGCCGAGACGCAGGTGAGGCATAGGAGAATGCAGGAGGCAGCTTCTGGGGCAAGGCACCGACTATGAAGGATGGTGGAGCAATGTTAAGTGAAGCTCGCGCGGGAGGCTGAGGCTACCTGGAGCGCTACAGGGACATGGAGCAGGAGGGAGGGCAGCTTGCGCAGGAGGCGGGAGCTGCAAGTGCAGCGTGAAAAATAATAAAAAAAGAGGGAAGAGAGGCAGGGGAGCGGTTCGTGCACTGGATAGGGGGACAAGGAACATCACGCGTGGAAAAAAAAGAGAAGAAGAAAGAGGAGGAAAGAGAGGGAAAAAAAGGACAAAATAAATAAATAAGAATGTAAAGTAAATAAATAATAATAATAATCTAAAAACAATAATAATAACAATATTATAAATTATCTTATTATTTTTATAATAACATTTTATAAAGAAAACCTTTTAATTTAATTTATTCTTTTAATTTTTATTATTCATCCAAATAGGTGGGAAACCATGCACTCACCGGGTCCGAACGCACGTCCGCCACTAGCGGTGTGGTGACTGCGCACCCACCCAAACCGAATGCGCAGCGACCGCTAGCAGTGCAGTGACTGCGCAGTAGCCTGGAACCCACCGAAAACATCAAAGCTTCAACGAAAATTCAAACCTGGACACAACGCAACTCTGCCCAAAGTCGTGGGACCTAGAAAATAGTAAAAACATGGGCGTCCATGGTCGGGGTGTGACAATTCTCCCCACCACAGACACTTTCTGACCCCATAAAGTCACCAAGCCAATAGTTGACACAACATGCATTCATTCCCAGACAAAGTCATAGAGGACCGAGAGCTTTGGGGTAACCATTCCCAACAAACGTCACACCCGACCAAATCAAGAAAAACCACCGACCGAGATTGAAGGGAGAACATGTGGGGATTCTCCCCACCACAAGAATTCACTAATACAAAAACCTTTGAAACTCGAACAAATCATCCCTTGGGGGGGAAACACGGGAACTCCCAAACCAAAATCATTCATTTTCCCCAAATGTACCGAACAACACACCTGAGACTTGACGAAAATTTTGTTACGGAACAATACATAAACTTGAGGATGAGAAATTAACTCAACACCTCCCATAAAATTTACAAAATGAACATTACCCTATTGAACACAGCTAGGACCAAATCAAAGACAGAACATGTCCGTTTATTCATGGGCCCACACCACTCAAAGAGACCAAACAACTTAAAAACCACACTGAGAGCGGATAAGACCGCTTGGATTGAGGGAGAATGCGCTCCTCATGCCCCCACAACAAGGATAAGATTACAACAGTGATGAGAATAGAAAAAGGTAAATTTTTGGATTTTTCCATTCCAAAGCTGAAAGCATTATTCGGACCGAGGTTCCACACACCATCGTCAACTCCTGACTGTTCGCGAGCTTCACCCCGAGACGTGTGGCTGGGGCCCTGATGGATGAATAATCTCCTGCCTCACAGTCAGGCATTTTCATCTCTTGTTTTCTAACTCCTTCTTCCATTCGATGATTCCAACAACCACGATGGTCGTACATTTTCAAAGGGATGCAACATGACGACTTAGAATGTCCGGACAGGCCATACCAGTGGCGCACAAAAGATCGGTCCAACGAACTAGGAGCTGGTACCAACAACCATGGTTTCTTGGAGAAAGGATCCACCGGCCCACACTCCTTTCCTGGTGGGAAACCTTCGCGGAAGTCGACCACCATTAATCACACTCAAAACTCTAACGACGATGATACCATTGATCTTTACTAGTCCAAAACTGAACTCTCAAATAACTCTAGGGCGGTACGAACCATAACTATCATGGGATTTCCCAACAACCTGAAGACACACTATCTTTCAGAACTATACAACTACCTCTAATAGACTTCCAATACATCCATAAGCAAGAAACACACAAAAGGAACTGAGAACTGAGAATAACTTATTGACAAATTTGGGAGGCTTTCTGGGCGGCATACTCATGACAACATGAAAAACACCATCGAAACAAGCATCAGGACAAAACTCAATCAAAGCAACAACACAAGCCAAGGACAATAGGTCCATAATCCAATCATATACAACACAAGGAGAAATCACTTTTCTAAAACCATTATCTCTTTACAATTTTAAAAACTCGCCTATGGAACCTTATGAACCGTCACATGTGCGTTTATTCAATCTCAGTCACATCATCTGTGAACAAGTTCCCCCACGCACTTTACATACATACCCACGCACGTGTGACCCTCCATAAGGAGTGACAAGGTTCAAACACTTCTTCTCATTGCTAAATCTATACACATACCACGTTTTTCCAAACTGATACACCTTCTCTTTAAAAGCCCACTTTAGTAATTTAAAAAAACAATTTGGAAGAAACGCCTTTTTTTCATTTCGAAATCACTTTCATTTTCAACACACACACACATCAACTGAGTTCAAAACGAAACCCAACCAACAACAAACCATCGGAACGAGGAACTAGTGCGTTTACCTAACTCGGAGACAAGGTGGTGAGCCATATCCCAAGTAAGGTATATCACTAAAAGGACCTTGAACTGGACATTTGGACTCCACATGGGTCACCACCCCATGTGAGGCCACAATATGAACCATTTCGCCTTCATTATCATCCCTCAAACCATAACAATCAAAGGCAAAACACTCAAAACCTGGACTAACCCTGGTAACTCAGGTCTCATCACGAGCGGTGGTGATCAGGCACCGACCCGTAACCTACCTCCTGAGCCCCGATAGTCCTAATCTCCTTCTATCAGACATCCCAAATAACAAAGGGCGCTCTGAATAGCGAGGTCCGGTAAGGGTCGACCTCCTCTGATACCATTTTGTCACGAACCAACCCGAGTCAACCCTAAACCGGTCACCCGAGCCGGTCCGCGACATGACCCGAGAGGCGTTCCCGATCCTCCCGGGCTGGCGACAAGCGCCAGGGCATCAACAGTGAGCAAGTGGGAACGATTTCTCCCAATAAAAATAAATAATTAGAGTAGCAGAAAATAAATAGAGTAAAGTAACTAACAAGAACAAAAGAAAATAAAACAAACCGAAAGAGACAACCACTAACTCCGTGTGACCTCGCGAGTCACTCTCCAACTCACGACCAAACGTCACCCAAGGCGAACACACCCAAGTTGTAACCTACACAAACACTAAAAACAGAAAAGTACTATAGGCGTGAGTATTAAAACTCAGTAGGCTAGCCCGATATCTATTCCCAATGCACTACCTTTAAATAATGAAATTTACTAATTTCAGGTTTGAACTAAATATACAAAATATTGGTTTTCACTCACACAATCATTTCTTAAACAAGTATCAGTCCATTGCCCTTTTTAGTTTGAAACCAAGTTTAATGTTCAAAAGGAATAGGTACATTTTATTTTTAAAACATTTTTTTGAACAATTTAGTAATCCATAATTCAGTTATTAACCAAAAGGGAAACCACACATAGCACACAACACACCCCAAGTGCAATGTGAAATGTGGCGCACATAGGCCAGCAACCGAACTAGACCTCTCGATCGTCCTCCACACACAAATACACACTGAAGGAAAAATGGGTCAAACCTAGGAGATCGTGAACAATCCAGAACGTACTATTCATCTGACTCATCCTAAAGGCGTGCCCTAACTCGATGATGTCATAACGCCCTAACGCCCGGCATATCCCTGCATGGCCTAACCAAGGGGCCCAATCTCCATACCAGAAATAACTCAGTATTCCCCTGCTATGGGGCCACTAGCCAGTGCGTAATCTAAACTAGTGCATCAATCGTTCTCAGAAGATTCACTCACTATGTTAGGTTCCCATGAAATCACAATCAAATAAAAGAGGTGTGCATCCACAATGTAAATCAAGAAGTCACAACGCACTAACATCACATAAAGCTCACACAATCAACACACACCAAAAGTCACCCCTGAGTAAGTTTTCCAAAATAATTTATTTTATTAAGGTGCCAAACGGGCCTTCACAACTTTAAACACAAAACCTCATTTTTCAAGAAATCCCACAACAATTTCTCATATGAAATCATTTATCTTTAAAACTAAAAGTACATTTTAAATTCCGTGAATTATGTTTAAAGGCCAAATGGGCATTCTTTCAATACTGGGTGTCTGCCCGTCAAAAAAAAATTTCCAAGTGTTCGGTATAAAATAAACGGCTATTTTCACACTAAATAATCATTTAAAATTTTATTATCTAATATTATTTCTCATTCATTAAAATTTAACAAACATAAAGCAATTAACAAATTCTAAATTTAAAGGTGAGTGCAGTGGGGGACCTACCTCAAGACCACGACGCGACGACAATGCATGCTCGGAAACCAGGCCCGATGACGGCGCCCACTCGGAAGAAGGCGTGACGACGACGCTCACTCAGAAACAGGCGCGACGACGGCGCTCAATCGGAAGTAGGCGAGACGACGACGCAACCTCAGAAACAAAGTGCAGTGATGGTGCTCACTCAGAAACGCCCCACGCAGGTCCTAGAACGTCAAGCCGACCCAAATAAAAATTAATTAATAAAAACTGTAATCAACCCAAGGTAAATATATATATATATATATAATAAAAATATCAAAAGGAGCATAAAAAGAGGGTATACCCATCGGGGGTCTGTGACAAGAAACGGACCGCCGGAGGGCGTCGCGCAGGAACATCGGAAGGCGCGCAACTGGACGCGGCCCGACCAGGGGGTGCGGCAAGGGCTGCCGGACAGCAGTGATGCGAGGCGACCGATGGGAAGGGTTTGCGACTAGTCGGAGGGCCCGCGACGGGTTTAAAGGCACGCAACATGAGGGTATGAGCTGGTCGGAGTTGTGCGACGATTGAGAAGAGGTCCCGACCGTTAGAGATGGCGGTCGAAGGGTGTGGGGTAGCCCGAAGAGGACAGCGGCTGGTGAGGACAGAAAAGGAGGGTTGCAGTGACCAGAAGGGGAGGTGAATAGCGGAGTGGATAGGGGGTGTGATGCCAGCCCAGTGCAGTCACGCTGGAGGGAGTCGCGCCGGCAAGCTGAGGGTGCACTGGTGAAAGGCTCGTGTTGGGTGTGGCGGCAACGGCCGGACAAGGCAGGGTCGGGGTGCGCATGGGTGCGACGGCTGGAAATGCAGCTGGGAGGGTGGTGTAGCGCTAAAGCAGCGTAGTGCAAGAGAAGCACAAGGTGAGGGATGCAGCGAGGGGCCTTGGCCAACAGGAGGGCGCCAGATCAGGCAGCAGAAGTCCACTGGTGGTCGAGCAGGCGGGGAGACGGCACACAGGCCTGGAGGGCGGCGCATCCGCTGGAGCGTGGTGGTGATCAGCTGCTACTACTAGGAGGCGGAGCATGGTGCGTGGGGCTGGTTGGTCGCAAAATAGGAAGGGGGAGTTGTGGCTAGCCGAGGGCTCGGGAGGGACCAACCGGGGCACTGGATCGAATGGCGTTGCTGCAAGAGTCTAGAACGAAGGGATGGTCGGCTGCTGGCGAAGGCTGGCTGCAGCTGGAGGGTGATGGCGCGTCGAAGGGAGAAGAAGGGGAGACGGCATGCTACCCACCACTGTTCGGATCCCTCTTGCTGCGGCCCGACCTCACCAATGCCCTCCGCCAGGGAAGGGTGCGGGCTGCTACAAGGTTGGCTGGGGGTGGCGCAGCCAGTTATGCTGGAGGGGCGACGGGAGGACCGAGCGGGATGTAGAGCGGCGGACGGAGGGCTTGTTTTGTGCGGGATACTGTAAAAGGATGTTGGGTGGTCGGTTGGCCGGGACGCAGGTGAGGTAGCGGAGAATGCAGGAGGCAGCTGCTGGGGTGAGGCGCCAGCTATGAAGGAAGGTGGAGCAATGTTAAGGGAAGCTCGCACGGGAGGCTGAGGCTGCCTGGCGCGCTGTAGGGACACGGAGCAGGAGGGAGGGCAGCTTGCGCAGGAGGCGGGAGCTGCAAGTGCAGTGTGAAAAATAAAAAATAGAGAGGGAAGAGAGGTAGGGGAGCGGGTCGCGTGCTGGACAGGGGGACAAGGAACATCACCCATGGATAAAAAAAGAGAAGAAGAAAGAGGATGAAAGAGAGGAAAAGAAGGATAAAATAAATAAATAAGAAGGTAAAGTAAATAAATAATAATAATAATCTAAAAACAATAATAATAACAATATTATAAATTATCTTATTATTGTTATAATAACATTTTATAAAAAAACCTTTTAATTTAATTTATTCTTTTAATTTTTATTATTCTTCCAAATAGGTGGGCAACAGTGCACTCACCGGGTCCGAACGCATGTCCGCCACTAGCGGTGTGGTGACCGCGCACCCAACCAAACCGAATGCGCAGTGACCGCTAGCAGTGCGGTGACTGCGTACTAGCCTGGAACCCCCCGAAAACATCAACGCTTCAACGAAAATTCAAACCTGGACCCAACACAACTCTGCCCAAAGTCGTGGGACCGAGAAAATAGTAAAAACATGGGCGTCCGTGGTCGGGGTGTGACATTTCTTTATTTAATTCAAAATTAATTTTTTTCATCAAAACTCGAAAGCAGATTTTAATGAAATAATAATTATCAAATGATTTTCACTTATTTATGTCCAATTTCAAAGTGGAATTACATCCAAAGACCAGAATTAGAATAAATGGTAAAAATATAATCTAGTTACACATTAATCAAAATATAAAGAACAACATAACTATAACAATCAATTAGATTGAAATTATGTTTTGAATTAAAATGCAGTATTTTTCGCTATTCATTAAAAAATAAACTTTATTAGAAAAAAACCAAAATTTCATTCAATGTAAATTTTTATGTCCTAATTATAAATTTGAAATTTATTTATTCAAATTTAACATATAAAAGTGAAAAATACAAGATTTAAAAATGGTTCACCATCAAAAGGTGGTCGATCGACTATTTAAAAAATATTAGAGTATTTTTTTCATAAAATTGGATTCATTCACATTTTATGCCTCAAAAATTTATTGTATAAATTTAAAAACATTTAACAAACATGTGTAATAATATTGTAGTTATGTTATTTCATTCTCACCAACACAAAGACTATGTGCTAACTCCCATCTAAAAATATAATATTGTATTATTATTTTTCAATAAATCTCAATGTTGTGTGCAATGTACGATTTCAAAGAAACGCGTTGTTGTGTATCGGGAATGCCATCGAACATAAAAACCCATTCAAAGTTAACATAATAATAAATTCACAAATATTAATAAATATAAAAATTTCTTATTCTTTATTTTCCTGGGATGTTACTTCATTCCCCCATTTGGGAATTGTGCCCACGAAATATTAAAATTGAGATCAGAAACATCATTGAAAGACCCACATTGGAAAAAGAATCAATAAAAATATTTGTTTAATAATAGAGAGAATTACAAAGGTCACCAAATACATGCTTTGCAAAAAACCATCTCATGAAGAATATGGGGTTCTAAAAAGCATTAGGAGGGAACCTAGTTTTTATTTTTCATCAAAATAAATAGATATTTATATTGAACAAAATGAACACATCGTAGAAAATCATAGATACATTAATAAATATTTAATTTATAATTAATTGAAATATAGAATTACTTCATCTGTGGTATACTTCTTGGTCAAAATTTTTGTCAGTGATGTTACTTCATTACTATTTTGATAGATAATAAAACTAAATACTCATCTACATATATCCACAAAATATAAAAAAATATATGAATAATATTATTGATATTCAAAGTGATGACATAGAATAATCTAGTGCTTTACATAATTATACACTCATCGCAACAATGTTATCTTATTATCTCTCCTTATTAAAAGGAGAAATGGAGAGGTTGAAGAGGGAATTATTATATCAGATTGAGAGAATCGTAAAAAATGTCTCATTTTATCTAACACATTTCCAAGAAAAAAAATTATATTTTAAATTATATAAATAATGTTAATTAAAGACAATAACCAAAGGCCCTTATCAAATTATATAATATAAATAATGAACCTATAAAAATAAAAATAAAAATAATAATAATAATAATAATTACAATATTTCAGGGCATGGATAAATTCTAATATCAATACATAAATAAAAAATTTATTTTTTATTTAAATGAAAATAAATTTATTATTTTATTCAAATCATTAAACATGACCCATATCTTCCAATATAATTTATTTTTCATGAATAATAAAATATATCCAATCATTAAAATTAGAGAAGCATTATATTAAGTAAACATGTTATAATATATTTATTTTTTATATTCATTTAACTTGAATAACTATATAATTTACTATATTCAAAAAACTCACGAATAAATATATTTTATATTAATTACAAATTGAATAAATAAGTAAGAGATTAAATATAACTCAAATATTCTATGCTCTAATATCTTGTGAGTAAATTTCTTCAATCAAATTTATATTTATTAAATACTACAAACCATAAAAAATTATTCATAAATTTAAATTCAATATAACTTAATTAGATTCTCGATACAATTAATGTGTATCTCTTTAGGCTCATTTAAAAACATTAATAGATAGATCATGCCTAATGTTCTATATCAATGTATTTAAACTAATCAATTCACCTATAGAAAATTAAGTGACTATATCAACTACAAAAACATTCCTATGAGCATTATTATGTAGTATAATACGCCTTTTAGCTAAACTAATTAATAATGATGCATACTTTTGTTGTCGCCCTCAAATGTGCTTGATTTCTCTTTCCTTATCATTCCAAAATAACCTATTATTTAACCTACCATGACCATATAATTTTTCCACATGGTATTATTTCAATAAAACGTCAATATATTATTAACCATTAATATTGAATGGAAATTTCATTATGAACCATTAAACTAATGGCAAATCACTTATAATTCACCTAATGTATTTGGTATCACCATTATCATATATCATCATTGTTTTCATCCATACATAATTGTAAATGATTTATGAAACATATTGCTAATGATCTCAATTATAAGGATTAATAAACATATACATAGATATTATTGATTAATGACACATAAATATGATAAATTTTTATTATCATGTATTTTATCATCACCAACATTATTATAAATAACATAGTGAAAACATTATTTTGGGAATTCTTACTACTTCTTATCTTCCATAATGTTATATTTGAGCATGATCATTTCCCTTCTGGAATTATATATCAATACCGTAGTAGATATTTAATTAATCGCATAATCATAACATTTATTGGCCATCAGTGTTGTTGGTAATTTTTATAACCATTTAGTAAATAAGATTTCCATATT
This sequence comes from Viscum album, assembly GCA_963277665.1. Taxonomy (NCBI): domain Eukaryota; kingdom Viridiplantae; phylum Streptophyta; class Magnoliopsida; order Santalales; family Viscaceae; genus Viscum; species Viscum album. The sequence goes on along the minus strand of OY728161.1, from coordinate 454,749,748 downwards.
TTATTTTATTGCTACTTATATAACCATAACATCACCTCATTGAGTATAATCTCAATATATAAGAATATTTTCACGTATAAGATCCATTTAATGATGTATTATATTCTTATTTTCTATAACCATTGTAGTAGTATTATCACAATCCAATGTGCTCGGATTTGAGGTACTACACTGAGCTCTGAGATGAGGTTTTGTATCCTTATCACTTATATTGTGACATCGGAATCAATAAGGTTATTAAAAGTGTTGAAGTAAGTTTATATTATTAAAATATTATTTTTACCTTGAATTACCATATTTACCATTAAATGTGTTATTTAAAAAAGTAATTTTATTGCTACTTCTCTAACTATAACATCACATATTTGAGTATAATCTCAATATATAAGAATATTTTCATTTATATGATCCATTTATTGATGTATTATATTCTTATTTTTATAACCATTTTAGAAGTATTATCAAAATCCAATGTGCTAGGATTTGAGGTACTACACTGAGCTCTGAGATGAAGTTTTGTATCTTTATCACTTATATTGTGACATTAGAATCTCTAATATTCTCAATATATATAATAAATTACAAGTGTTAAAGTAATTTTATATTATTATAATATTATTTTTACCTTCAATTTCCTTATTTACCATTAACTACGTTAAATAAAAAATTAAATGTTACTATTCACAAAATATTATTCTCATCTTATTGAACCACATTTTACATACTGTTGAAAACCATGTAGGTCAGATTGTTAGGCTTTAATTCACAGAAGTGGTAAAATTTCATTTAAATGAAGAAGTCAGTTTTTAACTATTATGTACTATTTTTTCACTATTTATTAAAAAAAAAAAATTTTTTTCAGAAAAATACCATCAAATAACCAAAAGATAATTATAATATTCTGAATTTGAAAATTATTTCTTTTTTAACAAATTAAAAACATAAATGTTTCTTGTCACCAACCAACCCGGGTAAACCCTAAACAGGTCACCCGAGCCGGTCCGCGACATGACCCAAGAGGCATTCCCGATCCTCCTGGGCTGGCGACAAGCGCCAGGGAATCAATAGTGAGCAAGTGGGAACAATTTCGCCCAATAAAAATAAATAATTAGATCAGCAGAAAATAAATAGATTAAAGTAACTAACAAGAAAAAAAGAAAATAAAACTAACTGAAAGAGACAACCACTAACTTCGTGTCACCTCGCAGGTCACTCTCCAACTCACGACCAAACGTCACCCAAGGCGAACACACCCAAGCTGTAACCTGCACAAACACTAAAAACAGAAAAGTACTATAGGCGTGAGTATTAAAACTCAGTAGGCTAGCCCGATATCTATTCCCAATACTCTACCTTTAAATAAAGAAATTTACTAATTCTATGTTTGAAATAAATATACAAAAAATCGGTTTTCACTAACACTATCATTTCTTAAACAAGTATCAGTCCATTGCCCTTTTTAGTTTGAGACCAAGTTTAATGTTCAAAAGGAATAGGCACATTTTATTTTTAAAACATTTTTTTGAACAATTTAGAAATCCAGAATTCAGTTATTAACCAAAAGGAAAACCACACATAGCACACAACACACCCCAAGGGCAATAGGAAAAGTGGCTCACATAGGCCAGAAACCGAACTAGACCTCTCAATCGTCCGCCACACACAAATACACACTGAAGGAAACATGGGTCAAACCTAAGAGATCGTGAACAATCCAGAACGTACTATACATCTGACTCATCCTGAAGGCATGCCCTAACTCGATGACATCATAACGCCCTAACACCTGGCATAGCCCTGCATGGCCTAACCAAGTGGCCCAATCCCCATACCAGCAATAACTCAGTATTCCCCTGCTATGGGGCCAGTAGCCAGTGCATAATCTAAACTAGTGCAGAAATCGTTCTCAGAAGATTCACTCACTATGCCAGGTTCCCTTGAAAACACAAGTAATAAAAGAGGGGTGCATCCACAATGTAAATCCAGAAGTCACAATTCACTAACATCACATAAAGCTCACACAATCAACACACACCAAAAGTCACCCCTGAGTAGGTTTTCCAAAATAATTTATTTTATTAAGGTGCCAAACGGGCCTTCACAACTTTTAACGCAAAACCTCATTTTTCAAGAAATCCCACAACACTTTCTCATATGAAATCATTTATCTTTAAAACTAAAAGTACATTTGAAATTCCGTGAATTATGTTTAAAGACTAAACGAGCATTCTTTCAATACTGGGTGTTTGCCCATCAAAAAAATGTTCCAAGTGTTCGGTATAAAATAAACGGCTCTTTTCACACTAAATAATCATTTAAAATTTTATTATCTAATATTATTTCTCATTCATTAAAATTTAACAAACATCAATCAATTAACAAATTCTAAATTTAAAGGTGAGTGCAGTGGGGGACCTACCTCAAGACCACAGTGCGACGACGATGCAAGCTCGGAAAACAGGTGCGACGACGGCGCTCACTCAGAAGCAGGCGTGACGAAGGCGCTCACTCGGAAACAGGCGCGACGACGGCGCTCACTCGGAAGTAGGAGAGACGACGACGCAACCTCAGAAACAATGTGCGATGATGGCGCTCACTCAGAAACGCCCCACGCGGGTCTTAGAACATCATGCCGACCCAAAAAAAAATTAATTAATAAAAACTATAATAAACCCAAGGTAAGTATATATATATATATATAATAAAAATATCAAAAGGAGCATAAAAAAAGGGTATACCCATCGGGGGTCTGCGATAAGAAACGGACCGCCGGAGGGCGTCGCGCTGGAACAGAGGAAGGCGCGCAACTGGACGCGGTCCGACCAGGGGGTGCGGCAAGGGCCGCCAGACAACAGTGATGTGAGGTGACCAATGGGAAGGGTTTGCGACCAGTCGGAGGGCCCACGACAGGTCTAAAGGCACGAAAAATGAGGGTATGAGATGGTCGGAGTTGTGCGACGACTGAGAAGAGGTCCCGACAGTCAGATACGGCGGTCGAAGGGTGCGGGGTAGCCCGAGGCGGACAGCGGCTGGCGAGGACAGAAAAGGAGGGTTGTAGTGACCAGAATGGGAGGCGAATAGCGGAGTGGATATGGGGTGTGATGCCGGCCCAGGGTAGTCACGCCGGAGGGAGTCGCGCCGTCAAGCTGAGGGTGCACCAGCGAGAGGCTCGTGTGGGGTGTGGCAGCAATGGCAAGACAAGGCAGGGACGGGGTGCGCATGGGCGCGACGGCTGGAAATGCACATGGGAGGGTGGTGTAGCGCTAAAGCAGTGTAGTGCAGGAGAAGCACAAGGTGAGGCATGTGGCGAGGGGCCCGGGCCAACAAGTGGGTGCCAGATCAGGCGGCAGAAGTCCACTGGTGGTCGAGCAGGCGGGTGAGACGGCACACAGGCCTGGAGGGCGGCGCTTCCGCAGGAGCGCAGTGGTGATCGGCTGCTGCTGCTAGGAGGCGGAGCATGGTGTGGGGGGATGGCTGGTCGAAAAATAGGAAGGGGGGAGTTGCGGCTAGCTGAGGGCCCGGGAGGGACCAACCGGGGCGCTGGATCGGAGGGCGCTGCTGCAAGAGACCGGAAAGAAGGGATGGTCGACTGCTGGCAAAGGCTGGCTGCAGCTGGAGGGAGATGGCGCGCCGAAGGGAGAAGTAGGGGAGACGACATGCTACCAACCGCTGTTTGGCTCCCTCTTGCTGCGGCACGACCTCACCTAATCCCTTGGCCAGGGAAGGGTGCGGGCTGCTACAAGGCTGGTCGGGGGTGGCACAGCCAGTCATGCGGGAGGGGCGACAGGAGGACCAAACGGGATGCAGAGCGGCGGCCGAAGGGCTTGTTGTGTGCTAGATACTGTAAAGGGATGCTGGGTGGTCAGCTGGCCGGGACGCAGGTGAGGCAGCGGAGAATGCAGGAGGCAGCTTCTGGGGAAAGGCACCGGCTATGAAGGAAGGTGGAGCAATGTCAAGGTAAGCTCACGCGGGAGGCTGAGGCTACCTGGAGTGCTGCAGGGACACAGAGCAAGAGGGAGGGCAGCTTGCGCAGGAGGCGAGAGCTACAAGTGCAGCATGAAAAATAAAAATAAAAGAGGGAAGAGTGGAAGGGGAGCGGTTCGCGCGCTGGACAGGGGGACAAGGAACATCACGCGTGGAGAAAAAAAAGAGAAGAAGAAAGAGGAGAAAAGAGAGGGAAAAAAGGATAAAATAAATAAATAAGAAGGTAATGTAAATAAATAATAATAATAATCTAAAAACAATATTAATAACAATATTATAAATTATCTTATTATTTTTATAATAACATTTTATAAAAAAACCTTTTAATTTAATTTATTCTTTTAATTTTTATTATTCTTCCAAATAGGTGGGCAACCATGCACTCACCGGGTCCGAACGCACGTCCTCCACTAGTGGTGTGGTGACCGTGCACCCACCCAAACTGAATGCGCAGCGACCGCTAGCAGTGCAGTGACTACGCAGTAGCCTGGAACCCACCGAAAACATCAAGGATTCAATGAAAATTCAAACCTGGACCCAACGCAACTCTGCCCAAAGTCACGGGACCTAGAAAATAGTAAAAACATGGGCGTCCATGGTCGGGGTGTGACAATTCTCCCCACCATGTACACTTTCTGCCCCCAGATAGTCACCAAGCCAATAGTTGACACAACATGCGTTCATTCCCAGACAAAGTCATAGAGGACCGAGAGCTCCGGGGTAACCATTCCCAACAAACGTCACACCCGACCAAATCAAGAAAAACCACCGACCGAGATTGAGGGGAGAACATGTGGGGATTCTCCCCACCACAAGAATTCACTAATACAAAAACCTTTGAAACTCGAACAAATCATCCCTTGGGGGGGGGCAACACGGGAACTCCCTAACCAAAATCATTCATTTTCCCCAAATGTACCGAACAACACACCTGAGACTTGACGAAAAGATTGTTACGGAACAATACATAAACTTGAGGATGAGAAATTAACTCAACACCTCCCATAAACTTTACAAAATGAACATTACCCTATTGAACATAGCTAGGACCAACTCAAAGACAGAACATGTCTGTTTATTCATTGGCACACACCATTCATAGAGACCAAACAACTTAAAAACCACACTGAGAGCAGATAAGACCGCTTGGATTGTGGGATAATGCGCTCCTCATGCCACCACAACAAGGATAAGATTACGACAGTGATGAGAATAGAAAAAAAAGAAAATTTTTGGATATTTCCATTCCAAAGTTGAAAGCATTATTCGGACCGAGGTTCCACACACCATCGGCAACTCCTGACTGTGCGGGAGATTCACCCCGAGACGTGTGGCTGGGGCCCTGATGGCTGAAGCATCTCCTGCCTCACAGTCAGGCATTTTCATCTCTTGGTTTCTAACTCCTTCTTCTGTTCGATGATTCCAACAACCACGATGGTCGTACATTTTCAAAGGGATGAAACATGACGACTTAGAATGTCCGGACAGGCCATACCGGTGGCGCACAAAAGATCGCTCCAACGAACTAGGAGCTGGTACCAACAACGATGGTTTCTTGGAGAAAGGATCCACCGGCCCACACTCCTTTCCTGGTGGGAAACCTTCGCGGAAGTCGACCACCATTAATCACACTCAAAACTCTAACGAAGATGAGACCATTCATCTTTACTAGTCCAAAACTGAACCCTCAAATAACTCTAGGGCGGTACGAACCATAACTATCATGGGAGTTCCCAACAACCTGAAGACACACTATCTTTCAGAACTATACAACTACCTCTAATATACTTCCAATACATCGATAATCAATAATCACACAAAAGGAACTAAGAACTGAGAATAACTTATTGACAAATTTGGGAGGCTTTCTGGGCGGCATACTCATGACAACACGAAAAACACCATCGAAACAAACATCAGGCCAAAACTCAATCAAAGCAACAACACAAGCCAAGGACAATAGGTCCATAATCCAATCATATACAACACAAGGAGAATTCACTTTTCTAAAACCATTATCTCTTTACAATTTTAAAAACTCACCTATGGAACCTTATGAACCGTCACATGTGAGTTTATTCAATCTCAGTCACATCATCTGTGAACAAGTTCCCCCACACACTTTCCATACATAACCATGCACGTGTGACCCTCCATAAGGAGTGACAATGTTCAAACACTTATTCTCCTTGCTAAATCTAAACACATACCAAGTTTTTCCAAACCGATACACCTTCTCTTTAAAAACCCACTTTAGTAATTTAAAAAAACAATTTGGAAGAAACACCTTTTTTTCATTTCGAAATCACATTCATTTTCAACACACACACACATCAACCGAGTTCAAAATGAATCCCCACCAACAACAAACCACCGGAACGAGGAACTAGTGCGTTTGCCTAACTCGGCGACAAGGTGGTGAGCCATATCCCAAGTAAGGTATATCACTAAAAGGACCTTGAACTGGACATTTGGACTCCACATGGGTCACAACCCCATGTGAGGCCACAATATGAACTAGTTCGCCTTCATTATCATCCCTCAAACCATAACAATCAAAGGCAAAACACTCAAAACCTGGACTAACCCTGGTAACTCAGGTCTCGTCACGAGCGGTGGTGATCAGGCACCGACCTGTAACCAACCTCCCGAGCCCCGACAGTCCTAATCTCCTTCTATCAGACATCCCAAATAACAAAGGGCGCTCTGAATAACGAAATCCGGTAAGGGTCGACCTCTTCTGATACCATTTTTTCACGAACCAACCCGAGTCAACCCTAAACCGGTCACCCGAGCCGGTCCGCGACATGACCCGAGAGGCGTTCCCGATCCTCCCGGGCTGGTGACAAGCGCCAGGGCATCAACAGTGAGCAAGTGGGAACGATTTCACCCAATAAAAAAAATAATTAGAGCAGCAGAAAATAAATAGAGTAAAGTAACTAACAAGAACAAAAGAAAATAAAACTAACCGAAAGAGATAACCACTAACTCCATGTGACCTCATGGGTCACTCTCCAACTCACGACCAAACATCACCCAAGGAGAACACACCCAAGTTGTAACCTGAACAAACACTAAAAATAGAAAATTATTATAGGCGTGAGTATTAAAACTCAGTAGGCTAGCCCGATATCTATTCCCAATGCACTACCTTTAAATAATGAAATTTACTAATTCCAGGTTTGAACTAAAAATACAAAATATTGCTTTTCACTCAAACTATCATTTCTGAAACAAGTATCAGTCCATTGCCCTTTTTAGTTTGAAACCAAGTTTAATGTTCAAAAGGAATAGGTACATTTTATTTTTAAAACATTTTTTTGAACAATTTAGATATCCAGAATTCAGTAATTAACCAAAAGGGAAACCACACATAGCACACAACACACCCCAAGGGCAATGGGAAAAGTGGCGCACATAGGCCAGAAACCGAACTAGACCTCTCGATCGTCCGCCACACACAAATACACACTGAAGGAAACATGGGTCAAACCTAGGAGATCATGAACAATCTAGAACGTACTATACATCTGACTCATCCTGAAGGCATGCCCTGACTCGATGACGTCATAACGCCCTAACGCCCGGCATAGCCCTGCATGGCCTTACCGAGGGGCCCAATCCCCATAGCAGCAATAACTCAGTATTCCCCTACTATGGGGCCACTAGCCAGTGCGTAATCTAAACTAGTGCAGCAATCGTTCTCAGAAGATTCAATCACTATGCCAGGTTCCCATGAAATCACAAGCAATAAAAGAGGGGTGCATCCACAATGTAAATCAAGTAGTCACAATATACAAACATCAAATAAATCTCAAATAATAAACACACACCAAAAGTCACCCCTGAGTAGGTTTTCCAAAATAATTTATTTTATTAAGGTGCCAAACGGGCCTTCACAACTTTTAACACAAAACCTCATTTTTCAAGAAATCCCACAACACTTTCTCATATGAAATCATTTATCTTTAAAACTAGAAGTACATTTTAAATTCCGTGAATTATGTTTAAAGGCCAAATGGGCATTCTTTCAATACTGGGTGTCTGCCCGTCAAAAAAAATTTCCAACTGTTCGGTATAAAATAAATGGCTATTTTCACACTAAATAATCATTTAAAATTTTATTATCTAATATTATTTGTCATTCATTAAAATTTAAAAAACATCAAGCAATTAACAAATTCTAAATTTAATGGTGAGTGTAGTGGGAGACCTACCTCAAGACCATGACGCGACGACGATGCAAGATCAGAAACGAGGCGCGATGACGGCGCTCACTCGGAAGCAGGCATGACGACGGCGCTCACTCGGAAACAGGCGCGATGACAGCGCTCACTCGGAAGTAGGCGAGACGACGACACAACCTCAGAAACAAAGTGCGGTGATGGTGCTCACTCAGAAACGCCCCACGCGGGTCCTAGAACGTCACGCCGACCCAAATAAAAATTAATTAATAAAAACTGTAATCAACCCAAGGTAAATATATATATATATAATAAAAATATCAAAAGGAGCATAAAAAAAGGGTATACCAATCGGGGGTCTGCGACAAGAAACGGACCGCCGGAGGGCGTCGCGCCGGAACATCGGAAGGCGCGCAGCTGGATGCGGTCCGACCAGGGGGTGCGGCAAGGGCCGCCGGACAGCAGTGATGCGAGGCGACTGATTGGAAGGGTTTGCGACTAGTCGGAGGGCCCGCAACGAGTCTAAAGGAACGCAACATGAGGGTATGAGCTGGTCGGAGTTGTGTGACGACTGAGAAGAGGTCCCGACAGTCAGAGATGGCAGTCGAAGGGTGTGGGGTAGCCCGAGGCGGACATCGGCTGGCGAGGACAGAAAAGGAGGGCTGCAGTGACCAGAAGGGGAGGCGAATAGCGGAGTGGATAGGGGGTGCGATGCCGGCCCAGGGCAGTCACGCAGGAGGGAGTCGCGCCGGCAAGCTGAGGGTGCACTGGTGAGAGGCTCGTGTGGGGTGTGGCGGCAATGGCCGGACAAGGCAGGGTCGGGGTGCGCATGGGCGCGACGGCTGGAAATGCAGCTGGGAGGGTGGTGTAGCGCTACAACAGCGTAGTGCAAGAGAAGCACAAGGTGAGGAATGCGGCGAGGGGCCCTAGCCAACAGGAGGGCACCAGATCAGGCAGCAGAAGTCCACTGTTGGTCGAGCATGTGGGGGAGACGGCACACAGGCCTGGAGGGCAGCGCATCCGCTGGAGCATGGTGGTGATCGGCTGCTACTGCTAGGAGGCGGAGCATGGTGTGGGGGGGGGGGGGGGGGGGGGGGCTGGCTGGTCACAAAATAGGAAGGGGGAGTTGCGGCTAGACGAGGGCTCGGGAGGGACCAACGGGGGCACTGGATCGGATGGCGCTGCTGCAAGAGTTCGGAAAGAAGGGATGGTCGGCTGCTGGCGAAGGTTGGCTGCAGCTGGAGGGTGATGGCGTGCCGAATGGAGAAGAAGGGGTGACGGCATGCTACCTGCCGCCGTTCGGCTCCCTCTTGCTGCGGCCCGACCTCACCAAAGCCCTCCGCCAGGGAAGGGTGCAGGCTGCTACAAGGCTGGCCAGGGGTGGCGCAGCCAGTCATGCTGGAGGGGTGACGGGAGGACCGAACGGGATGTAGAGCGGCGAACGGAGGGCTTGTTGTGTACGGGATACTGTAAAGGGTTGTTGGGTGGTCGTCTGGCCGGGACTCAGGTGAGGCAGCGGAGAATGAAGGAGGCAGCTGCTGGGGCGAGGCACCGGCTATGAAGTATGGTGGAGCAATGCTAAAGGAAGCTCGCGCGGGAGGCTGAGGCTGCCTGGCGCGCTTCAGGGACACGGAGCAGGAGGGAGGGCAGCTTGCGCAGGAGGTGGGAGCTGCAAGTGCAGCGTGAAAATTAAAAAAAAGAGAGGGAAGAGAGGTAGGGGAGCGGGTCGCGCGCTGGACAGGGGGACAAGGAACATCACGCGTGGATAAAAAAAGAGAAAAAGAAAGAGGAGGAAAGAGAGGAAAAAAAGGAAAAAATAAATAAATAAGAAGGTAAAGTAAATAAATAATAATAATAATCTAAAAACAATAATAATAACAATATTATAAATTATCTTATTATTGTTATAATAACATTTTATAAAAAAACCTTTTAATTTAATTTATTCTTTTAATTTTTATTATTCTTCCAAATAGGTGGGCAACAGTGCACTCACCGGGTCTGAACGCACGTCCGCCACTAGCGGTGTGGTGACTGCGTACCCACCCAAACCGAATGCGCTGCGACCGCTAGCAGTGCGGTGACTACGCACTAGCCTGGAACCCACCGAATACATCAACGCTTCAACGAAAATTCAAACCTGGACCCAATGCAACTCTGCCCAAAGTCGTGGGACCGAGAAAATAGTAAAAATATGGGCGTCCGTGGTCAGGGTGTGACATTTCTTTATTTAATTCAAAATTAATTTTTGTCTTCAAAACTAGAAAGCGGATTTTAAAGAAATAATAATTATCAAATGATTTTCCCTTATTTATGTCCAATTTCAAAGTGGAATTACATCCAATGACCAGAATTAGAATAAATTGTAAAAATATAATCTAGTTACACATTAATCAAAATATAAAGAACAACATAACTATAACAATCAATTAGATTGAAATTATGTTTTGAATTAAAATGCAGTATTTTTCGCTATTCATTAAAAAATAAACATTATTAGAAAAATAGCAAAATTTTATCCAATGTAAATTTTTATGTCCTAATTATAAAGTTGAAATTTATTTATTCAAATTTAACATATAAAAGTGAAAAATACAAGATTTAAAAATGGTTCACCATCAAAAGGTGGTCGATCGACTATTTAAAAAATATTAGAGTATTTTTTCATAAAATTGGATTCATTCAAATTTTAAGCCTCAAAAATTTATTATATAAATTTAAAAACATTTAACAAAAATGTGTAATAATATTGTAGTTATGTTATTTCATTCTCGCCAACACAAAGACTATGTGCTAACTCCCATCTAAAAATATAATATTGTATTATTATTTTTCAATAAATCTCAATTTTGTGTGCAATGTACGATTTCAAAGAAACGCGTTGCTGTGTATCGGGAATGCCATCGAACATAACAACCCATTCAAAGTTAACATAATAATAAATTCACAAATATAAATAAATAAAAAAATTACTTATTCTTTATTTTCCTGGGATGTTACTTCATTCCCCCATTTGAGAATTGTGTCCATGAAATATTAAAATTGAGATCAGAAACATCATTGAAATACCCACATTGGAAAAAGAATCAATAAAAATATTAGTTTAATAATAGAGAGAATTACAAAGGTCACCAAATATTACCCATACCAAGATTCCATATAAGAAAAAATAGATATGGAAAAAAAGTAAATCTCAGAGACTAAAAGAGTGTGATAGATTTCTTGATCAATGAATTTTAACCACCACAATACCAAATATCCATATGTCCACAATCTCAATGTCCATGGTGTTATCAATCATAAAAAAAATCATTTAATCCTCATTAGTTAACCCACAAGTGCTAGAGAGTGCGCATACAACTAATGTGATTATAATACATAGAAAACATACAGGGGAACACCACTTGGTTGTCATAGGATGGTGATAAAATACTCAATTAAAAAAATGTACTAGTCTGAAAACAAAATAATTTCCATTTAATTCAAGTTAAATGTGAAATTATTTTATGAATAAACACTAGAATTTATTTATTCCATCATTACCTCATGGTTATATAAAACAAGCCACATATTAGGTAAATTTTATTGATAAACCACTGTATACATGTGGTAAAGAATTATTCTAGTATCAATATAGTATTTGATCCATATCAAAATAAAAATAAGGAATGGTAAAAACCCCTGGAAATAGTGAATAATAAATTGCAAAAAACATACAATATAGATACAGATATAAATTAATAACAGTGAAGGAAGAATATATTATGTACCATCACTTATCTGAAAAGAAATATTGTGTTCAAATGGGGCATCAAATGAATAAATGGGTGAAAATCCAATGAATTTGGCATCAAAGGAGATCTCATGACACAAGTTTTTCCTCATGGGGAAATAAATTATGGGGTTTTTATTATCAAATAAATATGTTCTAAATAGAAATTTCTCATTTTTTAAAAGATCACCATAGTCTGATTGAATGGTTGGAAAAACTGTGTGTTGACCATGCACCCTTCAATGCCTCATGGGGGACCTCACACAGTTCACGCACACTATTTTGGACAGAATGTGAAAACCATCCTATATGGCTATTATAAAAACTAATGATCCCCTAAATAAGAGTTTTCACCAAAGAACATGGTTTTATCCAACTACATGGACTCCTTCGTCTCCCTTTATAGATATTAATTATAATTCTTAACCATGTAGCTTGGTTTTCATGATTTCTACTATCCATGCTTCCAAGATTGGTTCCTAAAAAATTCAGGCTCTAGGATCAAAAAAGGCAGTAAACACCCCTAAAAACCCTATTATCTCTTTATGATCCCACATTAAGTCAAAAAATAAATAGTTTAACAAAAAGAAATCAATATTTCTATCAGATAATAAAACACAGGATCTTACTTTAATAGTGATGGAATTACTAGTTTTCAAACTACACTTTCATGATACCCATTTGTTCTATCTAGCCTCATAACTAGTTTGAGATAACAAATTGTGTGAAAAATCATGATATGGTTGTGTAGATGAAATATTTAATGGATAATCAGTTGAAATACTTATTTCATTCATATCTTTGATTTACATCACAAAAGTGATGTATTTGATGGCGGAAGTTCAACTAACATAGATTTTTGTCCATCAAATGGAGTTTTATGACATATCTAACGAAAAAACAATAAAAAATCCATAATACAATCGATAATGAGTGAAATCTCCATGAATAGGTAAGAAACCCCTTAATAATGTAAACCTCATTTTCTAGGATTTAAATCCTCATTATAGGTAATTTTGATCAATTTCCCATAAAACAACAATATTTTTTATTTATTTTAATGGAAAATGTGTGATGTATTGTCATCTATTGGATTTTATACATTAAGATGTATGTGTCCCAGTGATTATTTTAAAAATTTGTATGTATAGGTACTTCTTAACCTATACTAATGACATCATTTGGTTTTATTATGTGTTTTTAATGAGTCACAAAATTGACACATTCTACAAGTTCAATATGTTCAACTGTGAAATAAAGAATCATCATGGGAAAAGTATTATGATTATATAATCAAAATTTGATATTTAATAGATGAGATAATAACTTACTAATCATATGAGGAATTATAGAACCATTTCATAAGTCATACCTCTTGGAACACTTTAGTGGAATGGTGTGTTTGAGAGGAAGAATTATACTCTATTAGTCTTGGTTTTATAATTGAGGACTTTCTCTTACCTTTCTATTTCATTCTATTCTTATGATTCAGAAGTGAAAACATTTACACTAAACCTATTTCAATTAATGGGATTCAAAAATACACAATATAATTAATTTCATTAGAATCGTATAAATATATGTTTATTAGTATTCATTGCATCAAATTATATATATGTTGTTTAACGTCAGATAAACAAGGATCCAGTTTTGAAAAATTCATTTTTCATGGTTATATCAGTGATATTATATGATATTAATTATGAAATTATATTGAACAAAAAGTGTTTTTGATATAACATCGTTTTTTACTTGATAAATATCACATTATTTAAAGAATTAGTGAGATTAAGGGTAACCATTGGGTTGCTCAAGACCCAAAAAAATGATAGAGACGATAACATGTTTCCCAAAATTTTAATAGAGGAATAACTAAATAAAATTATATAATAACTCAATAGTTTTGTAGGATTATTCTAGATGAAAATTGGTAATGATTTTTTTTAGAAATTGATGATTAATTGATATCATATATAATTAGTCTACTACCAATTGATATGACAAAAAGAGTTGTTATTTTGATAAATGGTTAGAGTCCTTAATATCTAATATAGGCTTTATATACACTAACAAAGTTGTCACCGATCATGTATGTTATGTTATGTAATTGAAAAAATCGCTCTTATGGTGTTATTATAACAAATAAATACTTATCCTATCATATTGATATTCATTTGATTTTTATACAAAATATCCTTATGTAGTTTAAAATACATATGGATAAGTTCTTGGATTTTAGTGGTGAGGATGAGATCAATGTAAATGGTAACACTAACTCTAGTTTCCAAAATGGTAATAGTGATGTAATATATTAATATAGATGAACATTATTAATGTATAGTGGATATATTAGTTGGAAGAGTCTTAAATAAGATAGTGTTGACTCAACAATAGTAGAAGAATATATCACTATATTAGATGTTTTGATCAAAGATGTCAGTATCATGAATTTCATCACAAACATGCATTGGTTATTGGAATTATTTAATAAATTAAGCTTGAAATAGAAATTAATATAGATATTTTTCAGGATAAATGGATTGTTTAACCTAATTACCAAATACATGCTTTGCAAAAAACCATCTCTTGAATAATATGGGGTGATAAAAATCATTTAGAGGGAACCCAATTTTAATTTTCATCAAAATCAATAGATAATTAAATTGAACTAAATGAACACATCACAGAAAATAATAGATACAATAATAAATATTTTATTTATAATTAATTGAAATATAGAATTACTTCATCTGTGGTATTCTTCTTCGTCAAATTTTTTTTCAGTGCTGTTATTTCATTAATGTTTTGATAGATAATCCAACTAAATATTCATCTACATATATCCACACAATATAAAAAATATATGAATAATATTTTAGATATTCCAAGTTCTTACATGGAATAATCTAGTGCTTTACATAATTCTCCACTCATCGCAACAATGTTATCTTATTATCTCTCTTTATTTAAATGAGAGATAGAGAGGTGGAAGAGGGAATTATCATCTAGGATTGAGAGAATCGTAGAAAATGACTCATTTTATATAACACATATTCAATAAAAAAATTATATTTTAAATTATATAAATAATTTTAATTAAAGAAAATAACCAAAGGCCCTTATCAAATTATTTAATATAAGTAATGCATCTATAATAATAATAATAATAATGATAATAATAATAATTAAAATATTTCAGGGCATGGATAAAGTCTAATATCAATTCATAAATAAAAAAATTATTTATTATTTAAATGAAAATAATTTTATTGTTTTAATCAAATCATTAAACATGGCCCATATCTTCCAATATAATTTATTTTTCATGAATAATAAAATATATCCAATCAATAAAATTAGAGAAGCATTATATTAACTAAACTTGTTATAAAATATTTATTTTTTATATTCATTTAACTTGAATAACTATATAATTTACTATATTCAAAAAATTCACGAATAAAAATATTTTATATTAATTACATATTGAATAAATATGTAAGAGATAAAATATAACACAAATATTCTAAGCTCTAATATCTTGTGAGTAAATTTCTTCAATCAACTTTAAATTTAATAAATACCGCAAAACAAAAAAAATTATTCATAAATTTAAATTCAATATAACATAATTTGATTCTTGATACAATTAATGTGTATCTCTTTAGGCTCATTTCAAAACATTAATAGATAGATCATACCTAATGTTCTATATCAATGTCTTTCAACTAATCAATGAACCTATAGAAAATTAAGTGACTATATCAACTATAATAACATTCCTATGAGCATTATTATGTAGTATAATATGCTTTCTGGCTAAAATCATTAATAATGATGCATACTTTTGTTGTATCCCTCAAATATTCTTGATTTTTCTTTCCTTAAAATTACAAAATAAACGATTATATAACCTACCATGACAATAGAATTTTTTCACATAGTATTATATCAATAAAATTTCAATATAAAATTAACCATTAATATTGAATAGAAATTTCATTATGAACCATTAAACTAATGTCATATGACTTATACTTCACCTAATGTATTTGGTATCACCATTATTATATATCATCATAGTTTTCATCCATACATAATTCTAAATAATTCATGAAACATATTGGTAATGTTCTCGAGTCTATAGAATAATAAACATATACATAGATATTATTGTTTAATGACACATAAATAGGATAATTTTTTATTATCATGTTTTTTATCATCACCAACATTCTTATAAATAACATAGTGAGAAAATTATTTTAGAAATTCTTAGTGCCTTTTATCTTCCATAATGTGATAGTTGAGCATGATCTTTTCCCTTCTGGATTTATATATCAATATCGTAGGAACTATTTAATTAATCACATAATCATAAAATTTATTGGCCATCAGTGTTGTTGGTAATTTTTATAACCATTTAGTAAATGAGATTTCCATATTTTATTTTATTTCTACTTCTCTAACCATAACATCACATATTTGAGTATAATCTCAATATATAAGAGTATTTTCATGTATATGATCCATTTATTAATGTATTATGTTCTTATTTTCTATAACCATTGTAGAAGTATTATCACAATCCAATGTGCTAGGATTTGAGGTACTACACTGAGCTCTGAGATGAAGTATTGTATCCTTATCACTTATATTGTGACATTGGAATCTATAATATTCTCAATATATATAATAAATTAAAATAACATTGGATCGTTAGAAATATTATTACTCAAAGTCCCCCCACCCAATTATTCAAAAACAACATTTCAATTATGATTTTAGGTCATTAATGTGTATTTGGAGACAGGTGTTTTTATATACCCTCAAAACTAGTTCCTCATCTCGTAAAATATTAATCAATATATACTTTAAATTCCAATGGTATGTAATGATAGTATTCAAAACCAATTAATATGAATCTATTGGGTCTACATGATTTCATTGTAACATTATTAATTTATAGGAAAAATTATTCCCAGTAAATATCCTGACATAAATTATATATCTAATCCCTGAATCATACGATATTTAACTAATTATTTCTATCAATTCATACGATTAAGAGATCATTTTAATAGAGAGATATATACCACGTTAAATAAATGAAAAAGTTTTCTTGGATTACTACATCTTATAAGTTTTTAATAACTTGTAAATATATATACCATATCTTGATGGATTTTCCTCTAAAGAATATAGTCTACATCGCATAATGAATTCATGTAGAATGTTTTTTTTAAAACATGAATTAACTGAATATAAGGCTGGTATCCCATTAAATATCACTAGCATATTCTAAACATATATAACTAGTAACCCAATAAAACTCACACCCAACCACTTGTAGACACATGGATCATGTTCATTCTTAGTAAAACTCTCTTACAACTTCACCAAAATGACTTTATCATGATATTAATTCTTATGTGAACCCATATATGGATATCAATAAATTTTAAATCTTATTGGCTTTATTTTGATTCATAATATCTTTATTTGAGTCTTTTAGACACATTATAAAATTTATACATTAAGCAAAATGTATTGATAATCATTATATAAAATTTATAATCATGGAAAGATTCTATGGTATGTAAAAATCATATATATTTTAGTATTATGATTGGTGTAATGGTCTCATCATAGTCTATGTCGGAATGATTCCAAAAAAAATTAACAAACAATTGTTCCAAATGGGTAAACTATTTTCCATTAGTTTCTAATTTAATCAATAATACATATTTAAACCATATGATATTTACATAAACTGAAGGATTTAAAAAAAAATGATTTTTCTATATAGATATTATTTTAGAATTATGATGACACGATCCAATCATATATTTATTTTACATAATTTTATTGATATTAAATATTGCATCTCAAAATAATATCAAATACCATAAAGGGCCTTTTTTATTAGTGTGTTTGAAAACTAGTTCAATAAGGAAAATAATTTAAACCAATGTGAACATTTATCCAAAATCTAACACTTCTAGACACCCTTCTAGACTTTTCATAAGATATATATATATATATATATATATATATATCTTTATTACATGGGGAAAGGAATCATTGAATAAAGGTGAGCTGAAATTCCATGGACAGAATAAAAAATCAACATATAATCATGTTTAATATTGTAAGAATATAATAAGAAATGATAATAGAGAAAACAAAAATAAAAATAACAAAGAAAAAATAATATTTTTCCATAAAATAAGAAATAAGTACATATAATATCATTACGAAAATCATCTTCCATGAAATTATTGTGTTAGAAAAACATTGAAATTTTAAAAAAAGAAAATTATATATTAAAATCATGTAATTATAGAATATATGGAAATAACATAATACATTCCATAAAAAACATAAGTCTAGGCCCAGTACAAAGACTATCAATATAATGTGGATAATTCCGCATAAGGGATTGGGTTCCCTCTCAATTAAAATAAATATAGTGGAAAGAATACTATGGTGGATTATATTAAATCCATATTACCTTATATTTTATCCAATTAGATATAAATAATTACCTAATTTATTTTAGGGAAATATAATTTTGGTATCACTTGTCAAAAAACATAGTATAATTAAGCTAACTGCTTATGAACAATACATAGTGGAAAAATCCCTAAAGTCGATTAAGATCACTTGTAGTCCCATAAAGTACATATCATAATATATAGAGATTTATAAAATGGATTATATGGGTATTTAATTCCAGGTACACCCTTCACATAAAGAAAATCGTAATATTGTGTTCCCTATAGTTAAAATAAACCACATATAAACCATAAGAATGATCAAGAACATGAGAAGGTAGTGGGTTACATAATCTTGAGTCAAGGAATACATGAAGTTTAATTCATAAGTATTACCAAGTGATGAAGGAATTAAATCATAAATAAATATAAATGGAACATATATTTTAATTGTTGATTTACAATTTATAAAATTCATGAAAAGGATGTAGAAGTAGAAATAATAAAAACAGACCACTTGGGTGGTTCTTTGAGAAATTATTAAAGGATATTTTACAGAATGAATGATATTATTATTTTACATTAAACATTAATTGAACCAATAGAGTTATAAAATAATAATTATTGTTTTAAATTAGATTAATTTTTAAAAAAATTATCATGGGATGCATTAAATGTGACATGAAATTGGGAAGTTCTATTTAATCAAGATTACATAAAATTTGGAATATTAAATTGATCTAAAAATATCTACCACAATATAAATTAAATGAATATATTAATATATGTATACTTTTTTATATATATAAAATAATATATGTGGTACATGAGAATAATATTACATAAAATGATGAAAAATAAAGATAATGAAAAACAATAAAGCACAATGGAAGTACCAATGATCCCATGAAACATAATTCAAATTCTAATTAAATCCCCTTTAAAGAGAGAGTGTTTTATGTATTAGTTTAAACACAAAGTATAATGCTTATCATTTTTATTTAATCTTTTGTTAACTTATTTAATATTTAACCATGTCCTCCAATATATTCATACTATATGGTTAATATATTTAATAAAAAATTCCAAGTGGCCCAAAATGGATAATTATTGACATTTGAATGAAAATATATGTTTTTGACCAAATATAAATTGTAATGAATATTATATAACTTATTAAAATATAGATTGATTTAAAAGCACTTCTATGTACATTTTAATACTGTTCATATAATGAATTTTTAAATAACCCAAAACAACAGGATTATTTTGAAAAAAAATAATGAATTAAAAGAACACCACTCTTCCAAATCAATAAAATTATGGGATGACATGAAGAGGTTCAAAATAAATTTATTTTAATATTTATAATATCATTAATTTAAATGATTTATTAATGTAGAAATTACATCATCACCATAGTGTCATAATTAAATTTTTTATTTAATTTATAAAATTTATAAATAAATTACCATGATGTTGGAAAACCTTTTATATTTCCAAATAATTTTTATAATAGAATATATCACTTAAATAACACTATATAAAATTTGTTTTAATAAAAAAATCATGTGTATGATATTTTTATTTTTACATTAAAAAATTTTATTAATGTCATTATCATGCCCTAGTGGCATTCAAAGTCCAATAGTCACACTCAATGATATTTTTGTTTGCCCAGTACTTATACAATAAGGTTATTACAAGTGGTGAAGTAATTTTATATTATTATAATTTTATTTTTACCTTGAATTACAATATTTACCATTAAATGCGTTATTTAAAAAAGTAAATGTTACTATTCACCAAAAATTATTTTCATCTTATTGAACCACATTTTACATACTGTTGAAAACCATGTAGGTCATATTTTTAGAATTCAATTCATAGAAGTAGTAAATTTTCATTTAAATGAAGAAGTCAGTTTTTAACTATTATGTAGTATTTTTTCACTATACATAAGAAATTAATTTTTTTAGAAAAATACCATCAAATTATCGAAATATAATTTTAATATTCTGAATTTAAAAATGATTTCTTTTTTAAAAAATTAAAAACATATTTGTTTCTTTATTTAATTCAATATTAATTTATGTCTTCAAAACTCGAAAGCGTGTTTTAAAGAAATAATATTTATCAAATGATTTTCACTTGATTATGTTCAATTTCAATGTGAAATTACTTCCAATGTCTAGAATTAGAATACATGGTAATAATATAATCCAATTACACATTAAAAAAAATAAAAAGAACAACTTAACCATAACAATAAATTAGATTAAAATTATGTTTTGAATTAAATTGTAGTATTTTTTGTTATTCATTAAAAAATGAACATTATTAGAAAAATACCAAAATTTCATCCAAAGTAAATTTTTATGTCCCAATTATAATGTTGATATTTATTTATTCAAATTTACCATATAAAATTGAAAAAAACAAGATTTAAAAATGGTTCACCATTAAAAGGTGGTCAATCGACCATTGAAAAAATATTACAGTATTTTTTCATAAAATTGGATTCATTCACATTTTAATCATATAAAAATTTATTGTATCAATTTAAAAACATTTAACAAACATATGTAATAATATTTTTGTTAGTCTTTTTCATTCTCTCCAATAAAAAGACTATGTGTTAACTGCCATCTAAAATAATAATATTGTATTATTATTTTTCAATATAACTCAATGTTGTGTGCAATGTACGATTTCAAAGAAATACGTTGTTGTGTATCGAGAATGACATCGAACATAACATACCTTTCAAAGTTAAATTAATATTAAATACACAAATATTTATAAATATGAAAATTTCGTATTCTTTATTTACCCGGGATGTTACTTTATTCCCCCTTTTGGGAATTGTGTCCTCAAAATATTAAAATTGTGATCAGAAGCATCATTGAAAGTCACACATTGGAAAAAGAGCCAATAAAACTATCACTTAAAAAAAGAGATAAGTACAAAGGTCACCAGAGATTACCAATACTAAGATTCCATCTAAGAAAACATAGATATGAAAAATAAACTAAATCTCAGAGACTAAAAGAGTGTTATAGAGATCTTGATCAACGAATTTTAACCACCACAATACCAAACTCCCATATATCCACAAAAAGAATATACTATCTTATGATGAGGGAAAACACTAAGATATACTTATTCATGATATCTTAAACTCATTTGATGTTACTTAAATAACTATTACTCTTCATAATATGTTATGCATTATGGTAATGTCACTTTCTCTTAAATAACACACTAACCTCTAAAGTTATCTAAACTGATGTTTGATATCAACTATAATTGCCATGTCTTTAACATTACATAATCATTAATTACGTTAATAATTCACATTGAGGATCTTTTTAGGAATCTATATTCATATAATTAGGTCATAACTTATATATAACCACATGACTATTATATGTAAACACTTCTACACAGTATCAATTTTTTCCTAAAATAAAATTCTTAAAAAATGAAACATGTCTATTTCCATGTTTTAGACATCATGAATTTTCCTTGATTTCATCCTTAACACTATTCAAATTTATGTCTTGTGGAAAATATTTCAAATACATTGGATGAGCATAAAAAGCATAGTATGGGATATAAAATAAAGAAAGAAAAAATTAGAAATTTAATACATAAAAATAAATTTTATAATACTTTTCAATCATAAAACATAATATCATTAACATACCTAACAAAATCGTAAGATTTATGAATAACACATAGAAATTATAAATCCTAAAGGGAGATTGTGGAATCCATTTCATATATACATTGTAGTTTTCACATATACATAGGGTGTTATGTTGGTAATATCAATCGTAGTATATTTCTTAAATCTCAATGTAGAAACATTAACATTTACCTCCTCCATGTTACCTAATTCATTAAGAGAGATATCTTGGGCTCACCTGCCCTAGGTTTTTCACAGAATCTCATGTATATGTAAACAATGAAAAATAACCATAAAATATTCATAACACATAAAAAATCCTAAAGGAATGATAATATTTCAAAATTTTATCACAATATATAATTTCAATATATTGACATAATCAATTCTTTATCAACCCATTTTCAAAAACTTTTTAAACATTTAATAAAAATATGTTTTAATTAATGTGTCCCATACAACTTTCAAGCATTTGAAAAAAAAATTATTTGATAATATTCCTGTCCATACAAATAAATCCATAAAACCATTTTTAAAAAATGGACTTTAATGAGATTTTTTTATAAGAATAACTCTTTAAAATATTTAAAATAATATTTTAGTAAAAGAGTTTTTAACCAAATGAGAGACTCTTAAATACAAACAATCGAGGAATGCCATTTATAAAATCTTTTAATATCATGATAATAATGATATTAATGTTATAATATGTCAAATTGTCGTATAGACACCATATAAAAGTCAATTTTTGTATAACTACCAAAAAAGTCTTAATGGAATTTAAATATAGACAGTGTCCCATGCAATGATAATATCTTTAGATTAAATAGAAATCAATGAAATAATTATATGTGAAAAATAAGAATAAACCCAATATAAGTGGATATTATTTGTACAACAATAATATTTTATTAACACAAATTCATAACAATAAATAATCATGAAATAGAAGTTTAACACAATTAATTGAAACTTGGATAATAATATTTCTTTGTGAAATTTGACAGCCTAACGAATTTAAATTAAAATTAATAAAATGAGATGATGAGAGTGAAAATGGTATATCATCACATGGAAATAAAATTTATAGAATAATTATATATAAGAACATATCCCAACATATGAAAATGTAAATGTAAAAATACCTAACATAAAAGAAGTCCTTGATTATAAGAGGAGAGTGAATGGTTATCGTACATATTTGGTAACATATGAAACATACACCACACGAATGAAGTATCACAAAATGAAGATGTAAATACCCATAACAGAAATTATATTACACAATGAATACAATCAAGGGCATTACATTCACCACACAAATAAAAATAGATTCTAATATAGCATGAATCTCGCGGGAATAAAATGTGACATGAAAACCCCTTACATTGTGTCTGACTTGTCTTGGTCATTCTTTATCTCTAGGAATAATAAAATTAACATAATTATACATACATCAGAACCTTTTTAATTTTTTATAATTTATTTATTTCAATTATTACCTAGCTCTGATTATTATATTCTCATTCATGATCATATCAATGTTTTTGTTGATGTTTGGTACATGAGAAAAAAATTAACTTGTCATAATTAAAAATTGTCCATGTGGTAAAATTTCAATTATATATATAATTTTATTAATTATCTATATATAATATAATTAATATATATATTCTATATAAGTATTCATAATTTTCCATGTAATTTGTATATAATAAATGAAATACACAGTTAATGGAGACAATAAGTCCAACGTAAGCATGAGCGCTACATTCATTTCATTTTTTTGGCATTTTCTGAGGAATCAAAACCAAATGATACATAGTTATATTATTATTCCATTAAAATATCATATTTTTGAAAAATTACACATGTTCATTACAAACATCCTTTATATGTTCCATTTATGGTATTAACAAGTCATATCACTTTGAGGGGGCGGTAGTCCACACTACTCAAATGAAATTACCGTATTTATCCATTATAGAAACCATAATGGTATGATATAAATGAAAAATAATGAATCATTGAGAAACTATAAATATAATTTATAACAAATATAAATATAGATCCATAATAATGTCTACAATGAGAGGTGGTAGGAGATAAGCGAACAATCATCATTTCATGAGGCAGTAGTTTGTCGTCCACAGAAACAGTATGTTCACATTCATATGATGGAGGTCATTGGAAGTGTAATTAGACAAAATCTCATAAAAATCCTAGTATATTGAGGATACTTGTTTTTTAATGTAAAAAATGAATAAGAATAGAATATTTATTGAAGAAGTAAAATAAGAAAGAGAACATGACGGATGACATTACCATTGAATCGAGTAACTCTCTTTGGATTGAACAAAATGACATTCTTGATGTGCCATCTGCCTAAGGTAAGGATTAATATTGGAATATAGGGGTTTTGGGAGCTTATTTGGGTAGGGTTTGGATGAGCCAATCGGCTTGATAGGTCTGTATAATGGGATAGGATTTGTAGAATTCTAAAAGAGGGAGGAGGGGCCCTTTAGGAAGGTTTGAATGTATTATTTTATTATAAAATGATTTTAGATTTCAAAAGGTCCAAAACATATTTAATTCAAATATGAGGTGAAAAATAGTCGAAATAAAATCATCCAATATGAATAGGACATGTTTTGAATATTTTTTAATCCTTATTATTTTCATTAAACACTTTTTTAATTAATTAAATCTTTTACCATGTCCTCTTATATATTAATACTATATTGTTAATATATTTACAGTAAAATTCTAAGAGAAACAAAATGGATCATTAATGAAATTTTTTACATCATATTTTTCATTTAGCCGAATAATATATTTTTAGTACTATTTTATCATTTTAAAAAATATTTATTGATTTAAAAATGCTTTTACTTATATTTTAATACTTTTCATATCATCACTTTTTAAAAATATATAACCGTCATAATTCTTTCAAAAAAAGTCATTAATTCAAATATAACAAGTCATACTAATCTATAAAATTCATTTATGGAATAAAAATATTAAAATTAAATTAATTCTAATATTTATAAAATCTTTTTTTAATCCATTATCAATAAAGTAATTACTGCATCACCATTCTGTCATAATTTTATTTATTTATTTAATGTATAAAAATTATAAATAAAATAACATGATTTAGTAAATATTTGGAGCCTTACAAATAATATTTATAATCTATGATAACACATATATAACCCCATATAAAAATTGTTTTAGTAAAAATATTCTAGTTTATGATATTTTTATTTTTATTTTAAAAAAACTTATTAATGTCATTATCATGCCCAATTGGATTTCAAAGGCCAATAGTCACACCCATGTATTTTCATGGTTTCCCATTAGTCATAAAATAATGTTATGACATGTGTTAAGGGAATTTTATATTATTATATTATTATTTTTACCTTCAATCACTCTATTAACCTTTAACCGCGGTAAATAAAAAATCCAATTTTACTGTTCACAAAAAATTTATTTTCATTTTATGGAACCAAATTTTACTTATATATGACAACCATGTATATAGGATTTTTGAAATTTTATTCATAGAACAAGTAAAATTTCCTTTAAATGAAAAAGTCAGTTTTTAACTACTATGTAGTGTATTTTCATTATTCATAAAAATATTAAGGTTTTCAAAATAATACCAAAAATTTTACCAAAGAAAATTTTGATATGCCAAATTAAAATTTTATGTCTATTTTACCAAATTCATTGAATAATAGTTTCATTAATTAATTCAGATATAATATCCACTGTCAAAACTCGAAAGTGTGTTTTAAAAATATAAAAACTATCAAAACATTAGCACTTATTTATATCCAATATCAATGTGAAATTAATTCCAATGTCAATCATCAGATTAAATGGTAAAAATATAATACAATTACACTTTAAAACCAATAAAATTAACAATCTAACTTTATAAATAAATTGTATTAGAAGGTTGTTTGGAATAATAATGCAGTATTTTTCATAATTTATTAGAAATGAATATTATGAGAAAAATAACAAAATATCATCCAAACTATGTTTCGATTTCCCGATTCTAAATAAGAAAATTCTATTGTCAAATATAACATCTAAAAGTCAATAAATTTATTTAAAAAGGCTTCTACATCATAAGGAGGAAAATTGAACTTTTGAAGAATATTAGAGTATTTCAGCTTAAAATTGGATTCTTTCACATTTTAAGCATCCAAATTTTATGCAATAAATGTAATAACATTTAGAAAATGTGTGTAATAATATTGTAGTTTGTTCTGTTCTTTCCCACTAAGACAACAACTTTTTGTAAAATACATTTTAAAATAATAATTTTTATTTTTTTCCGTATAACTCTATGTTGTGTGTAACGTAAGAATTAAAAAAACATAGTTTTGCGTATTAGGATATGTAATCAAACAAAGCATCCCCTATAAATTAAAATTAATATAAATTCAAAAATATTAATAAATATGAAATTTTCATATTCTTTATTTACTTGGGATGTTACTGTGGCTGCCCTGAAGGTGATTATCTTGGTAACTTTTCTCACTCATGCATCTTCTTATTCTAGACAAGGATGTAGGGCCATTAGTATCCCATCCTATTAAGTTTTCCACATATTAGATGAGGCTATATAGGGTGTGGGAATTTGATAAGTGGTGTGAGGTGATGTAATTGATCTCTTTAAATAGTTCTTTTTAGACCTGTAGTGGTTTGGTGTGTTCCCTTGGTCTAATAAAATGAGGGTCTAGTGTGGCATCACATCCACATCACAGAATTGTGACACCTCTATAGCTACCTCGAGCATGTAAATTTTTGTGTGTTCCAAAAATCAGGAGTGATTTGTTCATATTTTCATTAACTCTATACTCAGTGAATTGGAGCATGTATCTCTCTGAGAGTCTTGTAGTGATATTCATGTTCTATTATGTTTCACTTGGTAGGGTTTGTGGTATCGACCAGAACCATATTAACCCATGCATTGATCTGCTACCCCGAAGGATATTTACAATAGGTAGATAATCCCCTAGTGATTTATGGTCAGAGACCCCCTATCCCTGTAATGAGATATATTATTCTCTATGGTGTATTAGTCTTATAATGTGTATATATTGCTTGAATCCCCTCAGTTTCCTTTGATGTTATACCAGTAATTTTTTCCTTGGTAATGTTTTTGTAATCAACATGATAAATTATATAGAAATATTTATCATTTTATTAGTGTGTTGTTCAATGATCGGGCTGTGATTTGATACCCCCTTCTACATTATGTGTTCTAACATGGGTTTTTAGTGTCCCCAAGCAGTCCTGGGAGTGATACCATACCTGTGTTTTGTGATCAACTAGGTTATTGGGTGACTTTTTTTTAGAAATTACCACCTATCATACCATTTTGGATTGTTACCACCATAAATGGTGATGGTGTTCTATTGGTTTAGTGATACCCAATGAGTGGTCAATTGAGATCCTTTTAGGATGGCTAGGGAAGAAGTTTATGGATGGATTGAAATGTCTCAATTGATTCCCATCATGGGTGGATGAGATGTGAAATCATCTTATAAATGATCTACATGTGACATCTCATGGTTTTATGTAATCTTAGATGGCTAGGATTTGGGAATGAGTACTCATAGAAAAAAATTATTATTGGATCATAAAACTATAGGTGTGGGTTGGGTTAAATGTTATTGACCATAATCATGGACTTTATGGGGAGTATATCTGGGATATTCTGGGAGACCATAAAATATGTGATGACATACAAGGCATATGAGTGGGTGATGAGATGTATAGTTTTTCATAGTATAGGAGTGTCAATATGGTATTATCTCTCTTTGTCATGGTTTTTACCATTGGATCTTGGTAGTGTTAACTAATTCTTAAATGTTATTATCATTATAGTTTGGGGTTTTGGAATCCTGTATGGTATTTTGATACTCAATCGTTCATGGGATCTTCCCACACATGTTGTGTCCTATATAGAGTACATGTTTTCTATAACTTTCCTTGGGCAGTAGAGAGAAGGTGGATTATCGTTCTTGGATAGATTGATCAAGAAATGTACTAGTCATTCATTTGGTTGGAATAGACTCCTTTTTATAAGGTTAAAATATTAATTTTATTTGGTAGTATTATACTTCTATTTTTTGGCTTCCTAGTAATATTTTACTATATTTTTTGATATAGACATATGCATTATTTTTTATCATTTTTCATTTATCTCTAAACATCTAATTAGAGATGGATGGGGGTGTATGTGTATAGGTATACTAGGCTAAGGCCTCCCTTTTTATGATAATCCTACATAGAGATAGTCACTATCCTCTGGACTATTGTATATGGGCTTATAGTGGCACATGCTCAACCTTCTATCAACTAGGTCAGACCAATGGGTTTGGTAATTATAGATTATTATTTGATCAGTTCCCTCCCTAGTACAAGAGAGTTAGGAGTTGTATACATGTGATATTGGTTGGTGTTACATGTAAGTATTGTCAAAATATTTTGAGTTTGTATTTCAATCTTGGGATTCAATTGTTGGTTTGGATCCTGACTTATCAATTCAATAAGACTTTGTTATCAAAGTAACTGACTAAAAAAATTTTGACACTGATTATAGATAACCTTGGTAAATTCATCATATAGGATAAATTTTTGATTTCTGTATCCTTATTGGGTCATCTCCCAAGATACAGTCTTTGACAATGAAAATTATTATGATCATTTTGGATTTTTCTTTGTTAAACACCAATGGTGTTTCTACAGTTGGGTTGAGGGTATGACCTGAGGAGTGATTTTTTATCCTTATATGGAAATCATTCTGAGTAATATAGAATCCATGTGTACATTTGGTATAACATCCAACTATTGAGAAATATATAGACAAACCCATGTTTGTTCAGGTGGGATTGGCCAAAAAAACTATTTTATGGATGGATTTATTGGTGCAAAATGATGATACATAAGGATTAATCACATATTATATGTTTTTGAGTTATATTTTCCCTATTTTACAGACATAGATATACCAATATATAGATGGTATGAAACACATGAGGAATCATCATTTTTTGATACCTCAGGGACAATATGATCATTTCAGGATATTATGGTGTTTTTTTTCTAATGGGTACTGAAATCTCATAGGGGAGTGTTCTCACCAATTTGTTTATATAATAGATATGATTGATAGACCACTGAGGTATATATGTTTTTTCCGTGATGATATTCACACGGAAGATAAGATGGCATGGGGTTTGGAGGAGATATAGAAGGTTGTTTTTATATTGATCTCTCTTTGCAACAAATATCTTCAGTTGGTCAAATATAGGCTCTAGGAGTTTCTGTATATAGATGTGGGGGTTTGTAGGTGCTAGAGGTTTATGACCCATAGGGTCTGTGAGAGGTTGGAGGTGTTCCATATGTTCATTATACTTTTATTTTAGTACATCCATCTTCATATGTGAGATAACATTTTCTCACTACTTGGTTGAGGAATGTTTAAGGTGATATAGGGAATCTGTGGAGCCTTATATCAGTGTTGTTTGATGTGTCTTTAGACTCAAAAAATGTGGTACACATCCTCAACTATGATTTGTAATTGTGATATGACATAAAATTGTGATGTTGAGTTAGTGACTCGTAAAGGGGTTAATGTCGAGGTGTTCTGTATGAGTTCCTTTTAATGGAGTCTTCTTAGTGGGTTGGTGTGTCGTGGTGTCTAATTATGACCTATTTTCCGAGGGTATTTTTGATAAGAAAGGATGTGATTCCAAATGTTTGGGCTTTTAACCTGGATGATCAAGTGTGTTTTCAGGAATGACCTATGATTACTTTTCATCAATTATAGGTTTTCCAGAGATATGTGTTAGTTTTTCATATATGTATTCACTTTCTAAGGCCTAGTGACACCATGGGAACACATTTTAATTGGTCATCGAGTTAGATGAAGTCTATAGGGTTTCATTATTTTTTTACTGTTTTGTTTGGGCACCTAATACCTAGTGTTTTCATTAGGTAACCCTTGAGTTGTTCAACTAGGTATAGGTAAATATTATTTTTACTAGACAAGGATGGGTTTTCATGGTTCAGTTGACTATCATGCAGGAGTTAAAACACCCTATAATTGAAATCTTCTTTTCCAAAATTCAAGAAAACTGTTTTCGATGTTTGGAATTTCATCTGGTTATCAAGAAATTCAGGTTTGAGTGGAGTAATTGTTATGTTAATGGAGAAACCATTTGCCATATTGGATGACCAGGTGGAGTTGAGATGATGATATAGTGCATCCATAAAAGTTTTTATGTATTGGTTCATTGTAGACCATAGAAAGTGTTTTAGTATTCCATGAAATAAATTTATTCGTCCAATATTGTTGGGTGAGGTGAATGATCAGTTATCTTCTTATAGTTAATCCTTAATTTTGGAGTTTGTGTAGATTTTCTTTAGTATGTGTCTTTTTCTGTGAGGTGTCACATTATCGGATATGCGCTGAACGTGATCTTGATGTATTTTCTAAAGGTGGGGAGTACATAACCCTTTCATTAATTAAATATGACACCTATAATGTGGTGATACGAGGAACTAGGAAGGTTTACTCCAATATGCAGTGCACCTAGGAAAGGGTTGGTTGTAATAGTTTAAGAAAACTGTTCAGGTTCATTGAAATATACTTCTTATTTTCATGTTTTTGTGGTGCATCTAATTGATGTTTGGATGAGATATTTAAGGATGCATCAGTATTTTTATCATATTACTGAGGTGTTGTATTTTTAGTCATTATGGATACAGATATATCGGGTGCCTTGTGTGTTTCACCGACTATAGCTGAGGAGACATGTTACCCTTTTTTTCACGATATCGACATGATTTGAGGATGCATCAGTATTTTTATCATATTAATGAGTTGTTGTATTTAATGTGTGATTTTGTGTTGTATAGGAACCCAATGATGATCTCACTATCATGGGAGTCCTACTAATGATCTCATTTTTACTCCTTTTATGTAGGATTACCCTTTTCAATGATGAAATTTTATTCATGTTGGAGAGTGTAGTGACTCTTATTTCTACTTGTAAGAATTTTTAATATTTTTAAGAAAATTTTCATAGCCATGCATTTGGTCAGTAAGGGATATTGGGGCACAATGATAATTTTTGAATTCTTATGAAATATATTAAATATATTTTATTATTAACATGATGGCTTTTTGTGAATATAAAATAAGTCTACAGTGGAGTCTCCGATTTAAATCTGAGACCATAATTGAGTATAAAATGTGTGTTTTTCCTAAGGCATAAAAAATGATTTTTTTCAACTTCTACTAGTTGAGGGAAAGAATTTGAGGGTTTTCAAATGAATATGATAATTTTTATAAAAAAAATAATTAAATCCCATACCCTTTCGGTTTCACTCATGGTAGAAGGGAAAGGAAGTATTCCTATGACGGATAAGGATAACCCCTAGAAAATCTATGGATATGTGGCACCAAAAATCCCTAATATTGATGGTGATCACTCCCAGATCATGGTGTTGTGAAACTAGGGAATGCAATTGGACTCAAATCAATAGTGTTTCTCCATGATATAATAATTTTAATAAATAGTTTTTTTTGGTTTTAGATCACATAGAATACTTTTAAGGACCCTGTGTTGGGGCGATATATGGTTTTCATGACATTCCCAATTGGAATTTTCAAATCACATGGAATGTAGTACAACAGAACATTTGATGTCTTCTTCCTATATTAGATATTAAAATTTTAGGACCACACATTATGTACAAGTTTTACATGTCATGTAGTGAGCTAGGTGTCATGGATGAGCTAAATGGCCATATTTTTAGTGTCATTGTGCATGGTTTTGTGGGCATACATGGCCATTGTACATGGGTGTATGTTGAGTTACATGGGATGTGGACTGGTCAAGTAAAAGATGCCATTTTCATTGGTTAGAGACCATTTGGGGATACCTGGACATCCAACATTGTATGGTAAAGGGAATCCATAGATATTTGGATGATGTCACACAGTATGTGACATGGGGTACATTCCACATATTTTATTTTATACATTCTATGTACTATCAGGGGATGTGTCTAAGGGCCAGTGTTGATGGGAATTCATTAATCTAATGCTACATAGTATTTTAATCCCTTATAGACCTCTATCTCTAATTTATATAATTCTTTTTGGATCGTGTGGTTCTCTATAAGTATCTTATCAATTATTTTTTTAAAGAAATGATGGTGGCTATGGTTTCAGCCTTTGACATGGGGTGTGAAGTAACATTGTTCGTCTCTCCAATTAACATTGTCTATTCAAGTAGTGTTTTTTGTGTTACCTTGACCTTTTCCTATGAAGGATCAATGTTTCCTCCAATCCTCATCATATGATTGTGACCCCTCTATAGATTCCTTTAGATTGTGTCAGATGGTTGTGTTCCCATATTCTACATTCTTGTGTATCTATTCAATTTGAATAAAAATATAACGGCCTATAGAATTTATATCTCTACGAGGTATTGAGTGATCCCCATTTTCATTCATGTTTCTCATGGTAGGGTTTATGGTATCATGGAGAACAACATATAACCATATTTTGAGGCTCTACCAAGTAGGATACATCCATTATGGGATGAAGTACCCAGTGAGGCTTGGGTATAGACCCTCTATCTTTGTATCAATATTTTAACATTGAAATGGGAATATAGTCTAATGGATAATGAATCTAAGATGAATCGCCTCAATTTTCATTATCATTAAACCGTGATGTTTTTTCTAGGTTGAGTATATGAAATCAATGTGACCAATTCTGCATGGTTGTTGACCACATTCTTATAATGTTTTTATAGATTCTGGTTGTGAGGTGATATCCTTTTTTCTGTTCTATATAACATCTAGTGTATATGTTCTCCCAATAGTTCTAGGAGTGATCCCATACCTTTTTTGGAAATCAATTAGGTAACTAGTATACTTTTTCTATAGAAATTTATATGGAGAAGTTCCTCTCAGATAGTTACCACGAATGATAGAATGGATGTTCCATTAGTGTAGTGATACCAAATGATTGATCAATTGAGTTCCTTATAGGATAAATAGGCAGGAGATGTATTGATGGAGGTAAATATCTCAATTTATTACTATTAGATATTTAAGGGATGAGATATATTCTTCTAGATGCACGATGTGACACATCTCATGATTGTGTTTCATCTAGGATTGCTAAGCATGAGGAGAATGTATTCCTACATAATCTGTTTTTTGGATACTATGGAATTTATATGTGTTCAGATTTATGGTTATGGACTAAGAGACATAGATTCTATGGTGAGAATGACTAGGATAATCTAGGATACCTTATGGCACGTGTCATAATGATTGATATACTAGTGGTGATGAGTTGATTAGTTATTTATAGAATAAGAGTTTCAAGATGGAGATATGTCTCTAACATAGGATTTATCCTCAGGTTATTTCCCTAGTTAACTAATTTCTATCAATTACTCCATTTTTTGGTTAGGTTTATTTGTTTTCTTACATGGTATTTTAATACACACCCACGAATGGGGTCCTCCAACACATGGTTTTTCCTTTGTAGACTATAGATTTTTTTGGCTCTATCTATGACGTACTAGGAGTTGATAGAGCATAGTTTTGGGCTTGACATACCCAGGATTGTAACGGTCATGCATTTGGAAGCAGTCCCATCTTACTAAGAATGATGGACTCGTCAACAATTTTATTTTTGTGTGAATTTATTTTTTCTCTAATTATTTCATTCATGTACTTTCATACTCTATTTATTGGATATTGAGATATTAATGATTTACTTTCATTTGTCATTTTACTCTTCATGAGTTCATAGAGACAGATATGGGAGCTTGGATATAGGTTCCATAGGATAATGTATCCCATGTGTATCATAATCCTACTTAGTGCAAGTAACGAACCCCTAGACAATTGTATGTGGTCTTGGGATTGTGGCAGTTCAACCATCTTCTAACTAGAGGGGCCCTAGTTGGTTGGGTCATTACATATACACCTCTTTTTCTATAAAAAATAACAATTTTAATTTGATGAAAAACACTTAACATTGTCCTTTACAAAGTAGTAGCCTTTATAATTTTTATACTTAGACCGCCAAATAAGTGGTATTGATTTTTCCAGTAATTATATATATAATGAAAGGATTATTATCAATTTGAGGTAAATGGTTTCTATTAGATATTATTTTATCAATGTCCTAGATTTTCATAATGGGTGATCATTTGATACCTCATAGGATATTGGTGACTTTTTCAAAGGATTTTTTATATATAATGAATACATAACAACCCTTTACCACATAGACTATAGACATAAAGGTTTAATATGATCTCATTTTTTCTCTTTTATGTCTAATAATTACGACATATGTGGCTGTTTTGGCCATTCATCATTTTTGGATAAATTTTCAATTTATTTTACTTATTTTACCATTAAAATCATTATTTTGGGTTTTATTAAAATTTCTTATCATTCAATACTGTTGTATTATTTTTAAATATATCGACACCAAAATTTATGAAATCGTATTTAGGAAAATCATGAGAGTACCCTTGAATTCATTTACTAGAGTGGATCACAATAATTCCTTAAATTGAGTCATTGAAACCTATTTGAATAATGTTAATACTATAAGAATATTTTTATGTAGATGTCAAATAATGGAATCTAGTTACATTTTTTGATTTCCCAAAATACAAGGAACTCTTGATCATGATTATTATTCATGTTAATCATATTAATAAATGATTTATAATTAAACATGTATTTATTGATGCTATTTATAACAATGAAAAATGATGTAAAATAAATAGTTCAATTATCTGAAAATGTATAACTATTTTTATTACATATGGAATTATTGTTATGAATGTTTATTTACAGTTTGGTGATTTGATGAATCCATTTTTTGAAAAAAAATTCATGTTTTCCTGTATATGATTAATTTGTGGGTAGTGTGTCATGAACCATGTTTCCCATAATGGATTAATCATGTTATTCAAAATTTTATTGTAACATCCTAACCTAGGAGCCACTAAATCATGCCCCAAGCCAGAATGTCACATTTCCTCAAGGATAAAACCCTATATACTATATGATATCGATTAGCAGTGAGGTCATAGAGTGTGTATGTTGAGAGACGATGCCCTCATATAATATATTAAAAAAGTAGTAGTAATCACAACATTAAATAATAGAAGTAGATAATATTAATAAAATGATAAAAATTGAGAATAATATAATAAATAATCTTAATGTAGTCCCATACAATATGATGATCATGTAATGTCTCTAAAAATTAGGAAAACATGTCTACATGAATCTAGTTAAATAATTGTATCAAAAGCTACAAAAAATACTAAAATTACTATAATTATTTACAATCACAATCCTAGACTGGTCATGTGATCCCCAACTATTATAAATGACCAATTCATGAATTGTATATTGGGTGCTTACCCTAGTCACTACCTATTTTGATGAAGTCCATTTAGGTATCAATTTATTTCATAAATAGTCTGTGAGATAAATATTTGTGGGACTCCACAATTAGTGTCTAAAACAAATCCAATAAGTGTAATATAAAAAATCACTTTTCAACACAATGTGCATGAGTACTAAATATAAATATTCAGCAGTTGTGATCATATCTAGCCAAATTTGGGTCCATATAAAAAAATAGTCTAACAACTATATATAAGGGATTATATAAATATAAACAATTGAATCATTCTAGTCTACCCAATGTATTCAGATCCCCATTCCATGGATATATATAAATATATAAAAAATATCAACTACAACTATACCAAGAAATCATGTTTACATATCAATAATGGTCTTTTAATGTAATCAATTTTCATACACAACGGTATTTCCATGTAACCAAGTGTGTCATACCACAAATGTACAGATCCAAGGTATAAGAGACTAAGGCATCCATATCGAGTCCTATGAGCATCTCATTTGAAACCCTATAAAGACATTGAAGAATTCCAAGGAACATGAAAATTTCACCTGTGCGATACAAGTACAATCAATGCATATCTAAGGTGTAGGAAGTCTTAATGCATCATATTAAATTAAGATCCAAGGAGAAAATAAGTCTTAGGAATTGAATACTATAAAAATGATCCATAGAAATGAACTTCTCAATGAAATAATGGAATTAGGATTCTAGGTTCTCATCCAAGTCATCAACTACCGTTTTAAATGATCATATCATTTAAATAATCTTTTCATCAACATTTTTATTCAATGAGTTATTCTATTTTCCAAAAAAATTATAATATATATTTATAAATTTCTTTCAATTGAACAACATGTATTGACATATGAAAGGATGAATAAATTTTATACGGATAATTAGATTCTATTAAATATTTTATTTCCAAATGAATTGGTAATCCATGGTTATAAAAACCATAAACAATTCATTTTATCCTTAATAAGGATCCCACTGATGATGGTGAGAAGACACATTCCGATTTAGGTGGTACACCATAGGGAATATATAATATATCATCACATGGGTGGTGTGGGATTCTGCTATCAACATCCAACAATCACAAATGTAGTAGTGGGAATACTAAAGGTGTTTTAAGTCATTAAATTTAGGCAATCAAATTAATTTAGGTAAAAATATGGAATTTTCGACATGTAAAACAACTATGAAATTCTATAAAACAATCGAAACATAATGAAAAATGTATATACCATCTATCATATATATATATAGTTGAGAATGTGTCCTTTATCTACCATTAATTCGGTCAAAATTAGAAGATAAATGATGATAATATTTAAATCCTAGAAATTGGGAATATTAGCTTACACCCAAATAACTATATTAATATTAATAGAAGTCAATAACAATGTATGATGAATGTATAACATAATGAATTTGATACAATAAGAAAAACATTATTTGAATAGGGAATCAAATGAAGAAATGGGGCAAAATCCGTAGAATTTAGATTCAAAGTATGTACCACACCACAAGGATTTATATTAAGGGATATAAAATTTTTGGTGTTGAGTTATTGATGTGAAAGGGGAAAATATAAATTTTCCATTTTTAGCTGGGTCATATGGTTGGCCAAACTAAGGGCCAATTATACACTCTTCACTGTCTCTAAGGGACTTCACATAGTTCATGCAGAAATTTTGGAAACAATTTTCAAACCATGTTTCATGCCACTGTTTAAAAATATGGATCCCCCGTATGGGTGTGCACCACTGGAGGCACATTTTCCTAAAATTGTATAGCCTATAGTATCCCTCTATCGATCCCCACACAGTTACCCCTAACCATATAGATTTTGTCAAAGAGTTCCTTCAAATAATGTGGCCTAAAATATTTCCTCAAAATGAATGGCTATTTATTTCAACCATGCCACAGATGCAACAAACACTATCATGATCTCATTAGGCACTCAAAGTTGGTGAAATTAGGATTAAAAAAATATAACTCATAAAAAAATCCACACTCATACAATCATCACCACATAACTGAATTTGCCCCGGATTATCACATCCAATAATTTTCAAGGATCTCATGAGAAGAAAAATTACCACTGAGAACATACATTTTCATCCAGCTACCATGCCTCATCTTGTAAATAGTAATAATACCATAACACCCTTACTATAGGAACTTATTTTCCTTATAAAACCATTGTTCTCCTTTAAACAACTATTATAAGAAGCTAATGAAAGGATTCATCAACAAGTAACTCATCCCCAATCAACTATATGGTTTCTGATGGGTTAGAATGATAATGACACTACTAAGATATGTTGTGGAGATTGTGCATGGCCCAATATATATGACATAACTACCTTTCATAGGCCACAACACCAACTCTCTATAAAATCTCAAACATACTAACATATTGTGGTGAAATAATAACATGTATCATTATCTATTTATGTACCAGCCTCGGAGAGATAAGTAAAAAAGATAATATCCCTATCCTAAAACATCAGATTTCATCAAGATCCATAAAAAAGCATTTATCAAGTCTTTGTGGTAGCCATCCATTTCTAAATCCACTAGACCAGCTACAAAGTCTTCTAAAAGAGATTTGGTCTGAGTAAAAATGCATATCCTACCTCTAACATATAAAGGGTGGATTTTAGGGCCAACTAAAAGGTTTCCTCATTATAGTTTCCTAATATCCATTATTGAAGGATATCTCAACCTGCGCAAACTGATACCACTGTCTGAGGATCCCTCATGAATTAAAAATACCTCATGGAAATACAATCTCCCATCATCACTGGAAAATAATTTATCACTAAACATTTATAAATGAGTGACCTCTATGATCTTTTGCATGATAGAAATCATTGCATCACTACCTTTTGGGGACCTCAACAACCTAGTCATGAAATCCATCATGACATCTTAAAATTTCCTCTAATGAATTTGTAACTACAGTAATAGGCTACTTGGTATCTAGTGTTCTATCTTCACCTGTTAACAGGGTGAAACCTCCTACAAAAACCAGACATTTCATGTTTCACCACCATACTCTAATATAATAGTTAAAATAAAGATATAATTGGTAACAATGAATGTACATCCAAAACTGAGGCATGATACTATTGAATAAAATCTTTGTGTATGTCTACTAGCATTTAAAAATTACTATGATTGAACATAATTTCATCCATTCCCATATTCCAATAAGGAGTTGAGTGCTCTCCAACCACACTCTCCAGTAGGACTAGGTCCTTATATACTAATAATTGTCGCATTCTTATTCTATCTAGAAGTGTATCTTTCACTAATGAGGATTATTGAATCTTATGGACTTGTCCATCATGCATCTCTAAGTGCATCTCATCAAATAAGGTCATAAGCTTCCACAATATAATGACCTCATATGTTTTCGGAATCTCGGCCCTCCTTCCCATTGTAATAGTAACTGTATTGCCTTTACCATTAATATAGGAAACATCAACACTGAAATACATTTTGTATTCAAACAACATTCAGTTCCTCATATTGAGATCTCACTGGGTAAAAATATAATTAAGGATTTTTTGGTCTGTGTACCCCACAAAACACTCTCCTAGTAAATAGTGCCTCTAACTATACAAGGAGTGAACCATAATAAAAAACTGAAGATCATGCATTGTATAATTAATCTCTTGTGGCCTCAACTTCCAAGACCTATATGATATGAATTTCTCCCCCTACATCAATACTTCTCATAGACTTATTATTTATACATCACAATACATAGTGTAGCTCATGCCTATATCTATATGAATCATGATTGATGCTGATGTTGCTCTCCCTTTCATATTTTAAAAGGATGTCTTGTAGGTATCTATCCATAAAAAATTGACAAACTCTTTAGTCAATCATGTAATAGGTTATTTTAGGCATGGTATGTTGTATATGAAAATTCTGTAATACCAAGGTATCCCTAATAAAATCATTATGAAAAATAAATTTTTAGGATTCTCCCATGATGTTGCTTCTCTCAACTTATCTAGTTCCACTGATACCCTTGTCGGAAAGGCAATTTGACCTAGTAATTGAATATATCCATCCAAATGTGGTGCATTAGGAGATTAGAAAATAACCGATGCTCGCTTTGTGTATCCAAACTTATTTCAAGTTTTTTGAAATGGTCATTTCTATTGTGACAATGCATCAATATGTCATTCATGAATACCACCAAAAAAGAGTTTAAGGGTGGTACATTTTGTTCCATAGAACAATGAAAAATTATTTCACCTTTATGATATGAGAAGAAATAATAAGATAATCATATAGACCATATATATATTGAAAATTTTTATGTGGTATATATATTCGACAAACACACACTTGGAGCTAACATAACCACAAATCAATCCATGAGAAAACTTGAGATCCTCAGTTCTAGTTGAAGAGATCATCTATCCACGGAATGATATTATGTTTCATAACCATCAACTGGTTTAATTTTATATAATCCACAAAATATCTAATTATCTTATTTAAAATTTTATAAAAATAGTAAAACCCCATAGAGAATAATTGGGTCGTATAAACCCATTTTCCTCTAAATCCTATATCTATATCTTGAGATCGTACAACTATATAGTAACAATCCTATAAAGTGGAGTGGATACTTGTGAAACTCCTAGTACTAGTTTGATAGAGAAATCAACCTTTATCTCATGAGGTAAATTCTAAATTTAATCCTAAAAAATGTAACTAATTTTTTCAAACAGTAGAGGTAAATCATACTAATATATTCATAGATCAACTAGAAAAAACAATCTATATAGACTATCATCCTACACATACCAAAATGCTATGGTATAGCTCTACATGCATGGGAAACCCATTCACCCTTATGAATAAAAAATATGTCATCGTATAATGTGAAGATATGCCTCTAATGATATAAATCCATATAGGATCGATGAGAAACTATCTGGTTTATCTTGAGTATGATGTCAAACCCTTTCATCTCATGGGAAAAATGATTCCATATGATGATAAAGTAGCCTTCCACAAGGGGAAACTATCTACACTGGAATATACCACATTCATTTTCAATATGTATTGTACATGCTCTTAAACAATAATAAAACAAAACAATACAACAATGAATTCCCACAATATGTAAAAATATAAATCTAAGAGATGAAACTATTTCCAAGGAAAAGATACTAGAGTAGAGGATACTAAAATCATATCTTTATTCCTAGAAATACCATCAATATTTTACTTAGGATTAGACTATATTGAATATATCTAGCCTAATATTGGGTCTTGTGAAGAAACATCACTACCTGGAGTAGGATAACTCTTCTATGTAAGTTAAACTGATGTTTGTATTCTTTGTCCATGAACACTACCTCAACCTAAACATAAAACATTACTACTACTCCCAACCTGACGCGGAGCAGTAAAACCCAATCAAGAACCTTGAGTTAGACTCAATCACCTTCAATTGAATGCTAGATAGAATTTCCTTCTAAAATGATACACATTCCCATCGTACTATATGATTTATACTCAATTGAGTCTTGATCACACAAATTTATCATGTGTCCCCGTCTTCGACATTTATGAAAAAATATCAAACTACATTTACTAATATCCTAAAAGGTACATAAATTATTATACACCTCAAAAAAGAAACTTCATACCACTATATGTTGAACCACTAGGTCGATACACTAAACAACCCGACACTGCACCCCCGTCTACCTTTAGGTAATTCTTAGTAAAAAGTGGCCAATTCACTCCCTTAGTAATATTAATCAACCAGATTTCATTTATCTACGATCAAATGACATGATTGAAAGATTCCCTGAAGTGTTTCTCCCTTGATGGCTCATCCGAAAAATATATCGACACTAAATAAAATATCATTGTAAAGCGTGATAAATAATAAAAGATAGTCATTACTCCCTACTCTGAATGGATGACCTCACTATCCCTTTCACCTCATAGGGTATCATGAAAAAAATATATCATAAAACATGGATTGGAAATCCCTCCAACCCATATCTTACAGTTGGTCATCCTTGTTTAGAACATCATACATGGTCTTAGATTCTATTTCATGGATGCATGTTTCTAGATTCACTAACCTCTCATAATCTACATCTTGATTCTATAAGATTGAAAAATATGCCTCAAATCATATATTCCAGTCTTGTGGACCTCCATCTCCTAAAAACACGGGATGATGCTACTATGGAACACATACATCACCTCTTCCATATACTAGAAAGGGTGTGGTTCTCCATAAAATATATGCATGAGTTGCATAATGATTTAAAGTAACTATGCCAAATCACCTATATATGGTTATAAAAATGTGATAAAACTGGAATTATATGAATATCTTCTACTATCACATGGCCCACAAAACATCAGAACATGGTTGGTACCTCTTTCATGGGGTATGACTAGATTTTTTCTTGGAGGAATGTATAAAACATTTCAAACACATTACTCGGAATATATTGAGAATAATTAGATCATAGTTAAATGTTATTGATAGTTTGAAGACTTCATATAAACAATTCACACCCAAATTAATGTTCAAAACACAATGACTGAAAAAAAAAATTCATAAAAGAAATAGATACACTTCTTACTGCCCGCTATAATGTTAGGTCAAGGTCTTGTTCACTATTTATAATAGGTAAATATAATTTTAATGTCATACCTATTTTCAATTCTATTTTAAATCGGGAACCAATGTGATCACCACTCTAAACCTATAGGGTCCAATACACCTTATAAATTGATGTTTCAGGTCCACTTATTCAATAACATAACATAATTCAATCTATCCGACCAATGGTCCATTACTCAACATTCCATAGTTGGACACATAAGGTGTCTATTGTAACCAATGATGGAAAACAATTTTTAGTTTATGGTAGGAACTATATGTTCCAATAATGTTTCTCAATTCCCTAGAGAATCTATTTATCAATCCAATTGGTATATCAATCAAGGAACACATATAATAAATTCATGATGTCAAGAAATGCACCCTATATGGGAAGAAAAAAATCATGGAATATGAATCCTATAAGGTTCGTAAAAGGGTTCATGAGATTCATAACCTCATATTATTAGAAAATATAAAAAATTTGTAATAACAAAAATTGTAAAACAAAAATTTCATCACCCAATGAAGTAATCGAATCAATTGTAGTAGGTGAAATTTTGAAAACATCAATTTCCATTATAGAAAATATGGATTTTCTTTATACATGGGCTAGATAGTCATTTGCATATATCATTACAAAATTCCAACTCACCAAATTCTCTTGTATATAATCTCAAAATATTAAACAAAAGAAACAAACATTCTCTGATACCACTTTTTAATGTGCTGAAAAGGGAGCCACTAAATAGTTTCACAAGCTAGTGGGTCACATGACCTCATATAGACCTCCCAAAATGTTAGAGACTATTTATTAGAAGTGAATTCTCAGAGTGTTTCTTTGGGGACAATATTACCTCATATTAGAGTGTATCATATTGGTAGTAATCAAAAGAGACAATAAAAGAAAACATACATTAACTAAAAGGAGAAAAAATCATGAGGGTTCTAATAATAAATATTCCAAAAATAGTTTTATAAAATATGATGGTCATGTTATATCTCCATAAAATATAAAAAAATGTATTCTGGTATCTAGTATTATACTTGTATCAAAATGTACACAGAATATTGAGAATGACTATCTTCAGGTAGCATCACAAGACTAGATTGGTCTATGCTCCCCTTCTCTAAACAATGATAAATTCAATAATAATATAGTGGGTTCTTGACCTTGTCCATTATACATCCATGAAATATTTCTTGGGAGCCAATGGTGGCCGAAATAAGTTTGCAGATAACATTAATTGGGCCACCACCAATGAGATAAATAACAAATCCAGACCATGTAATATAACAATGTAGTGTCAAATATATCATAGGTATATTAGTAATATTGTATAGAGACCAAAAGTAGTGATCCTGGAAATCCAATAGCTTCCCCATATGAATAATTAATCCGGAAAATATATACAATAGATTTTGTAATGATAAACAGTTGATAATGTCTAGTCTATAAACTAGAGTCAAATAACCATACTAGTGTTTTATTTAAACAATGAAAAAATATCCAATATGATCAACCCATGTAATGAGTTGAAATTATCAATAAAATGTACACCATGTAATCAATTATCATCCACAATTCCCTCAATGTGTAAAAACAAGTGTCAGACCATGAAGGGATATATCCATGGTATAGAAGACCAAGGAATACATGTTTGGTCCCATGATCAACTTGATGGATACATGGTAATGGCCTCAGAGTCTAGGGAACATGTCAATAGTACATTTCTAACATGATTCTGAGCAATCAAGATCCAAGTGGTAGAACACTCTAGGTAATTATATTGAATCAAGATACAATCGAAAAATAAGTCGAATGAATTTTCTACATCATCAAATATCCATCGAATAGAACTATCCATGGAATCTAATTGAATCAGGAGATAAAGAACACATACAAATAATCAACTATCATTCTAAATAATCATCTCATTTCTTTAATCATTTCAGAAACACTTATGTTACTTGAGTTTGTCCATATCATTTCAATAATTATAATAAAATGCATATAAATTTTTTTAAAAATTAAAAATTATGTAATCAAAAGGAAAAATAAGAATCAACTCTTTCATAATCATTCTATTCAATTATTAATTTAATATAAAATGATACAGGTAATACAAGGTGTTATCAATTTAAAAAAAAAGCATTTAATCTTCAATAATGCACCCATGATAGCTGGATAGTGCGCATACAGATCATGGTTTAATAATAAATAAATAAAATATATGGGAACACCACTTGTGTGTCATAGGATGGGGATAAATACTCCAATAATAAATGTACTAGTGAGAAACCAAAAAAAGATCCATTTAAATCAAGTTAAATGTGAAATTATTTTTTGTAGAAACGCTAGAATTTATTTCTTCCATCACAACATCATGGTTATATAGAA
Organism: Viscum album; assembly: GCA_963277665.1. NCBI lineage: Eukaryota > Viridiplantae > Streptophyta > Magnoliopsida > Santalales > Viscaceae > Viscum > Viscum album. The sequence continues at coordinate 454,705,021 of OY728161.1, read as the reverse complement.
CAAGACAAACATTAGGTAAATTCTATTGATAAAACACTTTATATGTGTGGTAAAAAATTCATCTAGTATCAATATCGTATTTTATCCATATCGAAATGAAAATTAAGAACGGTGAAAAACCCTTGAAAAAGTGAATAATAAATAGCACAAAAATTAGACTATCGATACAAATTTAAATTAATAACAGTGAATGAAGAATATAGTATGTACTATAACTAATCTAAAAAGACATATTGTGTTCAAATCGGGCATCAAATGATAAATGGGGGTAAATCCAATGAATTTTGCATCAAAGGAGATCTCATGCAACACATTTTCCATCTTGGGGAAATAAATTATGGGTTTTTTGTTATTAAATAGATATGGTTTAAATAGAAAATTATCATCTTTTAAAAACACTCCATAGTTTGGATGAATGGTTGGAAAATTTGTGTGTTAACTGTGCACCCTTCAATGCCTCAAGGGGCACCTCAGACGGTTCACACACACTATTTGAGATGGAATGTGAAGACCATCCTATATGGATATTATAAAAACTAAGGATCCAATACATATGAGTTTTCACCTAAGAAATTTGTTTTATACAACTATGTGGCCTCTTCCATCTCCATTTATATATCTTAATTATAATTCCTAACCATGAAGCTTGGTTCACATGATTTTTACTAACCATGCATCCAAGATTGGATCCTCAAAAATTCAGGCTATGGGCTCAAAAATGCAGTAAACACCCCTAAAAAACCTATTTTCTCATTAAGAGCACACATTAAGTCAAAAAATAAAATGTTTAACTAAATGAAATCAAGATTTGTATCATATAATAAAACACATGATCTTACTTTAATAGTGATGGAATAACTAGTTTTCAAACTACACTTTCATGATACACCTTTGTTCTATCTGGCCTCATTACTAGTTTGAGATAAAAAATTGTGTGAAAAATCATGATATGGTTATGTATATGGAATATTAACTAGATAATCAGTTGAAATACTTATTTCATTAATATCATTGATTTACATCACAAAAAAGATGTATTTGTTGGTGGAAGTTCAACTAACTCATATTATTGTCCATAAAATGGGGTTTTATGACATATCTATTGAAAAAACAATAAAAATATTCCATAATATGATTGATAATGACTGAAATCCACAATAATAAGTATGAAAAACCATAAAAATGTAAACCTCATTTTCCATGATTTCAATAATCATTATAGGAAATTTTGATCAATCTCCCTTAAAACAACCAAAAGGATTATTTATTTTAATGTAAAATGTTCGATGTATGGACATCTATTGTATTTTATGCATTAAGATGTTTGTGTGCCAATGATTATTTTATAAATTTGTATGTATAGGTACTTCTTATCCTATATTAATGACATCATTTGGTTTTATTATGTGTTTATAATGAGTCATAACATTGACACATTCTATAAGTTCAATATGTCAAAAGTTTAAATAAAGAATCATCATGGGAAAAGTATTAAGATTATATAATCGAAATTTGATATTGAATACATGAGATAATAACTTACTAGTCGTATGAGATATTATTGAACCATTTCATAAGTCATCCCTCTTGGAACACTATAGTGGAATTGTGTGTTTGAGAGGATGAATTATACTCTATTAGTCATGGTTTAATAAATGATGAGTTTCTCTTACCTTCCTATTTATTTCTATGTTTATGATCTAGAAGTGAAAACATTTACACTAAACCTCATTCAATTAAAGGGATTCATAAAGAAACTATATAATTTACTTCATTGGAATCATTTAAATTTATATTTGTTAGTATTCAGGGTTTCAAATTATATATATGTTGTTTAACATCTGATAAACAAGGATCCACTTTTGAAAAATTCATTTTTCATGGTTATAACAATTGTATTATATGATATTAATTTTGAAATTATATTGAACATAATGTTTTTTTCATATAACATAGTTTTTACTTGATAAATATCACATTATTTAAAGAATTAGTGAGATTAAGGTTTACCTTTGTGTAGCTCAAGACCCAAAAAATGATAGAGAAGATAATTTGTTTCCTAAAATTTTAATAGATGAATAACTAAATGAAATTATATAATAACTCAATAGTTTGGTAGGATTATTGTAGATAATAATTGATATTGGTTTATTTTAGAAAATAATGATTAATTGATTTAATATATAATTAATCTACTACCAATTGATATAAAAAAAGAGTTGTTATTTTGATAAATGGTCAGAGTCCATGATATCTAATGTAGGCTCTATATACACTAACAATGTTTGTAACATGAAGGATTTAATAAATGGAGTTAGACTTATAATATGCAAGTTGGTTTTCAAAAAGAAAATTAAGGTATATGGAAGAGATTAAACTTATATGTATTATATTTTATAATAAGGTTTTGAATAAAATTATAGTATTGAATAAGAAGAAATGATTCCTCCAACCGTGATGATAAATCATATTTAGATATTTCATATCATAAAATCACATTTTTATTATATCATTTATGAAATACATTTAAAAACTAAATTAATGAATCATAATTTTGAAAATGAAATCTATATAATGAAAAGTAAATTATTTTAAAATACCAAATGATAATTCTATTATTTTAACATTATAATTGTACATTTACTGATAAAATCTGTCTTCTTACAGTTGCAATATTTCAGTTATTGATATCATCTGGGAGTTTTTTATTCAATAATATGTATTATTTTTGTGAATATAATTTGGTTAGCGGGAGTTATTAAAATTGTATGATATTGAATGTAGATGATATACCCCTTAACGGAATTGATGAACATATCTTATAATCAATATTGATATCATTACTAATGTGTTTCATATTTAAATAAATAGGGGAAGAAACCTACAAACTAGGTATGATGATATTTTGTGATAAATTAAATAGGTTGGTTAGACTATGTTAAAACACATATATTAGTCAATATCTAATGAGGTCCTAAATGGAGAACACACCTAGAATGGGTTTCTACTAGTATTTTATATAATTATTCATACGATGATTGAGGATCCTTATATATTGTTAAAAATAATGTAATGGATATCTTATGCTTCCACCATATGATCTATCATGTATGTTATGTTATGTAATTGACCAAATCTATCTTATGGTGTTATTATAACAAATAAATACTTATCCTACCATTTTTATATTCTTTTGATTTCTATAAAAAATAACCTAATGTAGTTTAAAATACTTATGGATAAGTTCCCGGATTTTAGTGGTGAGGATGAGATCAATGTAAATGGTAACACTAACAATAGTTTCCAAAATGATAATAATGATATAATATACTAATATAGATGGACATTCTTCTAGTATAGTGTAGGTATTAGTTGGAAGAGTCTTAAAAAAATATAGTGTTGACTCAACAATAGAGAAAGAGTACATCACTGTATCAGATTTTTTGGTCAAAGATGTCGGGATCTTGAATTTCATCACAACTATGCATTGGATATTGGAATAAAGTAATAAATTAATCTTGAAATAGAAATTAATGTAGCTATTTTTAAGGATAATGATGATTTTTTTAAACGAATTACCAAATACATGCTTTGCAAAAACCATCAATTGAAGAATATGGGGTGCTAAAAAGCATTAAGAGGGAACACATTTTTGATTTTTCATCAAAATCAATAGATAAATATATTGAAATAATTGAACACATCGCAGAATATCATAGATACAATAATAAATATTTAATTTATAATTAATTAAAATATAGAATTAATTCATCTATGGTATTATTCTTGATAGAAATTATTATCACTACTGTTATTTCATTACTGTTTTGATAGATAATCCAACCAAATTTTCATCTACATAAATCCACACAATATAAAAAATATATGAATAATATTCTAGATATACCAACTCCTGACATGGAATAATCTAGTTCTTTAGATAATTCTCCACTCATCGCAATAATTTTCTCTTATTATCTCTCATTATTCAAAAGAGAGATATAGGGCTGGAAGAGGGAAATAACATTATAGGATTGAGAGAATCATAGAAAATGTCTCATTTTATCTAACACATATTCAAGAAATAAAATATATTTTAAATTATATAAATAATGTTAATTAAAGGATATAACCAAAATCCCTTATCTAATTATATAATATCAGTAATTCACCTATAAAAATAATAATAATAATAATAATTACAATATTTCAGGGCTTGGATAAAATCTAATATCAATTCATAAATAAATAAAATTATTTTTTATTTAAATGAAAATAAATTTATTATTTTAATCAAATCATTAAACATGAACCATATCCAATAAATAAAATTATATATGTATTATATTAACTAAACATGTCATAAAATATTAATTTTTTTATTCATTTAACTTGAATTAATATATAATTTACTATATTCAAAAAATTCACAAATAAATATATTTTATATTCAGTACATATTGAATAAATAAGTAAGAGATAAAATATTACTCAGATATTCAAAGCACTAATATATTTTGAGTAAATTTCATCGATTAAATTTTAATTTATTAAATACCACAAAACATAAAAAATTATTCATAAATTTAAATTCAATATAACTTAATTAGATTCTCGATACAATTAATGTGTATCCCTTTAGGCTTATGTCAAAACATTAATAGATAGAACATACCTAATGTTCGATATCAATGTCTTTCAACCTATCAATGCACCAATAAAAAAATAAGTGACTATATCAACTACAAAAACATTCCTACGAGCATTATTATGTAGTATAATACAATTTTTAGATAAAATCATTATTAATGTTGCATTCTTTCTTTGTCGCCCTCAAATCTTCTCGATTTCTCTTTCCGTAACATTCCAAAATAAACTATTCTATAAACTACAATGAAAATAGGGTTTTTCCACATAGTATTCTTTAAATAAAACTTCAATATATCATTAACAATTAATATTGAATAGAAATTTTTTTATGTACCATTAAACTAATGTCATATCACATATAATTCACCTAATGTATTTGGTATCACCAATATCATATATCATTATAGTTTTCATCCGTACATAAATGTAAATAATTCATGATACATATTTTTAATGATCTCATGTCTAAGGACTAATAAACATATACATAGATAGTATTGTTTAATGACCCATAAATATGATAAATTTTTATTATCATGTTTTTATCATCACCTACATTCTTATAAATAACATAGTGAAAACATTATTTTAGGAATTTTTAGTGCTTTTTATCTTCCATAAAATTATAGTTGTGCAAGATCTTTTCCCTTCCAGATTTATATATCAATATTGTAGGAAATATTTAATTAATTACACAATCATAACATTTATTGGTCATCAATGTTGTTGGTAATTTTTATAACCGTTTAGTAAATGGGTTTTCCATATTTTATATTATTACCACTTCTCTAACCATAAAATCTCCTCTTTGAGTATAATATCAATATATTTGTATATTTTCATGTCTATGATCCATTTATTGATGTATTATGTGATTATTTTCTATAACCATTGTAGTAGTATTATCACAATCCAATGTGGTGGTATTTGAGGTACTACACTGAGCTCTAAGATGATGTTTTGTATCCTTATCTCTTATATTGTGACATTGAAATCTATAATATTCTCAATATATATAATAAATTAAAATACCACTATATGGTTAGAAATATTATAACTATCCCCCCCCCCATTTATTCAAAAGGCAAATCTTGATTATGATTTTAGGTCATTAATGTCTTTTTGGAATCTTGTGTTCGTATATACCCTCAAAACTAGTTACTCTTCTCCTAAAATATTAATCAATATATACATTAAATTATAATGGTATGTAAATATTTTCTTCAAAACCAATTAATATGAATCTCTTGGGTCTACCTGATTTCTTTGTAACATTATTAATTTATAGGAAACACTATTCCTAGTACATATCATGACATAAATTTTAGATCCAATACCTGAATCATAAGATATTTAACTAATTATTTCTCTCAATTCATATGATTAAGATAACATTTTAATAGAGATATATATACCACTTTAAATAAATGACAAATTTTATTTTGATTACTACTTCTTATAAGTTTTTAATCCCTTGTAAATATATATACCATATCTTGATGGATTTTTCTCTAAATAATATAAACTTCTTCAAATAATGAATTATGTAGAATCTTTGATTAAAACATGTATTAACTGAATATAATGCTGGTATCCCATTTAATATCACTAGAATATCATAAACATATATAACTAGTAACCCAATAAAACTCCCACTCAACCACTTGTAGACACACGGATCATGTTCATTCTTTGTCAAACTCTCTTACACCTTCATCAAAATGACATTATCATGATATTGATGCTTATGTGAACCCATTTGTGGATATCAATAAATTTTAAATCTTATTTGATTTATTTTGTTTCATAATATAATTTTTTGTGTCATTTAGACACATTCTACAATTTATAAGTTATGTAAATTGTCTTGCTAATCATTATCTAAAATCAATAATCATGGAAATGTTCTATGGTATGTGAAAATCATATATATTTTAGTATTGTGATTGGTGGAATGGTATCATCATAGTATATGTATGAATGATTCCAATAACATTTTACAAACAATTGTTCCAAATGGGTAAACTATTTACCATTAGTTTCTAATTTAATCAATAATACCTATTTAAACCCTATGATATTTACATAAACTAAAGGAATTTTTAAAACACAAAAATGAGTTTTCTATATAGGCATTATTTTAGAATTATGATAACACGATCCAAACATATATTTATTTAACATAAGTTTATTGATATTAAATATTACATCTTAGAGTAATATCAAATACCATAAAGGACCATTTTTATTAGTGTCTTTGAAAACTAGTGAAATTTGAAAAATAATTTAAACAAAAGTGAACATGTCTCCAAAATCTAACACTTATAGACACCCTTCTAGAATATTCATAAGATATATATGTATATCTTCATTACACGTCGAAGGGAATCATTGAAGAGAGGTGAGCTAAAATTACTTGGATATAAAAAACAAATCAACATATAATCTTGTTTTATATCGTAATAATATAATAAGAAATGATAACAGAGAAAACAAAAATAAAAATAACAAGGGAAAATTAATATTTTTCAATAAAATAAGAAATAAATACCTGTAATATCATTATGAAAATGATATTCCTTGAAATTATTGTGTAAGAAAAGCATTGAAATATGAAAAAAGAATATAATATAATAAAATCATGGAATTATAGAATATATGGAAATAACATAATACATGCCATCAAAAACATAATTCTAGGCCCACTCCAAAGACTATCAAAATAAAGTTAATAATTCCTTGTGATAGATTGGGTTCCCTCTCAATTCCAATAAATATAGTGGAAATAATACTATGGTGGATTATACTAACTCTATAATACCTTAGATTGTATCCAATTAGATATATATAATTACCTAATTTATTTTAGGGAAATATAGTTTTTGTATCACTTGTCACAAGACCTACTATACTGAAGCTAATTGCTTATCAACAACACGTAGTGGAAAAAGCTCTACAGTTGATTATGTTCACTCATAATCCCATACAGAACATAGCATAATATATAGAGATTTATCCAATGGATTATATAGATATATAATTCTAGGTACACCATTCACATAAAGGAAATCATATTAATGTGTTCCCTATAATTAAAATAAACCATATATAAACCATAATAAAGATCAAGAACATGATAAAAAAGTGGGATTCATAATCTTGAGTCAACGGAATACAAGGAGATTAATTCATATGTATTAACAAGTGATGAAGGATTTAAATCATAAATAAATTTAAATGGCACATATTTATTAATTGTGGATTTAAAATTTATTAAATTAATGAAAAGGATCTAGAAGTATAAATAATAAAAACAAACCACATGGGTGGTTCTTTAGGGAAATTAGTAAAGGATATTTTACAAAAATAATTATATTATTATTTTACATGAAAAATGAATTGAACCAATAGAGTTATAAAAATAATAATTATTGTTTTAATATATATTCATTTTTTAAAAAAATGTATAATGGGATACATTAAATGTGACATGAAATTGGGAAGTTCCCATTAATCATGTTTATATAAAATTTGGACTATTAAATAGATCTAAAAACATCTATCACAAAAAAATGAATATATTAATATATGTATACTTTACAGACATATATAAAAGAATATATGTGGTATATCAGAATAATATTACATAAAATGATGGAAAATAATGATAATGAAAAAAATAAATCACAATGGAAGTACCGATGATCCCATGAAACAAAATTCACATTATAATATAATCCACTTTAAACAGAGAGAGTTTTATGTATTAGTTAAGACACTAAGTATAAATAAAATCCATGATATTATATAATTATATCATCAATATGTAGACCAATTAAAATAAATTATGATCATAAAAAGAAAATGTGTCTCAAAATTATTTTTTGAGATGAAACCCATACAATTGAGATAAAACTTGGGTCATAGGACATTTGAATAATTTAAGTTGATATAAATTCATAGAACCCATGAATCATTATGAAATAAATTTTCCAACATTCATTATGTGTAAAATCAACATAAAACCATAAAAAAGGATACATGGGGCATAAAACATAACTTGTCAAAATAAATCAGAATTGAGACCCATAATACCATTTCAACATGAGGAGAAAAATTCCATAGAAATATATATATTTAAATTGAGACTAAGTTATCATGAATAAAAGGTGTTAATTTATATATTTTCTGAATTAGTTATTATATATTTTACGTAAAATTAATTAGTTTCATAATAAAAAACATTTCTCAAAGATCGTAATTTTATATGATACCCCTTGATACTTTTAATTGATTCATTCTCCATATTTCCATAAATTCCTTTTAAATTAAAATATTTCTCAAATAATTTATTAGTAACTTTATTATTTAATATTTATTTTATTATGGAACATTTAATATATTATTTTATTTAATTATATTTTCATTTTCTTTCCTATGTAGAAAACTTAAGGTTGTTTGGTCTGTTTCTCATTAAATTCGTGTACCTGTTGACCATGGATAAAATTGTATCAATCTATATTAACATTATCTATTATTTATTTAATTGTAATTTTTATTTTTTTTAATATTTAATATACTTTTAATTCTATGTATGTGGGGTGGTGATGATAAATGAATCTAATTTCTCGTAGAGGTGGTAGTCTTCTTGAATGATAGATAATGTTTTAATTTATAAAATATTTAAAGGGAATGACGATAAATTATAATTTTGAAATTTAAGAATAATATTTATGTAATATATATATGTTATTTATTTATTTATTACATCCTTTTTACCATACAAGAATGTTAGTGTTAAAAAACTGAATACATCGCTTTGCGGAGGCAGGAGTCCAACCAATGTACTAGCAATGCTTTTTTCATAACTAATGGAGATTAATAAATAATATAATTCCATTAATATATTAAAAATAATTATAATAATTATAATTAAATATTAATTTTTTATGTATATATTATTATTTTTTGAGGAAGATTAAAGAAAATGGTTGTGAATAAGATAATACTTACATTGGTGACTTGGTCTTCTTGTAGAGATCTCCATAGAGAAGATGTACATTAGATGAATTAAAGAGAGATGAGGAAGATATACGAGAAAATTAATTTTACTAGCTGTAGATTTGGAGGATTTTTATGAAAATGTATGATAAGATGAATAACCATATATGGGAATAAGTGATCACATTTTATAAGTGAAAAAATAACACTTTTCAAAAGCCCCATTACAATTTTGTGATATAATTACACTACTAATTGATCAATGAATCTAAAATTTCATAATTATTATTATTTGGTTCATTTAGGCCTCAAAGTCCTCAATAGAGACTTTATAAACATTTCATAAACCTGATTCAAGTCCTTTATCATATATTTATACAATTTAACATTATAACATTTACCTTGGTAACCTGTTTTAAACAATGTATTTCATATTATATTTTAAATTTATAAGATAATAACTATTAATAAATTTGTATAGTTTTATCTTATATATAATCTCATTTTTTTTCAAATAAAATATATAAATTTGATAAAATAAACTTTTAATGTAATATTTATAATATATAACAAAAAAAATTTCTAGAAATAATATATCTTCCATTATATGTTCTTAATTATATTTAGTTTTGATTAAATATTAAATAATTTATATTTAAATATACATTGGATTAAAATAAATATTATGGTAATAACATAAATTATATTTATTTACTTTATTAAATAAAAATAAGAAATAAATCATAAAATAATTCAATTAAAAAACCATACACCATTATAACAGTAATTGACAAAAACCTTCTTAATATTAATGTTATACCTAAAATTAAAATTAAACATGTTTACACATATGATATTTTTATTTTAAATATTAAATAAATATGATTATCATTCATTTATAAAAGAAATAATTCATAACTTTTAATATAAACATGAAAAATCATATTTTTCAGTGAAATATTACTTGAGTATCAATAATGTAAATAATGTATTTTATAAAATAAACATAGAATTTTTAATAATTTATTTTACTTATTAAATATTTGTTTTTATATAAAAATTTATTCTTCAATATTTATATAATTTTTTATGAAACAATTTATTTCTATTATAAACAAATATTTTTACTATTTAATAAAAAATATATTTTTTTGAGAAAAATATAAAAAATATTGCATAATATAATATTATTTTCCAAATATAAAATTTTCATCCTTTCAATTGAAAATTAAAAAAATTGTAAATTCAATTTTTGACTGAAATATAAAAATATAATAGAAAACTATTTTTATTGTAAAATGATATTTTAAAATGTTATCTTTTATTATTCATATTTAATTCTATTTGGAAACTAAATTAGTGTTATCCAATTACTAATGTGAAACATAATTTACTATAGTTACTCATATAATTATTTAAATAAAAAATTAATGATTTATAAAAATGGAAATTTTTTTAAAAAAAATTCTTTTCTAATCAATTAATGACCTCATAAGATGTTTTATGCAATATAATTAAACCAGATTTATTTTCAAAGTAATTTTTTTCATTACAATTAATACTTAATAAAATAGTTAATCCAATTTATTATTTTTAATAGATTGGTTGGGTTTTAACTATCATACTTAAATTTATATAATTTATATAAATATGACATGTTTTCATTTATGATCTGTGTTACATGTGGGGAAAACTATAAAACACATTGACTTGTTTAGAAAAAAAAATTAATTAATGTTTTGGGTCATTAAAATAATTCATACCATGTAGATATTTTTCAACCTATAAGTTACTTAATACTTCCTTGTATTAATTTGGTTTATTATTTTCAATAAATAATATGTTTTGTCTATCCATGAAAAGAACTTTATATCTATTTAGTTCTATAAACCCTATAGTACTCTATTGTATCAAATGTGTCTCTAGAAGAATTTATTTTACTTGGTATTGTGGAATTTTGATATTTCTTGAGTATCTTGATCCTCGACATTATTAAATACTATCATTCTCTAACTATCTCTTTTAGATATAATACCCCTTCTTGAAAAATATCATGTCATTCCATGATAATAATTATATCTACAGAATCCTATAAATAATATCTTCACATCACATTTGAATTCTTTAAAAAGATACAAATTTTAACTCAAAATACCAAATTATAATGAGAATTATTTTTTATAAAAACATCATATCCCCTCCCCCAAATATATATATATATATATATTTGACAAAATATATTTCTTATTATACCATAACTAATATTTGATTTTGGTTGACACATCTGTTAGTTCTCAATTTTGTGTGTATTGCATGGATTATAATTCATATCCCCAAAAGGATAATAGAAAATTCCCCTAACTTATCTTGAATATAAATATTTCTAACTAGTTATGATTTATCATTCCATTAACATTGTTCCACTATAGAGTATAAGGAGGAGTAATTTAGGTTAGTAATCTAAAATCTATTAGATAATCAATAATTTATTCGTTATGTTTTTCTTACCTCTATTGGATTAAAAAATATAAATCTTCTTATTAATAGGATTCTATACTTCATTATTGAATTTTGTAAATTTATCCAAGTAATCAGGCATATACCTCAATTTGATGAAAAATCCACATCTACAAAAAAAATTTAAATACAACTAATAATTTCTATGTGCCAACCTCTATCATTTACAAGAAATGGTTCACATAAATTTGTATAAACAATTTATAGAAACTTGTTAGACCCATATTATCTTCCTAAAAAAGTATATTATGTCATTTCACTATATAAATAAGCATGAAATATATCAAAAGTTTTCAACTCAAAATAATTAAAATACCCTTATTGAGATAATCATGTCAAATGATTCTGGTTTATATAAATATGTTATTGATGATACAACTAGAATTATTCAATGAAATGTTAACTTCATTCATTATCAAATTTACTGAATTATTTTTTATAATTTATTATTTCAGGACCTTTACATATATTTTCTATAAATAAAATATTCTTCACTTACAAAATTAGAATACTTATTTCAGAAAACTGATATATAAAATCATCAATGTCTAAAATCAACACAAAAATAATGTTTTTTGGATACAATGGGAAATAAATTGTAGTTTTTCAAAACCAAATCCATTATAGATGGTATTGTGAGATGATAGTGTTCTATAAATAAAATTATATTGACTATGAAGACTATTTTGTGTCCTGTATATTAGATCTAAAAAAGGATAAATTTTCATGTTCAAATTTTCATTGGATAGGATGGTGATGGAAGAAAAGATAGTGATGATCCCTATATGTCATGATATTTGATGACCGATAGTTATAAGCTAGAAGGAAAAATAAAATGTTCTAACAGAACTATATGTTACTCTCTTTTAAAATCTCAGTGGAAGTGAGGAAAATGCATAATATTTTGTGAGATCATTGGTGGAATAAATTGTTCACCATATTGGAATGATGAGGAGGTGTATGTCGTTGACTAGATTGATACTTCATCTATGATGGTTATGTTATGTGTAATTATTCCCAATGAGATCAAAATGTAATAATTACTCGAATCACATACTCAATCCTGCTACAAATATTTGTATGGAAAATTTGATTGAAACAAACTAGCAAGTTTAGTCATATGATTATTACTTGAATAAAATAGATATATATATATATATATATCCTCCCCATGGATTATGAAGCATTTTTTAACCATGTTAAAAAATTCTTAATCTTTTACTTTATCTATTTCAATTATCAACTTTTTTAAATATTGAATGCTCACATTTGGATTATTAGAACTGTGATATAATGGTTTGGGAGTAATTTTTATTCAATGTTATAGAAATTAAATTGTCTGTTCACATTCATAGATATTTTTTCATCATTTATGTTTCATGGAATTAATTCCTATGGACTATTGGATGTTTTAAGGGGACATAAATAGCCATTTTAGAGAACATTTTGGAGTTCTTTAGATAATCATAAACTGGAAAAAAAAATTCGAATATAATTTCAACAAAACCATGATTCATTTAGCCTTATAAATGAATATTTATTTTTAATTATTGGTCTTTATTTTACATTGATTATAAGATATTAGGTGTTCAAAATAATTTAAAGGGTAAAATTAGATGTGGTTAAGGTTTTTGTAAATAACATAAAGAAACATTTTTTTGGTTTTAGAAAATGTAAATAGATGATTACCTATTATATTTAGTCCTAGATCTTCTACTTATTGTCACCAAGACATAAATAATGAATAATGAATAATTGTATATTTGTGATAAAAACCCTAGGGATAGTTTTTATTTTATTAACCCATAATGTGTCTTACAACATTTGTGAAGTGTAAAATTCATCACAATTTATGAAAATCATGGGTGAAATGTATGTGAATCCCATGGTAGTGAAAAATTTCCATTTATAATGATATTTCTTGTAATGAAAATGTCAAGGGAGAAGTTTGTTTATGAACATATTATTGAATTCAACGTGATAATAAGTCATCCTGAGGCAATGGATTCGAAATAAAATGATACTAAATGGGTATTAACATTGATATCATTTAACAATATATCTATATAAGTTATTGTCACCATCATTAGTAAAATAATTATTATAAATAATCCAGTGTTTGTAGGAATCAGGAAAATAATTTTTAATGATGAAATTTTTCAGAATGAGATCTATATATATTTCATGAAATAATATTATGTAGGAGGAAGGGGGTAATCTGCAGCCTAAATTGGTCAAAAATAATTTTAAAGGAATGAGAAGATAAACAATGAATATCTTGATTTATGGTGGTCATAACTGATATATTTGTGGAAAAAATGCCGTGTTGATAATGCATTCATTATTAAATTTGTGAATTCATAATGATATACTTTTAGAAGTGAGTATGTTAATATTCTGTCAAAATTTAAGAGTGTATTACTATTATGTGTCACTAGTTCACTTGAGTATTAGGTGATAAACTGTAAATTTCATTTTTATGAAAATTTTAGATATAATATATGAATATATATACATTACAATAATATTTAAAATTATATATGGGTAGTTATAAATCGTTCCTGATATACGTGACTGGATAAAATTTCACCCGAACAAGGATTCAAATCATAATGCATTTTTAAAAAGAATAACACATATTAGGTTTTATTAAGTTCCAAAAATCCCTTATATAGTTATAAAAAATGGTTTCTATAGTACAATAATGGATTAATAGAGGAATATTATTAATAGATATATGGTTGTACAAAAATTAGTGAAAGATAAAACATTGTATAAAATGGGAGTATTGGATGTGTGATTAGTTATTGAAAAGTAACTACTACGATGTTATGTAATGATCATTTGGTTTAACATAGTTGGAAGGGTATGAAAATTTTACATGTTACAAGGATATATTGGGATATAATCATTCAATACAAAACATTTGTGGAATTTACAATAGGGAAGCGGTGAAAGGTGTCCTTCAAAACAGAATGAATTATAGAAAAGAAATTGAAGTTGTAGTTAGTTTATACAAATATATTAGAACCATCTCCCATTCATTATCTTGAGGTTTTCCTATATTATATAATATTCTTCTATGAAGCACCATTTAATGTGTGTATTTTTTTTTAAAGAACGAGTCTAAGGAAGTTGGAATAATTATCTGATGGAGGACGATAGATGAGAAATTGACTAGTTGGAATGAAAAATGATTATGGACGGATAATGGGGGTATTGAATCTATAAATTCCATAGATCCTATTTTTTTTAAGGAATTACAGTTTGAGAACATCATGATATTTACTAAAAAACAAAATTAATTCATATAAGGGATAAATGAATCATTAGTTGAAAAATAAAGGGTCTATGGGAATTAAAGTGCGATTTTCAAGGTGTTTTTGGCTGAAGTGGTGAAATCCACATCATATGTTATCCATATGATTCATTCATCATCATTAAATTATACTCACAATGGTGTCGAGTAATTATACAAGATAATTTTCATGTATTGAGTGTATTATAATTTTTGTGGGGATAAAAGATTAGTTTTGGATTAGGTATAACACCTTTCATAAGACATTCAAAAGTAAAAATGCAATATTCCATTAATGAATCTTGCAGATGTATAAAAATTTAGTAATGAATATAAATTATATCAATGTATAATCATAAGTTGTTCTTTGACTAAAGGAATCCCCATATTTTATGAATATTATATTAATTTAGGAATCATGTCACTACTAAGAACACCAAACATTCTAGAATATGTTCTGAATGGAAGTCGACTTATAGTATTGTTTCCATGTATTGAAGTATTGGAAACCTCAATTATTGCATAATCAATATATAAATACATATAATGTAATTTTACATATGTGTTAGTACTAGGAGGATCACAACGATACATATAGCATTGGAGATCTAAAAAAGTGAGCTATCAAGTACGGAGGTATGGGGGTGAACTGCACTACTTCTAAAAAATAATGGGGATACTTGGTTACCAATAGAGGTTAAATTGTTGAATGATTTTAATTTGTTGAATTTATCAGTGCGGTGTGAAATCTATTCCCTTTATTTTTCAAGAACATTGAATCTGACAAGGACTCCTATTGGGAACGTAGTATATCTAAATAAATGGCTGCATTATTTAAATGAATAAGTGGATGGTTGAAAGATTCATCTGTCTATGAATTTTATAAATTAATTTTCATTAATATAAGGTTTTTATTTCTTACAAATATTTTCATTTGTTGTTAAACATGTTAAATTTTCACAAAAAAGTTGTCACCACTACACTATGTTGGTTCTTGTGGATTCTATGGATGATAGCCTCAACTTTATTTCATAAATGTGATGCATTCATTTTCCAAATTAATTTCATATATAGTTTTTCATCAATTGTTTATTATTTTTCAATGGATTTCTATACTATCAATAATTCATTCTAAAATTTCAACAGTTACAACAATCTAATGCGAATAAACGGTGCAATTTTAATGCATTTTACATGGCTAGTATGTTCTTCATACATCAAATGAATCATAGATGACTATTAAAGGGATTGATTTCCTCATAATTAAATGATCAATATTAAGATAGGTGATCATAATTTTCATCAAATTATTTTTATGAATCTATCTTTATTTGTGGTCAGTATTTATCTCATAATGAAGGGGTTGGAAACACATTGGTGATCAATAATCATCTATGAAATTGGGATACAATGTGTGGTGAGATTCAATTATAAGAAAGAATAAATTTGTTATTCTATAGTGATCCTCATAAAATTTAATATGTACAATAATAATATAACAGGTTAAAAGTTGTAATTATAATAATTCTATATATGTTTTGGTACGAAATATTTTTCACATTATTTTTCATGATTGATTCTTATAAAATAAATTTCATGTGTATGAATTTACTTATGATACCTATGATGATATGATGGTCAATAAAATCCATTATATATTATTATTGAATGATTCTTCCATGATTAAAATTTTTTAATCCATTTTTTTGAAATCCTTTCAACCACTATGGAATATAGCTCCCTTGGGGTAATAGTGGTGACTATAAAATTTCATGTTTCCAGAAAACATACCACAAGGAATATTTTGTTGGTTCATAGATTGGAAATTTTTAGACAACATAAAATTAACATCAATTATTCCTTCTTGTGGTGAAATGGCTTTTCCACTTCATATTATATACCATAATACTCAAAATTATCATTGGTTTTGAAAGAAAAAAGTTTCAGTTTTATGATTTAATCATAAACCATGATATTATATAATCTATAGTACATTAAAAACAAAGTTAAAATGAACAAACTATTTAAAAACCATTTTTGTTTTTGTTATTAAACATTCATTTAGAATCACTTCAATTGAATTCCCATTTCCTACAAGGCGATACTTTTAAAACATCTATAAGAGAGTACACCATGATGTGGAGGCAAGCTGTGGTGCAACATAAATTGTTAAAAAATTCATAACTTATGGTTTTGAAATGGATTATTAAATATTATATTAAATATTAAATATTAATATTTTTCTAACCAAAATTAAATATCATATATATATATATATATATTATTAAATTAGGTTTTCATTTATTTGTTAAAATAATAATTAATGATTTTAATTTAAATATTTACAAATTTTTTAAAATATTTAAATGATATTTCGAACACTTTATAAAAGATATGAAACTTTTTGTTTTTATGATTATGTATGGTAAATAATTTTTATCATAATTACTTATTATTATATAAATATCTTATGTTTTGAAAAAGATCAGAAATGGTTCTCATATTTTAATTTATGAAACATTTATACTTTTATGTAATTTTTTTCATTATTCATGTTTATTAAATTGATTATATTTTTAATATTTTGTTTGAAATTTTTATTAATGAATTGATTCTAGTAAATATATCTCTCTATTACATTATAGGTATGAGTCCATAAAAATTAATTTTAACCAATATTGTCCATGGGTTTTAATTGAAGTTATTAGAATGATTTTGTAGTTGGGAATAATAATTATATATTATGTTTTTGAATTATTATGAATTGGATTCCATTGATTATGGTCCCATCGGGGAGAAGGACTTTTGTTTGGACACCATCACATATGGATACTTTTTCATTGGTCTTCAAAGGTGAGGGGTTGGATATCTATCACAATGGTAATATTCATCTGGAGCATATCAATCTAAGAGAGTTATAAACCATAACATGAATATTGTTTTTACCATATGAATATCATGCATTAGAATATTTATGGATATGTTTTTCTTCTATTTTCTAATGATTAATACAAAATTTAGGTTGCATAAGTGGTTAAACATTGCTGTGGTTTGAATAAATTAATTTGTTGTATAGAATAAGGATTCTAAAGGGAATGTGTTATAACAAATCAAACACAATGGAATAATAACATTGAAATATATAGATATCATGTGATGAAATTGTTATGAATTTAATATGAATGTGATGTATATTTTATAGGTGATACTTTGAAAAATCTCAATTAAAAACTATTTATGAGATTCCTTCTAAAGAAAACCTTTTTCATACCTCGATCATCCAACTGGGTAGGTTGGTCATCACATGAGTACCCATGGATTATCATATAAATGGAATAACTATATAATTAATTGTGGATTATCATATAAGGTAGGTAAATCTCAGTTTCAATTTCCCTTTATTATAATTTTCATCATATTCTTGGAATTTTCATTGGGATACACTAAATGGGAATCCATAATGTTAATATACTAGAGGCATACAGTTGAGCATATTCTTATGATTTTTTGGGTAATGATTTATACAGTAAATTATACTAGAATCCCAAAAGTTATGACTGAGATGATTCCCTGCTCAAATGATGATGGATTATATATATGAAAAAATTGTTGTTTATTGTGATGAATTATGAATCTTGTATCACTAAATGGTTATGATGTATGATATAATCATATTATAGTGATCACATTTATTAAAATATTATTTAGAAAATATATAAAACATGATAATCACCATGTAATATATGTTAGTTATATATTATAGAATACTTAATTATTATAATACTGATATATTTTATTTTTATAACCTATAAAACAATTGTAGATTGTTATATTGGTCAGATAAGTGTTTTAAAAGAGAATAATTCAAGTCTTATGTATATAAATGATATGGAAATAAATTTCTCTAAATAGAAATCATAGTTATTTGGATCTGGTATTGAGTAATGAATTTGTACTGACAGACCTATACACACATTAAGGAGGGAATTGTGAATGGTAAATAAGATCTTTGTGTCTTTAGTGGAGTAAGAGTTGTTTAATTAGATGTTTGAATTTGTGATCTGAATCAAAAATTATAGAACTCGAATTAGAAAAACTTTATTAAGTTAACACTGTAAATAGAAATTATATTTTCATATATTGGTACTAAAATATGATATTTTCATTTTTTATAAAAAAAATTTATTTTTACCATATATAAGAATGGGATTACTTTTTTCAATGAGTATATGATGGATAGTTTATATATTCTACATATGGATAATCTTATCAAAAAATAGGATGTATAATTTAAGTGATCGTTCTAATCCCCCAACCCTTTTCTCCATGGACATATAAATGTAAAAAATATACAAATACTATATATATATATATATATATTATTGGACTAGCATGATTATGAGTTGTTTGATACACATGAATCTTATTTATTAAAAAATTTGGAAAATACACCTTTTGTAGAAAATATGAAATTACCATTGCACTATTGGATCTCATATATAATGATGAATTATGACCAATGAGTACTCTATATGTTTTTGGTTTTATATAATTCAAAACTTTTATGGTTGACCTAAATTAGAAATTATATGTCTCTCTAATGAATCATGTTTTATAAAAATTTATAAATTTCTATGAGTTTTAAAAAAAATAAAAAAATGGAAAAATTATTAAAATTATTTGATCATAATTAGGTGGTGAATATTAGATTTAGAAAATTATAAATTATCAAATAGATTGTGTAGCTGTTTAACAAATCACATCTCATAGAACGCCAAAATGGAATGGTGTTTTTCATAGGATAAACTATACCTTGTTAGAGTTGATTTTATTAATTATATGTCTTCGACCTTCCTATTTAATTATAGGATTATGATTTGAAGAATATTAATTCTAAATAAACCAAATTTTATCTAATTAATTCATGTAAACAACATATAAATATATACTAAGATGTTTTATGTCAAGTATTTCATGAAATATTAATGATATGATGCATACCTAATTAATTATGATTACATAAACATACCATAAATTATGGAAACAATTATTTTTTGTTATCCCATTGGAACTAAGGGATACTAAATATATAAAACAACTAAAAATAAGGATTTTTTGGAATTCTGTGGGCTTTTAGTTTATAAGTAGCATTGTACACATGATGTCATTGAGAGAAAGATGAAAAAAAATTTGTTCAAAAATAAAAAACTAGAAGTGTTATTAAGGTGAAGTTGATCATTTTTAAAAGGAGTTATAGAAAAAGATTTGAATCATGTTAGACAAGAACTATGAAGGTTAGTTTGGATTCGTTTGTTACCCAATAGTTTGGATTTTTTTGGTTAATAATTATGGATAATCTTTAATTTGTGATAAACCTAATTCTTACCACAAATAAATTGAGAATTTGGATTTAATGAAATTATTAAATTTCATGGAATCTGAGATGGACTCCTTGTGCACTAATTATAATGCCCCACACCAGAATCCCAATGTTAGTGCATTATTTAATTACATTGTCATGATTACAATGAATAAACTCCCAAAAGACCAAGTAGTTTACAAGTTTTAGAAAACAAGATACATAAATAGGTTGAACATTATAACATGAAATGAAATAAAACATATATGTTTTTTTGGGAACATATACAACACTATGATTATCCCTATAAGTAATTCATAAAAATCAACTTCATGTCCTAAAAAATAAATCATAAGAAAGGTATAATATCATATTCTCAGTTAGGGTAATAAACAAAGCATAATATTTCATAAACATAAACATTAAGTATGCTTATTTACTGAAAACACATGCCATAAAAAATCAAAACCATGAACACAATATCGTTGGAATATGAGCTCTATAAATATTCGGTAATAAAGAACTATCATGGGTATTAAAATAATAAAATAACCACATAAACAATAAATTACTAGTTTCATAATGATGGAAATGCATATTTCGGACATCATAACCACACTGTTAAGGCCTCGTTCCATTACCATAAATAACCGTTAAGTCAAGGCCACATGCCAAGACCATAGTTTGTCTCATGAGACATAGTGATGCATCAATGGACAATAGTGGGCCCCACCCATCACATAATAATTTCAATAAATTGATATTATTAATGGGGATAAATATAAACAACATAAAAATTTATATTGGAACTAACATATGAAATGTAAATAACTTTCCCGGGTCATTAATCAAAAATAGTAACCATTAAGTGTAATAAGATGAATGATATCAAGATAAGACATCCATAGTAAAACTAATCCGATAAACTTCAAAAAAATATTTTTATATTATATCATAAGAGATAAACACCTATAAAATAAAAGTTTTATCAAAGTATGTTGACATAATTAAATATACCTTTAAATGATACCATTGAAAAATTATTGAGTTATTAATACTTAAACATTCCAAAGTGTCTCATACCACCTTGAAACATTAAAATAATAATTGAAAAGAATATAATTAGAATAATGGGACTCATTAAAAAATATTCCAAGGAGAATTACACACACCACACAGAATTAGTGGTGAATAAGTCATATATCTCAAAAAAGCTAAAGTGAGGTGAGAATGATCTATTTTACTTTAGAAAGAAGAGTTCTTTTAGAAAATCATTTTTATTTTTCATAAATCTGGTTTTAAACATTTATTTAATATAATATAAAATGTAAGTAAATTAATAATAAATTTGATTCATAAATTATTTCCAATTTATGAAACATCATGTAAAAGTGTTTCTAATGAATCTTTAGAATTAAAACATTTTAGTAAAGTTTAATGAATTCATTAAAGATATTTTATCGATTAAACAAATTTTTTCATTTATAAAACTATATATGAAACAATATTGGATTTGAAATTTTAAAATTTGTGATTTTATAAAAATAAATATGGATTAAAATATATTATAATGTCATAATAATAACATGTATGAATCTGAGAAGTTTCTTGAATCGAGGTTGTATTTCGGGATGAATTTTTGAAAGATACTTTTATAAAAAATAACACCCCATAAATGATTGTAGGATTCGGGATAGTATAAATATATATAATCATCAAACATAATTTATGAGAAGTATATAATAATAAATAAGAATATAATTGTGGTGAGTAGAGAAGAAGGGCATCCCTAAGGCAAATAAAAATTTGGGTAGAAAATATTTACAACATTGTAATCAATTGAATTGTATGACCCTAAATTAACAATCATTAAATGATACATTGAATATAATTAAAATAAAGTGATTAATAGTTTTAAAAATAAATGGTATGTATACATACACCATAAACAATTAATAGTTTTGAATACAAAATATCTCACAATAATGGAAGTGATATGAAGAAACTCATACCTTAAGTTCAAATGTGTTCTCCAATTGAACTTAATGTCCTTAATAATCCAATTTATGATATTTCGTTAATAATTAAAGAACCTCATATTCATTTAATTTATTTATAATAACCTTATTATATTATTTCATGGAATTATTTATCGGTTAAGTAGATAAATTTCATTATTTAGGTCTGTTTGTTTTCTCGATCAGTATACTTATTTACATGAATGGAGATTCTTGTAAAATGTGTATGGCTTTACAGAGTTGTATTTATTTTTTATTAATGAAAATATAGAGTTTCATATGGTTTTAAATTTCATTTTTTTACCTAGAGTGAAGATTAATCATTGTATAAATTAGTTAATGATAATTGTTTGGGTTAATTGGAGGGTTTTCAATACAACACGCTCGTTTTTCATTACAAATAAAAACCATGTCAACAAAAAGATTCCAAAATCAAATATGAGATAATATATATATATATATATATATATATATATATTTTATTGTATGTTTCTACCATAATAGTGATTTCATGACCATAATTGAATATCTTAATAGAAATTCAAAACCCATTGTCCATGAATGTGTTAAATAAGCACAACATGGATGGTGTTTTTTACTACTATCATAAAAGAAGGATAAAGGATGCTTGATAATAAATTATTCCATAATCCTAACAAAATTAAAGTAAATTTATTTTATTTTAGTTTTCATAACAATTTTATTAGGATATGTGAGGATATAAATGAAAACAAATGAACATTAAGTTAAATTATGAGAATTGAAAATAATAATTTACCACATGAATTAATCATCCTTGAGAGCCTCTTTTGGGGAGATGATTTGGTTTTTTCATGAGAAAAAAAGGATATAGATGTGGGGAGGATCTTGGGAGTCTATATGATCAGAATTTAGGGAAGTCACAATGTTGGACAGGGTTCATGAGAAGATGGAGTGAGGGGGTGGAGTTATAGAAGAGGAGAAGAAGTTTTTTTGAATATATTAATCCTTATTTTATAATATTTATCCAGTCTAACAATAGTATTGATTCGTTTGAAAAATAATAGTAATATATTTATGTGAGTTCTAAGCAAGCGGTCTGACATCAGTCTTATATAACATATGACACAATAAATCATGTATTTAGTATTTTTCATAGAATTTCATATTTTACTATTCTTTTAAAATTGAAGTACTTTAAAAACTTCCCAAAAAATAACCATAACCATTTTTTGATGTGTATAATCCAAAAAATGAACTCCAATTTACCAAAATAATCTTTTAAATATGTGAAATTTAATTTTTAAATTAAATATATATTTACATGGAAATATACATATTATATGTTTAAAAATGATTTTATAATACATCAAAAATTATCTATGGTCTCATAAAATTTTCCTAAAAAATTGGAAAAAATATATATATTTAGGAACCCATCATATGAAAATTAATTAATTTATTTCATTAAAATTTTTGTTAAATATTTATCAATCAAAAAAATAATAATTCTTAATTAATTAATTATAAAATATTCAACTTAAATTATAAGGTGTTTAAATTTTTTTTATACTTTCATGGGTGAGTTTACTGTTCACAAGGTCCATATTACTATTCCTAAGGGTAAAATTACTATTCATAAGGGTAGGATACCATTCACCAAAAATTATGTTTTTTCTATAAGACTACAAAAATCAACCTGAACGCAACCATGTATTTCAGATTTTCTAAATTCAAATACAAGAAGTTGAAAAATTGTGTTTATTGGTTCAGTTGTAACAATGTGTTGATTCATAGACACTGAATTTATCATGAATTCAATGTATAATTTATTTATAAATATTTGGGGTGATAAATTATCCCCCCACAAAACATGCATCTTTCAATTTTATAAAATTAATTTTGAATGTTAATGGTTGATACATGAAAATTATATTGTAGGAATCCCACATTAGAGATATGGTGATAATATCCTCTTAATAATATGGAATGATAAATGCATCAGTAACTAAAATACATCACATTTTAATTGGATAGCATGGTCATGGAAAATTAATAAATCCTTAATATTGTGATGGAATGTGATAGAGAACATGCTCTTATGATATATCAATACCACAAAACCATAAACTACATTTAAGAAGAAGAAAAAAATATTAATAGGGAAAATATTTTTTTAAGATAATTTTCCAGTAGTTGAAGAATTATTCCACTCTATAAGAATTTATATATACATTTCTATTTCATAGTCACAATCATATCCTTTGTTTGTGCCTGGAAGAAATCTATTCTATATCTATTATTACTGGTTTTATCATGTGGTGACATTAACCTCTAAATCCTCATACAATGATCAACTAATACCATTTCATAAAATTTTTAACATTCCAAACGATCAAGATCGAATACATTAGAATCATTCACAAATTAATCCTTTCCATATTCATTAACATTTGGTCCTTAGATATCCTCTTCTATTTATAACTCCATTATCTATCATGCCCAATAAATCTAGTGCCTTTTTATGTTAATCATCGTGAATCAGCCAAAAAATTCATATTCCTAACATGTGAATTTCATCATTATGTGTCTTCTTCAAATATAGTTATTGCTAAAATTATCAAAAAACCTTACTGGATTAATTTATTCATCTTTTCACATGATATTGGATATATTCCTTATATAATTTTTTTTTGTAAACTCCATCAAGGATATAAAATACCACTTTTTGGGAAGTCAATAATCAGTTTAGATGTACTCAATAATTATCGAATTGAGTCATTTCTTCATCATTATTATCATCATTACAAAGATATTAATGATTTTACATCCCTCAATCAGGTGTTTTCGAAAAATATTTAACAACCCACTAAATATCATTTCTTTATACCAACCAACTTATGGTTTCATATTCCTAATAAAAAATTATTACTACACATTCCTCATATATTCCATAATTTTTATAACCAGAACATTGTTGGAAAAAAAATTCAAATTAAATAATTCTTCACTATTCATATTAATCATTCTACTTCATCTACGGTAGCATCATAATAAGATCTTTATTTAGTATCAATATTTTGTGTATATTCTTTGATTATTCGGAAATGGATTCATATAGTATACCATCTCTTGGAAATTGAATCATTTTACATTGCAAAATTTTTCCCTTGTAGTCACAAAATCAGTTTCCTTTTTTATCTAAAATTATAACATACTCCCATTAAGTTCTTGTATTTACAAGGTGGATCATTTCCACATTTACCACTTTTGGTAAAAACCCTTCTTTCACATCATTCCTTTATCCATATTTTTCACAGTCATCCTCTTCTTCTTTTTATTCCCTTCAAATCCATAGGACATAGTGATGTCATTACTTACCGTCATTACACATGATATTATATCCTCATATTAGGAAGATTTATGGGAGAATATCTTCCTTTATAATGAAAAATTAAGACCATGAGAGATATAATCCTTATTACTATTTTCATTACATGCATTAATGATGTTCTCATTCTTTCTGCTAGGCACCATTTCTAAACAATTCAATATATATTATTAGCTCATAAAATTATCAACACTATGTAACTATAATCAGGGTATGTTATATTACCTAAATTTATGCATCACAAGTCCTAGAACCATATACTTTTGATATTTATAAATCCTTCATAATAGATTATAAAGAAAATGTGAAGTATCATAAGCATATATCCCCGGAGATTTAAACCAGGTGGTCAATAATGGCTATTTTGATGAAATACATTAATTTAGGTCGAGCCTGAAATAAAATTTTATATTTATTACTCCTAGTTACATCTGTGTCAGAACCACGTCCACATGTAGTATCTAGATAATGATTTTTTTTAGGAATATCCAAATTATCTATTCCTTAACAATTTTTTATGATGTTATTCTAGGTCAATTTTCAAGATTATATAAGGGTTGTGTTCCCTACTCTTCTTTCATTAAATATAGTTTACAATTTTTCTATTTTACTTCCATTGATACCAAATATTACACCCCGACCAAAGAATACCAGAAACAGTGCATTAATTCATTAAATTGGCATGATTTTAAGGTAACAAATCTGTAATGATCAATTAGATTAGTTGTTTTGGAAAATTAGAGACATTCATAGGTTCAATATTTCAACATTAAATTAAATACAACATATAAGAATTATTGGGATCATCCAAAACAAAATGTTTATCCTTATAGGCCAATAATAAAAAATCTTCTTCATGCCTTGAGAAAATTAAACAAATGAATGGGGTGAGCTCAAATTCTCAATAAGGGTATGAAATTCGACAAAAGATGTCATAAACACCAATACTTGTCATCGATAATGAATAAAACAAATTCATTTAAAATAATAAACATGAACATAGTATGGATGGAATATGAGATGAGTAAATATGTCATAATAAAGCATTATTATGGGTAATATACTAGTTGAATAACAACATGAACATTCAGTTAATAGTTTTATAATGAGTTAAATTGATATGTTTGACATCATAACCATACCATCAAGGCCTCATTCCAAGACTATAAATAACCATTTCTTCTGGGCCTCGTGCGAGGATTATTCTTTTTCTCATGAGACCTACTAATGCCTCGATTGCCAATAGTGAGCTCCACCCATCATATAATAATTAAAATGCATTACTCTAATGAAAAGGGGTTAAAAATAAACATCATATACTTTCGTATTGAAACTGACATATGAAAAGTAAATAAATTTCCCCAGTCATTAATCATAACACTGACCATTTGGAGTAATATGATAAATGATATACAGATAAAACATCAACATTAAATAATATAAAAAACACTTCAACAATATATTTTAAAGATGATATATGTTGAGATAAACATCTATGAAAGATTTCATTCACCAAAGGATGTTCAAAAAAATAACAATACTTTTAAATTTGACCATTGAAAATTTCTTGAGGAAATAACTATTAAACATTCCAAAGTATACCATACAACCTAGAAAAATTAAAATCATAATACATTTGAATATAATTATAGTAATGAGACTCTTTATATGATACACTAAGATGTATTACATACAACACATACAAGGAATAAGTGGTGAAAATGGAATATATCTTATAATAGTTAAAGCGAGGTGACAAAAGTATATTTTACTGTGGAAAGAAAAGTTCATTTGGAAAATCATTTTTATTCTTAAAAAATATGGTTTTTCACATATATATCCAATAAAATAATATTTATTGAATATGATTTTAAATTTCATGCATTAATTATGTCCCAATGACATTAAATCACAGGGAAAGTGTTTTTAAATAATCATTAGAATTAAAACATTTTAGTGTGGTTTACGAAATTCATTTAAGAGATTTTAAAATACAATGTCATGTTTTCTATCATAAAACCAGAAATTAACCAAATTATAATTTTCATTTTAATTTGTGTGATTTTAGAAAGATAAATATGGAATAAAACATATTATAGATTGAACATCAAAATAGGTATGAATATGATACGTTCCATGAATAGATCTAGTATTTCAAGAAGAAATTTTGAAAGATCCTTCTAAAAATGTATCTCTTTCTAAATAAAATTAAAATTATTGTTGGTTTACATATATAAAACATTCTAAAATAATTTATGAGAATTATATAAGAATAAATAATAATATCATTTAGTATATTAGTGAAGAAGAGAATCTCGAATGAAAATGGAGGTTTGGGAAGAAAATACGTACCACATTGTAATCAATTGAATCATATGGACCAAAATTAATAATAATATAACGATTAATTAAATAAAATGAAGATAAATATATTAATGTTTTGAAAAATCAATGGGAAGTATTCATAAATCATACAAAATTAATAGTATTGAATAAAAATTATCTCACAAAAATAGAAGTGAGATAAATAAACCCTTACATTAATTCTGAAGGTGTTATCTTGTTGATCTAAATGACCCGAATAATAAAATTTAGGATCATTATTTAATATTTACTAAAACTCATATTCATCTAATTGATTTATTATAATCATTTTAACTTCATTCATGGATTTTTTAAGGGTAAAGAGGTTCAATTTCATTGATCGAGTATGTTAGTTTCAGGCTCGGTACACTTATATACATGAATGGAGAGTCTTTTAAAATAAGGATGGTTGTCTAGAATTGATGTTATACGTTTTTTTTGAAAATACATAAGTTATCATGGTGGTAAATTTCATTTTTTACTTTTTGAGAATGTGAATCATTGTAAAAAAACATTTAATGATAACATTATGGGTTAATTGGTGGTTTTTAGATACAACAAACTCATTTTTCATTATAAATTAACACTATATATAAAAAAAGATTCCAAAACCACAGATAAGATATAATAAATTTATTATATTATATTTCAACCATATTAGTTTTTTAGGACCAAAATTGAAGATGATAATAGAAATTGGAAACCTATTGTCCATGAATGTGGTAAATTAGCACATCTCTGATAATGTATTTTACAACTAGAATAAAAGAAGGATAATGGATAGATGTTAAAAAAATATCCCACAATCCTAAAAAAAAAATTAAATTACATGTTAGTTACTGGATTTTTCATAAAAAATTAATGAGGAGTGAAGAGGATTTAAATGTAAACAATGGAACATGAATAGAATGTAAAAGTATTGAAAAGATGAATTTTTTTCTTGAATTAATCATCCCTGAGAGCCTCTTTATGAGAGAGGATTTAAAATTTTTATGAGACTAAGGGAATCTGGAAGTGGGGGATGATCTTCAGAGGATATTGGATAATAATTTAGACAAGGAACCTTGATTTATATGGTTGAATAGAAGAGGGAGTCATGGGGATCTTACAGTGTGTAGGAGGAGCAATTTTCGAAATCTTAATCATTATTTTATTATTTTTCACAAGGCCAGAAATTGTATTGATTCAAGTGACCAAGATTATTAATATGTCATTTTTAGTTCTATCCATTTGTTAAAACATCATCCCAATATAACATATGACTCAATAAATCAGATATTTAGTATTTATCGTAAATAATCATATTTTACTATTCACCTAAAATTAAAATATTATAGAAAAATCCCAAAAATTCAACATTACCATTTTTATAAATATAAAATAAAAAAATAAACTCAATTTTATTAAAATAATTTTATAAATATGTGGAATTTATTTTATAAATAAAAAAAATTTACATGAAAAAATACACATTTTATATTTAAACCCACTTTAATAAGTCATTCAAAAAATAAATATGGTCTTGTAAAATTTTCCTAAAATAATTGGACAAAAAAATATTTATATAAGAACTCATATTATGAAAATTGATCAATTTATTAATTAGAATTTTAATTAAATACTTATCAGTCCAAAAAAAGGAATACATAATTCAATGTTTATAATATATTCTACATCATTTATATGGTTAATAAATTTTATTAATACATTCATGGGTGAGGTTAAAATTCATAAGTTTTATATTACATTTCATAAGGGTAATCATGCTATTCATATGGGTAAGTTGAAATTAAATAAAAATCTTCTTTGTTCTAATAGACTCCAAAAAACACCCTGAACACAACCATTATGTCATATTTTCAAAATTCAAATCCTAGAAGAGAAAAAAATTATGTTTACTAGATAAATTATAAAGAATTTTTATTTTGAAGAGACTTAGTATTTCTTGCATTCAATATTAAATTTATTTGTAAATCCTTGGGGTATTACTCTGATCAGGATTGTAAAATGGTTGGTGCACCTGAATGGTTATGTCCCATACGGAGAAATTGGGTTTTCTATAAGTAACATTATATTGTTTGTAGATATTATTAAAATAAATCATATTATTTCTAAAGGATGAAAAATTAATTTTCATTACTATGAGGAAAGTGATTCACCTATATAGATGATAATGTATTTTTATATTTTTTTGGCCATAGGAGGTCATTTTTATTTTGAGATATATGTAATAGATGTGGAGACTAAATTCATTATTTATAATTTAGTATATTATCTAAATATGATTAAACTCAATGGTTTTGAATTAATAAATGAGACTTTAATGGAGTTTGTGATCAAATGTTCCAAATATGGATTTAAGCGGGCTTCTGGAAGTAAAAATATTTGGATTTATGATCCAATAAAGTTTATTGTTTCCTGAAAACCCTGGACGATTCTTGTACTTATAAGAGAATAAGTTAGAGTAATATTGTGTTTCAAATTAAGTACGTGGAAAAAATACTTCTTATCAGAAATGTAATATTGTATTTTCACTATGTAAATATGTAACTATGAAAACACGTCTTGATGAATGAAAATGAAATAGTTTCCTACATATATATTTTAAATATGTATAATGATAGTTTTAAAAGGATTCATTTACTAATTCAAAATACACACATTGATTAATTTTTAATGTTTTTTAGAATGCTGAAATCCAAGAAGGATTCTTTAGTAGTGATCCACATAATGAATCAAAGGAATATTTAGTATCTTTATAAATAGTTACACGAGATTGGTAAAATTATTTATGTGTATTCCATATGGTATATGTAGTATTCTATATTTTTTAATGACATTTATGTCAACTAATCTCTTAAAATTTCAGTAGATACAAATCCAATCCTTGTAGAAGTCATCAATTTTTTTAAAAAACATCATTATGTAATTGAGAAATAAAAATTATATGTTATTTATCATTAGAGATTAAGATGATATTTGTGTAAAAGGATAGAAAAATGATTTCTCCCAATTTAAAAAATATGTTATTAAATCTGGAACTATGTTGTTTATTTTCCAGAATTGTGGAAATTTCACATGGAATAGTTTTAAATAATCCACCATAGTAATCTTTGAAATATAGGTTGAGTACATCCCTATAAAAGTTGTCTAATGCAAGATGTTAAGATTTGGAGTTTAAAATTTTTGCTTGATGTGGTTCATAGTATTCAAGGAATAATTGATCTCCAATTTGATAAAAATGGTTCTGTTTTGTGATAAGAAACCTTGATCTCAATAATGTACCAAACACATAATTATAAATTACCATCTCATATAGTAGATAATTTAGAGTGTGGATATAACAATATGATATGTGGCTACTGAAGATAATGTTATAGATATATAGATGAATCCATGGCCACAATGGTGGCATGAGGTTTATATGGGAACAAAATGTATTAGATTATATGGAGACTGATATAATGGTATTATAAGGGGTCATGGATTTATAATTAACATAGTATGTGTATATCATTCATTCATGTGCGATGAAATTTAATATATATAAATAGACAAATTAAAATATCTACTCAAGGTAGAAAAGTCAATGTCTTTAATAATATATTATCATTAGAGATTGTTATAAGTTGTGATGTGATGTTAATATTAGCTTGAATATAATATTAAACACAAGCCAAAGTATTGTATATGTGAAAATTAAAATATATTCCTAGGATAATAAGTAAAGACATAATATTTGGATTCACTCACTATAGCCTATCTAGAGGTATTTCTATTGTAAATATATATACTTATGGGTATGTAATTATTTTTAATAATTTTTACCTATGTTTGGAAAGATTCATAGCATAAAAATCTTCATAATTATATACCTTATAGAAATCAAGACCTTTATTGAATTAATCTAACGAAATATATTGCCATTCTCAATTAGGTCGCAAGTTATGTTCATTTATATTGTGATTAGGGTAATGTGATGGAATTATCTATTAGATAAATCACATGATATGTATTCATCAACATGCTCAGTATTTTTTAGAGAATTGAGAAAAGATTAGATATCCTATACTAGATTGTTTTGTTCCATGTTTAGTGTTAACTTAATACCAACTACCAATAGATTATATATGTATACATATAATTTATATATAAAAACAATGATATTTTAAAAGAGGTGCATCTTTTTTGATATATTATGTAACATGAAACACTAATATTATATGGAAATTTAACAGCCTAATATATTAAAGAAAATAAATTTGGGTTGATAGAGTATATTATGTGGAACACGAAGCGTATAAGTTATTGTAAAAACCCAAGACATTATGATATATATTTTTTAAATAAATTCTGTCTCTTTTATATCATGTGGACCACACATCCTCGAGTCTATATAATCTATAAGATAGTATATAATTATAACATAGACATTAAATTGGTGTGTATGAATAGTAATAATAATTTTAAGAATTTATATGGTTCAAAAATGTTTAAAAAATCATGGTTTTTTATTTATTCAATATAAAATAAGAATACATTAAAGGATAAAAGAATGGGTTTCTGAAAAATTATAATTTTTCCAAATGGTTGTTTAGTCACACATTACAAACAAAACACAAAACAAAATTTTACCATGTTTAGAAAATTTATATGAAAAAAATATATTTCGTTTTAGAAATATGAATTTCAAAATTACCTCTAGGTGAATTTTTAATTATTTTCTAAAAAGTCTAAATTTTATCAATGAATTGTGAAAGTACTAATTTTTATTGAATAATACCATTTTAACTAAATTATATAAAAAATATATTATAATTTAAATTGGTATTAAAGTAAAATTAATAAAATTTTAATACAATTTAAATAATTTAATTAATTTTAATAATTTTCATATTCAGTTCTAATTAAAAAAAATTAAAACATTTTTAAAATTTCTCAGGAAAACACATTTTTTTACGCATATGAGAGATTAAAATTAAATTGAATTCATCCAATTTGTTAAATTAATCATGAAAAAATTGAAATCCATATTTTGATTTATCATAATTTATATAATCTAAAAATTTATCCAAATTATTTACAATTATGAATTGTAAAAAATAAAAACTAATCAGTTTCATTTGGTTAAGAAAGAGTTTAATTCGGTTTAAACAAAGATGATAAGGGTTAAATTAAACTAAATACTTTCCATCACAAATTTTATGTACATATTCGCAATGTAAAACCTCTAAGGTTATATAATGATTTATTCTGGAGTCTTCTAGAATGATAAATATGTTGTTGTAATGGGTTTTTTTCAAAAAAGCCATGTGTGTCCTCTCTTATACCTTAAAATTACCACCAACTCACATCCACTATTCACACATAATAATTAATTGGGCTCTTCCATGACCTAATTTTTTTACTCCCATAAAGAAATTATAGATCCATTTCTATAAAATATTTAACGTAGGAAGGCTTTTTTGATAACGATAAGAAGTTGCCTATGGAAAATGTAATGTTCATAAATGAGAATTTTTAGATTATTTCTTCTTCCACCTCATTGAAATCAATTTAAAACATTATTATATAATAATCTATATATATTATATATAATTGATTTTAAATATGTTAAGTATATGACCAATATCCATCTCATGTTCTGTCAAATGGGAATGAAAATCGTTGAATATATTTATGGCAGACTACAACCTTGCGAACTGATGTAATTCGTTTCCAATCACCGCCTTTAATGTAAGGATATAATTATATATTTAACACATAAATATTATTTTTTATAGTATTTACCTTATCAAATATTAATGTCACATATACCTTCTTATATATCATTCTGTTTAAAATTTGACATATGTTTATGTGTGTATGGTGGACTACCGCATCATGAAGCAATGCGATTTCTTTTTCACATACTATTTACATGGAAGTTAATAAACGTTAATTTATTAAATATATGTGAAATATATATAATTATATTTATTCTAAAAAATTAATATATCATTTAATTCTTTACTCTTTCAACCATAAAGGATCTGAAAACACCACTCGTGCCTATGTATAACTTACCATCTTGATGAATCGATGTGATCCATTATCTATGTAAAAATTTAAACCATAACACTAAAATTAATCTATTGAGAAAAATTAAGTTTATAAAATTAATATAAAATTTTATATGATGTAACATTATAATACACTAATTGAGTAGAAATTTCCTAACAAAACACGTTTGAGAAAACAGTTCAATAAAATCCAAAAACAATGAAAACAATGAAATATTATTATAAATGTGAAGTAAAAATTTATAAGGGGATAATATATGAAAATATAAATATAAATATGGTTATGGTATAAATTAATAGCATGTTTAAGCCCACTATATATGTTGTTAAAACACATTCTACCAATGAATGCTTGAGGTAAATGACTTCATCTCAATATCCCTTTATTGAGGAGTATTGTAATATTATGCACTGATTTACTAATATATAGTGTATTTAGTTTATCATTTCATATAATATCATCAAAAATTAATTATTCCTAGTATTTTAATTTTTAATTTTAATTATCTATTCTAAGGGGTTTTTAATCCATATTACCACTTTGTAATGAAAATTAATTCACAATTTTTCTTGTTGTGTTATATTTATTATTCATTGTATTTTTCATTAAAAGATTATATGGGTAAATAATGTTTTTATATTATGGTTGATTTCCACTTTTTAACATAAATTAACATTTGAAACACATAATTTATTCATGGATTAATTCTACATCCATGTTATGATCATTGTCAGGGTTTATTTGACAATCACATGTCAATCGGGATTGTTTATATTTGAATATAAATTGAACGAAATTATATTATCATTATCTAATAATCCCCAAAAATTATCTTCTCTAATTATTTTTCATTATTTTACCATGCAATAGTACCATATTCCTCTTTTTGGTATTTAAAATATTTTAAAAAATATTTTTAGGAAAATACCAAATCATTTACCTCTTAGGTCAAAACCAATTTTTCTTCAAGAACCATGTTTTGTAAAACTATTTTTAACATTATCCAAATGATTTATTAAAGGCATTTTTACACATTTTTTTAATTTATATTTTTTTGGGAATTAATTTGCATGTTATTTTCAAAATAGTATCATTTTTTATTTTTTTGAAAATATGAAAAGATTTTTTTTTTTAAATATATGTCTTATATCTAATTTCTTGTTATTATCACCACAATATTTATAAATGATTTATTTATAATTTTTAATTTTTACATTAAAAATAAATTATTTTTAAAAACATTCAGAACCTTAAGTTTTAATATTAATTTCAAAATCAAAATGTTATTTTACTAATGAATTTTTTAGTGTAATCATTATGGAATTTATATTAATCAATGACACCAACCATTAAGTTTAAATTTTATTTACAAGGGATATGTTATATTGATTCCATACATATTATTTCAATAGAATTATTATAATCATTTTGACAAAGGAATGTATTAAAATTAACTTTCATGACTAATTATAGTATTAATTAATTTCCTATGAAATATTAAATTTATTGTTATAATTGGACATTATAGTACCCATAAATATCCAAATTATTTTTTATGGATATAATTATTACATAATATCTCAATAATTTTCAAATATTTCATTTTACATTTATGGGTATATGAGTGACTGGGTAAATTATTGTTAATATTAATTCCATACATGATATCTAAATTTGTTGATATATAATATTGTTCATGTATTAAATTGATCATTTGATTTTTGAGGAATGTAGTGAACATGCAGATATGATTATGTATATATTATAGATAGACCCTCAATGCATTTGTAGTCTCGTTTGATGAATAATTTCTATAAACCAAGTTAAATGGGGTTATTTTTATACCTACTCCTCAGTTTTAAACTATCTTAGGATATATCATTACGGAATAGGTATAATGTTTCTTGAGATCATTATATTAAATAATTATACATTTCTATAATTAAAAATACATTTATTATTGTCCATAATATTTCCAATGTGATATTTTCATTGAATGAATTTAATTTATAATTTATTGATTAAATTGAATGAGTTTTCCATTATTTACCTTCCCATATTGATTATGCCTTACCAAATCATAAAATCCATTTTCTTTATTAAATGGAACATGAGTTCAAAAAATTTCTTTTCCTTATTATTATCCTGTTTTGACTATTCTTCATTTAAACATTATTGTTTCTTCTTTACATAACACATTCTAGTTAGTTGTTCTCAATATTTTTTGTTTATATTCCAATTAATCTAATAAATTTATTTTGAAATATTTGAATTGATAATATTAAGGGAATATTGATATTCTATAAAAAGAAAATATTAAGATTTATTTGGGAATCATAAATTTATCTAGTTTTATTAAACTACTAAACTATGTGGTCCATTGGATTGCAATTTATTATATCTTATTCTAATGTAATAAAGTGGATACTAGCTCTAGGATAATTGGGTTTGTATTAGTACAATTGATATTTGTGTTATTTTAGTAGAAAATGTGGGAAATAGATTCTAGAAAACAGAGATTAGGGAATGTAATCCTATGATAGTCTCTGAGGATAATTATAGAATATCATCCTATAGTTTTGGTATGATATATATATTGTTATATTTTCTAGAAATACATCAATTTCATTATACAACAAGTGGAGGGAGTTATGGAATAAATATACCAAGGGGTAAAAACTATAAATATGGCACAATGGGATTGACTTGATCTTTAGTCAGTACATTACAATGGTCCTTACTATCAACTTGGTTGTAAACTATTGGGGGTTTTCTTGGGATAATTCACATTTAATTTACAAACCATTATTAATTATTTGAATAGATGAAGACAATGAAAGACCATGATTAAACCTAATGTGTCTTAAGTTTAATATGGTTTTATTATTTAGATTCCCTAAAAAAGATTATATCGGTTTACCATTATGATAATTGTTTAACACATTATTTTTCTGGGTTTTAGATTATGGATATAACTTGATGAAATCATTTATACATTGAAAATGGATAGCGATATGGTGACATTGAGAAAATAGATTGGAGGATGATAAGAGTGTATGATATCATGATTATTCCTAATTTGTAATCCTAATATATTATAAACAACCTAAACCATAACAAACTCCCGAACATACATGTCACGACCCGCCTTCACCAAAAGGAGGGAAGAGTCAGCAGAATGCCAGGCCCTTCCTTCCTTAAGTTGATGGAGAGATAATGACCCCCGAAACCCGCCTTCAATAGGTCCCGGAGTGGCGACTAGCACCAAGTGTATAGAAAATTCATGGAAGGCATTACCCTTTTTATTATTTAGGATCGGGAAATAGGACAAGTCAACCACCCCAAAAGGAAAAGAAACAGGTGTAAATAAATAAACCCAAAAAGCCCCCATGCATGTTTAAACAGTTTACAACAAGGTGTAAGTACAAAAGAAAAGAAAAGCTCTCAAGTACAATACCAAAAGAAAACAAAGGTACGACAACAGCGACAACTCCAACTGTCCGACTAATAGGGTCCCGCACAGCCCTGGTAGTCCTCCTGGAAACCTGAAAGTAAACGTAGGGTGAGCATACAAGTACACTCAGTAGGAAAAAAAACCAAGACTCTCGTGCACAAGTGGGGGAACGTACTAAAGTCCCGTGAGAAAAAAGTGAACCAAATAGCTAACAAGGCAAACTATCCATCCCAGGCCTCACCAAGGCTCACTCCCCAAATAACGCAAGTCACGTAATATATATATAAGAGCACATCGATGTTTGGGTACCCCGCGCCACTTTCCCACTGGTTATTGAGACATCCTACGCATCGGACCAATCCCGCCATTCTCACAGCAGTCCCACTGCCGCACCCGCCCGCACACACCTGGGCCACAACCACACGCAGTCCCACTGCCGAATCCCGCCCGCACACACCTGGGCCTCAACTGTCACATGTAACCATGCCTGCAAACACCTAGGCCAGAACAACCACTGCCACAGCCGAAGACACCTGGGCCTCATCCCGAAGATACTTGGGAAACCACCTGCCGCACATACCTGGCCAACCACCAGAACACCCTGCCCGATGGTTCCTGGGCTAATAATGGACTTCAGGCCATCACAGCCTGCCCGAAGGTACTTGGGCTATCCGGGAAAGGGAGCAGAAATGGAGCTAATAACCAGCCACTAGGGATAGTGTTGGAAAAAAAACACCCTCCCCCATAAATGGGGGTGTTCGGCACTAAGTGCTCAACTTGGGTGGGGCGCGAATAAGAAACACAAATCTACAAGTATAGATATAGGTTACAACACTCACCCAAAACTTAGGTTTTCCTAGCCAACCTACAGAACCCGATACCACAGCGTCCAAGTCACAATTCACGATCCATGCCCACAAAACCATTTGCCCCATTCTTGTTTCACGTTCAGTCGAATGTTCAATTAATTTCAAGCACTACTGGGCAACTACCATAAGCATAACCAAGGAAAACGTCAAAAGCAAGGATCAACCAAAGCACTCACACCTGGTTTTGGTTAACAGAGGATCACTCCCCAATTCATGATATTTTAAGTGACCACCCGGGTTCAAAACTCACAACCACCAAATCCATACCAACAGGAGATCCCATCCCCAAATTCACACAGCCACCGGGAGTATAAACAGAACAGGGGATCCCATCCCCTCCCACATTTCCAGAAATCGGCCCGAAAGGAAAACAACCAGCCACTGCTACCAACACAAGTCAGGAAATTTCAGATTTAAACGACTTAACACACTCCATGATTTCAAATTCCGTGTGTTCTAACCGGGAGTTATCACAGACAGGTTGATCCTGGTGCTTTCAATTATTCAGCCGGATATAGGTGATTAACCAATTTCACAGCAGGGGTTCACAAATTCAGTAACCCATTAACACATCACGAGAGGATTTATCAGTGCACATACAACGACCACCAACGGCCTCAATTTTCAGAAAACACAAACCAGTACAACTAAAAAAAGATGATCACAAGACATGGCATAAACAACGATCACAACCCCTTCCCCTTCTTCCTGTAGAACTTCGTTTATTATCTTCATTAGGGTTTGGTTCAACCAATTCCATAGGAACAAAAGTAACGCCCACCCCACATGATACACAAAAGTGAGAGATGAGAGAAATTCCCTACTTGTTGATAGATGATCGACGTTTAGGTCGGGGGCGCGGAACTTTACGGATAACGACGCGGCGGTCCCGATGCACCAGAAGAGCCACGATCGAAGAAGGGGGGAAGCCACGGCCGAACCTTTAATTTATAAGAGCTGGGGACGGTTGAGATGAAAACACAAAACCACGGAAGACGAGGGAGTCATGGGTTGACCATATGGCTTGACTCATCATTAATGGCACTGGGTGGTTTTTAACCGACCCAGGAATTAATGAAGCACTTAATTAAAACCTTTGTGCGCGTTTCGGATTCCCAAGATATTTTTAACAAGGCAGAATAGGGTTTAAAACCCTATTTGCGAAAAAGGAACGTTACTGGAACAACTTGGCAAGGCCGAGCGACGTCGGCCGGTCTCACCGATCCGTCTCACCGATTGGTCTCACCGATCGGCGTCACCGGTCGGTCCCACCGATCGGTACCCCGCAAGGAAACCGGATTTTTGGCAAAGGAAGGGACCAAGGGGGGTCTGGGTCATCACATCAGATACCTCTTAAACGATTCTCGTCCCCGAGAATCAAAACAAACCAGAAGGAAAGAGGGGATCCGAACAACCATCTTGGAAGATACCACTTAGGAGTGGACCCCCGCTTGAAAACACTCCCAGTCAAGAACCAAGCAACATACCACGCCAAACCGCCCGGTCAGGTGGGTTTGGGGAGTTCCCCTTCCCCATGTCAAGATATTATCCGCTTTGGGCGGCACTGACTCGCCCGCACGGGTTTAATCGCAGCCACCTTAATGCGTCCTGATTAGGGGTCGGGTTTCCCCTCCCCTTTAGCCGGGGCTTTCCACACATAACAGAGGAAGGAACTAGCACAGTTCATAGAAAAAAGGTCAAACATTCTGTCACAACAGGAACCAAAGGTTCAAAGCTCAGAACAACTCAGGGTATTGGGCACGCATCTGTGCTTCCCTCTCCCACGTACTCTCTTCGAGGCCGCCATGTCTCCACAACACACGAACCAAGCTGATGGTTCGTCCACGGAGCACTTTCTCCTTGCGATCCTTGATTCTGACTGGCCGTTCCTCGAAGTTCGCGTCTCCTACCACATCTAGCTCTCCCCAGTTGATGACATGAGAGTCATCATGTAAGTACTGACGAAGCTGGGAGACATGGAAGACGTCATGGACCCTCTCCAACTGAGGTGGTAGGGCCAGCTGATATGCTACCTCGCCAACTCGCCTCAGCACCTCGAAAGGTCCGATGATCCTAGGGGAGAGCTTACTCCCCTTTCCGAACCTCCGCTGCCCCCGTCGAGGAGAAACCTTTAAAAACACATGATCTCCCACCTCGAACTTCAGGGGCCTCCTCCGACGATCAGCATAAGATTTCTGCCGATCCTGAGCTGCTTTTATCCTCTCCCACATTAGCTGGACTTTCTCCGTGGTGCTCTGCACTACTTCTGGTCCAAGAGTACCAGTCTCACCAACCTCTGCCCAGCATAAGGGAGAACGACATGGTCTTCCATACAAAGCCTCAAAAGGAGCCATGCTGATAGTAGAGTGAAAACTGTTGTTGTAGGCAAACTCTACTAAAGGCAAGTGTCGTACCCATGATCCTCCGAAATCCAGAACACATGCTCGCAGCATTTCCTCCAAGGTCTGGATAGTCCGCTCTGTCTGCCCATCAGTCTGAGGGTGAAAAGCAGTGCTAAGGCATAGCTGGGTGCCAAAAGCATGATGTAACCCCTTCCAGACTCGTGAGGTGAACCGAGTGTCCCGATCTGAGACGATAGTCTTCGGAACTCCATGAAAACGCACCACCTCATCCACGTACCTCTGTGCTAAGGTACTCATGGGTCCTGACTCCTTGATAGCCAAGAAGTGAGCAGATTTTGTCAATCGATCCACCACTACCCAGATAGCATCATGCCCGCCCTGAGCTCTGGGTAGTCCCGTGACGAAGTCCATCGAGACGTCGTCCCACTTCCACTCGGGAACATCTAGAGGATGCAACAGTCCACCAGGAACACGGTGTTCAGCCTTCACCTGCTGACACACCAGGCATTTAGCCACGAACTCTGCCACTGCCCGTTTCACCCCGGGCCACCAAAACTGTCCCCTCAGGCCTTGGTACATTTTCGAAACACCCGGATGTACTGCCAAGGCTGAGCTATGGAACTCACGAAGGACTTCATCACGCATCACCTCTGGAACAAACAACCTCCGATGAAAGAGCATCCGACGTCGGCTGTCCTCCGACCATCCTTCCGGGGCGTTCCCCTGATCGACACGATCCCGCAACACTTCCACCTCAGGATCTCTCCACTGAGACTCTTCCACTTGCTGCAACAAAGAAGACTGTACCGTCATCTGAAACAAACATCCTCTAGTACCTTCCACCCTTGCATCCAAGTGCAAGGCAGCCAACTCCCCCATCGCCTTCCAAGCATCAGCAGATTCCCGAACCAACTCCTGATGTGGCTTCCTGCTCAGGGAATCAGCCACAACGTTTCCCTTACCTTCAGTGTATGAGATCTCAAAGTCGTAGTCCTGGAGAAACTCGACCCACCTCCTCTGTCGCAAGTTCAAGTCATGCTGGGAGAAGATATAGCGCAAGATTTTGTGATCGGTGAAGACCACAAAGCGCTCCCCAAAGAGGTAATGTCGCCACAGCTTTAATGCGAACACTACCGCTGCAAGCTCCAAGTCATGGGTGGCATAGTTCCGCTCATGGGGGTGTAGCTGCCTGGACCCGTAAGAGATCACCCCTTGTCGCTGCATCAATACGCACCCCAGGCCCTGTCCTGAAGCATCACAGAATACCTCATAGGCCATCCCTTCTTCTGGTAATCTCAACACTGGGGCACTAACCAGTTTTTCTTTTAGGTAGCTGAAGGAAGACTCACATTGCTTGCTCCATATGAAAACCTGGTCCTTCTTGGTCAAAGCCGTCAAAGGGGCTGCTACCCGGGAGAAGTTGGGTACGAATCTCCGGTAGTAGCCTGCCAGTCTGAGGAAACTCCGAACTTCCGCCACATTCTTGGGTACTGCCCAAGAAACAATCGTCTCAACCTTTGATGGGTCGACTGCTACTCCCTGCTCAGACACTACGTGTCCGAGGAAGTGCACTTCTCGTGCCTAGAACTTGCACTTTGACAACTTCCCATAGAGCTGGTGCTATCGGAGGACCTCCAAAACTGTCCTCAGGTGCTCTGCATGGTCCTCTTCTGACATTGAATAGATCAGGATATCGTCGATGAACACCACCACAAACCGATCCAGGTACTCCCGAAAGATGGAGTTCATAAGCCCCATGAACACGGCCGGGGCGTTCGTAACACCAAAGGGCATGACCACGAACTCGAAGTGCCCATACCTGCACCTGAACGCCGTCTTCGGGACGTCGCTATCCTTCACCCTCAGCTGGTGGTACCCGGATCGCAGGTCGATCTTCGAGAACCATCTTGCCCCCTTCAGCTGGTCGAAAATATCATCTATCCTCGGAAGAGGGTAGCGGTTCTTGATCGTTACTTGATTCAGCCTCCTGTAATCGATGCACAACCTGAGGCCACCATCTGCCTTCTTTGCGAACAAGACTGGGGCACCCCACGGTGATGCACTTGGACGAACATAACCCCTCTTCATCAGATCGTCAATCTGTATCTGCAACTCCCGTAGCTCCGAAGGTGCCATCCGGTAAGGAGCCATCGAGATTGGTCGAGAGCCGGGCTGCAGGTCTATCCCGAACTCGATATCACGTCGAGGGGGTAGAGTCGTCACCTCCTTAGGAAAAACGTCCATAAATTCACGAACGATCTCTGGTACTTCCACCATTTCCTCATCTGTTCATTCTATCGTCAGTTCGGTCAACAAGGAGAGGAGAGGTTCCTCCCTCCTGTTTCCCTTAGGACAGCTCCGCTC
This sequence comes from Viscum album, assembly GCA_963277665.1. NCBI lineage: Eukaryota > Viridiplantae > Streptophyta > Magnoliopsida > Santalales > Viscaceae > Viscum > Viscum album. The sequence goes on along the minus strand of OY728161.1, from coordinate 454,661,331 downwards.
GCCGGTGAAAGTAACACGCTGGCCGTCCAAACCGGAGAACACCACCCTCCTTTGGAAACAGTCGATGACGGCGCACACAGAATATAGCCAGTCGATGCCTAGGATGACATCGTACGGCCGAATCTGTAGCAGAAGGAGATCCTTAACCGACTGATGTGGACCCAACATCAGTCTACATCCCCGACAAACGAACAGCAAGTCGGTCTGACCTCCAACTGGTGTGCTCAACACCAGGGGCACTGGAAGTCTCTCGGCATCTAGACCCAAGGCGCGGGCTAGACTGGGTGCAACAAAGGAGTGCGAAGCTCCGGTATCGAACAAAGAATAAACAAGAGTGCTAAACACACTGATCGTACCTCGAACAACCTCTGGCCCTGCTGGAACTGTTGCTTCTGCGGCGTGTAACTGTCCACGCCCAGCTCCCCTGCCCCTCGGTTGTCGGCCACCTCCCCGACCACGCCCTGGTCGAGGTCCCTGGGGGGCGCCCGGAGGTCGGCCTCCCCCTCCTATGTCTGCCTGCGGAGGAGCGGGAGTTCGCTGTCCCTGCTGCTGCTGCTGGAAGGGTCTGGTTGGGAACTGCTGCTGCGGCGGACGCTGGGGATGACTGCCACTGCTGTACTGCACCCGATCGGGGCACTGACTCCGAAGATGTCCAGGGCTCCTGCAGATGAAGCACAGTGGTCCCGAGCCTGAAGGAAAAGAACGTGGGCCAGGGGATCGGAACTGAAACTGATGCGGCCTGCTCCCTGCGGGTCGGAACCTGGAGGGTCCCGATGCTGGAGGCCTGGTGTTGACGGCCTTCCCCTTCGACGGTCCCAGCTGGATCCCTTCTCGTGACAGTCCGCCTAGAGCGTGCATCCTTTCCACCACTTCGGCCTTCTTCTGAACCTCTAAGTATGTCGGAAGGGTAAAGGGGGTAACAGCATACTGGAGGGAGGGTCGGAGCGCCTCCTCCAAACGTCTTGCCCGAGACTCCTCATCGGGAAAGAGGTCCGGAGCAAAACACAGGAGGTCCTTGAACTTGATTCTGAGTTCCCTCACGGACATGCTCCCCTGCTGGAGGGAGAGTAGCTCCTGCCTCTTCTCCGCCTTCATTGTCGAGGAGAGAAACTCCGCCCGGAACTCCCTCTCGATGTCCGCCCAAGCAACCTCAGACTCTTTCCTACTCCCCAGGTGAAGCATCCACCACTGACGTGCCACTCCTCGCATTTGGCTAACTGCCAGAGGAACCCAGTACTCCGTCGGGGCCCGAATCAGGCCGAAGGCTATGACTAGCTCCTCCAGCCAGCCTTCCGTCTTCATGTCGGAGGTGCTGCCCTCATACTTCTCGAGGGCCTGTCGCTGGAAGGCTCGAAGAGTCTTCTGCCACTGGTCGTCCTCTTCCTCTCGATCAGCTCTCTGCCGATTGGCCAAAGTAGTCTCAGGGGCCTCAATCGCCTGTACCACACGTGGTCGCCTTCCAGGTGCCATAGCTGCAAGGTAAACAAGGAAAGCCTAATCCCAAGTAGTGCCGAATATCGTTCTTAAAACATCTTAAGATTTAATTTATTCTTAATTCCCAAGACATCCCAGAAACACAACAACACAAGTCATCATGATGCATGTACCTTTCCTAGGGTCTCTACCCTGCAATCAGTGTGGCCTCACTTGGTCGTTCGGTAGGTCCAGAGTCCTTGCATCGGATCACGGGGGGCCCTAAAATCCCATGTCCTAGCTGGTCCTCCCTGGCCTAATTCACGCACCAAGGTCACCCAACGCTGTTGCCTTACCATCCCATGCAATCCTTACTGTGCCTAACTCCAGACTCCATCCTATCTCCCAACCTGCCTCTGATACCATTCTGTCACGACCCGCCTTCACCAAAAGGAGGGAAGAGTCAGCAGAATGCCAGGCCCTTCCTTCCTTAAGTTGAAGGAGAGATAATGACCCCCGAAACCCGCCTTCAATAGGTCCCGGAGTGGCGACTAGCACCAAGGGTATAGAAAATTCATGGAAGGCATTACCCTTTTTATTATTTAGGATCGGGAAATAGGACAAGTCAACCACCCCAAAAGGAAAAGAAACAGGTGTAAATAAATAAACCCAAAAAGCCCCCATGCATGTTTAAACAGTTTACAACAAGGTGCAAGTACAAAAGAAAAGAAAAGCTCTCAAGTACAATACCAAAAGAAAACAAAGGTACGACAACAACGACAACTCCAACTGTCCGACTAATAGGGTCCCGCGCAGCCCTGGTAGTCCTCCTGGAAACCTGAAAGTAAACGTAGGGTGAGCATACAAGTACACTCAGTAGGAAAAAAAACCAAGACTCTCGTGCACAAGTGGGGGAACGTACTAAAGTCCCGTGAGAAAAGAGTGAACCAAACAGCTAACAAGGCAAACTATCCATCCCAGGCCTCACCAAGGCTCACTCCCCAAATAACGCAAGTCAAGTAATATATATATAAGAGCACATCGATGTTTGGGTACCCCGTGCCACTTTCCCACTGGTTATTGAGACATGCTACGCATCGGACCAATCCCGCCATTCTCACCGCAGTCCCACTGCCGCACCCGCCCGCACACACCTGGGCCACAACCACACGCAGTCCCACTGCCGAATCCCGCCCGCACACACCTAGGCCTCAACTGTCACATGTAACCATGCCTGGAAACACCTAGGCCAGAACAACCACTGCCACGCCCGAAGACACCTGGGCCTCATACCGAAGATACTTGGGAAACCACCTGCCGCACATACCTGGCCAACCACCACAACACCCTGCCCGATGGTTCTTGGGCTAATAATGGACTTCAGGCCATCACAGCCTGCCCGAAGGTACTTGGGCTATCCGGGAAAGGGAGCAGAAAAGGAGCTAATAACCAGCCACTAGGGATAGTGTTGGAAAAAAAACACCCTCCCCCATAAATCGGGGTGTTCGGCACTAAGTGCTCAACTTGGGTGGGGCGCGAATAAGAAACACAAAGCTACAAGTATAGATATAGGTAACAACACTCACCCAAAACTTAGGTTTTCCTAGCCAACCTACAGAACCCGATACCACAGCGTCCAAGTCACAATTCACGATCCTTTCCCACAAAACCATTTGCCCCATTCTTGTTTCACGTTCAGTCGAATGTTCAATTAATTTCAAGCACTACTGGGCAACTACCATAAGCATAACCAAGGAAAACGTCAAAAGCAAGGATCAACCAAAGCACTCACACCTGGTTTTGGTTAACAGAGGATCACTCCCCAATTCGTGATATTTTAAGTGACCACCCGGGTTCAAAACTCACAACCACCAAATCCATACCAACAGGAGATCCCATCCCCAAATTCACACAGCCACCGGGAGTATAAACAGAACAGGGGATCCCATCCCCTCCCACATTTCCAGCAATCGTCCCGAAAGGAAAACAACCAGCCACTGCTACCAACACAAGTCAGGAAATTTCAGATTTAAATGACTTAACACACTCCATGATTTCAAATTCCGTGTGTTCTAACCGGGAGTTATCACAGACAGGTTGATCCTGGTGCTTTCAATTATTCAGCCGGATATACGTGATTAACCAATTTCACAGCAGGGGTTCACAAATTCAGTAACCCATTAACACATCACGAGAGGATTTATCAGTGCACATACAACGACCACCAACGGCCTCAATTTTCAGAAAACACAAACCAGTACAACTAAAAAAAGATGATCACAAGACATGGCATAAACAACGATCACAACCCCTTCCCCTTCTTCCTGTAGAACTTCGTTTATTATCTTCATTAGGGTTTGGTTCAACCAATTCCATAGGAACAAAAGTAACGCCCACCCCGCATGATACACAAAAGTGAGAGACGAGAGAAATTCCCTACTTGTTGATAGATGATCGACGTTTAGGCCGGGGGCGCGGAACTTTACGGATAACGACGCGGCGGTCCCGATGCACCAGAAGAGCCACGATCGAAGAAGGGGGGAAGCCACGGCCGAACCTTTAATTTATAAGAGTTGGGGACGGTTGAGATGAAAACACAAAACCACGGAAGACGAGGGAGTCATGGGTTGACCACGTGGCATGACTCATCATTAATGGCACTGGGTGGTTTTTAACCAACCCAGGAATTAATGAAGCACTTAATTAAAACCTTTGTGCGCGTTTCGGATTCCCAAGATATTTTTAACAAGGCAGAATAGGGTTTAAAACCCTATTTGTGAAAAAGGAACGTTACTGGAACAACTTGGCAAGGCCGAGCGACGTCGGCCGGTCTCACCGATCGGTCTCACCGATCGGTCTCACCGATCGGTCTCACCGATCGGCGTCACCGGTCGGTCCCACCGATCGGTACCCCACAAGGACACCAGATTTTTGGCAAAGGAAGGGACCAAGGGGGGTCTGGGTCATCACAATACAAATAAATAAAAGGATGTTGTTTTTAAGAGATCAGGTGGTGAACAGAATGGATTAAAGAAGGATCAACTTCAATAATATTATAAATCTAGTATGGGATACCATAGAATGTATCAAAATGGATGATAAAAAATTTTCACGTGTTTATAAGAAGGAAATAAAGAAATGAATTTCTAAGGAAAATGTTATTGTATGATGGAAGGAAACAAATTTCATCCAAGGGATCCATCCATTATTCATTTTCTTAATTGGGGGAATCTTAGGAATTATATAATTCAATTCCCACTTCTATATGTTAAAACATAGACCAATGAGGGAAATATATTTAAATAAATGATTCATGTATTAATTAAATGGGATTAAATAATTAGATTTTATAATTAGTTTTACAAATGGTATTTTTCTAACCAAATTGTGAAAATTATAAGTATTATGTAAAATATTTGAAGCATGCATGTCTTAATTAACACAAGAGTTTTGAATAACATCATGGGTATATTATTATAATGTTAAAAATAACATCAAAATATTAAACACCCCTAAGAAAATTTATGTTTTGGGAATATAACATGATAAAGGATATTTTTTTAAATCATTTATTATAATACAACCCATTGGTTTAGTATATATACACGTTATTTGAATAAAAAAGAAATTACTTTTTAATTATGATTAATGGCATTTGTCACCATTATGGATTATCTATTAATGTATGTTTTAGTAATTATGGGTCCTCATAAATTGGGAATTTCCTTATAATTATACTAATATAATTTTAGGAAAATGGAATCCTACACACTATGTGAAAACCCATTTCATCCGGTTATGGCTACGGAGTTCGAACCCACAAATGATAGGGAATATGGTTGTATCACCATCCACTAGGATAGATGATGTTATGGTTAATATTTCATTATTTTACATAATTTATGTCCTTAATAAATATTAATGATGAACAAGTGGGATTAGTATCGAGATATAGAGATTGATAACTTTTGGAAAAAATATTGGTGGTAGAAAATATTTAGAACTATTTAGAAATACATGTAAATAATTTATAAATATTATGATCCATTAAAATTATATTTTCATTATTTTGTAATACTAAAAATATATTTGGATACATATTTCTTTCAATACGATATGATGAGGAAATTGATCGAATAATATCCAAATGATGAAATTTTTCTTATGAATGTGAAATATAATATGTTATAATATTACCTTATATTCATAGATTGTAAAATAATTTGTCAACATTAGTAAAAGGTTATAGAAATTAAAAATTTATAATTTCCTTTATATCTGATGTATTAGTTGTCTTTTGAAACATCTCAAACATAAAATTTTGTAGTTTTTTACATTTTATTGATCATTAAGATTCTTGTTATCAGTGACGCCTAGTTGGTGAGGACTCAACAAGTGCGTCAGAGGTACCCTGAGTTCAAAACCAGGTAGAGACATAATATTAGGTAGTGTATCAGTACGATAGAAATATTGTATAAGGAATTATAGATGAAATTGTTCGTTACTATATCAGTCGTAACTATTCATCAATTTGGGCTTTCGGGCAATCGATTTGTGCCCCGGGTTCTTTAAGTTCTTCTGGCCACCCAAGGCCTTTGAGACAGGAATGATTTCAGGCCACCATAATGCCATAGAGCCACGTCAAAGAATTTTACCCTACTTCATAGCCTTCAAGACACCTGAAAATTTTTACTGAAATGATTAGACAGACAGTAAAAAGAATAGACTCTAAATGGGGATTTAGAGAAGGCACATTCACCAGAGAAGAAGCTATGCCGATATTTCAGAAAGAGAGGCTATGGATAATCCATCCATACCAGCCTGTGCTTTCTTGAGAAGCCTAGCCGAACAAGACAAGCGGAGGTGGAGAGCTGATATAATGATGATGAAGCTGGGGAGAAGGAGTTACAAGTGTAGTCTCTAAATTTACAAAGACATATGGGTTATATAATCTCTAAGATTGTCGGCCTCGTAAGGGTTCCCCCTCATCCATTGAAATGGTGTTATCAAAACTGAATAATAAATTAGTCCTTCGGGCCATAATTCCAACGTTATCTTGAAAAACAATGACAAATTATCCAAAAAAACTCAATTATCATATTTTTTAATATCTAATATGATGTATAGTCAAATCCATTACATCTGATACCTCTCATAATATTCTCTAACTCTAGAATTCAAAAACAAAAAAGGATGGAGAGAAAGGCTCCAAACAAACATCCCTCAAGATACCACTCAATTATTTCATTACATATAAAATGCTACAACCAACAATCCATGTTGACCCAAACCCCTAGAACAGTTGAACAAATAATATTTCCTTGAAAAAAGAAATTTAGGAATTCCATCTTCTACGACAAGATAATAATAAATTTTCCCAACAGAAACACTCCCTTATGGTATTAATCACATCATAGAATAATTCATCTCAATTAGGAATTATTATTTCCATTTTCCTCCTATTATAACATTATCAAACATTATATCTGGGAAAATGACATATATAAGATAACAATAAGGTTAAAATAGCACGTCACAAAGAAAAAAGTTGTGAAGAAAAACTAAAAATAAATTAGTGTGTGTGGAATTCCTTCCATGTACCTCCATCCCAATTTCTCTCCTCCAAGTCACCATGGCTCTACAACATAGGTACCATGGGAACGATCCATCCAATCAGCACACTCTCTCGATGGTGTTGGATCTCCACTAGATGCCCCACAATGTCATGTCATCATCAGTGTCAAAATTTCCCAAATCAAAGACCAATTTGACGTCATGATGAAACTAAGGGTGATGAGATATATAGATGATTTAGTGACACAATTATATAAAAGGAGGATTTTGAACTAGTAATAAACCTCTCAAATGCACACCAACACCATGAAGGGCCCAAAAAACTGGGTGTGTACTTACTACATTTATTGATCCTTCACATCCATTGTCATGGAAAAACCTTCAACAAACCATGGTCCCCAAATTCCAACTCTATATTCATCCTACTTTAATTAGTATAAAATTCATATGATACTTTTATGGTTTCATCCTCTCTTGAAGTAACCAAAACATCACTATCATGCTCTGAACCACATTAGGTCCCAAATTAACAGAGTCCCTGACCACTAACCATTATAATGGAGAACGAAATGGCTACCCATAAAAACCCTCAAATGGGGTCATTATAGTGGATGAGTTAAATATGTTATTATAATAAAACTCACCAAAAGGAATGTTTCATGCACATAATCCACCTAACTCCACGATTTACACCCATAACATATCCTCTAATGTTTTTATAATCAACATTGTCTGCCCATCTGTGTGGGGGTGAAAAATAAGGATGAGGCGTATCTGAGTTCGAAATATATGCCAAAATACTAAACAGAATTGAATGGTCTACCATGAATGGTAGTTCATGAAAATAGGGATTGTATCTCATTGATTCCACACCACATCATCCACATAACTTTTTTTCTAACACATCTATTATTCTGAACACCCTAATTGCTAGGAAGTGTGACGATTTCATCAAATGATCCATAATTACTCCGATAGGATAAAAATATTTCAGTCATGGAATAAATCATTGAATATATCCATAGATATTTAATCCAATAACCACTTAATAATATCTAAATGATATAATACACCTCTAGGAAAGCGATTCTTAAACTTTACCAGCATGGAAACAAGACACTAAGCCACAAACTCCACTACTTACCATTTCATCCAGGGACACCAAATTGGTTTCCTCAAGAAATGGTATATATAGAAGTCACCTATGTGAACTGATAATGGTGATCTACTAAAACCATTAAGGAATGCATCATGATTTTATATAGGAACAAATTGCTTCCCCGAAAAATAAATCTTTTTTTGACCATCCTATAACCATCCCTCCTAAGCATCAACACTACCAACATTATCACCCACCACCACCACCTATATGTATCCCCAGTGAGACGCCTCTACCTACTGAATCGAACTATTCTTCATCGTCATCTGAAATAATAATCCTTCTCCAAAAACATCCCCATAATTTAAGTGCAGCACTTCCAAATCCACCGTTACTCTCTAGTATATGCATATGGCTGAGAAAAGTCCTTATATAAAATTAAACTAAAACCACAATCCATGATATTACCCTTTTTCTGAGGTGTATATGTACTCAAAATAATATTCCAAATGAATATCTATCCACTTATCCTATTGGAGAATCATATCATAGTGAAAAATGACATACTTCAAAATATTTTAATATTTGAAGAACCCCCCCCCATGAGGTATTGTATGAAAACATAAATAGAAACCCAACTAATACTATCTCTAGATCATGGTAAGAATAGTTATGATCTTGTGTGAATAAATTCATATTCCCATAGGTTATCACATCCTTCAACTCCATCAAAACGCTTCTCAGCCCTATATGGGACCTGCACAAAAAACATTGAATAACAAGCACTCATCTAATAGTTGATTCACAGGTGTACGGACAAACATCCAATTCGTATAGTTGAATTTTTTTAAAATCTAATCATATATGGTAAAAAAAATTCCTTCTTGGTTGATGTTGTCAATGTGGATAGATGTTGGGGGAAATTAGGTGCATGCACCCGAGAATAGTCTGAAAGACCCAGGAATCTATAAAGCTACAACCTATTATGAAGTCTACCCCATGAAATTACTATATATTCTAATGAATGGTCCACTACCAAACCCTTCTAGGACACCACATGATCACAGAAATACACCACTAGAATCCAAAACATGCACTTGGAAAACATTCAATAATGTTTAAGGTGACAAAGAACCATTTAAAAAACTCAAAGACACTCAACATTCTCATACACTGAACTTGAGAAGAATAGTATATCATTGATGAATATGAAAAAAAAATTCCTTAATCTCATAAAACATATAGTTCATAAGACCAATTTAAATAGATGGTGTGTTCATAACATAAAAATTATTGACCCTAAACTCAGAGTTCCCATACCTTGATCATGTTTCAGTATTATAGATATCTCAATCCCTAACCCTTAAAAGTTGATATCCATACCACATGCCGATAATAGAGAAACGAAAAGCTAAAAAATTGTTAAAAAGATCATCTATACTTAGAAAAGGATTGTGATTCTTAATCGTCACACCGTTCAACCTCTGGTAGTATTTGACAAACCTATAACTTCTATCTTCCATCATAGATAATAACCCTGGAACACCCCATTTTGACACAATGAGTCAAATAAAAACCCCTATAAATTATATTATCTAAATTAATTCTCAACTCCCACGTCTCAAAAGGCTCCATCTAATAGGGATCCATAAAAAATATTGAAGCACTAGAGTGCAAGAATATCACAAACAAAATTTTATGTCAATGGGGTAGTTGTCATGAACCCCTCCCCACAAAGTGTACACCTCCTGGGCCGACAATGTGGAATGGGAGATAATGACCCCCGATTCCTGCCTCATGTAGGCCCCGAGATGGGGACCAGCACCGAGGGTATGATAACCACAAAAATTCGAGGCATTACCCTCTAAGAGAAAGCATGCATAAGAGAGAGATAAGACAATCACCAACCAACTCCAACTCAGAACTGAAATATAATAGAAACCCATGTAGGTATATGAAATTCCATGAAAAAGTACTACAACTGAAGAGGAAAACTACAAGTACCCAAAGGAAAGTAAAAACATCAGCGACCACAAGCCCGGACAGGTCCTCCAACCACAAGATAGTATTAACCAGCTTGATCTCCATCCTGATCCAAATGACTTCAAAAACAGTTTATATAATCTTAGGGTGAGTATAATAGTATACTCATTAGGATCCTCCATGAAGCCTCTCGTGAAAAAGAAATGAAAGCATGCTAAAGCACATTGAAGAATAGTGAAACTAACTCGTCACCTTAACAGGTATACTATGTTCCCAACCTCACCATGGCTACTCTCACCAAGTAATACATACAAGAATTTATCATACAGTAAAGAATATCAAGGGTACCCCTCTACTGCTTCTCCACTCATTTTCCGCTTTTCCCCAATGACATATGTCTTGTGTATCTCTCTCCAAAGGCTTGCTCGTATAATCTTGGGCTAAGCTCCACAATCTGCCCCACGTGCACCAGAAAGGCTTGCCCGTAAACACATGGGCTAAGTACAACACCATCACAACAACCAATTGTAACCAGATAGTTTGTGGGAGCCACTACAGCTCGAATAACATGTGTCATTTGTTGGGTATTATACCTTTAGCCATTATATCCCATACAATGAGTATAGATCCTCAAGCCATCAAAGCCTAAACACATTACACCTATTATTGTCCATAGGATACAATAACCAGAATATATGTGTGTGAAATAACCACAGGCCATTACATCCCTCTACACACATATATGGAGAATACTAAACATTGTTCCAATGGAACTAATTTCTACCAAGAGTAGAGAGCGGGGCTAAAGGGGGTAGTCAGCCATTCAACCTCCCATCAGAATTTTTGGGAAAACACCCTCAGGGATCAGAATCCCCAGGGTGTAAGTTTCCATTACTAACAGGGTGGAGTATCATATAGAAACACAAAAAGTACAAATTATATATAACTCACAACCACACTATGGGAATAACCTAGTATTAGACATAACTACAGCTAACGACTCTCGGACTCTGAGCCACCACTTCTATAACTATATATCCTATAAGCACACAACCAATTAAAGCGCCTTATTAAGTTACTTCATTCCCTTTTTATCAGTTCTACTGTACGTTTATTAATTCTTCCAACATTAATTATCTATGAATACAACCACATTAAACTTTATTGGAAACACATTCAAAAACTGTTGTCTCTTCAAAAGTTCTCAACCTCATCATTAAATTCCAACAAACTCCAACCGCGTGAGTTAACATCATTTATTCAAACAGTCATTATAGAATTACATTCCCATATTACCATGCATTATAGAAAAGAAACATATGCTACTAAACACAAGGGGGCTCAATACGGTTAGTAGACGTACTACCCGTCGAGTATTTTTCGCCTATAGCAAGAGTGTAGACCCATTCTCCCTTTAGAGGCTAAACACGGAATGCACGTGGGATACCCCATGTGTCTTCGCCTCCTTCGGAAGAGAGGTAAGCAAGACCAGCTTCCATGAAGAGTGGGGAAAATTAAATCTGATAAACAACCAAGAATCAACAAGCATCCAACAACCACATCCATCCTATACCATCATCCCTGGTGTCCTTCCCAACACCCATATGCATAAACCGATGCATCTCGCCACTCTCAGCGTCATCCGCTACCACAACCACCAGGCCTCCCTGCCTCCACATATTACAACACCCCACCAGGGTTACATCACAACAAAATATATCAAAACACCCCTCCAGGGTCATGTCATAGCACGAGCAGTGGGAAAACAAAATAGTAAAAAAAAATTGGTCTCTTGGCCTTTTAGCAAGGCTTCCGGTCTTCAAACAACAAGCACCAATAATCACATCAAATGGGCTCTTATCCCAAATTCACAACAAGAGGGTAACTCTAAAACCTTTATGGAACTCAATCATTTTATTTAATATATCTTGAATGAACAAATTCAATTTGTTGGTTCCTACATCATGAACCAATTCCGTAAGCTATCACCGAATATTAAACATTCTTATTATGCCAAATTGATTAACATCAAATCACAACATGAACCAGGTCTACTTTCACACCTCTTTATATTTAGAAAAAAATTTATCAATTAATTCCTTATTTATATTATTTATCAAATTCATCATGAACACCATGCTAACAAGCAAGGTATAGATATCACACCTATCTAGAAAATCAAGAGGCAAATCGGTATCACGGTACAAAGCAACAACATGCGATCAAACTAATTATTTTAAACCAGTTCAAGTATTTAATTAGGTCAATTCCATTGTGATCCAAAGAGCTAAATCATGTTAACTCTAAGATTGCACATAAACAATAAGAGAAGCCACAAATCCCATACCTCAATGGTTTTTGAGGAAAACCACAACCGTCGATGAACGCCCATGAAATCGGGTCGATTGTCCACAAATACTCCTTAGATCTCCTCTCCTAACACAACCAAGACCAAATATCATCACAATCGGCATCCATATACCTAGATCAACCTATAACATTAGTGTATCTATGATACCGAGAGAAGGGGAGGAGTAGATCTAAATAGATCTAAGAAAATCAAGTAGGAATGACAACATACCTCAAGAAATCGGCTCCGATTTTCAACGGGAAACTTTTGAATCGCCTCCAAAACACTTGGGAGAGGTTCTTCCACCTACAAGGAATGGTAATCCCGAGTTATTGACGATTAGGGTCTTAAACAAGATTATTAATGGAAAAACAAGTTAGGTCCACAGTTTTAGTATCTATCATTAAGTGCCCGCACGATTTTACAAACCATGCGCTAACCGTGCGTTAGCTTCTTCCTCGATAATCACTCCTCACACGGATAGTCTGCACGGTTATACAAACGTTGTACTAACCGTGTGTTATCCAATGCCTCCAAGACCAGCCTTGCATGGTTTTCCCGCATGGTTTAGGCAAACTGTGCGCCTCCCGTGCGAAGGCCATAACCCTTTAGATTTCCTTAAAAGTACACCCAAACACACCCCAAGAAACCTTGACCTTACAAAACACCTATAACACCACATTTTCACAAAGGAATGTAATGGAGAGGTCTGGACCATTACATCAGATACCTCTCAAAACATTCTCATCCTCAAGAATCTAAAATCCACCTAAAGAATAAATGAAACAGGGTATGAACAAACACCTAGCAAGATACCACTCAAAAGAGATCAATCCACCAATGAAACAAAGGGGGCCATCTCATAGACATGAAGGTTTCAAAACCACAATAGAAACAAAGATCCATGAAAAGAGTTAAACATCAAACAACTCTAGGCACTGAGGACGTATATGTGACTCACGTTCCCATGCACTCTCCTCCATACCATCGCGTGGCCACAAGACATGAACTAAGGGGACGGAACGCCCATGCAACACCTTATCCTTGTGGTTTTGGATCTCCACAGGTCACTCCTCAAAAGTGGAATCATCATCAACATCGATCTCTCCCCAATCAATAACGTGAGAGTCATCATGAAGATAACGATGGAGCTGTCATACATGGAAAACATCATGTATCTGACTCATATGAAGGGTAAGTGCTACTCGATACGCCATAGCTCCAACACGAGATAACACCTCAAAAGGCCCAAAAAACTGTGGAGAAATCTTACCTCCACGACCAATCCTTCACTGCTCATGATGGGGAGTCACCATCAGAAACACATGATCCACATCATTATACTCTAAGGGTCTCATTAATTGATCAACATATGATTTTAGATGATCTTGCACTATCTCCATCCACTCACAAATCACCTGAACCATCTCTGTTGTATTCTGCACTAGTTCTGGTCCGAGAATTGCTGACTCTCTGACCCTAGTCCTGCACAACGGGGAAAGTCAAGGGCATCTATACAAGGATTCAAATGGCTCCATACCAATGGTGGAGTGAAAAATATTATTATAGGATAACTCCACCAATGGTAAGTTCCTCATCAATGAACCTCCAAAATTTAGAACACAAGAGCGCAACATGTCTTCGGTAGTTTGGATAGTTCGCTCTGTCTGACCATCCTTTTGAGGGTGAAAAGTTGTACTAAGGCATAGTTGAGTACCAAAAGCATGTTGGAGACCCCTCCACACCTTGGATGTAGAATGAGGATCTCAATCAGAAATTTTATTCCTAGGGACTCCATGAAGTCTCACCACCTCCTCGTGTAATTTCCTCGACAAAGCTTCTACTGAGCTCGACACCTTGATCGTTATGAAGTGGGTTTATTTTGTTAATCGATCCACTACCTCTAAAATTTCATCATGTCCTCCCGGAGCTCGAGGTAATATTGTGACAAAGTCCATTGAGATGTCCTCCCAAATCCACTAGGGAATCTCTAATGGCTGGAGAAGTCACCCAGGAACACAGTGTTCGGGCTTCACCTTCTGGAAAAATAAACATTGAGACACAAACTCTGCAACCGCACGCTTCAGCCCAGGCCACCAAAACAGAATCCTGAAGGATCAGAACAACATTCTCACACCAGGATGCACTACCAATGGAGAACCAATGAACTCTCTGAGAACCGTCTCGTGCATCACCAAGGGAAAAAAAGGCTTATATGATACAACACTCTGTGTTGTTCATCCTCAGACCAACCATCAGGGGCCTCAACACAAACAACTCGGTCTCTCCAGACCTCCACCTCATGATCCCCCAACTGGGACTCTTCCACCTTCTACACCAGGGATGACTGCACCATCATCTGAAAAAGACATCCCCTACCCTCAACTTCTCCCATATCAAGACGTAATGTTGAATGTTCTTCCATTACTCACCAGGAATCACTGGATTCATGCACAACATCACTACGTGACATTCGGCTCAACACCTCAGCCATAACATTCCCTTTTCCAGGTGTATATGATATTTCAAAGTAGTATTCCTACAAGAACTCCATCCACCTATGATGACACATGTTCAAGTCATGATGGGAGAAAACATACCTCAACACTTATAATCAGTGAAAACCACAAAGCGCTCACCAATGAGGTAATGCCTCCATAACTTCTGAGAAAACAGCACGGCTTCCAAATCATAGTCATGAGTGGAATAGTTTCATTCATGGGGACACAACTGAAGAGACCCACAAGAAACAAGTAACCTCTACTGCATGAGAACATAGCCTAGTCCCAGATGTGAAGCATCACAGAACACATCAAACTAAACTCCCTCAGCGGGAAGAAAAAGGAATGGAGAACATACTAACTTCTTTTTTAGATCCTCGAATGCTGCCTGACACTAATCAGACTATATGAAAGCCTGATCAATCCTGGACAAAACTGCTAGAGGAGTCGCAACCCGTGAGAAATTGGCTACGAACCTCTTATAGTATCCTGCGAGGCCAAGGAAACTTATCACCTCTGAAACTATCTTGGGAGGCTTCCCAAGACCCAAAATGCTTCTATATTAGAATGATCCCCAAGTACTCCCTGTTTGGACACAACATGCACCACGATACGGACTTCTCAAGCCCAAAACTCACACTTTGAAAACTTCCCAAATGGTTGATGTTGACGAATAACTCCCAAAATGGCTCGTAGATGCTCTGCATGCTGTTCTTCAGATGTGGAGTTCACAAGGATGTTTTCAATGAAAAATACCACGAACTAGTCTAGGATCTCATGGAACATAGCATTCATCAAACCCATGAACACACCTGGAGCATTGATCACACCAAACGGCATTACAACGAACTCATAATTCACATGACGTCAACAAAAATAAGTCTTCGTGATATCCTCATCCTTCACATGCATCTAAGGATATCTTGACCACAGGTCGATCTTTGAGAACCAACATGCACCGTTCAGTTGATCGAATAATTCATCAATCCGTGGAAGAGGATAGCGATTCTTTATTGTCACTTTACTTAAGAGACGATAATCGACATAAAACCGCAAACTGCCATTGGCCTTCTTCACGAACAGAACTGGTGCACCCAATGGTGACACACTTGGTCAAACAAAACCACACTGCAATAGAGCAACATGTTGTATACATAGCTCTCATAACCTAGAAGGGGCCATCCTATATGGAGACATGGATATATGAGATGCTCCTGGAAATAGCTTAATCCCAAACTCGATCTCTCGTCAGGGGGTAAGGCCACAAACTCTTCTGGAAAAACATCAGGGTACTTCTCTACGACCCTAGGAAACGCAAATAGCTGAACCTCTGATGAACTCATCATCATCTCAGCCACCATGGTTGATAAGGATAGAACTCTCCTGTGACCCATCCAAGGATCTCGCTCACTAAAAAACACCACTTTCTCTCCATCTGCACCAATGAAGATGACCTTCTTCTAGAAGAAATCCACGATAGCCTGCACTAAATAAACCAATACATGCCGATGATGACATCATATGTTTGTATTCGTAAACATAGGAAATCTCCCCAGGAGCAGTGCTGCCCCAACACTTTCTCACAATCTCTACATACTTCAAACAAGCTAGCTCGACCTCCAACTGGTGTAGTCAATGCAAAGGGCACTAGAAGGCTCTCTATCTCAAGTAGAAAATCATGGAAAAAGGTAGGTTATATTAAGGATTGTGTCACTCCTAAATCAATCAAGGAATACACCAAGGTAGGAAACAAGTAAACGGTACCTCGAACGACGTCTGACATGCCTGGGGCTGGTAACGCTAGAGCATGAAGTTGACCACAACCTCCTCCACGACCTCTCTGACCTTGATGGCGACCACCACCATGGCCACAATCTTCTCTCTGAGGATGGGGAGCGTCATGGGGATATCCTCATCTTGCCCCATCTACCCTCTACTGATCTAATTCTAGTGCAACTGGCTGCTACTACCTTGGGTGTAACTACTTCAACGAAGTAACCAGGAGCGGAGTGTCTGGCGCACGATGGCCACTCGGAAAGGTTGGGCACTCCCCCTGCTGATGACAATGACCACCACAAGAAAAACAAGCACCTGATCCCTTGGCATAGCCCTGAGAGTTGCTGCCTCTGGAGAAACATGATGTGAAGGGCTAGGACCTACCCCTAGTTGAACAGAAACTCTTCTTCCCTGAAAACCGGAAACCCCAGACCATAGCTCTTCTTCGTGAGGAATCATGTTGATTCCCCTCTCGTGATGATCTGGTCCAGGCCAAATTCATCTCGATAACCTCGGCACTCACCAGCACCTCAAGATATGTCTTCAGCATAAATGGAGTGACCTGGCGCTGGATCTCTGGATGCAAAGCCTCCTCAAAATGCCTTGCCCTTACCTCCTCATCTGGTAACAGGTCCTAAGAATATCATAAAAGCTTCTTAAAACAGATTCCAAACTCTCGAACAATGGAGCTCCCCTGTCAAAGGGTATGAAGCTCTTGGCAATTGGATGCATTTGTAATCGAGGAAAGGAACTCAAATATGAACTTATCTATGAACTCCACCCATGAGATCACTGACACCTCACGATCCATGAGGAACAAGAACCACCACTACCTTACCACTCCACCATGCATCGTCACAGCTATGGACACCCAGTGCTCCATCCGTGAACGGATCAAACTAATTCTTATATCAACCCCCCCCCCCAAAAGTCTTCCATGACAGCATCTGAAACAGAGCCCTCGTACTTCTGCAGACTCTGGCGCTGAAAATCTTGGAGTGCCTTCCTCTAAGTGTCGTCGTCATCAACCTCTACCCTAAGGCGTCCTGCTGGAACAGCCTGCTGGACATCTTCTATGCAAACCTAACAAGGACGTCGACCTCGATCCATACCTGCAAATAACGAACACTTAGAGCTCCTAAACCTGTAATATGGAAGAATTGACATTTATTATTTAATTGTTTTCTTTTATTCGTTTTAGATTAGCCTATCCCAAGGTCTACCGATTAAAACATAGGCACAATGAAAAATGATGCATGATCCTTTCCTAGGTCTCTACCCTGAAACTTGTATCACCATATATAGTAGACATTGTAAACTTAAAGGTTCATGCATCAGATCAAAGGGGGCCCTAAATGCCTATGTATCAACTGGTCTCCAGTGATTCCCTCACTTACAAAACAGTAATGACACTGTGTCCGTACCAACCCATGAAACCTCACTTGTGCCAAACTCCAAACTCCATCCTATACCACAAATAGAGCCTCTGATACCACTCTATCTTGACCCCCTCCCCACAAAGTCTACCGCTCCTAGGTCGGCAATGTTGAAATGGAGATAATAACCCTCGAGTCTTGCCTCCAGTAGGCCCCGGGATGGACCCTAGCACCGAGGGTATAATAAACACACAAATTGGAGTTGTTACCCTCTAAGAGAACACATGCAAAAGAGATAAGATAGACACCAACCAAATCCAACACAGAACTAAAATATAAAAGAGACCCAAGTAGGTATATGAAATTCCATGCAAAATTACTACAACTAAAACGGGAAAACTAAAAGTACCCAAAGGAATGTAAAAACTACAGCGACCACAAGCCCAAACAGCTCCTCCAACCTCAAGCTAGTTGTAACCAGCTTGATCGCCAACCTGCTCCAAGTGACCTGAAAATAGTTTATATAAATGTAGGGTGAGTATAATAGTATACTCAGTAGGATCCTCCCTGAAGCCTCTCGTTCAAAAGTAAAGAAATCATGTAAAGCATAGTGAACAACAGTGAAAATAACTCGTCACCTAAATGAGTATACTATTATCCGAACCTCACCATGGGTACTCTCACCATGTAACACTTACAAGAATTTATCATATAGTAATAAATGTCATGGGTTCCCTGTTACTACTTACCCACTGGTTTCCCCCTTTTCCCCATAGAAATAGGTCTGGTGCTTCTCTCCCCAAAGCCATGGCCGTATAAACATGGGCTAAGCTCCACAATCTTCACCACGTGCACCACAAAGGCTTTCCTGCAAACACCTGGGCTAAGAACCACACTATCCTCACAACCAAAAGTAACTAGGTAGTTTCCGATAGCCACCACAACACGCATAATGTGTATCATATGTCGGGTATTATACCTCAATCCATTACAGCCCATACACCGAGTATGGATCCTCAAGCCATCACAGCCTATACACGTTACACCTATAGTAGTCCATAGGATAATATAACCAGAATATATGTGTTTGAAATAACCACATTCCATTACAGCCCTCTACACACATATAGGGTGAAAACTAATCGTTGTGCCAATGGCACTAGTATTTACCATGAGAAGAGAGCGGGGCTAAAATGGGTAGTAAGACATTCAACATCCCATCAGATTGTTGGGGAAAATACACCCTAGGGCTCAGAATCCCCGGGGTGTTAGTTTCCCTTACTAACAGGGTGGAGTAGCGTATAGATACACAAAAAGTACATAATATATATAAATCACAACTACACTATGGGCATAACCTAGTCTTATACACAACTGCAGCTAACGTCTCTCGGACTATGAGCCGCCACTTATAATACTAGTTATCTTATAATCACACAACCAATTAGAGATCTTTATTAGGTTACATCATTCACTTTTTATCGCTTCAATTGTAAGTTAATTAATTCTTCCAACAGTAATTAACCATGAATACAACCACATTAAACTTCATTGGCAACACATTCAAAAACCGTTGTCCCTTAAAAATTTCACAACCTCATCACTAAGTTCCAACAAACTCCAACCCCAAGGGTTAACATCATTTATTCAAACATTCATTACATAATTACTTCCTGATATTCCCAGGAATTATAGAAAAGAAACCTATGCAACTAAACTCAAGGGGGCTCAACACGGTGAGTAGTCGTACTACCCGTCGACTAATTGCCGCATATAGCAAGAGCATAGATCCATTCACAATTGAGAGGATAAACACGGAAAGCACGTGGCATACCCCGCGTGTCTTCACCTCCTTCAGAATAAATGTATGAAAGACCAGCTGCCTTGAGCAGTGGAGAAAGGTAAAGAAGATAAACAACCATGAATCAAAAAGCATCCAACAACCACCTCCATCCCATACCATCATCCATGGTGTCCTCCCCGACACTCATATGTATAAACCGATGCATATCACCACTCTTGACGTCATCCTCTACCATAACCACCAGGCCCCCCTGCCTCCACATATCACAACACCCCTCCAGGGTCAAATCACAACACACGATATCACAACAGCCATCCAGGGTCACAACAAAGCACGAGTAACGGGAAAACAAACATTATAACAATTTGGGATCTTGGCCCTTTAGCAGTGCATCCAACCTTCAGACAAGAATCCCCAACAATCACATCAAATGGGCTCTTAGCCCTAATTCACAACAAGAGGGTAACTCCGAACCTTCAAGGAACTCAATAATGTTATTTAATCCATCTTGAATAAAAAAATTCAATTAATTGGTTCCAACATCATGAACCAATTAAGTAAGATATCACCGAAGATTAAACGTGCTTACTATACCTAATTAATTAACATAAAATCACAACAAGAACCAGGTCTGCATTCATGCCTCTTTATATTTATGCAACCAATTATCAATTAATTCTAGATTTATTTTCTTTATCAATTTCATCATGATTCCCATTATGACAAGCAAGGCATAGATATCACACCTATCTAGAAAATCAAGAGGCAAACACTTATCATGGTATAAAGCAACAAAATGTGAGAAAACCAATTCTTTTAAACCGATTCAAGTATTTAATTTGGTCAGCTTCATTGTGATCCAAAGGGCTAAATCATGTTAACACTATAATTGAACATAAACCATTATAGAAGCCACGAATCCCCTACCTCAAATTTTTTAACGGAAAACCACAACGACCGATGAACACCTAAGAAACCGGGTCGATGCTCCATGAATCCTCCTTAGATCTCATCTCATAACAAAACAAAGACAAAAGCTCATCACGATCGACATCCACACACCTAGATATACCCATAACCGGCATGGATATATGAAACCGAGAGAAAGGGAGGAGTAGATCTGTGTAGATCTAAGAAAATCAAGCATGAACGACCAAATACCGAACGAAATGGGCTCTGATTTTCCAAGGGAAGCCTCCAGATCGCCTCTAAAATGCTTGGGAGAGGTTATTACACCTCCAAGGACGGGTAATCCCGAGTTATGGACAATTAGGGGATTAAACGAGGTGATTCAAGGCAAAACAACTTAGATCCACAATTTTAGGATCTAACTTTAAGTCCCCACAGGGTTAGTCTGCACGGTTTAACAAACCGTGCAGTAACCGTGTGTTAGATTCTGCCTTGACAATCAATCCTTGCATGGTTATTCCGCACGGTTATACCAATCTTATACTAACTGTGCATTACCCACTGCCTCTAAGACCATCCTCGCATGGTTTTTCTGCAAAGTTTAGGAAAACTTTACCCCTCCCGTGCGAAGGCCATAACCCTTTAGATTTCCTTAAAAGTCCACCCAAACGCATCCCAAGACACCTTGACCTTCCATAACACCACTAACACCACATTTTCACAAATGAATGGACCAGAGAGGTTAGGGAAATTATATTAGTGTCACAATATCCTCTAGAAAAAACATTAAAGAACTCCTAGGCAAACTTAATAACCTCCTATGGCCATATTTATAATGATATTATTCACTATAGGGAAAGGGGTCTCCAATCACTGACTGTGCACATGGAAAACCCTCCCAAAAATTAAAACCACATGATGACCCATTATATAAGAGAACACGACCCTCCCCATGAATTGGTCGATAATGTATTTTATAGAATAAAATCATTTGATGATATGAATGAAATCACACGGCTGTATCTAAATTAAAAAATGGTCCACACATGTCTGATGTTGAATAATCACTACTGCACATCTCTAGCATACATCAAATAATAATGTCTGGACTCCAATGAAATATTCAACACCATGGGAATGAAAAGCCTCTCTATGAATAGTATTAGAGTGTGAAATATTGTAGGTGAATTAAATAAGTGTGATGATCTCGAATCAATATTGGAACAAAAATTGTAAATAATAAATTTAGTGTAACTCGAATGATATATGGCTCCTATGGGGATCCTACCTCTATTGCCTATAATACGAGACACCCAACTACTTTTCCTCTCCACTTATGACCAACTACTCCAATATGATAAAGATATGGTACCTTTGGGTTATTTGCATCTTGAGATAAACAAATTCCTATCACATCAACTCTCAACAGAGCATAAGCCGACAAAATCTAATCCAAGAATGGCCTCAATATTAATTGATACTTAAATTATACCCCTACACTAATGTGAGATTAATAAGACACCTACCACTGGTCATAATAATTTACACAAATGAAACACAGTAGTCTGATGACACAATGAATAATACAGAAAACACTTACCCCTGATGGTCGGACGTGATGTTTTTAAGGTCTAATTCCTACTGGTTGAATCATTGAAGACCATGGTTCCTATGACCTACCCGTGAAAACTATACTCTTGGAGGAACTCTTCTAGTTCCCATCTCATACTAAGGCTCATCAGAAGTTCATATTCTCAAGACCCTCAACGTTCTTTTAAACCTCTAGATATGCTAGATATATAAAGGAGTAATTACATACTAGACAATGTAAGGAGTTCCACCTAAAGACAACTCACTTAGGACTCCTACTATAGGTAAATATCTCAATAGAATTATAGACCATCCTAAAACCTAATCCTATGATCTAACACAAACATGCTCCCTTTGTGGAAGGGTGAGTTTCCCAAACCTTTTCACACCATTCATGGATGATGGAATGAACTTCTCATGGAAATCCTTCTGGAAGTAGACCCAAGAAACATATCCTTCATTCCACTCACCAATGTACATCTTCTACTACTAGTGTAAAACACCTTTCATATGAATAACATCCAATGAGACCCAACACTCCATATAGACTTGGATAAAACTAAAAGAGATCCCTAAATACTCAATCAATACATTTTTTACCACATCAAAAAACCTTCCCTCTCACTTTTACAAAGCCAATAAATGAATTGTACGTGATATCATATTAAACATATTATCTTTTCTAAGTAGTTCATCACTCTAGTTTTAAATTAGCCATAAGTGGATGATGATAGGGATCCACAAATGAAATATAAATAAAGATTTCATAATTTAAGTAGTATAAATTCTTTGTAAGAATCATTTCAAATTACTTTATTTATTATTACACTACGAAAACAACCGATTTAGAATGTGAACACAATTCATAATGATTCATTTATCACACTATGTTCTCTAACTCGTAAATAGTTACATATCATAAGTTCATTCAATAATCTCAAAGTCCCTTTACTAGACCACGGGGAGCATAAAATCTTGTATCCTAGTTGATTTCCCAATCATATGTGACTCAAGAATGTATCCTAACACTGTTTCTATACCAACCCATGAAATCATCATTGTTCCAAACTCCAAAATCCTTCCTATTAAGCATAAATATATGAAACTATGTCTGATTTTCGCCTATCGACCAGTCAATATTTTGGTGCACTACGAATGTGTATAACAACACTCAGGTTAATTCCTCGGGAATGATACTTTTTAATAGCCGATTGTTTTTAGTTTATTGTATTGTGATTGGGGAGTTTACTTGAAAATATTATGAAATAATTTATGGATGATTTTTTATTTAACAAATTGATAAATATTAGGGTGAGTTCATTATTTGGTATTTAATATTATGATATCCTTGAGCTTTGCTTTATATTGCATTAAATTAATACCCACTTAACTAGATGATTTTGATCGGAATTGACAAGTGTTAAAACGTTAATCCAAGCTATATCTTAATAGAGGATTATAATCATTACCATTAATTCTTTATGGTAGTGTATTTTTGGTTCCAATAATTAATGTAATCAATAAACTATGAAAAACATGTCATTAATCCATGACATATAAAGTTCAACATACACAATATTAACTCAATGAATACTCATCAATCAATGGATCTCAATATTTAAATATATCCAAATTTTAACTCACCCAAATGTTAGATTGACTTATCCTTTTAAATGATTAGTAGTCTAGTTATAATTTTTACGATGATAAAATAAGAAGATAAGAATAACAAAGGGATAAGGAAAGAGCGTTGTGTTGAACGCACACAAAAACGATGAAGGGAATTAAATATAGACATTAGATTGAATGACAAAGAAAATTAAGGGAAGGGGATTCAATAGTATTTAAACTATTTTATGAAAATTAATATTAAACTATATAATTTGGATGAGAAGAAGAGAGATTGAAGAAAAAACATTCATTAAAACAGAATTACAAATAAAAGATTTACAATATTACAGACGAAGAACACAAAAGTAAATGAAAACAAAGAATGAGGAAAGGTATCTCAAGTAAAAACATGAGTATGCTAGGTCCTCACAATCCCTTGTAAAGGTTTTTTTCATGCCAATATGTGACCCCCTATTGTAAAATTCCAACTCTTTTCAAGGAGTGGAGAAGGATGTATTTATAGCCCAATGTTGTGGGCTCTTGGCATCCCAAAGCAACCCCTCCACTTGAATAACCAATTTGATAAATTAAACAACTGAATATAGATATATGATCTTCTTAAATGTTTTATATAATTATAGCCTATGTCTAATAAGAAAATTTGGCAGGCATTGGACTTTAGGAGATAGTGTTATGGTCGGTTGATTAAACAAAGTTAATATGTCCATCTCTATCCAAACATTTGAAGTCCAAAATGTGATTGGGTTTTTGAATTGGAATATTCCTTCAAAGCCTAATGATTTCTTGAACAACTTCGGCCGCCTATATCCCTTATTCCTCATAGAATAATCACATCTTTATTTGATGATTACATAATGAGATATGTCATGAATAGTGTTTAGATTTTTATTCCTAGAGAGAATGGTGGGATGGACTTCAAATCATTATTTGGGCCCCTTGTTGATGGAGTTGGGACCTGAAATTTCATCCATTACTCATTTCATTGTTATAAGAATGTTTGAGGATAATTTATGAATTTTCAATTCTAGATTGATCCCAGTAATTCAATCTTCATGGATGGTCCAGTTTCCTCACAGATTTTGTGGCTTTCTTGTGTGGTCCATATGAGCCTTCAAATGGAAGAATTAGACCATGATCCCTTATAATGAAATGATATAGATTGATTTTGGAATCCTACAAAACAATATCCAAATAACGAGGATCATTAGGCTGATATTTATATTCAAAATAGTAAACTGACATAACAGGACTACTTCAAAAAATGCTCAAAAATTATACTTAGTATTAAAACATTAATATTTCACACAAATTTTGCACATTTCATATAAAACAAGTAAAGGGAGTATATAATAATCATGAAAATATTAAAACCATAATTATACTATGATACCACTCTTTCATTAACACTTCCTACCAAAGTCGACTCCATGATGGGAGAGAGACAATGGCCCCCCAAGTCCCTCCTCTAGTTGGATTTGGGTTGGCGAATAGATCCAAGGGTATAAAAATTTAATAAATGAGAGGAATTTTAATATATAAAATAAATATGATCATGATATGAGAGTAATCAACCATAATAAACTCCTTGATATATAAATTATAAATCCAACACCCTCCAACAATGCCTGTGATAATAAAACAAATATATTTAATGGTTACCAATGTTATTACCCAAAAACAATGCTAATGTAGTGAAAAAGAAACTGTCCAAATTACAGATCTTGTAATGTCTAACACAGTCCAAGAAGTACTCCTAGAAACCAAAGAAAATGTTAATATATATAGGTTGATCATATTAGTAATCACAGTAGAATAACCAAATTCTATCATGCATATGTTTATATATATAGGGTAAGCATACATGTTGACTGATTTTCCACTCTCACTTCCCAACGTCATATGTCGTGGGCCTCCCACCTCTTCCAAATAACATCACATCACATAACATCTTCCCCGTACACAATTCAACCATCACAACACATCACATTTTAAATCGGTGTAGTATGGTATTAAAAACAAAAATGATGTATACATTATTCCCTCCTCCTAACAAGCACAACACCCAACAAGAAACCATCCCCTCACATCATACCCAAAGACACATTGTCCATCACATCTAATCACATCAAACGTATAAAACTAAAATTTTAACTGTTGGCCATCATAGATTGTTCACATCACTAATGACAATATGAGGGAGCATGAAGAGTGAGTAGCCATCCATAAATCCTCCAACCAAGATGTTGTGGAAAACACCCTGAAACATTTGGTGTCAACACATGGTGATTTATGAGGGTGGGGCGAATATAAACATATCAACAAATAAATAATGAATATTCATATATAGAAATAGGACACAACAGACATCCAAAGGGTTTATAACTATTTCAAAAAACATATCTCCTGATACTACATTTCTAATACCAATTCTATAATCATAACACAACATAAGAAAAACAAAAAACACAAATTTGTTACCAATTTTAGAATAATATTTACCCTTTTTATAATTTCATATAATTAATAATATTTCATATTAACTAAACTTATTATTTAAAGTATTTAATTTTCATTCGATTATAATTTAATATCATTATCGATCATTTAATTCCATTACGACTCAGGGAACTAGTGTAACTAGTCACCATCATCCACCCGCAATAGAACTAAACCACCATTACCATCGTAGCCCCACTACATATCATATCCACACCCCCACCACTCCAATAAAAATCTGAAACCATCTGATACATCACATCAAATACTACATCACAAAAAAAATTTAAATTTATCAAAGGGGGGTGGCTTATTCAATTCCAATTTTTTATGTAAGTGAGTTATTACACAATTAACAAGATCCTAATTCATTCAATTCATCAATCATCCATATGTTATTATATAGTAACATTTAAAGTGTTTCAAATCAACCACACAATATAAAATTAAAAATTAATAAAATAATGTCCCCCCAATATCCATAATATTTATTGCGTCTTTATTCCTTACAGTTTTGAAACATAAAAATAATAACAACACATCTTAAGATAAATCTTTACATTAACTTGTACATTTTTATTTCATTTACACAATTCAATTACCTTTTTTAATCCAAATAAAACCATTGAAGAATGAAATAAATCACAAATACTCATTTAATGATATATATAAATACTAAATTTGGAATTACTACATTGAATAAATGCTCTTAACACAAACTAGCACCATCAAAATTGGGGAGCATTCACAGTAGGGAGCCTCTTCCGGGGAACTCAAACTTGCTATAGAAAAAATAAGTATGAGTCTAAGAGAATAATTACTTCTAACCTCCCATGTAAAGAGTGTGAAATACTGAAATAAGGAATAAAATACCTCTTTTATGATTTGGTTTGGATCCAATGGATTAGAGGCAGTTCAGCATGGTAATTAAATTAAGATATCATTATATCTAGGAAATTTAATCATTTAAAATTTCACTATAATTTTTTAGAAATTTATGATATGATTGATCAACTTTGAAATAGATGTAAAATTAATTAAGTCACTAAAACAATTTTTTATCAATGAAATATAAAAAATATAAAATTTATTGAATTTGGAAAAATTTGAAACATTGTTTATGAGTCAGCACCAGAGATTCAACACCAGTCAGTTGCCTCCAGCATGTCACCGATAGTAAGTCACCACCAGTGATTTACCTATATAGAGTCACCTCCAATGAGTCCTGACCACTGAGTCACCACTATCGAGTGACTATAATATGAGATATCATTAAAAATGTCTCACCACTAGATATATCTACCACTAGAATGACTCACCAACTGAATAACATACCACCAAAATGTCTCACTGCCATAATTTCCTACCACTTGAAATGTATAACCTTCAGAATGACTAACCACAAAAATGACCAACCACTGGAAATGTATCAAAACCATAATTACATCATTAGCCTCAATAACACATTGAACATCCCCATCACACCTCATTTAAAATAACATTAGCAAAGAAACTCAACAGAATGTCATTTCCATTACAGGATACATTATTAAAACTATTGATGAGGTATGGGAATATATGGGATAGCTGAAATGAGAGGATTATCATGCCTAGTTTATTTAATAAAATTTTTGACCATAAAATTGTATATGTATTTGAATATCATAAAAATAGAAATAATATCATTCAAGTAGTAATGGAAGTGATACTATTATTTAAAGGGTGATGAATAAATTGGATCTATAGGTTCATAATTACATTTGGAATGATATGAATACAAACTAGAAACATGGATTGGTCACCTTGTTAAACACGGTTTGAGATTATGTAAAAATTTGAACCCATGCGCAAAGAGAATATGGGATGAAATATACTGAAGGTTGGATATTTATAAGCGTTTAGTGGATCATGAAATTAGAGAATAATATAGTTTTGAGATCAATGAATAACATAATCATCACGATAGATAAACCACATTTGTTATTATTTTATTCATATTTTTATTCTAAGAATAATGGACAAGATTATTAATGGGGTTATGGTGATGATTATTTAATGATAATTATGAATTCTCGAATGAATTATAAACATAATAATCCATTATTAATATCTAAATGATTCACTATCTTGATACCCTAATATGGGTGTATTATGAATGGGTGGAAGGGAATGACTATAATAATCACTAGATATGGGAGATTGAGATTCTAAATTACTATAGTAACATAACAAATCAATTCACAAATAGATTAAAGACAGATAAACGTAACTCCTTTAGTATAAATTTTAATGGTATCCCTATAGGATGTTATGGTTGTACTAAAGAACCTAAGAGTGTGTTGATATAGAACTCAATGGATTGAATCATTTTTCGAGTTTTAGTACAGGAAATTCATCTAAAAGTATTTTGAATTAAATAATTGGCCAGAAATTCTACAATGTTTCATATTACATTTTAAACCATATATTTTTAATAATAAATCATAAATATACTATATAGTTCAACTTTGTTATACATCTCGAAGATTTAAATTTTTATTATACCTAACCACATTCAATGTTATTTTTAATATTTGATATACATAACATATATTCAAATTTAGTCCATTATATTTTATTAAACCCATGGATACAAGGAGGGGTGAAATCCAGTGAGAATATGATAAAAGATATGATATCAATAATTTCATTATATTTCTGTGCATAATGAGAAAATATCACCTTGTCTTATAGATAAACCGGTTGAATGTGTGTTTGGAAATACACATTGTATTATAATTACACCAAATACCATAAACTATAGATTAAAGAATCTCCACTTCCAATAAATGATCATAATTAATGGAATTTGATATAGGATGTTATGGATTTCATTAAGTGATTTTTTACTATAGTGTAATATTTTCCATTACATCGAATTTCAAAAAATAAAAAATGATTGATATGTTTACAATATTTCATGAAGGGAAATGTAATATACTGGCACATACAACAAAAAGAAAACATATTCATAACATTGGACACTATTTTTTATAATATTATATTTTACTATAGTTATTCCTTAAGAAATATTAAATTAGATAGCTTGCTCCACAAGAAGCGCTGAACAAAAAATCATGAATAATTTAGATAAAAGTATATTAATAACATATGATTATTGAATGATAGTCAACGAATTAGTGGATATGAATAGGAGAAACTACATGATGAAATAATTTTATAAATAAAATAAACCATTCATTTAATATAAATTAAATTCAAATAGTATGGTTAAAAAACTAATAAAATAATTGGTTTCTTAAAAATATAGTGTCCTATTATTAGATAAGTCATTCAATAAACTATGTATATCATGATTCAATAATTATATGACTATTAATACAGAACCAATAAATTTTTTATAAATTTTTAATAAATAAGAATATAAAATAGATGACATTTAAAAATAAACATCTTTCTGTGATCAATTTTCTACTATATTTTGATATTTAATTTAAATATTAAAATAGATAATTTTATAAATTAAATTTGTTAAATAATAACATTTTATGATTAATATTAATAATAAAATATGAAGATAATTTTTTTGGATTTTTCAATGTATAATAATTTTTAGATAGATTAACAAAAATAGTATTTTTATGAATACCCTGACTTTTATGGAATTATAAGTATATTAGTATGACATATAAATTTTTTAATCCTATTTATTAAAAAAATATTTATTTTTTAGGAGGAATTATATATTTAAAAATATTTATTTGAGATAAAATCTATATATATGATATTTTAGAACCATATTAATATTTTCTCTAAACATATTTTTGATATATAAATAATTATTATATTAACAATTATTTTTATCACTTTCCGAAATTTTATAATTAAATTGTTTAAAAATTCATAATCATCCTGTTGAAATTATCTAATGGGTACCATTTTATATTTAGGTATAAAATATAAATTACCATTGGTAAAAACTATTTACCATGTTACAACATAATATGGTAAAAGTGAAAAACATATTGTTATAGAGTTTAAGAAAATTTTATTACATTTATGGTTATCATTTTTTAGGCTTTTATTACAATTATCTATTACTCACTCCATTATTTAAAACTATTATACTGACATGACATGCGAGTGACATCCAATTATTAAAAATTAATTGGAAATTAACAAAATTTCATACCTTTTAGCTTATAAAAGGGGATATCTTCTACTCAAATCCCCCACTCCACAACCCACATATATCTACCCAACATCTTCACAATCCTATCATTAACATTCATATAAACATTTAAAAGGTTCTATAATTCTTAAATGACCAACATCAAAAGGTTTGTACCCATTTAATAGTAGATAATCAAAAATTAAAGGTATAACATTCTAACAAATCCTTTCTCATTTGAATTTATTTATGTTCATTTCATTATCATTGAATTACATTGCACCATATTAAAATTATAATATCAGTGTCATTAATATAATGATATGTTATTATAATGATAGTATCAGAATGAACCACTATTCATATTTTCCTTAACAAAAAAACGAATATATCAAATGTGTGTAAGGGAAGAATACTATCTCTATAATGAAATGTGTTGGCGTTCTTCTACATATTAATATAGATATTCCAATAAAGGAAAGTTAATATGTTATCAAAATATTTATTTCTTATTTTATTTTCAAATCATAAACCATACTACTCTTTTATCCCATTGTAATGACTCATGTTTTTTTTAAAATGATCATCAATAAATAAATATTTTTTTTATATCCTTCTTAACACACAACCCAAAACCTTGAAGGATCATAAATTTCTTTATTAAAAAATATCAATTAATATATTATATATTTTTACTAAGTTGTTAGATGGAGTTATAAACATATTATGAAATATAATTCTATTTAAATATTATTTCAAAAAGTGATTCTTGGTATCTCATTAGATATTTTATTATCATATCATTTATTTTAAAAAAATTATAATTTTCAGGTTTGATGAAATAATTATTATAACTAATTTAAGAAGAATATTTTATATTCAAAAAATGACTTCCTATAAATGTATTATTTAAAATATTTTTTCATTTCATTTTAATGTTAAATTCATAAGTAATAGAATATTAATGTAAAAGAAATAAAATATTTTATTTATATATTGATTAATATAATAACATGTGATTAATTTTGGGGATTTTTATAAAAAATTTGATTTTAATGTGAATTGTGAACAATTCCATTTTTTACAAATAACATCCCTATTATGACATTGGTAGAATATAATTATGAATTAAAATATTTATAAATAATTTTTGTAGAACAAATATAAACTTTAACAAGCGAAATTATAAAAAAACCTTATTTTATTTATTAAAAAATACATTATAGAATATATGTCATAATTTTTAAAAACATTTTTTAATACATGATACATTTAGTGTGTTAAAATTATTATTTATAAATTATTAAAAATTAATAAAATAAAATATGTTAAATTTTTTAAATTATTTGGTCCATGTTATGTAGAAATCAAATTTATTCCAAGAATAATGTATTAATTTTTTTGGTAAAAACTAATTACCATGATAAGAATTACAGTGGGTATAAATGGTTTAACTTAGAGGAATGACCAAAAAATGTTTAAAACATGTGTGCTAATAGATTGTTCAGGCATTTATCATACTTATCCCATAAAGTTTTTATTATTACGCTATTTTTTAGCTAAAATGGTTTAGGGAGACTTCTCATTATTTTAATAATTTATGTATTTAAAAAAATCATCCATTTTCACTTATAAAAGGGGAACTCCTATCTCTATTTCCACTTACATAAAAAAACATATATTCACTCAAAATATATCCAATTGTTTCCAAAATTTTATTATCTACCTTAAATAGTTAATTATAATATTAATATTATAACCCTTAAAGTCTTAACCCTTTGGAAAAGGGATTAATCCATGAACTAAGGTGTAAATTTTTAACCATTACATTCTTATTTTAATTTATTTACGTGAACTTGATCATCCTTAAATTATAATACACCATGATAAAATGAAAAATAATATCATTATAATAGTATAATGGAATTATACCATTATAAATCGTTATAATACATAGATTAATGTAACTTAAATTGTTTGTAAATTATTTGATTTTTTATAATAGGAAATATTTACACAACGTTTACAAACCTAATTTAAAATGATTAAGATTATTAAAACCTGTGATTGAAAACAGATTATACCAATCAAATAAATGATCAACATTGTTATTAATGAAGAATATAGATGTAAATATATATGAATAGGGTTTTGAAATAAGTAATTTATATATTTATGTTTATGATACATGAGGATAAAATACTTTTGTGTTAAAAATTTCAAAGTTAAGGGACTTAGGAACTCAAATTCCATTGTTTATGTTATACGATTAATTATAGAAAATCATTTTTCCGGGACATTCCATTTTAAAAAATGATATCCCTTTTATTTTTAGGTAATCAAAGTTTTTAATCCTAATTTATTCCCATGAATGGTTTTTTTTAGTTTTTAAAAATAAACAATGGATACTTTTTAAAAATGATACTTATAATATAGACTTTAACAATGATGAATACAAAATGTTTTCAAAAGGCTAATTTCTAGATTTTGTAACCATTATCATAAAATGACCTACGTCCAATTTAATTAAGTTTAATATTTCTCCATTTATATTATTTTATTATGTGAATGATTTGTGGGGTCATGTTTATGATATCCAAAGATTTAGTTCATGATATTGTTTTATTCCACCAAAATAATTTATGAAACCAATTTTCTTTCTATGGGTACTTTAGGAAAAGATAATGGATTTAATTTTTATTTAATATTAATCCCATTTTACTCTAATTGATTATTGATGAAAATTGAATTAATTTAATTTTAATATTTTATAAAACCAATTATATTTCTATATGTTTTGTAAGATGTGAAAAGTAAGTTATTTTAATGTATCGCACCCATGTATGGATAAATGATGATTTGGGTCTTAAATCTCCCTCAAATTATTTTTTACAAGTTTTTATCTCATGATATTGGTATTACTGCCAAAATTTTAGTTTCTTATAATCATGGAAACCAATTTTGTGACTCTTGGAATTGGTGTTTCCATATGTTAATGTTTGTGCCAATTTTAGTGGATGTTATTCATTATGATATTTTTCCCTCATGAATAAAGGATTATGATATATTATTACATGACATGATATATCAATTATCTATACAAGTTGTTAATTTTTGTCTTTAAGTTATTATCCCACTTACTTTAAATCTCAAATATTACTTAGGATTAACACTCACAGTGGTATGATCATTCCTATATGCTCATGTTTTTTACTTATTCTAAAAAATTACCATTGATTAAATGACTATTCATATATTATTGACAATATCTACCGACATATTTCTTATTATTTCATTCAATAGTATTTTAATATCTTTCTTAATAATTATTTGTCTCAAATTTGTTATAGTGTGGTGCCTTTAAGTAGAAAAGATCATTAGTTTTAAAAAATAATATTTTTATATACCTAGTATCCAATGACAGTAAAACTTTATGTCCATGGGATAATAATATTATTGATTATTTATTTTTAATATCATTTAAAACTTTCAAAATAAAAGCATGATTATCTTTGGTCAGTATACCCATTAAATAAAAAAGAAATCTTTATCCGTGTTTATGTGTGAACCACCATATCCGTGGAATAATGAATTTTTAAATTAATTTCCATATTTAATGGATTATTCTAAAAATTTATTTCAGGAATAATTTTTTTTGTATATGTATTATATTTAATGTAATAAAACGTTAGAAATCTATTAATTATATGAATAATATACAATCATTTTAAAATTTAATATATTAAACAACCAATTTAAGAGGAAAATGACCTCTTTTTTTGTGTAATGAATTTATTTAAAATATATTATTCATTCAAATATTTATAATAATGAAATATCATACTAATAAACATTATATAATATCATATGTATTTTTTTGATAGTGGTTTTACAAGTAAATCACTTTTTTATCATCTACTAATTATGGTACTTTCATGTTTGGGTTGGTTTATCCACTTATTTGGACAATGTTAAACATAGATTACATTGAGAAATTAGATACTGGTAAAATATGATATTGTTAATAAGAAATTATAATTTTTTGTTTTATAAATGTTATATTAACATTAAACTCATTAATTATGAAAAAAATATGTTCATTAAAAGTCATCCAAGAATGACCTTTACCTAATTCATCTTAATGGATCATAATCAAAACACCTATGGAGTGAAATAACATTTTTATATAAATTAATATAATATATATATAATTTCTTTAAATTATCAAGTTATAATTTAATTTATAATAATAATGAATACCGATATCTCTCTTATGAAAGTTGTAAAATCAATCAAAATCATAAAAACCCAATATTGAAAATATTTTAAAAATAATATATATATTTATTTACATAATTATAATAAATGAGTAGAATAAATTATAATAATTTCGAAAAAAAATCCAATCTATGTATTAAATTTAAATTTTTTATTTACTTTGGATGTTTAGTGCGTGTGTATAATGAATTAGGACATCAGTATGGGATTCCATTTTAAATTCCACTCTTCAATACATGTTCGGTATTATTATCCTAGTTTAATTTTTTTGGGTATATATAATTCATATTTGAGATATTTTATCTTGAAATATCTTTTATTCGTGGTACATTAGGTTTATTTTGAATCTCCATCTATTTAATGCGGTTTTGATACTATACACTCGATAATATTTATTTATATATATTTGCAATTATTTGAGATATGTTTTTATCAATTTTTTATTTTTATAGGGTAAAACTACTACCCCATTGACATGTTATATCAAAACATTGTTAATATTAATATAAATTTCAATTCCAAAATTTATTTCCCTTACATTGACAATTGATTGATATCCACCTTAAAATTTTATAGATTTTAGTAACTCAAGTTTCTAGTCCATGATGTACATATTTTGTCTTGAACATTGTTCTTATATGATTGTGATATTCCATTGTAATATTAAATTATAATGAATTTTATATTCCTCTTTAGTAAAATTAATTTTCATATGCAATAATTTTTTATAACAATTTTTACAATAATGGTTCACAATAATGGTATTCCTAAAAATATGAAAAATCGATTTTTCTTTTAACATTAATATTTTTATTTTTCATCCAAAAATCACTCCAAGATAACATTTATTTAATTACAGGGACATAATACTTAATATTTTTTTTAAAAATGTATTTTTCCATGATTTTTCACTTCACCTTTTTAACGACTTTCGGTAGTGACCAATAAAATCATATTTTATAAAAAATATTAAAAAATATCTAATTTCTATTTATGTTTCAACATCCGTTAATATTTTCTTATTTTAATGTATTTACCATCGTCTAATTCATTATTCATTATATAACCTCTAATTTATATTTATGTATTAGGGTATTTAACTCTTGGTACTATACAATCCAATTCATAATCAATTCTTATGTGGTATCATTCATGTAATCCTTTTAAATGTTGTTTTTCATCTTGGTTTACGTCCTTCAATATTTACATTGTTACACTAGGGTTATCTTCTTTCAAATCAACCAACATTATTTATACTAATGGATTATTATAACATTAATACATAATTTATTCAGATGTATAATCATTAGTCTATATAGTGTGAAAATCACATTTTATATAATTCATATTGGATGATGTTCACATAAAAAGATATATTATTTATATGTTAGGAATTTTTTTAAATTATTACTTATTATTTACTACTATTGATGATTTATTACCTATTTACATACATATAAATAGTTATGGATTAATTTAAAATCCAAATTATTATTATCTTTAAACGTATTATTATTGTAAAAATAATTTTTTCATATTATCATATGACGAATTCATAAGAAATATTAATGTAATTAGGTGAAAATTTAATTATATATCCTATTAATGGATAATAAGTATCATGAGACAAACAAATTAGCATTTGGGTCCATACCTCTCATCATATTAGCATAACAACTTGTAAGATGACCATTCTGGCATGTTTTTGTTGTTCCACATTATGAAATCCAACCATATTAGGTCATTTGTTATTTGTATACATGTTTTCATTTATATTCAAGGATATTTCATCCTATCATATTTAATTCGTTATATTATTTTTTATTATTATTTATTTCATCCATATTATTTATCTCATGTTCATGCTTTTATAACATTAGTTATATGTTTCCCCAACTAAGAATTTATGCTCACAGCTTCTTATGTTTTCATTCCACTAGTTACTAAGAAATGTATCACACGTTATAGGACTATAAGGATATATAGTGTAGAATAGTTTTATAGGATATTTTGTAGACAATTTTTAGATTGAATACTTTTTCATGTATCGATTATCTTTATTTTTTGTGTTATAATTATCAAAATATCTAAACCTAAAAATATATTTACAATATAAGAGATTAAACATTAATTATTGATTTTTTTATTAAGGATAGTTATATAGAGTTAATCAGACATGGTATCAGTGAAATTATGTAAAGGATGTATTTATAGATCGTGACATAGGTGCATGGGTCCATGGTGTTATAGTTCTTATCAGAGAAAGGGCTTTGATAAAATTATAGTTGGGGATATTTATTATGGATAATTTAAGGGTTAATAACGCTTAGATGATTATAATTTAAATGTTATGGAAAACCATATGGATTAGTTTTTTTATTTAATGTTAAGGTAAAAATGATCAAACTATTTGGTGATATGTATATGAGAAAATTAGAGGAAACGAGATGAATAATATAGAGTATGGGATGAAATATTGATATTTTATATGGTTTTTGAGTAGGTGGTATTAATATAAATATATATATTTCAATATAATTTCATGTGGATTCATATGTGGTGTAAATTAACATATGATTAATCAACATGAAATGTGATTGTTGAGAATTGAATTCAAATTCACTCTAGTTCATGATGAGTGGAACTAAGGCCACACACCTGGATAAAAACTCTACGGGGAAATGTATTAGTCAATAAAATTCTTTTTAAAATACATTAATAATGATTTATATCAAATGAAAATTAATATATTATTATAATTTGTATGATATAACAAAACATAAATTAACCATGGAATAATGAAGTGAGTTATTGGATAATCAAATTGAGACATATTTGAAATTAATGTATAATAGTTTGAAATTATGGTGCCATTATATAATACATCTTAAGAATTAGATATCATATTCATATAATCAATTACATGTATTCTATATTATATTTCAGAAATCATTTTAGTTTTATAATTTTCTTAAAATAGGTTCATGAAAATGAAGATGAGGAAGTAATATATCTTGAAAACTTTATGTTTTATATATGAATAAAGTAGATTATATAAATGGTTGATATTCATAGTATATTACAACAAATGTACAAAAGGTGAGTATCATATAATTTCCTAATGTTGTGTGGGTGATATCGTCATATAAATAAATTTTGGACAATATTACTTATTTTTATTAATGAGTGTTATTTATCAATGATATTATAGTATAATATAATA
Source organism: Viscum album (assembly GCA_963277665.1). Classification (NCBI taxonomy): domain Eukaryota; kingdom Viridiplantae; phylum Streptophyta; class Magnoliopsida; order Santalales; family Viscaceae; genus Viscum; species Viscum album. Next base: position 454,623,156 of record OY728161.1, on the reverse strand, counting down.
GTTATATTGATTATATGATTCATTTAATGGTTTTTCATCAGTAATTTAAGTTCTATTTTTTGTAATTATATATTAAATGTTATCAATAAACATGAATAGTGATTTTATGGAAATTTTATATTTTGTAGATAAATATTTAAGAACTCACTAATGATTGTTGAATAAAAATAAGGTTTAAAAGGTCGATTTATAATGAAAAAGATTAGAATGATAGTATTGAAAACCATTTTTGGGAAAAACAAACGTGATTGGCAGAGAACCATGACAAATTAATGGATGATTTGAAGGCAGTACAAATAGAACAGATAAAAGGTGGTGTCTTTTCTATTATTTGCCATATGTTTTTGACTCAATATCAAAAAATGGAGAAATGTGTCATTGGTCAATGAACTTTCATGAAAGATTGAATGTTATTTGGAAACATTTATGAAATTCATGTTTCAAGATCAAAATTTTGAAATTTTTAAAAGGAATGAAGTGAACAAAAGATTTATAATTGTGAGAATAAGTTGTGGTTGTGTGAAAGAAACATGTGAACCCAATGATAATTCAAATTGGGGTTTGTGGACACATATGGGATATTTCATGATTAGATGAATCTTCCATGTAGGGGTTAGTGATTCCTAAAATAAGAGGTGACCCCCTCATTCAACAAAGATCTACACATAGTGAAAATTTTATTCCTCTATTGAATGATAATTTTGTTTAAAGGCAGTTGTAGGAATGAATTGTATTTTCAGGCAAGCTAATGAGTTGTGCATAAGATTGGAGTTGTGTGTAATATTTAAGTTACATGAATGAGGTATTCCACAAAAAATTGGAATCATGTGCATAAGAAATTAATGTTGCATGTAAGACATAGTAAGGGTTGCACAAAACCAGGAAGGATCATAAATTTATTTATTAAAAATATCAACCAATGTATTATATATTTTGAGTAAGTTGTTGGATAGAGTTATAAACATATTATGAAATAAAATTATATTTAAATATAATTTCAACAAGTGATGCTTGGTAGCTCATTAGATATTTTATTATATTATCATTTATTTTAAAATTTTTATAATTTTCGAGTTTGATATATTAATTATTATCATTTATTTTAGAAGAATTGTTTATATTCCAAAAATGATTTCCTATAAATGTATTATTTAAAATAATTTTTCATTTCATTTTAATGTCATATTCAGTAATCATAGAATATTAATGTAAATGAAATAAAATATTTTTTTAAATATTCAATATTATTTTTTGTTGTGATTAATTTTTGGGATTTTTAAAAAAATTGATTTTATTGTGAATTGTGAAAAATTCCATTTTTTACAAATAATATTCCTCTTATTACATTAGTATAATATAATTATGAATTAAAAAAATTATGAATCCTTATTATAGACCAAATATAAACTTAAAAAGTGGAATTATAAATTAAAAACATTATTTTATTTTAAAAAAATTCATTATAGAACATGAGTCATATTTCTAAAAAACAATTTTTTTAATACATGATACATTTAGTATTTTAAAATTACTTTTTATAAATATTAAAAAAATAAGAAAATAAAAAATGAATAATTTTTAAAATTATTTGTTCCATGTAATGTAAAAATAATTTTATTCCGAGCATAATGTATTAATTTTATTGGTGAAAACTAATTACCTTGATAAGAATCACAGTGGATAGAAATGGTTTAACTTATAGGAATGACCAAAAAAAGGTTTAAAATATGTGTGCTAATGGATTTTTGAGGAACTTATCATACTTATCCCATACATTTTTTATTAATATCCTATTTTTGAGCTGAAATCATTGATTTATAATTCTCATTATTTTAATATTTTATACATTTAGAAAAAAATCATCCATTTTCCATTATAAAAGTGGAACTCCTCTTTCCATTCCCACTTAAACAAAAAAACTTATATTGGCCCAAAATATGTCCAATTGTGTGCCAAATTTTATTACCTACCTTAAATAGTTCTTTTTAATCTTACAATTATAACCCTTAAAGTCGTAACCCCTTGGTAAAGGGTTTAATCCATGAACTGAGGTGTATATTTCTAACCATTCCTTCCTCATTTTAAATTATTTACTTGAACATCAACATAGTAAAATTATAATACACCATTATAAAATGAAAAATAATATCATTATAATGGTATAATGGAATTATAAAATTATAATTCATTATAATACATTAATTAATGTATCTTCAATTATTTTTAAATTATTTTATTTTTTCTAATAGGAAATATTTACACAACGTTTACAAACCTAATTTAAAACGATTATGATTAGTAACAACTGTGGTTGAAAATAGATTATACCAATCAAATAAATGATCAATATTGTTATTAATGAAGAATATAGATGTAAATATATATGAATAGAGTTATGAAATAAGTAATTTTTATGTTTATGTTTATGATACATGAGGATAAAATACTTCTATGTAAAAAATTACAAATTTAAGTGACTTAGTAACTCAAATTCCTTTCTTTATGTTATACAATTTATTATAGAACATCATTTTTCCAAGACATTCCATTTTAAATAATGATATCCCTTTTATTTATAGGTAAAAATATTTTTTAATCCAAATTTATTTTGATTAATGGTTTTATATTTTGTTTTTAAAAATAAAAATTCTATACTTTTTAAAAAGATAATTATAACATGGGAATTAACAATGATGAAGTGCACTGTGTTGCATTTGTTGTCAATGAGTTATGTTGTTGTCAAGGAATGAATGGATGGATGTAAGAGAGTTTCAATATGTGAATGACAAAGGATGTGATGGTGATGGTGAGGAAAGGAGAATGAACATGGTACTAAGAGGCATGTCACTTAAGAGATTCACTAAGTGGCATAAAAGATGTGGTTGAAACATTCTCTAGTGAAATCAGACGATTGTTGAGCTGTTCTTAAAGTTCCAAGAACTTGTATCAATTGGATACAATGTCACAACAATGTTAGAAGACCATGAATTGTTAAGACAATGCATGAGGAGATGAAGATGATCCATCCACACCTCCTAAGTGGATGAAGTGAGCTGATGAAGACCATGCACTATCTCTTAGTGCATGATGAATTGAAGATGATCCAACTTGATCTCTGATTGGATCATTGAAGAATGTTGATGAATTATTTGATTCAGGAGCTTCGGTTGAAGATGAAGAACCTTAAATAATTTCCATTCGTAAGTGATGAATAAATGTTGAATAGAATTGGAGGAATTCTAATGAAGAAGAAGAAATAAAGAAGAAGAAGAATGGCTTGGGAGAAGAAGAAGAGTTGTGGCATTTGGCATTTGAACTTGGTCACTTTGTTTTTACACAAAGGACATGTTCTATACTTAAGCAAAAAATAAGCCACAAGGGCCAGCCTTAAGGGTTCAACCCAAGGCACATGTGGGACTAAGTCACCACGCCCAAGGGGATCCCATGGGGCCAGCCCGAGAGGCCGTGGCCGTGTGTAAGCCGGGGCCACGTAGGGGATCAGGCCTGCGCAGCAGGGGCGCGATTAGCGCGCCCGTGACAAGCGTAGTGGGCGCATAGCGCGCCCGCAGGGAGCAGAGTGGGCGCAGAGCGCGCCCGCATAGAGAACACGGTGCGGGGCGGCACCGTGGAGGGAGGAGTTCAATTGCAGTGAAGGGGGCAGCGGATGTTTGATAAACCGCGGAAATTCCGCGAGTTGTTTCAATGTGGGACGCGGGATTTTTCCGCGGAAGAGATCCTGGCCGCCCATCCAATCGCGCTGCTGATCACAGCCGCTCATCGCCTCTCGCACGCGATGATCTGATCGCGGACGTCCGAAGATCTGATCTGACGGCTCCGAGGCATCTCCTTCCTCGAGCTCTGCCGAAGGCTCCCCGCGAGCTCCGTTCGAACCAGGAGCAACCCGAGAAGTGAAGTCGAGCTCCCGGCTGTCTTTCTCGAAGCTGAAGGCACCATTGTGCTCGTCTCTCCGTAAGGAACATATACATGCAATAAAATATGCATGCACACGATGGATGGAGAATTTCGAGTATTGGCCGAAGGCAAAAGAAGTGCCGAGGCCATGAGGATTATTGCTGTGCATGGTTTGTGCCTAAACGAAGGCCGTGCATGCATTCCAAGTCGCATGCACGTGGAGGAGAAAAACGAAACAAAAGAGAAGCACCCGCGGAGAACAGAGAAGAAAACAAGATTTAAGGAAATCTTGAAATCCCGAAATCTTCGGGAGATTAAAAATATCTCACGCGGAAGATGTTGCACCGCATCTTCCTATAAAAGGAGATCCCGAGGCTCTCATTGTGCTTGCTGAATCTTTGTTGAAGATCTGAAGTCCCGCGAAGCCTCGGTGCTTAGCGAAGAACATCCTGCGCACACCACTTGCGTGGTAGTGAAGGCCGGAGCCATCCCTTGGCTCTGTTTGTTCCTTTTGCGCATACCTTGCACGGAAGAGGTTGGAGAAGTACCCTGCGCGCCTACTCCTTGCGCGGCAGGAAGAACCCGGGGCCGCAGCACCTTGCGCGCCCACGGTTGAAGCCTGCAGTTGATCGGCAGTAGGTGTCCTTGACACCCTGCGCGCCCGCGACGTGGTGCTCTTGCACCCGAGGCCTTGCACGGCTCTTGTGCCTTGTACACCTGCGCGACAATGGAGTAGAGGAGAGGTCGAACAACGAACCTGCGCGCCTTGAAGAGGAAGTGAAGATCGAGGCAGTGCCTCGTGTGTGAACATTGAGAAGGCCGAGCCTTTGTGCTTGTGTGCCAAGAAGACAAGAACACCTACGGGCAGTGGCTTGTGCAAAGAGGGAGAACCCGAGGCCTTTAGTGCCTTGTGTGTGCACACTTTGAAGAACAAATAAAAAGAACAAATTGTGTGTGCAAATTAAAGAAGTGGCCGATGGCTATGTGTGTGCACAAGAAGTGTGTGCTCACTTAAAAGAAGTGGAGAAGACCCACACAAAGTACAACACATTTGTAAACAAATAGAATTAAGTGTGTGAAGATTGTGAAGAAGGTGTGTGCTATAATTGACTACATCCTTTGTGGGTCTACTGCACCAAGAAGAGGAAAGGGGAAGTGCATGCATGCATGCATGCACATGCACACGTGAACAATGATAAATCAGGTTGTGTGCTATTGAGTTGTCCAAGACCAGTGGTTCGTGAAGAATTTGAGAAGGCCATGTAGTCAGTGCATGAAGATGCAGAGTTTCCATGCACTCAGTGCATGAAGTTGAAGTGATGTGAGACTGGACCAGACTGAAGTTAAAGATATCAGTTGTCTAAGTATTCAGTAGCTGGAGAGAAGCCAGGTCATCCTGAGAAGAAGGAGATAAATCCTGAGCAAGACGAGAAGATCTGATCATCACAAGTGATCAGAGGTACAGAGCAATTCCAGCAGTCTTTATCCCAGACTGCTGAAGATACTTGAAGAGCTTAAAGTGAAGAAGATCTACTCGTGTGACTCGAGGAGCCAGGGGAAGCCCCCTGTGAGACTCAGGGTGGAAGAAGTCTTCAGTGGGATTCTGGAGCAGGCCAGTGGGACTCTGGTAACACTGTGGGACGCAGTATAAAGACCCTCCTGTGGGACTCAGGAGAGATACAATGGGATGCTGTATCAACCATTGTAATACTAACAGATTATAATGGAAGAAACCATGTTGGGGCGTATAACCAACATGGAAAGGATGTAGGCCTTTGGTGCCGAACCTTGTAAATCCTTGTGTCCAGTGCCTTTACATTTACTGCATCATTCGTGGAAAGGTGAGAGATACAAGAAGAGTGGATCGAGGCTTTAACCATCCATAGAGGTTTAATTGATAAAGAATCAATTAGTAAAAAGTTTAAAGGGATCACTGATTCACCCCCTCCCCCTCTCAGTGATTCACACTGATCTGGGCACTTCAATTGGTATCAGAGCAGGTTGCCTCTAAAAGATCCAAGAGAGTCTATATGGAGTGCAGATTTGAGGAAATGAGTGAACAGCCTCAAATGGAGATATCTGCCAAGACTCAGAAAAATAGAAAGAAGAAATAGGCCAAGAAGGTGAAGAAAGCCTGTCCTAGCTGTGATGAAGTTGGAACAATGAAAGATCTTCAAAGTGCAATCGAATATCTTTAGAAGACAGTCCCCAAGGAAGTGGCAATGTGTATAGCTACAAGCATCCTTGATCTTCAAGAAGAAAAATCATAGTTAGAAGAAGAAGCCAATGCAATGGAAGATCAATTGGCTAAAAGGGTTGGCATAACCAACACTCTCAGAAAGCTGGTGAAGGCTAAATATGAAACTGTTTCTCTTTGCAATGAAAGATATGAAGACACTGCAGAAGGATTGCAAAGAAGCCTTTCTGAGAAAGAAATCTTTATGATAATGATCAAAGAAGTTTTCCATGCACTGGAAAAGAGGCACAAAGTTACAATGAATGTCAGAGATGCTCAACTTGAAGACAAAGTAAACAGGGTAAAGGAGCTTGACAATTCATTACAAGAAATGAAGAAGGTGCATGAAGACCAGTTAGAACAGCTGAAAGAAAATTGGGAAGGAAGGCTAAGAACTGTTGAGGATGAGAAGAACTCCCTTAACATGAAATGCTTAGAACTAGAGGTGATATTGAAAAATCTGCAATCACCAAAAGCTGAATCCTCCCAGTCAGCTGAAAGTAGAAATGTTGCTACACAAGTGTGCTTTGAAGAGGATGATTCTAAAAGAAAGACATCCTCTAATAAAAGGGCAACATCTTCTAGAAAGAAGGTACCATCCCTACCATCTTGTACTGATGATTCTAATTGTGTTTCCACAAAAAGTGCAGGATGGAAAAATAATTCCAAACAAGTATGGATGAAGAAAATGAAGAAGCAGAGCTCTCCTGAAACAACACAGCAGCTCCAGAAAAGTACCCTAAAATCAGAAGGACTGAAGAATTCAAGATTTGTGGGTCAATGTTGGTGTTGTAATAAGTATGGGCACTGTGCAAAGGATTGTTGGTACAATCCACTAAATGTCAAAGCATAAAGGAAGCCCATGCCAAGGGGGAGCAAGCCAGAGGAAAAGAAGCATCATCCACAGGTCCAGAGACATCTGTTTACTGCAAATAGATTTGGATTACTTGACAACATCTGGGATGATTTCAAAAGTGGTCAAAAAGATACATGACAATCTCCAACTGTATCCAGAGCTAAAAAGAAGAGAATATCACTGAACCTGGCTAAAATCGAATCCTTGGGAAGCAAGAAGAAAGTTGAAGATGCTCCCAAGAAGGTTTTGAAAAAGGAAAAGAATTCACTGGAGTCTAAATCCAAGAAGGGTGATGCATCCAGAAGGATCACCAAGAAGAAATGCTTCTACTGTGGAAAGAAAGGACATATCATGGATCTTTGTAAACAAGCCATGAAATTCAATAGAGGCAGACTGGACTCAAACAGACAATCAATCCAAAAGAAGCAGAAGGGATCGATTGAAAAGAAGTTGCCTAAGAGAGGTAGCTTGACAGCATCAAAGGAACCATGTGGAACTTCCAGAACTGAGGCCACACTTCCAAATGACTTGTTAATCATATGGCCAAATCAGTTGCAACTTGCCAAAGATCTGCAGAGAGCTGAAGATGAAGTTCTGGCAATTGCTAAGGCAAAAGGGAAGAAGAATATTTCACATGAAGATGTATTGAGATCCACACCAGCACAAACATCATTGAAGATCAAATGTGCAAGTGTGAAGAATGGTGAAAATGGGACATCTCGGTTGAGAGAATCTTCTCAACCTTGTTGTTCACATTGATGAACCAAGGAGGTTCCATCTTATTCCATTATACTTCTGGTATTTACATGTGCTAACATTGCAGGGAATTGAAGATGATGATCATTCTCATCTGGAGAGTGGTTTGGACAGAATGGAGAGAACCCCTTGAGGGGGAGCCAATCTGGAGAAGATGGTATTCTAAGATTTAATACTATCTTGAGAAAAGCTGAAGGTATTCCAATCATACTTTCGTCCCTTGTTTCTTAATTGTATTCATCATGACAATTAAGGGGGAGTATTGATTGAAGACAAATGAATGAAAGGGGGAGATTTATCTTTGCACCTGAACTTTCTAATGAGTTTTGTGAAGTATGTGCAGGATTTAGCAATTCATTGATATATCTGAAAAATTTCAAACCCCTGAAGCATGATCTCACATGTACAGCGAATGTTGGACAACATTGAGTACCTTTGTTACATCACTCTTGTTTTCTACACCGGGTTAGCCCAAGTAGACTTAGAGTTGAATTACTAAAGGTTCTTTGCTAAAGAGAACATGTGACATCATCCCTCTCTTAGTGCTTTTCAAGAAGATGCAATTCGAAGGGAGGAAGAAATATTTTGAAGAGAACCACACCACACCTTTGCATTTGATTGCCAATAAGGGGGAGAAATATTGGCACACATATTGACCCATTCATATGTGCTCTATTGTATTGCCAACAAATACAAAGGGGGAGATTGAAGTGCACTGTGTTGCATTTGTTGTCAATGAGGTATGTTGTTGTCAAGGAATGAATGGATGGATGTCAGAGAGTTTCAATATGTGAATGACAAAGGATGTGATGGTGATGGTGAGGAAAGGAGAATGACCATGGTACTAAGAGGCATGTCACTTAGGAGATTCACTAAGTGGCATAGGAGATGTGGTTGAAACATTCTCTAGTGAAATCAGACGATTGATGAGCTGTTCTTAAAGTTCCAAGAACTTGTATCAACTGGATACAAGGTCACAACAATGTTAGAAGACCATGCATTGTTAAGACAATGCATGAGGAGATGAAGATGATCCATCCACACCTCCTAAGTGGATGAAGTGAGCTGATGAAGACCATGCACTATCTCTTAGTGCATGATGAATTGAAGATGATCCAACTTGATCTCTGATTGGATCATTGAAGAATGTTGAAGAATTATTTGATTCAGGAGCTTCGGTTGAAGATGAAGAACCTTCAAGAATTTCCATTCCTAAGTGATGAATAAATGTTGAATAGAATTGGAGGAATTCTAATGAAGAAGAAGAAATAAAGAAGAAGAAGAATGGCTTGGGAGAAGAAGAAGAGTTGTGGCATTTGGCATTTGAACTTGGTCACTTTGTTTTTACACAAAGGACTTGTTCTATACTTAAGCAAAAAATAAGCCACAAGGGCCAGCCTTAAGGGTTCAACCCAAGGCACATGTGGGACTAAGTCACCATGCCCAAGGGGATCCCATGGGGCCAGCCCGAGAGGCCGCGGCTGTGTGTAAGCCGGGGCCATGCAGGGGATCAGGCATGCGCCGCAGGGGCGCGAGGAGCGCGCCCGTGACAAGCGTAGTGGGCACATAACGCGCCCGCAGGGAGCAGAGTGGGCGCAGAGCGCGCCCGCATAGAGAACACGGTGCGGGGCGGCACCGTGGAGGGAGGAGTTCAATTTCGGTGAAGGGGGCAGCGGATGTTTGATAAACCGCGGAAATTACGCGAGTTGTTTCGATGTGGGACGCAGGATTTTGCCACGGAAGAGATCCTGGCCGCCCATCCAATCGCGCGGCTGATCACAGCCGCTCATCGCATCTCGCACGCGATGATCTGATCGCGGCCGTCCGAAGATCTGATCCGATGGCTCCGAGGCATCTCCTTCCTCGAGCTCAGCCGAAGGCTCCCCGCGAGCTCTGTTCGAACCAGGAGCATCCCGAGCAGTGAAGTCGAGCTCCCGGCTGTCTTTCTCGAAGCCGAAGGCACCATTGTGCTCGTCTCTCCGTAAGGAACATATACATGCAATAAAATATGCATGCACACGATGGATGGAGAATTTCGAGTATTGGCCGAAGGCAAACGAAGTGCCGAGGCCATGAGGATTATTGTTGTGCATGGTTTGTGCCTAAACGAAGGCCGTGCATGCGTTCCAAGTCGCATGCACGTGGAGGAGAAAAACGAAACAAAAGAGAAGAACCCACGGAGAACAGAGAAGAAAACAAGATTTAAGGAAATCTTGAAATCCCAAAATCTTCGGGAGATTAAAAATATCTCATGCGGAAGATGTTGCACCGCCTCTGCCTATAAAAGGAGATCCAGAGGCTCTCATTGTGCTTGCTGAATCTTTGTTGAAGATCTAAAGTCCCGCGAAGCCTCGGTGCTTAGCGAAGAACATCCTGCGCGCACCACTTGCGTGGTAGTGAAGCCCGGAGCCATCCCTTGGCTCTATTTGTTCCTTTTGCGCATACCTTGCGTGAAAGAGGTTGGAGAAGTCCCCTGCGCGCCTACTCCTTGCGCGGCAGGAAGAACCCGGGGCCGCAGCACCTTGTGCGCCCATGGTTGAAGCCCGCAGTTGAGTGGCAGTAGGTGTCCTTGACACCCTGCGCGCCCGCGACGTGGTGCTCTTGCACCCGAGGCCTTGCACGGCTCTTGTGCCTTGTACACCTGCGCGACAATGGAGTAGAGGAGAGGCCGAACCAAGCACCTGCGCGCCTTGAAGAGGAAGTGAAGATCGAGGCAGTGCCTCATGTGTGAACATTGAGAAGGCCGAGCCTTTGTGCTTGTGTGCCAAGAAGACAAGAACACCTACGGGCAGTGGCTTGTGCAAAGAGGGAGAACCCGAGGCCTTTAGTGCCTTGTGTGTGCACACTTTGAAGAACAAATTAAACGAACAAATTGTGTGTGCAAATTAAAGAAGTGGCCGAAGGCTATGTGTGTGCACAAGAAGTGTGTGCTCACTTAAAAGAAGAGGAGAAAACCCACACAAAGTACAACACACTTTTAAGTGTGTAAACAAATAGAATTAAGTGTGTGAAGATTGTGAAGAAGGTGTGTGCTATAATTGACTACATCCTTTGTGGGTCTACTGCACCAAGAAGAGGAAAGGGGAAGTGCATGCATGCATGCATGCACATGCACACGTGAACAAAGATAAATCAGGTTGTGTGCTATTGAGTTGTCCAAGACCAGTGGTTCTTGAAGAATTTGAGAAGGCCATGCAGTCAGTGCATGAAGATGCAGAGTTTCCATGCACTCAGTGCATGAAGTTCAAGTGATGTGAGACTGGACCATACTGAAGTTAAACATATCAGTTGTCTGAGTATTCAGTAGCTGGAGAGAAGCCAGGTCATCCTGAGAAGAAGGAGATAAATCCTGAGCAAGACGAGAAGACCTGATCATCACAAGTGATCAGAGGTACAGAGCAAGGCCAGCAGTCTTTATCCCAGACTGCTGAAGATACTTGAAGAGCTTAAAGTGAAGAAGATCTACTCGTGTGACTCGAGGAGCCAGGAGAAGCCCCCTGTGAGACTCAGGGTGGAAGAAGTCTTCAGTGGGATTCTGGAGCAGGCCAGTGGGACTCTGGTAACACTGTGGGACGCAGTATAAAGACCCTCCTGTGGGACTCAGGAGAGATACAATGGGATGCTGTATCAACCATTGTAATACTAACAGATTATAATGGAAGAAACCATGGTGGGGCGTATAACCAACATGGCAAGGACGTAGGCCTTTGGTGCCGAACCTTGTAAATCCCTGTGTCCAGTGCCTTTACATTTACTGCATCATTCGTGGAAAGGTGAGAGATACAAGAGGAGTGGATCGAGGCTTTAACCAGCCATAGAGGTTTAATTGATAAAGAATCAATTAGTAAAAAGTTTAAAGGGATCACTGATTCACCCCCTCCCCCTCTCAGTGATTCACACTTATCTGGGCACTTCAATTGGTATCAGAGGAGGATTCCTCTAAAAGATCCAAGAGAGTCTATATGGAGTGCAGATTTGAGGAAATGAGTGACCAGCCTCAAATGGAGATATCTGCCAAGACTCAGAAAAATAGAAAGAAGAAATAGGCCAAGAAGGTGAAGAAAGCATGTCCTAGCTGTGATGAAGTTGGAATAATGAAAGATCTTCAAAGTGCAATCGAATATCTTCAGAAGATAGTCCCCAAGGAAGTGGAAATGTGTATAGCTACAGGCATCCTTGATCTTCAAGAAGAAAAATCACAGTTAGAAGAAGAAGCCAATGCAATGGAAGATCAATTGGCTAAAAGGGTTGGCATAACCAACACTCTCAGAAAGCTGGTGAAGGCTAAAGATGAAACCGTTTCTCTTTGCAATGAAAGATATGAAGACACTGCATAAGAATTGCAATGAATCCTTTCTGAGAAAGAAATCTTTATGATAATGATCAAAGAAGTTTTCCATGCACTGCAAAAGAGGAACAAAGTTTCAATGAATGTCAGAGATGGTCAACTTGAATACAAAGTAAACAGGGTAAAGGAGCTTGACAATTCATTACAAGAAATGAAGAAGGTGCATGAAGACCAGTTAGAACACCTGAAAGAAAATTGGGAAGGAAGGATAAGAACTGTTGAGGATGAGAAGAACTCCCTTAACATGAAATGCTTAGAACTAGAGGTGATATTGAAAAATCTGCAATCACCAAAAGCTGAATCCTCCCAGTCAGCTGAAAGTAGAAATGTTGCTACACAAGTGTGCTTTGAAGAGGATGATTCTAAAAGAAAGACATCCTCTAATAAAAGGGCAACATCTTCTAGAAAGAAGGTACCATCCCTACCATCTTGTACTGATGCTTCTAATTTTGTTTCCACAAAAAGTGCAGGATGGAAAAATAATTCCAAACAAGTATGGATGAAGAAAATGAAGAAGCAGAGCTCTCCTGAAACAACACAGCAGCTCCAGAAAAGTACCCTAAAATCAGAAGGACTGAAGAAGTCAAGATTTGTGGGTCAATGTTGGTGTTGTAATAAGTATGGGCACTGTGCAAAGGATTGTTGGTATAATCCACTTAATGTCAAAGCACAAAGGAAGCCCATGCCAAGGGGGAGCAAGCCAGAGGAAAAGAAGCATCATCCACAGGTCCGGAGACATCTGTTTACTGCAAATAGATTTGGATTACTTGACAACATCTGGGATGATTGCAAAAGTGGTCAAAAAGATACATGTCAATCTCCAACTGTATCCAGAGCTAAAAAGAAGAGAATATCACTGAACCTGGATAAAATCGAATCCTTGGGAAGCAAGAAGAAAGTTGAAGATGCTCCCAAGAAGGTTTTGAAAAAGGAAAAGAGTTCATTGGAGTCTAAATCCAAGAAGGGTGATGCATCCAGAAGGATCACCAAGAAGAAATGCTTCTACTGTGGAAAGAAAGGACATATCATGGATCTTTGTAAACAAGCCATGAAATTCAATAGAGGCAGACTGGACTCAAACAGACAATCAATCCAAAAGAAGCAGAAGGGATCGATTGAAAACAAGTTTCCTAAGAGAGGTAGCTTGACAGCATCAAAGGAACCATGTGGAACTTCCAGAACTGAGGCCACACTTCCAAATGACTTGTTAATCATATGGCCAAATCAGTTGCAACTTGCCAAAGATCTTCAGAGAGCTGAAGATGAAGTTCTGGAAATTGCTAAGGCAAAAGGGAAGAAGAATATTTCACATGAAGCTGTATTGAGATCCACACCAGCACAAACATCATTGAAGATCAAATGTGCAAGTGTGAAGAATGGTGAAAATGGGACATCTCGGTTAAGAGAATCTTCTCAACCTTGTTGTTCACATTGATGAACCAAGGAGGTTACATCTTATTCCATTATACTTCTGGTATTTACATGTGCTAACATTGCAGGGAATTGAAGATGATGATCATTCTCATCTGGAGAGTGGTTTGGACAGAATGGAGAGAACCCCTTGAGGGGGAGCCAATCTGGAGAAGATGGTATTCTAAGATTTAATACTATCTTGAGAAAAGCTGAAGGTATTCCAATCATACTTTCGTCCCTTGTTTCTTAATTGTATTCATCATGACAATTAAGGGGGAGTATTGATTGAAGACAAATGAATGAATGGGGGAGATTTATCTTTGCACCTGAACTTTCTAATGAGTTTTGTGAAGTATGTGCAGGATTTAGAAATTCATTGATATATCTGAAAAATTTCAAACCCCTGAAGCATGATCTCACATGTACAGCGAATGTTGCACAACATTGAGTACCTTGGTTACATAACTCTTGTTTTCTACACCGGGTTAGCCCAAGTAGACTTAGAGTTTAATTACTAAAGGTTCTTTGCTAAAGAGAACATGTGACATCATCCCTCTCTTAGTGCTTTTCAAGAAGATGCTATTCGAAGGGAGGAAGAAATATTTTGAAGAGAACCACACCACACCTTTGCATTTGATTGCCAATAAGCGGGAGAAATATTGGCACACATATTGACCCATTCATATGTGCTCTATTGTATTTCCAACAAATACAAAGGGGGAGATTGAAGTGCACTGTGTTGCATTTGTTGTCAATGAGGTATGTTGTTGTCAAGGAATGAATGGATGGATGTCATAGAGTTTCAATATGTGAATGACAAAGGATGTGATGGTGATGGTGAGGAAAGGAGAATGACCATGGTACTAAGAGGCATGTCACTTAGGAGATTCACTAAGTGGCATAGGAGATGTGGTTGAAACATTCTCTAGTGAAATCAGACGATTGTTGAGCTGTTCTTAAAGTTCCAAGAACTTGTATCAACTGGATAAAATGTCACAACAATGTTAGAAGACCATGCATTGTTAAGACAATGCATGAGGAGATGAAGATGATCCATCCACACCTCCTAAGTGGATGAAGTGAGCTGATGAAGACCATTCACTATCTCTTAGTGCATGATGAATTGAAGATGATCCAACTTGATCTCTGATTGGATCATTGAAGAATGTTGATGAATTATTTGATTCAGGAGCTTCGGTTGAAGATGAAGAACCTTCAAGAATTTCCATTCCTAAGTGATGAATAAATGTTGAATAGAATTGGAGGAATTCTAATGAAGAAGATGAAATAAAGAAGAAGAAGAATGGCTTGGGAGAAGAAGAAGAGTTGTGGCATTTGGCATTTGAACTTGGTCACTTTGTTTTTACACAAAGGACTTGTTCTATACTTAAGCAAAAAATAAGCCACAAGGGCCAGCCTTAAGGGTTCAACCCAAGGCACATGTGGGACTAAGTCACCACGCCCAAGGGGATCCCATGGGGCCAGCCCGAGAGGCCGCGGTCGTGTGTAAGCCGGGGCCACACAGGGGATCAGGCCTGCGCAGCAGGGGCGCGAGGAGCGCGCCCGTGACAAGCGTAGTGGGCGCATAGCGCGCCCGCAGGGAGCAGAGTGGGCGCAGAGCGCGCCCGCATAGAGAACACGGTGCGGGGCGGCACCGTGGAGGGAGGAGTTCAATTGTGGTGAAGGGGGCAGCGGATGTTTGATAAACCCCAGAAATTCCGCGAGTTGTTTCGATGTGGGACGCGGGATTTTTCCGCGGAAGAGATCCTGGCCGCCCATCCAATCACGCGGCTGATCACAGCCGCTCATCGCATCTCGCACGCGATGATCTGATCGCGGCCATCCAAAGATCTGATCCGACGACTCCGAGGCATCTCCTTCCTCGAGCTCAGCCGAAGGCTCCCCGTGAGCTCTGTTCGAACCAGGAGCAACCCGAGTAGTGAAGTCGAGCTCCCGGCTGTCTTTCTCGAAGCCGAAGGCACCATTGTGCTCGTCTCTCCGTAAGGAACATATACATGCAATAAAATATGCATGCACACGATGGATGGAGAATTTCGAGTATTGGCCGAAGGCAAACGAAGTGCCGAGGCCATGAGGATTATTGCTGTGCATGTTTTGTGCCTAAACGAAGGCCGTGCATGCGTTCCAAGTCGCATGCACGTGGAGGAGAAAAACGAAACAAAAGAGAAGAACCCGCGGAGAACAGAGAAGAAAACAAGATTTAAGGAAATCTTGAAATCCCGAAATCTTCGGGAGATTAAAAATATCTCACGCGGAATATGTTGCACCGCCTCTGCCTATAAAAGGAGATCCCGAGGCTCTCATTGTGCTTGCTGAATCTTTGTTGAAGATCTGAAGTCCCGCGAAGCCTCGGTGCTTAGCGAAGAACATCCTGCGCGCACCAATTGCGTGGCAGTGAAGCCCGGAGCCATCCCTTGGCTCTGTTTGTTCCTTTTGCGCATACCTTGCACGAAAGAGGTTGGAGAAGTCCCCTGCGCGCCTACTCCTTGCGCGGAAGGAAGAACCCAGGGCCGCAGCACCTTGCGCGCCCATGGTTGAAGCCCGCAGTTGAGTGTCAGTAGGTGTCCTTGACACCCTGCGCGCCCGCGACGTGGTGCTCTTGCACCCGAGGCCTTGCACGGCTCTTGTGCCTTGTACACCTGCGCGACAATGGAGTAGAGGAGAGGCCGAACCAAGCACCTGCGCGCCTTGAAGAGGAAGTGAAGATCGAGGCAGTGCCTCGTGTGTGAACATTGAGAAGGCCGAGCCTTTGTGCTTGTGTGCCAAGAAGACAAGAACACCTACGGGCAGTGGCTTGTGCAAAGAGGGAGAACCCGAGGCCTTTAGTGCCTTGTGTGTGCACACTTTGAAGAAAAAATTAAACGAACAAATTGTGTGTGCAAATTAAAGAAGTGGCCGAAGGCTATGTGTGTGCACAAGAAGTGTGTGCTCACTTAAAAGAAGAGGAGAAGACCCACACAAAGTACAACACACTTTTAAGTGTGTAAACAAATAGAATTAAGTGTGTGAAGATTGTGAGGAAGGTGTGTGCTATAATTGACTACATCCTTTGTGGGTCTACTGAACCAAGAAGAGGAAAGGGGAAGTGCATGCATGCATGCATGCACATGCACACGTGAACAAAGATAAATCAGGTTGTGTGCTATTGAGTTGTCCAAGACCAGTGGTTCTTGAAGAATTTGAGAAGGCCATGCAGTCAGTGCATGAAGATGCAGAGTTGCCATGCACTCAGTGCATGAAGTTCATGTGATGTGAGACTGGACCAGACTGAAGTTCAAGATATCAGTTGTCTGAGTATTCAGTAGCTGGAGAGAAGCCAGGTCATCCTGAGAAGAAGGAGATAAATCCTGAGCAAGACGAGAAGACCTGATCATCACAAGTGATCAGAGGTACAGAGCAAGGCCAGCAGTCTTTATCCCAGACTGCTGAAGATACTTGAAGAGCTTAAAGTGAAGAAGAGCTACTCGTGTGACTCGAGGAGCCAGGAGAAGCCCCCTGTGAGACTCAGGGTGGAAAAAGTCTTTAGTGGGATTCTGTAGCAGGCCAGTGGGACTCTGGTAACACTGTGGGACGCAGTATATAGACCCTCCTATGGGACTCAGGAGAGATACAGTGGGATGCTGTATCAGCCATTTTAATACTAACAGATTATAATGGAAGAAACCATGTTGGGGCGTATAACCAACATGGCAAGGACGTAGGCCTTTGGTGCCGAACCTTGTAAATCCTTGTGTCTAGTGCCTTTACATTTACTGCATCATTCGTGGAAAGGTGAGAGATACTAGAAGAGTGGATCGAGGCTTTAACTAGCCATAGAGGTTTAATTGATAAAGAATCAATTAGTAAAAAGTTTAAAGGGATCACTGATTCACCCCCTCCCCCTCTCAGTGATTCACACTGATCTGGGCACTTCAAATGATGAAAAAAAAATGTTTTCAAAAGGCCAATTTCCAGATTTATTTAACATTATCATAAAATGACCTATGTCCAATGTAATTACGTCTAATATTTCACCATTTATATTATTTTCTTATGTGATTAATTTGGGGGATTCTGTTTCTGATATCCAAAAATTTAATTCATGATGTTGTTTTATACCACTATAATAATTTATGAAACAAATATTCTTTCTGTGGGTACATTAAGAAAAGATAATGGATTTAATTTTTATTTCATATGAAACCCATTTTATTATAATAGATTATTTATGAAAATTGAATTATTTTAATTTTAATATTTTATAAAGACCATTATATTTGTATATGTTTTGTAAGATGTGACAAGTAAATTATTTTAATTTGTCGCACCCAAGTATGAATGATTCATGAGTTGGGTCTTAAATATCCTTAAATTTAAATTTTTAAGAGTTTTTATCTCATGATATTGGTATTAATGGCAAATTTTAGTTTCTTATAATCATGGAAACCAATTTTGTGACTCATGGAATTGATGTTTCCATATGTTAATGTTTGTGCCAATTTTAGAGGATGTTATTCATTATGATATTATACCGTCATGAATCAAGTATTATGTTATATTATTACATGACATGATATATCAATTATTTATCCATGTATTTCATTTTTGTCTTTACGTTATTATCCCACGTACTTTGAATCTCAAATATTTATTTGGATTAACACTCACAGTGGGATGATCTTTCCAAAATGCTCATGTTTTTATCTTATTCTAAAAAATAACCCTTTATTAAATGATTACTCATACATTATTGACAATATGTACCCACATATTTTTTATAATTTCATTCAATATTATTTTAATATCGTTCTTAATAATGATTTGTCTCAAATATGTTATAGTGTAGTGCCTTTAAAGAGAAATGATAATGAGTTTTATAAAATAATATTATTATATACCTAGTATCCAATGAATATAAAACTATAGGTCCATGGGATAATATTATTTTCGATTTTTTATTTTTAATATCATTTAAAACTTTCAAAATAATAGCATAATTAACATCGATCATTATGCCCATTAAATCAAAAAAAAATATTTATCCATATCTATGTGTGAACTACCATATCCATGGAATAATGAAATTTAAAATTAATTACCATATTTAATGGATTATTCTAAATTTTTTTTGTGGAATAAATTTTTTTGATGTATAAATATTTTATTTAAAATAATAAAAAAATATAAATTTATTTATTATATGAATAATATACAATCATTATAAAATTAATCATATTAAACAACCAATTTTAAGAGGAAAAAACTACTTATTTTTATATAATGAATTTATTTAAACTATATTTTTCATTAAAATATTTATAATTATAAAATATCATACTAATAATCATTAAATAATATCATATGTATTTTTTTATAGTGGTTTTACATGTAAATCACTTTTTTATCATCTACAAATTATGGTACTTTCATGTTTGAGTTGGTTTATCAATCTATTTGGACAATGATAATCATAGATTACTATGAGAACTTAGTTACTAGTATAATATGATATAGTTAATAGAAAAATTATTTTTTTGTTTTATAAATGTTACATTAACAGTAAACTCATTAATTATGAAAACATTTTTTGTTCATTAAAAATAATCAAAGCATGACCATAACCTAATTCATCTTCATGGATCATAATCAAAAATCCAATGGAATGAAAGAATATTATTATATAATTTTATCGAATATATATTGAATTACATTAAATTATCAAGTAATTTTGTATTTTACAATAATAATAAATACCGACATCACTCTTATTAAAGTTTTATAATCAATAAAAATCATAAAACCCCAATATTGAAAATAGTTTTAAAATAATATATATATATATATATAATTATTATAAATGATTAGAATAAATTGAAATAATTATGAAAACAAAATTCTAATCTATGTATTAAATATACATTATTTTTTTTTACTTTGGATGTTTAGTGCATGTGTATAATGAATTAGGACTTGGTAAGGGTTTTCATTTTAAATTCCTCTCTTTAATACATGTTTGTTATTGTGATCCTAGTTTAATTTTTATGGGTATATATAATTCATATTTGAGATATTTTATCTCTAAATAACATTTATTCATGGTCCATTAGGTTTATTTTGAATCTCTATCTATTTACTGCGGTTTTGATGCTATATAATGCGTAATTTTTATTTATATTTATTTTTAATTATTTGAGATTTGTTTTTATCAATGTTTCACTTTTATAGGGTAAAACTACTACCCCATTGACCTGTTATATCAAAACATTATTAATATTAATATAAATTTCACTTCCAAATTTTATTTCCCTTACTTTGAAAATTGATTGATATCCTCCTTAAAATTTAAAATATTTCTGTAACAAAAATTTCCAGTCCATGATGTACATATTTTATCTTGAACTTTGTTCTTATATGATTGTGTTATTCTATATTAATATTAGATTATATTGAATTTTATATTCCACTTTGGTAAAATGAATTTTCGAAAGAAATAATTTTTATAACTCTTTTTACAATAATTGTTCACAATAATGGTATTCCTAAAAATATGAAAAATTGATTTTCCATTAAAATTCATATTTTTTATTTTCATAAAAAATTCACTCCAAGATAAAATTTATTTAATTACAGGGACATAATACCGAATATTGTTTTTAAAAATTACTTTTTCAATGATTTTTCACTTCACCTTTTTAAAGACATTTGGTAGTGACCAATAACATCATCTTTTATTAAAAATATTAAAAAAATTCTAATATCTCTTTATGTTTCAACACCAATTAATATTTTCTTATTTCAATATATATAACATCATGGGATTACTTATTCATGATATACCCTCTAATTTATATTTATGTATTAGGGTATTTAACTCATGGTACTAAAAAATTCAATTCCTAATCAATTTTTAGGTGGTATCATTAATGTATTATTTTTAAATGTTTTTTTCATCTATGTATACATCCATAAATATTTCCATTGATACAATAGGGTTATATTCTTTAAAATCCTCCCATGTTATTTATATTAATGGATTATGATAACATTATTACATCATTTATTTAGACGTATAATCATTAGTCTATATAGTGTGAACATCACATTTTACATAATTCATATTGGATGATGTTCACATAGAAAGATATATTATTTATATGTTAGGAATGTTTTGATATTTTTACTTATTATTTTCTAAAAATAATGATTTATTACATATTTACATTATGTATAAATGGTTACGGATTAATTTAAAATGACAATTCTTATTATCATTATATGTATTATTATTGTAAAAATATTTTATTCATATTATCATATGACAAATTCATAGGAAAAATTAATTTAATTGTGGGAACATTTAATTATATATCCTATTGATGGATCCATGGGTATCAGGAGACAAACAAACTGTCGTTTGGGTAAATACCCCTCATCAGATCAGCAAAACTACATTGAAGATGACCATTCTGGCATGTTTTTATTGTTCCACATTATGCACTCCAACCATATTAGGTCATTTATTATTTTTATCCATGTTTTCATTTATATTCAATGATATATCATCCTATAAGACTTAATTTTTTATAGTATTTTTTTATTTATTCCATCGATATTATTTATCACATAATTATACTTTGATAACTTCAGTAATATGTTTCCCCAACAATGAATTTAAGCTCACCCCTTCCCATGTTATCATTCCACTAGTTACTGAGAAATGTATCACACGTTATAGGTCTAGAAGGATATATAGTGTAGGGTAATTATATGGGAGGTTTTGTAGACAATTTTTAGATTGAATACATTATCATGTATCGATTATCTTTATTTGTTTTGTTATAATTCTCAAAATCTACAAACATAAAAATATATTTACAATATAAGATATTAAACATTAATTATTGAATTTTCTAAGGATAGTTACATAGAGTTAATCAAACATGGTATCAGTGAAATTATGTAAAAGATATATTTATAGATCGTGACGTAGAAGTGTGGGTTCAAGGTGTTATAGTTCTTATCAGAGAAATGGTTCTGATAAAATTATAGTTGGGGATATTTGTTATGGATAATTTAAGGGCTAAAAAGGCTTATATTATTATAATTTAAATGTTATATACAACCATTTGGATTAGTATTTTATTTAATGTTAAGGTAAAAATGATCATACTATTTGGTGATTTGGATATGAGAAAATTAGAGGAAACCCAATGAATAATAATAAGTATTGGATGAAATCATGATATTTTAGATGGTTTTTGAGTATGTGGTTTTAATATAATTAAATATATTTAAATGTAATTTCATGTGGATTCATATGTGGTGTAAATTAACATATGGTTAGTCAACATGAAAAGGTTTTGTTGAGAATTAAATTGATATTCACTCTAGTTCATGATGATTGGAACTAAGACCGCACAGCTGGATAAACACTCTAGGGGGAAATGTATTAGACAAAAAAATTCTACTTAAAATACATTAATAATTATTTATATCATAAGAAAATTATTATATTAGGATAATTTGTATGATATAACAAAACATAAATTATCCATGGAACAATGATGTGAGTTATAGGATAATACAAGTGAGACATATTTTAAATGAAAGTATAATAGTTTGAAATGATGGTGCGATTAGATAATAAATCTTAATAAAGAGATATCATATTCATATAATCAATTACATGGATTCTATATGATATTTTCCAAATCAGTTTAGATTTATAATTTTCTTAAAATATGTTCATGAAAATGAAGATGAAGAAGTAATATATCTAGACATAATTATGTGTTATATGTGAATAAGGTAGATTATATAAATTGAAGATATTCACAGTATATTACAATAAATGTAAAAAAGGTGAGTATCATATACTTTCCTAATGTTGTGTGGTTTATATCATCATATAAATATATTTTTGGATAATATTACTTAATATCATTATTGAGTGTTATTTATCAATGATATTATAGTATATTATAATAGTTATATCAATTATATTATTCATTTAATGGTTTCTCATTAGTAATTGAGGATGAATTTTTTTCAATTATATATTAAATTCTATCAATAAACTAAAAAGGTGATTTTATGGAAATTTTATATTTTGTGGATAACAATTTAAGAACAAATTATTGATTTTTGAAAAACTATTAGGTTTAAAAGGTTAATCTTTTATGAAAAAATAAAGAATGATAGTATTGATAACCATTGTTGAGAAAAACAAATGTGATTGGAAGAGAACCATAAAAAATGAATGGATGATTTGAAGGTAGTACAAATTGAACAGTTAAAAGGTGGTGCCTTTTCTATTTTTTCCATATTTTTTGGCCTCAATATCAAAAAATAGAGAAATGTGTAATTTTTCAATGAAGTTTCATGAATGATTGAATTTTATTTGGAAACTTTTATTAAAGAAATGTTTTAAGATCAAAACATTGAAATTTTTAAAAGGATTGAAGTGAATGAAAGATTAAGAATTGTGAGAAAAAGATGTGGTTGTGTGAAAGAAACAAGTGAACCCAATGATACATCAAATTGTGTTTTGTGAACACATAGGGGATATTTAATGATTAGATGAATCTTCCATGCAGGGGTTAGAGATTCCTAAAATTAGAGGTGACACCCTCATTGAACGAAGATTTGCAGATATAGAAAATTTGATCCCTCTAGAGAATGAAATTTTTTTTAAAGGGAGTTGTATGAATGAATTGGATTTTCAATCAAGATAAGGAGTTGTGCATAATATTGGAGTTGTGCATAATATTGAAGTTTCATGAATGAGGTATTTCACAAGAAATTAGAATCTTGTGCACAATAACTTAATGTTGCATATAAGACATAGTAAGGGTTTCACAAAAGATTTGGAGTTACCGAGTACATCTGTTTAATAGTGTAATTCATTAGTTGATGAAAGTGGGGCATAAATATTGCATCTACAAATAGTTGAAGATTCATTCAATAGAGATAATGAAGGGAACTAAAAATTCTATTAACTATGAGTTGATCTTATGAAGAAGAAGTGGGCACAAATCCATTGAGATAGAAGAGAGCATTCAAATTGGAAATGGTTGCAAACATGAATGGACGGTGAGTCTATTACAATCTTTTTGAACAATAATGCTCTTTTAGTGGTTTTTTATATCTTCACATTGTTATTGTGTACTCCTTGTACATATCCTAGTGAGGGTTAACGATTTAATAATTATAATGCCTCATGCATTCATTAATTTCTACTCATACTTTTCTATAGGAATGATAGATAATAGAGTTCTGTTTAACAATGAAACAAGATCAAAAGGGGCAGTTTTTTTAATCTATTATACCCTGATTCAGCTCTCCTCCAATGTATTTGTCATAGTGTACATAACAACTTTTGAGTTGATTATTTATTTAAAAAAATAAATACATGTTATTTTTGGTGATTTTCTCCTCATTTCATAGATTATGAGATATATACTACATTTTGATTTTATTAATATGTGGTTTAATATAAAATTTATTTTTATAGTAATATATTATTTCTCTTTGGTTTAATGTCTTGGAGATTCAAATTTTTTTGGGAATTTTATTTTATGTTAAATATATATTTAGTGTACACATATACATTGTTATGTGTTTTTATTAATGATTAAAGATGTTTGAGGATGGATGAGAAACATCATATATCCTAATTGAGTAAAATATATGTTATATTTTATGTCATATCCTAGAAGATGGATTTGTTGAAAACACCTTGACCTGATATCATTAGTTTGTAATAATTAAAATTGTGATCATGTAATTTATTAATGTTGGAGGTATTTAATAACTTGGTATTTCAATATATATATTCTTTAAATAAATAATATGTTGAATTTCATTTTGAACAAGTAATGATAAACATAGAAAATTGGGACACTCTAAGATAACGATATAACTATTAAATAATACTATTAAAACAAAGAAATCAAGTTAGATAGTATAAAGAGGTGTAACCACATTATTGAATATATTAACAAATAAAATAAATTACACTTTTAGGAAAAATGAAATTCCACTATTATAGATTGCAATTTTTTAAAAATATTTAATTCGAAAAAAGTATTTTTAAAAATTATATTTTTATTTAATGAAAATTCGAATATAATTATTAAATTTTTATATTATTAGTAACATATTAACACAAAATTAATTATTAGTGCATAGTAAATAATAATATAGAACATTAAAAATAATTAAAAATTATTATATGAATAAATTTATAGTATATTTTACCATTTATTTGTAATATTAAAATCTAAAATTTTAGAAATTTAATTTTTGAAAATGGACATTATTTTTTTATTCATAATAATAATATAACATTACGATGAAATTATTTGGATTGTTAGAAAAAAATTATTTTTTGTGAATAATGATGAATTTCATTTAATGAATACCAAACATTTTGTGTATAATATTAGTATATTATAATGTATTATAAATCATTGAGACATTTTTTAGTTACTAAATATTTATTTATAACTGAAATAATAAATATGATTTAAAAAATTAAATTTATGAACAAATATTTTATATTTTAGAACTTAATTAATATTTTCTCAAAAATTATATTTAATACGTTATTCATTTATTATATTAATGTTTATTTTTATCACTTATATAAATTTGATCTTATAAAAAGAATTTTAAAATTATAAATTAGTACATTAAAATTATTTAATAAGGTCCATTTAATTTTTATGATAAAAAGATAAGTTACCTTAGGTAAGAAAAATAAATATTTTAATAGATAATATGGTAAAAGTGAAAATCCGAAGGCTGAAGAGTAGAAAAATATTATGATAATGGATTTTTGTGTCCTTTTTTGACCTTATATATTCCCACGCATTGTTATTTCTTTATTTTTGGAGTCACTTATCTTGACATTGACTTCCCATTATTGAAAACATATCTGTATTTGAAAAAATGTCATCCCTTATAACTTATAAAAGTGGTTATTTACTACCCCCTTCCCCTAACAAAATAACCCACTTATTTCCACATAAAATATACCCACAAGTCTAATTAACTATACTATACACCATCAATTGGATATGGTCTTCTAAAAATACCACACCCCTAAGGATTAACTTCCTTTTCAATAGAGATAATCCAAGAAGTAAGGTATCAATTTCTAACCACTCATTTCTATCTTCTTTTTCATTATGTAATTTTATTATCCCTAAAATTACATGGAATAATCATAAAATGATAAAATAATTTTCATTAATATACTAATATTTTATTACATTGTTATTTAAATCATTAAGTAACTTTCATGTCACATCCCGACTCAAATAACACTATAAACACTAACTGGTCTAGTTGGTGACTTAGACTTAAGAGCACATCCTTTTATTATATAGGCTAATGACTAGTAGTGTATGCTTAAAGTGTGTCATTAGATAGAAAATTATCACAAATTAGAGTAACAAAAATTCTATAAATAAAAAAACATCATACATTGGATAAAATAATCACAGTTCATAAGTAATATATATATACCATGCAGTAATAAATGAATAGAATAAAATAAGATCCCAAGAAACTAAATCATAAAAATAACAGAGATAACCCACTAGGATGATTACTTGTACAATAGTAAATAAAAGAAACATAAATAAATTTACAAGTATCTAGTACTAACTCCAATATAATCTATATAGGTTGTTGCAAAGACACTACCAAGATGATATATCAAGGTAATAAGAATCCACACAACCAACTCTGATTGATCAAGTATCACTGAGCCTCAACCCTTTCAATTGTGAATCTATCATCATCCCAAAATCAGAAATAATAGTCGGTATACATAAATATCACCACGTACAAGGGGTACGGAATATCCCAATAGTCCACCACTAATGGTAAACATTAAATCTTGTGTTATGAATGGTTGATTATGAAATATGACCAAACCAGTTGAAACCTATCCAAATGAAGTAAATCCATATATGAACCTTGGCCTATTATCCAAATCATCAGTACCTAATTTGACTAGTGCTAAAAATTTCTATGGACTAAACATCATATGAAAATCACATCAGGGAATCCCTAATAATACCTTGACCCTAATGACTTATCCCATAGAAATCCTGTCAATTGGGATCCTATAATAAGGTATCCTCTAACATGTCCCACAACTAGGGGTATGTAACCCAAAATAATCCCATTGTGAAAACCATATAATAAACATTGTTTATAATGTATAAGCCTGGAACCTAAACCATTATGTATATTATCATAGCCTATACCCTTAGTCCACAATATCAACTATATATATATGGAAAATCATGTCAATTATTATAAAATATATATATGTAAAGTCATGTCAACCATTTTCAATCAAAACCATGTAACTCAGTTTCCACTTATTACAACTATATCTGATCTCATGGGCTTGGAGGATCATGGTTAACACAATCAATCACATTTGATGAAAATCTTTCCAAATATCATACCTCATGTACTTGGATCATCATTCCAAATAATTCCAAATAAATAATATAGATAACCATTTCCATTATCTTGGTAATGTAACATCCGATTAGTAGGGATCGAAATTCATATCCCATAACGTATCTTTCGGATCCTGATAAAGTGATTCTCACTCAAATAGTCTTAAAATAAAGGTCCAATGAAACACTACAAGGTATCTGTATCATATAATATAACACATCAGGATCATTGTAAATGTATTAGGAAGCACCTTCATAAATTATATATGTATTTAGTGTAACTAATTGAATGAATTACTAAGAGAGTGAAGGTGGTTTAATTCCTATACTCATCATTAATTGCATAACCCACTAGGATTACAAGTTTTGTGTGGGTTATATAGTGAAACCATCTACCATATATATCTGAAATCCATAACATAATTTATCAGGGTTGGTAAAATACCATGTCATTGACTTGGTCCATTAGGTCAAACACTATATATGAATACTACTTTGGATTTTTTAGTTCTATAACTAAGGGATGTCATCCCACATGGGATCCACTAAGTCAGCACGCTATCAATGGAATCTCTCTTGGGATCCTCATAATCAGTACACCTATAGAGGAATAACAGAATGGATCCAATAATGTTTAATGCAAGGGAAGAAATCTATCATTGGATCCTACAAAATGTTAAATATCATCAGGCATCCTATGTGAGGATCCTCGATCATTAATAATACCATAGGTAAGTACATCCCAAAAACTCATTTCTAAAATCTCATGTCCTCATAGGAAAAAATAAAATATATAATAATGGAGACACCCTAAGATGTATTAATACATAATTATTGGTTAATAGAGATAGATCATAGGCCATATTAGTTCAACATCTTACCCTAGGTCATCTAGAGCACACAACATATAGTCTCCTCATGTCACATATCAATCCAGGAATCCCGTAGACTATCCAAAAAATATTAATATGATTAAATTTTTGATATCGTGTCACGTATATAAATGATTCATCATAATCCCCTAATTGGTCTCATTCCAGGTCTCACATGTTGGAGATATATTTATTAATCTACTGAAGGAAGAGAATATCCATTGCTTATATCCCCCCATAACGCCACTTCAAATTCCTACAAATACCCCATGCTTTCCACTATCATGTTCTATATGAAAAAATAATAAAAAAGAATAATCATGTGTCTAATTATGACATTGGTGTGTCAAAACATGAAAAACAATCAAAAGTGTAGCAACGGATAAGTACACAATGTGTATACCCGAGTACACAATGTGTACACTCAAATCACCACCTAGGCATGTACATTAGACGTACATGGAAGGTAAACCCATGAACGTGGAAATTATTTCATGGTAAACAACATTTACACTATATAGGTTATTGTAATATATACATAACATTTAATGGACATGTCTATTATCCCATTAGTGTACTTTTATGCAATTTTTAACCCACATGTGGTCTATCCAGGTACATTACATGGCCATGTTCTTTAAAATTGTTTTCTGAAAAAATTACCCAGATACATGGCCATGTATGACTAAAGAGAGAGTATTCAGGGTATACAATATATATTTTTGAAAATTTATCTTTCCTAAAAAAGAAAATATCACAACATTTGTTTAATGAACCACACCCCAAGTGATTTTTATTTTTTAAATTTGGACCTCTACTATAGGTTGAAAAATTATTCATCCTTTTTAAGCATGGATAGTCCCACTTGGATTCCTTATAAATCAATATAGTTCCCTAAAACAAGAAATCTATAAATATACAAGGATTAACAGTAATAACAAAAAACCAACCGATCATTAAGTGGATTCCATAGAAGATTCACCCATATCCAAACTCCTTCGACTATCCTACAATTGTTTAGCTTCTCTAGAGCTCTATGGTGGTACCTTCTTTCTTCCCTCCCAATTTCACCCTCTGTCCATCTCTCTCTCTCCCTCATCATCTTCTCTCTATGTTATGGTGAGGGATATCCTATAGGGGAGTACGTGAGAATTTATTAGAGGAAAATAATTAAAATAGGGAAAAAATAATGAAAAATAAAATAAAAAAACAAGGGGGATTAGAAAGACCCCACCACACTGCCTGAGTTTATGTATCACCTAACAAAAATCCATTATTCTAAAAAAGTAGAGAAAAATTATTAATAAGATTATCAATTCAAAAGAGACCACAAATTATGGGAGTTTGAGAACTACAAACTCCATGGAACAATTTGTTGATTTAACGTCAGCACCTATCATTTGTAGTTCAAAAAGGGTATTTAATATCTAATCATGATATATATATCTTATTTATCATTATAAAATGATAAACTATATTAATCCATTCCATAGATATATGTAAATGAAACCATTATACATGTCCACATGGGGACTACTGGCTCCTTAGAATGATACATTCCATCGAAACTTACAACATTTCAAAGATGGTTAATTTTATTTTTTTAAATGATAAGTATATTTTCTATATAACTATTAGTGTTCCTGAAATATAACATTATTTATTATTTTATTATATAAAAAATATAAAATCACTAGATAATTTACAATGGTAAACAACCAATATAAGAAGAAAATAATATTCTATATCAACCTAATTACTTCATATATACTATATAATTATTATAGTTATTTATAATTATGATGTATCAAACTAGTGAAAGTCAAAGGGTATCATAATTATTATGGTATTTTGGTTTTAGAATTAAGTCACCTCAAAATCATTAATTTATCATTGTGTATTCATATTTGGGACGATTTACCCTCCAACATGAAAACTTAATTTAAGGGATGACAATGGGGACTAATATTTTTGTATAATATGATATAAATAATTTAATATTGGTTTTCTAGAACATTACTATTTAAAAAAACTCATAAAATTATGAAAACACTTAATTTTCATTATGAAGTCACTAAAACATGATCATTAACAAATTAATCATCATGGATTGTATTAAAAAAAAATTATTTAATGAAATAAAAGATATATAAAATATCATGGAAAATATATTATAGTAAATTAAATTATCTAATAATGATTTAATTTTGAATAATAATTAATACATGCGCTACCCCTATAAACATTATACAAATGATCAAAATCATCAACACCTGATAGAAAAAATATGTAAAAACTACCTAATAAAAATAATAAATTATGTATATAATGAGTTAAAATGAGAAGTATAAATAGTAATATTTATAAATATTGACATTGGGTACATATTTAACAAAATTAATCTAACTATTCTTGATTTTTGGAGCATGTGAAGAATGAATCAAGATTGATATAAGGTTTTTAATCACAATTTCTTATCTTCAAGACATGTTTGGTAATAAAAGATTAATGTCATTTATTTGGCCTATATACTACGTATTGGAGATATTATATCCTTAAAAAATTAATTTATGTCATTTGTAGTTCAAATTCAACATATCTCTTTTTTCATTGGTTTTTATGTTACTCAAGTTGTATGTGTTTTTAGACACTATTTTCAATTTCATGAGGCATGTTTGACATTTTGAACCATGTTTAAATTTTATAGGTAGTAAATAAAACCAAAATTAAATTCATATATAGTAAATTATTTTAGATATTATAAATTTCATTTAAAATTATGTCATTCATTACTTTTAGAATTTACTCATAACATCTTCTTTTATAAAAATTAAAAAAATATTTTCTTGAAATTATTTTGAGATTCAAAATCCATTTTCATTTCCATATTAAAAATGATTTAAAATTTATGAATTTAGGTTTCATAATATACAATTTAATGATATTTAATTTTTGGACTATTTAACTCAAAGTACTAAAAAATCATTTCATGATCCCTTTTGGGTGGTATAGTTCAAGAATTATTCTACTAGAATGATTTGTTCTATTCCATCGTCAATATGTATTTCATTGTTGCACCAGTTTTCTGTTCTTTTACAACAATGAAAATTATTTTTATGTATGGATTGTGATCATGGTATTCCATAATTTAATTATCTATATAATCATTACTCTATACGGTTTGATCATCAATGGTTATATTTTTCAGATTGGAGTTGGTTCACTGATAAAGATAGTTTATTTATTGGATTGAGATGTATTGATATTATTGTTGATTATTTATTCCGCTATTAGGTTGATTATGAATATCAATTCCATATATAAGGTTTGGGATGTAATTTCATTTTGTATTCCTTTTTCATTATAAGTACGATTATTGGAAAAGTTGATTTATTCATTTTATATACGATTAATACATTGCATATAATCTTGTGATGGTTGGGGTATGGAATTATATATCCCCATGAGGAATTGATAGGTATCATGGGACAAAACAGCTTGAGCTTCATTGTACACCTCTCCCTATATCAATATAATATATTGGAATTAGGCCTTCATATCACGTTTTTGATGTCTAACATTATGAATTCAACTAAGTATGTGATTAGTAATTTTCGATATCCATGTTTAAAATTATTTTCATGAATATGTAATGTTATCATATTTAGTTGGTTAGGGAATTATGTGGAGTATTTTTTTCCATCAATATTATATATTTCATTCTTATTATTTGACTTCTTCAGGTATATGTCTCCCTTACTAAGTGTTTGAGCTCACAACAAATTATGTCTTACATTCCATAGGCTATTAAACAAAATATAAAAATTATATGACTAGAAGGATATAATGTACAGATGAATTTTTTTTAGATATTGATTAATTTATATAGATTAACTATTTCATTAGGTATTCATTGTTTTTATTAGTTAATCATATTTCCTAACTCTCTAAAGATATAAACATGAAAATATTTATTTGTTATTATATATGTGATGACACTATTGAATTTTGTACATAGTGATAGTAAAATCCAAGATTTTATAATTATTATTAAATAGATTATGTAAATGGTTTATTTTTGGTAGTAGACTTAGGAGAGTGAGACCAGGCGTCTCAATATCTACTATGCTTTTATTAGAAGATAATATCACCCACAAAGAACTATAATATTTTAAAAAATGATCACAATAGTTTTATAAAATAGAAGAAAAAAAATCATGAACCATAATAATGGTTTATTATCAATTTTTCACACAACACCAATTTCCACAATCATAGTCAATGAAATTATTCTTTGATGGGTTGAATATTATCAGATAAACAATTATATATTGAACTGAATGATGAAATTATAGATATAAGATAATTTTGGATATAAAATATATATAACATTATTTCCATTAATTCACTTCAAATTCTTGTGATATGAAGAAGAGTTATGGTCAATGATGTCATTATTAAATATTATTTCAATACACATATTTCAGATCATCAAACGTAGTTTCAAAATCTAGTGTCAAAACATAAGGCAACATATTACAGTTCATATAATATGTAATTTATAGTCATAATTATATTTATATAATAAATTCTTATATCCCTTCATCAAAATTCATCATAATCTCATGTGAAATATGTGTGAGACGTGGGATTTTATTGAAGATAACCTGGAAAAAATCTCTCGTTTTCCAAAAAAAATACAATGTAAAAGAATAATATTCTAAATCTATTTTGGTATAGGAATGATAATTTCAAGATACATAGACTATAGTAAATTTAAGAGTGTAATATATTAGAAAATTAGTCAAGGAAAAAACCTGTTTTCTATGGGTAGATTCCTTAACTTCAAAACCTGAAAAACAATTAACTATGAATATTTAGGAAAATAAAAAAAATAACCAAATAATGATAGATTTTGTTTTTCAAAGTATTCAATGCAATTTTTTAAATATTATTCACCTAATCAATGGAACACAACATAATATTGAAAATCTAGAAATATAAGTGGGGAAATATTTTAGAAAAAAAGTATAAGGTATAAGGGTAATCTTCCAAGTATCACTAAAAGAAGTCATAACGTGTCTTGCATAAAAATACTTAATTATTAGGAAAATAAGTTCTTGTAAAATATAAGAAAATTTTATAAATATATGAATTAGAATCATGAAATTAGGATTAAATTCATTATCAAGACAATATAGATGATACTCAAAAAGAAACTGGTAAAGATATCACTAAAAAGGATTACTCATGGGAGTGTATAATAGAAAAGAATTATATAAGGGTCATATAGAAGTGGTCATGTAGTAAGGTTAATGAACATGAATAACCTACACTATCCATAAAAATAAATAATGAATTGAATAATTATACAGAAAAATATTTTAAAACAATCTTTCAAATTTTTGATAAATCTTAATAGATATTCCATTTATAGGAAACATAGTATAGATGTTAGAGGATTGAGGGAATTTTCAAAATTCCAAGAGAACATGAGGGTAATATAATTTTCTCATGTTTCATAGTTTTTTAACTAGTATTAACAAAATTTCATTGAAATTTTTTAATCATATGGAAATTGTAGATTTAAAAGAAACTAAAATGGCTCTAAAACATAAATATAGATCCATTCAATACCCTATAAGTGTTATTGATGACCTTTTGGTCATAACTAGTTATGTGATCATACCATAAAAACTCTATGTTTATTATATTATGATAATTAGGGATGTACCTGTTATTCTTGGAAGATTATTATTTTCAAAACAGGGAGATCTCATTGATTTACCATAAGAAAAGATAACATTTTATATTGTAATAAATTAATAGATACTCAATTCCATTCTTATTAAAAAAAACATCCAAGAATGATTGATGATATTTTAAAATTAATATATTGGGTAAATGTCTTGAATTTGATGTTAAGAACTCTTTAATCGTTGATTTACAAGAAGAAGATGAAATAAAAAATAAATAGTGGTTCGATAAATGTACAGGATCTAAAAGTTATGCAATATCATAGATAATATAGAAAAAGGGGGATTAAAATATGAGACTAGTTAAAATAAATATGAAATGAGACTATTTTTATAAGAAATGATAAATCGTCAATAAAAAACTCCCAATAAAAGTGAAGTATTCTTATATTCTGAATAAAATAATTTTTGTAGATATTTTATATTTTATTTATAATGTGAACATGAATATAAATTTTTATATTTATTAAATAATTAAAATAATTCAAAAAAAATTTATAATTTATAATTAATGGGATATATATTTCTATATCCATGTACAAAATAATAATTTAAAAATAGATAAAATCTCTTTTGAATATACAAATAAATTAGAATAAAAATATTGAAGAGGATTTTAGGAATAAATTCACAATGATGTTAGATGTTTTGAAAATATATCTAGCCTTAAATGGGTTATGAGTGACTATAATTAGTGTTTTAAACGAAGTTATCAAGTGATAGTTTCATCCATTATGATGAATGAATAAATATATACATTATATATAATAGGTTGGGGGGTTTCAATTAACTACCTAAAACATTATATAATAATAAAAACATATCAATTTAAGCCTTATTTTTACTGATGAAATAGTTAAAGAAAACTCATATTTTTTTTATTAATGGTTACTATGGATACCATAATGTTGTAATAGATTAATTTGATTAGGAGAAGAAAATTTCCAATTTTCTATATGGGACATTTTCTTATAGAACGATGCATGTTGGGTTATGTGGTGCACATTCCAAATTCCAATGCTGTATAATAACAATATTTTATGACATATTGGATATAAAAATTGAAATATTTTAGATAATTTCTCATGGGTTGTATCAACTTTTGAATGTTTCTTGGAAAATATATCTAAACTAATCCACTGATGTGGAAAACATTTATTGATGAGATAAAAATTTCATATAATGATGTAAAAAGCTATTTCCTAAGAAATATAATCACAAAAAAAATTAATTAAATTTCAGAAAGAAAATATTGATATGGAATCCATATTGACACCCCTAAAATCAGTTAAGGTAGTGAGGATATTCTTGAGGATTTATAGAATTAATATAAGATATATCTAATATAAAAAAAATCAACAAAATCGTTTTCACTTCTAGTGAAAATGTGAAATGAATTTTTCATAGACTATTTAGAGGATTTTAAGGACATAATATGTATATCATCTTAGCTCCAATCATTATATCCCATAATTAATGAGTATCTTTGAAGTCATGTATGGTGAATGTGATTTTTTAGTAGGTTTTATATTTTTAACGAGATAATATAAAATTAAATATGTAATATAAAATTAACATAGATTATTCAATAGAGTTTAACTTAATTAATGTACTATATAAATGAAAATAATATATTTTTTATATATAATAGATAAATTAATTCCTAATTTAGTTGTATTGACAAAGATTTTCATCATTGATAAATTTTCTCTAAAATATTTACCCTCAATCAAGAATGAAAAAATAAGATTAATTAAGTAGGTTCTTATATAACAAAATTTTTAACCCAAAATATATGATAATAAAGAAACTACAAATCATGCAGTGGATCACTTATCTTGGTAGAATGATTTAAATAAAGATCATTCTGATCCAAAAAAGGGTGAATTATTTGAAAATTAATCAATACCATATGTATGTCTTGGTACACTTAGATTTCAAACTATCTAATTGCTAGTAGAATTCCAAAATAAATTTCATAGAATAAATATATTATATTAAATTTGGTGTAGAAAACAACTTATGGGTGAAAAAAATCATGGAATAAATCTTATGCATGCCTTGAGTCGATGATATAATTAGATATTGTGATCTAGAAAAGGAGGTGATCTCTATTTTAAGTCACTATCACTATACAGACCATTATAGAAGATTTAAGGAAGTTAGTATGTTTTTTAATTTTTCTGTCTACTAAATAAATATTTTCATTGATGTTTGTGAATATATTAACGTTTGTGGTATGTTCTTGTGAATTATTAATAAGGTAAGATCAAAATAAATGCATTTATCATGAAATTTTAATGTTTAAATTTTTTATACTTGTGGATTGGATTTCAAGGGTCCATTTATCATATACCATGGGAGTGAATACATTTTTCTCTTATTAAACTATTTTTTCAAAAAGGAATGGGTATTTAGATTCATAAAAACATGGGATATTTAGTTATAAAATTTTTAAGGGAAAATATAATTTTTGATATGAAGTGTGTTAGGATACATTGGTGATAATGAATTATACTTTTATAGTTGTTAGTTTTTACCACTTATTAAGTATTATGGATATAAACATGAATCATGAATAATCTATCACCCATTATTTAGTGGGAATGTAGAGTTATATAATAAATAATTTAGTGGGTTTTTGAAAATATAGTATATATTTTAGTGAAAGACATATAGTTGAAACATAAATATGAACTATGTTGTTATAATACTATATAAAAAACCCAATTGAAATATCTATATATATATATATTTTGGAAAATCATTCCTCCTACCTTTTAAAATTCAACATAATTAATTTTTCTTAATTGTGAGAGTGAATATGGATTATAATTAGGTAGATGATAAATATATATTTGAATTAAATGATATATATTAAATAATAATATATTCATATAAGAATTATAGGATTTACATGGAGGAGTCTATATAAATTTTTGATTGGATGATTCAAAAAAGGGGATTCAATAATAGGATAATAAGTCATATTATTCAATTTAAGGATTAAGTTTCTTCCACAAAAATGTGGCCTAAACCATTTAGATTGTAAGATTTAAATCTAATTAGAGATGTTCAAATTAATGTAGAATAAGTATAATGATTTATGATGAATATAAAATGGATAAAACCTTATATTTAAGTAGGAAGGTCAAAATATCAAACATCATATGGATAAATGATTAGGTATGAAGTGGTATGAAGTGATAGATGTCAAATAAAAATAGGTGGAATATATTATATGATTTAACATTATATCGTATCTATTTATATACATATGATGTATATGGAAAACTATGATATGATGACATATCACATCATATTACAAGAAAATGAAAACAATACTATAAAATATGATAGATTTTTTATATGTAATATATGATAATGCATTTAATTCCTCCTTTCCTAAATGGTTTCACATTCGGTAATTATGCATTTAGATAATTAATTTAAGGAATTATAAATATAATATAATTGAAGAATTGTTTAATGATCATAAATAATAAACTGGTCAACATTATGAGTTAATTATAATATCCACTATATAATTGTAGCGACGCACAATCTCTTTCATTATTTTAAGTGAGCCTCTATAAAATATATTGGCCTCACAGTTAAAGTTTGGTTGATTTTAAATCTATTCCAGTAATATATTCTCCATTTTTATAGATTTATATTTCATAAGGGGGTGGTAAAACACCATTTTTTAGATCAAGGAATATATATATAGTGTAAATGGATTTTAGTGTTTGATGCACTATTTTTAGATGAAAAATATAGAGTAATATTTATTAGTAATTAGGATTAATCATAGTCTATATATATGTTTTTCAATGTACGTGATGTAAAAATTTCTATTCGATGTTATTAATTTTAAACATTTAATATGTGATGATATATTCATCATTTAAATGTGTCTATTTAACAATTAATGTGTGTTTGATATTTCAAAAAAACCCATTATTGGTATTAGAGACATAATCTTCATGAAATCAAAATATTTTCATTCATATTTTATAAAAACATATATATAGTAGTTTTAAATTAAATATAAAATAAGATATTATATGTCATGGAAAAATGTTATCGACAAAATTTCCTTGTAATTAGAAATAGTGTAAAAAATCATATGGGACCATATAAGTCTTTTCTTATAGTGTAATGGTTGATAAGAGAATTCAAAGTGAATGATTCAACAAAATCCTTGATTTTTAACTGTATCATAATATGTGATAATTTTAATCATGGATTGAGATTAATTGAGTTGTGTTTGAAAAACAGACTATCATATCATACAAGTGATTGGTAGTATATCACCAACTATGAAATAGTTAAAATATTGAACCATGATATATGATATAACATATAGAAAAATTCAATATACCAACATTGTTAAAGAATATTATATGTGGTGATTTAAATCATAGAATTTTATCTGGGCTATATCATTAAATAGAATAAAGTATAAAATGAAAATTTTATTCTCTTATGTATAATTATTATTGTTTATAACTTATTTATAAATGATAAAAAATAACTATAAATGGAATATTTTTTCCTAATTCAAATATGAAATGAAATAAATTAAACCTTATGTTTAGATAATAAGTGAAATTTTTATTTTTTATTTTTTCCTATTTTAATAATCATATATATAATTTATCTATATGAATCGAATATTTTATGTTTTTTTATTTATAATATTAATTTTTTATCATAAAATTTTTAAACCATGAATGAAATAATAGGCATGAAAACATAAAATATAGTGTTCTTATATCTTGAAGTCATTTTATTGAAGTTATGACAATGAATTTAGAGTTTTACAAATGTTTTAGACATATTATTTTTCAGAATCATTATGGAATTGATGACTATATTTTGTACTGATCCTTGAATTGTTGTAATATAATTTATATTGATCATGATTATTGGTGTCCAAGCCCTCTCTAAGAAATTTAATGCTTAGATACTAGTCTTAACATATTTTCTATTTTTGGGATTTTTGATTTCGTGTTATTATAAGCTATTATAAAAAAGGGTTTAATGTACTCAATACATGAGTACGATTTCAATATTTATTGATTTATTTTTCCCCTATTTTTTGGGTTAATAACAAAAAATATGAATTATATAATGATTTACGAGTTAATAAGTTTTGAAAAAAAACATTTTGTTTAATGGATTAAAGAATCCAATGATAAATTATTAGATTCATGCATACAAATCATAATTAAAATATAAATTATGAATAGTTTTATTATTAAATAGTTCATAATTTAATATACATAAAAATTATATTAATATTTTGAGACCTTATAATCCCAATGAATATTAAGAGTGATATTTCATACAAGGAAACCACATCTAATGTCCATAGTTATCAAACCAGGTGGATTCATCCTCAATTTTGTTCCTCAAGAATTATCTTTTGTATGTCATGGAAGAAACAACAAACCCATATAGTTATTAATTCAAAATTCAAAATGATATTTGGTAAAAATTTTGTTAGAAACCTTATAAGATAATTTTCCATATGAATATAGTTGAATTTATTTTGTGATTAATTTAGATATTTCTTTTACTACTCAACTATCCATGAATAACATGTAATATGATTAATATGATGGTCGACATAAATATATTAGCCCTGAGTGGAAAACCAAATTGGAATCAAAACATACTAAATTATGGATCATAGGAAACATAAGGTAAAGACATATAAGATCATCATTTTATTATCAGTTATTTATTAAAATTCCTTAATGAAAGGATATAAATCATCATAATCACCCAAATATTTGTATTTCTTTTGGATTATGACATGAATTATGATTATAATTTTGATATATCTTATATGTATGACCTATAATTAAATTAAAAGGTTGTATCTGAGGTTAAGAATTATTATCAAAGAGACCCATTTTAATAATATGAATATGATTGTTATATAAATTTTTTTCTATAATATTAACTTATGTATATTAGATATAATGGTTGCATTATAAATTTGTATTGATAAGAAAAAAATCAAAATTATAAATGAATTTATGAATGTTAATGTTGATCTATGTATAAGAAAGTGGGAATGATATGATGCATTTGATGGTGCAAGTTATGATATAAGATTACCTATTATATTACTTTTATAATAATAATAATATTACAATTTTATATTTATATATATAATTTTTATTTTTGTATCTTGTTTAGAAAATAAGTTATTTTAGCCATTTTTAAGAACATGAGTTATTATATATATATATATATATATTCACAGAATATATTATAGAACTCAGAATATGGTGAAGAATTTAACATTTTGAAATGGATAATAAAATCAATAAAACTGAAGATAATAAAGTAATGGATCGTCATAATATAACTTATACTTAGAATTTCCTCATCAGGAACACAAATTATAAACACATCCAACTACTATATAGATTTTTATTTCTAAACTCTTTCAATTATAAATCCATTAAAAATGAAACTTGTTTCCTTATAAATGATATATGTTCCCTTTTGAAGAAATGTTTAATGGGATAGTGGAATGAAGGATATTATGCATTGTTATATATGTGGACCAATTCATGCTCATAAAATTTTTAAATATGGGTAATTTGGAACCTTTTATAATGAATTTAGTTTGAATGATTATGTGTTTCTTATGAGAAAAAATTTATAATTCTCTGAAAATTAATGAAATTAAAAAGTGAACTAAACATGAAATTATGAAATAGTATTATGATTCACAGATAATATGGAGTTGGTGATTACATATTCTATATATTTAATATTCATCTTAGATATTATGCAATTTTTTCAAAACAAAATTCTCCTTCCACACCCATATGGAACGATGTTTTCAAGAGAATTAATCATACCATGTTGTATATGGTTTCATAAATGATGAGTTTTTGTGATATTTTTATAAAATTTTGAGGATATTCACTAGAAAACACTACATTTATAATTAATTGACCTTCTATATAAATAATTAACAATAACACTATATGAGATAAAATGTTAGTGGTGCCTTAATTTATATTTTATTATGATTTGGGGTTATGAATCTTATATATTATGTTTGGATTCCCGTAATCCTAACCCAAAATATGGAGAATGATCATTTTTTGTTATCATAAATAATGTGTTGGATATCATTTTTATAGTCCTACATATTATAAATGGTTTAAAACCCGATATAGTACCTTCAATAAGAAGGAACGTGTTAATCATTGATATAATGGGAATTGAACTTAGATAAGTTTGATACTATCAAATTTTTTTATTTTTTCTAATATTGATTGTGAACCACTTCCATAAAATGTTATGGAGATAGGCTTGATATAATTTTACTTAAGGACCTTAAAACATTTTTTGGATTCAAAAGGATAAAAATAGATATATACATCTAATAATAAATTTTTATGAATTAATGTTCATATATGATGGACCTTCTACTAATTAGGAAGGGTATAGAAATTTTTGACTCTAATAAATGGTTACAATGAATGAAAAATTATATATATTTCATATACATTTTCCATGTTTAAAACATGATGTATACAGTTGAAGCGGTGGGGCCCATCTGGTGAAATTGGTATTTCTTTAGGAATACATACTTGTATCACAGATATTCTCCTTTTAAGTTATATTTAATTGGAAAAGGTTATAAAAAAATTCATGGTATTGAATTTAAAAGATAAATTTTATCCACTATTGATTATAACATCTATACTAATATTGGTTACCTTAATATCTAATTATGATTCTAAGATATATAAATTTGATATAAAAGTCATTTTTTCTGTAATATGAACTTAGTTAACGATGGGTATATGCTACATTCCTACGGTTTTAAAGTTATAAATGTTAATAATTATGTTTGGGGATTGATAATGTTAATTTTAGATTTATGAATGATTCTAAAATTTTGAATTTATGTATTGATAATGCGATCACTGATTTTTCATTCATTAATAATGTTCTTGATTATTATGTATAAAAGTTAGTTTGTGGAAGATTTTTAAAAAAAATTGTATTTTACATAGATGATGTGATCCTTACCAAAAATAATGAGATGAATTTACATTCTGTAAATAAATGGTTTGGAAAATTCTTCTTAATGAAAAAAAATAGTGAAGTAGCATATATACACGATGTGAAGATCTAATAAGATATAAAAAATTGGTTGACTTTATTATGTTGTAGCACATATATTAGTAAATTTTATCAATATGATTATCATAAATAACTCTAAGAAGGGGTTTTTACATGTGTTAAATCGAATTAATCATAAACAGATTTTCAATCCATGTAAATAGATAAAAAGTATGGATATTATTTATTATACATCGTCCATACGTTCTAAAAAATATGACATACTTGGTAATCAACCTGATGTCGACTGTGATTTGAGTATAATAGTTATTTATCAATATAATCCTATAGAGATTCACTTGATTCCAATAGAGATTATCTTTAGTTTCTTGGTCAAAATTAACGATATATTGTTGATTTTTATAGGTGACAATGATATTATTTCAATGGGATAATTTGATTCATGTTTTAAAACAAATTAGTTAAAAAGAGTATTTAGTATATTATTGATTTAATTATAAATGGTATAAATGAATGCCCGAAAAATTTTAAATACCCAGCATGGTGGGCTCCACAAGATAGGCATCATTCATCACAATATCAAATACTATGAAAGAGTCCAATAGGATAACTATGGTTATTACTGAACACGGGGTTCTTCATAGCATTGAGGGAGAAATTGATATTCACTGTGATAATAATAGTGTTCTTTATTAATCCCAAAAAACCATGGTCAAACCAAAAGAACAAAAAAATCATTCAAAATTAATATAGGAATTGAGACATTATTAATATGTTATATGTAAATATAATTTGGGAAAATATAAATGAAAAAGTAGTGGATCTATTAATTAATTCATTACCCCATTAAAATCATGATGGACTTTTTGACTCTATTGGTGCCAAATAAATATTAATTTTTGTGAAATAGTGGTAAACTTTATCCTAGATTTATAATAAAGGAAAACATAATTTATAATTTATTCATTTGTTTTGTAC
Source organism: Viscum album (assembly GCA_963277665.1). NCBI lineage: Eukaryota > Viridiplantae > Streptophyta > Magnoliopsida > Santalales > Viscaceae > Viscum > Viscum album. The sequence continues at coordinate 454,580,418 of OY728161.1, read as the reverse complement.
ATATAAAACATAAATGGTGGAATGATAAAAACAACTCAATATATGACATTCAGTTCTACGAAATTAAAAATCATCATGATTTATTATAGGATGTGATGTAATGTTAATATTGGTGTGAGTAAAAGTTTATTTTATAATAAAAAATTGACTAATGATACAATACAAACTTTTCTTATATTTACGAATTTTAGAAATCATATTTTTTATCAATGCTACAAAAGAACCTTATGTTCATAAAATTGAGAATTAGAACTAGAATTATATTTTTATAAAATTGATTACTATAAAATAAATATAGTTTGAAAAACCACTACATAAATTATATTGGATGGCTTCATAAAGAGTTGCGATGATTTACATAAATTCATTGTTATATATTTCACAAGTGGGGTATTTATGGATATGTACTTAAAATAAGTGTATCATAGTTTACAATTCACCATTATATTATAAATAGTAATTTACATACAACATATATTGTTGGGTGTAATATGATGTATTATTTAATTCTATTATAGGCATGATATGCCTGTATCAAAAAATATGATAGATCTTTCATATATCATACGAGTCATTCTATTTTATTTCATGATTCAAAAAATGCTTTCTCTTTGGTTACGTATCATCGTTATGATTCATTTATTGATTGATAAATATAATATTATCTTAAAAATAATCAATAATCATAAATAAAAAATATATGTTCATTATGACATATGTGTTTCTACTAGGATTCATTATTAGCGATGATAAATTGCTTTCATTGATTTAAGTGATCCTAAATAAATGATATGATACTTTTCATTTTTTGTATAGTGGATTATCAAGAAAATTGAAAACATTCTTCTTTAATATTATTCATTATTATTTCTAGAGAGGGTGGTAGATCATATTTTTGACATTAGGGTTCTTCACATAGTCTATATGAATTCTAATAGATATTTAAATATTTTTAAAGAAATAGCTTGAGTGTTTTTTCTTATTAGTATTTATCAATCATACTTCATTGAGATGAAGGTCATTAGAATTATGTTGCAAAAAATTGTTTTTTAATCTATTGGTTTATATTAATTGTATAATAATATATCCAGTATTTATATGGATTTTATTTTCCCTCATCATCAAGTTATTCTATAGTATAACACATCTGTAAAATTCAAAATTAACAAATACAAAGTAAGAGTGCTTGTAAGGCCTCAAAATAATAAGATATGTCCATTAAATCATTTTTAAGAATATATATCATTTATAAAACTATTTTTATAATATATATTTTGATAGTATTTTATAGAAATTTTTTTATCTTGAATGATAAAACATGCTTCACGGAATAATAATGAAGGAAATGGAGTATTCTTCCCTTATTGACATTTTAGTTTGATTCATTTAAGAATTCATTACGATATATTTCATTGGATCACATTAGATTTGTATATAATGACCTAAATTAAATTAATAAGTCACTAAGGAGAGAAGGTTATGATATGTATTTGTGGAAAATGATGATAAAATTATATCTACCAAACTATTTTTGAAATTCCCTTTTAAATCAAATAATATTTTATTTATAGAACCTATACATCAAGTTTAACTAACAATATTTTAGGTGAATTAATTTATATGGAATTCACCGGATTAATAAATTCAACATTGATATATTTTTTTTACTGTAACACCCCTATAAATTATTTTTTTTTCATTTAAAATTATTAAATCTTTCTAATATCTTGCAATGCCTACAACACTGTGTTTCAATGAAAATACCCAATTAAAAATAATATTTATGCATGGGAATTATAAATTTGACATTAAGTTTGAGTATATGAATAGATTTAAATATATTATAAAAATAATATGGTTTATATATGTATAAATTAAATTAAATGGATAAATATTTATTATAAATAAAATAATAATCATATTAATGAAAAGAAATGTATTATGAAAAAATAATATTTTTATAAAAGGCAGTTTAATCACACATTACTCTTGTAATTTAAAATTAATTTTTTTAATTATATAAAATTCATGTGTTAAAATTAAGTTAATTTTTTAAATAATAATATCAAAATTATCTATAGTGAATTTTTGGGATGTTTTTGAAAATTGTCATTTTCTCTTAATAGTGAAAAATACTAATTTTTATTCAAAACTACATTTTTGATTAACTATCTTTAAAAAAAATTATTTTATAGTATTTCAAAATTAATATTATATAAATAATAATAATATCAATGAAAAAAAGTTTAGTGGGACCAATTTCATATTGAATTTTGGTATTAAAACCTTATATACTTTTGAGAATGTTCTCACTTGAATCATCATATTTCATTACATATGCGGGTATAATTTAAAATAAATTTATTATAATTCTATTTAAATAATTTGTAAAATTTTATTAAATATTTTGAATTATTATCATATATATTACCTAATAATTTCAATTTAATTTTGGACATTTACGAATAGTAAAAACCGAAAAAATAAATTACCTTGTTCAATATAAAAATTATTTAATGGGAGGTTAAAAAAACTATAACGGTTAAAATGAACTAAAAACTTTTAAAACCCCCATTAGGTTGATATTTTTAGAACGTATCTCTTCTAATTGTTTTCAATTTTCTATTTTGGATGATTTTCCATGATAACAATATGAGTTTAATTGATTCTTTTCCCAAAACCCATGTGATTCCTCCCCCCACATATAAAAGATCACCCACTCCACTCCCCTAATAACACATCCGAATCCATTTGGCTTATAAATTAAATACTAATATAACTTCCAAATATACACTCCCAATATCCTACAATAATATTTTTTTATCAAAAAAGATTTTTAGAAGGCCTTTAGTGAAAACTGGAAGAGGTTGATCGAATAAGAGGAAATGTTGATAAAAATATTTTTTATTTCAATTCATCATCGAACTCATTCATATGTTGTTAAAAAAATTTAATAAAGACACCCATGTATCTAAAAATATATATGTTTTCATTATGTTAAAGCTACCGCCTATATCCATATTGTCTTATATTAAATAGGAAACAACTTTGTCGATCGTGTGTACGGTGGACTACCGCCTCGCGAACTGATGAAAATAATTATCTAAAAACACCTATCATAATTTTATATAATTATTAATTTAATGAATATATCTATTAGTTATTTTTTATTTATAATTATTTAATTACTATATCATTACACCTTATTACCTTCCATTCTGTTTAAAATTTGATAATGTCTCTCATGTGAACAGAAAACTAGTACATTGCATTTTTTTAACATACTCATTACAAGTAAGATAAATAGAATATATATAATGAATATATTTGATATATATAATATGATTTAAAATCATTAAAATTAATATATCATACACTTCATTAACTTTTCACCAGTTAAAGGAATGATATTGTTGCTTGTTCGTACGTACGACCTACCATCTCCACTAAGTGATGTTATTAATTTTCCATTACCTACATTTATGAATATTTATAATAATGTAGATAGAGAATAAATATGATATTTATAACATTATTATCATTCTTTAGTTTTTTATTTGTATCCAATTAAACAGAACTTGATATTACATGACAAAACTCGTATTTGAAATCAAGGATGTTAACACCCAAATTAGTGAAAAAAATGAATCATTATTAACAAAAGGTGGAAAAATTTTATAATAAGATCTAATATGATATTATAAATATTATTATGGTTTTTTATAAATTAATTACATCCTTAAAACAATTATACATGAGGTTAAATCACATTCAACTAAAGAATAGCGTGAGGTAATAGATTTTGTCCAATTTCTATTTCATTGAATCGTATTTGATAATATTCACCTACATCAAATGAATAACTATTTATGAAATATTATCTATGTTTTTAGTGATTATTATTCATGTGTTTAGAATTTTAATGTTTCCAAAGACAGAAAAATTATTGTACAATATCAATTTCTATTTTACTATTTACTTTCTCTTAAAACAAGCACGTTATGGTAACCATTTATCACTGTAATTTACATTTTTTAGTTATAAATAATATTTTACGAAGCGTATGATTATTTCCTAAATATATACCATTTTTTAATTTAGTTTTTAGTTTTATTGATATTTGATTATATGGGGAAATATTAACAAATTTGTATCCTTAATATAGATATTTGATGATAAGGCGTATTGTCTAATGAATTATATTGATTATTATATAAGTGATGTATGATTTGGATATTAATTTATTTGTGGTAACTGATTAAAGGTAGGCCCTTGATTCATCAAAATATCTCATTAGAGATGCCAGTAGTCCAAATCTCATGTACTTTTACATGTTATATTAATCTATCATGATAGAGGCTTTGACAGTGGAGGTATCATGATCCTTGAGATCACGATTCCAAAACAATTATTAATTTACTTCATTTAATATCATGTAATTATTTTTATCCATGAAATTTTCTCAATTATAATATTTTTGGATAAATTTAATTCTCATCTTATTGATTATATGGAATGTGTTTTTATATATTTAACTTACTATATTGTTTAGTCCTTATGAAATTATTATTTTCAAGTCATTGAATAAATCACATGTCTATTCAGTTAGTTACATTTAAATATTAATTATAAATTATTGATTATTGATTTGTTTTTTGTATGTAACCCTTTCTGATCATTTCAAATCACTCTTATATTCTTTCCTTTTACAAGGATATGAAGAATAAATCTTTGAAAGATTTCAAAGATTCCTGATGATTTATATTATTATGCTTTATATTTTATATATTTGTAAAATCAATATCATTTTTTGAAAAAATTTTACGCACGTTTTAATCTAATTAGTACTTATGGTATTTTCCTTGTATATATGTCAAGGTAAAATTATAGACACATAGTATGGGTTGTTGGAGTCAGAGTCGCTGTAGTTGGTATCAAAGGAATTTTACTACAATCCTTTGGAAATAGATTAAGGTAAACTTATTTTAGATAACATAAACCTTTGATTGAAACACTACAAAATTATAAAATAATAAAATTGTTTTTGCTAAAAAATGTGACACAAAACAAGGAGCTTAAAACAACCCATGGAATATATTTCTTTAAATTTATTCACTTCAATAGCCTTCAAAACATGCGCCACCTTGTAGAAATAAACATTAATATATTATACCACAATAACATAGATATTAAAATATATATGTAATATTATACTAAATATAATATTAAAATTATGGTTATCTATTGATCTGAAATAAAATAAGATTCATTCATAAGAAAAAGAAATGTTTTTTAATAATTATTATTTTTCTAAAAGATAGACTTTCAAACATTTCAGACATAATTTAAATTTTTTTCTACAAGTTTTTCAATATTTATTTTATGAAATTCTATTTATATAATAAATCATAATATAAAAATTATGTTATGTATACTTTCATGTATTTTTCATAATTAGTTACTTTTTTGATAAATAGTGAAAAATACTGAATATTGATTGAAAACTGTATTATGATAATAAAAATTTTTAAAGGTGAATTGCATTTCAAATTATTTTCAATATAAAATTAGGAAAATTTTATATCAATTAATTAAATATAGATCAATAGAATCATTTTCATATTGAATTTTGATATAATAACTTGTTATTCTTTTGAACATTTTGTTTTTGATCACCCACTTATTGGTTGTATCTATGGGATTAATATTAAATTAAATTATTCCCATTATATGTATAGAATTTTTTAAAATTCATTCCTTTTTTCGATTCATAAAAATATAATTTTTATAATCATGTGAAAATAATTTTCAACCATATTTTATAGTGAAACAATAAAAATTAATTGCCACGGTTAAGGAAGAAATTGATTTACCATAGGACTAAACTAAGCGAATACATGATAAAAATGAACTAAAAACATTACCAACAATAATTTTATGGATAAATTCAGACATTATAACTTATATTTTCTTTAATTACCCATTTGAAAAGATTCTTTCAATAAAAACATAGTTTTTATTGAGACTTTTGAACAAATATTCATGTGTTCCAGTCCTCTCATTTATAAAGGGACTCCCTGTATCTTCTCTTCTTCACAACATAAAGGATTATTTTTTTACAATACATACCCATAAAACTTATAATATTTCTTCTTATCATCAAATAATCCTTATTTTGTTAATAAATACTACCTATGATGTATTTTTTTTAAAACCTAAGTAGGAATTTTGACGAAGAGGTAATGATCATAAATGATCATTTTTGTTTAATTTATTTTTACACCTCCTTTAATTGATATTTAATCATGATGTTATAATAGGTTTAGTATCATACATATAAATATATGTTATTATGTTAATGTAATGACCTAATACCATCCCCACGTCTATAAAATGGTTTTAAAAAACAGCATTCATTTGTATGATGGTCTACTGCCTTAAGGACTGATGTCATTCATTATTCTGTTATGACCTATCACGGTTGGGATAATATGAAGGTGGATAAAAAATATATATATGATATTTATAAAATAATAAAAACTTTTTAAACATTATATAATATATACCGTTTTATATTCCATTCCATCGTAGATATAGTAAACCTGCTTGAGTGTACGACAGACTACCGCCTCATGAGGCGATGTGATTCGTCATTCACTGACGCTTTACATAGAAAATGATAAATATAAATTTAATGTTTAAATGTGATATAAATGAAATAATTATGTTATTAATTAAATTTTTATCCTCATATAAAAATAATATTTCGTTTTATTTCTTAACTTTTCACTCACATTAATATGATGATATCATTAGTGTTGATCTGAACTATCACCTTCACAAAGCGATAAAAATCACTTTTCACCAATAAACCACTTGTATGATATATATATATATATATAAGAATAAAATATTTTAATTTTTATATTAGTATCATTATATATAGTTAAAACATGACATTCTACTTTTTTATAATGATCAGTGCAAAATATAAACGTCACTCTTGTGTACGTAAGACATACCATCTCCATGATCATAATGTACTAATTTTTTTAAAAAAAATCAGGATTTGATTTAAAATTATAATTGATGTTTAAATATGGAAATTATTTCAGTATTATTATAATATAGATTATGGAAATATATAAATTTTATATGAACCAGAACATTAATGAATAAAGATGAATAAGAGAACAAGGAAATTAACATCTAAAGAATGAAATTAATGAAGGATTATAAAATAATAGTAGATGAGGTGTAATAAATTTATAATATATGATAATATAAATATTTATTTTATTTATTTTTAACTTAACAACGTTATTATGATCCTTTTACATGAGTTTATTTCACATTCAATGATATAGAAGTTTATGGTTAGGTATTTCATCTCAATTTCATTTCATTGAGGAAATGGTAATGTTATGTACCTAATTTATTTCATATGGTATATATAATACCCATTAGACAAGTAATATAATGAATAGTTAGTTATTAATTTATTTTTATGTTTTAATTCTATTTATTTCAACCATGGAAATTTTTTTGTTTAATTACCAAGTATATATAAATTTGATAACTCAATTTCTTTTGATTAGATTATATTTCTTCTTTGTTGTCATGGATATCAATATATTGTGTTAATAATGAATTATGGTTATATTGTGTTGTATTATATTTTATAATTTATATTTAGTATTGATACACCTAATTGATTCATTGATTAATTACTATCTCTACATAAAGATCATTATAAGTGTTTATTTCCCAATGTCATTCATATTGAAAATTTTTTGCATAAATTTTAGTAGAAGGAAATTATTCAGTCATTATATAAATAAAACCATTTAATTTTATTCTCCTCTGGTTATTCATAATATTTTAATTTTATAGTACTATTTTCTCACTCTTGGGTAATTGAAATTCTATATAACATATTTTACTGAAAATACTACTTCATTTTACCCTTCGGTCCGAAATATGTTTTCCTCGAAATCTGTGTTTTCAAAATATATATAAAAAACAATTAAACCTTTGAAAATGATTTATTAAATAAATTTTTACACAATATTACTTTTTAAGAATTTTGTTTGAACGAATATTTATTTCATTTTTCAAAACAGAAATCTTTCTTCTTTTATAAAAATTGTGAATGGAATTTTCATGTAATTTTCTAAATATTTCAATTTTCTATATATTTTATGGGGGAAAAGAAATGTAATTTTTCAATAATAAGACATGTATGAAATTAACCACCGCCATGAACATAACTTTTTTAAAATTTAGTGAAAAGTTTACAATGTTATTTTTAAAGAAATCATTCCCCTAATATTCATGAAATTCGTTGATTTTAAATGTTATTTTTATAGAAATGGATATTTAAAAAACATTATGTTTTAAAAAGTGAATTTCAAAATGAAAAGGATATTTTCCACAACAACGTTAATAAAGATATTTCTATTAATTAATGGAAAAAACCCATTATTTTATGTATAATCCCCAGAGTATATGTTTTATTGATAACATCTTTAATTTTCCTTTTGATGCTTTATGATTATTTTGAAATATGATGGTATTGGCATTCCCATAATAATTTCATTTTTGTAGTCATTATATTCTGATTGAATTATTCACTTTCAGTTGACCACTAAGAATTAAAATTCCCCAAAATATCTATATTGTACATCAAATAGATGTTTATTAATTAAATTTCATGTCATTTCTATATACAGTGATATACATTGAATGTTATTTTTTAATCAATGGAAATATTGATAAATATGTATTAATTACTCAATATGGATACTTTATGATAAGGAATATTTTTTATATATTAAATTAAGTATATTATATTTGAGTAATTCATTATACATGAAAGACATGGGTGGGTACTAGTTAATGAAATTCTTTTAAAGCATCAGTAGTCTCATAAGGTGAACCTATAAGATAAAATGAAATAAATTTGCTAAAATATTTTAGTTTATACCTGGTACATTTAAATTGTCTAGTAAATCATCTTGATGATAGTTGTATTATATTTGTGATACATGACACCTAATAATTAAGCATTACCTTTATTAAGAATTTAGTTACTATTATCCAAGATAACTTTTTAATGATATTATCTCCAAGAATTTCATTCTTTGTTATTTATTAATTGGAATTTATTTTTAGTTTTTATATATCCTTATTTATTATTCCTTATCAAGTCATGATGGTAATATTATTGATTAAATAGAATGTTTTTGTGTTATTTTCCTTTCTATATTTATTCTTATATATGAAAATTATTCATTGATATTATTTTTGGATACACTTTCTTCTTATTTTTTATTGTATTTAATGTGTGTTAAATTATTCATCTTTATATTCTTTTTGATTATTGAATAATTATTTAATATAGTATATATATAAATTATATAACATTTGAGCTTGTACTTATTTTTTTCATTTCCAAAGAGTCAATGATTTTTACTATGAAATATATTAAATATTATGCTAGAGGGAATAATGATATTCTCAATAAAAATTATAATTTATGTATTCAAATGTAATTCAAGACTCATGTAAGTATCATGTTCACCAAAAATAATAAACTCTGTAGTCCATTATGGTGTCATTCATTATATCTTATTCTAATGTAATAATGAAGACACTGGTACTATGTTTCTAGTCCCAGGGTCTCTATAGTTGGTATTAGTGACATTTTAGTAGAAATCATGGGAACTAGATTTAGGAAAACCTAGATTATGGATTATTATCTTATGATAAACGTTTATGATAAGTGTAAAAGTACATATTATGTCTTTAGTAATGTATATGTTATGTGATATTTATAGTAAATACATTCATGGTTTAATACTACATGTGGAAATAGTTCAGGCATAGAGGTTCTTAGCGGTATTAAATCTGAAAAGCGAGCATTAGGATTAATTATATCATCACATGGTGCATGATAATGGGTTATACTACACACCCATATTGACACGCCAAGAGGGTGTTCATTTTATATTTCACATTTTATTTATAAACCATTATGAATGATTTAAATAGATTATATCAATGAATTACATAGCTTAAACCAATGTTGTAATTAAAATAAATAATTATTAAAATATCCTATAATTGACTATATAGTTTTCCAACATTGATTTTTATTACTCAGACTATTCTTTTTTCTTTTAATAAATGGATTAAGCCTAATGAAATCACGATAACAATGAATATAGAGGAAAATTTTGTGACCATGAGTAACCTAGTGGGATTATGATTACAATGAATGATATTGTAATTATTCCTAATAGTGTTTCATAAAATATGAATACTAATGTATACCATAACAAATTCATGGACTCACCAAAAAGGGAAGGGTGGAGTTCTCTATGATCTTTAGTGTTATTGACCATAGAGAAAAGGAGGATTGAATTACTTTATATCATAAATGTGTAAGGACAAATATAGTAATGTGTCTCAATGGAATGGAAAAATTCTTTATGAGTGGAACATAAGAGACTAAAAAATAATTTTTAAGGAAAATATATTTGTAGGATGTTAGTAAATAAATATCATCATGATGATCCATTTATAGTTAATTTTCGTAATTATGGGGAACCTGCTAATTATTCGAATCAACCATCACTTATAATTGTTATACCAAATATTAGAAATGACCTATGATGAAATATAATGAATGAATAATTTAAGTATTGTTATTCAAAAAAATTAGAATTATTTTTACAAATGGAATTTTTGTATAAAAGGGTCATCACACACATCTGAATTATATTGAATTTTAGAATCACATGTTTTTTAATTAACATAAGAGTTATCGATGAAATCATGGGTTTAGGAGATTATGGTTTATCATAAGTTTACTATCTTAGACACCCATTTTTATATTTTATGTAACGAGATTATACCATGAATAAGGAAACTTTTGGGAGAAAATTATTACAATACAGCCCATTGGTATACTATATATTTTATTGAAAATTTTATTTTAGGAATAATTAATTAACATTATAGAGATATGAAAATATAGGTATTGATAACCATTAGGTTTATATGATCATTATTGACATAGTAATAAAAATGAAAAATATTTTTTCACATTTTGAAAAACAAGGTTTATAGTAAACCATAAGAAATATTTTATTTAATGATTAATTTTATTTTAAAGATGCCACTCTAATTTATTTGGCAATGTTAAAAAAATTATTTTAATATATTGCTATAAAAGGGAAACCCCCATACCGGGTGACAACACATCGTTTCTGGGAAGGGTGTTGGGCATAAATCCACACTCCAAGGACAATAAGGGTTTAGTGAATACCACAGTCCTATGGGATGTACTAGTTAATATCTCATTGATTTTAGTTAATAAAATTATGGAATAAATATTAATGAAGAACATGTAGTGTTACTGTTGATAATTGGTTATTAATGTATTATATTGGAAAATGTGTGTTAACGATATTGGTTTTGTAATATTATTAAAGTGAGTGAAAAATATTTTTCACTCTTTTATGGACCATATGACCCATCAAAAGTGAATTTTAGTTCATTTTGAATGAAAATTATGTTTTATTATATTAATTTATTAATTTAATAGATGAATTGGAAATTGATCAATGCACAACAGTGGAATGAAATTGTTCTTCTGAAAATGTATCAATTTTTTATATTTTTATATATCATTAGTGATTAAATTAATTTCACAAAATTAGGTAAATGATTTTAAAATTATATATCATATTATACTCATATATGTTGAATTATATTGTTTTAAATCATTATTTATTTATTCATTTTAGGCCCTAAGTTTCAATTATTCATATACTTTCTATTGACCAATGACCTCAATCACTATCTATAATTATTTAATACTTTCATATATGTACATATTTTCACAATCCACAAATGTTATATCATATATAATCCTAGTTATGTGTCATTCCATATATGCATTCAAAATCCCTATCTCTCTTATCAAGATTATGTTTTGTTAACATTTTTTATTATGTGGGTTTTCAAGAAATGAAATTTCAAATATCAAACCCTTGATTACTGAGATTATGTTTAAATTGAGAAGAAAACATTTATTTATGGAGAGTATAATTTAACATGCCAACATTTTTAAATAATAATTTTTTATTTTGATAGTGTTTGTGACATGCAACACTATGTTTTAACAGCATATGAACTGTATTTCTCTATATTTAATCACTTCGATTGTTTGCGGAAATCAAAACCCCAAGTCAAAATGAAATATAATACAGTATACCATTATAAAATTAAAATTAAAATGGAGGGTCACAATTGTTTTTGTATGAAAGGTTGGGGTATGAAGCCCCAGTTTATTGCTAAAAAATGTTCAGACAGATAGGCAGAACATCAAGGGAAAAACATATTTGTCAAAGCCCCATTCCCGGGGGACCGATTATCTTCCTAATATTTTCTCCAATTATCCATTCCTTTTCATTTAAAAAATTATGGTTATCTATATATTAGAAATAAAACAATAATCATTTAAAATAAAATGGAATATTTTCATAATAACTGTATTTATCTAAAAATGAGTCAGTCACGCTATGGGAACATAATTTAAAATTTATTTTAATAAATTTTATAATATTTAATTCATAAAATGATATTAATTTCATAAATAAAAATACATGAAATTTTATAGAGTGAATATTTGGATTTTTTTTAAATGTTTCATTTTTTGATGAATAGTGAAAATAGAGAATTTTAATTGAAACTACTTTTTTAATTAAATTATTCATAATATTTAATAATGTATTTATTTATGTAGTAAAATTAGTTCAATTATATATAAATTAATTCAATAATTTTGTTTTACAAATAATCATACAGAATTATGATATAACAACACTGTAAACTTGTTAACATTTTCACTTCGAAAATCCACATTCTTGTCTTTCCTATAAGATAAGTTTAAAAAATAATATTTAGTAACTTATTAAAATTGAATTTTAAAAAATGGATAAAATATTTGTAATAATTATAATATACAATTTAAAATATGTTCAATTTAATTTGGGACAAAAATTAATTATGAAAACCATTAGAAACTAATTATCATAGTTATAGAAAAAATAGATTTATTAGAGGATTAAAGTAAGAATTTAAGGTATAAAAATAACCTACTCATTTATAAAGATCACATTTACATGAAAATTTAGACCTTTACACTTATACATATGGTAATTTCCAATTTTGGAATATTTTACCATGATAACAATGTAAATGTGGATTGAATATTTTCCCAAAAAAATATGTTTGCCACTAATCTGCATATAAAAAACTAGCCCTACTCAATTATTCTTCACACATTGAAACCTCATTTGATCGGAAAATACCTAAAATAATTGACGCCCAATTTAATTCCTATAATCATTGAATCCATATTTTTTTCAAAATGGAAGCATAGGAATCCTTTGGTGCAAGCCTAAAGAGAAACCCCGAAGATGAGGTAAAATTCTTCAATTAGCAATTATTTATCATTACACCTTATTTTATTATTAATAATGCATACCGAATTTATAAAATATGTATTATAAATATAATTATATATTTTTAAATAAATTTATTTAAACCAACCACAATTCAATCAATTAGGTTATGAAATCATCATTTGTGTGTATGGTGGACTACCGCCTTGTGAACCAATGTCATTCATTTTTATCATTACCACCTATCATGGTTGTGTTTGATGCTGGATATAAATTAAATATACGAAAATTATAACATAATAATTTATTTGGAATAATTATATCATATATATACCATTTTTCAATTAAATTATTTTATTGATATAATAACGTCACTCATGTATACAACGACCTCATGCCTCGTGAAGCGATGTACTTCATCTGTCACTAACACTTTACAAGGAAAGTGATAAGGATAAATTTAATGATTATATGTGATATAAATGAAATAATTATTATATTAATTACATATTCATAATTATTTAAAGATAATATATCATTTTATTTCTTACCTTTTCAATGACGGAAATATGATTACATCATTCGTGTGCTTGTGTAGTACCACCTTCATGAAGGGATGTGACTCTCTTTTCATTTCCACATAACATGGATGATATAAATATATATATAACATAATAATTATGATATTATCATATTAATATAATCATATAAAATTCTTTACCACCTTTACATATTCATCGATGAAAAATGGAAATGTTACTCAAGCATTTGTATGGAAAATCGCCTCCATGATCGTAACGTGATTTTTTCTGATCAAAACATTAAGGATTTTATTGAAAGAATAATAGATATATAAATATGATAATTATTACACTATTATTCTATATATTATGGAACTACGTATTATTCATAAGAACCATATCTTTCTGGATGAAGCACTGATGGGAAAATATGGCAATTAAGACCCAAAACAATTAATATAATGAATATTTATTAATGAACCAGAAAAATGTTACAGAAGGATCATATATGTTATTATAAATATTAATGTGGTTATTTATAATGTTAATAACATGTTTAAAACCACTATATATGTGGTTAATCATGTTTATCCAAAAGGATGTTTGAGGTAAGGTATTTTTCATAACTTTCGTTTCATTGATGTATATTGTAACGTTATGAACCTAATTTATATTATATGGTGTATTTTATTCCCATTTGACATCTAATATCAATAATAATTAATTATGGAATTTATTTTATGTTTTAAATATAATTATTTCATCCAAGGGTGTTTGAATTTAAGATCTCAAAGTGGTAATTAATTTTGTAACACAATTTACATTTATTGGGTGATTTTTTTTGTCTTAATTGATATTATAAGATTAAGTTTATAATTATTTTTGATTATATTATTCATTATTCCCCAATATTTTATGAATATTTATAATGGATACACATAATTTAATCATTTATTAATTGTCACTTCAATGTTATGGTTATTATAAGGGTCCTTTTTACAATGTCATTCTAATCAAGAATTTTTTTTTCTTGAATTTTAGTTGAAGAAAATTACATGGAAATTATCGAAATAAACCCATTTAATTTTTTTTCCAATGATTATTCATACTATATTAATGGTATGGTTACATTTTATCATTATTCTATAGAGAATGTTTTTGTATAAATGTTTTTATGAAAATATGACTATATTTCACTATTCAGAAAGAAATTTATTTCTTCCAAAACAATGTTTTGATGAAAAATTTAAGATTATTTATTTAAATATTATAAATAATTTATTAATGAATTTTTACCCATATTTACTTTTCAAAGAAAATTAATGGAATACTCAATTAATTTTCAATAAAATTCATGTTTTCATTTTATCTAAGATGTTAACGGAATATTATTTCCATTTTTCAAACAAGGCCCTTTTCTATCATTTTTACAGTGAAAAAAAAATTCATTTTAACTTATAAATAATTTAAAAAATTACCCACCACCATAAACATAAATTATTTAATACTTCCATTTGATGTTTATAATGTCATACTTAAAAATAAATTCCTATTATTCTAGAACTTTTTAGTATTTAAAAGTGATTTTAAAAAAAATACCCAATGTTTTAGACTTAAAAATAGAATTTTAAAAATTTAAATTATATATTCCACAATAGAGTTTCTAAATATATTTGTATTCATCAATGGAAAAAACAATATATTTGACATATACTATACTATGGTTATGTTTTATTGATACCATTATTATTTTCCTCGAGATGATTTATGATTATTTTTTACCATATATAGTGTTGAAATTAAATTGTTCAATTGTTTTCTTTATCATTCACTTGAATTATTAACGTTCTTATAGTCATTAGACCTTAAAATTACAATAAATATCCATATTATTTATCCTCGATATGGTTATTAAATAATGTGTACAACATTTCTATATATGGTATTCTATATGTAGTATTTTTTTCATTTATAGTAATATTGATAAATTCATATTCTATACTCAATATGGATATTTGAAGATAAGACTAGTTTTTATGAATTGAATAAATTATTCGATATATGAGGATTTCATTATATATGAATGTCATGGGTTGGGACTAGTTAATGAATGTCTTTCAACGCATTGGTAATCTCAGAAGGTGAATTAGTATGTTTGCATGAAAATAGCTAAACAAAACAAAAGAGTTTGTACCTAATAGTTATAAACATTATTTTGAATGTTCATGAAGGTATTGGTTTCATATGACTAATATACAACTAATAATAATTAATCATTTTCTTTTTTATGAATTCAATTATTATTATCCATGAGATTTTGGAAATGATATTATCACATGATGTATTTCATTCTCATTTATTGATTAAATATAATGTGTTTTAAGTTATTTACCTTTATATGTTTATTATTACTTATATATTTCTTATAGTAATGTGTTTGATTAAATGGAATTTGTTTAGTTATATACCTTCTGATATTGATTATTATCTGTGTTATTTTCTCATTGATGATATCTCTTGATGCACTTCCATCCCAGTTTATTAATTGCATGGTATGTATGTTTAGTTATTCGCCACTATATAATGATTTATCTTGTTGATTCATTATTTACTCTAATATACATAACCCATACTAAGCATTTATGCACACCCTTATTTCATTTCATTCCCCTATAATCCATAATATATTCTACAAAACATATCCCAGATTTTTAAAAATAGAATAATAATATTAAAAAAATATAATGTTGATTTTTTTTCCAATGTAATCAATGAATCCATTATATATCAAGTTTTCCAAAACTACTAAACTATTTTGTCCACTCAGATGTTATTCTTGGTACCTTATCCCAATGTAAAAAATCATACACTATCACCGTGATATTATGGTCGAAGACACTAAAATTATATAATTTATGAAAAATTATTGAAAAATACAAATTTTTTTGTAAGGATGATATTTTTTGGGTTTTCATAGCAATAAATAAATGTATGAATACTACCGGTAGACATGGTTCGATAACAGATGTACTTATGGGTAGTAACCCCAAAAGGGTATGTTGGGATATACTTGATCATCAATTGGAGAAAAATAATGACCCTTACTACATAGGTATTTTAATATTAATGGGGGATATAATTATGATAATTTTCATTTTCCATAAAAATCATTATGAAGAATTTGAAAATAAGCATATCCCCAAAGAAACCAAATTTATTATTCAGATAATAACAATGCATATATTTGTTAAATTTATTAAAACTGTTGATCCATATTTAAAATTCTACAATAAAATTTTATATTCATAGTATTTTGATCTAATCCATTATATTCCATTGTTTTTAAATGGTGAAAGTAAGGAAAATGTGTATTATTAATATTTTCCAAATTATATATTTCTATACTAATAAATACAATACAAATGGTATTGGAACTAATCATATGATGGCTATATAAGGCCATCTTAATTAGGATATTTAAAATAACCTTTTCGTGATAGAGAAATGTATTCTGTAGCATGATTCTCATATGTTCAATATAATTATGCTATATAATACCCCAACATTCAGAGATACTAATAATCCAATGGTAGTTGAGTAATGCGTTAGGTATCATGATGATATATTTATAGACATAAAATGCACTGAAAATGAAATGGTTATAGATTTATGGTGTTGTATCAAAGTTAATGTTGATAAATAATGATCGTTGATCGATAATACTAGTGAGGATGTTGAAATATAACTTGTGGAATTGAAATATTTCGAGGAAACATTCCTTTAATAATATTTACTTTATAAGAAAGAATATAATATTAATAAATTTCTCATCATATTAATGATAAATTAAGAATAATGATTTCATGTGTATGATTCTACCTTTACAATTTTAGTCAAGTATGCTATAATAACACAAGAAACATTTATTTCAAGATCAACCATTAATTTAGAAGGCTTATGTAAATTCTCGGATTAGTAGTGGTTGATCAATCTTTTTCATAGTTTACAGTAATAGTTTTATGTGAAATGAAACTAGGGAAGGATTTCTAATAATCATAATTATTTACAGTAAATCAAGAATAGAATATGTATAATGAGAACCAATAAAAATGGAATGTTTCAATGAAGAAGAAAAAATATAGTTTCTATCTTTTGATAAATATGGAAATAATAATCCCTCAAAATGATTATAGGGATTGGGAGTTTTTTACATGTGTATAGAAATGGTTCATCAAGAAAATTAATGTAAAGTAAATTAAGAAAACACTATTATTAAGTGTTTCAACTATATAGAGAATGAGCACTCTGAGAATTAATACCCATGGCGTTATTGGAATATACCACAACAAAAGCTACAGTTATAAGGAAATGGTTATGTGATCACAATTTCTATGTTATAAGTATGTAATTAGGTGGTGGATGATAATTTTATCATATAGTAAAATATATCTAATACACTATTTTATCCTGGATCCTCTCACACTTTTATATCATCCAAATTTTAAAAAAAAAAAAAAAATTTCATATATTTTTAAAATGGAATTTGGTAGAAAAAATTTCTAGTGGAAGTAACATGGATTCAAGGATCAATCATGGAGTCCTCATTATGACACATAATCATGCTTTTTTTTCTAAAATTGTTGTCATCTTTTTGGATGAATTCGATATGTTCCTTTTTTGTATTGAATTTAAAAACATTATAAAAAAAGTTATTACATTAATAATTATTTTATGATTTTTGATTAAGATGTATAATTCCATATCTTTAATGCATAGATTTCATAATGCGAGACCTGTAAATAGACTCTCACATTATCTTTACTAAATGAGATTCTTGGGGAAGAATAGAAAACAATATAGGGATGGATAAGGTAATCATCATATTAAAGACACACATATCTTTTTAAAATATATTTATGTATTACCTAAGAAATTATATATATATCCACTAGAGAATGATGTTTAGTTTTCAATTAGTTTAATCACTGATGTAAGACCAATATCAAAGACTCCCTATATAATTTATACTATGTAATTATTGGATATAAAGAAACTACTACAGGTGTTGTGTGATAATGGATTTATTCACAATTGTTTTTTACCACGTGAAGACACTATTCTTTTCATTTATATGAATGTTGAATCTAAGAGGCTATGTATTGGTAATATAAATCAATAATATTATGATAAATGAAAAGAATATTTTGTGTTACATTGATGAATTATTTAGTCATCTTCAGAGATCTAAACATTTTTTCAATATTTACAATTGTTATGGGTGCTAGAAATTGTGTGTACATAAAAACTACAATTTTATGAGAATATTAAGAATGAGGTATGGAAATTACATGTCTATAATAATTTTATTTGGATTGATAAAAGAACACTCTGTTTTTATAGATCTAATGAATAGAGTAATAAATGAATATCAGGATATTTGTTGTGTGTAATTCATTGATGATAACTTAGTGTATTCTGAAAAATAGAAGAACCACTACAATATCTTTTGGACCATTCTTCACAATCTGGGAAAGATTGAGTTCTATAAAAAAATTATTAACTATAATTTCTAGACTCAATATGTTTCTTTACATGGATATATTTTCTCTAAAGATGGAATCATAGATGATCTTATAAATATAAATCCATTCAATCAATGAGAATCACCAATTAACACAACTGAGTTATGTAGTTTAATTGGTTTTTAATGTTACTATCAGTTGTTAATTTATACATTTACTAAATTTTCTAACTTGTTATCCAATCTTACACATAAAGGGGTGAAGTTTCTTTAGATAGAGGAAGTGGAGGAAAATTATATTGAAATGAAAAGAGTATTTTGTAATGCTTCTATTTTGATACTTACCACTAGAAATTACATGTTAGTGTTATATAGTTGTTATAAAATAAGGGGCATTATATGGACCTAGTTTTATCATACATATATATATCATAATTTTTTTGAATATACTGTACATTACAAAAACACATGGTTGAGGACTGTAAAGGTATAATTTCGTTGGATACATGGAATCAAAAACAACTATTTCATACGTAAACTATATTATCTCCCATAATATTCTTCATTACTATCACTATACACATACATATAATATGTATCAAAATTTTCCATAACATGGGGAAATTAAACATAATAATGGGTGAGTCAAAATGATCGGTAAGGGTTTGAACGGGAGACACCTAAGTATAAAATAAAAATTAGTGTATTAGAACAAGATTATATCTTTTGAGAACCATAAATTTCGTATCAAATATCATAATCTGGAGCCATGGAAGAGTAATTGTTAGTTCATAATACATGATTCATAAGTGATTAAAAAAACATGATCCATGAGATAATTACATTGGCATAAGAACTAGACTTGTGGTGTACACATAGGCATAGAAAATATTTTTTCCAGGATACCCACTAAGTCATTCATAACATGTTAGGATTGGGTAAAGAACACATGTACCTTCTTTGGACTTTGGATGACCTACCATGTAACATTTTTTGGGCTTGATATAACCTCCCATATTCACTATGACCTCATATTACAATATTAATTACCCAATGCATTGGAGACTGATATGGTCCCACCCATCAAATAATGAGATGCATAAAAATGTGTTCGAATAAATCATGAAAATTTATTTATATCATAAACAATGAAATGAAATTGCATTCACAAAAATTTCATCATATCATAACTTGGGTAAATGATATAGGTTTAATATTAATTTCATCATCTCACCCTTTTATAACCCATGGAGAAGGAATCGGTTTCGTGATAATTATATCATTATATAAACAATGGAAGAGAAATATGTTTACTAAATAATCTACAATTATAAAAAAAATTGAAAATATATTTTAATAATGGTATCATTGGTTTATATCCCCAATAAATTGTAAATTACAACATGTAATTTCATCTTAAAAGGAGAATTATTTTGATTGATAAATAATATGGAATTTTTTATGGAGGTTATTTTAATTTAAAATCAATTTTAAAAACAAAAAATTCATTTCGTATTTAGGGAATCCTTTTCACTGAAATCAATTTTAAAAACATATAATTGATGCTTAAAATAATACAACGATCATTACGATGAAAAATCTCATTCATTCCATACATGATAAAATAATGATTCCATTCACATATTTTTTAAATCCAAATGGGAATTGTTTTGAAAAAAATTTAATATTATGTTAAATTTTATTGTAAAAAGAATAATTATCTTAAATAAATCATTTAAATAATGATCTAAAACATTTATGAATATTTTTTTATAAAATATTATTTTGGAGGAAAAATGATTTTTAACTAAAAAACAGTGTTTCCATTAAAATATACTTTTTGATAAATTGAGAACATAAAGAGAGGAAAATAAATTGAAAAAATGTATCCTTATGACATAAATAATGGAGAATAAATCGTTGAGTTTCATGATATATGGATCATATTGTTAAATTTTCAGATATAAAATCATAAACAATCCTGATAAACGATAAGATTGTAACATAAAATCTTTACCAGTTCTGTAACTTTGAAATGTAAGCCATGTGGAATAAAATAATGAAATTAAACATAAAATATCATGGGGAAAATATATTCAAGATATTACATGTAAATGTAGATATATATACACCTCATAAAAAACATCCATTCATTAAATAATAATATCTATCCAAGAAGACAAATTGAGAAAAAAATACCTTATAGATTTGTTAAATTTTTGACCTTAAAACCCAACAAAAGAGGATTTTAAATTTTATTTGTAAATAATAAAAAAGTTTAGGAGCATTATCATAAAATAAATTCATGGGTATTATTTACACCATATAAAATAATAATTTTATGAATATGGAATTTGTCTGACATAAAATAAAAGGAGATTATAATCCATTACATATTATATCGACTTCATTCGTACAAATTAGAAACTCATTTATAATAAATATAGATTTTATTTAAATATATTAAACTAATTTAATTATATAAATCATTCAATATATGATTTACTTATGAACTTTTGGTACCTTCAAATTAATAATACCTTGTTAAATTTATATTTCATGTACTAACCACTTTGTTTTTCATATATGTTTTGATCTGTTATTTTGATTCATATTTCTTTTACCATGGTTCCATAATCTAAAAAATATTATACCTGATATAAATATCATATATTTTTATCTATACATTTATTTAGATTCATCTAGAAATGTTATAGATTGAAAATAAAATACAACATTTAGAGGCATGGTAGGTTAAATGTACAGATAAACATTGTCTATTTTTCCAAATGGAAAGAAAGAAATGATGAAAAATGAAATATATTCATTCCAGAATAATTTCAATTTCATATATATCAGTAATTTATATTAAAACTATTCTCATTATCTTCCATGTAATGTGTTAGCTAATCACATCTCTTTGCGAGGAAGTAGTCTGCAATACACAAAAGTGGCATAATTATATTACCAAATAATAAAATTATGTATTTATGTGTGATATAATAATTTCAAAAGAGTAATAATATATTAAATATAATATATAATAATTAAATAAATATTTTTAATAAAATGTGAGTGGTGACAATGAAAAAATGAATAATAATTGTTCGTGGGGAATTAGCCTGCCATACAAAAAATGATGATTTCATAACCTATTTTATTCAATAGAAGATAGTGGTCTGTTATTACCATAACATAAAAAAATATTAATATATTTAATATAATAAGTTTATTATGTAATATATTTTTTATAATAATCTAAAGAGGTTATTGAAGAAATAAAATATAATTTCCCATTGACGAATGTTAGCTCTTCTTCAGGTGTCCTCTCTATGTTTGTAGTAAGGTCTATCATAGATTGTATTTTAGACTAAAAGAAGGATTATATGATTATAAGGTGTAATTTTTGAAGATATTAGGTTGTTTATTGGGTGATCGAATTATTTTTTAGGTTGTGAAGATGAAATTATATTGGGTGTCCTTTTATAAGTTAGGTGAGTGTCCCACGTGAAACTTTTAGGAATGAAAATGTGTAATGATGTATTTATCAAAAATAAAAGACACAAAAGATGTATTATAATCAATAATTAAACATTATATTTACAAAATATTTCCATAAAATATATTTTTGAAATGTTTCGGGTCATTTTATCCAACATATTTTTAGTTCAAACCCTCAATAAATTTATTTTTACCATAACCACGGTAATTAATTATTACTCATTTAATTATTAATATTTAAAAAAAATATAAGATTAACCTATTAGATAATATGAATTTTTAAATTTATAAATATTTACCAAATTTTTAAAAATTAAATTAACTGATGATTAAAAATTGCACATAATATTAATCACACGAAGATAATGAATTAGTAGGTTTTCGAAGAGAAAAATTACAATGGTTTACAAAGATTTCATTTAAATTTAAAAATAAATTTCATTATAATGAAAATGTAATAAATTATATACATATAATTGATCTAAATTTAATTTAAAACTATTTTAAAATGTAATTTATCATTCTTAATAATTTAATGTTAAATCTTGTAACTAAAATTCAATTTTTTTATTTACTCATAAAAAAACTAGTCTTTTAGAAAATACCCAAAAATTCACCATAATATATTGTTTAGATAATTTTTTATAAAATTATTATTAAATTTCCAGATTCCATTTATAAAATTTTAAAAATTTATTCTTATTATTTATTGTAAAAAATTAATATCAATTTTCTATAAATCAGTATTTTCAAAAGATATAATGTCTTTATCAAAAAATTAATTACTTTTTCAATATGATTTCAATATATAAAACCATTATACATAATATTAAAAAAATATTCATTACTATTCATATAGTTATTTTTAATATATATTTTATAATAGTCATGTTTTAATAATATTAATATTACATCATGGTTTTCTATAACTCAGTGTCATGTGTAACACAAGCTAACACAATATTGTGTGTTACAAATGCTTAACATGGTTTTGAATGTAACATATGATATCAATTAAATTTAAATAATTTGAAATAAATAAAAGATAAAAATTTATGTTTTCACATTCTATAAGCATTTAAGTAAATTTCACCATCAAAATTTCACACAATGATACAGAAAACTGAGGAAAATTCTGCCACAAAATTTCATCAAGATCCCACGAAGCTCCCTCAAACTAGTGGTTTCTCAAAAAAACATTAACTATGTGAGAGGCATGGTTTTGTATAACATCCTTTATATAATCCATAATCTCAATCAGTTTCTCTTCATAAGAAATTTCTTTCCCTTGAGGTATGATCAATGAGATTATTTCAAATGATAGGGAATGTATGTAATTACTCATGAGAGATACATGGAACACATCATAGACATAGGAGAGGTTTGTTAGAATATCCCATAGATAAGATATTTCCATGAAATAATCAATAATTTAAAAGGTACTAGTAAACATAGGTCATTGTTTCCCTTCATTATCAAATATAATTACCTTCTTCATGTTATAAATTCATAGAAACACCTAATCACCAACTTCAAATTCTAGGTCACACCAATGATTATATGAATAACCTTTTCCCAATATGTGATTTCTTTATTTGTTGCTGTATGTATCTAACCTTGTACATTATTTATTCACCTATCATATGTAGTAAAAGATTCATTTGTCCTAATTTATTCTAACATGTTGGCATTCTATAATTCATTTCATCTAGGGATTCATAAGGAGTCGTATGAATTAAAGATTTAACGATATTTCAATAATAAAATTAAACAAGAAAGATGTGTCGATCAAAAAAACCATTAAAATCCAATGAAAAAGATCTCAAATTATCTCTAATTGGATTTCTATCTAAGTATGATTAAAAATGATAAAATTCAACTCTATATCATGATCTTACTAAAGACATAACCCAAAAATTTATGTTAAAACTCTAATCCTAATCGAACATAATGGAATTTGTAACTTCGTGAAATCATACCAATTATTCAAATTATATCCATGTATGATAATCCAGAAATAATTTTTCTCTGATAGTGATGAATTCTACTGACATATTAATGTGATCGAAAAAACCCTTATAGTATTATTCTGTGTATACATTTTTGGGAGACAAACGATTAAATTCCCGAGGATTTTTTCCCATTTTTATTTAGTTATGGGTAATGCTTGTAATATCCCCTTAGTATTTTCAGTATCATCCTTCATTTTCTGAAATACTAATCATCACGATTCAAACTATGTGATAATTCTCTTCTATCCTTCCCATTGTAAGTGCACTTTCAAATTACTATGTGTCTCCATACTTCTCAGGTTAATTGAGAATAATGAAATATGATCTTCCAGGGAAAAATCCTTCTTCAATTATGGTATTTATGAAATTCTAAAATTTTATCTAAATGTTGTCATCCCATCATGAAAAAATATATAATCATGTAAATTTAAAACATTCTTCTAAATATCTACATCTTCCTTAAATGCATCGTTAATCATTAACCAGAATGATGGTTAAACATTTACTTGTGAAATATAATATTTATCCCCTTTGATAATGATATCAATAACCATCCTTTGAAGATCTTGATATTTTGACTCTTTTGTGATCATCATCCTGAATCTTAATCTTTTAAAAGGGAATTCCCTTTTGTGGCCTTTTCGAACCCTCCACATAAGGAAACCCCCCACCCCACTAAGAGCTCACTCCGAAGAGAGCCCCAGCCGAGAAGGAGTCGTTGACAGCCGAGATGGCAGAGCGTCCTAGAGGGTGACAACCTGGGCAGCGATGGTTCGTCAAGCAATTCGTCAGCACGGTGGGTTGCACCTCATTTTTCCCACCCAGTCAGGAACCAGGTGACACGGCAAGGCGAGTCGATCATGGGGGAGAGGTTCGCCCCGAAAGCGGACTCCCAGGATTCGAACCATGTACCTCACAAAGAACGGTGTTGTTTTACCCCTCTCCTTCCCCACTACGCCACTGTCGAAGCGGGTCCTCATCCTGAATAATATAGAATGATCCTTTTAAATCAACACATCAACTATATTTTTCTCATTCCAATGGCAGTAATTTATAGAGAATCCCTAATAATTAGTCATCTCTAACCATATATTATGGCATATATTCAACTCCTTGTATGAGAATATATACATTAAAATTTTATGTTCAATATATATATAACAATTTTCTCTATAAATATAATACCTCTATATTTTTAATGAATACATTAACATAGATAACTCCAAATAATGATTTGTTTAATTTTGGTCATGAATATTTAATTTTCAAGACGTATAAGTTATATACATGACACTTTGCATAAAAATACTCACATTCCCTTTTTAGAATCATCAATAAAGACATAAAATCATTCTCCACTATAGGTTAATGTAATTTCAGGTGTACTTGCTAATATATTATTCAGTTCAATAAAATTTTCCTCACATTCATATATCCATAGAAACATCGCGCTCTTCCGAGTAAACAAGGATAGTTCATTAAATAGTAATTAAAAATTATCCATAAGTCATTGATTATATCCACCTAAACCAAAAATACTAAATATATCACTAACCATGCACGGGTTGGTCTAAAAATAAATAGCCACTATCATTGATGGATCTATTGATGTACCCTCTATTAAGATTATATAAACATAAAAATGAAATCTTTTTCAACCACAATTTAATCTTTGTAAAGATTTCATATAGTTTATCCATACCATTGGATTTTAGTACAATTAACATGTGGTATTTATGTTACTCCTTTCTATTTATATAGTTTATAATATCATCAATCTATACTTTCCTAAACTGATTATGTTAATATCTAAATAATCTATTCACTAAATCCATTATCAATGTAGCATCATTACTATGATAGAATGGAATCATTTTATATTCATAGTTTCTTTACCTTGTATGGAATGTTGTCTTAGGTATATCATCTTTCATAAAAAAAATTGATGATATCCAAAACAAAGTTGGATCTTTGAAAATAATTGAGATCTACCTAGTTTATCAAACATTTTATCAATTTGGAGAAGATGATACTTGTCTATAATTGCAATATTATTCCTCTCTTGGTAATAAATGTAGAGTAACATTTATCCAACTTTTTTTTAAAAAATGATAAAGTACAAACCATGTTGATACAATTGGATGAATGAATCCCATATAGTGGTTTTCCAAGAATTTATTCTTCAAATACTACAACTCAATCAGATCCATTATACATATTTTCATTGAAATTAGTGTGGCACCATGTAACAGTTATATTGGGATGTTGACATCGAATTTTGGTACAAGAAGAGGAAAATACTCTATAAATATATCAAAAAATCATACAAATAGTCATATCATAGATATTGAGTTTATCCCCAACCATCTGAGATAAATTCTCCTCTTGAATAGGGATCAAAACCTATAAAATCGATGTCAGTTTCATCAGAAGTTCATTATTACTAGCGTACTAAAATATGATCATAGGTTGGGTTATAATATCATATGTTACTTCCCGTACTCATCAATTGATGTGAAATTTATGTAGTGGAAGAATATCCATGAATAATATAACATCAAATTCTACTAGAGAAGGAATGATAATGTTTTGAGGAAGTATGTTCACATAAAAATCAACTGAAGAAGAATCATAGACTGGGGACGTTATAATAAGATCATTAGTGGTTTTAATGCTTATTCAATATCAATTCATTTCATTGGAATCTTTATTCCATTATAAAATTCATTAAATATGAAGGAATTGGTAGATTCAATGTCATATAGTACATTAAGAGTACTATAGAAAAATGTAAGTGAACAATTGGCCACATCATTATTGTACCCCACATCAAAAATAGTTATCTAATGTGATATTCTTTTACCTATCATCATAATAGGTTTCTAGTGTTGATCATCATTATTAACATGCTGTTTTGGGAACATGTTAGCATAATTCCAAAACTCCTTGATATTGAGGCTTTGATGTGTGAAAGATGAGTTATTTAAATCATTGTCATTATTCACACCATTAGATATCATATTCCAATAAAATATTCTATCATCCACTTGATTATCATTCTTTCCAAATATAAAATATTTATTATTCCTCTTAACACAATAACATCCATCAATTTTCAACACATTGATTATAAATGATATCCTATCTTCTTATCTCTGTGG
Organism: Viscum album; assembly: GCA_963277665.1. Taxonomy (NCBI): domain Eukaryota; kingdom Viridiplantae; phylum Streptophyta; class Magnoliopsida; order Santalales; family Viscaceae; genus Viscum; species Viscum album. Next base: position 454,552,227 of record OY728161.1, on the reverse strand, counting down.
TTCATGGACTATCATTTTAATTTCATTTTCTATTCTTATAAAAACCGTGATAATGATATGTAACTCCAACTTTTGGTACGTGATTCCTTCAAGGACTTCAGGAAACCCATGGACATTGGATAAGTAAGGTTTTTGAGCTACTTCAAGGACTTTGGTCCACCTCAAGGCTTTTGGTCCACCTCAAGGCCTTCGGTCCACATATAGGCATATGGGCCACATTAATTTCAGATATAACAGACTATCTTACCATGAAAAAGTCACTAGATGAGGTTACAAAGATGGAACAGTCACCAAAGCCGAGCTAATTAGGCGTTGAATAATGATAGGGTATGGATTTTCTATTGGTACTAGTCAAGTGAATCCCTACACAAGATACCAAGTCATCTAGTCATGTGAATGTGGATTGTTGAACTCTATAATGATGTTAGGGAGGGTCTGTTTCTTTTATTTATTGTTTGGGTGGAAATAATATAAGAAATCAAAGTCCTAAAATGTATCAAATTATATGGGCCATGTATGGGTTCCCCATCAACCCTTAGATGGGGATTATCAAAGTTGGATAAATGATGAAGGCCTTTGGGCTATTCAGGATATGTAACATCAACCTCAATTTCCACCTTAATAGCACACATAACAATCTCTTCACCTATACAAAATTATATTATGTGTAAGGACCATTGGATAATTGGTTTTATGTCATTATAGAAATAATCATCCTTACTTTCATGATGAATGATAACACCTTACGTGTACCTCGCATGTCTTGTAATTTTTTCCTCATTGGTACCAATAGATTCTTCAACCTATTACATTATCTCAAGGAAATCCTTCCCCTTCTTTATATGGATAATATAATTATATTGATTCCTCATGAATAGAACTATCCAACCCATGAACATTAGTTAAAATCTGTAATATATTATTTGAAAATATGGATAATTTGTCTCTATGGTAAAATATGTGTGATATACATAGATTATAAAGGCATAAAATACATTACTTCATAAAAATATATTAATATGAGATAAATTAAATGGATCAAGCTACTCAAGGATTATGGTTTCATGATACAATAACACCTAGGAAAATCAAATAAGGTAGTGGATGAATAGTGAAAGAATGATCATAGAGCTTTGTTCCAAATAAGGTTAGAGAAGGATCTTATGTTCATGGATCTAATAAATATGATAATCAGAATTTTTAATGAATGGGAGACACCATATATTTATTCTAAATGGTTTTGAACACATATATATCAGTAATGAAAAAAAGTTCTCAATCTTATAATGATAATTTTCCAATGAAAATTAATGTTTTGAATAATCAGAAATTAACAAAATTCATTTGTGAAGATACTGCTTTGATATTTGGAAACATATTATGTGTTCCAGATATACATATTCTAAAAATGGATTGTTGTATTGATATCATAGTTCAGGATTCCCGATACACCCTTCTAGAACCAAGATGTAGAGGTACATGAGGGAACATTTTTGGTGGTATAACATTAAATGAGAAATTTCATACTATGAATAAATATGCTGGGTTATTCAACATGTCAATGTTGATATATTGTGTACTAGAGGATACATTCCAAACATTACTATTCCTATGTTGGAATGGGATGATAGTTTTATGGACTATGTCACAAGAAACCCAATTGATCCATGAATGAAATATACACTATGGGATTTCATTGATCATTTAACCAAATATGCACATTTCAACCATAAAAGTGAAAATATAAAACATTAACACCAAGAAAGGATGTTTATTAGTGATGGTTTAAGAATAAATGGTACACCTCATTCAATCCAATCTATTTATAATCATTGTTTACATAGAAATTTTGGAAGAGTCTATAGAAGTATCTTTATTATGAGGATCATTTGATAACATCCTACCATCGTCAATATAATGGAAAATTTTAATGGGATATTAAAACAATTAATTACATGTTGAGGTAATTCTCACTTGACATTAATCGTAACACCCAAAGACATTAAAATATTATCCTTTTAGAATAAATTTAGATTTTGTTATACAAATCGACAAGTTAAGATTACATTACATACAATATAATGTTTATCCTTCTCTACATGTAACAACAAGTATATCTTATATTATAGGTAAGGATATATTTCCTCAATTTCTTGGGTAACACATAAAAAACATTGTCACCGAACGATAATATAACATTAAAAATATTATTATTTAATATATTATGATACAACCTAGTATTTAAATTAATTTTTATGAATATAAATAACTAATTAGTGGAAATATATGTTTTTTTTAAATTGTTAAAAATAAATTATAATTTAATTTAAGAACCAATTCAATATAATGGAAATTTTTTTATAAAATAAATATTTTTATTCTCATGATGTCATATTATCCTAACAAATTAAATTAATTAAAATTAGTGAGTAATATTATGGTAATACACACACACACACATTTATATATATATTATTATATTACATAAAATATTTTTGACCCTCTTCCAAGAGATTTTATATGGATTAATTATGAAAAACACTATTATTATGTATAAAACCTATATTTTTTAAGGTATGTTTAATTCATTTTAATAGAGAACCTATACTAAATATAAATTTTTCAACATTTCTGAATTTAATATCAGAAAATATATATTTTTTTTAATAGAAAATTAAAAAACTAGGTTAGGGTTAATATTTCATATTTCAGTGTGAAGTGTTTTTTTGATGAATAGTGAAAATGGTGAATTTTAATTCAAGACTGATTTTTCATCTAATTAATTTATAATGTTATATTTTTTTATTTGTTTTACATATTATTTAGTTAAAATGTATATCAATTTTCCAATTAATATAATTGAAATAAATTCCAAATTAAAATTGAATAGATAGACATAGCAAGATTTTCAATGTATTTACATTAAAAATTTGCATTTTCTTCTAGTCTGCGATACTAATTTTCAATTAATGTCTACCAATTATGTGATATGAATTTTTAAAAATGTATTAAATATTGGTAATAAAAATAATTCATAATTTAAAATAAATGAATTTAATTGTTTGACCAAAAATAATAGTTAAAAGGATTAAACTTATTTACACTGATTAATAAGAAATTTAGTTTAATAAGGGACAAATCCTTAAAAAGAAATCCCATAATGACTTAGAAACATTTATAAAATCCATTGTATGTTCATATATTCATCCTATAATCCATATTATTCAATTTTTTCTATTAATATAACACTTTTAAATAATAAAAATTTATGTGGAATTTATTTTTAAAAAATTTCAAGATGTCCAATCATCCCCCAATAGTAAAAGGCAATCACCCATCCCACATATTAACAACAATAAGCTGATTTGGATCACCCAAAATCACAAAAAAAAGATATAAAAATCCATCCCCTAAACATATAACCCTCAATATGATCATAAAACCATCCATTGAATCCCATTATTGAATACCAAAAAGACATACACAAAGAAGAGGTAACATCATTCCTCAATTTATTTTCATTATCCACCACAAAAAAAAGTGTAATTCCATGACTACATAACAATCATAGTATCCGAAATATATGGATATATTTTTGTTATATTTATTATACCAACACTTACACTACATTCAATCTGTTGGGTAATTAACAAACTGTTTTTTGTGTACAAAAATCTTCAATTTCACAAAATTATGTCATTAATTTTTTTCATTTACCACCTACCATGGGTGAGAATTATGATGGAAATTTTATTTATATATGATATAAAATATATTAATAATGTATTTATTGTTGGAAATTTTATTATTCCCACATATCATTATTAAATTCATTTTTCTGAAATACGATAACATCGTTTGTGGAAATGTGGACTACTGCCACCCCAAAACAATGTGATTTATTTTGAATATAAATGAATAATATAAAATTTAGTTTTAATTAATAAAATATAAAATAAATTACATATATATTATATTTATTCCATAATACGTTTCAAAAAATGTAATATATCATTTTCATTATTTCCCTTTTCACACACTAAAAAGTCATAACGTTGGTCGTGAACATTTGGATTATTACCTGCTTGAAAATATGCAATTCTTTTTACACTGCAAGAATTATATATATAAGTATATATGATTAAATAAAATTGTATTTATGATATAATTATCATTTTGAATTGTTATAATTTTTCTTACCTTCATTCTATAAGGATTATTGATAAATTGGAACGTTATTCATGATTACTTATGGCCTACAGTCTCCATGATTGTAACATTGGTTTATTTTTCATAACCATCATTCATGATTGGTTTTAAATTTATAATTTATGTATAAATATAATAATTGTCTCGAGATTATTATTTTGGATATAATTATATAATGACTCCTTTTACCTTTGTTTTTCTACCAAATTATTTTTTGACAAATTATCCAAATATTGTCAAAACACTTGATGTAAACATAATTGTTTAAGTAGTTTAAAAAATATATTTGAAAAAAACTAATGAAAAATAAGAAAAAATATGAGGAATGTAAATAAATAACAGATGTTTATTATTCATGAATATAAATACACACATGGAAAGTTTGGCTCAAGGTAATATATTTTGTCTCAATTTATATTCCATTGAGAATTATTTGTTCTTATAAACCTATTCTGCTTTATATGGCCTATATACTTCCATTTAACATATTATATCAAGAATATACCTATTCACATGGTAATATATGTTTTATTTAATGTTATTCATTTGGATGGATCATGATTCAAATGTATCAATGTTCCATGGGACACTTTGGAGCATTTAAACAATATTTTCCTCAAGAAAATTTTTATGACATTTCAATTGTATTTCCATTCATCAATAATAATAACCATTGTTGTTACTTTGTTATACTTCAGAAATATTCATAAATATTTATTCATTATTCAATATTTATATTTTATAAGGCATATTATTTATTAAATGACTCCAATAATCTATATGAGGAATGCTTTGGACAAGAAAATATGGTTGGGTGAAAGGCTTTATATAGCCTCTTGATTCATTGACAGGTTCTCATGAGAAAAATATGTTGCAAAAAATTAAAACGGTGTATACATTATAGTTTATAACCACCTCATGAAAGGTCATTATAGAATTTGTTTTCATGTGACTCGAACATGATTTCCCATAATTAAGAATTTCCATCATAGATATTTCAGTTATTATTATTATTATCCATGATATTTTCATATGATAAAATCTTGGGATGCATTTTTTTCTTACTTTATTGATTTAATGTTAGGAATTTTCCATTTCAAACCATTCCATATTCATTGAACCTTATCTAGTTATTTAAATAGAATTAAATCTTTATTATTTACCTTTCCATGTCATTATTGATTCATTATTGCTTCTATTATACTTACATGTGATGATAATTTGATCTCACCCATATTATTTTCCTTTCCCCTGGTAATGAAGAGTAATTCATTAAATGAGATTCTAGGATACTAAAATTTTATTATATAATCCTTAATTTATTTTCCCAATATATTATTGGAATCATGTGTATTATATGGATTTCAAAAACTAAAAAATTATTCATTACATGGGGATTTGAATATTGTATCTATAGTAATGTAATAAAGTAATAAACTATATATGGGATTTTGGGGTCGGGGAATTATAGTTGGTATCATATCATGTTTATTAGAAACCTTAGAAATAATATTTAGAAAAAATAGATTAGGGAAAAAAACTTAAGATATACTTTATGGAATGAATTTAAGATCATATTATAATTTTGGTAGGGTAGATGTTATATGGTTCTTCCTATCAATAATTAAATGTATGGATACTAAATGTGGATGTTGTTCTTGAAGATATGTTCCTATGGGTATTAATTATGACAAGGTGTATCGTGTTTAGCTTGAGCGTATCCTGGTACTTAACAATGAGCCTTACTGTTCACATTGTTTGACAATCATGAGGGATATTCTTAGGATAATTCTAATATTATATAACAACCATTTGGAAGGAAATAAACATAAAAAATATCCCCAAATAAACCATGTTTTTTATTATTAGCTTATATATGAATAAATGATTTAATTTATGTTCTATATTTTACTAGTTTTGGATTTATAAAAAATGTTTAAGAATTATATGAACTAATTTACTGTATCTCGTCATTTAGAAATAGTGAATAGTCTAATTAACAAGAACCTCACAAAAGTATGTGATCCAAAAAGTAATAATGATCATTAATTTTATGGTATTTGGATAATAATTTGAAGTGAAATATTCTCTCATGATTCTCATCATATGACGACATAATATCATGTGATAATGGTATGGGTAAATTATATTCCATGTCATATGTCTTCAAAATAATAAAAAATGGTGATTATGGAATATCATAATAATTATAAAGGGAAGAATGAAAAGAAGTATTTTCCCATGTGTGATAATTCTGGAATGAAAAACTGGAATGCATCCCTAAATGGAATGGGAGTTTGTAATAACTATGGATAAAAAAGTCCACCAAGTTCATGTTTGTAAGGTAAATAAAGATAATTTCTATGTGAAATGCATCAACTATAAAGAAATTTGGATAGTATGAAAACAATTTTCTCATGTGTCAAAGGAATATACCATAAAATTAGATAATGGATTTGAGTCTAGATTATACTACTACCACATTTGAAGATGGATTATTAATGTACTTATGTATTGATTTTATTATTATGTAATTTGATTAAATCATCAATGACGTACTAGTTATAATATTTATAGAATATAATATAAATTTAATATAGTAATTTTATTAATGATTTCATATCGTATGTTGAATACTTCCAATAAAATTTATTTAGATGAAATCATTTTTTTGTAAAACACGTGGTTGAGGGAATTATAACCATTAATATTTTCTAAATTATATCTAAATGATGTTTGGATAATGAAATGATTGGTCTGGATATCTTAAATCATATAAGATCTCACTACCTTGGAACAGAGTAATGATTTATTAACAAAGTAGTTTGTCTAATCATTGATGGAGTTTACATCATTTTTGCATAAAAGAAATTTATATGAAAAAACTATGTTCAATTTAAGTAATAAAAAGAATTCCATTTATTCAATAAGGTTTTAATTTAATTCATGTTTTCACCATATTAACATGTTTAGTATGTGATAATTAAAATCCAGTTCATGGTGTTTGATAGTTTGTTTTGAAAATACAGTAACCTTCTTTACAATGTGTTGGGTCATAATATTTTATAAATTTTTTCCATTAAATAAATATATCTATTTGATCTTTCAAATGAGGTTTTTAGGATTATTTTATTACATCAACGTAAGATACAACATCTGATAAAGAAGAAAAGTAGAAATAGATCAACGAAGAACTAATGGATAAGATTGTGTTTATGAAATAGAATATCATACGAACCAATATTATTTTGTAGTGGAAGAATTCATTAAATTTGTGAAAAAATTACCATGAAATAAAATTGATTTCTTATTATCATCCTGGATGATGATATCAATGACCTTTTTCATAACAGTGTTTTAAGACATTATGGTCATCAACTTTTAGCAGAATATATTCTCTATCACCCATCATCGGAACTTGATTGTTAGAATTTTCTTTTGTTTGAATTTTTCGATTTCCCATATATGTTCTTAAACTTGGGAATCTAGTTACATGAAAATTGATCATACGATTATCTATTATTAAGAAGAGATGTTTTTACCCTATCCATGATGTGAGTTCTTTCAAAAAAAATTTATTTTCAATTATAAATTTCATGATAATTGATATCAATTTTCAATTGTGAGGTTGTAATTTATTTATGGTGGGGATAATGTAACACCCACATATATTAAAATATTTTCCTTTTTCAATAAACATAATTTTTTCCCTAAATTTTACTATATGAAATTCCAATTTTATATTGTTATACAAAAAATAATAATGTTTTTATTTATAAACATCAAATAATGAGGCGATATTTTGTTAAATTCAAAATTGAATTCCATTGATGGTATGTTTAACATGTAAGACCGAGTTTTACCATACAATAATATATTATTAAATATATTATATTAAATATAACAACATACAACCTATTACTTAAATTTATGCATATTAATATTATTAACTAACTTATAAAAACATATTAATAATTAATTGGATATAAATTAATCATTAATGAAAAAAAGACCAATTGAATATAAAGGGAAAGTGTTTATATGAAACTATTTTTATACTCAAAAAGTAGTTTTATCATAATAAATCAAATAAATTACTATTAGGTGCTCTTAAAATATATATATATATATATATATATATATTAATTATTCAATAAAATAGTTTTTACATTCATCTAATAGATTTTCTAAGAATATTTTAAGAACAAACTTAATATTAGGAATAAAAACATATATTTTAATAAAAGGAATTTTACAGCCTTTTAACGATTCATCGAGTTTAAATATGAACAATATTTTTTTTTATTTTAAATGAAAAAATAAATTTAAATATTGAAATAGAAAAAAAAATTATTTTTGATTTAATTTTTTGTATTTTTCTATGAAGCGTTATTTTTTTATGAATAGTGTAAAATACTAAATTTAAAATCAGGACTTCTATTAAGTCTAATTTATCTATAAGGATAAATTGATTTTTTATATATTTTAAATATATGATAGATCATCTTTAAAAATATATATATATCATATTTAGTTCATTGGAATAAATTTCACTTCGAAATTGTATATAAAAACATTGTAAACTTTTTAAGGTCTATACTTTAAAAACTGACATTATCATAATATCTATGAGATTAATTTAAAATTAATTTATTAAACTTATGTTATTGTAATTAATAATAAATGGGTAAAATATTTGGAATAAAAATAATTTTTAATGTTTAATAATTTTAAATTTTTTAAATAAAATTATTAGTTATTTTAATTACCAACAATTACTGAGATTAAGAAGATATTTTGTTTAACAATGGACTAAACCGTAATCTTAAGTTCCATAATGGCCAAGAAGATTTTCAAAATTACATTGGATGTTAATATTTAGAAACTATCCTCCCTTTTATATAATTTTATTCATTATTGGATCCATTTGCATAGAAAAATTTAGGTGGAAATCTCTTTTTAAAAATATACAGAAGTTCGACTCCTCCACCACTATAAAAATGCACTCAACCCTCCTACTTATTCATACCTCTCATGCCATTTTTCTCAAATAAAATATTATAATATAAGATCAAAAAATACCTCCACTAATAATAGAATAAAAACTTTTGTAATAAATCCATTCAAGGAATTTCTTTGGTGAAAACAAAAAAGAGATACCCAATAAAAAGGTATCATTCTTCACGAAGCTCTGTTGTTTTATTCTCATTATCCACCTAGTAAAATATTCCTATTCCATGATTACATAATAAAAAAAGCATCATAAATGTTTGTATATGTTTTTATTAAAATATTTATACATACAATGATAGATGCTTCCCTCTAATTTCTAATTGGTAACAAACATAGTATTTATGTGTACGGTGAACTTCCCCTTTGCAAAACAATGTCATCTTTTTCTTTTCCACCTCTCATGGGTGGGAATTATGATGGAAAAATTATTTATTTTTTATATATATATATATATATTATATATATAAAAATTATTTATTATTATATATTCATTATTAACACATACCTTTATGTTATCTATTTTCTGAGAATATGATAACATCATTTGTGGAAGCATGGACTACTGCCTCCTCCAAACTATATGATTCATTCACACTATACATGTAATTATAAATTATGGTATTAATTAAAAATATATAACATAAAAGAAATTTTTATGATATTAAAAAAATAATTACCTTCATAAAAATATAATATTTTATTTTATTTATTAAACTTTTCACACACTAAAAAGTGATAACATTTATCGTGGATGCTTGTACTACCACATCGTAAACAAAATGTGATAACTTCTACATCACAAGAATTCAATATGTAATTATATATGAATTAATTTAATATTATTAAAGACATAATGATTATTATATAAATATATAATGTTACATATCTTCTTTCTATAATTATCATTGAAAAAATGGAAATGTCACTCATGCGTACGAATGTCCTACCATCTCCCTGATTATAATGTTAGTTAATTTTTTATAATAAGATTTCATGAGTATTTTTTGATGTATACTTAATTAATAAATGTTATAATTATTCAGTTATTATTCTTTACGAATTTATGCAACGAACCCTTTGACCATTGTTGACCTACCAAACTCATTTTTTAAAAATAAACCAAATGTGGTCAAAACACACAATGTAAACTTAATTGTTTCCATAGTTGTTCTCAAAAAATAAGTGAATTAAATGTAATTATAATCCTAAAATTTTTTCTCGATAAATTAAATATTTAAAATATTTTTATTATTCAAGAATATTAAAACACATGTCACAAGTCGGACTCAGGGTGAGGGATTTCCTCTCAATTTATATTCCATTGAGACTTATTTGTTTTTATGATTGAATTCACTTTTATATGGTGTATATACTCACCTTTGACAAGTTGTATAATAAATCAAATTATTCTTATTATATTATATGTTTCATTAAAAGATATTACATCATGAGGATTATTATTCAAATGTGTCAATGTTCAATGGGACACTTTGGAGTGTTTAATCGTTATTTTCCTCGATAATTGTTTTAATAATCCTTCAATGGTATTTACATTCATCAACATCAAAACCCCTTATTGTTACTTATCATCCTCTACGTAAATATTGATAGATCCTTATTATTTATTCAAGATATATATTTTCTATGGAATATTCTGTATATATATAATTGATTTTTTTATTTTAGAAATTATTTGGATATTCAGTGATGTGTGCAGCCCAGAAATTATATATCACCTCAATGAATTGATATGTCTTCCTAAGATAAATATGTTGGATAAATTAAATGGGATTATACTATTAGTTTTCTATTTTATTTTTAATGTTTACGGGCGTATATGTTTTATTTTTCCTCATACTTGATGTCCAACAATGTATAACATCCTTTATAGGTATTTCAGTTATTATTTTTATTATCCATGAAATTTTCATATGATAAAATATATTGACGTATTTCATTATTAGTTTAGATATTTAATGGAATTTTTTTCACTTCCACACCTTTCCATATTGATTATTCCCTATCCATTAATTTAAATGGAACATGATATTAGTTTTTATCATTTAGGTTCTTATTAATTCAATATTTTGTCCATTGTACAAACCCTTACAATGTATATGAGCACAAAATTGTCATATTTATCTTCCTATTGTTATAATGAATGATCCTGTGAATGCGTTTCAAGGATGATGTGAATTTAATTTTGTTACGACTTATTTTATTTTATTAAGGTATTATAGAAATAATGTATATTATCTAGGTTTCAAAAATACCTAAACACGTCAATACTTTCATATTTAAATCTTGTATCTAGGAAAATGTAATAAATTAATGCACTGGATCTTTGCTTCTAGGGTCGGGGAGTAACATTCATGGTATGTGAGATTAGTGTTTATCTTTGTTATATTTCTTCTATAATAATAAATACAATTCATGAATTAAAGAAGTGTTTTATAAATAAATATATGGAATGATATTTTATAACCCATCCTATTAGGATGAATTTGGGGAATGGAATCAAATTGGACGATAGATTTTTGATGAGAAAAATACAATGGTAAATACTATCTAGTATCATAGTAAATAAAATTAAATTATTAAAAAGTGTTTTAATGTCAATTTTATGAAGGATATCAAATTAGATATAAGATATCATGTTTTAATAGAATATATCTATGTAATGGTATCATAAGATTCAGTAAAATAAAGAAAATATGACATAGGAACATTAATATCATTGACACACTTAAATGTTGAAGCTATTTTTTATCAAATCTTTTTATTACCAAGTCTTTCAAAAGTACATGATATGTTATATATATGATTATTATGAATTTTTATGCCAGACCCACAAATGTTATATCATATGATGAAATATATTTGGAAACTAATATATAATACTATGATGAATCCATCAATATTATTGATACTATATAGAAAAAATTCAATGAATAAGATGACTCATCTAGTAAAGGTACTTTAGAGAAATCAAAAAATAAATGATGCAGCACAGGAACTAGATGTTGTTATGATGAAGAACAACCCTCATCTATTTAAAAGGTAATATTCATGAAATTTCATTGATGAAACATTTTTTGGATTGAATAATGTAACAACCTTTGCCTTTATTATTTTTTCTTTTTAAATAAATTAAATATTTTCAATATATTTTTATTCACACATCACCGTGTTTAAAAAATTGCATTAAAAAAATACAATTTAAAGATGATCATTATATATTAACCTTTAAGGTGGTGGTAACGAATAAAAATACGTAAATAATAAAAATTATATATCTTATACATGAATAAAATTAAATAAATTGATATTTAATGATGATAAAAAAATTTAACCCTTTGAGGGTTTTTTTGGAAAAACAATATTTTTCTAAAAGCCAATTTAGTTCCACATCGCCCTTATTGTTTAAAGTTACTTTCTTCCAATTTTAGAAATACTATTTGATAAAAATAAGTTAAATTTTTAAAAAAAATATCAATTTTTCCTTAGGATAATTTTCATGGATTTTTCTGAAAAGTTTCACTTTTCTATGAATAGTGAAAATATTAATTTATATTGAAAAATACCTCTTCATTTAAATTCATTAAAAATTTTAATTATATTTTTAAATTTATTAAAAATTATAATTATTTAAAAAAATATTATAAAATAAAATTTATAATAGTGGAATCAATTTCATATAGAATTTTAATGTTAATACATTTTATATTTATTAAAACTTTCTCCTTGAAATCCCGTTTTTTCCTCGTGTCTGTGGGTATAATTTAAAATAGAATTCTACAAATTATTGAAAAGAATTCATAAAAAAGATTTATATTTTTAGAATAATAATAATTTAAATTATCTAATATGTTCAATTTAATTTTTTAGCCTTATAAATTTAGAAAATAAAAGTAAAATTTAATTACCACAATTAAGGTAAAAAAGGTTTACCGGTGGTTAAACTAATAAGGTATGGATTAAAATTACCTAAACTCTTGTCCAATTGTTTTTTGAGAACAATTTTAATAGTATCTTTTCTATGGGTCACAAATAATCTATTTTAGGGGATTTTTTTCAAGATACATATTTGTTTGTATCATATTCCTTTCAAAAAAACCATTGTGAATCCTTTCCCTCAATTATGAATGTCAAAATAGTCTTCTACTATACTCAAAATTTTAAGCCATTTCTCTCATATATTAACATAAAAATTCACATATTTAATCACATAAATCATATGATATTTCTTTTTTTAACATAAATCAGTTTTAGGATGGATTTTAATGCAAACCAAAATAGGATATCCAAAGAAGGGGTAAAGTTCCTAAACAATCATTTTTTATATATTCTTATAAATCCGTAACAAAAATTATTCATTATAATATATTAATAAAAAATATATAACAAATAAATATATGTTTTATGTTAATTTAATAACCTATATCCATATCCTCTTCTATCAAATGAGAAACTAAATCGTCTATCATGTGTAATCCAGACAACCGCTTCACAAACTGATAGAACAAGTTTTCCATCAACTCTTATTATTATTTCATATAATGATTTATTTAATATATATATATATATAATATTTTATGATATAATTATTGGTTTTTTATTATAATATCACATATACTTTTATACTCTTCATTGAGATTAAAATATTATAACATCCCTCGTGTGTACGGTGGACTACCGCCTCGCGAAACAGTGTGATTTTTTTAACATACTCAATAAATAGAATATAATAGGGATAAATACAATGAATAAATATTTTATATAAGAAAAGATAGTTTTTTTTAAATTATTAGGCCATTCACATCATTACCCTTTGACCCATTAAGGGAATGATATCGTCACTTGTGCATATGTAGGCCTACCGTCTCCATGAAGATATGTGATTAATTTTCCATTACAATCATTAATAAATTATTATATAATAATGTATATAATTAGTAAATATTATATTTATAACGTTATTGTCATTATGGTGATGATTAATTTATATCCTATGTACAATAACTATAACATTCATTACAAAACAGACATGAGTTAACAATGCTATTAACATAAAAAACAATGAAAATAATGGAATATAATTACTATAGTTATATTAAAATGTTAATATATGATCATATATGATATTATAAATAATAATATTATTTTTTTATAAATTTATTATTTTGTGAAAAAAAATTAAAATATTTCAAATCATGTTGAACTATGTGAATTTATTATGAAAGGTATTTCTTGTCAATTTCTCTTTCATTTAATGTTATTTGTTAATATTAACATATTCACATTGAAGTTGTGTATATATTGAAAATTTTATGTATTTGATATTAATACATATTAATTAATTATTATTTATATTTCATTTCATGTTTTTTATGTGGTTTTATTTTTAATGACACTGAATAGGTAAAAATCATTGTACTATCTCACTTTTTTTTATTGTTCACTTCCTCTTGAAAAAATAATATACTTATGGTCATTATTCATTGTAAATTTAATTAAAATTAAATATCAATAATATTTTTATAAGGAAATTATTATATAATAAACATTATACCATATTTAAATATGCCGTTTACATTGATTTCTATTTGATTTACTGTATAAAAATTGATAAATTTGAATATTTATACAATATTGATATTTTTTGTATATAGAACAAATTAATGAATTAAATTTATTATTTTATATATTTTAGTAATTCCTTGTTCATAAATTTATGGGTTTTCCATTGTTATTTATATCCTCTCGATGCATAAACAGGACTTATGAGACAAATCAGTTGTATAAAATAGATGGGGGTTTTACCAATAATTTTAAACTATCTACTGAAATGTCTTGATTGCTGAGGTATCATGATGTCTGAGATCATGACACAAAAAAATGAAGAATTTATTTCATTGATATTTCATTTATTATTATTATTCATGACATATTTACAATGATATTATCACTTAGTTCACTTCATTCTTAGTTTATTGATTTAATGGAATGTGTTTTATTTTATTTATCATTTAATATTCATTATTCCATATCAAATAATATTAGTCAATTTATTGATTAAATGAAATGTATATTCAGTTATTTAAATTCAAAACTTATTATTCTTTATTAATTTGTGATATCATTGACTATTTGTAACCCATACTAAGAGTTTGAAGAATAATTTTTTTGAGTGTTTTAAAAAGGATATGAAGATGAATTCAAGGAATGAGTTCTTGTATAAATAATTTTTTCCATTTTTATGATTTATATTTCATTCTTTAATAAATTCAATTTCACGTATGAATATGGTTCTATTATACTACTAAACTCTTCATTCTTTTGGGATTTTACCCCATCTACCAATGAAAATGTGTTAAAGTATTCACTGGCTCAGGGTAAATAATGTTGTGGTTGTTAAATTTGTTGTGGAATATTAACAGAATGATTATCATTATAAATAATTCAAATATAAAAAACAATTTGTGTTTGAAAAATACAATTAATTGAAAAACAACTACAACACATTTGAGATAACAAAGCATTACGTACATGTGCGGAAATGAAAAATACCTCTATAATATAAATAAGAAATATAATATTTTATTGACCAATAATTATTCCATGTTATAATGATTGGAATTAACCATATTATATGAATGTGGATTATAATTTTTTATCAATCTTTTAACAAAAAAACTTTAACAAGTGAATTTTATGATAAATAGCTATAAAAATAAGTGTATAGTATACCTTATTGTTAAAGTTGACTATAATACCATAAGATTTTCTAATATATTTTTCCTCAAATTAATAATCTATTCAAAAAAATTAATAACATGAAACATAGAACTAGACTAAAAACCATGATAAATTAATAAAATCAAATTATTAAATTTGGCCAATATTTTCTTGCGATTAAATTTCTATATATGAACAAAAGGAACCACCATGAGCAATATTTTTAAAAAGTTATATTATAATAAGAGTTGATAGTTTTACATAAAAAAATTTCTTTTCTATATATAAGTGTTTATATTGAAAAAGAATTCATATAACATTCATAAAAAAATGTATAAAATTTTCTACATTATTCAATTCCACATATAAAAATAATTTTAATATTATTTTTTGTGTCATTCATAAATAATAGATTTTAGAAGATTAGTGAAGGATATATTTTTACAAAAACTCTATATTTTATAAATTTATTATTAAATAAGAAATAACTAAGAGTTTTGGATGAAAATTATGGATCAAATATTTATTTTAAGATTAAAATGTTGTCTTTTAGAATCGATTTTATTCCTATAAAACCTATGTTCAAATTTTTAGAACAGTAGTAATATTCATTATCTAAAAATTCTATTTTAATCATCTATTTCAATTAAGTATTATCAGGGTTTGGACTTATTTGAATGGAAAATAAGTTTTAAATGTTTTAAAATAAACCAATTTACATCATGATATTCAGTAACATTGATAATTTAATTCAATAAATAAATATTAATCTTAAAAAACGTTTTTTGAAAAAATATTTTTATACATTATGTTTTCTAGTATTAAAATTATCATTTTTAGGCTATATAATGGTTAGTTTATAAAATTATTATATTATTTTTAATATTATTTTTTTAAAACATAATAAAAAAAGTAATTTTTTTTATTAATTTTAACTATAAGGGTTAAAAAATTAGTTACCAAAGTAAAAGTAAAATAGAAAAAAATAGGTTCACTAGGTATAAAATATGTAAAAAAATTAAATAACATGACCTAAATTGTGGGTATGAGAGTTGAATCAGAAAATTCATGTATCCTAGATTATTTTTTACTTTTGGATCCTTTGAACCGTGATTGGTGACATAACATTATTGAATTGTAAAGGGTACTGCCAAAATTACCCAAATATTCACTTATGAAAAGGGAACACTTCCAAAACATCATTTTACACCTATCCATTTGAATTATCTCATACTAATTTTCCATTTTTTTCGTTTAATAGATCTATCTTAATTTTACAAGCCTTAAGAATCAATTTTTTATTCTATGGGCACCATTTATTTGTATATTTTCAAGAGAAATCAAAATTTATCAACATCAGTATTTCATATTCATTTTTATTTTCATCATCATTTTTGTATTCATAACTTTTTTAACCACTATAATACTCTTTAATATTAAATTAATATATACTCTAATCTTATTATATTAATTTATAAACTATTATTAAATTTTTTCAATATACTATGAATAAAAAAAGTACATTGATTATGCATATTGGAACCTCCTTATTTTATTACTCACTAATCATGGTTATTATGTTTCTAATGAAGATAATGTTTTATGATATTATCATATTTGTAAAATGAAATAGGATATATATATATATATAAGTAGTCCGGGTTATTACAATATGTCACCACCTGACATGTCACCACCATCTCTATTCTACTATCAGACTTCTACTACAGTTGGAGTTCTTCAACTGTTAGTTCAGGTCAATCACCACGGGAGTTGTGCCGCCATTAGTTCATATTTTCCATTTCTAGATAATAGCTACAATTATAAGTGTTCTACCACTACGGTTCTACTACCTCCAACAATGTTCCACCATCAGGCTTTTGGCACTATCATGTTCTTACCATCGTCAGGCTTGTTCCACATTTAGATCAAGTGTGCTTCAACAATGTTTTCTACAACTAGCTATGTTCTATTATTAGATCAACCATATTACTTATAGGTGTTATATTTTTTGATCTTTCTATTACTTAATGTGGTATTGTTTGACCATAAAACTATTAGATTTATACTATTATTTTTATGCATCATTTTAATATAATGCTTCCAATGAATAGTTTATGGGAGTTATTATTGACATCCACAAATGGCTTTCTTAAATGATTATTCATATACAATTACACTAACTTATTAAGGAATAATTCAATGTGTTTTCATCTTTTATCACTAGCGTGAGGATCTTATAAAACATAATTTTTATTATTCAATGGATGTTTCATACATGTATTATTTTATATTTCTAAGGACTCCATTATGTTTGTTGCTATAGAACTGATAGCCTTTGAGTGAAGCTCTTAAATACTTGTAGACTTGTGAGTTGAAAATTGTGAAACATATTGAGGATAAATAAACCATTATACACTAAATCAATAATGGTTATTTATAAAATCTATTTATAGAAAATACAACGTTATGATACACTATTTGTAATAAATTCTTGAAAAAAATGTTTACAGTCCTCCCCATGTGAAATTCAAAAACCTTCAAGCATTTGAAGCATCATAGAATGAACATCCATAAATCATAAATATATTATATATATATATATATATTCCTGCATTTGGTATGTTTTCTCACATATCTATCATAATTTTTGTGATCATATATTCCACAATAAATTGTCTAGTAGAATTCATGGGATACTACACAAAAATATATAACACTGAAAGTCCAAAAAATACATTAATGAATAATAATAAAGATTTTTTGGATCCACAAACTAATTAGAAAATTAATAATCACTTTGATAGAGTGTTCAATGGATTAGTTTAATTATTTAGGAATAATCCATAAATAAACACACATAACGATGCTTATATTAACTAACATATACTAGTCTCTAGAATCATTAAATTTGAATGAAGTATAATATAAATGGTAGAAATACTATTATTGAATGGTTCAGAATTATCACATTCAATATTATCCTAATCCTATTGTTGTACAACTAGAGATACCAAGGATTAACAAATGGAATAAAATGGCTAGAAGGGGCACAACAGGTGGTAGATCATCTGGTGGTAGCACATTGGAATTAACAGTGCCACAAGCATGATGGTGATAGAATCCTTGTAGATGTATAATTCTTATTGTGGCACATGGATGGTGGTGGAAAAACATTGTGTTATCATATCTCCAGTAGTGGATGATTTCTGACTACAGAACAGAGCTTGTGGTGGCATGTCTGGAAGTGGAATGTTGAACAAACTACATCACCTTTCCTATATTTATCCAATATCCAATTAAAAATTTGATACTATCATGAAATATTTTGTTCATTAGAAACATAATTATCATTATTTAGCATTAAAATATATGGGTTCCAACAATCTCTATTTTTTATTTCCATAAATCATCTAATTTTATAAACCTATTATAAAAAAATATTAGGCCTAAATAGATATAGTGAAAAATTAATGATATCTTCTTATCATTTAAAATTTCAAATGTAAGATATTTGGAAACAGAAGTACATGGAATAGAATTTGAAAACATAACATTAAAATATTGAATGAAATAATTTTGAAACATAAACATTAAATTTCTGAAATATGTTCTCCACATTTTGTGATTATTAAAATGGTAATTAAATTAAATTCACATAAATAATGAAAGAAATAAAACATGAACTTCATAATTAAATTCGTCAAAATATTACATCCCATAATAAAAGGGGGAAATAAAAAGAAAACTCTATTAAAAACCAATCCTAGTATGAGGAAATCTAATTTATATAGGATGCATGATCAAAATGGGCTTTTCCTTTTCCAGAAGCATGAGTAATTGAGGTAGAATATGAGGGTGTAGATTTTGTATAAGGGATCTGTAACATCATTATTGTTCTGATATATCTAAGGGATATAGATGGAGATATACTTAAAGAATATTACCAAGGTGGTAGAGGTTAGGATGATGAAGTATAAATGAAGGCACACATTGGGATGGTCTTAAGTTCCATTGCTGCTATACTAAATACAAAAAAAAACATCTTCTTGAGGATCAAAAAGTTTAAAATGATGTTTCCAAATCTCTCCATGTCACTAATGAAGTATTTTTTGTCTTTAATAAACTACTTGAGTAGATGGTTCAAAAATTTCATATAGTGTACCCATTATTTAAAGACTGTAGTGAAAGGTAGAATTTTTATGTTGACAGTTGAAAATATAAAGAGAAAATTTAACTTGTAATTTTTATATATTTTGAAAATATATTATTTGATATCTTCGGTAGTGGTTCTCTATTAATTAAGACATTATTCAAACACACTCATACCATTTTATATAAACTCTCACCATGTTGTCTAATTTAGAGAAGATCCTTTCGGTGAGATTTCTATATATCTCCCATGAGAGCATGAAACAACACTCTGAATATGAGTATAATCACCTCAGTATCAACATTGGAAGAAGAATGTGAATTAGTGTATGTAGAAACAAAAAATGTTAATTTTTTCATCCTCATGAAAAGAGAGACCTATCTAATAAGAAAAATTGATAATTATCATCAACATAACGTACTTCATAGATTCCATCTCACTATCTAATCTTTAATACTCAATTTATACTTCTTGAATCTTCAAAGTCATTTTGGTCTTAATGTGAATGATAACAAAATCAAAAATATGTCTAGAATTAGCCTCACTATGATGGGTAACTGGAGGTGCATGAGATATGATAACAATACCAAAAAAATAATGTAATCTCTATCTGAATGAATCGGAATCAGATATGGTAACAAAATCATAACACACTAAGGATATTGTGTGAAATGATGATGGGAATCTCTCATAACTATGAGAAATTGAATCTACATGTTGTGATCTAGTGGTAGGAGAATCAAAAGGAAAATACTGAATTTAAATAATCTTATCAATATATTATAATAATTATCCCTTTGGATCTAATATAAAATCATAAATAGAAGGTCAATTAGGATATGGTGAAATGCCCTGATCATCACCACTATCACCATCCTCATCTGACTCAGGATAAGAAAACCCAACAACAACTATGCTAGGAGAGGGATTCCCCTTGTTTGTAGCTCTATCATAAGATGTGGTAGCTGACTAATCCCTATGTATTAGCTTCTGGATAATAGAAAATGTGGATTCATTCCCCATAATAGGTACTCTATGATCATATCTAACAAATGTAGCATCATCATGGGATTGAACAAAAACTGGTCTCTCTGCAGACCAATAAAAAATATTATAATTAAGTGATGGATGATGCAACTAATCACTCTTTACACCATCATTAGCATTAGAATCATGACTGTCTATGACATGTGTATCATTAATATTTCAATCACCACCATTATATCTATTATTATCATATTACACTTCAAAAACATTATTAAATGTTTCAAAAGAACTTAGAATGTCTTATTGTCAAGAGTCATAAATCGTCTATTATTCTATTTCACTCAAGAGACACTCCCTAGTAGGGGAAGAAGCTAGGGGACTAGTATATTCGTAAGACATTATTGGACAATGTAAATATAAGGATCATTTCCCACTTCAACATAATTATCCGCTGTCTCATCATCTTTTTCAACATCCAATTCAGTACACTCATCCAATGAATAATTCACAATCTCATCTTCCTCTAAACTGGGATCACCCATGTTATTGTGTCTAGTATAGTCTTCCAAATTATTAAATTATTAATAGTGCTTCTCATTATCATAAAACCATTTCTTTGATAATGTATTACTGTTGAATTTCATCATTTTAGAGGTATTTTTTGCAAAACAAACTACCACATTTTACATCAACATCCACCTCCATGTCAACTAAGCATTCCCCTTCATTTATAGATAATATTATCATAAATTAAATCCTAAAATTCAATTTGGATGTGAACATTCACATATCCATAATGTGCATGATATGAAATCTACAAATACATAATTTATATCCTATTTTCATAAAGAATAAAAGATTAATGTTCGAATATATCATTATACTAAAATCCCATTTCCTAGGATATAACATATACTAAATGAATTTAAATAGAAATCTACAATCACCATCTAGTTCAGTGGTAGTAATCCTTCTAACAGAACTATTATTATAAAAATTTATGAATTCATCCTCATACAAATCTTTCTAAGTATCACTTTGTATTTAACCTTGATAGGCATTAGAAAATCTTCAGTGAAGTATATTTATGCACTTACCCATTCATTAAAATAAAAGGAATCCTCGTTTATATATATTTTTCTTCGAGTAAAATCATTCATTTCAAAAAAAATTACAATGCCTATTTGTAGAACTGATGAACCATACTTGGAAAAAAGATCTATCATTTCCTGAGAACAACTAGATCTATACATGGTCTAGGATCACCTTAAGTACCAATGATATTCTTCAAAAAATATATTCTAAATCTACTTCCTACTCTAAAATAACTATATGATTCCAAAGTTGATTGTTCATTGGATGGACAATAGAATGACACAATTATCCACAAGATACATTATTATTCCATGATCCATTAAGAGATGAAATTGAGGGGTGATTTTCTCTCTCCATTGTATTGAATTGAAAGTTGAATAAATTATTCAAGAAGGATGATGGTCGAGAGAGAATGAAATTTGAAATAGTTTAAAGGTTATATGCAAGTGAGAGAGTGAATTAAAATCATAGTTAAGTGTGAATTTTAGAATTTATTTATTTTAAATAGAAATGAAAATTAAATATAAATTAGTAAATTTAGAATAAATTTTAAAATATAAAATAATGAAAGGGACAATAAAAAAACAAGGACCTGTAGATTACCCAACAGTAGAATGTTCTAATAGTGGATCACCATTGGTGGCACACCCAATGGTGGATTACCAAAAATGGATCACCAATAATGGATGTCTAATGATGGATCACTAATGATGGATCACCAATGGTGGATCACCAATGGTGGATCACCAATGGTGGATCACCCAATGGTGGATCACCAATAGTGGACCAGCAATGGTGGATCATTAATGGTGGATCACTGATAATGGTTTTCCTAATGTTCTATTTTCAAGAGTGGCACATCCAACGAGGGTGATTAACTAAAATTTATCATTACTAATTCATGTTTGATGTATTTTAATCTATTATAATTCATGGTATTTGTTTAAATATCGGCAAGATGCTGTCCAATTCATATGAATTCACGATTTATATAACATTTATAGAAATGACCCCTCAAAATGTGATTTATTGAATCAAAATTCTTTTCGATAGAATGGGACACTTGATTCTTATTAATATATAACACACATTTATTATCAAAATTTTTATAAAAAAGTCAAAATTGATATATCTGGTCAATAGAAATATTTTTTTATTCACCAAATTTGATCACATCAACTTCCTTCAGTAATGTAATCATCATTAGTAGTAGACAGTGCAATAGATTTATTTTACTACTCAAAGATAACAGAGGCTCCCAAAAGATTATATGTTATAAATGTGATTTTTTCTAACTTGAAACAACAAAAATCAATATCTGAACAACTCCATAGGTAAATTCATGTCCTCTAGTACATAACAATCCTAAATTGTTTATATATTTGATTTATTTTAATATTCTCATAATAGTATGTAAATGATATTCCATGGGATTTTAATTAAAATAAGAACAAATACAAACACAAAATATTATGTCTATTCATCTTTTATTTAAATATAGCCAACATACAATTATATCTTTATAATTAGTTTTATCCACTGGCTATCCAGTTTTATCTAGATCCATTATAAAAATTTTACTCTGGGGATTATCACTTCATTATGCACTATCCAAATCGAAATGATTTAGATGTTCTTTGGTGGAAATAAAAAGATTTAAAATAAATCCATATTATTTTTGAAAAATTTTAAAACCTATAATTAATACATATTCACCAATTAAACTCATTGAAATGTCATTTTGAATCTTTTTTTAAAAAAATTCTACACAAATAAATTTCATAATATCCAAAAATAATACCATCAAAAAAAATTTGAATGAATAAAATGTCCATAAAATGTATTTTTATAAAAACAAAATGACCAAATAAACGTTTTTAATGACCTATTGAAATCAAAAATGACAATAGTTTATCATACCATTTTCTAGAATCATACTTTATATAATATAATTCCTTTTTAATTTAAAATAATCATTATGATAATAAGGAATTTGACATATATGGGTCATTATTCTTAATCATCATCAACTATTAAACCATTTAAAAATACAATTTTTACAACCATTATAAATATTTTGAAATCATACAATTATACATTAGAAATTAGTAATATTATAGATTCATGTATAAATACTAGTGAAAATTTTCCTCATAGTCAATAAATTCCGCCTAATAATATCCTTATTTAACGAACATGCATTTATTTATGACTATAGTACCTAATGCATAAACATTGTTTCTAAACACCCAATTAGTGGAAGTGGTAATAGAATCATTAGTTATATCAATTAGTTCCCAAACTCTATTTCATTCAAACTAATTAATTTATAATTTCATTTCCATCACCAAAAATTCATCATTAATTTCATCATTTATGGTCACAGGTTTAACTATTGACACAAATGTTTTTTGTTCACCCTGATTTATAAGATAAGAAATACTTATAATTACTCAATCTATGTCTCAATCTATAGAATCTAAATCATAGTATCTTTGATTACTAATATATATAGCAAAACAAGGGCTTTAAATATCATTATCCTCTATAGGATCTGGCTTGGGTTCATGTTGCTCCTCAAAACTATATTAATTTTTTATTTATTTGAAAAAAAATTAGAAGGTTTAAAATTGATTTTCATATTTTAAATATCATCCCCATTATTTTTTTAAGTAATCCTGAGCTCATGTGAACCAGTTTCATCATGTTTTACAGAAACATATTCTTCCATGATCTCTCTTATATTATTAAACACTCTATATGATATACTGGATTTCGAAAAATGAAGGAATATTTATTCAACACTTTTTGAATTAAATATTTCTATATATAACTTTTTATAAAGAATAAAGGCTCTAAAAACAAAACAAAAATCAAATAAATAACCTTTGTTTTTATATAATTCCATAATTTATATATATATTTCATTAAAAGTGATTGATTTAAGATTATATTTATTATGTTACAAGTTGGATTGATGGATACTACTGAAAAATAAATAGGTAATACAATCTCATTGAGAATAGTCTGTGAAATTTCATGAAGATTTATATTTTTTCTTGTTACTAAAAAATTATTTTTTGGGGGTTTAGGAGAAATTATTTTTCATTATATCCATTTTTTTAGAAAAATGAATCAAATAGTATATTTTCAGAATCATGGTCATTGTCACTTCATAAGGTCATTTTTCTATGCCCACTATGATTTTCTACACAATATTCATATATAGTAATATTATAATAAGAATCTCTTTTGTGAGATAGAAATATTAAACAATTGTACCTTGAACATTCATCTATAAGAACAATCACATAGTGTTTCCCATTTAATCTAAATACTCAATATGGTCCAAAAAATTCTATGTGAACCCATTTTAGGGGTTGAGAAGTTGAAACCCCATTATTTGATTTGAAATATTATTTATTTTATTTCACATTTTGACATGGGTTACAAAATTTATAGTTTTGAATTCTATTTTTTGTAGTTATGTAACTAACCCTTTTACAGTGAGATTTCTAGGTGAATGAATATTTAAATACAGTAGCCTATTTTTCTATAGCCAATATTCAATGTGAAATTCACCTAGACAAGAATTATTTTGAAAAAATAATGAATCAAAATTAATAGTATAAACATTATCATTTATAAATGTAACCAAAAAATGATACATTTTTATAATAAATTATGTTTAATGAGTAAATTTCAAACAAAATGTGAAAAAAATCATCACAAACCTATGAGATTCTAAGAAGTTAATACATTAATACATCAAAAAAAATCATTAGAAATTAAAATAGTATTAAAATTACCAATTCTGAAAAGTCTAAAATTCTCCATTTAGAATTGTCACCAAAAGTGACATGTCCACCATCCACCATTTTCAGATTCCTGAATCATTTATAGTTTCCAATCATGATTCTTGAATACCCACTAAAAACATATCATAAGTTAATACTAGATCATATAAAATGGTTTCATAATAAACATGTTTTAAAAAAATGTCTTCTATACCTAAATCTGCTTGGGTCTAGTAATGTTATTAATCAAATTTCATAACAGGATTCATATTATCAAATCATTAAATTTTAGAAACATATAATTTATTATTTCAAGAATAGGGAATACTAATTGAATAACTAAAGGAACTAGAACTAGGAACAAAATTATTTGTAAAGATCCTATTATGTTCATGTGGATAACCTATCCTAGTGGTATATTTTTGTGTTGTCATATTTTCATGAATATGGGAAAGTGTATTTCTCCAATTTTTTAATATTTATAGATATTTTATAATATTAACATTAGATAATTTTTAACCTTTTTCGCTTTCAACATGTTATAATTTTTATATTTATCAATACTAAGATCAGGTTTAAAACATGCAGTCTATGCCTGATGCATATTTAAAATCTTATATTTCACATTAAGTTCAATAGAAGCATTTTATATAACATTTGAGTATTCAATATTTTTATAATTATACATGTTCCCATCATTTTCCTCTTCTATAAAATAATTATAAATTTGAAATTGAGAATAAATAAAAAAATTGGATAACATAGATGTGTCTTCAAAGGAACACATATAATCTCTATCAGGATTGTCATCTTAGGTTGAGTTTAAATCAATTGAATTGTCTCAAAAATCACTACATGATTATTTCATGGATTTATTGCACCACTTATTCATTTCATCATATGTATTATTGAATATCAACATAGATAATTTATCTTTTACATTACATTTCCTTTTGGACTCATAAAAAAACTCTCCAATTTTTAGTATCATCCTTCTTTCAATCATTTCTCTATTTTCCTCTATTTTCAATTATTCCATTATATATAGGTTTTCTAATGAACTAATTCATCTTATAAACCTTTTTAAATCATTTGGTAATATGAGAAATCTCTTCAATACTATCAAAAATCAACTTCTTTTCACTTTATCTATTAAATTTTATTCTCTCATTTTTTCTATGTATTATATTTGAAGGCAATATATTTTATTTTTTGACCATACTCCTATTCCATGTTCACTTTTAGTTCCATAGAATAAATCATAATATTTATTATAATATCCTTAATAGATAACTTAGAAGTATAAAATGATTCTAGGATAGACAATCATGTTCTTTTCTATCTATCTGGTAAACACCTCAATAGGAACAACACTTGATCTTTTTTAGAAATTGGAATCACCAATCAATGAATTATATTGAAAATATCATTGATCCTGATATAGATATCAAAAATTATTTTTAAATGTTTCGTCTTAAAATTATATTATTTAATTTTATAATTATTTTATTAAAATTAATTAAAATTATATTTACTTTCTGAGAAATAACTATGGTATCCCAAATTTCAAAAGTAGATGTACATGCAGAAATTTTATTAAACTCATCATCACCTAAATCAAAATATAAATCATTCATTTCTTTATAGTTTTTGTCATATGCAGTTTAAGTATAATTATTACATGTAACTCAGCTAGTATTATGATTCTAATATTGATCTTAAATTATGGTCTATAAGTCTAATCCCATAATTTCAGAATGAATTTTCATCGTAATCTTCTACTATGCATAGTTCATTCCGTTAAAATTAGTAGGACTTTTGGTAGAATAATAATATTATATATTATTATCCATAAAGAACTAAATTTTTAAATGAAATACATTCTAGAGATTTAAAATAGATCTTAATAAAAAATAAAAATATATTGTAATAACTCCTCTCATACTAAATAATTGTAAGAGTGAGTAACTCATGATGGTGTTAATAGAGTTGTCAATAATTCATATTTATGAACTACCACATCCATGAAGAAATATGGATCAATTTTAATCACTACGTTTTATGGTTTTTAAAAATGATTTATTAGATGAACTAATATTTTTACTATTCAATTATTACAATTATGAAATTCTAATTTGTCATATACCTTCATTCCATCACATTAATTAAGAAATGTAATCGATGATCATGTGACATTGAGACTACATCCTCCACATATAAAAAATTTCATCTTTCATAGCCACCCTGAGGATTGTTATAATAGTTTATATAATTATGTTAAATGATATATATTACATTTTTTATGTTATTTAAATTTTATATTAAAATTATTTAAATATAATTCATTACTCATTAAATCATTATAGTGCACTTGGGTTTGGGTTGGTTGTACATCCTACATGAATAATGTTATAATATTTATCTATTAAATGATTAGTTAATGTTTTATAATAGTTATTTAATGTGATAAATGTTTATTTTATATTTTTCATTTATTTTATAAATTTGTAATTAATATTTAATATATATAATAATATATATCATTTTAATCATTTCACACGTTGAAACAAATTCAAAAAAAAATTATTTATCATGACCCATATCCATTTTTTCTCCAAATGATTTATGACTTAATTAATCATTAAAAAATATTATTCTATCTTGCATAATCATGGAATGGCCAAAATTGAGAAAATAAGTGAGAATCTACCCTGTATTCATGAAACTTGTATGAAATAAATAATTAATAAATCCAAGAAATTCATGATGAAAATAATATATATATTTGAAAAATATTTTAAATAAATGGTTTTATATTTTATTTAGGAATGGTATCATTTTATAATAATGTTTTATAAATATTGATTAATATATTAGTTTTAATTACAAATAAGATTCAAGAACTACTATGGAAGTTTAGAATTAAATTAAGGGTTATTTGTCTCTATTTTCCATTCCATAAGACTGGTTTTACATTACGTCTGGCCTTTTATTTTATATTATGAATGATCCACCCTGTTTTCATAAATATTAAATAATAACATTAATTTAATGTTTTTTAAATTTACATTTCATGGTAAATCTCTTATGTTCTTTATATTCTTATGTGACCATGAATTTAAGGGTTTCTTCTTAACTCATCTTCTCTTCAAAACACATTAAGATTCCTTTTTTGCTATGTTTTTACATGATTATTTCCTAATATTAAATGATTATACTATAATTCAATCTCTCACTATGAAAAGATAAAATTTTAATTCAAATATTTAGCTTTATTAATTTTTTTCAAAAAATTATATAATTATAGGAAATAATTACCATCCATAATGATGATGGTTTCAAATAATTTTCCATATTTCCCTTTCCAACCAATGTCCTAATTTTTTTGTGTAACCCCAATTGTTTTTCATCTAGTGTGACATCAATATTTTCCTTGTCATATTTTTTTAAAAAAAATAATATTGATAATTTCTTTAGGTTTTCGGGTTTCACCAAAGGTATTTCAAAATATTAAATAGTTTTTCCATCCCATAAAAACATATTTTCTATCTTCCACTAATAATTTCCACTAAAAATATCTATATAATTTTCAAGACATAATTGTTTTATATTTTCTAAAAAATAAGATGTTGAATAAAACTCGGTTAACCTTAGGATTTAAAATGTAAGTTATTCTTTTCTATGTGTGGTAAAACCATTCTATAAAAACACATTTATGGTTTCTCATGTCGTACGGTAATTATTATTTACAATTATTCCCTAGCATATATATAAATTTTTTGGAAAATTATTTTATATGTTCAATAATTTTAAATAAAATTAATTATTAATATATTTTTTAAATTAAGATATTTTATTCGTATAGAAATACGTGATTTTAAATAAAGGAATTTAAATGCTTCTATTTATATGAAGTAATTATTTATTGTTTTTGAAAGAAGCATTATTTTATGAAATTATTCTTCTAAAAACATATCTAATTATAATATGTAATCTTTAAAAAAATTAAATCACAATGAATTTTATTTCAATTAAAACATATTGATGAGTTTCAAAAAAATTAAAAATTGTTATTTCTTAATGTTTATAAAATTGATTCATTCAATGAACTAAAAAGGTAGTTTTACATCCATTTAAATATCCTTAAATGTTCAATTTGATATATAATGTATAATTCTTCATTCCTTCATCCATATTTTTCACTAGATGTCCTATGGAATTCATAAATACTTTTTTTCAAGAAGCTCACCTCTTGTCCATCGGATAATTATGTGATGTTTGAAGTCTGGATGTACTCAAATTCTAATGTAATATTCATATATATTTATGTGTGTGTGTGTGAGTTTTTTTTATTATAAATTTTTTTAGACCTATATATCCCTCCAATGTATTGATAATGGTTACATATAATGATATCAAAAGGGTAAATGAGAGGAATATCCAATGCCAAGGTTTACACATAAGGATTTTCCAAATCGAAATGGTATAACGGCGTAATATCCGATGAAAACGGTTACACTGGGGGATTATCCAGAGACCAAGGGTAAATGATAAAATTATCACAAGAGCAACTAGGGTTCGTTTTTTATATGACATAGCCCATAAAGGGTACACATTTGGTAAGATGAATCCCATAAAGGTATAGTAGTGGTTATCCCTGCTCTACTATGCGATGAGTGTATTAATGGGTAGGATATAAATATGTTTTATCTATTTTTCTATTCAACACTATCATGTTATAATATTAGGACTATGTTTTTTTTCATGTCTCATGTTTATTATATCATTAATTAAAAATATTTTCCATTGTTATATTTTTGTTCATTTGATATTACATGTAATTATTTGATGTCTAATGGAAAACTCTTATTATCCTATGTTATTTTTAATAAAATATTCCACTTGTGATCATTTTTTTTAAATTATTAGGACCTATTTATGGGGTTTTTTTGAGTTTCTCCCTTATTGGTCATTTAAGATAACCTACATTCTTATTTTTCTTCATCACCCATTTTATGAAGAATATTATTACATATTATAGGTCCAAAATGGTGTCTAGTATGGTTAGATTATGAATAAATTTTCAAAGGTTTTTTAAAATAGGATTTTAATTAACTATTTATTTACAAAACTAACCATATGTTCTCTGTTTTGTATATTTATTGTTAAATATAATGTATATTGTAATTCAATACAATAAAATAATGATTGATTCCTCCAACTTTTGATCATATATAGTGTATAAAAAATAGTTTCGAGAATCAAACCCAATATTATGGGATTATGGGGCTTCAATGATGGAAAGGATGTGCAATAGTGAACATAGACAAAGAAAATGTGACTAAATATACCATATTAGTTTTACAATGATGAATCATTTTTTATCAAAATTGTAAAATAGAATACGGATCATGGAAGAGAGGGATCTAAAGATCTCTTTCTTGGTAAAATATTTATTGGACTAATCCATTATCATTTAACATTATTTTACTAAGGTCTTTGATTTTTTAAAAAATAAATTATTTATCATAATTTTATTGAGAGAAATTCATTAATGAGAAGTAATCACTCACGTGTGGGGGACTATTTTTACATACCAATTTTCAATTTTATTAAAATTTAATTATCAAAAGTCTTATTGAATGAAAAATAGTGTGGATTTTAAATTTTAAATTTTTTTATGGCATTGAACAGTCGGTATACATGTTTCTAGTTATAAGGAAAAGAAGTCACTCTTGTCTTAAATTTAATTTTTTGATTCAAATTTTACATCAGGACATCCTAAGACATGTTATAATTATCCATTTTATTGTTCTGATAATAATTTTATAGTTTTTAATTCATTATGGTAATTAACTTATGATATATAAAAGATTAACATATATTTTCTTTAAATGTATATGTATTGTTATGTGAGAAGTATATTTTTATCTTTTAATTTTAGTTAATAAATATAATAGTTATATTATTATTAACATGATATAAAAATTAAAATTTTAATGATTATGTATTTTAAATATGTAAAATATATTTATTTATTTATTGGTGGTTTCTATAAATAAAATGTTAATATTATAATATTATTTGGTTTTTTTAATTTTCAAAATTTCTTCATTTAAATCTATGTATTCACCTTCCTTTATAACACTCTTACTTTTACATGACACCCACCAATAGATGGAGGAGCTCTAATTAATCATAAAGGCATTCTTCCCCAACTATCTTCAATGAATGTTCTTCCCATGATTTCCTCTATAATTTATTTATTTTTCTCTTCATATATTTTTTATCATTTCTCTCTAATTATTTTTTGTATTAGGGTTTATTTGGGATTTGGTTTCTTCCATGTGATGAAAAAATACTGAAATAACATAGGTATTTTTCTCATGAGAGTGAGGTTCCCAATAATATGATACACCAAAATGAAAGGGAGACTGAGGTTCCCATGAATATGATATACCACAAAGAACAAGGTTGTGGAATCAATGGTATTATTTTAAATATTCCATTAAAATATAAATAACTTTTACAACATGTTATAATTTTTATCCTCTCAACTTTATATCTAACACTTACCCATATATTCTAGTAATAATGATAAATGAGTGGAAAATGTGTTTTTACAATGTTTAGTTTTAATGTGGCTAATGAATCGTTACTAAGATCAATTATTATCATAAGACAAAAATATTCACTATATGATTAAAATGAATAAAAATGGTCCATATCCTAAAAATAACTTACTATTCGTTGATATAATATTTAGACACGATCATGAATATTTGAAATGGTAACACAAAAATAACCAATAATATCTTTTTAACTCTATGATTATCCTTACAATATGTAAGTGATCATGCTCTAAGAATTTAGAATAATTAAAATCTACAAATTCATACATAATAAATTTTCATATCATGGATATTTAGAACTAAAATGTAATTAAATTTAGTGTTTGGACTCAACATAGAAATATTTTGCAATTTGAAAACATTATTTTGTAAACAGATATTTTATAGATCATATAATATTTTAAATTTATCATGTAGATAATTTGGAATTTATTGGCCCATATATATATATTTTCTCCTCTCAATGTAGTATCAGAATCGTGCTGGGGGGAGAACCGAAGATGAATTCTCTCATAAGGATAGCGATTATCTCTCTATCATGGTATGGGGATCACCATAGAGATCCCATTAGATTCATCTTCTTATATGATGATAAAACATATTCTCCTGTGGTAGTGGAAAATGGGATATTTGATATATGTTCCTTGTGAAAAGGAAATGAGTTACTTGCAGCTATTTTGAAAATTAGAGGGGTCTGTGAAAATGTACTAGATGAAAGTTGGAATGGTGATAATATTGGTGGTAAGATGACTGCAGGAAGGACCGCGTCCATTTTTTAAGGGGATGTAGATGATCTTGTTAGTTAATCTAGGAAGTAGAGACCAAGTTATAATGTCTAATATTAAGTCGAGGATAGGCCATCGAGTCATGAATGATGGTCTAGATGTCATCATCCTCAGTGTGTAACATCTCTAGAGATGGAAAGACATATTTTTTTCTTACTTCCTAGCCCCGATGACGAAATGGGATCCTATTGATTGTCGAATGTGTGAATATTGATAGAGGTTTGTTGGATGATAGATCTAATGGCGCAGATTGAAATTTGGATGTAGGAAATTTTTTGAGATCATGGGATCCCGATAGTGGTTGGCAGCGGGAAGCCTCAGACATCAATGATGGACGATGATTTCACTTGATAAAAAGGATGGAATTTAATTATCATTTTCTTTGGGCGATTATCAGTTAGATGTAAGAACATACTGGTGGTGGTCCTGGCATTGATCTCTATGTGGCATTGCAAGCTGTATCCATGTGAAGCAGGATTGGTTTCAATGGTGACAACAACATGCAAGAGGTGGAGCATTTTATCGTCTGAATGTTGGTGGTGACCTAGCATGGATACAGGCTGCCGAAAAATGGAAATCAATCCATTTTATCTAATTTTGGGTTTTTTATTTTTAATGATATTGTGTCCTAGTGAACAGTAGTGGTCTCGGGGATTATAAAGTGGAAATTCACTCTTTATAAGGACATGCCTAAGTGTTATTGATATTTTGGTGGCGCATGTGCCACACATATACATCACTCTCTCTATTTTATTTTCTTAAATATGTTTTTGGTACTGAGTTCACTCAGATCATGAACATTCCTAGTACTAGTATTATATAGATCTAAATAAAGACACTCTTTATGTTACAAACCTTCCTATGATAAAATCAATATTCATTATTTTTATCCTTTATCTTCTTCAAATCATATATAACCCCCTTCAATGTATCTTAAGATATCAATGTATATATTCATTATATTTCTCAAAAATCATAGCATCAATTATCTTCATAGACTCTAGAAATATCTTATAGAATCATGATTTTAACCTTATAAATTTTTTATCATTGACATCATGGTTAGCATAGTTATATTTAGATTTTACAATAAGTAAAATATTAAGTAAAATCACATATAGATTTAAAAATTCTAGTTCTTCAGGTTTTGAAAACCATTATAAAACTTTTACTCTTCTTCCATATCTGATTATACCTTAAACTTATATCCTCCAAATTAGTTTGCCTTTGAATTTTTCAAACATAATATGATATAATATATATGCTCATGTGATTCTAACAAATGGTTCTTTCAATGCATTATATATTCCTACCTTTAAAAATCATAGCATTAAACCAATCTATTTTCACTGTAATTGATCATATTATCCTACCATATTATTTACCTCTAAACATAATCTTCTCATAAAACCAATAACATCAAATTGACTCAAAAAATAATCTTATAATCTATAACATTCACTTATCAAAACAGCATAAATTACATCACTCAGTATCAACTTACTAAAAATTAGCCCCTCATATTTATTTATTTTAACTCTACATGAATCAATGATGATCTCACTATCAACCATGATGTTTATCACACTAAAATATCATGATAACATCATCTGAATTAATTCATAAACTCTCTTCATGAATCTATCATCTACTAAAATTTGAAAAACCGATAAATCATATATATGAAATATAATTTATTACACATCACATCCATGGGATCTAACAAAAATACACATCCCATAAGGTTTATCCTTTATAATTTTTTTACCTAGAAAGTATAATTTTACATTTGAATGTATTATATATTATATATTACACAGTTTTTTTCTAAATAATACCTCAATTTCACTTTATAGTATTTTTGGTTGATTGAGATTGTTGAAAAAGTATGTTTCTAAGGCCAATTGTGGAGTTCTATAGATATTTTTTACAAGTAATGTTGACACTTATTCAAGAAAAATTAATGGAGACTTAGGTGATGGTATAGAAAATTGTGTATAGATTTACGTGTTTTTTCTTGGTGTTTTCCAAACATTTGGTTTTAAAATTTGGAGAATTACTCGTGTATCATGAAAGTTATATTTCCAAGTATGCATCATTAAAATATATAAAATTCAAAAATTTCACTATGATTGGGGGTTCGCAAAGGTCTAGTACATGGAAAAGTCTTTGTGACTTGAGAAGGTTTTGAGTTTCATGATAAAGGGATGAGCGAGTAGGGTTGATGTAAATTTATGTGAATACGAGAAGCATTTCGAATGAAAAAACTACCATGTATCTTTAAAATTATAGGTACGATAATATATAATAATTGAGAGCTTCAAGAAAATTCAGTTCCAATATTTAATGCTTCAAAAAATGTACTTTGCATCAATAAAAGTAAGGTTACCCCTAATTTGAAAAAGATCATGCTTTAATGAAAATACAATGCCTCTAAATTATCAATGGTAAATCTAAAAGTATGTCCCATTAGAAAATATTTTCATAAGATAATTCGTTTTAAAAATAAATCGAGTTCATGAAGGCTATTTATGAATTCTAAAAGTGGTATCCATTTTGAAAATGTTGATCATTGTGAAGGCTAGCTGGGAATTGTGAATGTGATGAACTTCGAGAAGGGTATGTGAGCTTTATAAAAGTTATGGATATTGAAAAATAGTATGTTATTATTTACATGAGGGAATTTTCAAGAAGGTAGTGGGATTTCAAAACCAATATGAGTTTCCGAGTAAATGTGAGGAAAAATCGTATTCATAATGTGGATGAAAATTCAAATTGAAAAATAAAAAATTGTGTTCTGAAACGTAATAATAAATATAATAATAAAAATATTCTATTGAATGATCAATTTTCCAAAATTAGTGGACGGAGAAATGAATATTTTAATTATGAGTTGTTGTAAAACCAGACAAAAAATAGTTCTCTCTAATCATTATAATAATAGTATAATTTAGTGGATTTTGTTTATATGAAAATTTACAATCTTTTCTCATTGGATGTATCCTAATATCCGTGAAGCAACTAAAATTGTTGTATATCGTGAATGATTTTGTTTTTTTACATACACTACTATGGAATGGTATATAAAAGAGTTTTTTTACAAAGAAACAATATTTACAGGCATAGTAGTTTCAATATTTCATTCCCTTATTGACCACCAGAGGGTATTTATCCTGGTAGGGATAACATTTATTCAAATAAGAAAACATTATTATCACTTGAGAAATATCTACTATATACTCTAATAATATAATATAGTTTATAGGATATATTCCATTACATAATTTTTACATTTTTTTATCAAATTAATTACTCCATCAAAAAATTATAAACAACAAATGCCTCAGTAACTTTCCAGTATAAACACTATGGATCCAATAAATTTTAAACTCCATAATTTTTTATCATTAGTACACACCAGCTTATAATCACATAAACACACATATTCTCATCATTCAAGAGCTCAACTAGTAGCTAAGAGATAATATATTTTTGATCAATCCCCAAGACATTATGAGTAGCTTCAATATTCATTCAGAATATAAAATTTTCAAAACATAAAATCATAACACCAAATATTACATCATTTATATTTTGACATTCATAACTTATACATTCATCTCTAAATTAAAAAAACATCATCACACATTCATTTAACATAATATATGATAACTTAAATCATTATAAACCATGTTTTATTTAATATTTCCATTTTACATTGTCGTTAATGCCAATAAGACTCATTTTTTCATCAAACCATATTCCTTATCAAATATAAGTTTCCTAAAACCACATTAATGGATTATTTAATGTTAAAAACATCATCCCTTTGAGATAAGAAATTTTCTGGACATGATATTGATGTTCTCACCCTTGATCAAACCTCCCCCCTCCTTTGAAAGGAATAATAACCTATGATTAATAATTAATCATGTATATTTTTTACTTCCCCCCCACTCTAAAAATAATGAATCCATTAAAAATTTGTCTTTTCTCATCGCATCATTAAATTATAGGCGATGATTAAACATGAGGATTTATATTTATTTCATAAATCATATACCTTTGCATATATTTTTTGACATATTATAAATTTTATCTTTTTCGAGATATTCAATAACAGCACATATCCATTATGAACATTCTATTCGATGGATTTATATTTGATAACAATATGTTAGGATTAATAGGATTAAAGTATTTCTTTATAGTACAATTGAACAATTATTTTTGCAAGTAATCTTCAATTTTTTTTAAACATCACATTACAAATCATCTACAAAAACTATAAACCATATAATTTGAGTACATGAATGTGTGTAAACTAAATATTTGTCTTTAGATATACATATGGAATAAAAAATCTCTTTTTACTATGCCAACTCAGATAAATTTCCTACCAATATAAATTTCTGTCGAATGTTGTTTTTTTATTATTACAACTTCAATCTTAGTCAACATATATAAAAACATATAACTTTAATATTAAAATCTTTTATAAATAAATCCATAATTTGATATTCCTTTGTTAGAACTCAAAATTATTTTTGTGGCAATTATTTATGAAAAAATAATTTCAGTATGATATATACCACACATGGGTATTTGGTTAACTCTATCTAATATTGATGCAATATGATAAATTAATATTTTTATAATCTTTGGTAAGTCATTTTGATTTAAATTTCTTATTCACTCATCCTGACTCTTTTTCACACCAATTATAATAAAAAAGATTCTTCCTTTGATTCTTCAATTAGAAATGTTTTAAAGAATTCATTTTTATATTTCTCTAGGGATTAGAAGTTGTCATTTTTAGAATAAGTAATAATACAAATAAATTAAACTCCCTAATAAATATCATCCACAAATTCATCTCAACTTATTCTAAAAACTCATCCCCATAATATTTATTATCTACAAAGAAATTTATCATCTATATAAATAATAAAAATATGGGTACTAATGATCATTTCCATAACATGTAAATTTTTATCAATCGTTCATTTTAGAAAGACAATTTTTTTTATGAAATGTATTGTTTATAATAAAAGGATCTTGGGGCCTATTGAAACTCGATAAAATATTTATTCGATATACATCCTATAGTTTCATATTTATCAATCATAAAACATCCAGGTTCATTAATAAAACCATTTTCTTCAAGATATCAATTTTGGAAGGTATATTCCACATGAATTTGAAAAATTTATAATTAGTGTGTACTCTAACATCGAAAAACAAAATGATATTTTAAATTTTTTTAAATGTTTAATATACATTTCAAAAATAAGATTCATGATAGGGAAAATTCATTGGAGCTTTTTGAAGATTGGGTTGCTCAAGAACATGAATGGAGATCATTGGTCAAATTTGGTGGTGATGTTAAAATCATTATAATAGGGAGGTTGCATCTAAAAATATAAGGTCATCCATTATTTAAAAAAGACAAAACATTAAAGAAAATATAAATTATCTAAATTTTGAAATGTAATTTTTGACAGACATTTCATGTGCTATGGTTTTTATATGATTATACTTTTCACCATGAAATGGAGTTCATGAATGCTATGTAATCTTAGTAGAAATGTTGAGCATTATGAAATTGTTCTGCTTTGTGATGGGTTAGTGATCATCACAATAGTTTGAAGCTTCATGATGATTTTGTGGGCTTTCAGAAAGTTGTGGGGATTTACAAATTAGGGTGCTCTTATTAAGAAATGGGTAGTTTCACGTAGGTAGTGAGATTCATGAACCATAATGAATGGCCAATAAAATATATGGTAAATTTTTATTCGTAATGTGGAAGAATGTGGAATTTAATGATCAACAAAATTTGGTGTGGAACATAGTAATTAAATCATGAAAGGTAATATTCTTTTGAAGAATATGTGAGAAAATTTTAGTTGAGAGAGCAATGATATTTTAAATTGTAATTGGGTTTATAATATGAGAAAGATTGAATCTTCTCTAAACGTTGTAACAAAAGTTTGCTTTAGTGGATTAGGCAAATAGAAAATTTTATATTTTATGCACTTTATATATATCCCAATGAAGGTGAACATTGTAAAATTGATGTGTCACATTCTTGATTTCACCTTTTCTCATATGTTTCTATAAGAAAGAGAGAGAATATTATTTGTTTAACGGTCATACAATATATAAATCGAATGTATTGTTAGATTATCATACCCCTATTAAACACTGGTCTTGGGGTATTTCACCTAGTTAGTTTAAGAATTGGTATTAAAGGGGAAGTTTAATTTCATTGTTTCTCTTGGAAGGGTTTCAATAGAGGTATTGAATGATAAATTGAAACAGATATTTGATGGAAATAAAATTAAATTTTTTAATATTTGGTTGTGGGAGTACTTAAAATATGTAGGAATAGATTTATTTACTACAACAATTCATGGAATTGTTTCTTCTATGGATATTAGTGCTTTATCTAAAGTTGGATAAACCAAATTTGTTGTTATTTCTATAAGAATACCAGGTTTTGCATGATCCTTATACAATCAAATCTACCCAAATAAAAATGATGTCATGTTAGTCAATCCATTCTATGTGAAACAATTGTTATATTTTAATGAAGGAGATCCAACAGCTGTAGAAGTAAAATTATTAGTTATGTGGATCAAATCCGAGGACCTTCGGATGAACACCAATGATTTTTTATTTTCCTTCTCAGACTAGGTGATTTTTTTTGTTTATAAAATGTGTTTTCTCAGAGAAACTATTACAGATTGAAGTATCATTATGTTATATTGATAATAATTCCATCACGGTTCAATATAAATGAATATGTTCTATAATTAAATTATTAGAATGTGTAGACAAATGACATCTTGAACAATACTCTTATCTCATACAAGATTATAAGTGAAGATATTATGTCTATTGAAATATAAAATTATGAAGATGTGTTATTCAAGGCCATAAATAAACTCAATACTAAATATGTCCAATAAGAAGAATAAAAATATGAAGGCAATACATTCATTTCCTTAAATCTATTAATATAGAAATGAGAGTTCAATGGGAATCTCCCAGTCACTTGGTTTAAATGTGGAGCTTTTGGACATCTTATAGAATTATGCCTGAATAAGTTTCAGAATTATGATTAAGATGAATTTGAAATTACAATGAGGAATTATTCACCCCATGTAAATGGTAAGAAAAATTTAAATAGAAACTTCTTCAAAAATAATAATATAATGTCATAGGAAAATAACAATTAGAATAATTTGAGTATAAATAAATGGAAAACTAAAATGATTTTGGAGAATGTTCTATGGTTGTATATATAAGTAACACTCATAAAATGGAGGAAATAAATATGATTAATAAGAACCAATGGAAGAGTTTATATTTAAGATTAATTATAATTTTATCCTTATGATGTATATTTTTTGAGAATAAAAATAAAGAGATCCAACTGAGTGGTTAATGATTCAAATCTCTTAATTGAAAAATCATGGAGAAGAGGAGTATATTCTAGGGGAGTGAATTGAAAAGATCAAATCCTAAATTTTAGATAATATAGAAAACGTTTTTTAGTACAATATAAAAGATATAGAGTATAAAAAAAGTGATTTATGGTTTTTCTACATTTGAAATATATTAAATAAAACACATTAATA
Organism: Viscum album; assembly: GCA_963277665.1. NCBI lineage: Eukaryota > Viridiplantae > Streptophyta > Magnoliopsida > Santalales > Viscaceae > Viscum > Viscum album. Next base: position 454,511,175 of record OY728161.1, on the reverse strand, counting down.
AATAGAAGTTGATGTTTTTTCCAAGTGAAGATAATTAAAATATTAATAATGACTCCTAACTCTCGTTATGACATCGAGAAAACAAATCCATCCTAAGATAAAAAATATGGTAGTGGAGTTTGGAGTTTCAACATGACAGAAGAAACAGTCAAATTTAAATGAAAAGGCTCGTTAGGGGGTTGATCCCAAAATTAAAGTTGTGGTTTTTGATATTAGACTACAGGCATGCACTAAGATGTTGAAAATTTATTTTGGAATAAATTAGAATCATGTGACTCATATGACCTAAGATATAAAATTTCATAAAATAATGTATAGGAATATACATTGTATCTGGTGTAATTTTTGTGGATAAATCGGAAATTCTTAACCTTTATATTCTATATCCAAAAGTTAATAAAAGGCACAATAGAAATAAAGGCATCCACATAGATTTTAATATTCCATGAATTATTTTTATCGATGCTATTTATGTTGTGAAGGATTTAGATAGATGAAAATATACATTTCACCAATAATGAAAAGGTATGTTCTAAAGAAGGACCAAATTATTTGTAAGAAGAAACTCAATGATTCATCAAGTGATCATAAAATGAAAAAATAAACTATCATCTCTATAAGATAAAATATATTCATTATACTGTGATAAAAATCAGGAATATTAGTCCGCAATAGGTAATAAGTTAGTGTTATGGGTCCAAAAGAAAATATTTGAGTAGGAAGAGGTTGTAGATATTTCCCCCAAATCATACAATTGTGTTGGTTGATGGATCTTGGATAGTGGATTCACATCCCATAGGATGAAAAATAAGGATCTCTTTACAAGAAACAAATCTGAAAATCATAATGGCCTGAGAAATGATGAGAAATGATGTTTTGCCAATTTGGAAATCATAATTGCCTTATGTTTATTGGCTAGGTAAAATATATATTTGGGGAGAATGATATGAGATGTGTTTATATCCTGGTTTTCAATGGTCTCAATCTTATCTTCCTATGTGTTAGTAAATTGATTTTACTTGGTTAATTCTATAATCTCTTCTAATAATCTGTGTTCTATAAAGGGAGAACATTGTACATTTGTTTTCTACCGAAATCATAAATGGGGAATCTATACCTTTTGAGTGTAGAAGATGATATTTGATTACTGTATATAGATTAAGAAAAATGTGATAGAATAAATAATTGGATGATATATCCCAGCCATTACTAGATGATCAGGTAAAATGTAATATAGCTCGATACCTCACCATTTTATTATGTGATTATTCTCACATGTTTAATGCTTTCAATAATAAATGATTATAAAAAATATAGGCATGTAAAAAATAAAAAACCAAAGGGAGTATTCGAATTGTATCACGCACACCTTTACGGAACATTCTCAAAAAGTTCCATTGGATGGACGGGGTATTATGTTCTTTTCATTTATGATTTTAGAAGTATGGAATGGTTATTCGACATTTCCCATAATTATGAATTATTTAGTTTCATAAAAAAATATCAGAGTGAATCTAAAAGGATGATTGAAAAAAATATTCAAACTTTTCATTCTGATAATGGTATGAAATACCCATTAAGGAAAGTGGAAGATTTACTAAGAAACATGAGATAAGTCATCAAGGTTTGGTAGTGAGAACACTCCAAAAAAATGGAGTCGTTGATAGAAAAAATTGGATCATAAAAACACTGACAAAAAATTTAATATTGAAAATTACCTACTAGAGACATTCAAAAATGCTGATATAACATTGTTCAACATATCAAACAAGGAATTATTGTGTCAGGTGGAAGAAAATACATCACATGAGATATGATATAGAAAGGACCCAATTTTGAAATACTTTCAAATATATCGAAGTAAGAGTTTTATTTTCAGTAAGGAGAAATATATGAAACTTGAATCTCGTTGAGATTAACGGATATTCCATGGATACTAAATAAAAATAGAAGCATATAAATGATGAAAAATTTTGCTAGAAAAATTATTAAAAAATAATGACGTCAGTGTAGAAGAGTATGAATGTAATATTCAACAACACAATGAATGGTTACCTAATAAAATTGATAATGTGGTGAGAAACATAGTTTTAGAAGAAGTGAAAAATGAATACTCAGAAGAAGATGTTGATGATGAGAAGGGTGTAAAATTAGTATCTATAAAAAGTATAAGAGTTGAGTTGAAATTGATAGTAAAAATATCATTAGTGATCTAGTGGAACCAGATCAAACATAGAGAATTTAGTAATATTTGAATTCTTCCCTTATATCATAGGTGAAGTGTAAATGTTTTTAGAAAGTAGTTGTATATAACAATTGGTTTCATCCTATGAATGGTGATATTAACCAAATTGAAAAGAATCAAACATGGGAGATTATTTCAAGACCAACATATATAAATTTCATTATGGATAAATGGGTATTTTCTAAAATCAAAATAAATATGGTACAGTTACACAAAACAAATAAAAACAATTGTTAAAAGGGAACTCCTAAATAGATATTATCAATGTTAATGAAACATTAGTACTAGTTTCAAGGCGAGAAACAATCTGATTTTTATTGGCCATAGAAGTGAAAATAAAGTTCAATGTGTTCTAGATGGAAATCAAGCCTTCATTTTTAATGGGATTCTAGATAAAGAATTATAAATAATGTAGTTAGATTTTTTTATCATTCATTAAGATGATAAAAGAGTTTTTCGTCTAAGGAAATCACTATATGGGTGGAACCAGTCACCCATATCATTGTATTCAAGGATTGATCAGTTTTTAAAGTATAAATTTGTTAATCATGGTAAAGTTGATTATAGTATTAATGTCAGTGAAGAAAATAATAAAAGGATAATGATGATTGTGTATGTTGAAGAAAAAAATTTTGTCGGATCAATGGAAAAATAATGAAAATAGATAACATAATTCATAAAAAGTGATTTGGAAAATTTTATCATCAGTGAACTAGCCTTTCTACTTAGTTTATAATTTATATAAAGGTGTAATGCACATTAATCTCTCATTCAAAATGGTCCAATATGTTTCTAAAAATATAGGTAATGTTTAGTTCAAAGTATATAAAAACTATATTGTCTGCCTGGATGATACTTTCATGAATCAAAATCGATAATGTGTTTGATGTATCAAAATATAAGTTGATCATTGGAATTAAATGGCATGAGACAATTACAAGACATTATATTGTTTTTTACACATTTCATGATTCTTAGTTTGAATTATATCCCATATAAATCCACTTACTTGATGAAAATAAATATTTTGGTACATTATGGGAACTATGGAGTTTTATATGATTTATAATGAAACATGTTTGCAAAAGTTATTAGATTATAAATTTCCAAATTGGATAGATTTAGTAAATGATACAAAGGGAACAATAGGTGGTTCATTCATTATTGGAGGTTTGTGAATTTCTTGGAAAAGAATGAAAAAATATTTTATTTTTTTGAGCACCACATAAGATGAATATATTTTATATACTCAAGATTATATGCAGTAATTACAGATGAAGTAATAGCTTGATTATTTGGGATTTCATAATAATTCGTCCATTAAAATTCATTCTAATAATTCATTTGATATAAATATTATCAAAAATACAATCCATAACTCAAGTATAAATCATATTTCAATCAAGTATCATTTTATAAATTGAGAAGGTATATCATATCCTTGTGAAGTTATAGAATGTGTTCATAGAAGTAATGGTTTTATAAATTTTAACAAATTGCTTAACCAAATAGGAATTAGACCACCATCGACTGAAACATGGAGTTAATTTTAATCCCTATACTTTAATATGTGAATGTGGGACCCCTTATCTATGTGGTATGGTTTTTTCTCCATAATATTATTATATGTGTTCTTTACTCTGTTACTGGCACAAAGGAGTGACCTTTGGGTTCATTAAAAATGGGGGAGAATATATCATGATCAAGAAATTGGGGAAATTAAAATGGGGAACAAAATTTATGGGGGTTTAATATATGATGATGCTAAAGATGGCCAATCATGGTTTATAAAATATAACATATGGGGTTCATGATGAATGTAGTTGATTTGTTTTTTTAGAATAAAGTGATTAATTTATTAACTATTCATGCTAATTTTATTTCCCAAATGGATCTTGGATCATCTGAGATTAGATTGAGTGTTGATTAAATATTTTATTACTATATGTATTTAAAGAATAAAATTTTATTAGATGATGGGGAAAAATCATTCAAATTTAATTAAATTGTGAATATATGTCAACATACCCAAATCTGAATATTTTTAGAAATAATCCCTCAATATAACCTTGAAATGTTTTTATATTGATATTTTTGTTGACAAGTTAGGTTTCCAAGGTCCTTTGTAGAGTTAAAAATTTATTGTTGAAAAGATATGTTGATATATATTCATGACAAAGTATGTGATGCCTAGGAAGAATAATATAAAATTGTATACACTAGGTGGAATTATTTCCAATGTTTTCAAAAAAATTTGGTCCAAATTTTAGAGGAGGACTCAAGCATTATGATTTCTGTATTTCTATGGATTCGTAGAAAAAATATGTAATTGTTAAGGATTTTAGGATAATTTAGTCCTTCACAAAGTTTTGGTGATTTGTGAAGGATAGGTGATTCATGAAGGTTTGGGGGTATATTAAAAATTATTGGGAACAGATGGTTGATGGTAAATGTACATGACTTGATGAAGCTTCAAAAAATGGAAAATTACCTAGAACATTGTGAATATAGGAAGGTTTAAGAGAAACAATTGAGACCATCTCTAAATTTTGAAGGTGAGGTTGATAATAACAACCCCATTCTTTATTACACAATAATTCAGGATTTATTAGATAAAATTACACTTAATACATCATAAATGATCGAGAAGTATAGTGTCTTTTGGAATTAGGTACAACGAATAACATCTTAGACATTAGGTACAAAAATGTTATAGAAATATTATTTTACATGCTTATGACATTCCATGGATTTTTAAAAATACATATGATAACTTCTGAAAAATCATTAGAAATGGGTGGGATGTAAACCCCAATAAAAAAATAAACATCGAATAAGGTGATACATGATATAAAATAGGAATATCAATGGTAAATTAAATATGTATGAATCAAACCCATTAAAAAAAGACATGATATCACATGGTAATCTTAAAGGAAACAAAGGAAATTTGGAATCTAATTAAAACATTGCAGCATAAACATAAGTTATGGACCAACCGAAAAGAAATCATTTTGAAAAAAGTACAATAAATGAAAAAATTTCTCTTCTTATACAATCTTGATTTATCATGACACTAAATATTACACAATCCATTCGTGCGCTACAAAATTCTAGGTTCACCCAAAAATTTTATATCATTATCACGCTTATGTGTGCCACACATATCATATAACATGGATTCCATAATCCTCATAATTTATTCCATGTTTAAGTAGTGTGGTATAAATAGATGTATATCCCCAATATAATGATTATGTGCATAAATGTGAACACTTCTGATAATAAATGGGTCTGGTTTTCAGTAAATAATTGTCTTGGAATAGAAAAATCACAGTGAAATTTTTCCAACAGAATGATGTCACATAAAGATTCATAAAAATGTGTTAAATAAAGATAAGGGTGTATATAATCAAATATAAATTAAATTGGAAGTAATTGGTACTTGTAAGAAAACAAATCCTAGAATAATGAATTAGAAATAGAATACATAATATAATAAAGAAACATGAATAAATGAGAGAAGGTGAAGATCCCGTAATAAATTTTTGTATGGTAGCAGGTGTACATAAAGGATCACAGAGGGATTAATGAATGTGAAATAAATCTCTTATAAATTAAAAATATAATGGAATGTAAGGTGAATATGTATGAATATGTTTCAACATAAAATAAAAGGACATTTAGATACATTACAAAAATAAGTGATTGATAAAAAGATAAGAGTGGAAGTTACTATATATAATTTTGGCATCGTAACAGCTTATGTAATGGTAAAAATGGTAGAGGATAAATTATATATAAATCATTTGAAATGATTTGGAAATTAAATTAATAATTATAACTGAAAAAAATAAAACAACTTTAAATTAAGATGTAAATTTCAATGAATGTGCTTCAGTTGAAAGGAGTAGAGGAAGGTGAGGACACATTACATGAGGTTATACCTCCAAAATATTGGGTGAGGATTCTTATGAGCATAAGGGAACATATAGATGATTCTAGAGAGTTAATTGAAGATTATAGATGTGATCCAATGTTTTTGAGTGAACTGAAATGGGATCCTGGGTGGGTTTATATTGGAACTAATGGGGGTTTCATTATTATTTCTGTTTTAGACTCTACGAAATAAAATATCCTAAACCACAAACCATCAAATGTTTTCTCCTATTTCTCAATTGGGAATGTTTCTAAATTATTTTATGTCCAATGTCTAAAATAATTCACATAATTATGTGTAGGTGAGTCACACTCTTAATGAAATGGTTATAAAATAGTAAAATATATTATATGTTCTATAGGATTCATAATGAATTAGAAAAATAAAATAGATAAACATAAAATAATATAATTTTAACTGGAAAACCTATATTTGTTCAAAGATATCTTCAATAGTATTTATTATATCTCTTTTGGTTCATTATGATTTCATAAAATACAATGTATATTTATATAGTCTTTAATATTTTTAAAAATTTTGAATCTCACATAAAATAATGAAAAAATTAATGTTGGATAATTTTGATGTCCTAATTATAAAATTAATATTCATTTTATCAAATAGTTTCTCTAAAAAAATGAATTTTCACTTTTAAAATTAAATATACATTTATTAATATGTATAGTGTTTTTTGACAATAATATTTATTCAATCCTTATAAAAATTTCATTTGAATTCATAAAAAATATACGATAATTTATATTTAATAAATATTATATAATAATAATATTCATTTAATATATTATTAATTTATAAAATACATTTATTCATTATCATAAGTTACTTAGTTCAATTTTAATATTTCCCCAAAATACTATTTTTCTTTCATTATATTGAAATAAAAATTATTTATAAATAATCCATAAAGGGATGAATATATATTGACCATTATTTAAAAAATAATCTACATATTCATAATTCTAGTGTCTTGATACATATCCCTGTAATACATCATCAAATTAATTAAGAGTAAATTTCATGATGGTGGGACTTTTTTGTGGTGGTTTAGAGAACATTTTTGGGGTCGTGATCTCATTGTGATTGAACTTCTTTCATAAATGGTTTCAATCATTTCTATATTTTCTTTTATTAGCTTGGTCTTGTTCAAGGGAAAATTCAGGTGATGATATCTCCCTTGTAAGCTCTAATAAATGGGATTCGTAGTGTTTGATCCTATAGGTTGAGGCCATCACATCCTTTTTATGTGTCAATTTGGGTTGATAAAATCCTTTATTTATACCAATCATGTGATCACTATTTAAATACTATATTATGAGTGATAATGATACTTAATAGACTTTTAAATTAGACTGCATATATTAAAATAAAATAATTTCATGTGTTTCCTATAACCTTGTTATATAATAAAACATTAAATTAAAAAAAATGTGAATTTTATTTATAAAAGCATGAGATGTTATATTATTCCCCAGTATAGAAATATTTACCTCCAAATTTTCATTTCCCATACTAATAAATATTAGTGTAACCCTATTCATCACTTCCTCTAGTTCCCATGTCAAATCATCAGACATATTATTCCTCCAGAGCACTTTAATAAGGTGAATGTCTTATTTTGTATAATTGTTTCTCTACTATCTATGAATTTCCTTATCTACACCTCATATGAGAGATCATTCTCCAATATTACTACCACTATATTCAGTACATGTTAGCGGTTTAGTATTTCCTTTCTCAAGAGGGGTACATGGAGTTCATAATGTTCTTGATAAGGTTTAGTTGGGAGTTCTAGTTGGCAGACCACATCACTAATGCGACCAATGATCTCAAAGCGGGAAATATTTCTCTAAATATGTTTTACAAATATCCCAAAAATCATTACATTATTTTAAGAAGATATACAGAAGAATACCATGAATGCAACATCATATTCTAGGTCTCATCGATGATTTTCAACATAGCTCTATTGTCGAATCTGAGAAGCCTTAATGTCATGCTGAATAGTCTTATCCTTTTCCACCATTTCATTTAATATTTCTTGACCTAGATATATTTGTCCACAATCCTCATCCCAACATGTAAGTGTACATCAACACTTCTCATAATTGGCATTATAAGGATCCATTTCGAATCATGAGAGGAAATAGTTTTTGTGTAATGACCCGCCAAATTCTCATTGGCTTGAGAGCTCAACAAGTCATTAATGGGCCGTAAGCGACATCCCCAAGACACCAATGGCTGGAAATAAATGTCGAAGTGTTTCAAAATACATAGGGGATGATTTACCCTTTGAATGAAAATAACCAACAACAATGTAAACTAGATAAACATCTCCATGGAACCACTATATGATGCATGATATAAACCAACATAGTTCATCCATTTATTTTATAATAAACAAACCAAAGTGAAACAGAAGAAACCAAAAATAAATCAGAGTAAATAGCGGAATTACAACTGGAAAGACTCAAATACAACAAAGACATCAAGGCTCTACAAGATCCATGCTCCAACATCACGAACAAGCCAAAGTATCACGAAGTGGTTCTATAATCATTCGACACTTTACCTTTGCCAAAATCTCAGTATTTGAAATCTACAAAAGCACCAATGTTCCAAAGAAGGGGGTGAGTAATGTAACTCAATTGGCTTTCCCGATGACTTCCCAACCAATGCCTCTAGGATAAAACATGTTAGCACATTTATATAAAACAACATATACAAAACAATTACCAAACAGTTCACAAAATAATAAGTTCCAGGTCAAAACTATTTTCCAACAAAACCATTCTTCCAACCAAAAACCAAATTTTCCATGAAAAGAATCCAATACAAGATTCCAATCAAATACACATTTCCACTTTGGAATGACCATTCCATTTCACATAATCACATAGTTACACATGCATGCATCGTTATGATAGTTCGATACTCATGAGAGGTCTCTCGTTGATCTACGAAGTCGTCACAAGGTAATTATTCCCCATGTGAAATTACACTTTTGGCACCGAGCACAAGGTCATATTTCAACAAAGCCTCTAAATGCAATATGAACACACACACCAAGTATGCCCAAAAACCACACCATTTCAACAATGCCAAAACCATTTCAATAAAACATGCCATTTTATTGAAAACATTTTTCCCATATACCATTTTCCAAATCCAGCAAAGAAATATTTTAAAATTACCATTTTAAAATCAAGAAACAAAAACACATTCACAAACCATTCTTTCAATTTCCAAAAATTCCATCCAAACCCATAAATCATCACTAAAGAAGATTTTTAACAATTCATCTCACCATAATTTCACAATCAAAACCAAGAAATTTAATCAATTGGAACTATGATTTGAAGTTCTAAGAAAGAGGAATCGAGAGTGAAGCCACCTACATCAGCAAATTAGTAAAAACCAACAAACAGATGAAGGACTCCACCGAAACAGAGTCGATTCATCAAGAATCCTCCATAAATACCTTCTCCTAACACAACCAAGACAAAATCATGTCATATTTGGCATCCATACACTTAGATCTACCCATAACGGGCATATATCTATGAAACCGAGAGAAGAGGAGTAGTAGATCTAAGTAGATCTAAGAAAACATACCAGAACGATCTCATACCTTAAGAAATTGGCTTCAATTCTCCAAGAGAATGCTTCTGATCACCTCTAGAATTATGGGGGAACCATCCTTGAGCATGGGATAACCAAAATCTCAAGTTAGGGCCACTAATGAGAAAAAAAAAGAGTGGTTTTAATGATATAACGAATTAGATCCTAAAATAGGATATAAGAAGACATCGCGCACGGTTAGTCCGCATGGTTAGGAAAACCCTGCACTAACCACGCGGTAGTCACTACTTGAATGGGGTGCACTGAAGGGTCTCCTCGTATAGTTTACCTAAATAGTGCACACAACGTGTGGTCTCCACTGTCCAAGTGACCACCACCTACATGGCTTCTGTACGGTTTGGAAAATTGTGCGTAGCCCGTGCATCACCAATTTTTTAACTTTTTACTCATTAAAAGTTTCCAAACATTCTCCAACAATCTAACATAATCTTCAAGCACTTAAAAATCATAAAACAAGGGTTACATACCAGAAACCAGGGGTACTAAATTTTCCCACCATTGGTCTTTCCGTCCTTGGAAAGTAGAAAACCATCACTTGCCTGAAAGAGTCCAGGCCATCGCTCTTTCATTTCTTTCTCGCATCCCCAAGTCTCTTCCGGAAGCTGACCATGATTCCACAAAACCAGCACTAGACTGATGCTTTTCCCACTAAATACTATATAATTCCTATCCACAATCCACAACGGGATATGTACCAACAAATCATCCGGCTCTAGGTCAACGTTATCCCATTTGATCACATGGTCAAAATTAGGTTGATACTTCTTAAACTGAGATACATGGAATACATTATGCACTGCACTGAACCAAGGTGGCAAAGGAAACCGTTATGCAACCTTGCCAAAACGTTACAGTATCTCAAAAGGGCCTATATTTCGGGGAGATAATTATCCCTTCTTCCCAAAACGATGATGTCCAATCCTTGGAGAGATTCTCAAAAAGACTTGATCACTCACTGCAAAAGACAACGGTCTTCCACAGTGATCTGCATAAGATTTCTGTCGAATTTGAGTCGTCTCCATCATTTTTCTTATTAATTTAATCTTCTTCATTATTTCGTGGAAAAGGCTTGGCACGACATGTAATGATTTACCCATTTCCACATAGCATAGTGGAGAACGACATGGACACCCATTCAATTATTCAAACGGAGCCATTTGTATCAAATCATGGTAGTTGTTATTGTATTATAACTACACTAAGGGTATATACTCCTCCAATGATCCACCAAAATCCATTACACAAGATCGAAGCATGTCTTCCAACGTATATATCATCCATCCAGATTGCGCATCCATCTGAGGATGATACGACGTGCTCATCATCAACTGAGTCACAAGGGCTTACTGTAATGTTTTCCAGAAACGAGATGTGGACCTTGGATCTCTATCTGAGATGATAGAAACTGGTACACCATGTCCCTTTACCACTTCATGTATATATATTTTTGAAATTACTTTCACCGTATGGGTTTCATGTATAGGAATTAAATGGGATGACATGGTTAGACAATCCACTATCACCGAAATGGCATCGTGTTTCTAGACCGTTCCTGGAACACCTTTAAAAAAATCCATTTCTATCTAATGACATTTCCAAACTCGGATAGGTAAATATTGTAACATACCAGCTGGTCTTTGATGCTCTCCTTTAACTTGATGACAAGTTAAACATTGCGGGATGAACTCGGCAACCTTCCTTTTCATGTCACTCCTCCAAAACTATGCCTTCAACATCTTATACATCTTCTGTGTACCTGGGTGGATAGCCCATATTGAATGGTAGTAAGCCTGAAGGAGTTGTTCCTGACAAACCATAGGTACAACCATCTGATCTCTAAAATGAAAAACTGAACCCACATTCAGTTTGCAACGATCTATGGTCTCCCCACAATTGTGTTTTGAACTCATTACCAGACATTCTGCATCAGATGTTTGTGCCTCTTTGACCATTTTTACCAAATCAGGAACAAGCGTAGCTGAAAGGAAAACTGCAACATCACCACATTCTTCAAATTCCACATGCTTGTCAGCTATGACCGACATCAACAACCATTCGTTGAAACTTCCTTCTCCAACTGAGCATATGAATTTCTACGCAATGCATCTGCCACCGAGTTTCCCATAGCTGGTGTATACATTAAGTCAAAGTTGAACATTTGAAGATACTGTATCCATATTCTCTACCTCAGATTCAAATATTGCTGTGAGAAAATTTGTTTCATGCTTTTGTGATCTGTAATCACAATAAATTTCTCACCAATGAGATAGTGTCTCTATGTTTTCAAATAATGGACAACTGTAGCTAACTCCAAATCATGTGTTGGGTAGTTCTTCTCATGAACCCTCAACTCCCTTGAACCAGAAGCAACAAAATGGTCTCCTTGCTTGAGAACACAACCCAACCCTGATCCCGAAGCATCACAATACACCCCATACCCCTGTCCTGATTCTGGAATGATCATGATATTTGCTGATGTAAGGATAACATTCAACTCTTGAAAAGATCTTTGACATTCCTCAGTCCATTTAAATTCACTATTCTTCTTTGTCAATGTTGTCATAGGTGAATCTAGTCATGAGAAGTCACATACAAAGCATCAGTAATAACTAGATAGACCAAGAGAACATCGTATTTCAAATACATTTATTAGTGGTTACAAAGAAAGAAAAACTTCATTCTTTTCTGGATCCACTAAAACACCTTTCTCAGAAACAACATGGCTCAAAATGCATACCTCTTGTTTCCAAAAATCTCACTTTGATAATTTGGCATAAAACTAATGGTATCTCATGATTTCTAACACTATCGCCATGTGTTTCTCATGCTTATCCCTTTTTCTTGAATACACCAATATGTTATCCACAAAAACCACAACAAAAGAATCCACATATTACTGAAATATCTAATTCATCAAAGCTATGAAAAAAGCTGGTGAATTCGTTAGACTGAAATCCCTGACTACATATTCAATGTGTCCATATCTAATTCTTAAGGTTATCTTCTAAATATCCTCCTTCTGAACTCGAACCTGGTGACACCTTGACCACAAGTCATTTTTAGAGAACCATTGTGCTCCCTTCAATTGATCAAATAGGGCATCAATGCATGGAAGTGGATATCTATTCTATATCGTAACATGGTTATGTTTAAAATAATCCACACATAACCTTAATGTTTCGTCTATTTTCTTCAGACACAAAAACCGGTGCTGCCCATGAGGACACTCATGGCCAAATGAAACCCTTGATTTCCAGCTCATCTAGCTATACTTCCAATTCCTTTAACTCCATTGGTGCCATCCTATAATATGTAAGTGAGATAGGACTGGTCCATGGAAGGAGAAAAATCACATCCTCCACTTATCATATAGGTGGTTACCCAGAGAAGTTTTCAGTAAAAACATCAGAAAGTTGATCCACAACAGCTGGAAAACTATTTTCTTCAATCAATTCCATTAATCCCCAAGTCAATGCTGCGAATTGGTAATAGATAGTCCCCACCATTAGATCCAATAAGCTCTTTTCACTGTTCTTTACCGTCCTCTATCCTCTGATGATATGGTTGATGTCGTCCTCAGTCTTGAAACTAACTATTCTCCCATAACAGTCGATGTGATCCTTAAACCTTGTCAACCAATCCATACCCATGATTACACCATAGACATCCATATCCAACAATGAGAAGTATCATTTCATCTCATCTCCATCAACAGTTATATCACATGCTCTAAAAAAATGCTTGATATTCTCTTTCACCAAGAGGAGTTTGCAGTTTTAACAGAGAAGGCATCATTTCATGTTTTATTTTTAGAAAATCAGCAATCCTAGAAGCAATAAAAGAATGGGATGCACCAGTATCGAACAAAACATGCATGATGGTAGAATTCAAAATAATCGTACCTCTCACCGTAGATGGTCCATACTGGTCATCCACAATTACCTATTCTCCTCTGTATAATTTCATTTTTGATGCACTTTGATCCTTATTGCCTTGTTGATATTGTGCTTCCTTAGGAGTCATGGTGTTCCTAGAATCACCAAAGCTATCTCTATTCTTCTTGTGAGACTAATTTTTCTATCTACATCCTGTTAATGTATAGGATGCTTGTGAAGCCTCGGAAGTGTCATGTGCACCAGACCTTGTACCACTGCGACAATACCGCTGAAGATGCCCCATATTTTTTCAATTGTGGAATGATATTGGTGGTTCTGTAAATTCTTGCTTCATGTGATCAATCGTGCCACATTGAAAACACCCAGATTTCATCATGGGTCATGGAGTAAGATTCATGGATCGAGCCGTTTGATTCTGATTCACACTCCCACCTAGGAAGTAGATGTCCCTCTTCCAATTGTTCACAGCATTAGAGTTCCCACCTGTTCCCATGGGTATCATCATACTTCCTCCTCCCATAACTCCTGAGATGTCTATTTTAGCTATTGTTCCTCTGTTTACCATCTCCATATAATCCGTAATACATAGCATAGCTATCTTCGAGCGAATCTCCTAACGCAACCCTGATTCAAAGATGTGGGCCTTAAGCAACGCACATGGAGCAACATCTGCTGCAATGCATACTAAATTCATGAATTTATCTGATTACTCTATGATAGAAAGATTCTCCTTATTCAGGCTGAAAAAGTATGTTGTCCTCTGGATCTTGAACATGTGATAATAGAATTGTTTGTTGAAAAATTCCTCAAATTCCTCCCAACTCTGGCCTTGATCTACCTTAGACTGCGCCACTAACTGCCACCACTGTCGTGCTAGATCTTCTAGCATATACATCTCCAACATTACATTCAACTCTACTGGTGTGCCGATGAAATCGAAGATAACACTCATCCTGCTTAGCCACACCTCCGCGTTTTCTTGTTCAGAATCACCTCGAAATATGGGTGGATTCTGCTTCTGGAACTGGAAGAAATGGTCTGCATGCCTTGACTCATCCCTCTAATTCCTCATGTACTTAGCCTAAAATGCTTGAAATATACTTTGTACTAGCTATTGGTTCACCTATGGCTCAGGTGCAACCACATTCTCCATAACCTCTTCTGTTTGGTTTCTACGACATCTAACAGGTGCCAATTTCTATACAAACAACGCACGCCATTAGTCTCACTTCCAAGCAACTAAAGTCTTAGAATTTCAATTTATATCACATCACTATCACAAAATTGATTTCCAGCCATTTCTAAAACAATTATTTTCCCTTTTTTGAAAATCAAACTATTTCAAAATACATCAACCATTATCTTTTCAAAATCGTGTATTTGAAAACATGCTTAAAATTATCTGAAATCAGGCTTTCACATCAAACCATAATTCATTTATCAAAATTATTTATGCAATCATTGTGGGAAGTTATTCTTTTACAATGAATGGCATTCTCATCTCATTGGCTAAACCCGTGAGAATGAGATTTTCATCATTCTAGAAGTTTCTCCAAATACTTATGTACCCAACTCCCTAGTAACATGATGTTCAACATAATGGTTATATCTATATACTTTTATGATATACCTTTCATGTTCAGACAATCCTATTCCTTTATAAGATTCCAACCCAAGGAATAGACAAGAAGGAATTTCAACACCAATACCAATAACATCGATGACCATTTGTTAGGAAAGGACCGAACAAGAAAATACCATTTGTAGCACCCCAACCCTACCTCATTGGCTTGTGAGATCAATAAGTCATTACGGGGACATAAACGACATCCCCAAGATGCCAATGTCTGGAAATAAAAGCCGATGTGTTTCAAAACACATGGGTGATGATTTACCCTTTGAATGAAAACAACCAACAACAATGAAAACTAAGTAAACATTTACAAGAAACCACTATATGATTTCGGATTTAAACCAAGATAGTTCATCCATTTATTTCATAATAAACCAACCAAAGTGCAATAGTGGAAACCAAAACTAAATCAGAGTAAACAGCAGAAAGACAAAGGGCAAGACTCAAAGGAAACAAAGACTCCAAGGCTCCACAAGCACCATGCTCCAACATTATGAACCAACCTAATTATCAAGAAGTAGTTCTATATAAATGATACACATTATCTTTGCCAACTTCACGGTATATAACATCTTCAAAAGCCCCAACATGCCAAAGAAGTGGGTGTGTAATGAAACTCAGTAGGTTTTCCCCGATGAATTCCCAATACATACCTCTAGGATAAAAGATGATAGCACATATATATAAAACAATTTATATAAAACAATTCCAAAATATATCACAACATAACATGTTCCAACTGAAAAACATTTTCCAAAAAACCCATTCTTCTAACCAAAAACTATCTTTTCCAAGAAAAGCACCGATGAAAAGTTTCCTATAAAATCAACATTTCCATTTTGGCATGACCATTCCATTTCATAAAATCACATCAATACCCATGAATGCATCCTTATGACAGTTTCATACTCATGAGCAATCTCTCGTCGATCAACCAAGTTGTCACAAGGTAAATATTCCCCATGTGCCATTACACTTTTGGCACCGAGCATAAGGTCATATTTCAACCAAGCCATGTAAATGAAATATGAACACACACACCAGGTATGCCCAAAATGCACACCATTTAAACCATGCCAAAACCAATTCAATGAAACATCCCTTTTTATTTGAAACCTTTTTCCCGCAAAACATTTTCCAAATCTAGCAAATACATATTTGAAAATCACCATTTTAAAATCATGAAACCAAAACACTTTTTAGAAACCATTCTTTCAATTTCAAAAATTCCATCAAAACCCATAAATCATCACTAAAGAATATTTATAACATTCTTTGTACAACAATTTCACAATCAAAACTATGTAATTTAATCGATTTGAAACAAGCCTTCATGTTCTAAGAAAGAGGAATCCTGAGTGAATAAACCTACCTCAACAAATTAGGCGAAACCAACCAATAGATGAATGACGCCAACGACACCATGTCGATTCTCCAAGAATCCTCCTTAAATCCCTTCTCCTAATACAACCAAGTCTAAATAGTGTCATATTTTTCTTCCACACATTTAGATTTACCCATAAGGGGCATAGATCTATGAAACCGAGAGAAGAGGAGAAGTAGATCTGTGTAGATCTATGAAATCGTACCAGAACGATCAAATACCTTATGAAACTGACTTTGATTCTCCAAGAGAAGCCTTCAGATCGCCGCTGAAACGATTGGAGAACCCTCCTTGGCCTTAGGAGAACCAAAATCCTGAGTTAGGGCCGCTTATGAGAAAAAATGAGTGGTTTTAATGATCAAACAGATTTGATCCTAAAAAATAGGATCTAAGTTTACTTCATGCACGGTTAGTCCACACGGTTAGGCAAATTGTGCGCTAACCATGCTATAGTCACTTCTTGGAAGGGGTTCTCTGCACGGTTTCCTCATATGTTTTGCTAAAACCATGCACACACCATGTGGTCTCCTCTATCCAAGTGAGCACCACCTCCATGGCTTCCGCACAGTTTGGAAAACCGTGTGTAGCCCGTGCATCAGTACTTTTTTCCCTTTTTACACTTTAGAAGTTTCCAAAAATTCTCCAACCATCTCACATATTCTTCAAGCATGTAAAAGGCATAAAACAAGGGTTACATACCAGAAATATGGGGTACTACATGTTGTATGAGAACATGACCAAATGTAGATGTTGGACCCATCCTCCATTGAAGTCCATATAACATGATCTAAAAATACCTTTCAATATCTGATTAGTTATCTAAAAATCTCCATCAATTTCAGGATGATATCCCATACTAAATTTATGCATAGTGTTTAGATAATATTCTAGTCATTTATATATCATGGTGATGAACCTCAAATCTCGATCAAATACAATTGTTAGTGGAACTCCATGAATCCAATCCACTTATTTACTCTATATCCATGTATGTTTATCATCTGAAAAACCATGTTGAATTGTTATAAAGTGAGATATATTTTCAAAAAGATCCAAAAAAAACCATATAATATTGTTTCCCATGGATGTCTTCAAAATTATTATTATAGAGTTCTGGTGGATGTTCTCCTATATCCATATTGGTATGGTGATTGATTGAATCATCCCTTTACACATATTCCATTCATCCTTCACTTACTATCATACCACACACATTGATATATATTTATCGATCTCTTTCTTAATATTTTCTCACCAATAGTGCTCACATATATCTTAATACATCATCTTTTTTCTTGGTTGATTGGAGAATGAAAAACTATGTGCATCATCCAATAGTTTATTTTTTTACTCATGATTTGATGGAACACATAGTCTTGAACCAATTCTAGAAATTGTTTGCTTATTAATTTTAAACTCTAAATATTTCCCCTTTATAATGACTTCCACCTTCGTTTGAATTTATGAATCATTTTTATGTCCTTTATTTTATCCATTATGGATGGTTGAGAAATCATTTGATAAAATATTAATCATGATTCTTCCTTAATGATTTTCATTTCCATCCTCTTTAGGTCTATGAATATTGGTTCCTTCTCAATTCACATCATTGATAAAGATGCACGATATTTTCTACTTAGAGAATATACCAACTTATATGCTTTACCAGGATGATAGTGGATTAAGAATTCATAGTCCTTGATCATCTCTAGCATTCTTCATTGGTGAAAATTCATCTCTTTATGTTTAAATATATACTTTAGGCTTTTGTGATCAGTATATATTTCAAAGTACCCCCATAGATATAATGTCTCCATATTTTCAAAGTGAATATCACTATAGACAACTCTAGATCATGTGTTGTGTAGTTCTCTTTGTAAACATTCATCTTATTTATAGCATAGGCTATCACTTTTTTATTATGTACTAACACTCAACTATGTCCTTTCTTTGAATCATTGATGAATACTATGAAAATTTCTTCACTTGTGGGTAGTGTTAGGATAGGGTAAATGATAAGACTTATTTTCAGTTCCTTTATGTTATCTTTACATTCATCAATCCAAGAAAACATGACTCCCTTACATGTTATATTAGTAAGAGGGTTTGAAAATCATGGTAAATTTCTTACAAATCAGCGATAATACCCAACTAACCTAATGAAACTATGGATACCTATCATAGATGACGGCCTAAACCATTATTAAATTTCTTTAGTTTTTGAATGGTCCATAGATATCTCATTTCATTGATGATATTCACCATGTATGATACTTCTTTAAGCGGAAACACATATTTTCTATACATGGCATAGATCTTCTCCTATAATAACTTATTTATCACAGTGCTCATATTATCCTCATGATCCTAATTGATTTTGGATTATATAATAATATCATCAATAAAGACTATTACAAATTTTTTAAGGTAATCTCTAAAGGATCTGTTCATCAAGTCCATGAATATTTCTATAGAATTAGAATAAGAACCCATCATTAAACAATACATAATCTTGAATTAATTTAATAATTCACATTGAGGATCTTTTCAGGATTAGAGGTATATAGAATTAGGTTATAACATAACCAAAAATACATGAGTATTACATGTAGACACCTCTACACAGTAGCCATTTTTATATAAAATAAAAATAATTTGAAAAAAAGAGTCATGTCTACATCCATGTTTTAGAAAGCATGATGTTTCCTTGATCCCATCCTTTACCCTATTACACTTTATGACCTGTGAAAAATGATTCAAAAACATGGTATATGCATAAAAACATCATTAAAGGATAAATAATGAAAGAAAACTATTAGTTTCTTAAAACAACAAGTAAACAATGAATACCTTATCACAAGTAAAACTACTCATCTTACGAATTAGTAAAAACTCTTCACTAAATAAAAGATCACAGATTAAAAAATTTCTAACCGAAATCTTAGTATAAAAACCATAAAAAGAACACATAACATAAAAAGGTAATTGGGACATAAAAAAACTAAAATGGAATAACCATACATTCAACATTGACAAATATCACTAAATGGAATATCCATATGGTTGACTTCCATACCCAATGCATTGGAGGTTACAACGTAGCTACCCATCCTGGTTTATCATGGAACCACCCGTCATTTGGTTTATCACGTAACCACCATCAAATGCCCATGTAAAATTATAAATTCATAACACATAAAAATTTTCAATTCTAATAATTTCACTAATAATATTAAATTTTCTATCACAAGATTTAATTTCAACATATTGAAATAATCAATTAATTTAAAAACACATTTCAATAATAAAACACCCAAAAATAGAATAAGGGGATTCATTTTTCATTTTAAAAAAACATTAAGGCTTATAGAGGAATCCAAGTAATGATTACAGTGGTGGAGAGGTCATTATCGCGTCAAATGTTAAAAACATTCCATTTTTGTTAAGTAAAATGATTCATAGAAAATAATTTCCCTTTTGAATGAAACTAAAATTTATAGGGTTTTATTATATACCTTATAAAACAATTTCTTGTATAAATCAATGTATGCGTTAATGAATGAAGATTGAGATGTCGTCCCTTACCTCATGTCTAACATGACCCATTCGTTCTATAATATCTTGAATAATAAACTTAAATTAATTTTAACTTTCTTAAGATCCTTTTGAGGTTTATTATTCCTTTTATATCACTTATTACAATGATATAACAATTATTTAATTATTTGAGTTCATATATGACATTTTGATGATGTTCGTAAATTGAGTTAAAAATGAATTTGTTATAAATATAAATTATACAAGTGGTTGAAATTCCATTATCTCCAGAATGATATTCATGATTTAACAATCATATATATCATATATATCATATATATCCGGAATATATATGTATTTATAATATTACATATCATTTTTAGGTAAGAAATAAAATTCTCTGTTCATGGACACGGTAAGCCGTACGTACGAATGAATGTTTCTTTCATTTATATTTATTATTTAATTGAATGGAAAATTAATAACAAAAAGGTATATTATAATTCCAGTATTATGCCAAATATAATTTCATTATTCCTATCCTTTATACTCCCCACATATGGCATGAACGAGTCATATCTCTTTGAGGGGGTGGGAGTCCGCACTTCCTCGAATGAAATTATCATATTTACCCACTATGGAAACCATAATGGTATTATATAAAAGAACAATACAGAAGAATATAACAAATATAAATATAATATATATCAAATATAATTATAGTTCCATTTTAGTGGCCACCAATTGAGGTGTAAGAGATAATTGGACAATCATCATTTTTTGAGGCCTTAGTTTTCCATCCACAGAAACTGAATGTTCATTACCCATTAAATGGAATCGTGTGTACGTTTAGTTTGAATCTATATCAAAACAAAAACATAGTATATTGAGGATTCTGGTGTTATAAAATAATGGAATAAAAATATTTTAGGGGATTGTAGAAAAATATAAATGAAAATAACTTACGAGAATTCATTAACATTAAATCGCGTAAATCCCTTTGGTTTGAACCAAAATGTTTGTTGGAATTTTTTATGACTAAGGTATGTCATATAGGTTGAATAGAGGGATTTATGTAGCTTAATTGGGTATATTTTGGACGAGATAATGGTGTTGAGAGGTGTGAGTAATGGGTTAGAGGATATGGCTTTTTATAAGAGGGAGGAGGGGCTCATTAAGAATGATTGAAACTATTATTTTTTTATATAATGATATTTGGTTTCAAAAGGTCCAAAACTCATTATAGTCGAAGATAAGATGACAGATGTTCGAAATTAAATAATACAATCAGAATTGGATAGGTTTTGGATATTATGTTAATCATTGTAATCTTATTTATTTAAATCATTCAATAATGAGTTAAACACTTCATCATTATTGTGTCATAAATAATTATATTTATATGATGTATAAAAATTAAAAAAACACTATTGTGTAAGAAATATTTGTATCTTTATAATAAAAATATATAGTCGAAGATATAACTTATTTAACCCCTTGTTGAAATTTATTTACTAATAGATATATGTTTATATCATTTTATTCTTTACAATAAGTAAATTAATATAAAGTGTCATTATCGCTCTTAAGTGGATCCATGGGTCCCAAAATCAACCCATGGATTTCCATGGTTGTAAATGTATCAAAAAATAGGATTAGGACACATTTTAGTATAAATTTATTTTATTATAATATTATTTTTACCTTGAATTACTGTATTTACATTTAACTGTGGTAAATAAAAGTAAAAAGTTACTATTCATCAACATTATTTTTATCTTATTGAACCACTTTTTTCACACTAATAACAACCATGTATGTCGTATTTTTAAAATTCAATTCACAGAAGAGGAAAAATTTTATTTAAATAAAAATGTTGATTATTTAACTAGTATTCAGTGTTTTCACTATTCATCAAAAGTTTTTGTCTTTCAAAAAAATACAAAAAAATCATCCTAACTATATTAGATATTCCGAATTCAAAAATGATATTTGTTTTACCAAATTCAAAACATATAATTTGGGTTAATTATTTCTTGTTGTAAAAAAAGTGTATTTTTAAGAATTAAAAACTACCAGAAGATTGACACTTATTTATTTCCAATTTCAATGTGAAATTACTTCAAATGACCAACATTGGATTAAATAGTAAAAACAAAATATAATTACACTTTAAACCCAATTAAAAAGATAATCTATCCATATAGATAAATTATTTTAAAAGGTAGTTTGGAATTAATATAAGATATTTTTCAATATTCATTAATAAATGATTTTTTTCAGAAAAATACCAATAATATACCCATTATAAATTTAGATGTCCTGGTTCTAATTGTAAAACCCCAAGATTCCACGATATGCTTCTCTTTCAATAATGCAATAACTTGCATTTTACGCAAGTTCGAGATTCTAACACACCGCGACTAATCAAAATAGCCATTATGAATAGTAATACCCACTTTTTGAAATTATATATATTTTATATTTCAAAATGGACTTCATTTTTGGATTCGGTATATCAAAATTATCCTATGATGAATTTTTGGTATTTTTCTGAGAACATCAAATTTTTTATGAATAGTGAAAAATACTTAAAAACATATTTTTTTAATCCAAATAATTTATAGTGATAAATTATAATATTTAGTGGTTTTAAAGTATAATTAGAATATATTTTTTACCATTTTATCCAATGGTGGTCATTAGAATTAATTTAACTTCGAAATTGGACATAAATAATTATCAATCTTTTGATATATATTATTTCAAAAAAAACACGCTATTTGTTGTGACTGCGGTAATTAATTAAAAAATTAATTAATGAAACTTATATGTTTGTAATTTTTTAAAATATACATCATTTTTGAATTTGGAATATCAATTATAGCTTAGGTTGAAATTTTGGCATTGTTCTAAAAAACTTCAATTTTTGAAGAATTGTGAAACCACTAAGTGGTAGTTAAAAAACTGATTTTTCATTTAAATGAAACATTACCACTTCTATGATTTGATTTTCAAAAATCCATCATACATGGTTGTCATTAGGATGTAAAATTTGGTTTAATGGATTAAAATAAATTTTTGGTGCATATAATCTTTTAAGTTTAATTAATCGCGATTAAAGGTAATTAGTGAAATTTAAGGTAAAAATGATATTATAAAAATATGAAAATACCCTTACACTTTTCCTAACCTTATTGGATGAGTCATGGCCGAAAAATACTCTTCATGGGTCAACTTGGGGACCCCATGGTGCCACTTGGGTAAGAAAAGGAAATTAATAACTTTTTATTTAAATAAAAAAGAAAATTGTCACAAAATGTGTTGTTTTAATAAAACAATTATTACATGGGGTTATATAAGTTAACTATTTTACTATAAATATTCATTGGAAATATGAAAATATTTCACACATCATGGTAATTTTTTTATAATTTTTAGACATTAAATAAATTAAATTTTATATGACACAATGATGATGCAACGATTACCTCATTAATTAATGATTTAAATAAAATGAAAATATAATGTAAAATCTAAGGCATAAACTTGTCAAACACCTATTGTATGAGCATATTTCGAACCATTATCACCTTATACTTGAAATATATCATTGTGGAACCTTTAAAATCCTAAAATCATTTCATAATAATGTAACATTTCAATCATTCCAAGACTGCCCCTCCTCTCCTCTTATAAAAGGCCCCCACCTCTACCGCCTTATTCACACTTTAAAGCCATTTGGATCAGCCAAAATCTACCAAAATACTCTCTCAACTTCCCTATCTTACTCCAAGAAGCATCACTTTGCACATAAGTCTTCCCAAGGAATCCTTTGGCTCAAATCAAAAAGAGTTACCCGATTTTAAGGTAATGTCTTCTCTTATGTTCTTTTGTTTTATTTTTCTTCTCCAACCCCCTAAAATATTTTTATTACATTATTTTGTATCAACACCAGTATCTTCAATATACTAGGATGTTGTTATGATAATTATTCGATTTTCACTTACACACACCTTCGTCTAATGGTTAATGAACATACTGTTTCTGTGGATGGGGAAATACTGCCTCACGAAACGATGATTATTCAATATTCTTTTTACACCTCTCATGGTGGCCATTATGATGACAATATTTTTTATATATGATATATATTATTTTTATGTATTCCTTATGATTCGGTATTTCTCATTTATTTAATACCTTTATGATTTCCATTATGGGTAAACGCGATAATTTCATTTTAGGATGTGCGGACTACCGCCCCCTCAAAGTGATTTCAATTGTTAATGCCATATGTGAGATGTATAAAGGATGGAGTAAATGATATTATATATTATATTATATTGGAATTATAATATACCTTTATATCATAATTATTTAATTCCATTAAATATGAAATTGAAATGAAAGTAGCGTTCATGCGTACGTACGGCAAACTGTCTCTATGAACGGTGCATTTCATTTCTTACCTCTAAATGTTCTGTAATATTATAAATGAACTTATATACAGGATATGTATGATAAATATGATATCTATATCATGAATATAATTCTGTATATAATGGATATTTTACCACATGAACAACTTGTAATTATATGAAGTTTATTTTGACTCAAGTACCAAAGATAGACAAAACGACCGTTATTAACTTAAATGATTATATAATGTTCATAACATGGTAATAAGTGATATAAAAGGAATAATTAACTTTAAAAAGGTTCTTAATCAAGTATAAATTAACTCTAGTTTATTATTCAGGAGGTTAAAGAACGATCGAGTCAAGTCGGACACGAGGTAAGGGAACTTCCTAACCCAATTTCCATTCTTTGGGTTAATCTCCTAATTTCAAATTATGTCATGATATTATTATGTACTATATGGTATTTATACTTTATTTATGTGTAAATATATTGAATACACTTAATAGGTATATTTTATTTAAAAAATGACCTTTTTAAGGGAACTTCATAACCCAATTTCCATTCTTTGGGTTAATCTTTTACATTCAAATTATGTCATGATATTATTATGTCCTATCTGGTATTTATACTTTATTTATGTGTA
Organism: Viscum album; assembly: GCA_963277665.1. Classification (NCBI taxonomy): domain Eukaryota; kingdom Viridiplantae; phylum Streptophyta; class Magnoliopsida; order Santalales; family Viscaceae; genus Viscum; species Viscum album. The sequence goes on along the minus strand of OY728161.1, from coordinate 454,485,812 downwards.
AATATAGTGAATACACATAATAGATCTATTTTATATAAAAATTATCTTTGTAAGGTAACTCTGTAACCCAATTTCCATTCTTTGGGTTAATCTCTTACTTTCAAATTATGTCATTATATTATTATGTCCTATCCAGTATTTATACATTATTTATGTATAAATATAGTGAATACACATAATAGATCTATTTTAATTAAAAAATGATCTTTTTAAGGGACTTATTCTCAATCTCCTTTCGTTGAGGCATATTTTTTTTTATACAAATATTTCTTTTATACAATGTATAAACCCCTTTGACTTTTATGTTTTTTCAAAAGGAATATTTTTATACGAAGCGTTTTAATAAATGAAAAAATTGAATGTTTTTTTTCATATATATACAGCGACAATGACTTCTCCGCCATCGTGACTATTATTTGAGTTTCGACATCCTCTACAAGCCATATCGCTTTTTCATGAAATATAAATTCAATGTTTTAATTTTCCTTTATTTTGGTATTGAAAATGGTTTTGAAAGTGTTTTTATTATATCAATGTGTTATATTAATATCTTGTGATTGAAATGTGGAAATGTTATGTTTCCTTTATGCATGTTTTATGTGATATGATTATGTTATGGTTTATGTTATATTTAAACCTATTCATATGAGGAATGCATTGGACTTAATAAGTGACGGGTGGAGCCCGCTATAGCTCCTTGATGCATCGGCATGTCTCATGAGCCAAACTATTGTCTTGGCACGAATCCTTGAAAAAATATTTTTTGTGGTCTTAGCACGAGGCCTTGGATACGTGGTAATTATAGTCTGACATTATGCATTCCATAATTATGAAAGTTGTTATTGATATTACATGTGATTATTCTACTAGTAGAATATCCGTGTGAATATGTAAATGGAATTATCTCATTTTTCTTTTTCCATATTCTGTTGAATTTCATGTCTAAAAGGCTTTTGTTTTAGTTATAATTTGCCTTAATTGTTAATGTTTATTTATTAAAGCTTCTGCTATATTGTTATCCCTACTGAGAATCTGAGCTCACCGCTTCCAATGTTTTAATTTTTCCAGGATGTGAAGAAGTATATTATGAATGACCTGCAGGGATAGTATGAGGGGATATGAAGACAAGATGTTGTTGTAGTTTTGTTTTACTTAATGATTTAATGTAAGTCTTATGAATGTATCTATTGTTTCCAAGGCTACTAAACTAATTGGTCTTTAGAGACTTGATGTTTTCTGATCATGCCAATGTTATGCAACAATGCACCAACTCTGGGTAACTGGGGTCGGAGCGTTATAGTTGGAATTTGAGGCAGTTTAGTACTAACCTTGGAATCTAGATTTAGATAAAATATGATTAGAGAACATAGGCCTAATATAGACATTGAGGATTAGTATAGAAGAACTTCGTATAATTTTGGTATTGAAGAGATTTTTTGATTATTCCGAGCAATACATCCCTATCTGGATACGAGCAGCTAGAGGAGGCTCTGGCACAGATGTACCTAAGGGTAAAACTTGAAAACACTGCATTGAGCTAGACTCGAATGGGAACTGGTTAATGACAATGGGCCTTGCTGCACTATTGGTTACGACACTCCCGGGGGATATTCTTCGGATAATTCTAATTTTTTTACAAACCATAGTGAATAGTTTATGAGTATATACTTCCTCAAAGAAATTTTTTATGATTATGGATTATTTCAATGAAACGTTCAATTTACATTGAGTATTTTACAAGTTTGGAATTATTCATTGCAATTCATAAACAAACCTAGTTTATTACATTGTATAGAAATGGTGCCCTGTAGAAGGAATGTGAACTCCATCAAAATGTATGATCCAAAGAGTAAGAAAGATCATATCTTTCACGATATTAAGCCATCATTTAGAAGGGAAATAGACGCCCATGTGTTCTCAACATATGAAGAAATAATATCATGTGTTAATAATATATGTAATGAATTCTCTGAGTCTTATGGATTTAATGGGAAGCTAGAAAAAATGGTTGGAAGAGAGAATGATGGATATAGGTATGAGGGAAAAGAATAATTTTCCAATATGTGATAACTGTGGGAAGAAACACCTTGGAACTTTCTTGAAGAGAATGAGAGTTTGTTATATGTTTGGAGAAAAAGGACACCAAGTGCGTGACTTCAAGGGTCAGAAAAAGGATTCAAATGTACAATGCTTCATCTGCAAGGAGTGGGGACACTACATAAAACAGTTTCCAAATCATCAGAGTATGCCCCAAATGATGATATTGGATAATAATCAAGTTATGATACTACCACAGATGAGGTGGAATGATTAGAGTTCTTATGTTGTTATTAAATAATTTTGTCATTTTATTATTGTATCAATGATGTACTAGTTATAATAATTATGGAGTATATAAGGATTGTACTGCAGTACTATTTCATCAAAGACTTGAGATTGTGTGGAACCAAGAAAAGTGACTCCACAGCAGGTTAAATTTTGGAAAATATATGGTTGAGAGAAATATAAACCATAATGTGGTTCGGATACCGAGATAGTGATTTTGAAATAGTACATTATTGATTTGGATAAATTATATTGGATATTCTTAACTTCCTTGAAACTGATTAATGATTTGTGTACATTTTTTGATATAAGGAGTATATCCAGTATTCTATAAGGAATAAGGGATCCTGAATGTAATCAATAAGGATTTATGATAATTCAGGTTGTTGCATTGTTTTAAAATATTACATGATGAAGGTGTTTACATGTTGTTACGCGAAAAAAAAGGATCTTCATTGTGTTTACCTTCCTTATAAAATTTGAACTGTGAGTTGGACACAATTATTTTGGATAACTATAAAGGTTGGAATGGATTATGTTGAACTTTGGATAGTATTGTTTAAGGTTAAAACATTTCTAAAGATTATTTTTGGGATATTATAATACTATAGTTTTAGGAAAAGGACAACCTGCAGGTCGTGGGATAAACCATCACTTCGGACAAAGGTGTAGGAATCGAACCCACAACAATAGTGCGACAGGCCTTTATTACCTACAACTATCCTACAGGAAGTCCCTGGTTATTACAAAATAGTTTTCCTAATCTAAATGGTATGTGGTAATATTTGGAACCTTATACAATTAGGATTAATATAATATTTTTGAGTTATGTTACCATTTAGAGTGAAAGATGGGTACGTGGTAAAAATTTATTAAAGAATGAAAGCCTATATGACAAGTAAGTATATTTCCTTATGTTCTTAGTAAATTTCTTAAATAAATTCCTCATCTTTATGAAAGGTAACTTAAAACGAACATGTTGTCAGTTAACTTTTCCAACTGGGGATTCAGTGACCGTTTAAACAATCACAAGGTTGTGATTTTCTTATGGATAACTGTATCCTAATCCTGTTTTCTAAAACTCTCCATTAGACCTTGATGGTTTTTTTTCCCTCCATATCTATATTTTCATATAATCCTAGTATGGGCTATCTTGGTTCACCTTTGTACCTTTCTTTCTTTCTTTTAATGTTATATTTTTATTAACCCTATTTCTGATGTGGGTTTTCCACAAAGGTATTTTCTATTTTTAACCGTTTATTTTCAAAGAAAAATTACAAATTGCGAGGACGCAATTTAATGATGGAGGGGAGAATGTAACACCCCGAGCTTCTATGATATGCTTCTCTTTCAATAATGCAATAGCTTGCATTGTACGAAAGTTCGAGATTCTAACACACCGCGACTAATCAAAATAGCCATTATGAATATTAATAACCACTTTTTCAAAATATATATATTTTATATTTCAAAATGGACTTCATTTTTGGATTCAGAATATCGAAATTAGCGTATGTTGAATTTTTGGTATGTTTCTGAGAGCTTCCAATTTTTTATGAATAGTGAAAAATACTTAAAAACAACTTTTTTTAATCAAAATAATTTATAGTGATAAATTATACTATTTAGTGGTAATAAAGTATAATTAGAATATATTTTTTACCATTTTATCCAATGGTGGTCATTGGAATTAATTTCACATTGAAATTGGACATAAACAATTGTCAATATTTTGATATATATTGTTTCTAAAAAACACCCTATTTGTTGTGACAGTGTGAATTAATTATAAAATTAATTAATTCAGATTATATGTTTTGAATTTTTTGAAATAGAAATCATTTTTGAATTCGGAATATCAATTATAGCTTATGGTGAAATTTTGGCATTGTTCTGAAAAACTTAAATTTTTTATGAATAGTGAAACCACTATGTGGTAGTTAAAAAACTGATTTTTCGTTTAAATGAAACATTACCACTTCTATGATTTTATTTTCAAAAATCCAACATACATGGTTGTCATTAGGAAGTAAAATGTTGTTCAATGGGACTAATATATTTTTTTGGTGAATAGTAACTTTTAATTTTAATTAATCGCGATTAAAGGTAATTAATGAAATTTAAGGTAAAAATGATATTATAAAAATAAGAAAATACCCTTACACTTGTCCTACCCTTATTGGATGACTCATTTCCGAACAATAAAATCCATGGGTCAACTTGGGGACCCAATGGAGCCACATGGGTAACAAAATGACATTAATAAATTTTTATTTAAAGTAAAAATAAAATTGCCACAAACATGTGTTGTTTTAAATAAAATTATTACATGAGGTTATATAAGTTAATATTTTTACTATAAATATTCCATGGAAATATAAAAATATTTCCTACATCATGTTAATTTTTTTATAATTTTTAGACATTAAATATATTTAAATTTTTATGACACAATGATGATGCAGTGATTACTTAATTAATTAACGATTTAAATAAAATGAAAATATAATGTAAAATCTAAGGCTTAAACATGTCAAAAACCTATTGGATGAGCATATTTAGAACCCTTGTTATCTTATACTCGAAATATAACATTTTGGGAACTTTACAATCCTAAAATCATTTCATAATAATGTAACATTTCAATCTTTCCAAGAGTGCCCCTCCTCTCCTCTTATAAATGGACTCCACCTATACCACCGTATTCACACTTTCAAGACATTTTTCTCGGAAAAAAACTACCCAAATACTCTCTAAAAATCCCTCTCTTACTCCTAGAATCCTCACTTTGGGCATACTTATTCCAAAGGAAGCCTTTGGCTCAAATCAAAAAGAGTTACCCGATTTTAAGGTAATGTATTCTCTTATGTTCTTTTGTTTTATTTTGTTTCTCCAACCCAAAAAAATCGTTTTATTACTTTATTTTGTAATAAAAACAGTATCTTAATTATACTAGTATGTTGTTATGGTAAGGATTTGATTTACACTTACACACACCTTCGTCTAATGATTAATTAATATACTGTTTCTGTGGGTGGCGAAATACTGCCTCACGAAACGATGATTGTTCAATATTCCTTTAACACCTCTAATGGTGGAAATTATGATGAAACTATTTTCTATATATGATATATATAATGTTTGTGTTTTCTTTATTATTATTTATTTCTCATTTATTTCATACATTATGATTTCCATTATGGGTAAACACGGTAATTTCATTTTAGGATGTGCGGACTACCGCCCCCACAAAATGAATTGAATCGTTAATGCCGTATGTGGGATGTATAAATGATAGAGTAAATGATATTATATATTATATTATACTGGAATTATAATATACTATTATATCATTATGATTTAACACCATTAAATATGAAATAGAAATGAAAGTAGCGTTAATACTTACGCACGGATTACCGTCTCCATGAACAGCGCATTTCATTTCTTACCTCTAAATGTTATGTAATATTATAAATGAATGTATATACTGGATATGTATGATAAATATGATATCTAAATCATAAATATAATTCTATATATAATTTATATTTTACCACATGATCAACTTGTAATTATAAGAAGTTTAGTTTTGACTAAAGTACCAAAGATCGACAAAACGATCATTATTAAATTAAATAATTAAATAATGTACATAACATGGTTATAAGTGATATAAAAGGAATAATTAACATTAAAAATGTTCTTAAGATAGTATAAATTTACTCTAGTTTATTATTCAGGAGGTTAAAGAATGATCGAGTCAAGTCGAACACGAGGTAAGGGAACATCTAAACCCAATTTCCATTCTTTTGGTTAATCTCCTAATTTCAAATTATGTCATCATATTATTATGTCCTATCTGGTATTTATAATTTCTTTATGTGTAAATATAGGGAATACACATAATATATCTATTTTATTTAAAAATTTATCTTTCTAAGGGAACTTCTTAACCCAATTTCCATTCTTTGGGTTAATCTCCTACTTTAAAATTATGTCATGATATTATTATGTCCTATCTAGTATTTATACATTCTTTATGTGTAAATATAGTGAATATACATAATAGATATATTTTATTTAAAAAATGATCTTTTTAAGGTAACATCTTAAACCAATTTTTATTCTTTGGGTTAATCTCCTAATTTCAAATTATGTCATGATATTATTATGTCATATCTGGTAATTATACATTCTTTATGTGTAAATATATTGAATACACATAATAGATATATTTTATTTAAAAAATGATCTTTGTAAGGGACATTGTCTCAATCTCCTTTCATCGAGGCATATTTGGTTTTATACACATCTTTCTTATATACGCTGTATAAACCCCCTTTGACTTTTATGTTTTTTTCAAAAGGAATATTTTTATACGAAGCGTTTTACTAAATGACAAAATAGAATATTTTTTTGTCGTACGTATGCGGCGACAACGACTTCTCCACCGCCGTGATTATTATTTAAGTTTCGGCTTCCTCTACAAGCCATAACGATTTTTTATGAAAAATAAATACAATGTTTTAATTTTACTTTATTTTGGTATTGAAAATTATTTTGAAAGTGTTTTTTATATCAATGTGTTGTATTGATATCTTGTGATTGAAATGTGGAAATGTTATGTTTCCTTTATGCATGTTTTATGTGATAAAATTATGTTATGGTTTATGATATCTTTAAACCTATTAATATTAGGAATGCATTGGACTTAATAAGTGACGGGTGGAGCCCACTATAGCTCCTCGATGCATCGGCAGGTCTCATGAGACAAACTAGTGTCTTGGCATGAGGCCTTGAAAAATTATTATTTGTGGTCTTAAAATGAGGTCTTGGCTACGTGGTTATGATAGTCTGGAATTATGAATTCCATTATTATGAAAGTGGTTATTGAAATTTCATGTGATTATTAAACCAGTAGAATATCTATCTGAATAAGTAAATGGCATTATCTCATTTTAATTTTGTCATATTATGTTGAAGTTCATGTTTAAAAGGCTTTTGCTTTAGTTAAACTTTGCCTTAAATGTTTATCTTTCTTTCTGAAACCTTCCGCTATATTTTTATCCTTAATGAGTATCTGAGATCACACCTTCCTTGGTTTTAATTTTTCTAGGATGTGAAGAGGTATATTATGAATGACCTGTAGAGATAGTATGAGGGGATATGAAGATAAGAGGTTGTTATAGTTTTGCTTTACTTTATGATGTAATGTAAGACTTATGAATGTATCGAGTGTTTCCAAGGCTAGTAAACTAATCGGTATTTCAAGACTTCATCTTTTGTGATCATGCCAATGTTACGCAATAATGCACAAACTTTGGGTAACTGGGGTTGGGGTGTTACACTAATGAAAATTTTGTTTTGTCAAATTGAATGTATAAAAGTGACCAAAACTTTTCTTAAAGAGGGTTCAATGTCAAATGGCAGTAAATCGAACATTTAAAGAATATTAGACTATTTGTGCTTAAAATTTGATTCATTAACATTTTAAGCCTCTGACTTTATTTGAATAAATGTAAAAACATTTAACAAGAATTTATAATAAATTTCTATTAATTTCTGCCAATATAACTTCTAGGTGTTATCACCCATTTAAAATAATATTTTATTATTACTTTTTAGTATGACTCACCATGGTGTGAAACAAAAGATTTCAATGAAACCTGTCGCTGCATATCAGGTATTCCATCAAAAATAGAATCCTCGTTAATGTAAAAATTATATTTAATTTAAAAATATTAAAATTTATTAAAATTTATTATTCTTTATTTACTTGAAATGTTATAGCATCCCCCCCTTCTAGAATAATTTTCCTTGTAATTTTATTCACTTATCGAATAAATGTGGGTTTTAATTCCTCATAGAATTTTTATATTCCCAAATTTCCTCTTCAACCATGTATTTTTTTTACAGAACTTTTACCTGATGAATTACCATACTCCACAACACATGCTCTTTTCGGTCATGAATCTGGACTGGTTGTTCCTCATAAGATATATTCTCTTCCAAATAAACCATCTCGTGGCTCAAAACATTATAAGGATCCAGAATATACTTCATCAAAATTGAAACATGAAAAACATTTTGTACCTAGGATAAACATGGAGTTAAACCCACTCTATAGGAAACTGGTTCAACATTCTCTTGGATTTCATAGGTTCCAATGAACCTCGGACTCAACATTCCTTTAATTCCAAAACACATTACACTTTTCCATGGAGAAACATTTAGAAAGACATGATCACCTACCTCAAATGAAAGATCCTTCCTCCGGTTATCCACATAACATTTCTACCTGCTCTATGTTGTTCTCATGTGTTTCTAAATCAATTTAACTTTTTCTACCATCTCTTCTACCAATTATAGTACCATCATCATCCTTTCACCTACTTCATCCTAAAAATATTTAGATCGACACTACATCATATACAATAACTCAAAGGGAGCAATCTATATACTTGAATGAAAATATCTATTATAATAATGTTCAACCAAAGAAATATGTTGGTCCCAACATCCTTATAATCCATTGATCAAGCCCGTAACAAATCCTCTAAGGTATAAATTGTTCATTATGACTGCCCATCAGATTGAGGACTAAAAGTTGTACTTCATTTTAATTCATATCCAATTACTTCTGAAGGCCTTTTTAAAAGTTAGATGTAAACATGGGATCAAGATCAAATACAATTGATATGGGAACTCCATTAAACATGACTATCTCATAAAGATGTCTTTTCTTTGATTTAATAATAAAGGAGTCTTCAACCCGAACTTTTTAAAAAAATATTATCAGGAGACAAAGTATCACGATAATGAAAAAAATGGTAATATTTAGTCAAGGGATAAACAATAACCAATATTACATTATTAACTGAAGATGTCTTTGGTAATATCACAATGAAATCCATGGATATATTTTCCCATATCCATTTTAGAACATGTAAAGGATGAAAATCCCTTTTTGTAACTTCCACTCTGCTTTAAGCAGTTGAAAATTCAAACACTTCACAGAAAAGTTAGAAATATCTCTTTTCATTCCATCCCGCCAGTAATTTTATAGAAGATCTCTATAAATCTTAATATTTCCTAGATGAACTGAAAACGTAGAACTATGAGATTCACATAACCACTCATTCTTAAACTGTGAATCACAAGTCACACATAATCTATTTCCAACCCTCAAAAAACAATCATTATCAAGGTTAAAATTAGGAAACCTACCCTTCTGAACAAACTCTATCTTTTTCTGAAACTCACTATCATCCTTCTGCTCTTATTTAATTCTATCTGGAAGAGATAATTTCATTGAGACCTGAAATAAAACAAAGGAATTTCATCCACCAATAACTTCTTTTCCAAAGTAAATAAAATCAAAAACCAGATGATCTCATTCCAAACGTATCAATGATAATATAGAATTACTTTTTCAACGCAAACCATCATCTACATTATTTGATTTTTCCTGATGATAATATATTTTGCAATCAAAATCCTTAATTAATTCTTATCATCTCCTTTGTCTCATCTTTAATTACTTATTATTGAATATATACTTCAAAGTTTTGTGGTCAGAATAGATTTTACATTTTAATCTATAAAAATGATGCCTCAAATTTTTTAAATCAAAATACATAGTAGCTAATTCCAAACCATGTGTATGTTAATTTAACTCGTGAGGTTTAAATTGACGTAAAGCATAAGAAATTAAATGATCATTTTGCATAAGGACACAACCATGTCCTATTAACAAAGCATCACTGTACATAAAAAATCCCCATTTTCATGAAGGAAATTCCAAAACATGTGCATTCACCAATATTCTTCTCAATTCCTAAAAACAATCATCAATTGTTTGTACAAATAAACATAACACCTTTTAGAGTGAACTTAGTCAGTGGGATATATAACTGTGAAATTTTTTCGCAAACCTCTTGTAATAACCTACTAATCCCAGAAAACTATAGATCTCACTGGACATTCTTAAACAACTTTGGTTTTAGCAAGATCAATAGTTATGCCATTTTTTAAAACAATGTGACCATGGTAATATATTTATTTCATCCAAAACTCACACATTCTAAATTTACCAAATAGTTTCTTTTATTTTATGGTTTCAATGAAAATCCATAAATGAAATTCATGTTTTTATTTATATTTAGAATAAAAAAATATCATCAACAATAAAAACCCCAATTTATTACATGAGTCAACTTAACCATCACTATAATGAACTATTAAATTATGATTTTGACCATATCTAGATGCTGATTTTAAAAAGTTCATTTCCCTCAGTATGCCTTTCCATAATTACTGCTATGTTTCCCCTTCAAAAAATCATTCTGAACACATAAATATCTTAATAATATAAACATGGTAATCTGTAAATTCTTTATCTGTTTAATATTACCATAAATTAATTTATGGACATTTATTTATCAATACCCTAACCCTTATATTTGTCTAAACTGACCACAAATACAAAATATAATGACCCAGCCATAAACATTGAATAATCATGACTTTAGTTAATAATTATCATCGAGGATCTTTTTAGGTTTAGAGCTTTAGATAACTGTGTCTTAAAATAAACAAAACAACATGAATATTTCATGTACACACTTCTACTCTATATCCATTTTTTATAAATTAAATAGTCTTCGAAAAAAATATTCATGTCAAGTTCCAAGTTTTAGACCGCATAACATTTCATTAATCCCATCCTTGACCATATTAAACATTTGGATTGGTGAAAAACATTTCATAAACATGGGATGAGCATAAAAATCTCAATAAGGGATACACAAAAAATTAAAACTATTAGTTTTTTAGAACAACAAGTAAACCATGAATACCATATCATAAGTAATAATATTCACCTTTTATGAAGTAATAAAAACACTTCACTGAATAAAAGGTCATTTATTACCATTTTGTAACCCAAAGATTACCATCAAATCCATAGAAAGAACACATAACAGATAAAGGTAACTTTGGACATAAACATACATAAATGGAATAACTATATAGTCGTCTTCCACACATATCACTAAATTGAATAGCCAGATGTACAACATCCATACCCAATTGATTGGAAGGTATAATGTAACCACACATCCTAGTTTATCACAACACCACCCTCCATTTGTTTTATTACATAACCACCCATCAAATGTCCAAGTACCATTATAAAATCACAACACATAAAATATTTCAAATATAAACATTTCACTAATAAAACTTCATTTTCAGTCATAAGAATTCATTTCAAGATATTGAAATAATAAATTAATTTAAAAAACCATTTTCAATAAAAAAACACCCAAAAACATAATATGGGGTTTCTTTTTCATTTAATAAAACATTCTGGCTTATAGAGGAAGCCAACTAACAATTACGGTGGCAGAGAGGTCATTGTATCCACAAACGTTAAAAAAATTCCTCTTGTCGTTTAATAAAAAAAATTAGAAAAAATATTCCATTTTGAATGAAATTAAATGTCAAAGGGTTTTATTATATACTATATAAAAGAAATTCATGTATAAATCAAAGTATTCCTCAATGAAAAAATATTTAAACAAAGTCCCTTACCTCGTGTCTGACATGACACGTTCGTTCTTTAAGTTCTTGAATAACTAACATAAATTATTATCTACATTCTTGAGAACCTTTTTCATGATTATTATTTCTTTTATATAACTTATTAAATTGATATAAAATTTAGTTAATTATTTGAGTTCATACCGAACATTGGTCGATGTTCGGAACATGAGTTAAAAATGAACATGATATAATTATAAATTATCCATGTTGTAGAAATTAAATTATATACAAAATGATATTCATGATTTATATTTCAATATTTGGTATATATCTACTATATATATGTATTTATAAAAGTACATTCCATTTGGTGGTAAGAAATGAAATTCACAGTTCATGGAGATGGTAAGTCATACACATACATTAACACTACATTCATTTCTATTTCATATTTAATGGACTAAAAATTTAATTATACATAGATATATTATAAATATAGTATTATATCATATATAATTACAGAAACATCATCCTTTATATGTCCGATATATGGCACGAACGAATCATATCACATTAAGGCTGCGGTAGTCTGCACGTGCTCAAATGTAATTTTCATATTTATCCTCTATGGAACCCATAATGTTATTCCATAAATGAAAAATACAAACGCATAGAAACAATATAAAAATAATATATATCACATGAAAATACAGTTCCATCTAAATGGCCACCTGGAAAAGTGGTATGAGATAATTGGAGAATTCGTTTAATGAGGCGTTAGTTTTCCGTCCACAAAAACAATATGTTCCTCACCAATTAGATGGAGGTGTGAGTATGGTAAGTTCAAATACGTAACATAAAAACAACCTAGTATATTGGGGAGATTTTTTATGTTATAAAAAATTAATAAAAAGTTTTTAGGTTCTTGGAGATGTAAAATAATGGAAAAAAACATAAGAGAAGATGTTACCTTTAAATCAGGTAACTCCCGTTGGATTGAACTAAAAGAATTTATTCAAGTGCCTTCTTCCAAAGGTAAGGCTTCTATGTGGAATAGAGGGATGTAGGGAGCTTAGTTGGGTTGAGGTTTGATGATCCAAGGGGATAGAGAGGTGTGCCTAATGGTTTAGATGTGATGGGTATTTATAAGGGGGGAGGACGAGCTCTTTAGGAACGTTTAAAACTATTATTTTATTATGTAATGATATTTGATTTTTAAATGTCCAAAACTCATTAAAGTCGATTATAAGATGACTAATATCACAAATAAAATCATAAAATAAGAGTTGGATAGTTTTTGGATATTTATATAATATTTATAAACATACTTATTTAAATCATTCATTAATGAGGTAAATAGTACATCATTATTTTTTTAAAGGTTAGGGTCGAAGCCTCATTTTATTATTAAAGGAAATAAAATTCCACTTTAAACTGATTAGTGGGATACCCATTGCATAGCCCGAAGGCCCAGTGGTAATGTAGCCCATTATAGGGCCCACATGCCAAACTTTTGTGCCCAAGGCCAATTCATTGAATAGTACTGATATTGTACCCATACAGTTCTTTCCGCTACTATTGTGTCATGCCGCCACTACAGTGCCATTTCACTACTATAGTTCCTTTTGTTCATATAGTTTCGCTCCATTACTACTACAGTAGCTGCACCTAATGGGTTTTTCACCAACATTTTTCATGTAGTATTACGAGGTGTTTACCACTAAATCAAACCCCAACTACAAACACGACATCATTATTGAGTCATAAATACTTTTATTTTTTTTATGTCGAAAATTTTGAAAACAAATACTACGATCGAAAAAATATTTTTATTCTTTTAATGAATATTTATATTCTAATAGTTAACTTATATATATCTATGTAAAAACTGTTTTACTAAATGATACATGTTTAGGTCATTTATTTCATTATTTTAAAATAATTAATATAAAGTTTCATCATCACTATTAAAGGACTCAATGGGGTCACAAAATAGTCCCAAGGATGGCCAGGGTTCTAAATTTATCAACCAATAAGATTCAGAAAAATTTCATGTAAAGGACCAGAAATTACAAAGAAAATTTTTTCTTAAATACTTTGGAATTTTACGAGTCTTTGGCATATGATGGTACTTGATTCTGAGACCCGGTGTGCCTGGAATCAATTTCTGAATTATAGATCGGGTACGTTTAGTGAAAGAATGAGTGGGTTTTTCTATCTTTTGAAACAGTGATCGGAATTGAAATATGAGGGCACCGATGAAGTCATAACACCAGTATTTTCGTAAAGGGACATTTACCATAGTTGTGTTTTATAAGGGTTGAAAGTTAACATTGGGGATAAATTAAGAAGCTAAATAAAATTGCTAGAACAATTTTATTTGTATCTTTGGAAGTTAATTTCTCCCATGGGAAGTTATTTTTGGGTCCACACCCACCCAACATCAAATGTGTGGATAATTGAGAGGTGGAGAGGTGGGGCCCACACGAGCCCCAAACATTCACCACCCATAACTATTTTTAAACCCCTTTATACTCCCATGTTTAATTCATGAAAACACCCCTTATTTATGAGGATCCCTTCCTCTTCCTCTCTCTATTAATTTTTTTTCCAACATACCCTAATTAATAAATTCAAATTCTTCAATTAATTAACTAAGTGATTATATTTTTGAATATTAACATTGATTATGTTAATAAAATAATAGCTTAGGAATATTATTATATTTTTGGGGGTCAATCATTGTGTTAAGGAGAGTGGGTGAGAGAGATTTTGAGAAGGGAGAAAGATATTCCTCTCCTTAATGGAGAACGGTTCTTTTCTCTGACGAAGAACACTCACCATCAACAGAGAACGACTCGACGAAGAACGGTCCACATTTCGTCAATACTTTTCATCCACCGCATCTAGGGAGAGGACACCAATGCGGAGAACTCACCAATGACGATGGTTCTTTCTCCGATGTTGACGAAGCAACATCGCTTTTTCGTGTCTACAGCGAACAAACCAAATTTGAGGTAGGGGGTTTATATTCAATTATAATGGATTAAAATTGTGCCTCATTTGTCGTTGAAAATCTTTGTTGGTCCTGACCTATTGTTGTCGCTTAACACGGAGACCACAGGCCGAACGAACACGGCTAGATGACCCTCCACTGTATCATGAATTTTTTTTGGAATCGGTGATAGGAGGCGGAATGTAGAAGAGGCCGATGTCGCATGGGACTCCATTGCACACGTAAATAAAAGTCACGACCACGTGGGTTGTGGTGGAGGATGCACGGCGTCGTCACGTCGTGCCGGGGATATAGAGCCGCAGCTAGGGCATGCCGAATTGGAGGAAGCCAGTGCCGCCGCACCAGCTGTGTGGAAGAAACCACAGCCCGCATTGCGGCCCACTTCGGCGGAAGAACTGGTCGGCCCATCGGCCGACCGGGTGGAGGGAAGTCGCGGCTCTAGGAGGGCGTCATGCCGGATGAACTGTGGACCACCTGTGCGGGCCGCACGCACTGAGAGGCCAGCTTTCCTCGGCCGGCCGGACAGGGAGGGTGGAACCAATGGTTTGGGCAGCAGCCCCCCCCCACCCCCCACCCACCCCCCCCCCCCCCCCCCCCGTGGACTGCTTGACCATTGGGAAAAGCCGCTAGAACAGATGTACGAGCCAGCGGGATCGCGCCCGGCCGGACCACGCCATGTCAGGCCGGGCCACGCTGGGTCATGGTTGGCTGAGCCAGGCTGCGCCCTTCCGGGCCAGGCTACACCCCTCAGGCCAAGCCGTGCATTTCATCAGGTTGGTCTGACACCCCTGCTGGGTTTGACCCGTCAAAAACTGGGTTAACCCGACCAGCCTGCCCACTAAGCTTAACGAGCCGACCATGTTTTCACTAAAAGATGAATATCCTGAAGACCGTGCGTCCGAACGACACGCCGTCTATGAAATAGGGACCCTTTCGATATGGAGGTCCTTTTAAGATACTCTAAGTGATTTCTGGAAAACAGTTGAAAATGACAGGGTTTGGAACGAGCATATTTCCAACCAGGCCACTAGAATGAAAAGGCCAATATCTCTCAGATCGGGCGTCCGATTGATGCGCCGTCTGTCATGTTGAGTTCTTTTTGACGAGATGGAACTTCAGGGTACATCAACTCTGGAATTCGTGACAGTTGATTTATTGAATTCTTTACATGAGGAGTGGACCCTCCCGGAATCGGGCATGCTGTGTGTGGGAACCCTAGAGCTGGCAGCAACTACAACGACTACCGTGATGGGATCTTCCATGGGTTCGATGACGAGGACGATTGTACATGGATCCTACCTGGGTTTGGCAGTGAGGACGACTGTACATGGATCCATCGTGGGTTCGGTAGAGATGACGACTGTACATGGATACTATGTGGGTTCTCTAGCGATGTTTACTATACTAAGATCGTATGTGGGTTCGGCAACGAAGACTTTTGTAGTTGGATACTATGTGGGTTCCGTAGAGGAGATGATTAAGAGGACACATCTAATCATATCCACCCCTCTTCATGAGTAGTATACATGTATGAGCTGAGTTTTGTCTTCCAATCATTATGGTTGATGTGATTGACTTCTTTCCTGTGTGGACCAGATTGTGCTTGGGCTTGGAAGAAGGAGCCGAACTGAGATTGATGACTTAGGTATACGTATAGTCATACAACTTACTAGAGTTGTTTGATACTTTGTGTTTGTATATTTTGATGGTGGTTTATCCTTCATGGATTTTGGGAGACCTTCGGGGGTCTCAGGGTTCCTACAGAGTATCGTTATACTCAGCCTTTCAGGGGAAATGCTTGAACTACATTGTGTTGGTTGCAGACGATAGACATCACTGATCTTGGTTGATGCTTGTGGA
Organism: Viscum album; assembly: GCA_963277665.1. Classification (NCBI taxonomy): domain Eukaryota; kingdom Viridiplantae; phylum Streptophyta; class Magnoliopsida; order Santalales; family Viscaceae; genus Viscum; species Viscum album. The sequence continues at coordinate 454,469,062 of OY728161.1, read as the reverse complement.
TCTTGACGGTATCTGGAGGTGGACCACCTGGCGGGATGTACACGGAGAGGATGGAATGACCCGAGGTACTGACAAGACTATCTATGCACACCCTTCAGGTGGGATTCCCAGAAAATGACTCGGTGGTTGCTGCTTTACTTTACAGTTGTTTTACATTCTTTCTCAGTTGTACTGTACTTTCAGTTGGGTTTGTATACTGGCCCATTTACTTCCAAGAACATAATTTTGTACTCATTTTTAATTAGTTTTTACTTCACTTGTGTACTCTGTTGTGTTTGTTTACTTTTATAAAGACAATGTCTTCCCTTTTACCAGGATTTACGACTTTGGTGCTAGTCTCCAGCCCCTGGCCTATGGAAGGAGGGCATGGGGTAGTCACGGCACGGGCCCTGAGGACGGGTCGTGACAAATTGGTATCAGAGGAGTCGTTTCTTCCACAAAACTTAGGACTCTAATCTATCTTACTATAAAGCAATATTGTTAATAGTATTGGGTGTGGTTTTCAGTCCATGGTGTCGAGTGTTGGTGCGGCTGCCAACTTATCAATAAACCAGGACCCTGACTCCTGATTTCCGACTCAGTGAACGAAAACATTGATTGCATGTGTGTTTCAAATGTTTTCTTTGTGATTACTTTGTGTCATCTCACCATGTATACCGTTTTACAGTGGCACGCCTATTTCATTTCAAAATGAAACCATAAAGGCAACCATCCTGGGTTCCTAGTTACGTGCGAGATGGTAGCCCACCGAGCGACAAGGCCTCGTTGCAGGGCCCCATTATAGCGGAGGCACCAGCGGTACCACTACCCGTCGGGCCACTGATACCACCAGCCCCAGCAGTAGAGAGTGCATGCCGCCTGAGTGCATTTCATGAGTTTCAGCGACAGAGGCCACCCAGGTTCTGCGGAGAGATGGACCCTCATGTAGCTGAAAATTGGTTGAAGGCTATCGTTAGAGTCTTTAGATTTGTAGGGACACTAGTCGACCTTATGGTGATCCTCCCCATGAGTCACCTACATGCAGCAGCAGGTAGATGGTGGATCTTGATGCTCTAGTTTCATGATGAGGCATCTCTACATTGGACGGACTTCGAGTGTCTCTTTCACTCAAAGGTTGTTCCTGCTACCCTTCTTGTGGTGCAGATCCAAGATTTACTTCATCTACGACAGGGCAATATGACAGTAGCTCAGTACTCTGATAAATTTAATAACCTCTTGTGCAACTCCAGGAACATGTTACGAGACCCATTCTTCCAGGCCCACACAATCGACTAGGGACTGAGGCATGAGATCAGGGCATAGATGGTCTCCCTTGGCATTCTAACGTAGGCAGGAGTGCTGGAGCGAGCCCTTCTGGTGGAAGGATTTCATACTGATCGGACTCCATCAGCGAGACCCACCGTAGGCCGACACATTGCGGAGTATTCTACAGACTTCTATAGAAAAATGTCGTAGATGTCGAAGCAGACCAGGCCATTAGGTGGGCGACCTCAGGATACTGGTTCAGATGTGTGGGGCACACAAAGCAGAGCCAGCGATATGAGGGGAATGTCATGCTATGGTTGCGGCGGGTAGGTCCCCATGGTTCGTGACTGCCTAACCGGCCATACAAACGAGCATAAGATAGTATAGGGACCTCCCAGGCAGAGGCATAGTTTTGACCGTGGCAGTCCGCATGGAGCAGGCGGACGAGGCAGAGGAGCTGGCCGAGTAGCGGGTGGTGGACGAAGCTTCGAGGCTCTACCACCACCACCACCACCACCAGGAGGACCCCCAGGACTACAGGGAGCTGGTAGACAGGGGAAGGCCCATCTCCTGGAAGTTTAGGCCTACGACCGCAGTTCACCTAAGATGATTTAATGTACTATCTGTTTTTACTCCACCCTTACTGCAATTCTTATAGACACAAGAGTGAGCCATTCTTTTATTTCAACTACCCTTGTTCGGAGCTTGGAGATTTTGACTGAGCTGTTGGATCAATCCTTACGGCTAGAGACTCCTACTAGAGCAGACTCGATGATTACGCAATGGTTCCAGTAGAGTGATGCTACTCTAGAAGGCGAGAGCTTCGGCTGGGATCTTCTTGTAGCAGACTCAAGGCCTTACGACATCATCATGGGTATGGACTGGCTATCTACAGTCTATGCCAAGGTCAACTTTATTATGCGCAATGTGCGGTGTGTCCATACAGATGGGAGCAGATTCAACTTCACCGGTGAGAAGGGAGCCCTTGCATCGCAGGATAGACTTACGCAGAGGAGAGGGCAGCCGATCACACATCAGTTGGATAGTCTCATCATAGGAGCGGTTGATGTGCGGAGTCCAAGTTTTCTTATTGTGGTGGATCGGTATGCGTATGTTTTTCTTGATGACGTTCCAGGACTACCTTCTCACAGAAAGGTAGATGTATACATTGACATGTTGTTGGGTAAAAGGCCTTCAAGGTAACATTGTAGTATATTTGGGTTGATTGGGTTTGTTGACAAAGCAGATTTCCATGAAGAATTATTGAGTTCCTGAGAAGTTGTTGACAATCCATGTTGACAAAGAACGATAACAAAGGATTGGACGATCTGGGGGTGGTACAATAGAGCAGTACATGGTGCTGCTGTTTCCCAGTGTTTACCAAATTTTTGTGGTCCAAAATTTTGAGTTTGGTGAACATCATGAAAATAGGATTTCTATGAAGATCATAGTAAAATATGGCAATGACATGAATTTCGCAAAGAGAGGCTTCATGGTTTGGATTTCGCGAAGACTAGAAGAATGGAGGCGGTGATGCTTCGCGATTACATCAAAGCTTCACGAACGGAAGAGTTGAAGTGCATCGCGGCGGTGAAGTGCATTGAGAGGGAGCTTCGTGGCGAAGGCACGAAGGAATGTTGACGGTAAGGCTCCGCCATTACTACGAGCTCCACGATCCAAAAATTTCCGAATTGCTTCACAATTTGGACAGAATTCCGGAGGAAAATTCGGAACATTGCGATTGGCGATGATGTGGCATTGACTTCGTGCGGAAGGGTCAAGGGTCAGTGGAATCGCCTATAAATAGAGGCTGACCCCCTCGAGAGAAGTAGAAATAATTTTTAGAGAATATCATTCACTCTCATTTTGCGAAAGTGGTTCGCGGAGCCAGTGTGCTTTGTGAAAGAGGGGCTTTGCGGCAGCTATTGTATCACCTGCGAAACCTGCGAGCTCCGTGTTGGCTTAGTAAGCTTCATGATGGATGTTGCTTTGTGACGGCTTGAGCTTCGCGAAAGTGCTTCGTGAAAAGGTGGGAGCTTCGCGAAGGCCTGTTTGAGCTTCACGAAATTGGGATCTTTGCAAAGTAGGGTGCTTTGCGAATGTGTTTCCAAAAGGAATTGCCCAGTGTTCCGAGGAAAAAAGGTATTCATCAGTGGATGAAATTTTGACATTAACAGAGCAGCCATAATCAGTTAAGGATGGGTGAATTCATGAAAATGAAGAGACCTACAGGTCTATAATCTGTGAGTGATTCCCTTCCAAGTGTAGTGATCATCAGAATAGGTAAAAGGTGATCCTCTCCACCGGTAGTGAGACAGAGAGAGAGAAACCGGGAGTGACCCTTGGGAATGCAGTGAGCTGACCCTAAACTTGTAAAGACACTGATCATGGGATAGAGTGACTGTGCCCAAACATTGTAATCCACAACTAATGAAGTCTAGTGGACTTGGTACGACCGCAAACCTGTCGGTGTATGCTCCTTGGACGTAGCCCTTAGCGGTGATCCAAGTAAAATTGATGTGTCCTATGCTTTCTTTACTTTCTGTTTATATTGTGCAATAGGAAAGAGATAGAAGACTGTTTCACTTAACTGCAAAACAAGATCAGAACAGACTTTAATTTTAAATTATTAATACCCTATTCCACCCCCCCTCTGCGGGTATTCAGCTTTGTGGACCTAACAATTGGTATCAGAGGGAATGGTTGATATTAGTTCTTCTCTCAATGGAGGTCGCCAATCATAAAGGGATTCTGATCTTCGACGAGAAAAAATTTCAGCTATGGAATAATCAGATGCAACACCTCTAACGATCTTTGAGAATGGATGTATTCACAGCAGCAATGCATGGCATAACAGCTGATATTAATAGTGGCGCATTATCAGAAGCTGAATGTAGAGAGTTGGATGTGGATGCCAAAGCAATTAATGCCTTTGGGGGAGCTTTATCCAATCCTATTTGTACAAAGTTGATGTCATGAAAAACGTCACGTTCCATGTGGGAAAAGCTATTTAATATATATAAAGGAGATACAAAGGTTAGAGAGGAAAATCTGCAAGTGTTGTGGAATCACTTTGAAGATCTGAAGATAAACCTGAATGAGTATGTTGATGCATTCTTTTATAGAGTAAATATTGTTGTGGAAGATATGCGAGAACTTGGTGAAGTCATTGAAGGCATAAAAATTGTAAAGTGCATCTTGAGGAAGCTTCCATGTTGGTTCAATCTGAAAGTTTCAGTACTAGAAGATAAGGATCCCAAAGAGCTGACATTGGACAATTTTCACAGTACCTCGGTTGCATATGAAATGAGGAATGATGATAACAAGGATGTGGAAAAGGGGAAATCCAAAGATATAGCATTTAAGGCCATGAAGAAGCTCACCATTGAAGATTCTCAGGGAAAAGAAGAGACAGATGAGGTGATGTCATTCCTTTCTTCAAATCTTCAAAGTGGAAAAGGAAACTTTAAAGGGAAACTTCCACTAGCATGATCTCGATGTGGAAAGGTTGGTTATCTTGTGGGAAGGTGCCCCAAAATGTTTCAAGTCAATGATAATGATGATGATGAAGTTGAAAATCCCAAGAAGAAATCATCATCCTATGTGAAAGAGAAGAATCGGTTCAAGAGAAATTTCTTCAAGAAGAAGAATCTTCTTTCACAAGAAATAGACAGTTCAGATGAGTCTGAGGATGAATAGGTTGAGGAGTTTGAAAATTTTAAAGATTATAGGAAAAATGTTATGGTAGTGGTTGTCGGTAGTTCTAATGAAAAAGAAGAAACTGACGTTGGAGAAGAGGAAGAAGAAGTTGAATGAAGAGTTGATATGGAAGCCAAATTGGAAGCAGCTTTTGAGGAAATAGATGCTTGGAGAGAAAAAATGAAGAAAGCCAATATAGTTGTTCATGATGCCAAACTCTATATGAAACAACAGAAAGATTAGAAGTCTGAGTTGATGGAAGAAATTGAAAAACTCAAGTTATAAACACCAGAGAACTCAAAATCAGTTAGTGAGTATAAGATCAAGATTGAAGAACAGAAAAGGGAGAGCGATGGCTTGAACAGAAAAGTGAAAGATCACGTCAAGCATATCGAAGAACTTAAAGAAGAAGTTGTCAGCCTACGGAGAAAAGTTAAATTTAAATGCCTGGAAAGGCCTTTGATTCCCATTACATTCTTGGAAAATAATATCATTACGAATTCTAAAATAAAGAAAGAGAAGACCAATAGTTCAGCAGGAAAGAAGCAGCAATTGAGCTCATTTGTTAAGGCTAATTCAGGGCTTGATCGTAAAGAAAAATCTATGGCAATTGATGTCAGACCGCAAGCACCCGTCCCGAGATTGAAATTGATTTGGGCACAAAGAAAAATCATAATATTCAATGTTCCCAAGGGGAAACTCCTGTGTGATAATTGTCACGAAGGAATGCACCATATAACAGATGTTATTATTGTGGGATGATGGGACATTCACAGGATGTGTGTTCCATAGCCAAGAGATATCAAAGGGAACAAGAAAAGTGGTGGCAGCCAAATAGAGAATGGTTTTCTAGAACATATTTTGAAGAACGCTGTTTTTGGTGCAGAGTATTTGGTCACATGGCTAGGCACTGTACTTCGATCATTCAGTGAAATGTGCCAAAGAAAAATCAAAATTTTCACAAGTAGCAGATCAATAAACCGACATGTGAGTTAAAATGCAGAATAGATTTGCTTCTTTGCAAGATGAGGCTGGTTCATCATACTCTGAGAAAGAACAAGAGTCTCAATCCATGCCGAGTGTGAAAGAAAAAGTATGTACCAAGAAGAAGAATAATGGGAAGGCCGTGGTGGCATAGATTTCCCTCAAAGCATCCGATCATTTTGGTGTATGGATCCTTGATAGTGGTTCCAAATCACACATGACAGGCAATAAGGATCTTGTTATAGGCATAATATATGACAAAGAAGGAGTTGTCAAATTTGGATATGATGAAGGCCTAAAGATTATTGGCTAAGGAAAATCCAAGTTTTGGGGCAATGATATGAGACGTGATGATGTCTTGGTAGTAGAGGGTATTAGTCATAACTTACTCAGTGTCAGTCAACTATGTGACTCTGGGCACTCTATCTGATTTACAATGAAGACGTGTGATGTGAAATTAAAAGATGGAGTAGTTTTTCTACAAGAAAAAAGGACAAAGGGGAATCTCTACCTTATAGGTGGGTAAGAAGATTCATGCCTTTTATCCCGAGAGGAAGAAAACCAGCTATGGCATAAGCGACTTGGTCATCTATGCCATCCATCTATGGAGGATCTGGTAAAGTGTGATGCTTCTAGAGACCATCACAAACTATCATGTCATCACACTCATACGTGTGATGCTTGTCAACAAAGAACGATTATCAGAAAGACATACAGGCCAAAGGAACAGAAATCAACTAGAGTGCCCGAATTGGTTCATGATGATGTATGTGGACCTATATCACCACGAGCTATAACTGGGAAAAGGTACTATGTTCTTTTCATTGATGATTATAACATAATGTCCTGGATATTTTTCATTACCCATAAGACAGAGGTGTCCAGTTGCAAAAAGCAGAATAGGAGGGAATCAGATAGGATGCTTGGGAAGAAAATTTTGAAGTTCCGTATAGATAACGGTACAGAATTTACAAACATTCAATTGGAAAAATATCTCGAGAAACCCGGGATAAGGCATCAAGTTTCATTAGTGAGAACTCCCCAATAGAATGGAGTTGTTGAAAGGATAAATCAAATCATCAACAACATGACCAGAACTATGCTTATTTAAAAGGACCTACCAGAGAAATTTTGGAAGGAAGCAGTTTTGACATCGGAATATATTTCGAACAGGTCTCTGTTGTGTCCGAAGCAAAGGGACGACTCCGTATGAACTGTGGTACGGAAAGAATCCAACATTGAAATACTTTCTAATCTTTGGAATTAAGTGTTTCATTCTCATCAATGAAAATCACAAGAAGTTTGAGTCCCGAGGAGATGAGAGGATATTCCTTGGCTACTCCGTGAAAAGAGAGGCATATAAATGTTTCAACAAAAGGCTGGGAAAAAGAAAGGCATATAAATGATGTCACTATAGTTTAAAATGAAAAGAATACTCTATGATCAAGTAAATATTTCCTGGATGAATGTATTGATGAGGTATGAAACCCAGGGGGAGTAGAAGTGGCAAAAGATGACTCAGAAGAACATACTGATGATGAACAAGAAAGTGTCAAGTCTGTGTCTGCAAGGAAGACAAAGAGTCGAGCTGAAATTGATAGGTAGAATATCATTGCTGATCAGACCTCTCCAGTTCAGACTCAAAGAATGAATTCATTACAGCAGACATCGTTTTTATCTCAGGTGGAGCTGAAATATTTTTCCGATGCTGCTGAAGATGAAAACTACGTTCAGGCTATGGCTGAAGCGCTAGATCAGATTGAGAAGAATCAAACATGGGAGATTGTTTCGAGGCCAGCAGATAAGAATTTCATCAGGACTAAATGGGTCTATAGTGACAAGATGAATGAATATGGAATAATGATTCAGAACAAAGCACGAATAGTGTGCAAGGGGTACTCCCAGATCGAGGTAATAGATGTTTATGATACATTTGCACCAGTTGCAAGGCTGGAGAAAATCAGATTATTTTTCTCCATAGCAGTGCAAGGAATTATCAAAGTTTTCCAGATGGATGTCAAATCCGCATTCTTGAATGGGGTTCTGGAAGAAGAGGTATACATTGAGCAGCCAGATGGTTTTCTCTTTAATGAGGATGAGAACAAAGTTTACAGGCTGAAAATGGCGTTGTATGGGCTGAAACAAGCACCAAGGGCATGGTACTCAAGACTTGATCAGTACTTAAAGAAGCTTGGTTTCCAAGGTGTAGGAGTTGATTACAATCTTTATTTCAGCAATTCCAGTAATCAAAGGATGATGGTGCTGGTGTATGTCGATGACATAATTTTTGGTGGATCAGATGATGCTCAGTGCAGATAGTTTTCTGAATTCCTGAAAAATGAGTTTGAAATGTCAATGATTGGAGAGATAATGTTTTTCCTTGGTCTACAGGTGACACAAGGAAGGAATGGAACTTTCATTTCTCAATCCAAATATACCAAGGAGGTTCTGAGAAGGTTTGGAATGGAGATTTCCAAGGATATTAAGACTCTGGTTGCTACCCGGATGAAATTATCAGAAGATAAGGATGGAAAGGCAGTTAATATCACTGAATACAGGCAAATTATTGGGAGTCTGTTTTACTGAACTGCAACAAGGCCTGATATTGTTTTCGCCACATGCCAAGCAGCGAGATATCAGAGTAATTCCAAGGAAAGTCACATGCTTATAGTGAATAGAATACTTCGGTATATCCAGGGCATAGTGGATTTCGGCTTGACATATATTGATAAATATCAGACAGAGTTATTGGGATATACTGATGCAAACTGGGATGGTTCAGCGGATGACAGGAAATCAACATCTGGAGGTGAATTCAATCTTGGTGGATTGTGTATTTCATGGATAAGCAAGAAGAAAGATTGAATTTCGTTGAGCACCGCGAAAGCTGTGTATATTGCGGCCACTCAAGCATGCACACAGTTATTGTGGATGAAGCAGCAACTTGAAGATATGGGAGTTGAAGTGAAGTCTCCGATCGGAATCCAGTGCGATAACTCAATAGCTATAAATCTTATGAAAAACCCGTCCATCACTCAAGGACGAAGAACATTGAGACTTGATATCATTTTATCAAGGAGAAAGTGGAGCAAGGGCTTGTGAAGCTGGAGTATGTGCCTACAGATTTACTGGTTGCAGATATTCTGACAAAGGCCTTACCCATGGAAGCATTCTAGAGGCATCGACTAGCTATGGGAGTTCATTCGATTCCACGCACTTAAAAGCGTGTGGATGTGAAACCCCCCACCCTTTCTCCCTGAGGTATGATGTGTTTTTCCCTAATGTGCTGATATGTGTTCTCTACTGTGTTACAGACTACAAAAGAGTGACATTTGGGTTCGTTGACAAAGGGGGAGAAAATAGTGATTGTTCAAGGGGGAGACAATGTAGAGATTTGATAAATCATGAATGATATGGGGAGAAGCTGATAGGTGGAGCATCCAGATAGGGGGAGTTCAATGAGATAGGGGGAGTGTTTTAAAATCTGATGATGCAAGAAGTGATCGATCAAAGAATATATATCACGACAGCTGAGGATCGTGATAAAAGAAGAAGAGTGGTGTTGGAATGGTGAAAGAAGGTATCCATCTATAACCAATTGGGATTAGTGTGGTTTAACAATTGGTATCAATTTAAGAATTGGTACCAGGTTGGAATTGACAATTGGTGTTTGACATGAAGTGATTCATTGATGATCTTTTCATACTACACTTTTTTCTCACGCTGAGAATTGCTCATGTGGGATTAGAGTACGTGTTAATTGAATCCTTGAACGCTATCATAATCTCAAGAGGAGAATGGTGGTAGTGGCTGGAAGAAGACTCACTGAGGTATCAACGTGCAGAAAATCATTCTGGGAAGAGTTATGAAGAATTTTCAACAAACCCAAAGGGGGAGATTGTTGGGAAAAAATCCCTCAAGGTATCACTAAAGTATTTTTGGGTTGATTGTGTTTGTTGACAAAGAAGGTTTCTATGGATAATTGTCGAGTTCCCAAGAAGTTTTTGACAATCCATGTTGACAAAGAATGATAACAAAGGATTGGACGATCTGGGGGCGGTACAATATAGCAGTACTAGGTGCCACTGTTTCCCAGTATATGCCAAATTTTCGCAGTCCAAAATTTGGAGTTTGGTGAGAATCACAAAAATAGGATTTCCATGAAGATCATAATTAAATATGGAAATGACATGAATTTCGCGAAGAGAGGGTTCAGGGTTTGGATTTCACTAAGACTAGAAGAATAGAGGAAGTGATGCATCAAGATTACGTCAAAGCTTCGCGAAGGGCAGAGTTGAAGCGCATTGCAGCGGTGAAGGAATTTGCGAGGGAGCATTGGGGTGAAGGCATGAAGGAATGTTTCCGGTGAATCTCCGCGATTACGACGAGCTCCGTGATCCGAAAATTGCAGATGAGCTTCGCGATTTGAACAGAATTCCGGCGGAAACTTCGGAGCTTCGCGATTAGTGATGAAGTGGCGTTGACTTCGCACGGAAGGGTTCAGGGTCGGTGGAATCGCCTACAAATAGAGGCTGACCCCCTCAAGATAAGTAGAGATAATTTTCAGAGAAGATAATTTTCTCTCATTTTGTGAAGGTGGTTCGCGGAGCCAGTGTGCTTCGTGAAAGAGGAGCTTCGCAGCAACTATTGTAGCTCCGCGGAACCTGCGAGCTCCACGTTGGCTTAGTAAGCTTCACGAGGGATGTTTCATTGTAATGTCTTGAGCTTCGCGAAACTTCTTCATGAAAGTGCTTTGCGAAAAGGAATGAGCATCACGAAGGCTTGTTTGAGCTTCGCAATATTGGGAGCTTCGCGAAGTAGGGTGCTTTGTGAAGGTGTTTCAAAAGGAATTGCACAGTGTTCAGAGTAAAAGAGTTATTCATCAGTGGATGAAATTTGGACATTAACAGAGCACCCATCATTAGTTAAGGATGCGTGCATTCATGAAAATGAAGAGACCTACAGGTCTATAAACTTTGAGTGAATCCCTTCCATGTGCAGTGAGCATAGGAAGAGGAAAAAGGTGATCATCTCCACCGGATGTGAGCCAGAGAGAGAGAAAACGAGAGTGACCCTTGGGAATGAAGTGAGATGACCCTAATCTTGTAAAGGCAGTGAGCCTATGACAGAGTGACTGTGCCGGAACATTGTAATCCACAGCTAGTGAAGTTTAGTGGACTTGGTATGACAGACAACCTGTCAGCGTATGCTCCATGTACGTAGTATTTAGCGGTGAACCAAGTAAAATTGATGTGTCCTATTATTGCTTTACTTTATGTTTATATTGTGCAATAGAAAAGAGAGAGAAGAGTGTTTCTCTTAACCTTAAAAACATATCAGAACGGGCATTAATTTTAAATTATTCATACCCTGATTCACCCCCCCCCCTCTCCAGGTATTCATCCTTGTGGACCTAACACATGTACCCCAGTACATCACCAATATCTACTCTAGCATATCGGATTGCTCCCGCCGAGCTTCGTGAGCTACTGGTATAGCTGGAGGACTTACAAGGAAAGGGATTCATCTGACCCAGTGTTTCACCTTGGTCCTCTCCGATGTTATTCTCCAAGATGGTGGATGGGAGATTACGACTTTCTGTCGACTATCGTTGCATGAATCAGGTGACTGTAAAGAATATTTCCCCACTCCTAAGGATTGAAGGACTCTTTGATCAGCTCAAGGGAGAATGATGCTTCTCAAAGATAGATCTTAGGTCAGGCTATCATCATCTCAGAGTTTGAAATGATTATGTGTAGAAGATGGCCTTTAGGTGTCGGTATGAACACTATGAGTTCTTGGTTATTCCCTTCGGCGTAACCAACAATATAGTAGTGTTCATGAGTCTCATGAACATGATCTTCCATCCTTACCTCGATCATTTTGTCATAGTTGTCATCAATGACATATTGATTTACTCGACTACTGAGGAGGAGCATGCCTACCACTTGCGGGTTATACTGGACACACTCCGATAGCACCAGCTTTATGGTAAGATCTAGAAGTTCCAGTTCTAGATTTAGAGAGGCTCACTTCTGAGTGCACATCGTCCTCTTCAGGGGACGTACCATGGTACCAATTGCACTGTAGGAGGATGTGCTGGGAGAGTTTCATACTTCCCCTCTAGCAGTACATCCAGGAGTGGCGAAGATGTACCAGGACCACAGACGACAGCACTGGAGGCCTGGTATGAAGAAGGTTGTAGTAGAGTTTGTTTCTTGATCCCTCATTTTCTATCAAGTGAAGGCGGATCACTAGGTACCAGCACTCTTGGTACAACCCTTAGAGGTTCCAGAGTGGAAGTGGAATGGGATATCCATTGTTTTCATGACAGGTATTCCACGTACTTCCAGATGACTCGTCTCCATCTGGGTGATCATAGGCCGAATCACAATGTCGGACCACTTCCACTAATCAGAGAGTAGGGCTCAGTAGAGAGCATAAGATGCCTCTATGTTTAGTAGATCGTACGGCTTCATTGTGTGCCACCGTCTATCGTCTCTAATCGAGATGCTCTCTTTACTTCCCGGCTTTGGGAGGGATTTCAGGAGGCATTTGGGACACAGCTACGCCTAAGTACCACATTTAATCCTCAGACAGATGACAAGAAGGAGATAACCATTCATACTCTTGAGGACATGATCTGTGCATGTATCCTTGACATTGGTCGCATATGGGAGGATCACCTACCCTTGCTGGAGGTTGTATACAACAACAGATACCACTCCACCATCGGAATGGCACCTTACGAGGCACTGTACAGCCGACCATGCAGATCACCTATGTGCTGGACTGGCCCTGGGTTGTCAGCACTTGTAGGACCAGAGATGGTCTAGGCTACGACGGAGAAGGTGAAGATCATCCAGGAGTGGATCAGGACTACACAGAGAAAACAGAAGTCCTATGAGGATAGGAGACATAGACCACTGGAGTTCAAGGATGGTGACCACGTTTTCTTACGGGTCACAACTTGATGTGGATTACACAGATTTGGCCAGAGCGGCAAGTTATCTCCACACTTCATCGGACCATTCCAGGTCCTCAGCAGGGTAGGCGAGGTGGCTTACCGCCTGACCCTTCCACCTTAGTTGCACCAGGTGCACGACGTCTTCCACGTATCTCAGCTGAGAGATATGTTTATGACCCATCACACATCATCGATCAAAGAATGTTGTACATCGATGACAGGGTGACATTTATGAATTTCCTGATGGAGATCGAGGATCGACTGGAGAAGGTCCTATGTGGCTGGTCTATTCCTCTGTTTCGCACTCGTTGGCAGCATAGGAACCTCCATGAGAGCACATGGGAGATGTAGGCTCAGAAGGGTGCTTTGTACCCTAATTTGTTTCCCTAGTTTATGTTGTAGCTTTATGGTGACGTAAAGCCCAGAGGTGGGAGTAATTTAAAGACTAATAAATTTCAATGAAAATTTTGTCATAAATACATTGGAATTTTACGAGTCTGTGGCTTCTAATTTCACTTGATTCTGAGGCCCGGTGTGACCAGAATCAATTTCCAAAGTTTATCTTAGGTACATTTGGTGAACGAACGAGCAGGTTTATCTATCTTTTTATGCGGTGCTCGGTATTGAGATCCAAGGGCACTGATGAACTCGCAACACCGGTATTTTCATAAGGGGACCTTTACCATAGTGGATGTTTTTGTGGGTTGGAAGATAAAATTTGGGTTAAATTAGGAAGATAAATAAAATTTCTAGAAAAATTTTATTTATATCTTTGGAAGATAATTTCTCCCATGGGAAGTTATTGGTGGGTCCCACACCCAACCAACTTCCCATGTGTGGATAATGGAGAGGTGGAGAGGTGGGGGCCACAGGAGCCCCAACCATTCACACCCCATAACGCTTTTCAAACCCCTTTAAAATCCCATGTTTAATTAATGACAACCCCCTTATTTATGAGAATCCCTTCATCTTCCTCTCTTCCTCTTAATTGTTTTCCAACACACCCTAATTAATACATTCAACCTCTTCACTTGATTAATTTATTGAATATATTTTTGAATTTTAAAATTTCATGTGTTAATAAAATAATAACTTATGCTTATTATTTTATATTTTGGGGGAAATCATTGTGTTAAGGACTATGGGGGAGAGAGCTTTTGAGAAGGGAGAAAGGTGTTCTTGTCCTCAATGAAGAACGATGCTTTTCTTTGACGAAGAACACTCACCTTCAATAGAGAATGACTTGGAAAAGAATTATCCATGTTTATTCAATCCTTTTCTTCCTCAGTATCAAGGGAGGAGACACCGACGCAGAGAACTCACCAACGAGGAAGGGTTTTTCTCTAACTTTGACGAAGCAACATCGCTTTCCACATCTACAGCGAACAAACAAAATTCAACGTAGTGGGATTATTTTCAAATTTAATGGATTAAAATTTTTCCTCGTTTGTTGTTGAACAGGTTTGTTTGTCCTGACATATTTTTATCGCTTAACACGGAGGGCGAGGGCCGAACGAACACGGCATGATGACCCTCTGCTGGATATTGTTTATTTTTTTAGAATCGGAGACTGGAGGGGGAACACAAAAGAGGTCGGTGGTGAAATGGCCGCCTTCGCAAACACAAAGAGGATTTGTGGCCAAGAAGGCTGCAGAGGAGGAAGCACGGTGTCGTCGTGGCGTGCTAGTGACACGGAGCCATGCCAAGTGAAGGCCGTAGCGGAGGAAGCCGGCGTCATCATGCCGGTTGTGCGGAAAGAATCATGGCCCACTTCGTGGGATGATTTGGTGGATGAACCAGTCGGCCCATCAGCCGGATGGGCGGAGGGAAGACGAGACACCAGGAGGGTGCCGCGACGGAAGAACTGTGGCCCGCCCATGAAGGCTTCTCGCGCCAAGAGGCCAGCCGTCTTCGGCTGGCCGGATAGGGCGGGCAGTGCCACTCGGCACCGCAGGTTCGGGCAGCCCCCCCCCCCCCCCCCCCACCTTGGACCGCTCGCCCAGCTGCCCGAGCCATCAGGGTCACGCCCAGCCGGGTTGCGCCCCTCCAGAACGCGCCCCACCAGGCCTTTCTGCGCCGGGCCACGCCGGGCTGTGTCGGGCCGCGCCCCACAGGGCATGGTCAGGTCATGCCTCATCAGGCCGGGTCGTTCCCCTTTAGGTAGGCTCATTCCCCTCGGGCCAAGCCGCACATTTCTTCAGGTCGTTCCGACACCCCTGACGGGTCGGACCCGTCAAAAACTGGGTTAACCTGACCCTCCAACCCACTGGGCTTAACATGCCAGACCAATTTTCATATAAAGGTGAATATCATGAAGACCACACGTCCGAACGAAGCACCGTCTATGGCTCTAGGACCCTTTCGATGAGGAGTTTCTTTTGTGATACAGTATGTGAGTTTTGGACAACTTTTGAGAACAAACGGATTTTGAATGTGCATATTTCGAAAAGGGTCGATGGAACGAAAAGGCCAATATCTCTCAGACCGGGCGTCCGATTGATGTGCCATCAGTCACGTTGAGTTTCTTTTGACGAGGCAGATAATTGGGATACATCAGCTCTGACATCATGACAGTTGATGTATCGACCCTTTTACTCGAGGAGCGGACCCTCCCAGAATCAAGCACGCTGTTTGCGGGAACCCTAGATCTGCCTGCGACTGCAACGACTACCGTGCTGGGATCCTCCGTGGGTTCGACAACGAAGATAACTGTACTTGGATCCCACATGGGTGCGGCATCGAGGACGAATATACTTGGATCCTCCGTGTGTTCGGCAGAAATGATGATAGTACAGGGATCCTATGTGGGTTCGGCAGTAATGGTTACTGTACTTGGATCCGAAGTTGGTTTAGCTGTGACGCCTTTTGTATTTGGATCTGACGTGGGTTCGGCAGAGGAGATGATTCAGAGGATATATCTAATAATCTCCACCCCTCTTCATGATTAGTATACCTATATGAGCAGAGTCTTGTCTATCAATCATTATCATTGATGTGATTGACTTCTTTCCTGTGAGGACCAGATTGTGCTTCGGCTCAGAAGTTGGAGCCGAACTGAGATTGATTACATAGTTATATGTTTGGTAATATACCTAAGTAGAGTTGGTTGATACATTTTGTGTGTGTATTTCCTTATTGATTTATACTTCGTGGATTCTGGGAGACCTTTGGGGGACTGGGGGTCTCTATTGAGTATCGTTATACGCACCCCTGAACGGGCAATTCACGCACTACGTTGTGTTGGTTGTAGAAGACGGACATCACTGATCGTGGTTGAGGCTTCTGGAGCTGGACAATATCCAGAGGTGGACCACCTGGTGGGACGTACATGGAGTGGAAGGATGTACCCGAGGTACCGAAGAGACTATATGTACCCACCCTCAGGTGGGATTCCCAATGGACGACTCGGTGGTTGCTTCTTTACTTTACACCTGTTGTACATTCTTTATCAATTGTATTGTACTTTCAGTTGGGTTTGTATACTGGCCCATTTACATTCCTGCACTTACTGTTGTACTCAATTTTACTTTGTTCATACTTCACTTGTGTATTCTGTTGTGTTTGTTTACTTTTATATAGGCAATGTCTTCCCTTTTATTGGGATTTTCGCCTTTCGTGCTAGTCGCCAGCCCATGGCCTGTGGAAGGTGGGCTTGGGGTAGACATGATATGGGCCCCGAGGATGGGTCATGACATTTTATGATAAATTAATATTATTATAATATTATTTTTACATTGAATTTCCCTTTTTACTTTTTACCGCGGTAAATAAAAGTCAACAGTTACTATTCAGCAAATAATAGTTTCATCTTATTGAAGCACAATTTAATTACTAATAAAAACCATATATTTCATATTTTCAAAATTTAATTCACAAAAGCAGTATAATTTCATTTAAATGAAATAGTCGGTTTTCTTCTACCACTAAGTGTTTACACTATTCATAAAAAATTGTCGTTTTTCAGAAAAAATAACAAATATTCATCCTAATAAATATTCGATATTCTAAATTCAAAAATGAATTCTATTGAAAACAAATTAAAAACATAGAAGTTGTATTAATTTATTTAGAAATAATTCTTGCTGTCAAAACATAAGCGTGTTTTTAAGAAATAATTACTATCAAAATATTAACACTTATTTATGTCCAGTTTCAAATTGAAATTACTTATAATGATCATCATTGGATTAAATTGTAAAAATATAATATAATTACACTTTAAAACCAATTAAAATGATATTCTAACTATATAAATAAATTAGATTAAATTTCAGTTTTGAATTAAAATACAATATTTTTCACTATTCATTAAAAATGTATTTTATCAGAAAAATACCAAAAAATTACCAAATGTAAATTTTGATGTCACAATTCTAATGAAGATTTTTAATTTGTAAAATACAGAGTATAAAAGTTACCAAAACTATATTTAAATATGCTTCACCTTCAAAAGGTGGTAAATCGATCTTTTAATGAATATTATACTATTTGTGCTAAAAATTAGATTCATTCATATTTTAAGCCTCTATATTTTTTGAATAAATGTAAAAACACTTGAAAAACATGTATAATAAGTTTTTATTAATTCCTGAAAATACAACGGCTAGGATTTATCTACTATTTGTAATAATATTACATTATTATTTTTTAGTTTGACTCAGCATTGTGTGCAACATATGATTTCATATAAACTTGTTGTTGTGTATCGGGTATGAAATCGAACATAGCTTCCCTTTTAAAGTAAAATTAATATTAAATTTAAAAATATTAATAAATATTAAAATTTATTATTCTTTATTTACCTATGGTGTTACAATTAGTGAGATCGAAAGGCATCACTATGAACTCATAGTGCTCTTACCCCATAAGAAAATATGCCTTTGGAATATCCTCTTTCTTCACCCTAACATGGTAATATCCAAACCACACATCAACCAGGGTGATGTATTTTTCTCCATGTAGTTGATAAAACATATCAAAAAATTTAATGTAGTGGATACATGTACATTATCTTGATCTTGTTGAGCTCATGATAATCAATGAAAAGACACATTTACACATCATTCTACTTGATAAAGTGAACAGTTTAACCCCATAGAGAATAACATTTGAATATGAATATATTATCCATATTCTATTTTAATTATTTCTTCGGCTTCTCGTGCTCCACAATAGCTATTATATACGGAGTCATGGATAACAGTAACACCCCAGGTATATGATCAGTTTAAATTTCAACCTCTCATCTTGGAGGAAGACTAAGAAATTCCACAGAAAAAACATCAACGTATTCCATCAAAATGGGCATGTTTTCAAGGATGATTTATTATTTATAATCAATAATTTGAGATATATAGTCTCTATATCATATGTAAATAATATCCAGGCTTGATTGGTTGGTGTTATGAATCTTCATCATCCTCTTTGCACTTGTACAATATCAGAGGATGATTCCGGATAAACTGATGTATTTCCTTTCCATAGAAATTGTTTTTTGAATATATATTAAAATCAAATACATTACTATAAATGCATCAAATTACACCATGGTTATAATAAAATAGTTTCCTAGTAATTAAAACCCACCAAATGTTTCAGGGGAAGAGTTATATACTTGAGATGTAATAATTCCTGCATTTTTTTCATTGAAAACTCTACTTATGTTCTTTGTGGTGGTGTTTTAATATTTCTTCTAATATTTCATGATATGAATGAATGAGTATAACCATAATAAAAAATTTCATTAATAATTCATGAATTAATAAACACCATAATAGTTAACACTTCATTTTTAGTATCCACCTCAATAGTTATGATGGACAAATCACACTCATATTGCCATATAGGTTATTGGTTGTATCAAAATTCCCTTGTATTAGTGCATTGGTTTGAAAAATTACTTGGTTCATTATAGTTGAATAAATGAGCAACACACTTAGGGTTGACCTAAACATTTCCTTCCCCTATCATATAAGAGGGTTTCTCCTGTCGGTAATTGTTATCTAGGTTTCCTTCCTTCCCACAACTAATTCCTTTATTTGTTCCATTTGAAAAAATTTGGGGTTTTTCTTTCTTCACCTTAGATAAGTGGGATATTGAAATTTCTCTGAACCCATCAATTTGACCATCAAACGGCTAGAATTAAACTCTACTTTTCACATAATATCCCCATGATTCCCATCAGATTCATTGATATCTCTTTAAACATTTGGGGAATGTCATAAAATTTCTTCATAACTATCAAAGTCTAGTATCAAAAGGGATTTTCGTATTCTTTTTTTTTTCCACCAAAGAAGTGTTAAACCATAGATTCGGGGGTAAAATAAAGTTGAATGTGTATCATGAATTTCTTGGGATGTTTTCCTAATACACTCAGATAAATTCTTCAACATTTTTCATGAAGGTGTGGAAATACCTTTCCATTTTATGTCTGATAGATCGAGGAAAATATTTGTCGAATAAAATTCTAAAATTCCTTCCATTTAATAGCTTAGATATCTTTTTATGGCTTATTATTTTCAATCAATGTAAATTACAAATCATCTTTTCTATCCATTCAACAAACATCCAATAGATTCTTCCCTTGTTCTGAACATCAGGGGGTGGAGAATATCCTCTCAATAAAGTTGATAAATTGTTCCATGATTAATGGATCTAATGATCCTTTGAGATTAAGAGAAATTTGTCACATGAACATCTGGATTGAATCTTGTTCTCTCATAGGGGGTTTGGGAACACCTCTTGATCTAGGTTTCTATTTAAAACCCGAGTTAGCTGTGAGAGTATTATCATAATTTTAGTGATTTCTTCTCCCATTGGGATGGGATTCTCGTTGGGGCAGTCATTACATTGCCCATCACATTGATTATTTACCTAATTCCTCATATTTTTGGCCAATTTCAAGATGGAATTGATAATTTTGAGTTATTATTTTAAAATATTATACACATAAGGGGTAATCTAATGAAAATAATGGGATAACATATAAATTAGATTTTTTCATTAACATATGAATTTCTAGGTTTCAATCTATGTTATATATGATATATATCATAACATATATTATTATGTGAATCTTATATTACATTAATAATGTTAGGTAATGATATTATCAATTCACCAATGAATATCCCTTGATAGTGTCAATCCAGTTGTGCATTAAGTCTAGTTATTGTGTACCAGGTTACCCTGATTTATCCCTGGGACACATTTTTGGAGTATTTACCCTTAGGTACATCAATGATAGAACCATGTCAACTTGTATTATCTCGGCATGGATGTATTTACTACATATAACACATAAAAACTCATAAGCGTTTTATAATTCTAATACCAATAATAACAAAACATTTTCTATAATACCAACTATAATAACCCTATTATTTATTAATAATTAATTCATGATTTATTAAATAATGTACACTTAATGAAACATGAATTATCAAGAAGTATTGTGTATGGGGGAATTAGGTTCATATAATATCTTTACAAAAATGAGATTCAATAATGTATTTTAGAACCTCGTTAACATACTTTTAAAATTCCATGCAGTTTTAAAACGGTATGGGATAACATAGATACAAATATTAGAAATGGGTGATCTATAAATCCCAGTATGGGAATAAAAATGGAATAAGGTGATATAGGTTATAAAATATGTATATTATTGGGAGATAAAAATATTAGGAATCGTAATCATGAACAATGAGACATCATACATAATGATAATAATAAATGCAACAAGGAAAATGCAGGAACAACTTAAAACCCTTCATCATAAACCTTGGTCAATGATAAACCAAAAATACATCATGGTGGGAAATGACCCATAAAGTAATCATGTTGACTTACTTTCCCATCATGATGTATCATGATACTAAACATTACCCAATGCATTTGTTTGTAATATAATTTTGAGTGCACTTGTCACATTAATTTCATTCCTATGCTTAAGTGTTCCACATTGATCGTAAAACATGGATTCATTCATAATCATAATTTTTCTTGACAATGGATTATGGAATAAATATATTTAATTATCCAATAAAAATAAAATGTTCGTAAATATGAAACACCTTGATAAAAAATGGGAATTGTATTTAGTACACAATTGTCTTAGAATTGAAAATCGGTGTGAAATTTCAGCAGCAGAATGATGTAAATTAAAGATTCCTAAAAATATAGTGATGAGAGATATGGGGGTATCTCATAACATGATAATACAATGTGAATTAATAGTTATATTTCAAAACATATCACAGCCTAATTAATTGGAAATATAAGGTGTAATATAATAATGAAGCTTGAATAATGGAGAGAATGTGAGGATACCTTATTAAATTTTGGCATGGTAACAGGTGTACATAAAAGATCATGGATTGATTAATGAGATTGAATAGAAGATCTCATAATTTATAAATAAAATGGATAGTAAGATGGACATGTAAGAACATAACCCAATATAAGACAAACATAAATTTACATACATAATAAAAATAAGTGCATGATAAAAAAGATGAGAGTGGATGTTCCCTTGTGAAATTTCAGCATAGTGATGACATAGGTAGGGGTTTATATGAGAAATGATAAATTATATTTCATTTATATAAAATAAATTTTATAGTAATATAATGATTATAATTGTATTAAAATTAAAACAAATTAAAATTAAGAAGACTAATTTCCAAGAATGTTCTTTAATTAAAAGCAGGAGATAAATCTGAGGATCCCATACAAGAGTGTGTGACACGAAAAACGTTAGAGGGGATTATTGAGATATTGGGAGAATAATGGGAGGAATATAGAGAGTGTATGGAATAGTATGGATGTGCCTCGAGGATTTTGACTAAAGAGAAATTAGATCTTGGCTTGGTTTATATAGTATATGAGTGGGAATTTTGTATTATATAGGTTTTGGATACTATATTATAAAATATAAAAAACCACAAAGCCTTCCAAATTTTCCCCATTATTTCGAAAAAATGATATTGAGTTTTTATTATATAGGTATAAGGGCCTAAATTATTTAAATAATTCACATTCTTATGTAGTTGTGAGTCAAACTCTGAATGAAATGATTTGAAAAGCTAAAATATATTATATGTTTTGGATGATTTATAATGGATTTAAAAAATAATAAAAACATAAAACTATATTATTTTAAACATAAAACTTATATTTTTTCTAGTATACATTTTATAGAAATATTTACATCACTTTTGGGTAATTATGATGGTAAAAATACAATGAAAATTTAAATACTATTTAATTCTTACCCAAAAATTTGACTATATGACAAAAAGAATGAAAAATTACTAATTGGATAATTTCAAAGTCCTAATTCCAAAAATAATATTAATTTTATCCTACATTTTTTATAAATATTGAAATTTTAAATATTGAAATATAATAGAATTTTATTATGAAATAATTTTTTTACAATAATATGTCTTGAACCGTCATTAAAATTAAATTTCACTACATTAAAACAATATGATAATTTAAATTTATTAAATATTTGTTAATATTATTATTACATTAAAATATTATTCACTTCCAAAATACTTTAATTCATAAAAATAAGTTCCATCATTAAAATTGAATATTATCCAAAAGTACTATTTTGATTTTATTATATCCAAATATAAATCATCTATAAAGTATCCATAATAGAATGAAAATATATTCATCTATTTATACAAAATATTTTCAAATACTAATTATTATAGTGTCTTGATACATATACCTTTAATACATCAATGAACACCCCAAGAGTATGGTGTGTGGCGGTGGGGCTTTCATGGGGCGGTTTAGAAAAAATTATTTGGGTCGTGATCTCTATAACCTTGAACTTCTCCCATAAACAGTTTCTCTCATGATTAAGTAGTTTAATATCTTATTGGGATTGGTCAAGGTAAAATCATAGTGATTATATCTCCCTTTGAAACTCCAATAAATGGTCTCCATATGGTACGAGCCTACTGGTTGAGGCCATTACTTCCTTTGTCTATGTCGATTGGATTTGTTAAAACCTAGTATTTATACTAATCATGTGATCACAGTTCAATTACAATATTATTGATGGTAATTATAAATAATAATAACTTAAATAAAATTAGATATAATAAAAGAAAACAATATCTTGTTTTCTCTATAACCATATTATATAATATGACATTTAATTAAATAAAATGGTTGATTTTAATTATAAATACTCATGTTGTTATATTGAACGCTTCTCAAAAGGGAGTCAGTGTCTATAAATAATATAAAACCACTCATTTTTATAATATCAATCATTAACAAAAATCTAAAGGCTATAAATTCTCGAATAAGATTAGTGGAGGATTATTCATGTGAAAAGTATTTCATATGATAATATATTTCAGAAATAAATAGAGTTCATGAAGGCTATGTTTGTTTTTTTAAATTTTTTATCATCGTGATTGTATTGAGCGTTGTGAAGTTTATGTGAGCATCGTTGATGTTATGATCTTATAAAATGATATGTTAGAGTTGCGAATGTTATGTGGATATTTAATGCATGGTATTCTTATTAAAAATTTGGCACGTTCATGAAGGTATTGAGCTTTATGAACTTGAATGAATTGACCATTAAATATTTCATAAAGCAGTATTCATAAAGTGGATGAATGGTGATGTTAATAAAGATTTAATGAGGTGTGAAACATTATAATCCAAGTAATAAATATAGTATTCGTTTTATGAATAAGTGAGAACACTTCTATTGGGAGATAAGTGGGCTTTAAAATTATGATTAGTTATAATCAAGGAGTTATAATGAGTCTCCTCGGAACTTTGTAATAGTAGTGCTCTTTATTGTATTTTCAACATTGTCACATTTTCTTTGTATGCTCATTGGACATATCCCAATACGATTTAACTATGTAATAATGTTGTGTCTCATAGATGATTTAATTTCTGGTATTTCATTTCTAATTAAAAGTGAGGGAAATGGGTTTTTTATTATAAAACAATATCTAAAGGAATAATTGTTTTAATATAGAATACCTTGATTCACCCCCAAACAACTCATGTTATTTAAACAGGTTGGGAAAATAGTTTTAAAATTCACAAATATTTTGATATCCCCTGATAAATATATTCTATATCCATTAAAAATTTTATATAATATATAAGATACATTTTGTTAATTATTTTTTATTATGATTTATAATATTCAACAAACCATTAAATAATTATATGTATCTCATGCCTTGGTAACTTTCTAGTATACCCACTACAGATCGAGTAATTTACAAACTCCATAATTTTTTATCATTAGTAATCATCATCTTCTAAATATCCAAACACAATTATTATAAGCATTATATATAACATATAGTGTCTATTAGACACAAAATTTTAGATCAATCAATAGGAATTCATGAATAGATTCAGCAATAATTCATAATATAATAATTTAATAACAGAAAATTTTAGCTATATATATGAAATCATTCTGATTCTTACATCTACAACATATATCATTTTCTATAAAGACTACACTTTAACTAATTATAAATCATGGTTTTTTTAATGTTTCCAGTTAAATTGGTTTCCAATTCCAAAATATCTCAATTTTCTATCAAACCATATACATTGATAGAGTTAGGTTTCCTAAAACCACCCTAATTGATAATGAAAGTTTTTAGAAAAAATCATCTGTCAGTGACAAGCAATTTTTTGTCTTTGATGTTGTTATTCTCCCCCAAAAACAAACCACTTTTCTCTACGTTTTCACAATAAAGAAAACATTTCATTCACAATAAATGAATTATATATATTATTAAATCCTCCCCCTTTGAGAAAGGAATAAAATTTTTTTGGTTTTCTCAAAACATTCATAAGTTATACGGAGAGTATTAACATGAACTTTCAAACAATCTTATTAATTCCATTTCAATTACATATATTTTGCAAACATATTATAATTTTTATCCTTTATGGTTGTATAGTAACATCATATCTACATTAATGACTATCTACTTTAATAATTTATATTTAATAACAATATATTGGGATTAGTTGGATGACGATGTAATTTTAAATTGATTAAATAAACTATAATTATCCCAATTAATCTACAATAGTTTCAAAACAATAACCATTAAATATTATTTCCAAATTTTTATCTAAATAATTTCAGTAAATGGATGTCTGTAAAAAACATATTTTCCCTCAGATAAAATTTATTATTCCTTTATTTCCCTATAATATATAGATCACATGGTTATTTCGTACAATATTTCTAGTAATGGCTAAATATGATAAATAATATTATTATAGACGTTTGGAAGTCCATTTTATTTACACTTATTCCTTATTAATCATTACATGGATTCATACCAACAATAATGGATTTGGTAGATTCATTTAAATCATTAATTAAAATATTCTTCAAATATTCAATAGAACATTTTTCATTAGATAATAATATGTCACTTTTTTTTGAATAAGTAGACATAGAATAAAATTCATATCCATAAGAATGAAAATAAATAATTAAATGTTATTTTTTACTTAATACTCCTTAAAATCATCTTCTCTATCAACTATAAAAAATTTATCATGAATATAAACAATGCCAATCAGGGTACTAGTCATCATTTCTTTAACAACTAAATTTCTGTCAACATTTTATTTTAAAAACAACATCTTTTTTAGGAAACAATAATTATTAGAGTAAAAGGAAACTGGGACCTATTAAAACTCAATAAACGTTTTATTCAATATATATTCTATAGTTCCATAATTATCAATCATAAAACAATTAGGTTCCTCAATGAAAATATTTTCATAATGATATCTATTTTAGATGTTATAATTCATATCCATTTGATAAAATTTATAACTCATGTGTCCCATTACAACCAAAAAACCATGATGGTTTCAATTCATGAATAGGGTGATAAGGGTACTTAAAATTACACACATTATTATCCTGATATATCATGTTGTATTATTTGTTTTTTTGATTCCAAATCTTTTTATGAACCATTGATTCTCCAATTTTCTAACATGTATCACCTTATGTCATGTTTATTCCATTCCTAAGATTTATATATCACCCCATTATTATGATTTTTCCTAGGTTACCCCAAGTTGTTTTATGAAGACATGCAATTTTATAACCATGATCATGATGTTTTAAATAACTGTGTTGTATACCATGTAGAAGATGTTATACTATGTCCCAAATTACCTAATATAAAAGACTTCTTAATCCTTCATGTTCTATTAATATTAATTTTATGGAATATATCATGAATTAATGTGTAATGAGGAATAGGTTTGTTATATTTCCAACTATTTTTTCATCTCTTACCAATTCAATCTATTTAATTTAATTATTATCTTTTATAGAAAACATAAAAAAATTTAATATGCCTTTCCATAATATTTCATTTATAATGGTACATTATGTTAGTTTGACGATACCACATGGTATCTATGTTGGTAAATGTATTTCCGCATAGAACTCCACATTATTCTATTGAATGTTCATGTATTTGATTTATGTATTTCTAATTATATTTATATGTAGATTTAATTCAGTAGTTGGTTCTTTAGTAATGGTATAAAATATTTTGATAACCCTTGTGGTGAATGCATTAGACTTAATCATGTGATGGTTTGGGCCTAGAATTATGTATTACCTTGATTCAATGATAAGTCTCATCAGTTAAAATAGGATGGGTTTTGGTGTTTGCCTCTCACCGTAATAGAATAGTTTCTTTTCACAATGCCTTTCCACTATTTTTTTAATGTCTATAATTATTTTTTCAATTATTATCAGATCAGTGAATATTGTTATCCATGTTTTAATTAATTATCATTAATATAAAAGTCCCTCTATTTTAGTTGGTAATTTTGTCATGTTTTTTTCCTTCCATGTCACTAATTCCAAATTTATGTTATCAAAGAATCAGTTGTATGCTACTCATTATTGAGCATCTAAGCTCACCCATATTTTTTTTATATTACCTGGAAAGATTGAGGAGGTATATGTAATGGTTTGGGATTTTTATACATGGATATTATATCTCTTTAGAGGAATACCCAATACATTTCCCAAATACGTTCTTGATATCTATAAAGGTTTAGTGTCTTTTGACAGAATATACCTAATCCTGTTATCTTGTGAAGTATCTCTAACATCACCCAAAAAGATGTTCCCATATTTTATTCTTCATAAAAAATATTCCACATAAAACCGCTCATCCAAACCCCATAAAATGAAAAATATTAATTGGATAGATCTTTTGATCCATAAGGGTAAACATGGGAGAAATCAATTAATTGTCGCATAAAATCATAAGATAAGAAGAAGGGTAAGATATTATGAAAATCATTTAAAATGTTTATAAACATGGTATAAATGGTCATAAAATTCTATTATGGAATAAATCGTTATCATTTCAATTGGAAAGAATCATAAGAGTAAGAAAACATCTTTATTTAATCATTAACAAAATATTAATGTAATAAAAGTGTATCACTAACATAGGTGTAGAAACAATTTAATTTGTCTTGTTTAAATAAAAATAATATAAAATTGTAGTAGATCCAGAATCGACACCTCTTTCAAATAGTGGGTCAAGAAAATATATATGTTTCCTTAAATAGATCATGTACATCATATTCTTCCCATATAAGATCATTCATGTTAACTTGTATCCCCAAGCGGATCAAGCTCATCAACTTTTTTATAATTCATCAATCACATCTACTTGTTACTCATAATTATCTCATCAGATATAATATATTATCAAATTAATTAGGGAGATGTATAATTCTGGTTTCACACATCACATAAAAAAATCATACATATTTTTTCATAAGATCATAAAACATTCATCATATCCTCATATCATAACCAATGTCATAAAATAGGTTTCATAATGATTTCATAAATCTATCATATAATAATCCATGTAAAATATATGGGTTTTATATAAATATCCTTTCAAAAATAATATTCTATTGAAATAAAGAATAATAATTTTACCATCAGATCTTATCCCTAATAAATCATACAAAACACAAAGTAGTATTGGAATTGATGAAAAAAAATATCATTAAGAAATATTGAGGAAAATACACTTTCAATTTTGAAATAAACTCATTAAAATATGAAAAATATTATTGATAAAATATTCTTTTAAATAAAATATGTGAACTAGTATATGAATCTAAAAATCATTTAATGGTCATGGTGCCAGGAAATTCTATTCATGTCGTATAAGTTAAAAAACATTAAATTTTCTCTTTTGTAAAAATTCAAAAACTACCTCATCTAGAAAATCGAATTAATATTCATTTAAAACCAATTGGTGAAAAATTCATGGGTAAAAATGACTTAAAATATGTATTATAATATTAAAAAAAATTGAAAACATTTTTATAATACATGGATATAGAAGAAAAAATGTGACTGATTACTAAAATATAATTTGTTTTCCATAAAAACATTGTATCTATATATTCAATGAAAAATGGAATGAAGAAATTAATTTTACAAAATTATATAGAGGATAATAATAAATAATGGAATTTATCAGATATGGGTTTTATAAATTTTTTGATATAAAATTAATTACAAATAATACTGATTTAAAATTGGATTAAATCACAAATCTCTTACTACATTGGTAACATTTGAATCATAAGACCCATGAAAGGTATAATACTATATTTATATATATATCACCATAAATTTTTATATAATAATCATAAAATAAATTAATAATGATTATACACAGAACAGAAATGAAACTAGTGGTGAACATGGCATGTGTCCTACAGAAATATAATTGAGACGAAAAAATCTTCCCTCATGTCACACCATTAATCACACATATTTTATCCTCCTGTATAATAAATAAATTTTTATTATACATGTATTCAATAAAATAAACATATATTTAATGCCATTTATTATTAACTCAGGACAACTTTTTTGTTTTTTATTAACAATTTAATATTAAAATCAATATAATGGGTTATAACAACATTTCTTTTTCAAGCATATTTTGGTTCAGCATTATTGGTCCATGTATTTTGATCAAGGTTCCATAATTTAAGGATATCATCGTGATATAAATAGTATATATATTCAATTTATACATATTTTTACTCATTCATAAATTTTATTCATATAATAATGTATTATATATTTCACGGATATAGTAAGCCGTACAAATGCATAAATAATATTTTTGTTTTCTGGTGGATAGAAATAATAAATGGAAAATAATCATTCTAATTTAGAAAATCATTATTAAATCATATTAACAATATTTATACATAAAATCCTTCCTTATTATCATCAATGTAAAACATAAATAAAAAATTAGTCACATCAATTTGTGGAGGTGGTAGTCCTCATGAACGCATGAGTAACGTTATCATTTTCCAGTGACATTGAAGGTAAGGATTTTGATAATATATTAAAATTATAAAAGAATTAATATTTCATAAATAACCTATATAAAAATTAAACCCATCATAATAATCAATCATAGAATATGGTGAATAAAAATGAATAACACCACACTATGGATATGGTAATCTATACAAACGCACAGAAAATACGTTATCTTCCCATTGGAAGAGAATGTTTATTAGAAATGGTGATTTTTTGAAGGACCTGATCCCATTTTCCAAGAATTGGTGCCTTATCTTATTACATTGGAATTTAAACAAATAGGTCATATCCTGAAAGAATGAATAGTTTAGTAGATATGGAAACTAAGATACATATATATGTTAAACATTACGACTTGAAAAAAAAACAACAAAACAACTTCTTTTGAATCACTCATAATATCCTCTATTATCCTTGAAATCCATTCATAATATTAAACCTCAGAACCGGGAGAAAATAAAACATGTCAAATGGGTGATCACAGATGCTCAGTATGGGTATATAATATAAAGGAATATGTATATAAATAAACATTGGGAATGATATATAACTTCAAAATAATTCCATAAGATATATAAATGATGATAATATGGAAGAAATAAAAACTAATTGAATAATGTCATAATACAAAAAAATAGATTTTCTACTCATCTAATAATCACATGGACTATCAATCTCTAGTTTCATAATGATGGAATACATAATTCCTAACAACTGAAACATTTTGTCGTGGCCTCAACCAAGATGTCTGAAAATACTAGGGTAAGGTCTCATCCAGAACAAAATTCTTTTTTTTCTCTGGAGGCCAACCAATGCATAGAGAGATATAGTGGGATCCACCCATCAAATACTATTTCTAACTCATTCCTCGTATGAATAGTGATAAACAAAAAAACATATACATTCATATAGAAACTAACTTAGGGAATACACATAAATTTTCCCAATCATTAAACATTAACACTAATCATTCAGAGTAATATGTTGAATGGTATCATGATAGTACATCCACATTCAAAATATCAATAAACCATTAAATAAAATAAGGTGTATTATATCATAAAACATTAACTCTATTTAAACATAAGAACCAACAAGTGTGTTATAATTTATAGAAATACTCTTATAAAACTATTGTTTAATTTTTTAGATAAATACTCATTTACTAGGAATAGAAGTGTTATTTTTGTAAAAATCAATTTATAAAAATAGATGTGAATTATGTTAATTTTTTCATAATAAAATTAGTTATTTTATAAAAATAGTGGTTTCTTAAAATAGATTATAGAGTGAATTTAAAAATATGTAAGAATCGAAGAATTTCCATTGAAACGTGTTTTTTATCATGAAGATTTGTCAAAATATCCTTTTGTAACATGTATGAATACATATAAGAAAGAATTAGTATGGTAGATAAAAATATATATAAGATTCATATAGAATTAATAACAAAAATTTCTTTAATTAAAGTAGAGAACAAGAGTAGCACAAATGAAAATTTATGTTGGGGTTGAAACCCCTTACTGTATGTCTGAATATGTTCTAGTCATGAACTTAAGGTCCTAGAATATAAACATAGACATATTAATAACATAATTTATAATAAATTACACATGTATTTGATTTATTATAATTTTATTAAGTTCATTTGTGGTAATTTATATAGTATAATAGATTCAATATCACCATTTATGAGTGCTCGATTCATTAGTTTTCATTATCAGTTCGTTTCTATAGAAGTTAATGTAAAATGAGAAATGAATTAAAAATTTTATGTTATATGATATTTATTTTCATACATAAGGTTAAATTATCATATAAGACATTTTCTTAATTTGGGTGTGGATTAATAATTTGAAAAAAAAATTAATGATAAAACCATTGGATTATTTTGGTGGTTTTTTAATCCCCTCGAAATCATTTTGTTTTATAAGTTAATAAAACATTAAAAAAATATTCTAGAAGATTAAATATGATATATTACATAAATTATGATTTGGTTTAACCATAATACTGCTTTCATGATATGAATTAAAGACAGTAATAGAATTTGAAAACTGATCATCCTTGAATGTGATAAATTAGCACAACTTAGATGGTGTTTTCATTTCTAGTATTGGAGAATGGGATAGGAGAGATGATGATGAATAGTTAAATTATCATAATAAAGTTATAGTAAATATAATGGAGTGAAGTTATCATAACATTTGGAGTAATGTATGTGAGGAATTAAAAATAAAGAAATGATCCTGAAAGAAAATAAAAGAAATGAAAAGTGGAATTTACCTCTACAATTTATCTTCCTTGAGAACCACCATAGGATAGAGGATTGGGTCTTTTGAAGAGAACAATGGATTATGGATGTTGTGTTGATATTAAGAGGAGATTTTAGCATAATTTAGACTAGTAAAAGAGGTTTATAAGTGTAAAGAGAATAGAGAGAGATGGGTGGTTTTTATAGTAGACGAGAAGAGTAATTTTTGATTATTTTATTGATTATTTTATTATTTTCTCAAGACAAGAAATATTATTGATTATTGTGACTCAAAATAGTAATAAGTTCATTTATTTTAGAACCAATTTCCATTTAAATCATCCATGACTCAAGCATGATGCATAAATTCAATTATTTTGTATATTTAGTAAATTATCAAATTTCACATTTACAAAAATGTCAAATATTTTATAAAAATACCAAATAATCCCCTTAACGATTATTTGACTTTAATAAATAAAAATTTTACTCCATATTATTAAAATAATTAAATAAATAAGATAATTTAATTTTTAAATAAAATCAATATTTTCATGGAAAATACTGATTTTAAATTTAAAACAAATTTTATAATACATCCAAAATTTAATTGATGTATTTTAAATGATCCTAAAATATTAGGAAACTAAGATATATATTTAGGAATACATTTTATGAAAATAATTTTTTAAATATATTTATGAATTTAAAATTATAATTATATATTTATTACTAACATAAATACCAAAAAAAATAATTATTAATTTATAAAATATTCCATTTAATTAATATGTAAAAAATATTATTTATAATTTTATGGGTTTGGTTAATATTCATAAGAGTTATATTACTATTTATAATGGTACATTAGAATTCATATGGGTTAAGTTACTATTTACAAAATATTTAAGTTGATCCTATCATACTGTAAATATCTTACTGAATGTTATCTTGTGTGTTAGTTTTTCAAAATTCAAAACACAGAGGTTGAAAAATTAGGTTTACTGGATAGGTTGTAAAAAGTTTTTTTTGTAGAGAATTAGTTTTTCATGCAATCAAATTTATATTTATTGGTAAATATGTTGGTGTTATTATCTTGTAATCATAAAAACATATTAGTATATTTATGATACTAAATATTTTAATTTATGATAAATAATATATATTTATATGAGAGAGAATATTAATTAAAATTTTTCTGATCAGTTAATGTAATTACCTATTATTTGAAAAAAATCATTTAGATCTCCCCATTGGGAACCTGTAGTTATTTTTATAAGGAGAAACAATCTATAGAATGTGGATAAATTATTGTAAAATAAAATTTGGTACAATTTTGTTGATATATAAGGATCAATGGGGTGTGAAGAAGATAAAGGAGATGTGACCTTTTATAAGTGAGGGGAGGGTAAATATTTGAATTTCCTAAGAAATTAAAATTTAATAAAGTCATTCATTATCCCAAAGATTAACAAAAGAATATATAATAATAGATATGTAATTATATATTTTAAACCCACCATGTAATAAAATTTGGATAGGTTTATGGGTTATTTAAATCTTATCATTTGGTTTAACCCTTTAGTTAACAAATTGTATCCTTAACCATGGTAAAAAAATTCACTCATAAAGGGTTATATTTTAGCTTATTTGGAAAAAATTAGAGAATAAATAGTTTAAGGGTCGAATTGTTTCCCATATATTACCCACATTACCCAATTTAAATTTATTAAATAATTTAATAAAATAAAATTTTGATAGAATATCATTAATACCAATTTTGAGACTATTCATTTAATCTTACATAAGAAGAATAAATAAAAATTTATAATTAAAATATAATCCATTTATCCAATAATAATATGTCATATGAAATAATAAAATTATTGGAGCATCATAAAACACTCAAATTATATTAGTTTTAATATTTTTGAAATCAATTATTTTACATTTTTTTTAATTAAAGAATTAATTTTTTGTCATTTCATAAGAATTTAATGTAATTATATAATTACCAAGTATATGAAAAGAATTATATCATATAAATATTTTCATTATTCTCCTAAAATACTTTTACAATCATTCATAATGTTATTTTTTCAATCTCTGGACAAATAAAATATATTTAAAACTAACAGTTTCATTTTGTAACTTTATTTAATTTAAATAATACAGTATTAATTTTCATAGAAAAGTTCCCATTAAATAATTATATTTATATACTAACCTGATAAGTTTATAATTATATATATTCATGAAAACATATGATGAAAATTTATGTCTTGATCATTTAATATTTATCTAGATTAATCTTCTTTACCATTTATTTAGTTGATAAATTTTACAATAGTTACTATTAATAATGGTGGTAATTAAATGGAACCTAATCACTAATTATGAACATCCTAATCCCAAATATGAAATGAGTTTTATCAAATTAAATACCAATAATATGCATAAAATTGTTTTAAAATAATTTCACAAAACTTGTTTAAAACCCCTTTATATAGAAGTGTGCTATTAAGCATAAAACTAGATTTATTCTTACATTGTGCTTCGAAAAAATATTAGATGAATGTTAAAAAATTATATTTGTAATATAATATATAATTTTTCTTAAAATCACTAACAAATAGTGTTTTTCAATAATTTTTCATTACAAATATAAATTTTGTATATAAAATATGCTTTTCTAAAAAAATGTTATGTAAGTATAATGATATTTTTATAAAAAATATTATTATAAAATTGAATTTAATGAAATTAAATTGTTTATTAAAAATATTATTGATATATTTTTTAATTTTTATAAAATTAATCCAAATTTTACTATTCTGAAATGTTGAAAAAAATACAATTTTCAATGAAAATTAATATTATTCATCATTCAACCGAAAATCAATATTTTCCTAAAAACATAAAAAATTCACTCTAAAATAATATAAACATGCATATATAAAAAATTGTGTTCATTTTATAAATTAAATTTTCTAACATTTCTAAAAATTAAAATTAATATTTTGTCACAATAATAAAAAACAATTTTTTTAAAATATATTTTTGAAGCATAAAATAACATTACTAAAATTTGAGTGCTTATTTATTATAAATTAATTAATACATATGTATTGAATATTATATATATATATAATAATATTATTAACCCTCTTAATACACATTTATTTATTGCTTAGGTTTCAACAGTTATATTTAAGTAATAATATTACGTTGTTCATTTATTCAGAGTGTTACATGTCAAGTACACTATCTAACAATGTAACCTTTTAAATACTCTATGTGTTAAATTCTATCAATCATAAATATTTTGCACCCTTGAATTTTTTTAGTCATCAATGGTTTCAAATTATAATATTCCTCTGTAGATACCTACAATTTAAAAATCTATAATAAAAGTTCCCATAAAAATAAAAAAGAGTGAAACCTAATGGTTTTCGGAAATAACCTAAAAATAAGGTTTCTCCTTAAGAAGAACATTGGGGAGAAGTTAAAATATAGAAATATAAGACAAAACTAAGTCCCAATGAATAATTGTGGTCATAAAACCCTATGATTTTATTATAAGTATATTCTCCAATAAGATAAATCTATTCGATATTTTTCATAGCAAAAAGGAATCATGATATACCATTAAATATTGAGATGACCATAGGAATAGTAATTTAACAATTAAGTATATGAATGTTGCCATTTTAATAAAAACCACACAAATGAAATTATAAATAAAAATTTTGTATCTGAAAAATAAAAATAAGACATTTTTATGTCATATAATATTTAAATAAATGTTTTAAAAAATAAAAATTAATTGTTGTTATTTTGGGGAATGAAAATTTTCATTTAAAATATTTTTATTAATATTATAATTTCAAACATTTTTTTTAAAAAAGATATAAAATAATTTATATTTCATTGTCCTAGGATTGTAAGAAAATTTTACGAGACAATGACTAATTTATTAATGTTTCATAAAATCAATTACAATTTTAAAATAGATATATTTTTGAATAAATCATTATTTTAATTAAAATTTTAATTTATTTTATATATATAATTATTTTACAATAATGGATTTCAACATTTTTATATTCATATTATAAAAGTAATTCACCAGATATTTAGGATTTTACTATAAAAGATGAATTTGTTGATATAATTGAAATATGATAATTTATGAATATTGAATCCATGACTAATGTATGGTTGAGGAAATAAACTCTTAGATAAAACTCACAATCTCTAGTTACTATAAATAGTGATAGAAATCAACAAAAATGATAGTATTCGATGAAAATAATAAACTAATGAATAAAATAAAAAAACTATCAATGCCAATATAAATACCTCCCCTCACCACCCCTTCTTCACAAAATCTATGAATTTTATCTACTGAATATTCAACCAAAAATCTCTCCCAAGACTATCCTTCATGTTCATGAACATCTGATCTCATTAAACTACAAATCCCAACTTCCATAATGAGTTTCATTTTAATAATAAATTCAAGAGGTAAAATCCAATTTATTTATCATTTAATTTCTTTTAAATTTATTTTATTCTCATATCACATCCTTACCTATAATGACCCTGATGTTCTAAA
Organism: Viscum album; assembly: GCA_963277665.1. NCBI lineage: Eukaryota > Viridiplantae > Streptophyta > Magnoliopsida > Santalales > Viscaceae > Viscum > Viscum album. The sequence goes on along the minus strand of OY728161.1, from coordinate 454,432,845 downwards.
GATTAAATAAGAACTGAGAAGCATTGGTTGAATAATTTGTTCACATCCTTACCTATAATGACCCATGGGTCTACGTAAATCAACTATTATGAAGAAGTGAATGCACCTTCTTCCAACTCTTCTTAGACACCTACTATCTCTTGATAAGAAATATTATACTAACTCCTATCAATTTAATATGTTTGATTATACAAAAATTGACAGAAATACAATAATAGATTATTTTTTTATTCTCTTCCAAAAATTCCCACTGTGGATCATTAGTTTGATTTTTTTGAGTCTGACATTCTTAGTAATGTAATGAATGTTCCGATTTTTCTCTACTCAATAACTCAATAAAAATATTTTCTATAAAGTGGGAACTTTAACCATTGAATTTATCTAGATCTCCTCCATTTCCATGTATGTAAAAGTTTCAAATTAACGAATGATATAAGAAAGAATTTATAGGAATCTCGAAAAACCAATGGTGGGAGAGAAGAAATTTTTCCCGCTTCCATATATCTAAATATCTATAAGAATATTTCACATTTAATATTCATTGTTTTAAATTTTTGAACCTCAGTATATCTCTCTAATATTTATGAAAAATTGAAATTCACGTTTGAATAATTTAACTCTTCATATCATCCTCAGTACGATAATGTTAGATATTTGGTCCGATTTTAATGGAATAATAAATCTACATCATAGTTTTCATTTTCATAGAAAATTGATTCTGATTTTCTCAGAATATTGCTTTTAATTTTTTCATAATATTAGTTTTTAATTTCTCATATAACTAGTTCTGATTATTTTAAAATCTTAGTTCCTATTTTCTCAGAATCATGGTTCTGTAGTACTAAAAAACTAGTTCAGATTTTCACAAAATTTTGGTTCTTATTTTCTCTAAAACGATGGTTCTGATTTAGTCTAAAAACTTGTTCCCATTTTCTTAGAATCCTTGTTTTAATTTATTCAGAAAATTTGTTTTAATTTTATCATGAAACTAGTTATTAATTTCTTAGAATCATATTTCTTATTTTCTTAAAATATTTTTTTGGGTTTTTTCAGAATTGTCATGACCCGACCCGTACCAGGGCTCAAACCAAAAATACCCCAAGCCCGCCTCCATAGGCCAAGGGATGGTGACTAGCGCCGAAGGCACAAAAAACATGGGGAGGCATTTTCCTAAGAACCTGTACACACAAGCGCAACTAACTCAATGAAAAAGTGCATATAAAAATAAGAAAGTAAGGTTCCACACTACTATAAAAGGGAACCAAACAAAAAAATACATAGACCTCTAAAATTACAAGTACAAGAAAAGTAAATCTGAAAGGGAAAGGGGAAAAAATACACACCCAACTAGAAAAATGCCAAAAATCGGCAACTGGTGAAAAACTAAAATAGCTGGAACAGTCCCACTCCATAATCCTAAGCTACGACCACCACACTCCATCCAAGCACCTCGTATCCCGAAGCTCCTCTGATGTCACGATCAACCTATCTATAATTTTCAAGGGTACACCAAATGCAGGCAAATACCAAGCAAGGGTGAGTATAAGAATAATCAGTAGGATTCCCTGAAGGCTCGAGGGAGAAACAAGAGATGTACTGAAGAGGAGAGCAGTAATAGAGAACAAGGTACACCAAGAGTGAATAAAAACAGTACAGCTCCACCCAATAATAGATATGATCGCTCAAAGAAACTCAAACGATCGAGTAAGGGGATCTTCATCTCACAGATCACACCAGGTATATGCTCATACATATACCCAGGGAAACCATATATACTCATAAATCAGACCTGTAGCCTAGAGACAAGTTATAAAACCACATACCTCGTCTAGGGATTCAGTTTGAAGATTCTATGAAGTAGTGTTTCTGGGAGAACACACGCTACGATCCTGGTAACTCTGATGACGTACATATGAGAAGTAATGCTCATCGGGAAACATCATGAGAGGTAGTTAAACTCATTAAGAGAGACACACTCCTGAGTGGGAAGATCACGATAGATAGAATCACTCATTATATGAGACAAAATTCTGAGTGGGAAAGATCACGATACGCAGATAAGGATCACTTCTAGGTCCATGGCAGATACCGCGACTCATCTAGATTCACCAACTTGGTGATTCACCAGCTAGATAAAGGATCAACGCCCAGTAGAGATGGTCATGTTGATGCCTGACTCAACCTAGGTCAAAAATGGATAGAGGATCTTGCTCTAGGCCTCTCAGAGGGATGTCGACTGTATCACAGAAAGTCCTGTAGAAGGGATCATACTCATATAGATGGAAATGATGCCTGCCCTTTAGGGGAACGAGAAGAAAGGGAACTAACCCAAACGAACGATGTTCATGTTATGGAGGTCTAGAAGATCAAGCCATGTACTGAAAAGTACACGTCGTGTAGAAAGGTTACACACCGTGTCCTCTGACCTCTGGTACTACCCGTGTACAACGGCCTGTGTCGCAAGGCTGGTTGTGTAAAATGCAACTATACAGCATGTATAAAAGAACACCAGTCGTGTCAACGTGTCTGGGGTGTGCTCCATATATGCTGGCCATGTGCCCGTACATGACCTAAACCCATGTATGTCATACCGTGAAAATAGACGCATGTGGTGACACGCGTTACTGGACTCGCATGGCCGTGTGGTGGAGTACCGACTCTAAAGATAGGAAAAACATCTCAAATAAAAATGAACTCGTACTCATGAGGTGGGTAGTCCCGTCTCTACTGGAGCAGAGGAGTAAGGAATACTCGGGCCTTGATTCATAAATGGAATAGTCATATGAGCTCTCATTTAAAGAAAAACCATGGTTCTACTCCTTAGGTTATCAGTCATTCCTCAACCACCACGATGATCCACTAGGGAGAAACCCGAAGGACCGCCATGTCATAGGTGTTCCAACACGATAGAAGGTGCGTCAATCTGACACATAGTCTGTATTTTATATGAATTTTAGTTTCGAGGGTCCTGTTGGATTCATGTTCGATCCAACCCAGTCGTACATCAAATGACATTGGATAACCTAACCGGTCACACCGTTGCGAACCATACGAAAAAAAACTCGAGATGGACTACCCATATGTCCAAAAAAAAGAGAGCTAGTTAAAAAGTATCATTTCACTGCAAAACGCGCGACCCAGGCCTCATGGAGATCGCGCCTCCTCCTCGACATAAATATTCAAAAATGGTCTTGAAACATTCACCTTAATTTCAGGGTCGCAACGTCACAGAAAGTTCGTTTTTCTGACACCGTAGGAGATAGATATGTCAGATACAAGATCCCGTAATAAAAATAACATTATTATTATTGGTTGTTTCATCGACCCAAGCCACGATCTATAATTTTTTATCCAACATTAGACTTGAATCGACCATCTTAAAGACAGGGTCACGTCGCCGTTGACGGCCAATCAATCGGACATCGCATGCAGGATTTATGGTGGGTCGAAGATTAAATAATAATATTAAATTTATTATTTTCTGAGTGCTTCAGGTACCCAATCCAATAACCCAAAAAATATATCCAATATTGGACTCATAATTTTCGTCTCAAAGTTAGGGTTTCACTGCCGCAGACGGTTCGTCAAACTGAGGTCGCACAGAGGAGTTGCAGGCAAAAAAGTGTTTTATCAACAAAAGTATTAATAATAATATTTTATTGTTATTATTAATTTTTTATATATTTATATTCTTCCTTAACTCAAATAAAACAATCAACCCACATTCCATATTCCCCTTGGGTTCCAGAATCAATCACCTCTCCATTATTTTTTTTCTTTTTATTTTACTTCCTAAATCTCTCTCTCTCCAATCTAATTATTCATCTTCAATTTTCTCATGCTCCAACCCCAAAATAGTGCCTCCAACATGTAAAACCTAGCCACTAACTCATTTTTCACCCACTGCATCCACCAGAATCTCCCCGGATGCCTCCATCCAGTCGTGCTACTATGCCTCCGGTCCGCTGCATCTTCTCTCTAACCCCTACAATTATGACAATTGTCGATTCTTGATCCTCGGATCGAGATCTCCACGTCCATATGTCACTCTCAATGAAACATTGTGTTTCAAGCGTGCTTAATTATTTGATGATGAAGAACATGCAGAGAAATGCACGAACCATGAATAATAAAGGATCTCGGTTTAAGTGCAGATCAACAGTCGTGTTAGTTTGGCCATTGTTTTTGAGAATTAAGAACATGGGGGATTGGAAATTAAATATTTTTCATTCTTCAACGATCTCAAATTCATGATAAACATGAAGAAATTTAATTCAATCAATTATTTATTGATCCACGAATTAATTTATTTAATTTTCTTTCATCATGAGAATTTAAATATGGGTAAAGAATCCACAAAAAAATTCCTACCTCTGGTTTGGATAGATCGTTGGTGAAAATCACATTCATCAAGATCTTCTCGGCATTGATGAAGATCGCACTTGCACAAAGATGATAGGAAGATGTTGCGTTCATCGATCTTCAATTCGCTTGGATCCACTGCTTCATCGTCATTCGTCAAAGGAGAGGATGTGAGAGGAGAAAAGAAGGCGTCATTGGAAAAATGGGTTTGATGCCAAGATCTCATAACCATGAATTTATAAATTCCTATTAGGTTAAAAGTTTTTTTTAATCAAATAATTCAATAAATGATTATTTACTTATTTAATTATTTTCCAATGATGGACAAAAAGCCAAACACCTGACACCAACAAAAATTATACCCTTCCTATGGTAAAACCTATGTTCTGAACTCCTCGGTGGTCTCAGATTTTTCATCTAATTCCCAGTTCTAGAGATATTCAGGTTAGATATTTTAAATGAATAAATTAATAATTTAATTTATTCATTTAATACATCGCCAATGAGAGAGGGGTCCGAAAATCCCATGCCAACTTATTTTATATCACTCCATGGGGAAACACTTCATTCCGGACCAAACTGTGGTCTCAGATTCCGGATCTGATTAACGGTTTAAGAGCTATCCCATTTTCTTTAGTTAACCACACATGTGTAATATAAAAAAACATAACATTTTTTTAAAATGTAATTTCGCATACACCATGTCTCTTAATTGCATTCCATCTCAGCGGCCACCTCTGGAAATATTCTTAAAAATATTTCAAAGTCTTATTAGGCCAAAATTTAAGTCTCTTCTTTATTCCCTCCATTAATCCTTTCGTCCCCGAAAATCAAAACCATGGAAACCACTTGGGATTATGATCGCACACTTAGCTCTCCCTCTCCTAGGGATGCATGTACATTTTTGTGCTGCCAATGAATATGGACCAAAGGGTTGGTCCAACCTCATAAAGAATTTATGAGATGATTATGTGTTTAAGAACACACACGTATCTCCTCAATTGTGACATGTGTAAGGCATCGTATACCCACTCCAACAATTTGGGACATGTCAAGGTGATATGAAACCTTCCCATCTCATTCCACAATATCAAATGACTTGATAGAACTCGGTGGAAATTTTACCTCCCCTATCGAACCTCTACATCACATGTCACAACTAGAATCACTATTTTTCACTAGGACAAAGTATAGTGATTTCCTCTTTCAAAATATATATATGGTGAATCACCTAAGGATATCTGATCACACAGGATATCACAGTTGATGAATGGAAACCTAGACTCCCTTACATGCTCGAGAAGAAACAGAGTCAACAACATTGACTGGAGAAACGTTATACCCTCATGTTCCACTAGGGTCAGCTATAGGGAAGTTAACCACTCTGAAACATCCTGCACTAGGTGAGTCTGGGACTTCACACAGTTCCCTATAAGGAAATCTACTACACAACCACACCATTAGTGAACAAGTCCAAGATATTCTTCCACCATGCATCCACTGCACTGTTTGGGCCTCATATGATCACATTCCTATGAAAAATCATGGTAATAACTCCTACGTTTTCATCTCTTCGACTGGCGTCTACTAGCTATAGTAGATGTCTCAACTCTATTGCACTCACTATCACAACCAGTTGTATGGCGTGACATGAATCTCTCTACCACCAGTGCCTACTATCGCACCTCAACATAGGTATGGATTCAAAAGATCACTATGATTGCATAGATCTCTCTACAGATTCCCCTCTCGAATGTCTGTTCATGAAAACTACCATTATAGACCAGTGGACCACCGACTCTAGCCAAACCTCTACTGTCTGAGGACCAGGCTTAATGTAGAACCTCAGTGGTCTCTGGTGCAGGAACTAATCAAGTACGGGCAACCTACACACATCCTCATCTTGCTCAGTAGGGGTTTTATTCTTCCCAATGGGTAGGGGTGATTTTACCAACCCACCTAGATAATGGGGCTCACATGATGGGTCCTCAACTGAGCTATCATCACTCACAGAATCGTCTCCACAAACTGTAGCCAGTATCCTGGATGGTAGTCATCATGGAGACATCCTGAATTTTATCAAGGAGTACAGTGGTCGGACGAGCATATCTATATATATCATCAATGATGGAAATCCGAATCGAGAAGGACAGTCAAAGACTCAATCATATATGATGGATGTACCATTGTTCCCTGCAATAGGGGTCTCAGGGAGCTGAGTCGACAAGAGGGTAATCAGGGTCCTGGTAAATGTATATGTCGGCCGCCCGCACCATCACTGGACTCCCTGGCCTGAGAGCTGCTCTCGAGACACATCTGCATTGTTTCCCTAATCCCAACCAAGACCATTTTAGGGAAATGTCTGAACAACATTCTAATGGTCTAACCAGCTCTGATACCACTCTGTCATGGCCCAACCTATACCAAGGATCGAACCGCAACCACCACAAGCTTGCCTCCAGAGGCCAGGGGCTGGCGACTAGCGCTGAAGGAACAATAGACATATGGAGGCATTTTCCTAAGAACCTGTACACATGACACTGCTAAATAATTTAAAAATTTCAGAGAAAAAGAATAAATTATGGTTCCAAACTGCTATAAAAAGTGGACCAAACAAAAAATGCATCGACCTCTAATAGTACAAGTAAAAGAAAAGTAAAGATGAAAGGTTACAGGGGGAAAATACACACCCAATATAAAAATACCACAACCCTAAAATAGGTGAAAAAGTAAAAAAGCTAGAAGATTCCCACTCCTGAATCCCAATCTACGACCACTGCACACGGTCCAAGCACCCCATATCCCGAAGATCCTCTAATGTAATAATCAACATGTCCATCGTCTACAAGGGCACGCCAAATGCGGTCCAAGAACAAGTAGGGGTGATTATAAGAATACTCAGTAGGATGCTGTGAAGGTTCAAGGGAGAAACAAGATATATATTGAATAAGAGAGTAGTAAGAGAAAACAAGATAGAACCAGAGTGAACAAAAAGTGTACAAATCCACCCAATAATAGATATGATCGCTCAATGAAACCCAAACGATAGAGTAAGGGGATCTTCATCTCACAGATCACACCAGGTATAAGCCCATACATATACCCAGGGCAACCAGATATACTCGTAACTCAGACATGTTGTCTAGAGACATGTTTCATATCCACATACCTCATCTAGGGATTCAGTTTGAAGATTACACGAAGTACTCATTCTAGAGAACACACTCCATGAGTCTGGTATCTCTGATGATGTATGTCCAAGATGTATTTTTCATTAGGAAACATCACGAGAGGTAGTTACACTCATTAAGAGAGACACAATAAAAGTGGGAAGATCACAAAAGACAGAAGCACTCACTACGGGAGACACACTTATGAGTGGGAAAGATCACGATACACAGATAAGGATCACTTCCAGGGCCATGGCGGATACCATGACTCATCCGGATTCACCATCTAGGTGATTCACCAACTAGGAAGAGGATAAATTCCTAGTATAGTTGGCCACATCGATGCCTGACTCTACCTAGGGTCAGCAATGGATAAAGGATCTCGCTATGGGCCTCCCGGAGGGATGCTGACCCAATCACAGAAAGTCCTGCTGAAGGGATCATACACCTATAGAAGGAAATGATGCATGAACTTCAGGGGAACGAGAAGAAGGGGCACTAACCCAATCGAAATATGTCCATGATACAGTGGGAAATAAGATCATTCCATGTACTGAAAGGTACACGACGTGTAGAAAAGTTACACGTCGTGTCTTCTGACCCCGGGTAATACCCAAGCAAAACAGCCCGTGTCACAAGGATGGTCGTGTAAAACGAAACTATACAACATGTATAAATGATCACCTGTCGTGTAAATGTATCTGGGGTCTGCTACGTGTATATTGGCCATTTTCCCTTACACTACCTCAACCCATGTAAGTCAACTAGCGAAAATAGATACACGGGGTGACCCGCATTACTATCCACGCTTGGCTGTGTGTTGGAGTACCGACTCTAATGATATGAAAAACATCTCAGAGGAAAACGAACTTCCACTCATGAGGTGGGGAGTCTCGTCTCTACTGGAGCAGAGGAGTAAGGAATACACACACTTTGAGTCGTCAAGGGGATATCATCCTAGCACCCACTAAAAGAAACAACCTGGTTCTGCTCATCTGGTTATCTGTCATACCTCAACTGCCACGATGTTCCCCAAGGGAGTAACCCGATGGACCGCCATGTCATAGGGGTTCCAACACGATAGACAGTGCGTCAATCAGACACATAGTCTATAAGTTAATGGCAATTTGGTGTCGAGGGTCCGGATGGATTCATGTTCAATCCAAACTGCTCGTACATCAAATGACACCGTTTAGGAAAACCGGTCCCACCGTTGCAATCCATATGAAAAAACACATGAGAAGGACTACCCAATTGTCCAAAATGGATAGCTGGTGAAAAAGTTTCATTTCACCGCAACACGCGCGACCCGGGCCTCGTTTGGATAGCACCTCGACCTCAAAATAAATATCCAAACCTGGTATTGAAACATTCGCCATATTTTAAGGGTCGAAACGTCACAGATGGTTCATTTTTCTGACACCATATGAGATAGATATGTCAGATACAAGATCCCTTAATAATAATAACATGTTTATTATTTGGTGTTTTATGGACCGGAACCACAAACTTAAATTTTGTATCCAACATTAGACTTGAATCGACCATCTTCATGACAGGGTCACGTCGCCACTGATGGCCAGTCAATCAGACGTCGCATTCAGGAGTTATGGTGGGTCGAAGATTTAATAATAATATTAAATCTATTATTTTCCGAGCACTTCGGGTACCAGATCCCAAAACCCAAAAAAATATCCAATATTGGACTCATAATTTTCATCTCGAAGTCAGGGTCGCACTGCCGCTGATGGTTTGTCAAACTGAGGTCACGCTAAGGAGTTGCTAGCGATAAAGTGATTTATCAACAAAAGTAATAATAACAATATTTTAATATTAATATTAATTTTTTATTTATTTATATCGTTCCTTAACTCCAAAAAACATTCAACACACATTCCATTTCCCCCTTGTGCGCTAGAATCAATCACCTCTACCTTATTCATTTTTTTATTTTATTTCCCAAATCACTCTCTCTCCAATCTAATTATTCATCATCGATTTGCATGCGCTCCAACCCCAAAACACCTCCTACAACCTGTAAACCCTAGACACCAGCTCATTTCGCACACGTTGTGTCTACATGAACCTCCATGGATACCTCCGGCCTACCGCACTACTACGCCTCTGGTCCGCTGCATCTTCATTCTAACCCTAACAATTATGATCATTACAGATTCTTAATCCTAGGATCGAGATCTCTACGTATTTATGTTGCGCTCAACGAAACATCGACATTCTAGTGCACTTCATTATTTGACGATGAAGAACACATGAAGAATGCACGAACCATGAATAAGAAATGATCTCAGTTTAAGTGTCGATCGATAGCCGTTTTAGTTTTGCCATTGTTTTCGAGAATTAACAAAATGGGGGATAGGAAATTAAATATTTATCGTGCTTCAAGAATATCAAATTCAAGATAAATAAGAAGAAAATTAATTCAATAAATTTTTTATCCATACGAAAATCAATTTATTTAATTCGCGTTCATCATGAGAAATTAAACCTAGGTAAATAATCCACAAGGATAAATCCTACCTCAGGTTTGCATCGATCTTTGGTGAAAATCGAGTTCATCAAGATCCGCTCGTTGTTGAAGAAGATCACACTTGCACAATGATGATAAGAAGATGTTTCCTTCATCGATCATCGATTCCCTTGGATCCACGACTTCACCGTCGGTCGTCAACGGAGAGGATATGAGAGGAGAGGAGAAGGCGTCATTGGAAAAAAGGGTTTGAGGCCAAGATCTCATAACTATGAATTTATAACCTCTTATTAGGTAAAAAGTGTTTTTTAATCAATTAATTAAATAAATAATTATATCATTTTTATTTATTTTCCCATGATGGAGAAAAAGCCTAACACCCAACGCCAACAAAAGTTATACCATTCCTAGGGTAACACCTACGTTCTGAACTCATCGGTGGTCTCAGATTTTTTATCTGAGTACCTATTCTAGACATATTCAGGTTTGATATATTAAATGAATAAAATAATAATTTAATTTATACATTTAATACATAACCAATGAGCGAGGGGTCCGAACCTCCCACGCCGACTTATTTTATGTCGCTTTTAGGGGAAACACTACATTCCGAACCAACCTGTGGTCTCAGATTCCTGATCCGATCAACCATTTAAGATATATCCCATATTCTTTAGTTTATCGTGCATGCGTAATATAAAAACAATTAACATTTTTATAAAATGTAATTCCGGGCACACCGGGTCCCGTAATTGCAGGTCGTCTCATCGCCCAGCTCTGGAAATATTCTTATAAATATTTCCAAGTCTTATTAGGCCAAAAACATGGTCTCTACAAGAATGATGGTTTTGATTTTCTTAGAAAACTAGATCCAATATTCATAGAATCTTGGTTCAAATTTTTTCAGAATCTTGGTTCTGATTTTATCAGAAAACTAGTACTGATTTTCTCAGAATCTTGGTTCTGATTTTTGTAAAATCTTCATTAACATTTTCATAGAAAAAATGGTTCTGATTTTATCAGAATTTTGTCTTTGATTTTCTCATAATTTTTTTCAATTTTTATAGAAAAATGTTTTTATTTTATCATAATCTTGGTACATATTTTCTCAGAATCCATATTCTGATTTTTTTAGCAAACTACTTCCGATTTTCTGTAAATCATGGTTCTAATTTTCCTACCATATTGGTTATGATTATCTCAAAAATAAATATGGTTTCAATTTACTTAATAAATAGGTTTCTATATTCTTATAATCTTGGTTCTGAATATTATAATAATGAAGCTGGATCTGATTTTCTAAATAGTTTTAGTGATTCTGATTTCTTCAAACCTCCCTGTCATTTCTTCAAAATCATTTATACAGAAATTTTTCATGATTTGTGAGAACTTTTTGACCAGTAATGCATTTTTTGGTTTTTTTATAAATTCTAAAGAAAATTATAACATCTCAAATCTCAATATTCACCAATATCCTCTTTCAAAACTCTACAGTAAAAAATAATTCTTTATTCCGAAACTTATTTCAAAATAAAATCCTTTCTTTCTAACTCATCAAAGTCATTCTTCATAGATAAAAAAATTAATACACAAAAAAAAAACTATTTTTCAACAAATGCAAATACATTTTTAAAAGAATTTATCACAAAGGTACTTTAATCTCCACATTTTTATTTTGCTAACAAACCTTATTAATAACATTTCAAACTCTTCTATTTTTTTTCAAAACTCATCTCTTGAAAACTACTCAAATTTTTGACTTTTATCAAAAAATAGCATTTCTCAAAAGATAGGGTCTTGACACCACACAAATAGATAAAGTAATGATTTTGACGAAATTACATCCATTGTTTCATGAACATATTTCATCCATGTGAAGAAAACTCCCCCTAAACTTTTATATTATATCAATCTTACCTTTTATATTATCACATTTCTTTTTCTCTCTCCCATTATATGATAACCACATATTAAGATTAAAAAAATATATTTAAAACTTCTTAAAAAGATGAATTTTATTAATTTCTCTCCCACTATATCAACATAATCCCAAGTATAGTGTGTTTTTTCCTTTTGATAATTAGAAAGACATTGCAGATGGCTGAACATGATGTTTTAGCCTCAATTCAAAAAATATTTCCTTTGACATTGATTTATTAAAGATATTATCAATTTGATACTTTTCTAACATGTCTTCCAGAAAACATATGCAACAACTCTTTTATTAATAATGTGAAACTTTATATCAATGTGTTTTGATCTTGAATAATATATTGGATTCTTAAAAAGATCAATAGAACTCGGATTATGACAATGTATATTCAGTGGTTTAGAATCTTTTACATTAAAATATTTCAACTGAACATTCACCCATAACATTTGTGTACAATCTTGAGTGGCAGAAACATATTTGGATTTCGTTGATCTCAAAGATAATGAAATTTGATTTCTACTATGTTGACTCACACAACATTCACCCACAAAAATTTCCTCCTGATTTAGATATTTTATCATTATAATCTCCATCCAATTTTTAATGATTATAATAAAGAAACATCATCTCAAAAAAAATTTTTATAACAACCCATGTGTCATTGTTCCTTTGACATATCCTATAATCCTCTTTGTGGAAAACATATTTTATTTCGTCGAATTACATTCATACCATTCACATTAAGTCACAACATAAGAAATATTAGTCCATGAATATATAAGATAAATAATGATTCCTTTTAGATTCCAATAGTCTTTCTGATTTACACTTATTCTAGATTCATCTTTACTAAATTTGATCTCACTAAAATACATGTTTAGACTTATTTTGATTCAACCATCCAAATCATATTTAACTGTTGACTGGAATAATTTTCTTCAGAAATGAAAATATATTTTCCCTTTTTTTGAAAATGTTTTCTAGAGAATAATGTTATTTTCCCCAACATTGACTATTCATAATTCTTTAGATTTCATTAAAAAATATTCACAAATATTTTCTTCATTCATTGAAAAAAAATATATCCATATTAATAATTACAATTAATTTTGTATTGTAATCATCATTCACATACATGTTTCAATTAACTTTTCCATTGTAAAAGTATATCATGCTAAAATAATTTTCAAGATTTTAATAAACAAATGTTGATCATATTTCATCCAAAAATATATTTCATCAATTAAAAAACTTTTTTTCATGCTCATCGAGTAGAAACCCACAAAGTTTCTCAATGTAAACATATTCCCCAATCTCAAAATTTGAGAAATATAACATTACAACCATCTGATAAACATTGTAATTTTTATGGTCAGCCACTGCAAGAAGCATTCAAATAGATTCTATCCTTGAAACATGGGAAACGGTATGATCAAAATATAAAACTTCCTCATATGCATGTCCTTTACAATCATGTCTTGATTTGTTTCATGAAACATATCCATGATTATTAAATTGGATTCTATATAACCACTTGGTTATTATAACATTATTATTATTTTTCCTTGGTAAAATTTCCCATGATTCATCCTTATCAATGTAATCCAAATCTTCATTCAACGAATCCAAAAATTCATTGTCTTGAATAGCCTATGAAACTGATCATGGTTCATCTTTTAAGATATGTGATGTCTATTTTTCAATTATCAACTTCCATATAGTCTAAAATAGAGCCTTCTAATTCCCACTAATTTTTTCAGAATCAACATGTTTTTTGTAATGTAGGAAATTTCAATGTTTCTTTTCTAGCTGGAATTTCTCCATCACATGATTATTTTGAATCTTGAAAGTATTGGTTTGTATTTCATTCATTATTATTGTTAATATCCAATTTATCCTCCATAGAATTCTATAAAATATTTGTTATTTAACTTCTATTTTAAATCACCTTCTCATCATATGTGTTCACCAACTTTTTTTAACATTTGTTTCAATAATTGTAACATCTCCCATTTAACGAGTAACACATGAATGGTCCTTCCTCATCTTTCTCATGAATCATTCAAAAATATAGATTTTTGACATTGAGAAAACATGGACTTGCACAAACATTGAATTATTTCAATGAAGGTTTGTCATTATAAAAAATTACTTAAGGTGTCATGTTGGTGTCCAGTCTCAATAGACATCTATTTTGAACATGTAATGTAGTACGAAAAGGTTCTCTTCAAAATAATTATTAATATTTTTGTTATTATAACATGAATCATCCTATTTATAACAATCTCCAAATATTTATTTATGCTACCCCATTTTATTTTGGAGTATAGAGAGAACTATATTGTAGTTTTATACCATATTTTCTTACATAATCTTAAAAAACAATGTCTCTGAATTTGATACAGTTATGTTTTCTCAACATCTTGATGGAAACCCCCAATTCATTCTCAAAATCCTTTCTGGTGATTTTAAACATTTAAATAGAATCTAAATTGTTCTTAATGAACATGATATTTTTCATCTGAATCAAAAAGAAATAAAAGTGACAAAGTATAATTCTCCTTTTGTTGATGGATGTCTCATCAGTCCACATAAATCAAGATGAATATGATCAAGTGGTCTATTAAATTGAATCTCAACTCTTTTATGACTGTTTTAGTCATCTTTACTTTCTAGAAACTAAAACGAACATCTTCATCTATTCTTTTAAATTATAGAATATTTCAACAACATCAACATTGCATCTTTTAATTTTGTTTTTCTACCTAAAGTCACCATGTCTTCAGTGCATCAAATTGTTTTCATCTTCCACACTCATGTAAAATATGTTATTGAATTATTTTATTTGATGGAGATTCTCACTAGTTCATTCTCCTTATTAAATGAATTTTCCATATTTCATAATTTTTTATGATATAATAATCCTTTCTGAGGACTACATTTTTTCCATCATCAAAAATTTGACTGAAATTGTGTTTTATCCCATCCACAATAAATTTTATTTAGATTTCAATTTCTCTAATTCATTCTCTATTATTCTGATTCTTATTATTTTTATGGAAATATCATTTCCAAAAGAAACTACTCCTCCATCATGACAATCATCATGTTTCATGACTTTTATATCAACAGTCATATGTGAAGAACAACTGCTATCATGTATCCACGGTTTGATCCTCATAATTTCATTCAATGTTATATAAAAAATTTCTTTCCTCAACCTTCTTCTTTTCATCTTTCTTTTCATTTCAATCATAAGAAATATCTTCTGGAATGAGTTTCATATATCTCACTGAATAATGACCAGACTGATCACAAATTCCACAAAAATCACCATGAAAATAAAATCGATTCTTTGTTGGAATGATTTTAACATCTTGATAATTAACATTTTTAGGTTCCTTTATATTAGTAAAGTTACTCATTATTCTTCAATTATTTCTTTTATTTTTTTCAAAACATATTCTTGGTAACGATTAGTTGTGCCAACAATTATAATATTTGTCAAATAGATTAAAAAATTATAGAAAATATCTATCAAATATGGATTTTCTATTCAATAATGATCCATCTCTATAGAAGCTTTTTTCATATTGATATCTTCTTTCATATCTAAAATGATCTGGATGTGGACTATTGTTTATTCTAAATGAGGTTTTTAATTGTTTAGATTTTATAGGTTTTTCACTTTATTTATTCATCCATGATTTCCCAATACTCTTAAGAAACCTGAAAAGTTAAATGAACTAGATGAAACATTAGTTTTAGTAAGAGTAGATTTATAGATGAATCTCATATTGAGCCTTCTAAATAACGTCAGAAGTCTCATCATTTCTTCAAAAGCTTTTTTGAAATTTTTATTCACCCTCGTCAAGATACTTTTAGACTCAAGATGTTTGGATTGAAATATTTTAACATCATCTTCCATAGATTCTAGATTCTATATATGATCATCAATCATCTTTCCATGTTCAATAATTATATATTTATAGCTTCTAATCTCTAGAATGCATTCACCCACTAGCTTAATGAAATCTTTTCATTCATCATAAACATCATCCTGATCATTTTTCATTACTCTATCTTCATTCTTGAATGTTTTTTTTCTATGGACATTTAACAGGTTTGGTTATGAGATAAACTCCTTATATGATTCGTTAACAACTTCTTCAATATCTAAGGAATATTTTGTTTTCTCAACATTTTCATTGAAGGTACTGATTTTTTTGGATATTCATCTTTAATATAATTTTTTCATTTTGAGTTTGATTCAACATTCTTAATCAACACACTTTTTTTATTTCTAGTAAACTTCATATTTTATCTATTGTAATACTTTTCTTCTTAATTTTTCTAGTTCGACGTCTTTCATCAATTTTTCTTTATCAGAATCATCTCATTATTCTCCAACTTTCTTCTTGGATAAATTCATCAAAATGTGTCTAATTCCACCACACTCAAAGAATTTGAGGGAAATTATAACTTCATACCTTCATCTTCTTCTTCAATAGTTCTTGTATATAAGAGAAATTATTTCTCCATTCATCTCATCATCCTCTTTGTCATCAAACACCCAAGGATCATCTTTATCAACATAATGTATTTTTATCTTTCTTATAGCTTCAAATTACATTTCATCATTCATATTATTTTAAAAAATTGTTGATTTCCATATTTCATATGAAACAAGAATGTTATAAAATTCATCAAAATATAAATAATCATTATCTTCTAAAGAATAATTTTTAGAATTAAAAATGTCTGGAATGCTTCTCAAAATTTTATTTTCTGATCCCAAATCTCCCAAGACATCTCTAAATCCTCTGATGTTATAAAAAATTTCTTTTACTCTGGTGAAGTATTCCTCAATTATTACTTCATCACTTATTCTGATATCTTCATACTTACTACGCCATATTTTTAGCTTTTCTTCCTTGATTTTATTAGTCCTTTTGAAAAAACATTCCATCTTATCCAACATGATTTTTGATGTTTTGATACCCATCACTTTCTGACAAATATTTCATGATAAGGGCATGTTTATTGTATTTATATAATTTCCTTAAAATTCTATATTTCATTTATCAGAAAATGGTATAGGATCATCTTTCTAAATTGGTTGGAATCTTATAGTAGTACTATCAACAACATATAATCTATGATATAGGAGATACAAAATCGTTCAATTTTTCCATCCATAATAATTTTTTACATTGAATTTTGGAATTCCACCACTATTGAATAAATTGATATTAGTCATGATAAGGATTAAACAATGTAACCTTCCTTACGGTACCAATTAAAGATATATAGATCGAATAAAAACTGAGAAGTGGGGTTGAATGAGTTGCCCACTTTTTGTATGTTTCATATCGTTTAGAAACTTAACACATACAACCTGTTAAAAATTATATCATTAACAAACATTAGTAACAATCATACATAAAAATGTAGGAAAGTAATAAATGAAAAGAAGATTTAAATGGTTCGACATTGGTGTGAGAACATATTTGAATTCCATAGCCTCTCTTGTGGGTTTATGAAAATCCAATATTATGAATAAGTGAATACAACTTGGGCAAACCCCTTCTAGAAATATTCAATATCTCTAAAGGAGAGATTATAATTACTCAAATAAGTTATAATTTTGTCCTATAAAATAGTTGATCAAAGCCAATGAATAATGAATTTGTTGAATCTTGTTTATAAATTCACAGTTCGAGTCCTTAGTCGGATTTCTATTAGACTGGTTTTCTCAGTACAATAATGATGGTTCTGATTTTTCATTGCTCAAAATCTAAATAAAATATTATTTAAATATCTAGGAACTGTTACCATTTAATTCTCCTGGGATTTTAATATTTCATGTATGTAAATGATGAAAATGAACAAATGATCATAGCATGTATTTCTAGTTAACTCATAAAACCTGTAACACCTGAGATTTTTATGAGTAATATTTTGTTTTTATATATATCATCAAAGGAATCTTTCACTACATACTAGCTTGGCTTACTTTACACGCAACCGCGACCTTCCTCGATAGCTTGCGTCGTACGCAATACTGAGTCTCACTAAACAACGATATGCTATTAAAATATTATTAAAACTAGCCGTTATGAATAGTAATAACCACTTTTTGAAATTTTATAAATTTTATCTTTCAAAATGGACTTCTTTTTTGGATTCGGAATACCGAAATTAGCCTAGGGTGAAATTTTGGTCTTTTTCTGAAAACTTTCAATTTTTGATGAATAGTGAAACCACTAAGTGGTTGGTTAAAAACTGAATTTTGCATAAAACATAATTTTACCGCTTCTGTGAATGGAATTTCGAAAATCCGAGAGACATGGTTAATATCAAGGACTAAAATGTGGTTCAATGAGATGAAAATAATTTTTTGGTGAATAGTAACTTTTTACTTTTTTTACCGCGGTTAATAGTAAATAGGGTAAGTAAGGGTAAATATGAAATTAATATTACCCTAACACATGTCCTAATTCTATTGGATAAGTTTAATTCGACCAAAAAAAACCTTATGAATAAAATATGACCATTTAGGTCCACTTGGATTAGATTAGGACATTTATTATTAATTTATTTAAAGAAGGGTTAAATTAGTTAGAATCAAAGTTTAATAAGTAAATCATTTTTAATATGGGGTTATACATAAGCTAAATTCGACTATAAATATTCATTAGAAAGCTAAAAAGATTTTCTACATGATGGTATTTTATTTATAATTTTTAGACATTAAATAATTTAATTTATTTATGAACAAATGATGATGAAAAATTATCTTATTAATGAAATATTGACATAATTGATGTTATAAACACAAAAATAAATGTAATTTGAGACTTTTTATGAATTCCACTAATTTTCAAGGTTACTATGATATATTAGTATTGATTTAATCAACTTTTTTCGAACATATAATTCTGTTATGACTTTCAAAAAAATCATATATCAAATAGTGTCAAAACTTACACAAAATAGTTTTTAAATCAAATATTATATTATTAATTGTTATTTTATTCCTAAAAATCTTAGGTTCGGCCAAATGACTTAGATAAGGATATATATATTAATAATAAACAATTCTGGGTTCGTTTGGCATGTTATAGTAAGTGTATTAACCATATAGTGAAAGAAAACAAAAAGACACGGTAAAAGTTAAATTATTTAACTTAGAGTTAAATCTAATTGATAAGGTTAAAATAATTCCCTAAACTTGTCTAAATCCTATTGTTTTATAGGATTTCTACCCATCCCCACTTTAGCTTCGAAATAAGACCCTTTGGAACCATTATAAACCGATTTTCACTTTAATATAAAATAATATTTTGAGATATTCCTAAGGTGCCCCTCTCCTCCCTTATAAAAGGGCACCGCCTCCCCCTCCTCCTCACACCAATTTGAGCACTCAAGCTCGGCCAAACCCTGCCATTTTCTCCTCTCCACTTCCCTAGAATAATCCTAGAGGTCCTGGTCTTCTTCAAAGACCAATCTTAGTTCCCTAAGTGGAGGATTCAAAGAAGCGTTCCAAAGAAGAGGTAATATCCATTACCGAGCTTTTCAATTTCTTTCTTCTTCAACTTCTTCTTCTTTAGTTGTTTCATGATAAAGTAATAACATCAGTATTAATTACATACTGATATGTTATTATAAATATGAAACAACCCTAATTCACCTTCTATCCATCCTATGGGAAAATGAAATCACCGAGCGTGCGTACGTACGGAATACCGTCTCCACGCCGTGGTGTAATCTATTTTCCACCATCACCTTACAAGGATGGGTATAATGGTGTAATGAGTAACAATTTATGATTATTATAAAGTAATATTGATACTGAAATAATATACATATACTCCAATACAATTCCATGATCATAGGAACGATATCATCACTCGTGCGTACGTACGGAATACCATCTCCACGATGTGATGCGACTCATTCTACAAGATCATCATTACATAGTAATTATATAAATTAATTGAATGAATAAATATGATATATGTTACACTAATACCATTCTGTATATAAGGTATCTATAACCTTAAAAGAAGAATAAGAATTTATTCGGCAAAACACGCATAAGAACAAATGGCAATAAAGACCCGAGTAACAAGTAACAATGAAATATTACTAACAAGAAGATAAGAATATGACCATATATGATATCATATCAATATGTATGATTCTGGAATAAGTCAATAACATTATTTAAACCATTATACAGGATCTTCAGACACATACAAAGCAAATCGGACCTAAGGTAAGGGAAATATAACAATCTCATTTTTATCCGAGATTGTTTATTCGTAAGTATTTACTGGGGTGTATTTTATCATCCACATCCATGTTCCCTCAATATGTAATATTGTTTCCATACACTTACTATAGTTTAAATCCAATTTTACCCTTCGGTGAGTTTTTAGTAAAGAATATGAAAGGAATCTTTTGTCGTTTTTTCGTACGAGGTACTTTTTGAATTTTCCGAGAAAGGTACGAAGAATGTTTTTTTTAACTTATACGGCATGAATGGATTTTTAAAAAAATTATTTCCAAGAAGAATCCTTTACAAGTTTTCAAGTTTATTTTTAATCATCTTCTTTTAGTTTAAAGTTATATGAAATTTTAAGAAAGGAAAAATGTTTTTGAAGAAGAAAGGATATTTTCCTCAAGAATGGAGTTCAAGTGTTTTATCAAAATTATTTTCCATCTAAGATAATAAAGGGTTCTGTTTTTATCCCTATTATTACATTGATTTGATTATGTTGTGGTGGAATTATTTTTATGAATTCCTTTATCTTATATGAATTGTTTTATGATGTCATGTTGTTTAAGAATCCCATTTTTATTACATGGGTTATGCAATGATGTATGATTTATGATTTTGTGGAACACATTAGAATGGTATCATTATGAGATGGGTGGGACCTATATCTCCCTCCAATGAATTGGGTAAAGATTTTATATCTCATGAGATAGACATGGCTGGAACGGAAGGATATTTCGGTTCAGTGATTCAGGACTGAAACGAGGAGTGAACTCGGTTCAGAAATGGACTTTATCCACTAAGATAGTCTTGGCAATGAATCATGACTAACAAGAAATGATTTTCCATGATTATGTGTGCATGACACAATGTTTCAAGTTTCATGTTATGATTATGGGGATCTCATTTTCACTTATATGATTTATTCCATGTTAAGATATTATGATCTCTTTTGCAGGTTATGATTTTCAAAAAGATATGATATGATTTTTATTTCCTTTATTTCCCTTGCTGAGCATTTGAGCTCACCCTTTTATGTTTTCTTTTCCCCAGGTCAGGAAGATGGATATTAAGTAGAATATGCTAAAAGGGACCCTAGATATGATGAAATAATTGGGAGACACTGTAGAATATTTATGAACCAGTTGTTTATGTTTCCCAGTTTCTAAAGACACTATACCTATACGGTCCTTTGTGGTTTTGTCATATGTTGTAATAAGTGTGCTTCAATTTTGATGTGTTAACAATGTATGTAAAGTATGGGTCGTTATAGTTGGTATCAGAGGAAAGGTATAGTCATCCTTTGGAAACTAGGATGTGAAAGCCTTAGTAAGAACTATAAGGATAAGTCTAAGCATAGCACACAATCTTAGTGTTTTAGAAATGGCCATGAATACCCTAGGATAAGACCTTAAGTATGAAAATTTTATTCTTGAATTATGTGTTTTTCCTATTATAATTAGTGTTGCTCACACTATTCTTCTTGGTTTTAGTCAATGGCTGGAACCCGAAGGAACCGTGTTAATGCGGAATGCGATGGGCAATGCAATGATTGTCCCCCTGAGCAACCAAACGATATGGGAGCTGGAATGCAAAATCTTGTAGCCATACTCACACAACTTTCTCAAGCTATGAATCATGCAGGACTTCCAAACGAGAAAAGGAAGGAGCAACATTCTGTTGAATCCTTCATGAGGTAGCGTCCACCTTCTTTCAGCGGGTCTACTAATCCATTAGTTACTGAACAATGGATTAGTACTACTGAAAAGATATTTACAGTTCTTCAATGTTCTGAACATGATAAAGTCATCCTAGCAGTGTATCGTTTGGAAGGAGATGCTGATCAATGGTGGAATCTTATTAAGAATACGGGGCAAAGGAATGAAATTGATTCCATAGAATGGGACGAGTTCAAGAACTTATTTTACAATAAGTACTTCCCTCGTATTCTCCGAACAAAGATGGAGAAAGAGTTTCTTGAACTAAAGCAAAGGGATGATGAATCTGTTGGTACCTATGAAGAAAATTTTACAAGACATGCAAGGTACGCTTCTGGTATTATTATCCAACCTGAGAGTAAGATCGATCGATTCTTTAGTGGCTTAATACCAAGTCTTCGAAGGGCGTTATCCATAAGGGACTTCAATAGCTATGAGGAAATCGTTCGATGTCCTCTTAAAGTCGAGATGGAGATTGGAGTAACCCATCAGTCATATGGGTTTGATAAGAAGAGGAAAATGGAATTTAAAGGAAAATCTAAAGAGCACACTGAAAAGAAGATGAGCTTTCCCTTATGCTCAAAGTGTGGAAAGAAACATGGAGGGAGTTGTCTTAAAGGGACAAGTAAATGTTTCAAATGTGGAAAGGAAGGTCATCGGGCATTTGAATGCCGCGATGATGGGAAGAAGATGTCTAATGATGCAAACAAAGGAAGGGATACACAGAATGAACCTACTACACTTCAATGTTTCAAGTGCAAGGAGATGGGGCATTATGCCAATCAATGCCCAAATCCAAGGGTTGATGATGATGGTCGACGTCAACAAACTATTAAGGCTAAAGACAAAGGAAAGTCACATGAAATTTCTATCAGCGATGTGGAGTACGATAACAATGTGGTGAAAGGTACACTTACCATCCACTCTAAAGTAGCAAATGTTTTATTTGATTCTGGATCCACCCACTCTTTTATTTCTGAAGACTTTTCTAAGGGTATCACCGTATTACCTCAACAATTAGATGTTGAGTTAGTTGTGACAACACCTAATGGCACATCAATCGCATAAAAAGTTTATAATTCTTCTCCGATCGAAGTTTGTGGGAAAGTGCTTCCTGCAAATCTTGTGATCCTTCCTATAGTGGAATTTGATGTGATTCTTGGCATGGATTGGCTTTCTTTATACAGAGCTCATATCAATTTCCAAAGAAGGGAAGTCACATTTCATATTCCAGATCAATCTACGATCCTCTATCGATGCAAGGATGAATATAACCTTCCAGTGGAAATTTCTTCCATCTTATGGGTCTAGATTCTACTAAATGAAGGTTATTTATCTCAAATGGTTGTTGAGAAACTCACGATTAAGAATATGCCCATCGTACCAGAGTTTGATGATGTCTTTCCGGAGGAATTACCGGGTCTTCCACCAAATCGTGAAGTTGAGTTTTCAATAGAACTCGTACTGGGAGCTTTGCCTATTTCAATGACACCTTATAGAATGGCCCCAATTGAGTTGCGGGAATTGAAGAAGCAACTCCAGGAGAATCTTGATAAGGGATTCATACGCCCTAGTGCGTCACCTTGGGGAGCACCTGTTCTATTTTTAAGAAGAAAGATGGATCAATGAGACTCTCCATTGATTATCGAGAACTTAACAAGATCACTATCAAGAACAAATATCCTCTCCCACACATTTATGACTTATTTGACCAACTACGCGAAGCTCAATACTTTTCCAAGATTGATCTTCGTTCAGGGTATCATCAATTAAGGGTCAAAAGGGAGGATATACCAAAGACGGCTTTCCGTACAAGGTATGGACACTATGAATTTATAGTGATGCCATTTGGTCTTACTAATGCCCCTGCTATCTTCATGGATCTAATGAATAGAGTCTTTAGAGAATATCTTGATCAATTTGTGGTAGTCTTTATAGAAGATATTATTGTCTATTCAAAGAGCAAGGAAGAGCATGAAGATCACTTGAGAATTATATTGAAGACCCTGAGAAAGGAGAAGCTTTATGCCAAATTGACCAAGTGTGAATTTTGGCTTCAAAAAGTTGCATTTTTGGGTCACATAATCTCAAAAGAGGGGATATCTGTGGATCCAGCAAAAACAGAGGTTATCGAAAGATGGTCAAGACCAACAAAAATAATTGAGATCCGAAGTTTTCTTGGTTTGGCTGGATATTACCGACGTTTTGTAAATGATTTTTCACGATTATCTAATCCACTCACCAAGTTGACTCGGAAAGGAGTTAAGTTTGTTTGGACAAAGGAATGTGAAGAAAATTTCAAGGAGTTGAAAAGAAGGTTATCCAGTGCACCTGTGCTCACACTGCCTTGTAGTGGAGAAAGGTTTGTGATCTACAGTGATGCATCCAAGAAGGGATTGGGGTGTGTTCTTATGCAAAATGATATGGTGATAGCTTATGTCTCACGACAATTGAAAATCCAGGAGCAAAATTACCCAACACATGATTTGGAGTTGGCTGCGGTAATCTTTGCATTAAAGATTTGGATGCATTACCTTTATGGTGAAAGGTGTGATATTTATACTAATCATAAAAGTTTAAAGTATATTTTCACACAAAAGGAGCTGAATATGCGCCAAAGAAGATGGTTGGAGCTGATTAAGGATTATGACTGCTCAATCCATTACCACCCTGGGAAAGCAAACAAGGTGGCAGATGCATTAAGTCGACAAGACCATGCTAGTTTATCCATGATGAGGATCACAAAAGATCCAATATTTATGGATTTACAAAGGATGGATCTTGGAATTATAATGGAAGGGGAAAAATCTTATCTTTCTCAAATAAATGTTCAACCATCTATACATGCGAAGATTAAGGAGGCACATAAAAGAAGATGTCGAGTTACAAAAGAAGGTGAGAAATGTTCCTGAATTCAACCTTGATTGTGATGGGATAATAAAGTACAGGAATCGGGTTTGTGTTCCTCCCATCCCCAAATTAAAGAAGGAGCTGCTGGATGAGGCTCACAGTTCATCATTCTCTATTCATCCTGGAAGCACGAAGATGTATAGGGACCTGAAGGAGTACTTCTGGTGGGATGGCATGAAAAGAGATGTTGCTGAATATGTCTCTCGATGATTGGTTTGTCAACAAGTTAAAGCTGAGAGACAGAAGTATAAGGGGATGTTACAACCATTACCCATACCCGAATGGAAATGGGAAAACATCACAATGGACTTTGTCACAGGACTTCCTAAAACATCCAAAGGCAATAATGCTATCTGGGTCATAGTTGATCGTCTTACAAAGTCTGCACACTTCATTGCTATTAGAGAGGATTTCTCTCTAGATCAGCTTGCCAGGATATATGTAAAGGAAGTGGTAAGATTGCATGGAGTACCACTTTCTATTATATCTGATCGGGATCCGAGATTTACCTCGAAGTTCTGGCAAAGTCTTCAGCATACTCTAGATACAAAGTTGAGTTTCAGCACTGCTTATCATCCTCAGAAAGACGGTCAGTCTGAGAGAACAATTCAAACCCTAGAAGATATGTTGAGAGCTTGCTCTATGGATTTCAAAGGAGGTTGGGATCAACACCTACCTTTGGTGGAATTTTCTTATAATAATAGCTTTCACTCCAGTATTCAGATGGCTCCTTATGAAGCTCTCTATGGAAAGAAATGCAGGACTCCAACTTGCTGGGATGAAGTTGGGGAAAGAATGCTATTAGGACCTGATCTCGTTGATGAAATGGTAGAAAAGGCCAGATCTATTCAACATCACATAAGAGAAGCTCAGAGTCGACAGAAAAGTTATGCCGACAACCGAAGAAAAGACCTAGAGTTTGAAGTGGGTGATAATGTGTTCTTATGAATATCTCCCTGGAAGAGGGTTATGAGATTTGGAAAGAAGGGGAAGTTGAGCCCTAGATATATCGGTCCTTCCGAAATACTGGATCGTGTTGGAAAGGTAGCTTACCGATTGGCGCTTCCACCGAATCTCTCTCAAGTTCATGATGTGTTCCATGTATCTCTCCTGAGAAAGTACATACCTGATCCTTCACATGTACTCATCTCAGAAGTTGTACCGCTGGAGCAAGATCTTTCTTATGAAGAACAACCGATAGAGATTCTGGATCGTAGCGAAAAATTCCTACGAAAAAAGACCACTCGATTGGTGAAAGTTTTATGGAGGAACCACCAATTAGAAGAAGCTACATGGGAGCTTGAGGATATGATGAGAGAGAAGTATCCTCATCTGTTTGTTACAAAGTGACGAATTTCGAGGGCGAAATTCTTTTTAAGGGGGGTAGAATGTAACACCCGAGATATTTATGAGTAATATTTTGTTTTTATATATATCATCAAAGAAATCTTTCACTACATACTAGCTTGTCTTACTTTACATGCAACCGCGACCTTCCTCGATAGCTTGCGTCGTACGCAATACTGAGTTTCACTAAACAACGATATGCTATTAAAATATTATTAAAACTAGCCGTTATGAATAGTAATAACCACTTTTTGAAATTTTATAAATTTTATCTTTCAAAATGGACTTCATTTTTGGATTCGGAATACCGAAATTAGCCTAGGGTGAAATTTTGGTATTTTTCTGAAAACTTTCAATTTTTGATGAATAGTGAAACCACTAAGTGGTAGGTTAAAAACTGAATTTTGCATAAAACATAATTTTACCGCTTCTATGAATGGAATTTAGAAAATCCGAGAGACACGGTAAATATCAAGGACTAAAATGTGGTTCAATGAGATGAAAATAATTTTTTGGCGAATAGTAACTTTTTACTTTTTTTACCGCGGTTAATAGTAAATAGGGTAACTAAGGGTAAATATGATATTAATATTACCCTAACACATGTCCTAATTCTATTGGATATGTGTAATTCGACCAAAAACAACCTTATGAATAAAATATGACCATTTAGGTCCACTTGGATTAGATTACGACATTTATTATTAATTTATTTAAAGAAGGGTCAAAATAGTTAAAATCAAAGTTCAATAAGTAAATCATTTTTAATATGTGGTTATACATAAGATAAATTCGACTATAAATATTCATTAGAAAGCTAAAAAGATTTCCTACATGATAGTATTTTATTTATAATTTTTAGACATTAAATAATTTAATTTATTTATGACAAAATGATGATACAGTAATTATCTTATTAATGAAATATTGACATAATTGATGTTATAAACACCAAAATAAATGTAATTTGAGACTTTTTATGAATTACACTAATTTTCTAGGTTACTATGATATATTATTATTGATTTAATCAACTTGGTTCGAACATATAATTCTGTTATGACTTTCACAAAAATCATATATAAAATAGTGTCAAAATTGACACAAAATAGTTTTTAAATAAAATATTATATTATTAATTGATATTTTATTCCTAAAAATCTAAGGTTCGGCCAAATGACTTAGATAAGGATATATATATTAATAATAAACAATTTGGGGTTCTTTTGGCATGTTATAGTAAGTGTATTAACCATATAGTGAAAGAAAACAAAAAGACACGGTAAAAGTTAAATTATTTAACTTAGAGTTAAATCTAATTGATAAGGTTAAAATAATTCCCTAAACTTGTCTAAATCCTATTGGTTGATAGTATTTAGACCCATACCCACTTTAGCTTCGAAATAAGACCCTTTGGAACCATTATAAACCGATTTTGACTTTAATATAAAATAATATTTTGAGATATTCATAAGGTGCCCCTCTCCTCCATTATAAAAGGGCACCTCCTCCCCCTCCTCCTCACACCAATTTGAGCACTCAAGCTCGGCCACACCCTGCCATTTTCTCCTCTCCACTTCCCTATAATAATCCTAGAGGTCCTGGTCTTCTTCAAAGACCAATCTTAGTTCCCTAAGTGGAGGATTCAAAGAAGCGTTCCAAAGAAGAGGTAATATCCATTACCGATCTTTTCAATTTCTTTCTTCTTCAACTTCTTCTTCTTTAGTTGTTTCATGATAAAATAATAACATCAGTATTACTTACATACTTATTTGTTATTATAAATATGAAACAACCCTAATTCACCTTCTATCCATCCTATGGGAAAATGAAATCACCGCGCGTGCGTACGTACGGAATACCGTCTCCACGCCGTGGTGTAATCTATTTTCCACCATCACCTTACAAGGATGGGTATAATGGTGTAATGAGTAACTATTTATGATTATTATAAAGTAATATTGATACTGAAATAATATACATATACTCCAATACAATTCCATGATCATAGGAACGATATCATCACTCGTGCGTACGTACGGAATATCGTCTCCACGATGTGATGTGACTCATTATACATGATCATCATTACATAGTAATTATATAAATGAATTGAATGAATAAATATGATATATGTTACACTAAAACCATTCTGTATATATGTTTTCTATAACCTTAAAATAAGAATAATAATTTATTCGGCAAAACACGCATAAGAACAAAAGGCAATAAAGACCCGAGTAACAAGTAACAATGAAATATTACTAACAAGAAGATAAGAATATGACCATATATGATAACATATCAATATGTATGATTCTGGAATAAGTCAATAACATTATTTAAACCATTATAAAGGAGCTTCGGACACATACAAAGCAAATCGGACCTAAGGTAAGGGAAATATCACAATCTCATTTTTATCCGAGATTGTTTATTCGTATGTATTTAATGGGGTGTATTTTATCATCCACATCCATGTTCCCTCAATATGTAATATTGTTTCCATCCACTTACAATAGTTTAAATCCAATTTTACCCTTCGGTGAGTTTTTAGTAAAGAATATGAAAGGAATCTTTTGTCGTTTTTTCGTACGAGGTACTTTTTGAATTTTCCGACAAAGGTACAAAGAATGTTTTTTTAACTTATACGGCATGAATGGATTTTTAAAAACATTATTTCCAATAAGCTTCCTTTACAAGTTTTCAAGTTTATTTTTAATAAACTTCTTTTTGTTTAATGTTGTATGAAATTTTAAGAAAGGAAAAATGTTTTTGAAGAAGAAAGGATATTTTCCTCAAGAATGGAGTTCAAGTGTTTTATCAAAATTATTTTCCATCTAAGATAATAAAGGGTTCTATTTTTTTCCCTATTATTACATTGATTTGATTATGTTGTGATGGAATTATTTTTATGAATTCCTTTATCTTATATGAATTGTTTTATGATGTCATGTTGTTTAAGAATCCCATTTTTATTACATGGGTTATGCAATGATGTATGATTTATGATTTTGTGGCACACATAAGAATGGTATCATTATGAGATGGGTGGGACCTATATCTCCCTCCAATGCATTGGGTAAAGATTTTATATCTCATGAGAGAGACATGTCTGGAACGGAAGGATATTTCGGTTCAGTGATTCAGGACTGAAACGAGGAGTGAACTCGGTTCAGAAATGGACTTTGTCCACTAAGATAGTCTTGGAAATGAGTCATGACTAACAAGAAATGATTTTCCATGATTATGTGTGCATGCCACAAAGTTTCAAGTTTCATGTTATGATTATGGGGATCTCATTTTCACTTCTATGATTTATTCCATGTTATGATATTATGATCTCTTTTGAAGGTTATGATTTTCAAAAAGATATGATATGATTTTTATTTCCTTTATTTGCCCTTGCTGAGCATTTGAGCTCACCCTTTTATGTTTTCTTTTCCCCAGGTTAGGAAGATGGATATTAAGTAGAATATGCTAAAAGGGACCCTAGATATGATGAAATAAATGGGAGACACTGTAGAAGATTTATGAACCAGTTGTTTATGTTTCCCAGTTTCTAAAGACACTATACCTATACGGTCCTTTGTGGTTTTGTCATATGTTGTAATAAGTGTGCTTCAATTTTGAAGTGTTAACAATGTATGTAAAGTATGGGTCGTTATAAAACCAATCGCGGGAAACTTGAAATTTTTTACGCTTCCTTAAATCTCCACATATCTAAATATCATTCACATTAAATATTCAATATTTTAATTCTTAGCACATCCATATATTTCTCATAGATTTATGAAAAAATGAAAATCATATTTGACTTCATCAACTCTTCATATCATTATTAGTATGATATTGATGGATCTTGGGTCCTATTTTTAGAGTATGATAAATGGATCTTGGTTTTAATTTTCTTTGAAAAATAGTTTTTATATTTTTATAATATTTGTTTTGATTTACATAAAAATTAGTTCTAATTATCTCAAAAAACTAGTTTTTATTTTCTCAGAATCTCGGTTCTGATTTCCCAAAATTCGGGGTTTAGATTTTCTCAAAAAACGACTTTTAACCAGCATAGAATCAGGGAATCAATTTTCTAGGAATATTGTTTCTGATTTTCTAATAATCTTGTTTTTTATTGGGATAGAATATTTGTTCTGATTTTCTTGTAATCATGGCTCTGATATACTTAGAATAGTAGTTCTGATTTTCTCAGAATCTTGGTTACAATTTTCTTAGAATCAGGGTTCCAATTTTCATAGAAAACTGGTTCAAATTTTCTCAGAATATAAGTTCATATTTTCATAAATTTTTTGTTATAATTTTTTCAGAAAACTAGTGTTGATTTCCTCATAAAAATGGTTATGATTATTTCAGAATCATGGTTCATATTTTTAGAAAAATGAAATTGGATCCAATTTTCTAAATATTCTTACTGATTCTGATTTTATAAAACCTTTGAAAGCATTTATCAAAAAACTTTTATCATTAATATTTTCAATAATTGTGAGAAATTTTTGATAAGAAAAGAATCATATAATTTTCTTTAGAATGATTGAAAATCATTCTAACATCTAACTTTTTAATCTTTATCAACATCCTCTTTCAAAACTCTTTAACAATAAAAAAGCATTATCATTCAGCAACTTCTGTCTCCATCAACTCTTTTCATTCTAACATAGAAACTTCATTTTTCATAAATTAAATAAACATTCTAATAAAAAAAATAGTTATCAATAAATACAAAAAATTTGTTAAAAAATTTATCATAAAGCTACTTCAGACAAAAACTATTGTTAAAAAAATTTCCATGTTTGATTAAATTAAATATAAAAAAGATTCAATTATTTTATGTTTTATAAGAAATTTGATTTTAATTACTTTTATATATCATTACCATTGAGGATATTATCATTGAATAGTGATCATGGGACTAGTATGAATATATTATTTTAAAAAATCCTTTTGGAACAAATAAATGAAAAAATTTCCTCAACCAATAGGATCATACCATATAAAGCCCATCTATTGGTGCTTCTGAGGGAGATACAGTTTTAGGGATTTTCTCTAGCCCAATCCCAAGCTATGATCCAGCTACATAATCATGATTGAAACCATTTATAGGAGAAGTTCAATTTCATTAAGATCACGACATAAACTATATTCACAAAATAAATCCATGAAATCCCCACCATCACACACCTTACATTACAGAATTATACTAGGGTACTAAATGTATATAAATCCCAAACATAGAAATAAAAAATATGTAAAATATTTTTTATAATTTAATTAATAAATTTTCATCCATTTTTTGTTATTTGTAAAAGAATTTTGAATCACAAATTATGGTTTTTAATATTCAAATTCAATTTAAGTGTTTATAAAGTTAGGGATTTTTAAAATAAATATTATTTTAATGGAATATTATTATTAAATAATAGTTATTAAATATAAATGATCATATAAATTTTATTATATCAAATGTAATTTTTATAAGGGTTCAAAAAACTACTATTTGTCATAAAACCTTCATTTTCAATAAAAATCAGTTATTAATATAAAAGTAAAAACACACATATATAGAAATTTTTTTCAATAAAATGGATATACTTTTTTGAATCAGGATTTTGATATTATCCAATGGTGAATTTTTCATAACCTTTTGAGATTTTCAATTTGTTTGGAAGAAATTATGTACCATATAAATATACGGTGTGTTCTATGACATCATAATGGCATAATTGTGATGTAATTAATCCAATAAAAGGTATACTTGGAAAAATATATACGTTTACCTTTAATATAATATAATTTTTTTTAATTTTATTTATTTTACGAGTCATTAATTAATTCTATAAAACTTATAATATTTTTGGTATTTTAAAATCATTTCATCGAGATTATAACTCACCTCCACATAAGCGAGGGAATTTTTTTTATAATCATCAGAAAATAAACGTATATAATAACTTAAATCAATCCCCCATTTTAGAAATCATGGTCAAAAACCAAGTTATGGATTGTGGTTTTGAATATTTATTATGTTTAGTCCAAAATCTAAATAATAATTAAATACCCCTCTTTTCTTATATATATGCACCCAAACTCCAATTTTTATTCATTGAAACACATTTAAAAATATAAAAACTCTTACCACTAATTCTCAAATTGCTTTCAAGTAACCTCATGTTTCTATGAATCATATCACAAGCCTTTTGATCACATATTCAAGTAAGGTATCCTCATCTTCCCCTCTTTTTTTCAATTCAAAAACATTTTTTTTAAAATTAGTCGTGAAGATTTAAATTTGTTATATTTTCAATTAGTTAATATTATTCCATTAATATAAAATTATTATTATTTTAATCAGATACCATTTATACTCCCCCGTTTTTAACCTTAACATGGTCTTCACTATGCTAAAATTCTATAATGGATCTACCATTATTATCTTTTATTAGGAATTCCTTTTATGTTATGCATATTTATTTCATTTTTCCTATGTTAGGATATTTTATTAAATAACCCCTAATATGAAATTTTATTTATAAATTATTATATCCCCTTTAACTCTCATTTAACCCTCCTTAGAACCTTTACGTACACCTGTTACTATTCCAAAATTTGGCAAGGGTTCTTTCCTTCCTCCTCCATCTTTTTGTTTATTTAATATATTACACATTATATTTCCAATTAATAATATTAGGGAATGCATTTTCAGGTGTCTCTTACATTTCATTTCATGTATAAACTATTAGAGTCCCATATCTCGCTCATCAGCCCATTTTATGAATTACTATATGACGTCATTATGTTGCTAAAATTGCACCATGATTTTCTATGCCAAAATAATTTCCTAGTTAATTCCATACCCATTTCCCTATGAAGGATATTCACCTTTATGAGCATAAACTTTTTTATTGGGGAATTACATGTATTTATTCTACATTCCATTATATTTGAATAAATTATAATGTTGAATGAATACATTTTATATGATCTATGTGGGTAAATTAAGAATGGGAATGAAATAATTATGAAGTGTGCGCTCTAATAGCCCTCCAATGCATTGGGTAATGTTTATTATCATGAAATGTCATGTTGGTACAAGATTTTAACTGATTCATTTATGGGAATTTTTTACACCAATATGTCTTGGAGGATTTATCCATGACATATGTGTATGTTGTAGTGTTTTAAGTTGTTTCCATATTTTCCATGTTTCGATTATCATGTTATATCCTACCTTATTATTCTTATTTCTTTTATTATCCATTTATATTCCTATTCTCTAACATGTATTAAACTTTTCAAGTTATTCCATGGTTATTCCCATAGTAGGATTTATATATTACCCCATTTTAATTTAAGTCATCATGTTATCCCAAGTAGTGTTATGTACGAAGGAATGTTTTAGTCATGATAAATAAGTTACCAATGAAGGTGTTTATTTTCATGTTTTCAATAACTATGTAATTTTCTTAATTTCCCAAATACACTATTCTTCCCAGTCTATTGGGTTACATTAATTGTAATTGTAAGAAATTAAACATTCATCAATGTTTAAAAATAGAATGCTTTTTATAATTGGTATCACTGGAGATGATTAGTTATTTTTATGGTTAGGGTTATAAATACCTAGTAAAATCCTTAGGATTAAAGAAATATAGAAATCTACATAGGAATAAGAATAAGTATAATAAAAAATCAACAGATTTTAGTACGTATAGTATAATTGGGTTATCAAAAAAATACATCTATATTAAGATACTACAAGTGCACATGGTTCTGGCATAGATGTACCTAGGGGTAACAAATTTGTCCAGATGTTTCGGGCCTGATGTGGGCTAATCTAGTTCCTGATAATGGGCCTTACTATGATATCAGACTTTAAATCCTTGGGGGTATTATTTTTTAAATTCATAAGAATAATACGAACAATTATTAATGGAAAAAACTGACATTAAAATATATTTTATAAAATAGATCATGGGTAGCATAAATTAATTCCTAGAAACTCATAAGTTAAAGATAAAATTTTAATTTATATGTTATCCCATTAATTGCATTATATTACGCTTTATGTGTTTAATATTAATCTTCACATACCTAATTAACTTTTTTCATTCTATCCAATGGTGGAAATATGAGTAATTGTGTTAGAAAATGATATGAAGGGTAGTGTGATAATTTACCCAAATATATTCCCTATCTGATGGGAGCAACAATCACAGACTTTGTCATGATAATATCTCTGTTAATCAAACCTATGAAAAGAAACCTGGATCAAGAGGAGTGCCCACCTCCCCCACCATGTAGAACAAGTCTTAAAAGATATATTCATGTTATAAAGGTCTAATACTTTTAAGGGATCATATAATATGTTAATCACAGAGATGTGGATCAAACACATTGAAAAGATATTCACTATCATTCGATGTTATGAAAGAGAGATTATTCTTCTAGCTCTTTATTATATGGAGGGTTAATATAATCAGTGGTGTATATTTATTATGAATATGAAGCCCGAAAAAGATATGGATGATATGTAGTGGAACGAATTCCAAAAAATCTATTTTATATATATTTTCATTGCAACCTCAATTATAAAATGGAATGATATTTCCATACACTGAAGAAAAAGTATAACAAATCTGTTGGAAAATACACAGAAAAATTCATAATCCATGCATGATACTTCACTGGTTTTCTCATTACCCCTGAATGCATGGTTGGCTGCTTATTTGGTGGGCTAATTCCTTGTCTATGAAAATCCTCGAAAATCCATGACATTAATAGCTATGAGGAAATTGTATGATGTTACATCAAATTTGAAATTATGATCATTTAATATCAAGGGGATAATGTGGATAATAATAAAAATTAATATTTTATTTCTAGTTGTCTTATGGATAAATCCAATCGTGCTATGAAATTGCAGCATCCAACTGTTCAATGTTGTTGAATGAAGCACCATGGAAATTGCATAAGGGGAAAAAGGAAATTCTATTATTGTAGAATAGAAGGGAACCTATATAATGTTTTATGATAGGATAAACCCACCAATGTTTATGTGTAAATAAATTCAATGGTCAACCCTCAACGTTTGTATCACTACATCAACTACAGCGAACATAGGTCACTTTTTGAACTATAGAACTAAACCATGTGATTTTAGAGTCAATAAAAATCCACCAAGGAAGTAAGGGAAACATTTTACATCACTATCATCGAAGTGAATCTTGAAAATGATGTGGCGATAAGTAATCTAGTTATTCATTCAATAATATATAATGAAATATTTTATTTTGGCTTCATACATTCCATCATATCATGAATGTTTAGAATAAAATCCAAACGCCACCATAAAGCATGGATGTAAAGATGTTAGAGAAAATGAAAAATGAAGAAATTATTGCATTATATGTATATAAATCATCCCCATTAAACATTCATGGGATTTGGTTCTAAAAGAAACTCATCACACTCACATTAGTAGAAATTGATTCAATAATATGAATGGATTGGGTTTCCCTATATAGAGGAAACCTAGATTTTTGTGAGAAGGAAATCACTCTATATATGGTCAATAAACCCCAAATTCTATACATGTTCATGGATGAGGATGAAGATTTTTTATAACCATAATCCCAAAAATAGATATTATTTCTATATGATTAAGTATATGTATCTCTACGGATTGAGTCTAATGAAAGAGACATTCTAGAAAACATGCCTATTGTGAGAGAATTCACTGATGTGTTTACCGAGGAATTTCCTTGACTTCCTCCTAGAATAGAGGTTTACTTTTCAATAGAGCTTATACCGAAGGAATCTCCAATATCTAAGAATCCATATAGGATATCAATTGTGGAACATTATGAGATAAATAATCAACTATAGAAGAATTTGAATAAAGGGTTTATATGCCCAAATGTATCACCAAGGGGTGACCCAATCCTCTTCACCAAGAATAAGGATGGGTCAATTCACAGTTTCATTGACTATTGTGAACTCAACAAGATCATGACAACGAATAGGTGTCCTCATCCATGAATTGATAACTTTTTTGATCAGCTATGTGGAAAACAACACATCATTAATTTGGTTCTATAGTAAGGATATTATCATGTTACGATGAAGATGGAGGATATCCCCCAAACTAATTTTCATAAAATGTATGGGCACTATGAGATCATAGTGTTTCCATTTAGACTCACTAATTATTTTGAAATCCTCATGGTCATGATGAATAGAGTCTTTATAGAGTATCTCGACCATTTCTTATAAGTATTTATATATTATATTTTTATTTATTCCAAAACTAATGAGGAGAACGCGGATCATCTGAGCACTATGCTAAAGACTATAAAAAAAATACAAGCTCTATGAAATGTTTAACGATTTTGAGTCCTAGTTGAAGGAAGTCTATTTTTTTGGATCATCATCATATGTAGTGGGATATATATATATATCAAATAGAAAATAAATTTATGGATATTTTATTCCAGCAAATCTGATAGATATATGTAGCTTCTTTAAGTTAGTTGGATATTAACGCTTATATGTGAGAAACTTCTCATGATGGTCAAACCCTCTTACTAAGCTATCAGGGGATATAGTCATGTTTTCATGGAATGGTGAATGTTAATAAAGATTGATGGAGTTGAAATTGAGGATTATCATGGACCATGACCTCACACTACAAACAAATTTAGATCTTTTCATTATTTTCAGCGATGCTTTGATTGATGGATTAGGATGTGTGTTGATGGTAAATGAAAAATTCATTACCTATACATCAAGGAATATGAATATTGATGAGAAATATTATCCACAACATGATCTGGATTTTTCATTGGAAGTCCTTTCATTCAAAATTTTTTGGCATTATATCTTTTGGGAGAAGTTTGAAATATATACAGATCACAAAAGATGTAATTATATATTCACACAGAAAGAGATGAATATGTGCCAAAAAATATGGTTATATCTCATAATGTATTATGAATTCTCAACCCACCACCATCTTGGGAAAGCGAACGAAGTGGAAAATTCTCTAAGTAGGAAGGACCCAATAATTCTGTCAATGATGGGAATAGAAAAGGATGTGAACTTATTATATTTTTAGAGGATGTTCATGAGGATCATAAATAAATAACATCATCATTCCTTTAAAATAAATTAAATTGAACTATTTTATAAAGGTTAGAGGATGCTCAAAGAGAAGATATGGAAATTCATATGAGAGTAGAAACCATAACAAAAGAGAATCCTAGGAGTTCCATGATATTGAAAAGAACATTGAATAAGCTTCATTTTTGTGGGTTTACCTTTTCTGATGATAAGTCTCTTAATTTTATGTTCAACATGGTTCAGACCCCAACACTATTATCAGCCATTAAATAATGGTGCTATTTCTAAAAGAGATAAAGTTTTATTATGGAATCATCCATGAACTACCCCTTCTATGAACATGCACCAATAGTGTAAGTGCCTCTAAGAACATATCACGGGAATAATATGTTAATCCTGAGTACTGGATGGAAAATATTTCTAATTGTAATGTTTCGACGTGGATGCGTATTCATGATTATGATATATTAAACTGCTAGGATTCCTTGGATAGTGATTCCTAAAATCAACTGGTTTTGTCAACGAGGAGACTAATGTCTACTAGGGTGAATAATGAGATGGACTAGCCTCAAGAACAAGGTAAAAATTTGATATGTTTCATAGGTCATCAAGAAGCTTATAAATTGAATCAATTCCCTAACATTCCTGGATCGAGTTCACACACTCAAGAATAATGATGTATGGTCTCCAATGAGATCTTCTCAAAATTTTAATTTTATTTTGTTAATATATGATCCTTCATTTCGTATAATTGTATTAAATTTAGGAATAATCTTACTATTAAATAAAAAACAATCCTCTCATATTCACATTAATTGGAATTTGGAAATTATATGTGAGGTGAGGTGAAAGCATAATAAAATTTTTCATGTACAAATTATAAATCAAGCATGTGAGGAAATTATCATGAAACATACCATCATGTATGAAGTTAAATATAAATTAAAAATAACATAATTTGATATTAATATATTAAATAATGATGAAAAAAATGTTTACATATATAATTATATAAAATCATATCTTCTAATACACCATTTCCTATGTAAAAATATATATGAAAACACATTATAAATATCCTTTAACAAACATGAAGTCATGATATTCTCTTTGGTTAAAAACCCTCATAAAACAATTAGAATAATCATTTCATGTATTATATTGTACTAGTCATAACATTTTACTGATGATAAAATTATATATACATTTTACATTTTAGATTTATTTCATTTTTTTACATTAAAATGGGCGATATTATAATAATATCTTATAAGCCTATGCATGTTTCCCATGCCATGATAGAGGGTCATCCAATTTGATGGATTATGATTCACAGAGCACATCACTATCATCACATGCTGGATTTGGCCTCCATTATACCATACCAAAACTATGATGAATTCTATTGTATTATGGTATAAGATTGCACATTCATTTATCATCACCATATTTATTCCCTCCTAGATGGGTGGAGACTAGAGAAATATACATTCCACCTGCCTGAGGTATATATGACCATCACCCTCAAGGATGTGACAATCATCATATGTATTCCTATCTAGATGGAATTCATTATTGGACCCAACAATGCATATTTTCTTGATCTCGTATAGGTATTGATATGTTTCGACGTTTTGGTCAATGATGATACTACATATGGAGTTTTGTTACACATGAGAAAGCTTGATATGCACATTGCACATTTACCCGATGGCACAAACATGAAGACTATCATTCATAATTCTAATGCATATACGGTATAAATCATTGGAGGGACACATTGTACTGATATCTTAGTTAATAATTTGAACATTATGTATCATGGAATAGTGGAGGAATTTGATCGGGCCGAGACATAGAGCTCGATATATGAATTATTGGAATACACATATAGTGAATTATTAATGGCATGCCTCTATGACCTCATAGATATTGGGGGATGTGTCATACTTCTTCATATGTGGGCATGAGAGTGCATCCCCTCCCGATCCCATAATAATTGTAGTCAGTAGTTTCCTATAGAGGTGTTGCATGACACTCTATTTGGATTCTAGTTTGATCAACCATCATTATTGGTTTTTTATGCTAACAGATGTTTCTGAATTTAATTTATTATTATTGATCACTTTTAATGTTTTTTTACAAATGGAATTAAGCACATATCTTCATCAGTGCTAAGATAAACCATTTCGGTGCATACCATCTAATGTTGGATGTTATCTTTCCCACCAATATAATTATATAAAATCATTCATTTACTAAAAAAGTTCATAATATCATCAATTTTTTAGTGTTTTTTCGAAAAATATCAATGTCATTTAATTTTATTAAAATGCCATACTGGAATTTTTTGTACCAGTAGACTAAATATTAAACTAATTAAATTCAGGATGCTATAGATGTAGTGACACTCATTCACTTTATTATTATGAAGTGGAACTAGCCTCATAGAGTCTTGCACCAGTTTGGATGTGTTAATAAAATTCCATTACCATTTATATAGTCACAAGAGATTCATTCCATGTAGCTGACAGAGAGTGAGGATGTCAACTAGTGCAAGAAACATTAACAATATCACATTTTTTGTGGTATATGAGCATCACTCCATATCCATGGTGTACCTATGATGTGATTCTAGATTTCAATGAATGTGAAGTATGATCCAAGATATAGACTGAAGTCTACATTATTTCATACTCAACAAGGAAGAGGGCTTCATGATATAGAAATTAAAATAATTTACATTTCATTATTTATTACACTATTTAAATATTATTTTTGAATCACATTACTGTATACATGATCCCATCAGATTATTCACATGTCTCATACGTAGTAAGAATAGGTATCTAACCTCATATCGATCCATGGTTAATTATAGGGTGACCGGATAAACATTTCACTTTTTCCAACATGGACATATCTATTGTTAAAAGTGAATTTTGGGAGGGTAAACCATTTTACCAACAAATATCCCAGTCACTAAACTTTCGGTAAAAACTCCATCACTAAATGTTTTTGTGAAAGATAATATAAATCTATTGATATTATAATTATACCAACATAAAACATATATGTTGTTTAAAGTGTTATAAACAGTTTATAGAGACATCTTTTTTGGTTGGTAATAATATCATCAACATATAATATTTAATTATTAATTAAATTATTACCAGTAAAATTTCTTTTTATATTTATTAATTTAACTAATATAATACATTTTTTAATTATTAAACTAATGAATATTTTAACACATGTTCAATATTTAAAAGATTATATTAATAATGAAATTCATTACAAAATAAATCTATAAAAAATGGACCCCCCCCCCAGATCCCACCAAAGAGGATCTATCACTCATTCTACCCAGTGACCAAGACCCTACTCATGCTCCAGCGAGTCATCTATAGCACCATCAACTCCAGCAAGTAAACTCCAGCACCAATAGCTCCATCTCATCTTTGCCAACAAGGTAGTTCCAACAATAGGAGGAGCTTTTAATCATTTCCATCGAGATAGTTTCAGAAACTGTAGCTCCATCCAATCTATGCCATCAATACAACTCCAACTACCAGCGACCACCAACAACCCATCCGTTTCAATGAGCTACCTCCAATGACCAGCATGAGTTAGCTCCAACACCATTCCATCCATTCCAGAAAGACACCTCTTGTGACTAAAGTACCATTCATATATCAAGAATAGCAAGCCAGCTTTAGAGAGACCTCATGTCACATCAATACCAAAGCCATCAGCTCCAAGAGCTCTACCACACAAAACCAAAGAGCATACCCTATAAAAATCTAGCTCCATTACAAGCAAGAAAAAAATAAATCCAACTTCATTCCATGAAACACCCTTCATCTTGAATATCTACATCATAATGAACATAATATAATAAACATAAATCAGTGAAAAATATCTTCATGAATTGAAACCAAAATAGAAATAAATAAACGAAAAAAAATTATTTTTCATATTGAGAATTTTTAGTCATCCTTGTGAACATCTCAAGGATTGGTGGTCCGGATAACTCATTTTGATGAATCATTTCTCCAAGAAGATGCTCAGAACATCCCAAATATAATCTTACCCCAAAATATCATTTCATCATTTTTTTGGTAAATATTGTCTGCAAGATTTTAAAAAGATAGAAAGAGTTAAAAGGCTTACACGAGGTGAAAGGAGCATACACCAGCATGAAATTTAATATGATTACATCATAATTATAAATCACAAAAAAAAATTAAAATAATTCCCCTCCAAAATAATCCACCATTTATAATTTGAAGAACAATTCATTGTACAGCCTGCTAAGGAATAATTAAAACTATTGAATCAAATGATATATCTCAACACCCATCAATATTATAGGGACATAGAATCTCAGTAGCTCCATATCATTCTTCCAAGCATCCTAGATTTCAATCACATGAAATATGTGACCATGAGAAAAGACTTAGTGACAAAAACATCTCAACATGCCCAAAATAGTTCAACCCTAAA
Source organism: Viscum album (assembly GCA_963277665.1). Classification (NCBI taxonomy): domain Eukaryota; kingdom Viridiplantae; phylum Streptophyta; class Magnoliopsida; order Santalales; family Viscaceae; genus Viscum; species Viscum album. The sequence continues at coordinate 454,390,991 of OY728161.1, read as the reverse complement.
TCGAATTTTATTTCCAAAGAAATAACATCCTCCATTATCAGCACCCAATAGGTACATTTCTATCAAACAATATCCATACAATCGAAGGGAAAATTCCTTTTCCATTAAGACAATAGATCTAACAGCTCCAAAGAACCATCATACAAAAGTTTACAGACCAAAAAAAACCAAGGATAATTCTTACTTCATCAAAGATGCAATCATAAAAAATCATCAACAGAATAAACATCCAAAGTTGGTGATCCATTCATAGGATGTGAACATCCATCCTACGCCCTAAAAATCCATCCAATATATCATGACCTAATCTCATAAGTCACTGAAATATGAAAATATAGATTCATCATGTTTGAAAATATCACTCGAAGTCATGAAATTGCTTCTATCTGGAGGCACATCACCATGAAAACTGATGAGCAACAACCAACATGCATATTGATGGAGAGAGACAACAAAAAATCCTAAGAACATGAGGGAGCCCACAAAATAGTGACATTGTATATACTAATGCAAGGATGATGTGTAACAAGAAAATCATGATCCCACGATGAACTCCTCAAGAATGGTTTCTTTGTTAATATATGTATGTGGTCTTATATAACTATAACATATATAAATTTCCACATCAAAAAAACTGTCTCATAAGAGAATTTCTAAATTTTGAAAGTATCATGGAATACCAATGTGAATATTTATAATATAGTGACCAATTTATAAAAAAATTATTTAATTTTCTTTGTCATAAGATGAAAAAATCTCATGCATGTATTATTGTATCTTAATATCTATTATAACATATTATATATCACACTATTAGTTATGAATTAATATGTATTTTGAATAGAATGCCTAATTGACAATAATTCTAATATATACTGATCAAAATAAAAAAAATTATGAACTATTATTGTCATTATTATATATAGTTCTTGAAAATACACATCAGTTATATATATTACAAATTAGTTCAGAACTAAAATTTATAAATTTAATTAGTAATATTAATTCACAACTACTTTGAAATTGTATTTGATTTGAAAAATTAATAAATACTAGTTCTGATACATATATTATTTACAGTATTACTATTTGTCAATGTACACATATTACTTCCCAATGTACGATCAATGTATTTTTCATAAATATCATGTTTTGACAAAAATACGTAAATAAAATCATTTCTAATATGTATTGAACAAAATGCATGTATATTATAAACAAATAATAGATTAGAAACTAATGTTTTTTATCAAAATAAATTATAATTTTATAACATTTTATTATTTAGTTGGTCTCAAGGGGCTGAAACAGAGGAATAAATAACCATAAAGGTGCACATTTTTTAATTTTAGATACTTAAAATCAATTTATATCAATGGATTAATAACAGAAAACGTACTTATAGTCCTCTAATAAAATTATATGGTTTTTATTAATATTTTTATAATGTTTCTTAAATTTTGTTTTAACATCTGTTTATTGCTTAGACAATAAATTTCTAATTACTAACATGTAACTTAACTCTAATGAGAAATTGCCTTACCCCTGATATTACCATGGAAAATTAGGGGCATTACTAAAGCTTAGTACCTCAAACTGTTTAAATTTTTTTGAATATATTAAGTACAATTGACAGTTGATTGTGTTCATATTGTTTACATTCTATTCAATTGATTTGGATGGAAACTGTTTCCTTTATAATGATTTAGACAGATATAGTTTGTTAGACCTCCTCCTAAAAATCTAGTAAATTAAAGTATTTTCCATAAAATGTATGAACACATCAAAACTCAATAGTAAAGAGATTAGGAGTCTAGTTTAATTATGAATTCATTATCAATCTATTCTTTTTTCCCTCTGTTAAGATCAAAAAAATAATGTATGTTATGTTAAGATATCCTAAAGTTGTTCATAATGATTAGAACATCTTGATTGGTTGATGTTATAGTTAGTTATTTATCCAAAATTTGTATCACAGTATTTATGTGATTGATGAATCATATAAAAATATATTATGTTTTTTGAAAAAAATGGAGACCTATACAACTGAATTCTTCATAGTATATATAATATATGAATTTTTCTATCAATATTAAGTATTTACAATGAATTTTCACGTTCTATGTGAATTTTTCAGTATAAATAGTAAAAAGTGAATACAGTAGTATATGCATATTGTAGTTCAATATTGAAGAGTATTAAAAAAAATTATGTATTGAGTAATATGTTTCACTAAAGTGTAAGAATATAAGTAACTCTTTTATATGTTAATATATTATATTTCTGTGTAAACATAAATGTTTCATACTAGCAACGATAATGAATAATATATGTTTTGAATTGAAGAAAATATTATTAAATTGTAAAAATGTTTCTCTAGTATAGGAAGATGTAATAATGTGTTAGAATTCTCGGAAGTTATTTCTTGAAGTTCCACTATAGACAGGAATGTAAATGAAGTAATGAACAAAACATATTTTTTAAAATAAAGAATGAATGATATAAAAATTAGTTAAAATGGATATATATGTTATTGAATAAATAATGAAACATGTACCTACCAGTTAATAAATAAATTAACGTAATCATGTCTATTAAAAATGGAAGATATTTAATAAAGATCGAAGCATAATTTTTTATATTATAAAAGTAAAATTCTTGTTGACTTCTATAAGAATCAAGATTAATTTGCAACCTAGTTAATTACCATTGAAATTTGAACTCTATAGAAGTGTGTTGTTAGTTCAAACCCATTTTTAAAGAATCTTAATTGTGTCATGATAAATAGTACAATGTAAACACGGTTTGAAAAAAACAATATGTGTTGTGGTTATAAAGTGTATATGGAATATGTATATGTAGTATTCCTATGTATTGTGCATATATAGAGAATATAGTCATTTGATGACTATTTATAGGGTTCTTATAAAATTTTTATAGTATTCATATAAAATATATTTAATATACTGATTTTATTGTATACAATACAAACATCATACATCTAATGGATTTCAAAATTACAACATGATTTAATGGTATAAAAGAGAAAATGGGACATGCCTATTAGCAGCAGGTAAATGTGTAATATAATTTTATGTGGAAAAGATAGAATAAGGATTGAAGTTTCATAATAGGGGAATCTGATTCCTGGGACGATGAGAAATTCATATAGTGATGAAAAACAGGATACTTGTTGTATGTCAATGAGTAAAACACAATAACGATGTTTAAAATTTTTAACATATGAGCTAATGGGAAAAAGAAAGAATCTTGGGTAAATAAATGTTCAAAATAGTGAATGAAGGTAAAAAAGTAATTGAATGGTTTTCGTAAAAATATGAGATATTGATAAAGGAACTGAAAGTACAAGAAATTCACATAACAAGCATGAAATATGAAGCTATTTTATGTTAACTACGATGCATATAGTATACAATTGAATATCATTTTAATGTTGTTCTGTAAATAAAACTATAATACTGGTAGAGAATATATAAATGGAACAAACCTGAAAACACAAACAACAATGAATAGATATTACATAAATCCACAAACTATTGAGAGGAAATTAAGTCATGAAATGAAATTAGGGCATCAATCTCAAGATTCATGTACTGTGGAATATAATATAGAACCCAAAATGAATTAAAAATTATCCTGGTAACCTAGTAATTAAATTTAGATGTGGAGATGATGATTAGTGTTATAAAATTTTTGGTGTGGCCATGTGATATTAAGGAAGAGAAGTCTAAGTCCAACCCTATTCCTGCACAATGATGATGATATGTCGAGAAGGAAAACCTCATTCTGATTTTTGGGGAAATAGCATGATGGTCAGAATGAAGATCATCGATTCTCCTCTATGAGGTGTGGATGAGAGTTTAAAAAACAGGTGGCTTTGTGAGTGGGCGGATGGAATGGAGTAGGGACATGGTTTAGACGGGAAACAATGTATAATGAAAAATGTTTTCATATATATATATATTGAATAAAAAAAATTAAATTATATATATAATGAAATTATGTATATATAATCATTTATCATTGATATTATATTAGATATATATCATATTCCACAATCATATAATTTTTTGATGAAAACATATGATTATATTATTTTATTAAAATATTTATTGAAAATAATATATATATTTATATATAGTCTTTTATTGGTAAAATGTTTTATGTTTTTGAATAAATCATTGAAACTGATTATTATAATGGTAAAAAATATGTTGGTAATAATAATTAATAGTAATAGATTCCTTTGTTGGTAAAAAATGATAATATTAACATGAACAAGCAATAGAATTAACTATTGGTAAAAGATTTGTTGGTGTTAAACGATCGATATCAACAGATATATCCATTGGAAAAACAACTGTTGTTATTTCAAAATTATACCAATAAAACGTAATATCTGTTAGAATTATTAATTTTTAACAATATAAAAATTATCATCCAATAAATTTATGTTGGTATAAGTCATTTATTTAGTGGGATGATTCCAGCTTATCGTAATGTTCACGATAGTATCATTGATCATCCACACTAGGGAGATGACTCTCCTACCTATGGAGTGGAGGAACCCACTCATGAAAATCCACTAGAATATACTGATGTTGAGTCACCACGACAATGATGATAGAGACAATTTCATGGTTTACATGAGGCTAAAACTATTCTACATGCAATGATCGTCACACATGTAGTCCTACCTCAGTTGATTGGAAGAGTGTATCTGGAGGAATGAAATCCATCTTTACTGCAATAATATAAATATATTTCTATTGGAATATATTATCCATGATTATATCAATGGTAATTTCCATAACCTCCATATATCATTCCAAATCATTCACAGGGTATGTGGTTCCCCCCTATAATGATGGATGTTCCTTTTACTGGCCTAGTGGGAGAAGGATTAGGTACACATGAGGACATCTTACTCCCACCTCCACCAACTATAACACATGAAGAGCATATGGTGGTCAAGGATATAGTGTAATATAATTAACCCTCTTGAGGTGATCAATTTCTACCCCAACACAGAGTTCAGAGATCCCAATACAGGTGTCCCATTCACATAACTCCATGTTGGATTTATCCTCACCATAGACACTGATTTTACTTGATCATATATATTTAATGACTAAACAAATGATGAAATTATTTTTACTATCAACTATTGTTATATTTTTATCCACCATTTAAATTTTCATTTAAATTTTAGTCATGGTTTATATTTTACATTCCTTCAAATTTGACTACTTGAATGATAAGAAATATTATTAAATTTCATATATAAAAATTTGAAAACATATAAAATTTAAACTATAGACACAAAGTAAATAAATTTTAAAATATATCATAACTATATAGAATGTTTTTGAAAATAATAATAAATTAATATATATAATAAATAACTGAAAATGAAAGGTATAAAAAATGATTTTAAATACCATTTTAATGATTTAAAAAAATATATTTTTCTAAAAAAATTATTTAAAATAAGATACTTGTGATTTTTGAACATTATATATTAAAACTATCCATGTATATTGAACAAAGATAAAATGAAAAATATATACTCCAACTCTTCCTTTTTATGGTATATTCTAATTCTATCAAATATGCAGACTTAAATAAATACATAAAAGAGTAATATGACATAAAAATAATTACAAAAATAATTATAGATATGTCAATCTAAGAGAACTTCCAGTCTTATAGAAATGTTGACTGTATAAAAAATCATCCGTTGACTTGTCCTTCATTAAAGTCACAAATTTCTTTCTTTTGTGTTTCATTAAAACAAAGGAATTGAATGACTAAAAAATAGAATAATTAATATATTACAAAACAATGTATATATACATATAATGTAAATATTTTTAATGAATAATAATAATATTGTTATGTACTATTGATGGAAGAAATAGTATTTCACTAAATGAAATGTAGAATAAAACCATGTATTTGTGATTTATAACAATATAAATAGTAAATTAATTGATTATACTAGTTATATTAAGAAGTATAGATACGTCTAGGAACATAATTGAAAATAATACATTATTTAAAATAAAAATTATTAAATATTATTTGTAAAATATTATTTATATGCCCCAAAATCAATTTCATAAAAATGCCACATTTTCAATTTCAAATTTTAATCACCTAATTATAATGAAAATAATCCCCAATATGTAAATGTTATAGTATAAAAACCTATATAATTATATTTATATATATAATAATGTATGATTAAAATATATATGTTTTCATTTTTTCTGAAAGGAGGTAGGGCCTCTACAACCTTTCAACATTGCCAAAAGAATGTAAGGACACTACCAACTTCCAGACACATATTTCAAAAATATTTACATAGAATGAATTTAAATAATTAAAATCCATATATAAACTCATATATTAATCTGTCACCTATATGGTTTTCATGAGGCAGAGAGGTGTCAAATGCCAACATGGTTGAGATAACATGAAATTGCAGCTCAACGATGAGTCAAATAAGCATGGTCTGAAACACCATTTGGTGAGATGGAAGTGGCATACATTGAAGGGATATGACCTAGGAATGTTTAGTGGAGTGTGAGGATAGAGGTAACATAGATAAAAGAAACCCAATATTGTCAAAGGAAACCTCATGCAGTGTAAGTCAATGGATCTAGGTGGTGTAGTCTAGAGTCAATGGTATTTGTTAGTGTTTTTTGTGGTTGTGTGAGTTATAGAGATTCACTAAGTAAATGAAGGGTACAAACAAAATAACAAATAATAATAATAATAAATACAAGGACGGGATTTTGTGAGACTAGGGGGAGATTGGAAACATGTGAGGGAGTGTCCACAAGAATCACTCCCACCCCACACAAATTCATTTTCTATAATTATATTATTATTATTATTATTAAAATTTGTTTTGATTATATCTTTTTACAAAGAATTAATATTGTCAACCCATATCTTGATTCATGAACAAGGATTCACGATTGACTATTCTTGATCATTTAATGGTACTTAAATTCGAATCTTACCATAGGGTATACGTCCCATCACACATCTTGTTTCATGTTTCATATGTTGAAATGAAAAATTTTAGTCTGATTCTTATATTGAGTATGTAAATAGTGTATCTTGCTTATTTTTCCCATGTAGAATGCAATAGTGTGGTCTATTAGGCCATCTCTGTCCATTTTCATTATTATATATAAATGTTTTTGTTTTATCTTTGTTTGGATGATGACGAGGGTCAAGTGTGATATTTATAGAAATATTGTAAATTGTACCCTCTTTGATGAGGTATTTTCTAATGATCCATGGTTTCCTCACTTCCTTTATATACACACTATTGAATATATAGGAATTATAAGGACTAGAAAAACAATTCATCATTAACTACATTAAAGGTCCTTGGACTTTATCAGTTGTAAAAATTGTGTCGATAATGGGGGGACCTTAATTCATGTTTTTTTAGAAATAACAAAGGGGACGAATCATCAGCACGTTTTTACCACTAATAAAGTGACATTCCCTCAGTTATCTTCTATGATTTAATAAATATATGGTCACAAAATAATGCTGCTGAAATTCTAGCACACTCCAAAATAAAATGAAAATTTTAAATTTAGTAAAATTATACTCACCATAAAAAACCCTATAAAATTATTAAAAAAATTAATAAAATGTCTTGTAACATTACATGGGTATTTATAAATAAACAAAAATCTAAATAAATTAATAAAAATTAGTGTTCAACTATTTTTATTCCTTGACCACCTCTTAGAAATAACTAATCATTCTACAATTTAACGAACAAATAACTTCATCTTGCAAAAATAATGTTTCTATATTAAAATATTTCATATGTTTGTAATACTATAAATATTATTTAAAAAAAATATTAATGAATCCATTAATAAAATTTCACATTAATAAAAAAACATGCATTTTGAGTTATAATGGGAATATCGTGTGTCGTATTACTATGTTGCTAATTTTTACAAGCCACAAATTTTTAAAGAATAATTTTCATTACTATAAAGACACCTGAGGGATTTTTTAAATAAAATAATTTGATTTTTTATTAAAACTACAATATTAAACAAAAAAATCACACTTTAAGACATATAGGGCACATTGTGTGACAAATTAATGTGTGGTTGATTCCTTCATGACAAAATGGATTTGAGTATAACTTAAAAAATTTATTAAGAAAATAATTTTATTTCTGACCAGTTTAATGTATGTAAAATGTTTTTTTAACAAAAATATTATTTAAAAAAACATGGACTTTGAGTCATTCTAGAAACAATGTGTAATATTTCAAATTTTTCATGTATTGTTTTTATATATTATATACATAATTTCGGTAACATGGTGCAGAGATGAATTCTAATTCTGAGTCTCGATGTGACCAAAATAAATATTTAAAATATATTAACTATATTTAATAAAATGAGAATTCATTTTCCAAGAAAGGTGGAATCACACCTGAACAAATTCATGAATCAGAAATATGATTGCACCATTGAGTTCTGAATGTGGGTTTTACCATACGCAAGATGTAATCTTTGTCAGCATAGTCTATTTTTGAAATTCATCACATGGAAATTTTAATTAAATAAAATAAATATTTAATCTATTTTGTTTCATTTTTTACTCATCAAGTGATTCAATTTTAAATTTATGGTTATAGAATTTCCTTAGGTCTGGACACTCAAATACTTGAGAGTTAGGTAAACTAACAATGATATTAACTTTGTAGACGATGAATGATATGGATCAGATCGTGGATTGTCACACCCATAGAGTACATGGATCTTGTTAATCATAGAATGAAAATCATTATTCATTAATGATCCATCCAAATTCCATGTAAGATTTTGTGATTTGTGAATATATATGTCGTTCATCAATCCTAAGAAAATGTCGATCAATTCCATTAACATAATTGATTGGAACATCACCAGTAGACATAATTTTATGGCACTATTTAATTGTTCTTCAATTTATTCATATTTTTTTATCCTTTCTATGATATTTAATTTAGGACAAACGAATAATGGAAAAGATTCGTTACCCACTTTTTTGGCTTATGGATTTATCCTTTATTTCTTCACATGTTCATCATTGGTGTTTTCTTTTGGCCCACGATTTGATAAAAATCTTGTATTTTATCATTGTTCAACCATACTTCAATGAAATGGATCGATACTGCGGGTGTGGATTGTGAGAAATTGTGTGATCGAGCTAAAATGATGGGGAAATATGATTAGTGGTGGATCATGTTAGATTAATAGTTTCGATTTCTCTAAATGTTGATAAATTTGGATGAATAAATTTATGGTTTGATTTCTAAGAGGACTCGAATAAGATTTTCTATTAATTGATGATGGAAATGGCTGGAAAACCCATATCAACATTTTATGGAGAGGGAGGTGGCTCAGAAGATTCACTAGAAGACCTAGATGTGATCTTCATTAATCAATAAAATCCTAGGAAATATGGGATGTACATAATGATACATGTCGTGTGGGGGCCCATGGTTTTAGTAGTAGGGTTTTGGAAAAAATTATGGATCAGATGACGTGTGAACCCTATCACAGGGTGAGTGACCCCTTCTGTTTGACTCAACATGTACATCAATGAGTACATGGACATGAGAAAATGTATATTTCCAAATGGAAAATTGTTTACTTGTACATGGACATTGGTTGGTGTACATTAGACTATACATGGAGACGACCACCACACAAGTACACAATTAGGAAATACAGGAATAATATAGTGTGTCTCTACACATCTTGTACACCTTCTTAATACCATGTTTATGGTGAACGCATATCATTTTATTCTCTTCCATATGACCAGGCATGGGGATAGTTGGGCACACAGTGTACCCCGATTACAAACCATGTAACCCCTTCAAGAGTTAATATGGATCATTGTTTTCATATTTTTGAAAATTATACTTTTGTATCATTCCATTGGTCCTTTTCCTCAAGGGTACACTGTGACTTTTCATCCATATCAAAGGAGTGTGATACCATCTAGATGTAGAGTCATAGATACACTTATAGTGTTCCTCCATGAGACTAGAGTGTGATCATCTATCATCCTTTGTTCCCAACGTGGAGTTTTTTGTATTAGTGTGAACTCCATGATCCAGACATTGATCATCCCTTTTTAGGATGTATAGGAAGTGTTTATGGAATCTTTGACATATGATACCCTACATAGCAGGTTGATCCAAATTTGGTTCATGGAGTCCGCCAAATATTCTAGTAAGGAACCATATCATTATATTAGAGTCTTCTTAGATTAGTGATATTTCCTCGGTCAAGGACCAGTGAACCAGACATCAACATCAAGCGTATTTAAATATAACACAACTGATAGAGTGGGTTATACTGGAAAAAACATTGCTACAAGTATAATTATGTGGATGGATATTGGTTATGGATTCCAGGTGGTGTTGTGTCTTTCTTGAGTATATATAGGTGTTCCTATTATTATTTTATTGTTATATCATTTATTTGGTGGAGTATAATTGGTTCATCATATCTAGTGTTTTCGAGTTGTCCTACTGAATTTTGTTATACTCACCTTGACATGGTACATTCCCGCACAAGTCTTGTATTATGAAGACGACATCCATTTTCACTTTGTCCAGGGAGCCCAAGATGTATGATGATCATATATAGATCTTTTTAGACATTGAATTTTTACTGGGGAATTTATTTTGATAGAATCATCTCCCTTTGAATATGATGGAATCTTTATAGTTCTTCATTGGGCCTGTATTTGGACCTTTTCCCTCCTTATAAACTTTTATTATCATGTTCTATAGTGGGATCTTAGATGTATGGATTCATTGTATCCATTGGTTTAGATTTAATCATTTATTAGATTCAATATGTGTGAAAATGTACCAGTACATTATGATAATTAACCAACTTTTTCCTATATTCATACTCAATGCTGGTTTCCAACCCTTATCATATTGGAGTGGGCTTAGGGTAGTCACATGTGGGACCTCCAAAGTACAGGACCTGAGAGAGTGGTATTACATCACGGTTCAACCATTGGACAATAGTTATTGTTTTGGATTGGGGAAAAATGATTAGTGATTATGGTTTTTGCGGCCAGGTACTATAGAGTTAGTGTGGAGACTGACATATCCAAACACTATGAATCGTATTACCTACCTTTTATCTCAGTATATATAAACATTAGTTATTGAGAAATTTTTTGGTTCATGAATCATATAGGAATGGTTGTGTCCTCCATAACATTATAGATCCATCTACATAGAAATAATCTTTTGATCATTGTGAAACTTTTTTATTTCAACATGAATTTATATAGAAAACCAGTTAGGATTCCACTGATGATCATGGAGATGATACTACTTTTGAAGATGAATAGCTATTGGGGAATGGAATATAGATATAACTGTTGTGTTACTAGCTATTTCACTACCCATTGAGAAACATATTGTGCTGTATGTACCGACTTGGGATGCATATAAGATAAGTGCATTGCATGAGATTTTCATAAGTGATCTCACATGTTTTTGGGTGATCCAGAACCCCCGGGGGATGAGGTATATCTATATTAAGTCACTAACATTTTATAACTTATGAAGATTCCGATTGATTAGATAGAAGTCCTCATGATGAGTCTTCATTTGAGATCTACTGGGTGATGGGGGAGATTGGTGACTCAATTACCCAATGAGTAAAATCCCTCCTAGACTGACATTAATCATCTATTTAGATAGGAGTTTCATCTATCTATATTATGGTGTGTGCATATACAATATCTTATAAATGTAAAATAATATATGATGACTAGGGAGGTGTACTTACTATGGATCACTGATCTCTAAAATTAGTCCTTGTATTGGTGTAAGATCAATTCATCAAAGCCAGGATCATTAAGAAGAATTTTCAATGGGTAATTAGAGATTTAGTAGAATCCCTTTACATTCCCCTCAATATTAGTGTTCTTGAGAGAGCATAATTATTTGAAAAAAAATTAACATATAATTCAATAGAAGTGGGATATTTCATTTGGAAATCGGTAGGTGAGACTTTATAAACATATATATGATGGAATCCACATGGATATAATCATTTCATATGATTTTTAGGCATCCTAGGACTCAAGGATAGTACTGTAGGGCTCTCATGGTGGCAAGATTTAGTAAATGGAGAGGGGGGGGGGGGGGTTCACCTGTGATGGTCAGGGACATATAACTGACGTTTTTCCAACAAGTCGTAAAAATGATCATGAGATGGTCAAGGGACTTCTATGTATGGGAAAGAGGTAGGAGTTGGGTGGTGGATATGGAAGAGGGGCCATTTTGGTGGGGAGATGTGGTTGGATGGTTGACCTATTACTAGCACCACCCCTAGTTGTCCATTCCAAGCACATAGATTTGGTGGGTTGGGAAGAGGATTTCTCCATGATATGGAGAACTATAGCCTCAAGGCTCTATGGATGATATGAGGAATGATCTATTTACTTTCTTAATTAGTTGTATTGTTGATATAAATGAGTTCAAGTAATTTCTTGCTTCCCACTAATCGTGTTTGAAGCATAGATTTTCTAGTTGATCCATTGGCTTGACCATTGCGATTAGAGGCTCCAACCATTGGTGAATAATTGATCAAGCAGTAATGTATATAGTGTAACCTGATACATAGAAGAAAGAGTTTTATGTGGCATCTTTTCATTATAGTAGTTAATTTGTACAACATCATCTTAGGTATGGACTAGATATCTATAGTTCATGAAAAAATTGAAAATTCTATGTAAAAAATGTTGTGTTTATCTAGTAATTGGATGAGGATTTCCTTTTTTGGTGAAAAGGAGACATTGGAAGAGTTGGATGACATTAGTCATATAAGAGTACAATCAATTACACACTAGTTAGCTAGCACGACTCTGGGATCCGTACATGCTTTTGGATAATAGTTTCATCTGGTGGTGGTGGAGTATGAGGATGTAATCCCTGAGGACGTTCTAGGTTTACCTTCCCATAGAGAAATCAAATTCTGAATGAACTCTATCCCAATAAGATAATGATATCAACACCAGCATATCAGATGGATCATGAAGAGCTTCAATAGTTGTGCAAGTAGTTGGAGTACATGCATGAGAATGGAATTGTGAGATCCATCATTTCCACTAGGAAATGCAGTGTTGTTTTCCAATAAAGATGATGGTAGCTCGAGGATATGTTTGGATTACTGTTTCATGAATCAGGTGACTATGAGGAATAATTATCCACTACCAAGGGTTGAAGGCCACTTTGATCAGTTGGGATGGGTGTGATGGTTCTTATAAATTGAAATTAGTTCTAGGTAACCCGACCTCCAATTATGGGATGGAGATATACTGAAGATGGCCTTAAAGTGTTTTTATTGCCATTATGAGTTCATGATGATGCTATTTTGTTTGTCGAGTGCCCCGAATGTGTAAATGGTGCTCATGAATCCTATCTTTCATCAATTATTAGACCAGTTCGTGGGAGTTTTCATCTGTGAAATCCTAGTGTATTTGGATTCTGAGGAGAAGCATGAAAGACACTTGAGTGTGGTCCTTGACACGCTCTTAGAGAACCATTTTTTTGGGAATCTATCAATGGTTATATTTCAAATTCAAACATTCATATTTTGGGTCACATAATCTCAAGGGTTGTTGTTGTAGTGGGACCGGCGAAGGATGAGACAGTTCATTCATGGGAGCAAACAAATATTGGTTATAGGTGTGGTGTTTTCCTGGTTTTGTAGTGTACTATTAGAGATTTTTACCAACATTATATAGAATTTCAACACCCTTGATCAGTAAGAATTAAATTTTGAAACCATTCATGATGATATAAAAGTTCATTCAGAGCTTTCAAGAGATAAGATAAATGTTGATGATAAAACCCATCATGAGATTTATAGAGGCTGTCAAGTACATAGTGTTCTATAATTCATCATGAAATAAGATTGTCTGTATTATGATTTATAGGGAAGAAATAATTTCCAATTCTTCTCTTCATTTGAGACTAAATGACAAGAAATTCATTACCCATGATCTTGAGTCAGTAGGAGTAGTCTTCATTTTTGAAGACCTTGAGTCACTACCTGATGGGAGAATGATTAATCTTTTCATGTGGACATAATTTTCTAAAGTATATATTCTCATAGAGGGATCTGAACCTGATATATATTTTATTACTTGATTTCCTCCATGACTATACCTTAATGGTTTTAAATACATCTGGAAGGGGAACGTGGTGGAAGTCAATATTAGTATGAGATCATGTTCTCAGTTGTTGGATGAGTAAATAGGGTAGTTGACCTCATTGAAGTTGTACATCATGGAAAAAGGTATTGATTCATATCATTAGTTGATGGTTCTTACCCCACTAATTTTAAATCATTTCATGGATGCTCAAAATGGAGATACTGATTGTGGGACCTTATGTACACAAATATCCACTATACATGACCCTAATGGTTATTTTGAATGTGGGGAACACATTTTTTTAGAGGACGTATTATAGTAGATTTTACATTGTGGGGGGAGGTGTTTTGGGAGTTTCACAAAACAAATTTTGAGGTACATAATGTATTGGAAAAAATGTACAATGAACTTTGATGTAAATTTTGTTTGGCAGATATAAAGAAGGGAGTTTCAATGTTTGTCTCGTGATGCCTCACTTTTCAGTGTGTGAAGGATGAGAGCTAGATTATGTTTTTTTATATCAACCACTTGATGTGCTGAAGTGGATGTGTGGGGATATCTATATACATTGTGATGGTATTACCACATACCTCAAGGGGACATGATTCCATCTGGGTTATTATAGATTGATTCAACAATTAATTCCACTTCCTCAACATTTGATATAATAGTTTAGTAGAGATATTTGGTTGCCACTACTTGTAAGAGATAGTATGAATCCATGGGGATACCATGATGATTGTCTTTAACCGTGATGATATCTTCATATATCAGTTAAGGGGGATTGCACGAATTAGTTGGGACTCAGTTAATCTTATAAATAGTTTTTCTCCCCAAGACTAATGACCAGACAGAGTAGAAAATATAGTTCTTGTATAACATGTTGTAGGCTTTCATGTTTGACATTGGCCATAGTTGCGGGGATCACCTACACTTCACTGAGTTTTCATACAACAATAGATACCATTACGTAATTGGAATGGAACCATTCTAGGATCATTAAGGTTTACCCTATAGGTCGCAAATTTTTTGGAATGTTCATGGCACGTCAGCACTCAAGGGAGTGCATTTGTTTCTATTATATCAAAGATGGAGTGATCATACAAGAGTGTATAAGGACTAGACCGAGCAATCAGATATATTATGCAGATTGAAGAAGGAGTCATAGGGAGTTCGAGGAAGAAATCCACATGTTCATGAGAGTATCACCTCGACATGGATTGAGGAGATTTGTCTTCAATGAAATGTTGTCTCCAATATTCATTGGTCTCTTGCAGATACTATGTAGATTTTTATTAGGGAAATACTACTTAGTTCAATTGTCATAGTTGGACCGAGTAAACAATGACTTCAAAATATTGCAATTGGGGAGGTATGTGAACAACCCATCGCAGTTTATCTACTAGTGAGTGTCAGATATCGAGGAGGGAGAAACCATTGCAATATACCTAGTGCATAATGAGGATCTGCGGGATAAGATCCTTAACGGGTGATCGATTTCCCTTGTGTATGTCTTGTGGTAGTAGGAGAATCTATAGAAAATAAAATCATAACAGGAAGCTCATATTAATGTTTAGTACCAACATCTATTTTGGTCACCCATGTTTTATATTTTTGGATGTAAATACTAATGTTGTGGATTATTTAATGTCTAATATTTTTGTGTATTATTTTTGTATATTATTTGGATTAATTGTTTGACCCGGAACTAAGACGACATGTGATTCTTTGGACAACTATGTCCAGAATAAAATTTTGAAATGTATTAAATATATTAAAATGAAATCTTGCACAGTCATCCTATAAAAGATGAATAACACTTGAATGGGGTATAAATCGTTAATTATATGGCATCGTCATGATTATAATTTTGGATTTACATTAGGTGTGATATAATATTTCTCGGAGTGATCTGTTAGTGAAAATAATCATCATGGGAATAATTAAATGAAATAAATCAAATAAATAATTTATTTTCTTTGGTTTCTAACATAGCCTCTATTTCTATTTTAAAGTCATAGTTTTATAATTTAATCAGTGTTGTAAATTCAAAAAATTTAGAGCCATAAAAAGAATATGATATATTTTGTTTTCAAATGTGGAAGGTTCGAGATCAGATCATAGATCAACACTTCTACATAGTTTGTGGATATTGTCAATGATGGAAACCAAACATTTATTCATTAACGTTCTATCAAAAGTTAATGTAAGATGTTGAGATTTTTTATTTTCTATCATGTTATTCAATTCTGGGTAAACAACGATAAATTCCACTAAAAGATTTGATTTACTCATCACTGGAAGATTTAATTTTATGGGATTTATTATATTCCCGTTGATAGATCAATAATTACTCTCTCATTATATGATAACTAATCTAGGAAAAAAACCAATATTCAAGGTTTGATCCTAAATTTTATGTTTTGTGGATCTCTTCATCCATTCTTGGCATGTTCATCATGTGTGTTTTATAATGGACAATAGTTCAATGAATACAGGGTATTAAATCATTTCACGACCATTATAAGGCACAACGGATCGAAACAATGGGTATGGTTTGTGACCAGTTCAATGATAGAGGTTCAAAAATGGTGGAAGAAGATCGGTGGTGGATTATATAATATTTTCAGGTATTGTTTCTCCCAGTTTTGATGCACAAGGACGAACAACTCGATGGTAAGATCTTCGAGTTGATTCAAGTCCATTTTTCATCAATCATTATGGGAAATGACAATACGAACCAATACATAGAAGTTCAAGAGAGGGATGCATCTCTTGATATTTTTATGATGACATGGAAGAGATCTTGATAGATCTAGAAAATCACAATCAACACAACAAGTACATCATATTACACTTTGTGTGTGGCCCCTTGTTTAAGCTCTAGTGTTTCGTTTAGAGTTAAGGATCACTCGACATGTAACCTATATAACACAACTTGTGATCTCTTATATGTGACTAAGAATAAACTATGGATAGTACACTATCATGGGTAAAATTACAAGGCCCAATGGAGCCCCATGAACTAGTACACATTCAAGGATTCGTTCACGTAGGTCGATACCGAAACATGAACTCCACACATGAAAAATTAACGGAGACACGGGATGGATATCATATGTCTTTATATTTTTTTTACTCCTTCAATGAGCTGGGTATATGGATACTACATATCATGTGAGGCTCTTCCACATGGGATGGTATGTGAATATCCAGACTCATTGTGTACCACATGGTCACATCATTTACCCCCTTTAAGATTTTTTCTATCTCTACATTTTTTTAGTTTGGAAAAGTATTGATTCAATAAATTCACAGGTCCTTTTTCTTGCAGGTACAATGTGACATTACATCCATATCAAAATATTTTTATTCCCTCTAGAGGTCGAGCCTCATATAGAGTTTCAACATCCCTCTATCAGATTTGAGTGTGATCCTCTATCATCCTTTGTTCACTATGTGGATTTCATGGAATCTGTGTTACCTCCTACAGTATGGAGTTTCCTTTCCATCAAAAGGATCGTATCAATAGGGCTTTTGGTATTAGTTAAATATGATCCCCTATGTAGAAAGTTAATCCAAACTAGGTTTATGGTACCCCTAGAAGTTCTGGGCTTGATCCCCAATATCGGTATCAATGTACTCTTAGAGGAGTGAGATTTATTTTGGCAGGACAAATTAAACTAGACCTCTTTGTCAATCATGTCTAATGATAACACAACTTTTGGACTGGATTCTCATAGAATGAGCATTTCATTTAACAGAATCCTGTGGTTGTATGTTTGTTATGACTACCCGGCAGTGTAGTTTTTTTTAGGAGTATATTTTGTTAATATATACATCGACTATTATAAATTTAATTTAGATAACTAAACATGGTGATTCATGTTATATGTTTTAGGGTGTCATATTGAATATTGTTTTGCTCACCCATGTATGGGCTTCAGCCACACATGTCATGTTTTATGAATACAAAGGGACATTTTATGGTGTCTTAGTAGGATATGGAGAATGTGGAGTGTAGATAGAGCTTTTTATAATGCTGTGTTATACTAAGAGATTTATTTTGACTTATTCATCACCATTTGATATTTTTTGACTCTTTATAGTTTTTGGTTGTGCTTGTATTTGGCACAATATTCTACTTTATGCACTTTTTATATCGTACATTATTGCAGGATCATAGATGTACAAATGATTTGTTTTGGTAGTTTTAAATTTTAACATTGTGTGGGTTTGGAGATGTTTGTGTGTGTGCATGTACATTAATCTAATTCGTACCATCTGTGGGATGTTCCTACTCCTCATTGGTCGCCAGCCCCTAGCCTATTAGAGGTGGTCATGGGGAAGTTAAGAGTCTGAGCTTGGAAGGTTGATTCATGGGATACTATGTTTCTAATTGAATTGTGTCTATTTTCTACAAATTATAAATAATTTATGGATAAATGTAATAAACTATGAAGACAATAAATGTGTATTTTCAAGTTTTTATCAATTGAAACACATATTTAACTAAAATTTCATTTAAAAACATAAAAAAGTTGATTCATACTGGCCACGCCATGTATTATATTGACACGAGGTTGAATCTTACACTTCAAAAATGACTAATAGATCATTTTTTTTAAAATATCGAGATAATATAGGCATGTTCTTTTTCAGTTTTATTGTGATTGGAATTAGTTTTTAATAAATGTCAATTTAACATAAAAAAAAGCATTTTGAGTCATATCGGTCTCACCTTGTAACCGATTGAGGTACAAATTTTTTAACACATAAAAAATTACACCTTCATCGTTTTCTAAATGTATCAAATCAATATTGATGTTTTTTTTATTTTTATCTATATCAACAATGGTTTGACCTAAAATGTCAATTATAAATAAAAACACAATGTTTGAGTGATTCTAGTAACAGAGTGTATCAGAATATTGAGTGGGAGATTCCTATACATTAAAAATTACTTACAAATAGTTTTCCTTTATTATAAAGAAAATATGATTTTGTTATCGATTCTTTTATTGAGTGACACAAGTTTTAAACAAAAATGTCATTTTAAATAAAAAAGACATAATTTGATACATACGTGTCACACCGTGTGTCATATTGAAGTGGAAATGATACCTAAACATGAAAATAAACTATAGATTGTTATTATATATTATCCTAACAATATGATCATGTTTTCGCATTTTTATGTGAGAAATAAAATAACTAAAATTACATTTACAAACTACAAAAAGGCATTTTGAGACATACCAGTAACAATATCTATCAAATTGAGGTATTATTGATTACTATAAGTCACAAACCATTTATGAACTATTATTATAATTTAATGAAACAATTTAAAAAAATTTATTGGTTTTGATAATGTCACACATCTTTGTAACTAAAAATCCAGTTGTAAACAGAAAACCTACATTTTGAATCAAACATAACAGACCATGTATCAAATTTAGTTATGACCAGTTCCAACACATCACCTATTAAATATGGAAAATTTTAATTAATATTAAAATATATTAATGTGTACAATTGGGTTTGATTATTTCATAAAAATATTGAACTAAAATGCCAATTTTATATAAAAACACACACTTTCAGTCATACGAGTCCCACTATGTGATGGATTGACATACAGTTCGATCCTAGACATAAAAAATGACATAAGGATCGTTTTACTATACATTGATGAAACTATGAGTGTGTTTTATATGTTTTAAATGTATGGAACATATGATAAACTAAAATGTAATTTTTAATTTAAAATACCTACTTTGAGTCACACCATTCATAATATGATCCTGACTTATGTGAGGATGATTCCAACCGACAAAAATTACTTATTGTTTTTTATCCTAGAGTATTAAAATAATATATGTGTTTTTATTAGTTTTAATTAATAAACTCATGTTATTTAGTAAATATTATTTTTTAAATTGAAAACAAACATTTTAAGACATACCAGACGCACCATGTATCAGATTTAGGTGCATAAGATTCGTACATGTTACAAATGACATATAGAAAATTTTTCATAAAGAATAAATTAAACATGAATAAATTTTATCATTTTTTTTATTTCACACATATTTTGAATTAAAATGTCACTTTTTAAAAAAAAATAAACACTTTGGATCATTCTAGTCATATTGTGTGTCAAATTGATAACTAGTTTATTACTACACATCCTCATTTACATATAAATTTTTTTATAAACTTTTCAAGAAAATACAAGTTTATTTTATTAGTGTTGAGCATGTGTCATCAGTGTTTAACTAAAATGATAATTTTATATAAAAATAAAAAAATTGTGTCATACCGGCCACAATATCTATCAGAATAATTTTCGGTTGAATCTCACATGTTAAAAGTAAATTAAATATTAATTTTCAGAAGGGTTCAAAAAATTAGATTGTGTTTTCTCATTGTTTTATTAGTGACATACATTTTAAACTAAAATTTCCTTTTTTACTTAAAACTCAATCTTTGAGTTATATCATTCACGTGGTGTGTTAGATTGACATGTAGAAACATCCCACAATATAGCAATGACTTAGGGATTATTTTACTATTGTATGAAGACAAATATAGTGTGTACAATCTTTTTATAGTTAGTTTGATACATTTATAACTAGAACATCCATTTGGAACTAAAAACATACTCTTCGTCTCCTACCGGTCACACTACATATCAGATTGATCTATGAATGATTCATACCTGTTACAAATTAATTATAGATCATTAATATAATATATATGATCATTTCGATTAATTTTTCAACATTGTGAGTATAAAATTAATAGTATGGACTAAAATGACAATTTTTAATAAAATATTTCACTTTGAGTCATACAAAGCACATCTTGTGTCATTATTTATGTGGCGTTGAATCCTACATAAAAAAAAGACTTTTAAATCATTTTAATCATTTTAATGATGATATTAATGATTTTTTGGTTTTGAAAATGTGAAAAATATTATTAAATAAACATAGAAGTTTATAAAAACATGAACTTTAATTTATATTGGCTACTCTATGAATCAGGTTTAAATGTGTCTAATTACTAAAAAACAAAATTTTTTATGGATCATTTTATTAACGTATCATGACAGTCTATGAATATTTTCATGTATTTTAGTGAGTGAACCATGTTGTTATATAATATGTAAATTAAACTAAAAACATAATCTTTGGACAATCACATCACAAATAACATATAGATTTTTTACAAAAAGTGTCTTGGCAATTCGAGCATGGTCTTTTAGATTTCTGTTAGTGATGCACATTCCTAAAAAAATTCCAATTTATTCTATAACCCTTCACTTTTAGTCATTATTAAACTAAACAGACATACTACTAAACATACACATATAAAATAATAAAAAATGGAAATTTGAACCTGTAGTGGTTTTTCTTGATAATAGAAAAATTAAATACTTTATCTCTGTAAGATTCAAGATATAAAATACATGTACTTCTTGTGTTGTATTATGAATAGTTTATCACTTTACCATTACTTACTATAATACACATTCATTAATCCCAATTCATATATTTTTACTACAATACCCTTTTCAACCAACATGAATCGATATATAGGAACATGAAATATTTTATATTACAAAACACTTATTTTTTAATGATTCCAAAGTATAACATATTCAACTAAATTTTATTTCTATCATTGTTACCAGATACATAAATCACATCAACCATTTGTTTAACTCCACTATTTGGTATGGAAATCCATTCATCATGTTCCTTTATATAGAACCAGAAACCGTTAATTATGTAACACCCCAAGCTTCTATGGTACGCTTCTCTTTGAATAATGTGATAGCATGTGTTGTAAACAACATCGAGTTCTCCCACAGCACAACCAATCAAACTAGCCTTTATGAATAGTAATACCTACTTTTTGAAATTATATATATTTATATTTCAATATGGATTTCATTTTTGGTTTCAGAATATCGAAATTATCCTAAGATGGTTTTTTGGTATTTTTCTGAGAACTTCCAATTTTTATGAATAGTGAAAAATATACTTAAAAACAACTTTTTTAATCAAAATAATTTATAGTGATAAATTATATTATTTAGTGGTTTTATAGTATAATTTGAACATATTTTTACAATTTTATCCAATGGTGTTCATTATAATTAATTTCACTTTGAAATTGGACATAAAAAATTGTCAATCTTTTGATAAATATTGTTTCTTAAAAACACGCTATTTGTTGTAACAGCGTGAATTAATTATAAAATTTATTAATGCAACTTATATGTTTGGAATTTTGTAAAATAGACATCATTTTTGAATTCAGAATATCAATTCTATCTTAAGGTGAAATTTTGGCATTGTTCTGAAAAACTTCAATTTTTGATGAATAGTGAAACTATTAAGTGTAGTTAAAAAACTGAATTTTTTCATAAAACTTAATTTTACTAATTCTGTGAATGGAATTTCGAAAATCTGAGAGACACGGTTAATATCAAGATGTAAAATGTGGTTCAATGAGATGAAAATAATTTTTGGTGAATAGTAACTTTTTTATTTTATTTACCACGGTTAAAAATAAATAGAGTAATTAAGGGTAAAAATGATATTAATATTACCCTAACACATGTCCTAATTCTATTGGACAAATTTATCTCGACCAAAAACAACCTTAGGAAGGAAATATTATCATTTTGGTCCACTTGGATTAGATTAGGACATTTATTATTTTTTAATTCAAAGAAGAGTTAATAGAGTTAAAATCAAAGTTTATTTACTAAAATAAATTTAATATAAGGTTATACATAAGATATATTCGATTGTAAATATTCATTAGAAAGATAAAATTATTTCTTACATAATGATATTTTATTTATAATTTTTAGGCATTACATAATTTAATTTATTTATGACACAATGATGATGCAGTAATTACCCTAATAGTGAAAAATTAAAGTAATTGATATTATAAATACCCAAATAAATATAATTTGAGACTTTTAATGAATTAAAATAATTTTATAGGATAATATGACATATTAGGATTGATTTAAGCAACTTTGTTTGATGTAATAATTCTGTTGTGAGTTTCACAAATATCAACTATTGAATAATGTCAAAATTGACATAAAAGAGTTTTTAAAACAATTATTATATTATTAATTCATATTAAATTCCTAAAAATCTAAGGTTCGGCCAAGAGACTTATATCATGATAGTTATATCATTAATGGACCACTTGGATGTCACCTGGATGTATATAGTAAGTTTATTAACCATATAATATAAAAATAAAAAGAGACATTGTAAAAGTGAAACTAATTAACTTACAGTTAATACTTAAAGATAAGGTCAATATAAGTACACAAACCTGTATAAATTCTATTGGTTGAGTGTTTTTAGACCTATACCCACCTTAACCTTTGAATAATCAACTTTGGATCCATTAGAAGCCGAATATGAATTTATTATAAATTAATATTTCTAGATTTTCCAAAGGTGCCCCTCACCCCTCTTATAAAAGGGCACTCCTCCTTCTCATTTCATCACACCATCAAAGCCTTTTGGTTTGGCAAAACTCTGCACAAATACTCTCTCAACTTCCCTCATACAACCTAGAGGCCTTAGTTTGATCAGAAAGCCAACCTAAGGAGCCCTTTTCATCATATCAAAAGGAAGAACCCGAAGAAGAGGTAATGTTTTCACCTCCCTTTTCCAAGTTCTTTTCTTCTTCCTCTTCTTCTTTCTTTGTTATTACCATTCTAAAATAATAACTCCAGTATCATATATATACTGTGATGTTATTATAAATATGGTACAACAATATTCAGTATTCTATCCACCCTTTGAATAACATGTCACCATACGTGCGTATGTACGGCTTACCGTCTCCACGTCGTGGTGTAAGTGTTATTCAATATATTATTATTTGGATGGGTATAATAATTATGTGTAACTCATGTAAATAATAAATATAACATGTTAATGATTCTGTATATATGATATAACTTCTTTTTATAAATTATTTTAATATCAAAAGAATGATATTTTCGCTCGTGTGTACGTACGGACTACCGTCTCCACGAACGCGATGAGATTCATTCTCCATCGTATCCATTCAAGTATAATTCTCATTTGATGATTAATAATAGTATCTAAAGACTTGATATAATTCTGGATATGATTAAGATACAACCTATCCATTACAAATATGGCTTACGTAACAAAACATATAAAAGAAAACAAGTAAGTTAGCACCCGAAACAACGATAATACTAAGATATTATTGACAAATCAATGTTAAAAGCTCATATATGATATCATATTAATGTATATGATTCTTGTATAATTTAATAACAATTATTTCACCATTATACAGTAGGTTAACCTACCTCAACCAAGGGAAAGTACAAGGTAAGGGTTTATTTCACAATCTCTTCATTGTCCGAGGTTGTTTATACGTAATAATCTACTGGGATATCTTTATCATCCCCATCCATGTTTCTTAAAAATGTATATCAAAACATTTTTAATATTTACATGAATATGGGTTGGAGTCATTTATACCCTTGTTTGACTTTTTATAAGAGTTTTATAAAGGGATCTTTCTGTCGTTTTCCAAACAAGGTGCTTTTTAACCTTTTAGACAGAATTAAGGTAAGATTGTTTTTTTAACTTATACCGAGGGTGCGGTTATTTTCCGCCGTTATAAAATCGTCGAAGCATCCCTTACAAGTTTATAAGAATATTTTCAAAGAAAATGTTTTATTTCATAAATATAAGACTCTTAAATGATTTCAAAATAGAAAGAGATATTTGTCTTAAAAGGGTTTTGATTTCATCTATGTCAACATCCTCTGATGGATTTTACGCTTATTTGATGTTGATTTATTATGATACAAAACATCTATATTGTATTGAAAGTTTTGTGATATGTTTGACTGTGGATGTGCTATTTTTATACCGTTCATAGTTTATGTTGAAAGTATTGACATTTCGTATGCTAGTTTTAATACGAATGTTTATGTTATGTCTGAACCTTTTCATATGGGAATGCATTAGACTTAATATGTGATGGGTGGAGCCCGCTATAGCTCTTCAATGCATTGGTAGGTATCATGAGACAAACTAGTCTCTTGGCACAAGGCCTTGACAAAATATTATTTGTATTCTTGGCACGAGGCCTTGGACATGTGGTTATGATAGTCTGGCATTATGCATTCCATCATTATGAAAGTGGTTATTGATATTGCATGTGATTATTCGATTAGTAGAATATCTATGTGAATAAGTAAATGGCATTATTTCATTTTACTTTTTCTATACAATGTTGAATTTCAAGTTTAAAAGGCTTTTGTTTTAGTTATACATTGCCTTAAATGTTTATGCTTATTTTTGAATGTTTCCGCTATATTGTTATCCTTACTGGGCATTTGAGCTCACCCCTTTTCTATGTTTTATTTTTCCCAGGATGTGAAGAAGTAAGTTATGAATGACCTGAAGGGATTTTATGTGGGGGATATGAGTGTGGAATATGGAGACTATGTTGTTGTAGTAGTTTTTCACTTTATGATGTAATGTAAAACTTTATGAATATATCTAGTGTTTCCAAGGCTACTAAATCAATCGGTCTTCCGAAATTTGATCTTTCTTGTGATCATGCCAAAGTTATGTAATAATGCACCGACATTGGGTAACTGGGGTCGGGGCGTTACAGTTGCTATCAGAGGAAGTTTAGTACAAACCTTGGAAGCTAGATTTAGATAAACTCTGATTAGAGAACGTAGACCTAAGATGAACTTTGAGGATTAGTATAGAAGAACTTCCTAGAATTTTGGTATTGTAGAGATTTTGTGATTTTTCCGAGCAATACATCCCTGTCTGGATACGAGCAGGTAGAGGCGGCTCTGGCACAGATGTACCTATGGGTAAACCCCGAAAACACCACTATGAGCTAGACTCGAACGGGAACTGGTGCACGACAACGGGCCTTGCTGCACTCTTGGTTACGACACTCCCGGGGGATATGCTTAGGATAACTCTCATTTTCTTTAAAAATCATTATGAAGGGTTTATGAGTATATACTTCCTCAATGAAAACATTTTTATGATTATGGATTATATCCATAAATAGTTAAATTTATGTCAAGTGTTTTATAAGTATGGGATTATGTATTTTGATTCATAAACTGATCTAGTTTATACCATTGTTTAGAAATGGCGCCTAGTGGAAGAAATGGAAACTGTATCAATGCACACACTCCATGTAGGGATTCCCCTCCTGCTCAAGATAATTATAGTGGAGCTGGTGATGCAACTGGTGTCGATCAGCTAATCACCATACTAGGTCAAATTACTCATGTTATGAATAATAACTTTACCCGTATGGAGCACCCTGATCCACAGCATGGAGGATCAATGTTAGATCGATTCATGAGGAAAAAAACACCAACATTCAATGGGAGTACAAATCCCTTAGTAACTGAGCAATGGATATTTTCCCTAGAGAAAATATTTCAAGCTCTGGGGAGTAGTGAAAGGGAAAAAGTTATCATGGCAGTTTACCGCCTCACTAGAGATGCTGATCAATGGTGGTCATTGATTCAAAATATGAAAGAAGATGATGACGTATCAAATATGGAATGCAGGGAGTTCAAAGATCTGTTTTTTGAAAAATATTTTCCTCGCCATCATCGAGCAGATATGGAAAGGCAATTTTTGAGTCTGAGACAGAAGGAGGATGAGAATGTCACAAAGTATGAGGCTAACATTACAAGGATAGCATGGTATGCTGGAGATCATATAAGTAACCCAAGAAGTAAGATTGATCATTTATTTTATGGGTTAAAACCATTTCTCCATCGAGCATTAGTCTCAAAATCCTTCTGGTCGTACAAAGACATTGTCTCATGTGCTATCAAGACCGAAAAGGAATTCTCTATGTCTTATGACTTTAAAGAAAAGCAAGAGAAGAAGAGACCTGCTGATCAATCTTGGAATGGAAATAAGGGGAAGAAGGGAACGGTTGAATATCCATCTTGTGGTAAATGTGGGAAGAAACACCCTGGTACATGCTTAAAGGGAACGAGAGTCTGTTACAAGTGTGGTGAAAAAGGCCACCAAGCTTGTGATTGCAAGGGGAAGAAGGAAGACACCAACGTTCAGTGCTACAATTGCAGGGAGATGGGGCATTATGAAAATGAATATCCTAAGCGTCAGGGGAACATACCTCAGAAAATTACAAGGGATCAAGTCCAAGCTTATGTTATCACTACTGCTGAGGTAGAAGCTCCGAAAGACATAGTGGCAGGTAATTTAATGGTTTCCTCATGTTTAGAAAATCCATTATTTGATTCTGGATCATCGCATTGTTTCATATCTTCCCAGTTTGCTATGAAAATTAGATATTTCCAATTTGAGTTAACAAGGGAGTTGTAAGTTAAAACTCCTAAGGGAAGTATCATTGCAACAAAGTTTTGTGAATCAGTCCCCATTAGAGCACATACATGTTCTTTATCTACTGATCTCATTGTCATACCTATGATTGAGTTTGATATAATCCTCGGTATGGACAGGATTTCAGACTATGATGCAATGATTTATTGTAAGAAGAAAGAGGTTACGTTTCTTGACGATAATGATAAGGAACACCATATCTTTAGAGCAGAATCGTCACCACCTAATTCTTATTTAGATCCACCCCCCAGTAGCTCAACTAAATTCAATTATTGGGGAGTAAGAGAATCAAATAAATGTGGGTGAGGAAAGTAATGTTCAAATAGAGGATATACCTGTTGTGAAAGAATTTGTAGATGTATTTCCGGAAAATTTTCCTTGACATCCTCCAGAGCGAGAAGTTGAGTTTTCCATTGATTTAATTCCTGGATCAAGGCCTATATCGAAGACCCCTTATAGAATGTCCACTATAGAATTAGTTTAACTAAAGAAACAACCAGAGGAATTGAGTAATAAGGGATTTATTCACCCTAGTGTTTCTCCATGGGGAGACCCTGTTCTTTTTGTTAAAAAGAAAGATGGATCTATGAGGTTATGTATCGATTACAGGGAGATCATTGCTATAACAATAATGAACAAGTATCCCCTACCTAGAATTGATGATTTATTTGACCAACTACAAGGAGATCAATAATTTTCAAAGATTTACCTTCGATGTGGATACCATCAGTTGTGTGTGAAGAAGGAAGACATTCCGAAGAAAGCATTTCGAACCAGGTACGGGCATTACAAGTTTACTGTAATGCCTTTTCGATTGACTAATGCACCCTCTGTATTCATGGATCTGATGAATAGATGTTTCAAGGAGTATCTTGATGACTTTTTGGTGGTATTTATTGATGATATCTTGGTATACTCCAAAAGCTACGAAGATCATGAAAATCACTTGCGCATTATCCTGAAGACTCTGAGAAAACATGAATTATATGGGAAGATTAGCAAGTGTGAATTCTGGCTTTAAGAGATTTCTTTTCTTGGCCATATTGTCTCTAAATATGGAATCGATGTTGATCCTTCTATGAATAAGGCAATCCAAGAATTTCCAGCACCGACGAGTATAACTGAGGTACATAGTTTTATTGGATTAGCTGGTTATTATCGAGGATTCGTCCAGAATTTTGCCCGATTGGCTATCCCATTAACGAAGCTCACACATAAAGGGGTTAAATTTGTTTGTAAAAAAGAGTGTGAAGAATGTTTCGAAGAATTGAAGTGAAGATTAGTCAATGATCCTATATTGACTCTACCATTGGGGAATGATGGGTTCGTTATTTATAGTGATGCATCGAAGAAAGGACATGGTTGTGTCCTTATGCAGAATGATAGGGTTATTACCTATCCATCACGACAGTTGAAAATTCAAGAACAAAACTATCCTACTCATGATCTCAAGTTAGCAGCTGTGATCTTTTCTATGAAGATATGGAGGAACTACCTCTATGGTGAAAAATGTGAGATTTATACTGATCATAAGAGTTTGAAGTATATTTTCTCACAAAAAGAACTCAACATGAGGCAAAGGAGATGGCTTGAATTACTCAAGGATTATGATTGCATGATACACTACCACCTGGGGAAGGCAAAAAAGGTGGCAGATGCTTCGAGCAGAACATATCATGGAGTTTTGAACAATATAAGAATTGAAAGGGATCCGATTTTCATTGATCTAGTGAAGATGGACATGGGAATAACCAGGGAAGAAGAAACATCAATCCTTTTTCAAATGGTTTCCACACCATCATGACTAGAAACGATTAAGAGTTCTCAAACTATTTATGGAGAATTTCAAAAGAAGATTAAAGCTGTGAATGGTGGGAGACTGAGAGACTTTTTGTATGAAGATAGAATTTTGAAATTCGGGAAGAGACTTTGTGTTCCCGATATTCCTGATAAAAAATGGGAATTGCTGGATGATGCTCATAGTTCCAATTTCTCTATACACCCTGGGAGAAAAAAAATGAAAAGAGAGTTGAAGGAACATTTTTGGTGGGACAACATGAAGAGGGAGATTGCTGATTTTGTGTCAGGTAGTATGGTTTGTCAACAAGTGAATGCTGGAAGGCAACAACCTGGAGGGGTCATGCTACCTCTTCCCATACCAGAGTGGAAATGGGATAATATTACGATGGACTTTGTCATGGAGCTACCAAAGACTCCTAGAAGGAACTATGAAATATGGGTTATTGTTGATCATCTTACCAAGTCAGCACATTTTCTTACTATAAGAGAAGATCTACCCATGGAACGTCTAGAAAGACTATATATTAATTAAGTTGTGAGACTCCATGGAGTACCCCTATCAATTGTTTCTGATCATGATCCCCGTTTTACTTCAAGATTCTGGAAAAGTCTTTAAAAATACCTGGATACTGAACTTCATTTGAGCATTGCTTACCACCCTCTGACATACGGATAATCAGAACGGACTATTCAAACCTTAGAAGACATGTTGAGATCTTGCTCATATGACTTTTAGGGTATGTGGGATCAGTATTTACCTATGGTATAATTTTCCTATAATAATAGCTTCCATTCAAGTATCAGATGGCACCATATGTAGTGTTATACGGAAAGAGTTGTCGCACACCAACCTGTTGGGATGACGTTGGTGAAAGAAAACTTGTAGGACTAGAACTGGTGGAGGAAATGATGGAAAAGGTGAAGGTAATCCAAAATCACATCAAAGCAGCTCAAAGTAGGCAGAAGAGCTATGTCGATAATCGAAGGAAGAATTTGGAATTTCAAGTAGGTGATCATGTTTTCCTAAAGGTATCTCCATGGAAGGGAGTCATACGTTTTGGTAAGAAAGGTAAACTGAGTACCAAGTACATCGGACCTTTCAAAATTCTAGAACGAATTGGGGTTGTATCTTACTGATTGACAATGCCGCCAAGTCTCTCCAAAGTCCACGATGTGTTCCACGTATCTCTGTTGAGGAAATACATGCCTGACCCAACGCATGTTCTCACGTATGAGGAGTTAGAACTGGAACCCGGTCTATCTTATTGCGAAGATCCCGTCAGGATTCTTGATACGAGAGAACAAGTATTGATAAACCGGATGACGCGTCTGGTAAAAGTTTTGTGGAGAAACCATAAGATGGAAGAGGCAAAGTGGGAACCCGAGGAACTTATAATGAAGAACCACCCGAGTCTTTTCATACGGTAGTATTCTATAAATTTAGAGGACAAAATTATTTGAAGGAGGGGAGAATGTAACACCCCAAGCTTCTACGGTACGCTTCTCTTTGAATAATGTGATAGCATGTGTTGTACGCAACATCGAGTTCTAACACACCACAACCAATAAAACTAGCCGTTATGAATAGTAATACCCACTTTTTGAAATTATATATATTTATATTTCAATATGGACTTCATTTTTGGTTTCGTAATATCGGAATTATCCTAAGATGATTTTTTGGTATTTTTCTGAGAACATCCAATTTTTATGAATAGTGAAAAATACTTCAAAACAACTTTTTAAATAAAAATAATTTATTGTGATAAATTATATTCTATAGTGGTTTTATATAATAATTAGAATATATTTTTAATATTTTATCCAATGGTGTTCATTATAATTAATTTCACTTTGAAATTGGACATAAACAATTGTCATTCTTTTGATATATATTGTTTCTTAAAAACACGCTATTTGTTGTAACAGCGGGAATTAATTATAAAATTAATTAATGAATCATAAATGTTTGGAATTTTGTAAAATAGACATCATTTTTTAATTCGGAATATCAATTATAGCTTAGGGTGATATTTTGGCATTGTTCTGAAAAACTTCAATTTTTGATGAATAGTGAAACTACTAAGTGGTAGTTAAAAAACTGAATTTTTTTATAAAACATAATTTTATCGCTTCTGTGAATGGAATTTCGAATATCCAAGAGACACGGTTAATATAAAGAAGTAAAATTTGGTTCAATGAGATGAAAATAATTTTTGGTGAATAGTAACATTTTACTTTTATTTACCACGGTTAAAAGTAAATAGGGTAATTAAGGGTAAAAATGATATTAATATTATCCGAACACATGTACTAATTATATTGGACAAGTGTATCTTGACCAAAAACAACCTTATGAATAAAATATTATCATTTAGGTCCACTTGGATTAGATTAGGACATTTATTATTATTTAATTCAAAGAAGAGTTAATAGAGTTAAAATCAAAGTTTATTTACTAAAAAAAATTTAATATAGGGTTATACATAAGATATATTCGATTGTAAATATTAATTAGAAAGATAAAATTATTTCTTACATAATGATATTTTATTTATAATTTTTAGACATTAAATAATTTAATTTATTTATGACACAATGATGATGCAGTAATTACCATAATAGTGAAAAATTAAAGTAATTGATATTATAAATACCCAAATAAATATAATCTGAGACTTTTAATGAAATAAAATTATTTTATAGGATAATATGACATATTATGATTGATTTAATCAACTTTTTTCAAAGTAATAATTCTGTTATGAGTTTCACAAAAATCATCTATTGAATAGTTTCAAAATTGACATAAAAGAGTTTTTAAAACAAGTATTATATTATTAATTGATATTAAATTCATAAAAATATACGGTTCGGCAAAGAGACTTATATCATGATACTTATATCATTAATGGACCACTTGGGGGTCTCCTGGATGTATATAGTATGTTTATTAACCATATAATATAAAAATACAAAGCGACATTGTAAAAGTGAAACTAATTATCTTAGAGTTAATACTTAAAGATAAGTTTAATATAAGTACCCAAACCTATCTAAATTCTATTGGTTGAGTGTTTTTCGACCTATCCCCACCTTAAACGTTTAATAATAAACTTTTTAGCCATTAGAAACCGAATATAAATTTATTATAAATTATTATTTCTAGATTTTCCAAAGGTGCCCCTCACCCCTCTAATAAAAGGGCACTCCTCCTTCTCATTTCTTCACACATTATAAGCCTTTTTGTTCGGCCAAACTCTCCCCAAATACTCTCTCAACTTCCCTCACTACAACCTAGAGGCCTTAGTTTGATCAGAAAGCCAACCTATGGAGCCCTTTTGATCAAATCAAAAAGAAGAACCCGAAGAAGAGGTAATGTTTTCACCACCCTTTTCCATGTTCTTTTCTTCTTCCACTTCTTATTTCTTTGTTATTACCATTATAAAATAATAACTCCAATATAATATATATACTGTTATGTTATTATAAATATGGTACAACCATATTCAGTATTCTATCCACCATTTGAATAACATGTCACCATACGTGCGTACGTACGGCTTACATTCTCCACGTCGTGGTGTAAGTGTTATTAAATATATTATTATTTTGATGGGTATAATAATTTTGTGTAACTCATGTAAGTAATAAAAATAACATGTTAATGATTCTGTATATATGATAAACCATCGTTTTATATATTATTTTAATATCAAAAGAATGATATTTTCGCTCGTGCGTACGTACGGACTACCGTCTCCACGAAGGCGATGAGATTCATTCTCCATTGTATCCATTAAAGTATAATGCTCATTTGATGATTAATAATAGTATCTAAGGTCTTGATATAATTCGGGATATGATTAATATACAACCTATCCATTACAAACATGGCTTACGTAACAAAACATATAAAATAAAACGAGTAAGTTAACACCCAAAACAACGATAATACTAAGATATTAATAACAAATCAATATTAGAAGATAATATATGATATCATATTAAGGTATATGATTATTGTATAATTTAATAACAATTATTTCACCATTATACTGGAGGTTAACCTACCCCAACAAAGGAAAAGTACAAGGAAAGGGTTTATTTCACAATCTCTTCATTATCTGAGGCTGTTTATACGTAATAATCTACTGGGATCTCTTTATCATCCACATCCATGTTTCTTAAAAATGTAATTCAAAACATTTTTACAATTTACAAGAATATGGGTTAAAGTCATTGATACCCTTTTTTAACTTTTTATAAGAGTTTTATAAAGGAATCTTTCCGTCATTTTCCAAACAAGGTGCTTTTTAACCTTTTCGACAGAATTAAGGTAAGAATGTTTTTTAACATATACCGAGGGTGCGGTTATTTTCCGCCGTTATAAACTCATTGAAGCTTCCCTTACAAGCATATAAGAATATTTTCAAAGAAAATGTTTTATTTCATAAATATAATACTCTTAAATGATTTCAAAATAGAAATAGATATTTCTCTAAAAAGAGTTTTGATTTCATCTATGTCAACATCCTTTGATGGATTTTACGCTTATTTGAAGTTGATTTATTATGTTACAAAACTTCTATATTGTATTGAAAGTTTTATGATATGTTTGACTGTGGATGTTCTATTTTTATACTGTTCATAGTTTATGGTGAAAGTATTGACATTTCGTATGCTTGTTTTAATACGAATGTTTATGTTATGTTTGAACCTTTTCATATTGGAATGCATTGGACTTAATATGTGACGGGTGGAGCCCGCTATAGCTACTCGATGCATCGGTAGGTCTCATGAGACAAACTAGTGTCTTGGAACAAGGCCTTGACAAAATCTTATTTGTAGTCTTGGCACGAGGCATTGGCTATGTGGTTATGATAGTCTGTCATTATGAATTCCATCATTATGAAAGTGGTTATTGATATTCCATGTGATTATTCGATTAGTTGAATATCCATGTGAATAAGTAAATGGAATTATTTCATTTTACTTTTTCCATACCATGTTGAAGTTCAAGTTTAAACGGATTTTGTTTTAGTTATACATTGCCTTAAATGTTTATGCTTATTTTTGAATGTTTCCGCTATATTGTTATCCTTACTGGAAATTTGAGCTCACCCCTTTTCTATGTTTTATTTTTCCCAGGATGTGAAGAAGTAAGTTATGAATGACCTGTAGGGATTTTATGCGGGGGATTTGAGTGTGGAATATGGAGACTATGTTGTTGTAGTAGTTTTTCACTTTATGATGTAATGTAAAACTTTATGAATATGTCTAGTGTTTCTAAGGCTACTAAACCAATCAGTGTTTCAAGATTTGATCTTTCTTGAGATCATGCCAATGTTATGAAATAATGCACTGACTCTTGGTAACTGGGGTCGGGGCGTTACAAATTAAATAATAATAATAATATGATATGTTCATGGTTAGAACTTTGGATATCCATTAAGTATTTTGTAAATGGAATTTGGAGATATAGTTTAATAATTAAAAATATGGCCTTGAAACCATCCTAAAATCGATTGATTATGTGTATTTGATAACCCAATTAAACCCTATTATGAATTCAAGTGGAAATGAATTATTTTTTTTAGTTTTCATGATGTGGTTAAATCTATAAACTATGAGGTAAAATTTAATGGTGATCCCACTCCGACTATATAATGCTAATAAATAAAAATGTATTCATTAAA
Organism: Viscum album; assembly: GCA_963277665.1. NCBI lineage: Eukaryota > Viridiplantae > Streptophyta > Magnoliopsida > Santalales > Viscaceae > Viscum > Viscum album. The sequence goes on along the minus strand of OY728161.1, from coordinate 454,355,767 downwards.
TTATTTTACCCACAATTTTCCTACTTTGGTGAGATTTTGGTGGAATTATTATTTCCACATCAGACAGGTAGTCGGTGATGAATTCAATAACTTCTTCAAAAATATATCTATCTACAATGTAATTTTCTGCCTTATATTGTTTTTTGATATATACATTTAAAATATTTATATATCATTTATTGGGTTACATCTCTCTATAAAATGTACGACCACATAATCAGATATCTTTATCCATGTGAACCATCACGTGAACTATTATATCAATGAATATAGGTGGGAATGACTTGTCTAATTTACTTAATATGATATACATTTCCTTTTTTATAGTTCAAAATATCACCATGTTTACAAATTCAATAAAAATTTCATTGGAAAATGAATAATTAATGGTTAACGTATGAAAAATATATTTAGGGAAAATAGAATCCAATGAAACCACAAATATATATTAAATAAAAATAATAAATTCATGTGATTCTAGGCCCTATAACTTTAAGTCGATCATTTACATGATATAATTAATATTTCATTATTACCCCTATAAACCTTTATGTCATTCATGATGATGAAATTATAATATCTCTCATGATGGGAATGAGTATAGTTATGTTGTGGAAGAATATTATATCATTAACCCAACATTAGATCCTGCTATTCTAGTGTCCTCATGTCAGTCATTTCTGACCATGCTTTAATGTCATCATTTATTTTCTTGGGTGCATTTAGTGAAATGTTAATGAAACAATAAAATACTTTATTTTCTAAATTCATAATGTAAATAAAATATTTGACATAAAAAAATTATAGAACTATAGTTTCCAAAAAAACATCTATCTTTTTTTCAACAGGTTTTATAAGGTTTTTTGAATATGGTTTATCGAATGTGGTGTCCATATACATTATGTTACCAAACAATTGGGATATTCTTAGTGGATATGGTGTTGTAACTTCATTTGAATTCCAATATAATTACGTTGAACAATATCAATATTTATGTTATTATTACATATAATATGTCCATGAAACATAAATTTTAGTGATTATTGCAACCTAAATAACTATGTACCTAGTTCCTAAATTGGACACCAATGAGTTACATTAATGTTATATAATATAAAATGTACATAATATAAAAATTCATTTAACATCATTTAAAACTAGGATCTAAATGTGAAATCATTATTTTTGTAAAAATCCTGTAATGGAACACATGAATCCCGCATTAAATTCTAATCTCTGATCAATGGAGCCAAATAAAGCACAATATCATCACCCGACTATTTTAGTCCTCGTATTAGTAGAGAAAACATAATATATTTTCCCTTTATACATATCCATAGTGGAAATTCATAATTTAATAATACAATAGACCATGTTCTATGGGATTATAATTTATAAACCAAAAAGATTCACTTCATCTGTAGATAGCGCAAAATGATGATTTCATGACTTATTTCCAAATTCTAGATTGACATAATAAATTTTATTCCACTTATGTGATTCTGTTACATAAATTATTTCTTATTTTCATTTAATTTATATGTGTTCTGTTTTAGTTTTCTTTCAATATCATAACTTACATATTGGCACTGATACCATGGAATTATTAGAAGGTTCCATAAATCATTAAAATGACATGATTCATCTTTCTTACATCGAGACACAACAAACATTAGGAGTTATTTATTTTCTTTATGCTTCTTCTGAAATAGTGTAATACAATTTTGATATGACTGTATTCTTTTATAGATAATACCCATTAAACATATCATTCCTTTAGCATCATATTTTAGAAAATGAAGCTCATTATCTTCAACTATCATATCATTCGAGAGAGAATTTATTTCAGTAATGTTGGTTTCAATCCATTTGTTTCCATATTTTACACCATATAGCATAATTATGACTCTAAATGTTGTATATTTAGTAAAAACAACATAAATTCGATTATTTTCACAACTCTTTAAATTAAAAAATAGTTTTGGACAATAATAATTACCATCTTCAACTATCATTGTAGTCTCATGAATTTGAACATAATTAATCTTTACACCTATAAAAAAATCCTTCATACATTATTAATCACCATTCACATTTGTAATAATATCAAATGATCCTTAAAATGTTGTATTGTCCTAGTCAATAACTATATTTATTTCTCCCCACTGTTTAGTCTACTATATATATCTTTGATATATTCCATGGCAGTTCAATTGTACTTCCAACTCATATGGACTAATTATTCTTGAATAACAATAATATAAACATAGAAAAATGATATGATAATGTCCATATGAAAAAAATATTTCAAATGTGATTAACTCTTTCTCTCCATTCTCATAGTCTTCTGTCATAAAATAGGAATCCAAAAATTTATAATTCATATTAATCCTATTTGATTCCGTAATATTAATATTTATTAACATAAATACAAAGAAGGAATGATATTAGAATCCTAGAAATTTATTATTTACAAACACACACATATATAGTTTCATCAAATTTTAAATACAATTTCATTGCACCGGTAACCTGTTTGAACCTAAAATGGCAAGGAAATATTTGAATTTATTATAATACAACACTTATTTATATTACAAGAATTCACATAACATAAGTCATTCTTTTTTAAAATGGATTCATTATGGATGATAATTCATTCCCTATCATTATTAATGTTTTGATGAAATCTATGGATTTCTATGACTACATTATTATTAGGGAATATACAATATCAAATCACTACCAAAAAATATATCCAAACAATTTAATAATATTTTGTAATGTATTAAAAGTGTTTTTAAAAAATGTAACCACATATATTATTATTATTACATTTGTAAATTTCTGTAATATATCATACTAAGAAACATTATCTGGTAATAATAAAAAATATTAATATTGAATTAGATTTTTGAATTAGTTATGAATGTGGGTAGAATCTGAAAAGTGAAATCTTTAACAAAAAAATCCAATTTCGAAACCGTGAAGATTATTTATTTATTCACAAAAATAATTTAAATAAGTAATAGAATTTAAAAAAAAAATCCTAGATATTAAATGTAAAAATTATAATGTTTTTATAATTTTATGTTAAAAAAATTCCAATTTCAAACTTCTGATTCATATCTCATTGAAATTAATATAAACTTTTAAAATGAATTTTTACAATAATGAATGAATTAAATTAACTAAAATTGGGAAAAAAATTATAATACTTTATATGGTAATTTCAAAAGAAAATTATGTGCCATAAAAAAGAACTAAAAGGTGTAAATACTCTATTTGGTTATGCATTGGGGTGGGGGGAACGAGTGATTCTTTATATTCGTTTCTCACAATTCCCTGCATTGAATCACTAGAGATAAAAAAAATCATTAAATCCATTATTATTAAATATAAAAACACCATCCTAAATACCCTAAATATCGTATACGAATTTTTTTAGGATTGAGCAGACATTTTATCTTTGGGTGGATATGTACATACATTTCTATATTACAAAAAAATATCATGTTCATAATTGGAGGAAAATCTGCAATCAAATATTCTGGAATCAGGGAGGTGTATTTCTATTCAAGGTAGGTAAACAACTGAATGCATTAATAAAATGAATTGAATGAAACTTATTGATCATATTGAAATGATATTTAAAATAAAAAAATAGACATGAAGAGAATATGATGGAAAATGATTTATCATTTCAATGTTTATTTAAATGGATTGTGTTTGGATTGTGTTTATATATGTCTTAGATGTCTAATGGATTATGTGTGGGGGTTAATAAAATAGAAAATTTGGTATTTTTTTAATTTATTTTAATGCCAAAGATTCCAATTATTTTCATTATCTTATCGCATTCTTTGATGTTTTAGAATTTTTTTATGTTAAGTTGTTCATTGGATTTATTTCACTCTTTATATTGTTTTATTAATTTGAGGATTTTTTTGGTATAATAATACACATTAAATTTATATGTTCACATATTTTATGGTATAAACTGTTGCTACATATGATTTACTATGAGATTAAAAGGTTGCGGATGAATAAAATGGAAAATCTACAGTTTTTTTCGATTGAAGTAAATTGTGGAGACTTGAATCATATTAAAAATACTCTAAGAAACTATGTGATATTAAATCAAATTTAAAAGGATCATTAGGATTAAATATAATATAAACACATGCCAAAATCATGCAAAAATACATGATGGATTAATGGAGATTACTTAAAAAAACAATTTCGTAATTTCATACCATAGGTTTTGAGGTCCAATATGTCTTAAAAATAAACATTGGCTATAGTAGACCTTTTGTTCTATGAGAGTTTGAGTGCAGCGTGGGGAAGAAGTGATCACCTAGGGTACTTTTTTAAAAATAGAAAAGGGATTTATCAGTACTTATTAAAAAATCATTATAATGGACAATTTTATCTGCACTAAAATTATAAGATTTTAGAAATTCTAATATTGATAGTGCTTTCATAGGGTTGATAGATCATCTCTTTTAGTAGTTCTAAAAAATTCTGAAAATTATATTCATCAATGATTATTCTTTAGTACTGATTAAATATAATTTTATCAGATGTACACATATAGCTAAAAAATGTAGAAAAGTGAGTGAATAAATATTGTTAATTAAATTAATTATATAATTTTTAAAAACAAACTATATTAAATATTGAATTTATAAAAAAATAAAAAAATGAATTTAAATAGATTAGTTATATATTTTAAAATAATATGTAAAATATTAAAAAATAACAAATTAATATGTATTAACTAATATTAAAAAATTTAAAAATTTAAAAATAAAATAATATAATATAAATCAAGTAATGATAAATAATATTGAATATAGAAATATTAAAAATAAAAAACATGTTTGATTAAATTTAAAAAATACTATGAAATTGTACTTGTTGTATTAATTACATTATGTAAAGATACATAAAAATAAATAGAAGTGAATAAATAAATCATAATAAATAAATAAACAACAAAATTATAAAAAATGAAAAATATTTACACATTATATTTCAAATAAATTAAAACTATAATTCAAATAAATTAAATATTTAAATTGATAACATTTTAAATATAATAAATCATAATAAAAAAGAGTTAATAAAATTTAATATAAATTACAAGGGCATTCAAAATACTAAAACATAGTAAATTAATATGTATTAAAAATATTAAAAAAATATTGAATTTCCAAAAAAATACACTATATTTTAAAAATGAATAAATATAATTTAATAGACTACAAAAAATAATTAAAAATTGAATTGGTAAGATTAACCACATGAATGGTAAAGACGTACAGAATTGTAGAAAAATGAAATAATATATAAAAAAATTATATATATATGAAAATTAATTAAAATGAATTATTTAAATGATTTAAATTAAAATAAAATTAATGTTTCATTTAAAAAATAAATTACTTAAACTTCCAGTATTTTGGAAAAAATTCAACTGGATATTAAAATATGAATAAATATCAGTCATATAAGTTACAAACTTATTGAAAATAATAAAAAATTAGAAAATATATATATATACATATTAAAAATTTACTAAATTCCCAGTATACTAACAATTAATAATTACTACAAATTGATAAATAATATTAAATCAAATAATATAAACAATGAATAAATAAAATGGACTAATTTAATAAATATTTACAAAATTTAATTCATTACAATAATTACATGAATTTCAAACACATACGAATGAATAAATAACTCATATTAATTTTATAAATAAAATATATTATTCAAACTGAATTATATTGACAATGCAAACATATTAAAATTAAAAGGAATTTATATGAATCAATAATATAAATTTAAAAAATATTAAATATATAAAAACTTAAAATATAAAAATTAGTAAACATTACTCCTAAAAATTATAAACAAATTGAAAATATTAAAACAAAAAAATAGATATGTATAAATATTAAAAAAATTAGAAAATTCGATAAATATTTAATATTAATAAAAATAAAAAATGGAGAAAATTTAAATGTGGGGAATTAAAAAGGAGTAAATAAAATTTAATGAATTATAAAATATTAAAAAAATAAAATTCACAACGTTAATTACTTGAATTTCGAACACATACAAAATAATAAAATGCATAATTTAACAGTATTTCCATTTTTAATAATTGGTGTATGTATTGTAATGATTTTATATAATAAATATAATTCTTTATTATCATTATTAATTGTTATTAATAATTAAAATTATCATTTTCCATTAAATGTATAAAAATTTCAAAAAATTTAAATAATTATAAAAATTGAATATATCAAAAAACATTAACTGAATATATTTGATATGTGAAGAAATATTAAAATTAATAAATTAAAAAAATACTAAAAATATAGAAATATTACAAATGAATAAATAATATTAAAAGATTAAAAAAACATACACATACACACATACTTAAAAATAGAAATACATGTGCACATACATCCATACACACATACACATATACACATACAGATAGACATACACAATCAAATATAACTACACATACACATACACATAATTACACATGCAAGCATATACCTTCACTAACGTGTACTCACATGTATACACATACACATTCATACGATTAAATACATGTGCAAGCTCATACATACACATTAATGTTCATACAGATGTGTACTACATAAATTTATATACATACACATACACATACATATACCAACATACATTCACATAGAGATACATGAAAACATACAAACACATACACATACACATACACATACACATGAAAGTACACATACATAATCATATACACATACACATATATATGCACTCATACACATACATGTGCTCTTACACAAACACATATAAAAACAGAGTCATATACACGTAGAAATAAATGTACACATACATGCATGCACAAATACACATACACATATAAAAGTACACAAACACATAGACATACACATACACATACACATACACATACACATACACATACACATACACATACACATACACATACACATACACATACACATACACATACACATACACCTACACATACACATACACATACACATACACTTAAACATACCCATACACATAGATATACACATACACATACACATAAATATACACATACACATTCACATGAACATGAATATAAACATGATCATACACAATCATAAACACATACACATAAATGAATATATACACATACCCCATAAACATATATACACAAACAAGTACACATACTCCCACACATTCACATATACACATATAGCTATATACATATAGATGAAAATCTATACATGCATGCATGTACAAATACCCATACACATATAAACACAAACATACAGATACACATAGAAATTCACATACACATACCCATACACAGAGTGATGCACATGCACAGACACGGACACAGACAAATAATCATACAAAAAAACCATAACCTGTAACTTCCCGGTTCCGGAAGCCGCCTAAAGGTGCCCCGTACCTGGTTGGTCACATGGCATCAATCACATTTCCCTGAATGCTAGAGGATTATAACTAGAAGCAAGTGCCTTTGGTGAAAGTGGGGAAACTATGACCTCATTGGTAGTGTAGCCTAGTGGAAATAAAATATATACAATAAAGGAATCCGTAAAAGCATGCAATAAGTAAACAATGGTCGACTGAAGAAATAAACAACTGGAGCATATATATATAATGATGCATGATACATATGTCTAGGAAAGTAGCCAAACACGTCACAATGATGGAATACAGTATTAAACCAAAGTTTTAAAAAAAAACTCCAGCAGCAATGCAAGCTTCATCATGGCCCCACGCTCTCCATCTCCACATCAATCAAGTACTAGAAGTAGAGGGTGTTTTCCCTTATATATACCTTTAATAATATAATCTGTTTGGGTCCAAAAGCCTGACTCAAATAGGTTGTGAGAAAAATCCTAGTAGGCAACCACCCAAAGATCCATGCCTAACAGTCAGTGAAAATATATGGCAGGAAAAATTCCAAAGATGTAATAAACCTGTAAGTAATCAAAATTTTACAATACTACCAATTCAATTACAATCAATTTACATTTTACAATTTTTAAAACCAATTAAAAATACAAGAAACCATCATGGAATGTTCCCACGACCTATCTATTCTTGTTCAGAAAACAATATTATCTAACCCACTAGGGAGTTCTCACAGCCAAACCCTGTGGTTAAAATTACAACAAGGATTTAACAATTTCTCTCTGAGGAAGCACTCACCACCAATCCCCCCTATTGTCTTTTAACGATAAACTACAGACATTCTGGGGAAGCACTAAACATCAATTACACAGGTGGTCTAATAACGAAACTATAGACACCCTAAGGAAGAACTAAACATCAATCCCCACTATGGTCTCACATCATGTTAATTATAACAGACACTCTGGGAATTCCCTAAACATCATCTTCCTAAATGGCCTCACTATACTAGGTTTGTGAAGCCCCGTGTAAAGAAATAGTACACAAATGATAATCAGTAGCCAAAGAAAACCTCAATGTACTACTTAGCTAAAAAATCTAAAAGGCATGGCATAAGATATTAGATAAAGTCATTCCAACCTAACAGTACATGGCATGGAAACAAAGTAGTCTAACAGGAAATCTAGAAAAAATGGACAATAACAAGAAAACATGGGAAAAACATCCATACCATTGAATGGTTAACCCTATTCACAATAATTAACCTCTACCCAAACAAATAAGGCATATCATGAAATAACTGTGCTAAAAACATAAACATGAAATACCCCAAACAAGGGTATTGGAACTTTTTCCAATATAAATAAAAGAATATCAACAAAAAGGTACAAAAGACCTACCTCAACATTGTATGGATGATATACATTAACCTTAGGCCTTGAATCACACTAGAATGATGTAGATCTACAAAAATGTTAAAACGTTTAAATGAGGATATCATGCGGAAGAGGTGAAATCAAAAGATAATGTTCAAGATGAAGTGAGAACTCACCGATGCAATTCCAATGCAATGGACGGAGTTCAAATAGAAGAATGTATAGGGATTCGGGGGGGATCAGAGAAGATATGCACCCATACAGAGGCTTTTGGATGCGACAGATGAAGAAGAATTGTGTTTTTTCCATCAGACATGACCCCAGTCCGTTTAATGAAAAAAAATTACATGGCATGTTCTTTAAAGGTACATGGAGTGTACATTCTTTTTCCAACCCCCTCTTTAGGCGGTCTCGAGGTCACCACACACGACCATGTGCCCGACCATTACACGGCCCACACACGGTCAACCACAAAAACCTCGTACACGATGTGTACTTAAAGTACACGACGTGTACTCTTGAAATTTTCTGAAACTCGATTTTTTTACAGAAAAAAATATAAAGGAAAAACATACATGAAAAGAAGATCTAGGTTCTTTAAAACTTCCCCTGTTCATCCACGAATTTCCCTTACAAGGTGTTGTAGAAGAAGAAACCTCAAATAGCTCTGGCCACTACGATCGTACATCATCCTCCCTATCCCATGTCTCATACTGTACTGACCCGTACATCCATAGAACTCATTCTAGGGGAACAGTTAGACCAGAGAGAACCTACACACATCGATCAACAATCCTGATCAGATGCTCTTCAAATTATGTGTCCACCTCTAAATCAACCACTTCATATTAAAAAAAACATGAGATGGGTCTGAGAAGTAACACCAAAGCTGCGAAACAAGAAAGACTTCATGCATAGATAAATACCTCTAAGGTAACTACAACCAATAGGAAACAAGCGTGACATTATCCAAAACCTCAATGATCCAACATACATTTTCAAAATCTTGCCCTATCTTATAATCATCCTATGTACCAACCTCAGTGTGACACATATAAGAACATGATCTCCGACCTTAATCTCTTGAGGCCATCTCAGTCGATGAGCATAAGACTTTTTTCTTGACAGTGCAGTAGCCATCCTCCACCAAAAGAACTATATATTCTCTTTGGTCTCTTGGACAAGTAGAGGTCACAACATAGCTTCCTCTCCTACATCCAGCCAGCAAAAGGGTGATCGGCATGGCCTACCATACAATACCTCAAGATGAGATATCTGAATATATGATTTAAAACTATTATTGTAGGAGAACTCCACAATAATTATGAGTTTCTCCCATGAACCTCCAAAATCCAGGATGCAACATCTAAGCATGTCCTCTAGAACTAGAATCATACACTTGGACTTGAAATCTGTTTGGGGATGATATATTGTACTCAGAAGTAACTATATACCCCAGTCCCACTGAAGTCCCTTCCAAACTCGAGAAGTAAACGCGAATCCCTATCTGAAATAATGGAGTGTGGAAACCTTTGTTGACGTACAATATCACAGATGTACAACTGTCCTAGAATATCAACACTCAATGTCTCCTTGATCAGAATGAAGTGAGAAACCTTCGTGAGTCTTCCAATGACAACCCAAAATTCCCCATTTCTTTGAGGTGACCTCAGAAACATGTCACGAAATCTATAATGAAATCAGTCCATTTCCACGTGGGAATAGGTAACTGCTGTAAAAGCCGTGTTCTTTAGTTAAGATCCACCTTCACCTACTGATAAGTGGAACACCTCATAAAAAAATAGAAACATGTCTCTTTATACATGTCCACTAATACTAACTGTGCAGATCTCAATAAATCGTGGTGACTCCATGATGAAATGCCCAAACTGAGGATTGAATGTCTCGCATTAACTCCTCGGGTATGTTTGTGGCAACACACATGCATCCATTAAAACAAAATATCTTATAATCACCTACTGTACATCCAAGAATAGGTCCATCTCATGAAACACTATCTAGTAGGACTAGTCCTTTATAATATGATTTCATCCGCATTCACACTTGATCAAGTAGAGTAGTGGTAAAAACCATAGAAGAAAGAAACATCTGCCCCGGACTATCTTGCACCTCTAAATGCATTTCATATAACATATCCATAAGCTTACACTCACTGCTGGATTATTGAACAGCTTGTATTTGAGTCCTCGTGCTCAGTGAATCAGCCACAAAGTTTTGTTTCCCAAACATGTAGGCAAGCCCAAAGTCAAAATATTGAAGGTACTCAACCCACATTCACTATCTCAAATTCAGATCGTGTGGGGCAAAGAAATACATGAGAGTCTAGTGGTCGGTAAAAACCACCAAATGATCTCCCAGAAGAAAATGTTTCCAACAGCCAATTGCATGAACAATTGCTGCCATCTTGAGCTCATGAATCAGGTAGTTCCTCTCTTGTGGCCTCAATTGCCGCAAACCGTACGCAATGACTCCTTCTCCTTTCCTAATCACTTCTCTTAGCCTGATACCTTAAGAATCAAAGTATATATTATAACTCATGACCAGCTCTAGAAATACCATTATTGGTGCTGACGAAATCCTCCCTTTAATCTTCTGAAAGGAAGACTTGCAAATATCTAACCATGATTACTTCACACCTTTCTTAATAAGGTTTTTCAGTGGTGCTTCTATGTGTGAAAATTCCGTTATAAAATGGATATAGTAACCAACCAACCTTAGAAAACTCCGTACCGCAAAGAAATTCTTAGGATGCTCCTTGGAAACTAATGATATCTCTTTCTCTAGGTCTAATGATACTCTAGTTTCTAAGATAACACTACCCTAGAATTGAATATAGTCTATCCAAATGTGGAATTTTGAGACCATATCATATAAGTGATGCTCACTCAGTATATTCAAAATGATCTCAATATGTGTGGCATGGTCATGTAAAGTGTGAGAGTACACCAAGATATCATCCACAAAGACCACTAATAATGATTCTAAATACTAATGGAACACTCGGTTCATTAGTGCCATCAAAACTAAAGGCGCGTTCGGGAGACCGAATGACATAACCACATACTTGTATAGATCATACCTGCTCTGAAAGTTTTTAATAGGTATATCTTATTGTCCAACGCACAACATATGATAACTTGATCTCATGTCAATCTTCGAGAACACCCTGGATCATTGAAGATGATCAAAGAGATCATCAATACTTCGTAAGGGATATTGATTCTTGATTATCAACGGGTTCAACATACAATAATACACACAATGTCTGAGGGTATCTTTTTCCTTTTTCGCAAACAGGATAGGCAAACCCCATGGAGAAGTACCGGGTTTGATGAAACCCTTTTCCTACAACTCCCCCAACTACTTCTTGAGCAATTATGACTCTGGTGTAGCTATCCTATAAGGAGTAATAGGCAATAGTTCCACTCCTAGAACAATCTCAATAGAAAATTCCACCTCTCACTTCAATGGAAAACCTAAAATGTCCTCTGGGAAGATGTCACTGAAATGATCCACCACTGAAGGAAATTCCATCTATGAAGACCCTTGGTAATCTAGATATAGACAAGAAAACTTTTTTGTAACACCTCCTAACCCCCGATGCTTGTTATCCACTCTTCTCGCCGGAACAAACCCTTCCCTCTTATGAAGAATAGATCCACCCTCTGGTGACTTGAAACTCACCCTACGATGATAGAAATCAACAATATCCTAGATGGTATCCAACCAGTCCATTTATAAAATGACATCATAGCCAGTAATCTATAGGACATAGAGGTCCTAAAAGAAGTGTCACCCACCAACTTCTATAGGTAACTCCTTGTACTATCGTACACTAGCCATTGTTTTCCCCAAATGTGTTTTATAGATCAAGACATTAGCCGACGGAATGATAAATATCCCAAGGCTCTTCACAACATCAACATATATAAAGCAATGGGAATACCTTGTAAAAAAAGTGCAGAAGTTAAAACTAATGAAACTAGGATTGTACCATGAAATGTAGATGATCCTAGATCCTGGTCATGTTGGGGAATATCCAATACAACTGTCTGACCTACATTGTTTCCCTGTGACCTTGCCTGACCACCTTGATCTAATTCACTCTATTTTCACTGAATGCCTGACTACTAGATACCATGGTCTCGACCACCACCTCAGCCTGAATGGCCAAAAGGACTCATGTTCCCATTACGGTGAGAAACTGGTGGTGTTTCTCTTGAATTAGAAGTCATAGAAGATCCCATGTCACGAGTTTTTGGTGGGAAAATCGACAGAAGCGGTTAATATGTCCCATATTGACACATGATGGGGACTCCACTGGGTCTCTTGGGAGATGCGGCTGGTATGGCTTACTGTCCCACACAGGCAGCATACCAACTGGATACCTAATGGTGCATTCCACCTACTCATATCTCCATGTGTAGACTCCCTACGGTGCTTCCTGATATTAGACAGAGAACCACTAAATATGAATGTGAAATCACCCTGGCTCACACTCTAGAATCTCTGAGGTTGGACTCCATGATCAGTGCCTGGTTGACGGTAGATGATATATAATTCTATTAGAAGATGTTAACCTAAGACCAAATATCCTAACATAGACCATCCTTAATCGTTATTTCAAGGAATAACTTATATCCCCATAGAAAGGGTAAAAAATGATGTAGCTCAATGAAGCGAGAAGAATATCCTTTGACTGAAAGTGTACCATTGTCCAAACTCATGAACTCACGGGCATGATCGTCCATCACTGTCTCTAGGTATATGTAGTCATAGAAGGTACACTAACACTTATCCCAAGGTATAAACTACAGGAATCCTGCGTATGAGATCACATCCTACCATTCCTTTGAAAAACCCCGAAGCATCTACGCATCAAGTGTGACCCTCCTTTCTAGAGGCATCTCCATATTCTTGAAGATCATCAGAATGGATTCTAGACATGACTCTGCAGCCTGGGTTTCTTCATCCCCTGAGAATGTGGGAAAATGTTGCAGGTGAAAGACCCATGTAAAATCTTCCATTGATGGGGTGGGATGCGGTACTCCCTGGAAGGACAACATAATCCTCAAAATTCCACTCGGAACTATGCCTTGGCACCTGTATCTGGAATGACTTCTGGTGCCAAGACTGGCACAAATTGAGGATCCACTAGTAGTCCCTGATCAACCATATCTGATATCTGATCACTGCCCTATAACTGGCAGACAAATGGGGGATGCCACAGTGGCATGACTATTCAAGGTCAATCAAACACCTTAGATCAAGATTAAGAGGGGCCAAAACATTGATGTTTAATAAGGTAAAAGGGAAAAAAATCATTCAATTTTTTCAAAACATGGATACATGACATGTATAATGCCTACATGATGTGTTCCCATAAGCCTTATCATGGGCGTGTACTTATGCCAACCCATGTCATGTAACACCCTACACACACAACGTGTTGTACGACCACACGATATGTAACTGAATCATCTTCCCTTCCAGAGTTCTTCTACAGGGATAAGCCAGATGGTTCTCTATGAACTAGACTACATGTCATGTTACTACTAGACATGGTGTGTACTAGATGAAGTTCATCGACCCATGTTGTTTGTTACATGTTCGGTTACATGGATCAATATACACAGCACGTTCCTGATGGAAATGGCGTGAACTAGAATGATTTCAACACCCCTTGTTGTTCATTACACAGACGGATAAAACGATCATACTACACAATATGTTCAATCTTGAAACAATATGTATTACCAAATTTTTATCCATCTGTGTCGTTAGTCACACGGTTGGACACATGGTCCACACAACACGGCGTGTACAACCGGTAGATGCTGTGTTTCTCCAATGATTTCACATCCCTATGTCTCTTCTCACATAGTAAGTGTCACGGTTAGAGACTATAATAAATGTACATATTGTACATGGCACGTAATTAAGAAAGATATTTCCTTCTTGAACATAAGGACACATGGTGTGTATTCATCATTACACACCGTCTATTCAGGGTTCTTCCAGAAAGTAACCCTCATGAACTACTCTGGAATCCAAGAAACATTGAAACAAACATTATGGTGCCAATTTCTGATCTATGATGGCCCAAACTCACCGTGAATCAAATCTCCGCATCATATACATGTCTTTTTCAAGAATAACAGTGTAATGATCCATAAAATTTTGATCCATGAGGGCCCATAACACCTCAAGAACCAATGTTTTTCATTCCTTAAAAAGAAACCTTACACTATTCAATACCATATCAAAAGCAGGTATTTTATCAAGGCATCTTTCACAACCACATGCATATCGAGCACATCATATATCACAAAAACATGAAATCACTAATGCACCGTAAATGGCATTGCAGGAATGCATGAAACTTGATTTCTAACAAGTTCTTATATGATGCATGAGATGGAATACCCTCATCTCATCGGGTTTCAATAGAAATAGAACATTAATAATATCAACGATAAAAAACATTTGAATCACCCAACGGTGAAATCAAAACAAATATAAAATTGAATAACTAGAAAAAATGAAATAACTAGGTAGATTGGCTTTTCCATGTTCACAATTTAGCTACATACAGGAACAACATATTACCATGTACCTATTCTATCCTATCCCTGGCTATAGGCTCCAAACTATAAGTCAAAAAGAAAATAATACCTCTGATACCACTTTGTAATATCCGGGTTCCAGAAGCTGCCCAGAGGTGCCCCATACACGGTTAGTCACATGGCCTCATGCGCATTTACCGGAATTCCAGAGGTTGTCTCCTAGCAGCGAGGGCCTTGGGTGTGATATTGGGGAAACTATGCCCTCATTGGTAGAGTAACGCAGTAGAAATAACAGATACACACTAGTGGAAGCATTAAAAGCATGTAATAAGTAAACAATGGAAGACTGAAGAAATAAACAACTGGATCACATATATATTATGATGCATGATACATATATCTAGGAAAGAATCCATAGAAGACACAATGATGGAATAATATAGTAAACCAAAGTAAAAAAATAATACAGATAAACTCAAGTAGCATCAAAACCCTCAGTTTGGTCCCATTCTCTCCAGCTCCATAGCAACCATGTACCTAAAGTTGAAGGGAACTTTACCTTATCTATATGTGCAACAATATAATATGTTGGTCTCAAAATAATGACCCAAAATGGGTGTGAGACTTATCCCAGTAGGAAGCCACCAAATGATCTATGCCAAAGAGTTAGTGAAAATATATGGCATGAAAAATGCAAAATAATTCATTAACATGGAAGTAATCAAAAGTAAGCAGTCCTACCAATACAAATACAATAAATTTACATTTAAAAATTTATTTAACCAATTAAAAATACAACAAACCTACTAGAATACTTCTCACAACCTCTTCCCTTTGGTTCAATTAAAAATATTAAGTAACCCTCTTGATTGTTCTCACTCCCTAACCCATCTGGTGGAATTTACAATAGGGATATAATGAAGACACTTTGAGGAAGCACTGACCATCAATTCCCCCTATAGTCATGTATAATCAAAGATTATTTGAGGAACCACTCACCAAAAATTCCTACAATAGTATTTTAACCATAAACTATGGACACTATTAGAAACCACTCAACATCAATTCCTCATGTGGCTTTGTCACATAAATATAGACACTCTTAGGAAGCACTCAATGTCAATCGCCCCTAGGCTCTCACAACATGATAATTATAAAAGACACTAGGAAATAACTCATCGTCAACTTCAATTATGGTCTCACTAGAGTAGGTTTTGCAACCCCATGTAAATCAATCATACAAAATAATAATCAAAAGCCAATGAAATTTGCAATGTACTACTTAGCTAAAAAGCTACAAGGCATGGAAATACATAATAGATAAAATCACTCCAACCTAACTGTAATAGGCATGGAAACAAAGCAGCCTAATAGGCACGTTAGACCAAAAGATCTCTAATAAGAAAACATTTATATCATGGCATGGTTAACCCTGTTCACAACAATTAACCACTATCCAAAAAATGAGGCATATGAAGAAATAACATGGCTAAAAACCATAAACACACAATACCCCGAACAATGGTATTGACACTATTGGACATGTAAATCAAAGACTATATACAGAAAGGCAAGAACAACCTACCTCAGAATTTTACAGATGATATACGTGACCCCCAAGAATTGAATCTCCCTAGAATGCTGTAGATATACAAAAATGATAAAAAAATTTACTGAGGATATCTCATGGAAGAGGAGAAATGTAAATAACCGCAAAATTCAAGGGAATTTTTTTTGTTATTAATTTTCATTGAGATTTTACAAGAATGCAGTTTGTGACGGCGCTTGATTCTGAGGCCCGGTGTGCCCGAAATCAATTTCCGAAGTTAGGTTCATGTACGTTCAGTGAACGAATGAGCGGGTTTTTCTATCGTTTGAACCGGTGCTTGGAATTGAAACCTGATGGCACTGATGAACTCACAGCACTGGTAATTGCTTAGGAACACCTTTTCCGGGGTTGCGTTTGCTCGGGTGTGGTTCTTTTTTTGGGTTAAGTAAAATAATAAAATAAAATGGTGCAACCAATTTTATTTTATTTAAAGTAGTTTAACCTAAGATATGTGGTTGGAGTGGGACCCACTATATCCTACTCCACTAGGTAAGATATTTGGGGGGTGGGGCCCACACGATCCCCACCTATTCAAATTCCTCAAACCCCCTCCTTAAATTAGGTAACGCACCCGCACCACCCATTAAATGGAAGTAAACTCTTGTGTGTAGATAATTATTAAATGCCTCTTTAATTGGGCGGTTTAAACTTCTCAATTAATTAAATTTATTGAATGATTAAATTTTTTATTTCAAAACTTTTGGCGTGAGTAATAAAATAAGGAAACACTTATTTTATTAGTGTTGTTTTGGTTGTGCGAGAGGATTTTGGAGAGGCTTTTCTCTAAGTCTTGAAGTTCTTATTCCTCGACGAAGAACGCGAATAATGTCGACCCGTCGACGAAGAACTCTGTCACCGCAAAGGGGAGTTCTTCATACCATCTTCTTCCCTCTCCACAGTTGGTGAGAGACGCCATCCTCTGAGATCGACGATGCGACGCTGATGAATCTTTTCTCTGCGACGCGAATGATCCGTTCTACCGCGATGTTTGACATTCGCGACTCGACGACGTGTGACGTCAACTTATAAGTAGGGGAATTTTATTTTTTTCCCTTTTATCATTTGAGAAAAGGACGACGAGTGCGGATCAATCTCTACCAGTTGATCCACAGATCGCTCGTTCATGCGCGGTGGTTTCGGGGTGAATTTGCGGGATTGGTTGAGTTTGATGTTGTTTTTAAAACCTCTATCGTGGAGGGAACAGGCTATCGAACAAAGCCCGGACCCTCCGTAGTTTGTTGTCGAAGTGAAGATCGACAGACGATGATGAGGTGGGCCACAAAGGCGTTTTGATTCCTTTCCAGTAATCTACGGCTCCTTGGAGGACCACCAGCGCATATATAATTGAAAACGGACCACCGGAGCAACTCCGGTGGTCCGCTGAAGAGCCTGTCGGCGCGCAGCAAGGAAGGTCCAACAAGGCTTCAGCCGTGGCGGCAGGCAGCGGTCCCATGGCCGCGCAGGACCGAGGGGGGGCTGGGGGGGGGGGGGGGGACGCGGCACTGGGCCGCATTTCTGGCCAAAGGATCAGTACCCATGTGGGGGTCGTTGCTCATCAAATCGGGGGGGGGGGGGGGGCAGCGCGCTCCCCCCCGTCCGCTCGGCTCGCCTCGTCGAGCTGGCCACGCGGTCGCGCGAGCACGCCAGGCCGGGCTGCGCCCAAGCCGGGTCGGGCCGCGCCCTATTGTGCCAGACCCAGACTCAGTTTAGGTCATCCCAGTTCAGGCCGACCCAGGGGGTCTCGGGCCGGGTCGGTCTGGGCCCGAACCCCCTATTTTCAGGAAGTTTTCATTCAAACACCCATAACATGGGCTACGGACCTCCGATCGACGCACTGTCAGTAGCAATGTAATCCTTTAAAAGAGTCGGTCATGTTGGTATATTATACTCAAGGTTTCACAGATCTTTGGGTACGGCAGGTTGGTTCAACCATGAAATCAACCGGGCCCTCGGAGCAGAAACGCTTATAACATGAGCTCCAGACTTCCGATTGACGTGCCGTCGACATCCTTGGATTCCTATTGATGAGAAGTAACATTCGGCATACTTATCCTAAGTGTTGGACGTAGTTGGATAGTGTTCGTGTTGGATTGAACCCAAAATCCAACCGGGCCCCCAGAACAGAAAAGCTGATAACTTTCAGACCAGACGTCCGTTTGACGGACCTTCAGTGGTGTTGGTGATCTCGTTGAGAAAAAGTCCCTATGAGTATTCCCTATGATATTTCGGGGTACAGTTGAGATATTGTTGGGTTGGTTCACACATGAAACCAACCGGGCCCCTAGGACAAAAAGGCTAATAACTCACAGACCGGGCATCTGATTGACGCACCATCTATTGCGTTGAGACCCCTATGACGAGGCGGCGCTTTTAGATACTTCTTCGTCGGAATTTGAGATACATGTAGTATTTAGTAGTAGCTCGTTGAGCGGACCCTCTCGGAGTCGAGCGTACGGAGTACGGGGACGGTGTAGCCGGATGAGACTTGATGACTGCTTGACCGACTTGACTTGGAGTGAGTCGACTAGCCAAGTGGATGGAGCACTACTCTGTTTTGGTGGAGACCCATGGCGGACAGAGTAATACTGAGTTTGGGTGCAGACCCAGGGTACTCGTTCGGAGCGTACCTCTGCAGGCTATTAGGGGGGATGCACTACTGTGTTTGGGTGGCAGACCCCAGCAGGAAGCACTACTGTGTTTGGGTGGCTGACCCGCGATACTCTACAGGAGGACTACCTCAGCAGTCCTAGGTTAGTGAGCAGTACCTCGGAGTCGTGATAGGATCATTGTACTCTCCAGAGACGGGGCGCTTCAGCAGTTACGATTTCATTAATGAAAAATCCTGGTTTGAGCTCAGTCTATGACTTTTGTGTTTACCTCATGATTGATATGGTTTACTTGATAACTTAATTATATGTATGGGCATATACCTAGATAGTGGTTATCCGTTGATTTCATAATCATTGTGTTTCCTCATGATTGAGAAGGGTTACTTGATAACTTTGGTATATTTATGGGCATATACCTAATTAGAGGTCATCTTTTGAGATCTTCTTTGTGGTTATCCTTGTTTGATTTACTGAGACATTGTGGGTCTCGTGGTCCCTACTGAGTATCGTTATACTCACCCCTGCATGGGCTATGCCCGCACCTCGTTGTGTTGGTTGCAGATGACATGCAGTGCTGACAGAGGCCGAGTGTTCGAGGATTGGACAGTACCCGAAGGTGGACCTCACAATGAGTCAATATCCGGAGGTGGACTTCACGACGAGATGACACTCGGAGGAGGTTTACGGGCGAGAGCGTTGTGGAGGCTATTTTTACCTACCCTTGAGGAAGGATCTGTGGTGGACAATCCAGGAGTTGCGCTATCTGTACCTACTCTTCAGGTAGGATCCGAGGAGGATGGACCAAGACCTGCTTCCATTATTCCAGCTGTTTGTCTTTTTCTGTCGTACTTTTGTTCAGTTGTAGCTATACTTTCAGTTGGGTTTGTATTATGGCCCACTTACTTTTCATCACTTTCTTTTGTACTTAGTATTTTACATCCGCTTGTACTATGTGATGTTTTGTTTACTTTTATAAAGGCAATGCCTTCCCAGTTATTGGATCTATGCCTTTGGTGCTAGTCGCCATCCCCTGGCCTATTGAAGGCGGGCTTGGGGTAGTCACGGCATGGGCCCCCAGGATTGGTCATGGAAAATCGGCATCAGAGGAGTCGGTTCTACCGCATAACATAGGACTCTGATATTTTCTTTATATGAAGTAATAGTGTTAAGGGTACCAAGTGTGGTTTTCAGTTCAGGGAGTCCAGTTTTGGTGCGGGTCGCCTAATTATCCATAAACCAGGACCCTGACAACAGATTTCTGACTTTGTGCACGAAAACCCTAATTGCGTGTGTGTTTCCAATAGTTTTAAAAAGTCAGCTCAAACCAGGTCATCTCACCAGGTATAAATCGTTTGACCGTGTCACGTATGTTTCTTTTAGGATTCCTATCCTCGGATGATCATCTAGATCCCCGAGAGATGTACGTACTGACAGCCTGTCGAGCGACGAGGCTTCAGTACAGGGCCCTCTTGCAGTTGAGGCACCAGTGGAGGCACCGGCGGTACTACCGTATGTTGAGCCACCGATTCCACCAGCCCCAACAGTAGGTGATGCACGCCGCATGAGCGCACTGCACATGTTCCTGCACCAGGGGCCACCTAGGTTCTGGGGAGAGATAGACCCACAGGCGGCTGAGGATTGGCTGGAGGCTCTGGTGGGAGTCTAGGCTAGTAGAAATGCCAGCAGACTTCATGGTGATCTTTGATTCCAGCCTCCTTCAGGCAGCAGCTGAGAGATGGTGGAGCCACATTTTCCATTTTTTGTGATGAGATGACTTTCACATGGGGAGACTTCGAGACCTTCTTCAGGGTGGAGTAAATACCAGTGGCTCTACACCCCAAGCATGTTCAGGAGCTGCTTCGTTTACTGCCGGATTTTCGATCAGTAGCCGAGTCATCTATGGGCAGTAGACCGATGATGCAGAGGTCCAAGAGGACCAGAGCCAGCCATACGGGGAGCAGGATGTTTTATGAATGTGGCAGGAAGGGTCACATGGAACGTAAATGTCCGACTCACCACACAGTTGATCCGCAGGCATTGGAGGAGCCACCGAGGCAGAAGCAGCAGCGGGTGCTTGAGAAACAACCGTGTAGTGAAAAAGGAAGTAGAGCTCCGGGAGCAGGTGGACAGGAGTGGAACTAGTGGATTCCTTTTGTTCTTGGTACTTCTAGTTCCATGTATCTATTGTATTTTTTTCTTTTTACTATGAGATACTATAATAAAATACACTTATCCTAGTGACACTTACTTTTCTGTCCTTTTGTTAGGTTTACACTGAGAGGTTTCGGTTTAAACTATTGACTTGACCCTTACATTCGAGATTTCTACTGGAGGAGACCCAGTGACCCCACACTGATGACGACAGTGTGACTCGACCCTTGGAGGCAAGAGTGACGGTTGGATCTCTTGGTAGTAACGTCGAGGCCTTACGACATCATCCATGGAATTACTGCATCATTAATGTCAATATTGATTGTATTAGGAAATGGGTGTGGTTCATCCAGGGGATGAGAGCGAGTTTCTGTTTTCAACAAAGGAGAAATCTTAGCAGCTCTTACAGATCGTAGGAAATGAAGGTGTAGATCATCCAGGAGTGGATGAAGACTACACAAAGCAGTAAGGAATAGGAAACTGGCGACGATCTTAGAGACTCAGGCGTGTTAAATGTTTCAAGAAGAGGAATCTTAAAGGAGAGATGAGTCTACGAAGCAGTAGATGTGGAGTCAGAGCTAGGAGAGCAGCATGAGGTGGTATACATTTTAACATGCTACAACCACCCGCCTATGTTTTCCCCGCCAGGCTCAGGGAGCTGGAGGGCGGGGGAAGAGTGCGGCTTCATTCGGTCAAAAAGTGTGACCCAATGGATCTAAAAAGGATTCAAGGGACAGTCTGTGTCCACTAATAGATTTCGTAGTAATATACGTTGATATGAATCATTCCTTTCTTCCAAGAATCTTTTCCCAGACCTAGAGTTTCCAGTAAACTGTAGACATGACCCTCACGTCTGGAGATACCTTGGGAGGAGACTCGAAAATCGCACTTATGCCGACACTGTGGTCTGGAATTCGAGGCGAGAGTTTCGGTTGTGATCTCTTGGTGGCAGCATTGAGGCCTTACGACGTTGGTCTAGTTATGGATTGGATTCAAAATTCATGCTCAGATTGACTATTTTAGGCAAAAAGGTTGTGGTCCAACTACAACGTCGTGATGGGATTTCCTTGGTCGGCGAAAAAGAAACACCAGGCAGCACCGGATAAACTCATGCACAGGAGGGTGTGGTAGATCACTCTTGAGTTAGTCAACCTTACCCTCATGGAAGCAGGAGTTTTGAGTTTCAGTTCTTAACAGGAATTGGAGACCTCTGGAATTCGAGGATGGTGACCACGTTTTCTTACGGGTCTCACCTAGACGAGGTCTATGGAGTTTTTTTCAAGGCCGCATGTAGCCTCCGAGGTTCAGCGGACCTTTTAAAGTCCTCAGCAGGGTAGGCGAGGTGGCTTACCACTTGACCCATCCACCTCAGGTGCACGACGGCATCCATGTATCTTGACTGGGAAGATACGTGCTTGACCCGACGCATATCATTGACCATGGGGAGCTTGAAATTGGCGATGTGGTGACTTTTACGGGTTCCAGTAGGAGTTGAGGATCGATAGGAGTAGTCTTACGAGGATGGTCGATTCCTCTTGTGCGCTTTCATTTGTAGCACAGGAACCTCCAGGTGAGAAAATGGGAGCAGAAGGCTCAGATGCGTGCTCAGTACCACTATTTTTCCCTAGTTTTTGTTGAAGCTTTACGGGGACGTAATGCCCTGAGGTGGAAGTATTGAAAAGACCGATAAAATTGAAGAGAATTTTTTTTTTCTTAATTTTCTTTTGGATTTTACAAGAACGCAGTTTCTGACAGCGCCTGATTCCGAGGCCCGGTGGGCCCGGAATCAATTTCCGAAGTTAGGCTTGGGTACATCCAGTGAACAAACGAGCGGGTTTTTGTAACTTTTGAACCGGTGGTCGGAATTGAATTCTGAGAGCACCGATGAACTCGCAGCGCAGGTAATTTCTTAGGAACCCCATTTTCGGAGTTGCGTTTGCTCATGTGTGGTTTTTTTTTGGTTAAGTAAAAGAATAAAATAAAATGGTGCAACCAATTTGATTTTATTTAAAGTAGTTTAACCTAAGCTAAGTGATTGGAGTGGGACCCACTATATACTACTCCACTAGGATGGATATTTGTGGGGTGGGGCCCACACGAGCACAACCTATTCAACTTCCTCAATCCCCCTCCTTAAATTAGGTAACGCACATGGACCCTCTATTAAATGGAAGTCAACTCTTGCATCTACCTAAATATTAAACGACTCTTTAATTGGGCGGTTTAAACTTCACAATTAATTCATTTAATTGAATGATTCAATTTTGAATTTCAAAACATTTTGCGTGAGTAATAAAATAAGGAAACTCTTATTTTATTAGTGTTGTTTTGGTTGTGCGAGAGGATTTTGGAGAGGTTTTCTCTTAGTCTTGAAGTTCTTATTCCTCGACGAATAACGCAAAGAACGTCGAGCCTTCGACGAAGAACTCTGTCCTCGCAAAGGGGAGTTATTCATACCGTCTTCTTCCCTCTCCACAACCGGTGAGAGACACCATCCTTGGAGATCGATGACGCGACGCCGACGAATCTTTTCTCTGTGACGCCATCGATCCACTCTACCGCGACGTTCGACATCCGTGACTCGACGACGTGCGACGTCAATTTCGAAGTAGGTTAATTTTATTTTTTTCCCATTCATCATTTGAGAAAAGGACGACGAGCGTGGATCAATCTCTACTAGTTGATCTGCGGATCGCTCGTTCATGTGGGGTGGTTGCGGGGTGAATTTTCTGGATTGGTTGAGTTTGATGTTGTTTTTAAAACCTCTAACGCGGAGGGCACAGGCTAACGAACAAAGCCCGGAACCTCTGCAGTTTGTTGTCGAAGTGCGGATCGACGGACGATGATGAGGCGGGCCGCAAAGGCATTTTGAATCCTTCCCAGAAATCTATGGCTCCTGGGAGGACCACCGTCCTAGACATAATTGAAAACGGACCACGGAAGCAACTCTGGTGGTCCACGGAAGAGCCTGCCGGCGAGCCCTGCCGGCACGGCGGTGGTGCCCGGCGCGCCACTAGGAAGGTCCATCGCGGTCGAAGCGGTGGCGGCAGGCAGCGGTCCCTTGGCCGCGTGGGACCGAGGGGGGGGGGGGGGACGCGGCACCGGCCCACGTCCGCCGGCCGAACGAGCGGCCCCCATGTGGGGGCCTCAGCTCATCAAATCAGGGGGGCATCGCGCTCCCCCCAGTCTGCTCACCTCTGCTGGCCGAGCTGGCTATGCGGCCGCGCGAGCGCACCAGGCCGGGCCACACCGATGGGGCCGGGTGCACCCTCCGGGCTAGGCCGCACCCTATTGGGTCAGACCCGGACCCGGTTCGGGTCGAACCATTTTGGGCTGACCCATGATGTCTCGGGCCGGGTCGGTCCGGGCCCGAACCCCCTATTTTCGGGAATTTTTCATTCAAACGCCCATAACATAGGCAACAGACCTCCGACCAATGCACTGTCAGCTGCGACGTGATTCATGGATCGATAAGGTCTTTTCGGTATATTATACTTAAGGTTTTGGAGAACTTTGCGTACGATCGGGTTGGTTCGAACACAAAACAAACCGGGCCCTCGGAGCGGAAACACTTATAACATGAGCTCCGAACATCTGATTGACGTGCCGTCAACTTTGTTGGATTCCTCTTGATGAGATGGAAAATTCGGCCTACTTCTCCTGAGTTTTGGACGTAGTTGGATAGTGTCTGGGTTGGATTGAACCCAAAATCCAACCGGGCCCCTTGAACGGAAAGGCTGATAACTTTTAGACCGGACGTCCGTTTGATGAACTGTCAGCGGTGTTGGTGATCTTGTGGAGAAACAGTCCCTATGAGTATACCCTATGAGAGTTCGGGGTACAGTTGAGATACGGACGGGTTGGTTCACACACAAAACCAATCGGGCCCCTAGGACGAAAAGGCTAATAACTCATAGACCGGGCGTCTGATTGACGCGTCGTCTATTACGTTGAGTCCCCTATGACGAGGCAGTCCTTTGAGATACATCTTCTTTGAAATTTGTGATACTTTGAGAATCGACCAGTAGCTCCTGGAGAGGACCCTCCCAAAGACGAGCGTACGGAGTACGGAGACCGTGTAGCCGGCTGAGACCTGACGGCTACCTGACCGGCTCGACTTGGAGTGAGTCGACTAGCCCAGTGGACGGAGCACTAGATTGTTTGGGTGTATACCCATGGAGGACGGAGCACTACTGAGTTTGGGTGCAGACCCGCGGTACTCATCCGGAGAATACCTCTATAAGGCCCCAACATTAAACCTTACTTAATCTTTAGTTATTACAAGTTTACACATTGAGGATCAATTTTGGTTTAAAGTTTTCTAGAATTAGACCATAAAACATGCATTACATCCCACATTTAAACAAAGTGGTTACATAAAAGATAGTATTCATTATTCCCATCAATGGAAACATATTTAAAATTAAACATGGATTCTTTCTTGACACTTCCTTGACACTATCATCATATCATGTACCTTTCACTTAACTTGTGAAAAACATTTCAAAAACATGGGATGAGCATAAAAAGCTCAGTAAGGGATATAAAAATATGGAAAGGAACCATAGGTACATATATACATAATAATGAAATCATTCTTTACCCATAAAACATAGGCACTTCAACATACCTCATCAAATCATGAATGAATCATAGAAATCATAAGACATAAAGGCAACTTGAGGCATTCATAACATTCTTACGTAGGGAGTAACCCTCTTGGTTACGTTTGGAATACCCATAACAGTATATGACCAAAATCTCTTCATAGAAACCTTAACATTTCACTCCTTCGCGTTACCCAATGCATTGGAGAGATATATCTGGCTCACCCACCCTTAGTTTATCACGGAACCACCCATCTTCATAATAATGCTCAAGAACCACAACATAATCATATCACATAAAACATGCATAAATGAAACATAACATTTCCACTTTTCAATCACAAGATATCAATACAACACATTGATATAAAAACATTATGAAACCAATTTTCAATACCAAAATAAAAGAAAATTAAAAAATGGTATTTATTTTTCTTTTAAATAAAAGGTATGGCTTGTAGAGGAAGTTGAAACTCAAATAATGGTCATGGAGGCGGAGAAGTCTTTGTCGCCGCATACGTACGACAAAAACATTCCCTTTTGTCATTTTGTAAAACACTTCATATAAAAAAGATTACTTTTGGATAAATTTAAAATTCAAAGGGGTTTATACACCGTATAAAATAAGGTTGTGTATAAAATAAAATATTCCTCAATGAAAGGAGATTGAGACGAAGTCCCATACCTCGGGTCCGACTTAACTCGGTCGTTATTTAATCTCATGAATAATAAACATGAGTTAATTTATACTTGTTTAGGAACCTTTTCCATGTTCATTATTCCATTTATATCACTTATTTCCATTTCATGAACACTATTAATTATTTAAGTTAATAACGGTCATTTTAACGATCATTGGTACTTGAGTCAAAAATAAACCCTTTATAATTACAAGTGGTTCATGTATCCATTATATCCAGAATGGTATTAATGATGTAGAAATCATATATGTCATATAATTCCAGTACATGCATGCATTTATAAAATTACATAATCATTTAGAGGTAAGAAATGAAATGCATCGTTCATGGAGACGGTAAGCTGTACGTACGCATGAACGATGCTTCCATTTCTATTTCATATTTTATGAAATGGAATAATAATGATATAAAGTAATATTATAATTCCATTTTACTATCATATATAATATCATAACTCCATCCTTTATATGTCCCACATATGGTATTAACGAATCAAATCACTTTGAGGGGGCGGTAGTCCGCACTTCCTTAAATGAAGATATCACATTTACCCATAATGGAAACCATAAAGGTATACCCAAAATGAAAAATACAGATGATTAATGAAAATATAAACATATTATATATCATATGTAAATATACTGTCATCTTAATGTCCACCTTTGAAGGTGTTAAAATAATGTTGAACAATCATCGTTTCAGGGGCAGAAATTCGCCATCCACGGAAACAATATGTTCTTTAACCATTAGATGTAGGTTTGTGTAAGTTTAGCTCAAATACGTCTTATAACAAAATCCTAGTATATTTAATATACTTTAGTAGTTACAAAAAAAATAAATAAAAAGAGTTTAGGGGGTTGGAGAAGTAAAATAAAACAAAAGGACTCAAGTGAAGACATTACCTTAAAATCGGGTAACTCCCTTTGGTTTGAGCTCAAAGGCTTCCTTGGGAAGACTTCTTTCCAAATTGAGGCTTCAAGGAGTAAGATAGGGAAGTGGGGAGACAAAATGGGCAGGGTTTGGCCGAGCCAAAAGCTTTGGAAGTGTGGGTAAGGAGGTAGAGGTGGGGGCCTTTTATAAGAGGACAGGAGGGGCACTCTTGGAACGTAAAGAAATGTTACATTATTTTAAAATGAGTTTCAGATTCAAAAGGCCCCAAATTGATATAATTTGAGGGTATGGTGATAAGGTTTCGTAATAAACCCATATAATAGGTTTTGGACATGTTTAGGTCATAGAATTTACATTATCATTTCATTTTATTTAAATTCTTTTATTAATGAGGTAATCGTTGCATCATCATGATGTCATAAATAATTTAATTTATTTAAAGTCTAAAAATTATAAAAAAAATATCATGATGTAGGAAATATTTTTATATTTATAATGAATATTTATAGTCAAATATATGACTTTTATAACCCCATGTAAAAATTGTTTTAGTAAAAAATTTCATGTTTGTGTCATTTTAATTTTATCATTAAATAAAAAGTTATTTATGTCATTTCCCAACCAATGTGGCTCCATGGGGTCCCCAAGTTGACCCATGGATTGTCTTGGTCGTCCATGACACATCCAATGAGGGTAGGACATTTTTCAAGCTCATCTAATTTTATTAAAACATTATTTTTACCTTAAACTACACTAATACCCTCTAATCGCGATTAAGAACTTAAAAGTTACTATTCACCAAAAAATTATTTTCATCTCATTAAACCACATTTAAATTCTTAATGAAAAGTATGTATGTCGGATTTTTGAAAATCAAATCACAGAAGTGGAAAAGTTTCATTAAAACGAAAAATCAGTTTCTTTAACTACCACTTAGTGGTTTCACTATTCATCAAAAATTGATGTTTTTCAGAAAAATACCAAAACTTCACCCTAAGCTATATTTGATATTCTGAATTAAAAAATGATGACTATTTTACAAAATTCAAATCATATAAGTTACATTAATTAATTTAATAATTAAATCCCGCTGTCATGACAAATAGCGTGTTTTTATGAAACAATAAGTATCAAAAGATTAACACTAGTTTAAGTCCAATTTCACAGTGAAAATGATTCCAATGACCACCATTGGATTAAATGGTAAAAATATATTCTAATTTCACTTCAAAACCAATTCAAAAGATAATCTAATCATAAAAATAAATTAGATTAAAAAGAGGTTTTGAATTAAAATACAACATTTTTCAGTATTCATTAAAAAATGAACTTTATCGGAAAATACCAAAAATTCAGACAAAGTAAATTTTGATGTCCCAATCATAAAGAATAAGATTATTTTAAAAAAATATAGCTTATAAAATTGTCAAAATATAGATTTAAAAAATGGATTGCCATCAAAAGGCATTAAAACAATCTTTTAAAAATATTAGTGTATTCCATCCTTAAGATTGGACTTATTTTCATTTTAAGCCTCTAAAACACTATCTAATTCATTAATAGACATAGATAAAAATATCTATTATTCATTATTTACTTGGGATGTTACATCCTTCCCCCTTTAGAAAATTGCGTCCCTGCAATTTATTTACTTATCGAATAAATGGGGGTACTTATCCCTCATTTCATTTTCAGATTCCCATGTTGCCTCTTACATCATGTGGTTTTTCCACAAAACCTTTACCTGATTAATCACCTTATTCCGTAACACTTGCTCCATGTCGTCAAGAATATGGACCGGTTCTTCCTCATAAGTTAGGTTCTCTTCCAGCTGAACTATCTCTGGACTCAAAACATGAGATGGATCTGGCATGTACTTTCTCAGCATCGAAACATGAAAAATATTGTGTACCTGAGATAAAATCGGAAGTAAAGCCACCCGACATGCAACTGATCCAACTCTCTCAAGAATTTCATATGGTCCAATGAACCTTGGACTCAGCTTTCCTTTCTTACCAAATCGCATCACACTTTTCCATGGTGAGACTTTGAGAAAAACATCATCACCTACCTCAAAAGATAGATCCTTCCTCCTATTGTCCCCATAACTCTTCTGCCTGCTCTGAGCTGTTATCATGTGTTTCTGTATCAGCTGAACGTTTTCTGCTAACTCTTCAACCAATTCTGGTCCCATCAGCTTTCTTTCACCCACTTCATCCCAACAAGCTGGAGTTCGACACCACTTCCCATATAACTCCTCAAATGGTGCCATTTTTATACTGGAATGAAAAAAGTTATTATATAAATATTCAACCAACGAAAGATGTTGGTCCCAACATCCCTAATAATCCATAGAGCAAGAACGTAGCATATCCTACAATGTCTGAATTGTTCGTTCTGACTGCCCATCTGATTGAGGATGAAAATCTTTACTAAAATTTAATTGAGAACCCAACGACTTCTGAAGGACTTTTCAAAAGTTAGAAGTGAACCTGGGATCACGATTAGATACAATGGAGAGTGGAACTCCATGCAACCTGATTATCTCTTTAAGGTACAAATGGGAATTTTGATCTAGGGAAAAAGTATATCGTATAGTAAGGAAATGAGCAGATTTAGTCAAGCGATCAACAATAACCCAAATTTCATTATTACCTCGAGGTGTCTTTGGCAATCCCACAACGAAGTCCATGGATATATTCTCTGATTTCCATTCTAGTACTAGTAAAGGGTGAAGCATCCCTTTCGGTAACTGCCACTCTACTTTAACCTGTTGACATGTCAAACACATCACAGTAAAATCAGCAATATCTCTTTTCATTCCATCCCACCAGTAATACACCCGCAGATCTCTGTACATCTTAGTACTGCCAGGATAAACTGAAAACGGAGAATTATGAGCTTCACTTAAAAAATCTCTCTTCAACTGTGAATCACAAGGCACACACAATCTCTTCCTAAATCTCAAAACACAATCACTATCAATGTTGAATTCAGGCAACTTACCCTTCTGAACCAGATCTTCATTTTTCTGCAACTCACTGTCTTGCTTCTGTGCATGCTTGATTCTGTCTGATAGAGAAGATTTCACTGATACCTAAAACAAAACAGAAGAACATCCTGTACCAACAACTTCTATGCCAAATTTCATCAAATACTTAACCAAAGGATCACGTTCCAAACGCAACATTGCTAATGAAGCATTACTTTTTCGACTCAAAGCATCAGACACTTTATTTGTTTTTCCCGGATGGTAATGAATTGTACAATTATAATACTTGATTAATTCTATCCATCTCCTCTGTCTCATGTTCAATTATTTCTGTGTAAATATATACTTTAAACTTTTTTGATCGGTATATATTTCACACTTTACTCCATACAAATGATGCCTCCGAATTTTTAAAGCGAAAACAACAGCAGCTAATTCCAAATCATGTGTAGGGTAATTTACCTCATTGGTTTTCAACTGTCGTGAAACATAAGAAATTACCTGATCATTCGGCATTAGGACACAACCAAGTCCTTTCAATGAAGCATCAATGTAGATAACAAACTCGCCATTCCTGGAAGGTAGTGCCAAAACTGGAGCATTCACCAATCTTCTTTTCAATTCCTGAAAACAATCATCACATATTTTTGTCTAGATAAAATTAACAACCTTCCGAGTTAGTTTAGTCATTGGACTAGATAACCGTGAAAAATTTCTAACAAACCTTCGGTAATAGCCTTCCAAACCAAGGAAACTACGAATCTCTGTTACATTTGTGGGTCTTGGCCATTCTTTAACAAATATTTTTTTGCAGGATCAACTGTTATCCCATCTTTAGAAATAATGTGACCAAGGAAAGAAAGTTGTTGCAACCAAAACTCACACTTTCTGAATTTCCAATAAAATTTATTTTCTTTTAAGTTATGAAAAATAACCCTTAAATTTCTTTCATTCTCCACTTTACTTTTAGAAAACACCAAAATATCATCAATGAAAACCAACACAAACTTATCCAAGAACTCATGGAAATTTTTATTCATTATGTTCATGTATACAGCAGGTGCATTGGTTAGCCCAAAAGGCATTACTAAAAATTCATAATGGCCATATATTGTACGAAACTAAGTCTTTGGAACACCTTCTTCCTTTACCTTCAGCTGATGGTACCCCGATCTCAGGTCAATATTTGAAAAAAACTGAGCTCCCTGGAGCTGATCAAACAAATCATCGATATGAGGCAAAGGATATTTGTTCTTAACAGTGAAGTTATTCAAGGCTCTATAATCAATGAAAAGTCTCATCAAACCATATTTATTTTTAAAAAATAAAACAGGATCACCCAATGGTTATGTGCTAGGTCGAATGAAACATTTCTATAATAAATCTTTCAATTGCTCCATCAACTCTAAAAGTTCAATTTGAGCCATTCGATAAGGGGGTTTTGAAATTGGCTTAGTATCAGGAACTAAGTCAACAGTAAACTCAACTTCCCGATTTGGTATTATTCCTGGCAAATCATCAGGAAAACATCAGGATACTCATTTACCACTGGCACATCATTAATCTGAACAGTTCCGTTATTTTCAACGATGTGTGCAAGGTAACATTAATTTCCATCTTTTATAAGTTTCTCAGCCTCTTGATATGTTATCAAAAGTAAGGGTTCATTCTTGTCTCAAACTGAAAGCCTTTCTCAAAAGAAACTTCTTTATCTCTACAATCAATCTTAGCATGGTAAATAGAGAGCCAATCCATACCCAGGATAACATCAAACTCTACTAGAGGTAAAACAATAAGTTCTGCAAGTAGGTTCTTTCCACAGATAAGGATATGAAGATTCTGATAAATTCTTTTTTCCTCACCATTTCCCCCAGGTGTTTTTACCAAAAGTTCAGGAGTCATTTCTTGAGGTGGTATTCCCATTTTACTAGAAAAGTTTTCATAGATGAAAGAATGTGTAGACCCCGAATCAAACAACACACTGTCATAATCTGAAAAAAAAACAAAGAACCTGATATAACTTCATTTGAAGGCCCGACATCTGCTGAATTAGTTGCAAAAGATTTCACCACCCCTTTTTGCTTGTAGTCTAACTGCTTTCCATCACTCAAGATCTTTGTCGGACACTCGTTTGCATAGTGACCCATCTCATTGCACTTAAATAATTTCACTAACTGTAAATAATATTTGGTCTTACCATCACCTTGATCTTTTTTAGTGCAATCACGAGCCTTATATCCCATATTACCGTATCAATATTACTTTCCAGAATTCAGAAGACATTCCCCAGCATGCCTTTTCCCACATTTATCAGAAACTGGAAACTTAGTTTTCTTACCATCTGACCTTTTTGAAGAATTCTTTCCTTTCTCCTGCCACCTCGGTCTCTTCTTTTGCTGGTTGTTATAGAACACTTAATCATAGGCAACCTCCATTTCCACCTTCTCAGCACATCGAAAAAGCTTTTCATAACTTTTAGACTCACGATAAGCTAATTCCCTTTGATATGTTGGCTTTAATCCTGAGTAAAATTGATTTATTTTACTATCAAGGTATCGGATAAAATTTGGAGCATAACCTTTCCAATCGAGTGAATCTTTCTTCATAGGTAGCCACTGAGTCTTCCTCTTGCCTCAATTCCAAGAATTGATTTTCCATCCTAAGTCGAACAGCCTTAGGGAAATACTTCTCAAGAAACATACCTTTGAATTCATCCCAGTCAAGAGCATCAATCTCATCAGCATCCCTGATATTTTTAACCATCGACCACCGCTGATCTGCCTCACCCTCCAAATTGTAAATAACAAGACTAACCTTTTGATTGTCTGCACACCCCATGACATCAAAAATCTTCTCTAGTGATTTAATCCAACCATCATATAGCACAGGGTCAGATGATCCTCTAAATGATGGGGGATGTTGCCTCATGAAATATTCCACCACTGACATGTTCCTCTATGGTTGATCTGGCTGATCTCGTGCATGGATACCACCTCCATTTATCTCTTCAGTCAACTGCGCCATTACTGCAAAAAACTGTTCAGTTCCAATTCCGACCATCTCCGGATGCTAATTCGGAAGGTTATTTCGTTCTGTATGCCTTCCTAGCACTGCTTCCCTATTTCCTCTGTGGAAAACCATTCTGAACAAACATGTCTTTGATGAAGAAAAATGGTAATATTCAAATGCTATATCATTTCAAAAAAAAAGTATAATCATTTAATAGAATTCAAACTCATAAAGTTATCTAAACCGACCTCTGATACCAACTATAAGGCCCCAGACTTAAACATTACTTAATCTTGAGTTATTACAAGATTACACATTGAGGATCTTTTCTGGTTTAGAGTTTTAGAGAATTAGACCATAAAACATGCATTACATCCCACATTTAAACAAATTGGTTACATGAAAGATAGTATTCATTATTCCCATCAATGGAAACATATTTAAAATTAAACATGGATTCGTTCTTGACACTTCCTTGAAACTATCATTATATCATGTACCTTTACCTTGACCTGTGAAAAACAATTCAAAAACATGGGATTGGCATAAAAAGCTCAGTAAGGGATATAAAAATATGGAAAGGAAACATGGGTACATATAAACATAATAATGAAATCATACTTTACCCATAAAACATAGGCACTTTAACATACCTCATCAAATCATGAATAAATCATAGAAATCATAAGACATAAAGGTATCTTGAGGCATTCATAACATTCTTATGTAGGGATTAACCCTCTTGGTTACGTTTGGAATACCTATCAAAGTATATTCCCTAAATCTCTTCGGAGAAACCTTAACGTTTCACTCCATCACGTTACCCAATGCATTGGAGAGCTATATTGGGCTCACCCGCCCTTAGTTTATCACGGAACCACCCATCTTCATAATAATGCCCAAGAACCACAACATAATCATATCACATAAGACGTGCATAAGGGAAACATAACATTTCCACTTTTCAATCACAAGATATCAATACAACACATTGATATAAAAACATTATGAAACCCATTTTCAATACCAAAATAAAATAAAAGGAAAACATTGCATTTATTTTTCTTTTAAATAAAAGGTATGGCTTGTAGAGGAATCCGAAACTCAAATAATGGTCATGGTGGCGGAGAAGTCGTTGTCACCGCATACGTACGACTAAACCATTCCCTTTTTTCGTTTTGTAAAATGCTTCATATAAAAAATATTTCTTTTGGATAAACTTAAAAGTCAAAGGGCTTTATACACCGTATAAAAGAAAGTTTTGTATAAAATAAAATATGCCTCAATGAAAGGATATTGAGACGAAGTTCCATAACTCTGGTCCGACTTGACTCGGTCGTTCTTTAATCTCCTGAATAATAAACTTGATATAATTTCTACTTGTTTAAGAACATTTTACAATTTCATTATCCCTTTTATATCACTTATTTCCATGTCATTAACACTATGAATTATTTATGTTAACAACTGTCGTTTTAACGATCATTGGTACTTGAGTCAAAAATAAACCCTTTATAATTACAAGTGGTTCATGTATACATTATATCCAGAATGTTATTAATGATGTAGACATTATATATGTCATATAATTCCAGTACATTCATGCATTTATAATATTACATTATCATTTAGAGGTAAGAAATGAAATTCACCGTTCATGGAGACGGTAAGCCTTACGTACGCAGGAACACTGCTTCCAATTCTATTTCATATTTTATGAAATGGAATCATAATGATATAAAGGTATATTATAATTCCAGTGTAATATCATATATAATATCATAACTCCATCCTTTATGTGTCCCACATATGGTATTAACGAGTCAAATCACTTTGAGGGGGCTGTAGTCTGCGCTTCCTTAAATGAAGATATCGCGTTTACCAATAATGGAAACCATAATGGTATGCCCAAATTGAAAAATACAGAAGCTTAAGGAAAACATAAAAATATTATATATCATATATAAATATAGTGTCATCATAATGGCCTCCTTTTAATGTGTTAAAATAATTTTGAACAGTCATCGTTTCAGGGGCAGAAATTCGCCATCCACGGAAACAGTATGTTCTTTTACCATTAAATGTAGGTGTGTGTATGTGTAGCTCGAATCCTTCTTATAACAACATCCTAGTATATTTAGTATACTGTATTTGTTACAAAAGAAATAAATAAAAAGAGTTATTGGTTGGAGAAGAAAAATAAAACAAAAGGACTCATGTGAAGACATTACCTTAACATCAGGTAACTCCCTTTGGTTTGAGCTCAAAGGCTTCCTTGGGAAGACTTCTGCCCAATGTGAGGCTTCAAGGAGTAAGAGAGGGAAGTGGATATACAAAATGGGCAGGGTTTGGCCGATCCAAAGGCTTTGGATGTGTGGGTAAGGAGGTAGAGTTGGGGGCCTTTTATAAGAGGAGAGGAGGGGCACTCTTGGAAAGTTAAGAAATGATACTTTATGTTAAAATGAGTTTCCGATTAAAAAGGTCCCAAATTGATATAATTCGAGGGTATGGTGATAAGGGTTCAAAATCCACCCGTACAATAGGTTTTGGACATGTGTAGGTGATAGATTTTACATTATCATTTCATTTTATTTAAATCCTTTATTAATGAGGTAATCGTTGCATCATCATGATGTCATAAATAATTTAATTTATTTAAAGTATAAAAATTAAAAAAAATATCATGATGTAGGAAATATTTTTTCTTTCTAATGAATATTTATAGTCAAATATCTGACTTGTATATCCCCATGTAAAAATTGTTTTAGTAAAACATCTCATGTTTGTGTCATTTTAATTTTAACATTAAATAAAAAGTTATTTATGTCATTTCCCAACCGAAGTGGCTCTATAGGGTCCCCAAGTTGCCCCATGGATTTTCTTGGTCTGAAATGACACATCCAATGAGGGTAGGACATGTGTCAAGCTCATCTAATTTTATTGAAACATTGTTTTTACCTTAAACTACACTAATTACCTCTAATCGCGATTAAGAGCTTAAAATTTAGTATTCACCAAAAAATTATTTTAATCTCATTAAACCATATTTTACTTCTTAATAACTACCATGTACATCGTATTTTTGAAAATAAAATCACAGATGTGGCAAATATTCATTTAAACGAAAAATCAGTTTCTTTAACTACCACTTAGTGGTTTCACTAATAATCAAAAATTTATGTTTTTCAGAAAAATACCAAAACATAACCCTAAGCTATATTTGATATTCTGAATTCAAAAATGATGTCTATTTTAAAAAATTAAAATCATATAAGTTACATTAATTAATTTAATAATTAATTCCCATTGTCATGACAAATAGCATGTTTTTATGAAACAATAAGTATCAAAAGATTGACACTAGTTAAGTCCAATTTCACAGTGAAATTGATTCCAATGACCACCATTGGATTAAATTGTAAAAATATATTCTAATTTCACTTCAAAAACAATTCAAAAGATAATCTAATCATAAAAATAAATTAGATTAAAAATGGGTTTTGAATTAAAATACAACATTTTTCACTATTCATTAAAAAATGAACTTTTTCGGAAAATACCAAAAATTCACACAAAGTAAATTTTTATGTCCCAATCATAATGAATATGTTTATTTTGTCAAATATAGCTTATAAAATTGTCAAAATATAGATTTAAAAAATGTTTTTCCATCAAATGGCAGTAAAACAATCTATTAAAAATATTAGTGTATTCCATGCTTAAGATTGGATTTATTTTCATTTTAGGCCTCTAAAACACAATCTAATTCATTAATAAAAATTGATAAAAATATCTATTATTTATTACTTACATGGGATGTTACAACCTCTTTATGCAATTAGGGGGGATGCACTACTGTGTTTGGGTGGCAGACCCCGGCGGGAAGCACTACTGTGTTTGGGTGGCTGACCCGTGGTACTCGACCGGAGGACTACCTCAGTAGTCCTGGTTAGTGAGTAGTACCACGGAGTCGTGACAGGATCACTGTACTCTCTAGAGATGGGGCTCTTCAGCAGTTACAGTTTCATTAATGAAAAATCCTGGTTTGAGCTGAGTCTATGACCTTTGTGTTTACCTCATGATTGAGATGGGTCACTTGATAACTTATGTATATGTATAGGAATATACCTAGGTAGTGGTTATCCGTTGATTTCATAATCTTTGTGTATCCTCATGATTGAGATGGGTTACTTGATAACTTGGTTATATGTATGTTCATATACCTAAGTAGATGTTATCTGTTGAGAACTTCTTTGTGGTTATCCTTGTTGATTTAGTGAGACCTTGAGGGTCTCGGGGTCCCTACTAAGTATCGTTATACTCACCCCTGCACAGTCTATGCCCGCACCTCGTTGTGTTGGTTATTGATGACGAGCAATGCTGACAAAGGTCGGGTGTTCGAGAACTGGACGGTACCCGGAGGTGGACCTCACGACGAGTCAGTATCTGAAGGTGGAGTTCACGACGAGACGACACTCGGAGGAGGTTGATGGGCGAGAGCGTTGTGGAGGCTATCTGTACCTACCCTTTAGGTTGGATCTATTGTGGATGATCCTGGAGCTGTGCTATCTATACCTACCCTTCATGTAGGGGGCCGCTCCTTCGGCCATAGGACGCGGCCCAGGGCCCCAAGTGGCTCTATAATCTCTCACTTGTTTCCTAAAAGAGGCTGGCAGCAAAGATCACCATGAAGTCTGCTGGTTTCTCTACTAGCCTGAAGACTCCCACCACAGCCTCCAGCCAATCCTCATCCACCTTTGGGTCCTTCTATCCCCGGAACCTGGGTGGCATCTGCAACTGTAACACGTGCAACCCGCTGAAACAGCGTTCATTGCCTACTGCTGGGGATGGTGGCATTGGTGGCCCAACGTACGGTAGTACCGCAGGTGCCTCTGCGGGTGCCTCAACTGCAAAAGGGCTCAATACCGAAGCCTCTTCACTCAGTAGGCTGTCAATACATACATATCTCAGGTCTCTAGCTAATCATCCGTGGAAAGGTATCTTGAAGGAAACATACGTGACATGGTCAAACGATTTATACATGGTGAGCTGACCTGGTTTTGAGATGACTTTTTAAAACATTTTGAAACACACACGCAATCAGTGTTTTCGTGCACAACGTTGGAAATCAGTTATCAGCGTCCTGGTGTATGGATACGTCGTCCACCTGCACCAACACTAAACTCCATGAACTGAAAACCACACTCGACACCCTTAACACTATTGCTCCACAGAATGAAAATATCAGAGTCCTATGTTCTGCGGTTTAACCGACTCCTCTAACACCAATTTGTCACGACCGTTCCTCGGGGCCCGTGCCGTGAATACACCAACCCTGCCTTCCAAAGGCCATTGCCTGGCGACTAGAACCAAAGGCATAATTTCGATAACTGGGATAGCATTGCCTTTATAAAAGTAAACAAAACATCACAGAGTAAAAGCGGAAGTAAAACACTAAATAAAAATGAAAGTGCTGAAAAGTAAGTGGGCCAGAATACAAACCCAACTAAAAGTACAGCTACAACTGAACGAAAGTACTACAGAAAAATAAAAATATTTGGATTAATGGAAGCAGATCCTGGGTCGTCCTCCTTGTATCCCACCTGAAGGGTAGGTACAGATAGCGCAGCTCCTGGATCGTCCACCATGGATCCTACCTGAAAGGTAGGTACAGATAGCCTCCACAATGCTCTCACCCATCAACCTCATCGGAGTGTCATCTCGTCATGAAGTCCACCTCCAGATACTGACTCGTTTTGAGGTCCACCTCTGGGTAACATCCAGTCCTCGAACACTCGGCCTCTGTCATTCTTTCCCATCGTCTGTAACCAACACAATGAGGTGTGGGCATAGCCGGTGTAGGGATGAGTATAATGATACTCAGTAGGGACCTCGAGACCCTCAAGGTCTCACTAAATACAACAAGGATATCCACAAAGAATATCCCAACAGATAACCCTACATAGGTATATGCCCATACATATAACCAAGATATCATGTAACCCATCTCAATCATGAAGAAACACA
This sequence comes from Viscum album, assembly GCA_963277665.1. NCBI lineage: Eukaryota > Viridiplantae > Streptophyta > Magnoliopsida > Santalales > Viscaceae > Viscum > Viscum album. Next base: position 454,315,729 of record OY728161.1, on the reverse strand, counting down.
AAGTTTATGAAATCAACGAATAACCACTACCTAGGTATACATATACCTAAGTTATCAAGTGACCCATCTCAATCATGAGGTATATACAATGATCATAGACTCAGCTCAAACCAGAATTTTTCATTAACGAAATTTTAACTACAAAAGAGTCCCGTCTGTAGAGAGTACAGTGATCCTGTCACGACTCCGAGGTACTGCTCACTAACCTAGGACTGCTGATGTACTCCTTCTGTCGAGTACTGCGGGTCAGCCACCCAAACACAGTAGTGCTTCCCATCGGGGTCTTCCACCCAAACACAGTAGTGCATCCCCCCTAATAGCCTACAGGGGAACTCTCTAGACGAGTAATGCATGACTGCACCCAAACTCAGTAGTGCTCCGTCCGCCATAGGTCTCCACCCAAACACAGTAGTTCATCCCCCCTAATAGCCTACAGGGGAACTCTCTGGAAGAGTAACGCATGTCTGCACCCAAACTCAGTAGTGCTCCGTCCACTGTGCTAGTCGACTCACTCCAAGTTGAGTTGGTCAAGCAGTCGTCAGGTCTCAGCCTGCTACACGGTCTCCATACTCCTCACGCTCGTCTCTAGGAGGGTCCGCTCCATGAGCTACTGGTCGATACTCCATGTATCACAAAGTCCCACGATAATGTATCTCAATGGACCGCCTCGTCATAGGGGTCTCAATGCAACAGACGACGCGTCAATCGGACGCCCGGTCTGTGAGTTATTTTCCTTTTCTTCCCAGGGGCCCGGTTGGTTTTGTGTGCGAACCAACACAGCCGTATCTCAACTGTACCCCAAACTCTCATAGGGTATACTCATAGGGACTGTTTCTCAATGAGATCACCAACGCCGCTGACGGTTCGTCAAATGGATGTATGGTCTGAAAGTTATCATCTTTTCTGTTCCAAGGGCCCGGTTGCATTTTAAGTTCAATCCAACCCAGCCACTATCCAACTACATCCAATCCTCAGGCGAAGTATGCCAAAATTTCCATCTCATCAAGAGAAATCCAACAAAGTCGACGGCACGTCAATCGGACGTCCGTAGCTCAAGTTATAAGCGTTTCCGCTATGAGGGCCCGGTTGGTTTCGTGTTCGAACCAACCCGGCCATACCAAATGTTCTCCGAAACCTTGAGTGTAATATACCGAAACGAACTTCTCAATCCAAGGATCACATCGCAGCTGACGGTGCATAGATCAGAGGTCCGTAGCCCATGTTATGATCATTTCAACGAAAACTACCCGAAAATAGGGGTTCGGGCCCGGACCAACCCGACCCGAGACCCCCTTGGGTTGGCCCGAACCGGGTCTTCCCGAACCGGCACCGAGTCCGGCCAAATAGGGCACATCCCGGCCCTTTGGGCATGACCCGGCCTGGCACGCTCGCACGGCTGCGTGGCCATCTCGGCAGGCCGAGCTGTGCAGACAGGGGGGAGCACGCTGCCCCCCCCCCGATTTGATAAGCCACGACCCCCACGTGGGGGCCGCTCCTTTCGGCCCGCAGACGCGGCCTGGTGTCACATCCCTCCACCCCTCGGTCCTACGCGACCGCAGGATCGATGCCTTCCGGCGCAGCTTTAGCCGCGGCAGACCTTCTTGGCGGTGCGCCGGGCAACGCCGCCTCCTGGAGGTCGGCCGGTGCCGGGCGCCGCCTCCAGTAGGCTCTTCCGCGGACCACCAGAGTTTCTCCGGTGGTCTGTTTTCAATTTTTTCTTCATCGATGGTCCTCCCGGGAGCCATAGATTACGATGAAGGATTCAAAACGCCTTTGCGGGCCACCTCATCATCGTCCATTGATCCGCACTTCGACAACAAATTGCGGAGGGTCCGGGCTTTGTTCGTTAGCTCGTGCCCTCGACGTTAGAGGTTTTAAAAACAACAGAAAACTGAGAAATTCTCAAAAATTCACCCCACAACCACCCCGTATAAATGAGCGATCCATTGATCAAATGGTAGAGATTGATCCGCACTCGTCGTCCCTTTCTCAATGATAAAAGGGAAAAAAAATCCCCTACTTCGAAATTGATGTCGCACGTCGTCGAGTTGCGGAAGTCAAACGTCGCGGTAGAACGGATCGTTGGAGTTGCAGAGAAAAGATTCACCGGCGCCATGTCATTGAACTCCGAGAATGGTGTCTCTCACCAGCTGCGGAGAGGGAATAAGACGGTATGACGAACTCCCCTTTGCGATGACAGAGTTCTTCGTCGAAGGCTCGACGTTCTTCGTGTTCTTCGTCAAGGAAGAAGAACTTGAAAACATAGAGAAAAACCTATCCAAAATCCTCTTGCACAACCAAAAAACACTAATGAAATAAGCATTGCATTATTTTATTACTCACTCCAAACGTTTTGAAATTCAAAATTGAATCATTCAATTAATTGAATTAATTGAGATGTTTAAACCGCCCAATTAAAGAGGTGTTTAATAATTAATTAAACGCAATATTTAACTTCCATTTAATGGGGGGTGCGGGTGAGTTACCTAAATTAAGGATGGGGTTGGATGAAGTTGAATAGGTGGGGCTCGTGTGGGCCCCACCCGACAAATATCCTAACTTCAGAAATTGATTCCGGGCACACCGGGCCTCAGAATCAGGCGCTGTCAGAAACTGCATTCTTGTAAAACCCCGAAGAAAATTAAAAAAAAATTCCATTTAATTTTATGGGTCTCTATATTACTCCCACCTCAAGGATTTACGTCCTTGTAAAGCTTCAACAAAAATTAGGGATACAAAAGTGGTACTGAGCATGCTTCTGAGCCTTCCGCTCCCATGTGCTCACCTGGAGGTTCCCGTGCTTCCATTGAAAGCGGACAAGAGGAATAGACCGTCCTCATAGGACCTCTCCTGTCGATGCTCAACTCATACCGGAACCCGTAAAATTCACCACATTGCCAATGTCAAGCTCCCCATGGTCTATGATATGAGTCGGGTCAAGCAAGTATCTTCCTAGTCGAGATACGTGGATGTCGTCTTGCACCTGGTGCAACCAAGGTGGATGGGTCAAGCGGTAAGCCACCTCACCTACCCTGCTGAGGACTTGAAAAGGTCCGCTTATCCTCAGAGGCTACTTGTCGCCTCATCCACAACTCCATAGACCTCATCGAGGTGAGACCAGTAAGAAAACATGGTCACCATCCTCGAATTACAGAGGTCTCCAATTCCTGTTTAGAACTGAAACTCAAAACTCATGTTGCCACGAGGGTAAGGTTGAGTGACTCAAGAGTGATCGACCACACCCTCCTATGCACGAGTTTATCTGGTGCTACCTAGGGTTGCCTTTTCACCGACCAAGGAAATCGCATCCCGACGTTGTAGTTAGACCGCAACCTTTTTGCCTAAAAAGAGTCAATCTGAGCATAAATTGTGAATCCAATCCATACCGAGACCAATGTTGTCAGGCCTTGACGCTACCACGAAGAGATCCCAACCAAAACTCTTTCCTCGAGGGTCAGACCACACTATCTGCATACGTGTGATTATCAAGTCTCCATCCAAGGTATCTCCATATGTGAGGGTCAAGTCTACGGCTTACCGAAAACTCTAGGTCTAGGACAAGATTCATGGAAGAAAGTAATGATTCATATCAACGTCTGTTACTACGGAAGCTAGTAGTGGACACATACTGTCCCCTGAATCATTTTTTGAGCCATTAGGTCACACTCCTTGACAGCATGCAGCCGCACTCTTCCCCTGCCCTCCAGCTCCCTGAGCCTGGCGGGGAAAACTATAGTGGTTGGTTGTAGCATGTTAAAATGTATACCACCTCATGCTGCTCTCCTAGATCTGCCTCCACGTCTGCTGCTTCGCAGACTCATCTCTCGATTAAGCTTCCACTTCTTGAAACATTTAACATGCTCGAGTCTCTAAGACTAACGCCAGTTTCCTGTTCCTTACTGCACTGTGCAGTCTTCATCCGCCCCTAGATGATCTTCACCTTCTTTTCCAATGATCTGTAATAGATGCTAATATTTCTCGTTTTCTGAAAAGAGAAACTCGGTCACATCCCCTGGATGAACCACACCCATTTCTTAATACAGTCAATCCTGACATGAATGATGCATTCATGCCATTGTTTAAGTCGTAAGGCCTAGATGTTACTACCAAGAGATCCAACCATCAATCTCGCATCCAAGGGTCGAGTCACAATTTTTGCATCAGTGTGGGGTCACTGGGTCTCCTCCAGTAGAAAATCTCGAAAGTGAGGGTCAAGACAACAGTTTAAACCGGAACCTATCAGTATCAACCAAACAAAATGACATGAAAACAACTGTCACTAGGATAAGTGTCTTTTATTATTTTTAGCTCATAGTTTAAAGACACAAATACAATAGAAACATGGAACTAGAAGTTCCAAGAACAAAAGTAATCCACTAGTTCCGCTCCTGTCCACCTGATATCGGAGCTCTACTGCCTTGTCCACCACTCGGCTGTTGCTCAAGCACCCGTCGTTGCTTCTGCCTCGGTGGCTCCTCCAATGCATGCGGATCAACTGTGCGGGGAGTCGAATAGTCACTTGTCAGGTGACCTTTCCTGCCACATGCATAACACTTCCTGCTCCTCTTACGGCTGGCTCTGGTCTTCTTGGACCTCTGCATCATCTGTCTACTGCCCACAGATGACTCGGCTACTGATCGAAAATCCTGCAACAAAGGCAGCAGCTCCTGAACATGCTCAAGGTCTAGAGACACTGGTATAAACTCCACCCTGAAAAAGGCCTTTAATATAACGACCCATACTTTCCATACATTGTTAATACTTCAAAATTGAAGTACACTTATTACAACATATGACAAAACCACAAAGGACCATATAGGTATAGTGTCTTTAGAAACTGGGAAACATAAACAACTAGTTCACAAATCTTCTACAGTGTCTCCCATTTATTTCATCATATATAGGGTCCCTTTTAGCATATTCTACTTAATATCCATCTTCCTGGCCTGGGGAAAAGAAAACATAAAAGGGTGAGCTCAAATTCTCAGCAAGGGCAAATAAAGGAAATAAAAATCATATCATATCTTTTTGAAAATCATAACCTGCAAAAGAGATCATAATATCATAACATGGAACAAATCGTAGATGTTTAAATGAGATCCCCATAATCATAACATGAAACTTGAAACTTTGTGGCATGCACACACAATCATAGAGAATCATTTCTTGTTAGTCATGACTCATTTCCAAGACTATCTTAGTGGACAAAGTCCCTTTCTGAATCGAGAAACCCTCGTTCCAGTCCTGTTTCACTGAACCGGTATAACCTACCGTTCCAGCCCTGTCTATCTCATGAGATATAAAATCTTTACCCAATGCATTGGAGGGAGATATATGTCCCACCCATCTTATAATGAATCCTTTCTTATGTGTGCCACATAATCATAAACCATACATCATAGCGTAACCCATGTAATAAAAATGGAATTCTTAAACAACATGACATCATAAAACAATTCATATAAGATAAAGGAATTCATAAAAATATTTCCATCACAACATAATCAAATCCATGTAATAATAGGGATAAAAACAGAACCCTTTTATTATCTTAGATGGAAAATAATTTTGATAAAATACTTGAACTCCATTCTTGAGGAAAATATCCTTTCTTCTTCAAATTTTTTTTCCTTTCATAACATGTCATACGACTTTAAAATAAAAGAAGTTGATTAAAAATAAATTTGAAAACTTGTAAAGGAATCTTCTTGGAAATAATGTTTTAAAAATCCATTCATGCCGTATAAGTTAAAAAAAACATTCTTCGTACTTTTGTCGGAAAAGTCAAAAAGTACCTCGTACGAAAAAACGAAAAAAGATTCCTTTCATATTCTTTACTAAAAACTCACCGAAGGGTAAAATTGGATTTAAAATATTGTAAGTGGATGGAAGCAATATTACATATTGAGGGAACATGGATGTGGATGATAAATTACACCGCAGTAAATTCTTACGAATAAACAATCTCGGATAAAAATGAGATTGTGATATTTCCCTTACCTTAGGTCCGATTTGCTTTGTACGTGTCCGAAGCTCCTGTATAACGGTTTAAATAATGTTATTGACTTATTACAAAATCATACATATTGATATGATATCATATATTGTCATATTCTTAGCTTCTTGTTAGTAATTTTTCATTGTTACTTGTTACTCGGGTCTTTATTGCCTTTTGTTCTTCTGCGTGTTTTGCCGAATAAATTCTTTGTCTTCTTTTAAGGTTATATATACCTTATATCCATAATGGTATTAGTGTAAAATATATCATATTTATTCATTCAATTCATTTATATAATTACTATGTAATGATGATCATGTAGAACGAGTCGCATCACATCGTGGAGACGGTATTCCGTACGTACGCACGAGTGATGATATCGTTCCTATGATCGTGGAATTGTATTGGAGTATACATATATTATTTCAGTATCAATATTACTTTATAATAATCATAAATAGTTACTCATTACACCATTATACCCATCCTTGTAAGGTGGTGGTGGAAAATAAATTACACCACGGCGTGGAGACGGTATTCCGTATGTACGCACGCGCGGTGATTTCATTTTTCCGTAGGATGGATAGAAGTTGAATTAGGGTTGTTTCATATTTATAATAACATATCAGTATGTAAGTAATACTTATGTTTTTACTTTATCATGAAACAACTAAAGAAGAAGAAGTTGAAGAAGAAAGAAATTGAAAAGATCGGTAATGGATATTACCTCTTCTTTGGAACGTCTCTTTGAATCCTCCACTTAGGGAACTAAGATTTGTCTTTGAAGAATACCAGGACCTCTAGGATTATTCTAGGTAAGTGGAGAGGAGAAAATGGCAGGGGTTGGCCGAGCTTGAGTGCTCAAATTGGTGCGAGGAGGAGGGGGAGGAGGTGCCCTTTTATAAGGGAGGAGAGGGGCACCATAGGAATACCTCAAAATATTATTTTATATTAAAGTCAAAATCGGTTTATAATGGTTCCAAAGGGTCTTATTTCGAAGGTAAAGTGGGGATGGGTCGAAATACTATCAACCAATAAGATTTAGACAAGTTTAGGGTATTATGTTAACCTTATCAATTAGATTTAACTCTAAGTTAAATAATTTTACTTTTACCGTGTCTTTTTGTTTTCTTTAACTATATGGTTAATATACTTACTATAACATGCCAAAAGAACCCCAAATTGTTTATTATTAATATATATATCCATATCTAAGTCATTTGGATGAACCTTAGATTTTTAGGAATAAAATAACAATTAGTAATATAATATTTGATTTAAAAACTATTTTGTGTCAATTTTGACACTATTTGATATATGATTTTTGTGAAAGTCATAACAGAATTATATGTTCGAACCAAGTTGATTAAAGCAACAATAATATTTCATAGTAACCTAGAAAATTAGTGGAATTCATAAAAAGTCTCAAATTACATTTATTTGTGTATTTATAACATCAATTATGTCAATATTTCATTAATAAGATAATTACTGCATCATCTTTGTATCATAATAAATGATAACTATTTAATCCCTAAAAATTCTAAATAAATTCCTATGATTTAGATAATTGTATTATCTTTCTGGAGACTATTCATGTTCGAAGTTTCATTAAGTTTATCACTAGATTAAAATTATTATACTTATATAATTTAAGAAAGTGACCTGTTGTCACATTCTTTGGTTTTAATAATAATTAAATTATTTTCATTGAAAAAATTTAATTAAATTAATCTAATATGACCCTTAGGTGATATGGGTCGACTTTTAGTCATCCAATAGGATTTTGACATTTGTTAGGGTAATTTTAAAATATTATATTTACCCTTAATTACCCGATTTACCTTTAACTAGGGTAAATAAAATTTTACATAATTACTATTCATAATTCCCAAAAATAAAAAGTAGCTTATTAACATAATTTGGACCCACTGATTCCAAATATGTAATCCATTTTTCCAAATTCAATACACAAAAGATGCAGAAATTAAATTAAAAATAATCCTGTTGTCGAAGGAAAACGGGTTTTTCTTTAAAACATTGCAAAAGATTGAATTGATTTAACCTACGAATTCAAGGTAAAATCAATGCTAATGACATACATTATATTAAATGGTAAAAATATATTCTATTTATACTTTAAAACCATTCAATATTATAATTTATCCACATAAGATATTATGATGAAAAAAGTTGTTTTTAATTAAAATATAGCGTGTTTTTACTATTCATTAAAATATGAAAGTTATCGGAAAAATATCAAAACTTTATCTAATGTAAATTTTTATATCCTGATTCAAATGAAGAATTTTATTTTGTCAAATTGAACATATAAACATGTTAAAATCTAGATTTAATGTGGGTGCTCCATCAAAAGGCGGCAAAACAGCATTTTTTGAAAAATACTTATTTTACCCGAAAAAATTATTTTGTTCTTATAACATGTTCTAGAAATGTATAAGATGAATAATAATGTTATAAAATTCAAAATTTAGTTAACACTATTCATAACGGCTAGTTTTAATAATATTTTAATAGAATATCGTTGTTTAGTGAAACTCGGTATTGCGTACGACGCAAGCTATCGAGGAAGATCGTGATTGCGTGTAAAGTAAGCCAAGCAAGTGTGTAGTGAAAGATTCCTTTGATGATATAAAAACAAAATATTAGTCATAAAAATCTCGGGTGTTACATTTAAGTCTTTCTATGTGAAGGTCATCTCATCGCAAAACTAGAACAAGTGGCTCCACCATCTCTCAGCTGCTGCCTAAGGTTGCCTGCAACATAGATCACCATGAAGTATGCTGGCATCCCTACTAGCCTGAAGACTCCCACCACAGCCTCCAGCCAATCCCCAGCCGCCTGTGGGTCCGTCTCTCCCCGGAACCTGGGTGGCCTCTGGAACTGGAACACATGCAGCACGCTAAAGCGGTGGGCATCTCCTACTGGTAGAGTTGGTGGCATCGGCGGCCCAACGTACGGTAGTACCGCTGGTGCCTCCCCTGGTGCCTCCGCTGTGGCCTCAACTGCAAGGGGGCCTTGTACGGAAGCATCGTCGCTCAGCAGGCTGTCAATACATACATCTCTCGGGGCTCTAGATGATCATCTGTGGAAAGGAATCCTGAAAGAAACAAACGTGACTCGGTCAAACGATTTATACCTGATGAGATAACCTGGTTTGAGGTGACTTTTTAAAACTTTTGGAAACACACACGCAATCAGTGTTTTCGTGCACATAGTCGGAAATCGGTTGTCAGGGTCCTGGTGTATGGATATGACAGCCGCCCGCACCAACACTGGACTCTCTGAACTGAATACCACACTCGGTACCCTTAACACTATTGCTTCATATAAAGAAAATATCAGAGTCCTAATTTTTGCGGTAGAATCGACTCCTCTGATACCAATTTGTCACGACCCGTCCTCGGGGCCCGTGCCGTGACTACCCCAAATCCGCCTTTCATAGGCCAGGGGCTGGCAACTAGCACCAAAGACGTAAATCCGATAACTAGGAAGGTATTTCCTTTATAAAAGTAAACAGAACATCACAGAGTACAATCAGAAGTAAAACAGTAAGTACAAAAAAAAGTTCTGAAATGTAAGTGGGCCAGAATACAAACCCAACTGAAAGTACAGCTAAAACTGAACGAAAGTACAATAGAAAAAGACAAACAGCTGAGATAATGGAAGCAACTCTTGGGTTTTCCTCCTCGGATCCTACATGAAGGGTAGGTATAGATAGCGAAACTCTTGGATCGCCCACCACTGATCCTACCTAAAGGGTATGTACAGATATCCTCCACAATGCTCTTTCCCGTAAACCTCTTCTGAGTGACATCTCGTCGTGAAGTCCACCTCCGGATATTGACTCATCATGAGGACCACCTTCGCATACCATCCAGTGCTCGAACACTCGACCTCTGTCAGCGCTGCCCGTCGTCTACAACCAACACAATGAGGTGCAGGTATAGCCCGTGCAGGGGTGAGTATAATGATATTCATTAGGGTCCATGAGACCCTCAAGGTCTCACTAAATCCAACAAGGATAACCACAATGAAGATATCAACAGATAACCTCTACGTAGGTATAGGCCCATACATATACACAAGTTATCAAGTAACCCATATCAATCATGAGGAAAGATAATGATTATGAAATCATCGGATAACCACTACCTAGGTATATGCATATACATATACCTAACTTATCATGTGACCCATCTCAATCACGAGGTAAACACAAAGGTCATAGACTCAGCTCAAACCAGGATTTTTCATTAACTAAACTGTAACTGCTGAAGAGCCCCATCTATTGAGATTACAGTGATCCTATCATGACTCCGAGGTACTGCTAACTAACCTAGGACTACTGAGGTACTCCTCCTGTTTAGTACTGTGGGTCAGCCACCCAAACACAATAGTGCTTCCCACCGGGGTCTACCACCCAAACACAGTAGTGCATCCCCCTAATAGCCTGCAGTGGTAGTCTCCGAATAAGTACCGCTGGTCTGCACCCAAACTTAGTAGTGATCCATCCTCCATGGGTCTTCACCCAAACAAAGTAGTGCTCCGTCCACTGGGCTAGTCGACTCACTCCAAGTCGAGTCGGTCAAGTAGTCGTCAGGTCTCAGCCGGCTACACGGTCTCCTTACTTCGTACGCTCGTCTCCATGAGGGTCCGCACCACGAGCTACTGGTCTATACTCAAAGTATCAAAAAGTCCCATGAAAAAGTATCTCAAAGTACCGCCTCGTCATAGGGGTCTCAACGCAACAGACGGCGAATCAATCGGACGCCCGGTCTGTGAGTTATTAGCATTTTCATCCCAGGGGCCCAGTTGGTTTCGTGTGTGAACCAACCCGGCCGTATCTCAAATATACCCCGAACTCTCATAGGGTATACTTATAGGGACTGTTTCTCAATGAGATCACTAACGCCGCTGATGGTTCGTCAAACGAACGTACGGTCTGAAAGTTATCAGCTTTTCCGTTCCAGGGGCCCTGTTGGATTTCGGGTTCAATCCAACCCGACCACTATCAAACTACATCCAAACCTCATGCGATGTATGACGAAGGTTCTGTCTCATCAAGAGGAATCCAACAAAGTCAACGGCACGTAAATCAGATATCTGGAACTCATGTTATAAGCGTTTCCGCTCCGAGGGCCCTGTTGGTTTCGTCTTCGAACCAACCCGACCATACCCAAAGTTGTCTGAAACCTTTATTGTAATATACCTAAACGACCACCTCGATACAAGGATCGCATCACAGCTAACGGTGCATTGACAGGAATTTTGTATCCCATGTTATGGGCGTTTGAACAAAAAACTGCCTGAAAATAGGGGGTTCGGGCCCGGACTGACCCTACCCGAGACCCCCTGGGTCTGCCCAAACCGCGCCGACCCAAACCGGGTCCGGGTCCGGCCTAATAGGCGTGGCCCAGCCTGGAATGCTCGCGTGGCTGCGTGGCCAGCTCGACGAGCCGAGCTGAGTGGACAGGGGGGAGCACGCTACCCCCCCCCCCCCCCGATTTGATGAGCCGTGACCCCCACGTGGGGCCGCTCCTTCGGCCAGCGGACGCGGCCCAGTTCCACTTACCCCCCCCCCCCTCGGACCCCCGTGGCCGCGGGACCGCTGCCTATCACCATGACTTCAGATGCGATGGAACTTCCTGGCGGTGTGTCGGGCGCCGCCGCCTCCTGGCGGCCGGCCGGTGCCGGCCGCCGCCTCCTGCCGCGGGCGCCGCCAGGCTCTTCCGTGGAGCACCGGAGTTTCTTCGGTTGTCCATTTTCAATTCTTTCTGTGCCGGTGGACCTCCTGAGATATGTAGATTACTGGGAAGGATTCAAAACGCCTTTGTGGCCCGCCTCATCATCGTTCGTTGATCTTCACTTCGATAACAAAATGCGGAGGGTCCGTGTTTTGTTCGTTAGCCCATGCCCTCCGCGTTAGAGGTTTTAAAAACAACATCAAACTCATCCAATCCCAATAATTCATCCTGCAACCACCCCTCATGAACAACCGATCCGTGGATTAACTGGTAGAGATTGATCCGCGCTCATCGTCCTTTTCTCAAATGATAAAAGGAAAAAAAATAAAATTACCCTACTTCGAAATTGACGTCGCACGTCGTCGAGTCGCGGAAGTCGAATGTCGTGGTAGAACGGATCGTTGGTGTCCTGGAGAAAAGTTTCGTCGGCGTCGCGTCGTTGATCTTCGAGGATGGCGTCTCTCACTGGCTACAAAGAGGGAAGACGACGGTAAGATGAACTCCCCTTTTCGGTGACGGAGTTCTTCGTCGAAGGCTCGACGTTCTTCGCGTTCTTCGACGAGGAAGAAAAACTTCAAGACAAAGAGAAAAACCTCTCCAAAATCCTCTCACACAACCAAAACAACACTAATAAAATAAGTGTTTCCTTATTTTATTACTCACGCCAAACATTTTTAAATTCAAATTTGAATCATTCAATTAATTGAATTAATTGGGAACTTTAAATCTCCCAACAAAAGAGGAGTTTAATAATTAGTTAAACACAAGAGTTGACTTCCATTTAATGGGGGGTGCGGCTGCGTTACCTAATTTAAGGAGGGGGTTTGAGGAAGTTGAATAGGTGGGGCTTGTGTGGGCCTCACCCCACAAATATCCAACATAGTGGAGTAGGATATAGTGGGTCCCACTACAACCACATATCTTATGTTAAACTACATTAAATAAAATAAAATTGGTTGCACCATTTTATTTTATTCTTTAACTTAAGCCAAAAAAAATTTCCCTTGAATTTTACGGGTCAGCCACCCAAACACAGTAGTGCTTCCAGCCAGGGTCTGCCACCCAAACACAGTAGTCCAACCCCCCTAATAGCCTACAGAGGTACTCCTTCTATTGAGTACCGCGAGTCTGCACCCAAACATAGTAGTGCTCCATCCCCCATGGGTCTGCACCCAGACATAGTAGTGCTCTGTCCACTGGGCTAGTCGACTCACCCCATGTCGAGTCGGTCAAGCAGTCGTCAGGTCTCAACTGGCTACACGGTCTCCGTACTCTGTACGCTAATCTCTGGTAGGGTGTAATCCATGAGATACAGGTTGATACTCCAAGTATCTCAAAGGACCGCCTCATCATAGGGGTCTCAATGCAACAGATGGTGTGTCAATCGGACGCCTGGTCTGTGAGTTATTAGCCTTTTCGTCCTAGGGGCCCGATTGGTTTCGTGTACGAACCAATCCAACCATATCTCAACTGTACCCCGAACTCTCATAGGGTATACTCATATAGACCGTTTCTCAACGTGATCACAAACTTCGCTGATGGTTCGTCAAACAGACGTCCGGTCTGAAAGTTATCGTCTTTTCCGTTCGAGGGGCCCGATTGGATTTCGGGTACAATCCAACCCAGCCATTCTCCAACTGTGTCCAAACCTCAGGAAATGTATTCTAAAAGTTCGGTCTCATCAAGAGTAATCCAACAAAGTCCACGGCACGTCAATCAGATGTCCTGAGCTCATGTTATTAGCGTTTCCACTCCGAGAGCCCGGTTGGTATTGGGTTCGAACCAACCCGGCCGTACTCAAAGCTCTCCGAAACCTTGAGTGTAATATACTGAAACGACCTTCTCGATCCAATGATCACATTTCAACTGAAGGTGCATCGATCAGAGGTCTACAGCCCATGTTATGGGAATTTGAACGGATCTGTCTGAAAATAGGGGGTTTGGGACCGGTCCGACCCAATAGGGTGCGGCCCGGCACGGCCAGCGCGGCCCACCCAGGTCTGGCCAGGGGAGTTGGCTCATCCATCCTGGCCGTGACGGGCAGAGTGGAGGGGGCGCTGCACCCCCGGTTTTCGGTGAAATATCGTATAATTAAAGTCGCGCCCCCTTATTCCGGAATGGTAAAAGCCATTCCTGTTCAACCCCAACTACCGCAGTGGCCTTATCCAATGGCGCGCCACCGCCACCAGTCGCCGGCACCGCCGCACAGGTGGGGGCGCCACCGCCACTTTCCGCGGACCACCGGACACGCTCTAGTGGTCTGTTTTGCTCGCCGCCTTCACCAGAAATCCTCACAGGACCCGACCTTCACTGTGGAGGCTTCAATTTGACTTTGAGGCCCCAATTTTCATCGCCCGTCCATCCGCGCACAACGATCAACCAGCGGAGTCTTTGAATTTCCTCTGCGGCCTCGACTCCAGCCGCGGTTTCGTTCGGCCTAAACGGTGCGGTGCGACGGCGCTGCTCTTCTTCGACGTGTTATTTCTTGTTTTCACATGGTTCCGTTGCACTGTGCCACCTTTTTTCATGCCGCGAAAAACACAACATCGAAGGGGGAGAAGAGTCGGCCGTGTTCGTGCGGTCCCACCTCCTCCCGTTATAATGATAACAGGAGGTGCAAGATTGTTAATATAAACGACAAAGAAAAATATTCACAGAAATGAAATTAACCCCTACCTTGAAAATGGTCCATTCTTTGAAGACGTGGGAAGCGATGTCACTCCGTCAACATTGGGAAAGAACCATCGTCATTGGTGTGTTTCCCCGCAGTTGAGTCTTGTCCCTTGAGGTGGAGGAAGAAAAGGATTGGAGAAGAGTGGAGTGTTCTTCGCCGTTTCGGAAGGCCGTTCTTTTTCAGAGAGTCGGTGTTCTTCAAAAACTCTAGAGCTCTCCCCCAAAGTTTTTCCCAACACACCAAATGCTCCCCAAAATAAAATAATAGCTCATGCTGTTATTTTTATTCACACAACAAAGACTCAAAAATCAAAACTCAAACCACTTAAACTAATGAAGAGTGTTGGCATGATTAAAGAGGAGAGATGGGGAGGTGAGTGGTCTCACATTAAAGGGGAGTTTCAAGGGGTTATGGGGAATGTGAAAAGGTGGGGGTTTGTGTGGGCCCCACCTCTCCTTTATTCTCCCAGGTGAAGTTACCAACCCAACTTCCACACAAAGGATATATCTATTTATAAGAAAAATAAAATTGGATTACAAATTTTATTTTATTCTTCACTTACACCTCAAATTTTAAACAACTCCTCCCGAGCAAACAAACCTTCAGAAAAGGTCTTCATCAGAAATTACCGGCACTGTGGTTCCATCGGTGCCCTCGGATTTCAATTCTGAGCACCGGTTCAAATGTTAGAAAAACCCGCTCGTTCGTTCACTGAACGTACCCGAGCTAAACTTCGAAACATGATTCTGGGCACACCGTGCCTCGGAATCAGGTGCCGTCAGAAGCTACAGTCTCGTAAAATTCCAAAGAAAATTAAGAAAATTTTTCCCTGAAATTTTTGGGCCTTTAGATTGGGGGGGTATCGGGCCGGGTCAGAGCAGGCCCGAACCCCCTATTTTCGGACAGATCTGTTCAAACACCCACAACATGGGCTACGGACCTCTGATCGACGCACCTTCTGTTGAAATATGATTCTTGGATCGAGATGGTAGTTTAGGTATATTACACTCAATGTTTCTAAGAACTTTTAGTATAACCGGTTTGGTTTGAACCCGAAACCAACCGGGCCCTCGTAGCGGAAACGCTTATAACATGAGCTCCGGACATCCGATTGATGTGAAGTCGACTTTGTTGGATTCCTCTTGATGAGACAGAACATTTAGAATAATTTTCCAAAGGTTTGGATGTAGTTGAAGTATGGCCGTGTTGGATTGTACCTGAAATCCAACGGGGCTCCTAGAACGGAAAAGATGATAACTTTCAGACCGGACGTCCGTTTGACATACCATCAGCGGCGTTGGGGATCATGTTTAGAAACGGTCTCTATGAGTATACCCTATGAGAGTTAGGGGTAAAGTTGAGATACAATTGGGTTGGTTTGTACACAAAACCAACCAGGCCCCTTGGACGATAAGTCTAATAACTCAAAGAACGGGCGTCTGATTGACGCGTCGTCTATTGCATTGAGACCCCTATGACGATGCGGTCCTTTGAGATACTTGGAGTATCAACCTGTATCTCATAGAGTAGACCCTCCTAGAGTGAGCGTATGGAGTATGGAGACCATGTAGCCGGCTGAGACCTGACGACTGCTTGACCGACTCGACTTGGAGTGAGTCGACTTGCCCAGTGCACAGAGCACTACTATGTTTAGGTGCAGACCCATGGCGGATGGAGAAATACTATGTTTGGGTGCAAACCCGCGGTACTCAACAGAAGGAGTACCTCTATAGGCTATTAGGGGGGGTGCACTACTGTGTTTTTGTGGAAGACCCCGGTGGGAAGCAATACTGTGTTTGGGTGGCTGACCTGCGGTACTCGACAGGTGGAGTACCTCAGTATTCTTAGGTTAGTGACCAGTACCTCGAACTCGTGACATGATCATTGTAGTCGTCAGAGACGGCGCTCTTCAGTAGTTATGGATTCGATAATAAAAATTCTGGTTTGAGCTGAATCTATGACCTTTTTGTTTACCTCATGATTGATATGGGTAACTTGGTAACTTTTTTATATGTATGGGCATATACCTAGTTAGTGGTTATCCGTTGATTTCATAACCTTTGTGTTTCCTCATTATTGATATGGGTTACTTGATAACTTAGGTATAAGTATGGGCTTATACCGACGTAAGGGTTATCTATTGAGATCCTTCATTGTGGTTATCCTTATTGGATTTACTGAGACCTTGAGGTTATTGGGGTCCCTACTGAGTATCATTAGAATCACCCCTACACGGGCTTTGCCCGCACCTTGTTGTGTTGGTTGCTGACGACGGGCAGCGCTGATGGAGGCCGAGTGTTCGAGGACTGGACGGTATCCGAAGGTGGAATTCATGACGAGATGATACTCGGAGGAGGTTGTTGGGAGAGAGCGTCGTAGATGATATCTATACCTACACTTCAGGTAGGATCCGTGGTGGACGATCCAAGAGCTATGCTATATGTACCTACCCTTCAGGTAGGATCCGTGGTGAACAATACAGGAGCTGCGGTAATTGTACCGACCATTCAGGTAGGATCTGAGGTGGACGACCCAAGAGTTGCTTCTATTCTTCCAGATGTTTGTCTTTTGTGTTGTACTTTTGTTCAGTTATAGTTGTACTTTCAATTGAGTTTGTATTTTGGCCCACTTAATTTTCATCACTTTCTTTTGTACTTAGTGTTTTAATTCTTCTTGTACATTTTGGTGTTTTGTTTACTCTTATAAAGTAAATTCATTCCCAAATATTGGGATTTACTCCTTTGGTGCTAGTCACCAGCCTCTGGCCTATGGAAGGCTGGCCTGGGGTAGTCACAGCACGGGACCCAAGGACGGGTCGTGACAAATTTGTATCAGAGGAGTCGGTTCTACCATAAGACTTATAAATCTTATATTTTCTTCTCTTTGAAGAAATAGTGTTAAGGGTACCGAGTGTGGTCTTCAGTTCAGGGAGTCCAGTGTTGGTGTGGTGACCGATGTATCCATACACCAGGACCCTGACTACTGATTTCCGACTTTGTGCACGAATACACTGATTGCGTGTGTGTTTCCAAAAGTTTTAAAGTCAGCTCAAACCAGTTCTGCTCACCAGGTATAAAACGTTGACCATGTCGCATCTGTTTAGGATGTCTCCACGTAGACAGTTAGTTGGAGTTCTGAGATTGTACTCGATGGCGGCCCACCGAGCGACGAGGCTCTGGTGCAGGGCCCTCTTACTATGTTGGCTCCTTCAGGCGGTGTACCAGAAGCACCACTACCCGTTAGGCAGTAGATGCGACCAACTATACTAGTAGGCGGTGCACGCTGGCATAGCGTGTTGCACGAATTCCAGCAGAAGAGTCCTCCGTGGTTACGAGGCGAGGCAGATTCCCAGACAGTAGAGGACTGGATGGAGGTGATATCTAGAGTTTTCTTCCTAGCTGAGACATTAGTAGAGTGGATGGTGGACATGGCTACTAGTGTTTTCTAGTGAGGGACCATGAGGATAGTCTACATAGTGATGAGGCTTCGTTATGTGGACCAATACCTGAGATAGTGCCTTCGTGTAGTATGCCAGCTATTTATCACTACCTGTTGGTCAGTAGTTACAACCGGTGATACCGGTATGTGACACATGTAGACGTACTGCCTTACACATGTTCCAATATCATATACAATCGTGTTATGAGGAGAGCCCGACTCACATGTTGCTGAGGACTGGCTTGAGGAGGTGGCTGAGAGTTTTCTAGAGCTTATACAGTTTCGGCAGGATGACATGTCAGTAGCTGATAATTCATCGGGGCGTACCAAATCATTCTTGGTACTCGATAAATGTGATACGATCGGTGCTTCAGGGCTCAGACATCCGAGCCATCACCTTTTCTCTATGCAGTCCTACTTATGCTAGGGTTCTAGAAAGAACCTTTTTTGGTTGATAATTCTTTTTCTGAATGGATGCAGTCAGTGAAGGTTAGCAGTGAGAAAGCTGGAAACTGGTGCTAGTATCAAAGACTTGGGCGTGTAAAATGTTTCAGGAAGAAGAAATGTTAAGGACAGATAAATCTAAAGAGCAGAAGACGTGGAAGTAGATCTAGGAGAGAATCATGGGGTGGTGTACTTTTTGACATGTTACAATCACCAGCCATTGTAGTCCCTGCCAGGATCAAGGAGCTGGAGGGAAGGGGAAGAGAGTAGCTGCATGTGGTCAAGGATTGTGACCCAATGGCTCTAAGATTTATTCAAGGGACATTCTGTGTCCGTAACTAGCTGTCCTAACAGCAGACTTTGATACAGATCATTCCATCCATGAATCTTGTACCATACCTAGAGTTTCTGGTAAGCCGTAGACTTGACCCTCACATCTAGAGATACCTTTGAGAGGAGACTCGATAATCACACTTACGCTGACAGTGTGGTATGACACTTGAGGCGAGAGTTTTGGTTGGAATCTCTTGGTGGAAACATCGAGGCCTTATGGCGTCGGTCTCGGTATGGATTGGATTCACAGTTCATGTTCAAATTAACTATATTAGGCAAAAAGGTTGTGGTTTATCTACAATGTTGGGATGGGGTTTTCCTTGGTCGGATAAAAAGGGAATCCCAGGCATCATAGTATGGAATCTTGCATAGGAAGGTGTAGCTAATCACTGTTGAGTCTGCCAACTTCACCCACATGGAAGCAGGAGTTTTGAGTTATAGTTCTAATTAGAAAAGGGAGACCTCTAGAGTTCGAGGATGATGATCATGTCCTTATACGAGTCTCATCTCTACGAGGTTTACAGAGATGTGGTCGAGGCGGCACGTTATCTCCGAGTTTCAATGGACCTTTCTAGGTCCTCAAGAGGGTAGGTGAGGTGGTTTACCACTTGAGATTTCCACCTCAGTTGCAACGGGTGCATAATATCATCCACATACCTCAGATGAAGAGATACGTGCATGATCCTTCACACATCATCGCCCTCATGGATTTGGACATCAATGATTGGACGACTTCCACCAGGATCCAGTAGGGGTTGAGGATCGACAGGAGTTGGTCCTACGGGGACAGTCGATTCTTCTTGTGTGCTTTCGCTGGTAGCATGGGAACCCCTAGGTGAGCACATGGGAGTGGTAGGTTCAGTTGCATGCTCAGTACAACTTTTGTTTCCCTAGTTTGTGTTATAGATTTATGGGGATGTAAATCCCTGAGCTGGGATTAATGTAATGACTCGGAAATTTCAAAGAAATTTTTTTCTTAATTTTCTTTGGAATTTTACAAGACTGCGGCTTCTGACGGCACCTGATTCTGAGGCCCGGTGTGCCCGAAATCACGATCCGAAGTTTAGCTCGGGTACTTTCAGTGAACGAACGAGCGGGTTTTTATAACATTTGAACCGGTTCTCGGAATTGAAATCCGAGGGAACCGATGAAACCACAGTGCCGATAATTTTTTTAGATTACCTTTTCCGAAGGTGCGTTTTCTTGGGAGGAGTTGTTTAAAATTTGAGGTGTAAGTGAAGAATAAAATAAAATTTGTAATCCAATTTTATTTTTCTTCTAAGAAGATTTATCCTTTTTGTGGATGTTGGGTTGGTAACATCTCTTGGGAGAATAAAGGAGAGTTGGGGCCCACATGAGCCCCCACCTTTTCACATTCCCCATAACCCCTTGAAACTCCCCTTTAATGTGAGACCACTCACCTCCCCCTCTCTCCTCTTTAATCATGCCAACACTCTTCATTAATTTAAGTGGTTTGAGTTTTGAATTTTGAGTCTTTTTTGTGTGAATAAAAATAATAGCATGAGCTATTATTTTATTTTGGGGAGCATTTGGTGTGTTGGGAAAACATTGGGGGAGAGCTCCAGAGTTTTTGAAGAACACCGACTCTCCGGAGAAGAATGACCTTCCGACACGGTGAAGAACGCTCCACGCTTCTCCAATCCTTTTCTTCCCCCACGTCAAGGGGCGAGACAGAATCACGGGGAAACTCACCAATGACGACGATTATTTACCGGTGTTGAAGGAGTGACAACGCTTCCCATGTATTAGACGAACAGACCATTTTTAAGGTAGGGGTTAATTTTTTGTTCGTGAATAATTTTCCTTTCCATTCATCGTAATATTCTTGCGCCACCAGTTATCATTATAACGGGAGGAGGTCGGACCGCACGAACACAGACGACTCTCCTCCCCCTTTACTATTGTGATAGTCACGACATGAACAACGGTGGTGCGGTGCAATGACACTGTGCCAAAACAAGAAAGAAGGTGACGAAGAAGCGCGACACCGTTGCGCTGCGCCGTTGAGGCCGAACGAAACTACGACCGGAGTCGTGGTCGTGGAGGCAATTCGAAGACTCTGTTGGTTGATCGTTGTGTGCGGATTGACGGGCGATGAAAAACGCGGATGCAAAGTCAAATTGGAGCCTCCTCAGTGAAGGTCGGGTCCCGTGAGGACTGCTGGTGAAGGAGGCGAGAAAAAGAGACCACCGAAGCGCGTCCCGTGGTCCGCGGAAAGCGGTGGAGGCGTGCCACCGGAGAAGTCTTCCGCGGTGGTAGGGGATGAACCAGAATGTCTTTTTCCATTCCGGAATAAGGGGGCATGACTTAAATGCCACACCGGTTCACCGACAACCGGGGGGCAGCGCCCCCTCTGCACCGCGCGTCATGGCCATGCTGGCTGAGCCAGCTCCACCGGCCGGACCGGGGTGGGCTGCGTTGGCCGGGGCGAGGCACGACGGTCGGACCGGGCCGCGCCGGCTGGGCAGGCCGGGCCACGCCCTATTGGGCCGAACCCGGATCCGGGTCGGGCCGACCCGGGGGGTATCAGGCTGGGTCGTATTAGCCCACACCTCCTATTTTCGGACAGATCTGTTCAAACACCCATAACATGGGCTTCAAACCTCCAATCGATGCAACGTCAGTTACAATGCGTTCCTTGGATCGAGATGGTCGTTTCGGTATATTACAGTCAAGGTATTGAAGAACTTTGAGTATGTCCGGGTTGGTTTGAACCCGAATCCAACCGGGCCCTCGGAGTGGAAATGCTTATAACATGAGCTCCAGACGTCCGATTGACGTGCCGTCAACATTGTTTGATTCCTCTTGATGAGAAGGAACTTTTAGCATACATTGCCTGAGGTTTGGACGTAGTTGAAGAATGGCCGGGTTGGATTGTACCCGAAATCCAACCGGGCCCCTCGAAGGGAAAAGCTAATAACTTTCAAACCGGACGTATGTTTGACGAACCATCAGCGGAATTGGTGATCACATTGGGAAACATTCCCTATGAGTATACCCAATGAGATTTTGGGGTACAGTTGAGATATGGTCGGGTTGGTTCGTACACGAATCCAACCGGGCCCTGGGACGAAAAGGCTAATAACTCACAGACCGTGCATCCGATTGACCCGCCGTCTGTTGCGTTGAGACCCCTATGACGAGGAGGTCCTTTGAGATACATGGAGTATCGACCTATAGCACATGGGGAAGACCCTACCAGAGACGAGCGTACGGAGTATGGAGACAGTGTAGCCGGCTGAGACCTGACGACCTCTTGACTGACTTGACTTGGATTGAGTCGACTAGCCCAGTTGACGGAGCACTACTATGTTTAGGTGTAGACCCATGGCGGATGGAGCACTACTGTGTTTGGGTGTAAAACCACGGTACTCAACAGAAGGAGTACCTCTGCAGGCTATTAGGGGGGGGGGGGGTGCACTACTGTGTTTGGGTGGTAGACCCCGGTGGGAAGCACTATTGTGTTTGGGTGGCTGACCTGTGTTATTCGACAGGAGGAGTACCTCATTAGATTTAGGTTAGTGACCAGTAACTCGGAGTCATGACAAGATCACTGTACTCGTCAGAGACGGGTTTCATCAGCAGTTACGGTTTCGATAATGAAAATCCTGGATTGAGTTGAGTCTATGACCTTTGTGTTTACCTCATGATTGAGATGGGTCACCTGATAACTTTGGTATATATATGGGCATGTACCTAGGTAGTGGTTACCCGTTGATTTCATAACCTTTGTGTTTCCTCATGATTGAGATGGTTTACTTGATTACTTAGGTATAAGTATGAGATTATACCTTTGTAAGGGTTATCTGTTGAGATCCTTCTTTGTGGTTATCCTTGTGGGATTTAGTGAGACCATGAGGGTATTGGGGTCCATACTGAGTATTGTTATTCTCACCCCTTCATAGGCTTTCCCCACACCTCGTTGTGTTGGTTTCAGACGATGGGCAGCACTGATGGAGGCGAGTTTTAGAGGACTGGACGGTATCCGAAGGTGGACTTCACGACGAGACGATACTCGGAGGAGGTTGTCATGCGAGAGCGTCATAGAGGCTATATCTACCTACCCTTCAGGTAGGATCCGTGGTGGACGATCCAGGAGCTGTGCAATCTGTACCTACCCTTCACGTAGGATCCGTGGTGGACGATCCAGGAGCTGCGCTATCTATACCGACCCTTCAGGTAGGATCCGAGGTGGACGACCGAGGAGCTGCTTATATTCTTCTAGCCATTTGACTTTTCTATTATAATTTGGTTCGTTGTAGTTGTACATTCAGGTGGGGTTGTATTCTGGCCCACTTACTTTTCAGCACTTTCTTTTGTATTTAGTGTTTTACTTCCACTTGTACTCTGTGGTGTTTTGTTTACACTTATAAAGAAATTCCTTCCCAATTATCGGGATTTACACCTTTGGTGCTAGTCGCCGTCCTGGGCCTATGGAAGGCGGGCTTGGGGTAGTCACAACACGGGCCCCAAACACAGTAGTGCTTCCCGCCGGGGTCTGCCACCCAAACACAGTAGTGAACCCCCCCCTAATATCCTACAAATGTAATCCTTCTATTGAGTACTCCGGGTCTGCACCCAAATACAGTAGTGCTCCATCCGCCATGGGAAAAATACAAATAGCTGGAGTCACAACCAGAAATCATGTGCTCCATCCGTCCTTTTGGCCCATGTCGTGACTACCCCAAGCCTGCCATCCATAGGCCAGGGGCTGGCATCTATCACCAAAGGCGTAAATCCTGATTAATGGGAAAGCATTGCCATTATAAAAGTAAACAAAAAACCACAGAGTACAAGAGGATGTAATACACTAAGTACAAAAGGAAGTGCTGAAAAGTAAATGGTTCAGAATACAAACCCAATAGAAAGTACAACTACAACTGAATGAAATTACAATAGAAAAGACAAGATGCTGGAAGAATAGAAGCATATCCTAGGTCATCCACCTCGAATCCTACATGAATAGTAGGTACAGATAGCGCATCTCCTGGATCGTCCACCATGGATCCTACCTGAAGGGTAGGTACAGATAGCCCAGCTCCTGGATCATCCACCATGGATCCTACTTGAAGGGTAGGTACAGATAGCCTCCACAACGATCTCTCCCATCAACCTCCTCCAAGTATCGTCTCATCGTGAAGTCCACCTCCGGATACTGTCTTGTCGTGAGGTCCACCTCCGGGTACTGACCAGTCCTCGAACACTCGGCATCTGTCAGTGCTGCCCATCATCTACAACTAACACAACGAGGTGTGGGAATAGCCCGTGCAGGGGTGAGTGTAACGATACTCAATAGGGACCCCGAGACTCTCAAGGTCTCACTAAATACAACAAGGATAACCACAAATAAAAATCTCAACAGATAACCTCTACATAGGTATATGCCTATACATATACCTAAGTTATCAAGTAACCCATCTAAGTCAAGAGGAAACACAAAGGTTATGAAATAAACGGATAACCAATACCTCGGTATATGACCATACATATACCTAAGTTATCAAGTGACTCATCTCAATCATGAGGTAAACACAAAGGTCAATGACTCAGCTCAAACATGGATATTCATTTATCGAAACCGTAACTGCTGAAGAACCCCGTCTCTGACAAGTACAATGATCCTGTCGTGACTCCGAGGTACTGCTCACTAACCTAAGACTGCTGAGTTACTCCTCCTGTCGAGTACCGCGGGTCAGCCAGCCAAACACAGTAGTGCTTCCTGCCGGGGTCAGCCACACAAACATCGTAGTGCACAACCCTAATAGCCTCCATATGTACTCTTTCAATTGACTACCACGAGTCTACACCCAAACACAGTAGTTATCCATACGCCATGGGATTGCACCCAAAAATAGAAGTGCTCCATCCACTGTGCTAGTCGACTCACTCCATGTCGATTCGGTCAAGCAGTTGTCAGGTCTCAGCCAGCTACATAGTCTCTGTACTCCGTACGATCGCCTCATGGAGGGTCGGCTCCACGAGCTACAGGTCGATACTCCAAGTATCAAAATTCCCACGAAGAAGAATCTCAAAGGACCGCCTTGTCATAGAGGTCTCAATGCAACAGACAGCGGGTCAATCGGACGCCCGGTCTGTGAGTTATTAGCCTTTCCGTCCCAAGGGCCCTGTTGGTTTTGTGTGCGAACCAACCCAGCAGTTTCTCAACTGTACCCCAAACTCTCCTAGGGTATACTCATAATGACTGTTTCTCAATGTGTTCACCAACGCCGCTGATGGTTTGTCAAACGGACGTCCGGTCTGAATGTTATCGGCTTTTCCGTTCCAGGGGCCCGGTTGGATTTCGGGTACAATCCAACCTGGCCCTATCCAACTGCATCCAAAACTCAGGTAAAGTATGCCAAATGAACAGTCTCATCCACAAGAATCCAACAAAGTCGACGACACATCAATCGGACATCCCGTCCTTATTTTATAAGCGTTTCCGCTCCGAATTGAAATCTGAGGGCACCGATGAACTCGCAGCGCCTATAATTTCTTAGGAACACCTTTTCTGGAGTTTCGTTTGCTCTGTTGTGGTTCTTTTTTTTGGGTTAAGAAAAAGAATAAAATAAAATGGTGCAACCAATTTTATTTTATTTAAAGTAGTTTAACCTAAGCTAAGTGGTTGGAGTGGGACCCACTATATCCTACTCTACTAGGTAGGATATTTGTGGGGTGGGCCCACACGAGCCCCACCTATTAATCTTCCTCAAACCCCCTCCTTACATTATGTAACGCACCCACATCCCCCATTAAATGGATGTCAAATCTTTCATTTAACTAATTATTAAATGCCTCTTTATTTGGGCGGTTTAAACTTATAAATTAATTCAACTAATTGAATGATTCAATTTTGAATTTCAAAACGTTTGGCATGAGTAATAAAATAAGGCAACGCTTATTTTATTAGTGTTGTTTTGGTTGTGCGATAAGATTTTGGAGAGGTTTTTCTCTAAGTCTTGAAGTTCTTCTTCCTTGACAAAGAACGCGAAGAACGTCGAGCCTTCGATGAAGAACTCCGTCACCGCAAAGGAGAGTTTTTCAAACCTTCTTCCCTCTCCGCAGCCGGTGAGAGACGCCATCCTTGGAGACCAACAATGCGACACTAACGAATCTTTTCTCCACGACGCCAACGATCCGTTCTACTGCGACGTTCCACTTCCGTGACTCGACGACGTGCGGCGTCAATTTCGAAGTAGGGAAATTTTATTTTCCTTTTATCATTTTAGAAAAGGACAAAGAGCACGGATCAATCTCTACTAGTTGATCCGCGGATTTCTCGTTTATGCACAGTAGTTGCGAGGTGAATTTTCGGGATTGGTTGAGTTTGATGTTGTTTTTAAAACCTCTAACGCGGAGGGCACGGGCTAACGAACAAAGCCCAAACACTCCACAGTTTGTGGTCGATCCACGGATCGACAAACGATGATGAGGTGGGCCGAAAAGGCATTTTGAATCCTTCCCAGTAATCTATGGCTCCAGGGAGGACCACTGGCGTAGACAGAATTGAAAATGGGCCACCAGAGCAACTCTGGTGGTCCGCGGAAGAGCATGTCGGCCGCCAGGAGGTGGCGGCGCCCAGCACGCCGCTAGGAAGGTCCAATGCGGCCGCTCGGGATCGAGGGGGGGTGGGGGTGGGGGGGACGCGGCACTAGTCCGCGTCCGCTGGATGAAGGAGCGGCCCCCACGTGGGGGCCCCAGCTCATCAAATCGGGGGGGGGGGGGGGCATCGCGCTCCCCCCTGTCTGCTCCGCTCGGCTCGCCGAGCTGGCAACGCGGCCACGCGAGCACGCCAGGCTAGCCCTCCCAAGCCGGGCCGGGCCACACCCACTAGGCCGAGCCGTTCCCTATTGGGCCAGACCCGTACCCAGTTCGGGTCGCCCCGTTTCGGTCCGACCCATGGGGTCTCGGGTCGGGACAGTCTGGGCCCGAACCCCCTATTTCCGGGCAGTTTTCGTTCAAACGCCGATAACGTGGGCTACAGACCTCTGATCGACATACCATCTATAAAGATGCAATATTTGGAAAGAGACGGTCGTTTTGGTATATTAAACTCAATGTTTAGGAGAACCTTGGGTATGGTGGGGTTGGTTCGAACACGAAACCAATCGGGCCCTCGGAGCGGAAACTGTTATAACTTGAGCTCTGAACGTCCGATTGACGTCAAATCAACGTTGTTGGATTCCTCTTGATGAGATGAAACTTTCCACATACTTCTCCTGAGGTATGTACAAAGTTGGATGGTAGCCGGGTTGGATTGAACCTGAAATCCAACCAGGCCCCTAGAACAGAAAAACTGATAACTTCCAGACCGGACGTCCGTTTGAAGAACCGTTAGCGGCGTTGGTGATCTCATTGAGAAAAAGTCCATATGAGTATACCCTATGAGAGTTCGGGGTACAGTTGAGATACAACCGTTTTGGTTCGCACACGTAACCAACTGGGCCCCTAGGACGAAAAGGCTAATAACTCACAGACTGGGCGTCCGATTGACGCGCCATCTGTTGCGTTGAAACCACTACGACGAGGTGGTCCATTGAGATACATCATAGTGGGACTTTGTGATACATGGATTATCGACCAGTAGCTCGTGGAGAGGACCCAACCAGAGACGAGCGTACGGAGTACGGAGACCGTGTAGCCGATTGAGACCTGACGACTGCTTGACCGACTCGACTTGGAGTGAGTCGAATATCCCATTGGATGGAGCACTAATTTGTTTGGGTATAGACCCATGGAGAATGGAGAACTTCTGAGCTTGGGTTCAGACCCACGACACTCGTCCGGCGAGTACCTCTACAGGCTATTAGGGGGGATGCACTACTGTGTTGGGATGGCAGACCCCGGCGGGAACCACTACTGTGTTAGGGTGGCTGACCCGCAGTACTCGACAGGAGAAGTACCTCAGCAGTCCTAGGTTAGTGAGCAGTACCTCGAAGTCGTGACAGGATCACTGTACTCTCCCGAGATAGGGCTCTTCAGTAGTTACAGTTTTGTTAATGAAATATCCTAGTTTGAGCTGAGTCTATGACCTTTGTGGTTACCTCATGATTGAGATGGGTCACTTGATAACTTAGGTATATGTATGGGCATATACCTAGGTAGTGGTTATCCGTTTATTTCATAATCTTTGTGTTTCCTCATGATTGAGATGGGTTACTTGATAACTTTGGTATATGTATGGCATATACCTAAGTAGAGGTTATCTGTTGAGATCTTCTTTGTGGTTATCCTTGTTGGATTTAGTGAGAACTTGAGGGTCTCGGGGTCCCAACTGAGTATCGTTATACTCACCACTGCACATGCTATGCCCGCTTCTCGTTGTATTGGTTGCAGACGACGGGCAGCGCTGACAGAGGCCGAGTGTTCGAGGATTGGATGGTACCCAAAGGTGGACCTCACGATGAGTCAGTATCCAGAGGTGGACTTCATGATGAGACGACAGTCGGAGGAGGTTGAAGGGAGAGAGCATTGTGGAGGATATCTGTACCTACACTTCAGGTAGTATCCGTGGTGGACGATCCATGAGCTGCGCTATCTGTACCTACCCTTCAGGTAGGATCTGAGGAGGATGACCCAGGGGATGCTTCCATTCTTCCAGCTGTTTGTCTTTTTCTGTGGTACCTTCGTTCAGTTGTAGCTGTACTTTCAGTTGGGTTTGTATTCTGGCCCACTTACATTTCAGCACTTTCTTTTGTACTTAGTGTTTTACATTGTCTTGTACTCTGTGATGTTCTGTTTACTTTTATAAAGGCAATGCCTTCCCAGTTATCGGATTTACGCCTTTGGTGCTAGTCTCCAGCCCCTGGCCAATGGAAGACGGTCTTGGGGTCGTGACAAGAAATCATGAGATGATGTGGATGAAAAAGGGAGAACTCACCGATGTGATTCCAAATGCAATGTACAGAGTGTGAATTAGAGAATGGACAGAGATTCAGGGGTCAAAAAAGATATACATCCATATGGACACTCTTGGATGAGATGAAAGAAGAAGAAGTGTGTTCTATCCATCAGACATGACGCCGGTCCGTTTAATGAAAAAAGGAAGTACAGGGCGTGTTCATTATTAGTACATGGCGTGTACATGTCTTTTCTAACCACTCCTTTTGGGATTCTTCTTATCACCACACATAGCCATGTGCCCAGCTGTTACATTTCCTGCACACGGTCATCCAGGACAACTGGGTACACGGGAAGTACTTAAAGTACATGCCGTGTACTCTTGAATTTTCTAGAAACTCTTCTTTTTCTAAAAAACAACCAGAAATAAAAAAAACAACTGAAAATAAAATTTTGGTTCATCATAAACAAACACATACACCTAAACATACACATAATTACACATAAATGCACACACATATACAAACATGTACACACATCTATCCACATACACATACTTACAATATCACACCCGTGCATGCGCATACATGAACATACTACATTAACATACACATGCAATAAAATCATACACAAACATACGCATATATACAAGCCATATACATTCATTCATGTTTGTACATGTACAAACACATACACATATACATACATATACATACAAACATACATATACATACATCCACATGCATACATATTTACATACAACTATATAATCATATATGCATAACCATACACATACAAATACGCATACACATACACATACACATACAAATATACATGTACATATGCACATACATACACAAAAATACATAAATTCACACACATATAGAAAAAAGTAAAAATACACAAAAAAGAGACAAACAAACACGCACAAAACAGTACACATATATGTACACATACAACACATAAAATAATGAACATATAGAAATACATATATATGAACATAAATACACATTTTTATATTGAAAACAAATATAAGTACATATATTCTATATTGTATAATCTTAATATAAATGTATAAATTCAAATATATTCTATTTAAATAAATATATTCATAAATATATGTATACATATATATAATCTTGTAAATAAAAAATTGATATATTTTATTTATATTTTAATATATATATTTAATTAATGTATTTTAATATGATAATAATAATTTGTATTGATTAATTTTTCTTAATTTTTTATATAATAAAATATGAAAATAAGTTGATAATATTTTTTATTATATTATAGTTATATAAATCATATTTATATAATATATTTACTTATTATTTAAAATATATATATAAATAATATTTAAAAATATATTAATATTTATATATAAACTAAAATAAATAGTATGCCCAATATTTTCCGTAATAAAAGAGTTGATAAAGATGAAATTTATCAGTGCTAAGAAAATGATCTGAAAAATATACCCTATTATATTCTTAAAAAAAGTCATATTTATCAATAATAAAATATTTTTTACTCAAGTATGGATCCATTAAATTTTGGTGTAATTCCCTTTTGTACACCTACTATGGATTCTGTATGATTTAGTGATGGTTTAATGGGTTTCTAAATCATTTTTTGAGCTAAGAAACATGGTCGGTGGAGGTTTTCTTCCTATCTTGGGGTTATAAGAAACCATGTGAGGCTGGATGAACTATTACTTTCAATAATGGAAGATAGATAGTGGGGTTATTTACTGCATTCCGTTTTCCCAAACTTTCTAACATTGGCCGCCCGAGCATACCAAATGTTGTAGAAAAATTACAGAGGCATTTTTCATGGTAGGAAAACAATGTCACTTATTGTGTGGCCTAATCATGTAGGTTCCCCCAACCGATAACAGATCATTTATAGTTTTCAAACAGTATGAAAACCCATGATGGAAAACCCTCTAAAGGATATTTTTTGGTTTAAAGGATTATTTTTACCTTAATGAAATGTTCAACCCTTATTTATTCTCCACATGGGTTTCTAGCGGAAAAAATCATTCACTCCATCCACATTTATCCATATTCATGTATATTATAGGTGTTGAGTTCATGAATTTTTTAAATGTAGGATTTTATCGACATTTATCTCACCGGATCACTATTTGTATGATCTTGAATTGGTTTGAACCTTTCATCCTTATTCATCATATAAATGACACTATTTGGATGTAGGATCATCTTCCATATTTTCATAGAGTTGATCTTTTTCATATCTCTTCTAATACCATACAAATTAGTGGTTGATACAGGATGATGAGATTTTCACATATATGAGTAAGGTGGTCTATAACTCTCTTGTCAGGATTCATCATTTTATAAATTTTTATATTGGCATGATGATATCATCAGGAATCATCTATTCAATATATATGTCTTGGTTATAGTCATTGTAATAATGTTTTAAGACCCATTCCATATATGTAATTAATAGTTATTGGTTAATTATGAAATTTCAACCCCCCTATGAAGGGTGTTGTATATAATTGAGTTTTAGTTCTTGACTTGCATATCTGAGCCACCATTCTAGTGTCCCTTAGTTTTGACACTTGTTAAAAGTAATCCTTCTTTATTAAATGATTATTGAATTGATAAATAGTAATTCTTATATTTTTAAATCACTATTCCTACCTAAGGTAAGTTCGTCATCATGATTAATCAATGTTAAATTGTAAATTGGAACGTATATAGTTTTCCCCTCACATGGCCTAGTTATATTAAATGAAATGCATGTGGTTTCCCATCCTCATGAAATATTTTTCATTTTATGAATGTTATAGGGAAAACAAAAGTAAATAATTAAAAAATTACTTAAATTGATGCATGTCCCTTTGCCTTGTCACAATAATGAAAGGCGAGGCTTGAAATAAATGACTTAATAAATTGTATAAACATTATATGAATTAATTAATTAAGGGAATTAAATGCATCATTTATAATTGTATATATAACTTGAAATCATTATAAGTGTTTTTAGACCCACATTATCTTCGAGATTACTATGATAATTCCTTCAAAACTCATATATGTCATTCTGATTCAAGGATATTAGTTACCTTTATTGAGACCCACACTAGAATCCAATCTTCATCTATCAGGGGATGTTTGGTATGAAAAAGTTAGATCCATCCTCAAATATTACATGTTTCATTGGACACACTGTTTAGAATCATTATGGATACAATAGACATGATGTGCCTTTGTTATATCCTTGGGACTATCATTATATTATCCTATTTTACCTTGAATGTTTTCCTTTTTATTATTTAGATATTATTATTAATGAATTCCATAGATGAAGGTCCTCAAATAACACTCTTAAACCATATCCAAGCCATATTTACTAATTATTTGGTGTCCCTTAGGGTATTTGATTACTTGTTTATTACCTTGGAACCTTTAATTAATATTATCATTAACGGTTTCCTTGTTATAAAAGGGATCCTTCACTATTAAAATCATGATGTAATGTATGTTATAGTTATGAATCATGTGACAGTAATATATAAATTTGAATTATTTAATTAATTAACTAGTAACATGTTAAAACACTATCCATGGGATGATGCATGTACTTGGGTATTTAAATTGCTGTATTTATTAATTTTATTTATTTATGTGGTCACATAGTTTCAGATTATTTTACACGAATGTAATGTTGTAGAC
This sequence comes from Viscum album, assembly GCA_963277665.1. NCBI lineage: Eukaryota > Viridiplantae > Streptophyta > Magnoliopsida > Santalales > Viscaceae > Viscum > Viscum album. The sequence goes on along the minus strand of OY728161.1, from coordinate 454,283,500 downwards.
ACTATAAGTAGTGGAGTACTAGGAGTTATCTCACACTATATCTAGGAACTATTGGTACCCATGAAGGTTATATGATTTCAAGTGTTGAAAAAAGGAATTATATTTCTCAATACACTTTATTTCCTCCTTTCATTAGGATGGATCTATTAGTAAATGAATGAGCATGAGAATGATATTCTTGGGATAGTTTGTGGATTAATTTTGATAATTTTTAATAGAATGTATTTTATGTTTATAGGTATCCATGTTTTCCATATTTATTGATATGAGACATATTGTCATTATATATTTTATAATTTCATCAGTTTCATCTATTGTATTAATACTGTTATCTGCTTCTACTAAAGGATCTGATTTTGTTGTTCCATCTCTCTGCTTCCTTGTATTTCTTCGACTATTTTACTGATTTTATTTAATGTTCATATGATTTGATACACATTAGTAATGAGGTTATAGTCTCCACAAGGAAAAACATTAGGCCCTCACTACTAGTCAGATGCCTCTATCAATCTGGGAGTTTTACATGAGGCATTTGGCCATGTGGTGTTCACTGTTAGTTAGTGGAATCAATGTTTGGAATTTTAAAAGTGGTATCAGAGCCATTAATTTCATTCTTTTATATATGGAGACAATATATTATAGATTTTCAATTCTTTTATATTGGGAGTAAGCAATGCTTGGGCATCAGAAAACCATGATCATGGTAAAAGATGTGTTTTCTAAATCAAAAATGTTGTTCAATTTTTCATGTTATAGTTGTAATTATATCAACATTGTGTTACACACTTGCAGTGTTATGGTTATTATTATTATGCTGACTGGGGATCTAATTTCATCCTTCACCCAATGAAATTATTGTGTTTTTTATTATTATATGCATCATGGTAGGCACCTGTAATTCACATTCCATGAATATTTCTATTTTATATATGTGTATTTGACTCTGTTCAATACATGATATACTTATGATTGTTGATTGATAATGTGGTAGTTATATTATTCTTGTAATTTTCCATGGCTGTAATTAATTTATTTCTTGTTTCAATTAATGAGGTTATATACCCCTCGTGGGATGGAATTGAGAATTTTCTAAGTTGATCCATTAGATTAGAGTAAAATGGGTGTCGCATTTAGTGATACGGTGTATGGGAATTGACTCACTAGGAATGGAGATCCATCTTAAATGAACATTGATATATTTTATAGGAAAATGATTATTGAAAAGTTTCTTATAAAATTTTATGGTTTCATGTCCTTATACCTATTTTTCTTGTTTATTAAAGGTGAAGGAGTTAGACATGAAATTCAATAATAAATGATGGAACTGGTTACTAGTAAATGATGAGTCAATGTGATATTAACCCATAATCTACTGGAACCCTTGTAACTAATAATTGATCACATAACAATATTGGGCCTTATAGGGAGGTAGTTGGGGTAGTATAACATGGGTAGTGATCAATTTTTTACAACATGCATCCATTATTATTTCTATAAATCTACTTTCTTATTCTAATGGGGCATGTTACTAGAATGTGTGGACCAATTACAACATGATGTCTTTGTTTCGTGCAGCTGGACGGTGGTGAAAAAAATGCTCCAAACAAGGTGGTATCAGTTCTTCCAGTCTTACCATTATGAGTGCCACATGAGGCGCTTCATGCTATACCATTTTTGGGAAATGACTCTCATGTTTTTTTATAGTTGTCTACATCTGATGCAATCCATAAAATGAGTATCACATCATGAGCATAATATGGTTGATCTATCCAATGAGTTGCAAAAACAACATCCACCTTCAAACTCTGAGGATGCTGGTCTACAGGATGTTGAATTATGGCTGGATGCCACCATGTCTATATTTGACCATATAGAGATTCATCCAGAGCATAGGTTCAACCATGATATTTATATGTTGTTGGATTCATCCAATTACTGGTGGGATGTGATTACCTTGGTTGGTCTCCATTAGGGCATGGTATGATAACATTCCCACACCAATTTCTATATTCAGTTCTTACCTCATTCATTAATAGATGACAGAATGTGGGAGTTCATATATCTCGAGAGGATTTATATGTTAGTTAAGTAATATATAATTCTCATCATTATGTAATAGAATATTACACCACTTCTAGTTGGTGATGATATTTCATGTGCTAAACGCTTCAAGGATGGGCTCATGTAAGCCATCTGTAATTAGGTGAATGTCTTTCGCCAGCATTACATATCTGAAATAGTCAAGAAGACTCTAATAACTGAGCAGAGCCTAAGGAAATATGGTAGTACCATGAATAGAGGACCAGTGTTAAGGAATTATAATAGATTCTCTGGTAAAAGAATGATATCCCTCAAGGTTGTTCATCATAAAAGTGTTAGACAAAGAAACCATGTTGGTAGCTCCACGGTGTTTCATCACTATAGAGAATATGAAAAAACTACAGGCTTAGTGTGATAGAGAAAATATGGAGGTGTAGTCGAGTATCCATATGAGGAATCTCTATTGATCTATAATAGTGAATTAGGAATCACTAGATATCTTTTATTGGAAATTATAGAAAATAAGGAGGATCAGTCTTGTAGAAAATAGTAAAACATAATGGCTTAGTTTGGGATGCCACATTATCAATAATTTTAGTAAGAACAAATAAAATTCTGCCTTTTACTAGTTTTTATCATAGATTATGGTTATATATAAATATCATGTGATCTATAAAAGTGATTTTGGGTCGATATCCCCATACACACCTGGGGTATTTATCATATATTTGTGGAGTCAGTACCTCTTATCTAGGATCACATACATGGATTTTGTCCTCCCCTAAGGTCAGTAACCCCTCATCCTATATATACCCATTATCAAGGCATGTATATCCTAATATAGTTATGGACATATTATGTATATTTTATTGTATTAGTAGTTCAAATTCACATTGTCGCTATGATATAGATAGAACGTAGTGCGTTATCATCACTCATCTAAATGGAATGATTTAGCGATGAGTGGGATCCCTTTTCTTGGTCTTGATGGTTCTATGGAGACTAAATGATAGAGTACTGTAGGTTTCTTCTGGTCTTGTGACTCATCTTCACAAATAGGGGTTCCCATGAGATGAGATATACAAATTTCTAACAACTTTAGGATTTATTGTTTCTTCAGTGATATGAGATTTATATTTTTTATCATGTGGTTTACCTATCATGTATTTGATATTGAGATGATGGGTACCTTCTTTTTTTCCTTGAAAATCCAATTTGTGGACCATATGTATTTTTTATGCTGTGAAATTCATGAGGTTACTCTTTAATACTAAAATATTGTGAAAATGTGGTGTTATGTGTTTTCCACATTAATTTTTCCCTTGAAACCTCACATACAAGGATTTGATAAATATTAATGATTTGTGTTTTCTTTTAGGATTCATGGATTCATACTGGGTATTCTTATACTCAATCATACATAAGACTGATGTCTACACGTGATGTGATATTAAGAAAATGAACCAGTTCTCAGAGGGTTTGGGTGGATTTGGAGTTGGTGTGGCTGATTCAGAGTAGACCTTCAGTAATCATCTACGATGTATTATGGATAATGGTGATTTGTGATGGAGGTAGGGATTATAGTGGGTGGAGGGTGATCTGGGAGTACATGCATCAAGGTGGTGTTCCTCAGTACTTCATATTATAAATATGTTTCCTATGTTTATCCCCTTATACATACCTTATGGGTTGTAATTTTATTTTTTATATCATGTGTTTAATATATATAGTTATTTTTATTATTTATATCTTTATTTTAGTTTATGTTATCTTGAATTCTAGATATGTGTTTATTCCATGTTATTATTAGTTAAAGCCTCTCTTTTTGATAGATTTTCGTACTATTTTCTAGTCTCTAAGAAATGGCATATTGGACTGTGGTGTCAAAATCATCCTACATAATGACATGATGGGGCCTCAGTGGTCTGGGTAATATAAATAATATTTGTTTCATTCATGTAAATTTTTGTCCCACATCACAATTAAAGAAGGAATCAATTTTATCAATCTATTCTTATTAGACATCTAACGCTTCCCCCATTCATAGCATAGTACATATATTTTCATGTTCAAGTACCACTGAGTATATCTATGAGAGATAATAACCTTAATTTTTTAGAAATTAAATTAATACTATCCATTCGTTGAAATGCTTCTCTCCATTACCCTCTACCTTAAAATTGTAAATCAAATTGTATTAATGTTATCATTTCCCGTATAACAAATAAATCAATTCATATGTTCTATATAATTTTAATTACAAAATGTATTCATCCATATATGTATTTCACTATTTTGATTCATTTAGTTTTACTACTTCATCCATGCATTCATATTCCCATGTATTCATTAAAAGTATAAATTTTATAGCATACCCAAAACTGTAATCTATTGGTTCAAATATAGTTGTCCTTCTCAAAAGAAACCGTGACATTGAACTACTCAATCAATCATTATATATTGGATATATAACTTTTTATTATCCCACTAAATCATTATCCTCACTTGAGCATTCTAATATATCTTCCATTAGCATCACCTCTGGTTATTCAGTGCTTCTATATGAGTTATATGAATATTTCCTTCTTCCAACATTCATATTGAGGGAAACTTGAACTTTTATAGTTGATTTGTTTCCAATAACCTCGTCATCCACAATGTTATATTTCTCCCACAAGAATCTTATTTCTAAATATAACATATCAACTGTTGATGACTTAAATATTTCACCATCCTATATCTAAAACCAATTTTTTTTGTCACCAAAACAGAATTAATAACATACTTTTAATACTTTAAGGATATTTTCCAAATCCTTTGCATCAACGTATTTATATACAAGTAATCTTTATAAAATGAATATGTATAGAATATAGTCTTTTTGGACCATATATCAATCAAAATATCATATAATACCATGTATGTTTGAATTATATGAAAAATTTGTGTCATTATATTGAATACCTCTAACAAAATTCAATTTGAAATCCAATTGTGTAGTCACATATTTCAATCATTATCAATCCATATTTGATTTAATATTTCATCCAAAAAATTAAAATTTAGTCTTCCAAAAAAGGTATTCACATGAATTATCCCTTTATTCTGGTAAAATTTTGTGATTTTATATCTACTATACTCACATAAATTGATAGAAAAATTTATTTTATCTCCCACTAGCAGTCCCTTTACACCATGAATGTCAATTTAATAGAATCCAAAAAACATCTGACTACTTCATTTGAATGTCAAACCAAACTTCTATTATAGTATAATGAATAAAAGATACTATGTAAAGAGAACCTATAAAGGAGAAGAAAAAGGTATGATACTAAACACATGACTAAACTAGTTCCTACTCCCTATCTCTAGACATCAATATATATTCAATGAAATAAACCCATCTACATTTCAAAAGATCATAATATTCACATCATCCAAATTTTGTATGTCTATCATTTTGTATGACTTTACCTATTAAATTATTCATATTATTCTAGTTGGGGTGACCAATCATATAATACCAAGAATATAAATCATCTAATGGTGTATTTTCAACCATTTAAATATTATATATGCTTCAATAAAATAAAATATAACATAACTTACTCAGTTCCAATCCACCGTTGATCTTATCGAGACTATCTAAATTGTAATTGAAAATGTAATTCCATTGAAATCATATTCAAGCTATCCAATTGAAATAAAATTATTTTATAGATCAGTGATGAGCCTAACTCTTTTGAGTCTCAAGATCCTATAATTAATCATCCTAATAACTACAATACTGTTTTGGGTGAAAATAATGGATTAATCATCCACATTATAAACTTCTCCATTAATTCATGAAACATAATTACACAAGCATCTTTTTTATATCATAGAATTGAATGATATACCATCATCAATCACCCATGATTCCACTGGACTGTTGAATCTGAAAAATAGTATATTTTTGTATTCAATATTTATAATATAATTTTAACATCAAGAAGTCAAATCCCTTCCATATTTTAACTTTTGACGTATATTATTTTTTTGATAAGTCCATTATTTCAACAAATCCAAAATACTAAACACAGACTACCCGAATTACTACATAATCTATTTCCCCATTTAATATTTTAAAGGATTCTTTTGATTTCACATATGAGGTGGAAATCTCTATATTTCTGTAATAATATAACTATTAGTTGGTTCTTATACTCCCCTTAAATGATTTCTTAATTGAGAATAAAATTTCATACACATTCAAATAAAATATCTACTTTTCCATAGGAGTTTCTATTAGAAGTCAGCATTTCATCCCAACTCTCAATAAGTGATGATAATAGAATTAGTGCCCATACATCAGATGTTAATTTCATGTAATCTAATTTTAGTAGTCCTTAAATCATATCAATGTCATACACATAATTCTATTCATTTCTTATTTCGGATAATCTCATGTTGAACATCCTCTAAATAATGAATTCTTTATTAATTGAAGTTAGTTATTTAAAAATATCATCTAGATATTGTAAGAGGACCACCACTATATTCAAATCATTAATGTGAAAGGTACTATTTTATTCTTGTAACATTTTAACTAACCTAGGTTCCCTTTTATCCATCTATTCCAATTACCCCTTTTTAATTTAAAAAAAACACTCACTAATTAATGGAATATCTTTGTCCTTTTTAATCATATGTTCCCATATCAATATTTTCAAGAAGACCTAATCCCATAAATTAATTATATTGGCATAAACCATAATTTTATTGAATCTCATACAATCATTTGATAGTAATTTAATTTTAAAAATGAAATAACAAAATTGAAAGAGTCTGAAAATCGTAATATGTAACAATGTTTGTAATTTGGGAACTAAAACACGTCCTTTATTTGATACCAAATATTTCAAAGGGGAACCATGCCTTCACCAAAATTTGGAACATATATCCACAATATGATCACATGTAAAATCTGTTGTGTAGTAAAATTCAATAACATGGATTTTAACTCATTAAATTGTTTGTACCAAAGGATATGAAGTATTTGAACACTTATCACTACACAAAGTCAATGCCACACAAAACACAAAAAAAAATTCAGAAAATCACAAGAATATGAATGAAAATTTTAACTAATGAATGTATATAATGGAAAGAAAATAAAGAATTAATATGATTCAAATAATGAATCATACCTGCAATGAGAAAAAATTGCTATGATTCAATATTACTAGATGTACAAGATACAAAATTATATTTCAAATTAATCAGATAGAATTATTTATAGAATAATCAAATCAAGATCATTGTACAAGTTTTGATCTGCTATGCACTTTGATGATTCACAATTCTCAGTCATGGTATACTTTTTTTTCATCTCACACATTTTTTCTATAGGTATTCATGAGGTTGTACTAGTTACATTAACACCCAAATTTGAGGAAAATAATATCATCTGAAATGGTCACTACGTATCTCTAGTTCCTAATGACTTCTACTTCATTACCTACTAAACAGATCCACTCTTTAGATATACATATGATTTAAAACTGTATATATCGATTTATTGATCAAAATTTATGGTCCTCCATATTTCAATTTGAGGATATAAACTTCTGATGGTTCCTCTACGTCATAGAGAAATCCAGGTTCGGTTATCTTAACACTATATGAATCTATCTTTTCATGAACCAAAAATAATATAAACATAAGTTGGTGATCTCAAATATACGGGAAATCCTAAAAAGAATATAGAATAACATGTATTTGGTTATAAAATGTCTATATATAAATTTTAAGGGTAATATATATATATATATAATGTATATTATTATGACATATTTGTAATTATTAATTTGATAACATCAGCATAAAATTCATTATTTGTGAAAAATAATTTATCCATAGAAAAAATGAGCTTAATAGTTGATATGATCAAGGTTTAAATAATAAATATGTGATATTTTTAATTTTAACACAATATATAATATTTTTCATTTATATATTATTTATATTTCATACATGATATATTTAAATAAAATTGTACAACCCAGATAACGAGGCAGTGTTTATATTATGAGTAAATATAAAATGTTCATATTTATTTATTTATGAAATTTCTATAATTCAGTGATAAATCATAAAGAGTTTATAATTGAATTATTTATGAATTTTTCATAAATAATTTATCTCATGTTTAAATATATGATTTTTTCATTTGTTTATTTTGATTCTAGTCTGATTCATGCAGAAATTGTAATATAATGATTTATTTTATTATTTTGTGTAAAGAGGAAAATTTTTCTTAAATAATCATACGTACATTTATGTAGTTATAAGATAAGTATGTTAATCAATCTAATTATCTATTACCTTAAACCTATCTTATTAATGAACTGGGTAACAAGTCACATATTCATATATTTTGAACATATTGAACTCGTTGAAGGGATGGATATTCCAAAATAAATCTCTAAAAGGATTCATATATATAAATAGAACACATTAAAATATATAATGGTATTAAATACATATTAAAATATTAATTGTAATATTCCTTCAAAATAAAAAAATGTTTCAAGGCATCGATCATCAAATCATTTAGTGTTTTTAAATGTTGGGTCCCTCTATATTATCTTATATAATAAAATTAATTAATATGTGACCCAAATATAATTAGTTTTCTGTTATTTTTATTATACTTGTGTTATATCTTTTTAGGAAGGCTTTAATAATTATATAAGTTGTATAACATTGAATTTATCAATATTATAGATTTGTAAAAAATTTGTTTTCAAAATCATTCCTTTAGTAATTTATGATTTGATTTGAATAATTGACTATATATAGTTTTGTGGTTGGAGAAATGTCAAATTGGATTCAATTTTTAGTGAAATATATATATTTTGTCTACTAATGCATATAATTTATTTTAAAAGGGGTAATCATTTTATGTGACAGTTCTTTTGTTTTTGGGCTCAAGTTGGTCAATTTGGTGTAGTTTTGGGGTGACTTCTTCAGATCTAACAATCTGATTTCCTTCTATTTACTCTTGTTATTTCTCTAATCATGATAAACCACATCACATGTCTACCATGATGGATCTTCATGCAGTTTGGATTTCTGAAGATAGAGAGATGTTTGGTTACTCAAGTGCTTAGGTTTTATTTCCCTTTTGTGTATTCATTTAGGGTAGTTGTGGCTTTCTATTAAGGAATAATCTCATTCATCTCGCTAAACATGTCTAAATATGTTCCAGAACATGCACCATTTTAGTAGGATGTGGTGGTTTGTGTTGGTTTATTAGTTGGGTGAATGTTTGACGGTTCATGGTGGTGCGACATGTCTATGTACTCATCTAAGGATGGTGTTTTGTTTTTTTGGAGGTCATATTTTATTGTGGTTCTTTATAGAGATATGCATAGGTGCATGTGATATATCTTTCTTGGTGGTGCATCTAGTGGAAGGGTTGATGGTGTTTTCAATGTATTGCTTCCCTGTTGAGGCCCTAGGCTGCTCCAATATCAATATGGACTTATGATTCATTTTCTCCACTCCCAATAGGACTTGCATTATGGACTCCAATGAGGTATTGGGATGTGAGATTTGATCATTTTATGGTGTTCAAGGAACATCTTATGTATTCAATTCATCTTCATTTGGATTATTTTGACTATAATCTCTCTGGTCTTCAACATGGTCCAACTATCAGGGTTTGGTACCTATGACAATGATGTTGAATTATCTACTAGTTATTGTGCATTTTTTGTGTAGGTGAATTTCTTGATCAGTGTTCCACTTTTTAATGGATGTGATTGTTCCACTGGATGGATATGGTGCTTCCGGTTATGTTGTAGATTAATCAGATGTGTAATTATTTTTAGGTGATAGTGTTGGTGGTGGAGTGTAATGATTATCAAAATTTTGTTTCAACTTTAGATAATGTTATGTGTGTTGGAACATGTGGGGGATTCGTGATTTCATCTGCATGCAAGGTTGGGGATCTATATTCATGGATGAAATATAAAATTATAATTTTATTTCTCTTAGTGGAATTCAAAATTTTAAAATAGGCTATGTAGTTTGACTTTATTTTCAGTGATTATTGTAGTCTATTATGGTTTGAATAATTCCAACTTAATAGAAGAGAGATTTTATAAAAATAGAACAAATGGATTACATTGAGGTAAATATGACTGGGTATGTTAAATTACATGGAGGGACTATATATTTTATATAAGGGGTATATTGGATTTGAGATTCCTTTGATAATCCTCATTTAAAATGTTATCAAAATTATAATGAATTTAATGAAAGCATACAATATGTTATTAAACTGATGATGATTACTAAAAAGAGAATTTGATTTATTGGTTTTTGTGTTTTTCTGAGAGTTCAAGGGGTTCAAAGCTCAAAATAGAACCAAATATGATTGAAATTTATAAAATTTTTATTTGAGTATCAGTCAACATAATTGAAACCTAAATGTTTTATGAAATTATGATCAATATTTCCAAAAGATATAATTATTCAAAATATCTAATGGGGATTAAGAAATATATTGAATTTCCAAATAAAATATTAGTGTCATTGAAATTAATCATTAATAATTAACTTTTATATGATACAAAATGAATATTTTAGAAATGTTATAAATATAATGGACTTCAAAATGAATAAATGAATTGATGTATATTTCATTTTTAAATAAAATGGTGAAGCAAATAGTTTCTAAATCATTTATTTGTATGTAAAGTTATATATATATATCATTAAATGGATTTATGTAAGGGATATTGAATAACACATTTAGAGGTTAACGTTTAAATAATCCTTATAGTGTTTAATTGAAAAGGGGGAGATGATTAGAGTTGAGTTGATATCAATTAAGATATATTCAATATATAATTTACCTTATAGTAAGGACTAGAGTTATATAATAATTATTGTTATATCATGGGGTTAAGATTTAATATATACTTTGTATTAGGGCCATGTCATAAAATATTTCATAGGATAATTCCTTTATTATTTTGGGATATTTCTATGTTGAATTTCTTTCATATATTCTCATGGATTACACGGGATAACATTTATAATTATTGGAGATTTTTAGGGATGTAATGAAAATATATTATAATGGATACGTTCATTCCATAGTATGTTTGAGTTAATATTAAATGGGAAATATTGTACCTAGAATTATAAGAAGGAATTCATGTGTTATTAGTATAAATAGATGTTCTAAACTCATATTATGGAATTCACACAATTGATATTGAGGTCAAAAAATGATATAGATGACATATAAATCCATTAATCCATTATTTGATCATGTACCACAATGTTAATATTAATATATGATGGAATTATTACATTTTAAGGATGTCAACACCATATATGGAATGGTTTCATAAAAATTACCCATCAAAAGAGTTAAAAGAGGTCTTTTAAACCATAAACCATCCCATTAAATCATATGTATTTTGTTTTTTATGTAGTTAAGTTGTCGTATGTTGAAATCCAATTATTCAATTAAACTTGATGTTATGTGAAATATATGTTATCTAATGTAATTTAATTTAATATCTCCAGATGTTACATTCGTTCCCAGTTAATATATTTTTCCCTTTAAATTTTGTATTACATACTAAGGGGAAAATTGGATAAGATTGTTATATTTCATGGAATCCTCATTTTCCAATGTATCATATTTGTATTTATGTTTCCCCTATAGTACACTGACAATTTGATTTATCATGATTTGTATGAATTTATCTCTATAGTTCATGATCTTAACTGGTTTATGTTCATAAGAGATATCCTTTTCCAACTCTAAATCATTAAACATTAGTACATGTGATAGATCTAGTAGGATTTTTCTCAAGACAGACACATATAATATATCATGTACATATGAAAGGGTTGGTGGTAGTGCTAGTCAATAGGACACATATATAATATTACTGAAAATATTAATGAGGTCGCCATACAAGGGGATTATATTTACATTATTTAAAATTCTCATGACCATATTCAATGGATATATGAAAAAACACTATATCACAATCATCAAAATCCAATGTCTATCAATAATTGTCATCATATCTCTTATGTCTACATTTAGTATCCCTGATATGTTGTTGAATGGTCTTGGTCAATTTTATCATTTCATCAACAATTTTTGTTCCCAATAGCTTATGTTCACCAACATAAACACAACATGCTGGTGTTCTACATCTCTTCCCATAAAAGTATTCATAAGAATCCACTTTTATGGTTTAGTGAAAGCTATTATAGTAGGGGAACTCAATAAAAATAATATGTTAATCCCATCTTCCATTGAATCCAATTTATAAATATCTAAAAACTCATTCCATTGTATAAATAGTCTACTCATATTGGCCCTCTGTTTTAGGGTGCTATTCTATACTGACATTAAACTCATTATTTAGACCATGTTGGGGAATCTACCATAAAATAGAGGTGAATCTCATATCTCAGTCATATACAATAGATCGTTGTTTTCCAGGAAGGCACATCACTTCTTGGGAATATATATATCCATGTTGATTGAGTAATAAGTCCTCTCATATTGTAATGAATTAATCAGTATTTATAAGAAAAACTACTACAATAAAATGGAATTATTTCCTCATGATTTCATTATAAGACCCATGAAAAAGTCCATGGTGATGATTTTTCACATTCATATAGGTATGGGAAATTATTTCCTAAGAACCTTGTACTTTTATCCATTCAACCATAACATGATAACATACAACACACTTTGATTTATATTCAAAAAAAGTATTCAATATATTTTCCCAGAAATAGTGATCTTGGGTATCTCAATACATCATAGTGATCTCTAAGTGTTTTTAGAAGGTTGAGTTGTTTACATCATTCATAAAATATGTCTTTATCTTTGGATTTGATGGTACATATTATCATATGAAAAATATTACAACTTCTTCTTCAATCTCTCTTGATTTCCATTTCTATATACCTTCCACTATATTTTGAATCTCCGCATAATGTCTTTCGTCATCAAATATTTTCTTTGAAATAGATTATTGACTAATAATTTAAAATGGAACAATGATGTTCATTTATTATGATTTATATTTATATCATGTTCTTGTATAATAATATTGTATCCTACAAAATTCCCATCATTTATAATGATTTTGGATACTTTTTATATAGTGAATATTTTACTTTTTTTCTTTCCTATGATAATAATGTGTTGATCAGTCATCATCCTTGATATTATCTATCCATCTCTACTAGCGTTTATTAGTCCCATTCTATAAAAATATATATTTTTGAATCTTATGATCCATATATATTTAACACTTCTCCCCATATAGATAAATACAATATATTATCATGGCACAGAACACTATAAAAAACTCTATATCATGATTTAGATAATTATACTAATGAATTATCATCTACCTTGAAGCACATGTTATCAAACTATCATTTTGTATTAGTACATAACATAAACCCTTCTTTGAAGTACATATATATTCCATCAACAGTTACGTACTCGATATCATCTTGAGGTGTAGTGTAGTGGTAGTCCTCTTTTTAAACTCATTTAAACTATCTAATCGTTAATTTGTCTACAAAATTATTCCCCCTATTTAAGACACCATGGATAGACTTTTTGAAAATCCGAAGATGTTTCTCACAAATCCTCAGGAATAACCACATTGTTCAAGGAAAATAAGGATATCTATTATAGATGTTGGACTGGGACACTACTCAATTGTCTTTGTTTTAAAGGGGTCCATAGATATCACTCTATCATTGACAAAATACCTTAATTATAATACTTCCTCGATCCAAAACTCAAAATTACTATACATTCCATACATCGTGTCCCATAATATAGTCTTTAACATTGTATTCAAATTCTTCTCCAGCTCCAAATTGATTTTGGAGTATATTGAAATATCATCTACAATGAATATAAAAATTTTATTTGTGTAATATCTAAATTATATATTAATTACGTCAATAATTATTATCAGTGCATTAATGAGTCCGAAAGGAATCATTATGAACTCATAGTAACCATAAAATATTCAAAAGGGATCTTTGGGAATATATTTCTTCTTCTCCCATAATTAGTGATATCTTCACTAAAGGACCATTTCAATGTCCTGAACCAGGCGCCACATGTTGGTTCTCCAAGCCGGTGTGTAATAGGATCTCAAAGATTCCACCCCTTATAGTAGAGGTTGTAGACTAGTAGTAAGGGTCTAATATATAACATGGGGAGACTATATCTCGTTATCAATGTAGAAAAAAAAATAGAGTAAATAAAAAATAACCAAATGATATAACCAATAATGAGGATAATACAATAACCAATACAAATGTGTATCACATTATAATTCTCGATAAGGAAAGAATATCCAAAAAATAGTTGAATTGTCAATCCATATAAGTTTAATGTTTTAATATAAAGAAAAAAAATAAAGACACCCTGATAACTCCTATTCGGGTCTCGACATCATGTATTGTTCCATCATCATTGTTCGTCCCATGAAAGAAAATTAACATAGGGATCTATCTCTTTTCTTATCTTACAAACATGATTTATAATCAGGTATAATTCCGGTAGCCTGAGTGTGGTGTGAGTACAACATAGTAGGACACCACCAATGGTGGAAAAAGTTATATATAGTCTATAATAGTATATGAAGCTATATAAAGAAAAATTATGATAATGTATATAGTTATCACATTTCATAATTCTTTTATTAAAAATATATATTACGTGGGTTCACGATAACACTCAAACCATTAATACCTTCTTCAGATTGTGTAGTATTCTAAACCATATCACATAATAAATAAAAATTCATTAATATAAGGGCTTTGGTTATGAATTTAATTTCAATTCATATAATGACTAATGGGATCTATAGTTCAATGACAAATATTGGACCTCGTTTGTCATGTCCAACACCCCGTGAGTATTCGGTCCATATTCCAATGTATGAGTCATAATGTTTATCATATATAGGCTGTTGAATAATCAATACTTTTCCTAGACTCGTATATATCAAATATTGGATTTTGAAGCATCAGTCCTTGTCCCACACATTCTATGACATATATAACTATATCATATAAAACACTTATTTCCCATTCATAATGGTTAATCATTATTAAATTTATTATCATTGATTCTCATCAATATGTTCTATTTCAATTATTATTCTAATCATGGTTCTTCACTTTAATCACATTGAAGAATATGAAAAATTTACCATTAAACCATTTATAAAATATTTAAATATAAAAACCATTAAACCTTTAAGAATAAACAACCATCCCATAATTCCCATTAGACACTAAATTCGACATGCCATTATTTTACAATAACATAGTCACAATTTCTTCAAATTTCATAATCATATCATTCCATAAATTCCATATTTCCATTATTTATTTAAAAATATAATTAATACAATTCAAGATGTGATTTCCAAATGGGAAAATTCCAATTTCACAATTTCTTATATGTAAATATAATCAAGGATGTTGGAATTTTCATTTTGACCATCTATCTTAACATCATTAAAAGATGCTCACCAAAGAAAAAAATTCCCAAATTGAAATTGAATGATCAATTAAACAATGAATATTGAAATCTAGAAATCAAAAAAAGATTATGATCAGACTGGTATAGATCTTTCAAAACAAATATCTAAACCCATCCCCAAAAAAGGATAAAACATTAAAATTCATCTAGAATGATAGGTAGGAGATATAGATAAATACAAATGAGAATAGAATATATAATGTAAGAGGTGAAAATATATAAATCAGATATTTCAGTAATCTGGAAAAGAGATTTAGATGTTAAGGAATCGATCAAGGAGCTCTAAAAGATGAATAAAAAATTCAGTCCTGAGTTAGGTTGAATTGGGGTTGATAGAGTCAAGTGGGGTGGGGGGGGGGTTGAAGGATTTTTTAAAATATTTGGGAAAAGAACCACACAACACTTTTTGGAGTCAACCAGTTACTAAAAAGAGGGGACACAATTTGACAAATTGTTTTACAACCCTACAATCCCCCTCTGTCAAGGGTTACATGGATTGTTGTGGGTTGGTGAATTGTTTTAAAAAACCATGTGAAAACTATGAACTACCTATTTTCTTTTAATATTATAATCATTACAGCCAAAACAACTTGAAAAGATCCCACCAAAAGTTTGTGATGAAAGGATAAAAGAGTACATAAGAATGAGAAGGATACATTTCTAGAAGTGATATAATATTTTTTTCTCCAAACCTTATAATTGTTCATCCTCAAGTAGTACTCCTATGCATATCAAATGTTATAAAGAAATTATGATAGAGCCACTATGCTTATATATCTACATCTCACTACAATTTTATACTTGAACATATCCATGTTTCAATTATACAAGAACTATCGGCATGGTGTTTCCCAGAAAAAATTATCACTAGGATTCAAAATACATATCCGACTCACCTAAAAGGAAGCATCGGTTTGAAGCACAACATCAACCACTTCGATCCCATGAGAAGGGCTAGGGTGAAACTACCAAAGTTGTGAAACATAAAATAAATTGTGCAGATAACTATACCTATAAGGAAGAGACAATCAGAAATAAACTGGCCTGATTCATTCCACAACCTCAAACATATAGGAAAACCAAAGTTCTGTCTTTCCGTGTCTTTATATGTTATAGTTACCCAATATAGGAGGAACCATGAAGAACACATGACCACCCACTATAAACTCAAGGGGTCCTCAACATCTATCTGCATATGACTTCATACCACTATGAGTTATAGCAATATATTTTTTGAATCATCTTAACCTACATAGAAATATCCCAAATGAGACTCAGTCCCAATAGATCTTACTCTCCCACCTCCATCCATCATATAGGTGATGTAGATGGAACACCATAAAGAGAATCATATGGTTCCACCTTAATATTTTCCTAATAATAGTTTTTATTGGTGAACTCAAAAAGTTATAGATTCTTCTCCTATTAACCACAATATTTTAGGTCACATTCGCATAAAATATCCTCACATACCTGAATAGTACGTTCTAACTACCCATCGGTCTATGGGTTGAAATATGAACTAAAAAATACATGAATATCAAGTTCCTTTTAGAACTCATTCAAAAGAGATACAAAAAACATGATTGATGGTCTGAAACTATATTCTGTGGTTCCCTATGAAGAATTTATCTCTCATGAAATTACAATTATCCGTACTGATCCACATGGAATGTATCCAATATAGGTAAAAAAAATTCTATATTAATCAGTTGGGGCACGATGACCCAAAATGAATCATTAAAATAAGGTTTCCTAGGGATCCACACCATGAAATCCATGGAAATGTCATAAAATTATATTTCGTAATATGAAATTGATGTATTAAACCATCAGGTTATGGGTTCTCATCCATCACATGTTGATAAGTGTTTCATCATGTCATGAACTCAGTAATCTTCATTTTTATCTGCGACCACAAATACGAACAACATAGATAATGAAAATTTTTGAAAAAACATGGATCTTACACCCTCTCTGTGGTATAATGCTCACACATCATCTCCCTATACATACTCGTAGGCATAAAAACACATTTCGTGGCATATATGAGATTATCATCGTCTATGGTTTAGTCTAAAGTCAACTCCCCACCTACATGGATTTCCATCAAGGAAAAACACTCGGGTTCCTCGTATTTCATCACCCATGTATAGTTCAAATGTGTAGAATCTGTTAATATTAAAATGTGGTTCCAATGATATTGGCCCTCTTGAACCATAACATGGATATCATATGGTAATGTCATCATCTTTCACTCCACACTAGACTTATAAAATACTTTATTTTGGATTTTCATGCTTAAGGAATCTCTAGAACTGTTCCCCTTTCGATGTGTATATGAATGTTCAAAATCTAATGACTACATACACTCAACTCAAATTCGCTATCAGATTCTCATATTTTTATGAAATGATATATATTAATCTCTTATGCTCGGTCTAAATTGTAATTTATTTGTAAAAAAGTTAATGATGCTAAGACATCAGGGCATAAACCACGACATCTACCATAAGATGTTGTGTTGGGAAATTTGAATCATGTGGCCTCCTTTTAAGTGACTCATATGCTAAAAATCAATCCCCCTGCATCAACACTGTTCTGATTACTATCGTAGATGTGTCACAAAAAAACATATACTCCTCTTATGCCACAAATGGATCAAAATTGGTGCAGGAGTCAAACACTACTACAACTCTAAGAAATCATTACCACCTTATACAAATAATTCTATTTTAATTCCCTTATAGATCAAGAAAAAAATTATATCTTCTTCATAGGAAAATTCATCAATGAAATTAAAATAATATATGTCTAATCCCATAAAAACGAAAATATCAAAAAGAAATTATTGGACTTCACCCATGAAACCACTACCTTTACCTTCTCTGGGCTCATTATCATCCCTTCATATGACATTATGTGACCTAAGAAATATACCCATTAAATCAATAATTTATTCTTATATATCATGGATTATAACTCATTCTCTCTCAATGTACCATATATTATATCAAGATGATGGGAGAGGACATCATAATTAATTATCATAACCAATATTTCATCCACAAAAACTACAAAAACTGGTGTAGGTGTGGTTGGTACATTTGGTTAATCAAGGCTATAAACAAAATGGGAGTGTTCTTTATCCCAAACAGTGTAATGAAAAATAAAAAATGGACATAAATTATTTTAAAATATATATATAGTGCATTATAAGGTCAACCTCTAAGACGATAATATCCCAATCTAAAATAAATTTTGGATAAAAAATTGTATCCTCTAAAATTGTCAATGAGATATTCGATATGAAGAATAGGATAAAAGTTCTTCACTATCATCTGGTTTAACATCTGGATTTCAACACATAAGTGAAACATTCTATAATACTTATTTTATTACGAAAATAGAGAACCAAAATGAGATTTACATGAATGGATTAACCCAATTATCCATGATTTCCTATAATTAGGTCTTGAGATCTGGAAGGTCTGTTGGATCCATTATATATATAATAAGATAATATGGATCAACACTAGACACGAGCTCAATTGTGAACTCCACATCCCTCTCAGGTGAAATACATGCTCATTCCATCGGAAATGTGAACTAGAACCAGTCCATTTTTAGTGAAAAAATCATTTTCACACCCCCATCATCCGGAAAAATATGTGAATATTTGGTAGTGATCTCTAATAGTTTTTAATGAAATATACCTAAATTCCCTACCTAGATATCCCACTCTCCATGATGAATATAATTTTCACCCTAATGTGAAAAAAATTCACTCACCAATAGTTAAAATCTATGTGGATTTGTATGATACTAACAAATCCATTTCCAGAATTAATTAAAGGAATGAAATATCAACGATGTAAAGATCCCATAAGAAATTATTCTCCCCCAACAAGAGTGAAAATACCATACACAAAAATATGTCCCTCATCTCTACTCACAATGGTGTATCAATCATCATAACCCAACTCATAAAATCTATTTTGAATATTGGAATGTTCAAAAATTTTGTATATATAAATGAATGAGGGTAAAAAATAAAAAATAAGGCACTAGAAATCATATAAGATACCAAAATAGTACCTATAATTATCGATTGTGTAGCCTCACAATCCAAAATTGTAGGATGGAGCTCATGAAACTATCTTACACATCGTCCCTATGCTATAGTTTTAGTCCCCTAAGATACAATGCTCTGTTGATATACCATTTCATTCATAATGTACCACCCCCACCGCCTCGACCACCATGACCAATAGAAATCTAACTACCAGAATGATATATGGTAGAATAACCACTTTAAGAAATCTAATAATTCCTATATCCTTGGGGATAAACCATATTTCATGGGTTTTTGTATAACAACTATAGTTGTCTAATCCTTTAGAAAGATCATCAATTTACTAGTGGTCGGGGAATTATCTACATATGTGATCCTACCTATCACACTGTTGGAACATCACTATATTACTATACTGAGTAACTGACTATTTCCCTAGACACTCTTCATTCCACTAAACTGATTAATGTGCTCATAGTAAAACAACATACTCTATGATGATATACCAATAGGCTATCTAGTAGAAACCACATATATCTAATCAGAATCCAATATCTAGATCCCCATAGAAATTTGATCCCAATTCAACACCATAGATTTTTAGGGCATATCAGTTAACCCAATATTTAATCTCATATTTAATCTCATCATGACAATGATTCAATTTAGAATCATAACACATTACAATGCTAGAATAATGTATTTAAAAGTCATGAAGGGTCCAACATAGCTGATCACATACATCCTCTCCTAGGTCAACCTCATAAACTCAGCTTCCCTCTATTGTCTTAGTGTCTCAAGGTAAAAGAGATCTATCAAATTATCCAGAATGCACATCCACTACATATTTGGAAGATTTCCATCCCATTTTTGGATGTCCCACCCACACATCATCTGATCTCATAACATATAATTTTTATTTTGACTATATTCTCAGTAGGATTCTCTAAGTAGTCAATGAATTTTTTCATACACTAAATCTATAACTCAACCGCCTTAGGCAAACCCCCTCCAATTAATGAAAGATGGTTTTACAAAAACATCTATTGTGTCATGTAAGTTATACTTTTCACAACCATCCCTAGGACTCATTCTATTAATTGTACAAAGTGAGAATAGTTCTCATGGAACATCTAACTGGTATCATGGCTGGAACTATCAGAATCTTTAGTTCTAGTATTGGAGTCACATTACCGACCATGTCCTCCAACCATATTATAAAAAATTTCATCATGGAAGAATATCCCTCTAATTCCAAACATGCCTATTAGGAAAAATTATGCAATATTAAAATAACGAAATAAGAGGGATTCAAAATTATCCTTAATAATTTGGACCCCATATCCGACCATATAGTCAAAACTGATGTGTAATCACTACCCTCTACCATCCCTTATCTTGGTCATAGTTTAAATAAGTTTAAAAAATTTCTCAAATTTTAATATTTTCCATTAGAAATAAATTTATCCTTTTTATTTAAAATATTAATTAACATTTTATTATTTTTGATTTCATATTTGACACATTTACATGTAAATTAAACAAGTAATGTAAATAATTTTCATTTATATAACTCAAGAAAAACCATCATTTCCATATATTCCTAAAAATTGATGTATCTCCAAATAATTAATGAGGGACTATAATGATGATTGTATACTAAACCATTATTCCATTCTGACACATGAATACAATCCCAGAAAAAATAACAAAACAATTGTATCTACTAAGCTAAAATGACATCTAACTTTAAAAAAATCTATAACTGGAATCCCATAATATGAACGAGGATTTCCCCCAATACATGGGTTAGTTACTCTAATTAAAAGGATCCTAATAAAGGCCTAACTCATCCTTGTATCCAATATACCATTCCTAAATTTTAATTCAAAATAAAATAAATGAAAAAACCACACAGATACATGTTTGTAATGTCCCAATCTCTGTCCCACATGACAATTCCCTCTTCCAATAAACTAGGTTACATTAGGCATGACACCACATATAATAGATGGTTACTGACTACGAGTGAGGTTCAATAATATAATATAGCGATACTATACCCAATATATCATAGTTGTAAAATATAAAAATAAATAAACAATAACAAAATAAAAATAACAGATAACAAAAATAATACCATAACCAATACAATCTAGTATCTCATGGTAAACAAGGATATAGAAAAAATATTAAAAATACTATAGTAGATATGTTATGAAATTCATATGTTAAGATACAAGATTAAAAATATAAAATAAATACACTATTAAAACACCGAATTGGGCCCTGACACAATGTTCAGTTCCCTTGTACATCATCCATCCCAACTCAGATATCTAACAAATAACCCTTACCCTTATATTTTACTACAAACATGATGTATATTTAGGTACTAATTAGGAAGCCCAAGAAGGGTGTGAGTAAAACTATATAGGCCACCATCACCAAAATCTAATATAATTTTCAGTCTATAACAGTGTATGCATTTATATAAATAATAAAGTATAATTTTTAAGGTTGTTATAACACGTAATTATTCAATAACTATTCATATAAATTACCCATGTATAAGTTGAAACCTATACCATAAATACATGCTTCATCTAAGGATGGAGTCTGAACCATATCAAATTTTAAATAAAAAATCACTAATAAATTGACTTCCATTGTCCATTAAATTTCAATTCATATCATGACTACCTGAAATCATAATCTTATTCAAACATTTTAGGCCAAGAACATCTTGTCTAAAACCCCATGATTATCCAGATAATCAATTTCCATCTCACCAGATATTGTTATGACATTTGATATTTTTAGGTATCATTTTATGTCCCATACTTTTAGTTATCACATATTGTATTTCAATGAAAAATTCTAATCTTACACACATTATCACATATATCACAATATCGCATCTATCACATATTTTTCAAACATTAAGGATAATAATCCTTCACCTTCCTAAAAAAATTATAATCAATGTGTCTCAATATGATTATAATTTTAATAAATATTATTATCTGTAAGCATAAGGAATAATATTAAAAATATCCATTAATCTATTTATCAAAAATTCAATAAGATAAACCATTAACACATTATGTTTAATCCAACAATCCCTTTATTATTATGAATAAATCAATTCCACATACCATTATTCACCAATTTCATAATCACAATTTCAACCAATTTCATATTGACCACATTTATACAATTCCATGATCATATAAATAAATTAAACAACTAAATAATCCAAATAATGAAGCTATTCCAAATCATGGAAATCCCACTTTTAAAAACTACATTACTGAAACTAAAATCAATGATTAGGGAATTGCAATTTATACCACCAACCTCCAGATCATTGATGGAAATTGGAAAAAAATACCATAAATGAAAATGAATGATCAATTACTCAATGAAGAATGAGATCTAGAACCAAAATCTTGACCAAGATAAAAATATTATGATCAATAAAACCCTATATAAAAACCCATAACCAATTGAAGATAAAACATTCCTCTTTATTCAGACAGAGAGGCTGGAGAGAGAGACATATATATGATAAGAGATTATATATCAAAAGAGAAGGGGATCAATCAATTAGATATTATATTCACCATGAACAGAGTTTGAGAGTCTTAGGACTCCACATATGAGATCCATAAATGAATGAAAAACATTATGCATGAGTTGGTCGAATATGTTTTTGATACCGAGGGGTTTGGTATTTTTAAAATAATTTTTTTGAGAGATAAAAACAACATGAATAGTTAAAAATGATAGAGAAAATGGTTTACCAAAACATGATCCATAACAATGTTCCTTTTCACAGTAAATCATGGTTACTACTAATATGACGAACCATTTTACAAACCATGAACCACCCTTGAAATCCCGCAAAATGTAACACCCCAAGATTTTATATGGAATATTATTTTTAGTTGAATTTGTGTCTTGTGTTGTACTCTACACCAAGATTAGTGTGTTCTATACGCAACATGGTATTATCTTGTTGTATATGAAAACACTATTCATGTCTTTTGTTGCATGCAAGAGTGACCTTCCTCAGTAGTGTGTGTTGTACGCAATACCGAGTTTCACTAAACAATGATATATTGTAATAATAATATTATGGAATAGCCGTAATGAATACTATTACCCGAATTTTGAATTTTATTACAATATAATTCATCATACACATTTTC
This sequence comes from Viscum album, assembly GCA_963277665.1. Taxonomy (NCBI): domain Eukaryota; kingdom Viridiplantae; phylum Streptophyta; class Magnoliopsida; order Santalales; family Viscaceae; genus Viscum; species Viscum album. Next base: position 454,259,553 of record OY728161.1, on the reverse strand, counting down.
TATAATGATGTATGTGAACAAAATCAATTTTTCATATAAGAGAAGTATTTTTCAAAAAATGCAATTTTGTCGCCTTTTGATGGAGCACCCATTTTAAATCTACCTTTTGATAAGTTTATAAGTTCAATTTCAGAAAAATAAAATTCTTCATTTGAATCAGGATATTTAAATTTACATTAGATAACATTTTGATAATTTTCTATCAACGTTCTTATTTTAATGAATTGTGAAAACATGATAAAATTTACATAAAAAAATATTTTTTATCGGGATAATTTATATGGTTGAATTATAATAGTAAATTGTTTTAAATTAAAAATAAAATATATCTATACCATTTAGTATAATTTATGTAATTATCATTTATTTTACATTTAATTCATAGTAAAATCAATTCCATTTTTTGCAATGTTTTAAAAAAACCCTTTTCGTTTCGATAATAATATAAATTTTAAATTATTTACTACAACTTTTGTGTTCTAAATTTGGAAATATGGATTCAATATTTGAATTAATTAGGTCCAAATTATGTTAATTGTCTACTTATTTTTTAGCATTATGAATAGTAACTACGGTAAATCTAATATAACACAGTTAAAGGTAAATTATGTAATTGAGGGTAAAAATAATATTATAAAATTAACTTGACACATGTCATAATATAATTGTATGATTATATTTCGTCCTAAAATATACTTGGGTCGAAATGGTATCTATTAGAAACTACTTGTATGTGATTAAGACCATTAATTTTTTTTAAATGAAAGCGAAATATGACTCACTCATACATTAATAATTAAAATATTTTTAATTTAAGGTTATACAGAATATAAATTAGGTCATAAATACTCATTTAAAAGATAATTTTTTTTCATTATCATTGAAATTTATATGTAATTTTTAATAAATTTATAATTACATTAATAGATTATACATTAATGATGCAGAAATTATTTATTTAGTTAAAAATCAATAATGTAGTTTTTATTAGAGTAATTATAACCATAAAAGGACCAAAACCTGACCAAAACATATTGGTCGTGTATATATGAAATATAATCATCCAAAAGTAGATTTTTTGACCTTTTTGAGCATTATAAAAGAGATTATGACACTTATATTATTTTATTTTAAATGATGTCAAAATTTTCATCTTCATAAGTCACTAAACAAAACATTTTAAAGGTTCAGTGTTTTAGAAGATAAAATTCGACTAAAAGTATAATTATAAAATATATTAGAATTTTATTCATCATATTATTTTATTTTCATTTTTTATAAAACAAATAAGTATATTAAATAATTATACAATAATGTCGTAGGGATTATTTTACTAAGATAAATATCAAATAAATGGTTATACAAATATTTTAATAAATATTATATGAACTAATTAATGTGATACAAGAATTTATTAGATGAATAGGACTTGTTAGTAATATATCTAATATTTTTTTTGAATATATATTTTGAGTGTATTTTATTTAAATTCTAATAATTAGATAGTGTCAAAGTTTACACTATTGATATTTTATAAAAACAATAATTTATTAATTTATTTAAAAATTAAAAAAATATTTAAAAATTAAAAATTGAATATTACATGGTCTAAAAGTTTATAAATTTTCCAATTATGTGAAATTGACAACATATAAGTATGTATTTATAACAATTTAAAATTTAGAATATTATTACCACCAATAAAATTAAATAGATTAAATAATGATAAATCAAAATGATAAGGTTTAAAATAAACATAAAACTTGTATAAGTTTTATTGTATGATGATATTACAAACATATCTCATCTCATCTTTGAATTGAGTCATTTTTTTTGTTTTTAAGTGGGGATTAAATTTATTATAAATTAATAATTATTAGGTTTCCAAAGGTGCCCCTCTCTTCCCTTATAGAAGGAAACCTCCTCCATCTCCTCATCTCAATATTTTGTGCCTTCATGTTCAGCCAAACCCTATTATTTTCTCCTCTCCACTTCCCTAGTGTCCTAATAGAGGTCCTGGTCTTCATCAAAGGCCAACTTTAGTACCTTAAGAGGGTGTTATGAAGATCTGTGTCGAAGAATAAGTAATATCCTTTACCGATTCTTTCAAATTTATTTCTTAGTTTTCTTTCTATTTTTTTATTCATTATAAAGTAATAAAATCAGTATAAATCATATATTCTTATGTTAATATAAATATTAAATAACCCTATTTCTCCTTCTATCCATCCTACGAAAAATGAAATCACAGCGCGTGCGTACGTACTGCTTAATGTCTCCACGCCGTGGTGTAATATATTTTTCTAACACCACCATACATTGATGGGTTTAATGGTGTAAATAATAACTATATATGATTATTATAAAATGATACTAATTCTATGATTTTATATCATCATCTCCAATTCCATTCAAAAATTATGGGAACGGTATCATCTATCGTGCATGCATATGGATTACCGTCTCCACAATGTGATGAGATTTATTATCCATGTTTACCATTCAGGAATTATTATAAAGTATATATAATGAATAATAATGAAATATATAAAAAAATTACGCTACTTGATATATATATATATATATATGTCATCTAATTGCTTCCATTCATGTCAATAAGGAAAGAAAAACGACATTCATGCGTACGTACGGCCTAACGTCCCCATGAACGGTTTATTTAATTTCATTTATCTATCAATTATATATATATTTAATGAATACATTTGATATATAAATCATTTTTTACATTTTGGAAGTATGTAAATCATGATATAAGTAATAAAATCAAGAACAATAAGTCCAAACACATCTGATAACAGAAAATATTTTACCCAATACACTTATTTATCATATAATTGACAAATGAACTAGTAATATAATGTTATAAGTGAATCACATATGATATCATAAATATTATTATGGTTCTTATACAAGTAAATAATATATTTAAACCCCCTATATAGTATTCTCAGACACATATGGATGAAATTGGTCAAAAGGTATGGGATAATTATTCCATTATCATTTTTATCCGGGATTGTTTATTCGTAAGTATTTAATGGGGTTGTGTTTATCATCCATGCCCATGTTTTCTAGAAATGTATTCATTAAATGTTTACTATTCATACATGTATGTTTAAAGTCATTTTTTCCCTTTTTGACATTTACCACATGATATGGAAAGAATATTTCTTTTGCTTACCATGCGAGGTACTTTTTGACTTTTCTGGCAAAAGTACGAGAGGAATGTTATTTAACTTATAGGAACGAACAAATTTTTAATGTTTCATAATGCCTTATTTTCATGAAGAATACTCTACAATATTTCACAATTATTTTCGAAAAATTCATTTTCTTTCAAAATTGGGTGGCATTTTCTGAATGGAAAATGATTATGATGAAGAAATGATATTTTCCTCAAGAATTCATTTCAAGTGTTTTATCATAAACATTTTCCATATAAGATGAAATTATTTAATATGTTTAGGTTTCAAGTATAATGTCTCTATTATTTACATGTTTTTATATTTCTTATGATTAAATGATATTCATTTGTTTTATATGGATTACGTTATGATGGGGTGATGTTTATGAAACCCATATTATTCATTAGGTTATGATGAATGATTTATATTTAATTTGTGTCGCACAAAATAATGATTTCATTATGAGATGAGTGGGACCTATATCTCCGTACAATTCATTGGGTAATGATTTATATCTCATGAGAGAAACATGGTTAGAATGGAATGTAAAATCTGGTTCAGTAATACAGGGCTGGAACGACAAGTAAACCCGTTTCAGTAATGGACATTGTCCACTATGATAGTCATGGGAGCAATGCCTTGGCTACTATGGAAATAATATCATGTACCTAATGGTTTTACACAATTACATGTTTTATTCCCATTATATTTTATCATGATTAATGTTCAATTATGATCTATTCCTTATGTACTGCTATGATTTATGTCATGTTCATGTTTTTACTTTCAAATGTTTATGGATTGTGATATGTTCTCCATTCTTACCATTACTGAGAATTTGAGCTCACCCTTTTTATGTTTTATTTTTCCCAGGACATAAACAAAGTTTTTAGGTAAGAAAAAAATGGTAAGATCTTTATGGGAGATGTTGAAGATATTTCACCATGATTAGAAGATTATGTTTAGAATTTCTAATGACACTAAACTAATATGGTATTTGGGCGTCTTGTTGTTTCATGTATGGAGATTTGTTCAAAAGTAATATAATGTCCATATATGTCAAACATTTGGTCTTTGCAATTTATATTAAAGCGAATGTTTAGTTAACCTTTGGAAACAATGATTTAGAAACTTTAGTAATATCCCTAGAGGTATTTCTAAGGTATGTCTAGGGATGTCTATAAGGTTAAGTATAAGTTAAAACCATGAATTATGATAACAATCATGAATAAACTAGGATTAAACCAAAGATGTTAGAGATTGAAGGTACTCCCACTTTATTGTGTAGTTTTCCTAGTACGATTTTTGCCTCTCACAGTATTTTTTTTGTGTTTTACAAAATGGCTGGAAACAGGAATATTCATGTTAATGGAGAATATAATGGACAATGGAATTATATTCATCACGAGAAATCAAATGAAACTGTATTTTGAAGGAGAAACATCGTTAAAATTCCCATTCATAAATCTCATAATATGATCAATAATCTCAAATTTGGTAAGTTTTCGGACTCGGCTAATAAGAGGTAGATGGAGTTTCATGATGATCATAGAGGAAATAAATTTCAATTTTCCTCACGTAAATCATGTGGGAAGAGGCATCATGAAGTGTGTTTCAAATGAACTGGAAGATTCTTTGGGTGGGGAAAAGAAGGAAATAAAACCAGTAATTGCAAAGAAAAGTTTTAGTTAACACAATGGACAAGGACGATGGTATTTCTAATACATCAAAAATATTTAAATAATTTTAATGTAGAATTTATGGGCATTATGAAAACCAATATCCTAAGGGAAAATCTCATGAAGAGAGTCATCATGGTTGTATAGGTAGTATTTATTATGATGATGATGAAAAGACTACAAATGCTATATGAGATGAAAGAAGTGTTGAGGAATAAAATTATGAAGCTCAGTCAATGGTTTAAGAAGGTTGTGGAATGATTTCATGTTTACCAATAATAATGTATAGTACTATGGAATAAAAAAAATCCAAGGATTGTTACACTATTGTTTTTCCTTGTGTATTATAAATTATATGTTGAATAATACCGGTAACCATGAAAATTTGTTGAAATATTTTTAGAAAGCAGATGATATGCGCATAATTAAGGGATAAGGAGAAAATAATATGTTTGATAGTATTAAGGAGATAATGATTGATATAACAACAAAGTTATATCTTGGTGTGTGTATTTAGATTTTTTGGTATTTTGGTATGTGGATAGTGTTAATATTTGACAGCATTCATGTTTTCACTATGTTTCTATAGTATTTCATATTTCAATAAGAATACATGATTAAGGTATTCACATGTTTGGAATGTGACTAAAAATATATATCTTCTGATATACGTGGGTAAATGGTGGTATTCAAATTCCCGTTATATGACCGTTCTTGTAATAATTTTATTTATACTATGAGAATGTATAGAAGTATTTTGGATAAGACTAATGATTGGAATGGATTATATTGGACATCATATAATATTGTTTAAGGCTATAAATTTTTTTTGATATTATTTCTGGAATGTTGTAATAGGGTTGTTTTAGAAAAAGGACAACCTGGAGGACGAGCGACAACCCATCGCGTCGGACAAGGATGCGGGAATCAAACCCAAAACTGAAGTATGACTGACCTTTATCGCCTATCATTGGACTACAATAAGTCCCTGTTTTATAGAAATTAGTTATATTTTAAGAATAGGTTTGATAATTGATGTATAAGTCCATTTTTAGAACCATATACGATTAATCTCTCCATCGATGGACTTATGTATATTTAATAACTTTATCTACCCTTATGTTTGAGATAGATGAAATGACCTATCATTCTATCACCTGATATGCTAACACATCACAAATGAATAATTAATATTCCTTTTGTTATGAGATGAAGTGGAAATTGTTCATGGCACGAATAATAGTGAGATTATACCAAAATCAAGTATGTATTTCTTTTAATTCAAAAATTCTTCAAAATTAGGGATGTGATCTTGAAAACAAAAAATTTTGTCCTATAGCCCTCATATCTGATGAATCATATGGTACCATAGATCATCAAAAATTTATTTATTTGTGATTATTTTCTTATTTATATCCATGTCCTCTACCACTCTTCATCATAACTTGAGGGTTTGATTTCTCTTCCATATACATGTTCTCACCTATGTTCTCTTATGTGGAAACCCAATGCTGAGATAATTTGGGTGACAATTATATTTATAAATTTATATTTTAAAATTATTTTTTAGTATTTCTTTTTATGATGTGGGTTTCGATGAAAGAAACTATCAAGTAGAAAACCTATTATAACGCTGACGAATGTCGAGGGAGAAATTCGTTTTAAGGGTGGTAGATTGTAAAACCCCAAGATTTTATGAGGAATATTAGTTTTAATTTCATTGATTTATTGTGTTCTACGCTACACCAAGACTGGATTGTGCAATACCCAACACTTTATTAGCATGTAGTATACACAAGCACTATTCTTGGCTTGTGTTACACGCAAGAGTGACCTTTCTCAATAGCGTATGTTGTATGAAATACTGAGTTTCACTAAACAAAGATATATTGTTATAATATTATTATTAACTAGCCATTATGAATAATATTAACCACATTTTAAATTTTATAACATTATAATTCATATTACACATTTTCTAGAATGAATAATGAGAACAAAATCAAATTTTCAGAGATAAGAAGTATATTTTAAAAAAAATTAGTTTAGCCTCTTTTGGATGGCGCACCCATTTTAAATCTAATTTTTGACATGTTTAGAAGTTCAATTTTTCAAAATAAATTTCTTATTTTGAATAATGATATAAAAATTTACAATGGATAATGTTTTGATATTATTCTGACAACATTCTTATTTTAATGAATAGTAAAAATCCACTAAATTTTATTTAAAAACATCTTTTTCATAGAGATAATTTAAATAGTTAAATTGTAATACTAATTTTTTAAATAATAAATATAATATATTGATACCATTTAATATAATGTATTTCATTCTCATTGATTTTACATTTAATTCTTAGGTAAAATCACTTCAATCTTTTGCAATGTTTTAAACAAAAACACTTTTTTTACAACGTGATTATTTTTAAAATAATTACTGCAACTGATGTGTTTTTAATTTGAAAAAAATGGATTCCATATTTTTAATAAGCTGGTAAAAATTATATTAATAGAATATATCTTATTTTTGGGCATTATGAATAGTAACTATGGTAAATTTTATTTACCCTAGTTAAAGGTAAATTAGGTAATTAATGGTAAAAATAAAATTTTAAAATTACCATAACACTTGTCTTAATAAATTTGGATGATTATATTTCATCATAAAATAAACTTGGGTCGAAATGGTATCTATTTTAAACCACTTTTATTTGATTAAGTCCTTTAATTTATTTTATTTAAATGAAAGTGAAATATGTCTCAATCAAACTTTAATAATGAAATTATTTTTAATATAAGTTTATACATAATATAAATTTGTTTAAAAATACTCATATGAAGGGTAATATGTTTTTATTTATCATGGTAATTTATTTGTAATTTTTATAAAATATATAATTACTTTAACATCTTATACATTAATGATGTAGAAATTATTTATTTCGTTTAAAATCAATAATATAGTTTTTATTAGTCTAATTATACCCATAAAAGGCTCAAAACCCAGACCCAAACTTATTGGTCAGGTACATGTGAACCATAATAATCCAAAGTAATAATGGTTGACCATTTAGATCCTTATAAAAGTGATTATGACACTTATATTATTTTATTTTAAATGATGTAAAAGTTGTCACCTTCATAAGTTAATAAACATAGCATTTTATAGGTTGGGAGTTTTAGAAGAGAAAATTACTCAAAGAGTATTATTAATAAATATATATTATTTATATTTATCATAGTTTTTTTATTTTTATGAATCAAATAATTATATCAAATAATTATATAATAATGTTGTAGTATTTATTTTATTAAGAGAAATATTAAATAAATGTTTTTAAAAATGTTAAAATAAATATTATATGAACTGATTAATGAGCACCAAGATTTTTTTGATGAATATGACATGTTAGGAATCTATTAAATATTTTATTTTTAATATATATTCTGTGTGGATTTTATTTAAATTGAAATAATTGAATAGTGTCAAAATTGACACTATTGATATTTTATAAAAAAATTATTAAATTATTTAAAAATCAGATTTTTTAAAAAAAAATTGCAAATTTAAAATTATATGGTCTAAAAGCATATAATGTACCTAATTATGGGAAATTTAATAGATATAATTATGTATTTATAACAATTTAAAATTTAGAATACTATTACAACAAATAAAATTAAATAGATTAAATAAAGATAAATCAAAATTATATGGCTTAAAATAAACCTAAAACATGTATAAATTTTATTGATTGATAATATTACAACCTTATCTCATCTAATATTCTAATTGAGTCATTTTTGGAGGTTTTTATGTGGGTATTGAATTTATTATAAATTAATATTTTTTAGGTTTCCCAAGGTTCCCATATCCTCCCTTATAAATGGGCACATCCTCCCTCTCATCTTCACAAAAGTTTGAGCCTTCAAGCTATTCCAAACCCTATAAATTTGTATTCTAATATTCCATAAAAACCTCCTATATGTATTGTTCTTCTTCAAAGACCAAATTTAGTGCCTTAAGAGGATTTTAAGAAGATCAGCGTCGAGGAAGAGGTAATATCCTTTACCGATTCATTCAAACTTATTTCTTCTTCTACTTCATATTATTTAATTTTTTCAATATAATGTAATAACATAAGTATCACTCATATACTGATATGTTATTATAAATATGAAACATCCATATTTTACCTTCTATCCATCCTATATAGAATTAAATCACCGTGCGTGGATGTGTATAATGGTGGATATAATTTCAATATATGATTATTATAACATGATAATAATTTGGAGATATTATATCATCCACTCCTATTCTATTCAATAATTATGGTAATGGTATAATCGATCATGCATACGTACGGATTACCGTCTCCACGACGCGATGAGATTCATTCTCAATGATAACCAATCAAGAATGATTATAAAGTATATATAATGAATAATAATGAAATATATGACCTAATAATGATACAGGATATATATATGTATATATATATTTATGTCATCTACTTACTTCATTTCAAGTCAATAAGGAATGGAAAACAGCGTTCATGCATATGTACGGCCTACAATCTCCATGAACGGTGTATTTCATTTCATTTATCTATATTATATATATATACTGAATATATATTATATATAAATCATGTTTTACATTATGGAAGTAATGAAATCATGATATAAGTAATAATATCATGAACAAAAAGTCCAAACACATATGATAAATGAAACGATTTAACCAAAACACTTCTTTAACATTAAATTGACAAATTAATGGGTAATATTATGTCATCAGTTAATCATATATGATATCATAAATATTATTATGGTTCTTTTAAAAGTTAATAATATTTTTAAAATCACTATACAGGAGTCTCAGACACATATTAAAGAAATTGGACATACGGAAAGGAATAAGTATTCCAATATCGTTCTTATATGGGATTTTTTATTCGTAAGTATTTACTAGGGTTATTTTTATCATCCATGTCCATGTATTCTGAAAATGTTTTCATAAAATGTTTACTATTCTTCCATGAATGTTTAAAGTAATTTTTACCCTTTTTTGACTTTTACCACATTGTATGGAAATAATATTTCTTTTGTTTACCATACAAGTTACTTTTTGTTTTTTTTTTCAAAAAGTACGAGAAAAATATTTTTTTAACTTATACGACACAAATGGATTTTTTGGGTTTTTTAATGTCTTATTTTCATGAAACATACTCTACAAGATTTCATTATTTTTTTCAATAAAATAATTTTCTACAAAAAATGTGTGGCATTTTGTGAAAAGAAAATTATTTTGAAGAAGAAAGAATATTTTCCTCATGAATTCATTTCAAGTGTTTTATAAAAAATATTTTCCATATTTGATGAAATTATTTAATATGTTCACATTTCAAGTATAATGTCTCTATTATTTACATGGTTTGATTATTCTAATGATGAAATGATATCCATTTGTTTTATATGTATTATGTTATAATGGTAATATGTTTATGAAACCCATTTTATTCATTGAGTTGTGATGAATTATTTATGTATAATTTGTGTCACTTGAATGAATTATTTCACTTTGAGATGGGTGTGACCTATATCTCCCTAAAATTTATCGGGTAATAATTTATATCTCATGAGATTGAAATGTGTGGAATGGAAAGTAAAATCTGGTTTAGTAATACAGGGCTGGAACAACATGTAATCTCGGTTCAGTAATGGAATTTTTCCACTATGATGGTTTTGGAAACAATGCCCTGGATACTATAGAAATCATATAATGTGCTTAATGGTTTTTCAAAATTACATGTATTATTACCATGATATTTTGTCATGATGAATTTTTCTTTATGATCTATTCTTTATGTACTTATAGTATTTATTCCTTGTTTATTTTTTATGTTCAAATGTTTATGAATTGTGTTATGTTCTACATGCTTACCCTTACTGAGCATTTGATCTCACCATTTTTATGTTTTATTTTCCCCAGGATATAAATAAAGGTTTTAGGTATGAAAAAAAGGGGAAGATATTTATGGCAGATGATGAAGATCTTTCACCATTAATAGAAGATTATGTTCTGAGTTTCCAATGACACTAAACTAAAACGGCCTTTGGGCGTCTCTTTGTGTCATGTATTATGTTTTCTTCAAAATAAATGTAATGTCCTTGTATGTCAAGCATTGGGTATTTACAATATATATGTTCTTTCATGGTTTTTTTAAGTAGGAACATGGTGTGGTAAAAACAAGATTTAATCATGTGCTATAACTTTTCTTCCAAAATTCTCAATTTTCCATGAAACACCTGAAAAAATTCCAACTATGTATTTTCAAAACAAGGGTAAAATAGTACCTGAATATGAGAAAAAAACTTCTCCATAATGGTTGGAATATTTTATACACCTTAAAAAATAATGAGTCCCATGTATTTGATCTTTTAAGTCTTATTTCTATGGAAGGTGATACTTTTTATTTATCATGATATTTTTTGGCTTGAAAAAACCAAAATAGAAGTGCATTTAACTGTAATTATTCTTGGAAAATTGGACCGAAAAACCACATGATGAAGCACAAAAGTGTATAAATTATTTTCTAGAATCTTTTAATATGTAATTTTTAGTCCCTCCAACTAAATTATGGCCATTATCTAGGGGTTCATATATATGGGAAGAGATCCAAGTATATGCTTGAACAATAATACAACCTCTTGATAAAGAAGAATACCTAACAGCTCTTCCAGAATTAAATTAGTATAATCTCCCAAAATGGGCATGTATTCAAGAATGATCCTATCCATATCTCACCCATTTTTGTAAGATATTATTCCTCATAAGTTAATAATATCCACTATTGATTGCAATATTCTTTGGGATATGCATCTTCCTACTTACAATTATATAGAATCATAGGATGGCTTGGGATGTGAAGAGTTATCTCCCTCTCACGATAGATGATGTAAGATTTATATAATAACAGCACATCAATGACCAATATAATATAAAACTACACTAAATTATGTAAAATTATATTTTATAGAGGATTCAGTTGACTAAAAATATATTGAGAGAAGTTGTATACATTGGGTAAAAATCTCTCCATTATATTATCTAATATATATCCCTATTACAATGTTTTTAAGATGTGTTTGAATAGTTCTAATAAACATTTAAGATATGAATGAATCTAATGAATTAGAATAAAATAATATTCCAAATTATTGAATGAATAAATAGAGTATCTATCACCAAAACCATTCCTGAATCCACCTTACAAGTAGTGATAGCATATTTTATTCTTTTTTATATATTCCCTAGAGGTTGTTTTTATGGATTATCTATCATAACCCTTGGGTTAAATTGTTTTCATTCATAATTTCTATGTTCCATTTTGTAATCACATTGTAAAATATGTTTACTAGGGATCTAAACCTTATTTTAATAAGCCTAATTAGTGGTATTATTCAAATCATTTTGTTATTGAATTGTATAATTTCGATATTTTCCACATTTAAATCATATTATATTTCCCATGAGATAGTTTTTAGGATGATTCTTCCCACACTTTTGATATATGGGATGCTGATTTAAATTTCCTCCATGTGATATATTTGATGAATGAGCTGTAGAGAATGCTATTTTATTCTTTTAATCCACAATACAATACGAACAGAAAGAGTCTCTGATCTCTATATCAAAATTGAGGACACAATGAACAATATATTCATAGATTTTAATATCTTAAATTCCCAAGTATATTTTTATACTCATATTTAAATCACTAAAAAAATAACCCCCTTAAATTTAGTGTTAATAAAAAGTCCCAAGCCATACCATGTAATCCCATTGAATATTTAATCATATACCCTAATAGACCCATCATCAATTTTTTTTTAGTCCGAGGAAGTCGTTATCAATTTCAATATGGAGAGTTTTTAGAAAATATCTATTGATTTTTCCCCTAAATTCATCTTATTCCATGGATGCAATATCCTATTTGGAATTAATATTATTGATCAGTGTCATCCAAATGATCCGGATCCCCCTCCATATGATAAATGACCAGTACAAAAATCTATTATTTTGAAATTTCAAGTGAGAAAATATATTTTCAATGGGTTTAATCTAATGTTCTGGGATGACGGAATAAAAATACAAAGTAAAGATAGAAATAATTATCCACAAAAAATAATCCACTACATCTTTGTATATCATTGGAAAAATAGATAATTCCATATTATTCAAGTTATTATTTATAAATTGACCTAGTTGAACTAGTATTTCTTCAATCTTATTGGATACCTCTACCACAATATTTGGAATATCATGTGTAAAATCATCTCATTATCTATAATTTGAATTTTTGGAACAATTGATCCTAGTTTTTTAAATGGAATAAAAAAATAAAAACTATACCAGAGTAAATTGACTAATAAAAAATAAAATGGAAAATAATAAATGTAGGAGGAATAACTTATAAATTATATGTGTGAAAAACTAATGAGTCATTATGTTTAATTCACATTTATACATGGTGCTTTTTTATTATATAATAAGGATTATACTGTGGGTTGTCACTAAATTGTTAAAATTTTAATTTTGAAAAATAACTGAACCATTATTTTATACCAAATAAAATGACATAATTCATTATAGACATATTATCAATTATTTTTTTTGCATAAACATACTTTAATAAAAATCAATAATCGAAAAGGCCTAGTTTCTAGGAAGAAATGATATATAAAACATCCACGTTAAAATAAATCATATTTATTTTAAACTCCATAACGAGATTCTAAATACCTTTGATCTCTTATAAATTCATTGTTTAACTGGTGTATTACATAGAAATATGTGGCGATCTAAAAAATACTTTAAGGAAATAAACATGATAAAGAAACAAAACATGTGAGTCAAAGATATAACATTATATCCTAAAAGAGAAATTTTATGAGTAGTCACATTGGATCATAACATAAGGAACATGATATCACATGATATTGTAAATACATGAATTGTGGTAGCCACAAAAATCACTACATAATCATTATTAATGGCTAACTTTCAAGAAAACATCACATGGTAAAATCTGTCCCATGGTGGACTAGGAAAACTCCTTAATCCAATATATTACATATCATGAGTTGAAAAATTTACACAATGTATTTTTGATATATCTGGAGTCACCCATTTTAAATTTTTCATTATTATTTGTTACAGAAAAATAAATCAATCATAGAGAACAAACATAATAATTCCCAATAGAATAAATAGGTCGAATAATCTTTCCTCATATCATTATAAAAAGTGATTTCTTAAATAATGAATTTTTGATAGGAAAAAAATAAATATATTACCCCATGAAAGGAAGGTAGAATAATCATGGTATAAATGTTAGAGTAATATATAAAAAATTTATAATAAATTAAATTTCTTCAATATAAATAGAAATTGAGTTATAGAGAGAGAGAGATTTTATAAGACAATGAAATATGGTTGTTCATAGAGAACCCTTTCCATGTGTTTCACTCACCATGTACATTAATTATCATACTAAAAAATTAATTAATGTTTATTATTTCCATTAGGAACATTTCCCTATTTTAATATTTATTTTTTATTAATTATTATTTGATATTCAATAAATTAATTTCACAAAGAAAATTGTGATGATATTCAGATTTTATGACCAAAATGAATTCAGTAGGTAAAAAAAGTTCAAAGAGGTAATTATTCCATCATATAAAGAATAATAATAATAAAATAATTATCATTTTTATAAATATATTATTATTTTTGATATAGACACACATCGTTATGAAAATGAACTATGTTATAATCAAGGAGTGTATACATCATATGTACGCATGTGTATCATTTCCATTTCTTATCGATCACTTTGGAATGTAGGTATGTATAATTTTATATTTATATTAGTTTAATGATATAAAAAATATCTTATTTTTTTCTTTAAATACACTTATATATATACCATCCATGTCAATCGGTAATGAAAAAACAAGTCACATCACTTCATGGAGGTGGTAATCAACATGTACACATAAATGGCGTTGTCATATTTCAATGATATAAAATGTATGAAAAGATATAATATTAATTTTAAATAATAAAAATATATATTTAATAATATATATATATATACACATTTAATAATTCCCAAAATCCATCCTTTATATAGGGTTATGCATAATGAAACACATTGATAAATGAGGTGGTAGTCCTCCGTACACATGAATGATGGTTTTGATTCCCATTTAACAGCAGAGGAGAAAAAAATATTTTATAAAATTATAATATTAACATTTTAGTATATTTGAAATTATTGTGTTATTTTTTCACCATGGTTTAATATGGTTATATAATGGTGTGGATGGGGAAGTAAAATGAAATTCTCTGGTAATGAAATATAACTCTTCTTTGGAAAACATATTTATGTTCAAACATAAAGCATTCATAGGATATTTTTTTTGGTAAAACTAGTGACTCTAGGTAATGTGGAGTGATATAGAGATATTTTTTTGTTGGTATTGGTTAAAAAAGGTTTTTTATGTGTTAAATGGATATGATAGGGGGATATCTTTAAGTGTAGGAGATAACACGCAAATAATTTTTGAAAAAGAAAAAAAATATAAATTTATTATTAAAACAAAACGGTTCCAAAATGATCTATAAATAATAGTATATGATATATGGAATAAATATTTCCATAAAAAAGAATTTATAAAATTGTTTAGGTAATTTAATTTGTACATATTTATATTAACACATATTAAACTTGTGTTAACCTTAACTATGGTAACATGTTTTCACTATTTTTTCTATTACATATAGAAAAATATTATGTTTAAATTATTTAAAAATATAAGTTATTCAAATTACAAATATGGAATCCATTTT
The DNA here is from genome assembly GCA_963277665.1 of Viscum album. Classification (NCBI taxonomy): domain Eukaryota; kingdom Viridiplantae; phylum Streptophyta; class Magnoliopsida; order Santalales; family Viscaceae; genus Viscum; species Viscum album. The sequence goes on along the minus strand of OY728161.1, from coordinate 454,243,739 downwards.
CTCAAATTCAATTGTTAGAATTTATACAATTTAATTTAATAACCAACTCAAAAATTAGGAATGAAAATCATTTTTTGTTGAAATGCTTTTTTCCATGAAATAAATGATCATATATTAAATATATTAATCAAAATAATTATTTTATGAATTCAAATTCATATACATAGATATATAATCTATATATTTAATTTAAAAATTTACTAATAATATGTTACATTATTTTTCATAAATGGAATATCCTTATTCACATTAAATAGTTTTCATAAAACAACATTCTTAACTATAAACATAAATTATTTCGAAAATCGAGAAAATTTATGAAAAAATTTATTTATATTATTATAAATAAAAAATTTTATATTAAAAACTAATACTAAATACAATGTGTGGTTTTTCTTTTAAATTTATTTATTTCATGAAAAGTAATGATAGTATTTGAAAAGAAGGTAGTTTTCCCTATTCACTGAAAAATAAATCATTTTAATATTATCAGAAAAATTAATACTATGTTAATTTTAAAAAGTATAATTAAATAATTAAATATTTTTTATAATATAATATTTCTAAATAAGATAGAAATTATTTATATTATCCTCTCAAAAAGTAAAAAAAACGTCAATTATTTGAGGAAAATGTGTTTTGAATGAAAAAATTGACATTATTAAAATTAAAGTGTTAATTTTATAAGAATTAGTTAATAAATTTTTATTTATTATGAAAATTATATACATTTTATAAATTAGTTATTCTTATTATTTACTTAAAATTTAATGCTTAGGTTATAATAGTCATATTTAAATTATAAAATTTCATTGTTCATTTTGTCTTAGTGTTCTCTATCTTATATATTATCAAACATAGTTATATTTATAATATATGGGGGTGTCTCACTAGGTATGGTATATTATCCCTATTTGGGAGAGATTATGTTATAAATTTCTCAATGATCTTCTTAGAGACATCCATTATTAGATGAAGTATGTGAGACCAACCTTGAGGGTCAACATTGAACATAAAATTAAGTTCTAATTTATATATTTACTTCCATAGTTATTTAAATTCATTATATATAAAACTGTCATAGTCAATTTATGTTCATACTAAATTACTTATGGATGATGTTTTTGGGGGCCTACTATGTTTTTTCAACACTATACTTGATCCTCCACTTGTCAGTCGAGAAGATTTCATGTATACAGGTAGGGAAAAGGAAAGATCCGTATATCCGTTGATAGGCCAATTCATAGGATAGAGATGTGGGATGGTGTTGGTATAAAGTAGGATATTTTTTTAGTTTAATAAAATTTTTAACAATTTTTCACTTGTACTTGTGGTATATGACTGCTAGCATGTTTTTCTTCTAACTATATAGTACAATCCTTTTGAATATTATATGGGTAATGTTTTATATTGGTTCTTGTATGTATTTTTCATGTGATATTATTTAAAGCATGTTATTTCCTTTATATACTATCATTTTTTCACATTGATCATGGGGATATAGTCAACCAAACAATCCATATGGTACCATAACCACTAGTTTTCATCCTCTAGAATGTAGGGAGTCATGCTTGAGGTTTTAAACATTCTTCTAGTCTTGGATCTAGTCAATGGTACTTGGTTGTTGTTTATTACAAAGTGGTATCGATGCCTTATTCTGTATAATTGTTTGGTCCATCCAAATTGAGATTAGGATTATGTTACGACATGGTAATGAGATTATTCCAAGAAGTATTTATCCTACATATCAAGAAAAATAAAACTCTTAGTGTATTATATTTTTTTAATTAAATGTGATTTTACAGTTGATATAAGTCCCTCATAGAGTAGTGCACTTGATTTTCATTTTGTTGGATTTTTGGTATTTTTTCTATTTGGTTGGAACAATAAGAGAGTGGTTGTTTGTCAATGAATTATTCTAGGCATCTAGTTTTACATTCTATGTTTATTCATTTGTTAGATTTTATATACACGTATAAATATTCATAATCCTACAGATAAAATAATGTTTACCATTTAATGTGTTAAAAACATCATATATGGTGATATTCACATATATAGATATTCTGGAATATTACATGGTCAATTATATGGATGATACCATGATGTAATAATATATAGTAGTATAGGGTTAAATGGAGGGTTTGGTTATATAAATAATTTATAAGACAAGTATAATGAATTTTCAATATTTCTTATAAATGGAACACTATGTGGTTATACCTCGAAACTCATATCCAAGGGGTCCAATTCATTATATATCACATACGAATCACAATATGGGTTCTCTGCCGCAAGGTTGACATGACCATGGTGTATATGGCCACTAGGGATCCTCCCCCCTTGGCAGGGGAGGGTCCTCCGCTGCCTCTCGATGGAGTTCAACAAACTCATTTAATTCCCTTATCTAACACTGAGTTTTAACATCATTTCCACCTATTTCACTAATCCCTAATGTTCTAGAATAATTCGACAGATTACCACATCTATCGATTTCATCTTCAGAATTCACACACATGTCTTATCTACATTATTTAATTTTAATTGGGAACATAAAAAATTATCATCCTTTAGTGGAATTCCTTGACTAGATGATCTTCGACTCATGTTGACTATAAGAACAACAAATGGAAGGGTTGATGATTCCAAAAGCATAATTATCCTATTTGAATCTAAGTAAGAGATGATTGTATCATGGTTTATCACACATCACACCTATAATGGAGTGCAATTTATTCTATTAATGAGGTCATACAATGTCTTTATGAAGAGGGATTAACAAAGATATAGTTGTCTAGGTAAGATTTATGAATCTTCTACTTCCAATTCAAAACCCTTCAATCTTTAATACCCTTTTATATCCTATAAGATTCTATCATTGTTCAGACCATACGAATAGAAAATTATGTCATCTAATTCCACCTAGGTTTGTATTGATGTTGATGTCTATATTCTACCAGTTGTATCCTTCTCGATTACAATTGGTGAGGAGTATTGGTATAATAAATTTGTTGTGTTTGAGTAATGGATTCAGTTTTTCTTATAAGGTGCAAAATTGGAACACAAAATGGAGGCTTGAAGGTATAAGGGGATGAGGAACATGGGTGCTGGTGATGTTAAGGTTCCTCGATATATGGATGACCCCTGTATTGGTAGGCCTTTGGGTTGTAATGATCCTACTAATTTTGGTCATCATCTAATTCAAATTACTCATATTGCTGATGGTTTTATTATTTTAGACATTTAAAGGAAGTATAATCTTGTAGTGATGACCTCTCCAAATCCAAAGTTCATTGTTATCTTAAACCGGCTGATTCAGGATCTGGAAGGCCCTTCAGGATGTTATGAAAAATCCAAATAAGATGGTCCTAAGTTGTGTGTTATTTTCGACCAGAATAATTCTTCTAAGAGTGAGTTCCAATTGAATTTATTGAATGTTTATTTTCCATTGGAGGAATGATGTGATGTTCATGCTACAGTGGAGTATGAGATATAGGAATTGTTTGCTGCTATACATAAATGGGTTCTAGGATTGGGAAGTGTTGCCTTTGTAAAGGACATAATTTTGGGGACTGTCTAGGATGTGGTTTACTATGCTACATTTGAAAATGTTGAGGGTTAAAACAGAGTGATCAACCCTTCTGTTAACTTGGAAATATATTTTAAGGTGTGTTTGGGGAAGGATTGTATTTTGAACAACTAGACTCATTGCAGGTGAAGGTTCCAGATTCGGTATTTGGGAATGAGTCTAGTGAAAACCGTTCCCCAAGAAGAAATAGGAGTTAGAAATGTATTTGTAATGATATGAAGTATTAATCCACTTTACCGCCTCTTATAGAGAAATGATCAGCCAAAATGTTGAATACCAAATTGATAGATATTGAGTTTACCAGCCAAAGGAATTTAGGTGTTGTATGTTATCTATCCTGGGAACTAGATTTGAGTTCGGATGAAGAAGTGGATAGAAAAAGTTTTTATTCTTAATGCTAATGTAGTGAATGATTCTAAAATGATGGGGACATCACTGATGGTGAGTCTCAATGAGGGAAAATATACTTGGATTAAAAATTAGGGCTGGATTATTATTGTGGGATTCAACAATGGAAATATTATCCTTAAAGAGTACATTTATTCTTGGGACAAGCGGACCTTTTAGTTTGAAGACCTCGAAATGGGTGATCCAAAAACCCAGGTAACCAATATCTCCAGGAAATTGTATATAGATACTAATTTGGGTGGGAATAAAATTTTCTCTAATAGTTTTCTTGATTTCTTTAGTTGTTGAATTCATGGTTTCTCAGTTATTCCTTAAAAATTTATTGCAATAATAAAATATTATTTTTAATTTATATCCGTCAAATAAACTAGAAAGAGTAAAAAATGTGAATCTTGTGAGAATAAAAACATGATAAATTATTATATAATCATAACATAGAATCTTTGAGAATGTGTTTAATGGGAATTTATTGTTTCATTATGAGAGGGAATCAGTTTTTATACCGTATGATTTTATATTCAAATTTATAAATTATTATTAATTGTATCATTTGGAGAACTTGTGTCTCACCTAATAGAGTTATTCCACCATTGATAGTTGAGGTTTTCTTTCCACAGGATGAAGAAAATCACGCTCCCCTAATGGTTTGAGAATAACCTATATAAGTATAGGGTCCTATTGTATATGATCTAACTTTTGAGAGCCTCTTAAATATTATATATTCATTAAAGAGGGGAGCAATTGAATCCACTCTTACTATGTTAAATCCCACCAATGAGTTGAAACATTAGAACACTCAACATATCATGGGTGAGGGTGGTATATATTTTCTAGATATATGGATAGATTCTATATAGACTATCATTAACAACATAGACTCAAGATTACTATATGGTGATGTTGGGTATATAAATGTTTTTTTGGGAAATTGTGTTAATGGTAGATCATCCATGTCCAATGGTAGAAAAATGTGGTACAAACCTCAACATATTTAAAGACCTACTTCATTAGCAAATTATTTCCTAAGATACCAAAATCATATAGGGAATATGAGTTCAGTAAGTTGTAGTTGGGTTACATGGTATTCATTCACTACAGCACTTGATTTATAGGACATCAATTATTTACTCTAACCTTAACTAGTGACATGTTTGTCTGAATTAGGCCCTTTGATGAAGGGTAATGCTATGAGATCAATGTTTAGGTGAAAATTATCTATTTAATAACCTTTAAATATATCATTAAACATGACTTTTTTATAGTTAAAAAGTTCAATATGGTTACGATATTGGATATTTAACCTCTTGATGATATTGTGGTAGTATGAGAGGACCTTATTATAGCTGAAAGTATTTATTGTGTGACTCGTGGTAGGGTAGTAGTGGTCGGTCCAGGTAGACATGTTTCCCTCTATTCCCTTCACGAGGGAGAAGTGAGGTATGATGTTATCAATGGAACTATGTGGGTAAAATGAGATCCTAGTTCCCCAAACCACCTATAGAGTTCCATTGTTATGGGAAAACTGAACACATTCACCATATTTTTAAGTTGATATAGACTAGAAGTGGATGAATTTTTAGAATTATATTGTGTTTAGGGGCTAGGATGACTACCCCACTATAAAAATTATGTATTTGGGTAAAACAAAACACTTAGGTAATGGGTGTGGACAAGGGGCTCTGGACCGTGGGAATTAGGGTCAACAGGCAAGTATGACACAAGGTGGTTATGTTGTAATACATGGACATAGTGTAAGATATCTACACGCATTGGACATTATATTGATAGATTATGATTACTTTTTAGATACCAATCAATGTTTGATCCTCTTTGATTCTACTCTTACTTCTTATCTAATTGTCATAATATCCTCACACTTTTATGTCAGATTCATTTATTATAGTACTAATATTTGTAGTAGGGTTTCTCAGTGGTGCGATCTCGAATCATAAATACTTTGGGATTATGTTATAGATGATTTAGAAATATTATAGTTTTTCTCTATTCATTAGATAATGTAAATTACATGGGTCTTCTTCATGATTTAAATAGGTAGATTTGATGTTATTCTTCAAATGGATTGGTTCGTTCAATATCTTGACCTCATCAACTATTATTGTATATGGGATTATTTTGAATCTATGTACATTGGAAGCATTGAGTCTGTGGAAGAGTGGGATTCTCACATAGCTCATGTCAGACTAGACCTTCAGCGGCTATGTGGCATCACCACTAAGTTGGATGGTCTCATCTAGGATGATGGAGGGAATTATCAACATATATTCCATCATAAAATTATTATATTACATGATATAATTCCAAATTCCTTCTATATTTTACCATATGACCATCGAATTGAGTTTAGGATTGGGCTCTTGTTGGGTATAGAAACTATTTTCATTATTACTTATGGAATTGAGCCAACAGAGATGTAGTAATTCAAATATAATCTAGTGGATTTATAATTAAAATGGTTAATCCATATGAGGAAGTTCCATTCCAGTACTGAAATTTTGTTTAACAAAATGGAGGATGAAGTATATATACAATATTTTTATTATCAATGAGTAAATTAGAAAATGGTTAAGAATTTATATCCAATCACATTTATTGTTTATTTATTGAAATAGATCAAAGGATCTTGAATTTTCTCCATGATGGATTTAATGTTAGGGTACAAATAGCTGACAGGGAGACCATATGGAATTTTTTATATATCCATTTAGAGATGGGGAAATATCTTTGAGTTCCTTATTATGTAGTTTGGGATGAAAAATGAACCAACTCTATTTATGGAACATATGAATAGGGTATTCATTCTATATCTAGACACTTTTGTGGTTATTTTTTTCAATGAATTCATGATGTACACTAGGTAAAAATAGAAACATGATGGGATACGGAGGTAAATTATCTCATGCTTCAGAGTGAGATGCTGACTACAAAATTTTTCAAATGTCATTTTATGGTTGGATATAGTGTATTTAATCAGTAATATCATATCTATGTTTATTGATTCTTTGGGTCTGGATAAAATTTATGTGATGGTTTATTAGGAGAGGCCCAAGTATATTTTTTATATTCATAGAATATGTGGGGTAGTAGGATAATTCCAAATTATTATCCAAGATTTACCCAACTGTGAGATCTTTTAATGGGATTGAATAATAAGGGTTGAAGTTCGTATCATCAAATTCTTGTTTGACACCCTTTTTAGAGCTAATGAAGATGGTATCACCAATTCATATCTTTATCATAGAGAATTCATTTAATTATTACACATCTATTCTATTTCGTTAGGTGTGAGATTAGAGCTATTAATTATGCTGGATAGGTGAGTAGTCCCTTATAGGTCATGGCAGATGAGAACCAATGAGTGTAACTGCCCCAACTACAATTTAGATCTTGCTATTATGGTGTACTCCCTATTTTATGACGTGTTATGTGTTAGATTTGGGGGTGTACTTATATAGGATATAAAATTACTCACTTATAGATCTAGGTAGATGACACCCCATAAACTTAACTACCCATCTCTTAATATAGATATTTCTACAATGGGGAACACTTGGAGAAGATGAAGAAACAACCTCTTATATTAGAGACTTTTTTCTTATAAATATTATAAAATATTGAAATACATCTTCACATAATGTGTTCAAAATATTATATAGAGGATGTAGGATTATTTATTGAAATCATTCATCTTGATCTAGACAAAACACTCACTAAGGGGAACATTTTGGAAAACTGTTTGAGAAGGAAATATTATTATCAGGTTATTTAAGAGTTCATTTCTAAGTGCATGATCATGTAATTGTGATTAACGAATATTTTGGATATTGAGCAGTACTGGGGAATAGTGACATTGGATTCCCTGTATGTTACATACCCACTTCTTTATAGGGTAATATAGATATTTTTATTACATAATAACAATTTACTGATGGTGGACATCATATATGGTGGGAATCTCCATCATAACAAATTCTTGGAAGATGATGAGATTCTGTATGATTGAGGGGAAGTGGTAGACCCTATAAGCATGTGTGAGGAAATAATGAGGGAATTCCACTATATGAGATTGTATGTTAATATAGATTTAACCAATATATATTTCCCCATCTTGGATGATTATTAGATGATGATGATATTATGTATGTTTGAGGAGAAGTGGTAGTCCCTACATGCATGTGTGACGAAATAATGAGGGACGTAAAATTTTTGAGATTATATGTTAATATAGGTTAAACCAAGATGTATTTTTACGTGAACATGTAATATTGGTGGCCAGTAATAAATAAAGATATATTTAGTTTTGTTTCAAGATTCTCCACCTACAAACATGTGAACTCCAACCATCAACATACTTCTGGCCTTATATAATTTTTTACCTTTCCCAAGTAGATGTGGGATGATGTCACGATGGAATTTATGATCGGTCAAGTAAGGAATCATCATAGGAATGATTCTATTTGGGTTTTCATTGATCACCCAGTGAAGGTATCCCAGTTTATACACATCAAGGTTTCATACAAAGTGTGAAAACATGGAAATCTATATGCATGTGAGATAGTATGTATTCACAAGATGACACAAAGAATCATGTTAAATAGATATCCCCAATTAAAATCAGGATCATAGAAGGGAATAGAGACAGTAATTTCACATAGTTCCCTCAATGCACTTCCTATCGTCAATAGTTGGATTAAAAATCATAACAGAACATATAGTTCATCAAGGACATGCTCCATCATTTTTTTCTCAATTTTGGTAGTTCATGGGATAATCATCTAGGCATAGAAGATTGTCATAAAAAACAATTGAATGAGGGAAACTATTCAGTTGACTACATATGAATTCTTCTATAAAAATATATTTTAATCTTCATTGTGTTAGTTTAATACGGGTTATTCAATGGTTCTTTGGATAAGCATAGTGCTAGAGACCTATGAGAAAATCTAGTTGATCTATAAGTGGTTGAAAACTAAATAAGTAATTCTTGAATCTTAATTCATACAAATGATACATCCCTTGGTGTTTGAGTAGGTTCTAAAGACTTCTTATACATGTCTATGATGCTTGGGAAACATCATATTTACAGGGGAGGAAAACATACAACATGTTTTTTCTAGCTATTGAAGATCATGGAGAGATTTGGTCTTATCGATTATCATCTTGATATCTCAAAATAGTACACAACGATTCTCGATGAATTCCAAATATAGATTCTTCATCAATATCATCCTGACAGATATAATATTATTAACATCGATGACATCGGGATGGATGTTGATACTTTGTTGAATATCCTTTTTTTATCACAGATCATCATAAAAAGTCCCTATAGGGAAAGCCCATCCATATAGTATATATAATATGGAAACATAGAATCAATTATGTGGATATGTGAGAATTGGAGTTAGACTTGAAGGCCTAGTGGCCACAAATATTCACCTAGCTAGCCGAAGATGTGTGCTGGTGTATCTTGAGGATTAGATGTTTTATTGTGGGATGTAGTAAAATCTTGAGTTTTATTCTATCTACATTATTGGGAAATTTTCCTTCTCAACATCATATATATTCAATGGGTTTGTAAATTAGGTGTCATTTTTTGGAATGTAGATGTCTTGGGAGAATTATGAGGGTCTAAGGTTGAAATTTTTAATTTGGGGGAAATATTATTTGGAACATGGTTAGGGAATAGCTTTTGATAACCTTGTTCCCCAACCATGTGACTGATAAGAAGAAGATTTATGATGTTACAAACCATGTGAATTATCATATATAACAATGAAGATTTATATAATAATTGTAATGTAATTTTTCCTTGTTAGTGCACAGTTTGTAGTACCATGTGTCATGACTGTGCAATATGTAATGAATATGACAGCGTGGAAATAATGGTTGGTGCATATTTTACTAATCATGAACAGACTTAAAATGCATGGAAATTTATGATTTTTCCCTTAGTTCATTAATCTTTTAAACAAAATATTATTCTTGTTTATTTAAAAAAAATACTCCATCATACAACCATTTGCCCTCCTCTTTTTCTTATTGAATATCCTTCAATATGTTAATGGTTTCGCTACCATTTTGCGTGATCAATTCCTTGTGGTAAATCTATTACTCGTATCGTCTTGTTTATCGTTTTTTTGGATATGTTTTTTCTAATTTTCAATATTAAATTAATTTCTCATCTACTCTAATATCTCCAATTATATTCCATAAAAAGACGGGTATTGGGTGTGTTTTCATTCCCAGACAAAACATAGGTGGTCATTATGTATCTCTCTATATTCTCATTATTTCGATACATGTATTGATGTGCCTCAAGATGGATTCCATGATTGACTTTACATTTTCATTAAATATTTATTCCATGTCTTTCAAAGCATATAAAACCCTTGAATCTTTTTTTAATAAAAGAATAATGGAAGGATCATGGAAACTATTATTGGCATTATGACATGGATTATATAATGGGTTATTGAAAAATGATTTGGATTTATATTTTGATTTTAAAATTGTAATGACATATTTGAATTGGAATTTTTTATTCTTTTCCAATATATCATGAAATGGATTCCAATTTTAAAAAATATTATTCGTTTTGGATGTGAAATTATTAAATGGAACATCGCCTTGTTTTTATCTCTATATTGGTCATCATTTGTAAATTATTTTTTAATATGGATATTGAAACTGAATTATAATTATAGTTCAAATCAAACCATTATGTTTTTAAATGTTTATTATATTATCATAATGATTTAGTTGATGGTTAATTATACTGTGATCATAGCCTGTGGGTTTATTTTAGGGCACTGTGGGTTGGTATTTTGTCCCCATGTGTAGTTTTAGACTAGGGACGTGTTTTTTACATATATTCGAGAGTTATTGGGTTGGAATGGTCTCTATGATGCACTTATATACATCCATCCTTAGCAAAATATTGTTGGTCTGACATCGAGCATCACCATGGATCCTATGTTTATATTTCCATATATTTATTTATTTGATATATTCTTTACTTTTTTTACAAATGGAACTATCATATTCAAATCCTCATTGGATTGTATTATTTTGGGATTCCATTTGTGTTGGCCTACTGATTTTTACTGTCACCCAACTCGAAATACTATTTAGTACCTGAAAATATTTATTCGCTTTAGGTAGGAATAACAAATATAATCCTATGAATGATGCATGATTTCATTTTATATTGAGATAGGGATGGTTTCATCCTAGAGCTAGGACCTCCTTGAGTGTCATTGTGTTTTTCGTTACCCATTTTCACTTTTTTATCAGTTGTATATAACCAATGGAATGTTTGTCTTTTCACTGTGTTTACAATCATTTTAGATATTAAACAGGTTATGTTTTTAATTTGGAACTTTTATGGATTTTGTCTTATTAATTTATATGATTTATGTTATTTACTCTATTTATCAATATTTTTTAACAATTATCACGAGGTAAAATTATTCCCAAAGAAACATAACAAAACATCACATTTAGTTGATAACCTACAGTAAATAGGTTGATTATCCAAATTGCTTGTAGTGTTTTGTGGGTCTGAGCATCAGTCACTATTAAAGGGTAGTGGGACATCACAACAAAATAATATCATCAATATTAATGGCCTTAACATGAAATAGACTAGTTCTATCCTATTCACCATGATCCCACATTTTGTGAGTTTACTCCATCGTAGGCACTCTCATGGTAAAATAAGAAAAGTCCCTTTAGATTCCAATATGATCCTTTGTGAACAGAAACAAGGAATAATGAATTATATATAACCACTAAATTACATTATGGTTTGATCACCAAACTCAATAAAAACTGTATGGCATTTTATGGAATACCAAATTCTGCACAAATCATCATATCATCATGTTTCAACCACGGTTCATCCATTAATGTCATATTCATGTTATTAAGGATTCATATGATCAAAATATGTGTACCACATATGTAATGCATTATCCATATAGACCATTTTATGGGTAGTTGAATTTATCATCAAGTTAGTTGGACCCTGTGACCACACCCATAGAGAGATAATTCTCACCAAAATATTATTAGACTTTATCTATAAAAAAACAAAGAATCCACTATGATTTTACCATGTTATAGATTAAGATACTGTCTTAATCGTGACTTGCTAAACCCATACCCAAATTAGATGATCACAGTTCACTAATATAGGTGAGTGAAATATAGTTACCATCATTGAAATCTCATGAGATTCTAATGGAATTTATATGGGTAAAATCCTAGTCTCTAACTCTTAATCATATTATATAAGAATAAAAATTCATCATTTCAACATTCAATATGAGGTAACATTAAAAAAGGATATTCATCATACTTAAAATGAATATTTTGATTCCTTACTATTTACATGTGTTGTAACGACCGAAATATATAAGAATAAAATTCCGATTTTTTTAATGAGATGTATAATGGATATAAAAAACACATTAAACACATTTATATTATTCAATAAAATGTTATTTTAATAACCATTATGTATTTTAACTATTGATAGTATCATCATTGAATAGAGATCACATGAAAGGTATAAATATATGGTTTTAACAAATCCTTAAGACACAGACAATGGAATTGTCGACTATAACTAGTAGGATTATACCCTATGAATGAAATTTATCAGAGATTCTGAGGGTGATAACATTGATGGGATTTTTCATAAACCAAGATAATGCTGATATCTAACAACATAGTCATGAGTGAAATAGATTACGGGAAAAGATCAAGCTCATCGAGATCACATTCCAAACCATGTTCACCAAACGGCCCCATGAATGCCCCACCTACACACACCTTACTCATAGTGCATATGATGGTTTAATAAAGAGATATGTAACAAGAACCTAACATTACTATTACGTGAATTATAATTTATAGAATAATTCATATACATTCACTCTATTATTGTTTCTTTGTAAATGATTTTTATGGCACAAATGATAATTTTTGGTTAACATTCACATTTAATTAATAAATCTCTTTTGAAAAATTGATGAATTATTTTGTTAAATATTACATTAATAAAATGTTGTTATTAATTTAATTGTATTAAATATAAATTATATTATACTTTTTAAGAATTCAATTGTAATTTTTATTAAGGTACGAACTTGAATTTTATCAAAACGCATCAATATTCAGTAAATGTTGTTTTATATTTTAAAAGTTAAAATTCAATTTTTTTTAAAAAATGTTTATATAAAATGAAAATTATTTTTGGAATTAGTATGTTGAAAATATCTAATTGTGAATTTTCCTAATTATTTAAGACAATTGTTTTTTGATAAAATTTAAATACTGTATAATATATAATGTTTTACAAAACAAAATAATTACCTAACAATGATTTAATAAAATAATATAAAGGGTATATTCAGAAAAATATGTTTTAATTGAAAAAAATTTAATTATTTTTTATTTTTTTATAATGTATTTTGGAATCCTTCGAGACATATAAAATATTCTAAGATTTTAAAATCATTTTCTTGAAAGAGAGACTCAACCCATATAAGAAAGGGAAATATTTTAATATATTCTTCCCTTATCCTTTTAAAATAATGTATCCTCCTCCCATTTTCTAGAAACCATGGGCATAATCAATGGGATTGTTTGTGGTTTTGAATATTTTATTGTGTGTGGTTCAAATCCAAAATAATAAATTATTCACCCTCTATTCCTATATAAATCCTCTCATGATCCATTTCCTCGTCACCCCTGATCTTTTGTGCTTGACCACAATCTTCCCCCTACTCCCTAGAGTCCTCCCATGGTGCTACAATTCTCCCAATAAGCCTCTACCAGGCCTTTGGGATCACATATCCAAGTAAGGGATCCTCACTTTCAGTCCTCCTTTCAAATTCAAGCAATTTATTTGAAATTAGTACGTGGGATTTCAAATAGTAGTAATTTAATTCATTTATAATCAGTATATTTCTTTAAATTTGATGTTATTTAAATGAGTTATCATTTATACTCCCCTATTTGGACCCATACCCATGATGTTACTATACTGAAATTCCATATGGGGTCTCCCTCTCTCCCTATAACCACTTTTATATAATTCATTTTAATTTTGATTTTAATGATTTGGGATATGATTTTCCATAATTACATACTGTCTATTTTATTTATAAATGATAGTATCTTCCATTTACTCCTATTAATTTTCTCTATTATCCTTAAAATCCACCTGTTACTATGTCGAGATTCAACAAGGGACTTCTCTCTTCTCATTTACATTCAAGACGTTCTTTTATATTATGCATTTATATTACATTTCACATTTGGGGATACAATTTTCCCTGATCACATTACTATCCATCACATTTATAAATGATGATATACCCCTTTTAGTATCCTCATCCCAATTTATGTATTTATATATAACTCTGTTATGCGTTCAAAATATCAGTGTGATTTTCCAAGACAAAATAATTATGCAGTGAATACCTTACCCATTCCACAATCAAATGAATTCATCTCTATGAATACATAATAAATAAATGTTGACCTTGATGTTTTAATTCCACATTCTTTTATCATGTAATAAATAATGATGTTTAATGAATCCATGTTATACGATCCATGCGGAACACTTAAGGATGATATTGAAAGAATTATGAGGGGTGCACCCTAATTGTGATCCAATTCATTATGTAATGGTTTGTAACATGATAAGTCATTCTAGCATATGGGTTTACATGATCCTTTATAGGACTTTTGTACAACTTTTTGGGATAGGGGTTTACCTATTTCCTCTTTGTTCGTGATGTAGGGTTTTTTGTTATTTCAACATTTCCACGTTATGATAATCATGTTATATCATGAATTTATGCTCATTTTTATCTATGATCTATTGATATTGCTATTTCCAACATGTTTTTTTCATTATGTTATTCCTTGATTAATCCCTTACTGGTCTTTATAGCTCACTCATTTCTTATGTATGTCTTTAGGTTATCCTATGCAATGCTAAGTACGAGGAAATGTTGTCGACATATAAAATATGTTTTTAATAAATTTGTGTACTTAATGATTTATGTTGTTATGAAATGTTTCTATACCACAAAGAAACTACACCTATCAATATTCATTTTTTTCTTAAATAATTCTTATGTAATTAATCATGCTTAATGTGAAATAATGAGCATGGTTGTTATAGTCGATATCAGAGGATATGATTAGTTATTTTAGGGATTTGGATTAGAAAAATCTAGTTGATGCATTAGGATAAGACTAGGTATAATAAAATAATCCATATTGTTTGTTGAGCATAGAGTAAGTGGTTTGTTAAAAAATATATTTTTTATAGGGATATGAACAAGTAGACGTGGCTCTGACACAAATGTATCAAAGTGTAAAACCTGAAAACACCACTTTGAGCTAGAATAAAATGGGAACTAGTGGATGAAAAAGGGAATTCATGTACTATTTTTTTGACACTCTCAGTGGATATGCTTTGGTATATTTAAAATCATTGTATGAACCATTATTAAGGAAACAATAAAAAATAGTCCACATGAATATATGTTATGAAATAAATCATGGATAACCTAGATTTAAACAAAGTGAATTACATGTTTTGATATACTTTTCATTTACATATTTCTCCATTTAGGTTTAAATATTACTTTTATATTCTTATTTTTTATGTGTTCAAACCCTCACCTATTTTCATTGTAGAATGTAAAACGAAATTTTCAGGGTGAAATCTCTTAAGAGGGAGGGTTGTAAGGACCCAAAATATTATAAATAATATTACAGTTCTTTTAATATAATGTATTATAGATATAGGGAAACATGATATACTTTATTTTATTATATCCAATTGGGTTTAAATGACCATTAATTATCCTTACCATTGATAATATAGTCGTCGAATAGTGATCACATGAGTTGTATAAATATTGTGTTTTAACAAATCCTTTTGACACACAAAAAGGAAGTGATGGCCTCAACCTATTATATAATACCATATAAATCCCATTATCATAGATGTTGTTGGAGATATCATTTATAGTCATTGAACTGGACCAAAACCAAGATGAGATTCAACATCTTAAGCATGAGAGGGACCGTTTGATGGAGAATTCATGCTCATCGAGATCACTACCCAAACCATGTTCACAGAACGACCCTATAAAAGCCTCGTTATTTCTCACCTTACTCTTTGGGAATATGCTGGTGCAATAAATGGATATGTAACAACACCCTAACATCATTATTTATTTCAGTATTTTTCTATATAATAATGAATATACTTTCATTATGTTTTTGTTACATTGTAAATGATTTGTAATGCACAAATAATATTTTTGGTTAATATTAAAATTCAATTAAGACATAAATATTGATGAATAAGTGAATTTTTTAATTAAATAGTATTTTAATAAATTATTATTATTAAATTTGGTTTTTAAATATATATGATCATATATTTATTATGAATTCAACTGTATTTTTTATTATGGTTTGAAAACTGTTTTTTTAAACAATTCAATTTTCAATAAATGTCAGTTTTTATTTTAAAAGTTAAAAATACAAATTTTTATAATATTATTTTGATAAAATGAATATTATAATTTTAATAAGGAATTTGAAATTATCCAATGGTTAATTTTGTATAATTTTCTGAGATAATCGCTTTTTTGGTTAAAAATTAAATACCATATAAATATATAACCTGGTTTGTGAAATCATGATGACCCAATAGTGATGTATTAAATAAATAAATGTATATTAGGCCAAAAATATGTTTTCCTTTAAAAAATGTAATTTAAGTTATATTTGATTTATTTTAAAAATCCTTAGCGAATCATCTAAGAGAAATAAAATATTATAACATTTTAAAATCATTTCCTTGGAAAGTGTGACTCGCTACACATAAGCAACAAAATTATTTTAATATATTTGCTACTCAGAATTTTAAAATATATTTTACAACTCCACTTTTCCAATTACCATGGAAAATCATGGGTTGTTTTGATCATTTGAATATTTTAATGTGTAGGGTACAAAACCAATCAAATAAAGAATTCCCCCACCATTCCCATATAATCCAACACATGAACCCATTCCTATTCACTAAATTTCATTAAACATGAAACATCCTCTACCCAATACTCCCTAGAGTCCTCCAAAGGTTCCCATAATCTCCCATGAATCCTCTTTCAAGACTTTGGGATCACATATCTAAGTAAGGGATCCTCACTTTTATCTCCACCTTTCAAATTCAAGCATCTTAGTTGAAAGTAGTTCTTCAAATTTCAAATGTTTATAATTTAACTCATTTATAATAATTATATTACAATATAAATTATGTTATTTAAAAGGATAACATTTATCCCCCCATTATAACCCATACCTAAGATTTCACAATGCCGGAATTCCGTAAGAGATTTCCCTCTCTCCTTTTTCTTCGAAAACTTCTTTTATGTCATGCCTTTTAATTTAATTTTTCAAGATTTGGGATATATTATTCCTTAACTACATACATTACATTTGAATTATAGACATTGGAATATTCATTTTACTCCCATTAATCCACCTATGATCCTTTAAATCCACCCGTAATTATGCTAAAATTCGAGAAGGGATTTCTCCCTTCCCATTTCCATTCAAGAATTTATTTTATATTTTTCATCTAAATTCCATTTCACATGTTGGTATATTATATTTCATGATACCTCCATTATAAATACTGTGTATAAATAATGAGAGACTTATTTATATCTCACGGTCCCAATTTATGAATTTCTATATGATTTCATTATGCTTCCAAAATTGCACTGCTATTTTCCATGTCGAAATCATAATGTACTGAATACCATAATAATTCTTCTATTAATGGAATTCAAATTTATGCACAAATACATATCAAATGGTGACATAAATGTTTGAATTCTACATTTCTTGATCCTGGAATAAAAAATTGTCTTGAATAAATCCATGTTATTTGATATATGTGTCATAGTTGAGCAAGAGATTGAAATGAATATGAAGGGTGTGCCCTGACAGTGCTATAACTCATTGGGTAATATTTATTATCATGAATAATCATGTTGGGATAGTGGTTTACCTGATTCATTTATAGTACATTGCCCCATCATGTTGGGACATGGGTTTACCTGATTCCTCTATGTTAATGATGTAGTGTTTAATGCTGTTTCCATATGTCCATGTTATGACAATCGTGTTATATCATGCCATTATGTTCATGTATCTCTATTCATCATTGGTATGTCTATTTCAGAGCATGGATTCAATTACTCATGTTATTCCATGTTTACTCCCTTATTAGTCTTTATAGATCAGCCTTTAATGATAAATTACCTCAGGTTTTCCCATGCAGCTCTAATTATGAGGGAATGTTGTGGTCATGTAAAATAATATTTAAATAAAGATATGTAATTCATGTTTAACGATTTTATGAAACATTCATAATACCCATATAAACATGACCAATTGATCTTATGAGTTTTTTGAATGAATGGTTATCTAATAGATCATGTTTAAATGTGAAATAAAGTGTAGGGTTTTTAAATATATCATGTACATATTTCTGCTTCTTTGATCATCAACAATCTATGCCAGATACGAACAAAGGGTTGTTATTGATGGGAGAGGATGGAAGTAGCATTCATATTCATCCACTCCTACACCACCAGATCTATACTGAAATCACTCCCTACTATGATATTTCCCCCAATAGTAAAATATATGATTTCTGTTCCATCTCTAATATTGATATTCATCTATGGAATTTTTCTTGATAAATTTAAGTAAAATAAAAACCTACTCTAGAAAATATGATGAATAACTAAAAATATCCATCAATAAAATAATTATCACATGAGAGAATCATAATTAAGAAGTGTTCTATCTCTTCAAAACTACATCTTGATAACACGGCCTCGAGAGTCTACTCCTGATCTACTAATTTAATTTTTCCTCACATAACATTTCCAAGAAAAATATAACAAGGCCCACGGTTCATTATATAAACTGTAGGAAAATAATACATAACTATAAATGGTCTAACATCAAATAATAAAACTCCATATCACCAAAAAATTAAAAATCTGACTATAGTAGAGTGTCCTCATAAAATGATCCATAAAAAAATCATCCACTAAAGGAACACTATGAGGTTGAGTGGGGATAAGTGAAATAATCATCATCATGATATGATGGTATACAAGTCATTATTCTATCATATAAAAATCCTAAGGTATCATACATTATAATCTAGGAATCATATCTAGCCTATAAGTAGTCTCATCCAACATTGAATCACCCACTATCATATCTATAAAAAAGATTCACACTATGTTTAACAGATAGATAATACTACTTTAAAATATGGTACAAGGATCTTTATCGACTGAATCTTGAAAAAATTCTTCACCACTCACAAGTCAGTGGATACATGACCAACTACAAGCATGTTCTCGTTATGACAATAGAACTACACGCCCATTGAATATATTTGACCATCATCCTTCATTTGATAGGGATAACCCACAATGATTAAAGAATATGTAGATTACCATACACAATAATGAGAGGGAAATCAGAATAAACCATTATATTGTTCGTGTACCAACGTAATTTTACCCCCAAATGATTAATTAGGGGTATCTATGGAAAAACAACTTCTCAGAGTCCTCAATTTAGGATACCATAGTCTCCACACTTATGCTTGTCTCCCTTGTATGATAACCAATATGAAGAGACCCTTAATATAATTAATCTAAATTTCAATACCAATCCTCATATGACTAATTATTTAAATCATTTTGCCTTGGAAACACCCTCTATAATATAACCCTTACTTGGCCTTAATGATAGAGGTCCGCTAGGATTGGTGGTATTTCAAAATTTCCACCACAATACCGACTCATATAGGAAGGGGCTAGTGAATATCACCATGTAATTAAATCACACAATATGGTATTCCTTAGAATAAATTGACCAATTAAAAATAAATATATGCAATGCATTATGAAAACCAGTAAAAAAAATAAAAATGAATTAATAAAAAACTATGAATGTGACATGCATGTTATTAAAATTAATGTAAAACAACATAAAGAAATATACTTAAATAAGTGTAAAATTGACAAATCGGTTAATATAATATATCCCAGTCATTTATATGCTCCTCCACAATGTATTTTATTATTGATTTATCTCCAGATGTAATGACCACCATAACCATTACAATCCACTATTCTATGTCATGAACTATCAAACATCACCGGTATAATATTTTAAAAATATGCACCATTTCCTCATCCACTTTGACAATATCTGAAACTATCCATCATATGAATTGACAAAACAAATGTTGGAATAACCCCTATGATGGAGTGAATATTAATATACTCAATATGGTTTTAATCAAAGCATATAAAGATACATAATAATAATAAATATCATTCTTATAGAATGAGAGGGTTACATGTTGGAATCTAATGAAATGGAAATATTTATATCGATTATAACAATAATTATAACGGTTATAAGTCCCCAATAGTATAATATACTAATACATCAAAGTCATAACACATGCAAAAAAAGGAGTCTAAGGACACTATTGAGTATACAATACCTGAAGTCAATTACTGATTGTATACCATATCTCAATGGAAACACAAAGGTAACGATGAGTCCTAATTCCTAAATAAATCTACAATTCTTATAATTTACAACTATAAAATTTCTAACAAAATCATTGATGTGGATCGTGTTCATCGTTGGGTCCTCCTATCAATATGAGAGAACATTTCACCCATTAGTTAATAAAACACATAAAAAGGACAAAATATCTCAATTACTACTAAAAATCATTTCATGTATCAAATCTTGAACTATATTTTAGGTTCTTATACCCCAGGTGGGGATGTACAAACTCTAGTGAATGATTATGTAAAATGATGGAGCTCTCTAGAGAGGAGAATATTAATTATATAGTATAAGGCCCCGGCCTTAAACCTTACTTAATATTGAATTAAATGAATAATTCACGTTGAGGATCTTTTCAGGTTTAGAGTTTTAGAGAATTAGAACCTAACTATTACATCTTAAAAGATTACAAAGTAGACACTTCTACTAAGTCTCCATAAAATAAAAACTCTTAAAAAGAAAGATGTCTAGACTCCATGTTTTAGATAGCATGAAATTCCCTTGATCCCATCCTTGACCTTATTCCACTTTAAGTCCTGTGAAAAACATTTCGAAAAACTTGGGGTGAGCATAAAAAGCTCAGTAAGGGATACAAAAAGAATGAAAACTGTTAGTTTTTCAAACATCAAGTAAACCATGTATACTATATCAAAGTAATACCTTCACCTTCATGAAGTAGTAAAAAAAATCTTCACTGAATAAAGTATCATTACTTACCTTTTTGTAACCAAAAGATTACCATAAAACCCATATAAAGAACACATAGAATATATAAAGGTAACTTGGGACATAAACATACTTAAGTGGAATAACCATACGTTTGACTTCCACACATATCACTTAATGGAATAGCCATACGGCCAATTTCCATACATATTTAATGGAATAGCCATACAGCCGACTTCCATACCCAATGCATTGGAGGTTATAACGTAACCACCCGTCCTGGTATTCACGGCACCACCCGTCATATGGTTTATAACGTAACCACCTGTTAAAATGTCCAAGTACCAATATAAAATCATAAAACATAACACCAATATAAAGGAAAGATAACATTTCCACATTTCAATCACAATATATCATAAATATATTGACATAATAGAATCCTTTATCAAAACCATTTTCAATACCAAAATACATAAAAGAGTATATGGTATTTATTTTATTTTAAAAACATTATGGCTTGTTGAGGAAGCCAAAGACCAAATAATACTCGCGGCGGCGGAAAAAGTCGTTGTCACCGCGTACGTTAAAAAAACATTCCTTTTTTTCATTTAGTAAAACGCTTCATAGAAAAAGATTCCTTTTGTATAAAAGTAAAAGTCAAAGGAGTTTATACACCGTATAAAAGAAAGTTGTGTATAAAACGAAATATGCCTCAATGAAAGGAGATTGAGACGAAGTCCCTTACCTCGTATCCGACTTGACTCGACCGTTCTATAATCTCCTGAATAATAAACTTGAGTTAATTTATACTTGATTAAGAACCCTTTTTAATGTTCATTATTCCTTTTATATCACTTATTGCCATGTTATAAACATTATGTAACCATTTAAGTTAATAATTTTTGTTTTGTCAATATTTGGTTCTTAAGTCGAAAGTTGACTTCTTACAATTACATGTTGTTCGTGTGGTCAAAAGTTATTTATATCCAGAATGAAATTCCTGATTTGGATATCATATATATCATATATATCCAGCATATACATGTATTTATAATATTACATAATCATTTAGAGGTAAGAAATGAAATGCACCGTTCATGGAGACGGTAAGCCGTACGTACGCATGAACGCTACTTTCATTTCTTTGTCATATTAATGGAATTAAAACTAAATGAGAGGTATGTATATTTTAATTCCAGAATAATATTCATAATTTAGATATATCATTAATTATATATATACATTATATACATCTAATTTTAATAGTACATTACATTTGGGGATAAGAAATGAAATGCACCGTTCATGGAGACGGTAAGCCGTACGTACGCATGAACGCTACTTTCGTTTCTATCTCATAATTTAATGGAAAGAAATAATAATGATATAGAGGTATATTATAATTCCAGTATAACATCATATATAATAACTTTAAATCCATCCTTTACATGTCCCACATATGGCATGAACGAATCACATCACTTTGAGGGGGAGGTAGTCCGCACTTCCTTAAATGAAGATATCGTGTTTAACCATAATGGAAACCATAAAGGTATGACCAAAATTAAAAATACAGAATCTTAATGAAAACATAAACATATCATATATCATATATAAAAATAGTGACATCATAATGGCCACCTTTGAAGGTGTTAAATGAGTATTGAACAATCATCGTTTCGGGAGGCAGAATTTCGCCATCCACGGAAACCGTATGTTCTTTAACCATTTGATGTAGTTGTGTGAGAGTGTAGCTCAAATAAATATTATAACAACATCCTAGTATATTTAAGATACTGGTGTTGTTACAAAAGAAGTAAATAAAAAGAGTTTGGAGGGTTGGAGAAGCAAAATAAAACAAATGAACAAGAGAGAATGAATTACCTTTAAAAGTGTAACCCCTTTTCATTTGAGCCTAAAGGCTTCCTTTGAAAGGATTCTTCCCAAAGGGAATCCACTAGGATGAGGAGAGGGATGTGGAGAGAGTAATTGGGCAGGGGTTGGCCGAGCCAAAGGCTTGAGAAGTGTGTGAAATGAGGTACAGGTGGGGGCCTTTTATAAGAGGAGAGGAGGGGCACTTTTGGAATGTAAAGAAATATCAATTTATTTGAAAATGTGTTTCGGTTTTAAAAGGTCCCACATTGATAGAATTCGTGGATAAGGTGATAAGGGTTCTAAATCCACTCATCCAATTGGTTTTGGCCATGTGTAGGTTTTATATATTTCATTATCTTTCCATTTTATTTAAATCGTCAAATAATGATGTCATCGCTGCATCATTATTATGTCATATATAATTTAATTTATTTAATTTCTAAAAATTATAAAAAAAATACTATGATGTAGGAAATCTTTTTAGATTTCCAATTACTATTTATTATCAAAAATCTGATCTTTATAACCCCATGTAAAAAATTGTTTTAGTAAAACATATCATGTTTGTGTCATTTTTACTTTTACATTAAATAAAAAGTTATTTATGTCATTTCCCAACCAAAGTGTCTCCATGGGGTCCCCAAGTTGACCCATGGCTTGTCTTGGTCGGCCATGACTCAACCAATGAGGGTAGGACATGTGTCAAGCTCATCTTATTTTATTAAAGCATTATTTTTACCTTAAACTACACTAATTACCACTAATCGCGATTAATGAAAAAAAGTTACTATTCACCAAAAAATTATTTTAATCTCATTGAACCACATTTTACTTCTTAATGACAACCATGTATGTCGGATTTTCAAAATTAAATACACATTAGTGGTAAACTTTAATTTAACTGAAAAATCAGTTTGATTGATTACCACTTAGTGGTTTCACTATTCATCAAAAATTGAAGTTTTTCAGAAAATTACCAAAAATTCACCCTAAGCTATATTTGATATTCCGAATTCAAAAATGAAGTCCATTTTACAAAATTCAAAACATATAAGTCAAATTAATTAATTTAATAATTAATTCCCGTTGTCATGACAAATAGCGTGTTTTTGTGAAATAATAAGTATCAAAAGATTGACACCAGTTTAAGTCCAATTTCAAAGTGAAATTGATTCCAATGACCACCATTGGATTAACTGGTAAAAATATTTTCTAATTTCACTTTAAAACCAATTAAAATAATAATCTAATCATATAAATAATTTAGATTAAAAATAGGTTTTGAATTAAAATACAACATTTTACACTATTCATAAAAAAAGAACTTTATCAGAAAGGTTCCAAAAATTTACACAAAGTAAATTTTGATGTCCCGATTCTAAAGAAGCGTTATATTTGGTCCAAAATAAAGTATAAGAGTGATCAAAACTATATTTAATGACAGTTCACCATTAAAAGGTGATAAGTGAACCTTTAGTGAAAATTAGAGTATATATGCCCTAAAATTGAACTCTTTCCGTATTTTAAGCCTTTATCTTTTATTGGGTAAATGTATAAACATTTAAAAACATATCTAATCATTTTTTAGTTATTTCTATCCATTCCCTCCAGTACATCGGCTACTCGTTAACTAACATTTAAAATAATATTATTTTATTACTTGTGTGCAACGTAAGTTTTCAAAGAAACTCATCATTGCGTACCGAGTACGCTATCGTATGTAGAAACCCCTTTTAATTAAAATTAATATTTAATTCATAAATATTAATAAATATTAAAATTCTTTATTCTTTATTTACCTAGGATGTTACATCCTTCCCCCCTTTTGGGAATTGCGTCCTCGCAATTTTATTCACTTATCAAAATAAGTGAGGGTATTTATCCCTCATAGCATTTTCAGATTCCCACGTTGCCTCTTCAATCACATGGGTTTTCCACAAAACCTTTACCTGATGAATCACCTTATTCCGTAACACTTTCTCCTGGTGGTCAAGAATCTGGACTGGTTGTTCCTCATAAGATAAGTTCTCTTCCAGCTGAACTACCTCTGGGCTCAAAACATGAGATGGATCTGGCATATACATTCTCAACATTGAATCATGAAAAACATTGTGTACCTGAGATAAACTCGGAGGTAAAGCCACTCGGTATGCAACTGATCCAACTCTCTCTAGAATTTCATATGGTCCAATAATCCTTGAACTCTGCTTTCCTTTCTTACCAAAACTCATCACACTTTTCCTAGGAGAAACCTTGAGAAAAACATGATTACCTACCTCAAAAGATAGATCCTTCCTCCGGTTATCTGCATAACTCTTCTGCCTACTCTGAGCTGTTCTCATGTGCTTCTGAATGAGCAGAACTTTTTCTGCCAACTCTTCTACCAATTTTGGTCCCATCAGCTTCCTTTCACCCACTTCATCCCAAAATGCTGGAGTTCGACACCGCTTCCCATATAATGCCTCAAATGGTGCCATCTGTATACTGGAATGAAAATTGTTATTATAAGAAAACTCAACCAAAGAAAGATGTTGGTCCCAACTTCCCTGATAATCCATCGAACAAGCTCGTAGCATATCCTCCAAGGTCTGAATTGTTCGTTCTGACTGCCCATCTTATTGAGGATGAAAAGCTGTACTAAAATTTAATTCATTACCCAATGACTTCTGAAGGTCTTTCCAAAAGTTAGAAGTAAACCTGGGATCACGATCCGATACAATGGAGAGAGGAACTCCATGTAACATGACTATCTCTTTAAGATACAAACGGGAAAGTTGATCAAGAGAGAAAGTATCTCGTATAGCAAGGAAATGAGCAGATTTGGTCAAGCGATCAACAATAACCCAGATTACATTATTACCTCGAGATGTCCTCGGTAATCCAACAACAAAGTCCATGAATATATTCTCCCATTTCCACTCTGGCACTGGTAAAGGCTAAAGCATCCCTTTCGGTAACTGCCACTCTGCTTTAACCTGTTGACATGTCAAACACTTCACAGTAAAATCAGCAATATCTCTTTTCATTCCATCCCACCAGTAATACTCCCGCCGATCTCTGTACATCTTAGTACTGCCAGGATGAACTGAAAACGGGTAACTATGATCCTCACATAACAACTCATTCTCCAACTGTGAATCACAAGGCACACATAACCTCTTCCCAAACCTCAAAACACAAACACAAACTTATCCAAGAACTCATGGAAAATTTAATTCATAAGGTCCATGAATACAGCAGGTGCATTGGTTAACCCAAAAGGCATAACTACAAATTCATAATGGCCATATCTAGTATGGAACGTAGTCTTCGGAACGTCTGCTTTGTATACTTTCAACTGATGGTACCCCGACCTCAAGTCAATCTTCGAAAAATACTAAGCTCCCTGGAGCTGATACCACATCATTCGATGGCCCAACATCTACTGAAGTTGTGGCAAAGGATTTTACCACCCCTTTCTTCTTGTAGTCTAACTGCTTTCCCCCAGTTGAGTTCTTCGTTGGACACTCGTTTGCATAATGACCCATTTCATTACACTTAAAACATCTTTCCGTTGGTTTTTCATTTCCTGCTTGATCATCTTCCTTACAGTTACGAGAAATATGACCAGACATACCACACCGAAAGCACTTACCAGACTTGGATAAACATTCTCCAGGATGCATTTTACCACACTTCTCACAGGATGGATATTTGGTTTTCTTACCTCCTTGCTTCTTTGATGAATTCTTCCCCTTTTCCCGCCAACTAGACCTCTTATTCTATTGTTTGTCATAGAACACCTGATCATCGGTAAACTCCATTTCTACCTTCTCTACACATCGAACAAGTTTTTCATAACTTTTGTACTCACGAGAAGCTAAAGCCCTTCGATACTTTGGCTTTAACCCTGAGTAAAAACGGTTTATTTTACTATCAAGATCTCGTATGAAGTTTGGAGCATACCTTGCCAATGGAGTGAACTTTTCTTCATAAGCAGCCACTGAATCATCCTCCTGCCTCAATTCTAGGAACTGTTTTTCCATCCTAAGACGAACCACCTTAGGAAAATATTTCTCAAGAAACATACCTTTGAATTCTTCCCAGTGAAGATCCTCAATCTCATCACTATCCCTTATATTTTTCACCATCGACCACCACTGATTAGCTTCACCTTCAAAACGGTGAACAACAAGACTAACCTTTTGATGTTCTGAACACCCCATGACATCAAAAATCTTCTCCAGTGCTTTAATCCACCCTTTAGCTTGCACAGGGTCAGATGATCCTCTGAATGATTGGGGATGTTGCCTCATGAAATGTTCCACCACTGACATGTTCCTCTGCGGTTGATTCGGCTGATCTCGTGCATGGATACCACCACCATTTATAGCCTGAGTCAACTGTGCCATCACTGCAACAAACTGTTCAGTTCCGATTCCGACCATCTCAGGTTGCTGATTTGGAAGGTTATCTTCCTCCTGATGTCATCCCAACATAGCTTCTTTGTTTCCTCTGCGGAAAACCATTCTGAACACAGAAATATCTTAGGCGAAGCAACATGGTAATCCGTAAATGCTATATCATTTCAATCATATTATAATTTAACACTTTTCTAACTACTAAAGTTGTCTAAACTGACCTTTGATACCAACTATAAGGCCCCGGCCTTAAACCTTACTTAATATTGAATTAAATGAATAATTGACGTTGAGGATCTTTTCAGGTTTAGAGTTTTAGAGAATTAGAACATAACTATTACATCTTAAAAGATTACAAATTAGACACTTCTACTAAGTCTCCATAAAATAAAAACTCTTAAAAAGAAAGATGTCTAGACTCCATGTTTTAGATAGCATGAAATTCCCTTGATCCCATCCTTGACCTTATTCCACTTTAAGTCCTGTGAAAAACATTTCTAAAAACTTGGGGTGAGCATAAAAAGCTCAGTAAGGGATACAAAAAGAATGAAAACTGTTAGTTTTTCAAACATCAAGTAAACCATGTATACTATATCAAAGTAATACCTTCACCTTCATGAAGTAGTAAAAAAAATCTTCACTGAATAAAGTATCATTACTTATCTTTTTGTAACCAAAAGATTACCATAAAACCCATATAAAGAACACATAGAATATATAAAGGTAACTTGGGACATAAACATACTTAAGTGGAAAAACCATACGGTTGACTTCCACACATATCACTTAATGGAATAGCCATACGGCAAATTTCCATACATACTTAATGGAATAGCCATACAGCCGACTTCCATACCCAATGCATTGGAGGTTATAACGTAACCACCCGTCCTGGTATTCACGGCACCACCCGTCATATGGTTTATAATGTAACCACCCATTAAAATGTCCAAGTACCAATATAAAATCATAAAACATAAAACCAATATAAAGGAAAGATAACATTTCCACATTTCAATCACAATATATCATAAATATATTGACATAATAGAATCCTTCATCAAAACCATTTTCAATACCAATATACATAAAAGAGTATATGGTATTTATTTTATTTTAAAAATATTACGGCTTGTTGAGGAAGCCAAAGACCAAATAATACTCGCGGCGGTGGAAAAAGTCGTTGTCACCGCGTACGTTAAAAAAAAATCCTTTTTGTCGTTTAGTAAAACGCTTCATAGAAAAATATTCCTTTTGTATAAAAGTAAAAGTCAAAGGAGTTTATACACCGTATAAAATAAAGTTGTGTATAAAACGAAATATTCCTCAATGAAAGGAGATTGAGATGAAGTCCCTTACCTCGTATCCGACTTGACCCGACCGTTCATTAATCTCCTGAATAATAAACTTGAGTTAATTTATACTTGATTAAGAACCCTTTTTAAAGTTCATTATTCCTTTTATATCACTTATTTCCATGTTATAAACATTATGTGACCATTTAAGTTAATAATGTTTGTTTTGTCAATATTTGGTTCTTAAGTAGAAAGTTGACTTCTTACAATTACATGTTGTTCGTGTGGTCAAAAGTTCTTTATATCCAGAATGAAATTCCTGATTTGGATATCATATATATAATATATATCCAGCATATACATGTATTTATAATATTACATAATCATTTAGAGGTAAGAAATGAAATGCACCGTTCATGGAGACGGTAAGCCGTACGTACGCATGAACGCTACTTTCATTTCTTTGTCATATTAATTGAATTAAAACTAAATGAGAGGTATGTATATTTTAATTCCAGAATTACATTCATCATTTAGATATATCATTAATTATATATATACATTATATACATGTAATTTTAATAGTACATTACATTTGGGGATAAGAAATGAAATGCACCGTTCATGGAGACGGTAAGCCGTACGTACGCATGAACGCTACTTTCGTTTCTATCTCATACTTTAATGGAAAGAAATAATAATGATATAGAGGTATATTATAATTCCAGTATAACATCATATATAATAACTTTAAATCCATCCTTTACATGTCCCACATATGGCATTAACGAATCACATCACTTTGAGGGGGCGGTAGTCCGCACTTCCTTAAATGAAGATATCGTGTTTACCCAAAATGGAAACCATAAAGGTATGCCCAAAATTAAAAATACAGAAGCTTAATGAAAACATAAACATATCATATATCATATATAAAAATAGTGACATCATAATGGCCACCTTTGAAGGTGTTAAATGAGTATTGAACAATCATCGTTTCGGGAGGCAGAATTTCGCCATCCACGGAAACCGTATGTTCTTTAACCATTTGATGTAGTTGTGTGAGAGTGTAGCTCAAATAAATATTATAACAACATCCTAGTATATTGAAGATACTGTTGTTGTTACAAAAGAAGTAAATAAAAATAGTTTAGAGGGTTGGAGAAGCAAAATAAAACAAATGAACAGGAGAGAATGAATTACCTTTAAAAGTGTAACCCCTTTTGATTTGAGCCTAAAGGCTTCCTTTGAAAGGATTCTGCCCAAAGGGAATCCTCTAGGATGAGGAGAGGGATGTGGAGAGAGTAATTGGGCAGGGGTTGGCCGAGCCAAAGGCTTGAGAAGTGTGTGAAATGAGGTAGAGGTGGGGGCCTTTTATAAGAGGAGAGGAGGGGCACTTTTGGAATGTAAAGATATATCACTTTATTTGAAAATGTGTTTCGGTTTTAAAAGGTCCCACATTGATAGAATTCGTGGATAAGGTGATAAGGGTTCTAAATCCACTCATCCAATTGGTTTTGGCCATGTGTAGGTTTTATATATTTCATTATCTTTCCATTTTATTTAAATCGTCAAATAATGATGTCATCGCTGCATCATTATTATGTCATATATAATTTAATTTATTTAATGTCTAAAAATTATAAAAAAAAATACTATGATGTAGGAAATCTTTTTATATTTCCAATTAATATTTATTATCAAAAATCTTATCTTTATAACCCCATGTTAAAATTGTTTTAGTAAAACATATCATGTTTGTGTCATTTTTACTTTTACATTAAATAAAAAGTTATTTATGTCATTTCCAAACCAAAGTGTCTCCATGGGGTCCCCAAGTTGACCCATGGCTTGTCTTGGTCGGCCATGACTCAAACAATGAGGGTAGGACATGTGTCAAGGTCATCTTATTTTATTAAAGCATTATTTTTACCTTAAACTACACTAATTACCACTAATCGCGATTAATGAAAAAAAGTTACAATTCAGCAAAAAATTATTTTAATCTCATTGAACCACATTTTACTTCTTAATGACAACCATGTATGTCGGATTTTCAAAATTCAATACATATTAGTGGTAAACTTTCATTTAACTGAAAAATCAGTTTGATTGATTACCACTTAGTGGTTTCACTATTCATCAAAAATTGAAGTTTTTCAGAAAATTACCAAAAATTCACCCTAAGTTATATTTGATATTCCGAATTCAAAAATGAAGTCCATTTTACAAAATTCAAAACATATAAGTCAAATTAATTAATTTAATAATTAATTCCCGCTGTCATGACAAATAGCGTGTTTTTGTGAAACAATAAGTATCAAAAGATTGACACCAGTTTAAGTCCAATTTCAAAGTGAAATTGATTCCAATGACCACCATTGGATTAACTGGTAAAAATATTTTATAATTTCACTTTAAAACCAATTAAAATAATAATCTAATCATATAAATAATTTAGATTAAAAAGAGGTTTTGAATTAAAATACAACATTTTACACTATTCAAAAAAAAAAGAACTTTATCAGAAAGGTACCAAAAATTTACACAAAGTAAATTTTGATGTCCCGATTCTAAAGAAGAGTTATATTTGGTCCAAAATAAATTATAAGAGTGATCAAAACTATATTTAATGACGGTTCACCATTAAAAGGTGATAAGTGAACCTTTAGTGAAAATTAGAGTATATATGCCCTAAAATTGAACTCTTTCTGTATTTTAAGCCTTTATCTTTTATTGGGTAAATGTATAAACATTTAAAAACATATATAATCATATTTTAGTTATTTATATCCATTCCCGCCAGTACAATGGCTACTCGTTAACTAACATTTAAAATAATATTATTTTATTACTTGTGTGCAACGTAAGTTTTCAAAGAAACTCATCATTGCGTACTGAGTACGCTATCGTACGTAGAAACCCCTTTTAATTAAAATTAATATTTAATTCGTAAATATTAATAAATATTAAAATTCTTTATTCTTTATTTACCTGGAATGTTACATGTAGTACAAGGATCACCAAACAAGAGTATGCGGTGGTGATAGTAACATAATTTCATCTAATGGTAGAGGATCCCACACCCTTTACATTAGGAAAGATTACTGACCTAATCTGAGGGTAGTCAGGGAATCCCAAACCCCATCAAAATAAGGCTTTTAGGGAGTGATACTAAGCTCAAGAAAACACTAATCATCATCTTTGATCCTAGTCATCAACCCATCTAATAATAATTTAACACATGCTTATATCACCAATTAAATGGATTTAAATATTGAAATGAACAAAAACATTTTTATTTAAATTGAATAATAATAATTAGAGGCAATTTATTTTCCTGAAACAAACACCTGGATATATATTTACAAAAAAACCCATTTTAAGAAAGTGTAATCCACGTAGTGGAATTTGGTTTCACCGTGTGATGTGTTATATGAGGGAAGGAACACCCCATGTGTATTTGGCTGCCAAAAAATCCCACAAATCCCACTCAATCTCCCCCATTCTCTAGATCAAATCTAGTGAACCCGACCCACCCTATCTGAGGCTAGCCTAGATGAACAACACATGATACTAAAACCTTTTTAGCATAGGTGATTGTCCCACCTACATAAAACATGGATGACATGAAACCATATTATCCCACTAGTATATAATGATTTAGTGTGGAGAATGTGTCTTCATACATACCATAGCTACGTTTCATCCATCATTGTAATGTTATCCACTTGGGTCCTGGACCAACATCACAATTTCCCATATCCTCATATCGGTGATGCCTCCCATAATCAGCCCCACCACAACCTCACCTCATGTATTCACCCCATTGTGGTATCCACCATTTTTTAAATCATCTAATCATCCCACACCCCCTCACACAACACCATTACTCTATTGTCCAAACTCCCCACATCGGTTCCTCTTATAATTCTACCTCTCACACCAGCCCCTCACCAACACTAACCTTCTATCATGATTTCCTCATCCTCCAATGTATCCTTATAAATATTCTTCATCTATCATAATGTGAGGTGGGAGTAGGAGATGAATAGTTCGTAAAAGTGGTATCTGGAAGAGATAACATGTTACTGTTGATGTACCGACGAAATTATAGATCCCCTAGAATGCAGAATGCGATGGATATTTATTTACACATGATAATTCTCAAATAAATATTTTAAGAAAATGGAATGGTTCTTTAAATATTTTATCACATAATTGATAAATAAAATAATTGATAAATAATCCACCTAAGATCATTAATGAAGAAAAAATATTTTTTAAAAAATATTATAGATATTTCATAGGGGATATTGAAACAATCCAAACTAACAATCACTAACTTGAGAATGGAATGATAATTAATGAGATTCACACATAAATATGTTTTCATTAGTTATTTCAATGAAGTGTTTCACCCTTTGATTTCATAGTTATTTTTGGATCTCTTTTACGATACTCTCATGATATTTTCTCCCAATTCCTCTTGATTTCTTTTTTTTCATTAGCTAACAGAAGAATCTTGAGAAAAATTTATATAAATAAGAGTGGAAATAAATGTTTTATATAAATAAATAAATATATTCAAAAATTAATTTTATCAATTAATTAATTAGTTTCTCCAACTACAATATCCTAAACATAGATTCTATAATGGGAACCTAAATTATAGCCCTCCTATGGTCAGAATCTCATTTCAAGCACAACTTCGACCAAATATTTCCCATCCGAGACTCTATTTTAAATAAATTAAAAATTTCTAAAAATGATCATGTGTTTCTAAATAAAACATATTTCATTGATTCCCCATTGGTACCAAAGTTCCATGTTGGATCAGATCGGGGATATATAACACACCATTGAATCTATGAGACCCTTATAAAATTTTAATATGTCCACATGGTTGGGTAATTTTACCATTTTCACCTGGAGTGTTCTTAGGACACTGATTCTCAATATTAAGTAAAGTATTATTGATAAAAATATGGATACGTATTATATAGAAAACTTTAGTTTTTTAAATATTCTTACTGAGACAATATAGGTGTTATATTTATATCACAAATGAGATTTTGTTTCTCATAATGATATTATAGAGACAAATATGGATTATAAGGGGCCATTGAGAGTAAATTCAGACAACAAATTAAATTAACAATAATAAAATATTATACCTCTAAAATTTATAATTTAATCTCAATTAATATCATAAAATTGTTTTGGATATATCGATAATGAGTAAATTAAATGCTCCATTTATTTATCATAATTGAGTAAATTATTATTTATATCCTAAAAAAATTTAGTATGTGGTGGTAAAAAAATAATTAAATTATTATAATTTTACCCAAAATTATGTCATGGATAATGTATTTGGGAAATGTTTCTACAATTATGGCATT
Organism: Viscum album; assembly: GCA_963277665.1. Lineage (NCBI taxonomy): Eukaryota > Viridiplantae > Streptophyta > Magnoliopsida > Santalales > Viscaceae > Viscum > Viscum album. The sequence goes on along the minus strand of OY728161.1, from coordinate 454,209,349 downwards.
GGATAACATAAACAGAGTCCTATGTATATAGAAAAAGTTATTAACATCATAATAGTCAATGTTGTGAAGTAAACGAGTATGAAGGAAATTTTTTATGAGTTGGGAATTAAGAATATGAATCCTACAACTCACCATTATTTTACAAAATATTATTCCTAGATTTTACCATTTAATGTGTTTTATGAGATGGTTTTATTCGGTTTTCTCATAGATATGTGTCATTAGATACATATATTTTAAAGGAGTTTCCATAAAAATTGAAAATTATAAAGAACATATGTCATCTCTAGTGGTCTGTCATATGTCATATGATTTTATGAGTTATTATAAATGGTTTGAAATATAATTAACTGATTATAACAATATAATAGGTACCTTATATATAAATGTGATTCAATAATTTAGAAAAGTTTTATATCGGATCTATATTTTGTGTAATGTGACGTTATAATTATCCTATTATAGTATTAAATTGAGTTATTTTTATCATATGTTAAAAATTGGTTATTATTGTTTTTGGAAAAAATGGTATGTTTATAATTTGTTGGATTTCATGTAGAGATTCTTAATATTATCTTGAGACATAAAAGGGATTTTTGTGTACTGGATTACCCACCAAAAAAACACATAATGTTCTATACATTATTTCTTTGGTATACTAGGGTTTCTTTATTCATATTTTAATTAACTTATACATAAGGTTGGAATAATACACAGCTTGTAAACCTTCATACCTTGATAAACCTCTTACACGATCTGTGAAGCTTAAATAATTAGCGGGTGGGTGAACATATTATTGATTGAGACATAATTGAGGCTTAACCGAGATGATATTATTTGTCTCATTTGATGAGTATGATATTGGGGTATTCGACTGAGAAACACAAAGATATTGAATTGGAACTCCTAGATAAAGTGTAAGTTATTTTCTTATCTATTTTTGTGAGGGTCATGTGATGTTATCATACACTTGGATAAATGTCATGTGATGGATTCATTAATCTTTTCTAGTTATATCCAAACCCTCAATAACATATGAGTAGAATATATGATATTAACATACTTCAATTCCAATGGTCACTCGATTTCTAGAAAAAATTCATCATATGAAATAAATAATTTTATATATTATAAGTAGTTTCAAAATTTTATATATTTATATAGTTAGTGGATATCACAATAGGTCCCTTTATAGATTTAATATAATTGGTGATTTTTGGGAGGACCCACTTTAATTTTATTTATAAATTAAATAATTATTATTTTTTCCAATTCAATAATGGATTTTGGGATCACATATTGTTTTTTGATAATGAGAATTTAATTTTATTTAATGTAATGAGTGGTACTATAACTTTTTTTAGATTTTATCAAATAAATTGGATGGTCATTAACAAGGTAATTTATCTAATGTGATACATGGTGAGACTGGTGATATCTATCGAAAAGTGTTTAGGAAGATATGAATAGTTGTGGTCTGATATGGTTTCGAAATTAATTTATATAATACAATATATGGGGAAATGTAAAAAAAGTATATGATTATATAGTTTAAATTGGATATTGATGAAGATATTCATTAATTAAATTATAAATATAATTTATTTAATGAATATCGTATGAGACATTATCAAGAATATCATATTTTATGGTTTTTTTTGTGATTAAAAAGTATGTTTTATTTATTGTAGATATATCATTTCTTATAATATACAGACAATCTACTATCACTACCTTAGCCAGTCATATTTTATGATATAGGAATTTAATAATGTATTAAATCAATGTATAAAACTCATATAGAATCTAATTATAAATAATTATATCCAAACATAAAGAATTTACATTTAGGAATGTTCTATGTTGTCTATCATAACATGTAACATTTAGTATGATGAAATTTTTGTGAGTAGTATCGACTAAATGTTTCAATGAGTTATAACATATATTATATTTACTTATATGTTATGAACATGTGATTGATGTTGTTAATAATTTTGAATCATGCTCATGGGATATATACAAATGTTTTATCAATTTCTAAGGATGTTTTGAGTGGTACAATTCTCATGTTAATTTACATATAGCTCTCTTACTCCCTTTTTCCCTTCACTCAAGTGATATAATTATATAATGGTGTGAAGAAGACCCCTACCCAAACAATGGTTGATTTATAACATTATATAATTACAATTTTTAGGGAATAATCCTTTAGCTATTTCTCATGACCTTCATTAACCAATGTGACTGAAGACTGTTTGTTGTCCTTCTACGGTGAAATATATATACATATTATTCATCTATTTATACATGAATCCAATTAATTATAGAATAGGTATATTGGATTTGATATTTCTTGTGTCTTACACTACACTCATTAAGGGTAATTTTATTCAGATAAACATTTCAAGGAGGTAAACTGATGTACTAACACATAGTATAAAAAAATGTAGTTTTCTTATTATTATTATTATTATTTAAATTTTAGTTATTTATTATAATTACTAATTGTGTGGGGTGAATGTTTTTTATGATTCAAATTCAATTTTACATTATTTTATGAATCATAGTAGTGATGTGGCCATCATAGACATTTTATTTGATGGAGCTTGAAACCGAGGTTCCTTAGGTGCTATAATGATTCACCACCACCCATGGCAGTGGTTATAGGATTATTAATAATTGAGGAGGTTAAAGTGGTGGCCCAGTGGAAGGAACATAGTGAAGGACAATAGAATAATGTAAAGTTTGAGTTTTTATGAGATTTTGGGGAAAACATATCCATTTGAGCTGTCTATTAAGTGTGAAATAAATGTTTGGTTTTTAGCTATTTTTGAAGATTGAAGGACATGTCAATGATTATAGGAAAGAAGATATAATATTTATATGATACAATTTACATGAATATTATTTTGTAATATCATTATATATATATATATGATTTATTTAAATAAGTATTTATTGAAATAATATAAGGTATAGAGTAGTAGAATATATCTCATATTTATTTATTTATTTCTAATGAACAATGTTGAATATAAATTTGGCCTACCATTGTTTTTCTACATATATATGTGGGGATACCTATAATGAATAATTTGAAAATATATTCCTCTACATTAGTGGGATAACCATAATATGCAATGATGTCATCCCTATTAAGTTGGCGGGGATAATGTTTTATTATATCCCAAGGACAAAAGATTTTTATATATAAGGTAAATATATTATAAGTGATTATAATATAGAATGGTTATTAAAAACTAGACCTAAAAAGTTTTATCCATGAACATATGTTTAAATTTCCTCGGTTCCTTCTCTTTTTAGTTAAATAATTATGAAAATGTGATTTTTTAGATAGGTGGTTTTTAGATAAATCAACAGTATATTTTATTTTTTTACATATATAATGATGTTGATTTTTAATGCCATTTGACATCATTTATAGAGTGTTTTTAATTTTAAATATTTGGACACCAAAATTGGCGACCTAGAACTGGAAACATTTTTGAGTACCATTTTATTCAATTTATCAAAAATAAAAAAATCAAATCTTCCATTGGGATTATTAGAGCCTGTAAGGTATTATTCTTCTAAAAATAATGTTTTTTTAAAAATGATATATGATTGGTAACTCGAATTGCATGTGTTAAAATCATGACATAGAAGGATATCTTAATGAGATCCATGGATAAAATCATAACCAAGGTGATTTGATTCAATCGATGATTCAAAAAAATATGGGGAATTGATGCTACTATATGTGGGGAATATTAGTGATGAACCTGTAATGGTTTTATGAGAAAAAAACTATTAATGAGTTTAATAAGCAGTAAAAATAATGTAATAAATCTCTAATTTCGATTGTGTAATTTTTTATAATCATTTTATGACATGAATTTTTAAATAATTAGTATTCCCAATAATAGGTGAGTGGTGTGTTACAATTTGTGGTTTCTGTTAGGTGGGAGTTGTATAATAGTTATATATCCAACTATAATGGAATAAATAATTTTTGGAAAGCACATAATAATTGTGTCATTATATTGACCCATATTATTAATAGTGGTATATGACCATGTGGATGTGATCTCCTAATATTGAGATTTTTATGACATGTTTAAATATTAATCATGAAGATTTAGGTCAGGGTACTCATGTATTATCTTCTTATATGGGTCATTATTGATGGTGTGTGTTCTTTTATACCAAATAGAAGTTTGTATAGATTATTTTTTTGACCTGGTCTTCATGTAATAACATTTGTAATGGGTTGATGTTGTTATAGCTATTTATTTTGATATTGGATATTTTTCTATAGATTACATGCATATAGAGTTCTTATTGGTGGCACCTTCTCACCATAATGATATGTCTAGTATCCATCATTGGATATTGGGTAGTTATGGACTTCTATGTCCCCCTTCACAACAGTATTCATTACACTACATGATCATATATTGAAAATTTGGTTGATTTAGGGAAATATTTTTCCATCTATATATTCATCCTCTTTTGATCATCAGTTAAGATACATTGATTTAGGAAAAAAATATAATGATGATGAGTGATGTATAAAATGTCCCTTAGTGATTGAGTTATATATTCCTTTATCACTTCATAAGTATGGATGTTTAATAACCTATCAATTTTATGATTAAATTTATGATGAACAATCATGTTACATGTTAATATAGTCGAATAAATTATAAATATTGAGAAATTTGGAGTATGGTGTCTTGATAATTGAGATCTATAATAGAATTGTCGAGGAATAACTATAATATATGTTTTTATATGTTATTAGGTGTATCTAATTTATTTATGAGTGTTAAATTATGGTTGGAGGGTGGTGGAGTCTACTGTAGTAATATAAGACACCATACTATGTAACCAGTTTGGTGAATAAGGGATTATGAATCCTTAGGTAGCCACCAAATGCTGAATGTCATCAAAGACATTTCCTTTTAAATTTATATTTTAAATAACTATTGTTTATAATGAAAATTATGTCTCCACCTCCCCTAAAAGTATCTTCACGATTAGAACCCCCATCAACCTCTTGACCCTCTCTTTATATCCATCCCCTTTCACTCAATCCTTTTTAACATCAATTTATATCATTGAATTGATAATTATTCTAAAGAATAATATCTCTCTTAGAATATGTAATATATACAAAATTTTGCACTTCTATTTTGGAAAATCTTATAACTATTTAAGAATAATCCACATTTTAGTAATTAATTGATTTACATTCGATTTTTAGGGCAAAACCCAGATTAATCCATTATATTATATCTATTTACTCTTATAAGATATATGTTTGTGTTTCCTTTAATATTTAAAAATATTTTGTGTTCATGTGATTTTTTCTGATGGATACCAATTTGGATTATGGGTTTGAATTTTCTACACAGGGACTATGTGAGTTTGTGTATATGACATTATGAGTTGACAAAGTGGTATATATCTAGCTTTTCGATTTTAGATTCATTCACTAACTATGATATTAAACATTTCTTCACCATGTTACAAAAAATTCTCCATAAAGTTTGATTTATTCATGTAATAAATTATGAATATCATAGGTTTATACATAGTATTATTTCCAAGTGGCTAGGTACATGGGTTGAGGTCATGGTTTGATAAAATCCATTGGAATAGAATAATAATGGCTAAGTTTATAATCTATTGACCAATAAAACCCTAGGTAAAGGTGTGTTGATCATTATAATGAATATTTGAGAAGTGAGATATCTTATGAGTGTGTAATGAATATATCTATACAATTATCCTTAGTTAGTTTTCAGGTGTTATTTTATTAGTAACCTAGAGCATGTTATCATGGATCAAATGGTATGTTAGTTCAGTCTTGATTATTTCTCATAGTTTAATTGTTGTAGAATAATAAATCACGTTATAATATTCATTATAGGGATTTTGATAGTTATGGTAAGAGTAGGATAATAGTTTTTGTCTTAATTAGACAATATATTTCGATTTTTCTAAGTGTATTGGTTTATCATGGACAATCCTTGGGTCATGATTATAATAGGTTGAAAATATTGGTCACACACTTACTTAGATTATAGGAATTTTTCATGGGAATGTTTTGAAAGGGGTATGATGGATTTAGGTAGCATAAATTTTTTATTTGGGATTTGGGTTGTGAGTGATTGTTGATGTGAGATCTGAGAGGTCTAGGAACATGTATTCTCTGAGAAGGGTATATTATATATATTTAGATAAATATTATTTTTGATTTTTTTTAATGAATTATATCCTATGGGTTCTTTGTTCATTATGGTTTATTTTTCTATTTATATCCTCTATTATGATTATATATTTTAATTTGGTGGGATAAAATAGGTTATGCTTGGGTTATATACGGGATTTCCTCTAGTAGAGAACTAGGAAAACATTTGTAGAGTGTTTGGAGTAAGGATTCAAGATATGTATATTGTTATTATTTGGTTATATTTTGATCATGTTCATGTAACTATTGATGAGTCACAGAAAAATCCCAAAAAATCAAGGTGTTTTATTAGAATTCTTATGTTCATGTTCTTCCCCACCTCTAGAGAAATCACAATGTAGTGAGATGATCCCCAATTTCTCATCTATAATAGTATGGATAATTTTTTCAATGTACTTGGATAAATTTACTACACCAATGTATAGATAATAACTAACACATTATATATTGGTTTTTATATGTAGTAGGATAGTTCAATGTTACACATTCATTATATGTGTTTCTTACACTTGTGATAAGCAAAGTGTTGTGCCTATCACTATTGGGTTTCTATTCTGTGTTATTGGAAATGTTTCGTGCCTTACACATATAAATTCTCTTGATGAGGTGGCTATTATAGATCCTACATAATAATTGGTTGAATTAGTTGGGGCCAGGTATCATTTCATCTTCTTTATTATATGATAACCTAACATTATTACATTCTTGTTTGTTGCTACTATTCTTTTTAGTTTTTATATATAATGAAATTATAATGCCCCAACCACAGAATCCCAAATCTGATGCATTATTTTAATTAGTTTTCATGATAGCAATGAATCACGTCCCGATGGAACGATTTGTTTCGAAATATTTGGAAATAGATTACATACAAGAACTATACATAAAAATTTCGAACATTAAATACCCAATAGAGAATCCATTTGGAATTCTATTATTATAGTAGTTTAAACCAGAATATAAATCATAATACACTCTAGGAATCCTCAGAAAATAAAACCTTAATAAGGGGTGATCATAGATGCTCATTAAAGATTAAAAATTTAGTGGAAACTATCATAAATAATAAAAAATTTTATAGAAATGTATAAGACTAAAACACACTCCATTTAAACATAATCATAAACATAATATATGAAAGAGAAATTGAATTATTCCACTTACTGATTCACATTGATATTATACTAGTAGAATAATAATATTTAACATCAATATCTAATTTTATAATGATTTGACGCATCATATTAGACATCATAACCACATAGTCAAGGCATTGTTCCAAGACTACAAATAATAATTTTGTCATAGCCTTTTCCTTAGACACTAGATTGTATCATGAGACCTAATAATCCATAAATGGGATATAGAGGTCACCACCCATCACTTACGTAGTCCATTGTGTTCTTCATATGAAAAGGGTGAAACATAATCTAAACATTCATAAGAAAAATAGCATACGAAATGTCAATTTTTTAACCACAAACCATTAAAGGTATAAAAATAGCACATCCACAGTCAAGCATAAATTATTCAATACAATATGGAATATTTTATTATAATAAATCAATCTCCATTAAGATTAAAATACAATTAATGATATTTACATAGATGAAAATAATCAATAAAAAATTTGAGATAAATATCACATTTATCATAAAATAATAAATGACGTAATATTTATCAAAGAAGTCATTTAGGAGATATTTTTCACTAAAGAGGTCTCATATAACATTGAGCATTTTGAATGAAATTTTAATTTTAAAAATTTGTGTCTATATCAATAAATCAGTAAAACCATTTTTAAAATGGGAAATTAATGAGAATGATTTATAAGAACAAATCTTTAATATGATATTTTAGTTAAGGAGTTCCTAACAAAATGAGAAATGATTGAATAAAAATAATTGATGAATAAAATATAATCCAAAAAATATAATATCATGAGAATAAAGGTATTCCATATATAATATGCCAAAGGAAAGTATATACTACATATAAATATGAATTAGCACATAATAATAGTGAAGTCTCAATTAAATGTTAATTGATACGAAAACCCTTATAAAGATTGTATCCTTAGATTAAGGATAAATCAATGACATAATTATGTTTGAAAAATATAGATACTTTAAATATGATTTTATATTAACTGTAAATCAATTAGTGGACATTCTCAAATTTTCTTATAAAAAATACGAATGTCTTGGGAATTTAAATCAATGAATGGAAATTGGGTTACGATTACCCTTATCATGTTCATATGACATGATAATTTATCAATTGAGTGATTTTGTGTAATAAAAGTATATACATAGAAAGGGTAGTGTTAATTAATACATAAATAAAAAAATAGTTATTTCCCACATAATCATTGAGTAAAATAATCAATGATGTGTGGGTAAAACTCAGTGAGTAAACATTGAAATTAGAAATCCTCATACAGATTTGGTAACTTACAAAAAATAAACCCCATAATAGGAGGATCATACAATTAATATTTAAATACCCATTAATTAAATTATATTACATAAATAATACAATAATGGGTAGTACATACACCACACAAAAGAAAATAGTGGCAAATATAGCATGACTCTAATGGGAATCAAAAGTGAGATAAAAATAATCTCACCTTATACTATAATTTAGTTGATAGTATGTTTAACCTTCTGTATAATGGTTAATTAATTTTCTTTTAAATTATACAGTAACCACATACATAAATATGATATAATATATGATCCTCTAATATTTGTTTGTTAATTTTTCAGTGGTATCATTGTTTGAAGAGTTAAATGATTCATTTTACTTTTTTTTATTTGATTTGTAAATCCTATTTTTTATGTGCTGTATGTATTTTATTAATACAAGTAATTATATAATGTTCTAAAAAATATTTTTTTAATCATCAAATGAATATTATTCTTGTATGGTTATGATGGGGATCGAAATCTCATCACATCGTGGAGATAGTAATCCGTATGTACACACCAGTGGCAATATCATTATATTTATTGTGAAATAATATGTAATTGGATGGTATATTATATCTAAAGAATAATTAACATTATATTTTTATTATTTACATCAATTATACTCTTTATTATCCCCATCCAAATAATGATGTTTTGAATAACAAAAAACACCACGACGCGGAAACAATAATCCCTACACAAGCACGTATGGTGACTTCACAATTCATTAGATTGATAGAATAATGAATATGCTTATACAAAATTTATAATAACATCACGATATGTAGAAGGTATAGGATTTATTAATTTTTTATGCAAAAAACAAATAAAATGGAAGTGGAAAAGTTAAAGAATTTTGAAAGAGGTGATAAAATAATTACCAATTCTTGAGGTGCTTCATTTTGATTACAACAAAAGGGATCCCTATTTTGACTTTCTGATCAATTTAATTCCACTTGGTTGAAGTTGTGGTAGTTTTGAGAATATTTGAGTAGGTTCTGGTCAAGAAAAATGGTGTTGGTGGTGTGAATTTGAGAGAAGGAGAAATACAATTTTACAAGAGAGGTGAGGGGTACTATAGGAAAATCTTGAATTATTGAATAATTATAAATTAATTTTCAGTTTCTAAAAGATCCAAATGGATTTATTTAGGTGATAAGGTGGTTATGGGTCTAAATCATCCCAACCAATATGTTCTATACCAGTCTGGATCACCATATTAACCATATTCTTTTTATTTAACTTTTACTAAAATAGTTTAACTCTTACCCTGTCATCTTGTATTATTACACTACATGGTTAATAAACTAACTATAAAATAGAAAGAGAACATAAATTGGTTCATTAATTTAGTATATAATATTATTTATGTTCTTTGGAAGAATATTTTATTTGTATAAATATTATATCATTTAATAAAATAGTATTTGTATTGAAAACATATTTATGTAAATTTTGACACTATTTTGTGTTAAGATTTTTTTAAAGCCATAAAAATGTGATTATTTTGAGGAAAATACATTGAATAGTCCCTTACATGTCATAACCACCAAGAATATTAGTTTATGGCTTCGAAAGTTTCAATTTACATTTATTTTAATATTTATGTTATCAATTATTTTAATCTTTCATTAGTAAAGTTATTACTGTAACATCATTATGTCATAAATTAATTTAGTTGTATAATAAAAAAAATTATAAATATAATACCATGATGTAGGAAATCTTTTTAACTTTCTAATGAATATTTATAGTCGAAAATTATCTTATGTATAAATCTATATTATAAATTTTTTATTTATTAAATATTGAATATTAAATTTTTATCTCTTCTTTAAACCAAATATAATAAAAGATTAAATATAATATATGAGGATAAAAAAGGATCAACTTTTTTTCCTAGGGTTGATTTGGGTCAAAATACACTTTTCCAGTAGAAATTGGACATGTGTTATTTTAAATATAAAATCATTTCTACCTTTAATTACCCTATTTAATTTTAACTGTGGTATATAAAATTCAAAAGATAATATTCTTCAAAAATAATTTTTATCCTATTGAACCAGATATTATTTACTGAGGCCAACTATTTCTCTTAAATTTTTAAAATTCAATTCATAGAAGCCGTAAAATTACTTTTAATTAAAATTTTCAAATGTGTCTCGAAGGTGGGTAAAATGGAAAAAAGTTTAATAAAATTTTATGTATCTAATGTTATTATAAAATGACCCAAATGAATTATATTAGAGTAATATATTTATTATGTATCTATTTTGACTTTAATATAAATTGTAATTACAAAATATTTATTAAAATGATAAATTCATTTTTTATGTACTATAAGGTAGTTTTCTCTATTCATAAAAAATTTAATGTTTTTAAAAAAATTAAAAAAGACCAGCCTAAGATAATTTTGATATTCTAAAACCAAAAATGATATCTATTTTACCAAATTCAATTTTTAGGAATGTCTAATATTAATTCTATTATTTTTCACAAAATAACATAAAAAGTAGTTCTTTTACGAATGTAGTTTTTCTAAATATATAACTATTTTAACAAAACTTATACATTTTATTTTAAATATGTTTTATTTAATTGAAAACATTATAGAAAACATTTAAAATTTATTTGTTACTTGTCATATTACAATATTTAATTGATAAATATATATATTGTTAAAATAATAATAATAATGTGTTGTCTCACATAAACTCAACCTTGTGTATAATGGAAGACAAGATAGTGTCTTGTACATTATAATCAATTGAATTACTATAAAGATATAACATTATATGAAATCTTGGGGTGTTACATTATCCCCCCTTTTGGAAATTTCATCCACCCAATTTTCAAATTATGATTGAAAACTTCATTGAATTTCCCACATTGGAAAATGAGTCAACACAACTATCACTATAAAAGAAAGAAAGAGAAGTACAATGGTCACCCTAGACAGCCCATACTATGGTTCAATGTTAGAAAACCTGTATATGGAAGAGAAAACAATCCATTATGTTCTAATGGAGAGTGATAGAAAACATGATAATGAGAATGTTAACTACTAGTAAAACATAAACATGTGATGGGTTAAACTATCTTTGATTTCACAATAGGAAGAGTAAACATAAAAATTATAGGATTTAAGATCCTTGTAATAATTTTGAGGAATTTATTTATGAGATTGAATAATAACATAAAGAGTTATACATAATTTGCTAGAATATTTTCAACCTTTAATAAATTTTCTACCACAAACTCATCTTTATTCCTAACAATGAGTATTCAAGATGAATTATTCACACCTATGGTGATAGAATTAACTTCTAGAGAATCACATAATCCATAAGTGATAAACTATGTATTTCCCTTATATTTAGATATTAAACCAAACCAAAATGGTTAGTACAGTAATAAATGATCCTCAAAAATGATAATCCTTTATATAAAGAAATAATACTCTTAATATGCAATATTAAAAAAAACAATACCAAATGTTCAAAATATAAAATTCAATAATCAATTGTCCTTAAAATTCTTCAAAATAATAAAAACTGATTTTGCAACCCAAAATTCATATCCATTTGATAACATAGTCTTCCATAATAAATCATTGCATTTATCTCCTAATAACATCAATTACTCTTAAAGTCATATAATTAAAAGAAATTATCCTAATCAAAGATTCATTATGATTGGTTAATAAGTTACATAAATAACCTAAATTACTATAAGTCCACAATAAAATCATCGAATCTTCCAAAATAAAAATCCACCATTACCCATCAAATGAAATCCCATTGTATTCTATTTTTCCTACTCAAATAGTTTTTCCAAAAGAGTGAATGTCTTCCAAAATAATATTTATCACATTATCACCAAATCATTTTCCTAAAATAAGGATATTCATTAGATAAATAATAACTTCGCAAAATCATCATATTATTGATCTGTAAAATCATTTATCTAAAAAGAAAATGTAATAATAACAAGGGACATCATGTAGTCAAGCGGTAGGAAATAAATCATAGTTTCTCTTTGGTTATGGGTTCGATTCCCGCAGCATTGTCCGACGTGACAGGTTTTCACACAGTTTTTAGTATATACTATTTTCAAAAACTATATAATTTTATAACATTCCCAAAATGAGATAAATTTCTCAAAATAATCATAACATATTTTAACCACAAATGTTATCTCATACCACACATTTTAATCCAAAAAGTAATAACCTGTAAATTCCCCAAATTCAAGGATCATATAAACCCAAATGATTATAAATAACTCTATACAAAAAAGAATATATAATTCATCCTCAAATAGCATTTTAACATTACAAACTGTATGGTTACACATACAAGAGAAAATCCTTCCAAATTAATCCCAACAACAAAGAGCATTAATACTTGTATAAATTTCTCCATTCATTTATTTCCACATAATCTCTTCCTTGACATTGTGGTAATCCTATATAATAGGGAATTGAATCAGGTGATTCATAGGTCCCCTAAAATTATTTCAAATGACTATAATTATATTCTTAGGATCAGTTTTATTTTATTCCATAGTTACCTTCATCTTTCCTCAGTATTTATTTAATTTATGTCCACTTTTCCCAAAAAAATAAAATGTTCATTTTTAAATTGAGACATTTTCCTAGGTGTATCCTTCCACATATCCTACCTGATGAAAATTGAGCTTTCGTTTCCCCATGGTCACCATAGATAGAGCTATTATCATTCTCTTCTTTTCTATTCTTTGTTGAGTTTGGGAGTTGGTTTATATATATGTTGTTGAACCTATTTTTGGAAACCTGATTTGGCATGAACATGATATTTTTTATACCTATCAACAATAAATTTAATTGATCACTTCCACCATCATTCCAAAATTTTACATCATTTTCAATGTTATTATGACTTCCATGGAATCCATCCATTGACTAAAACCAGAAATCATAGTGTGAGTAACAATAGTCATAAAATCATTTTTATAATATCATGATACATTATTTAAAATCTAAAAAACATTAGGATTAACCATTGTTATTTATTCTCATATTATATTAAAATCCTTCAAATCAATCTGTAATGAAAATGTGAATTATCCTAAGCATATCCCCTGATAGTGTCATAAAAATGCGCTGAAAGGTCCATTATCACGTACCAGGATACCCTAGGTCACTCTTTCAACTCCTTGTCAGAGTTTTCACTCCTTGATACACTTGTTCTAGAACCACATCTACTTTTAGTATCCTGAATTGGATTTATTTCTCAAAAAACTCTCAGAATATCAAAATTAATATAACTCTAGAATGCTCTTCTATACTTATCCTCATAGTATATCTTATGGTAATGTTTAATAATTATTGTGTATCTAAATCTTGTATCCATGGTTATTGCTAACCTTTTACTCATACCAACTCTATCACCCCGACCCCCGAATCCCAGAGCCGGGGAATTATTTTAATACATTAGCATGATTACAAGGAATCAAGTCCTGAAGGAGTGTTCAATTTATCAGTCTTGGGAAATAGATTATAAACATGAACATTTCATTACAATTTCTACCATAAAATACAATATAGATAATACATTGAGAACTCCATTATTCTCCAAACATAAACCTATATATATATCATACTCCACTTCTAAGAATCCTGAGAAAATAAAACATAAAAAAGGGGTGAGATCGGATTCTTAGTATAGATAATATAATATAGAATAAACTAACATAAATAAGCATAAATATTTAATGAAATGTATAATACTAAAAGACAAGACTTTTAAACTTAAACATTAAAATAGTCTGGAAAAGGTAATCAAATAATTCCATTTAATTATTCACATGTATATTACACATGTCAAAGAATCAATTGTAAAATCAATAGCTAATTTCATAATGATGGAATGAATAATTTCGAACATTATAAAAATATAACTAAGGCCTAATTCCCATACTACAAATAGAAATTTTGTTAAGGACTTGTTCAAAGACACTAGTTTTTCTCATGATACCTTCCTATTTATTCAGAGTCTATAGTGGAAATTACCCATCACTTACTATGTCCAATGCATTCCTTATAAGAAAAGGGTGAAACATAATCTAGACATTTGTATTAGAAATAACAAAAAAAAATCAACATTTTAACCACAAACCATGAATTGAATAAAAATAACACATCCAAATTCAAACATAACTTATATAATAAAATATGGAAGATTTTATTATAATAAATCAACCTAAAATAAGAATAAAATTAAAATAAAGGATATTGATAGAGATGAAAATAATCAGTAAAACTATTTTAGAGAAATATTTGCATTTTCTTGAAAACATATAAAAGACATACTATTTATCAATGAATTCATTTAAAATATTTATTAAATAAATGTGTCACATAAAAAATTGAATCATTTGAATGGAATTTTAATTTCATACATTCATGTTCCTATAAATAAATCTTTTAAACCATTTTTAAAACATGGACATTAATGAGAAATATTTTGAAGAATAAATAATTTAAACAATATTTTACTTAAGGAGTTACTAACCAAATGAGAAAAACATGAATAAAAATATTAGAAGAATAAAATTTAATCAAAACTTTATAATATCCTGAGAATATAATGATTCAGGATATAATATGATGAAGGAAAATACATACACTATATAAAAGTGAATTGGCACATAACAAAAATGAAGTCTCAATGGAATGTAAATTTCGAAGAAATCCCTTATAAAGATTATAACCATATATTAAGGACAAATAAATGAAATAAGTATGTGTGAAGAATATAAATATAATCAATATGATTGGATATCATATGTAAATAAATCATAGAAAACTGAAACATATTCTTGTAAAAACAAAACCAATGACAAGGATGTTTAACATAATGAATCAAATTTGGGTAATGATAACCCTTATCTTGTTTATATGACTTGAGAATTTATTTTTTTGGTGATTATGTGTATCAAAATTATATACATAAAAATTGGAGTGAAAATTACTATAAAAATAAATAAATAGTGACTTCACTCATTATATTGGTGTAAATTAATCAATGATGTGTGGGTTAAACGTAATGTGTGGAAATTGAAATTAGAAATTCCCTTACTAATTTGTAAACTAAAGAAATAAAACCCTCATGAAAGAAAAATCATATAGTGAATATGTAAATACATATAAATTAAATAATATTACAAAAATAATACAATCATTGGATGTACATAGACCACACAAAAGGAAATAGTGGAAAATATATCATGAATCAAATGAGAATAAAAAGTGAGATGAAAACCCATTACCTTATACATTTTATTAGTCAAGGATATGTTTAACCTCCAATATATTGGTGAATTAGTTTTTATTAAATTATAAAAGATCCATATACATAAATATGATATCATATTTGATCCTCTAATATTTTTTTGTTAATAATATTTCAGTAGTATCGTTGTTTCAGCCATTAACTGATTCGTTTTCCTTTATATTTTTTGTGACGTATGTCTTGTTTGTTATGCATATGATGTA
The DNA here is from genome assembly GCA_963277665.1 of Viscum album. Taxonomy (NCBI): domain Eukaryota; kingdom Viridiplantae; phylum Streptophyta; class Magnoliopsida; order Santalales; family Viscaceae; genus Viscum; species Viscum album. Next base: position 454,193,079 of record OY728161.1, on the reverse strand, counting down.
TTATATTAATATCAAGAATTATATTATGTTTTAAAACATATTTTTTTCATAAATTGAAAAATAATCTAGAATGGATATGATGGGTAAGGATATATCATCGCGCCATGAAGACGTTAAGTCGTGCGTACGCACGAGAGGAAATATCATTTTATTGATGGTGAAATAGTTTATAATTAGATGTTATATTATATATAAAATATTATAAACATGTTATATTTATTTTTTACATCAATTATACTTATTATTTTACCCATCCAAAAAATTATGTGTGTAATAACAAACTACACCACTTCGTGGAGACGGTAAGCCGTACATACACACGTATGGTGACTTTTTCATTCATATGATGGACCTAATGTTGAATATGGATTTAACAAATTTTTAATAAAATCACAGCATGTATAAGTTAATATCGTTGTTAGTTTGGTATGTAAACAAAAATTATAGAGAAAGCGGGGGATGAAACGAACTTTGAAAGAGGAGATAAAATAATTACACATTCTTTGGGTGCTTCCTTTTGATTTGAACAAAAGGAATCCTAATGTTCGAATTATGATTAATGTATGGACTATATGTTTATGTTAGGGTAGTTGGGAGTTGATTTGATCCAATTTTATTCAATTCAAATGTCTATGGTGTTGTGAATTTGAGAGAAGGGGAAGTACCCTGTTAAAAGATAGCTAAGGGGCACTTTTGGAAGAGCTTGAAATATTAATTTGCTATAAAAAAAATTTCAGTTTCTAATAGCTATAAATGGATATATTTTTGGGATAAGGTAGTGATGGGTTAAAATCCTCTCAAAAAATATGTTATATAGAGATTTAGGTTACTATATTAACCACATAATTTAGATTTAAATCTTAGTTAAATAGTTTAACTCTTAGTTAAATATTTTAACTCTTAAAATGTATTTTGTTTTCCTACAATCTATGGAAAATATACATAATATAAAATAACAGGAGAACCTCAAGTGGTTCATTAAAGAAATATGTAACATTATTTATTTACTTTTTACAAGTCCTCAATTTTTAGAAATATTATATCATTTAATAAAATATTATCGGTTTTATAAACACATTTATGTCAATTTAGACACTATTTAGTATTTGGTATGTAATGGCCTAGAACTCTATAGTACATTCCTATTTGAAAATATGGTTTTGAGGTGCTCTGGGAGGTCAAGATGACTTATCCCCAACACTTTGCTAATTTTCGAGTTTGGGGAACAATTCCAACAGTGGACAATTGTAAACAGTGAAACGGTAACCTCTATTTCTGTTTCCAAAATTCCAATTCTGTTAACAACATTAAGGGTGAGTTATACCGGTAACCTCTAATGGTGAGGTCTACCAGTAACCTATAACAGTGAGGTGTACTGGTAACCTCTATAGGTGAGGTCTACCGGTAACCTCTAAAGGTGAGGTCTGACGGTAACGTCTAACGGTGAGGTCTACAGGTAACCTCTAAGGGTGAGGTCTACCGGTAACCTCTAATGGTGAGGTCTATCAGTAACCTCTAATGGTGAGGTCTATTAGTATCCTTTAATGGTAACCCTCTATCATTAACCTCTATTAGTAACCTCTATCGGTAACCTCTATCAGTAACCTCTATGGGTGACCTCTATTAGTAACCTCAATCGGTAACCTCTATCGGTAACATATATCGATAAACTCTATCAGTAACCTCTATCGTTATCCTCTATCGGTAACCTCTATCGGCAGGTGTACAATGTTTCGAGAATGGTAGGTGTACAGTGTTTCCAGAACGGTGGGGTCTATCGGTAACCTCTAATGGTGAGGTCAATCGTTAACTTATAACGTTGAGGTCTATCTATAACCTCTAACGGTGAGGTCTATCAGTATCCTGTAATGGTGAGGTCTAATGGTGACCTTTTATTTCCTTTTCCAAATTTTGATTATGTGAACAATGTTTCTAGCTTCCTACAGTTTCGCCCCTTTGACGTTTCCTTTTACGTAAAATAAATTTTAAGCCTTCTTTCAAGGTCTCTTAAGGACAATTAAAAGACCATAAATCCTATATTAATTATTCATATCGCTCGGGATGTTTTTACTTGGTCAAAACGTGTGGGTTAATGCGATCTGATTTTAATGGGGAATTAAGCGTATCTTAAACTGTCACCCCATTAAATCTTTAAAAGGGACGAGATATCTTCCTCCATTTTTCATCCACTTTGTTCTCAGCTAAGAGACACTAGAACCTTTCAATCCTTCCCGTAGGAGTTGCACAATCAAATTGTACTCCTGGGATCAGTTCCGCTCTGTTTTGATGCAACCAAGCTATATCGATCAACCATCGATATAAGGTATGTTTAATTGTCATTCCTTTTGGGTCATATCATATTGTTTCTCCTTACCATGTATTAGCATGTAATCTATATGCTTTTGATGGGGGTTTTCTTCGGGTTTGGATGGTTCTATCATACCGTGGAATCCTCAGGTGAATGCAATTGTCACAAGAGGAGGATCATGACCCGTTGTGTGGATAAAGAACGTGGTGAATAGTTTGAGGTAGGGGATTCATTGCTTCTCTTTCTTTTACGTGTAGCTATATTGTTAGCATGTTTAAACCCACAGGATGACAATGTAATTGAAATAATAAATATTATAACCGGATAAATAAAATGATATCGATCATATGTTATTGCCTCTTATTTTTGCTAGATAGTGTGGTATCTATTCTTCCTTAGCTTAGCAGTTGTTCTTGATGAAAATCGGTAAGGAACGTAAACCGAGATTAATTGATAATTGTTGGCTAAAGATAAAGAGGCATGAAAAAAAAAATTTGTTCTTTTTTAAATTTGATTTTTTTCAAATTAGTGTAGTAAGCATGTTTAATTATTAGTGATGGATTACTGATTTGGTTTCCCAAATTTAGAACCTATGAATAACAAATCATTTAATTCCATATGGATTAAATTAATGATTTTTTGATAATTCCTTAAGGGGTTCTGAGTTACCCTCTTGATTGTTAAAGGGCCAAGATCCCAATTAATGTGGTGTTTGTTTTCCTACTGCTTGTGATGTGATGCGATCATGGATGGCTATTGTGATATATGGAGGCATGGAGGCCCATTCGGTTGTGGCAAGAGACGACGCCTAGAGTGACGAGATGCATCAGTTTATGCATGTGGGTGTCAATGAGGACACCAGGGATGATGGAATTGTATGGATGTGATTGTTGGATGCTTGGTAATTTTGATTGGTACATTATCTTCTTTACTTTTCCCCACTTCTTTAGGATGATGGTCTTGATTGCCCTTATTCGGAAAGAGGGGAAGACATGCAGGGTATGCCACATGATTTTCATGATTAGATTTTCAAGGTAGGATGGGTCTATGCTCTATCTATAGGAGGAAAAGACTCGACGGGTAGTACATGTACTCCCCGTGTTGATCCCCCTTGTGTTTTGTAGCATAGAATGATTTTATGGAATGACTGGGAATATGGGAAGTTATTCTATAATGAATATATGACTAAATTGTTTTAATGCATGGGGTTAGAGTTTACTAGAACATAATGATGAGGTGGTAATTTTTTAAGGAATAATGGATTGTGAGTGTGATGCTACTGAAATTTAATGTCGTAGTTTTATTGGTTAATTAATGTTTAATGAATTAATTAACATAATGTTCAACTAATAAAAAGATAATGATTTAATGTATTAATTCTCTTTAAATGGTTGTGTGCTTATAGGATACCACGTCTTAGAAGAGGATACCCAGAGTCTGAGAGACGTTAGCTGCAGTTGAGTCTAAGACTAGGTTATGTCCATAGTGTGGTTGTGAGATATCGTATATCCTATACATTTTGTGTCTCTATACACTAATCCACCCAGTCATTAAGGGAAACTGACATCTCAGGGAATCTAAGCCCTAGGGGTTATTTTTCCCAACATTCCTATAGGAGGATAAATGGCTGACTACCCCCATTGGCCCCTCTCTGTTCTCTTGGTAGTTACTTGTTCTGGTAGGCTCATTGGTTAGTTTTCCCCATATATGTGTGTAGAGGGCTGTGATGGATTTTTGTTATTCAAACACATATATTCTGAATATAGTTTTTTTTGGACTACTATATGTGTAACATGTATAGGCTGTGATGGATTGAGTATCCTTACTCGATGTATGGGTTGTAATGACTTGAGGTACAATACCTGGCGTATGATACATGTTATGCGAGATGGGGTTGCTCCTGGAAACTACCTGGTTACTTGGTGTGTTGATGTGGTGGTTCTGGTTGCAAGAGGTTCATATGTGGTGGTTTTGTTGCACGAGTTGAAAATTGTGGTTCTTATCCCAGGTGTGTGCGGGCGAGCCTTTTATAATGTGATACTCAGGACGTGCGATGTTGGAGAAAAGAGGAAAACTTGTTGGGATGTAGTAGTGGGGTACCCTTGATATATTTTATTATAAGATATATTATTGTATGTGTTACTTGGTGAGAGTATACATGGTGAGGTTAGGAACTTAGTATATCTGTTTAGGTGAAGAGTCAGTTTCACTTGTTGTTCACTATGCTTTAGCATGCTTTCTATACCTTTGCATGAGAGGCTTCGGGAATATCCTACTGAGTATACTGTTATACTCTCCCTATGTATATATAAACTGTTTTTCAAGTCACTTGTAGCATGTTGGAGAATAAGAGAGTTTCTACTAGCTTGGGGTTGTAGGAGCTGTTCGGGCTTGTGGTTGTTGTTGTTTTACTTTCCTTTGGGTACTTTCTGTTTTTTCCCTTTTAGTTGTAGTACTTCTGTATGACATTTAATATATGCACATGGGTGTCTTTTATATTCTAGTTCTGATTTGGAGTTTGTTGGTGTCTATCTTATCTCTCTTTTCTTCATCTGTTCTCTTAGAGGGTAATGCCTCCCATATCGTGTGTTACTATACCGTTGGTGCTAGTCTCCAACCTGGGGCCTACTGGAGGTAGGACTCGGGGGTCATTATCTCCCTTCTCACATACAGATCTAGGAGGGGTACACTTTGTGGGTAGGTGGTCATGAAATAGTGGTATCAGAGGTCTGTTTGAGGGATATGATGGAGTTTGGTGTTAGGCATAGGTGATGATTCACAGGTTGGTAGGTAAGTAGTGTCATTCAATTTTAGCAAGTAATGTTAACACTAGAGACCGATTGAGACATATGGGTTTAGGGCCCCCTATGATCTGATGTATGAACCTTTAAGTTTATAATTTCTACTAAACAAGGAGGTACTAGTTTTAGGGTAGAGACCTATGAAAGGATCATGCATCATTCTTCTTTGTGCTTGTGTTTGAATGGGTAGACCTTGGGATAGGTTAACATAAAATGAATAAAATAAAAAAATCAATTAATTAATGATCAGTATTCCATATTCCAGGTTTAGGAACTTTAATGGTTTTTATTTTATAGGTATGGTTCCTTATCGATGTCCTCATCAGGTTTGCGCAGAAAATGTCCAACAGGTTTTTCCCGCAGATCGTCGCAGGGTAGAGGTTGACGATGAAAACACTTGGAGGATGACACTCCAAGAGTTTCAACGCCAGAGTTTGAAAAAGTATGAGGGCTCTCTTGCAGAATAATTCATGGAAGACTAGTTAGAGGAGGTCGATATCAGTTTCACCACAATTCGTTCTCATAAAGAGCACTGGGTGTCCTTGGATATGACGATGCTTTGTGGAGCAGTGAGGCAGTGGTGGTTCATCTTCCTCATGGATCATGAGGAGTCATCTATATCATTTGAGGATTTCTGAGATAGGTTTAGAGTTGAGATTATATCTTCGAATTCCAAGGTGTCCAGTCACCATGATCTTCTTACCCTTCAACAAGGGAGCTCTAGTGTTCGAGAGTTTGGAATCTGTTTCAGTAACCTTTTATGATATAATTCATACCTACATCCAGATAAAGAGACCAGGGAGAGGCATTTTGAGGAGGATTTGTGTCCAGATATCCAGTTCTAGGTTACCCCGTTTATGCTAAAAATATATCTTGAGGTACTGGAAAGGGAAGAGGATGTCGAGAGGACTTTGGCCCGGACCGTATGATCACAAGACATGAATCAGCACAATTCCTCACTTAGCAGAGGTGTGGTCCGGGGTTCCCAGTTTTCAGGGAAGAATAGTTTTTGTTCAGCAGGGGCTAGGTCCCAGTCCTTCTCATCTCTTTTATCTAGAGGAGAAACATCTCAAGCCTATGCCAAAGGATTATGTGCTTGTTTTTCTTATGATGGTTTTGGTCATTAGCAGCGGGGAGTTCCCGACCATTCAGAGCGGTCATCGTGCACTAGGCGCTACGCTCGAGGTTCTTCCATTGAGGTTGTTCCAGCTGAGGCAACAGCAACCAGTTGCACCAGCTTTAGATAAGAAGAGGGTATATTAGGTATGTAAATGACAACCCCAAGAAATTCCCCGCCCTTGAAGAGCATAGAATGGTCGTGGTGGTGGTCTTCATTAGGGTAAGAGAGCTTGTGGAGGAGGTTGTGGTCAACTACATGCTCTAGCGTTTCCATCACCAGGGGATCCCGACGTTGTTCGAGGTACCCTTTTCTAGTTTTATACCTTGGTTTATTCCTTGTTTGATTCAGGATCTACACACTCCTTCATATTACCTACCATCGTCCATGATTTTAAACATGAGGTAGAGAGGCTTCCAGTGCCCTTGGCATTGACTACTTAAGTTGGAGGTTGAGATGACTTGTTTGAAGTATATAGAGACTGTGAGCTAGTGTTGGGGTAACATTGCTCTTGGTGAAATTTCCTATGTTTATGAATAAAACCATATGATTTCATCCTCAGCTAGGATTGGATTTATTTGGTTCAGGCTACTGTGGATTGCTTCAGGAAAACTGTCGTCTGCATTGGTGCGGATATAGAGATAGTGGTGTTTGTTGGTGAGAGAGATCCTCAGATGGGTCATAGGCGTGTTCCATCCTTATCATCCATGATGGCTAAGATGATTTTGTGTTCATCAGAGGTTCAATAGTTGGCCTTTCATAGGGTCGTATAGGAGTACCCTAATGTCTTTCCAGAATAGGTTTTAGCATTACATACTCAACGAGAACTCGATTTTGGGATCAATCTATAGCCTGGAGTGTCTCTTATCACTGTATCTTCATATAGGATGTCCCCTTTTGAGTTACGAGAGCTACATATATAGCTTGATGGTCTCTTGCAGTGTGGTTTTGTTCGGCCATGTGTGTCACATGGGGTGCAATAGTTTGGTTTGTGAAGAAGGCCGATAGCAGTTTGCGGTTGTGTGTTGATTATCGTCGCTTAAACAAAGTTACAATAAATAATAGCTATCCTCTTCCATGAATTGATGATTTGTTCAATCAACTAAAGGGTGTATGTTGGTTCTCAAAGATCGACTTGTGTTCAGGATAACATTAGTTGCGTGTGAAGGATGAGGATATCCTGAAGACTACATTGTGTTGTCATCCTAGGCATTATGTGCTATTTTTAATGCCATTTGGTGTGATGAATTCTCTTGTTGTATTAATGGGATTGATGAATGTTGTGTTCCTTGAGTTCCTAGAGAAGTTCGTGGTAGTTTTCATCGATGAAATCCTTGTGTACCCCACATCTGAAGAGGAGCATGTAGAGCATCTATGATCCATTTTGGGAGTTCGTCACCAACATAATCTATTCAGGAAGTTGTCAAAGTGTGAGTTTTGGGCTATAGAAGTTTCTTTCTTGGGTAATGTTGTGTCCCAACATGATTTATCTGTGGATCCATCGAAGATAGAGGCATTTGGGTCATAGGAATCCCCCATGAATGTGTCAGAGGTGTAGATTTTACGTGGTCTCGTAGGCTACTAATGGAGGTTTGTATCCAATTTCTCACAAGTTGCGACTCCTATAACAGATTTGACCAAGAAGGATCGGGAATTCATATGGACTGATCAGTTTCAGACAGCTTTTGAGTATCTTAATGAGATGTTAGTAAGTGCTCCAGTCATTTTTCTTCCAGCTAAGGGAGTTCAGTTTAATGTTTTATGTGATGCTTCACATCTGGGGTTAGGTTGTTTTCTCATGCAGCAATGGTCAGTTGTTTCTTATGGGTCACAAAAATTGTGTCCCAATGAATGCAACTATTCTACCCATGATCTTGAGTTGTTAGTCGTGGTGTTTTCTCTGAAGTTTTGGAGACATTACCTCATTGAGGAGCACTTTGTGGGTTTCATTGATCATAAGAGTTTGAGGTATGTTTTCTCCCAATGTGACTTGAACTTACGACAGCGTCAGTGGATGGAGTTCTTAAAGTAATATGACTTCAAAATATCATATACACCTAGAAAAGGGAATGGTGTAGCTGATGCACTACGCCAAAAGTCACATAGTGATGTTGTGTGTGAATCCAGTTATTCCTGGAGAGTAATGGAAGAACTGTCAGCATTACATCTTGATATGGGATAAGATGAAGGTAGAGGTTATCTTTTCAAATGATGGTATTTTCATCCCTAGTGCGAAAGGTTCAAGAGTCCTAGTTGGGGGATCTAGAGTTGGAGGTTTGAAGAGACTGAGTTGTGTGTGCTAAGGCCTCTGATGGATGGTCGGAGGATGAACAACACTGAGTGTTGTATCATGGAAGACATTTTGTTCACTTGATAATGAATGATATGGTTCTCAGAGAGTTCCTTATTTCTAATTTAGCATTATATCCTGGTGTGACCAAGATGTATCAATCATTGAGGTGTCAGTTTTGGTGGTCTGGGATGAATCGTGAGGTTGTAGAGTTTGTGTCTCGATGTTTAGTCTTCCAAAAGGTAAAGGCTGAACACCGTGTTCCTGGTGGTCTTCTCCGGCTATTAGAGATTCCTTAGTGGATGTTGTAGGACATCTCAATGGACTTTTTTATATTTTTTTCTCGAGCTATGGGAGGAAATAATGATATTTTGATGGTAGTGGATCGTTTAAGAAGATCATTATACTTCATAGTGATCAAAGAGTCATGCTCAGTGGATGCTTTGTTGAGGTAGTATCTAGAGGAGATGGTGAGACATTTAAAGTCCCTAGGATGATAATTTATGACTGAGATCATTGTTTTACGTCCAGGGTGTGGAGAGGTATCGAACATGCTTTCAGTTATCAACTATGTCTTAACACTGCTTTTCATCCTCAAACAGATGGTCAGATAGAGTGAACCATCTAGACTCATGAAGACTTCTTATGCTCTTGTGCTCTTTATTTTGGAGGTTCATGGATGCGACACTTACCCTTTTTGGAGTTCTCTTGCAATAATATTTTTCACTCCACCATCGGTATGTCGTTGTTTGAAGCATTGTATGGTCGGCCTTGCCATTCTTTATTGTGCTGGACGGGGGTCGGAGAGTCAGCAATTATCAGACTGGAACATGTGAAAAATACAACAGATATGGTTGAGGTGATTTGTGAGAGGTTTATGATAGTGCAATATTGTTAGAAATCATATGAAAAGCAAAGAAGGTTTCCCTTAGAGTTTAATGTTTGAGATAATGTGTTTCTGAAGGTGACTCCCTGTCATGGGAAGCGATGGTTTGGTTATGGATGTAAGCTTTCTCCCTGGTTTTTTGGTTCTTTCGAGGTGTTAACTCATGTTGGAGCTATGGCGTATCAAGTAGCACTTCCCCAACAGATGAAGCGGATACAAGACTTTTTCCATCTATCACCGCTCTGTAATTTTCTTCATTATGAATCTCACATCATAAATTGGGGAGAGATCAATTTTGATGATGATGAAAGATTCGTGGGGAGACCTATGGGGATCGAAGACAGGAAGGAGAATGTGTTCCATGGGCATTCTATCCCCTTAGTTCATGTCTTCTGGTGGCACAGTGCCATGAAGGAGAGTGCCTAGTAATGTGAGTCACAGATACATGATCAGTACCCAGAGTTGTTGGATGTTTAACTCGATTCATGTAATTATGGTCCCTTTGTGGATATACCTTTCATTTTTTATTTATGAATTTCATTTGTTGCTTTTTTGGCTTGCTCTCTTTTGAGAGGTATCTCGATGGATGGTTGTTCAAACCCCGTTTTGTTTTCCCTTTAAGTGGGTTTTGAATTATCATGGATGAGAATGTTTTGAGAGGTATCTGGTGTAATCGCCTAGACCCCTCCAGTCCATTAATTTGGGAAAATATGGTGTTGGGGGAGTTCTCGGAAGTCAAGGTGACTTATCCCCAACAATTTTCCAATTTTCTTGTTTGCTGAACTGTTCCAACGGTAGACAGTTTTACATAGTGTAATGGTAACCTCTCTTTCCTTTTCCAAAATTCCAATTCTGTTAACAGTTCTAATAATGAGGTCTGTCGGTAACCTCTTACAGTGAGGTCTACCAGGTAACCTCTAACTATGAGGTCTATCGGTAACCTCTAATAGTGAGTTCTATCAGTATCCTTTATCGGTAACCTCTACCGGAAACCTCTATCAGTATCCTCTATTGGTAACCTCTATCTGTAACCTATAGCAGGAACCTCTATTGGTAACCTGTGTCGGTAACCTGTATCGGTAACCAGTATCAGTAACCTCTATCGCTAACCTCTATCGGTAACCTCTATGGGTAACCTCTATAGGTAACCTCTATCAGTAACCTCTATGGGTAACCTCTATCTGTAGGTGTACAATGTTTCAAGAATGGTATGTGTACAATGTTTCCAGAACGGTGAGATCTATCGGTAACATCTAATAGTGAGGTCTATAGTTAACCTCTAAAGGTGAGGTGTATCAGTAAAATCTAATGGTGAGGTCTATCAGTAACCTCTAACTGTGAGGTCTAATGGTGACCTTTCCTTTCTGTTGCCAAATTTTGAGAATGTGAATAGTGTTTCCATCTTCCAACATTTTCGCCCTTTTGACATTTCCTTTGACGTAAAATACATTTAAAGCCATATTTTCAGGACCCATATGGCCGACTGAAAGGAAATAAATCCTATATTAATTATTCTTATGGCTCATGATGTTTTTAGTTGGTCAAAACGCGTGGGTTTATGTAATCTACTTTTAATGGGGAATTAAGCATATCTTAAACTGTCACCCCATTAAATCTCAAAAAGGGCCAAGATATCATCCTACCTTTATCTTCCTCTTTGTTTTCGTCTATGAGATGATAAAACCTTTCAATCCTTCCGATAGGAGTTTCACAATCAAATTGTACTACTTGGATCAGTTCCGCTCTGTTTTGATGAAACCAAGCTATATCGGTAAATCATTGATAAAAGGTATGTTTAATCACCATTCCTTTGAGTTCACCTCCTCTTATTTTTCCATTACATGTTATAACATGTAATCTCCATGCTTCAAATGGTGTTTTTCTGGGGGTTTGGATGGTGCTGTCGTACTGTGGAATCCTTAGGTGGATGTAGTTGTCGCATGAGGAGGATCGTGACCCGTTGTGTGGATATATATCATGAGGAACTATTTGAGGTAGTGGATTCGTTGCTTCTATTTCATTTACGTGAAACAGTATTTTTAGCATGTTTAATCCCCCTGGATGACAATGTAAATGACATAATAAATATTTTATCCAGATAAATTAATTGATATCAATCTTATGTTATTGCCTTTTATTTTTTCTAGATAGTGTGATATATAAGATTTCTTTGATTAGCGATTGTTCTTGATGGAAATCGATATGGAGTGTAATCAAGGATTAATTGATAATCACAGGCTAAAGATAAAGAGGCATGAGAAAGAATCTGGTTCTTGTAATAATTTGATGGTAATCAAATTAGTACAGTTAAAATGATTAATTATTTTTGATGGCTTACTGATTAGGTTTCTACAATTTGGAACCTAATAATAACAAATCTATTAATTCAATATGTATTATAGAACTGATTGTTTGATAATTCATTAAGGGGTTTTGAGTTACCCTCTTGATTGTTAAATGGCCAAGAGACCAATTAATATGTTGTTTGTTTTCCTACTACTTGTGATGTGATGTGATCCTGGATGGCTATTGTAATATTTGAAGGCATCTATTCCCTATTGGTTGTGTCTACAGATGACTCCTAGAGTGGAGAGATGCATCAGTTTATGCATGTGGGTGTTAGGGAGGACACGAGGGATGATGGAATGGGATGGATGTGATTGTTTGATGCTATGTAATTTTGATTGGTTGATTATATGCATTACTTTTCCCCACTTCTCAAGGCAGCTAGTCTTGATAACCCTTCTTTATAAAGTGTCGATGATGTGCGAGGTATGCCACATTCTTTCCATTTTTAGCTTCTCAAGGGAGGATGGGTCTACACTCTTGCTATAGGTGGCAAAGACATGACGGGTAGTACATCTACTAATAGTGTTGAGCCCCCTTGTGTTTAGTAGAATAGAATGATTTTATAGAATTCATAGGAATATGGGATGTAATTCTGTAATGAAAATATGAATAGGATGTGTTAACCCATGGGGTTGGAGTTTACTGGAACATAAAGATGAGGTTGTAATTCTTGAAGGAATAGTGGATTTTGGGTGTGATGCTACTGGAATTTAATGTGGAAGTGTTCTTGGTTAATTAATGTTTAATGAATTAATAAATGTAAAGTTAAATTGATGAAAAGGGAATGAAATAATGTATTAAATATCATTAAATGGTTGTGTGATTATAGGATACCTAGTCTCACATGTGGCACACTGGAGTCTGAGAGACATTAGCTGCAGTTGAGTCTAAGACTAGGTTATTCCCATAGTGTGGTTTTGAGATATAGTATATCCTGTACGTTTTGTGTTTCTATACACTACTCCAACCAGTCAGTAAGGGAAACTGACACCATGAGGATTATGAGCCTTGGGGGGTGGGGTGTTTTCCCCAACATTCAAATGGGAGGATGAATAGCTAACTACCTTCTTTGCCCCCGCTCTCTTATCTTGGTAGCTACTTGTGCTGGTATCCAGATTGGTTAGTTTTCCCCATATATGTATGTAGAAGGCTATGATGTCTCGTGGTTATTCACACACAAATATTCTGGATATTGTTTTTTATGGACTACTATAGGTGTAACACGTATAGGTGGTGATGGATTGAGGATCCTTACTCCTTGTATGGGTTGTAATGGCTTGAGGTACAATACCCGACGTATGATACACATTATGCAAGCTGTGGAGGCTCCTGAAAACTACATGGTTACTTGGTTTGTGGATGTGGTGGTTTGGATTTCACAAGGTGCATATGTGGTGGTTTTTTTGCACGAGGTGCATATTGTGGTGCTTAGACAAGGTGTTTGCGGGAAAGCCTTTTGGAGATAGATGCTCAGGACGTGCGAAGTTGGGGAAAAGCGGCAAACCTGTGGTGAAGTGTTAGCGATTAACCTTGATATTCTTTATTATATGATATATTCTTGTATGAGTTACTTGGTCAGATTAGAAATGGTGAGGTCTACCTATTTAGGTGATGAGTAAGTTTAACGTGTCTTTCACTGTGCTTTAGCATGATTTCTATACCTTCACACAAGAGGCTACAGGGGAGATCCTACTGAATATACTATTATACTCAACCTATGTATATATAAACAATTTTTCATGTCACTTGGAGAAGGTTAGAGATCAAGCTGGTTTCTACTAGCTTGGGGTTGCAGGAGCTATTCGGGCTTGTTGTTGATGTTGTTTTACTTTCCATTGGGTACTTGCAGTTTTTCCACTTTCATTTTTAGTACTTATGTATGACATTTCATATATGGAATTGGGTATCATTTATATTCTAGTTCTGAGTTGGATTTGATTGGTTTCCATTTTATCTATCTCTTCATCAGTGTTCACTTAGTAGGTAATGCCTTCTATATTGTGTGTTATTATACCCTCGGTTCTTGTCACCAACCCAGGGCCTACTGGAGGCAGGACTCGATGGTCATTATCTCCCTTATCACATTGTTGGCCTAAGAGGGGTACACATTGTGGGGCGGGAGCCATGACATGTTATTTGTTAATGTTGTAAAAAAATGATTCCTCTAAAAAAAATATTTAATCAACCCAAAATTTACATATTAAACTAGAAAATTAGTGTATGGAATCAAAAGTTTCAATTTACATTTATTTAATTATTTATATTATTAATTACTTTAATAATTATTTATTAAGGGTATTAATGTATCATCATTGTGTCATGAATAATTATTAGTTTTTAATGTATAAAAATTATATATAAAATTTTGTGATGTAGTAAATTTTTTATCTTTCTAATTAATTTTTATAATATAATTTAGCTTCTATATAACTCTATATTAAAAATGGATTATTTATGAAAATTTGAATTTATCATTTTTACTCTTCTTTAAATAAAACATAATAAATTTCCTAATCTAATCCATGTAAATAAAATGGGATCATAAATTTTTTTCTAAAGGGTTATTTTTTTTAAAATACACTTATCCAATATAATTACGACTTGTTTTATGTTAATTATAATATAATTTTTACCATTAATTAATCTATATACTTTTAACTATGGTAAATAAAATTAAAAAAGTAACTAATCACAAAATTTTATTTTCTTCCAATTGAACCTAATATTTCTTACTAATGTCAACTATACCTCTTGGATTTTTGAAATTATATTCACATAATAGATTAAATTATGTTTGATGGAAATTTGAAAATGTGCCTAGTAGGAGGGTAAAAAACTGTAAAAAGTTCAATAAAATTATATATATATATAATAGTATTATAAAATGACAAAACTAACTTATATTGGACTAATATATTAATTATGCATCTATTTTGAAATTATGATAAATTTTAAATAAAAATATTTATTTAAATGAAACGGTAATTTTTATGTACTATGTAGTATTTTTTACAATTCATCATAAATTTAATGTTTGTAGAAAAATAACAAAAATTCACCCTTAGATAATTTTAATATTCTAAAAACAAAAAAAATGTCTATTTTACCAAATTAAATTGTTAGGACTATATAATATTAATATTATTATTTCTCAAAAAAGGACATAAAAAGTAGTTTGTTATGAAAATATTTTTTCTAAATATATAAATATTTTAACAAAACATATATATTTCATTATAAATATGTTTCATTTATGTGAAATAATTATATATAACATTTAAAATCTATTTTTTACTATTCATATAACAATATTTTATTGATATATATATATATATATATTTTTAAAATAATTATAATAAAAATTTGTTGTCTCCAAAAAAACAATCTTGTATATAATCCAAGATATGTTAGTGTCGTATGAAATATATTCTATTGAATTAAGTTAAATATAATATTTATAATGAATCCATGGGGTGTTATAGAAATTTATTATTATAGATTATATAGGGAACCCCAATTGTGTCTTCCTATTGGTTCCTATTCTAACACCCTATATATAATCGTTGAGTGTGAGTACACATTATTGTTTGACATTCAGGTTATAGTTTTTATAAGAAATCATGCAAGAGTAGATAGGTATGTTTTGGAGATGGTTATGAGAAGGGAATAGGGTTCAATGTTATGTTTATATCTATATTTTGTTTTATATTTAATTTAATATATGATATTTTTGTGTGAGTTCCATTGGAAAAGTGAATATATGTTTGAATCATTTTATTTTGGTTATAATATAACTTTTTTCTGTAGGTAATTGATGAATGTAATTTAGATGTAATCAGTTGAACATACTATAATTTTTATGAAGTTATTTAATGGTTTTCGTTTTTATGAATAATTTTATTTTTTAATACACTGTTCATGGACCCTAATTTTTTTTATAAACTCCAATTACAAATTAGAAGCCTCTATAATATAGGAATATGCACCTGAAGTCCACCACCCCCTCCAACTCGACTATTATTCAGGATGGTGTAGGTTATGGCAATAAAAAATAATACGATATATGTGTTTTAGTTTTATTGTGATTTAGGTACTAGGTATATAGACATAATAATGGTTAGATATTAGAAATTACACTATCTGTGTGCATCTTGAACACCTCTAACATGGAGACATATTTTACTACTGTAATAATATTTATGTTTTTCTTTTTTACTATAATGATTGATATCTATTTTTTGGTATTATTTTCTTGGTTGAGATTTTATGTTATTGATATTCTCTTACAATATTGTGGTATGAGGATGACTGATAATGAGTCATAATAGGGATGATAGAATACAATAATTTTGAAAGACTTCTTGTGAGTTAGAAATGGGTATCAAAAAGTTAATGGTTTAAAAAATAGTTTTTGGAAGGAAATGGTTGCGAATGAAATTTCATGAAATATATGTTGGTTATTTAATATCCCATAAATATGATTTTTCATGTTTTAAAAAATAGCAGTCAGACATTAATTAATAGAAACTATTTCAATAATTTGTTTTGTGTTATTTTTCTAAAATGAAATCATTAAAATACTATTTCAGATAAAATATATGTGTTGTTTCTTATTAACTAATCTTTATAAATTTATTTATGTCATATTAAAAGTATCATTCAATTTTTTTAGTAATTATATATTCATAATATATTCATAATCCACATATTTTCATAATATAAAAATCTATAAATATCTCAAAGATATATCAATACATAACACAATTGACAAATATTGAAAAGGCATATACAATTATATTAGAGAAAAAATTGGAATCCTAGATATCGTATATATTTGGTTACAAAAAAATGACTGAAAATATTTGAATGTGGATCAACATCAGATTTTCAATGTTCTATAAATCATAAGAGCGGATCAAAATCATTGGGATTGACTGTAGTTCAATCATTTTGCCAGTTTACCATGATCTTAGTGCCTCTCTTTGTAGTAATTCATTATAATGTCACTATGATTTATAGTTGTAATCACTTTGATTCTAATAACTATTGATAAATGAATTCCAAGATGATTTACATAGTTAATTTAATATTTTATCAATTAATCAGTAAGGTAATAGATTTTAATTCCAATAATTTAGATTAAACTAGTTCTGTCTAAGAACCCAAGTCTTCTAGATCATTGTTTGATCCTCCTTCTACTTTATTTTTAAAGTAATGATGTTATTGGGATTAGAAATTAGATATAATTATTTAATAAATCTATATATGGGACATATAGAGGGTAATAAAGAACCCCATTACATTTTCAAATTCTACATTATATCATTTTAAATTTTATCTTATTTTATTTATTTTAATTAAAATTGTCATGACCCCCTCCCACCAAAGATGCCCCTCCTGAGCTGGCAATGGTGAAAGGGAGATAATGACCCCCGAGTCCCGCCTCCAGTAGGCCCCGGGTTGGCGACTAGCACCAAGGGTATGAGTTTTCACAAATATGGGAGGCATTACCCTTTTTTATTATTTTGGATCGGGAAATAGGACAAGTCAACCACCAAAAAGGGAAAAGAACAAAGGTGCTGAAAAGAAACCCAAACCAGTCCCATATGCATGTATAAATAAACTGAAACATGTACAAGTACAAATAAGCTCAAAGTACAATGCCAAAGAAAACAAGAAAACAGAAACTGCACAGCTCCCACTGCCTGACTAGTAGGGTCCCGCACAGCCCTGGTAGTCCTCCTGAAAACCTAAAACAACGTAGGGTGAGCATACAAGTATACTCAGTAGGGAAACCTAAAGCTCTCGTGCACAAGTGGGGAGACACCCTAAGGTCCCGTGAGAAAACAGAAGAACCAGAAACTAACAAGGAAAAACTATCCACCCAGCCTCACTGGTCACACTCACCAAGTAACACAAACAAGTTTAGTATATATATAGAACAAAAGTATTGGGTACCCCGCACCATTTCCCACTTAATTAGATGCTGCACTTCCTAACGACAAACGTCCTGACGCTACCACACTCTTCCCGCCCACACACACCTGGGCCAAACCACGCATCCCGCCCGCACACACCTGGGCCTCACAACCACGCATCTCGCCCACACACACCTGGGCCACAACCACTAACCCGCCCGCAGACACCTGGGCCTCATCTCGAAGGTTCTTGGGAACGGTAAGCCTGCTCGAAGAGTCTTGGTCTAAAGGTCGCCGCAAGCCATCACAGCCTCCGAGACCTACCCGAAGAGTCTTGGGTGTAAGGTCACCTCAAGCCATCATATCCTATGGAAGAAGGAGCAGGAAGGAGCTAGTAACTAAGGGGGAACACCCTCTCCCATAAAATGGGAGTGTTCGGCACTAGGTGCTTGACATGGGTGTGGTGCGACAAAACACAAAGATACAATTATATATATACATATACCAAACACATAGCCCAACCTATGGATTCTTAAAAAAAGAGGAACTGAGCATGTGCCTCGGCACTGCTACCACGAAGCATGCATCAACAACCAAAAAATCATCCCCCAACCCCATTTAGGTTTTCATGTTTCATGCAATGGTTTAACAAATTATTACTACTGGGCAACTATCATCTAGAAAAAACCTTTCACAAACATATCCCTGCCATCCACAACCAAGGTTAGGTAAAATGCAAGCAACCACATGCCATTTCATTTACAAAATATTATCGCAACCATACAATATTCCATCATTCATTTATTTCAATGTTCCACACATAAAACCCTTTCCACACGCAAAACAATTCTGTATTTGAAAACACCTTTTACTTCCAAAACACTTTTCATAATCAAAACACTTTTCATAAACAAGGGCATTTTCCACAACCAACCACTTCCCATTTCAACCCCATCGTTTACAAAACATTTCACACCTCCACGTTTCCACCATCAACCATTCCAATAAGATCACCACCCAAACGTCGCAGCCCCACTGCTCACCCAAACCACGACAGCCCAGAAAACACCCCCAACACATGCCACGTAACCAAGCCAACACCCACATGTTCATTATTCCATTTTGGTTCAACCGGGGTGATCACACAAGGGTTCTAGATTTTCATTTAAAAAGTCAACTTTACATGATTAACCAATTTCCACATTTCATGAAGTTTCCATCCATAAGAAAATAAAGAACGAGAGGGCAACATTTAATTGCGTAAGCAAAGGCCCCCAACGACTGTGATTTTCAGTAGGTAGAAACTCATTCAATTCACAAATATAATATCACAGGATATATAAAAAGTAAGGCAACAACAATCACTAACTTCCCAACCCCATTCTTTAACCAGTTATTATCTTTATTTAATGGTTCAACCATTTCTCATGAAAACAAAAGGATACCCGCCACACATGATACACAAATTAGAGAGACAAAGGTGTGATCCCTACCTTAAAAGGTCCCGATCACGCCGCTTCCGATGACGTCCTTCGGTGTCCTCCGCCTTCTCCAAACCCGAAAAACGCCTCCTAGGATGGAAGCTGGAGAAGGAAGGCCGGAAGGAAAGGTGACAAGTCCGGGCTTAGAAGCTTCGTCTCGTCGCTCCGATCCTGTGGCCACTGACGGATCGTAATTCGGAGCTCGGACAAAGAAGTTAGAGGAGGAAGACTTCTTGATCATCCAAGAGTGTCGTCGTGCGGAGAAGAAGCGATTGGTCTGGAAATAATCCGCGACCCTTTCTTATATAGCCAATGAATAGGTAAAACAGTATGCAGCGTGTATTGATGAATACACGGTGTGACTGTACACCCGTTACGTGTTTTGACTGGTCAACACACGACACGTCACGCGGTTTCCACGCGTTTTAAAAAAAGACGTTAATTTTATTAATATGTGTGTTTCGTTGACCCGAGACATAACTCATAAAAAGGTATCCATCACTGGTCTTAAAATGACCGTCTTAATTACAGGATTACACTGCCGCTGACGGTTCGTCATTCTGACACCATATGAAGACGTTATAGACTTTTTAAGTTTTGATCACCCAAAATAATAATATTATTATTTTATTATCATTATAATTACTTATTTATTTATTTTTATAACTCCAAATCAATCGTGATTTGGTCTCTTTCACATTGGAAACAAACACTCCCTCCTTTTACATTTATTTCTCTTTGAATTTTAATCCCATTAATACCTTATAATCATTATTATAATATATAATAATAATGACTTACAAAAGAACCTCCTCAATCCCACGCCACCACAAAAGTGGCGCCTCCTTGGCTCCATGTCAACCACGCCCCACCCCTTATTTATTTCCTTTTTAATTTAACTTATTTGTTTTATTGCATTAATTTTTTTAAATCTTTATTTCCTTTAACTTTTTCTCTCTCCAATCTCCTTTAATGTTATTATTAATAAAATTAATAATAACACCCATCATTAATGTTCTAATTTAATCCCATGAAATTAGATTACTATAATTATTCTCATATTAAACTAAAATCATTCCATGCGACTCAAAACCATTTCATTTAATTGAATTAAATGTCAAAACAAAAATTAATATAACTTACATATTCAACCCCTTTTTAATACATTTAATTTCATTAACCTCTCACACATAGTTTTACGTCATCATTGTTATTTATTGTTTTTCAATAATAATAACAATTCATCAACTTATTTTATTAACTCATCACCATTATTATTTTTAATAACAATAATATTTATGCTCATCGCATTGACTACATTAAACCACCGCGTTGGATATCTGAATCCAACCATGCCACATCAATGTCGCGTAACATCCGTCAATTTAATTATTTAATTCTATTTATTTTTATTTCACACTGATTAAATTGAAACCACTTTTATTAAATTAAAGTCATTCAATTTAACAAACCCAACATATTTTTACACCACCATTATTATTATTATTTAACATAATAATAATAACGAACTCACCTTTTATTTTATTAACGCACCACCATGCTTCCATTGTGCATCTTCATTTATTTGTTTGCAATAAATATCATAACTCATTTTATTATTTTCTCATTAATATTATGAATAATATTAATAACACAAAACCTATTATTATTATTCTAATTTAATTCCAACAATTTCTCAATTAATATTAAACTAAACGCCTTATTTTTTAAATTCTTATTTAGAATTAAAACCCCTTTTTAATTTAATTAATCACGCACTTTATATCACCATATTTATTATTTAATATAATAAACTGACGAATCATCTTTTAATTTTTTTTATAAATTCTTCTTCATTTTTATCATTAATAATTATCATTATTATGCACGCCGTGTTGACCACATCGATTTCAACAAAGGAATGGACCGGAGAGGTCCAGGCCATTACACCAGATACCTCTCAAAACATTCCCGTCCTCGAAAATTAAAGACAACCCATAAAAGGGGGAAAGGTCCGAACAACCACCCCTCATGATACCTCCCAGGCCTCTTGTCATAACAAGAAACAACCGACAACCCTAATTATGTGAGTTAGGAATTCCCTCTCCTATGTCGAGATATTATCTGCTTTAGGTGGCACTGACTCGCCTGCATGGGTTTAATCGCATCCGCATTAATGCGTCTCGATTAAGGACTGAGACTTCCCACTTCCATATATTAGGATTTTCCAACTTACACTGCACCCAACAACGTACAACCCACACACTGCCCAGACACATGGCTTGAGGAATTCCTTCTCCCATGTCGAGATATTATCCGCTTTAGGCAGCACTGACTCGCCTGCACGGGTTAAATCGCATCCACATTAATGCGTCTCGATTACGGATTAGGTCTTCCCCTCCCCACATGATATGAATCTTCACGTACATTTAAAGAAAAGCGGGAAACAACATAGCATTATGGACTCATGAAAAACAAGGTCCAGGCCCAAAGCATGGGCAAGAATGAGTTTCAACAATTGAGTGTGATGATCTTGAATTTAAACAAAACATAAGTGGGAGAATTTAAGTAAAACCGGAAAAATCTCTCTTGATCTCTGGCCTTGCTAGGGTTGCCACTTCTATTGCGTGAAACTGTCTGTGTCCCACTCCTCTGCCGTTCTGTTGACGTCCAGGTGCCATAGTTGTTCGGTAACCAGGGAACGCCTAAGCCCAAGTAGTAATGAAAAACTCAAAGTTTTAATTATCATTTTATTTTAATTTCTTTCCCAGAACACCCAAATCAAGTAAAACACAAACATGATGATGTATGTACCTTCCCTAGGGTCTCTACCCTGCAATCAATATAGTATCACTTGGTCGTTCGGTAGGCTCAGAGTCCTTGCATCGGATCACGGGGGGCCCTAAAATCCCGTGTCCTAGCCGGTCTTCCCTGGCCTATGTCACGCACAAAGATTTACGAACACTGTTGCCCTACCATCCCATGCAATCCTCACTGTGCCTAACTCCAGACTCCATCCTATCTCCCAACCATCAGCCTCTGATACCATTCTGTCATGACCCCCTCCCACCAAAGATGCCCCTCCTGAGCTGGCAATGGTGAAAGGGAGATAATGACCCCCGAGTCCCGCCTCCAGTAGGCCCCGGGTTGGCGACTAGCACCAAGGGTATGAGTTTTCACAAATAAGGGAGGCATTACACTTTTTTATTATTTTGGATCGAGAAATAGGACAAGTCAACCACCAAAAAGGGAAAAGAACAAAGGTGCTGAAAAGAAACCCAAACCAGTCCCATATGCATTTATAAATAAACTGAAACAGGTACAAGTACAAATAAGCTCAAAGTACAATGCCAAAGAAAACAAGAAAACAGCAACAGCACAGCTCCCACTGCCTGACTAGTAGGGTCCCGCACAGCCCTGGTAGTCCTCCTGAAAACCTGAAACAACGTAGGGTGAGCATACAAGTATACTCAGTAGGGAAACCTAAAGCTCTCGTGCACAAGTGGGGAGACACCCTAAGGTCCCGTGAGAAAACAGAAGAACCAGAAACTAACAAGGAAAAACTATCCACCCAGCCTCACTGGTCACACTCACCAAGTAACACAAAAAAGTTTAGTATATATATAGAACAAAAGTATTGGGTACCCCACACCATTTCCCACTTAATTAGATGATGGTCTTCCTAACGACAAACGTCCTGACGCTACCACACTCTTCCTGCCCGCACACACCTGGGCCAAACCACACATCCCGCCCACACACACCTGGGCCTCACAACCACGCATCTCGCCCGCACACACCTGGGCCACAACCACTAACCCGCCCGCAGACACCTGGGCCTCATCCCGAAGGTTCTTGGGAACGGTAAGCATGCCCAAAGATTCTTGGGCTAAAGGTCGCCTCAAGCCATCACAGCCTCCGAGACCTACCCGAAGAGTCTTGGGTGTAAGGTCACCTCAAGCCATCATAGCCAATGGAAGAAGGAGCAGGAAGGAGCTAGTAACCAAGGGGGAACACCCTCTCCCATAAAATGGGAGTGTTCAGCACTAGGTGCTTGAGATGGGTGTGGTGCGAAAAAACACAAAGATACAATTATATATATACATATACCAAACACACATCCCAACCTATGGCTTCTTAAAAAAAGAGGAACTGAGCATGTGCCTCGGCACTGCTACCACGCAGCATGCATCAACAACCAAACAATCATCCCCCAACCCCATTTAGGTTTTCATGTTTCATGCAATGGTTTAACAAATTATTACTACTGGGCAACTATCATCCATACAAAACCTTTCACAAACATATCCCTGCCATCCACAACCAAGGTTAGGTAAAACACAAGCAACCACATGACATTTCATTTACAAAAGATTATCACAACCATACAACATTCCATCATTCATTTATTTCAAAGTTCCACACATAAAACCCTTTCCACACACAAAACATTTCCGCATATGAAAACACTTTTTACTTCCAAAAAACTTTTCATAATCAAAACACTTTTCATAAACAAAGGCATTTTCCACAACCAACCACTTCCCATTTCAACCCCATCATTTACAAAACATTTCACACCTCCACGTTTCCACCATCAACCATTCCAATAAGATCACCACCCAAACGTCGCAGCCCCGCTGCTCACCCAAACCACAACAGCCCACAAAACACCCCCAACACATGCCACGTAACCAAGCCAACACCCACATGTTCATTATTCCATTTTGGTTCAACCGGGGTGATCACAAAAGGGTTCTAGATTTTCATTTAAAAAGTCAACTTTATGTGATTAACCAATTTCCACATTTCATGAAGTTTCCATCCATAAGAAAATACCGAAGGAGAGGGTAACATTTAATTGCGTAATCAAAGGCCCCCAACGACTGTGATTTTCAGTAGGTAGAAGCTCATTCAATTCACAAATATAATATCACAGGATATATAAAAAGTAAGGTAACAACAATCACTAACTTCCCAACCCCATTCTTTAACCAGTTATTATCTTTATTTAACGGTTCAACCATTTCTCATGAAATCAAAAGGATACCCGCCACACATGATACACAAATTAGAGAGACAAAGGTGATATCCCTACCTTAAAAGGTCCCGATCACGCCGCTTCCGACGACATCCTTCGGTGTCCTCCGCCTTCGCCAAACCCGAAAAACGCCTCCTAGGATGGAAGCTGGAGAAGGAAGGCTGGAAGGAAAGGTGACAAGTCCGGGCTTAGAAGCTTCGTCTCGTTGCTACGATCCTGTGTCCACTGACGGATCGTAATTCGGATCTCGGACAAAGAAGTTAGATGAGGAAGACTTCTTGATCATCCAAGAGTGTCGTCGTGCGGAGAAGAAGCGATTGGTCTGGAAATAATCAGCGACCCTTTATTATATAGACAACGAATAGGTAAAACAGAATGCAGCGTGTATTGATGAATACATGGGGTGACTGTACACCCGTTACGTGTTTTTACTGGTCAACACACGACACGTCACGCGGTTTCCACGCGTTTTAAAAAAAGACGTTAATTTTATTAATATGTGTGTTTCGTTGACCCGAGACATAACTCATAAAAAGGTATCCATCACTGGTCTTAAAATGACCGTCTTAATTACAGGATTACACTACCACTGATGGTTCGTCATTCCGACACCATATGAAGAAGTTATAGACTTTTTAAGTTTTGATCACCCAAAATAATAATAATATTATTTTATTATTATTATAATTACTTATTTATTTATTTTTATAACTCCAAATCAATCGTGATTTGGTCTCTTTCACGTTGGAAACAAACACTCCCTCCTTTTACATTTATTTCTCTTTTAATTTTAATCCCATTAATACCTTATAATCATTATTATAATATATAATAATAATGACTTACAAAAGAACCTCCTCAATCCCATGCCATCACAAAAGTGGCGCCTCCTTGGCTCCATGTCAACCATGCCCCACCCCTTATTGATTTCCGTTTTAATTTAACTTATTTGTTTTATTGCATTAATTTTTTTAAATCTTTATTTCCTTTAACTCTTTCTCTCCCCAATCTCCTTTAATGTTATTATTAATAAAATTAATAATAACAGCCATCATTAATGTTCTAATTTAATCCCATTAAATTAGATTACTATAATTATTCTCATATTAAACTAAAATCATTCCATGCGACTCAAAACCATTTCATTTAATTGAATTAAATGTCAAAAAAAAATTATTATAACTTACATATTCAACCCCTTTTTAATACATTTAATTTCATTAACCTCCCACACATAGTTTTACGTCATCATTGTTATTTATTGTTTTTCAATAATAATAACAATTCATCAACCTATTTTATTAACTCATCACCATTATTATTTTTAATAACAATAATATTTATGCTCATCGCATTGACAACATTAAACCACCGCGTTGGATATCTGAATCCAACCATGCCACATCAATGTCGCATAACATCCGTCAATTTAATTATTTAATTCTATTTATTTTTATTTCACACTGATTAAATTGAAACCACTTTTATTAAATTAAAATAATTCAATTTAATAAACCCATCATATTTTTACACCACCATTATTATTATTATTTTACATAATATTAATAACGAACTCACCTTTAATTTTATTAACGCACAACCATGCTTCCATTGTGCATCTTCATTTATTTGTTTGCAACAAATATCATAACTCATTTTATTAATTTCTCATTTATATTATGAATAATATTAATAACACAACACCTATTATTGTTATTCTAATTTAATTCCAACAGTTTCTCAATTAATATTAAACTAAACGCCTTATTTTTTAAATTCTTATTTAGAATTCAAACCCCTTTTTAATTTAATTAATCACGCACTTTATATCACCATCTTTATTATTTAATATAATAAACTGACGAATCATCTTTTAATTTTTTTATAAATTCTTCTTCGTTTTATCATTAATAATTATCATTTTTATGCGCGCCGTGTTGACCGCATCGATTTCAACAAAGGAATGGACCGGAGAGGTCCGGGCACTATGTTACATTATTACATTTTATTTAGTGTACACGAATATTATATTATCCCTTACAAAATATAAATTTATTAAATAGGGAATATATTTTCATGTTTTTGTAATCTTCATTTAACTCTCAATTGAAGCTACCTATCTAGGAAACCTCTTGGTATCATAGAAAGTATCTATTTTTCTTCTTATGCTATCATATAAGAGAGAGCATATTTCTCATGGAATCCAATATACAAGTGGAAACTATGGTGAATATGGATTTGAATCAACCACTCATCTTCAATTGTACTTATTTTTAGTATATGAGAGATATAAACAAGACTTATATTATCATTAATGAAGTTGATAATTTTCATATAATGATAGTTGAATATTATATTCCTGATTATTTCATTCAAACAAATTTTCAAGATAAGATATAATAATTTCATTATAGTTGAAATGTTATGAACACAATATTATAATTTATATAGATAAATATATGAATTCATGATTCGACACGTGAAAGAAATTTTTTCATTTCAGATAAGTTATTTTTTACTCATTTCATAACATCTAATGTTCTAGAAACTACAAACCCATTAATTTGGATGGTTAGGGTTTTTTAAATCATTATTGGAGAACCAATAATTCTAATGTATTAAAGAATTTGTTAAAAAATAAATCGTTCAAGAAATATCCATTAAGATGATATTCCTAAAAAAATATGGCGTGGAAGACCATAAATATCTTATTGAATGAGTGGGAATTAAAAAGGATTATATTTAAGATAAAAATAATATTATGGGTTTTTAACTTGATTATCTTTCTGAAACATTAAGGAAGTATATAAATTGATTGGAGAGGCATGTGAATAAAATGAAAAGTATGAAAAACAATCTTATACTACTATTACATATAAAGTTATTAATTTTAAGTCTAATTCAAATCTTACATTTAAATCTACTCAAAAATGACAATCATATTTTTGTGATGATGAATTCAATAAAAATGTGTTTTATCAATTGGTGAAATGGATGGGAAGAATGTTTTAGAAGGGAAAATAATACAATAAAATTTTGAAAATATTGAAAGGGTAAATATAATAAATCTATAAGAATATAGTAATGAGAGGTCATTAATGAGGAAATAATAATTTAAACTAAAAAACCAAGTCAATTCACATTGTAATGTC
This sequence comes from Viscum album, assembly GCA_963277665.1. Classification (NCBI taxonomy): domain Eukaryota; kingdom Viridiplantae; phylum Streptophyta; class Magnoliopsida; order Santalales; family Viscaceae; genus Viscum; species Viscum album. The sequence continues at coordinate 454,165,736 of OY728161.1, read as the reverse complement.
TACTGCTGAATGGGAAGGAAAAAGATTTAATATCATCAAAATGTACAGAACATAATAAATAGAAACATTGAGGAATAATTAAGTATCATATTCCAAAAGTAGTTTGGAATGTGATGTTACATAAAATATCCTTAAATTCATTATCATTATTCCAGGGAATGTAAATAACTTCCTAGACATTATAATTGAATACATACATAGTAATTATTTATATTATTATAATTAAATAGATAATAACGATGAATTATACCAATACTATTATGGAATAGAGTAATATGGGGGTGATTTAAAGAATTAATATAAATAGTTATTGAATAAATTTAATTAGAAACTGATATATATTTTAATGGAGAATGAGAATATTTCTAAGAATACATCCAAATTAAATCCCTTACATTTTTAGATTCATTACCACATAAATATATTAATGAAAACCAATCAATTTTAATATTATCCAATATTGTTGATGAAATAGTAAAATTGAATTTAGTGAAAACCAATCAATTTTAATATTTAATTTAAAAATGAATTGATTATAAACATGATCTAAATTATCATTTTGGACATCTCTTTTTTTCTATTTAATTTTTTAACCCCAAAAACTTATATACACTAATCCAAAAGTAAATGTTTTTTAAGGTGATAAGAAATATATATGATAAAAATATATTTATATCTATGAATCCAAGATTTAGATAGTACCAACTTATTTTAAATACTATTATTGATGTTGAAAACCTGATAAAAATAAAAATATATCTTTAGAATTAATGTGCATATTTGGAATTATTGTCAAAATTTAAACCTAAAATTTAAGATGATGCCATAAGAGAAGAATGTTAGATAGTAACTATAAAATAGAATCCCAATAACATTTATTTATTTATATTTAAAATTTTGGTTAAATGTTATAAAAATTATTTTATATACTAGAAAAAAAAGGATCCTTAAAAAATGAAAAAAGTGGAACCATTATCAAAATAACTGTATAATTATAGATAAACGATATAATAGATAAATCATAATATGATATGAGTATTATTTTTTAATGGTATATAGATCGAAATATATCTAAATTATTTTATTATTCACTGCAAATCTAAATTTTATTTTATTATAAATGGATGTTATGTGTTCATTAATTAATGTACTTTTTTGGTAGAAAGATTATTTTTATCAACCTACTAGTTTTGAAAATTCATTTTTTTAATCATATTTATAAACATTCCAGTGAACATTATAGAATAAAGATTAATGTTCCTTGTATGATATAATATCTAGAATTCATAGTATAAAAAATTATATAGGTTTCGTATTAAAATATTTTCATTATATAAATAGTAGTTCCTACACTTTTAATCAGTATTTTATTTAATAAAATTGTAATAATAAAAATCTTTACTAACTATATAATTTAAACATACACATAGAAATCACATACATATTTTCTCAAAACTCATGAAAACTTAATTTAATTTGAGTATGAAGGGTGAAATTTAATTGTTGGGTTCAAAAATTCATTGTAATTATAAAAAATAATGCAATTTGAAAATATGTATGACAACAATTTCCATAAATGATTTTGTATTAGAAATGGAGAAAGTACTAGTACATTTTTACGTACCTAATGGAAACTTTATCCTATTGAATCTAGTAATCTAGTGGATCAATAACATTATATAGGTTTGATTATATGATTTCATTTAACAAATACAAGTAAATATATATTCAATTTTATATAATTTGATATTTATGACACATTAGGATAATAATAAACAATACCATTTAAAATTAGTAAAATAAATCTTTTATTATCTGAGGAGAGCATCAAAACATAATTTTTTTATCATTTCTAATAGTTATTTATTCTTAAGAGTTATTTAGTTATATATGATGAAGGTTGTAGTATAGATAGAAATATCATATTCAAAACATGCCAATTAAAATGAATACCATTTTTATTATTATATAAATAAGAACCATTTTTAGAACATTCCAGTAATAATGAAAAATATGAAAAAACATAAAGTTGTGGTGCTTTAATTTCATAGATGTGACACACACACCTTGATTTCAAAATGAGATTCACAAGAACTCTAATTTGATGAAACAGTACTAATTCTATTTATTAATCTATAAATCCAACACATCACTCACAATCCAAATTAGAAAATTAACGAAAATAAATTATTTGAGATCATTATTAATTACAATAATAATATATTATTAATGAATTTATTGAAATTGAAAAGAAGACTATTGATTTCATTAACAAACCATTACATTTGTAAACATTATAATTTAAAATAAAATAACGGTATGATTATATATAGGTGATCATATTATATTATATTATATTTTTCTCTTTATATTGAAATTGTCTTCATGAAGGGAGTATATCTATTTTATGTGTCCACATGTGATATTATTCATAATGGAGTAAATTCAAATTTATAAAACATGTAAATTTATTTATTTTTAATCATCCTTTTTCAGATCAAGTGATATTTTTTATGATCCCACTTTATTATGTGATATATTTAAAAACTAAAAAAAATTATAGAAGAATAATTATTTGTGATATTTTTGTCTCACAATCTTTTTCAGAATAAAATATCAGTATTTTTAATCCTTCAATTTTATTTTAACTTAAAATTCACCAATTTAACCAAAATGGATCAAAATTTACGATGTATATTTTTAAAAGAATTTAAATTTCTTATTCCCAAGTTCATACAAAAACTTACATTAAATAAAAATTTAAATCATTTGTCTATATTTATATAGTATCTCATTATAAATGACACTCAACCTCATAAGTTAATATGTTGACATTTTTGAAAAGTTCTCCCATTTTCAATCTCATCATTATATTTTATTTTAATAAAATATACATTAATTTAAGTTTATAAAATAAAAAACAATAATTAAATTATTCGAACAAGATATGTTATCCCCTTATCTAAATTAAATTATATGAGTCAGTTGAATGCCTAATTGATTATCTTTAAACGATTTATTTTACATAAAATGTTTATGAATGACAATTATCTAATAAAATGGATCATAAAAAACATAAGGTGGTGTACGTATATCTATTAGAATATATAATTAATCCATTATATGGTATATAATAAAAAAATTACATCAAAATTTTTATTAGAAAATAGATAATGGTGAAAAAAGGATAATGTACATAATGGCATGGATATGTGAATAATGACTTTAACATAGTTTGTAGTTGCATTTGGAGTTCCACTATAAGAGTAATATTAGTTAATTTCTCCCAAACATAAGAAAGGATGTTAAATATGTAAATTTTATTTGGTATTTATAAATTTGTTTATATATATGGAAAACCCTCTCTAAATGATTAATATTGGAGTTAAACAATGGATAATCTTTTTATTGATACATTTTTTTTCATACATGAAATATAGGCAAGGACATGGTGAAATTAAAAGATATCTATATTCTAAACTATTTATTCAAAATGTTTAAATTTAACATCATCCATCTTTAGTAATATTACCTAAATGGTTTTTATCTAGAAATGTAAATTTAATTATGCTTTTTTGGTGGATCTTTAACAATATTTATCATAAAATCAGAATAAATGATGGTGTAAAATATTGTTAGAGGCCTATTTTGTTGTAAAAACATATTTTAATCAAAATAAATACATTAAAATAATTTAAGAATACAATTATAAAGGGAAAATATTTTTTAATGAAAAATATAATGTCACATTGAATTTTCAATAGAGTGAACTTTAGAAGAGAATTCTTAAAGTGAGATCCTAAGAGAAATAAATCATTAAATTTTAATCATTCAAATAATAATTAATTATAGGTGTCATTGTTAGAAGTTATGTTAATAGAAATATTAAATATGAATATGAAAAAATAATTGAAGCTTGAGAATATATAAAACTAAGTGAAACATTTTAATGAAAAAAATAAAAGATCATAAATATGGTTGTTATAGATAAAATTAATTTTTACTAGTTTTTAATGAATATTTTTTTTACATAAAATAAGGAAAAAATCTAAAAATTATTATGTAAAATGATTGATTGAGACCTACAGCTAAATGTTTCCAAAACTATTATCAATTTGTACCAAAATACCATAAGAAATAAAAATAAATCATAAAGAATAACTTAAGCATATGAATTTATTGTTTTAATGTAATTAGGGATATTGAAGATAAATAAAAGAAAAAATAAAAAGGTGGTGGAAAATCATTAATGGAAATCATAGGTAGTGAAAAGAACAGTGTTGAAAGAGATTATAAAAAATTATGGAATTTGAAAAATAACAAAATGGGGAAATTAAAATAAATATAGAAAAACAAAGAAATTTAAAGAGAAATGAAATCGAAAAATAAACAAGGGAAAATAAAATTATTAAAAAATAAAATGATCTCATGCAATATAACCATTGAAACCATTATTTGAAATTATAATGTTGAAGTGAATCATTATATGAAAAATTTGACATCCAATCCCACTTATTCCAGAAAAGGGATACCCAAAATCCAGGAAGTAAATTTACATGAATATTATTATTTTGATTCAATACAATAAATAACAAAAGAGGACATGTAAAGATATTCAAAATAATAGGAAGTTACTTCCATGTCATACAAACCATAAATTTCAAGGAAATATTTATTATCCATGTTTAAAAAACATCTACTGAGTTATAGTGATATGGATCTAAATTTATCGCCTCTCATAAAACCATATGAGGAATTATTATTAATGATTTTAAGAATTAGATCAAACAAGATGAATATAATAATAATTTAATTTTAATGATTGAGATGTAATTAAATTATAGTTGACTTATGTTTCAAAATAACCTTAGGAAATAAAGATATTGATTATTTAAATGAATTAGTTATATTATATGTTAATAAAAACTGGACAATGAAGAAGAATGAAAATCAAATACATGGATTTTGTAATTACAATTGAGAAATAAATGATGAGTTTGTTCATTCTATTTTTTTGCATAGATTGAATATATTTTGAGTGATTTATCCTTTTCGACAAATAATATATGACACATTTCATAATCTAAAATATTTCATAAAATATTAAAAACAAATATAATCATAAATCCACAACACTAAAAATTTATAATGAATGTCAGAATATCTAAATATAAATATTTAATCTAGAATGAGCATAATAATATGAGATAAAACACACAAATAATTAGAAATGACTATTATCAATATTTTCAAAAACCTTTATAGTTTAAAATTAATGTTGAAAATTAAATAGAAACATAAAATAATCATTAAAATCTTGCCCATTATGTTGAATATTGGAATGATTTTTTGTAGATGGGTACATAAATCTAAAACATGACTTATAATAGATTAAAAAAATGAATATAGATTCAGATAATATGAATACATAACTGTAAAAATAGAATGATGATTCTGAAAGTGAACATTTACACTATAATTTAGCTATATTTTTATTATATTTAAATAGTAATTAATTCATTATGAAACCTTTTTAATGAATTTATTTGGATGAAAATTTATATATTTTTTATTTTTTTAATCATTTATTATTTAAAAATCTTTAATGATTCACAATGGAGGACAATGTTTAGTATGGTGTGTTTTTTATTCTCTATAGGATAATTTATATACTAGTAATATATATTCTGGGGGGGTTATATTTTTAACAGAAAAAGATGTTTCTATTTACATTTATATTTTACCTATATATTTAAACTTATTATTTTGTTATGTCAAAAGATTCTCAAAAATATTTTGTTTATTATTTTTTCAATGAAATAAATTTTAACGTAATATTGATAAATCATAATACAAGTTATCTGTTTCAATAATTTATTTATGTTTGATTATGATTTATATAAATTTTCACTAAAAAATGCTAATCATCACTATCCAAACATCAAAATGAATCCACATCATTATAAATCATGAATATTTTACAACACTATAAGACAAACATATATTTTTAGAGAGCCTATAATCTAATAAAAAATACACATATATTATGTAGTATTTTATATGGGTTCTGATATCATGAATACTTATGGACCCACATCCTTACATATCATAGGAAAGCTTCATTTTCAATGGAATTCACATTTCCATCCCAAATCAACATATTTTTGAAAAGAACCTTATCCGTCACAAATAATTATAAATAATAATTACATATGCTTCCATCACAAATAATACTATTTGCGATGGAAATCCTTTCTCTATCAAAACTATTTTGTCAGTAGAGTAAATAAATGATATTTAGGGTGGGTAGCATTTTTTATAGATTTGGACATCCATCGAAAATGATATTATGTTCACCACTATAGTTATTTGTTATATGAAAATTTTTTGATTGTAGGCCACAACTAATTTAACCCATATAAGGCCTCTTAGATACATTCTTACATTACAATTTCTGAGCTCATCTTATTCTTTCTCTCTGATTCCAAGTAGAAAAAGTTTTATTTTTCATTATGTATTTTTACAGTAAACATTTCATGATCGCAACATTTTTTTATTCTGGTAAAACATCGTTTTATGGTATTTATTTAAAAAATATTAATTGATAATTTATTTAAAACATTTTATAATTGGAATATTTACGTATAATTGTTATTAATTTGTAGTATTTAGTACTAGCTAGTAGTAATTGATATTAATTATAGAAAAATAGTACCCATAATTATAAATAGTAACCAATTTTTGATAATAATTAATAAATAAAAATAAATAACAGTATTTATTCATAATTGAAAAATATTCTGTAAATAGATTGTAAATGATAAGTGTAACATCCCAAGTAAGTAATGAATAATAGATATTTTTATCTATGTCTATTAATGATTAAGATAGTGTTATAGAGGCTTAAAATGAGAATAAATACAATCTTATGCATGGAATACACTAATATTCTTAAAAGATTGTTTTAGTGCCTTTTGATGGCAAACCATTTTTGAATCTATATTTTGACAATTTTATAAACTATGTTTGTCAAAATAAACTTATACTTTATGATTGGGACATCAAAATTTACCTTGTGTGAATTTTTGGTAATTTTCTGACAATGTTCATTTTTTTAATGAATAGTGAAAAATACTGCATTTTACATCAAAACTACTTTTTAATCTAATTTATTTATATGATTAGATTATGTTTTGAATTGGTTTTTAAGTAAAATTAGAATCTATTTTTACCATTTTATCCAATGGTGGTCATTGGAATCAATTTCACTTTGAAATTAGACTTAAACTGGTGTCAATCTTTTGATACTTATTGTTTTGTAAAAACACGCTATTTGCTCTGGCAGCGGGAATTAATTATTAAATTAATTAATGTGACTTATATGATATGAATTTTGTAAAATAGACTTCATTTTTGAATTCGGAATATCAAATATAGCTTAGAGTGAATTTTTGGTAATTTTCTGAAAAACTTCAATTTTTGATGAATAGTGAAACCACTAAGTGGTAATCAAGAAAACTGATTTTTCAGTTAAATGAAAGTTTACCACTAATGTGTATTGAATTTTGAAAATCCGACATACATGGTTATCATTAAGAAGTAAAATGTGGTTCAATGAGATTAAAATAATTTTTTTTGGTGAATAGTAACTTATTAAGTTCTTAATCCCGATTAGTGGTAATTAGTGTAGTTTAAGGAAAAAATAATGCTTTAATAATATAAAATGACCTAGACACATGTCCCAACCTTATTGGTTGTGTCATGGCCGACCAAGACAAGCCATGGGTCAACTTGGGGACCCCATGGATCCACTTTTGTTGGGAAATGACATAAATTACTTTTTATTTAATGTTAAAGTGAAAATGACACAAACATAATATGTTTTGCGAAAACAATTTTTAAGTGGGGTTATACAAGTCAAAATTTTGATTATAAATATTCAATGGAAAGATAAAAAAATTTCCTACATCATAGTAATTTTTTTATAATTTTTAGACATTAAATAAATTTAATTATTTATGACATAATAATAATGCAGCGATGACATCATTATTTGACGATTTAAATAAAATGGAATGATAATATAAAATCTATGAACTACACATGTCCAAAACCAATTGGATGAATGTATTTCGAACCCTTATCACCTTATCCACGAATTATATCAATGTGGGACCTTTTAAAACCGAAACACATTTTCAAATAAAGTAATGTTTCTTTACTTTCCAAAAGTGCCCCTCCTCTCCCCTTATAAAAGGCCCCCACCTCTACCTCATTTCACACACTACTCAAGCTTTTGGCTTGGCCAACCCCTGCCCATTTGCTCTCTCCACATCCCTCTCCTCATCCTAGAGGATTCCCTTTGGGAATAATCCTTTCAAAGGAAGCCTTTAGGCTCAAACCAAAAGGAGTTACACTTTTTAAGGTAATTCATTCTCTAATGTTCATTTGTTTTATTTTGCTTCTCCAACCACCTAAACTCTTTTTATTTACTTCTTTTGTAACAAAACCAGTATCTTCAATATACTAGGATGTTGTTATAAGATTTATTTGAGCTACACTTCCACACAACTACATCAAATGGTTAAAGAACATAAGGTTTCCGTGGATGGCGAAATTCTGCCTCCCGAAACGATGATTGTGCAACACTCATTAAACACCTTCAAAGGTGGCCATTATGATGTCACTATTTTTATATATGATATATAATATGTTTATGTTTTCCTTAAGCTTCTGTTTTTTCATTTTGGGCATACCTTCATGGTTTCCATTATGGGTAAAACACGATATCTTCATTTTAGGAAGCGCGGACTACCGCCCCCTAAAAGTGATTTGATTCGTTAATACCATATGTGGGATGTGTAAAGGATAAAGTTAGTGATATTATATATGTTATTATACTGGAATTATAATATACTCTTATATCATTATGATTCCATTCCAGAAAATATGAAATAGAAATGGAAGTAGCGTTCATGCGTACGTACGGCTTACCGTCTCCATGAACGGTGCATTTCATTTCTTACCTCTAAATGTGATGTAATATTATAAATGAATGTATGTACTGGATATATATGACATATATGATATCTACATCATGAATACCATCCTGGATATAATGAACCTTTGACCAAATTAACAACATGTAAGTATAAGAAGTCAATTTTTGACTTAAGAACCAAATACCGACAAAATGAACATTATTAACTTAAATGATTACATGATGTTCTTAACATGGTATAAAAAGAATAATGAACTTGAAAAAGATTCATAATCAAGTAGAGATTAACTCAAGTTTATTATTCAGGAGTTTAAAGAACGGTCGGGTCAAGTCGGATACGAGGTATGGGACTTCGTCTCAATCTCCTTTCATTGAGGCATATTTTATTTTATACACAACTTTCTTTTATACGGTGTATAAACCCCTTTGACTTTTACAAAGGAATCTTTTTTATACGAAGCGTTTACTAAACGAAAAAATGGAATGTTTTTGTCGTACGTATGCGGCGACAACGACTTCTCCTCCGTCGTGACCGTTATTTGAGTTTCAGCTTCCTCTACAAGCCATACCTTCTTTTTAAAAGAAAAATAAATACCATATTTTACTTTCATTTTATTTTGGTATTGAAAATGGTTTTCATAATGTTTTTATTATATCAATGTGTTGTATTGATATCTCGTGATTGAAATGTGGAAATTTTATGTTTCCTTTATGCATGTTTTATGTGATATGATTATGTTATGGTTCTTGGGCATTATTATGAAGACGGGTGGTTCCGTGATAAACTAAGGGCGGGTGAGCCCGTTATAGCTCTCCAATGCATTGGGTAACGCGAAGGAGTGAAACGTTAAGGTTTCTCCGAAGAGATTTTAGGGAATATACTGTGATGGGTATTCCAAACGTAACCAAGAGGGTTACTCCCTACGTAAGAATGTTATGAATGCCTCAAGTTACCTTTATGTCTTATGATTTCTATGATTTATTCATGATTTTATGAGGTATGTTAAAGTGCCTATGTTTTATGGGTAAAGTATGACTTCATTCTTATTTATATATGAACTCATGTTTCCTTTCCATGTTTTTTTTATAACCCATACTGAGTTTTTATGCTCATCCCAAGTTTTTGAAATGTTTTTCACAGGTCAAGGGAAAGGTACATGATAAGATAATAGAGTCAATGATGTGTCAAGAATTAATCCATGTTTTATTTTAAATGTGTGTTCCATTGATGGGAATGAAGAATACTATCTTTATGTAACCACTTTGTTTATATGTGGAATGTAATGCAAGTTTTATGATCTAATTCTCTAAAACTCTAAACCCGAAAAGATCCTCAATGTGTAATCTTGTAATAACTCAAGATTAAGTAAGGTTTAAGGCTGGGGCCTTATATTTGGTATCAGAGGTTGGTTTAGATAACTTTAGGAGTTAGAATTCTATTAAATGATTATCCAAAAATATTTTTTTTTTCTTTTTCGAAATGATATAGCATTTAAAGATTACCATGTTGCTTCATCTAAGACATGTTTGTTCAGAATGGTTTTCCGCAGAGGAAACAGGGAAGTTGTGCTAGGAAGGCATACAGAAGGAAATAACCTTCCGAATCAGCATCCAGAAATGGTCGGAATTGGAACTGAACAGTTTGTTGCAGTAATGGCGCAGTTGACTCAAACGATAAATGGCGGTGGTATCCATGCACGAGATCAGCCAGATCAACCGCAGAGGAACATGTCAGTGGTGGAACATTTCATGAGGCAACATCCACCATCATTCAGAGGATCATCTGACCCTGTGCAAGCTGAAGGGTGGATTAAAGCACTGGAGAATATTTTTTATGTCATGGGGTGTTCAGACAATCAAAAGGTTAGTCTTGCTATTTACCGTTTGGAGGGTGAAGCAGATCAGTGGTGGTCTATGGTTAAAAATATCAGGGATGCCGATGAGATTGATGCTCTTGACTGGGATGAATTCAAAGGTATGTTTCTTGAGAAGTATTTTCCTATGGCTGTTCGACTTAGGATGGAAAAGCAATTCTTGGAATTGAGGCAAGAGGAAGACTCAGTGGCTGCCTATGAAGAAAGGTTCACTCGATTGGCAAGGTATGCTCCAAATTTTATCCGAGACCTTGATAGTAAAATCAATCGTTTTTACTCAGGATTAAAGCCAAAATATCGAAGGGCATTAGCTTCTCGTGAGTTTAAAAGTTATGAAAAGCTTGTTCGATGTGCTGAGAAGGTGGAAATGGAGTTTGCCGATGACCAAGTGTCCTATAACAACCAGCAGAAGAAGAGACCGAGGTGGCAGGAGAAAGGTAAGAATTCTTCAAAGAAGTCTGATGGTAAGAGAACTAAGTTTCCAGTTTGTGATAAATGTGGAAAAAGGCATGCTGGGGAATGTCTTCTGAATTCTGGGAAGTGCTACCGATGTGGTAAGATGGGACATAAGGCTCGTGATTGCACCGAAAAGGATCAAGGTGAAGGTAAAAACAAATTTGATTTACAGTTAGTGAAATGTTTTAAGTGCAATGAGATGGGTCACTATGCAAACGAGTGTCCGACAAGGAGCTTGAGTGATGGGAAGCAGTTAGACTACAAGCAGAAAGGGGTGGTGAAATCCTTTGCAACTACTTCAGCAGATGTCGGGCCACCAAATGAAGTCGTATCAGGTACTTTGTTTGTTTTTTCAGACTATGCCAGTGTGTTGTTTGATTCGGGTTCTACACATTCTTTCATCTCTGAAACCTTTTCTAGTAAAATGGGAATACCATCTCAAGAAATGACTCCTGAAATTTTGGTAAAAACACCTGGGGGAAGTGTCGAGGCAAAAAGAATTTATAAGAATATTCCTATCCTTATCTGTGGAAAGAACCTACATGCAAACCTTATTGTTCTACCTCTAGTAGAGTTTGATGTTATCCTGGGTATGGATTGGCTCTCTTTTTACCATGCTAAGATTGACTGTAGAGCTAAAGAAGTTTCTTTTCAGAAAGACTTTCAGTTTGTTTACAAGAATGAACCCTTACTTTTGATAACATATCAAGAGGCCGAGAAACTTGTAAAAGATGGAAATGAATGTTACCTTGCACACGTCGTTGAAAATAAAGGAACTGTTCAGATTAATGATGTTCCAGTGGTAAATGAGTATCCTGATGTTTTTCCTGATGAGTTGCCTGGAATAATACCAGATCGGGAAGTTGAGTTTATTGTTGACTTAGTTCCTGATGCTAAGCCAATTTCAAAACCCCCTTATCGAATGGCACAAATTGAACTTTTAGAGTTGAAGGAGCAATTTCAAGATTTATTAGAGAAAGGTTTCATTAGACCTAGCACATCACCATGGGGTGCTCCTGTTTTATTTGTTAAAAAAAAATATGGTTCTATGAGACTTTGCATTGATTATAGAGCCTTGAATAATATCACTGTTAAGAACAAATATCCTTTGCCTCATATCGATGATTTGTTTGATCAGCTCCAGGGAGCTCATTTTTTTCAAAGATTGACCTGAGATCGGGGTACCATCAGCTGAAGGTAAAGGAGGCAGATATTCCGAAGACCGCGTTCTGTACGAGATATGGCCATTATGAATTTGTAGTAATGCCTTTTGGGCTAACCAATGCACCTGCTGTATTCATGGACTTAATGAATAGAATTTTCCATGAGTTCTTGGATAAGTTTGTGGTGGTTTTCATTGATGATATTTTGGTGTTTTCTAAAAGTAAAGAGGATCATGAAAAACATTTAAGGGTTATCTTGCAAACCTTAAAAGAAAATAAACTGTATGGGAAATTCAGCAAGTGTGAGTTTTGGTTGCAACAAATTTCTTTCCTTGGTCACATTGTTTCTAAAGATGGAATAACTGTTGATCCTGCAAAAACAAAAGTTGTGGAAGAATGGCCAAGACCCACAAATGTAACCGAGATTCGTAGCTTCCTTGGTTTGGCGGGCTATTACCGAAGGTTTGTTAGAAATTTTTCATGGTTATCTAGTCCAATGACTAAGCTAACTCGGAAGGGTGTTAAGTTTATCTGGACAAAAGAATGTGATGATTGTTTTCAGGAATTGAAAAGAAGATTGGTGAATGCTCCAGTTTTGGCACTACCTTCCAGGAATGGTGAGTTTGTTATATACAGTGATGCTTCATTGAAAGGACTTGGTTGCGTCCTAATGCAGAATGATCAGGTAATTGCTTATGCTTCACGACAGTTGAAAACTCATGAGGTAAATTACCCTACACATGATTTGGAATTAGCTGCTGTTGTTTTTGCTTTAAAAATTTGGAGGCATCATTTGTATGGAGTAAAGTGTGAAATATATACCGATCACAAAAGTTTAAAGTATATATTCACTCAGAAAGAGTTAAACATGAGACAAAGGAGATGGCTGGAATTAATCAAGGATTATGATTGTACAATTCATTACCATCCGGGAAAAGCAAATAAAGTGGCTGATGCTTTGAGTCGAAAAAGTAATGCTTCATTAACAATGTTGCGTTTGGAACATGATCCTTTGGTTAACGATTTGATGAACTTTGGCATAGAAGTTTTTGGTGCAGGAAGTCCTTCTGTTTTGTTTCAGGTATCAGTGAGATCATCTCTATCAGATAGAATCAAGCAAGCACAGAAGCAAGACAGTGAGTTGCAGAAAAAGGTAGAGCTGGTTCAGAAAGGTAAGGTGCCTGAATTCAACATTGATAGTGATTGTGTTTTGAGATTTGGGAAGAGATTGTGTGTGCCTTGTGATTCACAGTTGAAGAGAGAGTTGTTATGTGAAGCTCATAGTTCTCCGTTTTCAGTTCATCCGGGCAGTACTAAGATGTTTAGAGATCTGCGGGAGTATTACTGGTGGGATAGAATGAAAAGAGATATTGCTGATTTTACTGTGAAGTGTTTGACTTGTCAGCAGGTTAAAGCAGAGCGGCAGTTACCGAAAGGGATGCTTCAGCCTTTACCAGTGCCAGAGTGGAAATGGGAGAATATATCCATGGACTTTTTTGTTGGATTACCAAAGACATCTCGAGGTAATAATGCAATCTGGGTTATTGTTGATCGCTTGACCAAATCTGCTCATTTCCTTGCTATACGAGATACTTTCTCTCTTGATCAACTTTCCCGTTTGTATCTTAAAGAGATAGTCAGGTTACATGGAGTTCCTCTCTCCATTGTATCAGATCGTGATCCCAGGTTTACTTCTAACTTTTGGAAAGGCCTTCAGAAGTCGTTGGGTACTGAATTAAATTTTAGTACAGCTTTTCATCCTCAATCAGATGGGCAGTCAGAACGAACAATTCAGACATTGGAGGATATGCTACGAGCTTGTTCTATGGATTATCAGGGAAGTTGGGACCAGCATCTTTCTTTGGTTGAGTTTTCATATAATAACAGTTTTCATTCCAGTATACAGATGGCACCATTTCAGGCATTATATGGGAAGCGGTGTCGAACTCCAGATTTCTGGGATGAAGTGGGTGAAAGAAAGTTGATGGGACCAGAATTGGTAGAAGAGATGGTCGAAAAAGTTCAGCTGATTCAGAAACACATGAGAACAGCTCAGAGCAGGCAGAAGAGTTATGCGGATAACCGGAGGAAGGATCTATCTTTCGAGGTAGGTGATCATGTTTTTCTCAAGGTTTCTCCTTGGAAAAGTGTGATGAGATTTGGTAAGAAAGGAAAGTTGAGTCCAAGGTTCATTGGACCATACGAAATTCTGGAAAGAGTTGGATCAGTTGCATACCGAGTGGCTTTACCTCCGAGTTTATCTCAGGTACACAATGTTTTTCACGTTTCGATGTTGAGAAAGTATATGCCAGATCCATCTCATGTTTTGAGTCCAGAGGTAGTTCAGCTGGAAGAGAACCTATCTTATGAGGAACAACCGGTCCAGATTCTTGACCACAGGGAGCAAGTGTTACGGAATAAGGTGATTCATCAGGTAAAGGTTTTGTGGAAAAACCACATGATTGAAGAGGCAACATGGGAATCTGAAAATGCAATGAGGGATAAGTACCCCCATTTATTTGATAAGTAAATAAATTGCGGGGACGCAATTTTCTAAAGGGGGGAAGGATGTAACATCCCAAGTAAGTAATGAATAATAGATATTTTTATCTATGTCTATTAATGATTAAGATAGTGTTATAGAGGCTTAAAATGAGAATAAATACAATCTTATGCATGGAATACACTAATATTCTTAAAAGATTGTTTTAGTGCCTTTTGATGGCAAAACATTTTTGAATCTATATTTTGACAATTTTATAAACTATGTTTGTCAAAATAAACTTATACTTTATGATTGGGACATCAAAATTTACCTTGTGTGAATTTTTGGTAATTTTCTGACAATGTTCATTTTTTTAATGAATAGTGAAAAATACTGCATTTTACATCAAAAATACTTTTTAATCTAATTTATTTATATGATTAGAGTATGTTTTGAATTGGTTTTTAAGTAAAATTAGAATATATTTTTACCATTTTATCAAATTGTGGTCATTGGAATCAATTTCAATTTGAAATTAGACTTAAACTGGTGTCAATCTTTTGATACTTATTGTTTTGTAAAAACACGCTATTTGCTCTTGCAGCGGGAATTAATTATTAAATTAATTAATGTGACTTATATGATATGAATTTTGTAAAATAGACTTCATTTTTGAATTCGGAATATCAAATATAGCTTAGAGTGAATTTTTGGTAATTTTCTGAAAAACTTCAATTTTTGATGAATAGTGAAACCACTAAGTGGTAATCAAGAAAACTGATTTTTCAGTTAAATGAAAGTTTACCACTAATGTGTATTGAATTTTGAAAATCCGACATACATGGTTATCATTAAGAAGTAAAATTTGGTTCAATGAGATTAAAATAATTTTTTTTGGTGAATAGTAACATATTAAGTTCTTAATCGCGATTAGTGGTAATTAGTGTAGTTTAAGGAATAAATAATGCTTTAATAATATAAAATGACCTAGACACATGTCCCAACCTTATTGGTTGTGTCATGGCCGACCAATACAAGCCATGGGTCAACTTGGGGACCCCATGGATCCACTTTTGTTGGGAAATGACATAAATTACTTTTTATTTAATGTTAAAGTGAAAATGACACAAACATAATATGTTTTGCGAAAACAATTTTTAAGTGGGGTTATACAAGTCCCAATTTTGATTATAAATATTAAATGGAAAGCTAAAAGGATTTCCTACATCATAGTAATTTTTTTATAATTTTTAGACATTAAATAAATTTAATTATTTATGACATAATAATAATGCAGCGATGACATCATTATTTGACGATTTAAATAAAATGGAAAGATAATATAAAATCTATGAACTACACATGTCCAAAACCAATTGGATGAATGGATTTCGAACCCTTATCACCTTATCCACGAATTATATCAATGTGGGACCTTTTAAAACCGAAACACATTTGCAAATAAAGTAATGTTTCTTTACTTTCCAAAAGTGCCCCTCCTCTCCCCTTATAAAAGGCCCCCACCTCTACCTCATTTCACACACTACTCAAGCTTTTGGATTGGCCAACCCCTGCCCATTTGCTCTCTCCACATCACTCTCCTCATCCTAGAGGATTCCCTTTGGGAAGAATCCTTTCAAAGGAAGCCTTTAGGCTCAAACCAAAAGGAGTTACACTTTTTAAGGTAATTCATTCTCTAATGTTCATTTGTTTTATTTTGCTTCTCCAACCACCTAAACTCTTTTTATTTACTTCTTTTGTAACAACACCAGTATCTTCAATATACTAGGATGTTGTTATAAGATTTATTTGAGCTAAACTTCCACACAACTACATCAAATGGTTAAAGAACATAAGGTTTCCGTGGATGGCGAAATTCTGCCTCCCGAAACGATGATTGTTCAACACTCATTAAACACCTTCAAAGGTGGCCATTATGATGTCACTATTTTTATATATGATATATAATATGTTTATGTTTTCCTTAAGCTTCTTTTTTTCATTTTGGGCATACCTTTATGGTTTCCATTATGGGTAAAACACGATATCTTCATTTTAGGAAGCGCGGACTACCGCCCCCTAAAAGTGATTTGATTCGTTAATACCATATGTGGGATGTGTAAAGGATAAAGTTAATGATATTATATATGTTATTATACTGGAATTATAATATACTCTTATATCATTATGATTCCATTCCAGAAAATATGAAATAGAAATGGAAGTAGCGTTCATGCGTACGTACGGCTTACCGTCTCCATGAACGGTGCATTTCACTTCTTACCTCTAAATGTGATGTAATATTATAAATGAATGTATGTACTGGATATATATGACATATATGATATCTACATCATGAATACCATTCTGGATATAATGAACCTTTGACCAAATTAACAACATGTAAGTATAAGAAGTCAATTTTTGACTTAAGAACCAAATACCGACAAAATGAACATTATTAACTTAAATGATTACATGATGTTCATAACATGGTATAAAAGGAATAATGAACTTGAAAAAGATTCATAATCAAGTAGAGATTAACTCAAGTTTATTATTCAGGAGTTTAAATAACGGTCGGGTCAAGTCGGATACGAGGTATGGGACTTCGTCTCAATCTCCTTTCATTGAGGCATATTTTATTTTATACACAACTTTCTTTTATACAGTGTATAAACCCCTTTGACTTTTACAAAGGAATCTTTTTTATACGAAGCGTTTACTAAACGAAAAAAAGGAATGTTTTTGTCATACGTATGCGGCGACAACGACTTCTCCTCCGTCGTGACCGTTATTTGAGTTTCAGCTTCCTCTACAAGCCATACCTTCTTTTTAAAAGAAAAATAAATACAATATTTTACTTTCATTTTATTTTGGTATTGAAAATGGTTTTCATAATGTTTTTATTATATCAATGTGTTGTATTGATATCTCGTGATTGAAATGTGGAAATTTTATGTTTCCTTTATGCATGTTTTATGTGATATGATTATGTTATGGTTCTTGGGCATTATTATGAAGACGGGTGGTTCCGTGATAAACTAAGGGCGGGTGAGCCCGTTATAGCTCTCCAATGCATTGGGTAACGCGAAGCAGTGAAACGTTAATGTTTATCCGAAGAGATTTTAGGGAATATACTGTGATGGGTATTCCAAACGTAACCAAGAGGGTTACTCCCTACGTAAGAATGTTATGAATGCCTCAAGTTACCTTTATGTCTTATGATTTCTATGATTTATTCATGATTTTATGAGGTATGTTAAAGTGCCTATGTTTTATGGGTAAAGTATGACTTCATTCTTATTTATATATGAACTCATGTTTCCTTTCCATGTTTTTTTTATAACCCATACTGAGTTTTTATGCTCATCCCAAGTTTTTGAAATGTTTTTCACAGGTCAAGGGAAAGGTACATGATAAGATGATAGAGTCAAGGATGTGTCAAGAATTAATCCATGTTTTATTTTAAATGTGTGTTCCATTGATGGGAATGAAGAATACTATCTTTATGTAACCACTTTGTTTATATGTGGAATGTAATGCAAGTTTTATGATCTAATTCTCTAAAACTCGAAACCCGAAAAGATCCTCAATGTGTAATCTTGTAATAACTCAAGATTAAGTAAGGTTTAAGGCTGGGGCCTTATAATAAGAGATAGTAATTAATAATTTACAAAAATTGTTAATAATTAGTGGATAATTATAAAAAATTAACAATATTTAGTAACAATTTTTAATAATTAGTAACAATTTCAAATAATTAGTAACTATTAAAAATTATTAGTCAAAATACCAATAATTATTAATAATTCGTATGAAATAGTAATAATTACCAATAATGAGTAATATTTGACAATAATTATTAAAAATTCTCAATAATTAGTAATGATTACGTATAATTAGAAATAATAACCAAAAATTAGAAATAATTAACAAAAAATAGTATTAATTTGTAATATATATTATGTTCTTTGGGGATTAATTACATTCAAATGCACACAGGCCTCTTACAATTGCCGGAAAGGTAAAACATAGTCAACCCCAAAGGAATGATATAATGACCCTGATCATTATTACACATTTAAACATGCTTTATTACATACTATTTCACTTAATACAACCCAGATGATTGAGATGTCATGTTATTTGGGGATTAGGAACATTACATGACACCTGATACCTATAATACAACATATTTATTGAAAACTTCTTTAACATGACCACACAATTCCATAGTATATAGAATTCATTGGGATAACCTGAGGATATACATATGAAAAGGGTGAGATATAAAGTCCAATAAGGGAGTAAAAAAGGCATAACATGAATAATACAATACATTTTAGGAAATACGAATAGCAATGGAGAATAAGAGAAACATGAACATAAAGTCTTGATATATCATGATTATCAAAGTATGGTAATGTGGAAAAAACTTAAAACACTACATGATTAACATATAAGAAACATGTAAAACACTATCCCATCATGATAGAAAAATGTCCAGAAATGAATTAGGTAAAACACTATCCCAAAAAATTTATCATGATAAAAAAATCATCTAATGAATGATAGCACTTTTAGGGAACACAATTCATGTACAATTTAATATAATACTTATGTGTGCCACATAGTTAATATAACATGGATTCATTCAACATCCTCATATATTACATGATAAAGTAAAATGGAATACATAAATGAAATTATATAATCAACAAGTATATGTGAATAATTTTTAACACACATGATAAAGAATTGGGAATGTCGTTCACTACACGATGATTTATGCCTGTTAAATCATGATGTAATTTCGACAGCATAACGACATCACATGGGGTTTCATAAAATCGGTTGATGAGAGAGAAAGTGGTATCTCATCATTTAGACATGAAATGAGATTTAAGGGGATCATGGAGTGTAATATTTTAACATATGAAATTTAATTTGAGATGCATAATATAAAATAAATCCTTGAATGGAAATGAGGAAAGAGAAATACCTTACGGAATTTGGGCATGGTAAATGGTATACATGGGAGGGATTATTGTGATTTAAAAGGGTATGTCGTCATTAAAACATAATAAGGATATTTTGTGGGAGGTACGAAAACATTCCCTATAAAATGTAATTGAGAAATTAAGAGGTTAAAACAATATAAGGAATCTTGGGAAAAATGAGAATAAAATGAATGTGAGGATCCCATATGCTAATAAAACTTGGTAATGGGTGTACATAACTGTTCATAAGATGGAAAAGTTATATTCAATGTGGTATATTAAATTATAAATCATATGTAAATTAAGTAGGATATTTAATAACATATCCCAACATAGAAATAAAAGAAATTAAAAGACATAACATGAAAAGAATGCTTGATAAAATAGGAGGGTGGAAGACCCCTATCACTGATGTGTGGTCCCAATGGTTTGGTAATGGTTTTTTGGGAGTATGGATCTTCCATGGAATGGATATAGGGATAAGGGGGATGTGTGTGGTCAAAATTCGAATAATTTTTATGAAAATAAATGGGAACATGGTTGTGATTGTATATGAAAGGTGTGTGAATTTTTTATTATTTTGCTTTCACATCCTACACATGAAAATGATCACAACGACAAACCATATCTTGGTTTTTGCACATGGTATCTAGAAAAAAAGTTTGGTATAAATTATTTTATAAGGCTAAGGGCTGATGATATTAAAATATTTTCCTTGCTTTTGTGGAGCTGAGTCACACTTTCATGAAATAGATTTTAAAATCATAAAATATTTTATATATCTTGGAAGATTCACTAATGCTTTATAAAATAAATATAATAAAAATAAAATTACATTATATTAAATTAAAAATATATATTTTCATGAGTATTCATTTTCAATTATTTTTTTATATAACTATTGGGTCATTGGTATTTCATAAAAGACATTATATATTTTCACAATATTTAATTTTTTACCAAAACATTCGATTATCTCATAAAATTAATAAAAATTCACCATTGGATAATTTTGATTCCCCGACTCCAAAAATAATATTTTTTTATATAAATAATTTAATTAATTTTTAGAATTTTCAATTTTAAAATAAAAACCTATATTTACTGAAAATTAAAGAGTTTGGAAAAAACGGTTTTAAAACCTTAATAAGAATCACTTTTGTCTTCATAAAAATTAAACAATATTTTTTATATAATAAAAGTAATTTGATAATAATATTTTATGTTAATATATTTTTTTAAATAATTAATTAATTTAATGAAAATTAATTTCATAATTGAATTTGAATATTAACTAAAAATAATAATTTCACTTTATCGTATCAGATTATTTTTTTTAAAAATTGATTCATTAAAAAATTAGAATGAAAAAAAATTATAAATAAATATATTAATAATTTTAATGAAAATTAAATATAAATATTCATACTATTATAGTTACTTTGATTCTATCTTTTTTTTGTAAAATTATTTTTTTACCATTACATATGCTATTTTTCATTTATTGAGATTATTTTTATTTAATAAAATTAATAATCGAATTATATAAATATTAAGTTAAAATTATTAGTTAATATTAATTATGATTATTGAAAATATTGAATACATTTTTCAAAATCAATTTAATTTAATATAAAATCTCAATGTATTATGGAAAATGGTTTTATGATGAATACATTTTAAATTAAAATATGAGTTGACTTTAACTCTACGACAGCTAGTATTAGTTTTACTATTTTTAATTAATAAAGTTAGAGATATAATATTTATATTTAATTAATTTCATTAATAATAAGTTTTTTTTATTTAAGAAAAATGGATTTTCATTATTCATTTTAAACTAGTTTTCAATAAAACGCATTTTTAATCCAATAAACAAACTTATAGTAAAATTTAGTGTAAATATAATTCGTATGTAATTAATTGAATTAAATGTTATTAAATAATTATTATGATAACTTGAAATCAAATTATTATAATGATAAAATAATTTATGAAATGAAATGAAAATTTTATATAAAAACAACATCTTAACAATTCAAGAAAATTATATATTTTGTTAAAAATTCCAAATTATTACCCTAAGTTAGTTTTGACATGATGAGACCAATGATTCAGTTTATTTCTCAAAATAATTTTATATATGTTTTAGAAAATATTTATACTAATTAAATAAAAATCATATTTAAGGAAAACATGTTTTGAAAAACAAATGTCAATACAAAAATTTTATTGATTAATTAATAATATTTTATAAATACATTTATGACATAAATATTTCTTACATTAAATAATAATAATAATATTTTATAATTTAATATAATTTTTTAAATGGTCATATTTATTTAAAAATTGTTGTATTTAGGTTCAGTTTTGTGTATTTCATAGGCTATTACACATTATTTTTTATCTTAAAAACTTATTTCGTTACATTCATCCCCCTTTAATAAATTGTGTGATGATAATTTAACCATTAACCCATTTCATCAGATTTCTATATAATTTACAGAATAATTGGAAAATTTAAGGATGATTATTTTAAAACTATTAAACACATAAACAATAATTTAATGACATTAAAGGGATAACATATAAATTACATTTATCTCCTTAACATATAAATTTGTAGACTTAGATCAATGCAGTAAATGATCTACTCCTTAGCGTACCATCATATAGGATTTTTTTATTCCCTTCGTAATGGTTCTAACTAAGATTACGAATTTACCAAAGAACCCCCCCCCCCTCGGGAGTTTCAAACCAAAATTGCATTGAGGCCCACTATTGTACCCAGTTTCCCATTCAAGTCGAGCTCAAAACGGTGTTTTTAGGGTTTCAACCTAGATATCTCTATGCTGAAGCCACCTCTACTTTTCCATTTCCAAAAATGGATGTATTTTATTTATAAACAAAATTCTTTATACTCACAAATATTTAGGGATGTTTTTATTATAATTATTTTTATCCTTAAAAATTTCACAATAGTTTTCTAATCCTAATCCACAAAATAAATAAACCTATCATCTCATATGAACGAAAACAACCCTTTCCTTTATTGCACATTTTTATAGGATTTATTACAGTAAATTTCACTTAATACAACCCATATGATCGATAGTCCTAGTTTCTTTTGGGTTAGGAACATTTCATGACAACTTAAGACATAAAATACACCATCTTTATTGAGATCATATTTTACATGACGACAACATTCCTTCGTACTTAGCATTACATAGGATAACATGAGAATATACATTAAAAAAAGGGTAACCTAGAATGACCGGTAAAAGTGTAAACAAGTAATAACATCAAGAATACAATAAATGTTAGGAAATAGGTATAACAATGGATTATAATAGAAACATTGACATAATGGAAAGATATAACATCATTATCATAAAATGGTAATATATAAACAACATAAAACACATCATCATTAACATAAAGGAATTATGTAAACCCATGTCCCAACTTGGTGGGCAAATTTCCTAATTGGAATCAAGTAGAAAATGGCTTAACATGACATATAATGGTACTAATGATTTCTAATGAATTATAGCGCTATCTGGGTGCACCTTTGTGAACATTTTAATCCTATGATTAAGTGTAAAACATAGATCATACGACTTGGATTCATTAAATGTCATCATTTATTCCACGATAAAGTAATTTGGAATACTAAACGAATGTATATAATTACTAATTATTTGTTGATAATGATTAATACCCTTGATATAGGCTTGGGAATGGTATTCATTAAAAGACGATTTTTTCATGGAAATTCACGATGCAATTTTTTCAGCATTACAACATCACATGGGGATTCATAAAATGGTTTGATAAGAGAGAAAGTGGTATCTCATAATTTATAAATGAAATTATATGTCATGGGATAATAAATCTTAATATCCTAATATATTAAATGAAATTAAAGATGAATAATATAAAAGAAATGTTTGAATGGAAAAGAGGAGAGAGAAATAAGATAATGAATTTTGGTATGGTAATATGTGTACATGGGAGAGGTTAATTAGAGTAAAATGGGTCTCCAACAATAAAAAATGATAAGGGATGTATGAGATATGTGCGAAAATGTAAACCATAATTTAAATTGAAAAATTAAATTTTTATAACAATATAAGTATTCTTTGGTAAAAATAAGGAAGGAATGTGAGGATACTATATTGAAATTCAGTATGGCAATGGGTGTATATAAGTGTTAATTAAAGGGATTAATGAGATTAAAAAATGATATAATCATTTATTTATCAAATGGGAATTAAGGAGGATATTTAATAACATATCTCAAAATTATAAAAATTTAAATTGAAAGACATACCATGAAATGAATTCTTGATAAATGAGGATGGTGGAAGATCCCATATATGGATGGGTGATTCCAATGGCTTGGGAGGGACTTCTTGGAAGCTTGAGGGATACTTTGATGAGATATGGGGAGAAGGGGTCATAGGGTGGAAAAAATTCAAAGATCATTTGTGAAGTGAAATTGGATCTTGGGCGACTTTATATTGGAATGGTGGGACAATTATTTTTTATTTTTGCATCAGACCCTACACACTAAAAAAATAAAAACCAAAAACCATCCCATGTATTTTCCCATGGTTTTTTGAAAATGTGACTGGAATAAATTATTTTTTAAGGCTAAAGGAATTTGTTATTAATATATTTCCATTTATATTGTGGAGGTGAGTCTCACATTCAAGGAGATGATTTTAAAAATCAAAACTATTTTACATGGCTTGGAGGATTCTTTAAGACATTACAAAATAATACAAATAACTCTAAATTGCATAAATTTAAATCAATATTTTTTTCGAATATACATTTTCTTGTTTTTTCTTATATCACTATTGGGTCATTATGATGTAATAAAACAAATTATATATTTACAAGATATTTAATCGTTTACCCAAAAATTCGACTTCCTCGAAAAATTATAAAAAATCACCATTGCATGATTCTAATTTCCAAAATAAAAAAATAATCATTGTTTTATCTAAATAATTATATAAATATGTAAATTATCACTTTTAAAATTAAAAGTGATGTTTATTGAAAATTGATGTGTTTGGAAAAAAATAGTTTTAAATCCATAATAAATATTACTTTTAATATAATAAAAATTACATAATTATTTATATTTAATATAATTAATTTAATAATAATAATTTCTTATAATATTATTTTTTTCAATAATCAATTAATTCAATAAAAATATATTTCTTAATTTAATTTTAATATTAATCGAAAATAATATTTGTGATTTATCGTATCAAAATATAATTATTTTTAAAATGATTAATTAACAAATTATAAATTCCAAAAAAATAAATATATTTATAATATAAATGATAAGAATATATAAATATTCATACAATTAGAGTAACTGTGATTATCAGTTTTTTTCAAATTTTTTAACGTCAATTATCTTATTTTTAATTTTATCGTTAAAATTAAAATATACAAATGTTATTAATCATCTCATTCAAATATTAAGTTGAAATTATTAGATGATATTAATTATTATAATTCAAAATATGGAACACATTTTATCAACATCAATTTAATTTATTATAAAATATGTAGGTATTAGGGAAAACGATTTTTCGAAAAATAAATTTTTCAAGAAAATGTGAGTTCACTTTAACTCAACAACTATTAATATTAATTTTATTATTTTATATTCATAAAGATATATAAATCTATATATATATATAATATTAATATTTAATTTATTTCATTTAACATAAGGGGTTATTTTAATTAATTATAATGGTTATGCATTATGCATTTTAATCTAGTTTTTTGAAAAATACTTTTTTAACCCTAAAAATATACTTACTATAAAATGTAATATAAATATAATTTATATACAAGTAAATGAATTCAATATAATAAAATAATAGTGTTGGTACATTAAAGTCAAATTAAAAGAATAATTTATTCATTTATAAAATGAAATAACAAATTTACTTTAAAATATTTTTTTTCACAATTCACAAAAAAACTATATTTTCTAAAAAATACCCAATTATTACCCTAAGTTAGTTTTGATTTGATGAGACCAATGATTTAGTTTATTTATCAAATTAATTTAGTATTTTTTCTAGAAAATAAATATCATAAATAAATTAAAATCATATTTATTGAAAACATATTTTGAAAAACAAAAATGCCTTACAAAATTTGATTGAATAATTAATAATCATTTATCAATATATTTATGACATATATATTTCAAAAAATAGATAATACTAATTACAAATTTATATTTATTATAATGGTTAAAATATTCATATTTAAAGAAATATTATTTTTTTAATTTCAGTTTTGTGTATTGCACAGGCTATCAAATTTGTTTTTCTAATTTAAAAACCGAGGTCGTTACAATAGCCCTCACATCAAGCCTTAATTTTTCAATACACGGACCTTTGGAATTGTGGGAATAAAGCAAATTATATGTCATAGTGACCCATTAAATGTCCAAAAGGCCCAATGCAATGTCATGCCGACATCATACAACCTCTGTAACAAAGCCCATATCTTGCCTGAATCACCATCTACCTCTGTTATGCCTGCCCCACCGCATACCTACATCCTCGTCTTTGTCGTATCCTACATAATAATAATTTTTAATAAATATTAATAATTTACTATAATTCTGAATAATTATAAATAATTACAATTTTAATAATAATTATTCACAATAACCAATAATTTATAAATATTTCCCAATAAATTGAAATAATTTAAAATAGTTAGAAATAATTTTTTAATTTTTCAAATAATTATCAATAATTAATAATAATCTTAAATAATTAACAATAATATTTAACAATTAACAAAAATAAGTAATAACAAACAAAAATTAGCTACAATTAAAAATAATTAAAAATATTGTTAATTTTTATCAATAATTAGAAATACTTATGACTAAATTAACATAATTAGCAATGAATAATAATTATCAATAGTAACTACCATTAATTAGTAATTACTTCAAGTATTTAGTAAAAAAATTAGTAATTAGTAATAAATTTAAAATCATAATAATAATTATTAATAATTAACAATAACTAGTAATAATTAACAAATAATTATGAATTATTAAAATTAATTACCAATTATAAAAAAATATTAGCAATAATTAGGAATAATGAGGAATAATTATCAATAATTACAAATACTTATCAATAATTAGTTATAATTAGTATATTATTAACAATAACTTACAATAATTAGTAATAATTAAAAATAATTAGTAATAATTACTAATAATTTGTTGTATTTTATTGTGATTAGTTATAGTTACAGATAATTAGTGATAAATAGAGATAATTAAGGATAATTAGTTATAATTGTCAATAATTGGTTATAATGATAATTAATTTGCAATAATTTGATATAATTAGAGTTAATTAGAAGTGATTCGAAATAACAACCAATAATTATCAATAATTTTAAATATTTAGAAATAATTACTAATAATTACAAATAAATAGTAATGATTAAAAATAATTATTACTAGTTAAAAATAATTAAAAATTGCTACAAATAAATAAAATTAATTATCAATAATTAGTAATAATTGGAAAAAAATCAATAATTATTAGAAATAATTATCAAGAATATCCCATGAATATTGATAATTACTGATGACTTTTGATAATTATATATAAATAGTAATAATTATAAACAACTAGTAATAATTATTAATAAATAGTCACAACGCCCCATAATTAACCATATCTACCCAAATTTAGTCACAACTAACCATAATTAGTCTAAAATATTGTTAATTATCGATTAATTTTGATAATTTGCCATAATTACCCATAATTATATATAATTTGTAAATAATTTTTAGAAATTATTAATAATTACAATTAAATATTGTTAATTAATAGCAGTTAGTAGTTACAATGATATCATTATATTCTGTATTATTTGTTAGTTAGAAATATTTTATTAAATTTAGTTTTAATTGTAAGTAAATATTGATAATTGTTAAATATTATAAGTAATAATCAATTCTTGGATTTTCATATTTTTTTTTGGATCATCACTTCCTTTTATCATATTAATCATAAAATATATTTCTATTTACTAATTTTTAGAAAACTATAGAATAATAATGTACATATCAAAATTTATTATATTATTATAATTAGATAAATCCAAAATAAAATATAAAATATTCTTCTATAAATCCTGTATATGTTGATGTTGTTGAAATTTTTTTATGATTTGTATCACTCAAACTAAATTTTCGTAAAAAATAAAATTTATATATCACATATTAAATGTATCCTAAGGGTATTTCAAGCAATTGAAAGCATTAATGTTCATCAATTGGGTTTTGGTTTTTAGAGGGATTATATTTTTTTATCAAAAGAATGAGGGTAATTTAAGAGAATAAACTAATAATTTGGTTATAGAACAATGAATATTCTGAACATTAACACATGAGGGTGATGTCCCATATTTTCAACAAATATAATCTTCAAAATATAATTCAACTCCGATGTTAGAACCTTCTCAATTTTATGAGGTGCTAAAGTCCACTAAGGATTCCATATATCTCAGTGGAAGGATATGGATATTTATGAATTTTTACATTTATGGATATAAAATTATATAATGGACTGTCAAATTATTGTTTTGATCAAATATTTTATTGGTTAAATAATAATTACTAAAGAAAATTTTGTTTCTTATAAATTTATATGAACGAAAGTTGTTGGAACCTAATTTTGGTCTTAGTTATCTGAAGAATCATGAATGTTCAAATTATTTTATAATTTACTATAGTGAATTTGACTCATTATTTAATTATCCAACATCTGAAAAACTAAGGTATAATGTTTCATAATAAAGAATGACTAGATTAGTTCTGATTAAACAGTGGCGATATTTCTATTTAAATTATGTTTTTAGTGTTTATTCCTGTATAATATTGAAATGTTTTTGAGGTTATAGTACAAATATAATACATTCCTGGTAAAATTATAAACCATTCTGTTGATGGTGATTGAATGAAATTTTTTAATCAAGTACATATATCTTTTTTTTGGAATTTCATAACATGATATTGGGTATTTCTATTTACGAGTTATATCATTTATATTTCTTACAATTGTTAATATTTTTATTGGAATTTATTTTTAATTCCATAAAAAATACCTCCTTGGAATTGGATGAATAAAAAATCGATCTTTTTTAAATTATATATTCAAATATTGTCAAATAGAAATATTTATATTTACTTAAATGTACTAATGTATTAGTGAAATTTATTATAGAGTACTTGTGTTGGTACATATGATATATCCACAAAACAAAATTTCATAATGTAACATACATTATGGTGGACAATTAGATAAATTTTAGTGTATGAAAAGTTATGTAGCTGTAGAACACATTTTGAAAAATCATATCCAAATTTTATGGGTGAAAGTGAATCAATAATTCTATTCAATAGATGAAAACCTTATTCTTTTGAAAACCATAAAAATTATTCCTATATAACATAACTTCAAATGGAATTGAATTCATTTTAGAAAAGGTACATGTTGAACTGATAGAACTAAAGTAATGAACTAAGGTATTGATTTAAAATCTATTATCTCTTCATTGCCTCCTTTTACATTTAGACTGACTATAAACCAAATATATGGTTTTGGGAAATACGAAAATTGTATAAAACGTATTATTTTTAATGAAATTATATATTAGAATAGTATATAAGTATGCCACGTGTTATATTTCATTCATATTGAGAAGAATGATTTTTGTATCTAATAGTATACATTTTTTTGGAACACCAGGTAAGACTAATGATAATGAAGAAGAATTATTTTTATCATGCCCAAACTGGCAGTCATCTAGAACATTAGTTATTTAAAAATGACAGATAAATCAATTTAACGATGCTAAAATAATCTTAAATATTTTCTCATGAAAATAAGTTATTATTATATCAATGGATAATATAATTGAGGTTACTAGATGGCAACGTTTAACATTTGTCTTAATGTGTTATAATCTGTTATATTACATGTTTAATTTTCAGGATTTTGATGTTATAATGTAATGGTGACTACCAGTTGAACATAAATGTGTGTGAACTTATTATCATTGGGATGCGCTGATAGATATATAAATTTTAAACATTTTTGTAGTGAAATACGACTATGATGCACTGAGTATGCAACAACTATATGTTTTTTTAATTTTATATAAATTGGAAAAAAAATTCCCTCCAAATTTTTTTGATTCAATTTATTATTTAAAAATAAATTTTAAATATAAATTAAAATATAGAAGAACAATATTGTTCTGATGGAGGAATCCATACAAGACATGAATATACAATTTGAAAAAAGTAACATAAAAATTCAGTATTTCATGTATCAATTTCTGAAAAATATTTTCAAGTGAAAATTTTGTTTATAATGTCTCAATATTTTTAACCCGAGTATATTTAATTGAATAATGGTATAATTAATAATGAGATAAATGATGATGATGTATGAAAAAATCCACAATCATTTTTTTAATATCATAAAAAAGTATTTGGTGGAGTTTATTAATGATGGATTTTAAATGATGAAAAACTCAAAGATCATACATGTATTATACTCTCTTATGAATGAATGAAATGATTTTTATATTGAGTGATAATTTTTCATAATATTTATAATTTTTTAAATATATGTTAATAATAATTCATTTATTTTTTACATCATTATCATATCAATAAATAGTTTACAAAAATTACACTAGATGCACTAGAAAACCCAAACAACAAAATTTTTCCTACATATTAAATGAACTGGTAAAATATATTGTTTATAGTTTTATATATGAAATAAATATAGTATTTATTTTTAGTGTTCATTTATTTAAATTTTATAGGTATCATATCAAGTCAATCATATTAATAATCAATTAGGTATATTTTGTGACCCACTATCCAAATTAGTTAATTCACACAATCCATATGAAATTAGTGGATTTTGATTATAAACACATGAATATAGAGAATAATGAAAAATAAATTATGGGGATTTCTAGAAAGGATATAATTATAAGGAATGTAATGTTTACTTTTTTGGTATTCTAGATGAAATAATTGTTTCATGTTATTTGTTACAAAATTATATAACAAGGATTAAATTTCATTTTTTTGATACCGATAGAGTGTTTCAAATTAATCCATCCCATGAATCATTAATATTAAATACTAAATCCATGTAATAAAAAACAAACCATTAATGATGGTTCATTAAAAACAAAAAAAATACTACATAAAATATTATACTACATGAGAGATTTTAATGATTAGTTAATTGTGACAAAATAAAATAACACTAAAATTAGTTAATTAAAATATAATTTCCAAGATGTTGAAATTTTTGAAGATACAACACCAAATAAATTCATTACATTTTGTGATATAAATATCTATGATGTAATTTTATAGTCAAAGGCCAATGTTGTTGATAATGACGATTATGTAACAAATTATTTTGAAATATAAAGGGATGGAACAACTAAAGACCTTGTGGAAGTTGATGATGTTGATGATGAAGATGAAAATATTGAGACTATAAAATAATAATATGAAGATGAAAATAAAAAATCATCAAATTACATTTCTTGTTTCAAATGAATAGTAAAGATATCAATAATATGATTTGTATAGTAATGAATGTTATGATTCCTGATGATCAACTTGATGACTCTTCATCTAACACACATGTTATTTCCACTACATCAATACGAAAAAGGGGTATGTTCTATCTAGAATGATTATTTTTGGAACTATTCCTAAACAATTCCACCCCATTATTTTTATGCACACATACAAATGTATTTTTGAGTGTTATATTTTAGTTATTTTTTGTTAATAATTAGTAGTTATAATTAATTTATTTATATACTAATATATTGAATAATTTTTATTTCTCCCAAATTTTTTCATATATTTATATTGGATAGGGGGTATAACTCTATGAATTTATTTTTCTAGGCCATGGGTGATGTGGGATTAGAATCCCATTGATGTTTGCCATCTTATTTTTTCTCATTTGATTATATATATATAATTACTTTTTATTTGGACATTTATTTAATTATCGATTTTTAATTATTAATTACATACAGGGTATATGGTATCCTTCTAATAATAGCATGAAAAAACTATCTTAGATTGATGTTGGATATATATATGGGGGAATTGTCATAAATTTTTCACAAATTTAGAAAGAGATCCATGGGGAGCATTACAAACACAATTATTATCTACCTTTCTATAACCATCAATTTTATTACTTCTCATCCCATTTGTAGGATTGATTTTTATACTATTAGATAATTTTTTTTTGGTAGAGATATTTTTTCAGCGGGAAAAAATGTGGATGAAAAGAGGTTTCACATAGATCAAGTAGGCATACCTTTAGATTTTTTTAGAGACATATGCTATGTAATTTTATTTAACAAGTAAAATATATTTCAAATGTAAAATGGTTTTTATATTCATATAGAAAGTTAATAATACTATTTTGAAGGTGTGAAATGTTTTTTATAAGATATTCATTGATCCAACCACTGGGGAGAATATTAGGACTGTCAATGTCAGATGTTGGTTCAAATGAATTTTTGGTCTTTTCAAATTAACTGATATCAATGTGTTAACAAAATTAATTTCAAATTTCATTTGAACGAGTCATATGAGGTTTCATGTTCACCCACACATGATTAGAGTATGTTCAAGACAGACATTTGGGACACAGATGAATCAAGATTTAATGAGGCCACTTAGATGCAAGTGACTCAGTATGATATTTAGAATGGAAGAGTGGTTGGTTTTGGTTGATGATTGACAACTTTCAATTATTATGGAACTATTACATAGTCATCATCCTACTATAAGGGAGGTCATATATTTTCTTTTTTTACTATATGTAGAGTATGAGGAGAATTTATGAGTTCAAACTGAGGATATAAAGAGTATACAGAAAGTGAAGGAGGAGCAATGCCAACTCCAGCAGTAGTATGAGTAGTAGAAACATCAATGGAAGGAGTAGGAACACAAGAAGATGATGGTGTACATGAAATGACAAGCATAAGTTTAAGAGATGTATTTCCTTCCACTTGGTGTTATAGATGATACAACACCTCCACAATGATCAATGATTTATTTCATGGGAAAACATATTATGATAATTCTTGGATGGGCATAATATTTTAATCTGGTTATTACATATCATTTCTATATTTTTTTCTATTTGGACTCAATTTTTTTGATCTTATTTATTTATTTGTTTCTACTTTTTCAACAAAATTTCTTTTTTTTCAACAGGTAATCACAGATTGAATTTTATTTCTCTTACTACAAACCTATTATTGATGTAAATACTATTTCATGTATACTATTTATGAGTTCAATATATTTCAATAAAACTACTTTGGGAACCATTTTTCCCCAAGGTAAAATTTTTATGGCCTCTCATTATTATTAAATATTTACAATGGGATCCGATCACAATTAAATTGTCTCAAAAACCTAATTTTATATGTTTTTGACTACTCAATGTTATATCCAAACCAATACATAATTCAAGATGATTATGAGGTGAATCTGAAGCTATTTGTGTATAATATAATTATCAATGGACATTAAAATTATATTTATAACATAATCATATAAATAATTGATAATGTCTCAAGATATAAGTATTTATGTGTTTAATATTATAAGGTAAAATTAAAATCTATATAATCTAGAGTACATGAATTTTTTATACATTCAATAAAATCATAGTGCCTCTATTATTTCCATTTAATGGTAAATGCACCAAGTTTTCTATTTATAATAATTATAATTCTAGTCACTTGGTATCAAATAGTTCCATGTTTAGTACATGGTTCTTTTGATATTTGATTAAATAAGAATAGGAGTAGGATCATTTCATTATAGTATTTTTTATTAAAGAGTTTATTTTTAATAACATTGTCCTTCTAGATCAAATATTTATCCTCCTACCACTTTCGGTTAAAATAAAATAATATCCTAACATAATTTATTGGATATTCATTAATAATATATTTGTTTAAGGGAATTACATATTGTAATATAGAGACCAAATTTTATGTTTCATTAGATTTTATGTTATTTTTTTATCTAATAATGTTTATTTATTTTAAATCATCAATTTCATATTGTATTAATTATTCATTTTCTGCATGTTTCCACATCATACATTTTTAATTAAAAATAGGTAGCCTCTTGTCCACCCAATCTATAATCTTATTAAAGGGGGGATTTATTTACATGAATTTAAAACCCTAAATACACCACCTCTTGATGTTTCTTTTCTTCAATGATGTTATTAATATATTAAAAACCTATAGTGGTTAGGTCTAGGAGGACCCCTTATGCAAGGTTGGAAGATGGTTGTCATTGGTATGGTTCTTGATGATTTGAGATGTTCGAGTTTGATAAAGGAAATAAGTGGTTTTATATGATATGTGGGGATTCATTTGGATGGAGAGATGTAAATTTTTATGGCATTATTTATGATGACACTATGGGTAAGGGTATTGTTTATTCTTATTAGGTAGTTAGTCATGAGTATTTGGTTAGTGGGATAGATGGTTCTCTATTTTCATATGAGAAATTGAGTGGTTATTGGTTTCTATTAATTGTTTTTACGATGATATACCATGTATAATTTATGAGAAACCCTAGTGGTAGGTATTTTTGGTAATAAAAATCCTATTTTGATGTATAAATAATTGGAACCTTCATGATTATGTTGATATAGTGAGTATTTGGGATATTGAATATATTATAGAAGTATTATTGTTGAATAATTTGTAAATAGAAATTTTATTACCAAAGGGAGATGTTTAATTGATTTTTTAGTAGATAATTGACTAGCGATTACAGGAAATTCCCCTAGAGTTGAGGTATCGATTTTTGAGTCAATAAGGATTTACTAATGTAATTTCCATTTCTTCATGTTTGGGGAGATTTTTGTGTAAATACGATTTCCTTATGACATTACAATTACTTCATGTTTTGAAAATCAGAAAGACCTTATCTTAAAGAAAATTTCATTTTACCATATGCCTTGCTTTCATAAGGAAAAATTTCTTCCACAAAGAAATATATCCTTAAAATATTTTCATTTTTCATATTATGTCTAAGTGTAAAATTCAGTTTCATATCTAAAAACCTCAAAATTATATAATACTTAGATAAATAGAGTTCTGTTTTCAGGATCCTAATTTAGACAGTGAGTTCTCAAAATTCAGACTCTGAACTCTTTTGTATTCTAACTCTGAATTTCTGAATTCAAACTCCAGACATTGTAAGTTATGAATCAGAATTCTCATGAACTATGACTCTAAACATTGTATGTTTTGATTTTTAATTTCCATGAAATTCAGACTCCGTAATTTTATATAATTCATATTCCATGTTTCTTGAAAAATAGAATCCGAATATCCTTGTACTATAGACACCAAAGGTGTTTTTGGATAGACTCCGAAATTTTATTCTCTTATATTCCAAATATTTGATTTTGGTTAGGTAACAATATTTTTTCTTAAACTTATTTTAGTTATAAAACAATTTCATGTGTTCAGTTTCTAACTAATTGTTGCTTGAGAGACACATGTACAGGTTCCTCTGAAATTCAAAGAAAATATGATGACTAGAAGAGGGAGTCGACTGTTGGAGTTGTACCTATAAATAAGAGCTCACTTGAAAGAGTTCGAAACTTTTGGAAAAAAAGTTTATCAATATAGAGATTACACTTTGCTGAAGTGATTTCCAGATAGAGATACTCTCATGCTTATTGCGTACTGAAATTCTTGTTCATATTTTAATCATGCGTCTCTGAATGTTGTTGTGTACATTTGAGGGCTTTTTGGGATAGGAAGACAGAGGTGACAACTACCTTATAGATCGAGGACTTCATTAATAAAGAAGATAGAGGTGCCGACTACCGTAAATGTTTATGGCTTGTGGGGATAGAAAGACAGACTCTGATCTTCATATCGAGGGATTACCTTAGTGTGGGTAAAACAAACATTCTTGAAAGTATAAATCAAGGGACCTTTATCCAAAGTTTTTCGATACCCTTCTCTTTGGGTTAAGAGATTTATAACTTGTTACTTGGTTGGTTTGATGTTTTCCGCTGAATTTTTATTGTTGAGGAATGTATAAATATCTTATACTTCCTTACATTTCTATGTTCTGATTTAGTAAGATTCTCTACGCTTTAATGTAGAATCATCATCGTTGTAAACTTTTTTTTTAAGTTTCATTTCAGGGATCCACATGTACGTAATTACATTCTCAGAATAACTTTTTCGGTATCAAGAATATTTGTAGAACTTAGTGGTTTTGTGAATTTACCTTGTTTAACCTTGTTAAACAATAGAAATGTTTATAACCATCTTGAAGACATTCTAACAAATTTTTAATGTATACAATTCACCAACTTTTTTATATTGAGCATCTTCATTCAATATTTTGATCCATCAATTGGTATCAAAGTTTGATGACCTTGTACCCTGTACCAATCCAAAATTGGTATCATAGAGGGATTCTGAAATACTTATATTAACATATAAGGTTTTCTTGTTCAAGATTTATTTGTTCTATATTTTCCATGATGAGGATTATTTTACTTGTTTTCAATATTTTATTGCTGACAAGTCTGTGTGGAAATATATTTTCATTATGATGTAAGGAATCAATGTTGGTTCCATAGACAAACTGAATCCTACTAGACCACATATTTTTTATGTAAATTATTATGAATATTGGTGAGATCTCATGAAGACATTCATTATAAATAATATAGTATATAATTTTTTTATGCTTACTGGAAGATATAAAATCCCTGACATGGATGTCAGCACTTTCACCAATCAAGAAAAGTATGAATATCAACTGAATTATAAGGTATGCAATATTTTTCCTTCATAAATGACTGTTAATATATATATATATATATATATCCAAATTTCATCTTGTGATACAGCAAATTGTTTTTGGAAGAAACATGAAGTAAATCACTTTAGAACGTCCAAAGATATTGAGATTAGAAGAGCCATGCTCAGAGGTGAATATCATGGTTTATACATTCCTTATTGAGAACCCTTATGTAAGGTGAAACAATGATTCATGAAAATTGATAATAGTTTACAATCTATGGGTGAGAAAGGATTACATGACGAAGCTCTTGTTGATAAGATCATAGGCATCATATCCAATGAGTGAAAATCCAAGATAATAACTATTGATGATAGTAGAAAAGTTACTCAGATTTCTCATGATGAAATTTTTGGAACTCTTCATCAACATGAAACCATAATTAAGAGATATTCTGATAATGTTAAGAAGAATAATGAAATTAGTAGGGTTTCTTTTACAACAACATCAAATCATATAAAGCCATGACTCCTTAGAGAGTCACAAGACGCTAGTCAAAGAAGACTGTTATTCAATACGAATCTAGTGGAAGTGAATCTTCATAAAATGAATTAGGAAATCTTCCTTGACGAATAAACAAGATTGTTGGACAGAATAAATTCCAGTCCATATACAACAAGAAGAAAATCAAAGATAAGAAAGACTAAGAAGTCACTTGTTATGAATTCTAGAGAGATGGACATATAATACCTGTTTGTGAAATGCTTAAGTGAAAATAAAGAAAGGAAAAGCATTTTGAGAGAAACAGTAATGATTGATAAAAATATAAAGAAATTAATGTCATAAAATCCAATGACACTTGGAGTGCCAATGGTGGATAATTTTCAGATGAATCATCATATTACGAATCTTATTGACAGAAGAATCATGGTTTAATAGCCAGACTTCCTATTGAAAATAAATTTTTAATGGCTAAGGTACATAATGCTAAAATTATGACCAATGTATCCATTAGGGATAACTAGTGTGATAGTAAATACTCTAACTCTTACGATAAATAATCTTCTTCTAATGAAAATAATACTTTACCGGCCTATAATGAAGTTTCTAGGTTTGCTAAACACTTTGAGAATGAGAATTCAAAACACATGAAAAATATTGATAAGGAAAATTCTAGGAATACTATTCTTACTAAATAAATATAAAATCTTTCTAAATATCTTTATAATAAAATTTTTTATTTTGAAATTATTTCCAAAAATCATTAGGAAATAAATTTTGAGATGGATAGACATTCTAGGAATCGTGAAAACATAATTTCTATGAA
Source organism: Viscum album (assembly GCA_963277665.1). NCBI lineage: Eukaryota > Viridiplantae > Streptophyta > Magnoliopsida > Santalales > Viscaceae > Viscum > Viscum album. The sequence goes on along the minus strand of OY728161.1, from coordinate 454,127,452 downwards.
AAGTATTTTCGAGCCTAACTCTAGTTTAAAATAAAATTTTTTAAAAGATAAGAACATAGTTATCAAACTAAAATTGGATATATTTTACTTGAGGAAGTGCTTGTCAAACATTAACTTAGGTAGGGAAATTTTTGATACGATGAATTCTCAAATCCGACCTCTAAGTAATAGTTCTGGTTTTGGATATACAAGTTCAAATCCGATTTTTAGTAATAATTATTTTTTTCTTCAAAGTGCTCAATTATGCACTAAGTGTCAATGTGGTTGACACTGGGATAAAATTTGTTCCCTAAATAGAATCTAGCGTTTAGGATTTCACAAAGCCTATTTTTCTAAGAAGATGTGGGTGCCTAAAATTTTTATTTCTGATATTTCCAGATCCATGAATTTTTTGGGTCAAAATATTTAAGTCTTTTGTTTTTAGGAAAATAATGAAGGTACCAATAGAAATACATGGTACATGGATAGTGGATGTTCCTGATATATTACTGGTAACAAAAATGAACTCGAAAATTTTATGAAGATGAAAGGAGGAAAAGTTATTTTCAGAGATAATGCTTAGAGAGAAATTATTGGTATAGGTAACATCATTATTTATGGAAAAACTTTTATTTCAAATGTTATATTTGTTAAGGGTATTACGAACAACCTCATTATCATAATCAAATTATGTGGCGAATGTAACATTGTGAATTTTAGGAATGAAAAATCCTTAGGACACAATTACAAGGAAGAATTTATTCTTTCCACCAATAGGCAAAAGAATTTTTACACACTAAACATAGAAGACCGTAGGAGCTAAGACTTACCATCCCTTAGTGCAATGGAATATTATTCTTGGTTGTGGAATTGAATGTTAGGACTCTGTAACCTTAGGAACCTAGGAAATATTTCTAAGAAAAGACTAGTTAAGGATCTACCAGAAATCAGATTTGATTCTTCAAAAGTTTTTTATCCTTGTAAATATAGCAAGAAACATAAATCAATTTTTATATCATTCGGTGAAGTCACAACTACTGATGCATTAAAATTAGTACATATGGATCTTTTTGTACCAACACAAGATAGAAGTATTTTAGGCAAGTATTATGTATTTGTCTTAGTTGATGATTACACTCAATTAACGAGGTCTATTTTCTAGAAAATAAGTCTGAAGAGTTTTCTTATTTCAAATGTTTTAGAGACCATGTTAAAAATGAGAGAACCTTCATTTGGTAATTATTCATAAAGATAATTGAGAAGAATTTCAAAAATATGATCTTGAATATTTTTGTAGTATAAAAGGAATTACTCATAAATTCTCAAAACCTATAACACCACAACTAAATGTTGTTGTTGAATGATTATATATAATTCATCAAGAGATAAGAAGAACCTTGTTGAGTGAGTATTTTTTAGCCAATCATTTTTGGGTTGAATCTGTAAGTACTGCTTATTATACTATAAATTGTGTTATGATTATACCTTTTCATAATAAAAATTCTTAAGTGTTAGGGAATGTAAAAATCCTAGACATTCCTACTTCAACGTTTTTGGTTGCAAGGTATTATTTTTTAATACTGAAGATAATATATATAAATTTTCACCGAAATATGATAAAGGAATTTCTTAGGCTACTCCACAACTTCTTAGGATAATAGAATTTTCAATAAAAACACTTGTATTGTTGAAAAAAATGTACATTTATAATTTAATGAAAATGAACCCTTTGTTTTTAAACAACCCTAACCTACATCTTCGGATGTGTTTTAAAAAACTATTTATCAACCATTGATAGAAGATCCTTCTAATAAAAAAAATTTCCAAGAAGATATTTATGAAATATTTACCCCAGAATATTTCCTATCCTATTTTGATGATTATGTTTTACAAAACCCAAATAGGGTTTTTCTTAAGAATCATCCAAGTGATAGTATCAATGGCAATGTAAATTAACCTGTAAGGACTAGAAATTCCTTAAGAAATTAAATATAACATCTATCATTCCTTACCTAATTAGAACCAAAAATCACTGATGAAGCTTTAGGTAATGATAATTGGATAAAAGTTATGGAAGATGATCTAAATCAATTCTAAAGGAATGATGTCTGGACCTTGGTTGAAAGACCTAAATAAAACGTCTGTTATTGTAGTCAAATGTGTCTTCAAAAAAAGTGTGATGAAAATGGAATCATAGTAATAAACAAAGCTAGATTAGTTTCTTAAGGGCATAATCAACAAGAATTAATAGAATATGAAAAAACATGTTCTCCAATAGCAAGAATTGTATATATTCATATTTTACTTTACTTGGTAGCATTCATTAATTTTAAACATTTTCAAATGGATGTGAAATGTGCATTCCTTAATGGTTTTGTTCAAGAGTATGTTTTTTTTGAAGAACCTCCTAGTTTTGAAGATCTAAAACATCATAAACGTGTTTATAACCTTACCCATGTCGTGTATGGAGTTATGAAAGCCCCTCCATCTTGTTATGATAGACGTAAAATATTCTTATGTCAAAATAACTATGTTAAGGGAAATGTAGATCCAACCCTTTTTATAAATAAAGATAAGAAAAATGATTTGATTGTTCAAATTTATGTTGATGACATTATATTTGGTTCAACTCAGAAATCCTTAACTGATTCATTTGCAGATCTAATGAAATCTGAGATTGAAATGAGTATGTTGGGTGAGTTAACTTTTTTCCGTGGCAATCAAATTTCTAAAAAATCAGAAAGAATATATATATCCCCACATAATTATATTATATATCTTCTAAAAATGTATGGATATGACAACACTAAGTGTATAGGTACTCCCATTGGTACCTCAAATACACATGATATTGATGAAGCTAGAAAACCAGTAGATCAAACATCTTTTTGATGTATGATAGGAAGTCTACTTTACTTGATATCTAGTCATCCAAACATAATGTTTTCATTATGGTTATGTTCAAGATATCAATCCAATACTAAGGAATCTAATTTAAAGGTAGTGAAAAAATCGCTACTTAAAAGAACCATGGATTTAGAACTCTTTTATACTTATAAAGGTGCTTAGTTTTTTGAAATGTTTTTCAGATGAAGAATTTGGTGGATGTAGAATGGATAGAATGAGTACACACAGAACTTGTCATTTCTTCGGAGATTCATTAGTTTCTTTTTCATGAAAGAAGAAACACTCAGTAGAACTTTCCACTGCTGAAGCTGAATATTTAGTATCTAGAAGTTTTTGTGATCAAGTATTGTGGATGCAACACACACTCACAGATGTCAAAACTTCAATGATTCTTCAATTGCCTAAAAATAATCTAATCCTTGAATTTTGGGTTCAAGTATTTATCACTCCAAGAAAGGGTGAAAAGGATACAGTGAAAAAAGTGATATTTACTTTTTGGACTTCATGGTGAACCAAAGGAAAATCAACATGATGAAGTATATTATCATTACAATTGAGAATTTAAAGAATTGGAACTTGAAAGATCATATTATTATGTATCCAACCATCATCTCCATGATAATTGTTTGGTTCCTAGAGTCTTTCAAAATTCCCTGTAGTTCAAAGCCAAGGAGTTGCATAGTCATGATAGTAAGTGGTGATACATTGAAGAGGATTAATGTTTCTTTCTCAATAGACTCTGGAGAATTTTATGATTTACCTGAAGGTGTTTCAGAATCCATTGAGAAGAAACAAGAATTAGTTGAACCATACAAAAAGGGAGGAAGGAAGAGGTAGTTGAAGGAAGTAGAAGAAGAAGGAAAACCCCAAATACTAAAAATGTTCATTCCGCACATCCAAAACCTAAAAATCCAAAAGCCTATCCAGAGGAAGTTGTAGATAAGTGGAGAGAAGATAATTAGAATAGGAAAGAAGGGGAGCCCAATTTTAGACTAGACCTTACTGAAGGAAAGTATTTGAGGGAAAAGATAGTTGAGTATCTAGAATGGTAAGATAAAGAGAAAAAGTAGAAGAAAAAGATGTTTGAAGATGATATTGATCAGTCCCTTCTAAGTGATATTGAAAAATCATCCAAATAAATCTTGGTACCACAATCATTCTTGGTAATATCTTTAATTGAAACTCCAGGTAAGAATTTTGTCACTCCTGAGAAATCCAAAGAACAAGTTGTTCAAGTAGAAAAATTTGTCGGAGAAGTACAAGAATAAAAGAGCAGTGGTGATACCGAATATCTCATAATGTAAGATGAAGACTTCTATGAGAATGAAAGTCAATCCGAGAAACTATCAATCTAAACATCAGAAGCTGAATATTCAAAACTTGTTAACCCTATTAAAGATGAGAAAGTTGAAAATGGTAATGGTGAAGTTGAAGTGAATAAACTATCTAAGGATGAAAGATTAAATCATGAATTCATTCGTCTAGAGGATGCTAAGGCACAAGCTGAGATTGGGATGGTTGATGAAGAAAAAATCATTCAGTTGTCTGACAATGAACATGAATCTCCGAATTAAGAAGCCATTCCGAGATCTGATAATGGAAAGAAAGTTGTTTATTGATAATCCAAAAAGGAAAGTCGTGTAGAAAAAATAATCTAGTGGATCTTTTAAGAGGAATCTTTTTGAGCTAGAGAAAAAAGTCTCACCGAGCAATGTTTCATATTCGGAATCATCCTCCCTTGGACATGATTTAGTAGTGCGGTCTTAGAAGAATCTTGTTGGGACCATTCCAATTTTCCCAAGCATAGATTCCAGATTCCAGAAGCTTCAACATACCCAGAATCAAATGTAATATTCGGTATCCACGGTGATGGATAAGTGTGTAAAAGTAGAGGCATATTTTAAGACTTTTCTTATCGGATACAAATCTAACAAGAGATCATGATAGAAGATGACCTTTTGGTCAAGGAAAGAATTTATATATTTTCAAATTCTAGATGACATTCAAGATAGTCTCAAGTATTCTTTTGACACTGATGTTTGGAAAATCAAATATCTCACCAAATACATGGATGAAAATCTTTCTCTTGAACAAAATTCTCGGATTCACGAAGTGAAGGATTTGAATGGAAAGTTGTGTTATTTTTCTCAAAGATAGAAGAGAGAAATATATATTTGGATTGAGATAGAAGATAATCTTGTCAAGTAGGAAGATGTCTTGAAGGATAAGGAAGAGTTTCATAAGTCTCAGAAAGAAAGATTCAAGTCTTTAGAGAAGGAAGCTAACAATCAGGATAAAGTTATTATGAAAGCATGGGAAGACTACAAGGTGTTCAAAAAGCTAAAGACCATAGTCATGAAGTTGATTCCCTTGGATAAGGAAGGATAATTGTGTTTTAATTTGATATTTTTTTTGTACTTATCTTCCTTGTTCACATACTTTCTAATCATAATGATTTTTTTGGTTGCTAGTCTTTTGGATGTGTTTAACTAATCTTTCAGGTACCATATTTTTTTCCCATTCCCTCAAATTTATTTTTTAAAATCACAAAGAATGAAAATGGAAAAAAAATACGATGCAAGGAATATTCCCTACATAATGGGGAGTGTTTATTTAAGGGGGATCTTTCATTACAGAGATATTCTTACTCAAGATAATGAAAAATCTCACTATAGAAATCTAGAATACGATTCTTAGTGATCCAAGATAAAGGGGGAGTTAGTCGTATTTATATTTTCCCATATGATATGGGATATATGTTTTTCTTAATGTTTAAAAAAATATTTTCAAAGTCTTTATATTCTTTTTCGTAAGTATATTTGTGATTTCCAAAAATGGAGAGATTGTCGAGTCAATAAGGTTTTCCTTATGAAATTTCCAATTCTTCACATTTGGGGAGATTATTGAGTCAATAAGGTTTCCTTATAACTTTACCATTCATTCTTGTTTTCGAAATCAGAAACACCATATATTAAGGAAAATTTCATTTTATCCTATTCCATGCTTTCATAAGGAAAATTTCCCTCTCCATGGAAATCTATCCTTACATTGTTTTAATTGTTCATATTCATTCAAAATTAAAATTTTGTATCATATCTAAAACCTAGGAATCATATAATACATAGATACATAGAATCCTGTTTTCTAGATCCAAATTCAAACTTTGTGTTCTCTTAATTCAGACTTCCAACTCTTCTGAGTTCTGACTCTGAGTTCTCTGAATTCAGACTCCAAAATTTGTAAGTTATAAATCCAAATTCACATGAACTTTGACTCTGAACATTGTATGTTCAGATTCCGAATTTCCTTGAAATTCAGTATCTATAATTCTATACAATTAAGGTTTCAAATTCCTTGAAAAGCAGAATCTGAATGTCCTTTTACTATAGGAACCAATTGTGTTTTGGTTAGACACTGACTTCTATTTTCTAACATTATGAATATAATATTTTGGTAATGTAACCATATTTTTTCTTAAACTTTTTTTAGTTATTAAACGATGTCATGCATTCAGTTACTAACTAACCATTGCTTGAGTAACATGTGTACAGGTTCCTCTGAAATTCAAGGAAATATATGGCCATTGGAGGAGGGAGCCAACCGTTGGAGTTTTGCCTATAAATAAGATCTCATTTGAATGAGATCCAATATTTTGGACAAAAAGTAAATCAATATAGATATTAAAAACTGCTGAAGTACATTCTATAGAGAGATACTCTCATGATTAGTGCGTACAGAACATCTTGTTCAGATTTTCTCCGTGCGTCTCTGAATGTTGGTGTGTACATTTGAGGGATTTCGGGGATAGGAAGACTGAGGTGCCGACTACATTAAATATAGAGGACTTCCTTGCTGAGGAAGACAATGGTGCCAACTACCTTAAAAGTTGTGTGCATTCTGGGATAGCTAGACAGACACTGATCTTCGTATCGAGGGATTACCTAGTTGTGGGTAAGACACAATTTCATGAAAATATAAATCAAGGGACCTTTATCCAACGTTGTTGGATACCCTTTTGTCTGGGTTAAAATATTTATTACTTCTTACTTGGTTTGTTTCATGTTTTCCGCTGCATTTTTATTTTTGAGTAAAGTATAACTATCTTTTACTTCCTTAAATCTGTACACTCTGATTTTGTCTGATTCTATACGCTTTAAGGTAGAATCGTCATATTGGTAAACTTTTTCTATGTTTCATTTCCGGATCCTAATTATTGGAATTTCATTCTCCATATATCATTTTTGGTCTCAATAAAGTTTTTAGAATTTAGTGGTTTTGTAAATTTACAATGTTTAACCTTTTTAAACAATTGAAAAATCTCTATCCAAATTAAGAGTTACTAAAGATTTTTAATGTATACAATTCACCCCCATCTTGTATATTTAGAATCTCTATTAATTAAATCAATCTAACATCGATGAATATTCCATTACTAATTGGTGTGCTTTATATAGTTGTAACCTTTAATAAAGATCTTAAAAAGGGATAGGTGAAGGTAGTCTAGGAATTATAAATATAAAATATGACCAATATCACATTTTCATTGTTGAATTTTGGATGATTGGGACCATGAATGTGTTTGAAAATATCCCAATATTATTTAAAAGAATTTAGACTCTAAAAGATAATTAGGTGCATCTATAGATGTCTATTTGAAAAGATAAATATTGAAAATAGGGATATTAGTTTGATTATACATTAAGGAATCAAGGATGCTGATGATTGAACTGTATTCCTAATTTTAGGAGTGATTTTTATTAGGGTTACAACATTATGGAATGTTTTGGGAATTCATGAATTTGAAATAAAATTGGATTGTATTAATTTATTACATAATAATATATGAAAGGTTTTCATTATTTATGTAATCCTTGAATGAAAATGATCTCATAATTGAATTCTAATTCTAAAATGGCCTTAATAACTAATTGTAATTGTGGTTATATTCATTCTTCATGGAAACCTATGAAAGGGTTTTTAAGAATCATCTACTAATTAAATCGAAGTATTCATATCATCGTCAATAGATAGAGAATATGATAACAAATATGAAGGGATAGAAGATGGATGGTGAACCTAAAATTGAGGGTGGAAGTGGATATATTTAAATTAGAAAATTACCTAAACCCTAAAAGTGGAAGTCAATAATGATATTTTACTAGTGTGTTCGGAAGAATGTGTCCACATGAAGTGTCTAAATTAATCAATGAAATTCCCAAATTTTGGGAATATAGGATATCTTTTGTGGTTTCAAAAAATAATTCATTAAGAAGAATCATAATTTCTTGGAAATGATGTAGCATTTTCATTTTCTAGGTATTTCAATCGTGATAATATTTTTAAGATATCAATTAAACATTTCTAAATCCTAATATATTTTATTTTTGAAAATGGTGGATTTGTTATGTGTTTAAAGAGTTGGTGGTTGTTTAAAAAGTAAATTGAGCAGGTTTCATAAGGATAGGATTGGAACAATGGTCATCATATGGTGTATTGGATTTTGTGTGTGAGTATTGATTATATTATTTTACAGATAATCATATAGAGGAGAGTATAATAATAGTAATTTAATTTTAAATCAGTATTTCCTAAGTTATGATGAGTAATATGTGGTTTCCAAGAACTGTAGATTAAAATATTCATCTATAGTGGTCGATGAGACAATTATTTTGGTAATGAACAAATGATATTATGTAGAGAATAGTTTGAGTGGATCTGATTTGTATTCATGATTTTGTTTCATATGTAGCATCATATTTTGGAACGTTTTAAGAATATTGGGGTATTAGATAACCAAAGCCTACTTTATTTCTTAGTTGAGTATAATACGGTGAAATTGGTGTCTAATTCATCATTATTAAAATTATAGGTTCATATTTTGATATATAATCAAATCATTTGTAAACACCAATTTGGGTATGTCGAATGTATGATTAATAAGATCACAAAAATCCTATAATTCAAACTTATAACATTATTTTGATTATAATGGATGAATTGGAAAGCTTTATTCCTTATTGTATTATTATTGGGGATGGGAATACCCATGTTGTGGAGTATATACTTTCCCTTATCAATATATGTTGATAGAGTTAAATGAACTTGTTATTTTTTGAAATTGGGAGAAGGGAATTTTGAAAGGTGATGTTCATATTTTTCTAAAAATGGATATATCCATGATATATTTCTGTATATGTTTGGATGATTTTTTGGTATCTGGGATAAAAGGCTGAATGTTAAAGGGGCGGTGGAGTATAATTTTATAATTCACCAGACTACACTTTGTACCTGATAGGGACCCACTCTGTACCTGGTGTAGCTAAACATGTTTTTGGAAAACCTACATGGACATTGAGAACCCATTGGTGTCATGGGATTTTTTAATTTTTTTTAATATATTAAAATTCAATAAATAAATTGAACACCTCCCTCCCTTAATTGGAATAAGATGACTAGAACCCCCCATCCCTCAATATCTTTTATTTCTCCCCTCTCGTTTTGTACTCAAATACCACCCTGATCATCATCACTTATCAAATTGAGTCACCATATAAACAATGAGTTCCTACATGAAAAGTTTAAGGAAAACACTAGTTATTATCATATATTTATGAGTGTCTCATCATTTTCCATGTTTAAATGTCATTTTAAATCCCTTTTTTTATTTATAATAAAATTGATTCAAATAAATATAATATTTGAAATATATTAACTATTAGATACAATAAGTATGTGCTTAATTTAATATATCAAAACATGTTACATATATTCATGTTTCGTGAATGTGTGTGTATTTTGGGTCTTGTTTTATAAATTATGTATAGGGAATATGTGGGTTCTAAATTAGGTAATAGGATAGGGAAAATCCTTTTGAGAATGGATCAATATGTTTTGCATGGCTTTAGGATTATAGAGATTCCCAAACTTTATGTTTACAATTTTTAGAAAAAAATAAAAAATGAAAAAGATATTCAAATTCATGGAATGTTATTAAATTAATGATAAAATAAATCTACATGGTGGTATATAAAAAACACATAGCAAAACTTCTGGTGAAATTTCATGAGTCGTAGAAAAAATAATATGATATTAGAAATCCCTTATCTTATGTACCATCAAGAATAAAATGTTCTCCAAATCATTAATATTTATATTATACTTAGTCTGAATATTTTTAATAAAAATTTCTATATTTATTAAATTATAATTATTTATATTATATATTTCCTTACCAGATTATTATGTGGATACAAAAATAGTCAATTTCAAATATGTCATTTAGAACTCATTCAGTTCATAATTCCTAAAACAATATAGGATGGATGACCATGGTCAAAATATTATTATATACATAATTTAGAATATTTTAAGAATTAGATAACTATTGTATTTATAAATTGAATGAAATTTTTAAACAAAGACACATAAGTTGGTAAGGAAAAAAGATCCATATCACTTCATTTAGGTGCTAATCTACACATACTCATGATTGATGTTATCATTTTTAATCGATGGAATGGTAAGAAAATAGAAGAAATATTAAATTCAAAAAATGATAATTATGTAATTAAAAGTATATATATATATTTAAACAATCATTATAGCCGTCCTTTAGTGTAATTGATTTAAAATTAAACACATCTCATCATGGTAGTGGTAGTCCACATTTACTAATGTATGATTTCTTCATTCCCTGTAGGATGAAATCATAGTTGAATAAGGAATATAACATAAGAATAATAAATTTTTAGTATATTTTAGGGAAATATGTCAATATATCATCTTTTTTTAATAATATTTTAATGATTTATAATAGTAAATAAAATTAAAACACTCATAATTAATTATATGATTTATATATAATATTGATCATAATCATGTAATGGAGAACCAAAACACTCTATATAAAATTATAACTAGTTATAGGGTATAAATAAACTAAAAATAGGCATTTATACATGTTTTGGAGACATTCGAAGCCTTACTTCTTAATTAAAACATTTTAAGTACATTTTAACCTTAACCAGAGTAATATAGATTTTTACAATGACAACATAATTATATGAACAAAAATAAAATTGAAATTATAGTAAATATGTTTAATTATGATTAAAACATTGGAATCTATTTTATTATATTAGTGGTCAATATGTGGTGGATATTATATTTCATATATGTATGAAAAACCACATGAGAAATAGTATTTCATAAAACATATGATTTATGTGTAAAAATAATTACACATAAAATGAATTAATAAAATGATATATATGAGAATTTTTCTTAAATAACTTAAAAATTGGGTTTGTAGATATTGGGATAAAATGAAATCATAATATAAAATTATAACAATATAATTAAAGTCGGAGACAAAAAATATTTTTAATTTAAATAAAATATAATGTTTTTAAAAAAAGTAAGGAATGGTTTCAAAAAATCAACATAATTGTTTAAAATAATTTACCTTCATAATTTAACATATATTTGGTCTAGATAAATAATAATAATTTATTAGGCCATGATTACATCATAATAATGTCATAAAATTGACAGTATTTGAAAAATGAATAATTTCTATATTCACCCAAAAAACAATTTAAGAAAAACCTCAAAACATAATCTTAATCCAATTATGAAATTATGATTTCAAAATTCATTTCAATTTCTTTAAAAAAATTAAATAAGTTTCGTAAATTAATTATAATATCTAAAAAAATTATAATAAAAATCATTTTTGATAAAATGTATTTTAAAGCATAAAATGAATTTATTCTAATTACATGTCTAATAAGAAAATTTAAATCAACTTATATGAATTAAATTTTATATATAATTTAAATAATATATTAAATTTTAAATAATTACATGATTTCTCTGTTAATATCAAAATTCATTGCGCATATAAAGGGAGATTTATAAAAGATATCAATTTTAAATTTTTAAATTTATTAATTTAATTTTAAAAAATTGATAATCAATGTTTGATTTACTATTAATTTTGTTAAAGAAAAGGTTTCCATCAAAAATCATTATACAATAATTCATATTTATAACCACCAAACCGATGACTTTTTTATAAAGGTTATATTTAAATATTAGTATATCAAAATTCATGTAATATAAATGTTGTGTGGACTAGATGTGATAGAATATAATACACAATGAAAATCCACTAAAAAACATAGTGTGTTAATTTATACCACCTTAAATAAATTGTAACCTTATAATTTTACCTCTTACATAAAAATAGGGTTTAGATAAAATTGAAATAAATTCCACATTGTGGAAGACAAAACATATGATCAAGAAAAAAAAATCCTTTAATGTTTTGAAACAAAATTATTAAAAACCCACACTATAAAAATGAATATTAAGACATATTTTTTAAAAATATCAAATTAGAAATATTAATTTCACCAAGGATAAAACATAATAAGGTCCCCAGATAATGATATCACTAGAAGAAATTAAAAATATGGACATAGGGGAGAATAATAATGTTCAAAGATTAATAGAGGGAGATATAGATCATGATCAAGAAAATGTTAATGGAAGAAAACTTAAATATGTTTGGGATAAATAATAACATAAATTCATTAAAAATGAAGGTATGTATAACCTTTTTTATATCATAATATTTTTCCATATGTTGGGGGAATATATTAGTTTCCATTTAAAGAACATGAGAAAATATAATAACATTTGTTTATCAATTTAAAAATATCAATTTATTCCTTTGTTTTTTCTTCATTAAATTTCCTCTAACATGTCATATATTACTCACATAAATTAATATCAAAGTTAAATTTTTCATGCTTGAAGCACAAAAATTACCTTTTAATTTATAAGATGATTCATAAAAGGGTAAAAAATTATTAATCATATTTTTATAAAATAAAAAATTGATCATATGATAACAAAATATTCAATATGAAACTATCTATAAAATATCTGTAATAACACCAAATGTTCTTCTTAAATCATTCCACACATAAAAAACCATTAAAAACATCAAAATATTCCATTAAAATATTGGAACCCAAAGTTTAAAATTATTTAAACCAATATTATTTGAATAAAAGAATAACATTTATATCCAAAAAATATCAATAACTATTAATTTTTTATACCAAAAAAGTTATATTTTATAGTTAGATAGTTTCTAAAGTATGCTTTTATTATCCCTAAATAACCTAAATCAAAATAAATGATAATTTAATACCATATATGATTCTACAAGGTATCTTAACCTGTACTATTAAAATATAACCCCTTGTTATCTAAAAATAGTGGCATTTAACATAATCATATTATATATCATATATAGATATTTTTTTTCAAAAACGATTGTAATCACTTAGTCGCTAAATCAAATTTCAATATGAAATTCAAAAATATGATAAAAAATATAATCCCAATATCATAACTGTTTTATCATAATTAACAATAATTATCTCCACATAAATTATAATATTAATCCTAGTGGTTATCAATACCATTGAAATTATTATCACAAAATATAAAAATAATTCATCATGAAATAAACATTATCTTAAACATTAGAGTTATATATATGTCTATCATCTGTTAATTCTCCCAAAATGTAATCAATCACCTTTAAATCCCATCACTTACAACCTCAAATAATTATCTATTTATTAAAATATATGAGAAAATGCAGACCTATCAACCAATGATGGTATATAAAAATATAATAATATCCTCATATGAATCATCATTACCACTAATGTTATCATTATATTTTCAATGATACCAATACTAAAACCTTATATCATAAACAACCCATAATTAAGTGATTAATGAAAATGGTTTCACATTATTATATTCCAATGATATTATAGGATCAATTATTTAGTGAATTATAAAAAAATAACATATCAAATACCTGGAATAAAATGTATATAGTTTTACTCAATTTTCATATTTAACATAAACAATATCCATAAATAGTAATTCATCCTTTATTCATAACATATTTTCTTATATATAGTCAAATCCCCACATTGAAATGATTTACCATTCAATAGTCCATACACTTACTTAATAATTATAATTTGTTTATTTATTTTTTATAATAAAACACATATTAATTGATATAATTGAAATTAAACACATTTTTTATTTTGATAATTCATTAAATCCTTTATGAATGGGTTCCTTTTCATAATAAACATTGAAATAATAAATTCATTTACATGATCAAAAATAAAAAAAAATATTCTCAAATATTTATCAAATAATATCACATGAAATAATAATGTATAAATCACGATCATGAGTGACTGCTGTAAAATTTAAGAACTCATGAAATTTGTTTCTTGAAAATCATATTTGTAACCATATAACAGAGAATAAATTTTCATATAAACATAATACCATTAAAATACCTTATGTAATCATAAGGATTAACTGAGAATAAAATCATAGAAAAATATTTCATGTACCTTGTGATATAATCTTCATATATCTATTTTAATTACTCTTACAAGCTCTCTAATAAATGTAATATCCCACATGGTTAATCCAATATATATTCCCCAAACATCAAAATCATTACCTAATGCATTGGGGGGATATATTGGCCTCCCCTATCACCATGAATAAAATAAAATAATAAAAAAAAATAAAACACATCAAAATTTTCATTTCCATTTTAAAAAATTATAAAATATCATTTTGAGCACATATGTTGAAGCAATTTGAGGATTAACATAAAAACAAAAGGAAATATTATTTTTAATTGAATAAATATAAAATGATTTTTTTATAATAACTAGAAATAAGGTGTTCTTTTAAAAACCATGAAATAATATAGAGGAAAATTCCCTAATTATAAGTTTCATTATTAAAGAATGTTCTCTTCATTTCAAGTACATAAACACATTATTTTTCACTTTGGTAAAAAGTGTCAACTATTTTTCATTTAAAAATAATAATTTCAAAAAAAAATTGAATTTAAAATTTTTTATAAAATATATTATCAATAATTAAACGTAAATATGATGTTATATAAATTTACTAGTAAGAACATGGTTGTAAAGGAAAACGAGAAGATCAAATTTAATACATAAAAAATAATATTTAAAAAACCCCTTACTACTTTGGAATATATTGAATCAAATGATTGATGAAGTTTAAAACCTATAAATTACTCATAAAATATTAATTTCAGTAAATTTATAATATAATAATTCAATATTCTAGTATATACAACACCCAAAATGAATATGGGATGAAATATGCATGAGTCGCAAAAGAAATAATTTGAAATTATAAATCAAATACTATAAGTCTCATATAATGATGTATAATCTATAACTCCAAAGTAATAAAATTTATTAGTTTTATAATTTATGGATGAAAATTTTCATTTTCATTCTATAAGTATTAATCATATTATAACATTCATTATTAGTTCAACTTTTAGTGAATAAAATAGTGATGTTTACATCAGATATTTTGAGGGTTTTCGGTTCATAATACCCCAAAAAACATTTGTAGTTTCAATAATGTAAAAAGGGTATTATTTTAAAAATATAATGTATACTAATTATGAAATATTTTTTATATTTATAAATTAAATAACCATTTTAAGAAATAAACATATGGTGGTAAGGAAAAACGTGTGACATCTCTATGAAATGGACATAATCCACAAGCACACATAAATGACAATATATTTTTTCAGTGGATAGAACGTTTAGAAAATAGATGACATAATATATTAAAATAATTAAAATTATTGTATAAATATCATAAATATATATTTATATTTTCTACATTAATATAACCAATCAAGATATGTGGCATTGTAAAATGAATAATATCGCTTTATGATGGTGGTTGTCCACATGTATTTTGAAATGATGTTATCATTCCCCATGGATTGAAAAACATGAATAAGTATTTATCATAAACATAATAATATTAAAATATCATTGGGATAAATATGTTAATATATATTAATCATTTAATAATATTTTAATGATCTATAATAAGAAATAAAATTTAAATGATTGGCTAAGAGTTATACCGATTCATTGGAGAACCACCATTTCCATACACCTTAATCTTTATAGGGTGAAATTTTGAGGAGACCCTAAGATAAATTATTCTTATAGGAATGTTTTAAATGTATTATTAATTGGTCATGGTGGATCAATTATTTGTAATAGTTTTGAAGGAAATAGGATACATGGTTTCCTTTAATAAGTGAGGGGGTGGACACAATTGGAATTACATAAATGATTTAAATATAATATATATCATAGTAATGTAAAAGGGGAGACACATTAAAAAATTTAGATAATTTATAATAGTGTAAAAATCATCTAATAAAATTTAGTTATATTTTAGATATATTGTACTCATTATCTTTTAGTAATACTAATCTAAACTGAAGTTAACCATAATCGAGATTATATAACTTTTTACAAAGATAAGTTAATTAAATGAAAAAAAAATTAATAGATATTTATATTATAAAAAATTATTAATCAATATTTTTAAGTTTTATATCATAAAATATGTCAATAGTTATTGGAAATTACATTTATTATTTCTGAACAAAACACATTAAAAACAATTTTTTTGGAAAACATGATTTAAACGTAAAAATAATTTCATCATGAAATAAATTAATAGGTTGATTTCCATGAATATTTTTCCATAAACAATATATATGGTTTATTTATTATTTTTTTGAGGAAAACCCAAATTCTACTTTCCAATCAGAAAATTAAATTTAAACCCAGAAAATAATTATTAATTTGATTAAAATATAATTTATGATCATAAATGACAATCATTGGTTACCAAATTCAAAAGGATGTCCTAAAATAGATTTTTTAACCACTATAAAAAATTTTAGTTGATAAAAATGACGAAATATTTATTAATCCATGTTTAATTCATAATAATTACCTAAAAGTGCTTGTATTTGAAAAAATGTTATTTTTATTATTCATCAAACAATAAAGCATTTCAGTAAAATATAAAAAGTTCAACCTAATCATATTATAAAATTATAATTTCATATATGATATAAATTATTTGAAATTATATTTATAAAAACATATAAAATTAATTATAATATCTGTATAAGAAATTTAATAAAAATAATTTTTGACAAATTATATTTTATAGTAGTATTTGACTTTATTCTCATTACAAGTCAAATAAAAAAATAAATGTTAATTAAAAACATTATATATATATTATATAATTATTAAAATCATATATCAATAATTATTAAATTATTCTTTTATAATCATAAAAATTTAATATATAAGGAAAATTTCATTTAAAAATGTCACTTTTAAATTTAAAAATATTTTATCTTTATCACCAAAAAATTAATAATCAACATATGATTTAATATTCAATTGATTAAGTAAGTATTTGGTATATATATTTCATAATACCATTATTTTTATATACACTTTACAAACAAATGGCTTGGTCATAATGGCCAAATTTAAATGATTTTATATTATAGTTTTTTTAAGATCGATGTTGTTTATACAACACAGTATCCCAAATATTACATAAAGAAAGTAAATTAAAAAAATTTGGGATGTTACATACAAAGTCTATATTTTTTATTATATAAGGATCCCAATTGATGATTCTTGGTTTAGTTTTTTTCTCACACCCTAAAAAAACCTTATTTTTTTTGCTTTAGTTTTGACTTTCAGGTAACATGGAATATAATAGATTTGGTTAGTTTAATTTTCTAGGTTCTAGAGACGAGTTTATGGAAGGACTGATTTCCACTAATATACATCTTTTTATATTTCTTTTAATTCCTTTTATATATTATTAGACACTAGGTTGTCCTTTTAACATGTTTATATATATTCGACATGATATCATTTTCTTATATAATTATTTATTGTAGTTAGTTATTGTTTTTTGAACATTAGCAATTAAAAAATTGAATACCTTTATGTTTTTAATGTTATTTGAGAGTTATATATTTAACACATTATTTTTATATTGTGATACTAAGAGTATAGACCCCCAATGTTGGTTAAAAGTTATCACCAATAGTTGACAACCACTACACGATGATTAGGACCACCTGAGTTCTTGTACCACTACTAGCTTGGCCTCTACTAAGACTGGACTTGTATAATACATACACCATTATTTTATAAATAATGGTGTTGTTTTTAGGATGCCTTTTAGTATGTTAATTATTCTTGAGAAATGATATTGAGAGGGCATATCTAATTAATGAGTGTGGTTATATAATTTTATATAAATACATATGATGCCAATTATTCAAGATCTCGATATATGATATATAGTGAGATATTGAATATGATGTACTATCCAAATTTGCAGCAATCCTATATTACCCATGGGTGATATAATGCATAAATGTCAGGAATTTATATTAAATTTTACTTCTATTATGTTTGTAACAAATATAAAATTTCTCTTTAGTTTTTTTGGTACATTTGATGTCCTACTAGGTCATTGTACGTACCACGGGATAGAAACCATTAAATCAAAATATATGTGATTTTTAGTCACCTATTATTTTTTAGAGTAGAAAATAGCCTTATAATTTGGGGTATTTGATATAGGTATTTCACTATTTATCAGTGTGGTCATCCTGAAGAAGAATACTTTATTATTTATCATAGAGTGTTATTTAGCTACAAGTTAATGAGAAATGAATTTGGTCTAAGGTGTAATATATTAGATATCATTTTTTAACAATATTTATATATTTTTTATTATTTATCAAAAATTAAGATGATATTTTTATATATTAATTGATGAATTATAATTTCTTCTGATTCTGCACAATGAATTTATTGTAAATATATGTAATTTATTATCTTAAGATCAAGAGAAAATGACTTACATTTAATGTTTCTACACTCGCGGTGCTTTTTACAGACTGTTATACTATTGTTTGTGGGATCAATGAGATATATTCTTCATTTTTTTACAAATAAATAAGGGTCCTAGTATGGTTCATCAATATCAAATTAGTATTAGTGATATAATAATTTTGGAATGCTTTTTGGAGTTTGGAATATTTGAGTAATTTTTATAGGAAGGTTCGGAAACAACTATAATGTTATTTAAATTTAAACTATTGGGGAAAGTAATACCAACCATAGGGTTATAGGTATAATTTTTTTATATAAATGGCCATTGATATTTTTTAAATGAATTGGGAATATAAAGACCTTATTTGGTGATCATTTAGGTCAGTTCACACATTATACAGTTTTCATTAAATGATCTATGTTAATACATTATTATTTAATGGGAGTTTTTATGGGATATATTGTCATGAAATTACACTGATATCCTATGATTTTCTATTTTCATTATTTTTTTAAATTATTATAAATTTTGAAATTTATTTCTGATATCATATATCGTTGTATGAATTTTTATTGTAAATTTAGGATCCATTAATGACTTCATCTCCATATTAGTGTGTTGACCAATAATGATAATATTTATAATGAAATCTTTCTCTAGGGACATGATTAATATTTTATATACTTGTGTTAATATCAATAACTATTATATTTTTGGTGTTAAGGAATCTTATTAAATTTATGTTTGGTTTGATTTTCAACACTTGATTGTAATTTTGTACATGGGTGAGACTGATGTTGGAATGCAAAGACATTTCCAGATGAAATTAATAGAATAATCCACGTCATGAGGAAAATGTTATCTAAATGATTAATTCCCTCAGTGATCTTGTTTCATAGTTGGTTGGTAGATGTTGTACAATGGTATTTCACATCATGATTAATTTAGTTTTGTCTAAAAGAGTCTTGGTATTTTAGACAAGAATTTTCTGAATAGTTTTCAAATTCAACATAATATCAGGGTTACAAAAATAATAATAGTGTTTCTGGATTATTATGGATCACCCCTCTTGATTTGATTACATATATTAAATCCTTAAATTTTTTGGGAGTTTATTTTATAGTTATATATGTCTATGATAATAGAGATTTGATGTAGGTTATTCTGGAAAAATTTCCCATTCTTTTACCCTACTAATTTGTAATGAAATTTTATATCTCATACTATGATAATATTGATAGAATAGAGAATGAATGTAAGAATATTACACCAACACAAATGGAAAAATTATTAGCTTAATTTTGATTGAATAATGATACTGTTATTCCAATGACCCATTATTCCTCTATAGGAAGATAGTTCCCTTATATATGAGGGTTTTTAGAAGGGTATCCTCATGGTTCAATGAAAGTGATGTAAAATGAATAGAATAAGTGGTATATTTTCTCTCATAATTGGCGTCACATGATCTAATTGATGTTATCTTCATATCTAAGGAATTAAAATCACAACCATATGATCTAGAAAAGAAAATTTATATTTTATTATAATTGTATGAGACATTAGAAATTATGATACAATTTTTAAAATGTCGATAGAGGAGGAAGTACTGTTAACAAAATTTAAATGAATTCTATGAAATAAATTTAGTAATATAATGAAAATAACCTAACATAGGTCCTTGTTCCCATAGATTAAATAGTTACTTAATTTTTTCAGTAGATTAGATATTTTATAGAGGTTTTACATGATGGATGAAGTAAAAATAACTATATTTTTTTATATGATAATTAAAAAATAATATTTTTGGTTTTTTCATTTGATATAATATTTTTTCGTTGATATGATTTCCATGAATAGTGGGGACAAAATTATAACAAACCATTGAAAAATTTTATCATTAACACTCAATGGAATGGATGGATTACATACTAATTAAACACTAGTTAGTAATTTTCTATCCAGATTATACTAAATTGTGAAAGAGTTTAAAATCTATAGTCCTTAGGATCACATTTCTATATGATATGACATTATTGAATAGTGAAGATAAACTAAATCAAATATATGAGACTATTCCATCTATGAAACTAATGGGGGTAATCCCAAAATATACAATATTTTTAGAAAAATGTATATGTATACCAGACATACCCTACCTAGAGAACATAAAATTATAAACCAATAGCGCAATAATGGGGTTTGTATGTCAAATAAAATTGACTACATAATTTTTATCCAAGAAGCAACATAAGATTCAACTGATACATAATAATATTTTAAAATAAGGATAAGTTGAATGACCCCTTATCTAATATATATGTATTACAATAAATAAAATAAATTATAATAAATTATTGATAAAATCACTTCCCAATATTCTAGTGAATAATCAATATCAATTACGCTACCTATTATGAGACAAAAAATTATTTCCAAGATGATAGATGATCCTAAAATGAATCATTAATGTCTACCCATATACATGTAAACCCATTCAATTTATTTATTTAGATGGCGATCCAAACAACATATTGGTATTCACCCCCCCCCCCAATTCACTAACTGATAATGATCATATGGATTCAGGTATATGTATTTTATGATTTTTAATCAACCAATGAAAAATATTTCCCATGATTGTATAGAAAATATTTTCATAATTTAATTCCATCTTTTCATATAAGATACATATACACTATGTCTCACAGACTATTGAAACCCTATTATATGTCAATTACAACATTCATGCAACTAAAAATATAATTATTTAAATGTAACCATTGAATCTCATGTGCCCAAACCATCACATCTAATAAAATTTCATCATTTGTAGGTGTAACCTATCATATGAAATGGTTCACACTCAATAATGTTCCAAAATACCTATCAGTATTCTTCCTAGACATTGATAACCAAAATATAATATTTCATGGAAAATAGGAATTGTTGTACAAAAAAGAGTAACATATGATCAAATAAAGCTTAACCATAAATATATATGTTAAATATAATTAAATTTTCATGTCAATAATGATCCCAATGTAATAAATAATATTGAACAATCATCACATGACAATTTAAATTTTTCAACAAGGAATGATATTTAACCATAATAAATAACTATGATCCCATCTCTTAATATATGACTTATCCCACTTCACCAGTCCTTGGAATAACTATACTACTGACTACCAAAAGAGTTAAACATACTTTATTATAAGTATTAAAAGTCTTGATAGGGGTTATTTCCCATTTTACAATTATATAGTGCTTTGGCTACAAAATAATCTCTCATATCAAACATGATGATTCAAAATCACCACATCATTTATAATTTAATCATCATGGTCTTATCATGTTACTTTCTTGTGGTATACCAACCATTTCCATGGTAGTTACTATATCATCTTCTAGTTGATTTACCCTTATTACCTAGATCCAAATTGATCTCTTCACTACATGAAATTTAAAATATGAAATATCATTATAATGGGAGAAAATATTATAATTTGGACGTATCATCATCTATGAACATAAATCACAAAGAAAAAAATATTCATCCTATCGAGATAAATCAAATTTTCTAAGGTAATCATGGATTAATCCTCATCATCCAATTCCAATTATCATTACTATGATTCAATTAGATGTCCCCATTAAATATATTTTTTTTATAAAAAGAAACATCCCTACAAAGAAATTTATTTACCAAGTATATTTATCTCACATTCTAGATATTAGTCAACAATACCATTGTGGGAAACCACTCTAAATCTATCCAAAAAATACAACCAAAAATAATTATTAGAATTATTTTAGTATATCCTCACATAACATAGTTTTCTATAAATAGATTATATAATGAGGCTAACCCATTATGTTGAATTTTACCCCCAAGGATGATAATGAACATCTTCATCATCTTTCAAACTAACTCACTATTTCCCACACCATTCCAAGGTCATACCATGAATGAATCATATATTTCTTATCACACATTCACGACCCACTAAGACAAAATGTATTATATCTAATAAATATATGAATCAAAAGAGTCATAAGCTTTTTTGGAATATGAAGGGTCCCTATAAAAGTCCCAATAGTCATATACTCACATCAACATAATGCATCATTATGTAGTATGATAATCCATACAAAAAACTTTTAAAAAATAAAAATTTAAAATTTAAAAAATATAAAATATATTAGATGACAAACCAACACCCATTCAATTAGGTTATTACAAATTGAACCTTTTTTCTATGAAACAAAAACACCCTCAAATTTTAGGATATAATTTTTAAATAATTTTTTTATCTTCAATATATTGATATAAACACAACCCCAAGTATAAATGAACCATTATATAGTATATAAATATAAAATATTCATTAAATTGATGGTATTAATAGGAATAAATGAATTGTAAAATTATGTATAATGGTTTTAGAAAAAAAATTAATTATTTATATGGCTCGAAAGATTTATTTTGTTAAAATTGATATTGTTGTTTTTAGAATATTAAATAATTAATATGATTAAACTTTTATAAAGTTATTTTCTTAAGATAAAATTAATTTTTTAAATAATCATGTTTAAAAAATAGTTGAGTGATGATTTATGAAAATTTTGAAATGGATTTGTTTTTATAAATAGTGAAAATATTTATTTAAAAAAAAATTTATTGTTAAAAGAGTTCAAAATGATATATTTATTTAAATATTGTTTGATAAAAAATTAGTTAAATTATGTTATAACATATCAAATTTTGGTGGTTGGTAATAATTTTAAACTAAAATTTTATATCAAAACATTGTTTATGTCAGAAAACATTTTCTTTGAAAACATTCTTTTTTATCATGATTTTATGTTTAATTTTATATTAAATAATTCCACTTATAATAATTTATTTTGATAATATGGATTGAATGTTTTTAATATCCATAATTAATATTAGTTAAAAAACAAATCATAATTTTTTTTCCTAAGGAATAGTTAAACCATTATAAATCTTTTACCACGATTAAGTTTAAAACATTATTACGAGGGGTTAAACAAAAAATATATGCGATAAAATAATGTAAAAACTTATATAATTTTTATTTTATGATGATATTTTGAAAAAATATCATATAATATTAGGTAATGGCCAATTTTAGAGCTATTTAGTCAACAAATTGTCTTGTTATTATTTGAAAACATTGAAAAAATATAAGATCTCCACTCACCACAATTATAAAAGGGCACCTCAACCACACTTAATAAAACCAATTAATAGTTTTAAAAAATAAATAAAAAATATAACCCCAAAATATTTATCCATTTTTAATAAAATTGTTCTTCGTAAAATACCAATTCTGGGTTCCATAATAAGATATGAAAAGGTCTTATTTTCTATGGAAATTTAATTTTCTTCACCAAACTCGTACATTTTTTACTTATTATTTATCACCATTAATAATGTCTTAAAAATTAATGTATAATAACACATGCGACTATATATTATGAGATTTTAATATTTTGATTTTATAACATATATCCATCTCCATTTCTATCAAATTACAAATGAATCCATCAAGCTTGTAAATGGTGGACAACCGCCTCTTGAACTGGCGTAATTTGTTTTCCATAATCATCTATAACTGTTGCATATTATGATATATTTAATATATATATATATTATATATATTATGTAGGATATGATTATTGTTTTTAAATTATAAACTCACATCTACATTTTTACCTTCCAATCCCTTGTAAAACTGTAATGTCACCCACACGTATCTGTGTACTATCTCCTCTATAAAGAGATGTGATTTTTTTTCTTTTGTAATTTCATGGATAGTAATGAAGATAAATGTAATGAAGATAAATGATATCTATTATATAATAATATTTTAATAATAGTGAATTAATATTTAACTTTATTTTGTTCAATCTCTTGAGAATTTAAAACATGATTAAAGCCTACATACATTTTACCATATCCATGAATGGTATAATTCAGTTTTCTATCTATATCCTTTATAGATGATACTAAATTTTTATATAATGAATATATATATTAAATTCATAATATTCATAAAATTATTTTTATTATGTTACCATGATCAATTTACAAGGACCCGAATTACAAAACTAAATCTCTTATAAAAAAAGAAATTTAATTTTTTTTTTCCATATGCATATATTCCCCTTTAAGATTATTGATCTTGTATGGATGATATATAACCAATTGCCACATCCTCTAAACCTCAATATTGTTCATGTTGGTTTCCACATATCTATCCTGAGCATGTATATAACTAATCCCTCTGATATATAATAACCATTCGTTATACTGTTGTACCATGATCTTTCTTATAAATAATAACCAGTATAAATCATTTATCATAGAGATAAAATGATACAGAAAAAGTCTACTAAACATGATAAAAAAAATTAGAGGTATTTTAAATTAAAATAACCTAATTTGGAACATTTGGATATAATGAAATAGAGATGTCCTCATTTTTTTTCACCAATGTGTTTTAATTTTGAGAGAAAAATAACTTTTTGGAGGGCAGAATATAATTGCCCTAGATTTTATGAAATATTCCTTTTTAAAATAAATTAAATATCTTCATTATCTTATGATACATAAACCCCAAATATAAATGGTCCACTATATATTATACCATTATAACATATCCATTATATTTTCTATATTCATAGAAATAATAAAATTTTAAAAATATGTATAAAGGTTTTAGATAAATAATTTTTTATTAAATTTTTTATATTATTTAAAAAATAAATTTTCATTAAAATCGGATTCATTAATTTTTATAAGAATATAATATAATAAATTTTATGAAAAATTTATAAAATGTATAATAAAAAATAAAATTAATTTTTTTACATCTACATGTCAATGTTATGTTAGAGTTGTTTTTTTATCATTTTATGAAATCATTAAATTTTTTATGAATAATAAGAAAATAATATTTTTTATAAATAATTTAATTTTTATTTATAGAATTTAAAATTTATCAAAATTTATAAGAAGGGTTTTAAAATTAACATAATTTATATTATATTATTATTAACACTATTTATTTCATTGGAATAAATTATCTGTTTAATTTTGATGTAAAACACTTTTATACTTATGAAAACCTTTTCATTAATGAAGTTATTTTTCATAGCGATTAGAAGATTAATTTTATTTGAAATTAATTTTTTTTGAAATTAATTTTATAAAATATGGTCTACATTTAGAATCATCATAATTAATATAATGTAATAATTCCTACTAAATTATTTTTAATAATGAATATTAAAAGCAGTAAAAATTGTATCCACGAATAAGGTTAAAAAAAATTACATAGGGTTAAACTAATAATAAAATGGATAAAATAACCTATTTTATATTATTTCTATTTCATGGATATCTTTTAACATTATATTCTATATGGTTTAATGTTTATATTTTTGTGACATTTTTCTAATAAATTAGCGTGACATTATTTTTATAAATTGAAAAAATATAATTGTGTCACCACCTCATTAATAAATGTACACCTAATCTTTTAAATTATTCGAAACTATTAATAATTTTATCCCGAAACCCCCCTAAAAATCTCCCCATTTATCCTTATACCTAATCTAGCGAATTTTTACATCCCAAAATACTAACCTCATAGTCGTTATTAAAAGATCCAAATGAGGTTTTTCTAAGAGAGGGTAATTATATTCAAGATGCCATATAATTTTTTACATCACCCTATTCTACCTTAAATTATATCTTAATAATTACATTATAAAAAATAATTCATAATATATAATGGGATGTTGTTTTTTTGATGGAATAATCAATATCCTTTTACTCTTATATCAAATAGGAACCGAAACTTCCAATTCTGTGTATAACATACTACCATCTAATGAACCAATGTAATTCCCTATCCATAACTACCTCTCATAGATGATATAATGATATATTTAATGTATATATATTATATATATGACATAATTATTCATATGAAATTATAATATGAAATATACCTTCTTACCTATCAATCAATTGGAAAATGATAGCATTGCCTGTGTGTATGTGTGGACTTCCACCTCCCCAAAGCAATGCTATTCGTTTTTCATTTCTACATTACATGAATTTTAATAATGTTATGATTAATAATTATATATGATATAAATGGTATAATTATTATTATTTTTAGGGGAATTTATATTTATCGTTCATTTATTCTATCAGTTGAATAACAAAAATAGGGTTAACGTGTACGTACAACTTACTTTCTCCATGAATGTTATAATTAATTTTTCTGTATATATATTATATAGAAGATTCAATATATATATATATATATATAATTTTTTACCAATGGGATATATATAATTTTTAAAATCATAGAGATTAAGTAACCATGATTAATGTGTAAGGATCCAAACTTCTTAACAAATCCACTCATGACAAACGAAATCTTTAACACCCATAAAATGTGATTTGAATAAGGAATGATTAAAAATGGATATAGAAATATTATAATTTGGAAATTAATAATATAAAAAATATTTACATTATTTCATTATATTCCTTTAAAAATTTTAAATTTATTATAATGTTTTTTAGATTGCTTTTGAAGCACGTGGAAATCGATGTAAGTGATTTTCATCTCACATTTACATATATTATAGAGATGTCAAATTCACTAATTTTTCTATTTATAAGTTTTATATAATTCACATGGACATATTTTTTTTATTTTTCTCACAATAATTATTTATATAAAAAACCCATTTATTTTTATCACTTTATTTATGTTTTGATAGCATATTTTCGAAAATGGAATGTGTTTTATATTATAATATCATTAGGTATCTGGATTATTTATTATCATGTTTTGGATGATGATATATTATGATATACCTCTACAAAAATTATTAATTTTTTTTCATTTGGATATTTCTTTAGAATACATGGTTTCTATTCATTTTTTTCTCTTCATGTCTGAAAGAGACAAAAAATAAATTTTTAAGGAAAACCATTATTATTTCAATATTCATTACAAAATATGTTTTCATTTATATCATTGATTAAATAAATGTTTTCAATA
Source organism: Viscum album (assembly GCA_963277665.1). Taxonomy (NCBI): domain Eukaryota; kingdom Viridiplantae; phylum Streptophyta; class Magnoliopsida; order Santalales; family Viscaceae; genus Viscum; species Viscum album. Next base: position 454,099,577 of record OY728161.1, on the reverse strand, counting down.
ATATTTATAATGATATAATCTAATATTTTTAGTGTAATTTATACAAATGAAAGAACATTTAATTCATTATATATATAAATCATTTTATAATTTTTTAAACGAGCTATTTTCTGAATTTTTACAAACATGTGAAGTGAATGTTTTAATTTAATATATGTGCCCAGATCATAATTTATATCAATAATTAATAATCAATTATTTAATTATTAATTTATATGTTTAAAATTTTATTTTCAAATAAATTTTTTTCTTAATATTAAATAAAATTTTATACTATAAATATCCAATTTCAAATAGATTAAGATATTTTTATTCGAAAATATTATATTGGTTATTTTAAAGGAATTTTTATCTATGATAACATTGGTTAATGATAATAAATTTTTAATAAGTATACAATCCAATGATATCAGTATTAATATTTACATGGATGGATTTTTCTAATGATATATTTATTAAACGCATTTATTTTTCAAGAGTTATTCTATAATGAATTGTAGAAATTTTTATGAAAACCATGTTCTTTATATAGACTTTAATGGGAGGATATGAAAAATATTTTATTATCATGTGGCACAAATATGTATGGTTAAAAATTTTCTAATTATTGGGATATAATTATAAATACCTCCAAATCAGTTGGTAAATTATTATATCTCATAATAAAATTAGGGGAAACATGTTGGTGAGATTGATTGCCTATGGGAAACAAGTCAGTGTGCTTGAACCCTTATGGAATAAAGATGTTTTTGTTAACTGGTTGTGATTTTATAGTCTTAGTAGATTACCTAGACATATGAAATAGTGTAAAAAATTTATGGTGGTTCCCTAATTTTATTACATAATGTTATAATTAACGATTTATTTATAAATATTTATCACTCTTAAGATAATAGTATTTCAAAATGATATTTATTTATTTTATAAATCATGTTTATGATAATTGATATATTTGGTATAAAAATATTCGGTTATGGTTAATATATCATATGTTAATACCCATCTTATCAGTTATATGGTCATTGATTGATATAATCTATGTTTAAACTCACTAGGAATCTGAGATAACGCTTTATTATTTTTACTTTCCCGAGGTTATGATGAAATGATTATTTAGGGACATTATATGAAGAGTACTAAATTGGAATATATTTATGGAATATGTTGAATATATTTCATTAAATAAAAATATTATGTATCTAGTCTTTAAATAAACTAAATCATTACGATTCTCATTAAATAATTTGATTAATCTATTAACCATTTATCTAAATGATGTAATATATATGCATTAATAGCTTGAAACCCTATAAAAACATGATCATTTGGTGGAATTTAATACAAAAAATGTATTTATAATATTAAAAAGTCATAAAATATTACGAAAATAGGTTATTTATACTAATAATAATATCATATATTTTCATATACTCACTATTATGAAAATCTAGAAATTACTATGGAAATACAAGTATTCAATGAATAAAGGCCACCTACTTCATATGAAATTATTTCAAATCCTCAAAATAATTTCTAACAATAATTCATTCTAATGAGTACCTATCTCATGAAATCCCCATGTTTTTTAAGACATTAAATTACTAATTATAGCAGAAATGAAATATTAACCATTAATAACATGTTAAGTGTCATAATAACACAAAAACATCCAGAAAATATATATATATGGTCAAAAAAGAAAAACCAGTCCTCATATGAAAATAATCATAATGTTACATAACCTAAATGCTTATAAATTTTTTACATTTCCACAAAAAATTGAATAATAACATTGTGGGGAAATTTTCTCCACTGAAACTATGAACAATGATAGATTCTTTCCCTTTTAGATCATATTATATCAAATGCATAACAAATACAAATTATTATTGAATTCCATAACCATTATCTAGTCGAATAACATCCCCAAATTAATAACATGAAAAGATAGAGAGAGAGAATAAGAAATTAAGAAGGATAATAGATATAATTACTCCATCATGAAATCCAAATGACTATGAACACCATTGGTTATTGGGGTATGAAAATAGAATGAAATTTAAAAACTTATAGAATCCCCATCACTTAAAGTTTCCATAGACCAGGAACTTAAAGGGGTTTAAAATAAACTCTTATGAAATGAAAAAAACATCTTATATAAATTTGTTCTCAGACCCAAACTTTGTAATTAATGTATAAATCCACCAAATTCACTATAGTTATAATTGTTTTTCCACCCCACTTCCCCTCAAATTGATGTGTCATTGTGTTACTATTGCATTTCTGGTGAATATTATAGAATACCATGAAAATTAACCTCCTATAGTTGATTATAAATTCTATCTCCTAGAATTCTCTATGATCCCCTTTACAAACAATATATATATTTAAAATCAGGAGATATACCCTATTATCCAATCCAATTATAAAAAAATCCTCGAGAATTTTTTATAAAAAATTATAATTCATTTCAAATTTTACCAAAAAAGATAATGTAGGGAATTATCAATCACCTACTATAATGATTTTTTTCCAAAAAAAACTGATCATGTCTATTTACCAAAATATTTACTAATATTGGTCACCAATTAATTAAAATCATAATTCAAACATTATTTAAATACTTTTCTTATTCCCAATTTGAAAATCTAATAAATTCGAAACTCATTATCCTAAGACCAAACACTCATATGATTTATTAATGCACAATTTATTCCCATAATAGTGAAAGTATATTCATTATAAACTGATGGTTTTCATCACCATCTAAACGTGATATTAAAACACAAATCATTAAATAGTGTTTCACTTCACATGATTTTCATAATGACACCCAACAAATGTGTTCCAACTACAAAACCCACAACTCACAATCCAACATCCTAGTGACTCAAATAATATATTCCCTAAATTTATCATGGAACACATTGAAAATATATCTTCCTAAGTTATAGTAAAATTAAACATTTTAAGACAACAAAATTACTCCCATTATAATAATTAAAATCATTAAAACTAGTTATTTAAACAATTGTTACACATTTTTAAAACATTTTATATTACACCAAAAATGATAAAAATAACATTAGTTTTCACAAAATCTAATTTTTATTTTGTATTTCATTGGGTTTTCATTAAAACTAACCAATATCATACAATAAATAACCTATTATATCTTTTTATAGATAATAATTGAAATAATGGACAACTATTTTTCTAAACATACTAGGACACCATTATATATTACCCAACAATTTTTCCCACTTCAATGCTCGAGATATAATGCTATCGAATTTCATGTATGTATCTCTCTATGCCAAAAGATTGTGACAAGTTGAATGGGATAAAATAATCATTAAGGATACTATTACATTAGTGATAACCATAAGAATCATACTGGAATCTCCAAAAAACAAACCATTAAAATTCAATACAATAGATTTTACTTGCCTATTTAAAAATAAACTCATAACTAACATTGATGTTCAATGACCTAGTCTATAAAATAATTTTTTTATATTATATGAATCCATAAAAAACAAAATATATTATATATTCATAATTTAATATCAAAAAAATATATAAAATATTTCCATTTAGATGATACATATGTATTATAACAAATGAAATAACATACAATGTCCTCTAAATTAACATAATATGTATGCATCTACTGAATTTCAATATCCATGACACTGATCAATGTTAAATAAATTTAACTCTAAGTAGATAACTGATCCTAAAATTATTCATGATGTTCTACCAATACATATTAATTTCATGTAATGTATGTTGGTTTGGGTTTGTGCAATATCCTAGTAGGATTACTCTAATTTCATTGATTCATTGAGTGTTATTGATTAAGAGGAAAAATTTAAAGTTCTGTGATGCATACCACATAATCATGTAACCCACTAAAAACAGATCCCATGATTTCATAAATAATATTTTCATACATATATTGCATCATAATGTAGAATATATACACACCTCATGGAATACTACTATCGGTACCCAACTATAGGATAGTTCCATCAAGGCTAACACTAAATTCGGACTTATACATATATCATAATTGGACACTATATGGACACATGCTCTCATAAAATTAGATTATATCGTTATTAGGTATCACATAAAATCCAAAATAACCCTCACTCAAAATATTCCCTCCTGAACTCTCAGTTATCTGATCCCCTATAATATATCCAAACTCAAAATATCTTCTAAAATTTAAATTATAGTGAAAGAATAATCAATGATAAATAAAAATGGATCAAAAGTCTAAAAAAATCACAAATTGAATTAAAATAAAATACATAAAACTAATAGGGTCCAAAGAAATAAATAACAATTGAATATGATTCCCATAATATAAAAAATAAGGAAAAAATTATAGCGGCCCACACAATAAATAGTAGATACCGTATATCGTGTGGATGGACATATCTAATCTCACCAGTCCACACTAGATATAACTTCTTAACTACCAATAGGGAATATATTATTCCATACTATATATTTTATGTCTTTATAGGTTCAAGTTCCTACTAAAAGATCATATAAAAATAATTCTTCACACTAATCTTGATTGTAAACATAATCATATCATCTCTTGTTCCTAGGAAATTATCTTCCCACGGTTCTTATGAGAGGTAAAAAAGCCTCATTCAATGTAATTGTTATATTATCAACCATTTTGGTCACCCTTCATAGTTTGATCACGATCCTTCACTATGACACATCCATCTTCATTTGGGTAAAATAAATGATGCGGTGTCGCTATCATCAATTGGGTATATCATTCACAATAAGATTCACCTCTTATTTGAAAAAATTGATCACCTTACAATCCCTATTACATGATACATGAATTACTCATTTGTATATTATGGATATCTGATATATATTTTTTTCATTATTGTTATCATTGACATCAACTTGGTATCTGACTTTCCATATAAAAAAATTCATTCCTAGTAGGGTATGTGTAATATCTATCTATTATGTATATTAAATATCATTTAGTTAGAAAAGGTAACCCGCACCAATCCTAAACTATGATACTATAACATTATATAATTATAAATTCATTGGGAATATCTTTTTTAACAAATTTAGTTATTAATCCAATCATTACTAAGTCAATCTAATAATATAAAAATTATTTTATTTAGTTAACTAGTGAATTGTCTTCCTAACACTCCGAATATATCAATGTGCCTCAATACTTTATGAGTTTATCCCATCAACTAAGCACAATATATTATAATTTCACATCAAATTACTGTGAAAACCACTAAATTAGTTCTAACAATCAATGAACCTAATCTATCATACACATTATCATAAATCTAAATGTTATCTCTTAGGGTCCTAAAAAATACAAAATCTCCTCATAATCTTCATGTATCCCCAAGTATAATGAAAATATACACATTTTAATTATCAATCAAGATAATACATAATTGAATATCATTTCAAAACATAGCACCTCATAAATAAGGTCTATCGGACTAAAAAATTATAAAAAATTATAATTATTTTCTCTTATGAAAAACACAAATTGAAATCCTAATTTTATAAAGAATTCAAATAAAATCACTTATAATGTTTAAACAACAATTCCCCTTTACATATTTTTGGATAAACTCATCCTTGATAACCCAATCACATTTTTTTTAAAACTCATTTCAAAATAATATATCTTAATCATATTTTCATTTCATTAAAATTACAATATAAAAAAACCTCAGATCCTTTAAAATAAAATTTTAAAGAAAAATGATTTACTTCAATAAAATTTAATATAATATAAATTCAAAGCTCAATTAAAACCACATTATGGAATATCAATACATTTCATCATAGGCTCCATGGAATGGACTATTTATTCAATCATTGAATTCCATTTCGGGATATTATGTTGAATTGGGTGTGAACCATTTTATCGATTCCGAAAATATCACTCAAAGATACAAATCATAACATAAGTTTAAAAAACAATAATAAGTGATCTAAAATGATATCCAGTACATCCTATAATAAAAAAATACTCATTGAGTAAATGAAACTTTCCTCATATAATATTTACTTAATTTTTTCCAAACACCCCCCACTGTTATAAATTCTAATGACCCCATTCTATATCAAATCATCAAAAAAAATTCATTTAGTCTAAAAACATCATGAAACAAATATTAAACATATAGAACACACTAAGTAGTGTCACTATAGTTTAATCTAGAACAAATAGTTAAAATGATCTATGAGAGAATATGAGTCATCTTATGAATTTTTTTATTAATTATATAATTATGATAATTGTAAAATTTTCCCAATTCCTCCAAAATAAAAATAATAACACAAAAGTATATTTTACCCCCACTAAATAGTGACCAATCATGCACATTAACCATACATTATCATCCTCAATCCACCACACACAATATTATTTTCCTAAATGTTTGAATTCACCAGGATCTAGTGAAATCACATCTCAAATAACCATCTTAAAAAAATATAAATAAAAGTGTGGGGGAGAATAAGAAGAATAAATGAATAATTTGAAAATATATCCCAACTACGTTAATGGATCCAAAAAACCCAAAAAACCTCAAAAATATATAGAAATAAGAAAAAGAGATTTAAAATTAATGGGGAGGATCCCACACCCATGTGAACTCTCTATTCCAAAAATAGAAATGGGTTTTAATGTAAATGACCAATAAATAAACAATAATTTAATTACTTATATTTTTTAAGTGAAGTTAAGAAAATCCAATTTGACCTCCGTTAGGATTATAGTTGGCTACCTAGTTTCTGTGTAAGTGGTACTGTTACCACCCAACCCAAAAATATATTAGTGGGATGACATAGGTGATTGGTTGCTACTATAATAAACCAAATAATTATAATATGAAATAATTAATATAAATCATGACTCCTATATTTTTTAAGAATATTTATTTCTATTATTACTCTATTTAAACTCTCAAGATACATAAAAAGTATCTTACAGAATTAAATTAAATTTTTTATTACTATTGTAGATATATGTCTATTAAAATAAATTTAATTATTGATTTTATGATAATTACTACGTTGAAAGAGATTTGAAGGACCCAATTGATATTTCATAAAATATAATATATTGCATTATAATTAAAATAATGTTATTAAAGTTGTAAGAGTTGATTTATTTTATAATCAACAAATTATTTAAATTCTATAACTATTGAAGTCGTATGATTCAGAGGTGTTGAAGAGTGTTTCAATGTATATCATGAAATAGTTGATATGATGGAATAATATAGGTATAATGTTTTATATTGTAATTTTTTGTTTTGGATATTTGGAAAACGTGTTGTATTGTTCATAAAATCATGTCATAGTGCATAACTCATGAAATAATCTTTTGAACGGTGTAAAAATGGACGAATATGTGAATATGGTTCTTATATACATTTATAGAGATCCTTGTATAACTTGGGAAAAAACACCACATCATGATTTGAAACTTTTTTAATGTTTTGTGAATAATAAGATTTCCATAATGAGAAAATTGATGTCGTTGTCATCTATTATGAATTTAAAATAGTAAGATATTAGTTCATTAATAAATGTAAAAACATGAAAATAGACACATGTCATTGTGTATCTATAGAGTTTTTGGTTGTTTTATGTTGAATTAATGATCATAAAACTATGATGTAATAAACATAAATGTTCAGATGGATAATTAAAATAGTGAAATAAAATATAATTGTTCAATTGAAGTGTTCCTGGTTTTTCAAATTTGAGGAGTCATATTATCAAATTTAGTGTCGTAGAAGAATAACAAGAAATGAATCATCTCTCAATGTTAATGATTATTATGGAATGTATATTTAAGTGGTTTTGATGATGTGTCTTAGTGTGTTCAATATATGTTACTGAAATTTTTACATCATAGAATATGGGATATATCAATGGTTATTATATGTAGAGGCATGTATATAAGGTTGAGGAAGAAGTGTTATTTTATGTGTAAGATATGATATTGGTTGAATTTTGTATTTTAATTTCTAAATAAAAATGAATTTGATGAATTATATTTTTTTCATTATCTTTTAATATATATTTGAGATTAAGATTGAATAATTTAGTGAATTTTTTTTAATTAACTCAAAATTGTATATAAGAAGTCTAGTTTCTAGAAACATAATTTCTATAAGTAAAATACTTATAAATTGAATCATGGAATATTAATATATATATATATATATGAGGATTGTTTATTTTTGTTATATAGTTCTGTATTAAATTTTTTCTTACATATTGGTGATCATATAATCAATTACACATTAATATATCTCAATGTATGATGAACAAGATATTTTTTTCTTTGAGAATTGGTTCTATAATGAATTATTGATTTTCAATGACCAAAAGAGATAATAAGAGGTGATACTCTATTTAAAAAATTTAGAAAATTTATATTTCATATAGAAACAATTATTTTCTATTTTTGCGTAATTATATTATATTTTTAGGGGAGAATATATTTTATATTAAATAATTTTTCATTCTTAGTATATCAATGATAAAAACACCATGTTGTATAAATTGAATAATACATGTGGATCGTTTAACACTAGATGACACAATATCATTCTATGGATCTATCCATTCAAATTGAATGTTATATTTTGTAAATTGATGTGTTTATTGAGTTAATTTTCAATATTTCATAAAATTTTATGTTGATGGAGAATGATTGAAAAAATTATTACTTATTATTCATAAGAACAAGTGAAAAAGGTTTTTTATGATAAATAGTAAAATAAATAATTTATTATCTTAGGCATCCAACCCTCTTAGTGAATTTTTTTGGGACCTCTATGCAATTGGTATGAGTGTAATTACAACATTTAACATAAATTTAATCAAATCAATTTTATGATAAAGGTATCATGTACTCTATATTATAAATTAGAAGTTGTGGTTTGAATATTTATATATCCCTTATGAAAAAAATAATAATTTAGTGAATGTAAAAGGTTCTCCCCCATATGGAAATATATATTTTAATGTTTTTTTGGGAATAATATTTTCATATTATATCTAATTAGGTATAGATACTATTGTCATTGTAACTAAATAATTTAATCTGGAGTTAAATGGTGAAGTATCGACTCTAGTTGATAGAAATAATATTGATAATGATTCTTGTCAAGGAATTAAATAATTTAATTAAATTTATAGAAATTATTACTATAATTTATGGGAATAAATATAAAAAATTTAATTTAGAACATGATGTTAAATATTTATGATGGTATTGTTAGAGTGAAGGATGAAATACATCACATTTACTATTCCCAATAAGAATATGTTAATCTAATATATATATAAGTATTGAAATTTTTCTAAACTATTAAATCCATTAGATATTTTAGAGAAAAAATTATAAGAGTAAATAATTTTCAAAATGTTTTACCATATGCTTCCAAATATAATTGATGTTAAATTTTATTCATATAATGATAAATTTTGGAATTCATTCTTATATATAACTTATTTATTGCGTTGTTTTCATATGAGGTGTTGAAGGGTTATTATTTTATGACAATAAGTATGGAAGAATGAAAAATTATTTCAAATCAAAAAATAATTTCAAAAATTTAAAGTGGTTATAGAGAAGAAAAATATTCCATTCTAGATAGATTTATTTATGTGATTTTTGAAAATATTGTTTGTCTCCTCTCAAGATTTCTTCTGAAGTAAAACAGATCATATCATTGATATCATGAATTGAAGTGTTTTCGATAAAGATGTTTTTATATATTTCTATATATTTTATAGAGCTACAGAAAGAGGAGTGTAAACTAGTAGTGTTAATTACCCATATATGTAAATGACACTAGAATTATGTCACTACTAACCCCAAGGTAATTCCATCAATCCTAGGGTTAAGAAATTAGGTCCATAGGCCTAATTCACTCATTGGGAGGAGAGTTTCCTTATTTTAGTAACACTACAATCCATGTATTGGCCACTAATAGATTACAACATTAATCCTCTATAAGTTATACATTTAAAGAAAAATATAAAATAACCTATAATAAATGAATAATAATATAGAATAATAAGTGACATATTTATATTATTGAAACTAAATCGTAAACTAATAATAGCATACAAAATCAGTAAAATTCATGTTCAATAAAATTTACTCAACACCATAGAAAGGTAATAAGGGTATTACAAGACTAGTCATGACATATATAGAATTATACTCCAATACATTGTGGTTGATAATGAAAAAAACCCATACCATAAATATTTTTTTACTAATGCATCAAATAACTACTTTAATACCCTTCATAACTAATGTGGGCAAAGTAATGTTACATTTTTACTTAGGTAACTATGTTTGTTTTTGGAATAAATACTTAGTAAGGATAGAACAGTGATGTATTAACACTATATAAAGTAAACAATTATATTCATGGACAAGTAAGATCATTTATATAAATATATTAAAATAGTTTCACAAACACTCAATAAACCAAAAGAAAATTAGTCAAATAACATGATACCAAATTAAGAAAATATAATAATTGACTCTTTATATCAGAGTGGTATATTAAGTCAGAATCCTATTATGATCATTTTGAATAATATTTTAGAAGAATTACTAAAGGGATCTATTATGGTCATATTGATTAATCTAAGATAAGGAAATCAGGACCAAGACATATCCCTTAGGAAGGGGAAGTTGTATGCAAATGTTAGGTCTGTGGTGGTATGTCCCATTGAATGTTAAAAGGTTTACACATAGAATAGTCATTAAAAGCCCACCCATTTATTGTACCTAGTTAATGAATTTATAATTTTCCTATAAACCTTATAAAAAACTATATGAATAAATAAACATACTCAATAGTGAAAACCATAAACATATTTGACATATTAATGACGTAAGCATGCTCAAGATAATATTTTTGGATATATTAAAAATAATTCAAGAAATGACATAATAAAAACATGCTCAATAAATTAGAGTCATAACCACTCTCAAATAAAATTTCAAATGTAAAAATAAATTTTCAGGATATTAATTAATATTAAAAGTATTCAATAGGTATTAATAAATTATATAATTGATTAACTATGATATGTAATCAAAAAAATATACTCAGAAAAAAATCACACCTAATACAATTTATGACATAAAAATATTATACTAGAAACTATTGTAACAACCCACACTAAACCTATTGTAACGAATGCATATCAAAATAATTTTTACTATTTATGTAAATATAATGCATTAGGTAATGGATGATAAAATATAAATACAATAAATTCTAGATTCAATTTTTCTATTCTATTAGTTTCTAAAAAAAATTTATGATGTAATTTTTTAGTGAAACTAATATATTATATATGGATGTTTTATAGTTCAAACTACTTTTTTAATTAATGTCATTTAGTTTATTTAAATTCTAAATCTATTAATTGATTAGAACATAGTGATGTCCATATATTATAAATGTTTTTTTAAATGAAATTTAATTACTAGTAAGAGACTTAATATAAAACTAAAACCCAACAAATCATTGTATCGATAGAAAACAAGTTAGAGATTTAAACAATTTTTAGTGGAAACATGATATATGAAAATTATGCATTATAAGAATCATATAATTTATTTTGACCTAATTTATACAAGTTATTATATTTGTACTAATGAATGAAATTAACCAAAGTTACCTATGAATCATTGAATCATAACTCGATCATGATACATTAGAATGAAATAATCTCTATATATAAGAATCATATTATCATAAAATGTAATTCAATAAAAGTAAAATTCTTACTTCTCATTCATTTAACTAAAAGAGAATATAACATATATTTAAACCACTTATTAGGGGGGATAAATTTCCACAAAATAAATTATATTAATGAATAATCAAAACATAGATAGATTTTATGTTATAAAATGTTATTAAAAAAATAAATTGAAAATATCGAATAATTTTCATAGAATATTACATGTATAATATTCAATATATAAAACCTTAATCAATGAAAAAAAACATTTCTAACTTTTACTTTTTATTTGAAAACATACGTCCATGTGTAAAGAAACCAATTCAAACAAGATATGAAAATTTTATAACCAAGCATAACAAATTTAAGAAATAACATAAATCAAGAAGGATTTACTAAATCCAAATTTTTATTAGGTCACAAATCATGTGTTTTAAAATAATATAGAATAAATAAAAATAGTAACATAATTTCATATAAAAACTAATTTAAAACATTTCATGTTATATATAAATATTATTGAAAATCATGAATTCGTTATTTTGAAAAGTTTATTTTCACATTATTATTTATTTGGAAAACAATAAGTAGGAATATCATAGATATAACCAATAACATCACCCAAATGGTAGAGATAACCTACCATATTCATTAAAAAAACATTCCCAATTCATAGGATCCTTGATTCGACCCTTTTATTCATAAGAAAGTATTATATAAAAATAATTAAAATAAATCATTCATTACACCCATATCATACAAAATAATAATGAAATAATTTATGAATATGATCCAAAATATTCCTAAGAAAATAGTAAGATAAATCATCAAAAGAAATAACCTAATCATATTTTTATTTAAAAATAAAAAAAAATAGTTTTTTGGGACCATGTTGGCAAGACATTTTTTTAGATACTTGAAGAAGTTTATTCTTATTGTTTGTATTGAGTTGTCATTATAAAAAATCAATTCAAATTGTACGTGTTGTAAATCCAATGAAGGAGTACCAGACTCAGTATATCAGATGTATTATTTATATGAAAATCCATCATTTTTACTTTTTTGTTTTGAAGATATTTATTAACGTTAGTGGTTTTTTGGCTCACATTGTGCCCGAAATGATTTTTTTGATCAAAGTGAGTTTTTGTATCATAGTATGAATCTAAATTGAGATATTTGATACTATATATATTGTTGAAAATTATTTTTTTATGTTTTAAATATCAGATTCTTTTCAAAAAACATGTTATCTGAACTTTGTATAATATAGTAGGAGAAAAGGTTTTGTAAGATAGGAGAATCTATGCCACTCCAATTGTTCATAACATCATGAAGAGATAATGATATGATAATTATTTTTTGGAGGAAGGAATTTTTTGAAATAGAAGTATAACATTCATAGTTCCTCATTATGAGAATCATCAAACAGATTTTTTGTGTAAATATTTTAATGTTTGATGTTTTTGTTTTCATATTTCCTGATTAAGTTATTATTTTCTGATCCATTATACTTACTAAATTAATGTAATGGTTAATTCAACTAAAATAACATTTTTTTGAGATGAATACACCTTTTTCAAGAGTCTAGAAGAAATATGGTGCTTCTAAATCTGAATCCTTGGATTCTATACACCACCGATCCGTTGGAGGAGTTCTGACAATATTCTATAAAATATTTTGTTATCAGTAAGGAATTAGAATAAGAATTTTTTAAAATATTAAATTTTTAAAAAGTTGAGGATGATAATATAGATGGTATTGGAGGTCTATAAATTGGTTGTACATAAACAATGTCATCATCCATGTTCAAATATAAAATTATTTGTTAATTCATTGTTGAGTAATGAATAATTAGACAATTCATGATGTTGATTCTCTTGAAGGAATCAAATATTAAGTCTTCAAGAACATGATGAAACCAAAAAGTAATAAAATTTTGTATTTATTTTGATATGGGTCCATTTATTTGAGGATTATATCTATATAGAAAGAAAATTTTTACCTTTTTAAAAATATTACCATGGTGAGGTAAAGTGATTTCTATAATCATTATAATTTGAAAAAAATTGGAAAAATTATAATCAAAATGATATGGTTATGAAATGAATTCGAGTTACTTCAGTATTTTAATAGATATTTTTGTGTGAGGAATACCATTTATTATAGCCAAAGTCTAACGAAGTTGTAAAAAAATGTAAGGAATATTTTTCAAAGGGTATACAAATGATCTCAATCCAAGTATTTGGTTTTACATTTTTTCATTATAATGAATAACTAGATCTGAATAAAATTTTCATCAGACTAAAGTATTGTTTGTAATATCAATGTTGGATATGGTTGAGAGAATACATGTTATGTATTGATTTTAATACATAAGTGTTGAGATAAAATTATTTATAATAAGATAATGTTGAAATGAATTTCAATTTAGTGTTTTCTGGAATTTGGATGAGTGGGAAAATTAAAGTTGATTCCCACCCCTTCCATTTTTGTAACAACTATAAATTAAAGATCATTTAAAATATAAATTATGACAAATCAACATTCCACATTTAGTATAGAGTGGTATCCCATAATGTTTTATGGTGAGTTTGGAGAAGGAGAGTTTATGAATATATTTTTATTGATATAGTTTCTTGATATAAGAAGTGTATGGAAGAGCGTTCAGTCAGTGTTTTATGGATAAAACTGAACTATTTGTCTGATGGTTTTGGGAAATAAAGATGATTTTTAGAATTGATTCTGGACTATCTTATTTTATTTTTTTAAATTTAAGATTCATACTGAGTAATTAAAAACATAAAATTTATGGATCCTTCATACAAAGTAAATATGATTTGTTTCTACATGCTAATGTGTAGGTATGTAAAGAATTTTGTAATGAATATCTACAATTTTTAAATTCATTTTTGTAGTACAATAACATTTTTGGAACTAACAAGAAAAGTTTTCTTCACATATAAAAAATTTTATTTACATTATTTGAACTATAAGATGTACATTCACTGTTGTATGGATCATAGCAATAAAAATGTTTATGGTAATTTCTAATTTATTTATCCACACAAAAGAGTTTATTTTTGGTTTATTTTTTTGTAATGGATTCTTTTCACCTAATACAAAGGACTTGATAATTTTATTTAGAAGCAAAATTTTTAAATAACTGTGTTCTTATGGATATGTGATTTTCTTTCTTAGAAAACTGAATATTATTTAACTGGAGATGATGTTTGTTATTAAACAAAGACAATATAAAAAATATGTCATCGATTAACTATCTTCCAGTCTCAATGATACATTGATCTTGTTTGGAAATCATCATAAATCTCAAGAGAAAATATAATATCAATTGATAAATATCACAATATAGATAAATATATGTGAAATCACTTAGTAAATCCTTCATTATATAATATAAAATGAATCTATAAGTCAATATTTAATTTAACCATAATTTTGTGAAATCATAAAAAAAATATCTAACTGAGGTGAAATGAAAACAGAGGAAAAGAATGAAATAATTGTAAATATTTTAGAGGGTATGTATTAATATTGAGTAACTACAAAAAAATTACTAAATCACCCATGTATATGGTACAAAATATAAGATTGAGAGGTATAATAAATTCTCTTAGATAGTCCAAAAAATTGAGGCTCAAAGGGAGAATCAATGGAAATTAAGGGGTTTAATTAATTTTTATCAAGAATACATTCATAAGAAAACAAGGTTTAATTATTCTATTTAATACAATGAGATATTAGACATTATTTCCCTTTCAATATATATTTTTATTAATATATTATTACTCATAAAAAACATAAATAAAACAAAACATGAGAATAATATTTTTTGATAAAACATTATAATTAAAGGTAATCATTAATATGATATGATAATATAATATAACACTTCATTAAGAAAATTATTATGGGAATAAATAACTATGTAAAAAAATATAAAAAACATATAATAATTATCCTAATGGATCTCCATGAATATAATTACCTTGAAACATTATAAGTGGTTATTAAAATTAGAAATATAATAGACTTATTAAAAGATAATAACAAAATTAAATGATTTTAGGATATATATATATATATGCATAATATATAACCATTACATTTGGTTGTTCAATATTTATTGATGTCGAGACAATATAAAAACAATTAAAAGGCCATTTAATTGGTGGGTATAAACAATATTAATTGTAATATGAAATCTATTAAAAAACGGAATGAATTGGAATGGTGTAGTATACATCTTCCATTCGAATCTTATTTTACAGTTTCAGGGATGGAGGTAACATCACTATGGTTTTCCTTAGAATAATCATTATATAAAATCAAATTAACATTAATTGATAGAAACCATTTAGGGGATAAATTAAAGTTCCTAGAAAACAATATGAGAACCATTATTTCATATTCACCAACTTTAATAACAATCACTACTTTTTTTATACATAGCATTGATGAGATTCTCATGTAGAAGTAAACATGATATTATCATGTGCATATTAAAAAATTATTTCTATTATTTTATGAATTTTATTTAATTTTCATTTACAAAATTTCTTTTTATAAAATAATAAATGTTGTACATAAAAAAATCACGGATAAACATAAATTCTTATTAAACAAACAATCAATCTTATGAAATTTGACATAAACTGAGTAAGTAAAAAAATCTTACATATATTTATATTCTATATTTCTAAAAAATTGATCAGTATTTTATAATTTTTAATATATAAATAATATATATAGACAAATTAATTATGTAAAGACCCATAAATTTCAAATAAATTTGTTTTTAATAATTTCTTTGGAATTTTACGAGTGTGCAGTTTTAGATGTCACCTGAGTCTGAGGCCCGGTGTGCTCGGAATCAATTTCCGAAGATTACCTCAGGTACGTTCAGTAAACGAACATGCCTGTTTTCCTATATTTTGTAACGGTGCTCCGAATTAAAATCTGAGGGCACAGATGAACTTGCATCACTGGTAATTTCTTAAGAGGCCCATTACCGCAATGTCATTTGTGTGGGTGGAGAAGATAAAAAATGTGGATTAAATGAGGAATGAATAAAATTGTGAATTTTTTTTTATTTTTATGTCTATGGTGGTTTTATACTACATGGGGGAGTTGGGGTGACACCTAACTACCCATGTGAGGACAAATGTGGGGATAAATTTGAGTTGGGGCCCACATGACCCCCAACCTTTAACATTACCATAACTCACTTATTAACTCTAAAAAACCCCCACCTTTAATTATGAAACTCATCCACTTCCTTATAAATTTTCCATCCTGCCTCTTAATTTATTAAAAATCTCAACATTTAATTAATTAAGAGGATTTTTTTTCAAAATTGGAATGACTTGGAATGTTCAATTAAAATAAGATGGAATCTAATTTTAATTAGGTGGACTTGTGTTGAAAAAATATTTGGGGAGATAGATCCAACGCATTTAAGAGCTTCTTCCTCCGATGAAGAAACGACCATCCTTCTCGACGAAGGATGCTCCCCAGTACTCCACCAAGGGAGGAAACACCACGTGAGGAATTAAAAAATGACGATGGAAGCAAGAACGCCATACACGCTGCACGGATATCGCATATCTTTCTCGAGGTAGGGGTTATTTCTTTTGTTCAAGTATTATCATCGTCCTTTGTTGTTTAGGATTTGGACGAATGTTATCGTCGTAACGAAAGCAGACCAGACCGCACAAACATGGATGATTCTCCTCCTCTGTTCTTGTTGTTCTTCATTGATGATTGAGGCGAAGGTAGAGCGGTGCTGTTGCACCACGCGAGGACGAAGAGGACTGTGACCGGAGTGGGCCACAGCGGTGGTGTGTGGCGCCGTCACGCTGTTCCGGAGAAACCGAGGAAGGTCGTGGCTAGAGCAGGCCGCGACAGAGAGGCATGGCGCCATGCCGGGGAGACGAGCCAGGTCCAAATGCCGCGGTAGACCAGTAGGGCCAACCGGCCATGCCTGCCACCGGCGACTTCGCGCTGTCGGGTCGTGGCCGATCTCAAGGGGCGGTCGGCTGATCCGGCCGCCGGGGCCACCAGGAGGAGGGACCCGAAGGGGTCCCGCGATTTTCCAAGGGCCAACCATTATGGCCAGCCATTTTTCGATGAAACTGGGGGGCCGTAACCCCACGAACCTGCGGCAATGGTGGGACTCACTGGGTGCCGCCACCCCGCCAGGTCACCCACCCACACGGTCAACCGCGTGTGTCACATGGACCAGACCACGTCGGCCAGGCTGGGCCACCTGTGCAGGGCCAGGCTGCCAAAACCGGGCCAGGCCACCAGCACCGTGCCGGGCCGCCAGCCCTGGGCTGGGCCGCCAGTGCCAGGCCTGGCCACGCCTGCCCAGTCGGGGCGGACCCAGCGGGTATTGGGACTGGTCGGACCGCGCCTAGACCCCCTATTTTCAGACCAGTTTCGTTCAAACAACCATATCTTGTGCTACTAACCATTGATCGATGTAATGTCAGTTTCTTAGAGATCCTTGGATCGAGACAGTATTTTTGTTATATTACACTCAAGGTTTCGATGATTTTTGGGTACGTCTTGGTTGGTTCGAACACAAAAACAACCGAGCCCTCAGAGTGGAAATGGTTATAACTTGAGCTCTGGACGTCCGATTGATGTGCCATTGACTTTTTCAGTTTTCTTTTGGTGAGAAGGATCTTTTTTAATACTTCATTTGAGGTTTGGATGAACTTGGAGTATGGTCGCGTTGGATTGTACCAGAAATCCAACTAGGCCCCTGGAACGGAAAAGTTAATAACTCTCAGACCGAAATTCCATTTGAAGAACCGTTAGTGGATTTGGTAATCTCGTAGAGAAAGAGTTCCTTTGAGTATACTAATGGGAGTTCATGGAACTATTGATATACGGCCGGGTTGGTTCATACACGAAACCAATCGGGCCCCTAGAAATAAAGGGTATTAACTCACAGACCGGACATCTGATAGACGCCCCTTCATAAGCGTTGAGACCCCCTTTGATGTGGCGGTCCTTTGAGATACTACTTCGTGAGACATTGTTATAATTCGAGTACCGACCAGTACCTCATGGAGTTGATCCTCCTAGAGACATGAGTATGGAGTACGAAGACCTTCTAGCTGGCTGAGACCTGATGACTGCTTGTCCGATTCGAGTCAGAGTAACTTGACTAGCCCAGTGGAGAGCACTACTATGTTTTGGTGGAAGACCCACGGTGGGGATCACAACTGTGATTGGGGTGGCAGACATGTTCTACTCGACAGGAGGAGTACCTCTGTGGGCTATTCGGGGGAGCACTACTGTGTTGGGGTGGCAGACCCATATTGGAGAGCACTACTGTGTTTGGGTGGTATACCCATGGTACATGACAAGAGGACAACCTCAGCAGTCTAAGGTTAGTGAGTAGCTCCTCTGAGTCATGATAGATCCACTATACTCATTAGAGGAGGAGATCTTCATCAGTTGTGGTTTCGATATCATTAATGAAAATCCCGGTTTGAGCTGAGTCGTTGAGCTTTGTGATTTCCTCATGATTGAGATGGGTTACATGATAAAATAGGTTTATGTATGGGAATATACCTAAGTAGTGGTTATCCATTGATTTCATATCTGTGTGATACCTCATGATTGAGATGGGTTACTTGATAAAGTAGGTATAAGTATGGGCTTATACCTAAGTAAGAGTTATTTGTTGAGATCATTTTTTGGCGATATCCTTGTTGGATTTAGTGATACCATGAGGGTCTCGGGGTCCCTACAGAGTATAGTTATACTCACCCCTTCAGGGGCTATGTCTGCACCTCGTTGTGTTGGATGTAGACGACAGACAGAGCTGACGGAGGATGAGTGTTCGAGGACTGGACTGTAACCATAGGTGGACCTCATGATGAATCAGTAACTGGAGGTGGACTTCATGATGAGATGGTACTCAGAGGAGGTTACCGGGTGAGATTGTTTAGGAGGCTATATGTACATTCCCATCAGGTAGGATCCATGGTGGATGATCTAGAAGCTACACTATCTGTACCTACCCTTCAGGTAGGATTCGAGGTGGACGACCCAAAAGTTGCTTCTATTTTTCCAGCTGCTTGTCTTTTCTGTAGTACATTCGTTCAGTTGTAGCTGTACATTTCAGTTGCGTATGTAATCTAGCCCATTTCAATTTCAACACATTGTTTTGTACTTAGTGTATTGATTCCTCTTGTACTCTGTGGTGTTTGTTAACTTTTATAAAGCCAATTCCTTCCCAGTTATCGGGATTTATGCCTTTGGTGCTAGTCGCTAGCCCCTAGCCTATGTAAGGCGGTCTTGGGGTAGTCACGACACGGGCCCCGAGGACAGGTCATGAAAAATTGGTCTCAGAGTAGTCGGTTCTACCACATAATGTAAGAAGCTGATATTTTTCTTTCTATGAAGAAATAGTGTTAAGGGTACTAAATGTGGTCTTCATTTCAGGGAGTCCAATGTTGTTGCGGGCGACCGACGTATCAATACACGAGGACCCTGACTTCTGATTTCCGACACAGTGCATGAAAACACTGATTGCATGTTTTTATTCAAAATTTCCTTTGAAATCAGCTCAAACCAAGTCAGCTCAACAGGTATAATCGTTTGGTCGTCTCACAAATATTTCATTCAGGATGCCTTCTCCTAGTCAGACAATGTGGGTACTGAGTAGGGAGTGCGATGATAGCACACCGAGCAGCGAGCCCTTAATTCAGGGCCCTACACCAGTTGAGACACGAATAGAGAGTGCACGCTGCTTGAGCGTGATGCATCAGTTCCAGCGTCAGAGGCCTCTAATGTTTTGAGGCGAGTTGGATTTTCAGATGGCTGGGCACTAGCTGGAGGTTATTGGACGAGCATTCCACACAGCTGGGAAACCTGTAGACTTGATGGTGTAACTAGCTGTTAGCCTCTTCCAGGGAGCAGCTGAGAGGTGGAGGAGCCACATGTTCTAGTTTTCCATCGAGATGACCTTCACCTGGGGAGACTTAGAGAGCTTCTTCAGGGTGGATTTTATACCAGCGACTCTACAATCTGAGCATGCTCAGGAGCTGTTGCCCTTGCCGCAGGTTTTTCCATCAGTAGCCGAGTCATCTGTAGGTAGTAGATGGATGATGCAGAGGACAAAGAGGACCAGGAGAACAGGTGGGCGACCTCAGGTTATATGTTCTATTTTGCTAGGAAAATAAAACAGAGCCAACGATATGAGGAGCATGAAGTTCTATTCATGCGGAAAGAAGGGTCACATGGAATGTGACTATCCAACTCCCCGCATAGTTGATCTGCAATCATTGAAGGAGCCACTAAGACAGAGACACCTACGAAAGCTTGAGCAGTATCCGAGTGGTGGACAAGGAAGTAGAGCTCCGGAAGAAGGTGGACATGAGCGGGACTAGTTCCAGGCATGGAGACCTTTGTTATTTGTGCTTCTCTCTTCCTTTTTTTTGTTTTGGATTTATGGGTCTTTGTACATTGAGCTGTAGAAATAAAAGAAACCATTCATTTTGGAATTTACTTTAATGTCAATTTTGTGTGCTTGATACTAAGAGGTTCCTGTTAAAACTGTTTACTTGACCCTCACTTGTGAGTTTCCTACTGGAGGAGACCCAGTAACCATGCACTGATGCCGACAGTTTGACTCAACCCTTGGGGGCGAGAGTGACGGTTGGATCTCTTAGTAGTAGCGTCGAGGCCTTACAGCGTAATTCAAGACATGAATTGTATAATTCACGTCATGATTGACATTATTAGGCAAAGAATGTGTTTCATCTAGGGGATGAGACCATATTTCTCTTTTTGTAAGAGGAGAAATCCCAGCAAAACTTTGGTGGAACGTAGGCGAAAAAGGGTGGATAGGAGTTCTTAAAATTGGCTTGTCTCACCCATTGTTCGTTGATCGAATAGTTTACGGTTCAACCCATATCAAATAGTACCAGGTGTATCTACTCTCAGAAGGACATAATATTGAGATAGCGGTGATGGCTTGAATTCCTCCAGGACTATGACTTTGAGATAGTTTATACTCCTACGGAGCGGAACGTTGTAGAAGATGCAATTAGTAGGAGATCGAGCGTTCAGCTGTAAGGAGTGGTGAGAACGCAGTTGGCCGCATTTTAGATATCCTTAGCTGATAGTGATGGAGTCAGCACGTGTAGAACCAGATATGGTTCAGGCTATGAAGAAAAAGGTGTAGATCATCCAAGAGCGGATGAAGACTGCACAGAGCAGGCAGAAGACCTATGATGATAGGATACGAGATCACTAGAGAAAGAGGGTGGCGACCCTGACTTCATACGGGTCTCACCTCGACGAGGTTTAAGGATATTTGGCCGAGGCAACAAGTAATCTTTGAGGTTCAACGAAGCATTCTAGGTCCTCAGAAGGGTAGAAGAGGTGGCTTACCGTCTATCCATTCCACCTCAGCTGCACCGGGTGAACGACATCGTTCACGTATCTCAGCTGAGGAGATGTCTGCACATCCTATCTGACATCATCGACCACAAAGAGCTGGACATTGATTATGGGGCAACTATCATGAGGTTCCAGTATAGATTGAGGATCGAAAAGATCGTGTCCTATGAGGACAGTTGATTCCGCTTGTGTGCTTTCATTGGCAGCACGAGAAACTGCAGGAGAGAAAAAGGGAGTTGGAGGCTCAAATGTGTGCTCGGTACCTCCTATAGTTTCTCTAGTTTGTGATGTAGATTTACAGGGATGTAAATACCTGAGGTGGGAGTAATGTAAAGACACATATATTTCAAGGAAATTTTTTTTCTTAATTTATTTGGAATTTTACTAGTGTGCAGTTTAAGACGGAACCAGATTCCGAGGCCCAGTGTGCCTGGAATCAATTTCTGAAGTTTAGCTCGGGTACATTCAGTAATGTAAGGAGAGGGTTTTCCTATACTTTGTACCAGTGCTCGAAATTGAAATCTGAGGGCACCGATGAACTCGCAGCGCTGGTAATTGCTTAAGGGGACCTTTACCGTAATTGCGATTGTGTGGGTGGAGATGTTAATAATTGTGGATTAAATGAGGAATGAATAAAATTTTGAATAAATTTTATTTTTATGTCTAAGGTGGTTTTATCCTACATGGGGGAGTTTGGTTGGAACCTAACAACCCATGTGATGATAAATGTGAGGTGGGGCCCACACGATCCACAACCTTTCACATTCCCATAAATCACTTTTTAACTCTAAAATACTCCCACCTTTAATTATGAAACTCATCCACTTCCTTAATAATTTTCCAACCTACTTCTTAATTAATTAAACAACTCAGCATTTAATTAATAAAGGGGATTTGTTTTCAAAATTGGAATAACAAAGAAAGTCCAATTAAAATATGGTGGAAGGTTATTTTAATTGGGTGGACTTGTGTTGGAAAAATCATTTGGGAGAGAGCTCCAAAACTTTGAAGAACATGATCCTCCGACGAAGAAATGACCACCCTTCTCGATGAAGGAAGCTCCCCGGTTCTCCCTCAAGAGAGAGAACACCACGCGGGGAATTTGCAAAGGAAGATAGACGAAAGAACTTCATCCACGCTGCATGACTACTGTAGATCTTTCTCGACGTAGGGGTTAATTATTTTGTTCATGTTTTATCATCTCCTTCATTGTTTAAGATTTGGCCGAATGTTATCGTCGTAATTGAAGGAGACCGGACCACACAAACACGACTGATTATCCACCCCCTTTTCTTTTTGTTATTCATTTATGATTGAGGCGAAGGTGGTGCAGTGCCATTGCACCACACGGGGAAGAAGAGGACTACAGCCGGAGCTGGCGGCGGCGGTGGTGCGAGGCCCAGCCTTGCCATGGCGGAGAGACCGAGGAAGGCCACGACGGAGGGGCACCGCGCCATCATGCCGCGCCGGTGAAACGAGGCGCGACCTACGGTCGTGGCGAACCAATAGGGGCGGCTGGCCAAGCCAATTGTCGGTGACTTCAGGCAGTAGGGCGTGGTGCCTACGTGTGGTTCCAGTGAATGTAAGCTACGGCATAAGGCCACGACAGATCTCAAGGGGTGGCTGGCAGAGCTGGCAACCGGCGCCACCAGGAGGCGGGACCCGAAGGGGTCCCGCAGTTGTCTAAGGGGAGGCCATTATGGACGGCCGTTTTTCAATGAAACCGAGGGGATGTAACCCCTCGGACCTGAGGCTACGGTGGGACCCACTGGGCTACGCCACCCTGGCAGGTCTCCCACCAACGCGATCAACCGCATGGGTCACGGGGACCGGACAACATCGGCCAGGCCGGGCCGCTAGTGCTGAGCCAAGCTGCCAGCGCCAGGCCAAGCCGCCAGCGCCGGGCCGGGCCGCGCCAGCTGTGCTGTGCCGCTCCCATTCGGACTATACTCGAACCAAGGCTGGGTCGACCCAGTTCGGACCGAGGCAGCGGGTATTGGTCCGGGTCAGATCGGGCCCAGACCCCCTATTTTCAGACTAGGTTCGTTCAAACGCCCATATCGTTCGCTACGAACCTCCGATCGACTCACCGTCAGCTGCTCAGGGATCCTTAGATTGAGACGAAGATTTAATTATATTGGACTCAAGGTTTAAAGGATGTTTGGGTACGACCGGGTTGGTTCTAACACAAAACCAATAGGGCCCTCATAGTGGAAATGATTATAACTAGTGCTCTGGACGTGTGATTGACGTGATGTTGACTTTGTTGGTTTCCCTTTGGTGAGACAGATCATTTTTTATACGTAATCTATTGTTTGAATGAATTTTGAGGATGTCCTAGTTGGATTTTACCCGAAAACCAGGTTGTCCCGTGGAACAGAAATGTTAATAAATCTAAGACCGAAAGTCTATTTGACGAACCGTCACCGGCGTTGGTAATCTCGTAGAGAAAAGGTTTGTTTGAGTATTACAGTGGGAGTTTGTGGTTATATTGAGATATGTCTGGGTTGGTTCGTACATGATACCAACCGGTCCCTATGAGAAAAAGGATAATAACTCATAGACCGGGAATCCGATAGATGCATCGTCTGAAGCGTTGAGACCCAATTTGATGTGGAGGTCCTTTGAGATACTACGTCATGGGAATATGTGATACATGGAGTATTGAATAGTAGCTCAGGGGGAGGATCCTCCCAGAGATGAGGGTATGGAGTAAGGAGACCTTGTAGCTGGCTGAGACCTGATGACTGCTTGTCCTATTCGAGTCGGAGTGACTTGACGTTCCCATTGGGGAGCACTACTGTGTTTGGGTGGCTGACCCACGACAAGGAGAACTACTATGTTTGGGGTGGCATACCAACAATACTAAACAAGATAAGTACCTCTGTATGCTATTAGGGAGATCACTTCTATGTTGGGGTGGCAGACCCATAGCGGGGAGCACTACTGCGTTTGGGTTGCAGACCTGCGGTACTCGATAGGAGTACTACCTCAGCAGTCTAAGGTTAGTGACTAGCGCCTCGGTGTCGTGACAGGGCCACTATACTCGTCATAGGAGGATTTCATCAGTAGTTGTGGTTTCAATATCATTAATGAAATTTGTGGTTTGAGGTAAGTCATTGACCTTTCTGATTTCCTCATGTTTTAGATAGGTTACTTGATAACTTAGGTATATGTATGGTCATTTACCTAAGTAGTGGTTATCTGTTGATTTCATATATGTGTGATACCTCATGAATCAGATGGGGTACCTGATAACTTAGGTATATGTATGGGCTTATACCTAAGTAAGGGTTATTTTATGAGATCATTATTTGTGGTAATCCTTGATATATATAGTGAGAACTTGGGGGTCTCGGGGTCCCTACTGAGTATCGTTATACTCACCCATGCACGAGATATGCCCACACCGCGTTGTGTTGGATGGAGACGATGGACAGCGCTGACGGAGGTCGAGTGTTCGAGGAATGGACGGTAACCGTAGGTGGACCTCACGATGAGTCAGTAACTGGAGGGGGACTTCAAAACGAGATGCTACTCGGAGGAGGTTGAAAGGAGAGATCGTTGAGGAGGTTATCTGTACTTACCCTTAAGGTAGGATCTTTGGTGGATGATCCAGGAGGTGTGCTATCTATACCTACCCTCCAAGTAGGATTCGAGGTGGAAGACCCAGGAGCTACTTCTATTCTTCCATATTCTTGTCTTTTTTATTGTACTTTTGTTCAGTTGTATCTGTACTTTTCAGTTGGGTATGTATTCTAGCTCATTTAATTTTCATCACTTCCTTTTGTACTTAGTGTATTACATCTGCTTATACTCTGTGGTGTTTGTTTACTTCTATAACAGAAATGCCTTCCGTGTTATCGGGATTTATGCCTTTAGTGCTAGTCGCCAACCCTAGGCCTATGGAAGGCGGGCTTGGGGTAGTAATGGCACGGGCCCCGAGTATGGGTCTTGACAAATTATTTTTTAAGGTTATTCATTTTGAGAGCAATATGAATAAATAAATATTATGATTAAAATTTTTGGTTCTGAAAACACAAATATTATTCATTATGCATGAATATGTAAATATTATTTCATATTAAATATAGAAATTTATTATAATAAAAATTTGGATCACATTTATAAATTTTTTAATAAATAATTTATCAATTTTGACACAAAACAATGTTACCAATGTAAATAATAGTCAGCATAGTATTTTTCTATAAATAATTGTTTCTATAAAATATATAATTTTTTTAAATAAATATATTTGATCCCATTATTATAAAACTAATATGATTTTTAAATTTGTAATCAAATATATTAATAATCATTTAGTTATTAATTTATAGTAAATACAACTAAAAACAATTAATGAATATAAATTTTGTTTTCAAAAAAATTGTTTTTCTACATCATATGTAGTTTTTTAAATGATAATTTCTTATTATTTATAAATGTAATGATAATACATTTAGAATAAAATAAAAAAAATATCCAAATTTAGTAATAATAGTTATGTAATATTCTTTTAAAAATAATAGTTACATTGGTAAAAAGGATAATCATGTTTAATTAAGATAAAAATGTATAATTTGTTATGGATTGATTTTTTATAAAATAACTATAAAAATATACCCTATAGAATATAAATTTTCGGTTTTAAATTTATACCCAACTTTATCAATAACCCATACTCACCCAACTCCCAAGTGATTTGATATTTACACATCACATATCTTTCATTTCCACTGAATATTCCTTATTTTCATATATAAAAGGAGACAAGTTCCACCCACATAAAGACTCACGTATCCTTATAAATTTCTATTAAATTATTTCATTTTATCTTAACTATAACCAGCTATAAGTTTTTTTGTCCTCGGTAAAATTAAAGTGTTCAAAGTCCTCTGTTTCCAAGGGATAATTATTGAGAAGTTTCAAGTTATTTATGTGGTTACTATCCACTTCCTAAGAATTTTTTACCATATTATTCATATAAACATATTTTAAATTCCATAATATAATGGTTTAATTATCATTGTTATTATTAAATGTAATTTATTTAATATAATAATCATTATCTATCTTCCCACAATCCCTTAAGAAATGAAATAATTCTCAATTACCTAATTATTGTAGCCAGCATGAATGATATATTTTTTTCATCCTCGCATTCTATGTATGGATAAAAATACATTTAATGATTAAATATTATATATATTAAATTATTATGATTTTTAAATGATAAATTAGTCACTATATCAAAAACTTTATTGATATGTGATTATTGAAAATTTATTCACATAAATTAAGAATACCAATAGGAAAAAAAGATTTATTTTTTAAAATAATAGTTTCTTATATTAATTTAATCACCAAAAAATTATGAATTATGATATATATATTTAATAGAAAAATATTAGAGTACTTCTTTAATAATGACATTATAATTAAATTACATTATAATCATACTCATTCACGGATTATAACTTGTTCGTGTTTAGGTTAGTTTAACCACCTACATGTAAAATGAAATAACAATATGTCATGTTTGAATATAGAATTTTTTTTATATGTATGAAATGATAGTTATATTCGATAAATAGTACCTTTTTAATGGTAACATTATTATCGAGAACATTATTATGACACCACCCTTCATTTGTAAAACAATTACGGTAGGAAGTTGTTCACAAATTATTTCGTCGTGATTTATAACTAAAACTATATTTGACTATAAATAATCCCATATAAATAATTATGGAACATATATTGAGGTACCAAATTTAATATATTAATGATGAACATGGTATCAATTAGTCAGGATGGCCACCTCCATTAAGAAACTTGTACGAATCCTTCATGTTTATGAACTTCCGATTGTCGAAATAAACAATGAAAACATAATTAATGTATATTGAATGATTATATTTAATTAGTAGAAATGATAATATATTATAATAATTTTATTTAGTATGTTATTAATATTTTTTTATAATAGATGAGGTTAAAGAACATTCTTGGAATCTGAGAGTAAAAGTATTATTTCTATGCTAACTAAATTTATTTTTATTGAGTTATGATTATTATTCATAATAATTATAAATATATGTTAAATTATAAAATATTATTGATTTATATTATAATTAATATTGAACCTATCATTTTACACATATCATTACTTGAATTTATGAATAATAATGCATCATATTATAATCCATGTATCGTAATGTATATTGTCTTAGAAGACTAGGTACATAAAACTGAAAACATGAGCCTAAATAAAACATTTATTTATTTAATATTCATAACTATATAATAAAATAAATTGTTAGCATACATTTTCATAGGATACCCTAGTGAAAACAAGAATAATGGGATGAGGAAAAAAGCCCAGTAAGAGAGTAAACATAACAATAAATCATCAGCACTTGGGTTAGAAGGCATGGAATAATGATATAAAAAGGAATTTAACATATGAAATCAATACATTTAAGAATGGGATCGTATAAAATGGATTCATAATATTTGTTTACAAACATAAAACATGTCTTTATCTTGAGTCTAGGCATGTTGCACATAGAGAAGAAAAAGTTAAGGTTGCCCACCATGATCGTTGCACATGGTAGCACGTGTCAAGCCGAACCGCCAAGACCATTGGACATTGTGTATGATGAGACTCAAAATTACCCATTGTGTTAGAGAACTATTTGGGTACACACATCTTAACATGGTCATTAATATTCATTCCATATAAATTATTACACATAGTCAATCATACATAAACTTAAAGGAACACATGGAATTAAATTTGTATCACAATCATGTCATAAAGACTAATAAATTGGTGTATAATAAATGTATCCTATAATGAAATGAATTAGAATATATAAATACATTTATAAGTAAAAATATTTATATATCAAAGTATGTGATTTCATATATATGTTATAACTTGTAAAAATATTATTTACGAAATTTTAACATTAAAACATTTTAGTGCGGTTTTATGGAAATTACTAAAGGGAATTTCAAATGGAAAAGGGACTAATATTGTAAATAAATATGGAAGTGAAAAAATATGGATTTTAAAATCAAAATAGTAATTTTATAAAACTAATGGTATCTTAATACCAGATTATATAGTTTACTTGTAAATGGGTAAGAATTTTGGATGTTCTATTAAAAGGATTTGCTTATCTGGATGTATTGTAAAGGGAAACACATAAAAACATGTATATACCAGAAAGATAATGATGAATTGATCTTGAAAAATGAATTTGTGGTATTTAACAATAATTTGAAATATGTACATAAAAATAACAAATAACATTATTTGGGTAATGTAACACCCCTATATTTCATAGTACATTATCTCATTAAAGTAATTCAATAGTTTGCGCTATACGCAACACCAAGTTCGGGCACACCCTGACTTTTCAAACTTGCCGTTCAAAAAGTGGTTATGAATTTTTTAACTGAATTTTAAATTTTATATACTCCATATATCTTTATAATACATATTCTGTGTTTTTTAGTCTTAATATAATAACAATTTCAATTTTTCAAATAAAAGAATTATTTTAAAAAATTGCAATTTTAACGCCTTTTAATGGAGAACCATTTTTAAATCCAATATTTTACACTTTTATACATTAAATTTGAAAAAATAAATTTTTTTATTATAATCAGGACATAAAAATTTAGTTTTGATAAATTATTGGTATTTTCCTGATAACATTCATATTTTGGTGAATAATAAAAAATACTAAATTTTAATTGAAAACAATTTTTTAATCGAAAAAATTTATAGTGTTAAATTATATATTTTATTGTTTTTGAAGTATAGTTAGATTATATTTTTATCATCTAATACAATATAGGTCATTTTAATTAATTTCACATTTAAATTTTACAAAAATACATGTCAATCTTTTAATAGTTTTTTGTCCCGCTTTTTGGTTTTGACCACAAGAATCAATTTTAAATTAATAAATGAAACTTTTATTTTTTTAATTTGGTAAAATGGACTTTATTTTTGAATTTGGAATATCAAAATCAACTTAGGGTAAATTTTTAGTATTTTTCTGAAAACCTTCAATTTTTGGTGTATTGTGGAAAACACTAAGTTGTTGTTTAATACCGACTTTTTATTTTAATTATTATTTATTTTATTTAAATTTTTTTTTTTGTCAAAATACATATATAAAACCTATATATGTTCAATTTAATTTATTAGAGTCATTTTATAAATAGTTTACATATATAAATATTTTATTGAACTTTTCACCGTCTTTTACTCACCTCCAATGAGAATTAGCAAATTTGCATAAAATTTAATTTTACCGCTTCTGTGAGATAAATTTCATAAATATGAGTGACAAGGTTTATATCAGAACGTAAACTTTGGTTCAATAAGATGAAAATAATTTTTGGTGTATAGTAACTTTTGGCTTTTATTTACCGTGGTAAAAGGTCAATAGGGTAATTTAAGGTAAAAAGAATACTATAATAATACAAAATTACCTTAACACTTTACATAACATTATTGGAAAAGTCATGGCCTACCATGGGAATCCTTGGGTTGATTTTGGGACCCAATTGAACCACTTTATTATTATAATGACAGTTTGTTTTAATTAACTTAAAGAAGATATAAAAAGCACATTAACAAATATCGTATAGCATATCCAATTTTACATGGGGTTATATAAGTCATATTTTAGATTATAAGTATTTATTAGAAAGATAAAAATATTTCCTACTTTATTTTATTTGTTTTTAATTTTTATACATCATAGAAATTAAATTATTTCTGTCACAATAATGATAATCTATTCACATCATTAATAAATCGTTTAAATAAATAAGATTATTAATTTATTTAAAAAAATCTAATACATGTTCAATTGTTATTGGATTATTTTATTTTGAACATGAGTAAACTTATATTTGAGTTTAATGATTTTTTTATCCTATTAAACATAATATATGTTTATAATAAAATAAAATTTTCAAACATTCCAAAAGAGCCCCTCCTTTCCGTTATAAAAGGACACCACTTCTAACTCATTCCACACACCTCTCAAGCCACTTGGCTTGTCAACCCCCTGCCCAAATAATCTTTCAGGATCCCTATATTACACCTAAAAGTCTTTCCTTACGCATAAGTCACTTCAAAAAGTACTTTTGGTTCAAACCAAAGGATGTTACCCAAATTAAAGGTAACTGTTTCTCTTAAATTCATTTCTTTTAATTTTTTCATTTTACTTCTCCAACCCCTAACCACTTTTTATTCCTTTATTTTATGAAAACAACAGTAATAAAAATAAAATTTGATGTTGTTATGAGATGTATTCGAACTATTCTTACACACACCTCCATCTAATGGGTGAAGAACATATTGTTTCTGTGGTTGGAAAACTAACGCCTCCCGAAATGATGATTGTTCGAGTATCTTCTACCGCCTCTCATAGTGGCCATTATGATGGAACAGTATTTATATATGATATATATATTATTTATATTTTTTTATTGTGATTTTTTATTTTCCATTTATATCGTACCTTTATGGTTTCAATTATGGGTAAAACGTGATAATTCGATTTGAGGAAATGCAGACTACCACCCCCAAAAAGAGATCAGACTCGTTAATGACTTATGTAGGACATATAAAGTATGTATTTAATGATATAATATATGATATTATACTTTAATTATACTATATCAATGAATCGTTATTTTTTAATTCCATTAAAGTACAAAATAGAAATGAAAGTAGCGTTTATGCGTATGTACGACTAACCATCTCCATGAACGGTGCATTTCATTTCTTATCTCCAAATGTTAGGTGCTGTAATAAATAAATATATATACTAGATATATAATATATATTTGATGTCCAAATAATTTATATGATCTTGGTGATAATAAACTTTTGAAAACATGGAAAAATTGTAATTATAACAAGTTAATTTTAGACTCAAGTTCCGAACATTTATAAAATATCATATATGAACTCAAATAATTTTATAATTTTTATAGAATGGTAATAAGTTATATAAAAGTAATAAAAAACTTTAAACATTTTTATAATCAATTATAAATTAACTTATGTTTATTATTCAAGAAGAACAAGGAACGTACAAGACAAGTCTGACTTGAGGTCAGGTGTTTTTTATCTCACATTTAATTCCGTGAGATTACCATTGTTCGCCACTTATTTATTTCATGTGGTGTATTATGTACTGAGCTTTGATATATATTATCATGATTCCATTTATATTCATGGTATTATATGAATGATTTTGTGGTTTTTAACTTTTGGTCATACGAATCGATTGATTACAACATGGTAAGGGGGTTTCGTCTCACTTCTTCTTCCCCTGAGATTCAAGGTGTATTGTCACTATTTACATTTGTGTAGTGTATGTACTGGACATGATTTTATTCATTGTAAAATATAATTTAATCTATGGTTATTTAAAACTTCATTGAATAATCCATCTTTCATGGGGTGTATGTTTCGTGAGTTACCAAATCGGTGAGGGTTATTTCGTCAATCTCATTGTTATCCGAGATTGTTCATGTGTATGTATTTTCTGGGAAATACTTATAAAAAATACCCATATTTAATTAAAATGATTTAGAAAGAAATCTTTTAAGGTTTTATGGGAGGGTCTATTTAACCAGATCATCATTTTTAAATGTTTTAATGATTATTCTTTCTAAAACCTTTTAATTAATGTCCATGTTTTCAAAAGGATCTTAAGGATTTATTTATATGAACATGAATGTTTGGAAATGATAATTCTTATAAAAAGATTCAAATTGGTATGGGACACATTGATTCAAAAATCCATTTTAAATGACTAACTTTATAAATTGTTATAATTTTAAATGATTTCATGAAAAGGGGTATTTTTCTGAAAGCATTTTACTCATCATTTTGATCTCTGTCAACATCCTTTAATGGAATCTAAACATGTTTGAAGTTGATTTATTATGATACAAGTCTTCCATATTGTATTGAATTATTTGTGATATGTTTGACTGTGGATGTGTTATTTTTATACCATTCATGGTTTAAGGATAATATATTTACATTTCGTATTCTAGTTTAACATAAATGTTTATGTTATATTCCAACCTTTTCTTATGATAAATGTATTGAACTAGTATGTTATGGGTTGGGGACCGGTAACAGTTTTCCCTCTGGGTTAGGGTCCGGTTACAGAAAACCCTTTGGGTTGGATTCCAGTTATAGTGCCTCTCTGGGTTGGAGTCTGGTTACGGAGGCTCTCTGGGATGGAGTCTGATTACAAAGGCCCTCCGAGTTTGGGTCCGGTTATAGTTAGCACATAGGTCCTGGCAAGAGGCCTTGACACAAAAATTAAAGTCTGGTACTATAAATTGCCTCATTATTAAATTAGTTATTAAGTGTGATTATTCGACTAGTATAATATTAATGTGCATGTTTATATGGTAATGTTTCATTTATTTTTTCCACATTTTGTTCAAGTTTATGTTTAAAAGGTTGTTGTTTTATTACAAATTGTGTCTTAAATGTTTATAGCTTCTGCTAATTTATTTACCCTCAGTGAGCATCTGAGTTCACCCCTTTCTCAGGTTTATTTTTCACGGATATGATGAATATATTTATGAGTAACTTTCAGGAATAATCAGTGAGTCTTGGTTATTTCTAATGGAATAAATTACTATTTTTTTATTTTCAACTGTTAATGTTTAACTTCATATCTGTAATCTATTTTCCAAGACTACTAAACTGAGAGGTCCTTTGGGACTTCACTCCTTGTAATCATGCCAACTTTATGTAATAATTCACCGACTCTCGGTAACTGGGGTCAGGGCATTACAGTTGGTATGAGAGGAATTTTAGAAATAACCTTGGAAACTATATTTTGATAAACTCTTATTATAGCATATTACCCTGAGATGGACATTGAGGATTATTATAGAATAACATCCTATAAATTGGGTAATGTATAGATTTTGTGAGTTTTACAAAACAATACATCCCAGTTTGGATACGAGTAGGTAGAGGCAGCTCTGGCATAGATTTACCTAGGGGTAAAACCTCGAAATACCGCTTTGAGCTAGACTCGAACGGGAACTGGTGCACGTCAATGTGCCTTGCTGCACTCTTGGTTACGACACTCCTGGGGGATATGATTTGGATAATTCTCATTTAATTTACAAATCATTATAAATGATTTATGATTACATACCTCCTCAAAGAAAATATTTTTCTGATTATGGATTATATTAATAAACTGTTTAATTTATGTTAGTTATTTTACATGTTTGGAATTATTCACTGTGATTCATAATCTGACATAGTTTATGCCATTGTATATAAATGGCACCATGTAGAAGGAATGTGAACTCCAACAATACATATGATCCAAAGAGTAAGAAGGATCATATCTTTCACGGTAATAAGCCATCATTTATAAGGGAAATAGTCTCCCATGTATTCTAAACATATGAAGAAATAATATCATCTGTTAATAAGATAAGTAAAGAATTATCTGATTCCAATGGATTTAAATGGATACAAGAGAATAAAAGGATGGTAGAGAGAAATATGGATAAAAGGAAGAGGGGAAAGAAAGATTTTCCTATACGTGATAAATGTAGAAATAATAACCTTACTAAATTATTAAAGGGAATGAGTGTTTGTTATACGTGTAGAGAACTAGAACACCAAGTATGTGATTTCAAGGGTAAGAATAAGGATTCAAATATAAAGTGCTTTATCTACATGTTGTTGGGACACTAATCGAATCAGTTTTCTAGTCATCAGATTATACCAAAAATGTGCTATTGTATAATAATCAAGTTATGATACTACCGAAGATGAAGGGGAATGATTAAGAGTTATTATGTTGTTGTTAATGTATTGTTTCATTTGAGTATTGTAATAATTATGTACATGTTATAATAATTATAGACTATATAAGGATTGTACTTCAGTACTATTTCATTATGGACTTGAAATTGGGTGAAAAAAAATGAAACTCAATAGCAGGTTATTTTTTGGGAAAATATATGATTTAAATACTAAGGTAGTGATTTTGGAATAAGATATGATTTATTTGGATAATTTTCATTGGATATTCATGACAACCATGAAACTGATTAATGATTTGTATCATTGGTGGAGATTACAACATTTTTGGATATAATGAGTATATCCAGGATTCTATAAGTAATAAAAGAGCATGAATGTAATCACGAGTGTTATATGATAATTCAGGTTTTTACCATGTTTTAAAAGAATATATGATGATGGTATTTACATGTAATTATGTTGAAAAAAGAATCATCATTACATTTATCTTCCGTATAAATTTTGGACTGTGAGTTTGGACAGAAGTATTTTGGATAATCCAAAATGATGGAAGTGACTAAGAATGAAATTTGATAATATTTTTAAGGTTAAATAATTTATTGCTATTATTTTTTTATTGTAATTAAAAGGAAAACCCAGAGGTCGGGTGAAAACCTATTGCGTACTAAAAGTTCGTGTGACTTGAACCAGCAACCGAAGGGAAACAAGGGTGGATGACCTACCACTGGAATTCCTGATGTCCAAGTTTGTATTTTATAATCTTTTTAATAGTCTGAAAAATGAATTTTAAATTCATTGTTTAACGATATATGATTTTAGGATAAATAAAATATTTTTGAATTATATTATCTTTTGGATTAAAAGTTGAGTTTGTTGTAGGAATTATTTGAAGGATGAAACTCTAATTGTCATGAATAATTTTTTCATCTTATTATATGTATAAAATAATTCTTATACTTTAGGGGATGGATCTTACAACAAAAAATGTGGTATCCTAACACCTTATGTTTTTCTGAACTGATGATAATTTACATCATCTTAGATTGATGGCCTTGTGGCCCTCAATTTTACACTTGTTTGTGATTAATGACCTCAATCGCTCCCTATAAATATTTATGTATTTCCTCCAATTATGTGTCTCTAATTTCCACAATTTTTCTCTTAATCAAGATCATAATTTGGTAGTTACTTTATCATTTCCCTTTCCCTCTTATTAAGAGTAAATTTTATTAAACCAATTTCTGATGTGGGTTTTCCACAAAGGTATATTTATATTATTAACTATTTTGAAGAACAATTTCAAATTGCGATGATGCAATTTAATGATGGAGGGGAGAATGTAACAGCCCAAGATTTCATAGTACATTATGTCATTAAGGTAATTCAATAACTTGCGCTACACGGAACCTCGAGTTCGAGCGCACCCCGACTTACCAAACTAGCCGTTCCGAAAGTGGTTATGAATATTATTAGCTGAATTTTAAATTTTATATACTCCATATAATTTTATAATCAATATTATGTGTCTTTTAGTTATAATATATGAACTAATTCAATTTTTCAGATAAAAGACTTATCTTTCAAAAAAAGAAATTTTACCATCTTTTAAAGGAGGACCCATTTTAATTCAAATATTTGACACTTTTATATATTAAATTTGAAAAAATTTACTTCTTCTTAAGAACCAGGACAGAATAATTTATTTTTTATAAATTTTTTGTATTTTTATGATAACTCTCATATTTTGGTGAATAATGAAAATAATAAATTTTAATTGAAAATAAATTTTTAAATGGAATAATCTATAGTGTTAAATTATTCATTTGACTTGTTTTGAAGTATATTTAGATTATATTTTTATCATTTAATAAAAATTAGGTCATTATAATTAGTTTCATATTTAAATTTGATATAAACACATGTCAATCATTGGATAGTTTTTATTTTTTTTAACTCTCTTTTTTATTTTGACAACATAAATTAATTGTAAATTAATAAATTCAATGACTATATTATTAATTTGGTAAAATGGACTTCACTTTTTGTATTCTAAATATCAAAATTAGCTTAGGGTATATTTTTTGTATTTTTCTGAAAAGTTTCAATTTATGACGAATAGTGACAATCATTTATTTTTTGTTTAAATATGAGTTTTTATTTAAATAATTATTTATTTTATTTAAATTTATTTTTTATCAAAATATATACATAATATATTTATATTTTCAATTTAATTCATTTGATTCATTTTATAATGAGTTTAGATATATAAAATTTTTATTGAACATTTCACCGTCTCTTAGACACCTCCTAGGAGCATTTAGAAAATTTCAAAAAATTTAATTTTACCTCTTCTATGAGTGGAATTTCAAAAATCCGAGACACAGTTGATATCAGTAAGTAAAATTTTGTTCAATTAGATGAAAATAAATTTTGTTGAATTGTAACTTTTGACTTTTATTTACCCCGGTTGAAGGAAAATAGGGTAATTCAAGGTTAAATTAATATTATAATAATACAAAATTACCTAAACACATGTCCAAACCTTACTAGATGAGTCATTACTAACCATGGTCATCATTGGGTAGATTTTGGGACCCCATAGATCCACTGGAGATTGATATTGACACTTTATTTTAATTAACATAAAGTAATGACAAAAATGACCTTAAGAATTATCTTTTAGTATATCAATTTTTAAATGGGGTTATATAAGTCATATTTTTTGACAATAAATATACATTGGAATGATAAAAATATTTACTACATTCTGGTATTTGTTTATAATTTTTATACATCATTTAAATTAAATTATGTATGTCACAATAAGGATAAAGTATTCACCTCATTAATAAATCATTTAAATAAATTGGATTATTAATTTTAAAACAATATCAAAACCCTATCCAATTATTATTGGATGATTTTATTTAGAACACGTGTCATCTTATTTCTAATTTAATGTTTTTTGGACCTTTTAAAATCGAAGATATGTCAATAATAAAATAACAATTTCAAACATTCCTATAGAGCCCATCCTCTCCCTTATAAAAGGACACCACTTCTAACTCATTCCACAAACCTATCAAGCCCCTTGTCTTGACCAAACCATGCCAAAATAATCTCTCAAGGTCATTATATTACTATTAGAAGCCTTACCATAGGCATAAGCCACTTCAAAATCCTTTTTGCTACAAACCAAAGAAAGTTACCCAAATTAAAGGTAACAGTTTCTCTTAAATTAATTTCATTTATTTTGTATTATTTTACAACTCCAACCCCCCTAAACTCTTTTTATTCCTTTATTTTATGAAAACATCCGTACCCTCAATATACTAGTATGTTTTTATGAGATTTATTTGAACTAAAAATAAAAACACCTCCATCTAATGGGTGAAAAACATAATGTTTCTATGGTTGGAAAACTAACGCCTCACGAAATGATGATTGTTCGACTATCTCCTACTGCATCTAATAGTGGAAATTATGATGGAAATTTATTTATATATGATATATATATTATGTTTTTGTTTTCTTTGTGCTTCTGTATTTCCCATTTATATCATACCTTTATGGTTTCTATTATGGGTAAAACGTGATAATTTTATTTGAGGAAGTGCGGACTACCACCCCCTCAATGTGATGTGACTCGTTAATGACTTATGTGGGACGTATAAAGTATAGAGTTAATGATATTATATATAATATTATACTGGAATTATAATATACATATGTATAATTATTATTTTTAATTCCATTAATATATAAAATAGAAATGAATGTAGCGTTCATGCATACGTACAGCTTACCACCTCCATGAACAGTGCATTTCATTTCTTTTCTCCAAATTTTATTTACTATTATAAATAAATATATATACTGGATGTATAATTTATATATGATATATAAATCATTTATAAAATTCTGGAGATAGTGGAATTTCGACCACATGGAAAAATTGTAATTTTAACAGGTTCATTTTTTAATCAAGTTCTGAACATCGATAAAATATCCAATATAAACTCAAATAATTAGCAAATTGATATTGCAAGTAAGTAAGTGATATAAAAGGTATAATAAAATTTAATATTGTTCTTAATCAAGTAAAAAATATCTTCTAATTATTATTCAAGATGAAAACGGAACAAACAGGACAATTCAGACCTGAGGTAAGGGGTTTTTTATCTCACATTTAATTTTGTGAGATTTTTACTATTTGCCACTTATTTATTGCATGTGGTGTATTGTGTACTTAATGATGATATATATTTTCATGATTCTCTTTATATTCCTGTTATTATATGAATGATTTGGTTGTTATTATCTTTTTGTCATACGACTCAATTGATTACAACATGGTAAGGGGGTTTCATCTCACTTCTTATTCTCATGAGATTCATGGTCTATTGACATTATTTCATTTTTTGTGGTGTATGTACTATACATGATTTTATTCCATGTATAATATAATTTTATCAATGGGAATTTAAAACTTCATTGAATAATCATTCTTTCATGGGGTTTAGGTTTCGTGTGTTACCAAATTAGTAATGGTTATTTCCTCAATCTCATTATTATATGATATTGTTCATGTGTAAGTATTTTCTGGGACATACTTATCATAAATACCCATATTTCATAAAAATGATTTCAAAAGGAATCTTTTATGGTTTTATGGTAGGGTCTATTTATCTAGATCACCATTTTAAATGTTTTAATGATTTATCTTCCTAAACCATTTTAATAAATGCCCATGTTTTCAAAATGATTATAAGGATTTATCTATAGGGCCATCCGTGTTTTGGAAATGATAATTCTTTTAAAAAGTTTCAATGTGGAATGGGAAACATTTATTCAAAATCCCTTTTAAATGACTACCTTGATAAATTTTGATAATTCTAAACGATTTAATGAAAAAGGTGTATTTCACTTAAATCATTTTAGAGATCATTTTGATCTATGTCAACATCCTTTAATAGATTCTAATGTTTTTTGATTTTGATTTATTATGATACAAATCATCCATATTGTATTGAATGTTTTGTGATATGATTGATTGTGGATGTGTTATTTTTATACCATTCATGGTTTATTGACATTTCATATGCTAGTTTTAATAGGAAGGTTTATGTTATATTTCAACCTTTTATTATGATGAATGTATTAGACTAGTATGTTCTGGGATGCGGACCGGAAAATTTAAGCCCTTTGGGTAGGGGTTCCGTTACAGTAGACCCTCCGGGTTGGAGTCCAGTTACAGAGGTAATCCGGGTTAGAGTCCGGTTATAGAGGCTCTCTGGGATGGAATCTGATTACATACGATCTCTAGGTTTTGGTCTAGTTATAGTTAGACCATAGGTCCTAGCACGAGGCCTTGACATAGAAATTAATGTCTGGTATGATACATTCCACCATTATGAAATTAGTAATTATGTGTGATTATTCGAAATGTATAATATCCATGTGCATGTTTATATGGTAATGTTTGATTTATTTTTTCCATATTATGTTCAATTATATGTTTAAAAGGATGTTTTTTACACATATTTCCTTAAATGTTTATAGTTTCTGATAGATTATTTACCCATAATAATCATCTAATCTCACCCTTTCTTATGTTTTATTTTCCCAGGATATGATGAAGTTAGTTATGAGTGACTTTCAAGAATAAACTCGGAGGCTTGGACGTTTCTAATGGAATAAATTACAGTTGTTTTTCTTTTCACGTTATAATGTTGAACATTATATTTGTAATCTATTTTCTAGGACTGCTAAACTGATTAATCCATCGGGACATGATTCATTATAATCATGCCAACATTATGTAATAATGCACCGACTCTGGGTAACTTGGGTTGGGGCATTACTGATAAAAATAAGGACAGAGAAACCCAAATAAATAATAGAGTTAATGGTAGAATCCATTAACATAAGCATGATAGTGTCATCACATGATATTAGTGTCATAGATAACAAAATTTCATTCACTAATTAATATTTTCATAACCTATTACACATGTAATTTATTTATTATAACTTTATTAAATTAATTCATGATTTTTTAATGGTATTATAGGTTCTAATTCATGGTTTGGGAGCTTTAGTTTCCTTGGTTTCAATGATTGGTTTTCATATATACATGTAAGGATAGACATTTAATATGTGAATGGTTGTCTAGAATTTATTTTATATGTTTTTAGTGAACATCCCAAATATTAGATAGATATAAAAATCAATTGGTTATTTGGAGTGAAGATAAAAATTATATAAAATGTTAATGATAATCGTTTTGGTTAATTGGAGGTTGATTGATAACAATGAAATAATTTTTATTTATAAAATAAAAACATGTGTAAAAAATATTACATAACCTTACAGAAGATGTAATAAATATATTATTTTCTGTTTCAACCATAAAATTGCTTTCAAGGCTAGAATTGTATATGGAAATTTAAATTGAAAACCCTGCATCCTTGAATTTGATAAATTAACAAATATATAAAGGGTTTTCATATATAGTGTAAAATTATGGGAAATAATAGATTATGATAAATGATTCCATTATCAAAAAAAATTCTATACATGTATGTTAATGGAGTTATAATAACATTCATATGAATGGAGTTGTGGAAATAAAAAAAAGATATGAAGTTGATAGAAAAACAAATGAAAATAAAAAAGGAATTTACCTCTTGAATATATCATTCTTGTGAGAATATTAATGGGAGAGGATGTGGTAATTTTTAAATACAAAGGTGTGATGGATTTGGGAGAGGGGAAAGGGAGAGATTTGATCAGAATTTGGACTAGGAAAAAGGCTTGAGGAAGTGAAAACAATAGGTAGAAGGTGGAATTTATAGTGAAGGAGAGGAGAGAGTTCTAATTATTATTATAATTTGTTTAAAATTATTTCTGAGGACTGTTAATCATCTTTATTATTGTGTAAAAACAATAATGATTGAATGTGAGTTTGAATCATTGATCCTTTACATCATTCATGACCTAAGCATGATGCCTAAATTCATGTTTTTTCATTTATCGTAAATTATCATATTTTTATATTCATAAAACAATAATTTATTTCATCAAAAACACAAAAATTAACTCCATCCTTTTATTAAAATTTATAATTCAAAAAATAAATCTATTTTATGAAAATAATTTTATAAATTTGTGAAATTTAATTTTTAATTAAGATCATAATTTTCATGAAAAAATAAAATGTTTTAATTTTAACTACTTTTAACACATTGAAATATTAATTATGGGGTAAAACATTTATCCTATGATCATAACACATCAGAATAATAATTTATAAAGTCATTTTATGAAAATAATTTTCTTTAAAATTATTGAATTAATCATAAATAGTAATTAAATATACATGAGATACCAAAACACCAACACTTTATTGAAAATTTATAAAATATTTTCATACATATACTACAACAAAATTATATAATATTTACACTTATAAGATGAATAAATTTTATTTATACTGCTATTAGTGAGGTTACTATTCAATTGGATGGTTTACTATTCAAAAGGGTCAAATTACTATTTCAAAGTTCAAGATATTATTTCTTTGGTATGAATTACATATAATCTTGATATACATTTCATTTTAATCATTATTTATATATACGATTTGTATTTGGATGTATATGTAATATTATATGATTAAACTATAAAACATAAATTTATGAAGAGAATTTTTATTGATTAATCTTTTTATCATTACATTCTTCCCCCCTTATGAAATTTCACCCTCGAAATTTCCTTTTACATTCTTATGCATAAACAGGTGTGAGTAATTTATTCAATGCCTCCTCAATTTCCCTTGTTTCCTCTTAATAATTTTGGTTCCACCATAATACTTTAACCTATTGAGTAGTATTATTAAGAAGAACATTATCTCTATGATCCATGATCTCCAATGACATCCCCATATAAGATAGACCATTATCCAATTGTACCACCTCGAAAG
This sequence comes from Viscum album, assembly GCA_963277665.1. NCBI lineage: Eukaryota > Viridiplantae > Streptophyta > Magnoliopsida > Santalales > Viscaceae > Viscum > Viscum album. Next base: position 454,056,456 of record OY728161.1, on the reverse strand, counting down.
ACATCACATGTGAATGATCTGGTATGTAATTCCTTAAGTGTGATCCAAGGAAGTCATCGTGTACTTTAGACATAGTAGGTTGAAGTTCTAGTCGGTAGGACACAACTCCAACATGATCAAGAATGTCAGAGGGGACGATCTACATTAGGCTAAGCATTCCTTTCTTCCCAAACCTCATGACCTTATTTAATAGATATATAAAGAGGAATACCTTGTCGTAGACATTGAAATCAAGGTCTTATTGATGATTGTATGCATAACTCTTCTGTCGAATATAGGATCTGTTGATGTGAAACTGAATGGTTTTCACCTTCTTTACCATTTAATATTCTATTTCACGTCCTAGTAGCATATGATCACTGACATCATCCCAAAATGTCACTGTTATGCACCTTTTCCCATAAAGGGCTTTATAGAGATCCAATTCTATGGGGTGGAAACTATTTTTTATGAGAATTCAAACAGTGGAATATGTTGGTTCCGCCCTCCTTTGATTTATATAGAACATGTGGTCAACATATCTTCCAATGTTTGAATAGATTACTCTGATCAGTCTTCAGTTTGAGGATGATTGGCTGTGCTGATGTTCAATTTAGTGCTTAGAGATTGTTGGAGACTTTTCCATAACATCAAGGTGAATCTCATGTCTCAATCCGATTCAATAGGCAGTGGTACTCCATGCAGCTATAGCCCTTCTATGATATTTATTTTAGCAGTTTTATCCAATGAAAATCCCTCTCTAAATGTGATAAAGTAGTTTTATTTATAGGATAAACCACAATGTCCCATATTTCATTATTTCATATGGATGTGCTTGGAATTCAAATGAAAATTTCCATGTTGATGTTCTCTCACTTCTAGGTATTTTTGGGTAGTGTTTTCTCCATCCCCTTAGAATTTTTCCATTCAGACATCACTTTTGGACATACAAGGAACATTGATGTATATTTATCAATATGCTTTTTCATATTTTCCCAGGAAAATTTCTATCAGAGACTGTGAAAAATACTTGTTTTCACTAGGTGAATAACGAAGGTTGATATATGTTAATCATTAAAAAGATACTTCCCTACTAATGTATTGTATGTTAAATGATTCATGCTCAAATTTTCCCATGATTTTAGTGTTAAGCTATCTATTTTAGTTTAGCATGCTTTGTCGAATACTGATAGACCTAAGAAGTAACCTATGGACACGTACATTCTATGGGATATTTTTAGATATTATTTGGCCATATTTGGGTTCATTTTATATGGGTTTATGTTAACACTAATAGTCTTAAGTGTATTCTTATTTTGAGCAGGGTTGATATGAGGTTATTATAATGGGTGGATTAAACACATTGTTTTTTTTAAAATATTTTAATTTCATAAATTCAATATGGGAACATTTAAAGAGTTCAAACAAAATCACCACTTAATAGTTTAGTTCTTACACAATATAATACTAATCGCTGATATAATTAAAGGATCATTGTTTTCAACACTTCAAGGTAATGTTTTTCATTATCACTTGAAGTGTGTTACCATAAATTCAATAAGGATGAAGAGGTTTTAAAATCATCAAATAAAAATATCATTTAAAAGAATTGATTAGACATTAATGGAGTGAAAAATAACATTCAATACATCCCCTTACTACTCCCATGGATCATCCCATAAGTGTTGTATCCCTCCATTGATCTTATGGTTTCAATGGAAGAGCGAAGTAGACTCATGAGGGAGGAGTTGGAGAAGTAAAAAACAATGATATAAGGATCACACAACCATTGTGTGAAAATATCACAATGTTCGGTGTGAAAAAGTTCACATGTTGGGGAAATGGAATCAAAGTGATAATAAGAATAATTGGAAATGAGAATATGAAGAACATTAATAATGAATCTAACGTAATTCAAGAACATACAATAGAAATAATGTGATTACAACATAAAATTGGAATCATACCATTAAAATGAAACACATCTCAAAGATGCTTAAATCCTTCAACAAAACATCATTAAATAGGAATTTAGGGACACTATGGTCAAGCTTCCAATAGTACAAATAATCTCACTTGATTATGGTAGGCCTGTGGTGGTGAAAAGTAAGGGAGAGTGGACTTCTTTTTCCTCAACTCGAAGTGGTGTCCATCTTTCATCCACATAACAAACGCGCCTATATGGCATTCTATATGGTAGAATTAGAGTGGTCAATAGAAGACTAAAGTGAATATCGAGAGGTTACCAAGATCTCTCAGCAATTTCATCCCAAATGAATATGTGGTTAACGAAATATGATTAAATTGGCGGGCTGTGTTTCTAGGCCGCAGAATATGGCCCAACATTTTATCTTTAACTTGGGTCGCCTGAATAGCCACAATGGAATCCAAATTAGAACTGGATCGTAAAAAATTTTATATTCCATTATATTTCTTCTATCGTCACATGAAATTTGGGCTTCAATGGATCTGAATTATGGTCCCCACATTCTCATCAATGGGATGGTTTCCAATCATCCTTCCCTAGAATTATATAATTTCATCTCCAAATATCCCCATAATAATTTTTTAATCCTCCATTGATACATTAATGAAAAATGTTAACATCTATGTGTAAATCCATTTCCAAAATTATCAAATTAAAATATGGATAATTATATTCCTTAAAATCCGATTAATCCTTGCGCCTAAACTGTTGTATTTTAAGGATGAAATTAACAAATGATGAGAATAGATGTTAAAAATTAAAATCCACTAACAAATGCACATAAGATCAAAAATGATCATTTAATAACCGAAAATTGTAATTGACCAGTTTATTTTTTTGGCTAATCACACCCACCACAACATGAGATTTTCTAGTCATCAGTAAAATGTATCTCAACAATATAAAATTTGAATTCCCTTTTCAAGAAATATTTTAATACAAAATTATCACAAAAAACCCTCATTCAAAACAATCATGAAAACCATCAAATTATTTAGATACAATATTGTTTCATAATTAGATCCCAATCTCAAGCCCATTCTTTTGTTCAAATTCATTCCCATACTTCATCCAATATCAATTAAGAGTGTTGATGCGTTCTGCATCACATTAGACATGGGATTTCATCATTATTCAAAGGGGAAATTATCGAAGAACAAGGTGTAATCACATTTCAATATTAAAAGGAGTATTAATTTTTTTTTCAATTTTTCCATTGTAATTGAAATTTAACCCAAAATAGTCAAACCCTATAGTGAGACTTTGCTGATGTCTCCCGGGCTCAAAGACCTTAGGGCACCATGTAAATCCCACATACTTGGGCATCATCTTGAGTTAACTCAGTCAAAAACAAGTTCAAATTTCCATAAATAGAGATACAAATACTAACTATGGGCCAGAAAACAATGGGGTCGCAATCCCCATGTGTCGAAAGCCACACATTATGTCATTTCATTTATCTACGCACACATTTATTGTTTTTTAATTCTCATATTAAAATAAAAAGGATCAACAAACCTATGGTATTTATTTGGGGGACCCCAAGAACTCAAACTAATACCCCACTATCCATATTACATGCATTGTGATTGTTTTTTTGTTTAGATGAAAATATATACAATGAAATATCACATTAGACAACCACACATTCCAAAATCTATGCTCATGAAATAAACATGGATTAAAATCTAAATACTGGCATTCTAATTATTTGATATTCAGTTTCAAGGTGTACAATGTCTATTATCAGATTCAAGGTTAAATAATTTTTTTCTTTCTATTAAGGCATACATTTTTTTTGAAATCATTTATTTTTTTACCCAAATACAATATCTTTTTATTTACCCCCAACATAAAATAACATTGTCCTCATTTTTTAATGAAATGAAAATTTAGAAGGGGGTAGAGGTAGAGAATGAGAGTTCAAAAAGTAAATTGAAAACTATGATCATTTAATGAAGTCACCTGGTGGTTGAAGTTGAAATTCATACTGCTATATTTTAATCCCTAGATCTCCATGTCACTCAACGAATTCCCTAGTTGAAGAAAAAAACAAACAGAAAAACAAAACAATATATATATATAATAAAAAAATCAAAATATAAGTATATATACAAATATTATAGAATAAGGAATCACTATAAGCCATAGGTTAGTGGTATGTGCGCACCCCTGTCTCCCTTCTATCTCAGGTTTGAGTTCCTGTGGCATCTCTAGTTGTGACGAGGTTTGCCACACGACCTACAATGTGTCCTTTTAGTTTAATTACTATTATTATTATAGTTTTTTATTTTAACCTACAAACACATAAAAATAAAATGAACAAATGATACATTGTATTCTTTTAAATATAATGGTAAAGTATAACCCAAAGATCACACTAGGTGACAGAGATGAATATGGTGATCCCCTTTCATACCCATCCATAATCAAAACATAAGAACATGTCAAAAATCTATTTTTCTTATTAATTTTAAATATAAAAATTATTCATTAATCCTATTTAAAATATAAAGTCAATTAAAACAACAAAATGATTGTAAATGTGAAAAACATGGGTTGCATCCCATGCATCACTTTGTTTATCATCGTTTGCTCGACTTGGACCCTGAATTTATTAATTATTTTCATTATCTAAGGCAGGTTCACACAATTTTTCATCCACTTCATGTTTTTTTAGTTGTTCTTTGAATTGACTGAATCTATGACCATTAACTATAAATGTTTGACCATTGGTGTGATCATGAATTTCAACAGCCCCATGGGGGTACACCTTATACACTATAAATGGACCACATCATCTAGACCTAAACATTCCTAGGTGTAATTTAATTTTAGAACCATACAAAAGAATATGTTTACCCAGTACAATGTTTTTGGTTTTATGATTTCAATATTGTTAGGATTATACTTTAGCTTTATTGATCCTCAAATTTTCATAAGCCTTCATCCTATTTTGTTCATATTCATTAAGATCTAATTTCCTTTTTGTTTCAGACAATGAGATGTCATAGTTCATTTTCATAATTTCACAAAAAGCCTTATGTTCAAACTACACTGAAAAATGGAATGCTTTACCATAATCCAACCTATATGGGGACATTCTAAAAATGGTTATTATGTGGTTCAATAAGAAGAAAGAGAATCTAAGTGTTTTCTCGACCAATAATTCTTAGATGGATTAATATTTTTCTCAAGAATTTGTTTGATTTATTGATTTAATAACTCTGTTTAACCATTGGAATGTTTGTGGTATGCAGTGGACACTTTATGATTAATTCCACACTTTTCCATGAGTGCTGAGAAAGGATGATTCCAATAATTATTTCCACAATAACTAATGATATTTCTAGGAATTCCAAATCTATAGAGGTTGTTTTCCTTGATAAAACTAATAAAAATATGATAATAATTACATTTCTTAGGAATGGACACTTCCCATTTAGAGACATAATCGATAGCTAAAAGCATGTACAATTATCCCCTACAGTTTTGTAAGGGACCCTTGAAATCGATTCCCGAGCAATCAATGATTTCAGTTACTAAGATGGGAGTTAGTGGAATTTGATTTATTTTTGGGATGGACCATACATATTGACATTTAGGAATGATTTTACACAATTTGTAGGAGTCCCTTGAGAGGTAGGTCTAGAAGAGACAACACTGAAGAACCTTAGTAGAAGTTTTCTCAGAGGAAATGTGACCTCTACAAGCCTCACTATGACAGAATTTAAAGAAAAACTCTTGTTTATATTCTCGGGGAAACCACATAATCACTTGGTCAGGGAGGAACTTATAGATGTATGGATCATCAAACACATGGTTCCTAACATCACAAAAATATTTCCATCAATCTTGAGTCCCTATGAATTCTGGAATGACTCCTATAATTAAGAAGTTGGATATATTAGCATACCAAGGAGAGTCACTCAAAGAGTATAGGTGTTCATCATGGAATGAATTAGACACAGAAAGGTGATTTGAGTTTTCATTGAATTCCATCATAGAGAGGTGATCAACTAAAATATTTACCACACCCTTTTTGTCTATTATTGTGATGTCAAATTCTTGTAAGATAAGGACCCACCTAATCTGTCTAGCCTTGTAATCTTGTTTTCCGAATAGGTATTTAGGTTATGAATGTTCACTGAACACAGTGATGGGTGATCCTAAAAGGTATAACATTAAATTCTCTAAGGAAAACATAATATCAAGTAACTCTTTTTTTAGTGGTGGTGTAGTTGATTTGGGCATTATTTAAGTATTTTCATGCATAATCAATGACTTAAAGAGTTTTATGAAAATTTTCTCCTAACACAGATCCTATAGAAAAGGCACTAGAATCACACATAAGTTTGAAAGGAAGGTTCTAATTTGGATATTTTATAATGTGAGCAGAGGTGAGAGAGGATTTGAGTGTTGATAATGAAACCTCGCAGCTTTCTATCCAAAAAAAATGAAGCATCCATTACTAGGATAGAACAAATGGGATGAGAGATTTAACTAATGTCCTTGATGAGTCTTCTATAGAACCCAACATGTCCTAAGAATTTCCTCAAATCCTTAACCGTTCTGGGGGATGGAAGGTGAATAATTATTTCATCCTTTTCATTATCAACTTCAATCCCCCTACCCGAGACTATATTTCCAAGAACTAATCCTCGTTTAACCATTAAATGAAATTTTCCCTATTTAGGACCAGATTATTTTCTTCACATCAGGGCAGAACTCTCTCCATAATCTTAATAAATACCTCAAATGTGTCCCCAAAGACAGAGAAGTCATCCATGAAGTCCTCTAGAAAATCTCCAACCATGTCTAAGAAGATACCTATCATGCACTGCTAGAAGGTTCCATGGGCATTGCATAACTTGTATGACATGCGTTTGAAGGAAAAGGTGCCGAATGGATAGGTCAATGTAGTCTTCCCTTGATCCTCTAGGGATAACTCAATCTGATTTTACCCCTAGTTCCCATATAACAAACAATAGAACTCATGACCTTCCACTCCATCAAGGACTTGGCCAATGAATGGTAAGAGGAAATAGTCCTTCTTGGTAAATGATTTGAGCTTCCTATAGTCAATGCAGACTCTCCCTCAATAACTCACTCTTTTTGGAAGAATCTCTCCATCCTTATTGGTTATCATTGTGAGTCTTGTCTTCTTGGGAACCACATGGATTAGGCTCACCCACTCACTCTCAGTTATGGGATTGATGATACCAGTATTAAAAAATTTCAGATTTTTCTTCCTTACAACCTCCATGAGATTTGGGTTGAGTATTCATTGAGGTAGACAACATTGATTTGAATCAGATTCTAGAACAATCTTATGAGTCCCGATTAGTAGGATAATACTAGGAATATTTGACAAGGTAAAACCAATGGAATTATTAAGTTTCATAAGGACATCAAGAAGCATCCTCTAATGATTGGCTTCCAGAGAAGAAGAAATGACAATAGGATGTGTTTGATTGTCCCCTAGAAAGACATACATGAGTGCAGGAGGAATTTCCTTCAATTCAAGATCAGGTTGGTTCCGAATTTCATCAAAATATTCAGACATTGGATCAAGATCTTTTTTTCTAGAGTTATAGATAGAATCTAATCCCTATGCATAGAAGTTTCAACTCCAATTTTTTTTATCAGATTTATGGAAGGAAGTTTGATTGTTCTGTATGAAAGTGGTTTCATTAAAGGTATCACTGAGTTTTGGGCCTACGAATTCATCATAAGAGAAATTCCAAGATGATTCAAGCCAAGGAGATAAACATCGTTCATGTGAACAAAGGAAATTAATCTCATCCTGATGTAAACATATGTCAAATAATCCTTGATTTCCTATGGATTCATTATCAATGCTTCATATCATGTTTATTTCATGAATGTCCTCATCATCCCCTATACGTCAGCTTTCACTATATATTTTCAAGTCTAGACACATGTTTCCAATGGCTATTTTCATGTTCCCATTTTAGACTTGGATAATAGAGTTGATTGTTGCAAGGAAAGGATGACCAAGGATTATTGGGGATTGTAACTTTTTTCCTAATATTAGATGGTTGGCAAAGGCAATGAAGTCAAAATGTAGATTAAGTCTTCAACCTTTACTAGAATGTCCTTTAAAATCCCCTTTGGAACCCTAATGCTATGATCATCAAGATGAAGTGTGACAAATGTGGGTTAGAGCTCGTCTAGGACTATCTAGCTGTACAAAACATAATGGATGATATTGACACTAGAACTTAGGTCACACAAGGTCTGAACATCATTTCTCTCTACTAGTTAAACTTTGATGTAAGGGAAACCCATGTGTTTCAACATATGAGGAATGGTCCTTTGAATGGTGTTACTCACATTAGCATCCAAAAGGACTTGTTTTTTTTGAAAAAAAATCTTCTAAAAGTGCACAAGTCCTTAAGGCACTTTGAGTTTGTAGGTATGGTCTATATTGCATCAAGAAGGGGAATGTTCAACTTGACTTGTGAGAATATTTCCCTAAATGTTTCACTCAATTAAGGCTCGGTTTTCCCCCTCATGCATTGAGTAAATGGTTCTGGTTGTGGAAATATTTTTCAAAGAGTTTTTTATTTATCATTGTTATTAGGTTCATCAGTTTGTTCTTGTTGTTCATTTTAATTTTCATTATAGGTTGAATCAGTAAATGGTTTTTTACTTTTTTGTTCAGTTTTTTCAATTTATTTACCACTTCATAAAACTGTGACACCCTTTAGTTGTTCATGAGTTTTTGAGTTCAACTTGACTCTCCCTTTACTGTTTGTTGTGGAATGGCTTTTGTATGCATGGTTTCCTTTCTATTTTTGATGTTTTGAGGTTCTTGATTTCAGTACGTGACTTTTGAGTTCATTATTTCCATTTTATTCACAATTTATCTAGTAGTATTAGTGTAACAGTTTGGGTTGGTGCTTGATAAGATTGGTTTATCCTAGGGGATATTTTTTATATGGGATGGTTTTTTGAAAATGGACCGGTGGATATTGGAATTTGACAGGATGGGTTTTCAACTAGTTCTGGGTTTGATAGTTCTGATGGGGGTAGGGATTTTTACCTTATGGTTGGCTAGGTTTTTTGGTTATCTTTTATAGGATGAATGGGTGTCCACTATACCTTGGGATGAAGGTGTTTTTGTATTGATGCTTTTGAAAGTTCTAATAATTTTCTTCTTATGGGGGTCCTCTTAAAAGAACATATTTTATGGATGGAATGGTAGGGAAGTTGTCTGCCTTATGGTAATTCTTACCACAAATTGTGCAATCCAGGTATACAGTTTGTATTTCATATACATTCCAATGTTCTATCTATTCAACCTTCCTAGAGAGTGCTGTGATTTTATCCCTATAGATTTCCTCTCCTATATGTGAATGAATTCCAATACTTCATTATGTATTTTTATAATATGGTTATGTTCCTCATGTTTGGTTTTTTTCAGAAAAGCATTCTAGATACTTGTAAGCATCATTTGGGGCTTTGTTTTTAAAAGTTCCATTACACATCATGTTAATGAAATGTTTGTTCCCCGGACACAAACCTTCATATAAAATTCGAACATGTTATGGGTTTGAAAATCCATGGTGAGGTACCATGTTGAGTGTGTCTTTTACCCTCTCTGAGATTTCATAGAATGACTCTCCCTCTTTTTCAAAAATGTTTTTTATGCTTTCTTTATGTGTATTTTTTTTGTGGTGGGGAATGTATTTTTTGTATAATTCTACTTTTAATAGGTGTCACGAGTTGATGGATGATGGTCTCAAATATTTTATCCATTTATTAGCTAGATACATTAAATAAAAAATGAAATATCCTCCTCTTATATGATTCTAGTTGATTTGGGGGGGGGGCACATGGTTTCAATAATTTCATTGAACTCCTTAAAATGAAGGTAGGGAATCTCATAATCCATTCCATGGAACGTGGGAAGATGGTTTAGGAGAAGGGGTTTAATGATGTAGTTGGAATCTCTTAGGTAGTTGTGTTTAATTCATGAGGTGTCATTTGTCTAGTTAGGTATGAGATAGTCATTCATGGTTTGATCAACATCATTTCCCAACATTGGGGAAACCTCATTTAGATTTCCATTTTGGTTCCCACCCTAGTTTATGAGTTGGGTTATTTTATGAAATTCAATATAAATGGGATCAATTTTTAAATCAAGGTTATTTATAAGGATATGATTTAATGGAAAGAGTACCTTAGGGTACTTTAATCCCCAACCCTTTGACTATCCACACTAACTAGACGGGTTGATTGGTCATGGGTGTAGGCAGACAAGCGCCAAAAGAAAAAAAATATTAAAAGGAAATAGATAAGAGAATTTGGATGAGAATAGAAGATATGGGAGAGAATAGAATGGGTGTGGAGATAAATTAATTGGGTCCTCAACAATGGTTCCAAAATTTTATTGACGCTCAAATTTACCCAAGATTTTAGGGTTATGCGGTCGCTTGTAGTTTAGTTTGGGTTGTCGAATCCTCAGAGACCTACGATGTAACCTATGTGCATATACATTATATGGACTTTTTTAGATATTAAGTGTCCAAATATTTGTTTATTATTAATGGGTTTAAGTTAACACTACAATTATTAAGAAAATTTAAATTTTGAGAAGGTTTGATCCTTGGTTATTACAAAGGGTGGATTTGAGACATTCTATTTTTAAATTTGACAATTTCTTAAATTTCAGGTGGGATCATTCAAGGAGATCAAACAAAATCATCACTTTATGGTTTAATTACTACACTCCCTAATACTAATCATTGATACACTTTAAGGATCAATGTTTTGAGTACTTCTAGGTTATGGTTAGTGTTTTCACTTGAACTGTGTTACCATAAATTCAATAAGGATGAAGAGGTTTTAAAATCATAAAATAAAAATATCATTTAAAAGAAGTTATTAGAAATTAATGGTCTGAGAAATAACATCCAATCAAACCTTTTTCTACACTCTTAGATCAACACATAAGTTGGTTATCCCTCCATTTATCATATGGTTTCAATGGAAGAGGGAAATAGACTCATGAGTGAGGAATTAGAGAAGTAAAAAATACATGAAATAACAATCACTCCTCTTTTGTGTGATAATCTCAAAAGTTTTGGGGTGAACAAGTTCACACATTGAGGAAATGGTATCAATGTGATTAGAAGAAGAATCAGAAATGAGAATGTGAATAACATTTATAAAGAAGCTTAGGTAATTTAAGAACAGACTATTGAAAGAATGTGATTACAACATCAAATTCGCAGCATAAAATTTAAACGAAACAAATCTCAAAGATAATTAAATTTTTCAACAAAATTTCCTTAAATAGTCATTTTGGGATAATTGGGTTGATCCACCAACTATAAAAAGAATCCAAATTGATTATGGTAGGCCTAGGGATGTTGATAGTAAGGGAGAGTGGACTTGTTTATCAATGACTAGAAGTGGAATCCTTCTTACATCCAATGAACAAACGCACCATGATGGACTTCTAGATGGCCGAATTAGTTTGTTCCATATATGAAAAAACTAAATTTTCAAATGTCTCCTTTCTCTCTATAATGTTTCAGCCAAATTGAAGTTGTTGTTTCTGAGATATGAATTAATTGGTGGGCTGTGTTTCTAGGGCATAGAAAATGGCCCAGAATATAATCTCTAACTTGGGACGCTTGAATAACCACAATGAAGGAAGAATTAGAACTGGCTATTGCATAATTATATGTTCCTCTACATGGATTCTATCCTGTCATAAAATTAAGGACTCATTGGTTCTGCATTGTAGCCCCCACATTCTCATCAGTGTGATGGTGTCCAATCTTCCTTCTCCAGAATTGTTTCATTTCATCACAAAATATACCATCATACATTATGAATCCTCAATTGATCATCGAATGAAAAATGATCATATTTTAGTTTATATCAATTTACCAAAATAGAAAATTAATATATGGATAATTAAATTCCTCAAAATTAGATGAATCATTGGGCCTAAATTGGTGTACATTAGGTATGAAGTGTACAAATGATGAGAATGGATATTCAAAATTAAAATCCTCTAACACAGGACCATAAGATCAAAAAAAAAATTTAATACCTTTAAAATTCAATTAATATATGTATTTTTATTGGCTAATCACACCCCCCAACTTGACATTTTCCAGTCCCAAGAAAAACGTATCTCAACAATATGAAATTCAAAATACTTTTTCCAAAAATATTTTCATACACAATGATCACAAAAAACCCTTATACTAATCAATCATGAAATCCATAAAAATATTTTAATACCAGACAGTTTCTTAGATATATCACAATCCTAAGGCTATTCCTTTGTTCACATTCATCACCATTTTCATTAAATATCAATTAAGGGTGATGATGTTTTTTTCAATGCATTAGACCTGGGTGTTTATCTTTATTCAAGGAGGAAATGATGGATGTTCTAGGAGGAATCAAATTTCAATATTAAGATGAGTATTCATTTTATTTTAGTATTTTGGTCTTCAATTTTTCCATGGTAATTCAAATTTCACTCAATATAGTCAACCCCTATAGTGATACTTTGTCGATGACTCCCAAGCTCAAAGACCTTAGGGCACCATGTGAATCCCACAAACTCAGTAATCATTTTGAGTTAACTCAGCCAGAAAAAAAGTCAAATTACCATAAATAGAGATACAATTACTATCTCTGGGTGAGACAACAATGGAGTCATGATCCCAATGTGACGAAAGCCACACATTAGGTCATTTCATTACTCTACAATCACAATTATTCTTTTTTGAATACTCATTTTAAAACTAAAATGATCCCCAATCCAATGCTATATATTTTTGGGACCCCATAAAATCAAAATTTTACCACTCTATCCAAAGGACGTTCATTGTGATTTTATTTTTATTTGGATGAAAATATAGACAATGAAATATCACATTAGACATCCACACTTTCCCAAATCTATGATCATTAAATATACATCGATTAAAATTAGAATCAGTGCATGCTAAATTATTTGAAATTGAGATTCAATGTGAACAATTTCTATTATCATGTTTAAGGATAAATAATTTTTTCCTTCCATTAAGGCACACGTTTTTTTTCAAATCATTCATTTTTTTGACACAAAATAAATTTTTTTTATCTCCCCTAACATAAAATAACATTGTACCTAGTGTTTAAAGAAAATAAAATTTAGAAGGGGGTAGAGGCAGAGAAATGGAGTTCAAAAAGAAAATTGAAAACGAGGATCCTGGAATGAAGTCACCTGATGGTTGAAGTTGAAATTCATGGTACTCCTTTTTAATCCCTTGATCTCCATGTCACTCTAAGAATTCCCTAGTGGAATAAAAAATCAAACAAACCAAATAAAACTATATATAAATATAGATATATATATTTATTCATATAATAAAAAATGTAAAATATATGTATATATAAAATATTTTAGAATATCAAAGCACTATATGTTGTAGGTAAGTGGTAAGAATGCACCCATGTCTCCCTCCGTTCCCGGGTTTAAGCCCCCATGGCATCGCCGGTTGGGATGGGGTTTTCCCCATGACCTATGATGTGACCTTTTAATTTTAAGATTTTTTTTATTTTAACCTACAAACACCTAAAAATAAAATGAACTTATGATAAATTGTCTTCTATAATATCTTTGGTTAAGGTATTACTTAAGGATCACACCACATGACACAGATGAATATGGCTCTCCACTTTTATACCCATCCATACTCATAATTTATGAACCCATCAACACTATATTTTTTTATTTTTTTTAAATATAAAAGTCATTTATTAATCCAGTTTAAAATAAAATGGTTATTAAAAAAACAAAATGATTGGAATCATGAAAAATATTGGTTTCCTCCCAGGCAGAACTTTGTTTAATGTTGTTAGATTGACTTGGACACCTAATTGGTTAATTATTTTTGACATCTAATGTAGGTTCACACAATCCCTCATCAACTTTTTTTTTGTAATGGTTCATTGATTAGTTTTACACTATGACCATTAACATTAAATGTTTGACCATTGGTGGGATCTTGAATTTCAATAGCCCCATGAGGGTACACTATATGTATTATATATGGACATGACCGTCTAGACCTAAAATTCCTAGGGGTAAATAATGTTTATAACTATACAAAAGAATAGGTTTACCCGATATAATGTGATTGGTTCTAAGATTTCAATATTAGTGGGCTTGTACATTAGCTTTATTGGTCCTTGAATTTTCATAAGACTACATTCTAATTTCCTCTACTTCAATGATGTCTAATTTCCCTTTTTTCAGCCAATGAGCGGTCATAATTCATTTTTTTAATTGCCCAAAAATCCTTATGTTCAATCTTCACTGGCTGATGGAATGCTTTACCATAATCTATCTTATATGGGGACATCCCTAAAATGTTTTTATATGCGACTCAATTGGCCCATAGATCATCTAAGAGTTTTCTCAACCAATCATTCATAGATGGATTAACAGTTATCTCTAGAATTTGTGTGATTTCTTGATTGGATAAATCAGCTTGAGAATCGGTCAATGGGTGGTAAGAAGTGGACACTTTGTGATAAATTTCATGCTTTTCCATGAGTGCTGATAATGGACAATTGATAAAATGACTTCCACGATCACTATTGATATCCCCAGGAATTCCAAATCCAGAGAGGATGTTTTCCTTGAGAAATATAATCAGATTTTGATGATCATTGGATTTTTTCGGAATGGCCAAACCCATTTGGAGACATAATTGACATCTAAATTGATGTAAAAGTATACCCTAATGTTTTGTAAGGGACCCATGAAATCAATTCCCCAATAATCAATGATTTCAATTACTAAGATGGGAGTGAGTGGAATTTCATTCAATTTTGTGATGGACCCTACATGTTGACACTTAAGAAAGCATGGAAAAAATTCATAGCAGTCCCTTGAGAGGGTGGGAGAGAAGAGACCTCACTGAAGAACCTTAACAAAAGTTTTCTTAGAGGAAAAGTGACCTCCACATGCCTCACTATGACAGAATTTAAGGACGCACTCTTGTTCAGATTCGGGGACACGCCTCCTAAAAACATAGTTAGGGAAGATCATATAGAGGTATGGATAATCAAACACATATTTCCAAACATCAGAAATGAATTTAATTCAACCATGTGTCTCTAAGAATTATGGAAGTATTTGCGTAACAAATAAGTTGGATATGTTGACATTCCAAGGAAAGTCACTCACAGAGTATATGTGTTCATTAAGGAATGAATCAGACACAGAAAGGTGACTTGAGTTTTCATTGAATTCCATCCTAGAGAGGTGATCATCTAAAACATTTTCAACACCCTTTTTTCCTTGAATCTGAGGTCAAATTTTTGTAAGATAAGGACCCACCTAATCAGTCTAGCTGTGGAATCCTGTTTTTTGAAGAGGTATTTCAGTGCTGAATGGTTAGTGAACATAGTGATGGGGGATCCTAAGAGGTAGCATCTAAATTTCTCTAAGGAAAAAAAATATCCTGTAAATACTTTTTAGTGGTGTTGTAGTTGATTTGGGCTTCATTTCAGGATTTTATTGCATAATAAATGACATATATATTTTTATCACAAAGTTGTCCTAACACAGCTCCTACAACAATGTCACTAGAATCACACATAAGTTTGAATGAAAGGTTCCAATTTGATGATTGTATAATGGGAAGATATGTGAGAAAATATTTGAGGGTTGACAGTGAACCCCTACAGCTTTGGGTCCAATAAAATGGAGCATCCTTAATAGAAGAGAACCAATGGGATTGGAGATTGAACTATATTCTTTGATAAATCATCAATAGAAACCAACATGTTCTAAGAAAGACCTCACATCCATAAATGTTCTGGGTGATGGAAGGTGTCGAATGATGTCATCCTTGGCTTTATCAATTCAATCCCCCTACCTGAGACTATATGGACATGGACTAATCCCTATTTAACCATGGAATGGATTTTTTTCAGATTAGGATTAGATTAATTTCGTCCCATCTGGAATGAACTCTCTCCACATTCCAATGATATCCCTAAAATGTATTCCAAAAGACAGAGAAGTCATCCATGAAGACATAAATAAAATCCCCCACCATGTATGAGAAGATTCCCATCATGAACAGCTAAAAGGTTCTTTTAGAATTACATAATCTGAATGGAATGTGTTTAAAGGAAAAGGTGTAGAATGGATAGGTGAATGTAGTCTTGACTTGATCCTCTGGGGAGACCTCAATCTGATTGTTCCCTTCGAAATTATCTAAGAAACCATAGAACACATAAACATCCACTCTCTCAAGGACTTGGTTAATAAATGTTTTCGGGAAATGGTTCATCCTGGTAAATGAGTCTAACTTTATATATTTGATATAGACTCTCCAGCCACTACTCACCCTTGTTTGAAAAATCTCTCCATCTTTATGGGTTATAACTCTAATTCCTGACTTCTTGAGAACCACTTAGATTGGGATCACCCACTCACTCTCAACTATGGGATAAATGATACCATATTTTAACAATTTCAGAAGTTACTTCCTTACTACCTCCATGAGATTAGGGTTGAGTCACTGTTGAGGTTGACAACATGGATTGGAATAAGATAATACAACAATCCTATGAGTCCCAATAACTAGGATAATCCAAGGAATATCATTATATGTCCAAACAATGGATTTATTATGTTTCATAAGGACATTTAGAAACATCCTATCATGATTGGCTTCAAGAGAAGAATAAATGTCAATAGAATGTCTTTGATTGTCCCCTCGAAAGGAATCATTGAGTGCGGCAGGAAGTTCCTTCAATTCAAGATCTAGTTGGATCAGAATTTCAGTAGAATATCAGGACATTGGATCAAAATCTAATTTGTTTCCTACAATTTTAGATAGAATCAAATTCCCATGTGTATAATTATTAGCTACAAGATTGTTTTGATCAGATTTAGGGAAGGATGTTTGATTGGTCCCCATGAATATGGATTCATGAAAGTATTCATTGATTGTTAGACCTAAGACTTCATCATAAGAGAAATTTTAAAATGATTCATTCCAAAGAGATAAACATCCTTCATGTGAACAATGTAAATCAATCTCATCCTGACTTAAACATCCATCAAATATTCCTTGATGTTCTATTGATTCTTTACCAATGATTCTTATCATGTTTACTTCAAGAATGTCCTTGTCATCCCCTATTTGTGATATTTCAATACAGATGTTCATGACTAGACTAATGTTTCCAAAGGTGATGGTCATGTACCCATTTCCAACTCAGATAAAAAATTTGATTATTTCAAGGAAAGGATTGACAAGGATGATTGTTGCTTGTACCTTATTTCCTATGGTTGTATGGTTTTCAAGGACAACGATGTCATCTTGGTATAAGATGATTCCAGCCATTACCAGAACGTCAATTAAAATCCCTTTTGGAATCCAAATGCTATGCTCAGAATGTTGAAGTGTGAAAAATGTGGTTTGGAGCTCTTCTAGGCCTAACTGGAAGTAAACAACATAAGGAATTAGATTGACAGTAGCACCTAGGTAAAACAAGGCCTTCAAAAATTTTCTATCTCATAGTTCAACATTGATGTAAGGGAAACCAGGGTCTTTCAATATAGGAGGAATGGTCCCGTGAATGGTGGTACTCAAATTAGCAGCAAAAAGGACTTGGTATTTATGTGAAAATATTCTTTTAAAAGCGCACTTGTCTATAATTTAGATTGAGTAAGTAGTTATGGTTTGGATTTCATTGAGAAAGTGAATGTTCAGCTAGACTTGTGAGAATCTTTCCTTAAATTTTTCACTCAATTCAGGCTTGGTTTTCCCCATCATGTGTGAGGAAATGGTTCAGGTTGTGGGGTTGTTTGTTGAAGAGTTGTTTCCTTTACATTGTTATTAGTTTCCTCAGTAAGATCATGTGTTTTATTTGAAATTTCATTAGAGTTTAAAGCATCACAAGTTCTGTGACTTATTTGTTCATGATTCTAAATTGAATTGCCACTACTTAAAACTCTCATAACCTTTAGTTTTTCATGAGTTTTTGAGTGAAACTTTACTCTCCTCTTACTATTTTATGGGGAATGTAATGTGTGGGATTGGGTGTCATTCTAGTTTAGATGGTTTTATGTTCTCGTTTCTTGGATGAGACTTTCGAGTTCATTCTTTCCATTTTATTTCACAATTGTTGTAGTAGTATTTGTGGAACAATTTGGGTTGGTTCTTGAGAAAATTAGTTTATCCTATGGGGATATTTTTGGGGTGGGATGGTTTGTTGAAAATATATTTTTGGTTGTTGGTATTGGATTGTTTGGGTTCAGAACTGGGTATGGGTTTGTTAGTTCTGATGGGGGTAAGGATTTTTTTCCACAGGTTGGATATGTTGTTGGTTATCTTTACAGCGGAGGTCCTGGCCATCATTTTATATTGGGTTGAAGGTGTTTTTGTATTTAGGATTTTAAATGATCAATGAATTTACTTCCGCTAGGGGTCCTCCTAATATAACATACTTGATGGATGGAATGGTGGGGCAGTTTTCTTACTTATGGTCATGATTTTCTCAAATTGGGCAAATATGGTCAACAATTTGGATTTCATAGACTTTCTAAAGGACTATCACATAAAACATCCTAGAGAGTGCAACGAGATTATACCTAAGGCTTTTCTCTTATCCAAGTGTATGAATTCTAGATTTTCTTTGTGGCTTTTCAGAATAAGGTGATATTCCCCATGTTTGGTTTTGTTTAGCAAGGCTTTCTAGAAACTTGTAAGCAATATTTGGGGCTTTGATTTTAATTTTTTTTACACCATGTCAATGAATAGTTTGTTCCCCGGACCCAACCCTTCATAGAAAATTTGAACATGGTTTAGGATTGAAAATCCTCGATGAGGTACCATGTTTAGTGTGTATTTGAACCTCTACCATGTTTAATATAATGACACTAAATCTTTTTCAAAAAATATTTGGATGCTCTTTTTAAATGAAATTGTTTTGTGGTGGGGATAATATTTTTTGTTGAATTATCTTTGTAATTGGTCTGAATAGTTGATGGATGATGGTCGCAAATTTTTTAGACAATTATTAGCTCGACCCCTTAATGAAAAAATAAATATCCTCAAATATCTGATGCAATTTGATGTGGGGGACACAAGGTTTCAATAAGGTCATTGAACTCCTTAATTTGAAGGTAGGGCATCTCGGACTCCATTCTATGGAATGTGGGAAGATGGTTTAGGACATAGGGTTTAAAAATTTAGTTGGAATCTCCTTGGGAGTTCTGTCTAATGAATGAGGGGTCATTGTTCATGGTAGGTGTGAGGTAGTCATTGATGGATTTATCAACTGCATTCCCCACGATGGGGGCTACCACATTTTGATTTCTATTTTAGTACCCACCCTGGTTTATGAGTTGGTTTCCTTGAGGAACATCCAATGAAATGGTATGAAATTTTGACTCCAGGTTATTAGTAAGGTTAAGATCTAATGGAAGGAGTTCCCTTGGTGTGTTTGACTCCCCAACCATAATACTATCCACCCTAACTATACAGTTTGATTGGACACTTGTGGAGGCGGACATGTGCCAAAAAAAATAATGAAAGGGAAATGATAAAATAATTTTGTTGAGAATAGAAGAAATGGTGGATTATAGAATTTGTGTCTATATTAATTACTTGGGTCCATGTCAGGGGTGCCAAAATTTGTTTCACGCTCAAGTTTCCCCAAGATTTTAGGGTTAAGCTGTCACATGTAGTTTAGCTTGGGTTGTCGAATCCTCTGAGACCTAATAAGTAACCTACAGATACGTACATTATATATATTTTTATTAGATATTAAGTGGAATAATTTGGGATGATTTTCGATTGGTTTATGTTTACACTTAATGTCTTATGTGAAATTAAATTATGAGAAAGGTTGATCCAATGTTATTACAATGTGTGGATTGGATGCATTCTTCTTTTTTTTAATAATTAAATTGTTTAAATTTGTAATGGGATCATTTAAAGTGAAAAAATAATCATCACTTACTTTTTTAATTCATACACACCCTAATACGAATTAAATATACACTCGATGGATCAACATTATGAGAAATCTAATGTAATGGTTCGTATTAGCACTTGAAGTGTGTTACCTTAAATTCAACAATAATGAAAAGGTTTTAAAATTATATAATAAAAATATTATTTAAAATAAGGGAATATATATTAATAGAGTGAGAAATAACATCCAATAAATCCACTTTCAACTCCCTTTGATCAATCCATAAGTGAGTTATCCCTCCATTGATCCTATGGTTTCAATGGAAGCAGGAAATAGACTCGTGATGGAGGAATTGGAGAATTAAAAAAAACAATGAAATAACGATCACTCCACCATTGTGTGATAATATCACAAGGTTTTTTATGAACAAGTTCACACATTGAGGAAATGATATCAAAGTGATAATAAGAAGAACTTGAATCAAGAATATGAAGAACTTTTATAAATATTCTTAGGTAATTCAAGCACATACAATTGAATGAATGCAATTACATCATCAAATTGGGATCATATCATTAAAATGAAACAAAGCTCACAATTTTTTAAATCCTTCAAGACCACTTCATTAAATAGGAATTTTGGAATCCTTTGTTTGAGACTCCAATATTACAAAGTATACCACTTGATTATGGTTTTCCTAGTGTGGCGAAATGTAAGGAAGTGTTTAGTTTTTTATACTTGACTCGAAGTGACAGTCAGATTTCATATAATGAAAAAACATGCCTATATGGACATCTAGATTGCAGAATTTGACTAGAAAAAAGATTAAAAAGGTGATGTTAGGATGTCTCCAAGCTCTCCATAAATTTTCAGCAAAAATTAATTTGTGGTTTCTGAGATATTATTGAATTAGTGGACAGTTCTTTTGGGCTGCAGAATCTTTCCCCGAATTTTATCTCTAACATGGGCCAACTGAGTAACAACAATAGAAGCATAATTAGCACTGGATCGTGAATAATTACCTGTTCCTCTATAAACCTTATATCATCCCACGAAATTTTTTCTTTAGTATATCTATATTATGGGCCCCACAGTATCATCACTTGGATGGTGTCCAATCTGCCTTCAATATAATTGTTTCATTTCATTTTTAAATATCTCCATCATCCTTTATGAATCCTCCATTGATCCCTGAATATAAAATGTTCATATTGAAGTGTATATCCATTTCTAAAAAATACAAAATTAATATATGGATCATTAATTTCTTAAAAATTAGATGAATCATTGGGCCTAAATTGGTGTACATTAGGCTTGAAGTGAACAAATGATGAGAATAGATGTTCAAAATTAAAATCCACTAACTCAGGCCCGTAAGATCAAAAATTAACATTTAATACAATTACAATATATTTAAAATATGAATTTTTATTGGCTAATAAGTACACATAATTGTGATTCAATTCTTATAACTCCTTCCTCATCAATTTTTAACTTATAGTATTTTTCATTTTTGATAGCTTCCTCCTTTTTTTGAATTTTTTCATAACGTATTTGAGCCTACATTAGTTTCTCCATGAGGGATCGTTTAGAAAAAATTTGATAATAGATTTATTTTCCTCCTCCCTTAGTGATTACCAAGTCCATACACTACAAATCAAAGAATATAGGATCCTTTTAAATTCTAATCAATGATAAAGATGCATGATCCTTTCGACATAGAGCATCTGCCACCTTATTTTCCATTCTAAGATTATTCTGGATTGAGCAATCATAATCATTGATGATCTCTAACCATCTTCAATGGTGTATATTAATCTACTTCTATGTGAATATATATTTTAATCTCTTTAGATCAGTATATATCTCACACTTCTCCCTATATGGACAATGCAACCATATTTTAAATGGAAATATAATATCTTCTAACTCTTCCTCATGCATGGGATAGTTTTTCTCGTGGATGTTTAGATTCATTGTGGAATTGTCTATCACTTTATCATTTTTCAGTGGTACACATCCTATTCCATTATTTGAAGCATCATTGTAGACCATAATGAGTTCTCCATTTGTTGGGGATGTGAGTATCGGGGTAGTGATGGTCCTCTTTTTGAGTGCCTTAAACTATTCCTCACATTCTTGATTCTAGAAAAAATTCACTCCCTTCCAAATCATCTTGTCCATTTGGTTTGAAAATAACGATATGTTCTTTAAATTTTGTCTATAATTCTTGTTTAGACAAAAAAACTGTCTATTTACATTATATATGTTATCTTCGGCCACACGTCAATTGCCTTTTTCTTGTAATTAATCATAGAGATTCCACTTATAGTGATAACATATCACATAAATGATATTTCCTCCATCCATATCTCACAATTACTATATATTTCATAAATATTGTCCCTTTGAAAAGTCATCTGAATATTGTTCAAATTCTCCACATTCTCCTCCTTGCAGTTGGAGTAAATCAGAATATCATATGTTAATATTACCACATGTTTATTGAGGTAATATCCAAAGACTCTATTCATTAAATCCATGATTATTGTTGCAGAATTAGAAATATTTAAGGGTAACACTATCTACATAGAGATTCCATACCTTATTCAAATACATTTTTGGGAATATATTCCTTCATCACCTTTATTTTGTGATATCCCAACCGAAGGTCAATCATAGAGAAATAATTGACCCTAGGATGCAGATTGAACAATTAATATATCGGTAGTATTGTATAAATTTTCATTATTGTGGTTTTCTTGATCTCATGATTATAAATTCATAGGAACATATAACTATATTTATTAATAACAAATAGGAATGGTGTAACCCATGGTGAATCACTCGTGCATATAAAACACTACTATGGATTCTACTATAACTGCTTCATCAACCCTTCCATCTCAACAGTGGCCATTCTATAAGGTTTCACTGATATAGGTAGGGATTGAGGAATAAGTTAAATTGAGAAATCAACCTCATGATCAAGAGGAAGAATAGGAAATTATTCATGGAATTCATTAGTGTAATCCCTCCCAATTTTCATGTCTTCAATTATGATTCTTTCATATTTCTCAACCATTTGAGCAAGATATGCTTTCTTCTAACGCAATAATATCCAAACATGAGACAATTATTTTAAATGATATTAATCTTCCTCCTTGAACCTACAATGAATTAAAGGATGATTCATGATGTGAAGAGTGATCTCCCTTTCCCGAAAGTTGATGTTATCATTGTATAAAGATAGAAAATCCAGGCCCACGATAAAATCGATCTTTACTAATGGATGTGTGACATGATTTTATAGGATGTTCAGTTCATAAATTTTTACAATGGGGGAGTTATAATCATTGGACGGAATAATTTCCCCATTCACTATTTGCACATAAAACTGAACCACTATATTTTGATGTGGTGTTTGAATATATATACTAAATTTGAAAGATATAAACGAATGTGTATAACTAGAATTAAATAATATGTTCACTGTTCAAGGACCAGTAACCAGCATACCCATTATCACATCATTTTCTACATCCTCTTCAATAGTAGGTATAATATACACCCTTATCTGATTCCTTGGAGGTTATTTTTGATTACCTCTGATAACCATTGGATTAGGGAAACTTTTTTCATAATGCCCATACTCCTTGCTATGTTAACACTGCACTATAATATTTGTGTTAATTTGAATTTTTTTTGCTTCTTCCATGTTAGTGGATTCATTATATACCTCCATATGTTCTTACCTGGATTTCTCATTCTTCAACATTTGATTAAATTCATGGTTCCCTTTGACTCTTCTTCCCACAATTTTGACATGTGGGATGTTCAATATTCTTTCCATTATCGGATTTATTTTCCGAACCACCCATATTAGACTTCATTATATGATTTTTTTCACTAGTAATATAGGACCACTGAGAGCCTCAGATATCTATTTCAAACTATAGGGAAAAATATAAAATCTCATCATAATTGTAGAATTTATGAATCTATAACACCTTTTTTATACTTGGATTTAGTCCTCTAATGATTCTATACACCTTGATTTCAGTTTTCATGAAATATTCAGAGGTTTATATTGAAATCCATGTGAGTTTTCCTTCATATTCCTTGATGTTCTAGTCTTCCATCTACTTGATTTTGATGAACTCCCAATCCTTCTTGAGGCATAGGGTTCATGGAAAATATTTATTGATTTTTTTTGCGAATTCCTCCTAATCCATTGAATGAATTTCCTCATGGAACATCATATTCTCGATCACTATCCACCACTGGTCAGCATCCCCATAAAAATGATAGATCACTTGTACAACTATATATTTTTATGATCACTAGAGGAATGATAATATCTTTTCTTTGGAGTTAATCTACTATTCTACAAAAAAGGGATCAAAATATCCACTAAAAAAGAGATTCCATTTTTGCATGAAGTATTCAATGGCAACATGTTATTTCCTTATATGGTGAGGGCCTTCAACATGATATATGATATTATTCATTACATGATATAGCTGAAAGAGTACTTTCATAAAGTTTTGAGAACCTATTCCCATCATATCAAACATATTATTTAGGAAATCATCACATTTATTATCAAATGGATTGTTGTAAAGTGTTTATATTTTTTCCTCCATTGTCTATGAAAGAACATAAAATTAGTGGGCTTGAATACGTAGGTAATAATCAGAAAAAATTAAACATTAAACATAGAAAAACAAATAATAGAGGAAAATTATATCCTAACATGGGATTCTATATGATTTTTAACATGTTATCCTTATGTTTGTATTATCTTATATTCTTATGGGGTCATTTTTTATTCCCTTAATAATAGTTTGTAATTATCTTATGAATTTACCAAAAAATATCCCCTGAAATTGTTAAACCAAGAGTGAAACAAGGCCAGTTTTCGTGGACCATTTCCTAATCTAGCATTGATCAAAGTAGTGTTTTTGGGTTTTCCCCTAGATATATTTATTCCAAAGCTACATCCACTTGTTCAAATCCAGAAAGATATTTCTTTTCATGTTAATCAATATACTCTATACTTACCAATGTTTTGGGATATTTTCTTATAGATAGTCTCATAACAAAGGGTCTTACTAAAGTTATCTATTCCTTCTAAAAAAATAACTAGACAACCCTATGATAGAATATATATCCTTTTAAAGATATCATTACATGTTTTTGGGAATAATAAAGCATCACATTTCATGAAAATGATCGCATTGTCTACTGTCATTGAAAACTAGGTACAAAAAACTGAAAACAAAGGACTAAATAATATATTTTATATGAAATATTAATAATGAGATCCCAGATTCCACTATAATCATATATATTCATAGGATAACCTAGTGATAAATTGAATAAATGGATGAGAATAAAATTCTACTAAGGGAATAAACATATGAATTAGGCTTTAGCTGTTTTGGGAGAAGGCATGTAATAATGATATAAACATGCATGGAACATATGAAATCATAATATCTAAACATGGTATCATATAAACATGGGATCATATAAATATGTAGTTATATTAATTTTAATGCTAAATAAAACATTATTTACCATGATTCAAGTCTCCTTGCATATAGAGAATCACGAGTCAAGGTTAACCACTAAGAAATTTGCACATGGAAGCATGAGTAATGGCTAACAACCAAGACCTTTGAAGATAAAGTCTAGTGGGACTCATCTTTACTTAATGAATTGGTGCGCTATCAGGGCTCACTCATCTTAAAATTTTCATGAAAATTCATACCATAATAAGAATCATACACAATCAAGCATACATAATCCTAAAGGGTACCCATGGAATTGGAATATACATGAACATTCAAAAGTGGAAATTTTAATAAATTAAGGTAACTAATTTCAAAAAGATGTGATAACATATAAAAATTTTATTTATGAAATTTTACATTTAATCTTTTTTGTTTGGTTTTAAAGAAAATAATAAAGAGAATTTTAAATATAATAGGAAATAATAATTTATATAAATCTATAAGTGAAGAAATAAGGTTTTCATTATAAAAATAAGGTATTTATAAAATAAATGGTGGCTTAAAACAAATTATATAGTGTACTTGAAAATTGGTAAGAATTATAGATGTTCCCTTAAATGGGTTTTCTTATCATAAATTATTGAGGAAGAAACCACTTAAAAAAATGTATATACAAGAAAAATAAAGATTAATGGAACATGACACATGAGTTTGGATAATGTAAAAATAATTTTAAAGATTTAAATAAAAAAATAATATTATTTGGGTAAAAATAATGATAGAGAACCTGAAGGAATAGTGGACGTTGAGGGAGAATCGATAACATTAAGCATGATGGTGTCCTTAACATTATCTTAATTCCATGAATAACCAAATAAAATTAATTAATTAATATTTTCATAATTTATTATACATGTAATTAATTTATTACAAACATAATATGTTCATTAATGATCTTTTTATGGGTTTAGAGGTTCAATTTCATTGATTTGGAGAATTTGTTTACTACATTTTTATGATTGGGTTACTTATATACATGTAATGATAAATATGAAATATGAGAGTGGTTGGATAGAATTTAACATGATTGTTATTAGTGATCATTCATAATTTTACATGGTTATTAAATTCATTTGGCTATTTGGTGATAAGATGAATTAATATATAAAACATTAATGAAACCATTTTGGTTAATTAGCGGTTCATTGATCAGAAATAACTCATTTTTATTTATATATTAATAAAATTTGTAAAAAATATTTAAAATCCTTAAATAATATATAATAAATATATTATATTATGTTTTAACCATACAAATTTTTTCATTATCATAATTTAATATGGCAATAGAAATTTAAAACTCATCGTCCTTGAATGTTACAAATTAATACATCTCCGATGGTGTTTTCATTTATATTATAAAAGAAAGATGAAATAAGTGATGATGAAGAATTATTAAATTATCATAAAAAAATTCTAGTTCATTTTTTGGTACTATAATTTTTTAAATATTTCAACGAAAGGAGGTGATGAATGAAAATTAAAGAAAGGAACATGAAAGAAAAATAAAAGAAATTAGAAGAGATTTTACCTCTTGAATATATCGTCCTTGAGAGCCTCTTAAGGGGATATAATTTTATATTTATATGATAAAAAGGGATGATGTTCATGGGGGGGGGGGGGCTTCGGGTGTGATTTGTGTATACTTTAGATTTGGAACACATCTTGAGGGGAGTTAAGAGAAGAGATAAAAAAGGGTTGTATTTTTATTATATGAGAGGAGGGGTTCCCATTATATTAATAATTAGTGTAATAATTTTTATCAAGAATATGAATAGTATGGATTATTGTTACGATAAATAGTAAATAGAGTATGTGAGTTAGAACCAATTACCATTTACGTCATCCATTACTCAAGCATGATTCAAAAATTCAGTTTTATCATTTATCGCAAATTATCGTATTTTATTTTTCATAAAAAATTAATGTATTTTAAAAAAATCACAAAACATCTCCCTAAACATTTTTTATGACTACTAATCAAAAACCAATTCCATTTTATGTAAATAGTTTCCAAAATTTTTGAAATTTAATATTTATTTAAAATAATTATTTAGATGAAAAATAAAAATTCTAAAATTAAAACTTCTTTTCTATCCGATAGAAAAATTAATTAAGGTCTCAAAAGTTAATCTGATGATATTAACATATACAAATAATATATTATGAATTCATTTTATGATAATAATGTTTTTTTAAAATTATGAAATTGATCAAAAACTTGTAATTAAATATACAAGACCAAAAAATATACCAACACATTATTAATAATTTTTAAAATATTTACTAACACAATTATATAATTTTATCATATTGACAGTTATAATTTGGATACATTTTATTCATACATACATTTTTGAGGTTATTAAATTGGGTGGTTTAATATTCATAAGTGTCACATTACTATTCTGAGGGACATGTTACTATTTCTTTGTTATACATTCTTTATCATCTAGAGATACCTTTTATTTTACTGATTCTTCATCTTTAAGGTTTGTATTTTCTTTTATATGTAATATTATTGGACTGTACTATAATAAATAATTATAAAAAGGTAATTCACATTGATTAAACATTGGTTCATTAAATATTTAATGTTATTTTCCATAGGATTTACATTCAATTCTCATAAAATCCTTTGGAAATTATTCTTATATAAATAAAATGATATCTATAAGGTATTTGTATAAAAACTTCCAATCAATGAGACATATTTCATTTTCACTAGTTCTTTTATTTTGTGCGGTCTATATACTTTCATGTGTAATAATGTTATAATAATTTTCCTAAAGTTAAAGTGTTTTACAAATTCAGTTATTTTTCTCTCTATTATTTTATTTTTGATTTAAATGATACCCTTTTAGTAAGGGATTTGGTTAACTCACATCTCCTTTATTTGAGTTATAATTTCTCCCCTTGATCTTCATTAATATATTTTTGTTTCATCTGAATAATGATTTTATTAAATGGTACATTCTATTTATTTATATGGAAATTTTCTATTTTTATTCATATATTATTTTTATGGACATATGATAAGATATATAATTATATAATAATAATTTCCATCCCAACTAATATTCTCTTTGGATTCCATATATATATTAATTCATTAAAAAAATATTTTTCTTACATATTATAACAAATTTTGTTTTCATATAATTTGATATTCAAATTTTTGCATAAAATTTGAATAATTTTTACTATACTTTTTACGATGTGGGTTTCAAAAATGATATGTCAAAATATTAAAAAGAATTTTCATTTCACGGTGGTAAATTTTATCTTCCACTAAACATTTATTGATTTAACTTTTATTTCCATTCAATGATCCATTATTAATATTTATTATAAGGGTGTTTTAAATGATTTGTAATGCCACATTCTAAAAAATAACATCTTAATGGTATAAATACATTGGATTTTTTACAATGAGTCAGAAAATATTTTATGAAATCTCTTCCGACTATTCAATATCCTTTTACTCCTTGTCCCCAAAATATTTAACATTTATGGAGTTATGTTTCATTAATCACCCTCTAAATTCTCTTATGATACACTTTTCTTTGTGGTTGAATTTTTTTAATCATCCAATACAATTATTAAGCTCAATCTATTAGACACAAACAATAAATCTTATGAAACACATTATATTTCAATGAGGTTTTTATGATATAATATATGATAAACATAATATATAAAAAAAATAGATATATTGATGGATGATGTCTTATATCACCATCCAATTTGATGTTTAATGTTTTTTATCACATAAGATAAATTGGTACATGATTTTTGATTCTTGAGATACTAATGGTAAGTAGGAAGTTATCCATAAGCCACTACATAATAGCTCAAAGGAATTTTATTCCAAATCGACTATGTTATATTTTTCAATAATTATGTTTGTTTCATATATCATTTTTATTCCAATATTCCATGTTCATACATATTTCCTTGTTATATTCTTATGTTAGGATTTCTGATTCTTTATTTATTTCTTATGATTATGTATTCTTATTCCATGTTATATTATTTTTCATTTGAGAATACTTGTTCTTCTATATTTAATTTTTCAGTACACTTATTATTCATTGTTATTTCAATCACATATTTGTCTCATGCTCATGTTTTTTCATATACATGGTATCTAACAATTTTTTGATTAATTGATATGTTATCCTTGAAATGAATTGTTGCTCATCACATCTTACAGTTCCAATTTCACCTAGAAATTAAAATCTATAATATGTGAGAAATGAAGTCTTACATTATAATTCTCTAAGATGTGTCGAAGTAATAATACAAAATAAGATATTCATGTAAGTAATCTCGATATACGATAAACCTTTGGGTTCTAGAATTGCGTGACAACAATGGGATGTAATGTTAAAATTTTAAAATATAAGTAATATTGGGTTGTATACTCTAACATGGAATGAAGGATTTTTATTAAATTATTTGATTTCATCAGTAAACCCTATAATGTGGTTTTGAGGAATCTTAGTTGGAATTAGATTAAACTATAATTATTTTATAGTATTATGACTATAAAATGTTATTGAAAACCAAAAGGTTATTTCTTAATATTGAATAATATCCTAACATTTGGTAATATGGAAAGTGATGTGTTCTATACAAATTACATCAATATCAGGATACAAATATGTTTATATATGATCTAGCTCAGTTGAACTGATGTGTAATAACCATAAAAAGGTTAATTTTCAATTATTATAACCTTTACACGATACACATTTAATTATTAAACATTACAAACTATTTTTACAATATTTGTGGATATGATTTGGTTGATTAATATTCTCTGTATAAACCACTATGATGGATTTAAATTGAATTTGTGTATGTAATAAATTAATAGGGTGGTTATAGAAACTAATAGTAATATCATCATGGATAAACCATGTTGAAACCTATAAGTTATTAAGAAATGGGTATGTGTGTCATTATATATGAAATCATAGGATTATTTTTTCTATAATTGTTTATAGGTTATTATAACCAATATAGATATAGTATTTGGCAGGATACAACTTCATGAAAATGGTGCTATGAAATTTTTTTCTATAGTAATCGTGACGTCTTATAAAGAACTACGAGAAAATATTTTCATAACCAGTTTCAATATATGCTAATTTAATAGAAATTATGATTTTCATTATATTACCTAAGGTAGTGAGGCTGTCTATATATGGATTAATATTTTTCGAATGGATTCCGTTAGTTATTTTCATTATTAAGTGAAAACTAAAATTGCGTGGAAAAAATTTGTTAAGGTGGGGGGAATGTAGCACGCAAATAATTTACTATAAATATCCCTACAAATAATTGATAGTTTTAACTAGATATTTCACATGCAGCAAAGATTTAAAATTGACCATGATATATTTTATTTATATAAAATATTATAATTAAAGTTAATCATTATTACATTCTGAGAGTAAAATATGTTACATCATAAGGAAAATTAAAATATAAATAAATTCAAATATAAATAAAAATATATAGAACAAAAAATATTTATCCTCATGGTATGTAAGGAAGACCATTACAATAATAGAGAATATATAAGTAATGAAGGGAATCAGTAATATAATAGATATGAATAAAGTTAAAGAAATAATATAAATTTATGCATGTTATATATTGGAATAAAATATGGCTATTATATATGGTTTTTCAGCTAATATAGCAGTTGAATCATTAATACTGAGTTGGTGGGTATAAAAAAATGTAACTATATTATGAAATATTTCTATAAATGGAAATGAAATAGAATCAAGTAACATGAGTCTTTATGTTGAATATCATTTGTCCTTGTTGTAATATCTTGACCCTAGAAGCCCTAAGATGATGCATTATTATAATACATTGGCATTATATATAGAATCACGTCTGGAAGGACCGATCAGTTTAACAATCATGGAAAATAGATTACATACATTTACTATACATTAAATATTATATCATAAAACAAAACATTGATAATAATTCATGAATATCATTATTCCCTTAGCTTAAACCGGCATATCAAATCATAACCCACATCTCAGAATACAAGGAAAATAATACATAATATTGGGATGAGTTTAGATGCTTAGTATGGGTAAATTATATAGATGAAAATATAATCTTTTAAGACAAGATTTATAATAAAAGAAACAACCATTTATTCATAAACATGAATATAATATGGATAAAATAAATAATACATTTCCATATAAACATGATCATGGATATTCTACTAGTCAAATAATCACATGTAATAACTAATTTCATAACGAGGGAGTGAATAATGCTAGACATAATAACTACTATGCCAAGGCCTTAGGCCATCACAATACACAAATATTCATTCAACAGATTGTGCCAAGTAAATATATTGTCTCATGAGACCTACTGATTAATCGAGGGGCTAATAAGGTCCTCACCGTCACATAATTATTCTAATTCATTCCCCATATGAAAATGTTGAAACATAACATAAACAATATTATTAAAACTAGTATACCAATTTCTAATAATTTATCCGTTAACCATGAATGGTATAAATATAGAACATCCATAGTTAAACATATCACAAAACCATCAATACAATATTTAAGATTGTATAATAATAAATCAACATCAAACACGTACTAAATTCAATAAAGGATGTTCACATAGATGAAAATAATTTAATAAATTCATTAAAATTCATTGAAGATAATATCGATTTTACATTAAAAAAATTAAATTTTATGAAATTTAAAATAAAAATTATCTTTTTAAAATAAACATGTAATATTGTAAGGGGATATTAAAAATAGTAAGGTGACATAATGGAAAATAATAGCTGCCCACACCGTATAAGTGAAAAAGGAAATTTTTCCTTAATTTTTCGAAAAGTTCATAATGTACCTAGTTTGGAAAATGACTAATAGATTCATTTAAAGACACTAAATTAAAAGTAAAACATGTTTAAATTTGAATTTAAGCACCCATAATATTATAGTAAAACATTTTATGAAATCATTTTTAAAAACTTGTTTATGGATGATAAAAATGTCATAGTAGATACTTACAGATCAACAACCTCAAATAATAATGATATTTTGAAATTAAACCTTACCTTGTACATTACATTGGTAGAGGGTACATTTAACCTCTTGTATAATGACTATAACATTTCATGAAAATATACCAGAACCATATTCATATTTATGATAACATATGTTGAGTCAATAAGGTCATATTATGACTTGTCCATTACTTACATTTTTTTGTTTTCAAAATTACAAACTCTTTTTCTTAAGCTCTATTTTTATGTTCCAAATTTTTCATTCAGTTAATTTTACAATATCTATCATTCTTATTTTGTCGATCAGTTTTCATGATTCCAAATCCGGTGTATATGTGATTCATTTTTTATGAATCTGAATCGGGTGTATATGTGATTCAATTTGTATGATTCTCAATCATGTGTATATATGATTATGTTTTTATGATTATGAATCTAGTGTTTATGTGATTCAGTTTTTATAATTCCAGATCTGGTGTATATGTGATTTAGTATTTATGATTCTGAATCTGGTGTATATGTGATTTAGTTTTTATATTTGCAATTCTGAGGTATATAGGATTCATATTTTATGATTCAGATTCCGGTGTATATATGGTTTAGTTTTTATGATTCTAATTCCGGTGTATATGTGATTTAGTTTTTATGATTCTGATTCTAGTGAATATGTGATTCATTTTTTATGATTCTGATTCTGGTGTATATATGATTCAGTTTTTATGATGTTGATTCCGGTTTATTTGTGATACCGATTTTATCATTCCATTTTCTTGATAATGTTATTCTTAAGAATCCATTTTCTTGATTTCTTAAGATTCAGTTTTTCTTCATAATGTTTTATTTTCCTAATGTATCATTCCAATGATATCATATTCTAAACCTTATTATACTTGACATTTATCTTTAACATAACATCATTTCTATTACTTGAAATGATGTCGTACAATATTTTACAAACTAAGAGTTGAATGTTTTCCACGTGTCCAGGTCCCTCCGATATTTATTAAAAATATGACTGTCGGAGAGGATCTGACAGTTGTGAAGCTTTTCCTATAAATATGAGCTCATTTGAATGAGAAAAGATCAATGTAGAGAGTGGATGAACATGATTCATATGAAAAATATGTGAAATGATTTCTAGAGAGATATTCTCTTACAACTCTCAGTGATTACTGCAGATTTCATGAACAACTTATTCGATTGTGAACAACATGTTCATACTTTCTTCATGTAGACTCTGATCATGAAAATCATGGGCTTCCATGTTTGGAAGAAAGAGGTTCTTATTTCCTTCTAAATCAAGTACTTTTGGGGATATAAATATAAATATCGATCTTTAGATTGAGGGAAAACATGGGTTTGGGTATGACAAACTTTCGTGAAAGTATAAAAAAGGATCCTTTATCCAAGGTTGTTGGATTCCCTTCTCTTGGGGATAAAAGAATCATATAGTTACTTGTTTCCTTTTATATGTTGTTTTAATTCCGTTGTTGTATCTTAACTTTGTTAAAGTTAGAAAATATAACATTCTTATACATTGTAATTCCATCACTCTGATTATATTACAGATTCTATACGTGTTAAGATATATTCATTCATTTAAAAAAATAGAAAAGGTTTTTTTAAGAGGTCTTGTGAATGTTTGTTAAACCGTGTTAAACATAACATTAAAGGTTCCAATGGAATTTTTAAAGAATACAATTCAACCCCTTATTGTATATTGAGCATTTACATTCTTATTTAGATCCTACAATTGTTATCATATAAGGTTTCGGAAATAATTATATCTGCATATATGTTTTCTTGCTCTAGTTTTCTTTTTCTTAACATATTTATATTTGTTTATATACTTTTACATCTAACAAGTTTTTTGTAATGAAATATTATTTTAGTATGGCAGGCATTCA
This sequence comes from Viscum album, assembly GCA_963277665.1. NCBI lineage: Eukaryota > Viridiplantae > Streptophyta > Magnoliopsida > Santalales > Viscaceae > Viscum > Viscum album. Next base: position 454,021,935 of record OY728161.1, on the reverse strand, counting down.
TGATGGATCCTTATCTAATATCAATCCTACTAGACCTCCAATCATTTATGGTAAAGACTATAAATATTGGAGAGATAGAATGAAGACCTTTGTGATAAACACAAATGTTGAAAATTACATTATGTTAAATAGAGACTATAATATTCTTGATAAGGAAAATAGAACCTTTACTAATCTAGAAAAGGTGGAATATTAGCTGATCTATATGGTAAAAAATACATTTTATTGTTCCATGGCTAGAAATATATACAGAAAAATTTCATCTTCTGAAGATTCTAGTAGTATTTGGAAGAAACATGAAGTATCTCATATTGGAACATCCGAAGTCATTGAAACTAGATGAGCTATGCTCAGAGCTATGTATCATGGTTTCTTCTTTCCTTTTAGAGAACCCGTATGTAAGGTACAAAAACGATTTATAACTATTTTCAACAGCTTTCAATCCATGGTTGAGAAATTTATAGATGATGAGTCTCTTATAGAAAAGATTATTGACATCATGCCAAACGAGTGGGAATCCAAGAGGACTGATATAGATGAGAATAGGAAAGACACTTAGATTTCTCTTGATGAACTATTTGGAACCCTTCTTCAACATGAAACCAGAATGAAGAGAGATTCTAATAACATTAATAAGAATAATAGGAATGGGGGCATTGCTTTTACAACTACTTCAAATCATATAAAATCCATGACTCTAGATAGAATTAGAAGATCAAAAGATAAGAAGGTCAATAATCAATTTGAATCTTGGGAAAGTGAAGCTTCAGAAAATGAGTTATCCAACCTTGATCGGAGGGTGAACACTATTTTTAGACATAGGAACTTTCAATATATATACAAAAATAAATATGGAGAATATAAGAAAGATAGATAAGTGACATGCAATGAATGTAGAAGAATTGGTCATATTAGATCTGATTTTCCATTACTCATGAAAAGAGACAAGAAAGACCATAATTAAGAAATGAACAAGAAGAAAATCAACATATAAAAGAATAAGAAAGTCTTGAAAGCCAATGACACTTGGAGTGCCAGTGGTGGAGATTCTTCTGATGATTCTTCATATTATGAATCTTTTGGGAAAATGAATATTTTACTAATATCCAGAGCTCCATTTCAAAGTCATTGTCTTATGGATAAGGTACAAACTGCTGAATCCCTAACCAATAAGTCTTTAAGTTAAAATTTTCTAGATAAAGTTTTTTATTCAGATAACAAATCATCTTCATCAGATAATGATAATGATATTCCATCTTATGAGGACGTTTCTTGATTTTCTATGTTTCTTTAGATATAGAATTGTAATGTTTAAAAGAAACTTGAAAAATAAAATTCTAGAAAATCTATTTTAACAAAATATATATCAAATCATTCCAAATATCTTGATAAGAAATATTTGGTTTTAGAAAATCTTTCTATGAAACATGAGGAAAAATATTTTTAGAACAGTAACATTATAAGGATCTTAAAAATATTCTTTTTGAAGAAGATGTTTTAGAGGATAAAAATAACTATAAATATATTATTCTTGAGGATAAGAATTTATTCATGAGACTAAAATCTGAAATATTTTCATTCAAGAAACATCTTGAAATTTTCCATCTGGTAAGGAAATTTTGACAATATGTATTCCCAAATCTGACCTAAGGGTAATAATCAAAGTTTACATTATTCTTATAAAAACCCAATTTTTAGAAACAATTATTTTATTCCTTCTAGAGCCCCTTTTTTATACTAAATGTTGAAGTGGTGGGAATTAGAAGAAAAATTGTCTTTTAAATAATGTTTAGTCATTTGGGTTTCATAATGGTTATTTTTATAAACAAATCTAGTTACCGAAGCTTTTATTATCTATCAATTCCGGATCCAAATAAGTTTGGATTCTGAAAACCTAACTCATTCATTTTCATGAAAATGTTGGAAGTACCAACAACAAATGTTACAAGGATAGTCGATGTTCCCGGAACATGACCGGTAACAATGACTATTTCAAAAATGTTTTAATGACTAAAGGAGTAAAGGTAACTTTCGGTGAAAAATTTCAAGGGTAAATTGTCGATATAGGTAAAATTATTATTCTTGGAAAAGCTATTATTTCAAATGTTTTGTTTGTTAATGTCCTTTGGCACAACTTCATTTTCATAATCCGATTATGTGATGATGGTTACCTTGTGTATTTTAGAAATGATAAATGCTTAGTTCACAATTCCAAGGTGACATTATTCTCTATGCCCTTTAGCATGAGAATGTGTACACCATAAACATAGAAGACCTTTTAAGTCAAGATCTACCTTTCCTTAGTGAATTTTAAGATAGCTCTTAGATTTGGCATAGAAGACTATGACACTATAAATTATGGAATCTTAGTATGATTTTTGAGAAATAACTATTTCAGGATCTACCGGAACATAAGATTCATTCTTCAAAAGTATATGATCCTTGTCAATATGGAAAACAAAATAAATCTAGGTTTAAATCTATATGTGAAGTTACAACTTCTAATGCCCTAATGTTAGTGAACATGGACTTATTCGGTCCAAGATAAATTGGAAGTATTAGAGGAAAATACTATGTGTTAGTCCAAGTTGATGACTACACTAGATTTACTTGGCTCTATTTTCTCGCAATGAAATCTGAAGCATTTTCTAATTTCAAAATATTTAGATCTGATGATAAAAATGATAAAAACAAAATGATGATAACTATTCATAGTGATCATGGTGGATAATTTAAAAATTCTTATTTCGAATATTTTTTTGTAAAAAATATATTACTCAGTAATTTTTTGCTCCAAGAACTGCTAAAAAATAGTGTTTTTGATGAATAAATCGCATTCTTCCAGAGATGACAAGAACAATGTTGAGTGAATATTATATTGCTAATAATTTTTAGGATGAAGCTGTATGTACATCCTATTATACTTTAAATCGAGTTTTAATAATACAATATATTAATAAAACACCATATGAGTTGTGGAATGGACAAAAACCAAAATTTTATTACTTAATTATTTTGGTTGAAAAGTATTTATAATGAATACCAAAGATAACTTACATAAATTTTCACCCAAATCCAATGATGGAATTTTCTTAGGTTATTATACTAACTCTAAGGCATATAGAGTTTTTCATAAAAATAATTGTATAGTTGAAGAAATGGTACATGTTGATTTTGATGAATATGATCCTTTTGATTTCAAACTACTTGAATCTTTTCTGTATATTTTTTCTAAAATTGGTCACCAATATTTGATAGAAGATCATTCAGAGAATGATAATGTTCAAGAAAATGTTTCTGAAACATTTACTCTTAAATATTTTTTAACTTATGTTGATGAACAGGTTTTTCAAAATCCAAGTTAGTTGTTACATAGGAATCATCTGAGTGATAATATCGTTGGAAATGTTAATCAACTAGTATAAACGAAAATTCCTTTAAGGAATGAAGTTGAACATGTGGCATTTCATTCCCAATTTTAACCAAAGACACCCAAAGAAGCCTTGGGTGATGAGGATTGTATTAAGGCTATGAAAGATGAACTCAATGAATTCGTAAGGAATAAAGATTGGATCTTGGTTGAAAAAATTAAGGAAACTTCTGTTATTGGAGTAAAATGGGATTTTAGAAACAAATGCGATGAAAATGGATTAATTTTTAGAAATAAAGCAAGATTAGTTAAAAATGGCTATAATAAACAATAAGTCCTAGACTATGAAGAAACTTATTCTCCTGTTGCATGAATTGAATCTATTTGTATTCTTATATCCTTTATAGCATTCATAAATTTTAAACTTTATCAAATGGATGTGAAGTTTTCTCTTCTTAATGGTAATGTACAAGCGGTAGTCTATGTAGATCAACACCCTGGATTTGAAGATACAAAATATCCTAATCATGTTTATAAACTTACCAATGCTCTATATAGACATAAAAAATCCCCTAGAGAATGGTATGATATACTTTCATGTTCTTCAAAATAACATTGTTAAGGGAACTACTGATCCAACCCTTTTAAAAAAATAAATATGTTTTGAGTTTTCATATTTATGTTGATGACATCATCTTCGGATCATCTCATCAATCCTTAACTGATTTCATAGCGAGTCTTATGAAATCTGAGTTTGAGATGATTATGATGGTTGAGTTAACATTTTTTCATGGTATTCAAATTTCTCAAAAACCATAGGGAACCTAAATATCTCAACATAATTATATAAATGATCTTCTTAAAATTTCGTGTTTGACTACACTAAGAGTATTAGTACTCCTATAAGAACCTAAAATACTCTTGATATTGATGAAGGATGTAAAATTGTAGATCAGACATCATATAGAGGGATGATGTGATGTTTACATTACATAACAGCTAGTCGGACTGACATAATGTATTTTTATTGCTTATGTTCAAGATAACAAAAAAATCCAAATCAATCCCATTTAAAGTCTGTAAAAATAATTTTTCATTATTTAAGGTGATCATTGGATTTGGGACTATTTTATTCCTCAAGAAGTCTTTTTGAAATTAAAAGTTTTTTGGATGTTGACATTAGTGCTTGTAAAATGGATAGACAGAGTACATCCAGAACATGTCATTTTATATGAGACTCATTAGTTTCATGGTCATGATAGAACCAACATTCTGTAGCACTTTCCACTACAGATGTCGATGATGTAGTAGCTGGATTTTGTTGTGCTCAAGTGTTGTGGATGCAACACACACTTGAAGACTAGGGAATGATTTTCACTAAGACTCAAATTATGTGTGGTAACAAAAGTTCCAATACCCTAATTAAGAACCCTACACATCAATCTCGTGCAATGCACATAGATAGTAGATATCAATTTCTTAGATATCACACACTCAAAGGAGATATTATTTTTCAATTCATTGAAATGCAAGAGAAACCTAATAATATTTTTACAAAACCTATACCATTCAATAGATTTGAATTCATTAAACAGAAGCTAGGAATTATTTATATAAGGAAATCATTAATATCTAGTTTTGATTAGATCATTTCCTAACATCAAAACTACTCGTTGTTTTAGGGGGAGTACATATGTTTGTTTATTTTTTATTCTCTAAACTCTTTTTATTTTCTTAGAATCTTTTTTCAGATTTTAAAATTTTGGATTTGAAAATTTCAAAGTAAAATTCATATAATACCGATAAATATTTTAGAGTATTCCAAAAGGTAATCATTCTTACACTTTATCATCTAATTTTATGTATAAGTTGATGGTATCTAAAATTTTCAATTTATTTTTTACCTTCTATCAAAAGATAGGAATTCATATTTTCTACAACCATCCTCAATAATTTTTGAAACTTAGTTCAACATTGTCAAGGCATCAATCACTGAGAAATCAAGTCAACTCAATTCTGTTGTCTGATCTATAATAATTGAGAATGAAGTCAAATCCGAATTAGTGAAAATGGTGACAGCTCAAGAAGAAAGAATTTTGTGTTTAGAAAAGAATAATCAATATCAGGAGATCTTGTTGAAGATGTTTCAAGAAGATCATAAATAAGTCAAGAAGATCAATGCATTGATAATGAAAATGTTGTCCGAGAAAAAGAATGATGTTTTATTTTCCTTTACATTCCGATGTTTTGTTGTAATATAAACCTTGATTCTAAAATTTCCTTATGTTTTTCAAGAATGTATTTCTTTTCCTTTCAAATGTATGTTTTCTTAATCTTACAGGTACATTTTATACTTATCCATTCATTTTAAAACTTTTTGAAAATCACAAAGTGGGGGAATTTATTTGAAGGAAGATGGGGGATAATTTGATCAAATGAAGAATTTAATAAAGATCTCTGAGAAGGAGAATCTATTAAGGGGGAATTTGGAATGAATGGAAATTGTCCAAGTAATGGGGAGTTCCTTATTATGAAGATATTTTTATCTAAGGGGGAGATATTCCCTTAAGAAAACCCTAACTTTAACGATCAATAATACGATCTTTGGTAAGAATAACTAAAGGGGGATTTAGTCGTATTCATCCAAAATCTTATCCAAATACGGAGATAAGTTTTTTTTAAAAAAAATTTCTATGACAATATATTCATCCTTAGAAAATTTGTTTGTGCATTCAAAAAAGGGGGAGATTTTTGAGTCAATAAGGTTATCTTATGACATCTCTATTCCTTACAGTTTTATGTTTTGAAAATCCCAAACACTTTTTCTTACGTTCTGTTTTTACATTCCGAATTTATCATTCAGTTATTTTTACAAGATCTGTCATTCATATTTTTTCATTCAGTTTTCTTGATTCTAAATCCGGTGTATATGTGAATCAAATTTTATGATTCTGAATCTGATGTATATGTGATTCAGTTTTTATGATTCTAAATCCGATGTATATGTCATTCAGTTATTATGATTTTGAATCTGGTGTATATGTGATTTAGTTTTTATAATTCCATATCCGATGTATATGTGATTTAGTTTTTATGTTTCTGAATCTGGAGTATATGTGATTCAGTTTTTATGATTTAAATTCCGGGGTAGATATGATTCAGTTTTTATGATTCTAATTCTAGTGTATATATGATTCAATTTTTATGACTCAGATTCCGGTGTATATATGATTCAGTTTTTATGATTCAGATTTCAGTGTATATGTTATTCGGTTTTTATGATTCTGATTCCGGTGTATATGGGATTCAGTTTTTATGATTTCGATTCCGGGGTTTATATGATTCAGTTTTTATGATAATGATTCTGGTGTATTTGTGATACTGATTTTATGATTTCATTTTCATGAAAATGTTATTCTTAAGAATCTGTTTTGTTGATTTCTTAAGATTTTGTTCTTCCTGATAATGTTAGAGTTTCCAAATGTATCATTCCAAAGATATCAGATTCTAAAACTTCTTATACTTAACATTTATCATTAAAATTACATCATTTCTGTTACTTGAAATGATGTTGTACAATCTATTAAAAAATAATCATTGTATATTTTCCCTGTGTCCAGGTCCTTATGAGATTTATGGAAAATATGACCATTGGAGAGGATCTGATAGTTGGGAAGCTTCGCCTATAAATAAAAGCTCATCTGAACGAGAAAAGAAAAATATAGATAGTGGATGAACATGATGCAGCTAAAAAATCTAGGAGGTGGTTTATAGAGAGAGAGGCTCTTACAACTCTCAGGGCTTAGTGCAGATGCCGTGAATAACTTGTCCGGGTATGAACAACTTGTTCATACTTGCTTCTTGAAGACTTCGATCTTGCTGCTCGTGGGCTTCCAGGTTTGGAAGATAGAGGTTCTGATTTCCTACTAAATCGAGGGCTTGTACGGATAGCTAGACAGATACCGATATTAAGATTGATGGATTACCTAGGATTGGTTAAGACATACTTTCATGAATTTATAAATCAAGGAACCTTTTTCCAAGGTTGTTGGATACCCTTCTCTTTGGGTTAAAAGAATCATTTTGTTACTTGTTTCCTTTTACCAGTTGTTTTAATCCTATTGTTGTATCTTAACATTGTTAATGTCAGAAAGTATAACTTTATAATACTTTTTAATTCTGTTACTCTTATAATATTACATATTATATACACATTAAGGTATAGTGATTCTTTTAAGAAAAATAGAAAATGATTCTTTAAGAGGTCTTGTGAATGTTTCTTTAACACTATTAAACTTGACATTAAAGGTTCTAAAAGAATTTTTAAAGTATACAAATCACCCATTTTGTATATTGAGAATCTAATTAATTATTTCTATCCTACAAAATAAATGATTCATTTAGGATTTTTTTACTACCCATTTAATAGAAATTTCTAGGATAAAGTAACATTTTTGTTAATAATCTCTTTCTTTATCTTACGTATTTTAACTTGTTATTTTGGATCATATCATATAAATATCAAGAATTGATTACTTTTAGAATATAAGTAATTATTTATATATAATTTACTTTTAAGAATATAAATATGTATAATATATAGATATAGGAAATGGAATACATTGATTATGGAGAAGGTAGGTCGTACGTACACATAAATGTTGTTTTTGTTTTCATGTTGTGTAAAATTCAAGTAAGTGAACGAGATATAAGTAAATAAATACATACACAAACACAGAAACACACACACACACACACATATATATATATAAGAATTAGTATTTAATATATTAAATACTTATTAATATTATATATTTTTACAATCATCATTTAATGGTGAACGTGGAAATGAATCTAATCGCGTCGTGGAGAGGGCAAGTCGTACATATGGACAAGGTATGATATCATGTCATTAATGAATAAAAGTTGTTGAATTGGATGATATATTAATTATAAATAAACATTATAATGTTATTTTCAATATTAATATTCATAATAATATTCACTGTATCCATCCAAATAACATCTTGTCTAATAACAAATTACACCATGGCGTAGAGACAGTAAGTCATACATACACACACATGGTGACATTGTCAGTCATAGGATGGATAAAATAAGGAATATGGTTTTACTATATTTTATATTTAATCCATAGTGAAATAGTTTAACTCTTACCATGTCTTATTGTATTTTTATACTAAAAGGATAATATAGATACTATATGCTTCAAAAAAAACCTAATGTGGATAATGTATGAAATTTTAAAAATATCCATCTTATATTATAGAACCATATAATTTTATGAATATTATATTATTTATTATAATTTTAATTATTTTAAAATTCTATTTATGAATTTTTTGTTACTATTTAATACATGATTATTTTAGAATTCATAAAAACTTGATTCCTTGTAAAATTATAAATTTAATGAATTCTTACATGTAATAGTCACCATAAAATTTAGTTTATGGCATCAAGAGTTTCAAATTAAATTTATTTTAATTATTCAGTAATAATAGAATTATTGCACAATCATTATGTCATAAATAGATTTAATTATTTAATTTCTAAAAATTATAAATAAAATAGCCTAACATAGAGAATAATTTAGATTTATAATGAAGATTTATAGTCTAATTAACTTTAGGTATAATATCCCTTTTTGAAAAAGGTTTAGTTATTTAAATTTTCATTTGACACTTTTGACTCTTCTTTAAATAAATTATAATAAATGTAATAATCTAACCCATGTAGATCAAAACGAATCTTATTTTTTACATAATTTTGATTTCGGTTGAAAAATACTTTTCAAATAGAATTAGAACATATTTCAGGGTAATTTTATATTATAATAATATTATCATTACCTTTAATTATCGTATTTACTTTTAAATGCGGTAAATAAAATTTAAAAGTTACTATTCACAAAAAAATTATTTCTATCATATTGAACCACATTTTACAAACTAATGACAACTGTTTTTTTACAGTTTTGAAATACAATGCATAGAATTAGTAAAATGGTATTTTATGAAAATTTGCAAATGTGCCTTGAAGGTGGGTAAAAGATGTTAAAATGTTCAATAAAATTTTATTTCCAAATATTATTATAAAATGAATCCAAAGACCTAAATTGGAATAATACAGTTATTATGTATATATTTTTAATATAAGATAAAATTTCAATTAAAGATATTTATTTAAAGGAAGAAGTCGATTTTTATGCACTATGCTGTATTTTTTACTATTTATCAAAAATTTAACGAATTCAGAAAATACCTTAAATTCACCCTAAAATAAATTTGTTATTCTGAATTCAAAAATGAAGTATATTTTACAAAAACCAATTTTTCTTAATGTCTATAATTAATTTTATTATTGTTCACTAAAAGGCATAAGATGTTTCTTTTTTAGAAAATAATTTTTCTATGTATATAACTATTTTAAGAAAAAATATAGATTTCATTAAAAATATGATTTATTTATATAAAAAAATTATAAATAAACTTTATAATTCGTTTTTTAATATTCATACTAAAATATTTAATTGATAAATAAATATATCTTTTAAATAGCTATAATACTATGATGTTGTTTCACATAGACTCAATCTTGCATATTACGCAATACAAACCTGTGTTGCGTGCAATATAAGATATAAGATTACTTTAAATATATAAAGTACTATGAAACCATGTGGTGTTACCCATTCTAGGAAGAGGTGTAACATAATTATATGTCCCCTTAAGAGGAATTATAATCCAAATTAAAAAAATAGGCCTTGATATAATTCATTTTAGGGGGAAGTTCATGATCCAAGAAAAGAAAATGATATAAATGCCTTTTTAATCACCATTTGAGACAACCACCATTTATTATCTTACCCCCATGTATTATGATTGTGTTTTTAAAGAAAAAATAATCAAATAATTTCAATTTAGAATATGGCTGTACAAAAAAGTAAAAGAGAAAAATAAAGAACAATAAAACAAGAACCAAACATATAACTTAAGGTAGGGACCTGGATTCAGTGGTCCTAATGTAGTGGAGTACTTGAGAGTCACTAATAGCTAGACATATGATTTTATGAGTAAGGAAGCTGAAGCTGGATAATCATGTTGTCCTTTCAATAAATACAGCTTTAGAAGCCAGACAATATTCAACTATGTTTCCCTCCCGCCTTGTGTGGAGAATATTTATATTGGGGGATATGAGGCTGCTGCATTTACAGATGATATAAAAGATTATCTAGGGAGTCATACCACATATGTTTAATACACGATATAAAATAGTGTAATTAGTTTCAATGGATGAGGGTTTTATGTTCATCTCTTTATAAAGAAGAAGGCCTATGAGCAAAGAATTCGCCTCCACCTGTAAAAAATTTCCACGGCCAATAAAAGCTAGGAATGATAGGCCAACAGATCCAGTATAGTTCCTAACAATACTGCCACCCTGTATGACACCCATCCCTCATACAAAATATATATTGAATTTTAAAATAGTCATAGGTGGGGACCAACGAACCTAATAGCCCAATGATCTTCTGGGAGGGGGTTCGGGACAAAAAGAGTTCATTAAAAAATGGGTCCCTATCCATATTTTTGTTATTTATGGAAAGGTTATGGGGGAGGGATCTGGTTATAAATATGAGCACCATCCATGAGCTAGAAACACCTTCATGATGAGGTTGATTTATAGAATTCTAAATACAATTGAATCCTTCCAGAAGAATGATACCCATTGATTTTTTTGAATGGTGTACCTAGCCCCCTAAAACCAATATGAGAAGAATGCAATACTGGTGCCCTCCTATAGAAAAAAAAACTAGAGAAAACATTTGATGCTTCCCAAAAATAACACACTAATGTACCCTCTAAGAAAGGTTGGTATGAGGATTCCTCATAATAACCAAATCAATAGATACAAATGGATACCAAACAAATACTGTTATGCTTCACATTATCATCAGTAAATATTTTATGGATAATTATGTTCCAAATGAGAAAATTCAGCATTGTAGGAGCCTCCGTTCACCATAGAAGGTCACCCTATTTGGTTACTACCAAATCATTCTATAATAGATATTGGTAGTCTTTTGTAGAGTAAAAAATCGTTCGGGAAGCATAAAAAATATAGACACCCTCTAATGACCCCAGATTTACATACATTGACAATACATTTCTTTTTCATAAAATATAATACAATAAAAAAATAAATTCCCAAATATTGTTTTATTTTATTGACTTTCGAATCATATATCACATTATTCTATCTTTGTGTATGATCATCAACATCTCTCATAATAATCTCCGTCATTATTTTTCCAACATAAAACATGTATTTGTATCATGGGGAAAAACATAAAAAGGGTGATCTCAAATGCTCAGTATGGATAAAATTGAATAACATCAAAAAATAATAAAAACATATGAATGTGAAAACAATAACATAAATTTTTAATATCAAAATCGCATGTCATGAAATAAATCATGGTAGTTCTTAAATCATAAATCATAAATGAACAACAACCATGATAAAATAACATTGATATAAATCAAGGTATTTTGGAATAAAAAGAAACACACAATATATATTCCAATGAATCCAAGTAATTGGTACCAAAACCATCATAGTGGTCATATTCCATTACTAAATAGGGTTTACATATCATTCATGACATGTAATAATAAACCAAATTTACATTTCATTCCAATATATTATTACTGAATCAAAATTGCTTGTCGTTCCAGCCCTGTATTACTGATGCTTATTATCATTCCATTCCAATCATGTCTATATCATGATATTTAAATAATTTCCAAATTCATTGGAAGGTGATATATTTCCCACACTTCTCATAATGATATAATTCTTACATATTCCACAAAAACATTAATCATTCATCATAGAATAACCAAGGATGTAAAATGAGTTTCTTACACATCATTACATATTAACATAATCCATATAAAATATCATTCCATCATTAACACGATAAAATCATTGTAATAATATGGATAAAAACATATCCATATTTAATGAAAATTATTATAGATGAAAAATAATTTTGATAAAATAGTTTAACATAATTAATTAAGAAATTATATGTTCTTATTCAAAAATGTTTTCATTTCCCATAAGTTCACACTCATTTAAAATAATGGAATTCAGTTGAATATAATCCTGAAACTATGTAGAGAAATCTTCATATAAATAAATAGTGGTGAAGATGAAAAAATATGTTCACTCTATCTATGTTATAAAAATATTCTCCTCGTACATTTTCTAAAAAAGTAAAAAAGTACATCGTATCGAAAAACGAGAACAATTCTTTTCATACAATTTAATAAAAATTTATAAATGGGTAAAATTAGTATTGGAAAACTATATAATAATAAAAATAATTCTTTATATTATATGAAACATGGATTTCGATGATAAGTATAACCCAATTATTATTTATCTATAAACAATATCATATAATAATGAGATTGGAAAATTATCCCTTACGAATTATCATCAGTCGAATCATATGCCTCAAAAAATGATGAAAATTATATTACTATGTAAATATCATAACCATAATTATAAGAATAATAAAACATTAATGGGACACATAAAAACCATACTAATGAAATAGGTGGTGTGTAAGACATATTTCCCATAGAAATAAAAGTGAGACAAAATAATCTCATTCCTTATGTCTGATTTCTACTATATGTGTCTGAAACTCTTGTATATTGAGTTAAAAATTAATATCAACTATTAAATGATCCATAATAATATTTATTATTTCATATATGAATCACTTATAACATTATATTACCCGTTTATTAATCAATTTCATGCTAAAACATTGTTTTGGGTAATAATCGTTTTAATTATCATATGTGTTTTGGATTGTTGTTCTAGATCTTACTACATAGAACATGAGTTAATTAAATACAGAATGTAGAAAACAGATTTTATTTCATAAATGTATTGTAAGGAAATATATATAATAGATAGATAAATTAAATGGAATACACCATTCTTGGAGATGGTTTGTCGTACGTACCATTGAACGTTGTTTCTATTTCATTATTGAATTGAATGGAATAAAGTAAATGTAAAATATAAACATACATAAATCTAGTAGAATTATTATGTCATTTATTCCATTCGTACTTATTATATATACCTTATTATCATTCTTCACTGGAAAACGTGGAGAATAAATATCTTCACATCATGGAGACGGTAGGTTGTACGTAGACACGAGCGATGATATCATTCTCTTAATGATTAAATGTAATTGAATTGGATGGTATATTATTTAAAAACTAAAATTATCATGTAATTTTAAATATTTACATCCATTATACTGTTTATTATACCCATGGATGTTAATTATTGTTGAATAACAAATTACACCATAGTGTATAGAGGGTATGACGTGCGTACACACACATGGTGATATTGATATTCATAGGATATAAAAAAGAAGGTATAAAATTATACCATATTTTTAATAATATCACATTATATAAATGATAATATTTTTATTAGTATAGTATTGAAACAACCTAAGAATTGGAAGGATAATAAAAAATAAATTTTGAAAAAATTTGATAAAACAATGACCTCTTTTTTGAGTATCTTTTTTTTATTTACAAAAAATTTCTCCCTAGTATGGAATTATGCAAATAGTGTTTCCTCTTGGATTAAGTGATGGAATTTAAGAGAGTAAAATTTCATGTTTTGTCCATGAAAAAGAAATTTATATGTGTCATTAAAAGAGAAGTATAATTTTTCTTTTATAGTAGAGGTGAGGGGAACTTCAGAAACATCTTTAAATATTACTGTATTATAAATTTATTTTAGATTTATAATGGTCCAAAAATCATTTACTTATAATATAAGAAGATCATAGGTCAAAATACTCAAAAAAAATTAGACAAATATTGATCATAAAATTATCCTTATATTTTTGGTTTATCCCTTTGTTAAAAATATTAACTATATCCATGTATTTTTATATTTTCATAAAATATGTTAACAATAGTTAGTATAAAATTACAATAGGTAAATAAGTAGATCATTAATTAAATTCTCAAAATTATATAAGTCATTTTTTTAATAATAGATTTCTAGGACTTCAATATTATTAAATATAATATTATTTCTTTTAAAAACTCATTTATGTAAAACATGACACTATTTAGTAAATGGTATATGATAAAGTCATAAAAACATCAATATTTCGAATTAAAGGAATAAAAAAATCCCTTTAATTTTAATTTCATCCAAAAATTTCATAAATGGAATCAAAATTTTAAAATTACATTTATTTTAATATTAATAATATCGTTTATTTGAAAATTTCATTAATAAGTTAATCACTACATCATCAATGTGTCATAAATAAATTTATTTATTTAATATCAAAAAATTATAAATAAAATTACACAATGTTGTAAATATTTTTAAATTTAAAATTACAATTTATATTTTAATTTATTATTTATATAAACCAAAAAACAATTTCTAAAAAGATACATGTTTATGTTATATTTCCCTTTACATTAAATTAATTATTATAAAAGGTCATTATCACAACCATGTGGCTCCACGAGGTCCTAAAATTGACCAAAGGATGCTCACGGTTGGAAATATCCCATCTAATTGAATTATGACATGTTTTTGGGTAGTTTTATGTTATTATAATATAATTTTTAACCATATTTACCTAATTTACCTTTTAACCATGATAAATAAAAATAATTACTGAAGATACTATACGTAATATCCAAATATAAAACATGTCTATTAACACAATTTTGAACTTATGATTCCAAATATGTAATCCATTTTTCAATATTCAGAAAACATAATTGGTAGAAATTAATTTAAAATTAATTCCCATTGTTATAACTATAAATATTGTTTTTAAGAAGTAAAAACAATCAAATGATTGACTTGTGTTTATATACAATTTATATTTTAAATTACATACAATGATAAACATTGGATTAAATGATAATTTCATAACACAATTACACTTTTAATCCAACTAACAATATAATCTTACTATATAAATAATGTAGACGAAAAGGTTGTGTTAAGTAAGATGCAGTATTTTGCATTATTCATTATAATATGAATTTTATTAGAAATATAAAAATATTTAATCCAATGTAAATTTTTATTTCCCGATTATAAAGAATAAGTGTAATTTTCAATATAGAATATATAATATTGTCAAATATATATTTAAAATTTTTCTCCATCAAAAGGCGGAAAAACTATATATTTAATAAAATTCTTCCTTTATCCCAAAATTGAATTTGTTCTTAAAACATTTCTAGAAAATACATAATATGAATGTTAATTTTATATAAAATTAATTTTTTTGTTAATACTATTAATATATTCTAGTTTATATCCCATTAAATAATAATACATCGGTGTTTAGTGAATCTCAGTATTGCATACATCCTAAACTATCATGAAAGGTCTCTCTTGTATGTAATTAAAGAAGAGTTAGTGTTGTGTATAATGAATTATTCTTATGTTGTTGTGTATAACATAATCAAAACATATTTCATTCATATATTGAACAAAATATATACTCATTGTTTTGGGTATCTTACACCAAATCAGTGTTCGTGTAACATATGATAAGTCAATTTAGTGTCAAAGAAATTTTTTACTTAGTGCATTTCAGGACATAATTAAAATGATTAATTTATTTGAAAAAATGTAAAACAAAAACTCGAGGTTTTACATTATACCCCATTTAATTTTAATTTCTCCCTGAAAATTTTTCGTGGTTGTAAGTGGTTTAAAACATGAGTGTTTTTTTCATTAAAACCCATTCCTTAAAAAAGATTACTTAAATATCATTTAAATGAGGATGTTAGAAACATAATGTTTACACAAAGTAACATCTAAATACTTTTCAACATAAGATAATATAAATGGGAATTGAAAACATGTATATGGAAGAAAAATCTAACAAAAATGTTTTGATGGATAATGATATAAAACAAGGTTTGAAGAATGATGACAACTATAAATCCATAAATCCGTGATTATTTAAGGGACCATCTAATTCATCAGATAAAAATCTACTAGGATAACATTTTTTGTTTTCAAAATATTTTTTCGAATGTTGATGAACTAGAGAAGAAATACTTACTTGATTTCAGTATTGTCTCTTCATTGGTCATGTCGTGAACAATTTCCACTTTACCTCTTAATCAATGAAATGAATTTTAATTTTTTATTCTGAATGTATTAGCGGATATTGTGATCCATAGTTTTAATGATAGTTCACTCCATCTATCTGTATCACAAAAAGGTTATCACAAGTAATCAAACAAGAAGAAGTCCATATATGGTCAGATAATGCTTTATTCAAAAAAACATCATATGATGTTTTGTATTTCCAAAAACCTGATAACCTTACAATCCTTTTGAAAAATGAAATTCCTGAACT
Organism: Viscum album; assembly: GCA_963277665.1. Lineage (NCBI taxonomy): Eukaryota > Viridiplantae > Streptophyta > Magnoliopsida > Santalales > Viscaceae > Viscum > Viscum album. Next base: position 454,005,076 of record OY728161.1, on the reverse strand, counting down.
AAACAAATTATTCGCAATAATGTATTAACAATTATCCCCTATATATCATTTCATATGTATGGTTAGATACATTCCAAAAATGTGAACACCTTCATCATGTATTCTCTTGAGTCACAGTAATAACCTGAATCATCAAAGAACCTTATTGAAAACATGCCAATTTATTTATTCTAAAACATATTGTATATATATTTTCATTTCCAAAAACTTGTATACATCATCATTGATTTCACGACCATATTGTAAATAACTTCGCAATTTGATCTCATGAAACTACCTTCATGCAATTTACTTTTTCAAATCCAAAATATCTTCTTCCAAACATCATTATATTAACATAAGAGACAAATATAAGGGCTATATGTCCCTTAATCATTTTTTCTCTAAATATATAACCTTAATCTTAAATACCTTTTATGTCTCCCTATAACTATTCAACATCTCCTACAAAACTATTAATTAAATACTTATACTTGAAAAAGTTATATAATTCATGATTCATATAACATAATATTTTAAATCCAAAACATATAGACCTAAATCATCCAACTTTATTATTAAGACATTACACAGGATCCATCATTTTATCCATTCCTAAAATATGAATCTTGTATTAAGGTTCATTGACCAAAATATTCTTAGGTTTACTTTAAACGATACTATATGTACATCACATTCCATTAACATGTCATTTACAATCGCTTTATCATCAGTAGTATAACCAATACGACTTCCATCATCATGATTCATGATATTTACACATTGAAAATTGATCTTAATAATTCCCCTAATTTCTATATCTAAAACATTAAATGGTCTTTCATGTTCTATATATTTATAGTAATTGACTAGCATAAGAATGAAATGTGTGAGAAATACCCACCAGCTTTAAAAAACACATAAGTATGGTGAATTACAAATATTATTTCAATAAAAAATATCTTATGATTTATACTAGATTATTTATGATTATCACGAAACCACTAAGGTTTTAATCAATTCATAACTTATCCTTATGACATCCCTTGACATATCCTTAAAAATACTCTAGGGGTCTCACTTAATTTATCGCATCATAGTGTCCAAAGGATGACTAATCCTTCACTCTGATACGAACTATAATGACCCATGCATGACATACATTGACAATACCATTATTTTGTAGAACACATTATACATTTCACAAATATATGCCCAAGGACCGTATTAGTTCGGTTTCATTGGAATATCGGAACACATAATTCTATCTTCGTGAAAGATCATCAACATCTCCCATAAATATCTTCCATATTAGTTTTTCTACGTAAAAGTATTCCCCATATTATGGGGAAAGAAAACATATAAACGGTGAGATCAAATGGTTAGTAAGGATAAAAATGAATAACATCGAACAAAAAACAAACATATGAATGTAAAAACATGAACATAAAATTTGAATATCAAAATCACGAGTCATGAAATAAATATTGGAAGTTCATAAGGAAAAAATTATAAATTAACAAAAACCATGATTAAATAACATTGACATAAATCATAGAATTGTGGAATTAAAATAATCACATAATATAATTTCTACAGTAGCTAAGGAATTACATCCAAGACCATCATAGTGGACAAATTCCATTACTAAATTTGGTTTACATAACATTCTGGCCATGTGTTACTGAACCATATTTACATGTCATTCTTGCCCAGTATTTGCTGAACCAGAATAGCTTGTCGTTCTAGCCATATATTGTTGAACTGAATTTTATCTCCATACCAGTCAGGTCTATATCCTAGTATATAAATATTTACCCAATACATTGGAGGGTGATATAAGTCCCACCCATTTGATAATGAAATAATTTTTACATATTCCACAAAATCATAAATCATTCATTATAGAATTACCCATGAAATAAAATGAGTTTATTAAAAATAATTCCATATTATCATAATCCATATTAAATATCATTCCATAATTAACAAAATAAATTTATATTAATAATATTGATAAAAATATAATCGTATTTAAATAAGGTTAGCTTAGTTGGAAAATAATTTTGATAAAAAAACATGAACCTAATTCTTGGGGAAAATATTTTTTCTTCATCAAAAAAAAATTCTTTCTCAAAATTCGATGAAATTAAAAAATGTAATTTAGGTGAAAATAAACCTGAATCCAAGTTGAGGAAGGTTCAGGGTAATATGGAGTTATGAAGATGAAAATAAACATAAAACCATGTAGGCCATATGAATGCCAAAACATTTTTTATGTTTCCTTATTAAATTGAATGGAAAAAAGAAAATGATATACATATATATATATATCCAGTATAATTATTATGTCATATAATTCATTCTTATTGAATATATATACTATATAATCATGCTTGAATTGTTAATTTTTAGAATGAATATCAATGTGTCGTGGAGATGGTAGGCTGTACGTACGCACGAGCAACAATATCATTCATGTAATGGTTAAATGTAATGGAATTGGATGGTATATTAATTATACCGAATAATTATCATGTTTTATTTATTTTTACATCCATTGTTGTCATCATTAGACCCCTTAATGTTAATTATTGGGGAGTGACAAATTAATCCAGTTGTGGATACAGTAAGCCATATGTACACACACATGGTGATATTATTATTCTTTGAAAGGAAAAAATAAAGTATAATGTTTTCTGATAATTATAATAACATATAAAAATTTAAAAGATACCAGAAATATTTCTTTAGTATGGATACAACAAAATAATATGATGTAGAAGAAGAAATCAATTTTGAATGTTGTGAAAAATGATTACCTTCTTTTCATGTATCTTTTATTGACTTTCACACAATATCTCACTATGATAGATTTCATCGCATAATGTTTCCTATTGTAGGTTTTTGGGGATGTTGGGTGAGGAAATGGTCATGTTTTGGACGAGAAAAAGTGCTTTAGTGGTGTCATGAAAATAGAAGGAGACGTTCTCTTTTACAGGAGAGGTGAGGGGATCTTTAGGAATGTCAATAAATATTAATTTATTATAATTTGATTTTATATTTATAATAGTCCCAATGAAATTTTTTTATAAGATAATATGATCAGGGGTCTAAATACGCTTAACCAATAGGTTTAAGTAATGTTTTTGTCACAAAATTAACCATATCATTTGGCTTTAACCATTAGTTAAAAATATTAACTCTAACTTTGCCATCTTGTATTTTCCTAAAATATTCTTACTATAGTTACAATAACATGAATATAGAACCACAATTGGATCATTAATGAATGTTTTACCATTATATAATTCATTATCAAATTATTATTTTTCTTGGAATATAATATCTTTTAATATAAAAGTATTTGTTTTAAAAACTCATTTATGTCAATTTTCAAACTATTTAGAAATAGAGTTTTGTTAATGTTTTAATAACATGATTACTTAGAACCAAAGACATTAAATCATTCATAAAATTTCAATGTAATCCAAATAATTAGTGTATATGTTCAAAATGCTCAAATTAAATTTTATTACTATTTATAATATCATTTATTTGATTATTTTATTAATAAGGTAATCACTATATCATAATTGTTTCCTAAATAAATTTATTTATTTAATATATAAATTTATAAATACAATACGATGATGTATTATATATTTTTATACATTATATTTATAATTTATAGTCAATGTTATCATTTATATAAACCAAAATAAAATTGTTTTAGTAAAAAGGTACATGTTTATGTTATATTTCCCTTTACATTAAATTAATTATTGTAAAAGGTCATTATCACACCCATGTGGCTACATTGGGTCCTAAAATAGACTCAATAATTATCATGGTCATCCATATCTAATATAATACGATTAATACATGTGTTAGGGTAGTTTAATATAATTATAATATGATTTGTTACCCTAATTAACTAGATTTACACTTTAACCTAGGTAAATAAAAATAATTACTGAAGTTGCGATTCATAATATACAAAAATAAAAGGTACCTATTTAGACAAATTTGTCTCTTTCTATATAAAATATGATATCCGTTTTTCTAAATTATCTACATACAATTGTCAGAAATTGATTAAGAATAAATTCGTGTTGTTGAATCCAAAAAAAGGGTTTTTAAGAAGTAAAAACTATCAAAAGATTGACATATTTATATAAAAAATTTAAATAAGAAATTAAATCCAATGAAAAAATGGATTCGATGATAAAAAATTAATCCAATTACACTTTATGAATAACTAAAAAGATATCAATCGATATAAATAAATTAAATGAAATGACTCTCTTGAATTATGATTTAGTATTTTTAATTATTCATTTAAATTTAAATTTTAACAAAAAAATTACCAAAAAATAATCCAAAGATACTTTTGAGGTCCAACATCCAAATAAGTGGTTTTTTGGTCAATTATAATATATAAAAGGGTAAAAAAATATTTAAATGTGGTGTGCCATCAAAAGGTGGTAAAACTCTGTTTTTTATAATACATCATTTATCTGAAAAAATAAATTTGGTCTTATATCTTGTCTAAAAAATGCCTTATATGCATTTTAATGTTATATAAAATTTAAAATTTGTTAAATAATACCCATAAAGGCAATTTTATATCCCAGTAAATAATAATATATCATTGTTTAGTAAAAAACACTATTGTGTACAACACAAGCTAACGAAGAATGTCACTATTGAGTGTAATTCATGCCAAGTCCGTGTTGCATGTAGAGTAAGATTCCTTTGGTGTTAAATATAAAATAATACAAACATATTTCCATTATACAATGATCAAAATCTATATTTATTATTGTGTGTATAATACGCCAACTCAGTGTTTCTTGTTACATACAATAAGTCTGTTTAGTGTGAAAGTAATTTCTAACTTAGTTCCTTGCATGATATAAAGGAAAATTTTAATTAATTCGATAGAATAGGAAATAAAAACTTGGAGTGTTATATGTACGGTTCATCATTCAGTTTAATGGAATCAAATATATACCACTGCATATTATTCAATATAACCTTAATAAATTAGGAATTAGTACTAGATTACTAGAAGGATATGTCGGGATGTGGCATCCATGAAATATCATCTTAGAGAGAACCTAATTATTTCTCCATAAATTGATGTCACCAAAAACAATGATCCATATTCTATATTCTATAAGGACCATGACATGGGGATGAACATTATTCCAGATCACGGAGTGGTGGTTCTTTACTGTATCTGGATTTCATCTGTATTTGGCCTAGGTGAAGTGACCCCGGAGAGTATCCCCTACCATGGCCTCCCAAAATGGATTCCCATATAAGTAGTGCATAGTGCATGAAAATTATTTCATGTTGATTCCCCCCTATGTAGGTCTATCCCACCTCCACCAATATGTCGAGTGATATTGTCTATTCGAATGAGCATCCCAGATAATGGTGTATAGAACATTTTCAATAGTGTACAAGATGCCTTTTGGAACCTTGAGAGTATAGAGTACAAGCCTGGGAAGTAAAGATAAATAATGATTTAATAGAGTGAATTTCCCACAAAAGGATAGGTATTTTATCTTCTTGTTTGTGATATGTTCCATTAGTTTAGAAACAATTTCATCAAAATGTGGTCTTTTTGGATATGGGGGGAGATTGGGGCATCGACGTAGTAAATTGAGACTAATATTGTTTTGATTCCCAGGTTGTGTTCAACATTCCCCAAACATCTGGATGGGCAGTGGTTGGAAACAAAAAGGATACACTTCTCCCTATTAACACACTGGTCACTCCATTTTCCAAACTCATGTAAAATGGTATTGACATCCCATATGGATCTCTTGCGGGAATTATCAAACATGATAGTTCCATCAACAAACATTCAATGAAAAATTCTATTCAGTTCGAATTGCAATGATAGGGAAGTAAGAAACCTTCACAGAGGCTCTTCTATGTATATCCTGATATAATGTCTTGGAAGATGATAAATATGCTCTATGATAGAGAGTCACCTTTCTGAAACCCACACAATGATTGGAATAACCAGAATATGTCCCCATGAATGAGATAGAGAACCAAGGAGAGGTGAATCATCTAAAAAAATATCAATGGTCTTGGAGGAGAAACCCATGCACCAAAAAACGTTTATGTTGAAATTCCACTAGATAATGTCATAATATTTTTCCATATCAATATTGAGAGCCATGTTTGAGTTTATAACTATAGAATTGATATCATAAAATACCAAATGCTCCTTGCCAATCACAACTTGGATAGATGTACCCTGAATGAAGTCATGTTGTCCCAAAGATAACCATTAGGGTAGATATTTTGTGAGATGTCTATTGATCAATATATCCAACACCTTATAGAGGAAATTACACATGTTGATGGGTCAGAAATGGTTGAGAGAATATGAATTCATTGTTTTGGGGATGTGTACCTACATAGTAGAACTAGACACATGAGGTATATAGACACCATCAAATAAGTATTTAACCACAGACAATGAATCCTCTTTAACCATGTACTTGGATGATATGTACAACGACCTAGTGATGTCATCCGTTCCGTGGGTACATTCTTGATTGATGAACATAACAGCCTCCAGGTTCTCCTCATCACCTTCAATAGTGGAAATATGATTTTGTAATGATTGGTAAAATGGAACAGGATTCCATTAAATAGATCTGTATGCACTGATGTTTAACCCTCATACGTGATCGAGTTGTGGTAAAAAAGAAGGTTATAAAAATGAAACATCTCCATATCTATAGTCACCACTAGATCATCAGTAGAGTCTCTATCTGGGAGGGTAATGTTATGATAGACCATACATATTTTCTCTTTTATTCAAGAATTAAAATAATAGAGGTTTAGTATCCCTATCTTATATATTTAACTCTGGATTTACCCCAGTACGGATGTTCCATCATGGTCAACATATCGAAAGAAAATCGTTCTTCTAAACAATAAAAACAAAAAAAGTTTCATCCATGATGTTATGAATGGAAATATATAGATGGTTTATAAAATCATTAATTGAATTCAGGCCATAAAGCAGAGAAGGGTGGGTGATATTCCATGGAATGAAGTCATATTTTGAACATCGATGCTTGTTACAATTCTTGTTCCAATATCTACCTTGTGGGTCTCAACCAAGAGGAGAGCACTGTTAGATGAAACCTAGAAGACCCCACCAATGAATAATGGTAGGTGAAACGGTCATCACGCCTACTACCTGGGGAATGGGATACAATATTAGGAGAGTGATCTGATGTTGAATGAACCATATGGGTATCCTTCTTATATATGGAAGATGATATCATATTCCAATTATCCTGATATCAGTTGAGCATCACGATGTGCACCAAGAGCCCTTCTTATATTTTTACCAAGTGTAATGATTCCTAGTATATCCCATATACATGAGACCTACACATTACAAGTAGTATATAATCTCCATACTATATTTAAGAGGTAAAATTACATTATATTTATCTTCTAATTGATGCATAATAAAGTTAGAATCACCATCAATGAGCCAAGGCTCATCCCCCAGAGCGAATGACTAGTGATCAACCCATAAGATTCGTATATCCAGAGCATCACATTTCTATTAGATGAAAGTGATGAATAATGTTATAGGAATGAATGTAACATTGAAGTAACATATAGATCTTAAGACATGATAAGATCCATGTAGTCATTAGGCCTCCAGAAGATCCAAATGTGATGATTATGGGGTCTGGAATGAATTAATTCGTAAACACATTTTATTCATGAAAATTCATTGATTTTACATGAATGTATCTTTAGATAAATTATAGAATATATAGAAGTATTATAATTATTAATCATCGAGGGAATGAAATATATTTTTTCATAAGAACTCAAATATCGCATATTCCACATGATGAATAAATTTCTCTGAACTGAATTTCCTAGAATTGGGAAAAGGATTTTTTATCCATATTTAACTAAAGACTATTAAGGATAAATAACCTTGTATTTTGATCTATTAATTACATTGTTTGAGGCTACAGAATCACCAAATGCTAAAGGAGATGGTTCATCCTATTCATGAGATACTATACTATAGGAGTTTGATAAGATAATAATGGATCATTCATGGGGGGTATATTCTTGAGGAGGACCCAGTAGATCCATTCAACGTGGGGTGGGGGGGAAGGTGGGGATTATATTAGGGGAAATAAATCAAATTACTTGATCCCTTATGGAGGATAATAAGTGACCATTTCCCCACAATTAGTATGGAATATCCTCCCCATGTCCAAAGTCTCATAATCTCAGCCTGAGCATGGAGGATTAGAGGGGGCATGGATTAGATGCTAAAAAATACTATAAGAATCAACCACCTCCTTCGGGAAATAAACTTCTAATGAAGACAAGGGCACTAAAGATGAACCAAGGTCTGAGAAAGTGGAAGAATGAGAAATATAAAGGGGGACAAAGCTTCTTCCAAATTTAGAAGTGGTGGCCATATAGACGGAACAGAACACCAAATTTACCGTCCATCATGTAAACTATCTTTTTCCTCCATGAGAAAGAGTTCCATGCCTACAGAATAATAATTTCATGTTGGAAAAAATTATAAATCAAATTTTTTCTGATTGAATTTAAAAAATACAATTTTCTTCATCATTTTATCACCTAACTCACCTAACTACCATGTGATTCCATCATTACCCCTCACTTAACATTCATTTAAAAATAAATGTTTATCTTTTTGACATATAAACGGAAATTAATTTTATTCACATCAAGCCCTACATATCAATAAAAAAATCATTGAACCTCTACCAGTGTTACTTCCCATAGAGAATATTTAACATTTTTATGCCATTGGTATCATGAAAGGCATCCAAATCTCTCATTTCCAATGGATCATTGTTGAGAATATTACAGTCCTCAATAAGTGTATTGTACACTTACTATCCTATTTTATTTTATATTTATTCTTAAATAATTTTGTAAACATAATAATATAAATATATTACTATCCATAGTATACTAAAATGTAATTTTATTAATGGAAGGAAAATTATATGTTCCTCCCATTTGACCAAAAATATTAAAGTATTGACCGTGTTAGGTGTAGACAACTACTTCAATGAATGATGTATTTTTTCATAAAAAATATTAATGAATGTTTATAAATATGGATTTAATGAATTAATATTATATTTATTAAATAATTACTACGTTAGAAATATATATTAACAATTTTATTAATTATATTAAAAATTAGTGATCATTCTAAATGAAACCAAATAAAACATTCAAACCAAGAGGAAAATTGATTTCTTATTCAAAATAATAGAATGTTATCATACCTTATTCTTCCAAAAAATAGCAATTATGATTTATATAATAATATAAAATAAGTAAAATATGATTACACTTATGTAATAATTATATAATAACTAAATAAAATCATTATGATTCAATTCTATTGATTATAACATGTTCTTATTTAAGTTAGTTTAACCACAAAAATTTCTTAAATCTTTATCATGAATGAATATGGAAAATTAATTAATAGTATAATATGATATAAATATGTAATTTTTTTTCTTGAATGATAATACTAATAAGTAACTCATAATTAATATATAACCTTTGTTTGTTAAAAATTACCAAAATAATATCATCGCTAATTCCATATTCAAGATTCATAACTAACACTGACATGAAATTAATATATAACAGTTTTAATATTTATATAAAATATACACCGGTATCTTAAATAATGGATGGATGATAAATTGGTTATGGAATAATTAGGACCAATAATTATATTGGGAATCATATATGAAACAATGAAGGTTACTAACACTTGATGATGAAAATAAAAAACCAAAAAATAAATGTATAAAGAATTATTATAATTAAATAAAATAATTGGAAGAGGATATAAATATATTAATGAAATATGTTATCTTATATTAATATTTATTATAAGAGAGGTTAAATAATTACATTGGATTTCGATAGTAAAGGAAAATGTTTTTGTTAACTCAATTTTGAATCATTGTGTAATTATAATTCATTGGGAACATTATTGTTATTTTTTTCATTCTAAATTATGATTTATATATATTTTACCTCATATTATATTTATGTGGATATACTTTTCATTCTCATAAAATCATTTTAAAGTTATTCTAACTTAAGAAATGTGATGTCGATAAGGGATTTCATTCCTCCAAATCCATTTATTGAGGCATATTACATTTCTACCACTGGTTTAATTTTGTTTTTGGTATCTACATCCATGTTCATTTATATTATCATATATTTAAAAAAAATTCATGTGGGTCCAAAATACAATTCAAATTTTCACCATGAATTTCTTTTTTATTCAAAAGTAACAAAAAATGTCACGAGTTTTGTTTACTCAAATATTATGTCCAAGATTTAAAATTTTTCCCCATAAAATTATTTATTATATGTTATCTTTGTAACATATAAATATTTCAATATATCATAGTTTTTATTTTTCTATTTTTAAAATAAAATTTTTAACAAAAATCGTCATTCTTTATGGGTTTCATTGAAATGTGTGATGACTTATGAATAATCATCATCCTCTCTAATAATCACTTTGTCATCCATGTCCATATTATTCCATTCTAAAATATATTCAATAAATATTTTGGAATACCAAAAATATATTTTCTCATGTGATATTCATTATTATCCACGATTTTTTAATATTAATTTTTATTATCATTTTTAATATGAATTTTCAATAATGATAATTAAAAATATTAAAAAGGTCTTCCTTTTACTGATCAGATATTGTAACATCCCCAACCCAGAAGCCACTAAACTGGTGCTTTGTGCTGGGTGGTTACATGACCTTAAGTGCACCTCCCAGTATGCCAAATGATGCCGACTACCAGCGAGGGTCTATGAAGTCAAATGGTGAGACTATACCTTCTTTGTATCAGAGTAAGCCACAATAGAAGTAATCCAAATATGAGAAACAATAAAAAATAAACAAGGAACATGTATAACCATATCCAACAATAAATATGTAATGTCATACTACAAGTGCAATAAGTGAACAAAAACAGAAAACAAATCCAACGGCCAAAATATCTAAAATGGTCCCAACTCGAAGTCTAGATCCTACACCAAGTGCTAACCATGAACACTCATCTATCATGTAATGAACCTTGCCCTTCTCCAGACCTGCAAACATGAAGTCTGCTCGGGTACCCAACTGCGGCCAGAGAAGGGTGTGAGTAAAACTCAGAAGGCCACCACCAATGGTGTCTACAAAATATCCAGTATAAGCAGGTAGTGCATGAAAAAGGAATATGAATGATAATTTCCAAGTAATTAGATAAGATACAAATAACCAGTTCAGAGAAAAATCAGTTTCCACTTCCATTAACATTCATTTCACACAAATTATTGTCACTTTTTCCTTGGGTTAATCACATACATTATGTTACATGGGTCTAAGGCCAACAATCACATGCAAGAGGGTATACACATAGTTATCCTATCTCACTTGGACTAACCCCCTCATAGCTACCATATCCTCACCTCGAAGCCTCGGTCTGGGTGGATGCAAAGGCTAGGACAATAGACCCTCAGTCCCCTTTCCTAACCCATGTATTTATGGTGGATTTTAGAACCTCAGTCTTAGCTTAACCCGTGGGCGTAGATCCTCAAGTCATACCACACTCTACGAATCCATGTGCACATGCTTATATATATAAGTAACCACCAACCATTCAACCATTTCCCTTTGGTATACTCTATTCACAACAACCCACAAGGGAATCCACATAATGCCTTAACCCATTAACACATGACCATTTCACATCATTTAACCATTCACCCAACTCCCTTGTGTTATGCCTATCTCACTAAGCATTCAACCCTAGACCCATAACCTATCCATTATGGTAATTAATCATTTTAAACATTAACCCATTTAACCCGTTCATTATTTCCATGAATCAACCATTCATCGGATTCCAAATAACCCATAGGTTATTTCCATGTCTAGGTGAATCACCTAACATCTATTACATGTTCAACCAATCATGCTAAAATATTTATCAAGGGCCCCACAATTCATTACTACAAGGTCACTTGTTTAATATCAATCCCTAGGTCCTGGAAAAGTTTCCACACCGCATGGGTGGCCCCAATTTGGTCAATTCAATCTCAACAAACCCCATGGGGATCATGATGGTTCCCATTTTCCATTTTAAACACCATTATTACTAACCATGTCATGGTTATTTGAAACATAACCAAATGGGAAAGAAGAACATAACTAAACATGCATAAATACCCAAAAAACTATTGGATATCACTTGTAGACCACCTACATCAAAACTGTGGTTGAATGCACTCTCAATCGAGTCCTTAGACCTCGACCTGACCAACCTTCGGAGCTTCAACCTAAAACTCACCCAAACGATAGGGTTTTAGATCTTCGGAACAAGAGGGAGAGAATGTAAAAACCCTAAACCAAAAAGAAAATCAAGGATGGGATTAGCCTTACCCGGAGCATCGATCCACATCCAATAGCACAAAAAACGCCTTAGAAAAGAGGTAGATTGACCTCTTGGAGGTCTTGGGCGATTTTGTTCATCCTAGTGTGAAGAGAGAGAAATAGAGAGAAAATCCTGAGTGGTTTCTTAAAATCCCAAGGGGGGTCAATTTTGTAAATTTTCAACAAATTAAGAGGTCGCATGGTTTTTCCACATGGTCTGGAAAACCAAGTGCAGACTGTGTGCATGATATTTTCTAGAGGAGGAGGGGTAACATGGTTTTCTTGGGCAGGCCACACGGTTTGCCCTTGCCTTGCACAGGTCATGCGCACTGGCCTGTCTTGCATAGATTTCCCTTCATTCATGCCCCGAGCCCCCAAAACACCCCATGCCCTCTCATAATTTCATAAGACGTCCCTTGAATCCCAAAACAAGGGATTCAACCAAAACGTAATGAAAACGTACATTTCCAAAAACCAGGATCTTACAACCTCCCAAACTTATAACGGCTCGTCCTTGAGCCGAGTTTCCAGTCCTCATTGATCCATTGAAGAGAAGAGTTTGGGCCACTGGTCCCATGTATCTGATTCCTACTCCTATGTTTCTTTTTGAACATTCCCATGCTGCTATATTACTCGCACTAGTGGCACAACCTTGCCTCATAATACCATTTCACTACTATCCACCACATGAATTGGATGCTCCACAAAGGAAGCATCAGCCTCAAGTTCCACATCCTCCACATCAACAACGTGAGACAGGTTAGGGTGATACCGTCGATGCTACGACACCTAAAACACATCAAGCATCCCACCATACCGCTATGGAAGAGAAAATCGTTAAGACACTGGTCTGATCCTCTCCACAATCTCAAAAGGTCCCACATACCTGGGCTCCAACTTAACTTTCTTTAGAATGCAATGGTGACCCAACCTTGGCGACACCCGAATGAACACATTATCACCATTAGTAAACTAAAGAGGTCTATGCCTCCGATCTGCATATGACTTCTAAATACTCTGAGCCATAGCCATCCACTTCCTCATCATCTTAACTCCCTCCGAGGTCTCCTACACGAGGCTTGGACCCAATAACTCAGATTCACCAGCCTCTAGCCAACACAACGGAGATCTACATAGTTTCACATATAGTGCCTCAAACAGTGCCATCTAAATAGTATATTGAAAACTATTGTTGTAGGAGAAATCGAATAACGATAGGTGACTCTCCCATGAACCACTAAAGTCAAAGACACAAGCTCTTAACATGTACTTCAACACTTGGATCATACACTCCGACTGCCTGTCCGTCTTCAGGTGGAACACTGTACTCAAAAACACCTTCGTACCAAGTGTCTTTTACAACCCTTTCTAGAAACGCGATGTGAATCATGGATCTCAGTCCGAAACTATGGTCTGTGGCACACCAAGAAACCACGCTATTTTCAGAACATACAACTCACCCAACTGGTCGATTGTATTGGTCCTTCAAATCGGTAAGAAATGAGCCACTTTCGATAACCAATCACCAACCACCCAGATTGCATCATTCTTCCGCAACGGCCTCGGAAGACCTATGAAAAAATCCATTGTTACGTCATCCAAATCCATTTCGGAATGGGCAATGGATGAAACAAACCACCTAGGCGTTGATGCTCGGCCTTCAACTGCGGACAGGTAAGGCACCGTGCCACAAAGCCCGAAACGTCCTTTTTCATTCCAAGCCACCAAAACTGTCATCAAAGATCATGGAAAATCATGGACAAACCAGGATGAACTTCCCACTTTGATAGATAGAACTCATGCATCAAATCTTCCCGCATACACTCTGGCACAAACACACAATCATGGACATGAAAAAAACCATCCACACCGATGGCCCACCCATAAGGTAGCTCCCCACCCTTAATCTTTTCGTTAATGATCAAACACTCAGTATCATCGAGCTGAACTTCCTTAACTCAACTCAAAAACGTCGAATCCATTGTTATGGAAGCAAGAGTGACCTGACCACTCTCCTCCTTCACCTCCAGGTGCATCTCTGCAAACAAAGCCATCACCATCGACTCGGTGCTGGTATCCTGGACTACCTGATTTAGAACCTTGTTGCTCAGAGAATCATCAACATTGTTTCCCATTCCTGGCATTTACACCATATCAATGTCAAAAGTCTGAAGATATTAAACCCATCATCACTCCTAACGATTCATATCCCATTGTAAGAAGATGTACTATAGGCTCTTATGGTTGGTAAACAGGGTAAATCGTTCTCCCAACAGATAGTGCCTCCAGCACTTCAAGGCATACACTAATGCATCAAACTCAAGGTAATGAGTGGTATAGTTCTTCTCATGGGGTCTCAACTGACTTGACCCATAAGCCACAACACTCTCATCCTATATCAAAACAACCCCATGTCCGACTCTGGATGCATCACAATACACGATGAACTTCTTACCCGGATCAGGTAAGATCAAGATTGGTTCGGTAATCAACCACTTATTCAACTCTTGGAAGGTATTCTCACAAGCCTCAAACTACTCATACCTAATTACTTTATTGACCAAGCCTGAGAGTGGTGTTTCCAAGTGAGAGAAATCCAAAATGAACCTTCGGTAATACCCGGCCAAACCCAGAAAACTATGAACATCCAAAACAATCATGGGCTACTCCCAATATACAACTACCTGTACGTTCTCTAGATCAACTGTCACACCTGCCTCTGAGATGATGTGACCCAGAAAATGCACCTCACATATCCAGAATTTTCACTTTGATAGCATGGCGTATAGCTGAAGCGCTCTTAGAGTACACATGATGATGTCAAGATGTTGGGAATGATTGTCGTGTGTTTTCAAGTACACTAATATATCGGCAACAAAGACAACAACAAACCGATCCAGGTAGTGATGAATGATCCGGTTCATCAAATCCATAAACACCGCCAGTGAATTGCTGAAGCCTAAAGCCATTACGACAAACTAGAAAAACTCGTACCAACGCTGACAAGATATCCATGATACATCAGAAGACGTCGCTCTAAATTGGTTATAACCCACCCTCAGACAAATCTTAGAAAACAATGATTCACCCTTCAACTAGTCAAACAGGTCATCAATTCTTGGAAGAGGATATCGATTTTTCACCGTCATCTGATTCAACTTTCAATATTCAACAAGCAGCCTTAAAGACATATCAGTCTTCTTCGCAAAAAGCTTCAGAGGCCCTCAAGGAGACGTTCTAGGACAGATAAAACACTTACACTCCAATTCACAAAACTAAACCATCAGTTCTTGGTGTTCTCCCAGTGCCATTTGGTATGGAGGAATAGAAACTGGTTCCGCTCCCTACAACAACTCAATTGTGAACTCAACATCCCTCGCGAGGGGTAACCCCGAGAAATCCTCTGGAAACATGTTCTGAAACCGATCCACCAAATGAGGAAAAATAGAATATTCTCCTCTTTCATTATCATCAATAATGAGACATGCCACTCGAGCTATGAGTCCACTCAACCACTGACCGAACGGTCCTGCACGGCCTGCTCGAATATCACATTCGCCATGTTGGACACAAGCGTCACCCTCAAGTGACATGAACGATACAATGTGACGATAATAGTCTATGTGTGGCCGATACAACACCAACCAATCCAGTCCCAAGATTATGTCAAACCTTGAAATTTCAGGAATGAACAAGTCCCACATAAAAAAGATATCCACCAATATCCAAGGCACATCCCATGCACTGCTTGATATCCTCAACCTGACCCCCCAACAGAGTTCCAATTGACATAACTCCACACACACTTTTCACAGGTAAACCCTATGCTACCACATGTTGAAAAGAGATAAAAGAGTTTGCGGAACATGTGTCAAACAACGCACTAGGCAAAGTAGATGCTACAAGGATCATACATCGAACAGACGACGGTCTGGATTGTCCATCACCAGGTGAAAACTGAACTACCTGAAGCTGACCTGCCCCTCTACCCTAGGTTCCTTCCGAGTATTCTATGTAGCACTGCCTTCTAGTGTGAGCAATCCTTCCCCGTAGTTCCACGTCCACCGCCCCTGCTCGTACGACTCGTGGAGCTCCAAATGCCTACCTGATATGGGGAAACTGATCCCCTTCCCGTATCTGGTACCCGCTTTCCATCATCATACTCACCCACATGATGATGTTTCTTGTTGGACCTCTACACATGTCCAATCCTGCTGCACGAATGGTACTAAACTAGAGGTTTAGGACACTGACCATGCATATGCCCCATCCTATCGCACTGATAGCGGAACACCTAATTCCCACTCTGAGAGGCTGACCCTCTCTTCTATCCGCATTGCACACTCCTGCCTTGATGTGAGCTCTCAGGGCATCGTTTTCGACGCTCGGTAGTTTCACAGCTCGTCTGCCCCACTGGAACCACAAACCCACTACCCAAAGATCCATTCAGTTTTCCATCTGAGATCAGTGCCTGATCTACTACCTCTGCGAACCTCTTCAAGTAAAATAAGTTAACTTGAGACCTGATCTCGTGTCTTAGCCCATTCTAGAAATGCCTTACCTCTGTTGCCTCATCCCCTGCTAACACTGGGACAAAGCATCTCAAATCAGTGAAGCAACTAGCATAGTCTGTCACCTATAGCGATCCCAAAGTCAGGCTCAAAAACTCTGCAGCCCACTCCTGCCTCAAATTCTCTGGGTAGAAATGCTCCAGAAACATCTCTTAAAAAACCTTCCATGACATCCCCTCACCATGTTTGATTTGATCCTGAAGGTACCACCAACTCCTAGCCAAACACCGCAACATATAAGCCGCCAACTTCACCCGTATTTCGATAGGGGTCTCTAGATGATCGAGTATCGTCTAGATAGACTCAATCCAGAACTCCGCTGCCTATAGCCCACCCTTTCCAGTGATGGTTGGAGGGTGATGCAGCTGGAACTCCCTGGTCATCTCAAACATACTCGGTGTAACCCACCCTGGGTCCCTATCCATCATCTGCATAAGGTAAACCATGTTCCCCCGGAACTTACCTTCTCCACCTTCATGGGTTGCCACATTTTCTTACTCCTCTACTGGAAGAGTGTTCCCAAAAACATCCACCCTTTTCGCAATTGGTAACCTACGTCATGGTGGCATTTCTCTACAATTCCAAACAACAGATTTAGGATGCGCACCATAAACTTTCATGACTTCTTCAAAAGCTATTTACTAGCTACAATTACCCATTTTCATATACTAACCCAAAAAAATTTCCAATTTGTTTCAAACCCAATTATTCCATTAAACATTATTCACTCACTATTTTATCTCATTATTCTCATTATTTCTTGGTTTCAAGAAATACATAATGCACCCTAATTTCCTACCTCACACATCCACCCTGTGCGTGTGCATAAAAAATACATGTCACCTTTCTCCCTAGGTTCCTATAATGATGCTTGAATGAAAATCCTCGTGCCATTAAGGCCATGTGAAAAATATCATAAAACTGTTACATCAAACCACATGTGCATAACCTAATGGAGAAATATCATCAACTGTTACAACACACAACCAAGAAAAACAATTCCCACCTAGGGTGACTTGGGTTTCCCCCATACCTGGGTTAGAAACTCCCAAGCACGAGCTCATTACCAAGGCCCGACATGTCTTAGCACTTGGCTACTATTCCCAAATAACAAGACCTCAGAGAAAGAGAATAAGGACCGCCTCTGATACCAGTTTGTAACATCCCAAACCCAAAATCCACTAAACCGGTTCTCCGATCTGGGTGGTTACATGACCTTAAGCACACCTCCTCGTATGCCAAAGGTTGTCGACTAGCAGCGGGGGTCTATGAAGTCAAATGGGGATACTATAACCCCTTTTTTATCAAAGTAAGCCACAAAATAAGTAAACTAAATAATGGAAACAATAACCAATAAACAAGGAACATATATAACCATTTCCCACAATAAATATTCCATGTCATACTACATGTGAAAAAGTGAACAAAAACCCAAAATAAATCCAACATCCAAAATCCCCAAAATGGTCCTGACACTAAGTCTGGATCCTTCAACAAGTGCTACCCATGCCCACTGATTCATCAAGAAAGGACCCTTTCCCTTCTCTTGACCTGCAAACATTTACTCTGCTCAGGTACCCAACGACGGCCCGAGCAGGGTGTGAGTACAACTCAGTAGGTCACCACCAATGGTGTCTAAAAAATATCCTGTATAAGCAGGTAGTGCATATAAAAGGAATATGAATGATAATTTCCAAGTAATTAGACAAGGTGTCATCAACTAGTTCAGATCCAAAGCTAATTCCACTTCCCTTACCATTAATTTCACACCAATTATAATCACTTTTTCCATAGGTTAATTACATACATTATGTTACATGGGTCTAAGGCCAACAATCATATGCAAGAGGGTAAACACATAGTTATCCTATCTCACTAGGAATAACCCCCTCATAGCCACCATATCCTCACCTCGAAGCCTCAATCCAGGAGGATGAAAACGTTTGGAGAATAGACCCTCATCCCCATTTCCTAACCCATGCATTTAGGGTGGAGTTTAGAACCTCAGTCTTAGCTCAACCCATGGGCATAGATCCTCAAGTCATACCACAATCTATGATTCCATGTGCACATGCTTATGTATACATGTAACCATCAACCATTCTTCCACTGCCATTAGGAAAACTATATTCACAATAACCCACATGGGAATCCACATCATGCCTTAACCCATTAACACATTACTATTTCACATCATTTAAGCATTCACCTAATTACCATGTGTTATGCCTATCTCAGTATGTATTCAACCATAGACCCATAACCTATCCATTATGGTCTTTAATCAGTTTACTCATTAACTCATTTAACCCGTTCATTATTTCCATGAATCAACCATTCATCCCATTCCAAATAAATCTTAGGTTATTGCCAAGTACAGGTGCATCACCTAACTTCTATTCCAAGTTCAACCAATCATGCTATCATGTTTATCAAAGTCTCTAAAATTCATTACTACATGGTCACTTGTTTAATAGCAAAACCTAGTTCCGGGAAAATCCAACACACCCCATGGGTGGCCCCAATTAGGTCAAGTCAATCTCAACACATCCCATGGGGATCGGGAGGGTTCCCAATTTCTATTTTAAACACCATTATTACCAACCATGTCAAGGTTATTTGAAACATAACCAATGGGGAAATAAGAAATAACTAAATATTCATAAATATCCAAACAACTATGGGATATCACTTGTAGACCACCTACCTCAAAACCGCAGTTGAACGCACTCTCAATCGAGTCCTTATACCTCGATCTAACCAACCTTTAGATCTTCAACCTAAATCTCACAAAAAAGATAGGGTTTTAGAGATTCGGAACAAGAGGGAGAGAAGGTAAAAACCATAAACCAAAAAGTGAAGAAAGGATGGGATTATCCTTACCCGGAGCTTCGATCCGCATCCAATGGTACAAAAATTTCCTTAGATACGAGGTAATTCGACCTGTTGATGTTCTTGGGAGATTTGGTTCGTCCTACGGTAAAGAGGGAGGAATGGAGAGGAAATCCTGAGTGGGTTCTTAAACTCTCGGGGGGGGGGAGGGGGGAATTTTGTTAATTTTCCAAAATTTAATAGGACGCTTTGTTTTTCTGCCCGGTTTGGCAAACCATGCGCAAACCGTGTGCATGATACTGTCTGGTGGAGGAGGGGTTGCACGATTTGTCTAGGCTAGCCACATAGTTTTCCCTGGCCATGCGTATGTCGTACACACTGGCATGTCTTTCCATATTTCCCTTCTTTCGTGCCCCGATCCCCCAGAACACCACCAAGGCCTCTCATACTTTCATATGACAACCCTAGAAGCCCGAAACAAGGGATTCAACCAAAACATCGTGAAAATATTCCTTTCCAAAAACCATAATCTTACATATATTTAATCTTCAAATCCTTTTTATTGACTTATCAATTATTTTGATTCAAATATGTATTATATGGATTTTTTAATGTGGGGTTTTGAATGTTGTTTCATGATACCTTGTAAATAATTAATTTAAATGGAACTTGTCACTTCTTATTTTAATAGTGAGGTTATCTTTTTTATGGAATCTATTTTTTTTTTTGAAATCACTACCATTTTCATCTACATCTCAAAATGATATATCACCTATAGTGTTATTTTTCTTGAATCTATATATAAATATTATTATAAAATACTTCTTTTGTGTGATTTATGTTTCACAATCAATCGATCAATTATTTAGGTCATACAATTTATAAATGTTACGAAACCCGCTTTATTTCTAGAGGGGATCGATTATATTATATATGATTCATTTAAAATGAGAAAAACAAAAATATATATACATATATGGATGTTGATAGGTGGGATCCTATTTCACATAAAAACTCATTAGATAATGTTCTATATATCATGAGAAAAAATGAGCCCCGAGTAATGATGATCGAGTAATTTATGGGTAACATAATTTTATTTTTGAGCTACCATATAATTAGTCATGTGAATTTGACTCCTAGGAAGATATATAATGTTTCCTTATGATAATGTTTTGTTATATTATTTATTAAGAAGCATTTAGGTGTTTTCTCACACTTACATTTTATATGAATATATTATGCTCATTTGGTTATGATTTTTGTAACACCCCATATTTTGATAGAAAAAAAACATATTTTTTACTTTTAGTTTGGAGGATGACATAACATTCAATATGAGATTTCGAATGAAATTTTGAAAGTTGAAATGCATTAAAGAGTTGTTTGTGAATGTATTTTAATTTTGATAGAGGTTTCTTAGGATCAATAATGATTTTTTGAGTATTTCTGTCTTAAAGAAACTAATATGTAGAGATAAGGGGATGTGGATGGTTAACACATAGTTAGTGATAACCATGAACATAAGATATATGCCCCTATAAGGGGTGTCACATAGTTTGTGAATCCATTCACCATGGGATGTAAGGATGTGAAAATCACCTATATTAGACTTTATCAGTGACTATATTAGCAGTGTATATTCTGATAAACCATGCACCAAACCATGTGTGGGGGTGTCCCATTAGCTAATAGAACCATATAGTTGTCACATGGTTATTAAAACTGTGTGAAAAAAAATTATTCTCATTAAATTTGATGAAATGAAAAGAAAAACTTCATATTCCATACATTAACCATTCAACCTTCATTTTTATTCCCCCATTCATATAGGACCCTCTATATATTGGATATCTATCCTCCTGCAACAAGGTATCTCTGGATATCCACCACAAAACATCTGATTTTACCATTGTTCATTATGTAGGATCTATCTTAATTATGATAAAAATCCTCTTCTTTTATTCACTTATTATTTTTCCACATTGGATTCTATTTCAGTTAGATATCATATCCCCTATTTCAAGAGTTATTTCCAATTTTTGTGTCTTCTCTCATTTCAGATTGATTCAAATATCTTATTTGATGGTGAATGTATATGGCTATAAGGTTATTTGTTCTTAGATTTTCCTACATTTATACTTGTGTAATTGAATTCGTAGTAAATATGTGTGATTGGTGTGGTCTGAGTGGGATTGATTTTAAATTTCATTCATTTATCTATTGTTCTGAGGATATGATGAAGTCTAGTCCTATGTGTGATAAAGATTATTATGCCATGATTGGAATTATATATGTGAAACTTGGTTTCATGACATTTTATAGGGATTCTACAGGTATGTAATTAGTTGTAAAGTGAATCTATAACTATTTGGGTTCTATGGGAATGTTTTAGAAATAGACATTGGGACATTGAGAGATGTTGATAACTACAAATTGAGGCAACATGACCCATTTGATTGAGGCCAATGGTGATGGAAAATATTGCGGTTGGATGATGTGGTTCAAAGGTGGGGGATGTGGATTTCAGATGTTGTGTCTTAGGTTTTTATTCAGTTCTTTCTCATTGATGTTAGTCCAATGATCCACTAGGTTTGATCCCACAAAGGATTAGGACCTAGTGGTGAGTTAATGATCACTTGATGGGGGTGGATTCCTAGGTTGAATTTGAGGAATATGGGATGTTGTAGACCATCAATATAAAATAGTTGATCACCACAGAATGATAGATTAATAAGTGTAAGACAACATTGAATGGAGGATGAGTAGTTACAAGATATTAAAAATGATAGGTTAAAAATTATAGAAGGATGAATATAGTTATTACTTGAGATGTTGGACTACAGTTTTGACATTGATTAAATGAATGGAAAAAAATTAGAATCATCATATGGTTATGGGTGATCTGAAACGACATTACATTAAATTATTTCTAAATAGTTATGGGTGAAACATGATGCCACATGATATGGAAATGAATGGAAACTGAGGGTTTTATGGTATTAGTATCTATGGATACATCATTCCACTTTGTTTCTGGAAGAATTAGGTAAACAAAATTTTGTGGATATTAATAACATGAGAATAATGTTGAGTGATATGTGTTTTGTTTCTATTTAATTATGTCTTACATACACCTATATATCTATGGATTTAATGTAGAAACACAATAGTGATGGCCTACTCTGTTCGTACTCACACCCAGCTTGGGTCACTCAAGACATGTGTAGACATTAGGCCTTTGAGTATAAGCAAGGGATTAGTCTATTGGACTAAACCTGAGTGAGTTGGTATGTTCCATGTTACATAGGATTGTTGTAATATATTTTGGAAGTTTTACCAGGTGGTTCATCTATAACAAATTAGAGTTTATTTTTTTGGTTTTTTCATATTTATTTATATTATTGACCCATTGGTGATCATGTATGATTATTCTGAATATTATTGAATGTATAAATTATATAGTTTATATATCAGGTTTAATTTGGATCGTTAATTGTTTTATTATTATTATTTCATTTAATGTTTCTTGTTGAGGGCTTCTGTTGTTCTGTTATTATTACTAGTTTCATTATTATCTATTGAGGCTATAATATCCCATATTTTATCCAGTTTACCTAACATCTAGTCATAATAATTTTGCATATGGGTAGGTATACACAAGCCATCATGTCTCTCTAACACGGAGAACCAGTTTAGTGACTCTAGGTTCATGGTGTTTTAAGTGACATCAGAACATTTTTCATTTATAAGATATTTTGGAATGGAGTATTTGACATTAGGACATTTTAAGAGTTGGGTAATGATCTCATCAATGGGTTCATGCATTCCCATGTATGGAGAGAAGCCTAGATTCCAATTTCTAGGATTTTTTGTCCTTACATTATGTTTTCAAGTTGACTAAATTTTACATGAAATGGTGCACATTGTTTTAATTTTACTAGTTTATGAGGATCATATACCATCATCTGGTATTGAATGCAAAGATTATTCATGTATAATGATAGGAATTTAGGACCATATAACATATGTGTGTTCTTCTAATTTTTTCATTGAACGTAAAATGTGAAGAAGGGTTAGGGTTATTTAATGTTACTACAATAGGATTAATAATTCATTCTTTTGTATAATTATGGATGAATTATACTCAACCATCCATGTTATATGGTTCCCTATGTGATCATTTTATGATCCTTTGTACATATGAAATTCTTTTGCATGTATTTGATATGGTAAAGATGGAATAAAATAATGGATGAGATATTTGAAGTGTCAAAAATAAGTCAATCATTTTTTTATACATAGCCTCTTGGTAGAATTGTACTCTCCCATCATAGAATGGTTGTTTCTGATTTGATTGTCCTGTGATTCTAAACAATGATATGCATAGTCAGGGTCCCTGACAATATATTATATGTGACATGGGTATAATAGTGAGATGAATGTGTGGTTAGATGGGATTCTTTTTACAAACATCCCTATTTCTGATATATGTATTATTCTTATTGGTATTGATTGTATTGTTATCTATTCAGCATTATTATATAGAGATGGATATGATTGATTTTTAGGCGGGTGTAGATATAGTGATACTAGTTTAATTCAATAAATGGACCCCCTAATTACAATCATGAGCATGAACCCTTGTTATAATCTATGTGGCAGTTCGAATATCAGTAGTAGATAGTAGAGTTTGGGCCATAGATATATGAGTATCTCTGGTTGATCTTGTTATGGGTCATTAATATTATTAACAAGGGATATTAGGGAGGATAACTATCGATTTAATATCTAACATGATAGTTTCCATCGCAACACACTCCATTATTCATAAGTGTGGGAGGACTTCAAGCAGTATGTTTTGGATTGAGTTGGTGTAGATGTTTTTAAAATAGATTAAGATGCCCCAATAGAGTAGGTCAAAAATGGAAATGAATATGATTTGGGGACTGATGAAGTGATGGTGGGATGTACATGTATATTAAGGCCTGCATAAGGTACTACAAAAGGGGGGCTTTGAGACTATATTCTTCAACAACATATTAGAAGATTTATTTAGGGAAGATCTCACTCTCATTCACAAGAACATGTAGTATAGAGATACGTCAATCATGGAATATGATTTGAGGTTCAAGTGCATGTACCATTTTTCATCTTCTATGGCTAGAAGAAGACAAATTCAGGGTTAGGATATTTTAATATGGTCTTAACATGCCATCATAATATAAAAAACATTTTTAGGATGACCTCATTCAATGAGGTTGTAAACTGAGCACTGATATTCATAGGAAACATAATAGATAATACATTATCAATATAAATTATTGAATTTGAGAAGATAACTAGTGGTGCCTATAATGGATTGAAAAATGGACATGAGGAGTCTTAGTTGGTCAGTCATGTTAGAGATTTGGGTAGGCCCCTGAGGAGTGGATCATTTATGCTATACATCTAGAGTGGGATGTCATGTAAGGTTAGGAATTTGACAAGTGTCCACCAAGGGAGTGTAGAAAATTTGGTTAGATGATTAATCATGATAGGTTCGTCTAGAGGTAATCTCAGATATCTAGGAGTTAGGTAATAGTTTAGAACCAAGGATTTTAGGTAGAGCTGATAAAATTTCCATGAGCAGGTAGTTAGGAATAGCCTAAAATAACTGGTCATTGTAGGGAGAGAGATACCTAGTAGTGGTTGGTAGTGAGTAGAGATCTCCATGGAGTGTAGGCATAAAAAATTGTGATTTCATGTGAGGTGTAGTCGGTTGAGCTCTATTTTTAAGAGAAGATCAAAGATCCGATGATAGTTAGTGGTACCCCAAGAGTGTAGTCATGTTCATTTTTAGAGAAAGATAGAAAATAGTGCAGGAGGAATATAGATAGTAATTTAATTAATCATTTACTGGTTAATATGAAAGAGTTGATAATAGTTCATGGCTTATAGGTGACACATAGTAATTCCTAAATTTTTTTGTTAATTATATATATGTGATTCTAGATCTTTTGAATACCTATATTGATGTGGGAATTTTGAGAAACCATAACAATGCACGACCACATGGGTGTAACATGTGATGCAAGTTTTGGATGAGCGTATGATAAGATGTAGAATAAGGGGTACGTGGTAATTGGGACATAAATATATGGGATGTTTTTGTTATGGAACCATTAGTATATTGAAAAATCGTTCAGGTAATAAATGAGTATGTAATTCCTAAGGTGGAGAGTGCCACTATTAGTATTATCAAATTAATGAGAACCCAAGGTTGTCTAGGTTATTAGTTATGAGAATAATAAGATTTTATAAATTCCATAATGTGGCCAAATAGATCAAAGATGATGTACAATAAGGTGGTGAGGTTTTAATAGACCTGATTTTGATCATGTTGATAATTTAATTGGATTTTCAACATTTAGTATCGTGGATGGTCCAAATTTCAATTTAATAACTGAAATTATGTTCCATGAGTTGAAAAAAATTGTGGATTTGTTTTGAAATGAGGTTAATTCCCTATACATTTCATAGGATCCATGATGATTTTGGGAGAGTCTCCCTTTGAAATCAAATCATTAGAAAGGTAATGGTAGGCTTATGGATAGAACATAGTTAGTACTAACAGTGAACCTCAAATGTGAAACCCTATAATATTTGTCCTGAATATTAATAAATAATATACTTGGGGTTCATTGTAATTCATATCATCTATGGTGTGTTTTATAGGTGATGGAATAGGATACACATGGTTTGAAAAACATTCCACCAAAACATTTTATGGGGTTCACCTTTTGAAAAAGGTCCAAAATTTGGTTCATGGCTAGCTAAACCATGTAGACAAATTGTGAATCTTATCAACAGGAATTAAAAGACCCAACATCCAATACATTATTTAACCATTAATCCATCATTTTCATCCCAAATTTACATATATCATTAAATCAGTTTGTGACTTCTCTCCCATCACACTCTTTTCTCCATATCTTATCTATAAAGCCTCAAATTCGACCTTTATTCATCACGTTAGATCCATATAGTTATTGATAAGCGCCCTATAAATTATTTTCTATTTCTATTTCATGATAGTGGATATTATTTTCAGGAAATATCATATTCCTTATGTACATTGTGTTTCTATTATTTATTGACTTTTCTCATTTTATCCTGAATTCAGATTGGACTTTTATGGATGAAAGTCTATGGGTATAAGGTTGATGGTTCCTAACATTATCAGATCATATACATGTGTTATGAAATGAATATTAAATTTAATTAGTGGGGTGGTATAAGTGTGACTGAATTTAGAATTCATTCATTTCTCTATTATTTTTGGGAGATTCCAATTTGTGGTATCATGGGTTATAAGGTCAATTGAGACTTTTTGCATATGAGAGGTGTGAAATAGGGTTCTATGACTAGTTGGTATGATGTTACTGGTTTGTAAATTATTTTAAAGATAGAAAATTATAATGTGGGTTCTATAGGATTTTTTAAGGAATTCATTATGATACATTAGTTGATGTTTATAACCATAATGTTAGTCAACATGGTTCTCTAGGTAGACGTGGATGGAGATATTCAATATTGTGGTTGTGTTATATAGTTTACAAGTAGTGATGAAGGTTCACTAGTGTTGTGGATTAAGTTATTAATGAATATATAATGACTATTGTCGGATGAAATCATCAATGAGGTCATGCAAAAAGTATTTTAGGACTCAGGGAGGTGGTTTTAACCACTCGATACAAGTGAAGGCCTCTATAGACATTAAAGAATAGGGGATGGTGATGACCATTGATACAGAGGAAGTGATTACCTTAAAAATCCATGGGTGAGGGTGTGAGATACTATAAAAAGTGGATAGTGGGTCCCCATGAAATTGGGGTTGATGGGATTGGAATATTGGTATGATGAATATTGATATGCCTTTGGACATCATTACTGACATGTTGACAGTGATTTTATAAATAGATGTCCAATGGAATTATGATATTTGTGTGTGAATGAATATGTGAAGCTACATAGACATGACGTGATATTTATGGGATGATGGGGGAACATGATGCCACATGAAATGGAATTTGATGTAAAACTGAGTGATTTTATATTATGACTATTCTTGGATACATTATTCATTGTCTGTGTTAGATAACGTAGTTAAACAATACCTTGTGGATATTGATAATAGGTGAAGCAAGATGTATTATATATGCGTAGTTACGATTTAATTATGACTTTCATGCGTTAATATATATATATATATGGATGTATGTTTGTAACATATTAGTTTTGGCTAATTGAGATCATAATAACTCCCTAAACAAGACCCTCTATATGTGTGTATTCTTTGTCGACCCTAGTATAGGATTATGATTCGGCTCATGGAATGGATCATTATGTATTAGGATGTGGAATGCTGCAAATGATGGATGGCATGACTTTTGGAAATTTGACCAGCTGGTTCCTTTATACAAAACTAGAGTTTAAATTTTTGAATTTTATATGTATTTATATGATTGAACCTATAGAGATCTTGTATTCTTTTTATGACTATCATGTAATGTCTACATTATTTCATTCAAATTGTATGTTTATTTTGGATTATTACTTCCATTTTTTTCTTATTTCTTTTATTGTGCCTGGTTGAGAATATTCATAGGTATATTACTATTACCATTATCATTATTTTCCCCATTTGGGTATAGTATCCTCACTATCACACAATAAAACCTCACTTCTAGTTGGGAAACTTTGGGGTCTGTGGAATATCCCCTGAGGCCTCTTGACTATCTGGCCTAGAGCGCTGATTTAGCGGTTCATGAGTTGAGGAGATATAATCATTTTTTAAAGATATCAAACTCATATTTTGGGAAAATTCTTATTCATGTTTTAATACATTCCCTTCTATTTTTAATTCTGAAAAACTCTTATCATTCAATGTATATTAATTAGAATTTTCATCCATGATCATGCTTTCTCATATTCTTATGATCATTCCCTTTAAAGACATGATGAAATTTTTCAATCATTAAGCATTTGATATAACCCCTTATTATGTTATGATTTTCACTATAAAAATGTATAGTGGATAATCTATATATAGAATCATTGTATATGAATTTCATGAATGATGATAATTTTATAATGTTGAAATATATCCACATTTAGATAAAACCAAAATACACTAAAACATTTGGTTATGTGATTGTGTAAATTTGTAAAACATAATGGTTAATGTTTAGAAATTTATATATCTTTGGATTGAGACATATCAAATGGTAACAAAGGTAGTTGTAAAAATATTTTTTTTATACCTCAACAATGCAGGCATGGGGATACATAGTTGGTATCTCAGATGTTTTTAGATATTTTTGGGTACTATAAGTAGAAAAAATTAGTTAAAACATTAGGGATAAGTCTAAGTATATGGAAAAATTATAAAATTTCCATAATGTAAGGAGATTGAGGTTTCTACTAACTGAATTAATGGATAGATATAAAAACATGAATGTAGTCATTTACTTAGAGTTACTAATGTGTAATAACCAAGGAAAGGTTACTTGATTTTTAATTAGATATGAACTCATTTAAAAATTAATGGCCCAAACAAAAAACACAATTTAACACCAATAACAGATAAGATTTGGTTTATTTAAATTCAATTTTTAAGATATCATAATGTTTTTATGAAAAATATGATTATTTAATGTAAAGCTATTGATATTAGAGAACCTAATAGAAATATTAACATAGATAAGATAGGGTAAAAACTATAAATTCCTAATATAGGGTATTATACCTATTGGAAATGGAACTATAAGACCAATTTTCATTTATTTTATGGGATGTTATTACCACCAATTTTGTTATAGTATTTGGTATGATTCATTTTTATGAAAGTGATTATGTGAATAATATATATCTAGATAATCCTAAGTGTTATGACCAACAATTGAAAAATATTATCATAAATGTTTTCAATATATTAAAATATTAATTGAAATGACAATCGTCATAGTCTTACCTATGTGAGTAATGTATATATTATATCCTTGGTACAATTTATCTTAAGAATACACATAGGTATTTTTATTAGTGGATTATAAATAATATTTTGAGGTATAAGTTATATAATAGGGGGATCATGTATCAACCTAATATTTTAGTACTAGTTTCCCTTAAATACTTTTTTCAAAAACACATGTCACATAAAACACTGAAGTAAGACAAACCATGATAAATTCTATTTATTTAATATATAAAAACTCATAATTAAACTTAATTAATATGTAGAATAAATTTTAAAATATCATTCAGAAAATTACAAGTGGAATAAATCCATAGGTAATCAAGAATACTATGACTATAAGATCATATTTTTCTGATGTAGTATGAATCCTTTTATTTCCGGTTAAACTCTTGTTTAGGTTCTCTATTTTTCCTTGACACGATATATAAGACATTGTGCTAGTCAGGTTGTTATACAATTTATGAAAAATAGGGTTGAATGTTTTTTGTTGAACAAACACATGGCATGTAATGTGAATACACATTGAATATTCAATGCACAACATGTATTGGTTTTGATAGAACAATTCACAATGTGTAATGTTTTTTCCCTTGAGGTGGAAAACACGAACCTTAGTTATCTTGTAAATATTTCACATATTTTAATCTCCATGGGGAAATATTTTAAAATAAGATAAAGGGAATAATTTTTTGATAGAATCAGTCCCCCTCCATTCCCTCTTGAATATGATTCTCAATGTTGGGTAATGCTAGTATTTAGTTCTATTTGACCATCCAATGTCTAATTCATGTTATGTTTGTCATCTTGGATGTGTGCTTGTGATTTACCCATTCCTCTAGTGCCATTAATTATTTTTCTTCCCCTCTATGATGTTATTAGTGGTTAGGCACATATTCCATTATTTCAGTGAGTTCAACCGGTATATATGATTACTATAATCAGGATCATGTTAGGAGATGATACTGGACAAGTGTTCTACCACGAACATAAAGTAGGTGGTAAATATGTCATCCTTCAATATATAGTTTTTTATATTTAGTAATTAATGTGTCCTATGATGATCCTTCGAGGAATTTATCCCTAATAAATTTAATTCATTGTAGTAATTATTGAATCTTTGAAAAGATTCCCACTTAGTATGATGACATGGTTGAATGTTTTCAACCTCATCCCACACCACCTATGATGTGTGTTCACATATCTATCACTTGAGTTACCACCCATTTGGGTGTGAGTGTGTTACAAATTATACAAGGATCCATAATGAATTAAATACGATATTAGGAGAGTACTTATGCCTCAATTTCTACATGAAGACGTGTTATAAAAATGAAAAAAATAGTATAAACAGAAATGTGGAATGAGTTGGATAAACTTAGGGATTGTGTACGATAATTAAATTGGTTGTGATATATTTAATAAATTGTTACAATTACATGGGATTATATGTAAAATATTACACTGTGAATGTGGATTATATTTTATTCCAAGTTCATTTAAACTCCATGGATCCATCCCTAGGTGGAATGACATTTGATTACATTAGATTCCATGGAAATTTCTACAGAATTGATCCATAATATATTGTATGATTCATACATTTATACTCTTTAGATATGGCCACAAGATATGAAAATAAATTCATGGAATATTACATTTAATATTACCTGGTAATTAGACATTGGATCATACCCTATGGTCCTCACATCAGATTACTCAGCATAGGCCACAATGGATGGTTTATCATGCTTTACAGTTGACCCATGTTGTTGTTTTTTGTCACAACAAGTAGACTAGAAAATATCTTGCATTCTTTAGTTTGATATATGGTTATACCATATTTTTGGTTTTTGGTTTATAGTGATACATATTGGATGGATAATCTTACTCATAATTATTTATTTATATTACTATCATATACAATGCACAACTATAACTTTTAGGCAAATATTGAACTTGGTATAGACACATTGATGGTGGCCTACTGATTGTTATCTCACACCCTATTCGGTCCACCATTGGGTACATTGATAGACTTCATGAATGTTGGTAGGTAGATGGGAAATCAATCACTTTATAATGCTTTCTTTATTGTGCATAGGAGTATGGGAGTATATGATCGATCTATAGATCATGATGCAATATAGATATTATCATTTTGGTATTTTTGTAATTTAGTTATATTTACATTACCAGATATCTGTTTTAATGTATTTCCAACCATTATTATAGACTCATGACATATTCATCATGTACAATTGATATTTCTTTCTGTTTTTTATACTACTGTTGTCATATGAATTTTTATATTATGAGGTTGATTTAATTTTTGAATCCACTTATTTATTCATGTATGATACCATTGTGTTAGTTTTACTGTTAGGGTATAGTTTCCTCTCTATTTTACGTTATACCCTCACTAATTTTAAGAACCCACTAGCATACATGGAGGCACACATGATACAATGCAACCCACCTACTCGAGGAACCGTTTAGGGGAACTAGGGATGGGATGTTATAATGCTGAATCAGAGGAGTTTCTATATTTTTTTTGAGAATATGAAAATGTATATTATGAATTGTTGGAATTTATTAATTATATTATCCAAGTAGTATCTAACCAATGGAAAATCAAAATCATATTTTTCTAGGATGAGATATGATGTTCAATATTTTTCCTAATACAATATATTTGATTCCCCCATTGGGTGATTCTCGTGATATGTAATGTTATTATTTCTATGATCAAGTAATTTAATTATATACTTGGATTGATATGGAAATGTTGTAAAAATCAAGAATCATTTTTGGAACGTTATCAGATTTTTATGCCATATATATTCCACTCATTATATGATGTATTTCTAGACTGCATGAAAATTAGTATGATTAACTTATGTAACATAAATTTTATCAACAAACATGTATTACAGTGGATTGAGAAACCTAATTTTTAGTTAAAGATCCTTCCAAAACCCAAAATTATTTTTCCCACATAGGCTACAAGTACTTCCTTATTAAGTCTATTATGTCATGTTGAGTAATGGTAGTTTTTTTCATGTTCTATAATGTGTTATGTTTATAATTAAATTGATTTGAACCATCTATTTATAATATGTATGGTCCTTCTGGATCATAAATTGTGATCCATTTGGTTAAGATATTTAAAAAATTATATTAAATAAAAATTTAAATGAAAGTGAATTCTAAAATAAAATGATCATTGTTGAATGGAGTTTATAATTTCAATTTCTAGTCAACATATTGGGACGCACAATGTGAATTATAGGTATTGGATAATACTCTACATTAGTATTGTATTTTTTTGATTTGACTTCGGGGTTTTATATGATTATTCATTTTCCCTAGTCCGAGATTTTGGAGTCGGTAGAGGGGTGTGCCTTGGTTATAGGATGGTTTGTATCTATCCTATGGTTATCTCTATTATATGGTTGTAACCAAATATTTTGTGAGACCTGTGTTTTTAAATTATAGATACATGTCACTATGATGACCGCTATTCATGCACTAGGAGTGTGGTTATGACCATCCATCATATGTGGTCGGCCCTGGGCTTCTAGTTAAAGATCTAGTAGTACCACATGTAGCACCTCACATTTTTATTTGTATGGGTATTGATTACCTATTATCTTAGGGTTTCGTACGCTTTATGAAGGCTTTTCAGGCGCCCATATAACCCACCTCATCTACATAATAGATTATGTGGGTTTTCCAGTGGCAACATCCACCCTGTTTTTTATGGGATAGCATTCTATATACTAATGATCCATGGCTTGAGATTAATTTAATGAGTTTTAATTATATCGAGAAATAATCATAGAGGGAAGTGAATTTCATTTTATATATTCTACAATGACATACTAATAAATTGTGGTATCTTCTGAAAAAGTATGATAGGATTCGAGATATGATTTAGAGGGATTTACAATCCTAAATTTTTGATTACTTCTTTCTTGAGACTCTGATACATGAAGGGTTAAGCGAGTTTGTTAATTTAGATATGGGCATGATGATTTTTATGGAGTGTTCATCTCTATTTACAGAGAATAAATTTTTATTCACTTGTATATCTTACAAATGATCCATCAAGGGAGAAGCGCTTTGAGGAAGGAAAAATTAATGAAATATGGTCATAGGTGAATGTGATTATGATCACTACTATAAAAAATATATTAAATAGAGGACATAATACTATGTGTAACATGAGAGAAGATGGGCGCCCAATGTTGGGTAGTGTAGTTACATTACGACATAGTTCTGTGTGTTGTGATATGAATAAATGTTTTTAGATTTGTGATGTGGGAAATTCCAATCACAGTGTGATTACTAGTAGATATATCATCTATAATTATTGAGAAAGGTTGGGAATCATGGGGAGCTAGTGTGATAGAGTCCTGGTGAAGTTTCAAGAAAATAGAAGGATAGACCATACATGGTGGTTCTACATGAACTTTACTTCAGTGGTTAGGGAAATGGGGTCAACACCTACTCTAGGTTCAAGAGTAGGATTTATATCTCCACATCAGGATGGGAGACATATTCATACTAGTCATTCATAATGAGGAGGGGGCCATGGTAAGGATAACTAGAAAACAATTTAATATTGATACGAATTTGTTTTTTCTCAACGAAATTAGGATGTTTCAAAACATCATAGTTTTGACTAGAAATATTCAGTTTATTATCTACCTAAGGAGTAGAAGGCCAAGTCGTATATAGTGTGATGTGGGATCGTAGTATACTGTAGACATGTATACACAAATTTTGATATAATTTCTTCTCATAGATTCATATTTTTGAATGTGGTGGAGATACTTGGTCTTTTTGTTGATTTATATGATGGTGTTATGAAACTTGATACTTTGTTGGGAATTATATCAGAGAATGAACACTTGTGAAAGGATCTTCCATTAGATGTTGGTGGGTTTCAATTCATATTTTAACAATTTATCCTCGAGATGATCAAACATGAATTCATTTTCCATAATATCACAACAAAACATACCACTAAACTGGTATTCATACTAGTGGGTCACATGTCCTCAAGAGCGCCTCCCTATACACCAGAGATTGTCAACTACCAGTGAGGGTCTTAGGAGTTAATATTGGGAAGACTATAACATCCTATTAGAGTTAAAGAAAATTTATAAAATAATAAATAATATAAAATGGAAGAATAGTTAATAAAATAAAGAAATAATAGTGGAAGAATAATATAAAATTATTATAATTGTTGACAAATGCCAATATACAACACATGAATACATGTCCTAATGATGATACATAAACGAGAATAGTATAAATCATGATAGAGTATAGTCCAATAATATAAAATTAACAAATTTCTTTAAGGGTGATCTACATGGGAATCTTGAGCTCTAGATGAGTCCAATACATCAAACTCTCATGTATAAGAAAATTAGCACATGAAATCATCCATGTTCCTACAAACAAGATGTCTACTCATGTACCCCCATGAAATGGTGGCCTGAGAACGACTTTTGATATTAATCCCAGTAGTTTTCCACAAATGGTCTCAGAATCTAAATAAAATATATGAATAATAAATAAATTAGTGTGCATGTATATGGAATAATAATCAATGATGAATAATTAAAACAACCTGCTCGAATTTTTAATGGACACTTGGTGGCTCTACCTGCTTTGTAATGTGTCTGGAATGAATATATGATCTTTCTCCATATATATAGTTATATATATACATATAGATAGCATTTTTTATATATTTCATATACCTATATTTACCATGAATGTACAAATTTAAGTGGATATATACCACGAATACTTTGTACTGGCTATAATAGGGAATAACTAAGTCATCCATAAATAGTCTGAATGGGACAATAATATAATGATAAAGGTTACATATAGTAATTATCATAATTGGTTGGATATATCAGGTGTGTAAGTCAATATGGTGACTGTGTCATCATGTCAACACTAAATGTTGTGGGTGTGTTGTCTCGCCAATATTCAACCAAGGACTTGGTGCATCATTCCCTTCATACCAATAATGTCAATGGTGTGAGGCACCATAACTAAACATCTAATTTAAGGGATCATGTTGCATTCAATATCAATAGAACTCTTAACATCATTTCAAATCCTATATCAAGGTGTAATTATATTCATAACAAAAATATCCAATATGTAGTACGTAATATACATCACTTTCAATAATCTCATTTATAACTAAGGTAATTTCATTTGTAACAATTATAATTAACCATGTACTTATGAATGCATATAACATTGTCTCCTTTCCACCGATTATATTTCATTCCATTTAGATGAATTAATTTAACTCACATAAATTTCACTCATTTAAATGAATAAATAGTTACAGTCATACCACCAAATTCAATTTCATTATTTAAAACATTTAACTCAATCATGGAAGGAAATCCATCATGAAAATGCCACTCCTATTAATATAGTATATTTTTTAAAAAAACGTGCAAATTCAGTTTTCTATGTTCAAGATGGCATGTATAATGTACCTTGGTCAAATTGGGAAATTACCTATATGGGAAATCTCATTCATAATATAGGAAAATAACATAAGAGGCGCTTTTGTCCAAATAAATATTTCAGGTAAATGAGGAATTATCCATTTCGAATTAACCAAATAGGATTGGTAAAATTCCATCTATAACACCTGAGACTTTTATGTTATATAAATCATCAGAGGAATCTTTTTCTACACACAACACTTTCTTGGATTTCTTTACACGAAATCACGACCTTCCTCGATAGCTTGCGTCGTACGCAATACCGAGTTTCACTAAACAATGATATGCTAATAAAATATTATTAAAACTAGCCGTTATGAATAGTAATAACCACTTTTTGAAATTTTATAAATTTTATTTTTGAAAATATACTTCATTTTGGGATTTGGAATATCAAAATTATCCAAGGGTAATATTTTGGTATTTTTCTGAAAACATTCAATTTTTGATGAATAGTGAAACCACTAAGTGGTAGTTAAAAAACTGAATTTTTCATAAAAATTAATTTTACCGCTTCTGTGAGTGGAATTTCAAAAATCCGAGAGACACGGTTGATGTCAGTCAATTAAATTTGATTCAATGAGATGAAAATTATTTTTGGTGAATAGTAGCATTTTAATTTTATTTACCACGGTTAAAAGTAAATAGGGTAATTAAGGGTAAAAATGATATTATTATTACCCTAAAACATGTCCTAATTCTATTGGATAAGTTTAATTCGACCAAAAACAAACTTAGGAATAAAATATGACCATTTAGGCCCACTTGGATTAGATTAGGACATATATTATTAATTTATTTAAAGAAGGGTTAAAATAGATAAAATCAATGTTTAATAAGTAAATAATTTTTAATATAAGGATATATATAAGATAAATTCGACTATAAATATTAATTATAAAGATAAACAGATTTCATACATAATGGTATTTTATTTTTAATTTTTATACATTATATAATTTAATTTATTTACGACACAACGATGATGCAGTATTTATCTTATTAATGAAATATTGTCATAATTGATGTTATAAATACCCAAATAAATGTAAACTGAGACTTTGTATGAATTAAAATAATTTTATAGGTTAATATGACATGTTATTATTTATTTAATTAACTTTTTTCGAACTAATAATTCTATTATTATTTTCACAAAAATCAATTACTAAATAGTGTCAAAATTGACATAAAATAGATTTTAAAACAAATATTATATTATTAATTGTTATTTTATTCTTAAAAATCTAAGTCTCGGCCAAATGACTTATATAATGTTATATATATTAATAATAAACAAATTGGGCTTCGTTTGGATTGTTATGGTATGTTTATTAACCTTATAGTGTAAGAACAGAAGAATTCATGGTAAAAGTAAAATTATTTAACATAATGTTAAATCTAAATAATATGGTCAAAATAGGAACCTAAACTTGTATAATTATATTGGATGAGAGGACTTCGACCCATCCCCACCTTAGCTTTGAAATAAATCAATTTGGAGCTCTTTAAAACCGAATGAGGCTTTATAATAAAATTATAGTTTTAGTTATTCCAAAGGTGCCCCTCTCCTCCCTTATAAAAGGGCACATCATCCCTCTCTTCCTCACACCACATTGAGCCTTCATGCTCAGTCAACCCCTGCCACATTCTCCTCTCCACTTCCCTAGAGACATCCTAGAGGTCCTGGTCTTCTTGAAAGACCAATTTTAGTGCCCTAAAAGTAGGTCTCAAAGAAGCACTTCAAAGAAGAGGTAATGTCCGTTAACGAGTCTTTCATCTTTATTTCTTCTTCCACTTCTTCTTCTTTAGTTGTTTCATTATGAAGTAATAACATAAGTATCACTAATATACTGATATGTTATTATAAGTATGAAAAAACCCTATTTCACCATCTATCCATCCTACGGAAAATGAAATCACCGCGCGTGCGTACGTACGGAATACCATCTCCACGCCGTGGTGTAATCTATTTTCCACCACCACCTTACTTGTATGGGTATAATGGTGTAAATAATGACTATATATGATTATTATAAAGTGATTTTTATTCTGAAATAGTATACATACACTCCAATACAATTCCATGATCATGGGAACGATATCACCGCTCGTGCGTACGTACGGAATATCGTCTCCATGATGTGATGCGACTCGTTCTACATGATATTCATTGCATAATGATTATATAAATTAATTTAATGAATGAATATGATATATATTACACTAATAAAATTATGGAAATGAGGTATCTGTAACCTAAAGAGAAGAATATGAATTTATTCGACAAAACACACATAAGAACAAAAAGTAATAAACACCCGAATAACAAGTTCTAATGAAATATTACTAATATGAAGCTAAGAATATGACCATATGTGATATCAGAACAATTAATATGATTATGTAATA
This sequence comes from Viscum album, assembly GCA_963277665.1. Lineage (NCBI taxonomy): Eukaryota > Viridiplantae > Streptophyta > Magnoliopsida > Santalales > Viscaceae > Viscum > Viscum album. The sequence goes on along the minus strand of OY728161.1, from coordinate 453,966,166 downwards.
AGTCAATAACATTATTTAAATCATTATACATGAGTTTCGGATATGTACAAATCATATCGGACCTAAGGTAAGGGAAATACCTCAATCTCATTTTTATCTGAGATTGTTTATACTTTAGTATTTTCTAGGGTGTATTTTATCATCCACATCAATGTTTCATCAATATGTAATATTATTTCCATCCACCTACAATTTTTTAAATCCAATTTTACCCTTCGGTGAGTTTTTTTATAAAGGATATGAAAGGAATATTTTGTCCTTTTTTGTATGAGGTACTTTTTGACTTTTCTGACAAAAGTACGAAGAATGTTTTTTTAACTTATACGGCATGATTGGATTTTTAAAACATTATTTCCAAGAAGAATTCTTTACAAGTTTTTATGTTTATTTTTAATCAACTAATTTTATTTTAGAATTGTACGACATGTTATGAAAGGAAAAGTGTTTTTGAAGCAGAAAGGATATTTTCCTCAAGAATGGAGTTCAACTGTTTTATCAAAATTATTTTCCATCTATGATAATTAAGGGTTATGTTTCTGTCCTTATTATTACATTTATTTGATTATGTTGTGATGTAATTATATTTTTATTAATTCCTTTATCTTATATGAATTTTTTTATGATGTCACGATGTTTAAGATTCCCATTTTTATTACATGGGTTATGCTATGATGTATGGTTTCTGATTTTGTGGCACACATAAGAATGGTATCACTATGAGATGGGTGGGACCTATATCTCCCTCTAATGAATTGGGTAAAGATTTTATATCTCGTGAGATAGACATGGCTTTAACGGCAGGTTAAACCGGTTCAGTGAAACAGGACTGAAACGAGGAGTGAACTCGGTTCAGAAATGGACTTTGTCCACTAAGATAGTCTTGGTAATGAGTCTTGACTGACAAGAAATGATTATATATGATTATGTGTGTATTCCACAATGTTTCATGTTTTATGTTATGATTATTGGGATTACATTTCACTACTATGATTTATCCCATGTTATGAAATTATGATTTGTTTTGCAGGTTAAGATTTCCAAAAGTTATGCTCTTATGTATATTAGGTGATTGATATTTCTTTTGTTTACCCTTACTAAGAATTTGAGCTCACCATTTTGTATGTTTTATTTCCCCAGGTCAGGAAGAAGGTTATTAAGTAGAATATGCCAAAAAGGTACTCTAGATATGATGAAATAAATGGGAGGCAAAGTAGATGCTTTATGAACCAGTTGATTATCCTTTCCAGTTTCTAAAGACACTATACCTATACGGTCCTTTCATGGTTTTGTTATATGTTGTAATAAGTGTGCTTCAATTTTTAAGTAATAACAATTTATGTAAATTATGGGTCGTTATAGTTGGTATCAGAGGAAAGGTATAGTCAACCTTTGGAAACTAGGATGTGAAAGCCTTAGTAAGAACCCTAAGGACAATTCTAAGCATAGAACACAATATTAGTGTTTTACAAATGACCATGAATAACCTAGGATAAGACCATAAGTGTGAAATTTTATTCTTGATTATGTGGTTTTCCTATTATATTTAGTGTTCCTCACACTATTCTTCTTGGTTTTAGTCAATGGCTGGAACATGAAGGAACCATGTTAAAGCGGAATGCGACGGGCAATGTAATGATTGTCACCCGGAGCAACCAAACGTTATGGGAGCTGGAATGAAAAATATTATAACCATGCTCACACACCTTTCTCAATATATGAATCATGCAGGACTTCCAAATGAGAAAAGGAAAGAGCAGCATTCTATTGAATCCTTCATGAGGCAGCGTCCACCTTCTTTCAGCGGGTCTACTGATCCATTAGTTTCTGAACAGTGGATTAGTACTACTGAAATGATATTTTCAATTCATCAATGTTCTGAACATGATAAAGTCATCCTAGTAGTGTTTTGTTTGGAATGAGATGCTGATCAATGGTGGAATCTTATTAACAATACGAGGCAAAGGGATGAAATTGAGTCCATGGAATGGGACAAGTTCAAGAACTTATTTTTCAATAAGTACTTCCCTCGTATTCTCCGAACAAAGATGGAGAAAGAGTTTCTTGAACTGAAGCAAAAGAATGATGAATCTGTTGGTACTTATGAAGCAAATTTTACAAGACTTGCAAGGTACGCTTCTGGTATTATTATCCAACCTGAGAGTAAGATCGATCGATTCTTTAGTGGCTTAAAACCAAGTCGTCGAAGGGCATTAGCCACAAGGGACTTCAATAGCTATGAGGAAATCATTCGATGTGCTCTCAAAGTCGAGAAGGATATTGGAGTAACCCATTAGTCATATGGGATTGATAAGAAGAGGAAAATGGAATTCAAAGGAAAATCTAAAGAGCACACTAAAAAGAATATGAGCTTTCCCTTATGCTCAATGTGTGGAAAGAAACATGGAGGGAGTTTTCTTAAAGGGACAAGTATAATGTTTCAAATGTGGAAAGGAAGGTCATCGGGCATTTGAATTCTGCAATGATGGGAAGAAGATGTCTAATGATGAAAAAAAAGGAAGGGATACACAAGATGACCCTACTACACATCAATGTTTAAAGTGCAAGGAGATGGGGCATTATGCCAATCAATGCCCAAATCCAAGGGTTGATGATGATGGTCGATGTCAACAAAATCTTAAGGCTAAATACAAAGGAAAGTCACATGCAATTTCTATCAGCGATGTGGAGTACGATAACGATGTGGTGAAAAGTACACTTACTATCCACTCTAAAGTAGAAAATGTTTATTTGATTCTGGATCCACCCATTCCTTTATTTCTGAAGACTTTTCTAAGGATATCACCGTATTACCTCAATAGTTAGATGTTGAGTTAGCTATGACAACCCCTAATGGCACAACAGTCGCATCAAAAGATTATAATTCTTGTCCGATTGAAGTTTGTGGGAAAGTGCTTCATGCAAATCTTGTGATCTTTCCTATAGTGGAATTTGATGTGATTCTTGGCATGGATTGTCTTTCTCTACATGGAGTTCATATCAATTTCCAAAGAAGGGAAGTCACATTTCATATTCCAGATCAATCTATGATCATCTATCAATTCAAAAATGAACATAACCTTCTAGTGGAAATTTATTCCATTTTATGGGTATTGATTCCACTAAATGAAGGCTATTTATCTCAAATGGTTGGTGAGAAACTCACGATTAATAATATGCCCATTGTACGGGAGTTTGATGATGTCTTTCCGGAGGAATTACTAGGTCTTCCACCGAATCGTGAAGTTGAATTTTCTAAAGAACTCGTACCGTATGCTTTGCCTATTTCAAAGACACCTTATAGAATGGCCCCAATTGAGTTCCAAGAATTGAAGAAGAAACTCCAAGAGAATCTTGATAAGGGGTTCTTACGCCCTAGTGCGTCACCTTGGGGAGCACCTATTCTATTTGTTAATAAGAAAGATGGATCAATGAGACTCTGCATTGATTATCAAGAACTTAACAAGATCACTATCAAGGAAAAATATCCTCTCCCGCGCATTGATGAACTATTTGACCAACTACGCGGAGCTCAATACTTTTCCAAGATTGATCTGCATTCATGGTATCATCAATTAAGGGTCAAAAGGGAGGATATACCAAAGACGAATTTCCGTACAAGGTATGGACACTATGAATTTACAGTGATCCCATTTTGTCTTACTAATGCCCCTTCTATCTTCATGGATATAATGGATAGAATCTTTAGAGTATATCTTGATCATTTTGTGGTAGTCTTTATAGACGATATTCTTGTCTATTCCAAAAGCAAGGAAGAACATGAAGATCACATGAGAATTATATTGAAGACCCTGAGAAAGGAGATTCTTTATGCCAAATTTAGCAAGTGTGAATTTTGGATTCAAAACGATTCATTTTTGGGTCACATAATCTCAAAAGAGGGGATATCTGTGGATCCAGCAAAAACAGAGGTTATCGAAAGATGGTCGACACCAACAACAGTAACTGAGATCTGAAGTTTTCTTGGTTTGGCTGGATATTATCGACATTTTGTGAAAGATTTTTCACGATTATCTAATCCACTCACCAAGTTGACTCGGAAAGGAGTTAAGTTTGTTTGGACAGAGGAATGTGAAGAGAATTTCAAGGAGTTGAAAAGAAGGTTATCCAGTGCACCTGTGCTCACACTGCCTTGTAGTGGATAAAGGTTTGTGATCTACAGTGATGCATCCAAGAAGGGATTGGGGTCTGTTCTTATGCAAAATGATATGGTGATAGCTTATGCCTCACGATAGTTGAAAATATATGAGAAAAATTACCCAAATCATGACTTGGAGTTAGCTGCGGTAATCATTGAATTATAGATTTGGAGGCATTACCATTATGGTGAAAGGTGTGATATTTATACTGATCATAAAAGTTTAAAGTATATTTTCACACAAAAGTAGCTCAATATGCCCCAAATAATATCGTTGGAGCTGATTAAGGATTACGACTGCTCAATTCATTACCACCCTGGGAAAGCAAACAAGGTGGCAGATGCATTAAGTCGACAAGACCATGCTAGTTTATCCATGATGAGGATCACAAAAGATCCAATATTTATGGATTTACAAAGGATGGATCTGGGAATTATAATGAATGTGGAAAATTTGTATCTTTCTCAAACGAATGTTCAACCATCTATACATGTGAATATTAAAAAGGCACAGGAAGAAGATGTTGAGTTACAAAAAAAGGTGAGAAATGATCCTGAATTCAACATTTATTGTAATGGGATAATAAAGATCAGGAATCAGGTTTGTGTTCCTCCCATCCCCGAATTAAAGAAGGAGCTGCTGGATGAGGCTCATAGTTCTTCATTCTCTATTTATTCTAGAAGCACGAAGATGTATAAGGACCTGAAAGAGTACTTCTAGTGGGATGGCATGAAAAGAAATGTTGCTGAATATGTCTCTCGATGCTTGGTTTGTCAACAAGTTAAAGCTGAGAGATAGAAGTCTAAGGGGATGTTACAACCATTACCCATACCCGAATGGAAATGGGAAAACATCACTATATTCTTTTTCACAGGACTTCCTAAAACATCCAAAGGAAATAATTCTATATGGGTCATAGTTGATCGTCTTACAAATTCTGCACACTTCATTGCTATTAGAGAGGATTTCTCTCTAGATCTTCTTGCCAGGATATATGTAAAGGAAATGGTAAGATAGCATCGAGTACCACTTTCTATTATATCTGATCGGGATCTGATATTTACCTCGAAGTTCTGGCGATGTCTTCAGCATACTCTGGATACAGAGTTGAGTTTCAGCACTGCTTATCATCCTCAGACAGACGGTCAGTCTGAGAGAACAATTCAAACTCTAGAAGATATGTTGAAAACTTGCTCTATGGATTTAAAAGGTGGTTGGGATCAACACCTACCTTTGGTGGAATTTTCTTATAATAATATCTTTCACTCCAGTATTCATATGGCTTCTTATGAAGCTATCTATGGAAAGAAATGGAGGACTCCAACTTGCTGGGATGAAGTTGGGGAAAGAAAGCTATTAGGACCCGATATTTTTGATGAAATGGCAGAAAAGGTCAGATATATTCAACAACACATAATATCAGCTCAGATTTGATAGAAAAGTTATGCCGACAACCGAAGAAAAGACCTAGAGTTTGAAGTGGGTGATAAAGTGTTCTTACGAATATCTCCCTGGAAGAGGGTCATGAGATTTGGAAAGAAGGGGATGTTGAGCCCTAGATATATCGGTCTTTTCGAAATACTAGATCGTGTTGGGAAGGTACCTTACCGATTGGCACTTCCACCTAATCACTCTCAAGATCACGATGTGTTCCATGTATCTCTCCTGAGAAAGTACATACCTGATCCTTGACATGTACTCAGCTCAGAAGTTGCACCGTTGGAGTAGGATCTTTCTTATGAAGAACAACTGATAGAGATTCTGGATCGCAGTGAAAAAGTCCTAAGAAACAAGACCACTCGATTGGAGAATGTTTTATGGAGGAACCACCAATTAGAAGATGCTACATGGGAGCTTGAGGATATGATGAGGGAGAGGTATCCTCATCAGTTTGTTACAATGTGACGAATTTCGAGGGAGAAATTTATTTTAAGGGGGGTAGAATGTAACAACTGAGACTTTTATGTTATATAAATCATCAAAGGAATCTCTTTCTACACATAACACTTTCTTGGCTTGCTTTACACGAAATTGCGACCTTCCTCGATAGCTTGCGTCGTACGCAATACCGAGTTTCACTAAACCATGATATGCTAATAAAATATTATTAAAACTAGCCATTATGAATAGTAATAACCAATTTTTGAAATTTTATAAATTTTATTTTTCAAAATGGACTTCATTTTTGGATTCGGAATATCGAAATTATCCTAGGGTGAAATTTTGGTATCTTTCTGAAAACATTCAATTTTTGATGAATAGTGAAACCACTAAGTGGTAGTTAAAAAACTGAATTTTTCATAAAACTTCATTTTACCGCTTCTGTGAGTGGAATTTCAAAAATCCGAGAGACAAGGTTGATGTCAGTAAGTAAAATGTGGCTCAATGAGATGAAAATAATTTTTGGTGAATAGTATCTTTTTACTTTTATTTACCACGGTTAAAAGTAAATAGGGTAATTAAGGGTACAAATGATATTATTATTACCCTAACACATGTCCTAATTCTATTGGATAAGTTTAATTCGACAAAAAACAAACGTAGGAATAAAATATGACCATTTAGGCCCACTTGGATTAGATTAGGACATTTATTATTAATTTATTTAAAGAACGGTTAAAATAGTTAAAATCAATGTTTAATAAGTAAATAATTTTTAATATAAGGTTATATATAAGATAAATTAGACTATAAACATTCATTAGAAATATAAACATATTTCCTACATAATGTTATTTTATTTTTAATTTTTAGACATTAAATAATTTAATTTATTTATGACACAAAGATGATGCAATAATTTTCTTATTAATGAAATATTGACATAATTGATGTTATAAATACCCAAATAAATGTAATTTGAGACTTTTTATGAATTCCACTAATTTTATAGGTTAATATGACATGTTATTATTGATTTAATTAACTTTTTTCGAACAAATAATACTTTTATGATTTTCACAAAAATCAATTACTAAATAGTGTCAAAATTGACATAAAATAGTTTTTAAAACAAATATTATATTATTAATTGTTATTTTATTCCTAAAAATAAATGGTTCGGCCAAATCACTTAGATATGGTTATATATATTAATAATAAACAACTTGGGGTTTGTTTGGACTATTATAGTATGTTTATGAACCTTGTAGTATAAGAACACAAGAAGACACGACAAAAGTAAAATTATTTAACATAATGTTAAATCTAAATGATAAAGTCAAAATAGGAACCTAAACTTGTCTAAATTATATTGGATGAGAGTATTTAGACCCATCCCCACCTTAGTTTCTAAATAAATCAATTTGGATCTATTTAAAAACGAATTTGGGTTTATAATAAAATAATATTTTTTGTTATTCCAAAGGTGCCCCTCTCCTCCCTTATAAAAGGGCACCTCCTACCTCTCTTCCTCACACCACTTTGAGCCTTCATTATCGGCCAAACACTACCAAATTTACCTCTCCACTTCCCTAGAGACATCATAGAGGTCATGGTCTTCTTAAAAGACCAACTTTAGTGCCCTAAAAGGAGGTCTCAATGAAGCATTTCAAAGAAGAGGTAATGTTCGTTACCGATTCTTTCATCTTTATTTCTTCTTCCACATCTTCTTCTTTAGTTGTTTCATTATGAAGTAATAAAATAAGTATCACTAATATAGGGATATGCTATTATAAGTATGAAACAACCCTATTTCATCATCTATCCATCCTACGGAAAATAAAATCATCACGCGTGCGTACGTACAGAATACCATCTCCACGCCGTGGTGTAATCTATTTTCCACCACCACCTAACTTGGATGGGTATAATGGTGTAAATAATGACTATATATAATTATTTTAAAGTGATATTGATTTTGAAATAGTATACACACACTCCAATACAATTCCATGATCATGGGAATGATACCATCGTTCGTGCGTACGTACGGAATACCGTCTCCACGTTGTGATACGACTCGTTCTACATGATCTTCATTGCATAATGATTATATAAATGAATTGAATGAATTGAATGAATTAATATGATATTTATTACACTAATAAAATTCTGGAAATGAGTTATCTATAACCTAAATAGAAGTATAAGAATTTATTCGACAAAACACGCATAAGAACAAAAAGTAATAAACACCCGAATAAAAAGTTTTAATGAAATATTACTAATAAGAAGCTAAGAATATGACCATATGTGATATCATAACAATTAGTATGATTATGGAATAAGTCAATAACATTATTTAAATCATTATACAGGAGGTTTAGATACGTACAAAGCATATCGGACCTAAGGTAAGGGAAATATCACAGTCTCATTTTTATCCGAGATTGTTTATACTTTAGTATTTACTGGGGTGTATTTTATCATCCACATCCATGTTTCATAAATATGTAATATTATTTCCATCCACCTAAAATTGTTTAAATCCAATTTTACCCTTCGGTGAGTTTTTACTAAAGGATATGAATGGAATCTTTTGTCCTTTTTCGTACGAGGTACTTTTTGACATTTCCGAAAAAAGTACGAAGAATGTTTTTTTAACTTATACGGCATGAATGTATTTTTAAAACATTATTTCCAAGAATATTCCTTTACAAGTTTTTATGTTTATTTTTAATCAACTTCTTTTAGTTTAGAATTGTACGACATGTTAAGAAAGGAAAAGTGTTTTTGAAGCAGAAAGTATATTTTCCTCAAGAATGGAGATCAAGTGTTTTATCAAAATTATTTTCCATATAAGATAATAAAGGGTTCTGTTTATATCCCTATTATTAAATTGATTTGATAATGTTGTGATGGAATTATAATTTTATTAATTCCTTTATCTTATATGATTTTTTTTATGATGTCACGATGTTTAAGATTTCCATTTTTATTACATGGGTTATGCTATGATGTATGGTTTCTGATTTTGTGGCACACATAAGAATGGTATCATTACGAGATGGGTGGGACCTATATATCCCTCCAATTCATTCAGTAAAGATTTTATATCTCATGAGATAGACATGGCTGGAACGACAGGTTAAACCGGTTCAGTGAAACCGGACTGAAACGAGGAGTGAACTTGATTTAGAAATGGACTTTGTCCACTAAGATAGTCTTGTAAATGAGTCTTGACTAACAAGAAATCATTCTATATGATTATGTGTGTATGGCACAGAGTTTCGTGTTTTATGTTATGATTATTGGGATTATATTTCACTACTATGATTTATCCCATGTTATGAAATTATGATTTGTTTTGTAGGGTAAGATTTCCAAAAGTTATGCTCTTATGTATATTATGTTATTGATATTTCTTTTGTTTACCCTTAATGAGCATTTGAGCTCACCCTTTTGTATGTTTTATTTCCCCAAGTTAGGAATAAGGTTATTAAGTAGAATATGCCAAAAAGTGACTCTAGATATGATGAAATAAATGGGAGGCAAAGTAGATGCTTTATGAACCAGTTGTTTATGCTTTCCAGTTTCTAAAGACACTATACTTATACGGTCCTTTCGTGGTTTTGTTATATTTTGTAATAAGTGTGCTTAAATTTTGACGTAATAACAATATATGTAAAGTATGGGTCGTTATACCATCCATATGTATATCCTTAAAATAATAATAAGAAATTCATCAATATCATAAATCCAAGAATGATGTAATTCACTTATAACCACATTGTAATTTTGAAGAAACCACAGATTATCTAAGGGTTTTTATTATACGATCATGAAATTGTTTATTAAAAATTAATTTAATCTATTATGAATCACATTACGAATCACTACACAATTCACTGAGAGACCCAATTTGGAATGATACAGCATATGGAAATTCAGTTATAAACTTCAACATAGAACCTTGTAGGTATTCTCACCAATTTAATAATTGATTAAAAATGTAATATCCATTATTAATCCATGTTGTATGCTTAAAAGGTGTTCTATGTAATTAATAATTTAATTAAATATGTTTAAACTACTTCCATCACACCCATGTGGTGTTTTATGATCTAAGATGGAATTCTATAAAAGAATAACCACAATCACCAAGCATATATAAAGCTTCTTATACTAATTAACTTTGAATGAAACCTTTTAAATGAAACACATGAAATAGTTCATTGTGCGCTGCAATGATACAATTTATAAAAGGTTTAAAAGTTAAGGAAAAAGATGTTGACCACCTACCTCATGTTTAGGATGTTCCATTAATCTAATATCGAGGTCTGATTATGTCCATTTTAGAAGAAATAAACGAAACATAAATTTTCCTTAAAAATAGGAAAAATGATCTTTCCCCAAAATAACTTGTTCGAGAGAAGGCTAAATAATGATTGATTCGAAATATACTGAGAGATTATGGATTGGAATCTATAAAGACTAGGAATTTTTGATTCAATGTTCGGATAAAGGGGATCCGTCAAGTCCTAGAATAACCATGGAGAAGCAAACAAGCGAGATGATATGCACACATGGGAGAAGAACACATAATAAATGTGTTTTAAAAATCATTAAGAAAAAAATATAAAATTTAACAAAAATATTGGGCGGCATGGTTTGTCAAATATAGGTGCCAACCATGATGCTCCCACTACCTATGAAACTCAACTCAGTTAGTTTTTTTTTGCATGGTTTTTCTAACCATGTTATGAATAGTTATTAGGTACTACCTTTGTGGGAATAACTATGTAGAATAGTTTGATGGTTTGGGAAGATAGTGTGATACTCGAGTGACACCTTCTTATCGTCAGGCTTTGGAAATATTGTTTTCTACTAGGGGCCACATGGTTTCAAAAACATTGTACACCTTGTTCAGACCACCCAAACATGTGATTTCTTTGGCTGAGCACTCCTAAAACTCAATGAGACACCTAATGTACCACTCATTCTATTACACAAGTCTAAAAAATTACACTAATGTGTTCCAACAATAGGAATTCTATTATGATGCTTCGTTCAAAGAACACCACATCTAGTAATCACCAAAATTTTAATTCCCTCATAATTTTATCTTGGATCAAAATTATGGGTCCTTATAAATTACCCACACTAGAACATATCATTCCAAAAAATTATTCATGAACAATAAAATAATAACCTAATGTAAAAGGGTCACGATGTCTCGTTCAAACGATCATGTTGAATTTAAGAATTCCCAATGCACCTCCATACATTACTTAAGCACATTGCACTTATGCAGTTAAAACCCAATAAAAAAACATGTTTTCAGAAAGAAACACTGAAATACTGCAAACTAGAGCTTTCTTATCAAGATACATGATCATGTTAACATATCATTATTACTTTTTCCAATAGTTCAACCCCTATAGGTATTAATATAAATTATGTCCAATTCTATACCACTACACCTCTATCATCGTAATTTCATTACAAAAAATTCCCTATTAATTAAAATTATTATCCTAGAATAATATTTAATTTTTTGTGATCATGGTTACATTAACTGGTTATAATAAGTACCTCACCACATGGAAGTGGTCAAATCCCGATCAAAAGAACTAAATCTGTTCACGCATGATCTCTATAAAGAAATAAATGACCATTACCCCACACATGCCTTGTCCTAGAAACATTTTTTAGAATTTTTCATCACACAATATATTCCTTAAGGAGAAAATAAAACAATTCAATCCATTCTTTATGACCCTTATTCAAATGGATGTCACTAACAGACAGCCTAAATCAATTGAAATGGAACACCTTCTTCCAAGAAATCACGATTTAATCCAAATAAAATTCACCAAATCATATACGTAACTTCTGGTGGCATTCCATGATCAAACATTAAAATGATAATTTAACCCACTATGGCTCAGCATGAATAAGGACCTAACCCAAAATCATCCCACAAGAATTATCATTGTAAAATAGTCCCTCCGATCCTGAAAAATAGTTTGGTATGACCTCAGAATGAACTAACATGAATATAAAGAACCAAAACAATGTTTTACAAAGACCATGTTTTTAAGTGAAACATTTTTACATACCCAAAACATACACATTTGATAATTGACATATCTTAGAGTGGTATTCTCTTTATGGCTAAGTAAAAGGAAACTAACTAGTTTCTAAGAGTCTATCTATGGCATTACTAATTGGGAACCCATGTGTCATGCTAGACTAACGATAGAATGAATAAAACCACACATCTAGAATGAAACTCTTATTGATTTTACTTATCAATCCCATCATATTTTAAAACATTACCATGGTGTAATAATGACACTCGCTTAGTGAATAAATGATGACATCAACATAGGGGACATGCCTATCACTTTTAGAATCATAAAGTAAGAGGAATACATGAAATCCAATAGAAGAATATTCCTACCACAACTCATAAATTTATAAAAAGTATCATGACATCGACTACTAATACATATCGATTAACCGATCACCATAATTTACTAGTTGAGGCATCCCAAATTGTTTATGATTGAACCAAAAAAGTCCATTACAGACCAAATTTGTTTCCAAAGGTTACATATATATCTAACCACTTCAACGTCAGTCTTCCATGAAATAACTGACACAAAAATACAAAAACAAACATGATTCCCCCTCTTTAAGAGTTCCTTAGTCATCTAAATAATGGATAACAATCCTCGCAATAACATGCTAGATCAAAAACACCACAAACACAAACATTTAATTTTTTGGTATACAAAACAAAACTAAACTGAACAGAATTTCAAAACACCATATTCTTCTAGAAATCCTTTATGAACATTGGGTATTATGAATTTCATTTGACTCACATGATAGTCTACTACCGAGACGAATCGAGAACGTACTCGGTAGTTCAAAGCTTAAAAATGTCACCAAACATTACCAGTTCATTATATAATTTATAAACTCATTGGGTACCACATATATCAATGCATACTACCTTAATATTATATAATAAATATGGAATACTATTTATACTATCAATAGGCTCTCCACCATATGCAATCAAGTATCCTATGGACTATGCGAAAAAAATGGTCCAAAGTTGTTCTATCGCATATGACTAGAAAATATAATGATGACCAATCATGTTGAAATGTATCTAGAAAAGGTACATGAGTCTTATGAAGTGGATGAGCATTCCCATTCTCTATATCACATGTTGAAACTACACATTAATCAATGCTTGCAACTGTAAAAGGGTTAAGGATACAATAACCACTCATATGAATAAGGGTGCCATTGGAAACAAAATATCCTACATTAGGCAATGACACCTGAATGACACTTGGAAACAAAAATCTCATAGAATTTAATCCCCAATGGTGTAACCAACCTTGGCCCAGCCCCAAACAACAGATTTAGTTTCGACCCTATCACTAGTTAAATAAAAAGATATTTCACTAGGCGCTTCCCCTATCATTTAAGCAGTTTCAAAAAAGGACAAGGAGGGATTTGAAAAAAATAATTCATCTCTATTATATGGAAACTAAAAGGATGCCCAAAAACCCTTACACAAGGGTAAGAACTAATTATTCCACCTCCTATTCCATTTTCAATTCATTACATTGGTTTAGATTCCATATTTAATCAATTAAATGAAAAAATCAAAACATCATGAATTAATTTATATAGAAAAAGAACATGGTAATTTTAAAATTAAAGAGAAGATGAAAAATAGGAATGCAATATCAACATCCTTCATTCATAATTACCCATTTATCTAAATTCCATCATTAATTAGGCAATTTATCATATAAATTTATTTTTGGTTATTAATGATATGGCAACCTATCAGGGTGATACAAATCCATCATTGGTCAATCAAAATGACCCCCAATAGATAGTGCTTAATTATTAGTATTTTAAAACACCCATATAGTGCCATCTCGTCAGAAACATTCCCAAAATTTTAATCATAGAATCAATTGTTCATTCTGAAATGTTTTCATATTAGTCATTAATCCCATATAATATAATTAAATGCATTAATAAGGCAACCAATTAATTATAGAACAAAATAAAATAGCATTTACAGTTATAAAAATTTCAAATTATATCATATGGTCTTATATAAAATCTTTTATTTATAATGGTTTCCATCTAAAAATATATAAATTTCCCATACACATTACTGGTAGGCCCTTGGAACCCATAAATCAAAATCATTCTATGTCAAAATTTGATCATTAGAAGCTGTTAAATTTTTAACAATGGTGTTTAAATATATTCAAAAAACTCAAAAGATGTTTTGAGTATATGGGTTACCTATTAACAATTATAATGTACCAATTTTCATTACATAGAAATAACGGTTCATGTTTAATCAGAACAATATAATTCATCCCATGCAACCAATTATGTATCAACACTAAAAGTAACATATCATTTCATGCATTAAACAATGGGAAACTTCTTAAAAACACATAATCATGATATGTAGCAAGGAAATGATAAAAAAAATGAAGAATGGAATATAATAACTTAATCCATGTTATAAATTTATGAATTCTAAAGGAAACAAAAGCATAATATTAAACATGAGGAACATAATCAAAATGAGTATGAAACATAAAAATTAAACTATATATCATCTAATATTCATGACATGTGAATTTTAATGTTCCTATAATGATTAATGTAATGAATAAAACATTTAATTATAGGATGAGGGAAAATACCTTAAAATCCATAAATCAATAATAAGTATATTTTATATCATTTTTTTGTGGTGAAATCATAATGAACATTAACGGAATAAAACCTGAAAATCAGTCCCAGACCTGGAGACATGGACTTTTATTCGAACAATGGTTGATCAATCCCATCCACAAATATTTACCAAGTCCCAACACATTCAAATTCTAATGTATAATAGCCAAAAATAGTTTAAAATGATAAATTATGGCTTTTATACCTCTTCTAACATCCAACCCTAACTTACCAGAAAACTAGTAGTTGGACCAGTGGGTCACATGACATCATTATCGCCACCCCATTTGATAGAGGTTATTGAATATTATTGAGGGTTTCAATGTGTGATAGTGGGGAGATAATACCCTCATATATGAGTAAAAAAATAGTTTTTGAAATAATAAATAATGTAAAACAATATATATAGTATGAAAATAAAGATTAGTAGAATAATTATATAAACTATATATAATAGATGAACAATTCCAATTTTCAAATATGAATACATGCCCAGATGATGATTCATTTTCTATAATAGTTTACAACTATAGAGACTAAAATAATAGAATAAGAAAATAATTAAACTCCCTAAGGGTGATATCTATGAGTATCCTGATCTCTAGCTCGATACTATGATCCTAACTTCTGTGAACAAGAATAATAGACCATGCAATCATCCATGGTCATACAGATAATAGGTCAACACATGTACCCAATTGCAATGCAATCCCGAGAAGGGTGTTAGATATTAATTCAAGTATAATAGAACCCATGATATCTATAACTATAACCATTCCATGAATTATTAATAAATTAGTGAGTATCTATATGGAATAGTAAAAAATGCGGAATAAATAAATATATCCTACATAGGACCCTAAAAGAAACTAGTAGGTGCTATCTGCTTTAGAATGTGGATTTAATAAATTTATTACCATTGACCATATATATAGTTTTAATATATATATATTAGATATATATTTCCTCCACCTATATTAACCATGTATATACATATGTAAGTGGCTATATACCAATAATAATATGTGATGGATAGGTAGAGGTGTATCATATTCATCCATAACAAGCCAGGAAATTCTTATATTCTTATGACAAATTATACATGACCTACATATTCTATTTAGTTGGAGGAATTATTCATCTAACTAGAGAGGGTGAGTGTTCCATCATGTCAAAACTCAATGTTGTGAGTGGGTCTTCATTCCAATACTCAACTGATGAAGTTGTGTGTCACTCCCACCATCCCAATTATGTCAATGGAGTGAGAATTCATGAACCAAAACCTGGTGTAATGGAATGTGATACCAACAATATCAACAGAACCCTTACAATCATTCCAAAACATATCTCAAGGCATAATTATACTCATGACAAAAACATCAATTAGGTAGTACCTCTAATGATCGACTTTTAGTAAGTTCATTCAAAACAAAGGGATTTCATTTATAATAATTTTAATTAAGAAAATCCTTAATCATGAACTAAATAGTGTTTACCTTGTACTCTCTATATTTCAATCCATTAAAATCATTTAATTCAATTATTATAATCCATGATAATTTAAATATAAATAGAGGCCTGGTCATACTACCCTATTCAATTTTATTAATTAGAACTTTTAATTTACTCCAGGAAGGAAATCCATTATGATTATTCTATTATAATTATTATGTACCGTTTAATTAAAAAATTCAAGGTAATTCATTTTTAAATGTTCAAGAAGGCACTTAGAAAGTATGTTTTTCAAATTTGGAAATTAACTATATAGGAAATCTTCTTCATAAGTTTTTCTGTGAACATAGGTGGAGCCTTGGTGAAGATAAACAATCTTATTGAAGGAGGGGAACTCCATTTCGAATTTACCAAATAGTAATGGTACAAAATATGACATATGTATAACCAAAAAAATAATAAGTAAACCATCAGTGAATAAATGAAAAAACTATTCAAATCACTAATATCCACTTTTCAATGTCAACGAATGCAAAACGTTTCTGTGGGGTATTATTATAAAGTATCTACATTTTTATTGAACAATTCATTTAATCAATTAAGAATAAAATTAAATAATAACATATAAATTAACTAAAATAATCAGTTTTTAATGCTACCATTTAGGGAAATTCAATTATAATGTTCAACATTGCACTTATGTGGTGTCACGAACAATTGGAAAATTGATAACAAAGGGAAAATCCATTATAAATACAATAAAATGATAATATATAATTCTAGATAATTAATAATGTAATTATATATTGTTAGAAATCACCAACACACCAATGCGGTGTCAATGATTGAGTTTTTCATCCTCTAAAATCATAACAATAATAAAAAAGTGTATATAAACTGTCATATACCAATGTAGATGTAATAATTTTTTTGAATCATAGGACAAAATACAATGTAAAAAAATGGAATATTTAAAAATTAATTAAATTTAATAGAAAATCCATATATCACAGACCTCATACATAGAAAGCTCCACTCATACAATATCATAGTCTAATTCGGTATAGTTTGGATGATATTGAGCAAACATACATTTACCTTGAATATAGTTAAAATGATCATACACTGAAATCGAATATTTGAGAGAATGTTAAATGAATAATGATTCACTGTGAATATATAGAATACCTAGAAGAATCCTTAGATATTGATAGTGTTTAATTTTTAGTTTTGATGATAGAGATCCATCAAAGACTAGAATAGGCTCGGAGGAACCCTTGAAGGAGAGGAGTTGCACATAATGGAGAATAAGAAATGAGTTTCAAAACAAATTAACAAAAAATGGAAGATTTACCCTAAAATTGTAGTGGCACCATTTTCATGAAAAGTACTGCCAAACCATGTGATAACAATGCTACTCGTGCCACCTTGGAAACCCACTTTTCATGGTTGGTGTGGCTCGGTTTTCCGAACCATGCACCAACCCTGCAATGAGTAGTTCTTAGTACTACTTAATTGGAACTAACTATGTAGGGCATGTGCATGGTTTGGGAAGACAATTCATAACCCATGTTATAGCTATGATCCTCTATCTTAGGCCACACTATTTTTTGTTTGGGGGCCCATGAGAATAGAAAAACATGAAGCCTATTTTGATAACACAGACTTGTGATTTATGGAACCTAATGCTCCCAAAACACAATGTGACACCCTACGAACCCCTAAAGCCTGTAACAAAATCTATAAAAACAGATAAAAGTGTTCCAACTATGATGATTACATTCCAAATTATATTTTAATGGCCTAAATGTCTAGTAGTCACCAAAATTCAAATACCATTGGAATTTTTTCTTTTGTTCAAAAGCACTGGTCGTTACATTATCAAGATGTAATGGTTGGTTTCCTATTATGTTAAAATTGACTTTAATTAATGAAGTTTGACTTTAACATCAATAGTGGGGTGTTTTTATACATGTGTAAATGTGGTATCCAGGTCTTTATATTTTTACATGAGAATCCATGGTCGGGTGGTGTGACAACCTGAATTTCTTTTTCATATATAGGTGATCAGGGATCGGGTCAGGAAGATTAACATCTAGTAGTTGATCATTTTAGGGATTTTTTCCTTTATTAAAAATCTAGTTTACCTCCTTGGTGATTTTTAGTGTTTTTCCAATTATATAGTTATTTGACCTACATTAGTATACATTTTTTCTAATAGGATGTCTACTATGGAGTTATAAAAGAATGAGAGAAATCTAGAGGAATTAGAGGAAAATTGTCTTATAAGATCTATTAATTATCAATGGTGTTTCTAGTATTTTTTTAATAAATTTTTTATAACTATTAGGATATTTTTGGATTACCATAAATTGAACTAGTTGATGGTGAATAATCGATACCCCATTCTATGTATATATGATCTCTTCGACCAGCCTCTATGAGATTATGTGTTCTCAACGATTGATCTGATATCTAGTTATCATCAGGTGCATGTTTATCCTTTAGACAAAACATGTATGTATTTTCATAGAAGGTGTGTTATATATGAGCCTATATTTTTTCAATGTTTTCCTATGAATGAGCCATTAATATTCATGGAACTGATTAATTGGGTTTTACTACCTTATTTAGATTCTTTTTTGGTCATTTTTATTGATGATATCTTGGTGTATTCTCATAATTGACCCGAAAATTACCGACAACTTGATATTGTTTTAGATAATTTTAGATATAATAATTTATATTACAATCTCACAAAGATCCTATTTGTGATTATTATGATTATTTTCTTGGTTAATGTTATATAAGACACAAGAGTATTACTGAACCTAGAAAAGGTGAGAGCCGTAGTTTCATGGGATAATCCAAATGACTTATTTGATAGATGGATTTCTAGGGGATAATTGGATATTATAGGAATTTTTAATGGTTTTACCACAATTAATATAACATATTTTTGACAATTAATAAGAAGGGTTTTAACATTGTATTGTTAGATACATATGTGACATTCCTTTTTGGAGCTGAAAGCGATTCTGAATTCAGCGTTGGCCCAGATTATTTAAGAGTTGGGAAATATATATATATATATATATATATATATATATATTATGATGCATCCGTTATTTTTCTAAGATCTTTAAAGATATATGAGGAGAAATTTTTTTTCTTAATGGGCTCGTCATTTGATTCCACTCGGGTGGAACTACCCGACACAAGATCTCTTTTTAGTAAGTGTTGTACATTCCTCACACAGTTGGAGGAATTATTTATTAGGGGTTGTTTTATGGTATATATATATACCAAAAAATACTCATGTACATATTTAAAAATTTTGTCATGAATAATTGTTGAAAAAGGTGGGATTAATACATTCATTATTTTGACACTGAGCTTTCCTATATGTCTGGTGAGGGGAATATAGGGGTCGATGCACTGTGTAGGAGGACATAGATGGAAGTAGTTATCGATACCACTAGTGAGATGAATCATATTTACTTGTTTTAATATATGAACTTGGAGGTTATGGATTGTCCCATGTAGTTATTTCTCTCACCATTTGTACTGACTCTCACTCTTCAAGATAGGTTGAGGATGAGACAAGTTCCAGATTCTAAGGGTTTAGTCTCAAGACAAACTGGGGTGGTAGATGACCCATATCATGGTTTGAATCTGGGAGAGGATAGAGTTAAATGTTTACATGGTCACATAATGTTACCAATAGATAAATACAAGGAATTTATGAGAGAGTTTCATTCATTATCTTGGGCAGCACATTCCGATGTGACCCTGATATATTTGGATTTATACATCTAGTATTTGTGGATGGGTATGAAACAAAATGTAGCTGGTCTTACTGTGAGGTGTTCCACAAGTCAACAATTGAAAGAAAAACTACATCAACCATCTAGGATCATATTGTGGATTCCCATATTCGAGTGGGAATGGGATGACATTGTGATTAATTTGGGACTGAGTTTCTGAGATCATCTCAAAGTAGTGATGATGTAATGGTCACTTTGGATAGTCTCACAATTTTTTTCCATTTTTATTCTAATTGGAAGATATATTTAATAGATTATATTGGGAGTATTATATACTTGTGATTGTACTTATTCATGGGGTTCCTCATACTATTTTATCGGATGGGGATTCTTAGTGTACATCTTGGTTTTTGAATGGTTTAAAGAGGGTTTTAGGTACAAAAGGGATTTTGAGCACAAAATACCACCCTCAGACTGATGTCTAGTCAGATTGAAAAATACATGTTCGATAATACATTCTTATAGAATGATTCCCCTATTTTTGGGCTACTTGAGAGAGTCATATTACCTTAGATGAGATCTCCTACATCAATATTTATCTAGAAGCTATAATTATAGAACACTTTGAGGCATTATATTGTATGACATATCAATCACCTCTATGATGTTATGAGGTAGCAAAGGTTATGTTACTCATATCATGTCTCATGTGGGAGATAATGGAGTAGGTCTAGTTGATTCATAAATGGATATAAACGTCATGGTCTTGAAAAAAATCTAATGAAAATCAAGGTTGATGACCTATAGAGTTCTATGATTTTGATTGGTTCTTTTTGTGTAACTTGTTGATAATAGGTAATATATATTGATTCAAAGAAAGGGTAATATTTAATCATGAGATTTCGGGCCTTTTGTGATTTTAGAGACTATCAGGATGATTCTATATTAGTTTCACATACCTCAATTGTACAAATCCATGCAAGACATCATCATTTTGTCTCATTTATGTCTTTATCACTTAATCCCATCACATACTTTTAATCTAAATGAGTTTCAGTTATTGCTAGATGCATAATATGTGGTGAATCCTATAAGTATCATTGATTATATTATGACATATCTCTAAGGATGGTTAGTTCCTCTAGTATTGGTACCATGTTAGCAGATCCATGTGAAGGATAATGCTCTGGTGTAGGAGGACGACATACATTATCAACGAGCAAAGTTATTCTCAATCTATAAATGACCACCCATGTAATGGAAATTTAAGAATTAATTTCTATAATGGTTGAAGATCATATGATAAGGTGTTTTTTTATTATGTAATAGTCCTTTTATTTTTGGTTAATCTGTTTTTATACTCCCCTTTTTGCAAGGACCTGAAATTCGATGATCTAGAATGTTAGGTTGTTTTGGAAATAAGGAATAATGGTCGTGAAGGTTGTCTTCAAGAAAAATACATATGGTTTATTTGGAATACATGGCATGTAATCAATACAAGATTTGTATTTTTATTGGAAGAAATATTCATTACATATTATAGTTTTTACCAGGAAGGGGATAACCTGAACCATACATGGAGTGTAAATCTAACATGTCGTGTAATCCCAATAGGTTTGTTTTTGAACATAAGAGGTGCATCATAATTTTTCAATATAATTACACCCCTCCATTTTCTATTGAAAATTAGTTCTTTGAATTCTAAACCTGATATTAGGTTTCATTTCACTATTAGACATAAATTTCAAGTTTCATTCATCTCATTGTATGTGATCCGATGTGTTCCTTATTTATCTTGTGCATTTTTTCCCTTCACATCCCCTAGAAAATGCTATTTTGGTTCAAGATATTGTTCCATATATTAGGGTGTGCATATATTTCTTTATTTTCATCAATCCATGTTGATTTAGGAGCCAATATTGTATAGTTGTACTATCAGAAGCATATGGTTGGTTGTCTATTAATTTTCATATTATGTATAGTTATTTATAACTAGTTTTCATTATTATTAATTCTACAACATCATGGTGAAGATCATAAATAAATTAAATTCCTTGTAATAATTACTGAATCCTTGATAGGTTTCTCTCTTATTACTATGAAATCGTTTGATGTTGTCAAAATGATAACACTATTTTATTCAAATTTATAATGGTATTTTAGGGTATTTATTTTCATATTTAAATGATTAATCTAGACAACTTCTGGATAGATTTATGTGGTTTATGTTTTATGGATGGAAACAATTATTCATTGGAGTACAAACAATAAATAGAGAATTTATGAGATAAAAGGCACTTTGTGCTATGAGTGAACCGAAGTGGTGCAACCCCATGTTTTTAATGTTGTGGCAGAACTAGAAAACTATAAGTGAGAAATCTAAAAACATTTCAATAGATTAAATAATGTGACATTTGAGGAGTTGATATTTTTTGGAAGAGATACACTAAAATTCATGACTCCTCTTCATGGAATGATATCTCTTAGATTGCATGATCTGTAAAACATTTAATGAAGTGAAATCCTCATGAAACAGAAAAATAGATGATACTTGGATGAGGGTTTGAAGAGTATCCATATATACTCACACCTCATCCACACCTTTGAATTCTTCTTGGATCATTCAAATGAGAGCGACACTGATGAATGATTCTGCATGATGGAGTGGTGGTCTGGAACACTACATCACCACCATTATCCCTTAGGTATCCACGATGCACATTCTAATCATACCTAACATGGTAAAGTTTTATTCATCACTTTTGGTGAGTTGATTATAGAGGGTGTGGTGTTAGGGATTTTTTCTATTCTCTATTATTATTTTGGATTGTTTCAACATTGTTTATCAATTCCAATTTATAATTTTTTCCTATTGCATGACCATTTAATCAATCTAGGTATTATCATGTTATTACATCAATAAATTGGACTATATTATGTATGTTAATTATAAAATATTGAAAAAAATTTATTAAATTGGGTTTTGGAATTCCAAAATTTTTTATTTCATTTAGTAGATGAAAAATTCCTTTGATGAAATTATCAGATCAGTGAAAGGTACTCATACAACGGATCACTACTGACCCAATTCTAACACCAACCCTAAATAAACCAATATTACTTGAATCCATAACACATGAACCTAAATATAACTGAATATGGCCAGCCAAAACTCTTTATATTCATAATAATCCTTGCTATAATATCATTCTTTCTTGAACCAAACAAAAAATAAATTTTATTTTCTTTAAATAATTCAGAACATACAAATTATCATTGTGGGTTCGATCATCATACCTTAAATGTAATATATTTTTTGTAGTCATTCTGTTATATATATATAATGTAATTTTTATAGCCCTGTATAATTGATGACACCTTGTGGAAAATCACAACCTCAACTCAGACCACCCATGAGGTGTGTTTATGTATCATTTCGAGGAGTTACCAATCCATTGGGGGTTTATGTGTGATCTACACTATTGTGGGAGATATAATAAATTTAATTTGGTATTATGAAGGGGTTTATTCCTCATTTTCCATGTGATGACATGATACAAAATTGACTGAATTGTTTAAATTTAAATGAGAAATGATTTGGATGAACTCATATATTGTGTATAATTATGAAATGGGATAAGAAATGTTTAATGAAGTGTTATAATAACATGGGATTCAATGGAGTTTACTACTCTATGGATCTAGAATATATTGGATTTTGTAATCATTTATATTGCTCTGATTCATCCCTGGTGGGTCATGTATTTGATCATATTACATTCCATGGATATTTCTACTCCATGGATCCATATTATATTGGATTCCATATACATTTATCCTCCTTAGATATAAAAATTAGGTATGGAATTTGATTTCATTGAATATTCCTTGTATAATTCCTTATTCATTAAATTATAGATCCAACCCTTGGGGTTTGACACTATATTTCTCATATTGGGAGGCAATGGATGTTTTACCATCATTTATAGTTGATGATTGTGATATATTTTTGAATATATATGGTAGGAGAGATAGTATCATGCATGATATATTATTATATATGATTATCCAATGTTTATTGTTTCTAGTTTGTAGAGAGCCTTGATGGTTGGGCAATGCTACTCTTATATATTCATTAATATTATTTTCATGTACATCGCAATGTAGTAGAATATATTTCTGTTCTATACATCTTATATAAATCATTCATGGTGGCCAACTATGTGTAATCTCACACAATGTTTGGGAAGATATTGGGTTCTTGGAAAGATATCATGGATATATGTTGGGACAAAGGAATATAAATTCATTATTATTCTTGATTGATTGTGCATAGGACGAGGTGATTGCAGGATTGAGCTACTATTCATGATTAAATTTGTAGATAGTCATTTTGGAAATTTTGTACATTAGATACATGCATTGTACTGAAAAACTATTATCATGTATTGCCAACCTTTTTGTATAGACTCATGACATATTCATCCATTTTATTAATAATTCATTGGGTTTTCAATAATTATATTTTCAATTGGAAGTTTATTTTCTATCACAAATTTATGTCATATTTCCTCTTATTTACACAAATATGATACCATTTTGTAACTATGATTATGAAGTTATCATCTACCCACTGAATAAACTTGTTCCCTCTCTTCTAGTTATCAACCTCTAGTGAACCGGTATGTATTCTTGAGTCAATTTCATTCACCATCATAGGTCACTATTATGTGGAACCCTGGTCGGGACGTTACAAAGAGCATAAATTATTTGACCTTCAGGTATTATTAGTATATCATCACCCAGATTGAAACTATGAAATTAAAGTATAAATGTAGAAATATAATAGACCTGTTATAAGATGGGAAAAAATATTACCGGTTTTATGTCATATATAGGAATGATATATAATTGGTATATATGGTCGTTTGGGTTCTATAGTCATTGGGATTATATAACTATTGTAACATGATAGTTGAATTAGTAGGTATAAACAATAGTTATAGTTTCATAAAAAAAATTTTCAAAGGGAAAAATGACATTGAATAATATATGACTTTTTTTATGATATTCTTTCCAATATACGTAGTTAGTTCATATAACATGGGTTTTAGCTAGAACAATCCCATGATGAACTTTACCGATTGATTCTTGAGTTAAATCATTTATGAAGGATGTTTATGTGTATAAAAACAAACATGACATCTATTCTAGATGAATTTTCACTCGTGGTGTCCACCACCACTTATCATACCCGTAGAGATTATGTATATTTTTATGGGATCTGTAATTAAATGTAATTATGATATGATTATGTAATTATTAATAAATTGTATATTCTTATTATTATGTATAATTTATACAATTTCCACTTCCATAAAATTTATTTTTAATGAATAATAATAGTTATATTTAACATAAATTTGTTTATAAAATTTCATGTTTTTAGATAGGTAACAAATTTTAAATAATTGTTAATAAAATCATTCAATAATAAAAATTAAATATATGTATATTTTTTATTTATAAACCAATTGATTACATTTCAGTATTGTGTAATATAGTAATTATAGAAATTAACAAATAAATAAATTTTATTCTAAATATTTTCACATGGCATAGAATATGAATAAATTCATATTTATTCTCAATAAAATTCATTTTTGGAAATAATTTTTATGCCCTATGATTGCATATATTAAAATTTATTTTTGTGAAGTCTATAAATTAAATTCAATGGAAAATTAAATAGGATATTTAGAATATCATAATTAATTATTGTAACACCCCGAGCTTCCACGATACGCTTCTCATTCAATAATGCAATAGCTTGCATTGTACGCAACTTCGAGTTCTAAAACACCGCGACTAATCAAAGTAGCCGTTATGAATAGTAATAACCACTTTTTAAAATTATATAAATTTTATATTTCAAAATGGACTTCATTTTTGTATTCTTAATATCGAAATTATCCCAAGTTGAATTTTTTGTAATTTTCTGAGAACTTCCAATTTTTTATGAATAGTGAAAATTACTTAAAAGAAACTTTTTTAATCAAAATAATTTATAGTGATAAATTAGACTATTTAGTGGTTTTAAAGTATAATTAGAATATATTTTTACAGTTTTATCCAAAGGTGGTCATTAGAATTAATTTAACATTGAAATTGGACATAAACAATTGCCAATCTTTTGATATAAATTGTTTCTTAAAAACACGCTATTTGTTGTGACAGCGGGAATTAATTATAAAATTAATTAATGAAACTTATATGTTTGGAATTTTGTAAAATAGACATCATTTTTGAATTTGGAATATCAATTATAGCTTAGGGTGAAATTTTGGCCTTATTCTGAAAAACTTCAATTTTTGATGAATAGTGAAACCACTAAGTGGTTGTTAAAAACTGATTTTTCGTTAAAATGAAATATTACCACTTCTGTGATATGATTTTCAAAAATCCGACATACATGGTTGTCATTAAGAAGTAAAATGTGGTTCGATGTGATTAAAATAAATTTTTGGTGAATAGTAACTTTTAAGTTCTTAATCGCGATTAGGGGTAATTAGTGTAGTTTAAGGTAAAAATGATGTTTTAATAATATGAGATGATCATAACACTTGTCCTACTCCTATTGGATGAGTCATGGCCGACCAAGACAACCCATGGGTCAACTTGGTGACCCCATGGAGCCACTTTAGTTGGAAAATGACATTAATATATATTTATTTAATGTTAAAATTAAATTGATACAAACATGAGTTGTTTTACTAAAACAGTTTTTAAGTGGGGTTACACCAGTCCAAATTGTGACTATAAATATTCATTAGAAAGCTAAAACGATTTCATACATCATAGTATTTTTTTTATAATTTTTAGACATTAAATAAATTATATTATTTATGACATCATTATGATGCAGCGATGACCTCATTATTTAATGATTTTAATAAAATGAAAAGATAATGTAACATCCAAGGCTTACACTTGTCCAAAGACTATTTTATGGGTATATTTCGAACCCTTATCACCTTAGACACGAATTATATAAGTGTGGGACCTTTAGAATCCGAAAATCATTGTATAATAATGTAACATTTCAATCTTTCCAAAAGAGCCCCTCCTCTCCACTTATAAAAGGCCCCCACCTCTCCCACCTCATTTACACTTTCAATCCATTTTGCTCGGCCAAACTCTGCCCAAATACTCTCCCAACTTCCCCCTATTACTCCTAGAAGCCTCACTTTGGTCAGAACTCTTCCCAAGGAAGCCTTTGGCTCAAATCAAAAAGAGTTACCCGATTTTGAGGTAATGTCTTCTCTAATGTTGTTTTGTTTTTTTTTTCTTCTCCAACCCTCTAAACACTTTTTATTCATTTCTTTTGTAACAACACCAGTATCCTAAATATACTAGGATGTTGTTATAAGAAGGATTAAAGATACACTTACACACACCTACATCTAATGGTTAAAGAACATACGGTTTCTGTGGATGGCGAATTTCTGCCTCACGAAACGATGATTGTTCAACACTCAAATAACACCTTCAAAGGTGGCCATTAAGATGTCACTATATTTATATATGATATATAATGTGTTTATGTTTTAATTATGCTTCTGTATTTCTCATTTATTTCATACTTTATTATTTCCATTATGGGTAAAACGCGATAATTTCATTTTAGGAAGTGCGGACTACCGCCCCCTCAAAGTGATTTGAATCGTTAATGCCATATGTGGGATGTATAAAGGATGGAGTAAATGGTATTATACACTATATTATACTGGAATTATATTATACATTTATATCATTATGATTTCATTCCATTAAATATGAAATTGAAATGAAAGTAGTGTTCATGCGTATGTACGGCTTACCGTCTCCATGAACGGTGCAATTCATTTCTTACCTCTAAATGTTACGTAATATTATAAATGAATGTATATACTGGATATATAAGACACATTTGACATCAAAATCATGAATATAATTTGGAGATAATGGATATTCTACCACATAAACAACTTGTAATTATAAGAAGTTTATTGTTGACTCAAGTACCAAAGATCGACAAAACGACTGTTATTAACTTAAATAATTACATAATGTTCATATCATTGTAATAAGTGATATAAAAAGGATAATGAAATTGAAAATGGTTCTTAATAAGGTATA
Source organism: Viscum album (assembly GCA_963277665.1). NCBI lineage: Eukaryota > Viridiplantae > Streptophyta > Magnoliopsida > Santalales > Viscaceae > Viscum > Viscum album. Next base: position 453,937,935 of record OY728161.1, on the reverse strand, counting down.
TATTAACTCTAGTTTATTATTCAGGAGGTTAAAGAAAGGTTGAGTCAAGTCAGACACGAGGTAAGGGAATTTCTTAACCCAACTTCCATTCTTTGGGTTAATCTCCTACTTTCAAATAATGTCATGATATTATTATGTCCTATTTTGTATTTTTTTTACGTTCTTTATGTGTACCTATATTGAATACACATAATAGATCTATTTTATTTTAAAAATGATCTTTTTAAGGACTTCGTCTCAATCCCCTTTCATTGAGGCATATTTGGTTTTATACACAACTTTCTTTTATACGGTGTATAAACCCCTCTGACTTTTACGTTTATTCAAAACGAATCTTTTTTATACGAAGCGTTTTGCTAAACGAAAAAAGGGAATGTTTTTATTTCTGTACTTATGCGGTGACAACGACTTCTCCACCGCCGTGACCATTATTTGAGTTTTGGATTCCTCTACAAGCCATCTTTTTTTTAATAAAAATAAATACAAAGTTTTAACTTTCTTTTATTTTGGTATTGAAAATGGTTTTGAAAGCATTTTTATTATATCAATGTGTTGTATTGATATCTTGTGATTGAAATGTGGAAATGTTATGTTTCATTTATGCATGTTTTATGTGATACGATTATGTTATGGTTTATGATATGTTTAAACCTATTCATATGAGGAATGTATTGGACTTAATAAGTGACGGGTGGAGCCCGCTATAGTTCCTCGATGCATCGGTAGCTCTCATGAGACAACTAGACGTGGAATTGGCCGAGGCCCTTTCCCAATTTGATTTATGGTTTTGGCCGAGTCCTTAATCATTTTAGACGTCTTGGCCGAGGCCTTGACAAAATGTTTCAGAATGTCCATCATTATACATTCCCTCATTATGAAAGAGGTTATTTATATTGCATGTGATTATTCGACCAGTAGAATAACCATGTGATGAAGTGAATGGCATTATCTCATTTTACTTTTGCCATATTATGTTGAAGTTCAAGTTTAAAAGGCTTTTGTTTTAGTTATACATTGCCATAAATTTTTATGTTTATTTATGAAAGCTTCCGCTATATTGTTATCCTTACTGAGCATCTGAGCTCACCCCTTTCAATGTTTTAATATTTTCCAGGATGTGAAAGAAGTATTTTAGGAATGACCTGTAGGGATAGTCAGAAGAGGATATGAGTGTGGACTATGAAGACTTTGTTATTAGTTTTTCACTTTATGATGTAATGTAAGACTTATGAATGTATCTAGTGTTTCCAAGGCTACTAAACTAATCGGTCTTTTGAGACTTGATCTTTTGTTGTCATGCCAATGTTACGAAGTAATGCACCGACTCTGGGTAGCTGGGGTCGGGGCGTTACAGTTGGTATCAGAGGCAGTTTAGTACTAACCTTGGAAGCTAGATTTAGATAAACTCTGATTAGAGCACATAGCCCGAAGATAGACTTTGAGGGTTAGTATAGAAGAACTTCCTAGAATTTTGGTATTGTAGAGATGTTGTGAGTTTTCCGAGCAATACATACCTATCTGGATACAAGCAGGTAGAGGCGGCTCTGGCACAGATGTACCTAGGGGTAAACCCCGAAAACACTTCTTTGAGCTAGACTCGAACGGGAACTGGTGCACGACAACGGGCCTTGCTGCACTCGTGGTTACAACACTCCCGGGGGATATGCTTAGGATAATTCTCATTTTCGTTACAAACCACTTTGAAGGGTTATGAGTATATACTTCCTCAATGGAAACATTTCTTTTTATGATTATGGATTATATTCATAAATAGTTCAATTTATGATAAGTATTTTACAAGTATGGAATTATGTATTTTGATTCATAAACTAATCTAGTTTATGCCATTGTTTAGAAATGGAGCCTAGTGGAAGGAATGGAAACCGTATCAATGCACGCACTCCGTGTAGGGATTGCCCTCCTGCTCAAGATAATTATTGTGGATCTGAAGATACAACTGGTGCTGATCAACTTATTACCGTACTGGGACAACTCACTCAGGTTATGAATAATAACCTTACTCGTATGGAGCACCCTGATCCGCAACGTGGAGGATCAATGTTAGATCGATTCATGAGGCAACAACCACCAACGATCAATGGGAGTACAAATCCCTTAGTAGTCGAGCAATGGATAAATTCCCTAGAGAAAATATTTCAGGCTTTGGGGAGCAGTGAAAGGGAAAAAGTTATCATGGCAGTTTACCGCCTCACTGGAGATGCTGATCAATGGTGGTCATTGATTCAAAACATGAAGGAAGATGATGAAGTATCAAATATGGAATGGAGGGAGTTAAAAGATCTGTTTTTAGAAAAATACTTTCCTCGCGACCATCGAACAGATATGGAAAGGCAATTTCTGAGTCTGAGACAAAAGGAGGATGAGAATGTCGCAAAGTATGAGGCTAACTTTACAAGGTTAGCAAGGTATGCTGGAGATTATATACGTAACCCAAGGAGTAAGATTGATCGTTTCTTTGATGGGTTAAAACCATTTCTCCGTCGAGCATTAGTATCACAATCCTTCTCATCATACGAAGATATTGTCTCGTGTGCTATCAAGATAGAAAAGGAATTCTCTAAGTCTTATGACAACAAGGTAAAGCAAGAGAAAAAGAGAACAGTGGAACAAGAGACAGATAAATGGAAAAAGGGAAAGAAGGATATTCCATTATGTGATAATTGTGGGAAGAATCACCCTAGTACGTGCCTAAAAGGAATGGGAGTTTGTTATAAATGTGTAGAAAAGGGTCACCAGGCTCGTGATTGCAAGGGAAAGAAAGAGGATGTCAAAGTTGAATGCTACAGTTGTAGGGAAATGGGGCATTATGCAAATGAATGTCCTAAGCGTCAGGGAAACATACCTCAGAAAATGCCAAGGGATCAAGGACAATCTTATGTTGTTACTACTGTTGAAGCGGAATAAATAATGTATTGGTGCTTTTGGACTCAAGGATTATATTCTGGTTATAAGAATAATGTGATATATATAAAGATTGTACTGCAGTACTTTTTGATTAAGTTAATATGATTAAGGTATTCATATTTTTAGTATGTGATAATAAGAGAATCTTTTCTTTGTCTGGGGAATCTGATGTTACAAATGATTTTGGAATTAAGAGACCTTTTAGAGAATGTCTGGACATAGGTATATTGGATAATTATAAAGGTTGGAGTGGATTAAGTTGATCTTTCGATATTATTGTTTAAGGTTAAAAAATTTATGAAGATTATTTTTGGAATATTATGATACTATAGTTTTAGGAAAAGGGCAAAGCTGCAGGAATCGAACCCACAATCATAGTGCGTCAGGCCTTTATTTCCTACCACTAGCCTACAGTAAGTCCCTGGTTTTTACAAAATAATTTTACTAATCTAAATGGTATGTGTTAACATTTGGAACCTTATACAATTAGGATAAATAGAATATTTTTGAGTTCCATTTCCATTTGGAGTAAAATATGGGTTTGTGGTAAAAATTTATTAACGAATGAAAGTATACATAACAAGTATGTATATTCCCTTACGTTCTTAGTAAATCTCCTAAATAAATTCCTCAACATTATAAAAGGTAACTTAAAACAAAAATGTTGTCGGTTAACTTTTCCAACTGGGGATTCAATGACCGTTTAACCAATCACAAGTTTGTGATTATCTTGTAGTTAAACATTCTCCTAATCCTGTTTTCTATAACTATCCATCAGACCTTGATGGTTTGTTTTTCTTCCATATCCATATTTTCATAGAATCCTAGTATGGGCTATCTCGGGTGACCTTTTTACTTATCTTGCTTTCTTTTAATATAATATATCTATTAACCTTATTTCCGATGTGGGTTTTCCATAGAGGTATTTTCTCTTTTCAACCTTTTTTTTTCAAAGAAAAATTTCAAATTGCGAGGACAAAATTTATTGAAGGAGGGGAGAATGTAACACCCCGATCTTCCACGATACGCTTCTCATTCAATAATGCAATAGCTTGCATTGTACGCAACTTCAAGTTCTAAAACACCGCGACTAATCAAAGTAGCCGTTATGAATAGTAATAACCACTTTTTAAAATTATAGAAATTTTATATTTCAAAATGGACTTCATTTTTGTATTCGTAATATCGAAATTATCCAAAGTTGAATTTTTTGTAATTTTCTGAGAACTTCCAATTTTTTATGAATAGTGAAAATTACTTAAAAACAACTTTTTTAATCAAAATAATTTATAGTGATAAATTATACTATTTAGTGGTTTTAAAGTTTAATTAGAATATATTTTTACAATTTTATCCAAATTTGGTCATTAGAATTAATTTAACATTGAAATTGGACATAAACAATTGCCAATCTTTTGATATAAATTGTTTCTTAAAAACACGCTATATGTTGTGACAGCGGGAATTAATTATAAAATTAATTAATGCAACTTATATGTTTGGAATTTTGTAAAATAGACATCATTTTTTAATTTGGAATATCAATTATAGCTTAGGGTGAAATTTTGGCCTTATTCTGAAAAACTTCAATTTTTGATTAATAGTGAAACCACTAAGTGGTTGTTAAAAACTGATTTTTCGTTAAAATGAAATATTACCACTTCTGTGATTTGATTTTCAAAAATCCGACATAAATGGTTGTCATTAAGAAGTAAAATTTTGTTCGATGAGATTAAAATAAATTTTTGGTGAATACTAACTTTTAAGTTCTTAATCGCGATTAGGGGTAATTAGTGTAGTTTAAGGTAAAAATGATGTTTTAATAATATGAGAGGAGCTTTACACTTGTCCTACTCCTATTGGATGAGTCATGGCCGACCAAGGCAACCCATGGGTCAACTTGGGGACCCCATGGAGCCACTTTAGTTGGAAAATGACATTAATATATATTTATTTAATGTTAAAATTAAATTGATACAAACATGAGTGGTTTTACTAAAACAGTTTTTAAGTGGGGTTACATAAATCCAAATTTTGACTATAAATATTAATTAGAAAGCTAAAACGATTTCCTACATCATAGTATTTTGTTTATAATTTTTAGACATTAAATAAATTAAATTATTTATGACATCATTATGATGCAGCGATGACCTCATTATTTAACGATTTTAATAAAATGAAAAGATAATGTAAAATCCAAGGCATACACTTGTACAAAGACTATTGGATGGGTAGATTTAGAAGCCTTATCACCTTATCCACGAATTATATTAGTGTGGGACCTTTAGAATCCGAAAATAATTGTATAATAATGTAACATTTCAATCTTTCCAAAAGAGCCCCTCCTCTCCACTTATAAAAGGCCCCCACCTCTCCCACCTCATTTACACTTTCAAGCCATTTGGCTCGGCCAACCTCTTCCCAAATACTCTCCCAACTTCCCCCTATTACTCCTAGAAGCCTCACTTTGGTCAGAACTCTTCCCAAGGAAGCCTTTGGCTCAAATCAAAAAGAGTTACCCGATTTTGAGGTAATGTCTTCTCTAATGTTGTTTTGTTTTTTTTTCTTCTCCAACCCCCTAAACTCTTTTTATTCATTTCTTTTGTAACAACAACAGTATCCTCAATATACTAGGATGTTGTTATAAGAAGGATTCGAGCTACACATACACACACCTACATCTAATGGTTAAAGAACTTACGGTTTCCGTGGATGGCGAATTTCTGCCTCACGAAACGATGATTGTTCAACACTCAAATAACACCTTCAAAGGTGGCCATTAAGATGTCACTATATTTATATATGATATATAATGTGTTTATGTTTTACTTATGCTTCTGTATTTCTCTTTTATTTCATACTTTATGATTTCCATTATGGGTAAAACGCGATAATTTCATTTTAGGAAGTGCGGACTACCGCCCCCTCAAAGTGATTTGAATCGTTAATGCCATATGTGGGATGTATAAAGGATGGAGTAAATTGTATTATACACTATATTATACTGGAATTATATTAAAAATGTATATCATTATGATTTCGTTCCATTAAATATGAAATTGAAATGATAGTAGCGTTCATGCGTACGTACGGCTTACCGTCTCCATGAACGGTGCATTTCATTTCTTACCTCTAAATGTTACGGAATATTATAAATGAATGTATATACTGGATATATAAGATATATATGACATCTAAATCATGAATATACTTCTAGAGATAATGGATATTCTACCACATAAACAACTTGTAATTATAAGAAGTTTATTGTTGACTCAAGTACCAAAGATCGACAAAACAACTGTTATTAACTTAAATAATTACATAATGTTCATATCATTGTAATAAGTGATATAAAAAAGATAATGAAATTGAAAATGGTTCTTAATAAGGTGTATATTAACTCTAGTTTATTATTCAGGAGGTTAAAGAACGGTTGAGTCATGTCAGACACGAGGTAAGGGAATTTCTGAACCCAACTTCCATTCTTTGGGTTAATCTCCTACTTTCAACTTATGTCATGATATTATTATGTCCTATTTTGTATTTTTTTTACATTCTTTATGTGTACCTATAGTGAATACACATAATAGATCTATTTTATTTTAAAAATGATCTTTTTAAGGACTTCGTCTCAATCCCCTTTCATTGAGGCATATTTGGTTTTATACAGAACTTTCTTTTATACGGTGTATAAACCCCTCTGACTTTTACGTTTATTCAAAAGGAATCTTTTTTATACGAAGCGTTTTGCTAAACGACAAAAGGGAATGTTTTTATTTCTGTACTTATGCGGCGACAACGACTTCTCCGCCGCAGTGACCATTATTTGAGTTTCGGCTTCCTCTACAAGCCATCTTTTTTTTAATAAAAATAAATACAGAGTTTTAACTTTCTTTTATTTTGGTATTGAAAATGGTTTTGAAAGCATTTTTACTATATCAATGTGTTGTATTGATATCTTGTGATTGAAATGTGGAAATGTTATGTTTCCTTTATGCATGTTTTATGTGATACGATTATGTTATGGTTTATGATATGTTTAAACCTATTCATATGAGAATGTATTGGACTTAATAAGTGACGGGTGGAGCCCGCTATAGCTCCTCGATGCATCGGTAGCTCTCATGAGACAACTAGACGTGGAATTGGCCGAGGCCCTTTCCCAATTTGATTTATGGTTTTGGCCGAGGCCTTAATCATTTTAGACGTCTTGGCCGAGGCCTTGACAAAATGTTTCAGAATGTCCGGCATTATACATTCCCTCATTATGAAAGTGGTTATTGATATTGCATGTGATTATTCGACCAATAGAATATCCATGTGAAGAAGTGAATGGCATTATCTCATTTTACTTTTGCCATATTATGTTGAAGTTCACGTTTAAAAGGCTTTTGTTTTAGTTATACATTGCCATAAATTTTTATGTTTATTTATGAAAGCTTCCGATATATTGTTATCCTTACTGAGCATCTGAGCTCACCCCTTTCAATGTTTTAATATTTTCCAGGATGTGAAAGAAGTATTTTAGGAATGACCTGCAGGGATAGGAAGAAGAGGATATGAGTGTGGACTATGAAGACTTTGTTATTAGTTTTTCACTTTATGATGTAATGTAAGACTTATGAATGTATCTAGTGTTTCCAAGGCTACTAAACTAATCGGTCTTTCGAGACTTGATTTTTTGTGATCATGCCAATGTTACGAAGGAATGCACTGACTCTGGGTAGCTGGGGTCGGGGCGTTACAATTATTTTTCATTTATAACATATAAAATAGTTTCTAAATTAAATATTATTTACCATGGTAATATATTTATTTTTTAAATTATTAATTTTATATTTTTTTAAATTTTCATTAAAATATATTTAATTTATATATTTTCGATAAATCCAATTCTATGTTTGAAAATATAAAAAATATATCAATAATAATTTATTTGGTATTTTATAAGAGTTTTAGATAAAACAAATAATTTATAAATATAATGTTTTTTTAGAAACAACTATTTTTTATATCTTATAATTAAATTTAACGGGTAATTTTCATAAATTATGATATTTAATTAGATTAAATATAATATAAATTAAGAATGATCATGAAAGAAATTTCTAATTAGGTTCTTAGAATATTATTATAAAAAGAATAATTATTGTGTAAAAAATTTAATTGATGATATTGAAGATAAAAATGGGTGTCATATTATAGATCAAATTTTACTAGATATAGTTGAAAAATATACCTTCTAGAAGACCATTCATGGGTTATAAATCATTACCCAGATGTATCTCCCCCAATTACACCCCAAAATCCACAAACTACAATATGATTCATCTTAACCTTCACCTAACTTTCATTTACATTGAAAATTCCTTCTTTTTTACATATACAATGAGCCCACTTCCATCCACATTATGCAACACATATTGTAGTAACGTGAGATTTCTAATACATTAAATAAATATTATCTTGTATAGCATACACCTCATGGAAAAAAACATTAAATGTTTATTAAAGAATTATTATTTAGAAAATTTAAGAATAATATAACCTCTAGTAACTAAAAATGTATTCCAATGAATTTTAAAATCCGTAAAAAATATGATTACTAATATTTAGGTGTTTAAAATGGAAATTTTTTATATATGAATTTTATCAGTATATATATTTAATTTTTATAGAAAATTTAATTTTTTTAAATTTGTGGAAATGAATTTTATTTTCAAATTCTATATAGAAAATTATCATTGAATGAATTTTTCATATTTTTCTAAAAGAATAGATTTTCTAGGTGAATAGTTATAATATATAAGTATTTTTAATACCATTATTTTTGTAACAATATAATAATAAATGGATGACTTAAAATATTTTGAAACTTTTTAAACATATAAAAAATATATACTTTAATAAAAATAATTAAAAAATAATATTAAAAATTTAACAAACCCATGTGTAATGTTTTGGTAACATAAGTAACATTTTTCATTTATTAAATTATATTAAATATTATACTTCATAATTTGTAAAAATTAAATTAATAAAAGTGTATTTATTATTTATGATAAAAATGATCATATTGTGTAATATTTTAATTTTATATTTTTTTCATAGAGTTATAAATACTGAGATTAAAGTTAATTGCATGATATTGGTAACCCTAGTAATCTTAAAGAATTTTTTTATCATATTATTATTTTAATCTAATATAATAAATTAATTGATTAAAAATTAATTATTTTAATATAATTATATTAAAAATATGTAAATATATTATCATTAATTCAATTGTTTATAGTGTCTATAAAAGTTTAAGAACAAATATTTTTAAAAACATCATTTAAAAAATATAAATTAAATGGTTTAATTTAGAATTTCATTTTATATTATTTATAAATAAAATTAGAATAAATAAGGTTTTAATTTAGGTTTATTTTATCAAAAAAAATTATGAGGGGTTATTTATTATTATTTATTAAAAAATATTTTTTATAGTTGAAAGCTATTTACCCAGGTAAAAATGAAAATTATAAAATTTAAAAACCTAATTGTAAATGACGTAATAAATACTCATGATATTTATTTTAATTAAATTTAGAGTCCTTATAAACCTTATCCCAACCCTCACTCCATTATTTTTCACTTTTGGATCCTTTTACTCTTGAATAGTGTCATTCTATTATGGAAAAATAATTGGTGTTCTCAAAAGTGCAATTTTCATCACCTAGAAAAGGGGAAAAAATAACAAACATCATGACATGCCTCTTAATTATAATTTAATAATGAAATTAATAAAATAATATATCATGTTACTAAGACTATGTTATCAATTAGTTATCATAATCCCTTCATTTACAAGGATACTTTTAATGGAATGTTAATGTCCCAATGTAGGTATTAGTAAATCCTTATATTTTCTATATTATCATTATTTTACAATAATACCCAATACATAGTTATATAAATAAAAAAATTTGTTAATATAATGAATATTTATTATATTAACATTGAATCCATTATTTATTCTTTTCTATCAACTTATAAAAACAAAATAATGTGGATCATGTGTTTGTGAGGACTACTATCTCTACGGAGTAACATCACCTGTTATTTTAAAAATACTGAATTATTTGGTTATAAAAATGTAATTAAATAATAATTGATCATATATTAAATATTTATTATTTTTTGGAGGAAAAATATAATCCACCCTCAGGCCCTCTCATTGTCTAGAAAATGAACATGTTAATTGTGTATTCTGCATACTACCTCTTCAATGGAATTTTTTTATATATCATCATGATTTTAATTCATTATAAATAACATAAAATATTCATAAAAATTATAAAAACATTTAGATTAAATAATTATACACCTATTAAAATGTTATTATGTGAGTATAAATAGTTTATCAGCCATACTTAACCACCAAACTACTGTTTCTTCTTGTTTGGTTTGGTCTATCCACTTACTTGAAAAATTATAAAAAACCAATTCATGGATGATTATGAAAACTCAAATGAATATATTATTTAATTTTAATAGTCAAATAATAATTGGTCTATATTTTCTAATGTTTTATATTTATTTTATATTTTTTTAATATCACCTTCGATTGTTAATATTATCAACGAAAACCAACATTGATTCCATTTTCATAGAACATAAGTAACACACTAATTGAATTATAATATAGAATTATAAATTAATATATGTTATATATTTTAGTAACATAAATTATCCATAAATTAATAACCTTTAGAGATTAATTTAAAAAACAATTATATTACAAAACTTGTTCAAAATTATCAAAATAACTTAAACCTTCTATTGAAAACAGATTTCAACTAACTAATATACATGTAAAAAAAGTATAAATTATGTTTATAAATTTATATATAAATGAATATGGTTTCTACATAGGACGATAATATATTTATATCCTTACACATAGGGTTTAATCACATTAGTGGAAATAAATAATTAGGAATGGGTTTATTTTCCACACTTTCAAATCATATAGGCATGCTCAATATTGAACACCATAATTTATTTTATACAGTTTATTCACTACTTCATTGCCTTAAATTATAATTAATATATTTTATTTCAAGATATTTTAATTTACATTTTATTGTATCCCTCTAATGTTAATTTTACTCTTACATTACCATTATGATATGGGTTTTTGGTAACGTAATTATCATTCATTGAGTTATGATTTTTATTCTTGAAAATACATTATATAAGTTAGAAACAATATAATATTTGATTTTATTATGTGTATGATTCTTTTTATTATATGGATTTACATATTTACAACATAAACCCATTTCTAAATATCTATTTCATCATGAAATACAAAATTTTTGAGGGATTTAATTAACTCTAATTTTCTTTATTTTTGACAATATATTAATTCTTAAGAATAAACCATCTATGATTGAAAAATAAATATGTTTCTGAATTTATAAGATATTTTTTAAACATTATATTGGGTTAAAAGTATTTAATGAATTCAAATATGTATTATTTTTGAATTTAATCCTCATAAAGTTGCAATAGTTATAAGAAGAAAATAAAATCTTTTATAGATATATTTATTCCTACATTTCCATGTCAATTATTCCCAATGAAATTAATTTCATATTTTAAATCCAATTATAAGTTTAATCCAGTTACATACTTATTTTCTATTATCACATTTCAAGGGAAATTCATATAAACTATTTTTATGATATGGGTTTTCAATAAATGTATTTCAAAATATAAAAATGGATCACCAACAATTAATAATATTTTTTTATCTTTCAAAAGAAATTTATTTTTAGTAATCATTATGTATTTTCAGGGGCGTATCCATAATGATTCATTTTAAAATCAATTGTTTTCAAATTATTTCACATCCAATTTTTTAAACCTTTGCATTATATTAAATGATCGACAATTTAAGATAATTTTTAAAAAAGTATATATTTTCATGATGTTTTCACTTCGATTTTTTTAAATATTTATGGATATTTAATGAATAAAATATTGATATATCTATTTTGTAGTAAATAATTTTAATAGTTTTTAATATAAAATTTTCTAAAATGAATATACAAAGTGAAATAAACTTCATTTCTTATGCCAAAGACAAAAAATTATTCTAAAAAACAATATCATAATATCACTACCATTTGATTTTTCTCTATAATGGATTTATTTCCTTGGAAATTATTTTCCAAGAATGACCCCATATATTTTGTTATAAAATAATATTTATTGGTGATTTAATTTTGGGCATCAACCATTATTATTCATATGGTTATTTTTTCTCATACTATTTGAAACAAATTTAATACCTATTTTCTTTCCATGGGTTCTTTATGTTATGAAATTTTATTGATATTGTGTCTGAAACAAATTTGTGTGGGTTTTCATAATGAGATGGTTTTTGACTAATAAAACCCTTATATGGTTTGGGCCTGAAAGAACTATAAAATGTTCTAGTGTTAATACATACTTATTTTGGTTTGGGTTTGATTAAGCATTGAGATAGTTTGGGTATTATAAAGCCCTGAGATGTTTTGGTTCGAATAAATAATAGAGATATTTTAGGCCTCAAAAAGAGAATATATGGTTTTGGGGACATCAAATCCATCTAATTAATTCCATTATTTTTATATATCATTAAATAAAGAAGTTAATTGTGGATAATTTTTTTGTTCAGAATAGTTGGCACGGATATTCTGTTTTTTCACAACATCATTAATGTAGATTTTATTTGATGAAAACGTGAATCATATACATTATGTTTGTCAAAATATTTATAATTTCTATTTTTTAATGTTTGTACCAAATTTGTTTCTTATTATATGTTTTAAGGTATTTGTGTATTTCAATTTCATATGGAAATGATTATGAACCAAGGATCATGTTTAACATCATAAGACTCTGTATTGTTTTTCTATTGTGTATGTTTTCTCATTATAGACTAAATGTACATCATTAAGTATTTATAGACAAATCTTTTTTTCGATTTTATCATAAATAATAAATTCCTCTCCTAGACATGTTTTCTATTCTTATTCTGATATAACATGTGATTATAGGTTTATGAGTTATTTTACCTTACTACTCATTTAATCTCATCCATTTCTATTATTTTTATTTCCGCAGTAAATGAATATATGTGTATCTTTGGATACATATATAGATGGATCTCTAATATATTTCTTATATGGTGAAAAATTCACAATATTTATAAAACAAGTTTTCTATGTAACTGGTATTCAATGAAACTAAATCAAATGTTAGGTTGAGTTTGTGAGATTATTAGGAGATGTTATAGTAATGTGTTTTTTCATATTTTATCTTATATCATATCACATGATACCTAGGTTAACATAAAAAGTTGGTGATTTTATATTTGGAATTGGGGTCTGAGTTAGGGTTCCCTTATAGGTATTAAAAGGCGATTTAGTAATTTTTGGTGATTTTTTAGTTTTATTATTATGATAAGACAGCATTACTGAAAACCATAGAAAAAGTACAATGAATAATTCCATGTATAAGATATAATAAAAAATTCTGGTAAAGTAGATAATTCAGGATTCTATTAGAAATTACATCTCTTACTAGATATTGTTTGTTGATATTGGATCTATCGCTAATGTACTAAGGGTATTTTACCTAAAAATAAATGATTGGGAATTAACATGATCTTCACCTAGTGTATGTAAGAGAGGCCAGACTACACACCTCGTTTGAATATACAAATTGAAATTCTATGGATAATTCATATTCTTGATAATAATACATTGGGAATGATTTTAGTATAATGTTGACAAATTAGGTTAGGGAAAATAATATGATAAAGGCCATGGATAACCAGTGAATGAATAGATAGTCACTAGTTAAACGAAAAATATCACATGTTAAAAATGGGTTTATAGTGGAATACATTTTCAGAATGATGTTTTTGTATTCACATTTGGGATATTATAATAAAAAAATTTCTTGTTATTTGGATGAAACATGATCATGAAAATTAAACTAAGAATGGTATTTATCTAGAAAGCATTATATTTTGTAACTGAATAAGTGATCATATTTAAATGATTTATAATTTTATAATATTTCTATTATTTTGGATAATGATAGTTTCGTAGTCTAACCTAATATAGTCATTTTGATATTTTAATAAAAATTAAATTTGGATATAGTTAACTGATTTCATTAATGGGTTATATTTATTGATGATATTAAATTATATCTTAAAATTAATGAATGTTATGTTAAAATATAAGTATTTTTCGGCACTAAATTTTCATTAAATATTTGGAAGCATATATTAAAGTGTATCAATTATTAAAAAAGTAATTTTATGGAAATTATATATTATCGGGTATAACTATTGATGAACACATGATTGATGGATTAATAAAACAAAATATTAAATAAATTGCTAATAAAAATAGGAGTTATTAAAATTGTTTTTAACTATTATTATAGGATAGAAAAACATTGACATTTCTTATACCAATGGTTCTTTAAAATGATGGGAGTTTTGAAGTGGGTAAAATAATATACAAAAAATATTATATAAACCATTGTTATAGGTCACAATTTTGAAGACTATTCCAATGGTTTAAATAAACTCTTGGTATACACCTATATAAATGGTTTAAAGACAATAGGTATATACTATGTCGCATTAAACAATACAAATAGTATTGAAACAATTGATAAAAAAATATTCATTTTAGAAAAACCAATTTTTAAAAACTAGTTGGTACAGATTCCTATAATCATTATAGATTACACTTAATCCATGGCTCAAAAAACATTTAATTGAAAAAAAACTACACAGTCACCTAAAAAACCACTACCAAACATATCTTACAATGTAACAGCCCAAGATTTTATGAAAAATATTCTTTTTAATAATGTCTTGTGTTGTATGCTACACCAAAAAGAGCTTTCACAACACACATCCTTTACTTGCCTTGTATTACACGCAATCGCGACCTTCCTCGATAGCGTTTGTAGTACGCAATACCGAGTTTCAGTAAACAACAATATGCTATTAAAATATTATAAAAACTAGCCGTTATGAATAGTAATATCCAATTTTTGATATTTTGTAAATTTTATTTTTCAAAATGGACTTTATTTTTGGAATCGTAATATCAAAATTAGATTAGGGTGAAATTTTGGTACTTTTCGGATAACTTTCATATTCTGATGAATAGTGAAAATTACTAAATTATAATTAAAAACAACTTTTTTAATCAAAATAATTAATAGTGATAAATTATTAATTTGAGAGGTTTTAAAGTATATTTAGAATATATTTTTACAATTTAATACAATGTTGGTCATTGGATGCAATTTCACATTTAAACAAGACATAAACAAGTGTCAATCTTTTGATAGATATTGTTTCATAAAAACCTGCTATTTGTTTTAACAGCGGGATTTAATTATAAAATTAATTAATGCAACTTCTATGTTATGAATTTGGTAAAATAGACTTCATTTTTGAATTCGGAATATGAAATATATCTTAGGATGAAATTTTGGCATTATTCTGAAAAAAATCAATTTTTGATGAATAGTGAAACTACTAAGTGGTAGTTAAAAAACTGAATTTTTCATAAAACATAATTTTACCGCTTCTGTGAATGGAATTTAAAAAATACAAGAGACACGGTTGATATCAGTAAGTAAAATTTGGTTCAATGAGATAAAAATAATTTTTTGCTGAATAGTAACTTTTTACTTTTTTTACCGTGGTTAATAGTAAATAGGGGTAAATATGATATTACTATTACCCTAAAACATGTTCTAATTCTATTGGATAAGTTTAATTCGACCAAAAACAAAATTAGGAATAAAATATGACCATTTAGGCCCACTTGGGTTAGATTAGGACATTTATTATTAATTTATTTAAAGAAGGGTTAAAATAGTTAAAATCAAAGATTAGTAAGTAAATCATTTTTAATATGGGGTTATACATAAGATAAATTAGACTTTAAATATTAATTAGAAATATAATAAGATTTTATACATAATGGTATTTTACTTATAATTTTTAGACATTATATAATTTAATTTATTTATGACACAGTGATGATGCAGTAATTATCTTATTAATGAAATATTGACATAATTGATGTTATAAACACCAAAATAAATTTAATTTGAGACTTTTTAAGAATTCCACTAATTTTATAGGTAACTATGATATATTAGTGTTGATTTAATCAACTTTGTTCGAACATATAATTTTGTTATGACTTTCACAAAAATCATATATCAAATAGTGTCAAAATTGACACAAAATAGTTTTTAAATCAAATATTATATTACTAATTGTTATTGTATTCCTAAAAATCTAAGGTTCGGCCAAATTACTTAGATAAGGATATATATATTAAGAATAAACAATTTGGGGTTCTTTTGGCATGTTAATGTAAGTGTATTAACCATATAGTGAAAGAAAACAAAAAGACACGGTAAAAGTTAAATTATTTAACTTAGAGTTAAATCTAAATGATAAGGTTAAAATAGGAACCTAAACTTGTATAAATTATATTGGATAATAGGATTTAGACCCATCCCCACCTTAGCCTCAAAATAAATCAATTTGGAGCTATTTAAAACCGAAATTGACTTTATAATAAAATAATATTTTTAGTTATTCCAAAGGTGCCCCTCTCCTCCCTTATAAAAGGACACCTCCTCCCCCTCATCCTCACACCAATTTTAGCACTCATGCTCGGCAAACCCCTGACAAAATCTCTTCTCCACTTCCCTAGCAACATCCTAGAGGTTCTGGTCTTCCTCAAAGACCAATTTTAGTGCCCTAAGAGGAGGTCTCAAAGAGGCGCTTCAAAGAAGAGGTAATTACCGTTACCAATTCTTTCATCTTTATTTCATCTTCCACTTCTTCTTATTAGGTTGTTTAATTATGAAGTAATAACATCAGTATCATTCATATACTGATATGTTATTATAAGTATGAAAGAACCCTACTTCACCATCTATACATCCTACGGAAAAAGAAATCACCGCGCGTGCGTACGTACGGAATACCGTCTCCACGCCGTGGTGTAATCTATTTTCCACCACCACCTTACATGGATGGGTATAATGGTGTAAAGAATAACTATAAATAGTTATTAAAACATCATATTTATTCTGATATATTGTATAATCCACTCCAATTCAATTCAATATTTATGGAAATGATATCATCGCTCGTGCGTACGTACGGACTACCGTCTCCACGACGCGATGAGATTCATTCTCCATGTTAACCATTTAAGAATGATTATAAAGTATATATAAGAAATAAAAATGAAATATATGACATTGTAAAGATACTGGATTTATGTATATATATATATATATATGTATGTATGTCATCTACTTTCTTCCATTTCAAGACAATAAGGAAAGGAAAACAGCATTCATGCGTACGTACGGACTACCGTCTCCATGAACGGTGTTTTTCATTTTATTTATCTATCTATTATATATATATATATATATACTGAATATATATGATATATAAATCATATTTTATATTCTGGATGTAAGTAAATCATGATATAAGTAATAATGATGTCAAGAACAACAAGTCAAAACACCTACGATAAATGAAACGATTTTACCCAAAACGCTTCTTTAACATGAAATTTACAAAAGAAAGGGTAATATAAAGTCATAAGTGAACCATATATGATATCATAACAATGAATATGATTCTGTAATAAGTCAATGACATTATTTAAATCATTATACAGGAGGTTCGGACACATACGAAGCAAATCGGACGTAAGGTAAGGGAAATATCACAATCTCATTTTTATCCGAGATTGTTTATTCGCAAGTATTTACCGGGGTGTATTTTATCATCCACATCCATGTTTCATCAATATGTAATATTATTTCCATCCACCTACAATTGTTTAAATCCATCTTTACCCTTCGGTGAGTTTTTAGTAATATGTATGAAAGGAATCCTTTGTCGTTTTTCGTACGAGGTACTTTTTGACTTTTCCGAAAAAAGTACGAAGAATGTTTTTTTTAACTTATACGGCATGAATGGATTTTTAAAACATTATTTCCAAGAAACATCCTTTACAAGTTTTCAAGTTTATTTTTAATCAACTTCTTTTAGTTTATAATTGTATGACATGTTAAGAAAAGAAAAGTGTTTTTGAAGAAGAAAGGATATTTTCCTCAAGAATGGAGTTCAAGTGTTTTATCGAAATTATTTTCCATCTAAGATAATAAAGGGTTCTGTTTTTATCCCTATTATTACATTGATTTGATTATGTTTTGAGGGAATTATTTTTATGAAGTCATTTACCTTATATGATTTGTTTTATGATGTCATGATGTTTCAAGAATCCCATTTTTATTACAAGGGTTATGCGATGATGTATGATTTATGATTATGTGGCACACATAAGAAAGGATTCATTATAAGATGGGTGGGACCTATATCTCCCTCCGATGCATTGGGTAAAGATTTTATATCTCATGAGATAGACATGGCTGGAATGGTAGGTTATACCGGTTCAGTGAAACAGGACTGAAACGAGGGTTACTCGATTCAGAAAGGGACTTTGTCCACTAAGATAGTCTTGGCAATGAGTCTTGACTAACAAGAAATGATTCTCTATGATTATGTGTGAATGCCACAAAGTTTCATGTTTTAAGTTATGATTATTGTGATTACATTTCACTACCATGATTTATCCCATGTTATGAAATTATGCTCTCTTTTGCAGGTTATGATTTCCAAAATGTTATGTTCTTATGAATACGATGTGATTGATATTTCTTTCGTTTACCCTTACTGAGCATTTGAGCTCACCCTTTTATGTTTTCTTTTCCCCAGTATATAAAGAAAGGTTTTAGGTAAAAAAAATGGAAGATATTTATGGGAGATGTTGAAGATCTTTCACCACGATTAGAAGATTTTATTCCGAGTTTCCAAAGACACTAAACTATTACGATCCTTATGTGTGTGTTTTTTTATGTACTAAGTATTCCGCAAAAGTAATGTAAAGTCCATGTAAGTCAGGATTCGGGTCTCTACAGTTGGTATCAGAGGAAAGGTTTAGTCAACCTTTGGAAACTAGGATGCGAAAACGTTAGTGAGATCCCTAGAGATATTTCTAAGGTATGTCTAGGGATGTCCCTAAGGTTAAGTATATGTATAGGTTATAGTACTAGAACTACGCTAATGATCATAGAATTAAACCTAAGTTATTAGATATTGAAGGTACTACCCCTTTATTATGTTTTTTTCCCTAGCATTATTTTTGCCTCTCACACTATTCTTTTTGGGTTTTAGACGATGGCTGGAACCCGAAGGAACCATGTTGATCAATGCAATGATTGTCCTCCTAAACAAACAAATGTTATGGGAGATGGAGTGCAAAATCTATATGCTATACTTACACAAGCTATGAGTCATTCTAGACTTCCAAATGAGCAGAGAAAGGAACATTATTCTATTGAGTCCTTCATGAGGCAACGTCCACCTTCTTTCAGTGGGACTTCTGATCCACTTGTTGCTGAACAATGGATCAGTACCACTGAAAAGATATTTTCAGTTATTCAATGTTCTGAACATGATAAAGTCATCTTAGCAGTATATAGTTTGGAAGCTGAAGCTGATCAATGGTGGAATCTTATCAAGAATACGAGGCCAAGAGATGAAATTGAGTCCATGGAATGGGACGAGTTGAAGAACTTGTTTTTCCGTAAGTACTTACCTCATATTCTTCGAACAAAGATGGAGAAAGAGTTTCTTGAACTAAATCAAAAGGATGATGAATCTGTTGGTATATACGAAGTGAATTTTACAAGACTTTCAAGGTATGCATCTGGCATTATCATCCAACTTGAAAGTAAAGTTGATCGATTTTTCAGTGGCTTAAAACCAAGTCTTCGAAGGGCATTAACTATAAGAGACTTCAGTAGCTATGAAGAAATTGTGCGTTGTGCTATCAAGGTAGAAATGGAAGTTGGTGTTACATATCCATCTCATGGTTTTGAGAAGAAACGAAAGATGGAGTTCAAGGAGAAATCTCAGAATAATGGTGAAAAGAAGATGAATGTTTCCTTATGCACAAAGTGTGGAAAGAAGCATGGTGGAGATTGTCTTAAAGGGACTAGAAAATTTTTTAAGTGTGGAAAAGAAGGTCATCGAGCAGCTGAGTGTCGAAGTAATGGAAAAAGGGTTTCTAATGATGTGAATAAAGCAATGACTGCAGAGAACGCACCACCAACACTTCAATGCTTCAAGTGCAAGGAAATGGGGCATTATGCTAATAAATTCCCTAATCCAAGGGTTAGTGATGATCAACATGATAAACCACTGAAGGCAAAGGACAAAGGGAAGTCACATGCGATCACTATTGGTGATGTTGAATATGACAACGATGTGGTGGAATGATTATGTGTTTATGTAATGGGATTCCAAAATAATATTGTATCATGGAGTATTGGAATATTTATGTATTGGTCTAATGTGGTATTCAAAGTAATTGAGATATTTTTGGAAATAAGATGATATGCGCATAATGAAGGGAAAACGAGAAAACAAAATGTTTAACAGTATTCATGAGCTCATGATTGATATAAGGACTAAGTGATATCATGGTTTGAGTATATAGAATTTTTAGGATTTTGGTATGTGGAAGGTGTCAACTTTTAACTGCATTCATGTTTTCACTAAGGTATTCAAGAGAATACATGATTAAGGACTTTGAATGTTTGGAATGTGACCAATAAGACATATCTTATGATATATGGGGATCAACGATGGTATTAAATCTCTGGTAATCGTTTTCACTATGTTATGAGAGTGGACTGCAGTATTATGGATAAGCCTAAAGATTGGAATGGATTATGTTGGACATAAGTTAGTATTGTTTAAGGATAGAAATTTTTTCGATATTATTGATGGGATGTTATAGTAATATAGTTTTAGAAAAAGGACAACCTGCAGGACGGGCGACAGCCCATCGCGTCGGACAAGGCTGTGGGAATCAAACCCACAACTGAAGTGCGACTGGCCTTTATCGCCTACCACTGGCCTACAGGAAGTCCCTGTTTAGTAGAAACTAGTTTTATTATATTAAGCACTATGATATATGAAGTATAAGTCCATTTTAGGAACCATATATGATTAATCTCACTATAGATCGACTTATGTATATAATTTTTGCTAACCTTTTGTTTGTGACAGATGGAATGACCCGTCATTCTATCACATGATCTGCTAACACTTCACGAATAACAAATTCAACTTCATTTATTTAAGAGATGAAGTGGAAATTGTTCAAGGCACATACAACAGTGAGACTGTACCAAAATAAAGTAAATATTTATTCTAAGAAAATTTTAAACTTTAGGGAAATGATCTTGAAAACCAAAAATGTTGTCCTAGTGATCTTATACCTGATGAATCAGATGGTACCTTATATCATCACAAATCTATGGATTTGTGATTACTGGCTTTTCCATAGCCATGTTCTCTACCACTCTCCATCAGAACATGATGGTTAGATTTCTCTTCTATATCCATATTTTCACCTATGTGAAAACCCAGTGATTAGTTTATTTGGGTAATCGTTACATTTCATACTTTAGTTTTTAAAGCCAAGTTTTGGTATTCTTTTTTATGATGTGGGTTTCTATTAAAGAAACTTTCGAATAGTAAACCATTTATATCCCCGACGAATTTCGAGGGCGAAATTCATTTTAAGAGGGGTAGAATGTAACAGCCCACGATTTTATGAAAAATATTCTTTTTAATAATGTCTTGTGTTGTACGCTACACCAAAAGGAGCTTGCACAACACACATCCTTTACTTGCCTTGTATTACACGCAATCGCGACCTTCCTCGATAGCATGTGTAGTATGCAATACCGAGTTTCACTAAACAACAATATGCTATTAAAATATTATTAAAACTAGCCGTTATGAATAGTAATAACCAATTTTTGAAATTTTGTAAATTATATTTTTCAAAATGGACTTTATTTTTGGATTCGTAATATCAAAATTATCTTAGGGTGAAATTTTGGTACTTTTCAGATAACTTTCATATTCTGATGAATAGTGAAAATTACTAAATTATAATTAAAAACAACTTTTTTAATCAAAATAATTAGTAGTGATAAATTATTAATTTGAGAGGTTTTAAAGTATATTTAGAATATATTTTTACAATTTAATACAATGTTGGTCATTGGATGCAATTTCACATTTAAACCAGACATAAACAAGTGTCAATCTTTTGATAGATATTGTTTCTTAAAAACACGCTATTTGTTTTAACAGCGGGATTTAATTATAAAATTAATTAATGCAACTTCTATGTTATGAATTTGGTAAAATATACTTCATTTTTGAATTCGGAATATGAAATATAGCTTAGGATGAAATTTTGGCATTGTTCTGAAAAACATCAATTTTTGATGAATAGTGAAACTACTAAGTGGTAGTTAAAAAACTGAATTTTTCATAAAAATTAATTTTACCGCTTCTGTGAATGGAATTTCAAAAATCCGAGAGACACGGTTGATATCAGTAAGTAAAATGTGGTTCAATGAGATAAAAATAATTTTTTGGTGAATAGTAACTTTTTACTTTTTTTACCGCGGTTAATAGTAAATAGGGGTAAATATGATATTACTATTACCCTAACACATGTTCTAATTCTATTGGATAAGTTTAATTCGACCAAAAACAAAATTAGGAATAAAATATGACCATTTAGGCCCACTTGGGTTAGATTAGGACATTTATTATTAATTTATTTAAAGAAGGGTTAAAATAGTTAAAATCAAAGATTAATAAGTAAATCATTTTTAATATGGGGTTATACATAAGATAAATTAGACTATAAATATTCATTAGAAAGCTAAAAAGATTTCATACATAATGGAATTTTACTTATAATTTTTAGACATTAAATAATTTAATTTATTTATGACACAATGATGATGCAGTAATTATCTTATTAATGAAATATTGACATAATTGATGTTATAAACAACAAAATAAATGTAATTTGAGACTTTTTAAGAATTACACTAATTTTCTAGGTTACTATGATATATTATTGTTGATTTAATCAACTTGGTTCGAACATATAATTTTGTTATGACTTTCACAAAAATCATATATCAAATAGTGTAAAAATTGAGACAAAATAGTTTTTAAATTAAATATTATATTACTAATTGTTATTTTATTCCTAAAAATATAAGGTTCGCCCAAATGACTTAGATAAGGATATATATATTAATAATAAACAATTTGGGGTTCTTTTGGCATGTTAAAGTAAGTTTATTAACCATATAGTGAAAGAAAACAAAAAGACACGGTAAAAGTTAAATTATTTAACTTAGAGTTAAATCTAAATGATAAGGTTAAAATAGGAACCTAAACTTGTCTAAATTCTATTGGATGATAGGATTTAGACCCATCCCCACCTTATCCTAAAAATAAATCAATTTGGAGCTATTTAAAACCGAAATTGACTTTATAATAAAATAATATTTTTAGTTATTCCAAAGGTGCCCCTCTCCTCCCTTATAAAAGGACACCTCCTCCCCCCTCCTCCGCACACCAATTTGAGCACTCAAGCTCGGACAACCCCTGCCAAAATCTCTTCTCCACTTCCCTAGCAACATCCTAGAGGTTCCGGTCTTCCTCAAAGACCAATTGTAGTGCCCTAAGAGGAGGTCTCAAAGAGGCGCTTCAAAGAAGAGGTAATTACCGTTACCAATTCTTTCATCTTTATTTCTTCTTCCACTTCTTCTTCTTAGGTTGTTTCATTATGAAGTAATAACATCAGTATCATTAATATACTGATATGTTATTATAAGTATGAAACAACCCTATTTCACCATCTATCCATCCTACGGAAAAAGAAATCACCGCGCGTGCGTACGTACGGAATACCGTCTCCACGCCATGGTGTAATCTATTTTCCACCACCACCTTACATGGATGGGTATAATGGTGTAAAGAATAACTATAAATAGTTATTACAACATCATATTGATTCTGATATATTGTATAATCCACTCCAATTCAATTAAATATTTATGGAAATGATATCATCGCTCGTGCGTACGTACGGACTACCGTCTCCACGACGCGATGAGATTCATTCTCCATGTTAACCATTTAAGAATGATTATAAAGTATATATAAGAAATAAAAATGAAATATATGACAATGTAAAACTACTGGATTTATGTATATATATATATGTATGTCATCTACTTACTTCCATTTCAAGACAATAAGGAAAGGAAAACAGCGTTCATGCGTACGTACGGACTACCGTCTCCATGAACGGTGTTTTTCATTTTATTTATCTATCTATTATATATATATATATATACTGAATGTATATGATATATAAATCATATTTTATATTCTGGAAGTAATTAAATCATTATATAAGTAATAATGATGTCAAGAACAACAAGTCAAAACACCTACGATAAATGAAACGATTTTACCCAAAACGCTTCTTTAACATGAAATTTACAAAAGAACGGGTAATATAAAGTCATAAGTGAACCATATATGATATCATAACAATGAATATGATTCTGTAATAAGTCAATGACATTATTTAAATTATTATACAGGAGGTTCGGACACATACGAAGCAAATCGGACCTAAGGTAAGGGAAATATCACAATCTCATTTTTATCCAAGATTGTTTATTCGCAAGTATTTACTGGGGTGTATTTTATCATCCACATCCATGTTTCATCAATATGTAATATTATTTCCATCCACCTACAATTTTTTAAATCCATTTTTACCCTTCGGTGAGTTTTTAGTAATATGTATGAAAGGAATCTTTTGTCGTTTTTCGTACGAGGTACTTTTTGACTTTTCCGAAAAAAGTACGAAGAATGTTTTTTTAACTTATACGGCATGAATGGATTTTTAAAACATTATTTACAAGAAACTTCCTTTACAAGTTTTCAATTTTATTTTAATCAACTTCTTTTAGTTTATAATTGTATGACATGTTAAGAAAATAAAAGTGTTTTTGAAGAAGAAAGGATATTTTCCTCAAGAATAGAGTTCAAGTGTTTTATCAAAATTATTTTCCATCTAAGATAATAAAGGGTTCTGTTTTTATCCCTATTATTACAATGATTTGATTATGTTTTGAGGGAATTATTTTTATGAAGTCATTTACCTTATATGATTTGTTTTATGATGTCCTGATGTTTCAAGAATCCCATTTTTATTACATGGGTTATGCGATGATGTATGATTTATGATTATGTGGCACACATAAGAAAGGATTCATTATAAGATGGGTGGGACCTATATCTCCCTCCAATGCATTGGGTAAAGATTTTATATCTCATGAGATAGACATGGCTGGAATGGTAGGTTATACCGGTTCAGTGAAATAGGACTGAAACGAGGGTTACTCGATTCAGAAAGGGACTTTGTCCACTAAGATAGTCTTGGCAATGAGTCTTGACTAACAAGAAATGATTCTCTATAATTATGTGTGAATGCCACAAAGTTTCATGTTTTAAGTTATGATTATTGTGATTACATTTCACTACCATGATTTATCCCATGTTATGAAATTATGCTCTCTTTTGCAGGTTATGATTTCCAAAATGTTATGTTCTTATGAATATGATGTGATTGATATTTCTTTCGTTTACCCTTACTGAGCATTTGAGCTCACCCTTTTATGTTTTCTTTTCCCCAGGATATAAAGAAAGGTTTTAGGTAAAAAAAAGGAAGATATTTATGGGAGATGTTGAAGATCTTTCACCACGATTAGAAGATTTTATTCCGAGTTTCCAAAGACACTAAACTATTACGATCCTTGTATGTGTGTTTTTGTTATGTACTAAGTATTCAGAAAAAGTAATGTAAAGTCCATGTAAGTCAGGCTTCGGGTCTCTACATACAAAATAGTATCATTTACTACATATAATTCAAAAAATAGTTCTTTCATCTAGTGAGAAGGTAATATTTAGAATATCACATATATGTATTCAACTCAACTCATAATACATCATGTGTCACAAATATTAGTAAAAAATAAAAAAGGATCTATTTTTCTCTTATCACAACCAATATCATCACCATCATCATCGACATCATAATCATCATCAAGGACATTACCATCACCATTTACAAGAACATTATATTCATGACCGCCAATAGGAAAAGAACACGGTGAACCATATAATGTATACTTCCATGATATATATATATATATATATATCACAATCTATGTTGGATTCTAGTGAAATTTTAGGAAATATGTCTACCATAAATTTAATAAATTCATCGTTGGAATTTTGATCCTATTTATGCTCTTACATGACCATTTTTTTAATTATACCTTTGGAAGAGCCTTTGCTACATCTACATGATACATTTCCAAATCGGTTCTACCATATACCACAACAAAAGTGGGACAATATCTTGTGGGGATAATACTCTTCCATGGTCGACAATGTGCTCTCCCATGCTGTTCATCTCCAAATATTTGATGAAAATTATCATTTGCTACATTATTTTTATATTCCTTCACATTAAGATCATCAAAAGTACACTATTAAAAATATAAATGATTAATTTAGTAACAAAATATATATTAAATTTTGATGTAAAAAAAGTTAAAATTATAATATCTTGTCATTTATATTAGTTTTACATTATTTTGTATTTCTTCATTCTACATAAGGAAAAAAATTCATCGGGGAATGATTCCTTTGATATTCAATATTTTTCTCCCCAATGACATAGTACAGAGTCTATCAATATATATAGAATATCGAAATATGATAAAAAACATTGAAAAATTAATGTACAATACAATAAATTATCTGACCATAATGTAATAGGCAGAAATATATTATAATATTTATTCCTCACCCAAAAGTTTCCTCATAAATTATGTGATTTTAATAGAGATTAAACACTAATTTAAATGTTATCATGCCCCAATTTTTATATCTATATAATCCCAAATTTAATTAGAGTGAAAATATAGATCCCTTGAGTTGGACGTAATATACATTGGGTTTTCTTTCACTAATAAATGGATTTATGATTTACATGGATTTTATTATATTATAACATGGTCTATGGTTTCATCCAATGCTTCATTTCATATAAAATTCATCTATAAATTAATCAAATAAAATTATAAAAAATATTTTATAGTTATTTTTTTATTACTAATTATATCATCTCGCCATATGGGATATCAATTATGAAAAAATTATGTCTATACTACCTAAAGTGAATGTTATTTTTCGTATTTTAATGTTTTCTTTTGTAAATGGGGAATGAGCCATGTATGATCAAAATTTTTAAGATTTAATGATTTCAAGCAATTTATCAGCATCTTTATTTTTTTATGAGTAAGTCTCAAGAATGACATAATTGTATTAGGATCAGAACTAGGAGTATAATATCCTCTATTTCAAGTATGTAACCCTTTTTTACATATTATTATTTTAGTTAAGTGTTTGGATAATGATTGGGATATCTTATATGTGTCATGGAAGTATATGGAGGGTTTTGTATCGGTGCATGATCTTAGCATGGTTTATTGGAACTATGCAACCAACATAAGTAACTGTTCACCATATTATAGAGAACCTCTACATGGTTGGAACGCATTTCATATGACTATGTAGGAAAACCACATGAGGCACCCATTGGAATGTATCTTGAACATGGTTTGTCTAACCCCGTGATTTAATCATATGTGTATTTTAAAAAGGGGGTTTTAAAAATGGGATTGTTTGGGAATCTCCATAAAACACTAATTATTCCTCCCCTATGAACCCTAATCGGGATTTTTTCTTCTGAGGGGATATAGGGGCTTTCCCACTCATCATGGTGTAATTTTGAGGGTCCATTATGGTGTGTTAATGGTGATTCATCTCCGGTAAGTCTCATATCAATGTTCTATCATGGTCTTCTATTGATATATTTCTCTCCCTCTCTTATTTTTGTAGATTTACATTCATTTCATGTAAATCTATGGTTTAAGTTTCCTAAATGTTTTAGATTTAGGTTTATATATTCTAGGAATAGTTATCCAAGGTACTTTTGTGGTGATTTCACATGGTTTTTTGGTGTAGTGGCATGATGGATGAGTTCTTCAAAACCCTAAGGTAGGTGTATTCACTCTCATATCGATTAAATAGAACTAAAAGGACATAATTTCAAATTAATTGTTGTTTTTTGAAACTGATGATGGTTGTGATGTACCATTTTTTGACACTCATTTTGTAATGTCTTTTTGATATGGGAAAATTGGTTATTGTTGTGTTTTTTCATGATGGTGAATTTTAAATAATAAATTTCAAATCATTGATATGGAGGATTTTTGGGAAATTATTTTCAAAAAAGGTTATTAATAATAACGGTTGCTTAACAGAAACAATATTTGGCATGGATGTAGTGTAATGTTATTTTCAAAAAATGTTTTTTATTGAAATGGTGATCGATTTTTTTGGAATTTTTAATTGGATTAAAGTTTTATTTGGTTTGTATAATTTTTAGGTAGTATAGATTAGGATGTGTAGGTTTTTAATGATCTTAGTTAAGGTTGTTTGGCATGTTGTGGTTATTTTTGTTAATGTTGATG
Organism: Viscum album; assembly: GCA_963277665.1. NCBI lineage: Eukaryota > Viridiplantae > Streptophyta > Magnoliopsida > Santalales > Viscaceae > Viscum > Viscum album. The sequence continues at coordinate 453,909,303 of OY728161.1, read as the reverse complement.
GTATGTTTGTTGGATTAAATGGTTAATCATAGGTTTAAAGGATGGCATGGTGGTCGTTAATAAATCTCCAACATGGTGATGGTTGTGAATATTCAATCCTCAAAGAGGATGGTGATGTGTCTGATCCCCCACACCATTGAAGTGACAGGTTGGTCATGAAGGTACAATAATTAATGTAAAACTATGATTGTGTTGATTATGTGGATCATGTATTTTCTATGGTATACATTTGTTTATGGTTAATATATTCATACTGATTCCCAATAGAAAATACATTATAATAATGTGGAAGGATAATATAAGGACTGATGACATATTTGGGTGCATACCATAAATTTTTTTATATGTGAAATTTCATGGTATGACTTGTTTGACATTATGAAAAATGTTTCATTTCTTGATGTTTTATATAAATCATTTTATATAAGATTTATATGTGTTTTATCTTAGAGGAATGTGTAGGGATGTCATTTGGGGTATGCTATTGATAATTATTTTCTCAACCCATGCTTTGGAATTGTTATAATTTTACAGATTCTATATACTAAAACATAGGAAATGGTAGGATATATTATCACATTAGTGTCATATCATTATGCTAGGGATTTATTGTGGTTCTTGGATCTTGGATTTTGGTTTGGAGTTTTGGAGTTTATTCAAATTTTTAGTTTGCAATGTGAATGAATGGTATTATGAAATTGGGTCAATTTTCAAAACATGGTGGATTTTAATTAAAATGTAGAGCGATAATGGTAAAATGAGAATTTTAAAAGCATGATTGTGATAATGTAATGTGATTGAATTTAAAATTTAAAGACATAAGTTTCTAGAGAGTGAGGTTGTGGTTGGTTGTGGTGTTTTGGAAAATTTAATAAGATTGGTGTTGTAGAGACCTATCAGACGAAGTAGATATCATTCATCCTAAAGAGTGACCCATGATCATAGTCATCCATTTGTGAGTTATCTTTGGCACTTGAGGCATAAAATAATGTTTTGTATTTGGAAATGTGAGATTTTTCCTGAATTAGATAAGTTGTAAGGTCAATTGTTTTGGTAGATGAATCTTGAGTTTTTATAATGAGTTGATTTTCTCGAAAAATCAAGAGTCGCCTTGAGGAATATTAGGTCGGTGTTGTTGGTTCCTCAAAATCTTTAGCATCTAAAATTCATCAGAGGATGCCTAAACATTGATGCCTAAACTTATCCTTGAATGGTGACTAATGGATACCTCAATGTTTATTTTAGGAACACATTAAAAGATAATATGAAACATTGATGCATGATTTGTTGTTAGGGTGACACCCAAGGTGAGGTTAGTCAATTGGTTAGAATTTTTGTATGAATGGTTTTGTTATTGAGTGAGAAGTTTAGAATACCCTTAGGCTGATGGGGATGATGTACTAAAAGTAATGGTCAGGTGAGTATCTTGGTCTTGGGATAGACCCTAGGTATGTTTTTCATGTATGATCTAAAGTCATTTCTAGTGTGTGGTTGATGGAATGTTTGAGACCATGATGGACCTGCTGAGGTCCATATGTGGGAATGCACTAGTAAGGCCTGATGCTATTCATGATGAGTGAATAGATGGGTTTGGATAAGTGTCTACCAATATCTATAAAACCAATATGGGAATCATGGCTATGTAAGAGACCATTGGATATTTATCGGTGATGATGAAATTTATTTTCATGTTGTTAGACACCATGATCCTGTTGTAGGTGATCATTGGTGAGGTGGTAGGCATTGCAAAAAAGCATTTTTTTTGTTCTTTTTTGGAGTAATGAAGCGGTGAATTTCCATGGTTGGAAATCACATTGGAGAAGTTGTGGTTAAGTATTTTCGAGGTTCAGTAACACAAAAAAACTCTATACTTCTAGAAATTCAATGTGTTATAGTAATCAAGGTGACATAGATGATGGATATAGGTTGCAAGATTCATAGATGACATCTCAGTGATCTTGTTGTTAATGATGATAAATATCATGTCCTCATACTAAAAATATCGAGATAGATTTGGGTTTATTACTAGTGGAGTAAGATGATGGGATGTAATCCATTGATCATATATGGGTGAGGTCCTTGGGATGTATTAAAGGTCGACGAATGATGTGGGTGCCATTTTTATAAACTGGGAATAGGTATCAACTAATAGTTTTTTCCCATTTTGTAAAAACTATATAATGACAACCATATTTAGGGGTTCTTCTTTTTCTTGAACAATTTTCTAGGATGTTTAAAGAAACATGAGGGGAGAAGTAACAATGACACTCATATGGTGGGTAGTCCTACGTCGGCCACACAAGTGTGAAGAAACCCATGGGGGATATGGTGGCATCGTTATTCCAATGAGAAACCTGTTAGGTTCACATTTGGGTTACATGAGAAATATCAGGTATGCCTCGGACGTAGTGATTGAACAAGCCAATCTCAGTATTGGGTATCAAAAATGTTCTATGAGAAATCTGGGATGCTTTTGTTAGAATTTCCTATGGGCATGGCAGTTGAATTGGGGTTTCTAAAAATCAACAGGAATCAGGCATGGTCCCTTGATGGTGGGTCTGGATGACCCTAAGATTTCAATTAGAGTAATGGATCCATTTATATGGGGAATGGAGTCTGGACAATAGTGATGTTGGGTGTTCATAGTGTGACTCTGCTGAGGGAAAGGGAATGTGTTGTGATGTGACACATTCGGATCAGGGTTGTGGTGTGTTATAATTTGAGTAGATCATGTGGTTTTGTATGGATCATGATAGTAGATACTGTATGAGAAGAACTACCCAATACATGATATGAATTTGAGGAAAATGAGGTTGATTGAGTATCTTTGGATGTTCTATATTGACCTGATGTACACACTAGGTAAGAAAAATTCTGTGGAAGATGATTTAAGTATAAATCCTTATTCTCAAGTGGTAAAAAAGGTATCCAATCGTATTTAATTTATGTCAGTTATAGATGAAATGAGATTGGAATGTGAAGACTATATTGATTTAGCCATTTGCATTCCACTCTCATTGGTTTTTGACAAAGTTGGTTTGGCTAAAAAGGCACAAATTTTTTATTTAGAATGTGTGGAAATGTTGTAAAAAATCAATGGTGGGGAGACCATTAAGGCCTATAAATTGGTCGATAATTCATTTTGGTTCTTTAAAAATTAGATTTTTGAACAAGTGTATTTTCATTAACCACCACTCAACGCTTATCATCATTTCAAATCGGATATCCATCCTATAATTCATAAAATGTACATGGTGTTAAAAGCATAGATTTGGTGGGTGGACATGAAAGGGAAAGTATATCAGTACGTATTTAGAGGCTTGACATGACTGAAGGTAATGGAAGATCTTCAATGGCCTGGAAGAATGTTTCACTCATTACCAATCCTAGTGAGTAAATGGTAGAGAATAACCATGTATTTTGTAATAGGTATCCCATCAATGGTTTGGAAACAAGATTATATATGGGTTATTGGGGATCATCTCATTAGGTCGGCCCATTTCCATTTTATTTTGGAATATCATGTAGTGGAGGATATATCCAAAATTAATATCTAGGATGTGGTAAAGTGGCATGGTGGACCAATTTCAATATTAATAGATAGATATCTAAGGCTCACATCTCATTTCTCTAAATCCTTACAACGAGACATTAGGAAGTAGTTGATAATAAGCAGGAAATATCATCCTCGGATGAATGTGATGTCTAAGATAACAATACGGATATTATAAGATATGTTTCATGATTGTTTGATGGATTTTGGTGGCTCAGGGAAGGAGAACATTCCATTGGCAGAGTAATATTACAATAAATGATAACAGGAAATCATATGTATGGCTTTGTTTGAAGCATTGTATGAAAATATTTGTTGTTCTCCACTTTTTTGGGTGGAAATGGGTGAGACTTTATTGGTAGAGATGATAATTTTCCATGAGATAATAGGTAATATTATGTTGATATGATAAATTATAGAGATAGTTCTGAGTCTTTAGAAATCATATGTATATCATCATTGATGATTGAAGTCCTATGATGAGGGGGGTCATATGTTCTGTAAAATATTGTCATAGCAGAGACATATTTATTTTTGAAAGAATGGGATCTTATCTAAAAAGTATGTATGGAATTTTTGAGATAATTTCATTATATGGAGTGGTGGAATATCATTTGGACTTGCCATTTGGTTTTACTATGGTGCACAATGTGTATTACGTGTCATAGTTGATAAGTAACAACTTGATCATGAACAAGTGATTCAGTGTGATCATGTTGATCTGGAGTTAATGTTTCATTAGTGAACATTCCAGTGGAAATTATGGTTAGGAAAGATAATGTCTCACATTGTAAAAGCTTTGGTCCAGTTTGGGATTTGTGGAAACATGGTCAGGTTTATGGGGAGAGGTGGTAGCAGGAGAAAGAGATGGCCAAGAAATGGCCTGGGCACTTTTGTCAAAATGATGATTCTCTACCTTCCAAGGATGGAAAGCCCAATTGTGGGGAGAATTTAGCATCCTCTATTTATTTTATTTAACCATTTTTCATTACATTATATGTATTTAATGTGGATGGGTATTTTTTGGGGGAGTTTAAAAGTGTTTTGAAAATGTTTGGAGGCTTTCATAGGGGTTCATGTTTTGAGCATGGTAAGTTGAAACTGTGCTAAAAACCTAGGTAACATTCCCCAATTAGACATATATATTTTGAATGGTGAGCGAATATTTTGTCTAACTATGTGGGAAAACCATGTGAGGTGCCTATTGGATAGTATATGGTGCATGGATAACACACAATTTGTCAAATATTGAATTCTAACCATGTGTGGCTATAAAAAACTAGTTTGTAAAAATGGCCTTGGTTGAGATTTCCCTTAAAACACCAATTATTTCTCCCATATGAAACCCCCTCATGATTTCTCATTTTTAGGGGATATAGAGGATCTCCCAATCATCTTTGAGGAATTTTGAAGTGTTCTCGTGGTGTGGTAAAGTAGATCCTTCTCCAGTAAGTCTCCTCTCTTGGTTCATACTTTGTTTTCCGTAGATCTTGTTTTCTCACTGTAATAGTTTTCTACATCTACATCCGTTTGATGTAGATCTAGTGCTTTTTTGACTAAAATTATTATAGTTGGACTTTTTGATGAAAGGAAAAAAGATCTATGTATTTTTTGTTGAGATTTCATCCAGTTTTGGGGTTTAGTTGTGCATTTGTCAAATTTTGAAAAAAACTAAGGTAGGTGGTTTCACTCTCATCGTCATTTCATTGAATAAAAGGGCTTTAATTTCATGTTAATTTTCATTTCATGAAATTGAGGATGTTTGTGATGTATGAATCTTGGTAGAACCCATATTTTTGTGTTTTGGGATCTGGAAAAAATGGTATAATGTAACGTGTTGTTCCCATTAGTGTATTTTAAATGAAAAAATTAAAATCATTGTAATGAATGATTTTTTAGAATTTATTATTAAAAATTATTTTCAATTAAAAGGGTTCTTTTATAGAAATGATATTCAGAATGGATGTGGTTTAAGGGTATTCTCAAAATATATTTAATTAATTGGAATGGTCATGGGTTGTGTTGGAATCGTTCATTAGCATAATGGGCCATTTTAATATCCTAATTTTTGGGAATTATGTCTTGGTATGTGTTGGTTGATATGGTCTTCGTACAGGATTATTGGAATGTTTTTCTGATTTTTGTTAATGTTGGTGGAATAGTTGATGGATTAAATAATTAAGCATGTGTTGAATTGGTGGGGTGGTGGTAATGAAAGAATCAATTTCATGGTTATATTCATGAATGTTCCATCATCAATGGGGAGGGTGATGTGTGTGATGTCTCACACCATGGGAGAGATGGGTTGGTCATGAAGGTCCACCTTTCATATAACACTATGATCAAGTGGATGGTGTTTATTATGGGGTATAATTATGTCTATAGTGGATATTTTCATGTGTATATGCATGAATAATCATATTATACCGTCATTCAATGAGAAAAAATGGACTAATGACCTGTCTAGTTATATTCAATGAAAATGTGCATATTTGGAAGACTACCCGGTATGACTTGATTTACTTTATGTAAATTGTTACATTTTTTGGTGTTTTATAAAAATTGTCTTATATAAATGTGTTGATGGTTATATCCTTATGGCGTGTGTTGGGAAGTCATTTGGGGATATTATAATGTGTATTTTTACCCACCCCATGGTTTGGAACATTAGTGATCTTAAAGATGCTGTATTTTGAGAAAGAAGAAAAGTTAGTACATCTCAGACAATTTGATATTAATTGTGACGATTTCGCGGTATTGAGTTTCTTTTTTCATGGAGATTGGTGTGGAGTTGTGAAGTTGAGTTATGGATTCTTTGGGTTTTGTTGTTTCTAGTATTCCCCATAGTACTCTGATTAGTATTGGTAGGGTTTTGCAATTTGTTTCTTGGTGTATGGTTGAGTTGTAATAATTTTTTTACACGCATCATGTAGTTGGGTTTTTATAAAGTCATGTTTGGTTTGTTATTTTTATTTCAAGGTAAAATAATTCCCAAAATGTCTATTAAGCCCTCAGAATTGATTTCCAACTTTTGGCACATTCATAACTTCAATTAAGGGAATGTAGCACTTCTGGATCAACTCAATCCAATGAGAGGGGGTTGGATGTTAAAAAGATGTATTTGTGTCAGTCATATCCTAACAAAAATCATATTTGTATCCTTTTTTATAATTTTTTTGGTGATTTAATGGATATTGTGTAAAATAGTTTCATTTAGATCAACCTATATGAAAGATCCTCATGATCATCCTACTAAACCTAATATTGATAAATTGGATATAGGATTAGGTAAATACTAATCCTACAATTGTGGTGGTAAAAATAACATGTTTTATAAAGAAATATTTAAAGGTATATCATAAATATAAAAATTATGTATAAAATTTTAAAACCAATGACTGGTGGTTTTATAATCAAAGAGTTATGTGTTATATTTCTCTTATATAGAAAACAAATCCTTACCAACTATGATGGAGTAAATATATAAATAAGAAAAAAAATAGTGGACAAGAATTAATAAATAGAGTTTATGTATCATATTCATTTCTATATTATGGGTGAATATGAAACTAATGCAGAATTAAAAAGGTCTAAATGGTCATTCAAGAGAAGGTGGATATGGATTATTATGAGAATACATATTAAAAACGGTTATTAAATGTTAAATATTATATATGGTGTGTCTTTTGTGAATGAAAATCACTAAAAGATATGTTTAAATCATTGTAAAAAAATTATATATTAGATAACCATGAGAAATAAAAAAGTTGAACCATTCAATATATTGATTAAAAAAATCATTAAATCATGAGTTATGTTTTTTAAATTTTAAACTATAGAACTTTTCAAGGATGATTTTTTATTCATTATTAATATATTATAATAATAATTTCATATGGGAGAAAATGTTTGGTGATGTTTATAGATTTATAGAGATTAATTTTCAAGGTTTTTGGAGTTTTAGGATTCTAATGAATTGAAAATAGAATCTCATGTTATTATTATTTTAAATCTATAATTTGAATATTAGAGTAACATTGATGTTACTATATATAATTAAGTGTCAAATTGGAAAAATTTAATATTTTTTAGTATATATATGTCTTTTTGTAAACATTAGACCAAAAAAATTTCAATTTATTATGCATGAGCCATCAGAATATTCTCCAAGATTCATAAGAATGAATATAATTTTATAAATGTTACATAAGAGTTATTCAAAGCAATAAATATTTATGTTTCATTAATAATATAGTTATAAATTACTTATTAAAAATACACAATGGTTATGGATTATAACTTTTATCAGCAAGAGTTTATTTTAAATGAGGTGATCTGAAATAAGATTTCATAAAAAAATGTTTCTACAAAAAAACAATATGTTATTTCATTGAGGTGGGGATGCATATTGTATAGATGTCAACAAAAAAATAATAGTTTGAAGTAATATATATCTATCCAGTAAACATTAAATTACATTATATTATTTATAATCATGTAATTCCTATGTCAAAATGAGAGTTATACTAGACAATATTTATTTGGGATTTTCCCAAAGGATAATTGAAGTAGAATGTATATAAGTTGATTCTTTCATTTTTATCTAGTGATCATAATATATAGATTATTGTTACAAGTATGAATCAATAAGTAGGTTTTAGGGGTGAGGATTATTGTTGTAGAAGAAAGGATATTTGATTAATAATCACACCATAATGGTTTTACTGAATCGATTCAAACACATGCGAATTAATGAAAATGTAGTTTTTTTATAATTAAAGGGGAATGGATGATTTTGAAAGGTTTATAGATGAAAATAAGAAAAATTATAGTCTATGATTTATTGTATTTCTATGATGGATGTTTTCAATATTTTTAAATAAATTATATTTTTATTTAGTCATTTATAGATCTATATATCATGTAATATATCATGGAAATAAAATTTGTAGCCATTAAAATGTTTAATATTTATAAAAATAGTTCACGTAGTTGATGGTGGGATCCAATAACACAATAGGAAGAAATATTTCATACCTATGGGAGGTAAATGTACCAAAATCATTAATATCGAGTCTTGAGATTATGAGAATGGGAAGATTAATAGAGTGAGATATATGAAGATTGTTGTAGAGTTAATTTATTTTGTGAATGAAGATATAATGGATGAAATTAAAAATTATTTCACCTATATAGTTACTCCATTGAACATATGATGTGTATAACATTAAATTTTATCATATAATATTCTTTAATACACCAATTAATAGAAATGAAAATTTTCTAATAACGTGTATGAAACATGAGTTTTCTATTAATAGAAGAAAAATTAAGATAAATGTTGTTGGAATAACATACCAAATTAAATTAGAGAGTGAAAACATACAGTCTTAATAACAATCAATGAGTTACTAGAGCATTTATATATATAATTATAGAACATTTACCTTGAGGGAATATTTGGCATTGAAATTAATAGGAGATCTATATTATATTGATTTTGATTATATAGTACAATGATATCTGAAAATAATAAAGAAAACTTATGACATGATATAGTAGAAAAACTGAATATAATCAGAATATGTATTTATCATATACATTTTTAATTATTTTTTCAGTTTTTATAAGTTCATAATTATTCTCAATCTATTTTCATTCAAGTTCATTTCTACATCAGACATGGAATGAGATGGATCTATGTATAGTGATTCATACCATTATTTATGATGACAGATTAATTTCTTCTACATTGTTTGGGATTGTTGAAATTTTATTTCATATATAAAAATATCATGCTAGTTCATGTTTCATAATTTATATAATAAAATATTATGATCTAACTTGATCAAAACCCCCTTGATCGAATATAATCCAACTAAATCGAAACTAATCTGAACCACATTGATCATTTTCCAACAAAAACATACTAAACTAATTCAACTTGAATAGATATGATAAAAATAGGCTCAAACCATATTTATTCAAAATAATTAAATTGAACCCAATATAACAAAAAAATATAAACTAAACAACATATAATGGAAGATAAAAAAATATAACCTAATTGAATCGAACCAAACCAAAATAAATATCAAAAAAGTGATTACTATATAAATGTTGATTAACAAAATCAACCCCATAAACACTTTTTATTCATTTCTTTTGTAACAACAACAGTATCCTTAATATACTAGGATGTATTTATAAGAAGGATTCGAACTACACTTACACACACCTACATCTAATGGTTAAAGAACATATGGTTTCTTTGGATGGCGAATTTCTGCCTCACGAAACGATGATTGTTCAACACTCATATAACACCTTCAAAGGTGGCCATTATGATGTCACTATATTTATATATGATATATAATATGTTTATGTTTTACTTATTCTTCTGTATTTCTCATTTATGGCATACTTTATGATTTCCATTATGGGTAAAACGCGATAGTTTCATTTTAGAAAGTGCGGACTACCGCCCCCTCAAAGTGATTTGAATTGTTAATGCCATATGTGTGATGTATAAAGGATGGAGTAAATGGTATTATACACTATATTATACTGGAATTATATTATACATTTATATCATTATTATTTCATTCCATTAAATACGAAATAGAAATGAAAGTAGCGTTCATGCGTACGTACGGCTTACCGTCTCCATGAACGGTGCATTTCATTTCTTACCTCTAAATGTTACGTAATATTATAAATGAATGTATATACTGGATATATATGATATATATGACATCTAAATCATGAATATAATTCTGGATATAATGGATATTCTACCACATAAACAACTTGTAATTATAATAAGTTTATTGTTGACTCAAATACCAAAGATCGACAAAACGGCCGTTATTAAATTAAATAATTACATAATGTTCATATCATTGTAATAAGTGATATAAAAAGGATAATGAAATTGAAAATGGTTCTTAATAAGGTATATATTAACTCTAGTTTATTATTCCGGAGGTTAAAGAACGGTTGAGTCAAGTCAGACACGAGGTAAGGGAATTTCTTAACCCAACTTCCATTCTTTGGGTTAATCTCCTACTTTCAAATTATGTCATGATATTATTACGTCTTATTTTGTATTTTTACCTTCATTATGTGTACCTATAGTGAATACACATAATATATCTATTTTATTTTAAAAATGATCTTTTTAAGGTCTTCGTCTCAATCTCCTTTCATTGAGGCATATTTGGTTTTATACACAATTTTCATTTATATGGTGTATAAACCCCTTTTACTTTTACGTTTATTCAAAAGGAATCTTTTTATACGAAGCGTTTTGCTAAACGACAAAAGGGAATATTTTTCTTTCCGTACTTATGTGGAAATGTTATGTTTCCTTTATGCATGTTTTATGTGATACGATTATGTTATGGTTTATGATAGGTTTAAACCTATTCATATGAGGAATGTATTGGACTTAATAAGTGACGGGTGGAGCCCGCTATAGGTCCTCGATGCATCAGTAGGTCTCATCAGACAACAAGACGTGGAATTGGCCGAGGCCCTTTCCCAATTTGATTTATGGTTTTGGCCTTAATCATTTTAGACATCTTGGCCGAGGCCTTGACAAAATGTTTCAGAATGTCTGGCATTATACATTCCCTCATTATGAAAGTGGTTATTGATATTGCATGTGATTATTCGACCAGTAGAATATCCATGTGAGGAAGTGAATGTCATTATCTCATTTTAATTTCGCAATATTATTTTTATGTTCAAGTTTAAAAGGCTTTTGTTTTAGTTATACATTGCATTAAATTTTTATGTCTATTTATGAAAGCTTCCGCATTATTGTTATCCTTACTGAGCATCTGAGCTCACCCCTTTCAATGTTATAATATTTTCCAGGATGTGAAGAAGTATTTTATGAATGACCTGCAGGGATTGTCAAAAGAGGATATGAGAGTGGACTATGGAGACTTTGTTATTGTAGTTTTTCACTTTATGATGTAATGTAACGTTTACGAATGTATCTGGTGTTTCCAATGCTACTAAACTAATCGGTCTTTCGAGACTTGATCTTTTGTGATCATGCCAATGTTACGAAGTAATGCACCGACTCTGGGTAGCTGGGGTTGGGGCGTTACAGTTGGTATCAGAGGCAGTTTAGTACTAACCTTGGAAGCTAGATTTAGATAAACTCTGATTAGAGCACATAGCCCAAAGATAGACTTTGAGGATTAGTATAGAAGAACTTCCTAGAATTTTGTTATTGTAGAGATTTTATGAGTTTTCCGAGCAATACATCCCTGTCTGGATACGAGCAGGTAGAGGCAGCTCTGGCACAGATGTACCTAGGGGTAAAACCTGAAAACACCTCTTGGAGCTAGACTCGAACGGGAACTGGTGCACGACAACTGGCCTTGCTTCACTCTTGGTTACGACACTCCCGGGGGATATGCTTAGGATAATTCCCATTTTCTTTACAAACCAATATGAACGGTTATGAGTATATACTTCCTCAAATATAACCTTTTTATGATTATGGATTATATCCATAAATAGTTCAATTTATGTTAAGTATTTTACAAGTATGGAATTATGTATTTTGATTCATAAACTAATCTAGTTTATGCTATTGTTTAGAAATGGCGCCTAGTGGAAGGAATGGAAACCGTATCAATACACGCACTCCGTGTAGGGATTTCCCTCTTGCTCATGATAATTATTGTGGATCTGGAGATACAACTGGTGCTGTCAACTTATTACCATACTAGGATAACTCACTCAGGTTATGAATAATAACCTTACTCATATGGAGCACCCTGATCTGCAACATGGAGGATCAATGTTAGACCGCTTCATGAGGCAACAACCACCAACATTTAATGGGGGTACAAATCCATTAGTAGATGAGCAATGGATAAACTCCTTAGAGAAAATATTCCACACCTTGGGGAGTAGTGAAAGGGAAAAGGTTATCATGGAAGTTTACCGCCTCACTGGAGATGCTGATCAATGGTGGTCATTGATTCAAAACACAATGGAAGATGATGACGTATCGAATATGGAATGGAGGGAGTTAAAAGAGCTTTTCCTAGAAAAATACTATCCTCGTGACCATCGAGCAGATATGGAAAGACAATTTTTGAGTCTGAGACAAAAGGAGGATGAGAATGTCGCAAATTATGAGGCCAACTTTACAAGGTTAGTGAGGCATGCTGCAGATTATATACATAACCCAAGGAGTAAGATTGATCATTTCTTTGATGGGTTAAAACCATTTCTCCGTCGAGCTTTAGTATCACAATCCTTCTCATCATACGAAGATATTGTCTCGTGTGCTATCAAGATAGAAAAGGAATTCTCTAAGTCTTATGACAACAAAGTAAAGCAAGATAAAAAGAGAACGGTGGAACAAGAGACAGATAAAGGGAAAAGGGAAAGAAGGATTTTCCATTATGTGATAATTGTGGGAAGAATCACCCTACTTGCCTAAAAGGAATGGGAGTTTGTTATAAATGTGGAGAAAAGGGTCACCAGGCTTGTGATTGCAAGGGAAAGAAAGATGCTGTCAAAGTTGAATTCTACAATTGTAGAGAAATGGGTCATTATGAAAATGAATGTCTTAAGCGTCAAGGAAACATACCTCAGAAAAGGCCAAGGGATCAAGGACAATCTTATGTTGTTACTACAGTTGAAGCAGAATAACTAATGTAATGGTGCTTTTGGACTCATGGATTATATTCTGGTTATTAGAATAATGTGATATATATATATATATAAGGATTGTACTATAGTACTTGATGATTTTAGTAAGGTTTTAATATGATGATGGTAATTATATTTTTAGTATGTGACAATAAGAGAAACATTAGTTTGTTTGGGGAATCTGATAAATTGATTTTGGAATTAAGAGACCTTTTAGAGAAAGTCATGACAGAGGTATTTTGGATAACTATAAAGGTTGGAGTGGATTAATTTGATCTTTGGATAGTATTGTTTAAGGTTAAAAATTTATGAAGATTATTTTTGAATATTATAATACTATAGTTTTAGGAAAAGGACAACCTGCAGGGTGGGGCATAACCCGTCACGTCGGACAAAGCTGCAGGAATCGAACCCACAATCATAGTGCGACAGGCCTTTATTTCCTACCACTAGCCTACAGGAAGTCCCTGGTTATTAAAATATAATTTTACTAATCTAAATGGTATGTGTTAACATTTGGAACCTAATACAATTAGGATAAGTATAATATTTTTGAGTTCTATTATCTTTTTGAGTGAAAGATGAGTTGAAGGTTGAAACTCTAATTGTCAAGCATAAATATATATATACCTATCTCTTATTCAATGAATAAATTAATTCTTAAACATTAGTAAAGGGATATTAAAACAAAAAAATGTGTTATCCTAATACCTTATGTCTTGTTGTACTGATGATATTTTAGATCAACATAGATTGAAGTCTTTGAGGCCCTCAATTTGACATTTGATTATGATTGATGACCTCAATCACTCCTTACAAATATTTACATTTTTCCTCCAATTATATGTCTTTAATTGCCACCAATGTTCTCCTAATCGAGATCATAATTGGGTGGCGACTTTTTCATTTCCCTTTCCCTCTTATTAAGGCTAAATTTTATTAATATTATTTCCGATGTGGGTTTTCCACAAAGGTATTTTCTATTTTCAACCTTTTATTTACAAAGAAAAATTTCAAATTGCGAGGACGCAATTTATTGAAGGAGGGGAGAATGTAACACCCCGAGCTTCCATGATACGTTTCTCATTCAATAATGTAATAGCTTGTATTGTACGCAACATCGAGTTCTAACACACTACAACTAATCAAAGTAGCCGTTATGAATAGTAATAACCACTTTTTAAATTTATAGAAATTTTATATTTCAAAATGGACTTCATTTTTGTATTCCTAATATTGAAATTAGCCTATGTTGAATTTTTTGTAATTTTCTGAGAACTTCAAAAATTTTATGAATAGTGAAAAATACTTAAAACAACTTTTTTAATCAAATTAATTTATAGTGATAAGTTATAATATTGAGTGGTTTTAAAGTATAATTAGAATATATTTTTACCATTTTATCCAATGTTGGTCATTAGAATTAATTTCACTTTGAAATTGGACATAAACAATTGTCAATCTTTTGATATAAATTGTTTCTTAAAAACACGCTATTTATTGTGACAGTGGGAATTAATTATAAAATTAATTAATGAAAATTATATTTTTGGAATTTCATAAAATAGACATCATTTTTGAATTCAGAATATCAATTATAGCTTAAGGTGAAATATTGGCATTGTTCGGAAAAACTTCAATTTTTGATGAATAGTGAAACCACTAAGTGGTAGTTAAATAACTGATTTTTTGTTAAAATGAAATATTACCACTTCTGTGTTTTGATTTTCAAAAATCCGACATACATGGTTGTAATTAATAAGTAAAATGTGGTTCAATGAGATGAAAATAATTTTTGGTGAATAGTAACTTTTAAGTTCTTAATCGCGATTAGAGGTAATTATTGTAGTTTAAGGTAAAAATAATGTTTTAATAATATGATATGAGCTTGACACTTGTAATACTCCTATTGGATGTGTCATGGCCGACCAAGACAATCCATGGGTCAACTTGGGGACCCCATGGAGCCACTTTAGTTGGAAAATGACATAAATACCTTTTATTTAATGTTAAAGTAAAAATTAACACAAACATGAAATGTTTTACTAAAACAATTTTTATATGGGGTTATACAAGTAATATTTTTTATTATAAATAGTCATGGGAAAGATAAAACGATTTCCTACATCATAGTATTTTTCTTTATAATTTTTACACATTAAATAAATTAAATTATTTATGACATCATGATGATGCAGCGATGACCTCATTATTTAACGATTTAAATAAAATGAGAAGATAATGTAAAATCCAAGGCTTACACTTGTCCAAAGCCTATTGGATGAGAATATTTCGAACCCTTATCACCTTAGCCTAGAATTATACAAGTTTGGGACCTTTAGAATTCGAAAAGCATTGTATAATAGAATTACATTTCATTACTTTCCAAAAGTGCCTCCCCTCTCCACTTCTAAAAGGCCCCCACCACTCCCACCTTATTCACACTTTCAAGCCTTTTGGCTCGACCAAACTCTGCCCAAATACTCTCCCAACATCCCTCACATACTCATAGAAGCCTCACTTTGGGCAGAACTCTTCCCAAGGAAGCCTTTGGCTCCAATCAAAAGAGTTACCCGATTTAAAGGTAATGTCTTCTCTTATGTTATTTTGTATTATTTTTCTTCTCCAACCCCATAAACTCTTTTTATTAATTTCTTTTGTAACAACACCAGTATCCTAAATATACTAGGATGTTTTTATATGAAGTATTCTATCTACACTTACACACACCTACATCTAATGGTTAAAGAACATACGGTTTCTGTGGATGGCAAATTTCTACCTCACGAAACGATGATTGTTCAACACTCATATAACACCTTCAAAGGTGGCAATTAAGATGTCACTATATTTATATATGATATATAATATGTTTATGTTTTACTTATGCTTATGTATTTTTCATTTATGGAATACCTTATGATTTCCATTATGGGTAAAACGCGATAGTTTCATTTTAGGAAGTGCGGACTACCGCCCCCTCAAAGTGATTTGAATCGTTAATGCCATATGTATGATGTATAAAAGATGGAGTAAATGGTATTATACACTATATTATACTGTAATTATATTATACATATATATCATTATGATTTCATTCCATTAAATATGAAATAGAAATGAAAGTAGCGTTCATGCATATGTACGGCTTACCGTCTCCATGAACGGTGCATTTCATTTCTTACCTCTAAATGTTATGTAATATTATAAATGAATGTATATAATGGATATATATGATATATATGACATCTAAATCATGAATATAATTCTGGATATAATGGATATTCTACCACATAAACAACTTGTAATTATAATATGTTTATTGTTGACACAAGTACCAAAGATCGACAAAACGACCGTTATTAACTTAAATAATTACATAATCTTCATATCATTGTAATAAGTGATATAAAAAGGATAATGAAATTGAAAATGGTTCTTAATAAGGTATATATTAACTCTAGTTTATTATTCAGGAGGTTAAAGAACGGTTGAGTCAAGTCAGACACGAGGTAAGGGAATTTCATAACCCAACTTCCATTCTTTGGGTTAATCACCTACTTTCAAATTTTGTCAAGATATTATTACGTCTTATTTTGTATTTTTACTTTATTTATGTGTACCTATAGTGAATACACATAAAATATCTATTTTATTTTAAAAATGATCTTTTTAAGGACTTCGTCTCAATCTCCTTTTATTGAGGAATATTTGGTTTTATACACAATTTTCTTTTATACGGTGTATAAACCCCTTTGCCTTTTACGTTTATTCAAAAGGAATATTTTTATACAAAGCATTTTGCTAAACGACAAAAGGGAATGTTTTTCTTTCCATACTTATGCGGAGACAACGACTTCTCCGCCGCCGTGACCATTATTTTATTTTCGGCTTCCTCTACAAGCCATCATTTTTTTAATGATAAATAAATACAAAGTTTTAACTTTCTTTTATTTTGGTATTGAAAATGGTTTTGAAAGCGTTTTTATCAATGTGTTGTATTGATATCTTGTGATTGAAATGTGGAAATGTTATGTTTCTTTTATTCATGATTTATGTGATACGATTATGTTATGGTTTATGATATGTTTAAACCTATTCATATGAGGAATGTATTGGACTTAATAAGTGACGGGTGGAGCCCGCTATAGCTCCTCGATGCATCAGTAGGTCTCATGAGGCAACTAGACGTGGAATTGGCAGAGGCCCTTTCCAAATTTGATTTATGGTTTTGGCCGAGGCCTTAATCATTTTAGACATCTTGCCCGAGGCCTTGACAAAATGTTTCAAAATGTCTGGCATTATACATTCCCTCATTATGAAAGTGGTTATTGATATTGCATGTGATTATTAGACCAGTAGAATATCCATGTGAGGAAGTGAATGGCATTATCTCATTTTACTTTTGCCATATTATATTGATGTTCAAGTTTAAAAGGCTTTTGTTTTAGTTATACATTGCCTTAAATTTTTATGTCTATTTATGAAAGCCTTCGCATTAATGTAATCCTTACTGAGCATCTGAGCTCACCCCTTTCAATGTTTTAATATTTTCCAGGATGTGAAGAAGTATTTTATGAATGAACTGCAGGGATTGTCAGAAGAGGATATGAGAATGTACTATGGAGACTTTGTTATTTTAGTTTTTCACTTTATGATGTAATGTAATGTTTACGAATGTATCTGGTGTTTCCAAGGCTACTAAACTAATCGGTCTTTCGAGACTTGATCTTTTGTGATCATGCCAATGTTACGAAGTAATGCACCGACTCTGGGTATCTGGGGTCGGGGCGTTACAACTAACGTTAACCAAACTAAATTGAACCCAAACAACCCAAAATGAGCTAAATAGACAAGACTTCACTATATTCATACTATGTAAAACAAAATTGAATAAAAAGATATAAAAATGAATAAAAGTAAACATATATAATAAAAATAAATTATTCTAAATCAAATCATAACATCTCACCTTGAATTTACGGAAAATGAGATAAAAAATACTAAACTAAATATAAAAAAAGATAATAGAGTATAATTAAATCAAAATAAATGAAATATATCATAATAAAACTAAATATAAACTAATAGAAATAAATATATCTAAATTTATTATGAAAAACTAAAACATAATGAATATAACTTTATTTAGTTGAATTGAACAACACATAACTAAATTAAATTGTAATAAATAGAATTTTACATTCCAAAAATGATCTAACTTGGCTTGGAAAATACTATATTCAAAATAATTTATTTTTATTAAAAATTATTAATATATTATCTCATACAAAAATGAGTCATAGTTACTCTCACATTAAAATCCTTATTTAGTATAATTATTATCAACCATTTTTAACATATTTTCGATGATTTAAAATAAAATAAAATATGATAGTGGTTATAATTATATTTAAAATAATGAATAATAAGTGGACGGATTGGTATAATTATGTACTAATCCATATACTCTCAATTTAACGTCTCTTACTATAAGTATCCACTCATAATTTACATATAAAAAATAACCTATATATCACTATTATTATGGGTGATTGAATGTGTACGTCAAATGAGAGTGAAGAGAATATATATGAAAATATGAGAAAATATTACTTCATTTAAGTTAGAAATAAAAAACCCAAAGACCGTATTGTTTCAAAAATAATTCAACAATATTCAATATTATACAAAAATATATCTTGAGTTAAAAATTAAATTATTTAGATAGTTAATATTTTCCAAATCTAGTATATATTAACCAAAATATGATTCACATATCCTTAAATATTGATATTATCTTCTTAATATCATACAGTTTTTTATAATTCATGATATTTTAAAACTATGTATAATCCACAGTATGTCGACCATCACCATTAAGACACACCATTTTTTATATAGATAATTATGTCGAATGGGAGGGAACAAATAGGTGTTAAATGTAATACATGATGACAATAACCATAAAATTTAAATATATAATTTTATTTTCTTGAACAATATAATTTGATGGTCAAAAACCCATGGTGATATTTATTAATATCACATATTCAATATGAAATTATCCCTAGTTTCAATAGAACAATTTCTATATAGATTCTCCAAAATCAGATTATATGTCACTGGATAATTAGACCCATCCCAGAAACATATACCACTATACATAATTTAAACATTAAACTTGTCCAACCCCTTTCGACAATAAAAAAATTCATCCTCATAATTCTAAATTTCTTATCATATATCCAATAATAAATAAAAATAGTAAAAATAAAACAAAAAAGAAAAAATGAAAAATAAATAAATTTATATAATATATAGGGACTAGTACTGACCCTTGTTCAATGAATCTTGAATAATACTTCTATAAAAATTGAGGATAGTGTTTTATACATAGGGGAAAAATAAAACAAGTCCTAGAAGAAGGTATGACATGTTTGGAACTCCCCAACATTATATTTAAGGATAATAAAATGAAAATATAAATGGAGGATAGATTGTAACATTAGGGGAAGAAAATAGAACACCCTCAAACTTTTAAACATGGGTGGGAGTCAGATCTAATGAGGGGGGTGTAAATATCATTTTGTGTGGAATTATATACAAACTTCTTAAAACCCCATTTGTATATAAAAATATATAAGTGGTTATATAAAACAATTGGCAGACCATTAATGTTTTCAATATATAACAATGGTTATATAAAACCATTTATATAACTTTTTACTCTATACCAATTGTTTATTAGAACTGTTGTTATATCCTTTATTACAACATCCTATACCAATAGATTTTTGAAACCTTTTGTATAAAAATCAGTTAAATATCCTATACAGAATGTTATTAGAAACTATTTCTATAGAGGGACTTATATCAATAGTTTTCTAAATCCATTTTTATAGACTTGTTGTTATATCTCTGTTTTCCAGTAGAGAATGATTGATTTTGAAGAATGTGAGGTAGATAGTATTGATAATCATGGAATTTTTTATTTTTTAAAAAATCTAGTTTACCATGATATTTTTTTGAATCATTTCACAATTTTTGATTAATATATATATTAATAATGTATGTACTTTTTAACAAGATGATAATACCATTTGAGGGTAATATATGACCTTAATTTTTTATCAAATAAATGATTTCCTTATGGTATAATATTCTACATGAACAATATTTTTGGAATATTTGGTATATAGAATATAAGATTATGATATATAAATACAAGGGTATATGATTATATAATAGATTAAAATTTATTGAAGACTGAAAAAAACATTATTTAGCATGAGAGAGTAAGTTATTTGACATAAAAAAAGTTATATTTGAAATGATAAATATTTTAGAAATACCATTACATCATTTTATCTATGGTTGGAAATTGAATTTATGGGTAGACAAATTATTAAAGGGGGATAGGAACATAACAACTCAAGATTACAGATCCTTTAAAATAATATTATCATTGATAGATTTCCCTATACATAACATAGAACATAAATAAACAACATAATTAATATAAATAAGGAAATTTAATAATTATAAGACCCAAAGAAATTAAATAAAATTCTACAAAATTTAAAATTAATTTAAAATATGATTAAGAAGACGTAAATTTTAAAAATGTATTTTTTCTAGAAAATTATTTTTCTTTATATATATATATATATTTAATTTAAAGTTTATAATTTAAAATTTTAAAATTATAATTTTCAAAATTAAGTTATTTTATTATTTAAAAATTAAAAACTATCAATGGATTAATTTTTTAAATATTTTTTTAAAAAACATTTTTAGGTCAATAGTAAAAATAAAAATTATTATAATATTATTTGGTTTATAAAAATTATTTTAATACAATAAATACATTTATGATATAAAAAACATTTACAAAATATAAATATATATATAATCGAAAATTATTAATGTGAAAATACTATAACTAATTCATTGAACCCATGCATAATGTTTTTGGGGCCTTTGTTGTATTTATCATTAAAAACTGTATTTTATTATATATATATTAAAATTTAGTTTGCATCTCATTTAGAAATTCAATATTTTAAAATAAATTTCATATTTTATATTATCACGATCTTATCATGTAATACGGTTGGTTTTCTTTTTTGGAAAAAAATATAATTACTATGATTAATGTCAATGAACAATACTTGGTAAAACTGTTGTTTCAATGAATTTTATTAATAATATTATGTAATTTTTATTCAATAAAATAAAATAAAATATTCTAAAATATTTTAAAAATATAATTTTTACAATTATATAAAAATATAATAACACGGATTCAATTGGTAATAACTAATATAAAACTTTTAGAAAACTTATAGTTAAACACAAAATTTTCTATAATAACAATTTTCTATGTATTAATTATTTTAATTCCAAAGATTAGATTCACCTATTTAAAAAATTAATTTGATAAAATATAAGTCAAATTCAGGTTCATCAGAACAATATTTGATGAGACTTTTTTTATATTATTTTTTAAAAACATATATTAAACAGTTTATAATAAATTACCTTGGAAAAAATAGAAACTGAAAAAGATAAAAACCTAATGGTAAATGAATTCAAACATACTTAAAACAATACTGAAAAAAAATTTGGTGAATTGTACAGAATTATATCCCCCCAAATCAATTATTTATCACGTTTTGATCCTATTACCCTTTAATGGTTTAATTCCGTTATAAAAAATTAATGTTGTTCAAAAAAGCTCCCCTTTCATCACATATAATAGTGGAACAAATCCAATAGTTATTACCAAATATATTCATCAAATTAATTTATAACAATATTCAATTTTATCCTCATATAAACCTTTAAAATTTTATTATTCATATTCCTCATTTATTTATCTTAATTCTTTCATTTTTATGGATACTATCAGGGAAATGTTCAATAAACCGACATGAGTGTTACTTTATCGATATCTTTTTCCTCTTAAAAATTATTTTCCAAAACATAACTATAAATTCTGATATAATTTACTCATTATCATAATTATACAGAATTTTTATTATATTAATGGTCTAATAGTTCTATATTCCATTACATCTACTTGGAAATACAGATTATTTTTGATCATGTGTTTGTGTAGTCTACTACCTCTACAAAGAATCACCCTGTGATTTTCATTACAGTTATCCTTTACTTGTTATAGAGATGTTATTTAATAAAAAATTTGATTGATAGGATATAATTATTATTTAATCTTTTAAAACTATAATTCACCTTCATTAACTTTTCCTATTGGGGAAATGAAAACGTTAACCTTACATTGTCTGGGCTAAAACCTCCATGAAATGAATTTTTTTAAATTGAATATAATTAATTTTTAAACCTTTTAGAATACTATAAAAAATGTTAAAATGTATAAAATATCACTATACATCTGTTATAATGATATGATGTAAAAAATAACTATTTTAATGACCATAATCAAACACTGAATTATGGTATGTCCATGTTGGGTGAGTATAACCACATACATGAACTATTCTATAGAACATAATCTTTTATGAATATGGGAACTTATGTAATATATTATCATAATTTAATAATAAAATATTTTTTATGGTTCTATAATTTTTATAATATGTATTTAACTTTATAGTAAAATATCATCTTCAATAACAAAGATTACTAAAATAAGCTGATAGTGATTCCTTTTTCAAACAACATAACAACAACACTAGTGGAATGATATATGATATTTATAAATCAATGTTATTGATCTATTTTTGTAACATACATGATCTATTAATCATGAAATTTTTATGAATAATGATAAAAAATGCCATTATTTCGAAAATAGTTTAAAGAAATCAATATAAATCTAACCCAAAATTGAAATTACATAACAACTAACTCATTTAAATATATAAAATAATTATTATCAATGACTATAAAATATTACTAATATTACTTTGTTATTGATATCTCTGATTAAGGTCATTATTTTCTTAAATAGGGGATTCATTCTTTTAAGTTGAAGTTTAGAATTGATATGGGGACATTATTTTATCTTTTTAAAATTAATGAGACATGTTTGATATTGGGCACCATCATTTTTTTATATGACATAATCAATCCTTTATTTGTTTCAAGTATAATTAATATATTTTATTTCAATATATTATATTATATGTTTCATGATATCCTAAATAAAATCATTTTACACTTAATTTTCCATTATGGTAAGGGTTTTTGGAAATTGAATTCTCATTTATTGAGTTATGATTGTTTTTCTTGAACATATTTGATATAAGATGTGAAAATTCCAGTGGTAGATTTTATAATATGGTATTTTCTATTTAATTCTATATATTATAATATTTCATTTTAAACATCATTCAAAATATAACTTCATTCTTGAAATATGATATCACGGTGGGATTTTATTATCTATAATATTCTTTCATTGTGTTGAGATGTTATACTATAAAAAAATTCTTATAATTTTAATAAATTATTAAATGTACTATATTATAAGATATTTTAAATTTTATCTTATTTGAATAAATTATAGTTTATCCCAAATATTCATTCTCATTATATTTCATTCTCATAATGGTTTAACTATTATTTTGAAAATAAATCCCCACTCTTTTAATGTTTTGTTTTATTCAATTTCAATAGTTTTTTAAAAAATAATTTTCCTTTATTATATTGAAATACATTTTTTTGTTTACTCATGTGACCTTCCGATTTTACATTTAATCATTTTAATGGAATGTTTTTTTACCACAATTTATAATATATATTTCAAGAAAGGTATTTAAATGTATTAAAAAGGTTATACATCCTTTGAAACTAAAATTACTTATCTTCAAGTATTATTTTATTTTTGTTAACTATTATATATTTTTATTGATCTATAATTGAAGTGTCTTTATGAAAGTAAATATTTTCAAAATATTTCACAAAAAATTTCTGAAAACGTTATGTAATTTTCAAATATCTATAATTGATAATTTTTTATGAAATCAAATTTTTTCAATATAGTTTCATCTTAAATTTATTAAATATTTTTATTTAATTTAGAAATCCATTATGTAGTGTTATTTAAAAATGTTAATATTATTCATAGTATTTCACTACACCTTTATGAATATTTAAATTCATGGTGGCCATAATATCCTATTTTATAGAAATTACAAAATACTACTATATATATTATTTCCCATGAATTTCCTCATTTTTTCAAAAAGAACTTTTTATCTGGATTTGTTCCATAAATCACAGTACAAATGTTCTTATAAAACAATCCATTGTTGTTATTTAACATTGGGTATAAATCATTATGAATCATTATTTCATTTTATGTGATACTATTAGGATATTATATGAAATTCACTTTCATTCAATGGGTTATTCCTGTTATTATATAGGATTTATTTTGTGCATTCAACACGTGTGTATGTGTTTTATTTATGACAATATTTGGTTCTAATAAACACTAATATTGGTTGGGGATAATATAAACAAAATAGAAATTGGTTATAATAAATCATTGATACAGTTTTGTTAGGTTAATACCCTATGATATTTTATGTACGATTTATCTCGGAGATGATTTTGGCCCAATAATTCCCTAGGACTGTTAGTGTCTAATAAAGACCTGAGACATCTTCATACTATTTAAGCCATGTATTTCATTGATTGATTTTTATATCTAATGATATTATAATATTAGGCATGGATATTTTATTTGTTCACAATAGGAAGTATAAAAACAATAGTTCATAACAAAAAATAGGTACATTTTCATTTGAAATTTTATAATTTCCATATAATAATCTTTGTATGAATGTTCCTTGTTTATGATATATTTCATGTTCTTGGTTTATTACCATTTTATATTAAAATTATTATGCTCTGTATACCATGTTTCATATGTCTTTATTTCAAACAATATATCAATATAATATAATTTATCATTTTATTTTACATATCATTATATTAATATTTATTAACAACTCTTATTTTTCCATGTTCCATTAGAATATAATTCAATCAAAACCAATGTTTTATAATAATAATATTTTTTATTTTTATTTTATAATCATGAGTTATTTTATGATATTGAGCATTAAATCTCTCCCATTTCGCATGCCTCTATTTCCCATGATATAAATACTAGTTCAACTAGGAATAATTCCATATGTGAGTCTAGTATGTTTCGATTATGGATAATTTTATTTAAGTTTTGTAACCTATTTATCCTATGTAACTGGTAGAAAAATCATCTAAAAAATGTTCTTTTATTTGGTGAGTTTTTTATGATATGTAATAGTTTTTTATTTTTTTTTAAATTTTTTTTTCTTGGTTAGAAAAACTTGGAATCGACGTCACTTTGTAAAAGAATATATTTTTCAAACTAAATCCAGGATTTTAGGTTTATAGAATATAACATATCATTATTCATTTATATGAAGCTCATCGAAAATTTCCTCCCTTAGATCATTATTCTCTTTTTTTCATCCGTTAGTTTCAATAAATCTTTCATATTCCTCCTTTTCCAATGGATGTTTTGATATTTTATTAAGCTCCTCAACATCAACACTATCCACTCCCTGACATTTTATTCTATATATTTATCCACAAAAATTGTAAACATGAAAATAAAATTATATTTATATCATTCATATATAATATATTGTTTTATAAATTTAATATCCATTCTCTACATCCCAACCATCATCTGAAAAATGAAAACATTAAATATGTTATGTGCAGAAAATCACCACTAAGAATAGTGTATTTTGTTATTCATCCACGTCATACATGAATGGTTAAAAAAAATTCATGATGAATAAATTTGATATTTATGACACATTTAATATTATATAAATATAAATTAATTAGTATAATAATAATAATAATAATAAGTTACAATTTTATATTTAACTACATAAAACAACAATACGATTTTGAAAAATGATTTCTTATTTGTAACTAATATATTATTATATTTAATAATTCAACCACCTATTCTTAATAACTATTTTAGTCTTCAATAAACCCTATATAAAATCATTATACATGTTTACGAATTATATTATGACAAATTAACATTACAAATAATCTCATCCATAGATTGTAACATGTTTCTCCATAAAATTTTTAACCACCTTCTTAAAAAATGAAATCAATTTCCATAATGGATGAATATAGAAAACTAATTAATGGATTAATATGATATTAATATTTAAATTATTTTTTTAATTTTTTTTTCTGGTTCTATTAATATTTTACTCATTATAAGGATACAAACGTTCAACTGTCAAAAATTTCCGAAATAAGCTCGTCTTCAATTTTATCTTCAAGAATCATAACTACAAATCTCCTCAAATGACACTAGAACATTATATATCATTATGAACGATATATATTATAGCGCTCTATTAATATACTAATAGAAAAGGATTTATTTTATGATTATGGATTGTAATATCCATTATAAAATTTATACTAATTTATTTAGTTTACTAACATATGATGAGGAAAATAAAAAATAACCATCTAATAAATGAATTAATTTTGATTTTAATTAAATTCTTGTGAAGGTAACATATATGAATAATGTTCGAAAATATGTTATTTAGGGGGTTATTTTTATTATAATTGAGGTTAAATCAATTATATAAAATTTGAGATCTACATTATATATTTTTTTTAAAACTATCATTCATTGTGTTTTGATTATTATTCATGAAATTTATTCTAATAAATTTGGTAAATTAAAAATTATGACATATTTATATTTTAAATAATATTATATTTCTTGTTATTCATATTTACATATAATTAAATATTCTTCAGGTGATTCTTATTTTAAAATATGATTTTTGTAAGGGATTTCCCATTTCGACATCCTTTCATTAAAACATATTCCATATTCACAACATGAATTATTTATAATGATGAATGTAAAGCCATGTGAATTCATTTTTATCGTATTTTCATTAAATTTATTTGGTTTACAAAAAATTTCGTGTTCTCTCCCCAAATTTCATTTTGATTTAAAATTTACCATATCCATAAGGGATTTTATTAACTCTTTACTCTGTTCTTCATGTTTTAATAGTTCTCCATCAACATATTCATTATATTTATCATTTATTACATCTCAAGATATTATTATATGGTACAATATCATTCCATTAAGGGAAAAAATTATTTTAATTCAAATATTCTTCATTTATTGTTTTTTTTAGGTTTTTATCAAACAACAAATAATTATTATCCTCTCTAGTAATATATTTTCATTAAATAACTATATTATTTCATCCCAAAAATGTCGACCTTGAATATTTTAAAACCCCTGATATGTATTATCAAATTTTATTTTCATTTTTTCAATTACAAATTTTTAAATGAATTATTATTATATTCACTATGATGTGGGTTTTAAAAAATATATTTAAAAATATTAAAAATTAATTTAATTTCATTATAAAATTATTTATCTTTCACCTCATGATTATTTACTCAACCATTTTTTACATTAAATGAATCTTTATTATTATTTATTTTAATTATTTTTTAAAAAAATCTCATGTTACATTCTCAAAAAATGATTTTTTAATGGGATATATAAATTAACCTTTATAAAAATATGTTTAAAATGTTTTATGAAAAATCTTATTAGTATTTTTATTCTATTTTCATATCTATCTCCAAAGCTTCTATGTGATAAGGAGTTATGGTTCATGATTTAAACACTAATTAATCTATTTAAATAATATTTTTTGGTGATTGAAATTTTTCCATCATCTAATCCTATGATTTAGGTTATTCTATGTGATACAAATTGAAAATTCTTGGAAACTCATTTTTATTCCACATGTATTCATGAAATGAGATATGATGGGTTTCATATGTCAAGATATTGTTTGAATATTAAATTTTGGACACCTATATCTCCAATAGTAATTAATTAGATAAGTTTTTATATATCATGAAATAAAATGAGCCACATATTATGATGATTGAGTATATAATGGGTCTCATGAAGTGAAAATTATTCCACTATATAATTGGTCATGGGATTTTAAGGCCTTAGCCATAATGTCATGTCTTCATATGATTATAATTATTTCACTATTCTATTTTATGCCACATTTCCTTGTTTTTACACATTTCCATATTAAATTACAATGTTATAATCTATATATAATGACTATTATATCATGATTCAACACTGACATGATATGGTATATGCTTTTTTATTTGAAAATACATGTCTATCAATCTTGACATATTGAAAATAGTTATTTTTAAATCTTCTTTTAGTATGATATTTATTTCATTCTCATGTTTTCTCATATTCCTATGATCTAATTGTATTATAATTCAATAATATGATTCCCTCACTAATCATTTAATATCATTCATTCTTATTTTTCTATTTCTTGTAAAAAAATTATACAATATTATGTGTATAGGGATGTATTATATTGAAATGCTGATGCACTAATGCATAATTGGATCTATATATATATATATAAGATAAAAACACTAATCCTTTTTGTTATATGATCGCATATTTATTGAGAGATATAATGTATAAATTGAGTAAATTAATATATGTTTGTATTCTAAAATATTATTTAGTATTAAATATCGTAATTA
This sequence comes from Viscum album, assembly GCA_963277665.1. Taxonomy (NCBI): domain Eukaryota; kingdom Viridiplantae; phylum Streptophyta; class Magnoliopsida; order Santalales; family Viscaceae; genus Viscum; species Viscum album. Next base: position 453,880,403 of record OY728161.1, on the reverse strand, counting down.
ATGAATGTGTGTTTATCCTCGGAATATGGAGTGCTATTTAGGGGAATATCTATACATATAAAATCATTTATTATTTATTTTTAGGGATTATAACTAGTGAACATCCATGAAAACACTAGTGATAAAATTAAATATAAAAAAATATAATGATACTAAACTAGATTGTGTGTGGTTTCCTGGTATTCACATCCCCGGCTAAATAAAAACAAGTGTATGAAAACCCTATCTTACATTAACCTTCGCTTAATAAACCTAAAAAATGGGATTATATTTGGTTGATTTATATTCTATTTACAAAATGTTTTTTTGGATTTAGATGAATATTATGTATTTAATTTATAACTAGTGAGGTTAATAACCTAATATGAATATTTTCATGGACAACCTAGGTGGAATATAATAAATTAATAAGTTAAAAAATATGTGTCAATGGATATGGAATGATATGAATATTTTTCTAAGATGTTATTAGGTTTTATTAGAACAGTTTTTTTATAATATTTGTTTTGATAAAATATCATGAAAATAATGTTGCGAAATATTAATCCCAAGATACTTGTATGTATTATAACAAACAGTGGAAAAATATTTCCATAAAAGGATTAATTATATTATAATTTTTATAGAGAAGTTATTTCTTATATTGTAACCTAAGATAGTGAGGCTGTTTCTGTATATTTTTTACAATTTATCTTATTGATACCATTTGATATTTTCATTAATGACTGATAGTTAAAATTATGAGGATGAAATTTATTTATAGCGGGGAGATTGTAACACTCGATTAATGTAGTAATAATTTCCCGTTATTTAAAAATTATTTTGAATAAAATATTTCATAAAAAATAGAAAACTAAAAAAACATAAATAATAGTATTGATATATAAAAGTAAAATTGTAGATAAACAGATTTATATTATGCTAATTTAATAAGAAAAAATATAATGAAAATTATCAAAGTAATAAAACTGAATAAAAATAAAAAAAATTCACATAAAATATAAATCATAGTGGTTCATCAAGAAAATCATCATCCTAATTTAAAATATGGATTTAAGTTAAAATATATTGAAATATAAAGGAAATGTTTATAGATAAGAATATAATATGAATAATTTTATGCTATATATTGCAATGAAATTCTAATATAAAATATTTTTGTTGGGATTAAATTTCTGTTTGGACAATATAAAAAATGTTACCTGACCATTTAATTCGAGTGTATAAACACAAGTAACCCTATTATTAAATCTATATATAATATTTAATTCAATGATATCATGTAGTATAAATCTTATTATACTGCTCAATTGACTATTCTTGTTAGGGTGATAACATCACTTGGGTTTTCACATGACTAATCCCAAGATCAAATTTAACAAGTTAGGCTTGAGAAAAATCACTTGTGGTAGAAGATAAATATCATGGAAATCATTATAAAATTTACTATAGAATAATCACTACATTTGTTAAAAACATATGTATATAATCATGTAATTAATGATAAATTTAATATTAACATTATAACATGTATTTTATAAATTATTCATTTTTATAAATTTCTTTATTGATTAATGATTGTTTTATTTCACATAAATTTATTGATAAAACATAATTCTTATTTAACAAATAATCAATGATAATTTATTTCAAGTAAAATAATTTTGTGATAAATTTATTTTTCTATAAATTACTTATTTTTTAAAAAAATATATCACTACTAAATAATGTGAATATAATAATAATATATTTGAATAAATGAATTAATGTTCCCCAAATTTTTTAACAAAATAATGAATATGAGTAAAATATAATTTTTCTTAATAATATATATTTCTAAAAATAATCTTTGGTATTATGAAAAACTATATTAAAAATATTATTTATCAATTCAAGAAATATATTTTAAAAGGAAATTTTAATCACAAGATCAAATTTTGGTAATAAATGATTTTTCATTTAAATCATAATAATATGTTACATACATAAATATTATATACCACGACAAAATAGTTATTTTTTAAAGAATTGTTTTTATAAAAATCATTTAATTTTTATTTATATAAATTAAATTGATCAATTTTTTGATGACTCTTATTTTATGTTAATATTCAAGAAAAAATATAACAAAATAGATTTAATAAATATTTCAATTGTAATATGACTAAAAATTCATAATGTATAAAAATAAGTTTTCTATAAATAAATTTCTATATATTTTATTCAAAAATTATAGTTTATTTTTTCATATAAAGGAACGAAATTAAATTTAATGGAGTAATAATACAAAACCATAAAATCAAAACATGTTAATAAGTTCCATGATATATTTTTCACTTTAGGTATAATTATCCTAGTAAAATATTAATCAGTCTTAATAAAAATAAAAGGTGTAAATTAATGTGTATAGAATTTTTCTAAATTAACAAGAAAAATGGAACTTAAAGAATAAACCCTATAGGTTTTAAATTCATTCCCACATGTCTCATCATTCATTCCTCACGAAATTCCTATGAGCTTACCTATTTACATATAACCTAACAATCATTTCCAACGAAAACCCCTCGTTTTCACCTATAATAGGAGCTTACATCCACCAAATTCAATCGAAACTTCCCCTTAAATATTTCATTAAACCACAACCCATTTAACCTCTAGTACAAAAACAATCCATTTTTTGGTCCTTGGATTAAATAATGTGTCATAATACATCCATTTCTAAAGGATCTTTCAAGATAAGATGCAAGTGCTCAACATGAACACTGTCCACTACCTAACACATTATTCTGTACATTTATCCACCAGACATATTATAAATATAATAATAGAATTATATAAATATAATTATTATATTTAGGTTTTATTTTATTAATATAAACATAATTTTATACCTTCACCTCATCCATGTAAACAAATAAAATATTACTCCTTCCACATGCGAACTACCACATACAAAAATAACCTATATTATTTTTCATTACTAAATATCATGTAATGTTCTAAAAGTAGATTTATTTAATAAATATTATATTTATAATTTTAATAATAACTGATCATTAAAAATTCAACGACCATGGATGTTCACACCAAAAGGAAATATGATTTCTTCATCCTACCTAATAACATCTTATCTTAATATCTTACTAAAAAAATTAAATTATTATGTACATATTTAATAAAACCTATAAAATATCATTATACATAAAAATGATTCTTTTATAACTAAATTACTTCATAATCATACATACTCATTGATTATTACATGACATTATTTATGATGGTTTAACCACTTATGGGGATAATGATATAAATTTATATCATGGTTGAATAGATAAACATAATTAATGAAATAATATGATATAATAAGTAAAAAATGTATTATTGTTTTGATTATATAATTTTAATATAAAAATTTAACTCATTCTTATGATACCACATTTCATTCATGAAAAATTAACACAAAATATAATGACATATTTTGTCTACATAAATCAAATCTATAACTATCATATAATGAAATTATAAGAATTAAAATTATGATGGAAAATATATTATAGTATCATAAATAATCATTGAATGATTTAGTAGGTATCAAAGATTAAGGACTAACTTCGCCACAATGAAACATATGTGAGACCATCAATGATAATAACATCTAATGATGAAAACATACAATAACTAAATAAACAATCTATACTGCTTGATTATAATCCAAGACAAAAAAATGTAGTAGATTTGAATAATGTGTTAAAATAAATTATTATTATGGTTATTTTTATTATACAAGAGGTTAATTTTTATCTGTGGATGTTGAGAAAAAAATTTAAGTGTTTCTGATAACTCAATTATAGTTAATGATGTTTTGATTATTACCTAAAATTTATTACTATTAGATCGGTGGATTATTACATATTAATTTTTTATTTTTAATTAATGTCTTATTTCTAGAAATTAATATTTATTTATATTAAAATAATTTTCATATTTTTCTTACAACAAGAATTTGACGTTCATATGGGATTTCACATTTCAACTACCTTTAATTAAAAAATATTTAATTTTCATCATTTGTTTCTATTTTATCATGTTTAACTTCAAGAGGGGTATATCTTATCATATTTTTTCTCACATTAAACTGATTTAAAATTCTATTTGAGTTTATATCTATCAATTATATTTTTATTCCAATATCAGTAAATTGTTCAGAGAATTTGTTATTCCATGTAATATTTCTTTCAGACATTAGGTTTTTGTACTATGTAATATATTTAATGTTTTTATTTTTCCACATGAAGATTTATTTTTATTTTATATTCAATTTTCAGTAAAAAAAATGAAAATTTTAATTTATTTCTTCTTATTTTTAGATTTATTTTTAAAAGAATAATAATTTTAGAATAATAATTATCCACTCTACTAATATATTTCGTATCTATGTCCATGTTCATTCACTATGAAAAAAATTCTTTTCTTATTTTGTAACCCAAAATATGTATTATCTCGTTGGGTCATTATTTTTATCTTAACTTTGTTTAAATAATATTTTAGTTTCCTTTTTTAAATTATGGGGTTCAGTAGTAATATTATATATTATTGAGATATAATTTCTCTTCCCGATTTCATATTTTATCTTCATTCCATATTCGTTAACCTGAAAAATAATTCCTTTAAAGTATCCATTAATGGAATTTCATTTATCGTGTCTTTGAATAAAATAATGTTACATTCATTAAAATTTATTTTTACATTGAAAAATAAGATTTCCTTTTTAAAATGATTATGTTATTTTTTTGTAATATTTTTTTTATTTCAATTATATTTTCCTTTCTATATATAAATGATCAATATTTAATGGAGTTATATTTAATTCATAACCCTCTAAATGTTCTAATAAAATAATTGTTTTATTATGATAGAATTTCCTGTGTAAATTAATATAATTTTTTATTACATTTTATGTGATATAAAATGTAAATTGTATGATTACTATTTTATTTCCATGGGTTTTCCATAATATGATATTTATCAGATTTTATATGGAACACATATGTATTGATATTGAATTTTGAGGTATTTTATCACCCTATAATGAACTTGTCTTGTTTATATATTTAAAAATATAAATGTGGTCATGAGTAATGATTCATGAGTCACTAATTGGACATGGGTTATGATTCATTAGTTATTAATAAACTATGAGTCCCAACACACTAGTCAAACTTATGTTGAATGATGTGATTTCTAATACACCTTATATTGGGTCCCAATATTCTATTTCCTAATCCAGTATGTAATTTTCTTAAATGACTAAGTTTGTGAAATATTTCCTTGATAGTTTATAAATATATATCTATATTACCAAACAACCATGTCATATGCTGTGTTTTTTTTCAAAAGGTCATGATTTTTTGTCTCAGGATTCAATATTATTTGGTCATGGTATGTGTTTGTTCATTTGAGAATGTATGTCCTTATATCTAGACTAGTTCTCAACTCTTATTATATAATGTAATTTTAATTAGATAATTCAATCATTCTCATGTTTTATCTTATACTAATTATCTATACATTTCATAACATGTTGATAAATTTTCTGAATTGATCATTTAAGCTCACCACATACTATGTTTCCCATTTCCCCAAGAAAATATATATAGCAATTTCTATCAAATGATGTATTATGTTGAAATTTTGGTAATTTCATTGAATAAATAATGAAAAATAAGATTATAATGTATCAAATATCCTAATACATTTAACCCTTATTCTCTAGGATTGTATGATTAATATGAGAAATAATGGTTAAATTATAAAAATACATTTCTTTTTTGGTTAAGTCATGTCACATGGTATCAAATTAATAAATTAATTGATATTCTTTTATAAGTATATTCAGAGTTGTGTGTTTGGGGAATCTCAATTTGGTACCCAGTATGGGTCCACTGAATACCCAATGGTGCATCCAAAATACTACACCATTTTACTAGTACAGTTGGTACCTAGTACCTCCCATTGTATATTGAGTGTCACCATAAGTTCTAAGCTCTTTTTTTCATCAAAACAAAGGTATCCCAAGCTCTCAAAACTCTTAAAAATATTGTAACACATTCAAAAATAGACAATATTCTATCTAAAACCACAAAATTTAAGGCATAATCTCAAAATGATAAATAACATATCCTTCCAAAAAAAATATAACTGTGTTCATTCAACATTAAATTCTATAATGTACCTAAATTTTAATTTAAATTAATTTACCTACGATATAGGATATTATAAGATCCCCACCATATGACTTCTCATGTGTGAGAAGTATAAGGTGTTAGTCAATTAAAACTCACAAATTTATAAATTTACTAATTTATAACTAGTTCTCTAATAATGGAACAAAAATATTTATCATGCTATTAATTAACAACAAAATTAAACATAAATCTAAAATGTTCTTGAAGATACAAATAACCCAATGGAATATCGAGAACTGAAACACTAGTACACACACAAAATTCTTCAAAGTATAATCTTGTGTGTAGGGGTGTGGTGGGACAAGCCAGTATGGGTATGAGCTCATTTGGGTTTGTCCACAAAATCCTTCATATATTGTGAATAGTAAATTTAGATCCTTCCCAACACCACATAATCCTAATTATTTCCCATGGCCTTCCCACACATAAAAAATAATACCACTTATAATCAATTAAATATTTTATTTTTTCATTCATAGTTGTTTTTGTGGGAGAAGTAAGGAATGAAAAAATCTACATTTTTAAAAAATGTGATGAAACATTTTTGTATTGTTTAATGGTTTAGTTTTGTGTTGATAATATGGTGGAAATATATTTTGATTAAAATTAGGTGAGTTCTCAGTTAGGGGTGATGTATGGTGATATTGGTTGTGTGGTGATGTAAATGACTAGTCCTAGGAATGAACGATGACTCTCTAGGGGATGTCAATTTTTAGATGAGGCTATTAGGTTTTCTAATAGGCCCTTTCATATTTTATTAAAAAAAATAAAATTATAAATCAAAAAAATAAATAAACCCAACAAATATTATGATTATAATGGATATTTACAAATTGAAACCATGTTAAGGGAGACAATTTCTATTTCTCAAGAGCTGTGATGAAAAACCTTGTGAATATCGTTAATAATTAGAATATTAATAATATAATATAATATTTTAAAAAATAAATATAGAAATGAATAAAATACATGTGTGTGTGAATGATCAATTAGTATAACCATTATGGTGAGAAATTATATGTCATGGTATATGAATGGATTTTCATTAAGAAAACTAAAATGATAAAGAAAATATATTGTTGGTTTTTAAACTCAGGATCACGGGGAGGCCTTCAACCACACATGATTAACACGCTTTGGCAAACTACTACGGAGGCTCAATCCACATTGGCCCATGCTTTTAACAGCCAAATTTTTTAGCCCCTCCCTATCCCACATCCACCCCATACCCATGAATATCATGGTATATGGGCCCATTTTTCATCAATTCCAAATTCCACCACTCTTATAATGGGTAACTACCATGAAGAAACAATATCATATTTTTATTACTCTTTATGACTATAAAAACATGTAAAATAGAAAATTATATTACCCAAATGACACATTGTATATCAACATCCTCAAGATAACAAATAACTTACCAATTATAATATCATTGATATTCCGAAAATATGAATTACCTATCATCGTTTGATACCTAAATTTACATTGAATAATATTTTATTACAACTCATACCATTTAATTTTTTTATTGAAAAACATAAATTCGTATTTAATAAACAGTACTAAAAACAATTTTAAAACGTCTATATTTATTTTAAAAACTAGTTTATGTTTTAGATTAACATTTTGAAAACACTTTTTTTAATATTATAAATGATATATATTATGAAATTAACCAAATATTTTTAAAACCATATCTTAATTATTTAAATTATTTATTATTTAAATATATAATTATCTTCCAAATAATATTTTTTTTTGTATTTTTAGAATAACCAATTTTATTGGGTTCTATGGTCAATAGGACAAATGACATTTGGGAATAGAATACAACCGGAAAAATAAATTTCAAATTTCAGTCCAAATTCAAACTGAAGTGAAAAATTTTAACTAACACCAAACATGAATGGGTCAACACATCAAGACTAACAGAAAAATTATAGACTAATATGACTGACATCGTCACCTCACACAAACCATAAGATGATGTCGACAATCCTAAAACATATTGTCACCACTGCATCATGACAGAGTAAAATTTATCAAGAAAATCAATCATGAGTATCATCACCACCATCATTGAATCATACCAAACACCAGGGATACATTATTTTAACCACTGACTAATTTTAAAAAAAATTAAACTCTATAGAAACATTAAAACCAAAAACCAATCCAAACTACTATGATGATGATAACATGAACATTGTTAGTGGAAAGTTCCTCCAAAAATCCACCTCCGAATGAGAGAAAAGAAAAAATTGAACAATAACAATAACAACTGTGGATAGATATCATGAAAGAAGATCTATCTGGTAAGAACTTTCAGTTTTAGCTAATACCTTTCTGGACCCTTGGATTGTGATGGTAGATGTTAATTACATTCTCACCTATAGTGAAAAAATGGGCCCCTCTCACCTATAAATAGCTTCAAGAGTGTTTAGTTTTTCTATAGAAGATAATAACCTTGATGAATTTATCCTTACTGTTGCAAAATATACCTGGTACAGAAGGCATAAAAATAATGTTGTTGAAAATAAACATGACAAAGCCTTTTCCAACATGGAGGCTCTTGATATATGGGATACGGTCTCTAGCATCACTCTACCTTGGTTAAACTTTGATCACCATCCCATTATAGTCATTGTTCTTATGAACAACTGTAAACCAATCTTTCCTTTTAGATATAAAAACTCTTGGTCGACGGACACTGATTGTGTCACTTCCATAAAAAATGTTTGGGATACAACGAAACATTCGCATGACACATTCTCCAATACTCTCAAGCTCAAAACATTAAATCAAGGCCTCATTGGATGGTGTAAATCTAAAATTAATCCAATTGACATAGCCTTTTGTTCTCTTGTAAAGGAGCTGGTTTAATTGAATATTCATAATACCAATTCTGAAATCAACCTTGACCCTCAACCAGAAATAATCATTTTCTTAAAACTCAATTTATTACTCACATTCAAAGATAATATTCTCTAACAAATATTCAAAACTAAATGTCTCTCTGATGGTGACAGAAACACTAAATTCTACAATTTTCTTCAAAGTGGTAGAAAAGCCACTTGATCCCTTAATAAGATTTTACATAATGATTTTCTTATTGACTCATAGTAATCAGTCTCAGACCATGTCATTTTTAAAATACATAACATTTTTAATGGTTCTGATTTAAATATATAGGTCTTATACCTGATGTCATCCCAATGATGGTTGATGTGAATGGCAATGCGTCCCTCTTATGTAGTCTTCAGTATCGTGAAATTATAGACATTTTCTTTAGTCTAAAGCCTAAAATGTGATCCAGGTCAGGATGGATTTAATAATGGATTTTTCATCATCATTGGGATGTTATTCACTTGGTTGTGGGAAAACATGTGAGGTCCTTATTCTCCAATGGATTTCTCTATTATGGACTAAATTCACAATTCCTTAATTTAATTCCAAAAGATGAAAATGCCTCTGAGATCTATCAATTTTATCCTATTTTCCTAATAAACACTCTTTAAAAAATTATTACCAATTTCTTGTTAATGGACTTACTCAAAATTTCAAAAAAATTGTTTCATGGAACAAATTCGGATTTATTAACGGTATGTCTATTAAATATTGTATTTACCTTTCCTATGAATGCACAACATCATAAACAATTTTTCTATAGGAGGTAGTGTTTCAATAAACATGATATCATAAAATCATTTTATATTATAGATTGAAGTTATATTTAAGAAGTTCAATAAAATTTAGGTTTAAATGACACCTTGGTTATGAGGATAAAATCCTTGTTTAAATCTGCATCTATTTCCATTTTGATTAATGCAACCCCCATGCGATATTTCAAATGAACCAAAGGGTTTAGACAAGGCGACCCTATCTCGGCTATCCTATTTTTTATTGCTAAAGGCTATCTCAGCAACCTCCTCACGAAACTTTTTGATCAAAATAAAAATAGTTCCATCCAGGATTCCAAAAACCTCAAAGCTCAGACTCACCTTCATTATGCTAATTATAAGGCCCCATCCTTAAACCTTACTTAATCTTGAGTTATTAAAAGATTACACATTGAGGATCTTTTCGGGTTTAGAGTTTTAGAGAATTAGATCATAAAACTTTCATTACATTCCACATATAAACAAAGTGGTTACATAAAGATAGTATTCTTCATTCCCATCAATGGAAACATATTTAAAATAAAACATGGATTATTTCTTGACACTTCCTTGACACTATCATCTTATCATGTACCTTTCTCTTGACCTGTGAAAAACATTTCAAAAAAACTTGGGATGAGCATAAAAAGCACAGTAAGGGATATAAAAATATGGAATGGAAACATGGGTACATATATACATAAGAATGAAATCATACTTTACCCATAAAACACATGCACTTTAACATACCTCATCAAATCATGAATAAATCTTAGAAATCATAAGACATAAAGGTAACTTGAGGCATTCATAACATTCTTACGTATGGAGTAACCCTCTTAGTTACGTTTGCAATACGCATCACAGTATATTCCCTATATCTCTTCGGAGAAACCTTAACGTTTCACTCCTTCATGTTACCCAATGCATTGGAGATCTATATCGGGCTCACCCACCCTTAGTTTATCATGGAACCACCCGTCTTCATAATAATTCCCATGAACCTCAACATAATCGTATCACATAAAACATGCATAAAGGAAACATAACATTTCCACCTTCCATTCATAAGATATCAATACAACACATTAATATAAAAACATTATGAAAACAATTTTCAATACCAAAATAAAATAAAATTAAAACATGGTATTTATTTTTCTTTTAAATAGAAGGTATGGCTTGTAGAGGAAGCCGAAACTCAAATAACGGTCACGGTGGCGGAGAAGTCGTTGTCGCCCCAGACATACGACAAAAACATTCCCTTTTGTCATTTAGTAAAACGCTTCATATAAATAATATTCCTTTTGGATAAACGTAAAAGTCAAAGGGTTTTATACACCGTATAAAAGAAGGTTGTGTATAAAACAACATATTCCTCAATGAAAGGAGATTAAGACGAAGTCCCATACCTCGGGTCTGACTTGACTCGATCGTTCTTTAATCTCCTGAATAATAAACTTGAGTTAATTTCTACTTGTTTAAGAACCTTTTTTAAGTTCATTATTCCTTTTATATCACTTATCGCCATGTCATGAACACTATGTAATTATTTAAGATAATAACGGTCGTTTTAACGATCATTGGTACTTGAGTAAAAAATAATCCCTTTATAATTACATGTTGTTCATGTATCCATTATATCCAGAATGGTATTCATGATGTAGATATCATATATGTCATATATATCCAGTACATGCATGCATTTATAATATTACATAATCATTTAGAGGTAAGAAATGAAATGCACCGTTCATGGAGACGGTAAGCCGTACGTACGCATGAACGCTACTTTCATTTCTATTTTGTATTTTATAGAATGGAATCATAATGATATAAAGTTATATTATAATTCCAGTATAATATCATATATAATATCATAGTTTCATCCTTTATACGACCCATATATGGTATTTAACGAATCAACTCACTTTGAGGGGGCGGTAGTCCGAACTTTCTTAAATGAAGATATCATGTTTACCCATAATGGAAACCATAAAGGTATACCCAAAATGAAAAATACAGAAGGTTAAGGAAAACATAAAAATATTATATATCATATATAAATATATTTACATCTTAATGGCCACCTTTGAAGGTGTTAAAATAATGATGAACAATCATCGTTTCGGGAGGCATAAATTCACCAACCACAGAAACCGTATGTTCTTTAACCATTAGATGTAGGTGTGTGTAAGTGTAGCTCGAATACTTATTATAACAAAATCCTAGTATATTTAGGATACTGGAGTTTTTAAAAAATAAATAAACAAAAAGAGTTTAGGGGGTTGGAGAAGAAAAATAAAACAAACGGACTCAAGTGAAGACTTTACCTTAAAATTGGGTAACTCCCTTTGGTTTGAGCTCAAAGGATTTCTTGTGAAGACTTATTCCAAAAGTGAGGATTAAAGGAGTAATATAGGGAAGTGGAGAGACAAAATGGGCAGGGGTTGGCCAAGACAAAGGCTTTGGGAGTGTGGGTAAAGAGGTAGAGGTGGGGGCCTTTTATAAGAGGAGAGGAGGGGCACTCATGGAATGTAAAGAAATATTACTTTATTTGAAAATGAGTTTCGTATTTAAATGGTCAAACATTGATATAATTCGAGGATAAGGTGATAAGGGTTAGAAATCCACCCATCCAATAGGTTTTGGACATGTTTATGTCTTAGATTTTACATTATCATTCAATTTTATTTAAATCATTAAATAATGAGGTCATCTCTTCATCATCATGATGTCATAAATAATTTAATTTATTTAATGTCTAAATATTATAAAAAATATACTATGATGTATTATATCTTTTTATATTTCTAATGAATATTTATAGTCAAAAATATTACTTGTATAACCCCATATAAAAATTGTTTTAGTAACATAACTCATGTTTGTGTCATTTTTACTTTAACATTAAATAAAAAGTTATTTATGTAATTTCCCAACCAAAGTGGCTCCATGGGGTCCCCAAGATGACCCATGGATTTTCTGGGTCGGCCATGACACATCCAATGAGGTTAGGACATGTTTCAAGCTCATCTCATACTGTTAAATCATTATTTTTACCTTAAACTACACTAATTACCACTTATCGCGATTAAGAACTTAAAAATTTACTATTCACCAAAAAATTATTTTAATCCCATTTAACCACATTTTACTTCTTAATGAAAAACAAGTATGTTGGATTTTTGAAATTCAAAACACAATTATGGCAAAATTTAATTTAAACGAAAAATCAGTTTTTATAAGTACCACTTAGTGGTTTCACTATTCATCAAAAATTGAAGTTTTTCAGAAAATTACCAAAAATTCACCCTAAGCTATATTTGATACTCCATATTCAAAAATGAAGTCTATTTTACAAAATTCAAAACATATAAGTCACATTAATTAATTTAATAATTAATTCCCGCTGTCAGAGCAAATAGCGTGTTTTTATGAAACAATAAGTATCAAAAGATTGACACCATTTTAAGTCCAATTTCAAAGTGAAATTGATTCCATTGACCACCATTGGATTAAATGGTAAAAATATATTCTAATTTCACTTCAAAACCAATTCAAAAAATAATCTAATCATATAAATAAATTAAATTAAAAAGAAGTTTTGATGTAAAATGCAGTATTTTTCACTATTCATTAAAAATGAACATTGTCAGAAAAATACCAAAAATACACACAAAGTAAATTTTGATGTCCCAATCATAAAGAATAAGTTTATTTTGACAAACATAGTTTATAAAATTGTCAAAAGATAGATTCAAAAATGGTTTCCCATCAAAAGGCATTAAAATAATCTTTTAAAAATATTTGTGTATTCCATGCTTAAGATTGGATTTATTTTCATTTTAAGCCTATAAAACACTATCTATTTCATTAATAGACATAGATAAAAATTTCTATTATTCATTACTTACTTGGGATGTTACATCCTTCCCCCCTTTAGAAAATTGCTTCCCCGCAATTTATTTACTTATCGAATAATTGGGGGTACTTATCCCTCATTGCATTTTCAGATTCCCATGTTGCCTCTTCAATCATGTGGTTTTTCCACAAAACCTTTACCTGGTGAATCACCTAATTCTGTAACACTTGCTCCCTATGGTCAAGAATCTGGACCAGTTTTTCCTCATAAGATAGGTTCACTTCCAGCTGAACTACCTCTGGACTCAAAATATGAGATGGATCTGGCATGTACTTTCTCAACATCGAAACATGAAAAACATTGTGTACATGAGATAAACTCGGAGGTAAAGCCACCCAGTATGAAACTGATCCAACCCTCTCCAAAATTTCATATGGTCCAATGAACCTTGGACTCAGCTTTCCTTTCTTGCCAAATCTCATCACACTTTTCCAAGGAGAAACCTTGACAAAAACATGATCACCTACCTCGAATGATAGATCCTTCCTCCTGTTATCCGCATAACTCTTCTGCCTACTCTGAGCTGTTCTCATGTGCTTCTGAATCAGCTAAACGTTTTCTGCCATCTCTTCTACCAATTCTGGTCCCATCAACTTCCTTTCACCCACTTCATCCCAGAAAACAGGACTTCGACACCACTTCCCATATAATGCCTGAAATAGTGCCATCTGTATAATAGAATGAAAACTGTTATTATATGAAAATCCAACCAAAGAAAGATGTTGGTCCCAACTTCCCTGATAATCCATCGAACAAGCTCGTAGCATACCCTCAAAGGTATGAATTGTTCGTTCTGACTGCCCATCTGATTGAGGATGAAAAGCTGTACTAAAATTTAATTCAGTACCCAACAACTTCTGAAGGCCTTTCCAAAAGTTAGAAGTGAACCTGGGATCACGATCAGATACAATAGAGAGTGGAAATCCATGTAACCTGACTATCTCTTTAAGATACAAACGGGAAAGTTGATCTAGGGAAAAAGTATATCGTATAGCAAGGAAATGAGAAGATTTGGTCAAGCGATCAACAATAACCAAGATTGCATTATTACCTCAAGATGTCTTCGGTAATCCCACAACAAAGTCCATGGATATATTCTCCCATTTCCACTCTGGCACTAGTAGAGGCTGAAGCATCCCTTTCGGTAACTGTCGCTCTGCTTTAACCTGTTGACATGTCAAACACTTCAATGTAAAATCACCAATATCTCTTTTCATTCCATCACACCAGTAATACTCCTGAAGATCTCTATACATCTTAGTACTGCCTGGATGAACTGAAAACGGAGAACTATGAGCTTCACATAACAACTCTCTCTTCAACTGTAAATCACAAGGCACACACAATCTCTTCCAAAATCTCAAAACACAATCATTATCAATGTTGAATTCAGGCAACTTACCTTTCTGAACCAGCTCTACCTTTTTCTATAACTCACTGTCTTGCTTCTGTGCTTTCTTGATTCTATCTGATAGATATGATCTCACTGATACCTGAAAAAATAGAAGAACTTCCTGCACCAACAACTTATATGCCAAAGTTCATCAAATCCTTAACCAAAGGATCACGTTCCAAACGCAAAATTGCTAATGAAGCATTACTTTTTCGACTCAAAGCATCAGCCACTTTATTTGCTTTTCCCGGATGGTAATGAATTGTACAATCATAATCCTTGATTAAATCTAGAAATCTCCTTTGTCTCATGTTCAATTCTTTCTGATTGAATATATACTTTAAAATTTTGTGATCAATATATATTTCACACTTTTCTCCATACAAATGATGCCTCCAAATTTTTAAAGCAAAAACAGTAGAAGCTAATTCCAAATCATGTGTAAGGTAATTTACCTCATGAGTTTTCAACTGTTGTGAAGCATAAGCAATTACCTGATAATTCTACATTAGGACGCAGCCACGTCCTTTCAATTAAGCATCACTGTAGATAACAAACTCACCATTCCTGATAGGTAGTGCCAAAACTGGAGCATTCACCAATCTTCTTTTCAATTCCTGAAATCAATCATCACATTCTTTTGTCCAGATAAACTTAACACCCTTCCGAGTTAGCTTAGTCATTGGACTAGATAATCGTGAAAAATTTCTATCAAACCTTCTGTAATAGCCTGCCCATCCAAGGAAACTATGAATCTCATATACATTTGTGGGTCTTGGCCATTCTTCCACAACTTTTGTTTTTGCAGGATCAACAGTTATTCCATCTTTAGAAATAATATTACCAAGGAATGAAATTTGTTGCAACCCAAACTCACACTTGTTGAATTTTCCATACAGTTTCTTTTCTTTTAAGGTTTGCATGATAACCCTTAAATGTCTTACATTCTCCTCTTTACTTTTAGAAAACACCAAAATATCATCAATGAAAACCACCACAAACTTATCCAAGAACTCTTGGAAAATTCTATTCATTAAGTCCATGAATACAGTAGGTGCATTGGTTATCCCAAAAGGCATTACTAAAAATTCATAATGGCCATATCTCATACGAAACACGGTCTTCGGAATATCTGCCTCCTTTACCTTCAGCTGATGGTACCCCGATCTCAAGTCAATCTTTGAAAAAAACTGAGCTCCCTGGATCTGATCAAACAAATCATTGATATGAGGCAAAGGATATTTGTTCGTAACAGTGATATTATTCAAGGCCATATAATCAATGCAAATCCTCATAGAACCATCTTTCATTTTAACAAATAAAACAGGAGCACCCCAAGGTGATGTGCTAGGTCGAATGAAACCTTTCTCTAATAAATCTTGCAATTTCTCCTTCAACTCTAAAAGTTCAATTTGATCCATTCGATAAGGGGTTTTTGAAATTGGCTTAGCATCAGGAACTAAGTCAACAGTAAACTCAACTTCCCGATCTGGTATTATTCCAGGCAACTCATTAGGAAAAATATCAGGATACTCATTTACCACTAGCACATCATTAATCTAAACAGTTCCTTTATTTTCAACGATTTGTGAAAGGTAAAATTCATTTCCATCTTTTACAAGTTTCTCGACCTCTTGATAAGTTATCAACAGTAAGGGTTCATTCTTGTACACAAACTGAAATTATTTCTGAAAATAAACTTCTTTAGCTCTACAGTCAATCTTAGCATGGTAAAGAAAGATCCATTCCATACCCATGATAACATCAAACTCTACTAGAGGTAGAATAATAAGGTTTGCAAATAGGTTCTTTCCACAGATAAGGATAGGAAGATTCTTATAAATTCTTTTTGCCTCAACATTTCCCCCAGGTGTTTTTACCAAAAGTTCTGGAGTCATTTCTTGAGATGGTACTCCCATTTTACTAGAAAAGGTTTCAGATATGAAAGAATGTGTAGACCCCGAATCATAAAACACACTGGCATTATCTGAAAAAACAAACAAATTACCTGATACAACATCATTTGATGGCCCGACATCTACTGAAGTAGTTGAAAAGGATTTCACCACCCCTTTCCGCTTGTAGTCTAACTGCTTCCCATCACTAAAGATCATTTTCGGACACTCATTTGCATAGTGACCCATCTCATTGCACTTAGAACATTTCACTAACTGTAAATCAAATTTGGTCTTACCTTCACCTTGATCCTTTTTAGTGCAATCACGAGCCTTATGTCCCATCTTACCACATCGGTAGCACTTTCCAGAATTTAGAAGACATTCCCCAGCATGCCTTTTGCCACATTTATAACAAACTGGAAACTTAGTTTTCTTACCATCAGACTTTTTTGAAAAATTCTTACATTTCTCCTGCCACCTCGGTCTCTTCATCTGTTGGTCGTTATAGAACAATTGAGCATCAGAAAACTCCATTTCCACCTTCTCAGCACATCGAACAAGCTTTTCATAAATTTTAAACTCATGATAAGCTAATGACCTTCGATATTTTGGCTTTAATCCTGAATAAAAATGATTGATTTTACTATCAAGGTCTCGGATAAAATTTGGAACATACCTTGCCAATCGAGTGAACATTTCTTCCTAGGCAGCCACTGAGTCTTCCTCATGCCTCAATTCCAAGAATTGATTTTCCATCATAAGTCGAACAGCCTTAGGAAAATACTTCTCAAGAAACATACCTTTGAATTCATCCCAGTCGAGAGCATCAATCTCATCAGCGTCCCTGATATTTTTAACCATCAACCACCACTGTTCGGCCTCACCCTCCAAACGGTAAATAGCAAGACTAACCTTTTGATTGTCTGAACACCCCATGACATCGAAAATATTCTCCTGTGCTTTAATCCACCCTTTAGCTAGCACATGGTCAGATGATCCTCCGAATGATGGGGGATGTTGCGTCATGAAATGTTCCACCACTGACATGTTCCTCTGCGGTTGATCTGGCTGATCTCGTGCATGGATACCACCACCATTTATAGACTGAGTCAACTGTGCCATCACTGCAACAAACTGTTCAGTTCCAATTCCGACCATCTCAGGATGCTGATTTGGAAGGTTATTTCCTTCTGTATGCCTTCCTAGCACTACTTCCCTGTTTCCTCTACGGAAAACCATTCTGAACAAACATGTCTTAGATGAAGCAACATGGTAATCATCAAATGCTATATCATTTCAAAAAAATATTTTTGGATAATCAGTTAATATAATTCTAACTCCTAATGTTATCTAAACCAACCTTTGATACCAACTATAAGGCCCCAGCCTTAAACCTTACTTAATCTTGAGTTATTACCAGATTACACATTGAGGATCTTTTCGAGTTTAGAGTTTTAGAGAATTAGATCATAAAACTTGCATTACATTCCACATATAGACAAAGTGGTTACATAAAGATAGTATTCATCATTCCCATCAATGGAAACATATTTAAAATAAAACATGGATTATTTCTTGACACTTCCTTGACACTATCATCATATCATGTACCTTTCTCTTGACCTGTGAAAAACATTTCAAAAAAACATGGGATGAGCATAAAAAGATCGGAAAGGGATATAAAAATATGGAAAGGAAACATGGGAACATATATACATAAGAATGAAATCATACTTTACCCATAAAACATATGCACTTTAATATACCTCATCAAATCATGAATAAATCTTAGAAATCATAAGACATAAAGATAACTTGAGGCATTCATAACATTCTTAGGTAGGGAGTAACCCTCTTGGTTACGTTTGGAATACCCATCACAGTATATTCCCTAAATCTCTTCGGAGAAACCTTAATGTTTCACTCCTTCGCGTTACCCAATGCATTGGAGAGCTATATCGGGCTCACCCGCCCTTAGTTTATCACGGAACCACCTGTCTTCATAATAATTCCCAAGAACCTCAACATAATCATATCACATAAAACATGAATAAAGGAAACATAAAATTTACACCTTCCAATCACAATATATCAACACAACACATTGATATAAATACATTATGAAAACAATTTTCAATACCAAAATAAAAAAAAATTAAAACATGGTATTTCTTTTTTCTTTTAAATAGAAGGTATGGCTTGTAGAGGAAGCCGAAACTCAAATAACGGTCATGGTGGCAGAGAAGTCATTGTCGCTGCATACGTATGACAAAAACATTCCCTTTTTTCATTTAGTAAAATGTTTCATATAAAAAATATTCCTTTTCGATAAACGTAAAAGTCAAAGGGTTTTATACACCGTATAAAAGAAGGTTGTGTATAAAACAAAATATGCTTCAATTAAAGGAGATTGAGATGAAGTCCCATACCTCGGGTCCGACATGAGTCGGTCGTTATTTAATCTCTTGAATAATAAACTTGGGTTATTTTATACTTGTTTAATAACCTTTTTCAAGTTCATTATTACTTTTATATCACTTATCTCAATGTCATGAACACTATGTAATTATTTAAGTTAATAACGGTCGTTTTAACGATCATTGGTACTTGAGTCAAAAATAAGCCCTTAATATTTACATGTTATTCATCTATCCATTATATCCATAATGGTATTCATGATGTAGATATCATATATTTCATATATATCCAGTACATGCATGCATTTATAATATTACATAATCATTTATAGGTAAGAAATGAAATGCACCGTTCATGGAGACGGTAAGCCGTATGTACGCATGAACGCTACTTTCATTTATATTTCATATTTTATAGAATGGAATCATAATGATATAAAGTTATATTATAATTCCAGTATAATATCATATATATAATATCATAGTTCCATCCTTTATACGTCCCATATATGGTATTTAACGAATCAACTCACTTAGAGGGGGCGGTAGTCCGCACTTCCTTAAATGAAGATATCGCGTTTACCCATAATGGAAACCATAAAGGTATACCCAAAATGAAAAATACTGAAGCTTAAGGAAAACATAAACATAATATATATCATATATAAATATAGTGACATCTTAATGGCCACCTTTGATGGTGTTAAAAGAATGTTGAACAATCATCGTTCCGGGAGGCATAAATTCACCATCCACGGAAACCGTATGTTCTTTAACAATTAGATGTAGGTGTGTGTAAGTGTAGCTAGAATCCTTATTATAAAAACATCCTAGTATATTGAGGATACTGGAGTTGTTACAATAGAAATAAATTAAAAGAGTTTAGGGGGTTGGAGAAGCAAAATAAAACAAACGGACTCAAGTGAAGACTTTACCTTAAAATCGGGTAACTCCCTTTGGTTTGAGCTAAAAGGCTTCTTGGGAAGACTTCTTCCCAAATAGAGACTTCAAGGAGTAATATAGGTAAGTGGAGAGACAAAATGGGCAGGGTTTGGCCGATCCAAAGGCTTTGGGAGTGTGGGTAAGGAGGTAGAGGTGGGGGCCTTTTATAAGAGGAGAGGAGGGGCACTCTTGGAAAGTAAAGAAATACTACATTATTTGAAAATGATTTTCGGATTTAAATGGTCCCAAATTCATATAATTCGAGTATACGGTGATAAGGGTCCTAAATCCACCCATCCAATAGGTTTTGGACATGTGTAGGTCTTAGATTTTACATTATCATTCCATTTTATTTAAATCATTAAATAATGAGGTCATCGCTGCATCATCACAATGTCATAAATAATTTAATTTATTTAATGTCTAACAATTATCAAAAAAATACTATGATGTAGGAAAACCTTTTATCTTTCTAATGAATATTTATAATCAAAAATATGACTTGTATAACCCCATATAAAAATTTTTTTAGTAACATAACTCATGTTTGTGTCATTTTTTACTTTAACATTAAATAAAAAGTTATTTATGTCATTTCCCAACCATTGTGGCTCCATGGGGTCCCCAAGTTGACCCATGGATTTTCTTGGTCTGCCATGACACATACAATGAGGGTAGGACATGTTTCAAACTCATCTCATAATAATAAAACATTATTTTTACCTTAAACTACACTAATTACCACTAATCGCGATTAAGAACTTAATAAGTTACTATTCACCAAAAAAATATTTTAATACCATTGAACCACATATTAATTCTTAATGAAAACCATGTATGTTGGATTTTTTAAATTCAAAACACAATGATGGAAAAATTTCATTTAAATGAAAAATCAGTTTTTATAAGTACCACTTAGTGGTTTCACTATTCATCAAAAATTGAAGTTTTTCAGTAAATTGCCAAAAATTCACCCTAAGATATATTTGATACTCTGAAATCAAAAATTAAGTCTATTTTACAAAATTCAAAACATATAAGTCACATTAATTAATTTAATAATTAATTCCCGTTGTCAGAGCAAATAGCGTGTTTTTATGAAACAATAAGTATCAAAAGATTGACACCAGTTTAAGTCCAATTTCAAAGTGAAATTGATTCCAATGACCACCATTGGATTAAATGGTAACAATATATTCTAATTTCACTTCAAAACCAATTAAAAATAAAATATAATCATATAAATAATTTATATTAAAAAGTAGTTTTGATGTAAAATGCAGTAATTTTCACTATTCATTATAAAATGAACATTGTCAGAAAAATACCAAAACTTCACACAAATTAAATTTTGATATCCAAATAATAAATAATAAGTTTATTTTGACAAACATATTTTATAAAATTTTCAAAATATATATTCAAAAATGGTTTGCCATCAAAAGGCAGTAAAACAATCTTTTAAAAATATTAGTGTTTTCCAGGCTTAAGATTGGATTTATTTTCATTTTATGCCTCTAAAACACTATCTAGTTCATTAATAGACATAGATAAAAATATCTATTATTCATTAAATACTTGGGATGCTACACTAATGACATCATCTTATTTCTTCAAGGTGATCAAATTAATATTCAAGTCCTTAAAAATGATCTTGCTTCTTATGAGGAGGTTTCGCTCTAGTCCATTTCATAGAAAAAATATAATATTTTATTTGGGAAAAATAACTCCTCATGGAGAAATGGCATTATCAACAAAAATCATGTAATTAAATAAGGTCACTTCCCATTCACGTACATGGGGGTCCTGATCTTTTAGGGAAGACCTAAATCCATCTTCTTTGTCCATATAGATGATCAAACCATTAATCAACATTCTACATGGAAAAGTATATCATTCTCTATGGCCGGTATAATTTATCATGTAAAATCAACCATCATCTTTGAAATGGTATATTCTATCATGATCTATATGTGGACGGTAAGTACTTTAAAAAACTAATACCAACATAAAAAATATCATCTGGATGGGAATTATCATTGAAAAGAAACTAGTCAACATTCCATGGATGACGAGTTGCAAGCCCTTAGATAAGGGGGGAATTGGTATTAGAAATTTAATTTTTTTAATGAATCCCTACAGGATAGACATACTTGGCGATTATTCAATTATACATCTAATTCTATTGATTTCATCAAACAAAGATTTCTTACCATACTCAAGAAAGAGGATCTTAATTATATTACTTCCTCAATATGGTCCTCCATTAATAATTCTTATCATAATATTATGGAAAATTATAGATGGATTGTTAGATCTAACTCCAACATAAACTTTTGGCATGATAATTGGACTCGTACCCCTATGATCTCCATGTTACCCCGCAAAACATCACCTAAGGATACTATTAACACTATTAGAGATGTTCATCACTCTCACAGGCATGATCTTGCTGAAAGCATTGCTCAGATCATTGACAATTATCCTTATACTAGCTCTAATGATTTTCTTATCTGGGAACCGACACACAATGGCATTCTTGACTCGAAATTTTTTACAAGGACAATTTTTTAGAACTAAGTCTAAATTTCAATGGTTAAATAATTTTAACAATTCTTGGATAAAACATACAAGAATCGCTCTTATTTGGCGTATTTCACACAACTGACTTCCCAATGATACATGCCTTCAAACTTTTGGTATTCAACTCTAACCAAAGTGTAAACATTGTAATAATCAAAGGGAAGATACAAACCATCGTTTCCTATAATGAGCTATATATTCTTCTCTATGAAATTATATTTTTGACATTTTTGACTGTGAATTTTCTACTCCTGACATGATTAATTATTTGTTAAAGAAATCTGTTGACCATGAGGCCTCTCAGCAAGTTAATAATTTCATCCTCTACGATGTTTCTGAGCTTATGCATGTGATCTGGTATGACAGAAATGATATCATTCATAATAAGTACTCATTTAAAAATAATGCAGGAAAATATCAGATCCTCATTGTGGCCCGAGAGGCTGCATTAATTCAAAAAACCACTACATCAAATCTATTGTTGACTTGGAGATTTTGCGCAAAATCTGGGATGATTAAATCTATCGACATCCAAAACTTACCTTTGAAGTGTTTTTGGAAAACTCCAATGCTAGGATGGATCAAAGTGATCGTTGATAATGCCTCGAAGGAAAATCCTGGACCTACCAACTACATAGAAATTTTTAGAGATTCTTCTGGATAGTGTCATTGTAGTTTCTTTGGATGATGCAGTATAGATTCTTCATTGGAAGAAAAAATGATGGGTGTTATTCATGCCATCAACTTTGCTCTTCATAAAAGATGGAGGAAGCTCTGGTTTGAAAGTGATTCTACCTCTATTATCCAGCCAATTTGAAATGTTGTGATTCGTCATTCTTGGCCACACACCACCCTTAAGATGAAGTTCCTGGATTCCATCCTTGATATTGACAACATTGCGACTCATGTATTTCGTGAAGAGAATGTCATTTATAATGCCCTTGACAATAAGGGTGTTCACTAGGACATGACTTAGATAGATGCCCTTCCATCTGATTTATTTCATCGTTTTTACAAGGATTGTAAAAATCTCCCTTCTTTTAGTCTCTTGTAACTCTTTTGATTTATATATTCAATAAAATGTTCTATGTTCTTTGATCAAGGAACTACCTTCATAAAAACAATAACAACAACTGAGGCTCGCCATGAATCTAGAACAAGTTCCCATTTCATTGAGTCACTACATAGAAGGATTCCAAAACAACAAAACTATTCTTCATATAATAAACACCCTCAATTGGGCCAAATAAAATGTTACACGAAGAGATTTTATAAATTAGAGTAGTAACAAATTATAAGGGTAAGACAAGTGGGGGAATAAATCATCCATCAAAAGGAAAATCATATAGGGAGTCCAAGGAATTAATTAATAGACATAATTAAGGGAAAATAAAAAAGAACGAATAAATCCCCACCATAATCACAAAACTATAAGAATCCCTAAAATTACCCCATCCCATGATTAGAGATAAGAATATGCTTATCCAAGCTTGTGGGACCACCATGATTGAGAGACAGACCATTTCCACTATAGGTAGAAGGTACATAACATAGATATTAGTCCATAACTCAATACAACACATGATACAGATGAAACTTTAGTAGTCCTTTATGCATTCCTATTGAACTAGTAATAAGACAGTGAAGATGAAAATGGATGTTGGATCACATGATAATCACATATAAGTGAGGATAAAGATATTGGAACCAATTGACAATGATGACTAATGGGTTCACAGAAACTATGACAAGAAAATAAGGTATATAGAATATGGAAAATTAACATTGTTGAAGAGAGATGAATGAGAAAGAATATAATAAATGATAAAGAAATCATTTTGTATTTGAAGTTTTACTCTTAAGCATACCGCCAAAAACAACAAGAAGGGTTTTAGGATCCTATAGCAATATAGAAAAAAACCAATAGGGAAAAGAATCACACATTATTCCCTTAATCCATTTCATTAAAAAACATATCTCTATAAAGATTTACAAGATTCAAATTTTACTGAAAATAGAATTCCACTCTGAAAATTTCAAATTAGACTATTTTTTACCCAAAAATAATATAAAATATTAACACTATCATATGGAAATACGTCCCAAAATAAACTTTTACAAAATTATCTTAGTTTTTTTCATTAATTTGATAAATAACCTATAAATTAAATATCTTGTGTCGCATCTAATTAATAAAATTATAATTTCAATAAAATTATGTTATTAATAGGGAATACATTACTTATAGCAGGTCAATATCAATGAATCCCTATAAAAATAGAAATTATAAAAGTAAATGATATATAACATTCATTTAAATCTCAATCATAATGGGTTTTAAAATAAATAAATATTTCATTTTATATCTGAGAAGGATCGACTAAGCTTTAAAATGGGGTCCTAGTAAGCTATCACGCCTATGGAATCAGGCGGATGACTGAAATATATTTGAAATCTATTAATAATATAATAACATAAGAAATGATTAAAAAATTTGTACGAAGCACGTAAAACACATGATATCATAGATTATAACAAAATTTTGATAATATCTCTCTTAAGAAGAAATAAATAATAAATATTAACATGATCATTTATGTAATTGAAATCAATTAACTAATTAGTAACTAATATCATATATTGTAAAACACTCTTTATTTTATTAAAACCAATTTAATTAATTAAGGTTATTCATATATATTAGTATTAATATATATATAAAATGAAAATATCTTTATTTTCTACTGGACTATATGATGAATATAAATACATAAAAGGTATATATTGAATGATCCATATCAAAATCTTGAGTTACTTCAATCATACAAGGTAAATTAGTCCCAGATATCATTCCACGTATATGGTTATTAAAATAAATATCCTACCATCACTCATTACATGATATTTTTTCATTAAATGATTTATTAGGCATGTTTTTGGGATATCTTGTAAGTCCTAACAATCATATATTCAATTAATGAAAAAAATATCATTAAACTAAAATCATCTCTAATAAAACTTATGATGACCAGGACCTAGATACATGAGATACATGTGCATCAGAACACTGCTTACCTAATGTGTGTTACTTGATCCCAAGGGATATAGAGTCTCATCCAGAGTCCAATATTTTAATCGGAGAACAAATTACCTAATTTTAATAATATAATAAATCATTTCTACACACTTATGATGAAATAATATAAATTTTCAATATATTGGAAATTTATTAGGAAAAAATTAAAAAAATACTTCCATAAAAAAATAATAATATAGTATAACCAATATTGTATCTACATGAATACTATTTAAATTTTAATTATTGAAGACGTACTCATGTATTAAAATTCATGTAAAAAAATTCACTAAACAGGACATGCTTGGAATGGAAATTTACTATAAATACTCCTACAAAATATTTCCTCCTGCTCCAACCCCTCACAGAGACATAAAAAACTTAACCATACTGGTTTTTATCCCATTTGCAGGGAATCCAATAGATACTTATATAAAATTTTAACATGAAATATAACAATTGAGTATTTATTCCTACCATGTTTTTCCATATAGACTGTGAGGATAAATTGTTACTATGAAACCAAGAATTATGTCTTAAAATATTGTTAATAAATAAGTGTATTCTTGAACATGTATTCTAATTTACAATAATATACTATACAATTAATTTAAGCCTTTAAAAACTACCACATTTAGAAATTCACAACATACAAATATATACTAATGACAATAATTATTTCCTTATATTATGAGTATTGATATTTGTAGAAACCTTCTTCAATAATTTTATATAATATCAGAGGTAAAAATTTTAGATTACCAGTGATTCTATTCATATTGAAACTATCACAATGTATTTAGGGTACAATATCTTTCTGTTTAAAATGGTAAGTTGTATTGAAATGTTACCTAACTGATTCCTCATCTGATAGAAAGGTGGAACGGGTGTGACCATTCAATGTAATTACAACTCATCCCTATAAATATATATATTATGAAATTTATAACAAAACATGAAATAGTATAATAAAGCAATTCACAAAAATCAACATTCTAAACATTATAGTGAAACGACATGCTTGAAATATTAATTCATAAGTATTTCCCATTAAAACGTTTTTTTTATATTAACCAAAATAAAAAATACCAAAACATAATAACATGAGAACTAAATTAGAGTAGAATCCATACTCAAATAATATTATAAATATATAAATCATTCAACCTAATGTTAATTAATGTTATAAGTTTTTATGGTGTACTAATAATCTAAATCATAGAGGGGCTTGGATATGGGAATAATAAAAAATAAGAAAGTCAAAAAAAAATAATAGAATTTATCAACTAATTACTATATTAAGAACATTAGTAACAAATCACACATATAATATAGAAATATGTAAATAGAAACTCAATTTTTTCTACTTATGAATTAACAATGAAGATGTTAAATCCAAATAAAATCAAATCTAAACAATGATATGTTTTTTCTCTTATATGTTTTCATATTTAAAACTAATATCAATAAACTATTTATTTATAAAAAATATATATTAATAAAATAATTCTTACAACATTACATATCTAATGAAATTAATTGAATCAATTAGTTTAATATATATAAATTTATTAGATTAATTCATGTGAATTATTTTAAAACACGGTAGTTTTGAGAAATAAAATTACCAGTTAAATAATTTCGTAAAAATCAAAACCCAAAAAAAATTATGAAGAAGAAAAAATTTAATATTTATAATCATTCTTTATTTTATTTAGATAATACCATATTAAACATGATAAATATAAGAATTATATCATTACTTTAGATGAAATATATCCAACATATTATATTTCCACCAGTGTAAGAACATTCCCAATGTAACATATAGATCATTGAATTTTATCCCATTTAGGTTTTATTGGAAGGAATATATATATTTAGTAAACTATGCTAGAAAAATAAATGTGTTGATAAAATCCCCACATCTCAAGATTTTAATCAAAAATAATTTTTAAGAACACTAAAAAATATATGTAAATAAAAAATAAACACCCCCCAATTTAATTATATCATAATATTTAGGAAAACATTTAATTTTATATATGAAACATTAGTATTAAATAGATGAAAAAATCTTAATAAACATCATATAATAATTCTTTAATAACATTAAATAAAGTGAAGTTAATATTTAGAAAACAAGACATTTCCAAAATTTCAATTTTATCTATAAACATTGTAGGATGTATCGATAAACTAATACATAAGTCTATGAAATATGGTTACCTTTACATACTAAAATAAAGCATTTTATTCAATGGAAACAAGTATACTAAAACTAGATTTACACAAGGTCATATATCTTTAGTCTTATAGAAATGGAGAATAAATTAAAACAATTAGATTGTCTCATATAAAGTCTCAATGAAAATGGATTACTTGTAATATAAAAAATTGCTGAAAATAATTAAATCATATTCCTAAATATGAGTTATTAACATTATTACTCATTTTGAAAAAATTCTTAATGCATGTCTAGGTAATATACAAAAAATTCACCAAAAGTACTATGGTGACCTATCACAATCATAGGTGATATTCCATAAACCTTATGATCCATATGGACCCCCTATGAATCATTAATAAATATTACACAATAAATAATTCCAATAAATTGAACACCATTATCATTATATTCCTAAAATATTGAGAAAATCAAATGGAATATCTACCAATATACACCCAATAAAGAAACAACCTAATCCCAAATTTAATAAACCTCATATAATTTAATTTGAACCTATAAATATAAATACCATAGGATAAATCAAATTTCACTCACATCAAATCAAAACAACAATAATATTATTCCAAATAAATCAATATATTTTCTTTTAGATAGGTGAAAATGATTTCTTATGTCAATATGTGATTTCACTATAATTTTGAGATACCACAAAACAAATACATAAATTATATTAATAGAAAATAGTTTGGAAGAATTAAAAAGGGTATAAATGAATATATATGATTTATTACCGTTGATTTAGCTTCATTAAATTACATAAATCAATCTTTAAACAAATAAATAATATGGGGTATGAGAGAAACAATAAAATATATCTTCTAATTAGAATAAGTTATGAATAAAGGGATAATAAAACGAAATGATATATAATAAATTAAAATTTCAAAAAAGACCTTTGTAAGAAAACAATAACAGTGTCTATCGGGTACTCGATATGTTTCCATCAGGCACTTCGTCACCCCTTCTATACCCCACCCCTTACTCCTTCCACAACAATCACCTGGTACCTCCAACGATATACATGAATTACCTTGGATTTCAAATTTCTAGGTTGAAACAACTTTTAGGACTCCTAAACTATCAAACATCTTATGTAATCTCAAACCACATTCTAAAACACCTAGGATTTCATCTCCAAATAATTTAATTTAATATTACCTATGAAAATAAAAAATGGATTCTCATTTAAAAAGATAATATTGAAAACCTAGCACAATTATTATCAATATAAATTTCCTAAAAAGCCTAGATTTTCCATTAAATGAATCATTCGTGTAAATATATCATTCTGTGATGGAATTGTGAGTCATCAATGATGTTATATAAGAATATGATTATAAAATTTTAGAAGGAGAATACTTCTCCAAATTAATCGATTTATCTTAAATGAAAAAATAAATGTTATTTTTTATTGATAATGTATAAAATATTATAATTATAGTGAAATTGATTATGATTCCTCAGCTACTAATAATGGTGTCAAATTAATGAATAATAAGTTAAATAAAGCGGATTCCCTTATTAAGGATGATGAAGGCATTATTGATTTATTATATAACAATGTATTAATGGAAAATATAAGGGGTATTTCAAAAATATAGATAGATAATATAATTATTTCAATAGTATAGTAACTATCAAATAAGGTCAAGAAAGACAAAACAGAAAGAGAGAAAAAATTGGGGAAAAAAGTTGAAACCCAATTAAATATTAAAAGAAGATACATGTTTCATAAAATGATACTATAAATATTTAGTAAAAATAAATTGAAAATATTAATAAAATGTTTACTATTTTTGAAAATTCATTAAAGAATGTCATATTATATTTTGTAAAATTCATGAGAGAAGTTGGATAAATTTCAAAGGAAAAGAGGATAAATTTTACGAAATCTATGAATTGTTTTGATAATTCCTAATCATTAATAATTTAATTATATAAATTAAATTCCCATAAGCATTAGAATAATTAGGATTATGATATTCAAATTGGTATGTGGGAAAATAGATTTTTTTCGAAAAATATAATTATATAATTATAAATATATATTAATTTTTTTGCGGAGAATAAATTCATTATAAATGTTAATGCAATAAATTTAAAAAAATTCCACCAAATATAATAATAATTCATTGATTCCCAAATATTTTTTGTCACAAAAAGTAGTAGTGGTTATTATATAAAAATGTGACAGACCAGAGGTTTCATATTCTAGATTATAGTCAACTTGTGAAATATTTCATTAATTTTTGAGCTATTATTATTTTTATGCTGGAATTGGGAAAGTGCTTAGGA
This sequence comes from Viscum album, assembly GCA_963277665.1. NCBI lineage: Eukaryota > Viridiplantae > Streptophyta > Magnoliopsida > Santalales > Viscaceae > Viscum > Viscum album. The sequence continues at coordinate 453,849,713 of OY728161.1, read as the reverse complement.
ATTTTTAGTTCAAAATTATATATATTAAATAATTATATAATATTATTATGACTTAATTTATGGGGCTACAACCTAGTCAAATAATATTATCATAGAACGAGACATAAAATATGGGTATTCATGTGAAGATTTATTATGAAGTTCCCAACCAATTAATTATAATATGTGATCAACAAATTAATTTAGGTGAGTAGTGTAGTATAATTTTTACAACATAATTGACTATTATTAATAAAATATGAATTCATAAAATTTAATAGATATGAAAATATTTATCCCTCGTAGTCATATTACTTTGTACTTGTCTCAAAATAAATATTTATAGATACATGACATTGGATGTTCATCATATATGAGTGGTTATATATAAGATTCTCAATGGATATGGAATCATATTAATGGATATCTTTCATTTTTAAATAATATATGAATAAAAATAAAATGAGTTTTCTTAATGGATGTTAGAGACAATAAGATAATGAGAGAGTGTACTCACATTATTTATCTTTTTAAACAAAACATTATTATTTATTCAAAACTATGTGATGAATGTAAATGAGGTGATATCTCTAAAGTAACAATGTTTGGTTGAAATATTGAATGATTTATATGTTATGAATCAATGAATATGGAATATATGAAACAAATTCTATGTAAGAGACACAAAATATTATGTTACTTAAAAATGATGGAGGAGAATGAGTTTCACTATTGAAGTCATCAGAACAATGATCAAAAGATATTGAAATAGTTCATTTGAGGATATAATATCCATGGTAGTATATTACTATAGAGTGAGAGATGTAATTCTTAATTTTAACATATTAAAAGGTAAACATTATGAATTAATAAAATTATTTAATTTTGATTTAAACAAATTATCAATTGGAACATTATTATTCAAATAATTACGTAAAAATTAAGAAGAAATCAAAGGCCAGTTTAAATTATTTACCACTTTTTTTAGAATTTACATTTATCACATTTATATTTTTCATTAGTCAAAAATACAAATTAATCAGGAAGATTCAATAGTTTCAAAAGTAGTGCTAAATATAATTGAGATTATTATTTATAAAGGTTCCATTCAGATAATAATGTTAAATATATTAGTGAAATATAATATGATTATTTATATAATCATTGAATTTATCATGAATAAAATTCAGAGAATACCCATATAAAAATTATGTAATTAATATAAAGTACAAAATATTGACTTATATGGCTCAAACCACATGGTTTTAAAATTAAACATCTCATTTTATTTAGAGGTTTCTGATTGTGAGAACTATTCATATACAAACCCATTTTAATATCTAATTAAATTTGATATTTCTATTAATGAGATTTATTATATAGATACCGCATGTTGGAATTATTTATGGGTGTTTTAAATCAATTGTATCATTAATTTCAATGGTTAAAATATGAGTAAGATTTAAAAAATTGGAGAAGATAGGATTTTTTGTTGTGTATACAGACAATTAAAGGGTATACTATATCCACTATAAGGAATTATTGAAATTGATTAGTAATTATATCTATTTTATGGAATTAATACTATATAGTTTCCATTATATTACATTATGTGAGAGATATCATTGTAATCCTTAATAGTCTAATTTCATATGAATGAAGTGAGTTTTAAGGTTTATCAGAGGAAATATTTACTATGGTTGGATATATATTACTAATTTAAATAATGATATTCTGAACATGTGTTGGGGAATATTGGGATAAAATTATTGATGAATGAAACACTATTTATGACAAATTGTTTTCTTGGTACAAAGGTGTGTAATTTGGAAGAAAAATTATATAATGTGTAATATTAAAGAAGTGGAATATGTTTTTTAAATATTATAAATAAAATTATTTAGTATTAAAAAGATATGATTTGATGTTATATGGGTGGACACCACATTAAAATTTATGGTTATATGTGATAATAAATGATCCCACATATTTCATGAAATACAGTTCAATAATCTCATTATGAACAATTCATATAAAATATCATTTAAATAGGGAGAAGTAGAATGAATGATTATTTAATATACAATATGTTCCTATAAATGGGAAAATGAAATGGGTTTTTAAGAAATCATGATCTATGGATTCCATTTATGTTCATTATGGTCATGGGATCCAATGTTATAGGTGTGAATCAATAGTGATCTATAAAAATTTCAATTCATTAGAAATTAACACAAGCATCTTTTTATAGTGTTTATCTATATCTACCATTTATAAAAAATAAAAAATAATGTACTTATTATAATTTAAGGAATGGTATGCTAGATTTATAACTATTGAACTTAGTGTGAATACCTATACCATTTTCATGGGAGTACCCATTAGTCCATATAATTTCACTTAAATAGGAAGGTGAATTTCAATGATCCAACACTCTTTAAAATCACTATATCTCTTAATAGATAAAATTATATTGACACCATTTAGTTCTAAAAAAATTTTGTTACATCTATAAGAAATCATCAATTAATTAATGTTCCATTACTTACTCCTTGAATGTTTATCCAAAAACATCCATCTGATATGTTTGTCTGGTGTCGTTGTATACTGTGTCTTATGACTCTGTATGATCTACCCTGTCCGATGTATCCCACAAGTTCTTCATCTTTGAATATAAGTTCTATCTAGTGAAAAAAACATTATGGCCTCATATTAATATTTTAATCCCTGTCTAATAATATCTATATGGGGATATATTTATTGCCACATATTGGTTTGCCTTTATATGGTAACTCTAAATTAAATATATATCTGGATTCTCCAAAATAAATCACTTTTCTAAATACATTCACCAATAAACTTTTCTTCAAACATTTTGGTTAGAAAGACATACTACTCACAAGATTAATGTTTTGATCAATTGATATGTATGAACACTGTTATGTATGGGTTGTACATTAATCCCATTATATGTTTTCGCATAAAGTATAAAAGATAAGAATCCAATTTCACGTTAACAATTAAATAAAATTCATTGGATTCTTCTTAACTCTTCTAGAAATTCTTTAAAAATAATAGATGAATTATTAATTCTCATGTTTCTAATACATTCATCAATCATTATTAACAATTTCAATAAGGAACATTTTCACTCATACTTATCTCAGATAGATAAAAAACCAATGGAAAAATGATCATAAATTCCATGTTAAAATACAATATATAAATTTTTGATGGTGTCTTTGAACTATATCCAATATGGTCTATATGTTGACTTCATTATAATTTTGTCATCTGGTTATATTTGTTTTATCACTCTACTATATCTTTTATTGGACTAGTTATCTTCAGAGGCCTCCTTTACAGATATGCTTAAGAAACATCTATATGGTGAATATATATTTCTTCATCCACTTTCATTTATTCATCTTAAACATTATAAACCTATTAGTTCATATTGTGTGAACATTTCATTCACTGAAATGTTGAATGTTTATCTGATTCCCATCCATTTGATAGATCTTCATTTGATGGTCAAAATCTATTTTCCTTCCTTTAGAACACATTCTATAACATCAAAACATAAAATTTCATATATTATATAACAAAATATTACAATATAAAAATATACAAACATTTTATCTGTATACATAAGAAATTCGTAATGATTGAAAATAATATTTCATCTTCTATAGACTCATGTTATGTGAAACTTATATGTCCAATGCCATGAGTTTGATAATCTATTTTCGGTTTCATTGTTTTTATTTTTCTATCTATTTAAAAAATTTAACTTCTCACCTCGTATACCATATACCACAATATTTACTTTATATTTCATATATCTATTTATTTATTATTAGTGATATAAAATAAATTTCATATATTATATCTGAAATTTTTCTATATAATGTTCTTCATTAAACCTTCTCAGAAATATCGTCCCAAAACATCTATCCAGGGGGATACATATTATGTTGTTAATCCAGTATACATTGTATGATAAAAATGTTGAACCACTATCCCTTTATAAAAAAATGTAAAACATAGTATTTAATCAATATAATATTCATTATTATTTTTAACTATTTTAATTTCATATCATCTTATGGTTGAAGGAATTTTTCTCAAAGAGTTACAAAATCATACCTCACATCCTCAAGGAACATCATATGAAAAACATTATTAACAACATTCAATAACTATTTCCCATATTTTTTACAAAAAAAATATTAACCAAAAAATATTGACAAAATAATATGAAACATGTTTCAAAATATTCTTATATGATCTTCAATCTCACCATTTTTTTCTGGAAGAATTACACATTTGATCATTTTGAACTTGTTAATTTTTCAAAACATATTTTTGTAGATCATTTTTCAAATCACAATGTTTATCATATAGAATGTACCATCAAAAAACAACCAGATAAAACATTTATTAAGGAATTTAAACCATCGATTATTCAAATTATTCCAGTGGCATAATTTGTTTAAAAGATCATCATTTTTCTACTTTATTTATCTATAATTCATTATAACATAACCACTAAAAACATTTTACATAATTAAATTACACATAATTTAAATGTGCATGAAGTCAAATGTTTTACAAGATTTTGGGAATGATCAATTGAACTATGATTATAAAAAAGAATCTTAATTGATTTACAATCAATTATCCATAAATAATATAGTTCAAATTTCATCTATATCAGTCTTATTCAATATTGGTTTATGGAAACATATTATTCAACCAAAATTTATAAATGTAACAAAAAACTGTTTCATTCTATGAAAATATAATAAAATTTTCCCAGAAAAACATTTCAACTTATTAATGAATTTTTCTAATTTCAATCTCTAGTAGAATTTGAGTCAGTTTATCGAAAATAATTCATGTCACATCTACTTTAAAAAAACATTCATAATAATAGATTTGTTGAATATACCTAAGTATTTTTTTAGAAGCCTTCATATGTTATTACATCAAATCACTATATTATATTGGACCTAATGGTACAATATAAATAATGTCACACCTGTCCTTTTTATATTATTTATTTTATTATTTTTGTGGGAATTGTATAGTTTGGGTCGAGGACCGACTTAAATTTTTTGAGTACTTATTTAAAAACCCAATTTCTGGCCTTTACGATGTTCAGCGCCCCGATGCCGAAACCATGTGACCTTGCATGGGTCACCGCGCGACTCTCCTGGTTCTCTGCATGCCTGCTTGGTGTGCAACTAATTAAATAAAAATAATTTTTTATAAAAACATAAAAATTTAATTTGATGAATAATTATTTAGCGCAAAATACAATTGGAAGAATAAAATTAATTACTTGTACTAATAATAACAATAATAATAATATCAAGATTATTATTATTATTATTATTACTCATTTTATTAACGTTTTAATTATGTTATTAAGAATATTATTAAAATTTTTATTATTGGTTTAGTTTTATTATTATTATTAGTTTTTATTATTTATTTATTTTATCATTTATTTTCTATCCTTGTTTAGGGTTACACCTATTTTTTCTTCCCCTTATTCAGTGCCTTCCTATCCATGCTGTCGAGCCCCACACCCATCACCCCTTTTTTTCTTTCAAGCTACATCACATCCCCTCTCCTGCATCCCGTAGCGCTGCACCGAAATTGAGCTACTAGACCAACCTCCCCATGGCTCGCCGACCTTCCCCACGGTCGTCCACCGTTGCAGCCCTACATTCTCTGATGCACAATACCACCCCACCTTCGGTTTCTCCTCCATTGAACCCCAGTTCCCCTCCTCCCCCGTGCCGACCCCCTTCCTTCACCGGTGTCGACCCCTGCCCGTAGCCCTTCCAGGGTGACCTCCCATCACAGCTCCCCTACTGGCTGCAGATTAGTCCCGTGCGCACCCCCTACTCACGTGCTGACCAGTGCACCTCTACCTGCTCTCATCGGCCGAGCCCTTCGGTGACTACCACATCCCCTTGGCCTCTCTTCACCGGTGGCTTCCCCAACAACCTTTTCAGGAAGAAAACACCTTGGGTAAATCCATTCATTGTTCTTGTTGATTTCTTTCAATTTAATGTGGTTCAGTTAGAGTTTATGTGAGTTTGGATCTAGTTTTGATGTTATTTTTGGTCTAAATCTTGTTTTAGGGTACCATTGAGTTTTATTGTGGTGCGTATTAGGTGCGGATGAAATCCACACAATATTTGGGAAAAAATCAACTCCGAGTTAGGTGTTTTCATGCTATATCATCATTTAATAAATTTATTATTCTTAATTGATTTTATAAATGTTTTATTCAGTTTTTTATGGTGTGAATGGTTTTTTAGACATACGGTGTTCTTGTTAGTTATATGAGAAAATCGGATTTAGAAAGTGACAATGTTGTGTGTTTCGTTGGTGCAATGTTTTCAAAATGCGTTTTATGGATTTTTTTGGGTGGTGCGATATATGTTTTCAAGGGTATTTGATGTGTGTATCTCTTAGTGTGGATTTTCAATGAGTAGAGAATCAATTTTGGGCACGTCGTCCTTGTTTTGAAATTATGTAAATAATTTTATATATTGTGTTTGTTAGGAAATTTATATTTTTGAATGATTATAATGTGTATTGATTTTTTATAAACATGTTGTCCTAAAATATGGCATGTTTTTTAAACTCTTGTTGCATCATTTTTTATTACTTTTTAGGTTGGGAAAATACATTTTAAAATATTTGTGACATGCGTGCATGATGAAAATTGCAATTTCTTTTAGAAATTGTCATGTTTTTCATTTCGACCTTGTTGGGGTAAATTCTATAAGTGTTTAATAAATTTATTATGGAGTGCCAATAATTTTTTAAATGTTGTGAATTGTGAAATTTATTTTATAATGTTTTCCTTTTTATGAAACATTTTTATAAATTGAAGATTTTTTTTATTTATGTGGTGTTTGGAATGAGAAACATTGTTGAAAGGTTTCTTTGGTTTTTTTGGTAGGATCAAAAGGTTTTTTCATGTCACTTTAGGTGTATGGGTATTTAAACAAACATTTTAAAAAATAAAAATATATCACTTTTGGTGTGTCATCCTTGTTTTGTACCGTTGAAATTGAATTACAAAATTTTTTGAATAATGGACAACTTGTTTTGATATGGTTACCTAGTGTATCTAGTATTAAAGTGACACCTTTATATGAAATCATGTGGTTTTTAGTGTAAAGTATTCTTGGTTTTTCTTGAAATGATTTTATTAATAGCTCAATGGTTTCTTGAAAATTTTATATGGCACAAAAATGTTATTTTGAAAATTTTGAACACACGCTCATATTTAAAGAATGTATTTATATAAAATGAGACATGTCCTTGGTGTGCGTGTGTCATTGAAATGGTTATTTGGTGTGCAAGTTGTTTTTTTGTGTGTTATGTTATGTTTGGTTTCTGACATGTGAAGGTGATATACTATGTGAATGTGGAACTTTTTTGACCATAAGGGAAAACCCTGTGTATCAAGGTGGGCGGATTAGGACTAGTATGTTAGATGTTACAGAAGTGATTCTTCCTGGTTTCATTTGGCTGGATTGATGTTACAACACTAACTAAACTTTGGCGATGATTGGAGAACACTAGGTTATGGATGTGTTTCCCTACTAGTGGCTCGTGCACGACTGTGTTGAATATTGTGGTTCATATGTCATGTTTACACTGAGGTTTGATGTCTCTAGTGCACCACGCATACTAACCACCTTAGGGCATTTACCTACAATGATATACTATTTATGACGTGGTGCCTTCCATCAGAATATGGAGGACCACTTGAGAATTTTTTTTTCTTTATGTATTTTCACATCCACCTTAATGTAGCATTTGTGAAACATTATTTCTTCGAGTACACATTATATTTCACTTTCAACTCTTAAATTTTTTCCTTAAAAGTGTTTTAAAAGTATGAATTTAAATAAGAATGTCAAAATATCTTTTTGTTGTTGTGGCATGGAACCTTTTATTCGGGAGTATCTTACTAGGCCTTTAGCTCACACCCAACATATACGTTTGGGTTTATGCAGACTCTTTTGTCAATGTGTTTTAGGTTAAGACATGATGTTTCAGGTTGGAAGTTAGTTTTTTTATGGATTAGTTTTGGGATATTGGAAATACCGGCTTGATGATGTTGATTCTCATGTTTCATGGAGGTTTGTGGTGTTGTTTTTGTTTCCCTTTGGGATTTTGTTCTTATTGACTTTTGATTAGTTGTAATATTTAAATCCTGGAATATATTAATGGTGCTTCGATTAAATTTTCTGATCTTTTTTTTGTGTAAAAATTGGTTATTTTTAATAGTTCTAAACTGAGTTAATCATTCCCTCTTCTTTTATTTGATACCCGGGAACATGTTACTGCCCGTGGAGATCAGGAACACTCTTCTGGAAATGTCGTGAACTGGGTCAGGCATCAGGTAGGATGGTGACCCGTCCTGGTTCGTGACAAAATGGTATCGGAGGAGCGGGTTTTCTCTTTTGAGCCGTGTTCATTAGGGATAGAGTCACAGTAAACTAGAGTTAAGGTTTTCGGGACTCGACGCACCTGGATACGAGTAAGGTTCTTAGGTAGCACAACTCTAGGTGGGACTCCAGTTACCAAAAGTAAGTTGAGGTTTGTATGAATTTTTACCCTTTGTGATTAATCTTGTCTAGAGGAAATGAAAAGGGAGTAGGTTCAGTGGACCCAGTGAGCTTGCATGGTGTGGCAAGCCATGTGGAGTCGGTGAAGCTATGCCAGAATTCCCTTTGTGGTGGTGGCGTGACTAGCATATGGTCGCTGACCATATGTTACAGTCATCTTCTAATACTAGTTTTCTCTTGCATCATCCCCCGTCTCTAAGTTTTGGAATTATGGAAATCGGGTTTTTAAGTAAAAATGATTTGGTATTCAAAATAGTTTTGAAATGAAGTTCTTAAAAAATATGACGTGTAAGGTTTTAAAAGTGTCGGTAGGATATTTTGGTATTGAGTAATGGAATGGTTTGGTTTTGATCCTTGGTGTTCACGTGGGTAACCACATGCATGAGTTTATATGGAAAGAGAAATGGTAAATGGCACGAGCGGATGAGTTCCAGGGTGGATATGACGTGGGTGCTAGTGCGGCATGAGAACATGCATGTGTGAGGCCCATGGGACACCATTGGTGTATGTGCAACCCACTATCATTGCTTATTTTCAAAATGTTCTTTAAAGGAAATTTTTGTGTTTTTAAATAACCAGTGATTGTGTGGCGTGTCCTTGTATTTTGGAAAGGTTGGATGTGAGGTATTTCAAGACGAGAATCCTTTTTTACTGATTTGTGTCTTGATTTTTAATTCTTGTTAGTCTATTGGTGTGAAAGCATGTGGTTAATTGTCTATTTTGACAAAAATGCTTCGGGAAGACCTTGTAGTTGTCCCCCCTTCACGTTTGGTGTTCTCTTGTGGTATTTCTTGACCATTGGAATAGTTTGGTTGGGTCCATGGTTTTCTTTCTTGACTAGTTTATGCCACCCCCCATAAAGCGTTGACATGTGATTGAAGTGTGGCCACATTAAATTCGCCGTTGGATGGCCCTCCAGTTGATCAGAGGAATCTCATATTAAATTCTATAATGGAACCCTCCCTCTTTTTTTCAACAAATAGGATCCTCTCACAGCGGTATGAAAAATGAAAGGGGAGTTGAAAGGAGTTTTGATCTCTTTGTGAATTCTGAGTCGTCGGGTATGAGGTTTGACACTGTTGTGTTTGAAGGTCCCCCTAGAATTGGTGAATGGAATTCCAGCAGGGAAGGTTGATGACGGTTAAGAATTATTAGTGTTGACCAGTTTCGTGAAGGGATTTGTAGTATTTTCATCAGCTATAGGGGTCATTTTCGGTGACGTCTTGTAGTGTGAGTTATCTTTGATAGTCAATGGTGGAGTATGACCTTATTAATATGAATGTTCTGATTGGAAATAGTGAAAGAGGTCTTAGTTGGGAAAGGTGGAAGCATCCTGGAGTGGTCGGTGTGGGCCACTATTCTAAATAACCTTTGGTCCTTTGTTGGTATCGTTTAAGAAAGGGTCTACGTTAGGCCGCTAATGTTGCAGTCCCAGTCACATGGGGATTCTATGGCCGATTGGATGAATCCCATGTTGTTTAAGACTTATTTTGAAGTCCCTCTATGTATATTATTCCTCTCAACATCAATGGTCATGTTCAGGTGACAACTTGTGGGGTCGTGTTCTCCTTCATTGTGAAAAAAGGTGCTACACATGCACCATTTCAGATCTTGTGTTGGTGAATGTTCAATGTATGATTTGTTGGATGTCATAATGTATTGTGTTTGTAGGTGTTGTCTAGATTGTACTGTGGTTGCGTGTGACACCAAAAGGAGAAGCTCCATTCAGGAGTCATCAACACCTGACCGTGAGGCAAGAGATGCCTCAATCTTCAGGGCTCCAACCGTAGGCCTCAAAGTGAAGTTGGCACATGGTCAAGAACACAGAGAGTGTATGGGACCCTGACTTTGTTTTTTCATCGGTGTAGAAAATAAAAGCAGTTTAAATATTATCCTATAGTAGTTCTGTTCCAAACAAACACTTTGTGAGTGTAAGGATTCTGTGGCTATGCAGAGGTGGGGTTGTCTCATTGACATAGAGTCATTGGGGTCACGTTACACTGGATGAAATCGCATTAGTGGTCCTTATGGGATATGTTGTGTAAATCAGTCTCAATTTTGGAATAGTGCTTTTTCGGGGATGTGGAGATGTTGGCTTGTCTTTGGATGTGGTTTTGACTCCCGGTAGTTGGGCCCCTCCCTCCCTTCCCCGTGTGTTGGGGTGTTTGGTCACTGTCGGAAAATTGTCAAAGTGTGTACCTTCTGTTAGTTATAATGGTTGGGAGCCCCACAAAGGGTCTCACTCAAATGTCTCTAGAGTGAAAGAGGTTGGCCTTTCTTCATACTGGTGGCGAGCCCATCAAGGCCTCCCTGTGTCGATTTTATAATCTCGTCTCGGGCGGCAGTCTGTTTCAAATGGTGGGGAGCCCCTCTGGTCTTTCCCGAGTTGTCAATTTACCATTGTTCCTATAGATGACTTGTTGGTAGGTGATTAGATTATTCATTGGACATGCATTACATTGTTTTTTCATTCCTAAAAAATGGTGGGGTATTGTTTGAAACTCGTGAGTGCGAGAGTTCTTACCCTTTATCAATCAAAACGAGGTGTTATAGATTTTTGGGGCGGGCGACACATATCGGAAAGTCTTTTTATGCATATCTTGATGCTATCTTTGAGTCACATTCTATGAGAACAATTTTTTTCCACTTTTATCTTGTTGGTTGTGGAGATCCTCGTTGAAATTTTGTGGGGTATCAGTTTCTTCTTTGTCTCTCAACCCTAGTTGTGGATTTCCGGGGATGAAAAGCTATGTGGTGGGGAGAATTTTCAGACCTGTGCATTTGAAATCTTTTATTTTATTATTTTTTGGGAATCATATAGTTTGGGTCGTGGCCCGACATAAAATTTCGGTGTTCTTACTTTGAAACACACTTTTTGGCCTTTATGGCATTCAGTTCGCTGTTGTCGAAACCGCGTGACCATGCATGAGTCACCTCACAGCCTCTCTCGGTTCTCTTCATGCCTGATTGGCATGCAACTAATTAAATAATAACAATTTTTGATAAATAAATAAAAATTTAATTAGATGTATAAGGTAGTTAGCGCAAAATAAAATGGGAAGATTAAAATGTATTATGAGTTCTAATAATAATAATATTATTATTATTATTAAGAATATTATTGTTATTATTATTACTCTTTTTATTAACGTTTTAATTAAGTTATTAAGAATATTATTAAAATTATTATTATTGTTTTAGTATTATTATTTTTATTATTAGTTTTTTTTGTTTTTTTATTTATTTTATCTTTTCTTTTCTCTTCTTGTTTTGGGTTACGCATTTTTTTCCTCCCCTTCTTTGGTGACTTCCTACCCAGGCCATCGAGCTCCACACCCTTCACCCCCTTTTTTCATTCACACCACATCACATCCTCTCTCCTGCTTCCCGTCACGTTGCACCAAAATCGAGCATTCGGACCAATATACCCATGGGTCTCTGACCTTCCCCTCAGCCTTCCCTCTTCGCACCACTACCTTCTCTGATGCACAACTCCCCCCCCCCCTCTGGTTTCTCCTCCGGCGAACCCCATCTCCACTCCTACCCCATGCCGACCACCTTCTTTCACCAGGGTCGATCTGTAACACCCTGAAATTTTATGAAAAATATTCTTTTTAATTTCACTAATGTATTGTGTTGTACGCAACACAAAAAGGAGCTTGCACAACATGCATCCTTGACTTGCCTTGCATTACACGCAATAGCAACCTTCCTCGATAGCGTGTGTAGTACGTAATACTGAGTTTCACAAAACAACGATATGCTATTAAAATATTATTCAAACTAGCCGTTATGAATAGTAATAACCACTTTTTAAATTTTAGAAATTTTATCTCTCAAAATGGACTTCATTTTTTGGATTCGGAGTATCGAATTTAGCCTAAGGTGAAATTTTGGTACTTTTCGGATAACTTTCATATTCTGATGAATAGTGAAAATTACTAAATTATAATTAAAAACAACTTTTTTAATAGAAATAATTAATAGTGATGAATCATTATTTTGAGTGGTTTTAAAGTATATTTAGAATATATTTTTACAATTCAATACAATGTTGGTCATTGTATGTAATTTCACATTTACACCAGACATAAACAAGTGTTAATCTTTTGATAGTTATTATCTCTTAAAAACACGCTATTTGTTGTGATAGCGGAAATTAATTATAAAATTAATTAATGCAACTTATATGTTGGGAATTTTTTAAAATAGAAATCATTTTTGAATTCGGAATATCAATTATATCCTAGGGTGAAATTTTAGAACTTTTCTGAAAACTTTCAATTTTTGATGAATAATGAAACCACTAAGTGGTAGGTTAAAAACTGAATTTTGCATAAAACGTAATTTTACCGCTTCTGTGAATGGAATTTCGAAAATCCGACAGACACAGTTAATATCAAGGACTAAAATGTGGTTCAATGAGATGAAAATAATTTTTGGTAAATAGTAACTTTTTACTTTTTTTTACCACGGTTAATAGTAAATAGGGTAACTAAGGGTAAATATGATATTACTATTACCCTAACACATGTCCTAATTCTATTGGATAAGTGTAATTCGACAAAAAACAACCTTATGAATATAATATGACCATTTAGGTCCACTTGGATTAGATTATGACATTTAATATTATTTTATTTAATGAATAGTTAAAATAGTTAAAATCTAAGTTTAATAACTAAAACATTTTTAATATGGGGTTACACATAAGATAAATTCGACTATAAATATTAATTAGAAAGATAAAAAGATTTCCTACATAATGATATTTTATTTATAATTTTTAGACTTTAAATAAATTAATTTATTTATGACACAACGGTGATGCAGTAATTACCCTTTTAAGGAAATATTAACATAATTGATGTTATAAATGCTCAAATGAATGTAATTTGATACTTTTTATGAATTCCACTAATTTTCTAGGTTACTATGATTTATTAGTGTTGATTTAATCAACTTGGTTAGAACATATAATTCTGTTATGACTTTCACAAAAATCATATATCAAATAGTGTCAAAATTGACACAAAATAGTTTTTAAATCAAATATTATATTATTAATTGTTATTTTATTCCTAAAAATCTACGGTTCGGTCACATGCTTAGATCAGGATATATATATTAATAATAAACAATTTGGGCTTCGTTTGGCATGTTATAGTAAGTGTATTAACCATATAGTGAAAGAAAACAAAAAGACACGGTAAAAGTTAAATTATTTAACTTAGAGTTAAATCTAATTGATAAGGTTAACATAATACCCTAAACTTGTCTAAATCCTATTGGATGATAGGATTTCAACCCATACCCACTTTATCTTCGAAATAAGACCCTTTGGAACCATTATAAACCGATTTTGACATTAATATAAAATAATATTTTGAGGTATTCCTAAGGTGCCCCTCTCCTCCCTTATAAAAGGACACCTCCTCCCCCTCCTCCTCACACCAATTTGATAACTCAAGCTCGGCCAACCCCTTCCAAAATATCTTCTCCACTTCCCTAGAAACATCCTAGAGGTTCTGGTCTTCCTCAAAGACCAATTTTAGTGCCCTAAGAGGAGGTCTCAAAGAGGCGCTTCAAAGAAGAGGTAATTACCGTTACCAATTCTTTCATCTTTATTTCTTCTTCCACATCTTCTTCATAGGTTGTTTCATTATGAAGTAATAACATCAGTATCACTCATATACTGATATGTTATTATAAGTATGAGACAACCCTATTTTACCATCTATACATCCTACGGAAAAAGAAATCACCGCGCGTGCGTACGTACGGAATACCGTCTCCACGCCGTGGTGTAATCTATTTTCCACCACCACCTTACATGGATGGGTATAATGGTGTAAAGAATAACTATACATAGTTATTAAAACATCATATTTATTCTGATATATTGTATAATCCACTCCAATTCAATTCAATATTTATGGAAATGATATCATCGCTCGTGCGTACGTACGGACTACCGTCTCCACGACGCGATGAGATTCATTCTCCATGTTAACCATTTAAGAATGATTATAAAGTATATATAATATGTACTAATGAAATATATGACATAATAATGATACTGGATTTATTTATATATTTATATGTATGTCATGTACTTAATTCCATTCAATTCAATAAGGAAACGAAAACAGCGTTCATGCGTACGTACGGACTACCGTCTCCATGAACGGTGTATTTCATTCCATTTAATGATTTATTATATATATGTATATCCTGAATATATATATATAAATCATGTTTAATGTTCTGGAATTAAGTAATCATGATCTAAGTAATCATTTGAATAATTACAAGTCAAAACACGGACGACAAATGAAACAATTTTACCCAAAACGCTCTTTAACATGGAATTTACAAAAGAACGGGTAATATAAAGTCATAAGTGAACCATATTAGATATCATAACAATGAATATGATTATGTAATAAGTAAATGACATTATTTAAATCATTATACAGGAGGTTCGGACACTTACGAAGCAAATCGGACCTAAGGTAAGGGAAAATATCACAATCTCATTTTTATTCAAGATTGTTTATACTTTGGTATTTACTGGGGTGTATTTTATCATCCACATCCATGTTTCCTCAATATGTAATATTATTTCCATCCACCTACAATTATTTAAATCCAATTTTACCCTTCGGTGAGTTTTTAGTAAAAGATAAGAAAGGAATATTTTGTCGTTTTTCGTACGAGGTACTTTTTGACTTTTCCGACAAAAGTACGAAGAATGTTTTTTTAACTTATACGGCATGAAGGGATTTTTATGGTTTTATAAAGCCTTATTTTCATTAAGCTTCCTCCAAAAGATTTCATGACTATTTTTAATAAAATCTCTTTCTTTTAAAATTGCATGATGTTTTGTGAAAAGAAATTGATTTTGAAGAAGAAAGGATATTTTCCTCAAGAATTCATTTCAAGTGTTTTATCAAAATTATTTTCCATCTAAGATAATAAAGGGTTCTGTTAATATCCATATTTTTACATTGATTTGACTATGTTGTGATGGAATTATGTTTATTAATTCCTTTATCTTATATGAATGGTTTTATGATGTCATGTTGTTTAAGAATCCCATTTTTTATTACATGGGTTATGAAATGATGTATGATTTATGATTTTGTGGCACACATAAGAATGGTATCATAATGAGATGGGTGGGACCTATATATCCCTCCAATGCATTGGGTAAAGATTTTATATCTCATGAGATAGACATGGCTGGAATGGTAGGTTATACCGGTTCAGTGAAACAGGACTGAAACGAGGGTCACTCGATTCAGAAATGGACTTTGTCCACTAAGATAGTCTTGGCAATGAGTCTTGACTAACAAGAAATGATTCTCTATGATTATGTGTGAATGCCACAAAGTTTCATGTTTTAATTTATGATTATTGTGATTACATTTCACTGCCATGATTTATCCCATGTTATGAAATTATTCTCTCTTTTGCAGGTTAAGATTTCCAAAAGTTATGTTCTTATGAATATGATGTGATTGATTTTTCTTTTGTTTAACCTTACTGAGCATTTGAGCTCACACTTTTATGTTTTATTTTCCACAGGATATAAAGAAAGGTTTTAGGTAAAAAAAGGGAAGATCTTTATTGGAGATATTGAAGATCTTTCACCACGATTAGAAGATTACGTTCTGAGTTTCCAAAGACACTAAACTATTACGATCCTTGTGTGTGTGTTTTTGTTATGTACTAAGTATTCCACAAATGTAATGTAATGTTCATGTACGTCAATCTTTGGGTCTCTACAGTTGGTATCAGAGGAAAGGTTTAGTCAACCTTTGGAAACTAGGATGCGAGAACTTTAGTGAGATCCCTAGAGATATTTATAAGGTTTGTCCAGGGATGTCCCTAAGGATAAGTATACGTATAGGATACAGTCCTATAACTACAGTAACGATCCTAGAATTTAATCTAAGAAGTTAGATATTGAGGATACTCCCCCTTTATAATGTTGTTTTCCCTAGCGTGATTTTTTCCTCTCACACTATTCTTTTTGGGTTTTAGACGATGGCTGGAACCCGAAGGAACCGTGTTGATCAATGCAATAGACAATGCAATAATTGTCCTCCTGAACAAACAAATGTTATGGGAGATGGAGTGCAAAATCATATTGCTATACTTACACAAGCTATGAATCATTCTGGACTTCCAAATGATCAGAGAAGGGAACAATATTCTATTGAGTCCTTCATGAGGAAACGTCCACCTTCTTTTAGTGGGTCTTCCGATCCACTTGTTGCTGAACAATGGATCAGTACCATTGAAAAGATATTTTCAGTTATTCAATGTTCTGAACATGATAAAGTCATCTTAGTAGTATATCGTTTGGAAGGTGAAGCTGATCAATGGTGGAATCTTATCAAGAATACGAGGCCAAGAGATGAAATTGAGTCCATGGAATGGGACGAGTTCAAGAACTTGTTTTTCAGTAAGTACTTCCCTCATATTCTTTGAACAAAGATGGAAAAGGAGTTTCTTGAGCTGAAGCAGAAGGATGATGAATCTGTTGGTATATACGAAGTGAATTTTACAATACTTGCAAGGTACGCATCTGGCATTATCATCCAACCTGAAAGTAAAGTTGATCGATTTTTCAGTGGCCTAAAACCAAGTCTTCGAAGGGCATTAGCTATAAGCGACTTCAGTAGCTATGAAGAAATTGTGCGTTGTGCTATCAAGGTAGAAATGGAAGTTGGTGTTACATATCCATCTCATGGTTTTGACAAGAAACGAAAGCTGGAGTTCAAGGAGAAATCTCATAATAATGGTGAAAAGAAGATGAATGTTTCCTTATGCACAAAGTGTGGAAAGAAGCATGGTGGAGATTGTCTTAAAGGGACTAGAAAATGTTTTAAGTGTGGAAAAGATGGTCATCGAGCAGCTGAGTGTCGAAGTAATGGAAAAAGGGTTTCTAATGATGTGAATAAAGCAAACACTGCAGAGAACGCACCACCAACACTTCAATGCTTCAAGTGCAAGGAAATGGGGCACTATGATAATAAATGCCCTAATCCAAGGGTTAGTGATGATCGACATGAGCAACCGTTTAAGGCAAAGGACAAAGGGAAGTCACATGCGATCACTATTGGCAATGTTGAATATGACAACGATGTGGTGGAATGATTAAGTATTTATGTAATGGGATTCCAAAATAATGTTGTATCATGGAGTATTGGAATATTTATGTATTGGTCTAATGTGTTATTCAAAGTTATTGAGATATTTTTGGAATGTAGATGATATGCGCATAATGAAGGGATAAGGAAAAAAAATTAAATGTATTCATGAGCTCATGACTGATATAAGGAGAAGGTTATATAATGGACTGAGTATATAGAATTTTTGGATTTTGGTATGTGGAAAGAGTTAACTTTTAACAGCACTCATGTTTTCAATAAGGTTCAATGGGTATTCAAGAGAATACATGATTAAGGACTTTGAATGTTTGGAATGTGACCAACAAAACATATCTTATGATATATGGGGATCGACGATAGTGTTAAATCTCTGGTAATCGTTTTCACTATATTATGAGAGTGGACTGCAGTATTATGGATAAGCCTAAAGATTAGAATGGATTATGTTGGACATAAGTTAGTATTGTTTAAGGATAGAAGATTTTCGATATTATTGATGGGATGTTATAGTAATATAGCTTTAGAAAAAGGACAACCTGCAGGACGGGCGACAGCCCATCGCTTCGGACAAGGCTGTGGGAATCGAACCCACAACCGAAGTGCGACTGGCCTTTATCACCTACCACTGGCCTACAGGAAGTCCCTGTTTAGTAGAAACTAGTTTTATTATATTATGCTATATGACATATGATGTATAAGTCCATTTTAGGAACCATATATGATTAATCTCACTATAGATCGACTTATGTATATAATCTTTTTTGCTAACCTTTTGTTTGAGACAGATGGAATGACCCGTCATTCTATCACATGATCTTCTAACACTTCACGAATAACAAATTCAACTTCATTTATTTAAGAGATGAAGTGGAAATTGTTAAAGGCACGAACAACAGTGAGATTGTACCAAAATAAAGTAAGTATTTATTCTAATTTATATTCTTTAACTTTAGGGAAACGATCTTGAAAACCAAAAATGTTGTCCTAGTGATCTTATATCTGATGAATCAGATGGTACCTTAGATCGTCACAAATTTATGGCTTTGTGATTGCTGGCTTTTCCATAGCCATGTTCTCTACCACTCTCCATCAGAACATGATGGTTAGATTTCTCTTCCATATCCATATTTTCACCTATGTGGAAACCCAGTGATTAGTTTATTTGGGTAACCGTTACATTTCAAACATTTGTTTTTAAATATTGGTTTTGGTATTCCTTTTTAAGATGTGGGTTTCTATTAAAGAAACTTTTGAATAGTAAACCATTTATAACCCCGACGAATTTCGAGGGCGAAATGCATTTCAAGGGGGGTAGAATGTAACACCCCGAAATTTTATGAAAAATATTCTTTTTAATTTCACTAATGTCTTGTGTTGTACGCAACACAAAAAGGAGCTTGCACAACACGCATCCTTTACTTGCCTTGCATTACACGCAATAGCAACCTTCCTCGATAGCGTGTGCAGTACGTAATACTGAGTTTCACGAAACAACGATATGCTATTAAAATATTATTCAAACTAGCCTTTATGAATAGTAATAACCACTTTTTAAATTTTAGAAATTTTAGCTCTCAAAATGGACTTCATTTTTTCATTCGGAGTATCGAATTTAGCCTAAGGTGAAATTTTGGTACTTTTCGGATAACTTTCATATTCTGATGAATAGTGAAAATTAATAAATTATAATTAAAAACAACGTTTTTAATTGAAATAATTAATAGTGATGAATCATTATTTTTAGTGGTTTTAAAGTATATTTATAATATATTTTTACAATTCAATACAATGTTGGTCATTGAATGTAATTTCACATTTACACCAGACATAAACAAGTGTTAATCTTTTGATAGTTATTATCTCTTAAAAACACGCTATGTGTTGTGATAGCGGAAATTAATTATAAAATTAATTAATGCAACTTATATGTTGGGAATTTTGTAAAATAGAAATCATTTTTGAATTCGGAATATCAATTATAGCCTAGGGTGAAATATTAGAACTTTTCTGAAAACGTTCAATTTTTGATGAATAGTGAAACCACTAAGTGGTAGGTTAAAAACTGAATTTTGCATAAAACTTAATTTTACCGCTTCTGTGAATGGAATTTCGAAAATCCGACAGACACGGTTAATATCAAGGACTAAAATGTGGTTCAATGAGATGAAAATAATTTTTGGTGAATAGTAACTTTTTACTTTTTTTTACCACGGTTAATAGTAAATAGGGTAACTAAGGGTAAATATGATATTACTATTATCCTAACACATGTCCTAATTCTATTGGATAAGTTTAATTCGACCAAAAACAACCTTATGAATATAATATGACCATTTAGGTCCACTTGGATTAGATTATGACATTTAATATTATTTTATTTAATGAATAGTCAAACTAGTTAAAATCAAAGTTTAATAACTAAAACATTTTTAATATGGGGTTATACATAAGATAAATTCGACTATAAATATTCATTAGAAATATAAAATAATTTCCTACATAATGATATTTTATTTATAATTTTTAGACTTTACATAAATTAATTTATTTATGACACAACGGTGATGCAGTAATTACCCTTTTAAGGAAATATTAACATAATTGATGTTATAAATGCTCAAATGAATGTAATTTGAGACTTTTTATGAATTACACTAATTTTCTAGGTTACTATGATATATTATTGTTGATGTAATCAACTTGGTTCGAACATATAATTCTGTTATGACTTTCACAAAAATCATATATCAAATAGTGTCAAAATTGACACAAAATAGTTTTTAAATCAAATATTATATTATTAATTGTTATTTTATTCCTAAAAATCTAAGGTTCGGCCAAATGACTTATATAAGGATATATATATTAATAATAAACAATTTGGGGTTCTTTTGGAATGTTATAGTAAGTGTATTAACCATATAGTGAAAGAAAACAAAAAGACACGGTAAAATTTAAATTATTTAACTTAGAGTTAAATCTAATTGATAAGGTTAAAATAATACCCTAAACTTGTCTAAATCCTATTTGTTGATAGGATTTCGACCCATACCCATTTTAGCTTCGAAATAAGACCCTTTGGAACCATTATAAACCGATTTTGACATTAATATAAAATAATATTTTGAGGTATTCCTAAGGTGCCCCTCTCCTCCCTTATAAAAGGACACCTCCTCCCCCTCCTCCTCACACCAATTTGAGCACGCAAGCTCGGCCAAACCCTGCCAAAATCTCTTCTCCACTTCCCTAGAAACATCCTAGTGGTTCTGGTCTTCCTAAAAGTCCAATTTTAGTGCCCTAAGAGGAGGTCTCAAAGAGGCGCTTCAAAGAAGAGGTAATTACCGTTACCAATTCTTTCATCTTTATTTCTTCTTCCAATTATTCTTCTTAGGTTGTTTCATTATGAAGTAATAACATCAGTATCACTAATATACTGATATGTTATTATAAGTAAGAAACAACCCTATTTCACCATCTATCCATCCTACGAAAAAATAAATCACCGCGTGTGCGTACGTACGGAATACCGTCTCCACGCCATGGTGTAATCTATTTTCCACCACCACCTTACATGGATGGGTATAATGGTTTAAAGAATAACTATACAAAGTTATTACAACATCATATTGATTCTTATATATTGTATAATCCACTCCAATTCAATTCAATATTTATGGAAATGATATCATCGCTCGTGCGTACGTACGGACTACCGTCTCCACGACGCGATGAGATTCATTCTCCATGTTAACCATTTAAGAATGATTATAAATTATATATAATATGTACTAATGAAATATATGACATAATAATGATACTGGATTTATTTATATATTTATATGTATGTCATGTACTTAATTCCATTCAATTCAATAAGGAAACGAAAACAGCGTTCATGCGTACGTACGGACTACCGTCTCCATGAACGGTGTATTTCATTCCATTAAATGATTTATTATATATATGTATATCCTGAATATATATATATAAATCATGTTTTATGTTCTGAAATTAAGTAATCATGATCAAAGTAATCATATGAATAATTACAAGTCAAAACACGGACGACAAATGAAACAATTTTACCCAAAACGCTCTTTAACATGGAATTTACAAAAGAACGGGTAATATAAAGTCATAAGTGAACCATATATGATATCATAACAATGAATATGATTCTGTAATAAGTAAATGACATTATTTAAATCATTATACAGGAGGTTCGGACACTTACGAAGCAAATCAGACCTAAGGTGAGGGAAAATATCACAATCTCATTTTTATTCGAGATTGTTTATACTTTGGTATTTACTGGGGTGTATTTTATCATCCACATCCATGTTTCCTCAATATGTAAAATTATTTCCATCCACCTACAATTATTTAAATCCAATTTTACCCTTCGGTGAGTTTTTAGTAAAAGATATGAAAGGAATATTTTGTCGTTTTTCGTACGAGGTACTTTTTGACTTTTCCGACAAAAGTAAGAAGAATGTTTTTTTAACTTATACGGCATGAATGGATTTTTATGGTTTTATAAAGCCTTATTTTCATGAATCTTCCTCCAAAATATTTCATGACTATTTTTAGTAAAATCTCTTTCTTTTAAAATTGCATGATGTTTTGTGAAAAGAAATTGATTTTGAAGAAGAAAGGATATTTTCCTCAAGAATTCATTTCAAGTGTTTTATCAAAATTATTTCCCATCTAAGATAATAAAGGGTTCTGTTTCTATCCATATTTTTACATTGATTTGACTATGTTGTGATGGAATTATGTTTATAAATTCCTTTATCTTATATGAATGGTTTTATGATGTCATGTTGTTTAAGAATCCCATTTTTTATTACATGGGTTATGAAATGATGTATGATTTATGATTTTGTGGCACAAATAAGAATGGTATCATTATGAGATGGGTGGGACCTATATCTCCCTCCAATGCATTGGGTAAAGATTTTATATCTCATGAGATAGACATCGCTGGAATGGTAGGTTATACCGGTTCAGTGAAACAGGACTGAAACGAGGGTCACTCGATTCAGAAATGGACTTTGTCCACTAAGATAGTCTTGGAAATGAGTCTTGACTAACAAGAAATGATTCTCTATGATTATGTGTGAATGCCACAAAGTTTCATGTTTTAAGTTATGATTATTGTGATTACATTTCACTGCCATGATTTATCCCATGTTATGAAATTATGCTCTCTTTTGCAGGTTAAGATTTCCAAAAGTTATGTTCTTATGAATATGATGTGATTGATTTTTCTTTTGTTTACCCTTACTGAGCATTTGAGCTCAGCCTTTTATGTTTTATTTTACCCAGGATATAAAAAAAGGTTTTAGGTAAAAAAAGGGAAGATCTTTATGGGAGATATTGAAGATCTTTCACCACGATTAGAAGATTACATTCCGAGTTTCCAAAGACACTAAACTATTACGATCCTTGTGTGTGTGTTTTTGTTATGTACTAAGTATTCCGCAAATGTAATGTAATGTCCATGTACGTCAATCTTCGGGTCTCTACACGATCCCTGCCGGTAGCCCTTCTCGCACGGCATCCCAGTGCGGCTCCCCTACTGGCCAAAAATTAGTCTGGCACGCACCCCCTTGCGCACACACTGACCAGTGTGCCTCCCCCTACTCTCCTCATCTAACCACCTTCAGTGACTGAAATAACCCCTTAGCCACTCCTCACAAGTGGCTTCCCCCACAACTCCTTCTGGTACCCAAAAACATGGGTAATCCCATTCATTTTTCTAGTTGATTTCATTCAAATTAATGGGGTTAGGTTATATTTTATATGCTTTTTTATCTGGTTTTTATGTTATTTTTGGTCCAATTCTTGTTTTAGGTTTCAATTGAGTTTGATTGTGGTGTGTATGAGGTGAAGATGAAGATCCACACAATATTTGAGAGAAATCAACATCGTGGATGGTGGTTTCGTGCTATATCATCATTTGATAAATTTATTACGATTATTTAGTTTATAAATTTATTCTTTAGTCTCGTTTTGTGGTGAAAATGGTTTTTTAGATGGTCGGCGTGCTTGTTAGTTATATGTGAAAATCTGATTGAGAAAGTGAAAATGATTGGTTTTACTTTGGTGCAATGTTTTCAAAATGGGTTGTAGGGATTTTTTTTGGGTGGTGAAAACTATTTTTTCAAGGGTATTTGAAGTGTGTATGTTTCAGTGTGGATTTTCAATGAGTAGAGAAACATTTTTTGGCACATCAGCCTTATTTTGCAATTGTGTAAATACTTTTCTATATTATGTTTGTTATGAGATTTATTTTTTTGAAATGTTATAATGTTCATTTTTTAGAACTAGGTTTGTATGAAATATTCCATGTTTTTTTAAACTCTCATTTCATCACAAGTTATTACTTTATAGGTTGGAAAAAATACATTTTAAAAATGTCGTGACATGGAGGCGTGGTGAAAATTTCACTTTCATTTAGAAATTATCATGTATTTCTTTTTGACCTTGTTGGGGTGATTTCTAGAAGTGTTTAATAAATTTCTTATAGTGTTGCAATAAGTTTTTAGAAGAGTCGAATTGTGATATTGATTTTATTATGGTTTCTTTTTCATGAGAAATGTTTATAAAATGAAGAATCATTTATTTATGTGGTGTTTAGAATGAAAAACATGGTTGAAAGGTTTCTAGGGATTGTTTGGTAAGTGAGAAAGGTGTTTTCAAGTCACTTTAGGTGTTTTTGTATTTAAACAAACATTTTCAAAAAGTAAAATATTTCACTTTTGGTGTGTTTTCCTTGTTGTGTACTTTTGAAATTTGAATACAAAATTGTTTAAATAATGGACGACATGTTTTGATATGGGTACCTTGGGTATCTAGTTTTAAAGTGATGCCTTTATAAGGAATCAAGTTGTTTTGTGGTAAAATATTCGTGGTTTTTCTTGAAATGATTTTATTAATATCTTAAATAGTTTCATGATACATTTATATGGCACGAAAATTGTATTTTTAAAGAGTTAAACACATGCCCATTTTTAATGTGTGTATTTATATAAAATGAGACATGTCCTTGGTGTGTGTGTGTCATTGAAATGGTTAGTTGGTGTTCATGTAGGGGTTTTTTATGTAATTTTATGTTTGTTTTGTGACATGTGAAAGTGATATACTATGTGATTGATAGAATTGTTTGAGCACAAGGGATAAACCTAAGTATCTAGGTGGGAGGATTAGGACTAGTACGTTAGATGTTACGTAAGTGGTTCATCCCGGCTTCATCTGGCAGGATTGAAATTAGAACACTAACAAAACTTTTGTGATGATTAGAGATCACTAGGTTATGGATGTGTTTCCATACTAGTGGATCATGCACCAGAGCATTGATTATTGTGGTTCCTATGCCATTATTGCATCAGGGTATGATGTCCTTAGCGCACCATGCATACAAGCCACCTTAGGCGATTTACCCACAGTGCTCTACTATTCATGATGTATAGCCATCCGTCGGAATATGGAGTACCACATGAGTAATTATGTGTTCTTTATGTATTTTTTCATCCACATTAAAGTATCATATGGGAAATAGTTTTTCTTCTGGTACTCATTCCTTTTCACATTCAGCTGTTAAATGTTTTCCTTAAAAGCGTTGTAAAATTATTGTTTTAAATAGGCTTTTTAAATTATATTTTTTATGTTGTGGCATGGAACATTTTATTCGGTGTTATCTTACTGGGCCTTCATCTCACACCTTGCATACAAATTTCGGTGTACGTAGAGTCTTTTGTTTATGTGTTTCAGGTTAAGATATAATGTGTCAGGTTGGCAGTTCATTTTTTTATGGCTTGGTTCTGGGATCATGGCAGTAGTGGCTTGAGGACGTTGATCCTCTTGTTGCACGGTGGTTTGTGGTGTTTTTTTAGTTTACCTTGGGGACATTTCCCTATTTAACATTTTCTAGTTGTAAATTTAAATCTTGGAATTTATTAAGGCCGCGTGGATAAAATTTTCAGATCTAGTTTTTTGGTCAATATTGGTTATTTTTTTTATAGTTCTAAACTGGGTAATTCTTTCCCTCTGGTTTTATTTGAAACCTGGGAACTTAGCATAGCCCATGGAGATCGGGAACACTTTTCGGGCCATGTCACGGATAGGGTCGGGCATGAGGTCAAATGGAGACCCTGCCTGGTTCGTGACAAATAATGTGTGATCATAAATCTATAAAATAAAGAATGCTTCATAAAAAAATTCTATAGTCTTTTTAATTCAGACTTTTCCTGGATTTATATTTATTCATATTTACACCAACAAAGATATGTGTATAAATTCTTTGATTATTTCATGACAAACATTTTCATAAATATCATGATGTACTATTGTTTAGATATCAATATATATAATAATAATTTGATCTTTTAATCCTAGGATGAATATTAAATTTATATGAATTGAAATCTAAATTTTTTCCTTCTTTTCATTATAGAATTATTCACAATTATAACCAATGTTAGAAGAAAAAATATATCGTTAAAGTGAAAAATGAAATTTATTTCAATTGTGATCAATACATAACATACATGCTTCTATCAACTTTTTTTATAAAGTTCAATCTATTTTGGTAAAAATAATGTTTATATTACCTTTCATGTGAATCCAGTTTCAACCCATAGAGTTATTTCTGTAACACACACACCATGGTTCTATGATTGTGAAGAATCATCCCACTTGGTTTCCCAATATAAACATCTTCCTTAATATATACATTTAATAAAGTCGACTTAATATCCATTTCAAAAAAAAAATTATAATTTCAATTTGATGTAACTTATAAGAAGAATCTTATAGTTTCAAATATTTCAAAAGTTAAAAAAATTTCATCATAATTTTAACATCCTACTTGTGAGTAACATTTTCAATTATGTAAAGATTCATTTCTTTTAAATGTAACATTTTTGTTTATATTGATTCTAAAAAACCACTTTCTTCATATAACATTATTTCATTTTGCATGTGAAACATAATCCCTAATTTTTTTTCACAATATGATCTAACTCGTCAATAATAGAATATAACCACACTTTATATTCAATATTTTTGAATCTAATCCTACTTACACCTATGAAATAAGTTATGTCTGAATATATAATTTTAATTTACTTATGGTTTCAACTAGATCATTTAGATTTATAATGGTGTTTTTTTAATCACCATGCTTCTATAGAGTATGAAATTTTATAGATTTTCTATATTACTCACTGTATTTAGAAGATTAATCAAACCTATATTGTACTGGTTTTGAAATTATATCATCATCCATTTCATTATCTTTATGATATATTTTAAATTTATTTTCTATATTAAATTTGAAAAAAAAAATTAATGAATTTTTATTCTAAAAAAAATCTCACATCATAATAATATAACAGTTTTTAAAACATTTTTTCAAATATTTAAATCATATTCTATTGGATGAATATCCCAGGAAAATTCATTCATCTAATTTATATAAATATTTCCAAGATCTGAATTTTTTATCATTATTAGAAATGTATTTATAATATAAATGAAATATTTTTTGAATGATTTCTCATATACCATATCTAAAAATGACTCATGTTTTATTTCAGATGTAACAGACATCTTTTTGGTGCATAAACAACATTACTAACAACTTCTCTCCAAAAAAACGAAAGATGTTTTTACTCAGTTGATATAGATCTTCCCATGTCCTCTATTCTAATTTTTTTCATTCAATTGTATTATTTTTTTGAATGTGTGGATAACAATAGTTATTTTTTATTTCCTATTCCTTTTGATAGTATTTAAATTATTTCATTTGTCTTCTTTTTAGTTGTCTATTCTAAACTTTATTATGTAAAACCCCATTTCTCTATTAAATTTCTATATAAAATATAAAAAACCCATCAAGGATCTATCTTATGTTTAATAAACATTAAATTTTATATCTGAGTGAATTCATCAATGATATAATAATTTACAAATCACTTTTTTTTATTTATTATTCAATTTCCTATAATGATTATATAAAATGAGTTCAAGAGGATTGGGGTATTGGATTTCAACATTATTATCTTTCCCACTGACCATCATCCCATTAAAATAGGTTGTAAATAAACATTGTCTTTCTTCTTCTGTTGTCATTCTTTTCTTAATGTATATTTCTTTAAATTTTTTTTATACTCATATAAGCATGATTCCGAATTCATTGGTTCTAAAACTTGTTTCCATCCACAGAAATTATGTGACACAAGTTACAAAGCTCCCTAATATCAAATTCCTCCCAATTACCAAATTGATTTTTTTGGGATATTTCATGAATCATATTGATTTTAATTTTTTTCTTGATGCACCATTATAAAGTTCATCTCTTTTTCTATTATTTCTCCCAAAAAATCTTTGCTAAATCTAGGAAAGTATATTTTGTTCAAATAATTATAATAATTTTTACCAAATATACCACTGTACAAACAATATCTACTATATATTATTATTATATTGAAAATGATTGTTCTATGTAATCTTTTTGTTGAGTATTAACATATATTTTAGTATAATAAACTCCTTAGTGTTAGAAATTTTTGATACATAGGTTATTTTCAAATATTATTGATGTGGTGTATTTTTCATATCCATTCACGACTAGAGATTTTATAGTAAATTTTTTATAACAATTATATATTTCGGAATATAAAATGAACTTTTGTGTTAAGTGGGAGAATATGTCACCTAATTATTGGGTATATTTTTATATGTATCTTGAGATGTTTCATCATTTACCTCTGAAGCAATTTTTTAAATTTTGACACATCTTAGTAAAATTATTTTCAACCATAAGAAATATCTTTGTGGGTTTACAACCATCATCCTACTTAGAATCATGTTTCCTTCTATGATATTACACTATCTATCCTTATTCTAAAAATAATAGATTTTTTGTTTTTTAATCTAATAAATGAATAAAAATTACATATTAATAAGATATTCCAATACATAAAACATATTATTAGTAACATTAATCATAATTCCTATTTATTTCATTATATTTTTGTTTTTAACATGTAATAAAAGATGATATTATTTCAAATGACATTTTATCTAAGTTTAATAACCTTATTCTTCTTCACCACTATAGGATGTAGAATCTTTTTAATAAACATTTGAAAAAATGATATTAATTTTTTTCAAAATTTACCTTTTATGGAATTGTTTTCTGTAGAGTCATAAAAAAATTTATTAATAACTTTTCTTATTCTTTTTTTATAAAAATGTTGTTACATATTGATGATTTATTATATTTATTTTAATTACAAACCAAATACATCAACTAATTATTTTTTTCATAATAAACATCATTTTCCAAAATAGTATTGTTAGGTAAATTCATAGAAAAATGATCAACTCCTCTATACTCACAACTTTTATGGGGAGGATTGACTCTATAATTTGTTCTAAATTTCATAATTTTTTTAGAAATATTAGACATGTACATTTAATTCATTTTAACATCTTTCTTAATTTTTGAATCATCATGGATAACAATAACAATTTCTTGGATTTAATTTTATCTCAAATCTTCAAAAGACTTTTTATATTAGTTTATTTTGAATGATATGGATTTCATCATCTCATGTGAAATAAAAATGATATTTAATTCATCAGAGGATAAATCAAATTTTCTTTTTAATGAAAACAAAATTAGATTCGAACATGTTTATACAGATTCTCATGATATTATTATCAATGGAAGAATATTCCATGACATCAATAAAAAGAATCATGTTGAAAAAAATTTCATTATGTCTAGTGAATTACACATAAATAACCAACATTATACAAATCTTATTGTATTTTACATAGACTATATTTCATTTTATTTAATTTTTTATTATTTTTAGTTTTATATTATTATACAGATAAGACATAAATCTTACATAATAATCTCAAAAATTACAATTGGATACTTGTTCTATGAATCCATTTTTTCCAAACATAAATATTTTAACAAAAAAACTATATTTGATGAAAAATATTGAAGACATTAAACATCAATTTGTTTTTTCCACTAACCATCCAAAATCCCTATGAAAAATATTTTTAAAACATGATATGTTCACCGAAATCTCAATAATGGACATAAAAAAGAAAGAACAAATCAATTAGTTTATGAATTATTATAATTTTGTTTTTCAAAATAAACCTTAGGATCATTTTATTATTTTAATACCTAATAAATCCCAATATACAACCAAATAATTTCATAAAACATTTAATAAGAAATATTAAAGGAAAAATAAAACCCATCATTTTCATTTCGTATCATGAGTAATGAATATTAAATTTTTCCAAAAAAATGTACTATCATCATTATGTAGTTAAATATACATTTCTTTACCTTATGAAGTTATAATATTTCAACACAAAATCCCATGAATCATAGATAAATATTATAGTAAACATGTGGCATCACTTTATTAACATTATTACTTACACATGGAATAAAAATCATGAATATACGTTGAGTAACCATAATAATATATTCCCATAATAAAAACTGTGGTTATATATAGAATAACCATCACAGTATATTCACATCATTTATTAGAAAAAAACCCAATCAGATAACTATATCCCTTTACCCAATTCATTGAACTTATATAACATCATTTTAAACATTTGGTTTATAATGGAACCACCATACCTTATAAACAATTCCCAAGAAGAATAAAAGAATACATCATGATTTCATTTAAAACATTATTTTCACCAATTAGATATCATTTTCAGATATTTTTAAATCCATTAAATTAAAAAAAATTAAAACGTAACTCATAGAATAATGGGTTAAAGGGGTTATAATTTTATAAAACATGGATGGTTACGAATGATTCCAATCAACAATAATGGTTATGGTTGTGGGAAAAATATTTCTCACAATATACATTAAAATAGAACATTCATTTTTTATTTTTATAAAGGATGTCAAAAAATTCCATACAAGATTACATTTGAGAACCATTT
This sequence comes from Viscum album, assembly GCA_963277665.1. Classification (NCBI taxonomy): domain Eukaryota; kingdom Viridiplantae; phylum Streptophyta; class Magnoliopsida; order Santalales; family Viscaceae; genus Viscum; species Viscum album. Next base: position 453,818,869 of record OY728161.1, on the reverse strand, counting down.
AAATATAGTCAAAATAAACATGCATTTTCCTTTATAAGTATAATATTTCAATATAAATACATCCATATAATAATATTAAAAATAATAATATAAAAGAAAACATAATTTTTATGGGAAACATTAAAAGATTAATTTTAAAAAGAATGTCTCTTATAATGAATGTGACTCATCAGGTATGATATTTACATTCCTAAATAATGAAAGTGGTTAGTTATTTACATTATTAATAAAATTATCAAGTTCATTTTTTACTTTTATTTTATCACATATCATTCTATATTTAATTATTTAATTATTTAAATTCATGATGGACATATTGATGATATTTGTTTCATAAGTGCAAAATGGATTTGGAAAGTAGTTTATGGTCAAAGTGGTAATTACCCCATAATATTAAGAATAATATTCATGAAATAATTATACTATTTGTAATAAATTTAACATTATAAATATTTATAAAATATGTTTATGAAAAATGAACTACGTGAGAATCATGATGATGGTAGGTTTTACATACGCATGTGTAATGTTTCCATTGTTCCATGATCATTACAGAAATAAGGTAAGTATCATTTTATATTTAAAAAATTATAATAATATCAGAAATATAATATTATTTTATTTATTTTTATTATATCTATCATTGATGTGATATGTCAATGAAAAAATAATCACATCACTTCAGAGTGGTGGTAATCCACACATATGCATAAAAGATTTTATCGTTTTTCAGTGAATAGAATTGTATAAATGTAAAAGATATATTAGATTTTAATAATGATATAAATTTAAAAATAATATATATATATATATATATATTATTTCAGTCATTATAACTATCCATGAGATACGTTGAAGGAAAATTAATTATATATGTTCATGTGGTGTTAGTCTGCCATACACACAATTGATATTTTCCTAACCAATATAATTGAAGTGGATTAGTATATTGGTTGATTAATTAACATAAAAACACATAATAATATTTAATATACAAATTTTTTTATTTAATCATGGTTAATTCAGATTTTAAGAAATTGTAAAAATAAATAATACAAAGACATGAGGTTATTATCTAAACTTCTTCTTTAGAAAGTCTCATTTGAATAACACGTTAAGAACTCTAGAGTTTCTCATAAACCTATACAAACACATATATAATAAGGTGAGGGATTATATATAGTTTTATTGGTAGTTCTTGTCCACTATAAATAGGGTTTTAATCATTTTGTAAATTGAAGAATAGATTCCCTTTTATAAGAGAAGAATGAGCACTCATAGAATATCTAAAAAAATTAATATAAAATAAATTTCCTTTCCAAATGTATAAAAATATATTTATTTTCAAAATAGGATGATTATTTATCTAAATATTATCTAATAATTAAATTTTTTATGTTTTTATCAAATTTATAACCATATATTTTTGTTTTAACACTTCGTTTATCCTTATACAATTATCACAATATTGAATATCTATACACTTCAATGTTTATTAATGTTACTATAAAATAATGAATATCACATAAATTAACTATTGTTAATTTTATTACCCATATACCATTATTTTGTGTGAATATATGATTTTAATGAATTATATATAATTTAATTAAATATTATTTTCACAAAATTTCAATAATGCCAACCATATAAAAATTCATTTAAATTTATTTTTCATAGCATCAATACAACCAATGGTTTCTAAAATACCCAACTAAAATATCCTTATCATTTTATATTAGTAAAAAAATATTTTATCACATGATTTATTTCTAATTATATTAAATTTAATATTTTTAAATCATTTATTTCATTTTTTGTCAATTGAATGATTATTGAATCAACAATATGTAATAATTTAAGGTAGTTAATTATTCACTAAAAATAATAAATAAATTACCATAATGAAAATAATTCATTTATATTTCAAATAATATATATTACCAAACATATCCTCCATTTATATCTATTTAAAAAATATTTTAGTTAATAAAATAATGAGAACAACATTTTTTTATTTTCGTTAAATAAAATATTATAAAGTTTATAATCACAAAATAATAGATAAATAAGGAAATATTAGCGAATATTTAAATCATTATAGAAAATTTGATTCATAAATAAAACAAAGTCATGTGTTAAAGAAATATTATAGTCTTTATTGTTTAATTTAAAACAACAATGACTAAATTTTTCCCTTTTATTATGATGAAAAATAATTGTTGTTATTATTCATATTTAGAAAAAATAAAATGAAAGAATATAACAAATATATACCAACTAATTCAAAATATGTACTCCATTCATTAAATTTAAAAACATAAAATTGAAAGTTTTTATTCAATAATTTAATATGAAAAACCCTGCAAATGACTATTTCTATTTTAAAAAATTTATAGTTAAATATAAAACGTTTTTATTAAAAATTAAATTAATAAATTAATTTCCAAAAAACAAAATTCAATATATCTAAATAAAAATATACAAATGAAAAATTAAATTTAATCAAAAAAATATTTTTACATTATAAATACCTTAAATTAAAATATAGTTTTTTATAAAAAAAGATTTTCTTTTTTCATTGAATAATCAATGATTTCATAAAATTCTCAAAAATTTAACATAAAATAAGTTTGAAATAAGTAATTAAAAATTAAACTAAATTTATCATGTTATAATCATGTATTTTAAAAAATAAATTATTTAATAAATATATATAATAAAATAATTTAATAAAACTATTTAATTTTTAATTGAAAAAATATAATAAATAAAAATAGATATCATAGGAATACCAATAAATATAAAACTGATTTATTCTACCATTACATAGGTTTTTGAATCCTTCCACCATTTAAAAATTTTATCATATCAATTTTTTCCACTAGTTAAAAATGTGGGGATACCATTCCCTTGCAGATTGTTCAGACTCTTGTGTTTCGTATTCAACCATATGGGTTTTCCACAAAAACATAACATGGTGGATTACCATGTTCCAAAAAACATGCTATATATTGTTAATAATAATAATAGGATGTTCCTTAGAAGAATGGAACCCCTAAAACATTTCTACATCCAATCTCGTAACATTATAAGAATCATGAACATAAATTCTTAATATCAAAACATGAGGAAATTTTTTTACCGGGGATAAACCCAGAGGAAATGATTCTCGATAAGTAACAGATCCCAATATATCCAAGATTTAATAAAACCCAATGAAGCATGAACAAAAAATTCCCTTATATATTGAGACTCAAATTTTTTTATAGATATAATTAAATAAAAACATGGTCACATAGAGAGAAATATCAATAAATTCTCAAATTATAAACATACACGTTAGACTTTATTTAAGATATTATCATTTAATGCTATATTACATTCTCCATATCAACCATTTTAACTACCTATTAATTTACCATTAACATCATTTCTATAACTTCACCCCAAAATTCGTGAGTCCAGCATCGCTTTCCATATAATGGATCAAATGGAAACATTAATATATTGGTATAAAAAATGATATAATAAAAAGACTAATATAAAGAAATATGTTGATCCCAGCTTCCTTGGTAATTAATTGAAAAATAAAACAGAATATCTTCCTATGTCGGAAGTTTTAATACATATTTTTCTTCATATATTTGATTAAAATCCATACTAAAATTTAATTCTGTACCCAATGACTTATGATGTCCATTAAAAAAATATTAAGTGACCCAGCGATCATGGAAAAATTTATTGGATTGTGGAATACCATGTAACCAGAATATATATATATAATAATGTTTATAAATTTGATCTAAATAATTTATATGTTGAATTGGAATGAAATTCACAAATTTAGTTAATTGAACAACAAAAAATGAAATCACAATTTTACATTGATTATTTCTTGGTAATACCACCTCAAAATAAATATATTTTTTTCAACTCGGGTATATAAAAATGATGAACCATTCCCCTCAAAAATTTTTATTATTCATTAGTATATTTATATGTCAAACATTTCATGGTAAAATCAACAATATATATTTTCATTCTATCACACTATTAATATACCTAAATACAACTGTACATCTTAGTAGTACAAGGATAAATAGAAAATGGGGATCTATGAACTTGAATCCATAATTTTATCCTTAGCTAAGATTCAAAAGTCAGACATAATATATTATAATTTTTTAAAACACAATATTTGTCAATATAATATATATGAAACTTACACATCTTAACCAATTCTACAATTTCCTATAACTGACAATCTTCTTACCAAGATATATTAATTATTTTTGATAGATAATGATCGGATTACCCCTGAGAAAAGGCAAAGTAATTTCATATGTCCACAACATCTAGGAAACAATTCTGGATATAAGTAACCAAAGTTTCATGTTCTTAATGTAACATTGTTAATGATTAATTTTTTATAACTCAAAGAGGTAGCTACACTATTTTCTTTTCAAGGATGTTAATGAATTGTGAATCCATAATCCTTTATAAATTTTCTCCATTTCTACTAACTCGTGTTCAACAGCTTTGATGTAGATATATACTTCCTACTTTTATGATTATTATATATTTCCTACTTGGATGTATACAAATTATTTCTCTATATTTTTAATGAAAAAATTGAAGCTAATTCTAGATTATGTACAGATTAATTTAGCTCGGAAGGTTTAAATTTTAATAAATCATAAAAAATTTCATGATCATTTTGTATCATGAATAAACCATGTCATTTTTTATGAATAATCACTGTAGATTAAAAATTCATCATATCTAGTTGATCGAGCCCAAAAAATTTAGATTAAAATCAAATTTTTATTTCCTAAAGAAATTAATCACATTATTTTTTTCAAATTGATTTAATATCTTTTTTGAGGTAACTTTGTCTGTGGGCTAGTTAATCATGAAATGTTTTTGGCACACAATTTTTAATAGACTATTAACCCATGAAAAATACAAATATTTGTAACCCGTATTGGCCTTATCTAATCAACCACTACATTAGTTTTAGTGGGATCAAATATTATTCCATTTTTATCATATATCTCCGTTAAATGAAAATTGTTCAATTAAAAAATCTCATTTTCACTATTTTGTGTGTAAGATATATTCATTTATTATTTTTGGGGAAATTATATTATTTTTTCCGTTATCCTAATAAATTTTTTTTAAACAAGATATCACCAACAAAAAACAACAAACTTAGCCTTATATTAATAGAAGAATATAATCAATAGATCTATAAATAAAGTAGGGTTATTTTTTAACCCAAATATATGAACAGAAAAACTCATAATGAATATATCATGGTTTTAATTCAATTTTTGAAATGGCATCCACCATCACCAATATCTTATATTACTCGTACATTAGTTTAACCTTCAAAAAATAATTACCTTTCTAGAGATGATAAAAAAATCATTGATATGATGAAGTAAATTATTATTATAAATACTAATGTTACAAAAACCTCAATAAAAAATGAAAATCCACAATTTTATATCATTTATTTCAATAAATAAGACTAAATATCCCAATGGTGATGTTCTAAGTTAAATGGAACCCTAATCATGAAACTCTTCAAACTACAGTTTCAATTCCCAATGTTTACGTGATCTATTTTATAAGGGGTATTTGAAATTTTTTGAGTATCAGAAACTAATTATATATTAAATTCATCTTATAGATCTGGTATAACACAAAAAAAATGTAAATGAAAAACAAATTGGTTTTAGTTTACTACCATTACATCATTAATATAATTTTTTTTATTCTCATTAATATGTGACAGATAAATTCGGTTTCTAGGATTTAGTAGTTACTCATATTCTCGATAAGTTATCAATATTATATGTTCAATATTAAAATAACTAAAATTATTATACGAAACAACTTCTTTATATCTATAGTATTTATTAAAAGGTTAAACAGATATCCAATCCATACCCATAATGAAATCAAACGCTACTAGGGGTATAAAAACATTTTTTGTAGGTAATATATGTTCACATATAATGACATGAATATTCATATAAATTTTCCCTTAATAATTCTTCCATGTGTGTTTACCATATGTTCTATATTCATTTCATGTGGTGGAAGTTAAAAATTACAAGAAAATTTCATAGAAATTAAAGAATTTATAGACCCCAAATAAAACAAGACATTATCATAATATTAATAAACAAGAAATACATTTAATTCTACATATTTTAGTATCCCAACATAGATTGATGTGGTTGTAAAAGATTTCACAAAAAAATTCTACTTATACTCTACCTTCTTCTCATCACATGGGTTATTCTACAAACACTAATGTGAATAATTTACCATCTAATTACATTTAAAACATGTTTCTATCTATTTATATGAATTTATTATAACATAATTACGATCTCTTTCATTGTAATTATGAGCAATATATAATTGGCTCAGATTTTCCATATATAATTTCTGTATATTGTATGAATAATTTTCAAGAACACTCACTCAAACAATGCATGATTTCATGGAATGGTGTACCTAGAATGAATATTTGAAATATTTGAAATATAATAAATACTAAAGACATGAATGTTTCTTAATCTTTTGGAATAAAATATAAATAGTTTCCCAAATGAAAATTCTAAGGTAACCATTTCATTCAGAATGTTGGTTTTACCCTAGGCAGTGATAACAATCATATTCATAGCGAGATTGTGGAAAATTTATTTTGGGAATCAAAAAAATAATATAATTAAATAAAATATTTTAATTAAATATTTTTAGATAAAAAAATTGACATGTCATTAAATAGATTATTATGATTAAATTATAGGGTTTTATGTATAACCCTTGAGCCATTGGAGAACCATTGGGAGTTATCATTAGAGTATCTCTCTCTGTCAAACATCAAAAAAAATATAATTGACCAGGGTAAAGTTGGATTTTGATATCAAACCAATTATGATTATTATAGATTTCTCTAGAATAGTGATTGATCCATCTCATGTTTAAAAAATGTCTAACTTGGTTTCTTTCCTCAGTTTCTATTTCTATGATAAACACAAATAAATCAACAAATATATTGATCTGAATATTAATAATTTGTGGGATTAGATTTTATTTATGGAGTTTTTAATGACAATTTATTTGATATTATCTTAATTCATAATTTTCATTCTTATTGAAATATATCGAGGAAAACACAAAACATTTGTTAGGATTTTTCTTAGTTCTTTTTATTGCATATTTCTCCACCTTTTCTGTCGGTCATCATGTGAATTATCCATTAGCCCATAGTTCAATGTATTATTCACAAGAAAAATTTTTTAAGCCATTTATTGGTGCAATAGTTTGAAATCGTATATCTAGTCTCTGAATGACATGATAGAGGTGTGACGATTATAGTGGTGAATAGATTAGTCCAATATAGAAACCCATTGTTTTGATTGGCATATGTGGGTAGATACAAGATGAATGGGATCCATTCCAGGAATGTGTTCTATGTTTTGATTCTGGTGGCTGTCCATGGAAATGCTATATTGGACTACATCATGGATTTGTAGTGATCTTGAGGCTATATTTGGATGCACGAACACAAGAAGAAGAATAAAAAAGGTTTTCGGAAAAAACCAGATCCAAGCATGTGTGTAATAAAAGATTACTTGGCTAGTAAGACCCACCAGCATGGGCTAGGGTATCAGGAAGAAGTTAATTATCACATGGAATATGACCCAGTTTTAGGGGATATGGCCCCTTCCTAAAGGCTTTATGTGTACCACAAAGGGTACACAAACATGGGATAAAGTTCATGGGTAAGGGCACAATATGTACTTTTAAGCAGATATAACTATGCTATGTTTACATAAAAATACCCCAGTATTGGTACATTTGTTGAATTATTTGATTAGTTACATTCCACACACAGTTACATAGATAGAAACACATGTTTTTTATAGAGGAGAGACATGGGTTCGATGAGACATAGAGTGTACCCCTGCTACATACAACGTACTCCCATAATGTTAGCTTGTATCCCATGTATTTTATTTCTTCGGAAATATTCATTAGGGAGAATTTCCCATATCCATTCCATAGGTGTTTGTATGGAATCAACTTCTACACATTGGACATCAATCAATTCAGTAAGACTTCTTAGAAAGAGTTATTGGTATCCTTCCGTGAGGCCTAGAGTGAGATCCCATATTCATATTTTTTCCTAGGTGTAGTTCATGGGATCATTGGGATCTTCACTATGTGGGAACTGATCCAATTCTTAGTTAGTTATTACATATTGTTTCGTTAGTATCCCCAAGATATTGATATTTATCATTGTATATTGATTTTATATCGATGGACTCTCAGCAACTACATCCAATGGTGAGACTAGACGATCACAATCTCACTAATAGAAACCATCATAGTTATCAAACGCAAAGGGTGTTTTATCATTTATGAGTTCTTTGTGGATTATTCGATATTCAATAATATTCTAGAATTGTAATTATGATATAGCTTTAGAATGTGTGACTTTGTTCAGTATATCTATATTTTCTTCTTATATTCATTGTATACATATACTTGTGTAGAGTTGAACTTTATTCCATTTTTGTATACATTTTGGTTTTGAGTATCCTACTAGGTGCCTTTATACTCACATATTCATGTTATTTTCCCACACATATTATTTCTTATACTAATGATCAACCTTTTTGATAGAATCCTTGATAGACATGGACTAAATTGTTCTTAGTGTAACCAGAAAGGAATTTGTGTGTTCATGAGAAATCTTGGATGTAATCACCATCATTCATTTCATGTTGGAATTGTTTTTAGTCTTTGGGGTGGGGTTTTTGATCATATTAAAATTCCATTGAATCCTATCATACTATAGTAGTGATATTATATATATTAATTCAAGTTTTTTAGATGTTTTTAAAATTCAAAATTGATTGGGCTTGGGGATGTGTGTGGGTACATGTTCTTAGGATAACATTACTCATGTTAGTTATATGTGAAGCTAGATATAGTTTCCAAGCCATTAACAATTAGAGGAAGTCTTAGGTAGTTGTGGATGAGTCACATTCATATGGGTCATGAAAGAGTTATATTAAAGTATGTTGTTCTACAATAGGACCAGAGTCTATGAGTTTGGTTTGGGGAATCATTGTTATGTGTTTCAAGATCATATTTCTTGTAAGGGAGTCGAGTTTTTGTGTAGAGGCCAATGTATCCATACACTAGGAATCTGATCTCCTTCCTTTTGAAATGGTATAGGAAAACATTGGTTGGGAAAAATATAATATATGTAATATATACAAATGGGTTTTGGTTTCCTTGTCCTAATTATGTCGGTGTCAACTCTCTATAAATACTCATTGACAGTTGTGCATCTTGTTTTTGTTTCAGATTCTTCTGTGATTCATTTTATATTGGATTAAGAAATATGATCAAAATTACGATCCCATTAGTGATGAGGCATTGATATAGAGACCCATTTCAAATATGACACCTCTTGGTGGTGAAATAATTATACCACTACCTAAACTAAAGATGATGATTACCACAATACTAGTGGATGAAGTGATAATGCTGAGTTCACATCATAATTTTTACCAACAAAGAACCCATAAGATCTGAGGTGAGCATGACCCACAGGTGGCTAGGGACTAGCTTCAGGAAGTGAATTGAGTTTTCTTCCTGGTAAAGTCACCAGGAGATCAGATGGTGGTTATGGTGATGAGCCTTCATCATGTATCTAGAGTATGCTGGTGGGTTTTGGTGACCCAATGTTATGATGAAGAGAATATAGCATGTTCATATCATGAGTTATATTTGAGAGATATGTTCTATATTTGTTCAATGTGAGTTTTTTGCATCTAGGAGGTTTTTTTCAGCTCTATTAAGGGATCATGATAGTATCTGACTATTCATTACGGTTTACCAATCTTTCTAGGTACTCAATAGTTATGTTTTATGATTATTTATTTTTTATTCAGACTATAAAGTGAGGGATGTGCAAAGACATTTGAGATGTTATTTTAACCTATTTTAATTTATACTTATGCTAATATTAAATAACTTTCATTGGTGGTTGAGAGTTTCTGGGCCAAACATAAATAGACATTGGTTGATGACAGTGGGAAATTATGAGGAAATACCTCAACTTCAGGGGACTACATAAGTCTCAAGGACATGGGAGGTAAATAAATTTTAGGTGGAGGTATCAAGAAAGACAATATATAGTTTAAGACTTAGATTACGGGTTTAATTAACCTAGGGAGAGGTGATTCTACTGATGTGATGTAAGATGACATCATACATGTGATTTTCTGGCCCCACATGTAGTTGGATGACAAACGGGGGATGGGATAACAATGTAAATATAGTTTAAGGAGATGAGAAGTCTCTAAGGAGAATGATGTGGTAGAGGATATGATAGGGATGTTGTAGGTGATATAAGCGCTGATTTGTTACCCCCACCCCCCCGGGTGGTCCTTGAAAGGCTTAGCAATATATATGGTAGTCACGGTGACAACTGTAGGCGGTTGAGGATTATGAACTAAAGGATCTAGGGATTCATTAAGATTTGATCTGTTTATTTTCTACCATATTATTAGTATTGATAAATAGTAGTTCATTTCATTCATTTTGTTCCATGAATTTGGTCCTAGAATTAGATATTTCTATTGATCCCTTTGATCAACCCTTTCACATGCAGACTCATAATGGTGAATACTAAGTGATCACAAAATTAGTTTGGTAGTCTGAAATTACTCTTGGAGGTGAGAGTTTCTATTAGGATATCTTAGTAGTAGTGATTAGGACTTATAAATTCATCTTATGTATGGAATTCTTATCTAGAATTCATACCCAGATTGACTGTAATAGAAGTTGAATATGATGTGTTCATAGTGATGAAACTGGGTATTCCTTTGTGGGTGAAAATGAATCATGGGCAATGGAGGACGGACACATTCATTGTAGGCTGAAATTGATTACTCATTAGTAGGCTATGATTACCCATGTTTCAGTGAATGTTATGATTCTTCAGTTCTCTGTATTGGCAGAGGATAATGAGTAAATCATCCCCAAGGCTGTTCAATGATTACCTACCCACTGGGAGATAGACTTATTGATTGATCGACATCATGAGATGGAAAAAAAATTTGTCCAAAAAAATTGGATCACTCTCACTGATATTTTCATGATGAGGGTGAGGTTTGATGTCTTTCAGAGGAAAGACATTGTCAACCCCATTGTTAAAAACCATTCATACTCTGTTTTGTTTACCAAGGAGGATGGGATCATGAGGTTATGCATGGACTACCAATAAATTAACCAGGTGGATATGAAGAATATGTGTCCACTCCATGGATAAATGGCCTTTTTCTCATTTTATAGGGGTATAATATATATCGATGGTTGACCTCAAGTAATGTTATCACCAATTTCGAGTATGGAATGAATATATATTGAAGATGAAATTTTTATGTTTCTATAGCCATTATGAGTATATGGTTGTTAATTTTTGTGAAACGAAAACCCCATCATTGTCCCTAGGACTCATGAACTGAATCATTCCTCTCTTATTTGAAAAATTCATAGTGGTCATCATTGATGATATTCTTGAGTACTCGAAATTCGAGGAGGTGAATGTGAGACACTTGAGGATGGTTATGGATGTACTCTAAGAGAACTAACATTAAAAAAATCTCTCAAATTGTTAGTTATGGATTGAAGATGACTAATTCCAATGATATTTTATCTCAGTGGATGTTGTGGTTATCGAACAGGACACATGTAAGGGAGTGTTATCATGGGATACAACAAAGATATTGATGAATTTGAGATGCTTCCATAGGATGGAAGGCTATTACAAGAGAATCATACCAAATTTATCATGTATATCAGTACACATGTATTATTTGAACTAAATGGGTTAGAATTTCAGTTTTAATGATATGTGTAACAAGAATTTTCAAAATTTGAGATATATATTGATGAGCTCTCCCATCTTGAGATTTCTAGAGTAAGAATTCAAGTACGCAGTGTTATCAAAATGCATGAATAATTTGGGATTGGTTGTCTTCTTATCTATATCAAGGTAGTGATTACCTCGGGTACTTGTTAGATGAGATCATATATGAAGAACAACGTTCCTCGTGATCTTTAATTAGTAGTGGTTGTCTTCATACTAGTTATATTGTGAGACTATTTGATTGAGAGTATTTTATCTACTATGATGATCAAAAGAGTCTCACATATATATTCTCTTATAATAATATTACAATGAGACTAAGGTTGTAGATAAATTTACTCAAGGATTCTGATATCAATATTGTCTATACTCCTAGGAAGAAGAACATAGTAGTAATTGATATCAGTATAATATCTTGTTCATGGTTTCTGAATGAAGAATAAAAGAATTCATCGTTGATGATTTTATCTTTTGTTGATGGAGATGGAGAATATTTCCTTCAGATGATGGTAGATACCCCTCAAAATTTACTATGTGTACGGGATAAATAGATTGGGGGCACAAACTATGAGACACTGCGTACTTATATATTTACTAAACATGATCATGGATGATTTTATAATGGTGGGGAGACTGTCATTATTTTCATAGGATGATTGATGGTACAAGTGATTTTGTATGAGGTGGTTATGAGAGATTTTTATACATATCAATTTCCATTAATTCAAGGAGTGGATAATGTGTTCTAGGACCTTAAATGTTAGTTTTGATTTCTAGATATGATAAAGGGTGTTTCAAAGATTGTCTATTGATTCTTTACTTTTCTGTATGTGAATGACGATTAGAAAGGTCTATCGTATTTATATCAACACTATTTGGATCCAGAGTAGAAGTGAGATGTAATATCATTGGGATTTATGAAAACATTACAACATAGTTCTAGGGGACATGGGGTCATATATTTGATCATAGACAACCTCTTAAACTGGGTCCACTTCCTAGCTATCCATGATCAGTGTTTAGTATAGAGTATGTGATTCCCTTATGTGCAACAGATAGTTTGACTCTAGGTAGTTCCATCGATGATAATTTCTGAAAAGTATTATCACCTCACATATTAATAATGGATGGGATTTGTGGGGGACTTGGGGACATAGATACGCATGACTAAATTGATTCACCCAAAGAATGATGGCTATACTGATCATACGACTCATGTTTTGGAGGGTAATCGGGTAACATTAATGTTAGAATTTACATGTGGTTGTGAGAAACACCTACCACATGTGAGGTTTCTACACAAAAATAGATACCATTCCACCATATGTATGGTTCCATTCAAGGATTTGTATAAGAAACCATACAGGTCACCACATTGCTTGACTGGTCTAGGAGATTCAGATATCATGGGTTAGAAGATGGGGAGGGATACTATTGAGAAGGTAAATATCACTCAAGGATGGATGGAGACCACTGGATTCCATAATATGTCTTGTGCTAAATAAAAATGGAGTCACAAGGAGTTATAAGAGAGATATAAGGTATTACTACATGATTCTCCTCGATGTGGAGTACTTATATATGGTCAGGGAGGGAAACCATATACGAGATTAATTGTCCCTTTCTAGATACTACATAACATTGGTGAGGTGGAATTCTTCTTAAATCTACCATCATAGTTAGAATTGGTACATGATTTCATCTATTTTTCACATATCAGGATGTATGTTCATGTCCCATCACACGTTATTGAATTCTAAAAGTTTGATATTAGGTATGGAGTAACCTTTTCTAAGTACCCGGTAGAGATTAAGGACATGCATGATGTGATACTTCGTGGTTTATAAATTCATTTAGGGTGTGTGTCTCGTGGTATTAAAGGAATCATTAAAAGAGAACCAGGGTGCAAGAGGCTTCAATTCCTTCATAGTGCCCACATATCTATTTGTAGCCACATGTTTGGGAATTTTGGGGACAAGAAGTTATAAGGTGTGGATAATTTAATGAATTAAGTTTCCCATGTATTATTTTAATTAATTTATGGATTATATTAAAGAGAGTATCTATGACTAATTACGATTTTCAGGCCACATTTTCTAGAAATAAATATTTGAAATATCATAAATATATTAAATAACACAGTGCATAGTTTTCTTGAAAATGTATAATAACTTCGATATGGGGACCAAATTAGTAATATGAGGGAAAAATAACATTAATAACATGATTTTTACCCTAGACATGAAATACCTATTATTGAAATGGGTCATTTGTGGAAAATTCATCAGGAGTGTTAAATGAATAAATAATTAAATCAATAATTTTATTTTTTGTTTTCACATAAATAGCTATTGATATTTCTTAAAACTGGAAATTGCAATGATATTATAGGTTTATCCATATAAACATGGTGCCATTGGAAAACCCTTAGATAGAGAAATGTAGGATCTCTCTCTAGTGAATATTGACTGAATCAATGATCAGTGATCAGCGTGTTATGGAATTCCAATATCTCCCAAAAAATGATGATACGTGATCATTCATCATAAGTGACCGTTACATATCATTGTAGGATTACATTCGATTTGGTTTCATTCATAAATTTAAATTTCTATTCTAAAAAAAGATCAATCATCAAATAGAATGATCCATGGATCTGTCCATTGTGGGATTATATTTAATTGTGGGGTTTATCTGGGATAATTTCATTGATATTTATGATTCTTTATTTTCATGATAATGAAAATCAATCAATTCCCACATGAACATTGGTTGAGTATCATTACTCATGTTTGTGGTTGTGAATATATCATCTTTTTTCTTTTTTAAATTACATTCTTTCTTTGTTGGATTATGGTTTGATGTATTTTCTAAAATTGAATGTTTTATACCAATTTATTCATGTAATAGTTTAAAATCACTGATCTAGAGTCAAAACGACATGATTGTGGTGTGATTATGGAAGTGGGGAAGGAATTAGACTAGTTATGAAACCCTTGATTTTGATAGGTGCATGTGACAAGTGACATGAAAAATGTGATCCATTTTACAAAAGGATTTTAAGGCCATATTACAGTGGAAAACAATGTTACAGCTCAACCACAATAGATCTATTATTTTTAGTGATCGCGATGATCTATTTCAAGGCAACATTGGTTAATGCAATTGTGGAAGGAATAAATTGAGAATCTAGAACATATCAATCCACACAGTGTGTAATCTGGGATTATATGGTATGTGGTATCCTCCTTACAATGACTTGTGTTTCCAGAAAAAGATATAAATCACAAGTCATGGGACCCTATGACATGATGTGTAACCCCAATATAATGATCTGGTGTGTACCTAAGTGTGTACATGGAGAGGAGCTAGAGTACATGAGTATAGGAACAATGTGTACCACTATATAGACCGAACTTATCTAGATCTACATGGTCATACATTTTTACAACTACATGGGTTGAAATACATGGTCTGGCACACACTATGTTCAATTACATCGATGTGGACAAGGGCCATTTTAGTGGGAAAGAACCTGGGTTGAAGGGAGACATCGTGTTCCCCTGCTATACGTCTTGTATTCCCTTAATGATAGCTTAAATCTCTTGTCCCCTATATCATGGAAAATTTCATTAGGGTGAATTCACAATATCAATCCCCCGAGGATTTGTATACAATTTCCTTCTACATATAGGACAATGATCCCTTTAGCATTAATTCATGGATACAGTAGTTGTAATACATTTGTGAGTCTAAGAGAGTGATCATCTATCCATCTTCATTCCCTAGGTGAATTTCATGGAATCTTTTTGACCAACACTATGCCGAAGTCAACCATTTAATTAACAGGTTATTCTATATTGAGTTGTTGAAACCCCCCATATAATTGTGAGTGATATTATTTTGTGTATTGTATCTCTTAGGTCATTCAATGTGTACTTACATTGGAAAGACCATATGTGAACTACCTCATAGATGGAAATCATCAGAGTTATCTGACTCATAGGGTGTATTGTCATGGACAAGTGTTGTGTTGAATCATCGAGATGGAATCCTTGGCTAGCTTTACGGTTGCGAATTACATTTATATTTTGTTTAATTATTGAGTATAGATGGATATTCTTGTTTTATTCATTGAGGACATTTACTTATATAGATATGACTATAATTACATTGTTGAATGATTTCTTGGGATTTTTTATTGGGTATTGTTATACTCTACCATGCACGGTTGTTTCCCACATGTGTTGTGACATGTGAAGAAAATTGTGTTGGATCGAATAGTCGATATAAAAGTCTATTAGATGGAACAATACAAGAGGGGGGTGAATTGTAGGTTTAAAAACCTTTGAGTTTTAGTAACAAAGAGATTAGTTTAAAATGAACTTAAACTAATACTAATACAAACACCCACAATTGTATTGAATGTAAAAGGTATGATGTATTGTAATACTAATGTAATGCAAAACAATTGTATTCAAGATGAACACAATAATCAGAGTAATACAGATATAAATGATTCTACCTTAAAGCGTATAGAACCAATCAAAACAATATGTAATAGAATGATTGTAATTGAAACAATTACAATTGAATATGTAAGGAAGAAAGGAAACAATACAATTCCTCTCTAATACAAGTAACAGCGGAAATGTAAAAGTAATACAATTCTTTTAAACCAAAGAGAAGGGTTATCCTTTCACCTAGGATAAAAGGTATGTCTCACCAACACCTTGGTGAGCCCTCGATACGATGATCGGCACGTCTGTCTGCCTATCCCCGGCAGCCCTCGATACGATGATCGGCTCGTCTGTCTGCCTATCCCCGGCAGCCCTCGATACGATGATCGGCTCGTCTGTCTGCCTATCCCCGGCAGCCCTCGATTTTGTAGGTAATCGGCACCTCTGTCTTTCAATTACTTGAAAGCCCTCGATACGATGATCGGTCGCACAAAGCTGATGAGAGAAGTCACAGTGTCTCTCTCTAGAATCTTCGTAGTTCACAGAGTCTCTTCATTCATCAGTGTCTTCTCAGCTTCAAATGACCTCATATTTATAGGCCTCGGATTCCAACGGTCATATTGCCTCCAACGGTCATATTGAAACAGAAAGCACGACATCGTTTTGATTAGTATATAACTAACACAACGACATCGTTTTGTTAGGATAAGAGATATATAGAAATGTGAAACATGAGTACGATTCATATGCAGAGAGAGTTTTTGACAAAGTACTAAAACAAATAATGATCATCTGAATAGCAAAGTCAGTACGATACGATTGACAGAGTCAGTACGATACGATTGACAGAGTCAGTACGATACGTTTGACAGAGTCAGTACGATATGTTTGACAGAGTCAGTACGATATGTTTTGGTCGGTACGATCAACATCGTACGATACGATAAACATGATAAAAGACAATTTGTTATTTTACAAACATATGATAAAATACATTTGAGATTTCCAAAACATGACATAGAATATATTTGTGATTTCCAAAACATGATGTAAAAGCCAAAAGAAGACTTTTGACTTAACAATCTCCCCCTTTTTGGAAAGCACAAACACACACAAAGTAAATGAAACAAGAAATACTTATCTCCCCCTGAGTTATTGAAACCTCTTCTGAATAAGAAATTGAATACAACTAACTCCCCCTTAGGTATTGACTTTCCTAAGGATTGTATTCATAGATTTTCCTTAAGAGCATTGTAATGCATTCTCCCCCTTTGTAAAACAATCTTTGCTTTGTAAATATTCTCCCCCTTTGTGATTTACAAAAAGAAAGAAGGAATCTCGAATTGTCTGGAAGAGTTAATGAAGTAATACAAGACAATGGATAAAAGAGAAAGGATTATAAGAGTTATTACAAAACAAACAAGTTCCAAAAGAAACAAATACAACAATCATTTGTTTTCTCTTTCCTTCTCTTTCTTGATAAGCTCATGAAGCACAGCTTTCATCTTCTTGATCTCCTTCTTGTCTTCAGAGATTGATTCACCCTGAGTTTTGAGAAGCTCTTGTTGATCCGCAAAAATCTGATCTTGATTTCTGATAGTCTCCTCCTGTACTCTGATTACTTCTTCAAGGGTATCAATTCTGTTTTGCAGAGTCTTGTTATCCTTGGACAACTCAGAATTTTGATTCTTCAGTAAAACCATTTCATCTTTGAAAGATGAAACCTTCGAGAATTCAGATTGGAAAGCATTCATCCTATCTTGCAAGTCTTTCACTGAAGGAACATCGGTTCTTTGAGAAGACAAAAGGTTCAGCCTTTCAACCGTTTCTTTATCAAGCTTGTTGAAAGCAATTGCTAGCTCATTTGATAACCTCCTTATATCTTCAATAGCTAATTCATGATCATTGATTGAGCTCTCAGTTTTGTATGACCACTTGGTCATCTTATTGCAAGCTTTCTTATGAGCAACTGAGCTTTCCGAAAGAACTTTCAGATCGGCTTCTACTGACAAAACTTTCTTTCTCAATTCCTTTACAGAGCCAAACTTTTTCCTTTTATTTTCAGTAATAAAATCAATCTTCCCTTCCAGCCTCGGGAAATAAGGAATTGTTTTCTCCACCCTTCTCAAAACATGAACAATGAAATCACTCTTCTTGAGAGAGATTGTATGCTCTGAATCAGTATCTTCATCGTACGATGCTAGTTCATACGATCTGCTTGAATCAACAACTGGCTGTTTCCCTTTTGCTTTTTCTTTCTGTTTTGTTTCATCTTCCACTTTGTCACTAATGACAACTACTTTATCAGACTAAGAAGATTGAGCATCTTGCTTTTCTCGAGATGACATCCTGTCCGGAGATCTTTCCTGATTGGCATGAGGAGTTTGTTGAACACCTTCGCTCGGCTTTTGAAGCGATTCCTCTCTACTTTTATTTGAACTTTGAAGAAATTACAAAAGAAAATCTCCTTCTTCTACTTCCACTTCTTCTATCACTTGTTTTCCTTTTTCTTTCTCAGGCACACTCTGTACGATGGGCTCTTGATGCACTTCCATAGTTAGTTGAGCACTAGCATCTTCAACTGCTTTCAAGACTTTAGAGATATCAAAGTCCTGAGCCTTTCTTTTCAAAAGAGTCTTCTTTTTCTTTTCAGCTTGAAGGGTTTCTTCTACCCTTATTCTTTCTGCAAAGGCCTCAACAGGATCAAGACCAAACTTTGGATCACCGTCTTTTCTCTGTTCCTTGTCCTTTCTCCACTTTGCAACAACTTCTTTACTGTACCTTGGCTTCTTCTTTGGCTTTGAACTAGTCTGCGGATCAGACTTTCGAGTAACACCGGCGGATTGATTGTCCTTGGCTGGCATAGGTGCCGATTGATTTTCAGGCAATTCAGCTTCTACATCTCTGACAAAAAGTTTTGAATTTGAATCAAAACAAACATTCAGCTTTTTCATCGTACTCTTATTAATGAAAGACGGCCACAAATCCATAGGTTCTCCTTTCAAAGGAATGTTACAAAACTTCATACTCTCAAGAATGAATTTCGTAAGAATGGCTGGATACATTATTATTTGGGATTTAATCCCTCCTTTCTTGACATTCTTGATGGTTTCAAAAACATATCCCATGAGATTTACTTTTCTCATATTCACAAGATAGTCGAGCATAAAGACATCAGAAACTTTAAGGGTTTCTCTATCCCCTTTCCTTGGAACAAGAAATCCTTTCATCCATAAAGCGACAAACCGATTGTCCGGTGAAAGATGATAAACTTTCCTCTTTCCCTCATTAACAACAAACAAAGATTTTTCAGCACTTTCTCTATTGAATGTACCAACTTCCTCTGGTAGTTTGTGAGATGGACAGAAAGAATCCCCTTCTATAGAAACATTCAGAAAGTGTGCCGCTTGTTTCACAGACATGGATAATTTTCGATCGTACACAGCGAAGTTTATAGTCATATCTTTGTCGAAAGAAACGGTTTTGTAAAACTGACAAACTTCATCAAAAAGAACTGGATCTTGAATATCAGGCTTTTCCACACAGAGATGTTCCCATCCTTGAAACAAAATAATCCTCTTGATTGTAGAATCGTACATATCGAAAAATTCTCTGGATACTAACCTTTCTCTGTGAAAGTCTTTCTCTGTAAAAGTCTTTGAAGACATATCAGCGGGAGTGTTGGCAGAGGATTGAGACATAAAGATGATGCCGATTGAGAAGATCGTACGATTGTTTATAGCTGGGGGAGCAGAGCTTCGCCTCAATTCCTGGACAATCAATGTGGGTTTGGGGAGGGGAGGGGGGTATTTATAGGCAAAAAAGAGATGACCGTTGATATTCTACGGTCAAGATTAGATAATACCAGATCAATGGTTAGGATTAAAACAAAGAAAATAAAATAAAAAAATATGAAAAGAAACCTGTCGGAGAACATAAGGTGATTGCTGTTTTTGGTAAGAATTAAAAGTAAACACAATCGTAAGAAGAAAAATCATGAAGCCGATGGAAAACAAAGTCATTACTATGATCGGATCGTACGATGGAAAATAGTTGTTACCATTAACCGACAGTACGATGGAAAACAATCTCAATACTATCATCGGTCGATACAAAAAAAATTGAAGGATACGATGGAAAAGAATTTCAATACTATCATCGGTCGATTCAAAAACTATTGAATGGTACGATGGAAAAGAATTTCAATACTATCATCGGTCGATTCAAAAATTATTGAATGGTACGATGGAAAAGAATTTCAATACTATCATCGGTCGATTCAAAAATTATTGAATGGTACGATGGAAAAGAATTTCAATACTATCATCGGTCGATTCAAAAATTATTGAATAGTACGATGGAAAAGAATTTCAATACTATCATCGGTCGATTCAAAAATTATTTGAATGATACGATGGAAAAGAATTTCAATACGATAAACAGAAAAACTGAAATGGTCAATACGATAAACAGGAAAATTTAAAATTAAATGACAAAACTGTCAATACGATAAACAGAAAGAAACATATATAAAGAGAGTAAATAGTTAAAGATCAGAAACATAAAGACATAAAGAAATGTCCTCCCCCTTTCTACGAGGAGTTTCTTACTATTAGGAGAGATGTAAAACAGGAAGTAGATATGAATGATTATTTTAATGTAATCATTCCTAGCTTCTGTTTTATAAATTCAAATCTATCGGAAGGTAACAGTTTTGTAAAAATGTCAGCAAGTTGTTCTTGCGTTCCGATGAATTGTAAAACAATATCTCCTTTCTGTGTGTGATCTCTAAGAAAGTGATGCCTAATATCTATGTGTTTTGCACGAGAGTGATGTGCTGGGTTTTTACTAAGAGCTATGGCACTTGTATTATCACAAAGAATTTGAGTTTTGGAGAAACTCAAACCATAGTCAGTGAGTGTGTGCTGCATCCACAATACTTGAGCACAGCA
Organism: Viscum album; assembly: GCA_963277665.1. NCBI lineage: Eukaryota > Viridiplantae > Streptophyta > Magnoliopsida > Santalales > Viscaceae > Viscum > Viscum album. The sequence continues at coordinate 453,797,483 of OY728161.1, read as the reverse complement.
ACTTCCAGCTGCTACATATTCAGCTTCAGCAGTGGAGAGTGCTACTGAGTGTTGTTTCTTGCAAGACCAAGAAACCAAAGAGTCTCCTAAGAAATGACATGTTCCAGATGTACTTTTTCTATCCATTCTACAACCACCAAAGTCAGCATCTGAAAAACTTTTTAAAACAAAATCATTTCCAGAAGAATAGAAAATTCCTAAATCCATAGTGTCTTTTAAGTACCGAAAGATTCTCTTTACGGCTTTTAAGTGAGACTCTTTTGGATTAGATTGATATCTTGCACATAAGCATAAAGAAAACATCAAGTCGGGTCGACTAGCTGTCAAGTATAGAAAACTCCCTATCATACCTCTAAAAATTGTTTGATCTACTGGTTTCCCAGTTTCATCAAGATCAAGAGTATTTGAGGTACCAATTGGGGTGCTAATAATTTTAGTTTTATCAAATCCATACTTTTTGAGTAAGTCTTTAATATACTTATGTTGAGATATATAAGTTCCTTCTGGTTTTTGGGATATTTGAAAACCTAGAAAGAATGTTAACTCACCCATCATACTCATTTCAAACTCAGATTTCATTAAGTTTGCAAAAGAATCGGTTAAAGATTTCTGAGTTGATCCAAATATTATGTCATCAACATAGATTTGGACAACCAAAACATTTTTGTTTTCCATTTTGATAAAAAGAGTTGGATCAGCTGTACCTTTTCTATAATTGTTTTGTAAAAGAAATCCTGTAAGTCTATCATACCATGCTCTAGGGGCTTGTTTAAGACCATATAGAGCCTTGGTAAGTTTAAAAACATGATCAGGATGTTTTGGGTCTTGAAAACCAGGAGGTTGTTCGACAAAAACTTCTTCTTGAACAAAACCATTTAAAAAAGCACATTTGACATCCATTTGAAATAGTTTGAAATTGAAATATGCTGCAAAGGCTAATAGAAAGCGAATAGATTCAAGTCTAGCTACAGGAGCATATGTTTCTTCATAGTCTATTCCCTCTTGTTGATTATAGCCTTTAGCAACAAGTCTTGATTTATTTCTTACAATGATTCCATTTTCATCACACTTGTTTCTGAAAACCCATTTTACACCAATTATAGTTGTTTCTTTAGGTCTTTCAACTAAAGTCCAGACTTGATTCCTTTCAAATTCATTTAGTTCATCCTGCATTGCTTTGATCCAATCATCATCACCTAAGGCCTCACTTGGACTTTTAGGTTCAAATTGGGAAAGAAAAGCAAGATGTTCTATTTCATTTCTTAAGGAATTTCTGGTCCTTACAGGCTGATTTATATCACCAATGATATTATCACTGGGATGATTCCTAAGAAACAATTGATTTGGGTTTTGTAAAACCTGTTCATCAACATATGGTAGAAAATCTTCTGTGGTAAATGTTTCAGGAACACTTTCTTGAACATTTTCCTTATCAGAATGTTCTTCTAATATAGGTTGATAAACATTTTTGGAAAACACATCCGAGGATGTAGGATTGGATTGGTTGAAAACAAAAGGGTTAGTTTCATCAAATTTTACATGTACTGTTTCTTCAACAGTACAAGTGTTTTTATTGAAAACTCTATAAGCCTTAGAGGTTGTGGAATAGCCTAGAAAGATTCCTTCATCAGATTTTGGTGCAAATTTGTGTAAATTTTCTTTTGTATTCAGAATGAATACTTTGCATCCAAAAACTTTGAAGTAAGAAACTTTAGGTTTTCGGCCAGTCCATAACTCGTAAGGAGTTTTATTAAGAAATGGTCTAGTTAAAACACGATTTATAGTATAACAAGCAGTACTTACAGCTTCAGCCCAAAAGTGCTTAGCAATTGAGTATTCACTCAACATGGTTCGAGTCATTTCCTTAAGAATACGATTTCTTCTTTCAACAACACCATTTTGCTGAGGAGTTTTTGGTGCTGAAAAATTGTGAGTAATACCTTTCTTACTACAAAAAGTTTCAAAATCTGAGTTTTGAAATTCACCACCATGATCACTATGAATAGTTATCAATGGTAGGTTTTTCTCATTTTTAACTTGGGCTCTAAAAGTTTTGAAATATGAAAAGGCTTAAGATTTCTTTTTGAGAAAGTAGACCCATGTAAATCTAGTAAAGTCATCAACTAAAACAAATACATAGTATTTGCCTCCAATGCTTCCAGATTGTGAAGGACCAAACAGATCCATATGCACAAGCTCTAATGCATTAGAAGTTGAAACTTCATTAATTGGTTTAAAGCTAGTTTTATGTTTCTTGCCAAATTGACAAGGATCACAGACTTTTGAAGAATCATATCTAAGATCCGGTAGCCCTTTTACTAGTCCTTTCTTTGAGAGTTTTCTCAGGTTTCTCAAATTACAGTGTCCTAATCTCCTATGCCATAGCCACGATTGGTCTTCTATTACACTTAAACAAGGTAAGTTTTGGTTCCTAAGGTCTTCTAAGTTAATAGTGTAAACATTCTCTTGCCTATGGGCAGATAGAATGAATTCATCCTTGGAATTGTGAACTAGACACTTATCATTTCTAAAATTCACAAGGTAACCTTAATCACATAATTGACTTATGCTGATGAGATTGTGCCTAAGACCTTTTACAAATAAAACATTTGAAATAAGAACTTTTCCAAGAAAAACGATATTACCTATACCAACAATCTTTCATTGAGCATTATCTCCGAAGGTAACTTTTCCACCTTTTGTTTTGATAACCTTTTCAAAGAAATCTTTGTTTCCAGTCATATGTCGAGAACAACCACTATCCATGTACCAAATGTTCTTATTGATACACTTCTCGTTTTCCTGAAAAAGAAACAATTAGATTTTCGGAATCCAAACTTGTTTGGATCCAGAAGGATTAGATAAAAGAATTTTAGGAATCCACATTTGTTTTGAAAAATGAGCTTTATGAAATCCTAAGGATTGAGTTTTGTTAAGAGAACAATCTCTTCTCCAATGTCCACCACATTGACACTTGGAACAGAAAATAGTTTTTTGAGGAACAAAATAGTTATTACTAAAAACAGGTTTGGAATAAGTATAACCAAGACCAGAACGATTTCTCAAAGGTCTTATTTGAGAGTACATCCTATCAAAGTTTTCTTTTCCATGAGTAAAGTTTGATAAACCCTTTTTCAAGGATAAAATCTCTGACTTTAGTTTTAAAACCAAATTCTTGTTTTCTAAAACATTTGAATTAGAACTAGAGTTAGACTCTAAAATGTTTTTCTTTGAAATAGCAGTTTCAAGATCCTTAGAAAGTTTATCTTTTTCAGATATGACTTTCTCAAGGGTTTTCAAAATACTTTCAAAATCAGAAGTCTTCCCATCAAGATCTTTAGAAAGATCTGATACTTCTTTAGTCAAAATAGAAATTCTAGAATTTGCTTTTTCAAATCTCTTTTTGAGTTTAGAATTTTCATTTTCAAGTAACTTAGCAAATCTAGAGACTTCTTCAAAAGAAGGTAAAGTATCATCTTCTGATGATGAGGGTTCATCATTTGAAGATTCATAATATTTATTATCAACATAATTTGCATTTAAAGAAACATTTGTAACAGCTTCAGCATTATGTACCTTAGCCATGAGACAATGATCTTCAATTGGTAGTTTGGCTAGAAGTCCAATATTCCTTTGTCCTGACGTCTCATATTCTGAAGAATCAATTGAGGAATCACTACCACATGCACTCCATGTATCATTTGCTTTCAAGACTTTCTTTGTCTTATAAAACCTTTTCTTGTTTCTTTCAGAGTGTTTCTCTTTTCTATCTTTCCTCTTCAGTAAAGGACAATCAGGTCTTATATGTCCTTCTTTCTTGCATTCATAACAAGTTACCTCTGAGTCTTTCCTATCTTTCCTGTCTTTCTTTTTGAATCTATATTGAAAATATTTCTTTCCCACAATCTTGTTCATCCTTCGAGCAAGATTAGCTAACTCATTGTCTGAAAGATTACAATCACTTGAATCAGAAACAACAACTTTCTTGGATTTAGACCTAGTAATCCTTTCAGGTGTTTTAGCTTTAGATGCAAAAGCTACACTTCCATTCCCATTCTTCTTCTTATTGAAATCAGCATCTCTTTTCATTCTTGTCTCGTGCTGTAGAAGAGTTCCAAAGAGTTCATCAAGAGTAATCTGGGAAACTTTTCTATTTTCATCAATAGCTGTTCTTTTTGACTCCCATTCATTTGGCATAATATCTATAATCTTATCAACAAGAGCTTCATCATCAAGACCTTTTTCTCCCATAGATTGTAAGCTGTTGACAATTGTCATAAACCATTGTTGCACTTTACATACTGGCTCTCCATAAGGAAAAACAAACCCATGATACTCTGCTCGAAGCATTGCTCTCCTTGTTTCTATAACCTTGGATGTACCAAAATGAGTGACTTCTAATTTCTTCCAAATACAGTTGGCTGCTTTACATGAAGATATCTGACTATATATATTCCTGGTCATAGAGCATAATAAAGTATTGCGTACCTTGTAATTCAGTTGATATTCTTGCTTCTCTTGATTGGTGAAAGTACTAACTTCTTTGTCAGGAATTTTGTAACCCCCAGTAAGCATAATAAAATTGTCTACACCAGTATTGATGACAAAAGTCTTCATACGATCTCTCCAATACTCATAATCATTCCCATCGAAAATTGGTGGTCTAGAAGGATTCAGATTATCTATTGATCCGATATTCATTCCTGCCATCTAATATAACAAAAACAACTTTTCCACTCCACACGTTAGTGTAGTAAGTATTTAAGAAAGTAATAAGAAATAAAGCTAGTAATACAAATCAGTGGAAAACCACCTTTGATACCAATTGTTGGATCGAATAGTCGATATAAAAGTCTATTAGATGGAACAATACAAGAGGGGGGGTGAATTGTAGGTTTAAAAACCTTTGAGTTTTAGTAACAAAGAGATTAGTTTAAAATGAACTTAAACTAATACTAATACAAACACCCACAATTGTATTGAATGTAAAAGGTATGATGTATTGTAATACTAATGTAATGCAAAACAATTGTATTCAAGATGAACACAATAATCAGAGTAATACAGATATAAATGATTCTAACTTAAAGCGTATAGAACCAATCAAAACAATATGTAATAGAATGATTGTAATTGAAACAATTACAATTGAATATGTAAGGAAGAAAGGAAACAATACAATTCCTCTCTAATACAAGTAACAGCGGAAATGTAAAAGTAATACAATTCTTTTAACCCAAAGAGAAGGGTTATCCTTTCACCTAGGATAAAAGGTCTGTCTCACCAACACCTTGGTGAGCCCTCGATACGATGATCGGCACGTCTGTCTGCCTATCCCCGGCAGCCCTCGATACGATGATCGGCTCGTCTGTCTGCCTATCCCCGGCAGACCTCGATACGATGATCGGCTCGTCTGTCTGCCTATCCCCGGCAGCCCTCGATTTTGTAGGTAATCGGCACCTCTGTCATTCAATTACTTGAAAGCCCTCGATACAATGATCGGTCGCACAAAGCTGATGAGAGAAGTCACAGTGTCTCTCTCTAGAATCTTCGTAGTTCACAGAGTCTCTTCATTCATCAGTGTCTTCTCAGCTTCAAATGACCTCCTATTTATAGGCCTCGGATTCCAACGGTCATATTGCCTCCAACGGTCATATTGAAACAGAAAGCACGACATCGTTTTGATTAGTATATAACTAACACAACGACATCATTTTGTTAGGATAAGAGATATATAGAAATGTGAAACATGAGTACGATTCATATGCAGAGAGAGTTTTTGACAAAGTACTAAAACAAATAATGATCATCTGAATAGCAAAGTCAGTACGATACGATTGACAGAGTCAGTACGATACGATTGACAGAGTCAGTACGATACGTTTGACAGAGTCAGTACGATATGTTTGACAGAGTCAGTACGATATGTTTTGGTCGGTACGATCAACATCGTACGATACGATAAACATGATAAAAGACATTTTTTTATTTTACAAACATATGATAAAATACATTTGAGATTTCCAAAACATGACATAGAATATATTTGTGATTTCCAAAACATGATGTAAAAGCCAAAAGAAGACTTTTGACTTAACAAATTGGCCATATGATAGTGTCTTAGATGGACCAGGACCAGATGCTTCTTAGTGAGACCAGACATGCTGAGGTGTTCCTGAGATATCTTTGAATCATTCCCAAAAATTCTATTCTTGTTGTTATTTCATTTTGATTATTGTGGTGCACTTTTTCTTTTCCATATTTACTTTCATTTACTTCAAGTTGTACTCTGGTTTTGGGATATAACGTATGTATTCATGGTTGGTAGGTTTTTTATTACATTTCATCATTTTATGGTCTTCGATTTGTTTATGTTTGTAAATATACATAGGATATGGCATCCCATGTTAGATTTATACCTACTCAGAGCTAGTTTCCAGCTCATGGCCTATTTGATGTGATCATTGGGAGTTATAGAAAAAATCCCATTAGGAAGGGACATGATATATATGTCCCATTTTACTATATCAGAATTAAAAAATAGGTTTAATAAGGATTTCACTAATGTTATTCTTACTAAAACCCTCATAAACTAAAACATAATTTTCATAACATCATGTTTTTTAATTTATTTTCCCCTTTTCCACACTCATGTAACTCTTTTTCTACTTGATGTCAAAGTACACATGATCAACAAAAAACACCATTTCCACATTCTCTACACATATCTAATGTATCTCATAAAATTCATGGGAACACAATTTCCTTCAATATCAATGATTGAATCCCATATGAAAAAGATTAATCTTATTACCAATATCAAGGATAAATATTGGTGTAAAAATGGATATTGGGTGATGTTTTAATCACCCATATCCACTAAATCTTACTTATTTTTATTGAATTCAAGGATTTTCATTTCCATTACAAGGAAAACTTCATTATGAAAATATTTCAAAATGAATATAAACATAAAATCACTCCATTCTAGGAGATGAATATTTTCACATTTTTATGTATTATTAACCACTATCCACAACTTATCACCTTCTCCTTTGAAATGGAAAATAGTAAAACACAAATTTTAATCATCCAAACATTCCATGACATTATATATCTTTTCAAGTGATTTAATCCATCCTATAGAAACCAATGGTTCATAATACCCATTAAATGCAATAGAGTGTTAACACATAAAATATTTCACATTCTACATATTCCATTGTGGTAGATCATCTTGATCTGTATCATAGATTACCCACCTATTTATATACTATTTCAACGGATCCATCACATAAAAAACTTATCTATTCCAAATCCTATGATTATAGGATATTTATTTGGATGGATATCATCCACTTGATGTGATCCTATGCAAACTTATTTATTCTCTCTACAAAAATCAACTCTGAATAAATATATATAGATAATGAAACATGGTATTCATTATATTTCATATCAATTCAACATAACCATAATATATAATATTTTAAGGGAATTATATTAACATTATAGTAATATCTAATGTTATCTAAAACTCTCTCAAAAAAACTACAAGGAATTATCCTTTAACATTACATAATCTAGTTTCATTTTTATAGATAATAAAATATTCATTCCAAATGATATTTTATGTTTGGTGTTTTATTTTTTTTAATCACAACTCTTAAAAATTATCGTATATTATATATACAAGACACTTCTACTCATTATCCATTTCTTCCCAATATAAAACATTTTAACAAAAAACATAATTTCATTACATGAAAAATTATTACGACCATCAACATGAATTCTAAAAATCCATATCACATCTATATTCATACTGAAAATCATTTTATAAATTTTAGATGATAATTAAAGGCTCAGTAAGGGACTTAAGGAAATTAATTAAATCATTATTCCATGAATAATTATTATTATTTTCAAATTATCATTGGGCGGAAAATAACAATTTTCATACATATGAAATCAGCCTATGAACACAAAAATTCTGAAAAAAATTAAAAAATCTTAATGGAAAAAATAAACTCTTAATATTTAGTTTAAATCATTAATGACTCATTATAAATTTTTTTCACATGGTTATAAATTATAACTTATTATGTAAAAGTTACTTTCCTTTAGTTTGTGATATCGTCATATTTCCATAAAAACTCATATAAAGAATCGATAAAGAATATAGGTAACTTAAGGAAACAATTTTAGAACATTATTACTTATACATGGTATAACCATAAAAATAATAATTTGACTAAGAATCAAAATTACAAATAAAATTCCCATCGCAGTTACACGTGGAATAACCAACACACTATATTCTTATAATATGTTAGGAGAATCCTAAAATGATAAATATGTCCCTTTATCCAATGGATTATTGATCTATAATTAGATAACAAAAACTTTTTTATAAAACAACTAACCATGGAAATAATAAATTACCAAAAAAACATAATATAATATATATTAAATGGAATAAAAATATTTATTTCACCATAATAAAAATAATATCAAATATTTGTAATTCTTTTTTTAAACAAGAATTTTAACCATAAAATCCATAGAATAAATTTTAAAGGTGATTTATTTATAGAAAAAAGGATTACTATAATGAAATACAAACCAAAGATAATGGTTATCGTATTGGGACTTGTTTCACCTTATAAGTTAACATAGAATTTCCCTTTTCAATTTTTGTAAAAGATGTTAAAACATTTTTTAAACACTTAAATTTGAAAACAAATGAAGTAATGTACAATGTAACTTAAAAAATAATTTATAATTAACTTATTTTAATATAAATGATTCCATAAAATAATTTTAAATATATGTATTTGGAAGAAAAAAATAAAGTTTTATAGAAAATATTAATGGATTCTTTTTAAAAATGAAGACCCTTACCTTGAGTCTGACTTGTCACATTCATTCATTATCATCATAAATAATAAAACTAGGTTAATAATATAAATTATTAATAAGTTATTTCAAGGTTATTATTCATGTTATCTTATCACTTAGCAATCTATATTTGATTATTTGATTATTTAATTATTTAGATTCACAATGATTGTTTTGAAAATATTCATTTCAAATGATGAAAATGGATTTGAGTAGTAGAAAATGAAATAAAGAACATTATTACATAATTTAAATAATAATAATAACTATATAATTATAATTATTAATCATAAATTATAAATTTAGAACCAATCCTAAAATATGGTTATGAAAAATGAGTTAAGTTACAATCATATGGATGGTAGGTCATACGTACACATGTGTAACATAACCATGTTTCAATGTTAAGTATTGAAATATGTTAAGTGAAATTTTATCATTAAAGAAATATAATAATATATAAATATCATATTACATATTTATATATTATTATATATATAGTATATTTGATGTGTTGATGAAAAATGATTTACATCATTTCATTGAGGTTGTAGTCTGCATGTACGTATGAATGACACTATCATATTTCAGTGAATGGAAAGGTTTAAATGTAAATTATATATATTGTAATTTTAGAATGATAAATTTTTGTTGTTTATAAAATATTTATTTTTATTACTTCATCATTAGTATCTTTGAGAGATGGTGATAGAAAAAGATTATGTCGGTTCGTAAGGCAGTAGTCTTCCATGCACAAAAATGATTGGTTTATTTCCCATTTGATGAAAAATTAGATGGTTATATGACTTTTAAATAAAATTAAAAAACCTATTTAAATTTATGAAATTTATTTAATATATAATAATAATTAAATAAGATATGAAGGTTGTGGAAGTAGAAGAAAAAAAACATTCCATTATAAAAATAAATATTCATAGTAAAGTACCCTTTGACTAACACCTTAAGCCGTATAGGGGTGGTATTATACAAAAGTTGAGAAATCTTTAATTGTGGGGGAGATTATAATAAGGGATTCTGGTAGATATTGGATTATAAATTGGTTTTTAATTTGTTCAGTAAATGGATGAAGTTATTCTCTTTTATAAGTGAGGGGAAGGTCGCTCATAAAATTTATCAAAAAATATAATTAACATGATTTAATTTAAAATTAAAATTTGATAAAAACAATTTAATTACAACATATAATGATTATACATCTAAATAATTTTATAAAATAATTTTTTATATTTCATGGATAACATTTATATCCTTAGGATTTGTTATGCATTCATTATCCCTTTTTAAAATTTCCTTAATATTATAATTTTATGAACATTAAGTCTAAGTAATGATACTATAAAATGAAAATTTACCCATAAATGGATCACAATTGATTTAATTATCCAGATAAAATTTTTTATATGAATATAACATTTTATTAATTTTAAGACATTTAATAAAATGATATTTTCAAAAAAAAATAACAATAATGTCATTTATTGAACAATGAATTTATTTTGATTTTTTATGACATCAAAAAAACCAATAAATTAAAATATAATAAATTTCAATATCCAGAAATTATTATATTTATAAAAATTTATTTAATATCAATAAAATTTTCAAACTATATCACTCGTAATATTTTTCATATTGTTTATTTAATTTTACCTTTTATTAAAGAATTACTATGTAATTGTTGTGTTAGAATTTATGATAATTATTTTCTAAAGAATTAGTAATAATTTACTATAATGAATATAAAAATTTATATTAAATAATCATATTTATAATTGAACATATATGATGTTTATCTGAATATTTAAAACATTTTGGTTGTTAAAAACAACAATGTGTCATTTTTTAATATTCTTCAAATGAAATATTATAAAGGATATAATAAAATATAAATGTAAAATGTTATATAATCAAATATTACATAATAATGGATTAAATTAACTCAATAAATAAAAATTAAGGCATGTCTTAGAGTCATTTTATAGTCCTTATCAATTTATTTTAAACATTAATTACTCGATTTACCCATTACCGTGGCAACAAAAACTTCTAAGGTTATTAATGATATGTAAAAAATATAGGTGTCCCATTTAAAAACATTAATCCCATAGATTAATAATATTGAATCCATTTTTTAAAATTAAAAAAAACATAAGTCACTAAATTTTATTTTAATTAAAACTGAAAAACATAACCATAATAGTTTTCCAGAAAAATGTTCTCTTAATATATAAAATATTCTTATACTAAATAAAAGTATAAATATGATTTAGAAACCAATAAATAAATAATTTTAAATATTATGTATAAAATTAATTTTTATAACTAATAAAAATATTATTTTTAAAAATAAATACATGAAAAGAGAATATAGTTTTTAACAGAAATTTGTATTTTTAACAACTAATTAAAAATTTGGACTTTTTGAAAAATTATAATTAATTTATCATATGATTATTTTGATATGAAGGATACAAAAAATGAATACATTTTTCAAATTTAACTTCGTTAATTTTTATATTAATCATTATGATTATATTATGTAATAAAAGTTTTTATTAAATTAATTTCCTTTGATTTTAAAAAAATAAAATTGAATATAAATATATATCTCATGAATACTAATAATCATGAAATTTTTTTATTCTATTAAATAATATTGTAATATTACTCATGAATAGATTCATTATATTCTATTCTAATATCTTCAAAAATGATACACCATATAAGTATCTTTTCAAACTTCACTTTGGTATCTCTTTTGTAAATACAATCAAGTTTATCCCTTGTTTCATTAGCTATTTTGTGACCCATAACTATCGTAAAAAAAAATTTTTACCTACTCATCCGAATAAAATATATATCTATACCATCCACAATAATATTTATTTTAGTATAAAACATAGTAAGATCATTTTTCATAATGGATATAAACCAATTTTAGATATATATATATATATATGACATCCATATTAAGAGAAGAAAGACATGTTATAAATTTATTTTTTCTACAATTATAATTATTTCCATCAAATTTATAAATACATCTATTGTTCACCATATTGAGATTTTCCATGATAAGGGAGTGATAAGGGTAAACTTCCCACAAGTGCCAATTTACGTTCCTTCTATTTTTAATAACCATTGGGAGGGGTTGAATGAGTGGTTAATTATTACAATCTGAATTATTTATAAATTTTACCACAAAAAAATAATATAGATAATATTATTTTAAAACATTTATAACAAACCAAAAAAAATGATAAGAAATTAGTTCAAGGAGAACATGAATAATAATTTTAGACCTCTCATTGAGAACCAATATGCATAACATGAAGAGTCCAATCAGTCTTTGAAAATACACTTTAATAGAAATATGTATTAAAATGAGTCAAATACCGTTGGAATATTTTTATCAGATGATTGAATATACAGAATCTCATCAGTTTATAAATATTTTAATCTATTTTTAACAAAACAAAAATTTGGGAAATTTTCAGAACCCTGGAATTTTATCTATATAATCTCATCATATATATTCATTATATATCTTTATCTGATGAACCTTCTACCACAATCTAGTGTAGAGTATCTAGGGAACCTCACTAAATCTATTCCGATGAATGTATGTTTTACATGTGGAAAGAATCCATGTACCACACACTTATATATATCTAATTAACACATTATTTTTCATTTCTATTTTAATGATTAAAACCACAACCATTTAAAAACCTTATTGGAAGAGAATTTTTTTTAATTTTAACGATTTTTTGAGTGTGAAATTGAAAATTTCATAATTTTGTAGTTTAAAATAATTTCAATTAAATAATTTTAGAAAACGATTTTTTATATTGACCCAAACTGATTGATACTATTTTTTTGGATTCTTATATTCATTGGTTACATAATTTTCAACTATTTAAGGAGTTTACTCGACCTTATATATGACCAAATAAATAAATCCATAGGGAAAACCATTTCTAGTTAACAGGATAGACTCCACATCATTCAATGTGTCGTAATTTTGGATCCAGGTGTCCAAATACATTGATTCCAACAGTAAGGGGAAACATATTTAATATGACACATGCATGATAAATCTATGTATAATATATTCTTATTAATGAATACTTTTAATGATTGAAACAATAATAATATGAATTGTCTATCTTAGAATAAGAACACATATCTAGAAACTAATTCATATATATTTTACCAAATTCTCAAATAATCTAAATATTGGAATGTAGTTAGAGGATTTATTTTACAAAAAATCACTCTAAGAAACAAAAGGGATATTATTCCAGGAAGGCGGAAAAATCAAGATAACATCAAACGGATAAAAACTATATAATATTCCTCCATCCTTATTTCTCTTTATATATCATCATCCCCATCATTCTATCCCAACTTATCCTTATTTTTTTTAGAAAATTACAATTCGAAAAATTATTGTGAAACCTTCTCATGATACAAAAATATTGTCACCACTAAACAAAATTTTTAAGGGGAAATTATTAACTTGTTTAACCTGATCAAAAACTCTCATGTTAATTTGGTTCAATTTTTAAGTTGCCTTTATAAGTTTTTTTTAATTTGTTTTTGAATTTATTGGATGTTATCTACAAATTAATTGTATATATTAAACACAACAAACATATTTTCACCAAACATACTCATATGTCCAACTTAATTATCAACCATTTGAAGATTCATGTATTGATGGATTTTTAAATTAACAATTCATTGAAAATGGTTTATTTCTCCTAGATAATATTTTCCAGATACAAAAAGTGAATTTTTTTTGTTTAAAAAAATTTTGTAAATATTCAAGTTATATGAATACAATGGGAAATTATTATTAATTTTTTAAATGAATATAATAATCTGAATGCTCGAAAATGTTCATGAGAAATGGAAAAATGTATCCTAGAAACATTTTATTTTGAGTAATCTTTTGTTGGATAATTGAAAATAGACTTAAAATATCCAATTTTCATATAGAATGTATGAAATATCCATTGTTTTACAAATCAATTTGTATTTTTGGAATGACAATTAGTTGGAAAATTATTAAGCCGACATGGTTTAAAATAAAATTTCATATGAAGCCTCGTTTTTAAATTAATAATTCGGAACCATTATTTTTATATTTGGATAAATATGAATAGGAACCTAACTCAATTATTTTTATAGATCATATAGAATTACTTTAGTCGCTTCAATATTAAAATAAGACTATTTTCAACTCCCAAACAATGATGGGACCTGAGAACCCACAAGGAGATGTCTTAAATTTTAATTCATTTTTGAATGATTTTTTAAAAAATAAAATTTTATCTACTTCTAGATATACAGATTTAGGTCCTATTACTTTTGAGTGGATTTATATTATAGATAAATATTATTTCAAGGTTTAAATTTAAGTTATAATGATTTTTTCAGTTTGAGAGTACAACGTTACACATTAGGATGGTGGTACTAAGGTGATTTTGAATGCTGAAATAATTTTTTAATATAAAACACATCGTGGAATTACATTTTATCTACAAGTTTAAGTTTTTTGTGAGGATAATGTTTTTTATGCTGTTATATAATTTTATCCCTATTACACCACATCATTTAATTAACAATTTCATAGAGGGGGATATGAAGAATTTCTTTTGTGGTCACTTCTATAAGTTTTGTAATGAAAATATGGTTGGAAAGATTTCATTTCACTGGTTCATGAGGAAAAAAGTTCACTAAACATCATATTGGGGATGATCTGGTTGAACCTCCTGACAAGGGGATGTGAATTACTAGCAGACACTTGGGGGTTAAAACCATGGTTATTTTCCTTTCTAGTTGTTTTTATTTTTTCCTTTTATATTTTATATTAAATTTTAATCTTTTTTTTGTTGGTTTCCGTGTTTTAGATTCTAGAAAGATATTTCAAGGCTACTACTTCTCAATAAAAATAAATCTTCGGCCTTTCCATTCAAAATGTTTTATCAGGTCTTGTTTTTTTTAATTCATTTTATTATATAAGCAATTCATAAAGAGAAAATTTTATTAAATAATTGTGGGTGGAACAACATGCAGGGTAGATTACGATGTTGTGTGATTTATTTTCAAATTTATGTTTATAAAATTTGTGATATTAAATTATTTTCATTTTTATTTTGGAAACACATGTAAATAATTGAACTAATTCATCATTTTAATATTATAATAAATCAATACTAAAAATGATTTATTTGAAGTTCATGATTTTTGAAATCTAATGAAAATACCTATTTTTTTGTAATCTCATTCCACATATAATTGTCTTTATCTTATAAATTTTCATCTTATGAGGATTTTGAATCATTTTTTATATATTCTTCACTTTAACATAATTTCATGGGAGAACCAATCCATTATTCCTTTAACCATAACATGAAATAATTCATTCAAAATATGATGGTTTATGTACAAGATATTTAAATGGTTGAGGAAATTATATAGATATTGGAGACATGTTTTATTGTGAATTCTTTTGATATTGGATTTCCATGAAAAATTACCATCGTGAGCCTTATATTTCCATGTATATCTTGATAGTTTATCCACAACACATGCCAATTTTCCATTCATTTCCAATATGAGATGTTGAAATACCTGATCTAGTAAAACATAAATTTGGGTGAAAGATAAATTTTTTTCTGCTATATATTTTTGGGTCACATTTTTTGGAGGTTCACACCTTAAATATATGTTTCTTATACTATAAAATATTTTTTCAGAATGTTATTCCCTTATGGATCTATTATAAAAGAAATGTATTTTGTTGATCTGGTTCTCTCAAAAGAATAATATTTTTCCAACATAGATATTTCCAAAAAATAAGAATATTGTTCATAAATATTGATGGATATTGATAAAAAAATTGATTCAAAAGTATTATGGAAGAATAATTTCCTATAAGGAGTTTGAAGAAGAGACTATAAATGACTGAAAATTGGAATCATGAATTTCATTTTAAAAAAGCTTCATATCCTCCTCATTCAGCCTCAAAATTCATCACATATGAAATTTAGTAACCATAATCCACATAAAATCCTCTTAAATTTTATATGATAATCACAAGATCCTAGCGTACATTAGCTATTGAAGTATAAACATATCGAGCCTATTGTGATTATTTTATTAGATTAGATGAGAAAATCATTGATGAAAATATATATTGTTTGGGGGGGGATAAATTATCTGAGTTAGGTGTATTTTGTGCAAGGGAGGAGATTTTTTAAATTTATAGAATTAGATAAAAAGAGAATATAAAATGTTTATTTGGATAAGGGATGATATATTTAGTTTCATGGTGATAAATTGAGAAAAATCAATGTTATATGTGTCGAATTTTCCTTGATTTGATTTTGATGTTCACTTGTACAGGTTCATAGTGTTATATATTGAGTAATTTATAGGAATAAGAATTCTAAAATTATTTATATATATTTAAATTATTTAATCCCTACATGTTTAAAATTTCAGTTGAATAATTTTTTTTTTGGAATTTAAGTATATTTTGAGCATTAAATTGTAAATTGAACAATTCTATAATTTTAACTACATTGAATGACATCTTTATTTTGAGAAAAAAATTTCCATATTTTTAAAATTAGATAAATTTAATTTATTTTTTATTCATATGTTACTGGGATAAATAATTATCTTCTAGATATGGTGTGGATTTAACCACCTAGAGGCCCAAATAATTTATTAATTGTGGAAAATGTTTCTGGCTGACCATATGGACCCTACCTCTTTTAATGGTCCATACATCTGGATAAAGGTACCTGATTTCATTGATTCAAACTAGGGATGAAATTGGAATCAAATTATTCCATTCATTATAAATATCAATGGATCATTTTATTAATATTGTATTCATTGAATTTTTAAAAAAATATGAAGGTGAAATGTCTATCCAAGTTGAAAAGTGTTACCTAGTAATTAATTCATATTTTTTTCCCCAATTGTTAAAAAATCTTGAATAATGAGGAAATATAAAAAATATAATTTGGGAATAAATAGAAGGAAAAGGGAGGAATTAAACTAGGAAGGTGGAGAAAATCAAGCTATGTTTGGATGGATAGAAGATGGAAAATAGATTTACAACCCTCCTCTTCATTGAATATCCATCTCCTGAACTTTACATGGTCGGTGGTTTTAAGATATTAGGGGTAAGGTTTAGATATTAATATTGGTGAATATTATTGGCATTAAATCTAAAATGGATAAGATCAAGGCTCTTAAACTAATGTGAGGCTGAGCACTAAGTAGTTGTATATGACGACAATCGACTGACAACTCTTCTGAGTTGTTATCTTCTTGTGTAATATATTTTGAATTTCATTTAAAATTATATTTTTTAATAAATTATATTGTTTTATTTATTGAATATATATTCAATAGTTTTTTTTTATTTTTATCAATTTCTGAAATAAAATAATTGAATTCATATTTTTAATATCTTCGGTGAGGTGATGTTGGTGAGAATAGTGATTTGATTTTTTTATTTCTTCGAAGTATTTTAATAATTGGTTAAATTATATTGGCTGAGATACAATCATATTGAGACATTTATAAGATATCTATAAAAATAAGGGTGTTCACCTATTGGTCAATGTGATGTCAATGATAAATTCTATTTGGAAATATTTTCAAATAAGGAAGAGAGGTGTGTTTATGTGGTTAAATCATTTCCACAATTATTTTTTCATTATCATTTTTAAGCATTTAAACATTCAATAAAAAATTTATTTCTATTTATTTTTCATTATATTTATTTCATATTTATATTCTATATTATACCATTTAATCAAATCCATAATTTGAGTTGAAATATTAGCAAAAACAAAATAACTATTTGATATTTTGACAATATTGTAACACCACGAAATTTTATGAAAAATATTCTTTTTAATTTCACTAATGTCTTGTGTTGTACGCAACACAAAAAGGAGCTTGCACAACACGCATCCTTGACTTGCCTTGCATTACACGCAATTGCAACCTTCCTCGATAGCGTGTGTAGTACGTAATACTGAGTTTCACGAAACAACGATATGCTATTAAAATATTATTCAAACTAGCCGTTATGAATAGTAATAACCACTTTTTAAATTTTAGAAATTTTATCTCTCAAAATGGACTTCATTTTTGGATTCGGAGTATCGAATTTAGCCTAAGGTGAAATTTAGCTACTTTTCGGATAACTTTCACATTATGATGAATAGTGAAAGTTACTAAATTATAATTAAAAACAACTTTTTTAATCGAAATAATTAATATTGATGAATCATTATTTTTAGTGGTTTTAAAGTATATTTAGAATATATTTTTACAATTCAATACAATGTTTGTCATTGTATGTAATTTCACATTTACACCAGACATAAACAAGTGTTAATCTTTTGATAGTTATTATCTCTTAAAAACACGCTATTTGTTGTGATAGCGGAAATTAATTATAAAATTAATTAATGAAACTTATATGTTGGGAATTTTGTAAAATAGAAATCATTTTTGAATTCGGAATATCAATTATAGCCTAGGGTGAAATTTTAGAAATTTTCTGAAAACTTTCAATTTTTGATGAATAGTGAAACCACTAAGTGGTAGGTTAAAAACTGAATTTTGCATAAAACCTAATTTTACCGCTTCTGTGAATGGAATTTCGAAAATCCGACAGACACGGTTAATATCAAGGACTAAAATGTGGTTCAATGAGATGAAAATAATTTTTGGTGAATAGTAACTTTTTACTTTTTTTACCACGGTTAATAGTAAATAGGGTAACTAAGGGTAAATATGATATTACTATTACCCTAACACATGTCCTAATTATATTGGATAAGTGTAATTCGACCAAAAACATCCTTATGAATATAATATGACCATTTAGGTCCACTTGGATTAGATTATGACATTTAATATTATTTTATTTAATGAATAGTTAAAATAGTTAAAATCAAAGTTTAATAATTTAAACATTTTTAATATGGGGTTTTACATAAGATAAATTCGACTATAAATATTCATTAGAAAGCTAAAAAGATTTCCTACATAATGATATTTTATTTATAATTTTTAGACTTTACATAAATTAATTTATTTATGACACAACGGTGATGCAGTAATTACCTTTTTAAGGAAATATTAACATAATTGATGTTATAAATGCTCAAATGAATGTAATTTGAGACTTTTTATGGATTCCACTAATTTTATAGGTTACTATGATATATTAGTGTTGATTTAATCAACTTTGTTCGAACATATAATTCTGTTATGACTTTCACAAAAATCATATATCAAATAGTGTCAAAATTGACACAAAATAGTTTTTAAATCAAATATTATATTATTAATTGTTATTTTATTCCTAAAAATCTAAGGTTCAGACAAATGACTTAGATAAGGATTTATATATTAATAATAAACAATTTGGGGTTCGTTTGGCATGTTATAGTAAGTGTATTAACCATATAGTGAAAGAAAACAAAAAGACACGGTAAAAGTTAAATTATTTAACTTAGAGTTAAATCTAATTGATAAGGTTAAAATAATACCCTAAACTTGTCTAAATCCTATTGGTTGATAGGATTTCGACCCATACCCAATTTAGCTTCGAAATAAGACCCTTTGGAACCATTATAAACCGATTTTGACATTAATATAAAATAATATTTTGAGGTATTCCTAAGGTGCCCCTCTCCTCCCTTATAAAAGGACACCTCCTCCCCCTCCTCCTCACACCAATTTGAGCACTCAAGCTCGGCCAAACCCTGCCAAAATCTCTTCTCCACTTCCCTAGCAACATCCTAGAGGTTCTGGTCTTCCTCAAAGACCAATTTTAGTGCCCTAAGAGGAGGTCTCAAAGAGGCGCTTCAAAGAAGAGGAGGTTCAGACACTTACGAAGCAAATCAGACCTAAGAAAAGGGAAAATATCACAATCTCATTTTTATTCGAGATTGTTTATACTTTGGTATTTATTGGGGTGTATTTTATCATCCACATCCATGTTTCCTCAATATGTAATATTATTTCCATCCACCTACAATTATTTAAATCCAATTTTACCCTTTGGTGAGTTTTTAGTAAAAGATATGAAAGGAATATTTTGTCGTTTATTGTACGAGGTACTTTTTGAATTTTCTGAAAAAAGTACGAAGAATGTTTTTTTAACTTATACGGAATGAATGGATTTTTATGGTTTTATAAAGACTTATTTTCATGAAGCTTCCTCCAAAAGATTTCATGACTATTTTTAGTAAAATCTCTTTCTTTTAAAATTGCATCATGTTTTGTGAAAAGAAATTGATTTTGAAGAAGAAAGGATATTTTCCTCAAGAATTCATTTCAAGTGTTTTATCAAAATTATTTTCCATCTAAGATAATAAAGGGTTCTGTTTCTATCCATATTTTTACATTGATTTGACTATGTTGTGATGGAATTATGTTTATGAATTCTTTTATCTTATATGAATGGTTTTATGATGTCATGTTGTTTAAGAATCCCATTTTTTATTACATGGGTTATGAAATGATGTATGATTTATGTTTTTGTGGCACACATAAGAATGGTATCATTATGAGATGTGTGGGACCTATATCTCCCTCCAATGCATTGGGTAAAGATTTTATATCTCATGAGATAGACATGGCTGGAATGGTAGGTTATACCGGTTCAGTGAAACAGGACTGAAACGAGGGTCACTCGATTCAGAAATGGACTTTGTCCACTAAGATAGTCTTGGAAATGAGTCTTGACTAACAAGAAATGATTCTCTATGATTATGTGTGAATGACACAAAGTTTCATGTTTTAAGTTATGATTATTGTGATTACATTTCACTGCCATGATTTATCCCATGTTATGAAATTATTCTCTCTTTTGCAGGTTAAGATTTCCAAAAGTTATGTTCTTATGAATATGATGTGATTGATTTTACTTTTGTTTACCCTTACTGAGCATTTGAGCTCACCCTTTTATGTTTTATTTTCCCCAGGATATAAATAATGGTTTTAGGTAAAAAAAGGGAAGATCTTTATGGGAGATATTGAAGATCTTTCACCACGATTAGAAGATTACGTTCCGAGTTTCCAAAGACACTAAACTATTACGATCCTTGTGTGTGTTTTTTTGTTATGTACTAAGTATTCCGCAAATGTAATGTAATGTCCATCTACGTAAATCTTCGGGTCTCTACAGTTGGTATCAGAGGAATGGTTTAGTCAACCTTTGGAAACTAGGATGCGAGAACTTTAGTGAGATCCCTAGAGATATTTATATGGTTTGTCCAGGGATGTCCCTAAGGATAAGTATACGTATAAGATACAGTCCTATAACTACGGTAACGATCTTAGAATTTAACCAAAGAAGTTAGATATTAAGGATACTCCCCCTTTATAATGTTGTTTTCCCTAGCGTGATTTTTGCCTCTCACACTATTCTTTTTGGGTTTTAGACGATGGCTGGAACCCGAAGGAACCGTGTTGATCAATGCAATTGACAATGCAATGATTGTCTTCCTGAACAAACAAATGTTATGGGAGATGGAGTGCAAAATCTTATTGCTATACTTACACAAGATATGAATCATTCTGGACTTCCAAATGATCAGATAAGGGAACAATATTCTATTGAGTCCTTCATGAGGCAACGTCCACCTTCTTTTAGTGGGTCTTCCGATCCACTTGTTGCTGAAAAATCGATCAGTACCATTGAAAAGATATTTTCGGTTCTTCAATGTTATGAACATGATAAAGTCATCTTAGCAGTATATCGTTTGGAAGGTGAATCTGATCAATGGTGGAATCTTATCAAGAATACGAGGCCAAGAGATGAAATTGAGTCCATGGAATGGGACGAGTTCAAGAACTTGTTTTTCAGTAAGTACTTCCCTCGTATTCTTCGAACAAAGATGGAAAAGGAGTTTCTTGAGCTGAAGCAGAAGGATGATGAATCTGTTGGTATATACGAAGCGAATTTTACAAGACTTGCAATATACGCATCTGGCATTATCATCCAACCTGAAAGTATAGTTGATCGATTTTTCAGTGGCTTAAAACCAAGTCTTCGAAGGGCATTAGCTATAAGCGACTTCAGTAGCTATGAAGAAATTGTGCGTTGTGCTATCAAGGTAGAAATGGAAGTTGGTGTTACATATCCATCTCATGGTTTTGACAAGAAACGAAAGCTGGAGTTCAAGGAGAAATCTCAGAATAATGGTGAAAAGAAGATGAATGTTTCCTTATGCATAAAGTGTGGAAAGAAGCATGGTGGAGATTGTCTTAAAGGGACTAGAAAATGTTTTAAGTGTGGAAAAGAAGGTCATCGAGCAGCTGAGTGTCGAAGAAATGGAAAAAGGGTTTCTAATGATGTGAATAAAGAAAACACTGCAGAGAACGCACCACCAACACTTCAATGCTTCAAGTGCAAGGAAATGGGGCACTATGATAATAAATGCCCAATCCAAGGGTTAGTGATGATCGACATGAGCAACCGTTTAAGGCAAAGGACAAAGGGAAGTTACATGCGATCACTATTGGCAATGCTGAATATGACAACGATGTGGTGGAATGATTAAGTATTTATGTAATGGGATTCCAAAATAATGTTGTATCATGGAGTATTGGAATATTTATGTATTGTTCTAATGTGTTATTCAAAGTGATTGAGATATTTTTGGAATGTAGATGATATGCGCATAATGAAGGGATAAGGAAAGAAAATTAAATGTATTCCTGAGCTCATGACTGATATAAGGAGAAGGTTATATAATGGACTGAGTATATAGAATTTTTGGATTTTGGTATGTGGAAAGAGTTAACTTTTAACAGCACTCATGTTTTCAATAAGGTTCAATGGGTATTCAAGAGAATACATGATTAAGGACTTTGAATGTTTGGAATGTGACCAACAAAACATATCTTATGATATATGGGGATCGACGATGGTGTTAAATCTCTGGTAATCGTTTTCACTATATTATGAGAGTGGACTGCAGTATTATGGATAAGCCTAAAGATTAGAATGGATTATGTTGGACATAAGTTAGTATTGTTTAAGGATAAAAGATTTTCGATATTATTGATGGGATGTTATAGTAATATAGCTTTAGAAAAAGGACAACCTGCAGGACGGGCGACATCCCATCGCTTCAGACAAGGTTGTGGGAATCGAACCCACAACCGAAGTGCGACTGGCCTTTATCGCCTACCACTGGCCTACAGGAAGTCCCTATTTAGTAGAAACTAGTTTTATTATATTAAGCTATATGACATATGATGTATAAGTCCATTTTAGGAACCATATATGATTAATCTCACTATAGATCGACTTATGTATATAATCTTTTTTGCTAACCTTTTGTTTGAGACAGATGGAATGACCCGTCATTCTATCACATGATCTGCTAACACTTCACGAATAACAAATTCAACTTCATTTATTTAAGAGATGAAGTGGAAATTGTTAAAGGCACGAACAACAGTGAGATTGTACCAAAATAAAGTAAGTATTTATTCTAATTTAAATTCTTTAACTTTAGGGAAACGATCATGAAAACCAAAAATGTTGTCCTAGTGATCTTATATCTGATGAATCAGATGGTACCATAGATCGTCACAAATTTATGGCTTTGTGATTGCTGGCTTTTCCATAGCCATGTTCTCTACCACTCTCCATCAGAACATGATGGTTAGATTTCTCTTCCATATCCATATTTTCACCTATGTGGAAACCCAGTGATTAGTTTATTTGGGTAACCGTTACGTTTCATACTTTTGTTTTTAAAGATTGGTTTTGGTATTCCTTTTTACGATGTGGGTTTCTATTAAAGAAACTTTTTAATAGTAAACCATTTATAACCCCGATGAATTTCGAGGGCAAAATTCATTTTAAGGGGGGTATAATGTAATACCCCGAAATTTTATGAAAAATATTCTTTTTAATTTCACTAATGTCTTGTGTTGTACGCAACACAAAAAAGATCTTGCACAACATGCATCCTTGACTTGCCTTGCATTACACGCAATAGCAACCTTCCTCGATAGCGTGTGTAGTACGAAATACTGAGTTTCACGAAACAACGATATGTTATTAAAATATTATTCAAACTAGCCTTTATGTATAGTAATAACCACTTTTTAAATTTTAGAAATTTTAGCTCTCAAAATGGATTTCATTTTTGCATTCGGAGTATCGAATTTAGCCTAAGGTGAAATTTTGGTACTTTTCGGATAACTTTCATATTCTAATGAATAGTGAAAATTACTAAATTATAATTAAAAACAACTTTTTTAATCGAAATAATTAATAGTGATGAATCATTATTTTGAGTGGTTTTAAATTATATTTAGAATATATTTTTACAATTCAATACAATGTTGGTCATTGTATGTAATTTCACAATTACACCAGACATAAACAAGTGTTAATCTTTTGATAGTTATTATCTCTTAAAAACACGCTATTCGTTGTGATAGCGGAAATTAATTATAAAATTAATTAATGCAACTTATATGTTTGGAATTTTGTAAAATAGAAATCATTTTTGAATTCGGAATATCAATTATAGCCTAAGGTGAAATTTTAGAACTTTTCTGAAAACTTTCAATTTTTTGATGAATAGTGAAACCACTAAGTGGTAGGTTAAAAACTGAATTTTGCATAAAACATAATTTTACCGCTTCTGTGAATGGAATTTCGAAAATACGACAGACACGGTTAATATCAAGGACTAAAATGTGGTTCAATGAGATGAAAATAATTTTTGTTGAATAGTAACTTTTTACTTTTTTTTACCACGGTTAATAGTAAATAGGTTAACTAAGGGTAAATATGATATTACTATTACCCTAACGCATGTCCTAATTCTATTGGATAAGTGTAATTCGACCAAAAACAACCTTATGAATACAATATGACCATTTAGGTCCACTTGGATTAGATTATGACATTTAATATTATTTTATTTAATGAATAGTTAAAATAGTTAAAATCAATGTTTAATAACTAAAACATTTTTAATATGGGGTTATACATAAGATAACTTCGACTATAAATATTCATTAGAAATCTAAAAAGATTTACTACATAATGATATTTTATTTATAATTTTTAGACTTTAAATAAATAAATTTATTTATGACACAACGGTGATGCAGTAATTACCCTTTTAAGGAAATATTGACATAATTGATGTTATAAATGCTCAAATGAATGTAATTTGAGACTTTTTATGGATTCCACTAATTTTATAGGTTACTATGATATATTAGTGTTGATTTAATCAACTTGTTTTGAACATATAATTCTGTTATGACTTTCACAAAAATCATATATCAAATAGTGTCAAAATTGACACAAAATAGTTTTTAAATCAAATATTATATTATTAATTGTTATTTTATTCCTAAAAATCTAAGGTTCGGCCAAATGACTTAGATAAGGATATATATATTGATAATAAAAAATTTGGGGTTCGTTTGGCATGTTATAGTAAGTGTATTAACCATATAGTGAAAGAAAACAAAAAGACACGGTAAAAGTTAAATTATTTAACTTAGAGTTAAATCTAATTGATATGGTTAAAATAATACCCTAAACTTGTCTAAATCCTATTGGTTGATAGGATTTCGACCCATACCCACTTTAGCTTCGAAATAAGACCCTTTGGAACCATTATAAACCGATTTTGACATTAATATAAAATAATATTTTGAGATATTCCTAAGGTGCCCCTCTCCTCCCTTATAAAAGGACACCTCCTCCCACTCCTCCTCACACCAATTTGAGCACTCAAGCTCGGCCAAACCCTGCCAAAATCTCTTCTCCACTTCCCTAGAAACATCCTAGAGGTTCTGGTCTTCCTCAAAGACCAATTTTAGTGCCCTAAGAGGAGGTCTCAAAGAGGCGCTTCAAAGAAGAGGAGGTTCGGACACTTACGATCTAAATCGGACCTAAGGTAAGGGAAAATATCACAATCTCATTTTTATTCGAGATTGTTTATACTTTGGTATTTACTGGGGTTTATTTTATCATCCACATCCATGTTTCCTCAATATGTAATATTATTTCCATCCACCTACAATTATTTGAATCCAATTTTACCCTTCGGAGTGTTTTTAGTAAAAGATATGAAAGGAATATTTTGTCGTTTTTCGTACGAGGTACTTTTTGACTTTTCCGACAAAAGTACGAAGAATGTTTTTTTAACTTATACGGCATGAATGGATTTTTATGGTTTTATAAAGCCTTATTTTCATGAAGCTTCCTCCAAAAGATTTCATGACTATTTTTAATAAAATCTCTTTCTTTTAAAATAGCATGATGTTTTGTGAAAAGAAATTGATTTTGAAGAAGAAAGGATATTTTCCTCAAGAATTCATTTCAAGTGTTTTATCAAAATTATTTTCCATCTAAGATAATAAAGGGTTCTGTTTCTATCCATATTTTTACATTGATTTGACTATGTTGTGTTGGAATTATGTTTATGAATTCCTTTATCTTATATGAATGGTTTTATGATGTCATGTTGTTTAAGAATCCCATTTTTTATTACATGGGTTATGAAATGATGTATGATTTATGATTTTGTGGCACACATAAGAATGGTATCATTATGAGATGGGTGGGACCTATATCTCCCTCCAATGCATTGGGTAAAGATTTTATATCTCATGAGATAGACATGGCTGGAATGGTAGGTTATACCGGTTCCGTGAAACAGGACTGAAACGAGGGTCACTTGATTCAGAAATGGACTTTGTCCACTAAGATAGTCTTGGCAATGAGTCTTGACTAACAAGAAATGATTCTCTATGATTATGTGTGAATGCCACAATGTTTCATGTTTTATGTTATGATTATTGTGATTACATTTCACTGCCATAATTTATCCCATGTTATGAAATTATGCACTCTTTTGTAGGTTAAGATTTCCAAAAGTTATGTTCTTATGAATATGATGTGATTGATTTTTCTTTTGTTTACCCTTACTAAGAATTTGAGCTCACCCTTTTATGTTTTATTTTCTCCAGGATATAAAGAAAGGTTTTAGGTAAAAAAAAAAGGAAGATCTTTATGGGAGATATTGAAGATCTTTCACCACGATTAGAAGATTACGTTCCGTGTTTCCAAAGACACTAAAATATTACGATCCTTGTGTGTGTGTTTTTGTTATGTACTATGTATTCTGCAAATGTAATGTAATGTCCATGTACGTCAATCTTCTGGTCTCTACAAATATATTGTTAAAATTCATCATGAGACAACCCCATGGTCAACATTGTACTATATTTTTATGTGAAATTTTAGATTGGGGTAAAATAACTAAAAATACTATAATCGCAAACAATGCTCATAAATTTAATCCAATAATATAAAACTAGTGCTCTATCTAATTCTGCTCCTCCATATGCCACGCTCGAGTAACACGAACCTGAATCTCTATCTAGTGTCTCAGATCTACATCATCTCTTTTCTGACTATGACTGATAAAATCTTCTATAACCAGTTTTGTTTGAAAATCACACTTATTAAAAACATAATCATTTCATCTCTTTTTATGCATTAATACTGTAATGTATGAGTTGTATGTGAACCCCTTAATATTTTTCTTGTGATGTTGAAAATACTGTAAACCCATTCCATTTTATATCTCACAAGAGATTAACTAGATGCTTTTCAACTTTTTTATAATATTTTAGAACATTCTGTTATATTTGAGAACTCTCTAGTGACTAAAACCTAGGTGAAAATACTATACTCTAAATTTTAAATATCTTATTCAATATTTATTATTTTTAAAATATAAAAATCCAATAAAGAAACAAAACTAGTCAGTATTTACATGATAAAAAGTAATATAACATGTTATGTAAATTTTCATAGAACATTGTCCGGTATAGTTTTTTATTGAATTCATATGAACTATATCATCCTTTTTTTGTTTATATAATTACACTATATTAGCCTATAATTGACTGGTTCTCTTTATAAATATCAATATCCGTTATTCCTAATAAATATCTATTTAATGAATTAACATTTATTTGTTGGATCACATTGGGTTATCCCAAAAATTATACACCACATGGCATTAAAACCTTTAAATATTCATCAATTGAAATCATTGTTTTTTTCAAGTTTATCTATCGGATGTATCTCTTTCCACTAGGATAAATCCATTATCCTTATTTTTTATCACAATTCATAACATCACAACTTGAAACATCATATATTCTATAAAAACAATATCTATATAAACTATAAAAAAAATATCTATCTAAAAGCGCAACACATTTAATGTGGTTGAATATATTTTTTCAACATCGAAAAACTAATGTTTCATTCAAATTATTAATCATGTGACCTCATTCTAGTAATCTATGTCCATTGAATATAATTATATTTTCTTATTTGGTCATTTTTAATTCTCTCCCCATTTAATTCCTACTACCACATCTCCATAAACTTTCATCTATCTATTTATATTAATACTGTGATATGAACATTTTTTAATATTTTAACACATGATTTTTCTATCGGATAGTCAATTTTATATATTTCCTCAAATATTTGTCCAAAACATATTTCAAGAAGACTACATCCAGTGATATGCATCTTGTAGGATGTGTATGGTAATAGAGTTATCCCTCTCTCGATATGTATAAAAGTGTACAACAATAGGTTGTTTCATAAATATATTCTTGATATTGGGAATAATTTTAATTGATCAACATATTCTGACTAAAGGATTCATTGTGAAAAAATATAATGAAAAATTATCCACCTTAGCCATGACCTTCATGTAGAAAATTTTCCCTATATTTTTCAGAATCTTTTCTTAAACCCTTTAAAAACATTTGTAAAAATTACCATTAATCAAAATAAATAACATATTTAAAAAATATAAAAGGATTTTTATTAATTTAAAAACTCATTTTGATTGGAGTTCAACCTCAAAATTTTTAAAGGAAATGAATTCTTTTTTAATCCCATATATCAAATTATATTTGGATTATCAATTATCTAGGTGGATTAATATGAAAATAATACTAATATATATATTCTATATAGGGGAGATATCTATTATTTAGGGAGACTGTATATTTATGGGGGATTATCACAAGATGGATATTATGAGTTTAGTATAAACAAGAGAGTGTGTATGAGTGATGAAGTGATTTTATCTTTTGAGTTTTGAATATACATACCATTCTAAAACATTCCTATAGTATGTTTGAGAAAAACACAATCATGGTACAAACAAATATTGAAAACTTTTAGCCAACATACTACAGTAGTAGTAGAAAATGTTTCGATCCATAGGGAACTCCAATCTTGGTCAATTGAGTATGTATTTATAAAAATGCTTGGGATTTTATTCTATGAGATGTAAATTTTTATATATTTTAGCTGAATTTTAATAGTATAATGAAACTAGGAAAATTAAATTTAAAAATTATAATGAAATTTAATCAATGATTTTTTTTTAGAAATAAAGTATCATAAAAAACAATTATGAATGACATAAAATATTTTAATTGATTAAATAATTATTCCACTCAATCGTCAAAAATTATAATATTCAAATTATTTATTAAAAAACTATAATATATTTACAGAACTATTATAATATGTTTTAGATAAATCAGGTTATTGATTTAAATTTTGAATTTAGGTGGTGAATGGAAATGTCAGGTTTCTCATAAATTCAGTCCATATATTTGGGTTACAATCAGTTTAAAAAGACAACATATTTAGTTTCACTAAATCTAAAATTTATAAAAAATATAAAAAAATTTAATTTAAAATTACATTATTAGAAATTTATTTGAAGAATAACCCCCACCCATAAGAATTTACTGATCTCCAATTACCATATTATGTTACATTAGTAATGAATGTCGATATAGTTGGTAAAAAATTCCTATACAACATTCCATAAAGTCCTTATAAAATTCATTCCAATTTAAATGAATATTAAATTCACCCTTCATGATAATTTTCACTCATAGTAAAAATTGAGAAAACAAATATCAAAATTTACCCTTAACATATCAAAATTTAATAATTAAAGTGTTCAAATTTTTATAATCCTCATACCCAAAAAATAATATGCTTCATCTAAAATTCATTTTTTCATGAAAATTCTTATACACAATCATATTATTTAAAAAAAT
Organism: Viscum album; assembly: GCA_963277665.1. NCBI lineage: Eukaryota > Viridiplantae > Streptophyta > Magnoliopsida > Santalales > Viscaceae > Viscum > Viscum album. Next base: position 453,767,339 of record OY728161.1, on the reverse strand, counting down.
TAGACTCAATAATGACTTTGAATTACTTCACGATGACTCCCATCTCTCAATATAATTTTATTCAAATCATGGATTAATTCTCAAATCCATAAAATCATACTATATCTTTTGTAGGAATTTCACATAATAACTATTTAAAAATCAAATGACTACAATAATATTGATGAAATAACAGTCGATTAAAATGATATTTGTGTCTATGGAGCAGTGGTAAAAAATTTCCATTAATTGTTTTTTGACAAAATTTGGTTTGAATCATGATATATAATCCTGAAAAGTCCCAATATGAGTGTCTCCCTAAAAATACCACTCTCCCAAAATTACTATGTTTCATATTCCTGTGAAAATTTATATATTTCTAAACAAAATATTTGAAAGGGGACACAAATGATGAAAATATATTTAGAATAAAATCATGTGATAATGTACATAAATACACCAATAAAAATGTATAAGACAGTTTAACATTGAAAAAGTAAAAAAATAGATTTTATTGTATACAATCTTTGTGAAAATATGTCATATTAATACACAATAGCTCTGGAAGAAGTGAATTTTTTATTTTATTGGTATAAAATATGGTAAAGGATCATACGTAATATTCATAATTGTTACACCTCAATATTTTAGAAACAAAACTATGTTCAATAGCATATTCAATTTGTGACACGGAGATTTAACAACATAAGAAATATTTAACTATTATAATGTAGTCGTTAAACTAGTCAAATGAATATTATTACAAATTCCACGATATAAATAAATAAATATATATATATTAATTTATATTTACATATCTTACTGGGTATGATTTATTGAAAAAATTAAAATACATTATCAATCATTTCTATTAATGTAATTTTATTATAAAAAATATGTTTTCATCAAAATTAATCTTATTGCATTCCATGAAAAAAGTTATTATTAAATTTTGAAAATTTTATAATATAAAATTTTAAAAACAATATTTATTTTTTATATCATAATATAAAAAATATATATTCTGCGAAATTTTGAGAATTTTAAAAACTAAAATTTGTTGGTGAAATATGAAAAATACTGATTTTTCTAAGGTAATTTATTTTCAATAAATTATGTAATTTTAATGTAAATTTATTTTTTGAATAATATTTAATGTTACATAAGTAATATTTAGTTATATTTATTCCATTTATATAAATTGTAATTAAAATTATATTGTATTTTATTACTTGTTTGATTTTGTTTTTCAAAATAGGGTTGTTATTAAAAAAATTAAAAAGTATAATGATTATATTTATTAATTTGTTAACAAAATATATAATTATGAATGGTTTAAAGGAAATTTATTTATTATATTTCATTAAATATATATTTAAAATTATAATATTATTGTTATTATTAATATAATTATTATAGAATAATTTTTTCTTGAAAGATACACTTCTTGAAAACCCACTCATGCATCGCGTCAATGGTTTTTTAAAAAAATTAATTTTTAAAACTGATTTAATAAAAAATTGTTAAATAATTCACATATATTTATTTTCAAAATTTATATTTTCTAAAAATTTCAACATAATTTTAACCATATTTAATAATGAAAATAATAATAATTTATTTCTATTAACTAATTAAAAATATACATACTACTGGGTTAAAAAATTGACAATAGTTTACATGACATAAAACCCTGTCTAAAAACTATTTTGTTGTAAAATTTAGACTATATTATGTATTATAAATAATAATAAATCATTTTTTACTCTTATTTCATCCGAGAAATATTAAAATTCCTTTTTCTTTTAACAAATTACAAGTGATCCACTAACCTTGCATATAAAAGATGACTCCTCTCATCTCATATTGTAATAATAAAAACCTATTAGCTTAGAATATACCAGACCAAATAAATTTAAAGTTCAATACCCTTATCATAGAATCCTTGGTTTTTTCATAAATATAATCTATGAATAATTTAGTTATAATCCAAAAGAGGTTATCTATGAACAGGTACAATTTTTAAAAATGTGGTTTTATTTTATTTATAATTCCACTTCCTTTTAATATTCTTAAAAACATTTCATATTATAAAAAATATATCTAATATATCATAATATTTTATTATATTAATTGGATCACCTAAATCAATCTTATATTCCATCAATTGGTATATGAAGTCACCATTCATGTGTACGGACGTTTACCTCCTCAAGAAATGATGGCATTTATTTTCCATAATCTCATTTCGATGATTTTATTATTAACAGATTAAATGTATATATATAATATTATAGAATATTTGTATTTATTACGTTATTATTTTACATATACAATTTTTCATAACGTTCCATGGACGATATGATATCTCCACTCGTGTGTGTGGTAGATTAATGCCTCACAATGAAACATGATTCAATTTTCCCTAACTCATTATATGGAATCTAATATGGATAATTTTTTGCAATATATGTGACATAAATAAAGTAATAATTATATTCATGAAATATTAAATATTATTAAAATATAATATATCATTTAAATTCTTTTGTCGAAAAATGAAAACGACATTCGTGTTCGTGTCAACTACAACCTCTAAAGAGTGATGTGATCATTTTTCATCACCAAATCCATAGAATGAAAAATATATAATTATGTTTTTAAAAATTGTATTAATTATTTTTTTATAATTTTATAATGAAAAAATATTATATTTTATCTTTCCATAGAATTTATTAAATAATTTATGTTATACTCATGTGTACGTACAACCTACCCTCTCTATGATTGTACCATAGTTCATTATTCATTAGAATTTTTCATGTTTTTTGATGTATAATTTCTGAATATGTATGATAATAATTTAATTATTACTATATATATGGTTAATCAATTACTTCTTCAACCATATTCCACACATCGAGTCAATTTTGAAATAATGAAATTAAAAACCTCAAAACAACAAATATTTTCTTAAAAGATTATGCATAGAATATTCCATTATAAAAAAATAAAATGAATTATTTATTTATAAGTTATTAAACTTGTGAAGTTATCTTAAAATAAAATAATTTATTTAATATTATTATACTAGTGTTAATGGAAAAATATGTGTTGTCTTCACTTGAGGTAATGGATATCTGCCTCTCTTTTTTACTATGTGAGATTCAAGAATTAATAAACACATATTTCATTCATATGGTATATATACTACACATGAATGTATATTATGATGATTCGACTAATAATTATTTTTACTTACATATCCATTTGAGTATATATCAATCATATGGTTTACGGTTCAAAAGTTACCAAAGCGGTAAGGGAATTCTGGCTCAAATATTCTTCTTTGGAAAATGTGGTATGATATGAATTTAGATTCTTATATGAGGATTATATAAACCCCCTTTGATATTAAATATAATTAATTTACTAATTATCAGGATATTTAATGATCCATTTAATTCAATTCCATCATTTTTCTTATGATTGAATGTTACTAAAGTGATAATGGTTTTAAGAATAATCTTGCTCTTTATCGAGTTTGTTTTTGTTTAGGATTATGATGATTATTTTTCGGGTCACATATATCAAGAATATCATTATATTTATTCTCTTTTTATTTCCATAGAATTAATTTTTCCATTTATTTTACTCTCTTTATGTACTCAATAGTATAAAAGGATATTTAAATGAAAATTCATCATTATTTATCTCTTCTGTCGAAAAAACTTTTCCTTCCAGAACCCAAATTTATAAAAATGATTTAGAAATTGATTCTAACATTATTAAAATTATTTGTTCAATAAATTTGTAATGATTATTTACTTTTTGAAAAAATGATCTGAATGGAATATCCATGTCATTTTCCAATCACCTCTTCTTTGGGTTTTACAAAAAAATGTGAAAGTAATCTTTATCTTAATTTACAAGGAATGAATATAATGTCCTCCCATAATGACCATTATTATCATTGAATATTCATATATACATTTTAATGTTTATTTTCAATGAAAGATACTTTTAAAATTAATTATTTTTTATAATGTTTTTTTCAAAGAAGAAAGTATATTTTTATTTAAAAAGTGTTTTAAATGATTTTAAATATTCATTGTAATTAAATACAGATATTTCAAAAGAAAAATATTTACAAAATATGTTATTATTTTTTAATTTCAAAAAAATTATTTTTTTACGAAATGTTATATTCCTTAAGAAATGGTCCATGAGATCTTTAAAAATCATTTCCCATCCAATATGACATAATTTTTTAATTATACATCAATTGGGATGTTTACAATAATAACATCATTATTATTTCTATTGATGGATTCTGATTTCTTCAAATAGGTTAAAATATAACCCATTTAACATCCACATGTTAATCATGTTTCAATGAGATTATTGTGGAACTAGTTTCTTTTCGATGAGGTAATAATGTTTCGAAGATATTTTTCTAGAACCCATTTTTTAATGGGGTTTTCATATTTCAAATATATTGTTATGAATACCATTTATCTTCTAATGTTTAATTGTATTTCAATGATCTTATCATTGACCATGTTTCTTTTCCACATGTTAATCATGTTTCATATATATTTTTATGGGAGACATCTTTTTCATGGGATAATCACAGTTCAAAGAGATTAATATGGAACCCATTTATTTTCCATGTGTTAATAAATATATAAAAGGAATAATGATTTTTTATGTGTAATATGATGAAATAAAATATAAATATTCATTATTAATGGTTCTTTAGCATTTTTATATAAATAAAAATTTTAGAGTGTTTCGGTTGATACAATAAAATATTTTACTATAGGTGTGCCCAGATAGTGCTCCAATGAATTGGGTAATGATTATATTATATAAATAATTACATTGGAGATTTATTTCATGTTTATTCAATTTGTAATTGTTCTTTATGTGTTCTAGGATGATTATGTCCCAACATACAAACACATTTTCAGTATTACTACTATGAGTTGTAAATGATTCCTTTCATCAAGATTCATATCACTTGGTTCATTATTATTTATTATGATTACACTTAATATTTTTAATACTAAATCCATTTTTCATGCTTGATGATGTAGGTATTTATTGGAATGAATATTTTATTATACACATGCACACTGAATATGTCATCATACAGTTATTTACATTTTATACTCACTATTGAAATTTAATTACTACTAATTATGATTATGAAAATAAATCATTTTACCACACCGTTATTAAGATAAATTTCCCACATTTTATCTTGTATGATTCATATATGTATAGTGGATTAATATCGATGATTTTTATTTCCTTATATGGAATATGAAAACCTATGTAATGTTTGAATGAAACTCTCTCAATTCCTAGTTATTTTTTACATGAGGTTTTTTATTAATTATCAAAACACTAAAGATAAAAAGTCGTTGATAATGTAATTTATCCAATTTTTCCTTTATATATTTTGCCTTTTGGATAGGTAAAATTATCCCACCTTCATTATTAACAAATCAAGAATTGTAATTTCTCTAATTTTATCACTGAATCTAGGAGTCCAATTTGGGGTTGTTATAGATGGTATCAAAGGAGTGTTGGGTTAAAATTTGAGAGAAATTTGTATTTTTATGAGGTTTCCATAAAAGTTATGGATACCTTCTTAGTTTTACAAGATCAAGATTGATCATAAGTTTAAATTCACAGACAACACATTTTAGGATTTATATGATGAGATCATGAAGTGATTGTTGATATGTTAGAAGACGTTGTATTGGGTTGATGAATTTGTGAAGCATTAGTTTAATTTGAACTATTCCATTACATTTTTTATATATGTTTTTAGGTATTGGAAATAATTATGGATTATATAATCTTGAATATTGAGATAATTATGGGAATCCATGTTTTATCTAATAGACAACTATGAAATTGAAATGTGATTTGTTGAATAATTGATTAATATTATTTCAAAAGGAGATCACCATATTTTTTTGAAATATGAATGGTATGATATAATAATTGATGTTTAAAAAATCATTATTTTTTAGGTTTTGAGGTTGTTGGGATATAGGGTTTTTCATTTATGGAATGATTTAGTTTCATCTTTTGGTATTACTATTTAATATTTATTATAAAAATATTATTTGATGGTATATAAATTTTTTGGTCATATATTAAGATGTGTTAACCATTTATGGTTTTGATAATGTATAAATACATTAAGAATATATTATTATATCTTTTATGTTACGTTAGTCTCTAAATGTTGATTTTAGTGCATAAGGAAATGAAAATTCATCTTAAATAATTGTCATTTGGAGAAAAAGATGAGATTTTGGTTGAAATTGGAAAGACAATGAAAAGGAACATTATGTTAGTATATTTAATTTTGATCTTGTCTAGATGGTAAATAAATACTCAACTATAATAAAAGGATATACAAAAATTCTTATTACAAATATTTATAATTATATCAATGCCCTATTTCACACCTCTTCGATTTATGTTTTTGTGGTTGCTAAATTTTTAATGATGATTGAATTTCATGAGATCATTTATCTTTATCATAGTATATCATTATCAGTGAATTAAAATTTTATTTAATGTCTAAAAACTCACTTAACGCTTATGTTATTTTATCTGTAGACCATGTTTTTGTTATTCATGATTACTTTCGTACGACTTTTCTATCATATAAAGAGAATGTTTTATTAACCTTTGTTAGAACATGGGGTTCCAACAGAGTAATTTTCTATTTTAAAACAAATTATTAATGTAATTATATTAATATTTATATGAAATAATTTATAAATGCAGAATATGTAGCCCCCCAATATTTTAGTAATAAAAACTATCTGTTATAGCATATTCAACACGTAATACTCATCTTAAATGATCTATTAAATATATAATCATCAAAACATAGACATTAAAATGATATTTATTAATAGTATAAACTAATTTTTGAATTATATATATATTAATTTATTCCCAAAAATAAATTATTTATAATATTTAGGTATTTAAATAATAAATTTTTTTTAAAATTATTTTATTATTGAAAATAATTTTATTCAAAATTGATTTTTATTTATTTTTCTAAAAAATCAAATAATTTGTTTTTAGATGTTTAATTAAATTTAATTAATTTTTATGTTATAATATCATAATTTATTTTTTTTTGATATTTTTGAATTTTTTAGAAAATATTGGTTTTCCTGTTAATACCAAAAAAAATATCAATTTTCCATAAAATATCATTCACATTAAATAAATTAAGTAATTTAAAAGTCCCATTATGGTATTAATATTAATTCAAATAAAATAATTAGTATCTAGTATTATTTTTTCAAATTTATTTCATCTAAATCAATATTTTATAGTATTTCCTTATAAGTTTTTTTTGGTTGACTTTTTTTCATAAAATAGTTAAAAATGTGTAATGTCTCTCCTTTTTTAATTAATTAACATAATATTTAATGATTATTATTTTAAAATAAATTTATATATTATATAATAATAATTATTAATTTAATTTAATAATATTATTATTTTCATTAGACAAATAGTTAATATTAAATCAAGTATTTCTCGACAAATACACTTAGTCATAACCCGATTTTTCATCATGTATGCATGTTTTATTTTAAATTAAATATTTAATCATATTTGGGTTGGATTTGGTAAAATAAATTAAAAAATTTGAATAATAATAATTTATATTTTCTAATATGTTAAACATAATATTTTATAATGATGAATGGTGATAACTATAAAAGATAATTGCCCCGATTTACGTATAAATTGGTTTATTATGGGCTAAACTAAAAAATTAGGGTTAAATGACTTAAGAATATCTAAAAACTATTTTATGGGTATATTTATTCCTTATAATGACTAATGATCTATAATACATTATTTTTAACCTATTTTCAATGTGAAAATGAGGAAGCTAGTTTTTTATTTTCAAAACATACAAGTGTCCCACTCAACTCACTTATAAAAGGCCATCCACTTTAATAATTCATTCACCCAATAAATACCTTTTAGATCAGCCAGTTACTTACCCAAAAATATCCTCTCCAATATCATATTCCTAGATTCCTTGTTTTTTTTCAAAAAAAATTCTTGTAATACATTATGTATGATCTTAAAGGGTTGTTCTGATAAGATGTATAATTCATAACTATTTGTTTTTGTTTTATCTTTTCTTAAAAATCCATAAAATATTACTCAAATTTAATCATTTGAAAAAACATGTATTTTTTATAAAAATAGATGTTTTATATTAATTTCATATCCTAAATACATCTCTACTTTCGACAAATGGGATACAAACTCATGATTCGTATGTACGGAAGAATACTACCTTACGAACCGATATAATTTATTTTCTCTCATTTCCTCTACCAAATTGTTGTTATGATGAAAAAATGTATATATATATATATATATATATATGTGATATTATTAACATAATTATACTTATTTATTTATTATATAACATATTACTATTTTATATTCCATCTCATGGGGGATATGATAATGTTAATTGTGTGTACAGCTGACTACCTCCTCACCATGTGATGAGATCTGTTTTTCACAAACATTATACATGGAAGGTATGTAGGTTAATTTTAATTAATATATGTGATATATTTTAAATAATTATTATATTCAAAATATATTTATCTTTTTTCAAAATCTAATATATCATTTTCTTTCTCACATTGAAACACATTAATGTTATCGGTGTACGTGTTGACTAATGCCTCCCAGAAGAAGTGAAATTATTTTTCATCACTACATCAAAAGAATGTTTTATATAATTTTATTTAAATAAAATTTATGGTATTTATTATATTACTATATTTATATATATAAACTAATACATATCATATTTACATAGTTTTCATCCAAAAATAGAATCATTACTCACAAGTACGTACAAATGATCATCTCTGTGATCATATCATAGGTCATTCTAATAACCATTCTCATGATTTTTTTTAAAAGTATAAATGATGAATAAATATTATTATTATTTCGTTATTATTATTATAGTGATTTTGAATCAATTTCCTCTTTGAACGTGATCAACAAACCCAAACCATTTTGAAATGGTGAACTGAATTTCTTCCAAATAGGTGACGTAGACTTAACTGATTATGTATTTCAATATTTCATTATATGGAAAATTATTTTATTAAAAGTTATTATATTACTAAATTGGTATTAAGAAATATGATTTCTGATTTAGACTTTTTATACAAGTGTTTAAGTACATACAATAAATTTCGGGACTCGAGGTAAGAGACTTCCATCTTACTTTTTTCTTCTGTTAGACACAAGCCATATTCACAAATTATTTCTTTTATGGGGAGTATATACTTCCAATGAATGTATATTATCATGTTTGTCTTGATTTTATTTTGGATTTACAAATCCATTTTAGGATCCAAATCTTTTAGTGTTTATGGTTCAAAAGATACCTAAGTGATAAAGGATTTTTTACTCAATTTTCCTTCCTCTAGATATAAATTATGTTATGCACCAATATTATTCCATGAGATATATAAATATATATATTCCAATTGAAATGAAATATCATGAATTAAATTATTATCATGATATTTTACATTCATTTAATGATTCTATTTCATGGGTATAACAATTCAATTTGACTAATGTGGTAATGGTTTAATGATACAATATCAGGATAGTTTATGATTATGCTAATTATTACTAAATATTATGATCCATATCTGAATGAAGTAATTTAATTAATTATTTAGTATTTATTTTAAAATAATACATGTTTTCCTTCCATTTTCATCTCTTTATGTACTCAATAGATCATGTGATTTTTTATTAATAAAAATCTATATTACTATCTTCAGTCGAAAACCATAACTATTTGAAAACCATCTTTTAGAAAAATATTTCATAATTTTATTAACATTTCTAAAATAATTTAATAAATATATTTTAACCCATTTTTTAAGTAATAAATTGTTTTTTAAAATTATTCTTCATGTTGTTTTCCAAAAAATACTCATTTTTATTTTACTTCAAAACATAATTTATATGTATTAATGGTTATTTTCAATTAAATGTATTTTTATAATGATTTATGATATAAAAAGTTTTTTCTCAAAGTGGAAATCCAATTTTCATCATGAAATGCTTTGAAATATTTTTAAACCATCTATTATAAGCCGTCATGGTTATTTCCAATAAAAATTATTCCAAATTTTTTTATTTTTTCTATGTATAAAATTTATTTTTCATTAAATGTGTTTTTCTACAAAAAAATTAGAATTGAAATTTAAAAATATGTTTCCACCGAATATTACAACCTTTAATTTTTATTATAATCCAATATCTATATTTTTTAATGATACCATTCTAATTCCTTATTTGGATGGATTATTATTGGTTCAAAGTGATTGTTATAGAACATGTATCTTTTCCATGTGTTAATTATGTTCCAACCAGATTGTTATGGAATCTATTTTTTTCCATGTGTTGAACTTGATTCAAATATATAGTTATAGAACCATTTATTATCCATGGTTTAATCATGATTCAATTATTCATTTATAGAGTATGTGTCTTTTCTATTCATTAATTATGTATCAAAGAGATTAATATGGAACCGATTTCTATTCTATGTGTTAATATAGTTTCAAATATATTATTATGGAACAGATTTAATTTAAAATATTTAATTGATTTATTAAATTAATAATTAATGTTTTTATTATTTATATAATGAAATTAATGATATATTTAAATTATTTATGGTTAATGGAAATTGTTATACAATGGGTATGCCCAGATAGTTTCGGGTGTGCCTGTTATTTCTTATACGATGGGTGAATCCAAATAGAACTCCAATGTATTAGGTAATTATTATGTTCTATGTATAAATATATTATAACTAAATTGTATTGGTATATTATTTTTAAGGGTTCTATATTGGTTCTAAAACCGTTAAATGAAGATGATTTTGTAAGTTACCAACACATTTTCATAATTCATTCTTTGAGACATAAATGTTTCCTTTAATAAATATTGATATCACATGGCTCAGGATTACTGATTCTAATTACAATTTCCTTTATTAAATCATTGTCCCATTTTTTCATGTTTTATGATCCATGTATTTGTGGGGATGAATAACCTTATGTTTTTTTCATCGAATTTGATTATGTAATAATACACTAATACTCTTATTATACTCACCATTGAAATTAAATTGTTAATTATTATTTCTAAACATACTAATAATTTTAAACCACCAGTATTTTGTTTCCTTTTCCCATGGTTATCAGGTTTGATGTTTAATTAATTATGTCCCAAAAGGGTTCGTATATACGGTGTTGATGACCTAATTAGGAATAAAGAAATCTTGGTATAGTGGGAAATATTCAATCATGAATTCCTGAATATTTTTATGTAATATTTTCTAATAGTTATATTAAAATATAAACATAAAAGGTTATTGGGAATGTAATTTATCTAATTTTCCATTCTAATACATTATGTTTTGTGTGATGAAAATTGGGTAATAATCATCAGTATCAAATCCAAAAGTATAATGTTTATTATTTTAGAAAATAATTCAGAATTGTGTGTAGTTGGATGTTATAGTAACTTCATTTAGTAAAACCAATAGTGTTTTTTATTTACATATAGAAATACACAAGTGTAATACATGGAGATATTGTGAAAATAAACATTTATATGATGAGATAATTTATATCCACAAACATCAAACTAATCACTAGACCAAAATAATTTGTCTTCATTAATAGATCCCTTACTAATATATAGATTGAAAATAACCATCTATATATTCATGATATTGGTAAGTAAGGTTATTGATGATGGTTTATACAAAAATAGTATTTTCTATTGTTTCTCAAGTTTATAAAACAATGAGAATATATGGGTAGTCTGGTTCCTTAGGCCTATACACCAATCATATACTTATTCCAAGAAATCTTACATATTCACCAACAATAATAAAATAAAATTTTAAATAACTAATTAATAATAAAAATTACTTATCTTGATTGTCACATGAGCCCAACAAAATAACTCAAGGGAATGTATAATTTTAGAACATCTACATCACTTTAACACATCCAATGAATTAGTCATATACAGTAAATCATCAAAATCCAATATCAATTAATATTGAACCCATATTGAGTTATGTTGATGGAATTAAATATTTCCCAATTAAATAAAAAACTGACCTCAGCAATTAATAATCATTTAAATATAATTAACAAGTATACAAATCATCATTTTCCCCTATTCAAAAAATGAGCTATCATTCTTAGTAAACTTACCAAACTATTTTTTGTAAAATATGGTGTTTACACCTTGTAATTAAATTTTTATATAAATTAAGAAACATTAAAATGATAAATATATACCTAGTACTTAATAACATGGACCTAAAATTGAAAAATAATTTCAATATTTTGATGAAGGGTGACAGATATCTTAACATCATTAAAGTGAATGAACAAAGAATAATACTCATACTAAAAATAAGGTATAAATGAAAAATTAGTATGTTGTAGTTGGAGATAATATGTTCATTATAGATGAATTATTTTATTAAAATAAAATTATTCCATAAATTATAGTGTAAAATGGAAGACAAATATTAAAAATAACAATCCAAAAACTTTGGTAACTTATTTAAAAAAATGATGTACAAAGAAACATCCCAAAATAATTTCTCTCTATGTTAAGGATAATTTTATAAAATTAATTTTAGAGTAATATAAAATAATCACACAATGAATTTAAATTATTTTTAAGTGTGAAATTAATCAGTGGATGATAAAAATATACATATGTAACAGATAAATTTAATTTTTATGAATTTAGAAAAATAATATTAATTTTTTTTATATAAAAACTAAAAGTTCTCAAAATATATTTAATACATATTACATTGTAAAATAATAAAAAAAATTAAGTCAAATAATTCACAATGGTCATGATAATTTTAAAATCTCTTGATTTTGAATAACATTAATATTTTTTTTCTTTACTTTGAAAATAATTTCTAAAATGACTTCTATGAAAAAAGATAAAATTCACTATAAGAACTTTTTAATAAATTATTTGCCAAAAAGTTTACCATAATAAGTCATTAATATATAAAAAATAACATTATTGAATCAAAATAATTAATATGAAAGTGGAAGATAATAATTACAAACCAAAATGAGAAATAAGGTCAACATTTTTGTAAATAATATTTCAGTTGATTTATTTTCATAGAGGGAAATTTTAGAATGATTTCATTAAAAATAAAAATATAACAAGATTTTAAGAAAATATATCGGTCTTATTAGAGTGATAAAAAATGATTCACTCAACACAAACTAAATCATATATAATGCTGATAAAAAATTGTTATTATATAATAAACACTTATTTCATTGGAATATTTTGGATTTAAATCTATAAAAATATTTAATATTATATAGTCATATAAACCACATGAAATAAATAATGTAATATTTTAAAAAAATAATAAATAGGAATTAATTACACTATTCAAAGGAAATTATGGTTCAAAACATGAAACATGTCTCATGAAATTGAAATTGAGAAAAAGAACACTTACATATTTTTTATTAGAATAAAACCCTATAGAGAGAGAAAATTTTATGTGGAAATTTAATTATTATGATTATATAGAGTATCGGGAAATAATATTTCAAATTGATTCCATGTACAACATATAATGGAGGTAGGTCCATAATTCAAATCATATCATAACCAAAGTATTTTTTTAAGAATCAAATACCCATTCATTCTCTTCGTAGAACAAATTATATAATTATGTATAATAAATTTATATTTATTATAAATATATATATATAAATTAAATTTATCTTACTATATACAACTAAATTATAAATTTTCATTACTAATTTATTAATAATTATTTTTTGAAAAAAGAATTTGTTTTAATAGTTTCAATTTCATAAATTTTTTACTTTAGTGGCATAGTTCCTCACAAATTATTCATTGTTTAATCATCTCAATAGTGTACATAAAAGGGTTTATTATATGGTATATATTTTTATCGTTTTACATGGTCATCAATTAGGAACTATGGTATTTGTTTTTAAGAAATTCATAAACATATCTTTTTTTAAAATTTCAATTTCATAAAAATACTTATTTTTACTTAGAATCATTACAATTAAATTATTTTAAAACAAAATATATATTCATAATTATTAAAAAATGTAATCATTATTTATCATTTATTAGTTATTAATGACATAAACATTATAACAACATTCTTATAGGTGGTAAACTAATCTCAAACAAGATAATTCTATGAAGACAGGTTGAGTATGAATTTTATATTTTATAATGAAATTTTTACATTTAGAAGAGATCAATGATTTTATGAACCTATAATTAAAGTGTTAAATATAATTTAGAAAGAGTAATATGATTGATATTAATTATAAATAATTCTTATAATTTTTTATTTTCAAATTATATTAGTATTCTCATTTTAGGTGGTAACATTTTACATTTTCTATTTAAGGATAGTATTATTAACATAATAACCACGTTTATATAAATATTATTCAATTTATTAATGATAATATCAATTTTAGAATATATTATTGGATTTTAGGACATGTTATTAATGAGATAAATAGTTTTTTAAAAGGATGATTAATAAGATACTTGAAAGATAATGGTATGATGTTGTTACATTCTAAGTATCATAGTATGCTCATTTTAGGATATTAAAGTGTATAGTGAACAAATTTATATTAATATAATATCCTAAATATCATTTAATATCCATATTCAAGTAATAATTATTATATTTATTCAATAATTTAATTTATAAATGTAAAGTGGTTATGAAAATGAAATTCATCATTATTGGAGTTTTCACTCTATAATTAATCGGAGTGACATTTTCATTTTCTAATGGGTGTAAGTAAAAGAAGGTGTATAATGTATTTTCTTTATATAATCAAAATTATTTTATAGATACCATATTTATTTATTAAATCCATATTTTATTAACATACATGTAAGGTGGTGGGTAAAAATAAAATTCATCATTCATGGATTCTGTAGTCCACACGTACATATGGATAACATTTTCATTTAGAATTGGATGGAAAAGAGGTAGAAAATGGTTTAACCATTAACATAATAAAATATAAATAAACTAATTAAACAAATATCATCTTTTTATATGGTAATATAATATTTAGAATAGTTTTACTATAGAAGAAACTTAAAAATAACAAGATTAACACAATTACCACTAACATGGGTATCCTCTTTTGGATCTCTCTATGGATCCTACAAGTATTATAATTTTTTGAGACCACAACCTTTATTTCATGAATAATGTTGTTAATGGTTGGTTTTGTAATATGTTTTTTTGATTTAATTCGATTAATATTTTTAGAGAAGTGAAGGAAAACAACCACTCCCCTTGTAACCTAGATTCAATTTTTACATTATTAAATTAGTACATGACACAAGATATTACATCATAAAGGATAAATTAGATTACTAGTATTGAATAACAAGACACATAATTGATTATAATATTAAATTATATATTTATATATTTATAATTATATAAAAGAATCATTCATTTATTATTGAAATAATTTAATGAGTACATATTCATATCATAGGGAAAGTAAATAAGATAAAGTGTGATCTCAGATTCTAGGTATGGGTTTTTTTAATCGATGTTAACAGAATAAAATAAGGGACGTGAAATATATTAGAGTGGATAATAAAAACACATGTCATTCATTCAAAAACGGGACATTAAAGTGCATATATAGATAATATTGATATAAAAATCATGTGTATAATAGACCTTGAATTCATAATAATGAAAATACATAATTATAGACACCCATTATCTTAACATCGAGGCCTCAGAAAAGTGTCATGAATCATACCATCATGGAATCTACTATGACATTTTAACTAAATGGGTATGTATAAATTAGATACCCAAATATATAGAATTCATGATATTTCTTCTTGTGATACCTATTGATGCATTAGAGGGAAATCTATAACCGAGCCACATAAGTCACATGCATGACAAATTTTTCTCATTACATGATGTTTAATATAATTAAATATAAAATTATTCTGAAATAAATAAATATTTATATTAAATTAAGAATATATAATAACTTCCTACTCACTTATATAACTACATTAATAATATAACTACAGAAAATAACATTTATATAAATGGTGTATGACTAATAATAATTAAATTGTCTATAATTGATACCATATAAATCTATTTTACATTAAATATAGAAATGAAGGGGAATCTCTAATTAATTGATAGAGAGTGATTTGAACTATGATTAGGAGAATATTAATTAATAAAAAACTAGAATATAGAAAAGAATAAAAAATATAATAAATTAATCATAAATGATGGTTTTATATTCAATCAAAAACTGTAATAAATTGAAATTTAAATATAAGTAATAAAATAAAAATAGCAAACTTGTAACATTGTGGTATAAATAAGTTATAATTCACATTCATATTTATTTTCATTCCATTAATAAAATAAGACTATTATTTCAATTAAAAATTTATAATAAATAATATTCATTGATAAACCACAAATAAAATTATAGGAAGATAAATATATAATAACATTTATGGAGGGGTAAATTATGTTCATTCTAGATAATTTTTAAAATTATTCCTTTCACACTTTTTTTTTAAAAAAATTTCAAAAATACAATTTTGGACAAATATTTTGAAGATTCATTATTGATTTTCTTGAATATAATAAATTGTTATAATAATTTAGTTCAAATAATCATTTATATGTAAATAATAATGTTTCTGAAATAATATTATGAACATGGATCTGGTAAAAAATTATTCTTGAGGAAAAAGATGAGATATTGTTGGTTTCAAACACGTGTAACATATATATTCATTACTAATAATAAAATGGAAGAAACACAAAATATATCAAATTTTTAATAAAATATATATTTTTTATGATATTAGGATTATTTAATTTTCTTAAATGATATATGAACATAAACTATCCCAAAATAATGTGAGATTGTAAGAGAAATCATTTTCCTCGGATCTACGCATAGTTATTCATATATATTCCACTTAAATGATTAAATTATAATTGTAAATAAATGTTACCATAACTAAAATCATAATTATCATTACATATATTATTAACTTATATCATATCATTACATGTTATTTAAAAATTCATCCTTAATATCACCATTTTGTGTAATAAATTTTCTATTTATCATGTAGGTTTTGGTATGGATGTCCCAATTCATACATTATAATCTAGTGTACATCATTTATAAAATGTTAATAATGCTATAAATAGTATTTTTATTATTTATATATAATTTTATAACATCCATTAAAATATTTTATAGAAAAAATAAAAGATTGATGGGGATAGTAGTCCATACATAAGCATAGAGTCTATTTTCATTTTCTAATTAAAAGTATTAAAGAAGATCAAATAACATTTAATAATGATAAATTTATATTTATATAAAAATTAAGACATATAATAATTAAATAAAACTTTATATCTATCTAGTATAGGAGGGTCGGGAAAATGAAACACATTTCTACATGAATATAGTATTACGTATATATGTACGAATAGTTAATTCATTTTTCATTAGATAGAAGTGTAAGGAGGTATTTAATATAATATCATTTTGTAAACATGATTATATAATAAATATCATATTAATAGTATATAATAATCATACTAACTAAATGTGGATGGTGGTTAGAAAAAAGAATACATCACGTCGTTGAAAAGGTTGTCTTTATGTATGCATTAGGTATACTTTCATTACCAATTTGATATAAAAGATTTGGATAAAGGTTATTCCATAAGAATTATAAAATTTTATATGTTTATGATGAAACATTAATTATTTTCATATTGAGTAAACATATTTTAATGAGTTATAAAAATAAAAAATCATCGAAGTAGTTGTTTAAGAGAATTACCTCTACTTTAAGAGACATGCTTTATAAAATAGCTTAAGTCATCATATGATGGTAATACAAGATTAAATAAATATAAAAGTTGAGGGTAAGGTATATAGGAATTAATTTTTTATTCCTATATAAGGTAATACACCAATAGTTTTTAAATAATAGTGGAGAGGGGTTTCCATTTTATAAGTGAGGTGGGAGGAAATCTGGTAAATACTTAATAAACTATTATATATTGTATGTCTTACACATGTAATGTGGCTCCTAGTTGTCATAAACTCTAATATTAGGGATCTAAATTTTAATATTGATAATAAAATATATATAATATACATGTTTTTACATAATTTTTACTCATATAATTTTAGTCTAAACCCATTTTACCCCATTTTAACCTTTCCCATAATAAGAACTTTTTACCTCGGTTATTATTCATTGTATGAAAAATAAATAAAAATTTTTAAAATTTTTTGACTTGATTATATGTATCATTAATGTAATTTTTACGGAGTTAAATTTCTATAACAAGTATAAATTAATTGTTTTTTTAAAAACCATAAACGAGGAAAAACAATTTTTTGGAAAATGCATTTTTCATGCACATGATGTATTTATAATATGTCTTTTCTAATTAAAAAAATATTTATGTAAATTAATTTTATTGAATATATAATATACACATTTTTTAAACAAAATACCGCATTGTTTTATATTTTGAATGATAAATACAATTATCTCTCAAACACATTTTTTTAGAAAAATAAATATTTTAATTTCTAAATATTTTTTTAATTACTTATATCAAAATGAAAATAAATTTATGGATAGTTATATATTCTAAAAATATTATTATAAATATAATTAATTTATTTATTTAATCAATTTTCTATTCATATTATTTAATTTTAAACAGAAAATTTGAAATATCATTTCTGGGATTATATCTACATAGTTAGTTTAAAATTTATTTTCATCAATTATAATTTGAAATATTTTTATATAAAATATTTCAATGATAATTTAAATGTGGTTTATATCTAATGATATGTTTTTTTATTTAACTAATACTTGGTTGTTAAACTCTTCCTTCATTTAAAAATTACATCTTAAAAATTATCATAGATATCATATTCTAACAAATGTGGGTAGTTCTTCATCATTACATACTTAGGATCACACATTACATATTAAATATTATTAATTTTCAACGAACCATCACCAGTTAATTTTTTTGATTAAATAAAATGTGTTATATGGTATTAATAATTTATATAATCTTTTCAACGAAAGATAAATCAGTTTTCAATTCTTTTTCATCATAGGATAGCACTTGTGTTTTGTTTAGAACGTAATTTCTTAATAGCGATAATTAGAATATATCACAAACATTAGAGGGAATTGGTGGATGTTTCGAATGATAATATAAAACTCAAATACTTTAAATAATTAAAAAGGGGATGATTTACCATGCACTTAGTTTCCCTTTTATTGAACCTTAAAACAAACATCCTTAGAGATACAATTAAGAAAACATGTTCTCCCATTTTAAATTATAATTACTTTTTTTATGAAATTGAAATAACTCTTTTTTATCTATTGAGGATCCATGTTATGACCTAAAATAATTTTCAATTTAAAAATTATCATTTCTATTTGATCTAGGCATATCATCTTTCTATCACGAACCCCATCGCAAAAAGTTTTAGTACAAAAACTTAATTAACACAATATTTCATAAATTTCAATTTGAATGATTTAATAGAAGAACTACTACAAAAAATCCATTAATAGAACTATAGTGGGCCTTTAGTAATTCTAAAAAGGATCTAATACTTAGAGTGTGGTTAAAGTATTGGAAATATTTTCATCGCTTTATTTATTTCTCTTAATATTGGAATTTAAGAGTTCTTTATTCACTAATAATAGAAATACTATTATAGGCGGTAAATTTTTTTCATCTATCCCTGACCATCCGATCACCTATTTTAGTTCTTCCACATCCCATTTATCAATGATTCATCACCCCTTTAATAGTGATTTTCACCCCAACAAATATTTTATCAGCACATTGTGAATCACCTGTAAAGACCCGTTAAATTCAAGGAAATGTTTTTCTTAATTTTCTTTGGGATTTTACAAGAACACAATTTCTGACCGCACCTGATTCCGAGGCCCAGTGTTCCTGGAATCAATTTCCGAAATTTATCTCGGGTACGTTTAGTGAACGAATGAGCAGGAATTTCTATCTTTTGAACTGGTGCTCGGAATCAAATTTCGAGGGAACTGATGGAACCGCATCGCCGGTATTTGCTTATGAACGCCTATTCTGAAGTTGTGTTTACTCGAGAGAAGTTGATAAAAATTTTGGAAGTTAAAAATAAAAATTTAACAACAATTTTTATTTTACTCTATGTGTTTAATCCTTTGGAAGGAAGTTGGGTAACTACCCAACCTCCCTTGGGAGGTTATGAGGGTGGTGGGGCCCACACGATCCCCACCCCTTCATATCCTCTAACCCCCTCAACTCACCAATAATATTGTTAACTTAAGTTAATAACTTATGAAATTAATGTAATGAGTTTAATGTGAGTTTTTGAAATTCAAACACTTGAATTTCAAAAGCCATGTTGAGATAATAAATTAAGTGTGGCTTAATTTATTTTGGGTTAGTTCCTTTGTTTCTTGAGAAGACTTGGGGGAAAAAGAAAGAATGGAGCTTAGACAATCTCCGTCAACGTCTTCGAATCCTCTTTTCGCGATGTCTCTTTCCGCGACGGTTTCTCTGCGATGAATTTATCTGCGACGAGAACCTCATTCAAGTCGCGCTCAAGGTAGGGGGTTTATGTGTTTTCTATACTTGATTCCCTTTCGTCATTTATCCGCGTCTATTTGGACCGCATGATATCAGTTAACAGTAGGAGGCCGGACCGCACAAACACGACTGTTCCCCTCCCTTATTTTTTTCTTGTTGTTTCGGATCGAATGAACTTGACGCGGTGCCATCGCACCGCGCGGGATCGAGCAGCAAGGATGCGCGACATCGTCATGCCGTGCGGGATCGATCAGCAAGCATTCGCGACATCGTCACGTCGCGTGGGATCGATTGGCAAGAATGTGTGACGTCGTCACGTCGCGCAATCAAATTTTTTTTAAACTCTCGTGTGTGGGTATTTGATTTAAAGGTGTTCGTATAATTTATTTTGGATAAATTATACCCTCATCATGATTAAAACCATGTGTTTATTATTTTCCAATTGATAACACCTAACGCAGAGGACGCGGGCCGAACAAACATGGTCCGACAACACTCCGCAGCTTGTTTATCGATGTGCGGATCAACGGACGATGACAAAGCAGGCCGCTATGGCATTTTAATCACTTCGCAGTGAAGGTCGGGTCCCGGGAGGACCGTTGGCGAAGACGGCATGAGAAACGGACCACCGGAGCGCGTCCGGTGGTCCGCGGAAGGCGGGGGCGGCACGCCGCCAGAAGGCCAGCGGCGGCGGTTCGCCGCCGGCTTCAATCAGCGGTGAGGGGGGGGGAGGCGCACACCCCGCTCCGCGGCGTTCGCTTGGCCGCGCTGGCCAAGCCGTGCCTGGCCGGCCGGGGCGGGCCACGTCGGGTCGGACCCGGGTCGGGACTACCTGGTTCTGGTCGACCCGGTTCGGGCCGACCCAGGGGGGGTCGGGCCGGGTCGGTCCGGGCCCAGACCCCCCGTTTTCAGACCCTCTTCGGTCCTTTTCCCATATCTTGGTCTACAGACCTCTGATTGATGCACTGTCAGCGGCGATGCGATCCTTGGAAAGATACGGTTGTATCGGTATATTATACTCAAGGTTTAGGAAAACTTTGGGTTCGGCCGGGTTGGTTCGTACCCGAAACCAACAGGGCCCTCCGAGTAGAAACAAATATATCTTGAGCACCGAACGTCCGATTTATGTTCCGTCGACTTTGTTGGAATCCTCTTGTTGAGACGGAACTTTTCGCATACTCCGCCCGAGTTTTGGACATAGTTGGAATGGAAAAGATGAAATATTTTAGACAGGAAATCCGTTTAACGAACCGTCAGCAGCGTTGGTGGTCACGTTGAGCAACGATCCCTTTGAGTATACCCTATGAGTGTTCGAGGTACAGTTGAGACACGGCCAGGATGGTTCGTACACAAAACCAACCGGGCACTTGGGATGAAAAGGCTATTAACTCACAGACCGGGCGTCCGATTGACGCGTCGTCTGTTGTGTTGATGCCCCTATGACGAGGCGATCCTTTGAGATACTTCTTCGTGGGACTTTGTGATACTTGGAGTATCGACCAGTAGCTCATGGATCGGACCCTCCCGGAGACGAGCGTACGGAGTACGGAGACCGTGTAGCTGGCTGAGACCTGATGACTGCTTGTCCGATTCAAGTCGTAGAGACATGTATAGCCCAGTGGGGAGCACTACTGTGTTTGGGTGGCAGACTCACAGCGGGGAGCACTACTGTGTTTGGGTGGTAGACCCGCGGTACTCGACAGGAGAAGTACCTCTGTAGGCTATGAGGGTGGAGCACTACTTTGTTTGGGTGGCAGACCCCGGCTGGAAGCACTACTATGTGAGGTGGCAGGCCCGCTGTACTCGACAGGAGGAGTACCTCAGCAGTCTTAGGTTAGTGAGCAGTACCTCAGAGTCGTGATAGGACCAGTGTACACTCTAGAGATGGATCTCTTCAGTAGTTACGGTTTCGATAATAAAAATCCGGGTTTGAGCTAAGTCTTTGACCTTGTGTTTACCTCATTATTGAGATGGGTCACTTGATAACACAGGTAAATGTATGGGCATATACCTGGGTAGTGGTTATCCGTTGATTTCATAATCATTGTGTTTCCTCATGATTGAGATGGGTTACTTGATAACTTAGGTGTATGTATGGGCATATACCTAAGTATAGGTTATCCATTGAGATCTTCTATGTGGTTACCATGTTGGTTTTAGTGAGACCTTGAGGGTCTCGGGGTCCCTACTGAGTATCGTTATACTCAACCCTGCACGGGCTATGCCCACACCTCATTGTGTTGGTTGCAGACGACGGGAAGAGCTGACGGAGGCCGAATGTTCAAGGACTAGACGGTACCCAGAGGTGGACCACACGACGAGTCAGTACCCGTAGGTGGACCACACGATGAGTTAGTATCCGGAGGTGGACTACACGGTGAGACGACACTCGGAGGGGGTTGACGGGCGAGATCATTGAGGAGCTGCGCTCTCTGTACCTACCCTTCTGGTAGGATCCGTGGCGGACGATCCAGGAGATGCACTATCTGTACCTACCCTTCATGTAGGATCCGAGGAGGACGACACAGGAGCTTCTTCCTTTCTTCCAGCTGTTTGTCTTTTTCTGTTGTACATTCTTTCAGTTGTAGCTGTACTTTCAGTTGGGTTTGTATTCTGGCCCATTTACTTTTCAGAACTTTCTTTTGTACTTAGTGTTTTACTTCTGCGTGTTCTTTGTGGTGTTTTGTTTACTTTTATAAAGGCAATTCCTTCCCAGTTATCGGGATTTACGCCTTTGGTGCTAGTCGCCAGCCCCTGGCCTATGGAAGGCTGGCTTGAGGTAGTCACGGCACGGGCCCTGAGGATGGGTCGTGAAAAATTGGTATCAGAGGAGTTTGGTTCTACCGCAGAACTCAGGACTCTGATCTTTTTCTATGTGAATCAATTTTTTTAAGGGTACCGAGTGTGGTATTCAGTTTAGTGAGTCCAGTGTTGGTGCGGCGACCGATGTATCCGTACACTAGGACCCTAACTACTGATTTCTGACTTTGTACATGAAAACACTGATTGCGTGTGTGTTTCCAAATAATTAAAGTCAGCTCAAACCAGGTCAGCTCACCAGGTATAAACATTGACCGTGTCGCATCTGTTCAGGATGTCTCCACACAGACAGTCAGTTGGAGTTCTGAGAGAGTACTCGATGACGGCCCACCAAGCGAGGAGGCTCTAATGCTAGGCCCTTTTACTATGTTGGCACCCTCGGGTGGTGTACCAGCAGCACCACCACCTGTTGGGCAGCAGATACCAACAGCTATCCTTGCAAACTATGCACGCTGGCAGAGCACGTTGCATGAGTTCCAGCAGCAGCGGCCTCCGAGGTTACGAGGCGAGACAGATTCCCAGACAGTAGAGTACTGGCTGGAGACGATTGCCAGAGTTTTTTGCCTAGCTGAGACATCATTAGAGTGGATTATGGACTTGGCTACTAGTATTTTCTAGTGATTGACCATGAGGATGGTCCTCTTAGTGATGAGGATTCGGTATGTGGACCGATGCCTGATATAGTGCCTTCAGGTAGTGTGTCATCTATACATCACTACCTGTTGGACAGCAGTTACAACCGGCGGTACCGACAGGTGACACATGTAGGCTTACTGCCTTATATGTGTTTCAACATCAGATACCCTCAAGTTCCTAGGTGAACCTGACTCACAGGAGGCTGAGGACTGGCTTGAGGAGGTAGCAGAGAGTTTTCTAGAGCTTATACAACTTCAGCAGGATGACATGTCGGTAGTTGAGAATTCATCGAGGCGTACCGAACATTCCGGGTACTCGATGAATACGATTCGGTCTGTGCTATAGAGCTCAGACCTCTGAGCATGGTGTGTTCAAGGACATTCGATCCAATACCTTTTTCTTCTATGCAATCCTACTCACGTTAGGGTGCTAGAGAGAACCTTGAGGTTGAATGTTCTTTGGCTGAACGAATATAGCCAATGTATGTTAGCAGTAGGAAGATGCGAACTGGAGTCAGTCACAGAGACTTGGACGTGTAAAATGCTTCAAGAAGAGGAAATGTTAAGGACAGATGAATCTGTAGAGAAGTGGACATAGAGGCAGAGCTAGGAGAGTAGCTTGTGGTGGTGTACATTTCAATATGTTACCATTACTCACCTTTGTAGTCCCCACTAGGCTCAGGGATTTGGAGAGTAGGGGAAGAGGGTAGCTGCTTTCGGTCATGGAGTGCGACCAAAAAGGGCTCTAAGGATGATTTGAAGTGCGGAATTTGTCTTCTACTAGCTGACGTAGCCACAGACATCGAAACGAATCATCCCTTCCTTCCATGAACCTAGTCCGAGACCTAGAGTTTCTGGTTAAGTCGTCGACTTGACCCTCACGTCTGGAGATACATTTGGGAGGATACTCGATAGTCACACTTATGCCGACGGCGTGATCTGAACCTTGAAGCAAGAGTCTCGGTTGGGACCTATTGGTGGCAGCGTCGAGGCCTTCAGACATTAGTTTGAGTATGGATTTGGAAATCACTGTTCATACTCAAATTGATGATATTAGGCAAACGTCGGGATGGGTTTTCCATGGTCGGTGAAAAGGAAACCCTGGGCAGCAGAAGTTAAACTCGTGCATGGGAGGGTGTAGCCGATCATTCTTGGGTCGGCCAACCTTACCCTCGTCGCAGCAGGAGTTTTGAGATTCAGTTCTAATCTGAAAAGGGAGACCTCTAGAGTTTGAGGATGGAGACCACGTTCTTATACGGGTCTCACCTCAACGAGGTTTACAGAGATGTAGCCGAGGCAGCGAGATATCTCCGAGGTTCAATGGTCCTTTCTAGGTCCCCAGTAGGGTAGGCGAGGTGATTTACCGCTTCACCCATCCACCTCAGTTGCACCGGGTGCACGACGTCTTCCACGTATCTCAGCTGAGGAGATACGTGCACGCCCCGACACAAATATTTGACAATGGGGAGCTGGTCTTTGATGATGGCGTGACATTTGCGGAGGTTCTAGTGGAGATTGAGGATCGTCAGGAGTGGGTCCTACGAGGATGGTTGATTTCTCTTGTCCGTTTTCGTAGGCAGCTAGGAAACCTCCAGGTGAGCACATGAGAGCGGAAGGCACAGATGTGTGCTCAGTACCACTTTTGATTCCCTAGTTTGTGTTATAGATTTACGGGGATGTAAATCCCTGATGTGGGATTAATGTAAAGACCCTTAAAATTCATGGAATTTTTTTTAAGTTTTCTTGGGATTTTACAAGAAAGCAGTTTCTAACGGCACCTGATTCCAAGGCCCGATGTGCCCAGAATCAATTTCCGAAGTTTAGCTCGGGTACGTTCAGTGAACGAATGAGCATGAATTTCTAAATTTTTAACCGGTGCTCGGAATCAAATTCTGCGGGCACCTATGGAACCACATCGCCTGTATTTTCTTATTAACACCTATTCCGGAGTTGCATTTACTCGAGAGAAGTTGATAAAAATTGTGGAAGTTAAAAATAAAAATTTAACCACAATTTTTATTTTACGCTAAGTGTTTATTCCTTTGGAAGGAAGTTGGGTAACTACCCAACCTCCATTGGCAGGTTATGAGGGTGGTGGGGACCACACGAACCCCACCCCTTCATATCCTCTAACCCGCTC
Source organism: Viscum album (assembly GCA_963277665.1). Classification (NCBI taxonomy): domain Eukaryota; kingdom Viridiplantae; phylum Streptophyta; class Magnoliopsida; order Santalales; family Viscaceae; genus Viscum; species Viscum album. Next base: position 453,740,869 of record OY728161.1, on the reverse strand, counting down.
AACTCACCATTAATATTGTTAACTTAAGTTAATAGCTTATGAAATTAATGTAGTGAGTTTAATGTGAGTTTTTTAAATTCAAACACTTGAATTTAAAAAGCCATGTTGAGTTAATAAATTATGTGTGGCTTAATTTATTCTGGGTTAGTTTATTTGTTGCTTGAGATGACTTGGTGGAAAAATAAGGCAAGGTGCTTAGAGATCATCTTCTTCCTCTTCGACGAAGAACACGAAGAAAGAACATTTCCCAACAAAGAACGCTAAGCCCTCGGAGACCGTTTACCCACGAGGTGCCACCCTCCATTCTTCTTCCCACGTCAAAGGAAGGGAGACAATGTTCCATCTTGGACAATCTCCATCAACATCTTCGAATCCTCTTTCCGTGACGTCTCTTTCCGCGACGGTTTCTCTGCGACGAATTTCTCTTCGACGAAAACCTCGTTCAAGCCGCGCTCGAGGTAGGGGGTTTATGTTTTTTCTATACGTGATTCTCTTCTGTCTTTTATCCACGTCTATTTGGACAGCATTATATCAGTTAACAGGAGGAGGTCGGACCGCAAAAACACGGCCGTTCCCCTCCCTTATTTTTTTCTTGTTGTTGCGGATCGAATGAAATTGACGCGGTACCGTCGCACCGCACGGGATCGAGCGGCAAGGATGCGCGACATCATCACGCCGCGCGGGATCGATTGACAAGCATGCGCGACATCGTCACGCCGCGCGGGATCGAGCCGCAAGAATGCGGGATGTCATCACGTCGCGCAATCAAATTTTTTTAAAACTCTCATGCGTGGGTATTTGATTTCATGTTGTTCATATAATTTTTTTTGGATAAATTATACCATCTTCATGATTAAAACCATGTGTTTATTATTTTCCAATTGATAACACCTAACGCGGAGGATGCGGACCGAACAAACACGGCCCGACAACCCTCCGCATCTTGTCTATCGATGTGCGGATCAACGGACGACGGCGAAGTAGGACACTATGGCGTTTGAATCCCTTCGTAGTGAACGTCGGGTCCCGGGAGGACCGTTGGCGAAGACTGCAAGAGAAACGGACCACCGAAGCACGTCCAGTGGTCTGCGGAAGGCGGAGGCGGCGCGCCGCGGGAAGGCTGGCGGTGGCAGTTTGCCGCCGGCTTAAATCAGCAGCGAGGGGGGGAGCCACACACCCCGCTCCGCGGCTTCCGTTCAGCCGCTCGTCCAAGCCGCGGCTGGCCGGTCGGGCCGGACCGAGCCGGCCGGGCCGGGCCGACACCGGGGGGGTCAATCTGGGCCCATACCCTCCGTTTTCAGACCCGCTTCGGTCCATTTCCCATATCATGGGCTACAAACCTATGATTGATGCATCTTCAGCGGTGATGCGATCCTCGGAACGAGACGGTCGTATCAGTATATTACACTCAAGGATTCAGAGAACTTTGGGTTCGGCCGGGTTGGTTCGTTCACGAAACCAACCGGGCCCTCAGAGCGGAAACAGATATATCTTGGGCACCGGACGTCCGATTGACGTGCCGTCGACTTTGTTGGAATCCTCTTGTTGAGACGGAACTTTTGGCATACTACGACCGAGTTTTGGACGCAGTTGGAGTATGGACAGGTTAGATTGTACTCGAAATTCAACCGGGCCACTGGAACGGAAAAGTTGATATCTTCCAGACAGGACGTCCGTTTGACGAACCGTCAGCGGCATTGGTGATCACTTTGAGAAACGGTCCCTTTGAGTATACCCTATGAAAGTTCGGGGTATAGTTGAGATATGGCCAGGATGGTTCGTACATGAAACAAACCGGTCCCTTGGGATGAAAAGGCTATTAACTCACAGATCGGGCGTCCGATTGACACGCCGTCTGTTGTGTTGAGACCCCTATGACGAGGCGGACCTTTGAGATACTTCTTCATGTGACTTTGTGATACTTGGAGTATCGACCAGTAGCTCGTGGAGCTGACCCTCCTGGAGACGAGCGTATGGAGTAGGAAGACCGTGTAGCTGGCTGAGACCTGAAGACAGCTTGTCCGATTCGAGTCGGAGAGACTTGTATAGCCCAGTGGGGAGCACTAATGTGTTTGGGTGGCAGACCCACAGTGGGGAGCACTACTGTGTTTGGGTGGAAGACCCGCGGTACTCGACAGGAGGAGTACCTCTGTAGGCTATGAGGGGGGGGGAGGACTACTGTGTTTGGCTGGAAGACCCCGGTGGGAAGCACTACTATGTGAGGTGGCAGGCCCGCGGTACTCGACAGGCAGAGTACCTCAGAAGTCTTAGGTTAGTGAGAAGTACCTCAGAGTCGTGACAGGACCATTGTACACTCCAAAGATGGATCTCTTCAGCAATTACGTTATCGATAATGAAAATCCTAGTTTGAGATGAGTCTTTGACCTTGTGTTTACCTCATGATTGAGATGGGTCACATGATAACATAGGTATATGAATGGGCATATACCTGGGTAGTGGTTATCCGTTGATTTCATAATCTTTGTGTTTCCTCCTGATTGAGATGGGTTACATGATAACTTAGTTGTGTGTATGGGCATATACCTATGTAGAGGTTATCCGTTGAGATCTTCTATGTGGTTACCATGTTGGTTTATTGGGACCTTGAGGGTATCGGGGTCCCTACTGAGTATCGTTATACTCACCCCTGCACGGGCTATGCCTGCACCTCGTTGTGTTGGTTGCAGATGATGGGCAGAGTTAACGGAGGCCGAATGTTCGAGGACTAGACGATACCTGGAGGTGGACCACACGACGATTCAGTACCCGGAGGTGGACCACACGACGAGTCAGTATCTGGAGGTGGACTACACAGCGAGATGACACTAGGAGGGGGTTGACGGGCGAGATCATTGAGGAGTTGCGCTATCTGTACCTACCCTTCAGGTAGGATCCATGGCGGATGATCCAGGAGCTGCGCTATCTGTACCTACCCTTCAGGTAGGATCCGAGAAGGATGACCCAAGAGCTGATTCCTTTCTTCCAGCTGTTTGTCTTTTTCTATTGTACTTTCGTTCAGTTGTAGCAGTACTTTCAGTTGGGTTTGTATTCTGGCCCATTTACTTTTCAGCACTTTCTTTTATACTTAGTGTTTTACTTCTGCTTGTACTCTGTGGTGTTTCGTTTACTTTTATAATGGTAATCCCTTCCTAGTTATCAGGATTTACGCCATTGGTGCTAGTCGCCCTCCCCTGGCCTATGGAAGGCGGGCTTGAGGTAGTCACGGCACGGGCTCGAGGATGGGTCGTGACATCACCATCCTCATGCATGCATGCTTGGATTCAAACCCTACATAACACTTTTAAATATGGAACGCCTAGACCCCGACACCAATTTTTTTGTTATATATTTAATTATATATCTATATATTAATATATATGTATATATATTTAAATATTTTTATATAATTTTTTTATATACATTTATACAATATATGTATTTAGGATATATATATATATACATTTATTTACTAAAATATATTATAAATTATATAAATTTACATATATATAATATAATATAAATATATATTTGTTCTTTAATCAATGCATTTATATATATATGAACATTATAAATATATTTTTATAATGTAAAAAATGGATCGATATTGTTTTAAATACATTTTTAGAGTATTTTTTAATTTAGATATTATTCAATAATCATTTTTACGTAAATATGTTGACATGTTTATTTATATGAGCAATATATTGTATGTAAATATAATAAAATGTGGATATATTAAATTATAAATATATTAAGTAATGAAAATGGATAATGTTAAAAAACCATAATATCAATATAAGGGTAATGCCTGTGAATAAATTCATTTCCCATAAAAGGGGAAAATGACCCACTTAAATAAGAATGAAAATCCATTGAATGTTAATAAATTAGGTAACTCAACTAAAAAAATATTATTGGAGGCCTTATGTACCATTTTTAGCATTGAGTTATGTTGTGATGTATTATTTGTTTCATCTAGGGCTTAGATGTCTTCAATGTCTTCGATTTGTTATGTGTTTGAGCCAAAATGGACACCTGAATCAATAGTTATGTCTTTTTTATTCTACAGTTACATTTGTAACTTATTTGAGACATTTTATTAATATTTTAAATTTTGTTACCTTTAAATTGATATTGAATGACTATTACTTGGTAACAATAAGAAAATGATTAATAACAAATATTTTTTTAATAATTTAATAAGTCATTTTAACTAAATACCTTATATATTATGTGAAAATGTCAATTTAACATATCTAAAACATATTTTAAATTTTTTTTGAATTTATATCAATATAAATACATTCATATATTAATATATGTTTTGTAATGAAATGTATATTTTTTTGATTTATATGTTTATCAACGTTTTGTTTAAATACGGATTGGGGGGTCTTTAACATCCCTTCTAAAAAAGATATAATCCCCCCACTAATCAGCACTTTTTTTACAAGTGTGGATAAAATACCTCATTTCTCAATAATATTTTTATATCAGTGATAAATTGTAGTTCTTTATCTGTACCTGTACCAAATAACTAATAAATTTTCCCAATTAACAGTTCTAAAAAATTGATGTTAATTACTCTGTTTAACAATGTTTTTTATCTCTAACAACGAGGGTATTTAACATAATTTTCACCTAGAGCTCTTAATCCCCTAGTGCTGGATGGACCCATTTTTCTATTAGTGATGATATTATTATATGTGAATTCCTACAAACAAAAATAATAATTTCACTAACCTTGAATGTCAAGGGATAATGAACACAATATATCTTATAATGTTTTAATAGTCCATTTAGGTTACATATCAATTAAAGGAGGATAGGTGGTTTTCCAATGTTTCTTGGGGTGAAGATAATTTTTAAGAATCGTTCGAAATATAAATTTAAGTCATGGATCAATATATTATATTCTAGAAATTGATTCACCGTGATGTCTAACAACATCATTTAAATAGTTCCGTGTATAGGTTTTAGGTGGGCCATCTTATGGTATAGAGAGAAAATTTGTTGAAATGGTAGGGAAATCAATAATAACATTTATTGAATTATATATTCTAGTAGTATATTTAAATATATTGATAAATTATATAATAATATAATCCCATTAAAAACAAGAATAGGTTGAGGTATCATAAGACCTTTAAGATGTTGTATCTTATCTATTTCCAGGTAGAAAAAAATGTATCTTGGTATATACTTTGAAATTTAACATTTCACATTATATCAAAAAAAATGATCCTCCAAATATCAATATATATTGGTGATGTAAGGGATTATAGTAAATTTTATCTATAGTTTCAATATAATAATAATATTTTTTATATTAGGAGAGGATATACCCCATATTTTCCCGCTAAATTTTATTATACTATCATCATAGATAAATTATATCAACTTTACATCATTCAAAGACATTATTTTATTTTGAACATTCTTATTAGAATGTTATTTTTTTGAAATATTCATTAATAAGGGTTTTTTGAAATCAGTTGGAACTAATGAGATGTTTTCCCTTCCTTAATGACTTTCTTATGCAAAATAACTATATACAATAATATAATATCATTTTTAATCATTATGTTACTCAAAAATCAATGATATTTCATATGCAATGAATCATCCACATTTTCCTTCCCATGTTTATTATAAAATCATGATATTTTAAAATAAAATCTTGTTCAACAGTATATACAACACACAATATCAAACATAATAGAACTAGAAAATATTATTATTTGAATATTGTTCTTCTGAATAAGACAAGAAATTTGAATGTATAAATTCTATTATAAGAATTATTATATATATATATATATAACCAGATCCATTAAAATATATTTATGACCTATTTGGAAATAAGTACTCAATATCCAGAATAATTAATTTATTATTTAGAAATATGTTTAATTAAAAAATGATTTATTGAGGTTTTTGTTTGAAAAAAGTATATTTAATTTATAGAACATATTTAAATTATATTTTATAAATATGTTATCATATTTTCAATTAGTATATTAAAATCATGTTAGTGTTAAAGTTTCATATTTTCTTAATGATTTAATTTCTAGTGAATAGCGAATAATAAAAATTTTATTTAAAATCATTATTTTGTGCTTCAAGATTTAAAAAAGATACATTTGGTTTTAGAAATATTCCAATCAATAATTAGTTCTATTATATTATTAACAACCTAATTAAATTTATTGGATCCATTTTCATGATTGAAATATGTATAAAAATATTTTATACATAAAAATCAAATTTTCTAGAAAATTGTTTCTCATCACCTTTTTCATGATTAGATTAAAATTAGTATCTCAAACTTATATAAATTGAGAATTCAAAAATAATTTAATACATTGAATAAAATTAATCATATTTGTTCTATTGGGCCTTATTGATTTTATGCATTACGAATAGTTACTGTAGAAAAGAATAATAACTATATAAAGAGTAAATAGGATTAATCGATGTCAAAATTAAGTGACGAGGTTAAAATATTTCATCATAATTTAAATTGTATCAAATTAATTTTACCATAATAAAAGAATTATTAAAAATTAATTAATTAATTGAAACATCTCTATGAAAATGACTAATATAATATTTAAAAAATAATATCACAAAATTTCACCATCTTAGTTTTAAAAGTATCTTTTATGCCCACATAGGAAAAAACAAATGGTGAAGGAATATCAATGGGTGTTTTGAAAATAATAAACATATTCATAAAAATAATGTTTATTTATAATATTTAGGTACTGAAAAATTACACTAAATATTTTCAGAATTCTGATATAATATTATAAAAATTAAAAAAAATAAATAAATAAATGATTTTAAGAATTTAAAAAGTGTTACAAATTAAATGAAAAAATGTGTCCCCTGAATTTCAATAATCTATATTAAAATATTGGATGTTTTTAAATTTTTAAATTCTAATTTAATCTTTATAACTATGTCTTTTAGTTCCAAATAATACAATATTCACATTACTTACAATATTGATATTTTATCAAAATAATAATTTATTAAATTAATATAATAAATAAAAATGTTTAAATAAGTCAAATTAAATAATGTTTGGTTTTAATTTTCATCCATTTTAATTTTATGAATAAATAGTTACATTTAATTTAAAATAATAAAACATCAAGGCTGAAAAATCTAATATCGTGATTAATATTAAAATAGTTAAACAAAATATCTACAACCAAAGATACGGTTTAATATAAAACTACAAACTATCCATTTTTTTGTGGTTTATGAAATTTAAACCATTTTACCCTAGGATATAATCAATAGATGTATGGAGGTATTTTTTTGAGATTATATTTTTTATAATTTAATATTTTATAAAATTATAAATTTTCCCCTCAACTCAATTTTAAAATAGAACCACCTCCCTCACATATATAGTCCACATTGATAATTTTATTGTCCCGAACCGTCCCCGGGGGCCCATGTCATGACTACCCCGTACCCACCTTCCATAGGCCAGGGGCTGGAGACTAGCATCAAAAGGCATATTCTCTAAAAATGGAAGGCATATTCTTTATAACCTATAACCTCACACAAATATGAACAAAGCAGGATAGAAGCACAATGTAAAACTATATAGTAAACATGGTGTGTACATCAAGAAAACGGGGCATCAATATAATCCCAACTAGAAAGAATAAGAAAAAAGGGAAGTACAATTAAACTGGAACATCTCTTATGAACACCTTCCAAGGATCCTACCTGAAGGGTAGGTACAACTCTCGAACGGTCATCACTATGGTACACAATATCTAATGCCCAATTCTGATCTACCTCCAGCCATGGTACCCTCATCCTCGATCAATGTTATTCTTCGTCTACAGAAAACACAATAAGGAGGGGGCGTAGCCTGTGCAGGGGTTAGTATAACGAAACACTATAGGGACCCCGAGACCATCGAATGTCTCTCAAAATATACAAGGATAAACCACAAAACATGAAAACAACTAACAACCCTAAATATATATATACCCATACATATACCAAAGTTGTCGATTAAACCAATCAAAATCATGATAAAACACAAGGGACAACTCAAAATCCCAAATAACAAATATCCCACGATAGAAAGAATACCACGAAGGTATCACCATGAATGTAACTACCACAAAGTTAATGCCCCCACAGAAGAATACCACAAAGGTAGCACCACGAAGGTAAATACCACCAAGGTAATGCCACACAAAATAATACCACAAATGTATCACCATAATGGTATAAATCACAATGGTACGCCACACAGATGATTACAAACCATGTAAATACTCGGCTCACATCAGGTATAACATAGGTATGGTAGTAAATATGATTAGATATGACTATTGAATCATCTTACTCTGTTAAAAGGAAAAACCACATAGGATCCTAAATCATCATAATCATGTAAGATCCTAGTATAAAAGTCACACATAGGTTCCTATAGTAGTCCCTCATGGATTTCCTAAAGCGGTCCACATGGGACTCTCGAACATATACCCACATAGAATCCTAAAGCACAAACCCACATAGGATCCCTTTCTCATGTTACAGCCAGCCAAAAGAATCCTACACTAAGCTCGCTTGATTCCGGGAGGTTCCACTTCTCATTTCACCAGTTGATACTCCGTATAAGATGAAATAACACAAAGAATTATCCCATTGGACCTCCACTAGATAGGGGTATCAACACAACAGATGGTGCATCAATCGGACGCCCGGTCTGTATGTTATTGGTCTTTTAGTCTCAAGGGCATGGTTTGATTCGTGTTCGATTCAACCCAGTAGTTCAACAACATTATCCAAAACTCGGGTGGGGTATACCAAAAGGAGCACCTAGATCCAAGGTTTTCAGTTCCATAGACGGTTCGTCAAACGGATGATCATAGATCATGTTATGGTCAAAAGATCTAAAAGGGTCAATGTGGGTCCGGGTCCAGTCTAACCCGGCCTGCGATGGGTGGCCCGCAAAGCCCACTATGCAGCCAACGCTTGGTGGCCGATGATAGGACGAACGTCCATCCTTCTTCTGTGGTGCGGTTGAAAGACGTGCCCCCACCGGCGGTCGGTAGTGAGCTATCCACCCTTCCATTGTCGCTTTGGCCTTACGTCGCAGCACCAGCACACTGAGCGGTGTGGACACGCGCCGCCATCCCCGTAACATGGTCGGTGGTGCACCGGTCGCCGCATTAACTCTGTCTTGTTTGATAGGCCACCACCCTTCTCTGACAGAATGGTTGTGCCGCCACTATCTTCGTAGCCGGGCGGGGTACCAGCCCTTGCTCTCGATCCCTTTCGACGATGTTCTATAGGTCACCATGTGCACCCCGGTGTCCCATTCATTATTCTGTAGACTCCCGCACTCACCTCGGAATCTCAATGTTGATTCAAGACCATCAAAATCCCACAATGGATTTGGACAGGTAGGGTCGTGTTCGTTCGGCCCACACCCTCCGAGTTAGATGGTTAGAAAGAAACTTATTTTTTCTTGAATCAATAAATATATAAATTTTCTTAAATCAAGATGAACATCAATAATTGGGAGAGGGATAGAAAACAACAATCCCTAAATCTATTTCTCGAAATAGGTGTCGCGAGAATAATTCATTGATGGCGATGAAGGTGCCAACGATCGTTGCTTCTGCAACACGCTTCCGAATCTGGTCTCGTGCATCGTCCTCCTTCTTGATTCCAAAGTATGTTCTCTGTTAGAGAGGGAATTCTTCATTGGAGAATGAGTTTCTCCAATGTTCTCCCCAATCATCTCTTTCGCCAATAATTTCTCCAATGAAATGAGGCGCCATAAAATTAAAATAGGTTTATCAATTTAATTTATGTCGGTACAATTAAATTTGGCACAATTAAATTTCAAAATTAATTGTATTTAATTAGCACAATTAAATGGCACAATTAATTATATTTCATTGGAACAATTAAATGGAACAATTAAATATATTGCGTTGAAACAGTTAAATGGGATTATTCCAAGGGAATTCCCAACAATAAATAGGTGTTAGCGTAGTCCCCAACACTAAGAATTCAATATGGGTGTTTTCTAGTTTAGGAGGTCCACACCCCCATAACTAAAAATTTGGGGTTTCAAAAGAAAAATAAAATGATACATATTTTATTTTTCTTCATCTATGAAAAATTGAAAAACTAAATTCTACCCTCCACCTACTAAGGTTGAGGTGAAAGTCTCCTAAAATGAATATCGTCACTGCATGTTCAACGGTGCCCTCAGATTTCAATTTCGATCACCCATTCAAACGTTAAAAAAATCCGCCTGAACATTTATAGAACGTAACTAATTTTTTTTCTAAAATTCATTCAGGGCACACTAGGCCTCAAAATCTCACGCTGTCAATTTTCACAGACCTGTAAAATTCCCATATAAATAAAAAAATTAAATAAAATTTCTAGGTCTTTACATCTATCTCCTCAAGACCCAAAATAAATAACAAATAAACTTCCATATACACATTATATATATGTTTTTCATCCCAAAAGACAACCAGTTAGAACTTTTTGTGGAGACTTCAAGTATTTATTTCAAAGGGTATGTAATCATCATAACCTATCTCATTATTTTTACATCTTCCTTACCTCTTATAAATCATTGATATTTTTCATAAAATAATTCATTGAGTATCCTAAATATACCTAATTATTATTATTTCTATGAAATCACAATTATATACTCTATTTACCATCAAATGATATGTGAAACTATCACTCATGCATATGTATTGCTTACAATATCCACATAGTGACAAAATTAATTTAACATTAGAATATTTCATATATTTTTATAATGAAGGGTTTATTTATTATATGTTATAATTATTAAATAATTATAATAATTAAACTATAATATGACATCTACCATTTTACCTCTTAATTTATTGGAATATATTAACATTGTCCCTGGTTATGTGTAGACTACCACCTCAATGAAGCTATGTGACATGTTTTTCAATTTCTTACATGAAAAGTAATATAGATTTATTCTATGTATATACATGATTTATATGATATAATAATAGTTCTATAAATTTTAATTATTATTTACCTTTCTTTTAAGTCCATATATTGGAAAATCAAAATCTAGTTCATGTGCATGTAAGCCCTACCTTCTCCATAAAAAAGGTAATTAATTTATTGTTTTGTAACTATTAAGGATGAATCAAAATATGTATATAATGACTATTAATGTTAATTATATTATTATTAAAACAGTGTAGATATTATAATCATAACCACTGTAAAAGGAAAAAACATACCAAGCCAAATCATACCTGAAAAATGAAGTAGTCATCATTCAGATACCTAATTTTAATGAATAATTACATGTAATTAGATGAAAATGTTATAATTAAGTACATTGTAGTATGATATATATGAATATGGTTAAGAAATATATTAATAATAAATCTATTATACAGAATGTTTGAACCCATATGAAATAATTCATATTTAGGTAAGGGTTTTATAGTCTAAATTTTAATAATATAAAATATTTTCTATATTCACCACTTAGTAATTTGTGGTATGTATAGTATTCTTATTTTATTAGTTACTCCATGAATATATAAATCTTCAAGATATTAAAAGTCCCATTTTTTGCTATTTATTTCATGGGTAATGATTTAAATGTTATAATATATCTATGGTTTTATTTCATAGTCCCATTACTATTAACAGTATATATATTAAAATAGCAGGAATGAGAGCCTTTTATTCAATATCCATTTTTTCTAATAATAATTTGTTTAATTATATTACTATAATCTAGTTTTTATAGACATTAAATAATCATTTATTAATTTTTATAAAATGGTTTAATAGAAACCTTATTGTAGTTTTATGAATTAGGTACTCTTTTATTATTATCAAATATATAAAATAATTTTTTTAAATATATAAAATGAAAGTAATTTCTTACAATCATGAAAACACAATATTTTGAATATTAATATTTACATTTAAAGAGGTTTTCAAATAAAATGGTTTTATTTATATTTGATATGTTCCTAGATTAAAAAAATTAATTTAAAAATTGGGATTTTCCTCAAGAAATATTCGAATAATATATTTAATGTGTTTTAATCTATGAAAAAATCATTTTTAAATATTATTATTAGGATTTAATCAAATGATAACACTAAAAATATTTCTTTGGAAGGGTAATGATTTTATTTACTGGGTACAGTGTTGATATTTTTTATGGCTAGTTCTTCTAATGTAGACATTTATTTATTTTTTACAGAATGTTGATTGTGTGGGATTATTTATTCTTATAAGGAATTAATTAGACATAATATTTAATGGGAGGGTCCATTTATTTCCCCCAGATGCATCGGTAGGTATCATGAGAAAATGTAGAAATAGGTTTGGCAGAGATCATTCATATTTATTCCTAGATGAATTGGTACAAAGCCTTGATGATGTTTTCTGATGTCTTGGACAAGACCTCAATTTTAATAATTAGATGTACTTCATTATTCATTCAATAATTATAATATCAGTTTTTTTTCATGTGATTATTTAATTTTTTAGGATATACATGTGTCAGTTTCTAGTGTTTATAGTTATTTATTTGATATTATTTTAAATATCATTTAATCTTATCTTGTTATTCATTTTTTAATGGATTCCAACTTATGCATACCCTTACTGAGCATTTCATCATATCATTTATATTTTTTTAATTTTCCCTATGAAATTAATAATGGTATTAATAATGACATCAAGAATTAACGAATGATTTTATTCTATGTATTTTATATTTCAAAGGTAATATGGGAATCTTGTTTATATGTGGTTATTAAAAAAATATTATTAGTCTTTTAGGATGATATTACTTGTATACATTGTTATTGTAATAATGTAACCACTAGTTATAGGTTACTGATGTTAATTTCATTATAGATGGTGTAAGAGGATTTCCAGAAGAATCCTTGAGAACTAGTTTATGAAAACATGGTTTGGATAATGTATCCCTTTTCTAGGCATTGGAATATTCCCAATTAAACCATGCAAATGATTTTGATAATAGTTAAAAATAAATGATCATTTTATGATTATTGTTTCACTTGTTTTAAAATTTTACATTAGATATCATAATGCTGGGACCTAATATATTATATGAAATTATTTATAAATTACACCTTGATAAAGGAATAGAAACTATATTAATAACCACAATCCATTTTATGGTTTCTCTCAAGGGAACTAATATGAATCTAGAGAAGTAGAAATAAATGGAGATAAAAAATAATAACATTTTTAGAGATTTTTAATTAAGTTATGAAAAATAAAATTTCCTTTATAGATCATACATATGATTGAAAATGAAATGTAACAATGTTATATAGCATTATTAATTTGAAACCTCCAACATTCAATTGAACTATGAATCCATTTTTAATTGATTAAATGATATGTTCCATAGATAATATATTTCTCAATTTGGGATGTAATTAATTGGATAATTTTATCATGTTAGTTTACCATAACTCAAGGGATGCAGATTAATGATGGACATTGATTCAAAACACTAATTGTGAGAATAAAATATTAAGCAGGTAATCAATGGATTTTATGAGACTTCTTTGGGAAAATATTTTCCTCATGAATAATGAGCATATATAGAATGGAAATTAATTCGTGTGATACAAAAGAAAGAGTAAAATGATACTATTTATGAAGTTAACTTTTTAAAGATAACAAGTAATGATATAGAATATATATGCAATCCCAATATAATTAATAACCATTTCATTGATGGGTTGAAACCACTACATTTAATGGATATAGTCTCCCAAAACAATTCTCCATATAAGGATATAGTATCATACTCTTTAAAAATTATGAAGTAGTTATCCTTTTATTATGTATTTGATGGAATGAATGAGAATAAGAAGGTGAAATATTATAAAAATAGATAATGAGAATAAATATTATTTTTCCCTCTTTTGATAATATTGGTAAGAAATAGCATGTGACTTTCTTGAAGGGAATGAGATTTTTCTTCATGGTGGGGAGAAAGACCATCAAGAATGTTAATAATAAGTTAATAAATACACCTATAATATTTGGTTTTTCAATTGTGGGGATATAGGTATCATATAAAAGGAAGAACCCATCTCTCAAGGTAATATAACTCAAAATAGAAGAAGTGATTAGGGAATATATTTTGCAATTTCATCAGCTAAAGTAGAATAATGAAAGTACATGTATATTTTTGTTTAATATTTATGTTTTGGATTTATGAATTATGTTGTAAAATTATTTTATCTATGATTTTCTAGTCAATTAAGTCATAAAATTTCTATAGATCATGCTAAAGTTGTTATTATTTATAGATTGTATTGAATATGTTGAATAATACACCTGATCAATAAAATTGATTTAATGGTAAGTTGATATTTTTATAGAGCACATGAATAAGGTAAATATAAACCATAATATTATAGTTAGGATGAGTTAATAAGGTTGATTGTGATAAGGGAAAATTTAATGATGAATATGGAATAATATTGGTTACTATAACAAATTTTAGTGATGTTATAAAAAAATTAATTCATTATATAGATTAAAAATCATTGGATTTATATTTATTTATATGATTTTCTTTTGAAATATAAAGTGATTTAATTCGTGTAATGAAGCATGTTTGCATTATGTTTTTATAGTGATTCATGTTATTACCATGTGACCAAGGTATTCAATAATGATATTAAGAGTTTTTTTATTATGGAATATGGATAATTTTATTTTAGAAATTTAGATAACTTATTCCTAATTTTTTTATTTTGGAATTTGGTTTTTTTATGATACATTATATTGACTTCTTTTATGATGTATTATATTGATAATAATATATTATTTTTAAATTTTAAATAATTATATTCGTATTGTATAACCTATGATAATTATTTTGCTTCTGATAAATACTAAAAGAATGAAATAATGGATTTTGGATCTTATGATTTTTTGAATGTTCATCATGTATGATTTTTTTCATGAATATTTATTTCTAGGTTTAGGATATGAAGTGGAAAATTATCAATGAAAACACAAAGGATTATATTGTGATTATTATATGGAAATAATATATATAGGTTTATTTTCATTTGTTAATTATTTATGTAATAGTATAACAAATAAAATTTATGAAATTTTCCTTCAAATAAAAATTATATATTTTTACTTTTCATATAGAGAAATCAATTGCCTATTAACCCATTACATATTTATAGTTTTGTTATTATTAAAATAAACAATAACATATTATATATCTCTCTCTATTACTACTTGGATATTATTTCTCACTTTTATGTCCACATTTTAGAATACCATTACGTTTAATTTTTAGAAACCTAGTTTTTTTGGATACCTTCAAACTCTACGTTCCCTATTTTTAGGAGTATATTTTATTAACACTTTTTACAAGGTTGGTTTTTTTTTTGAATTCAAATTTCAAATAAAATTCCCATAATTAAAAGTAAAATGTTTAAATTATTAGGATGAAATTTATTTATGGTGGGATAATGTTGTGCCTGGACATATTTAATGTACAGTATATTCTAAATTTTATACAACATGCAACATTGATCTAAAATAAACTATGACTATTAATACTTAAATATAACCATTATGTACTAGTCATTGAATTAGAGTGTTTTTATTGTATAACCATAATTAATATATATATATTACTTAAATAATAAAAAATAATTGATTAAGGATTAAGAAATAAGTACCTAAATTTTAGTAATGTTATTATATGCTTTGGAAATATGTTTTGTCAAAATGATTTCCTTTTCATTATGAGGGAAGATATCAGAATAAATATCTAAAAGTATTTAAAATTATATATTATACAAATAAAATAATTTTTCCTATTAAAATATTAAATTCATCCTTAGGTGAAATTTTAATATTTTTATGAAGAGATAGATTTCTTAGTAAATAGTACAAAAAGAAGATTTTTATTGGAAACTGTATTTTTGAATTAAGAAATTTAAAATAATTTTTTTTAAATATAATTCAAAAATAAAATATTTCTATTATATTTTTAATAATTCATTTATTTTCTTTTGAATCATTTTCAAGATTAAATTTAGTATAAAAATCATTCTTTATATAAATAATGCATTTTTTGAAAACCATTTTCTATTGGGTTTTTTAAATTTCTTTTTACTTTTACTTTTTCAAATTATTGAATTAAATTTTATAAATTAAATTAATTATTTTAAATCTGGATGATAATATTTGGTTAACAGTCTCCTTTCATTTTTTTCCATTATGAATTATTATCTTGGTAAAGATGATCACCTCAAGAATGGATAAATCCATTTAATGTTGGATAAAAATAAGAGACACAGTTGTAATTATTATAAGTTGAATTTAATTACAATCAAATAAACCTAGCCACAAAAATTATTCATTTAAAATAAACATTTCAATTAAAATGTCTAATAAAATATTTATATCATAATAGGTACATAATGACATTCCATTAGTTATAAATATCACCTATGTGTCTACATAGGGGATAAAAAAATGTGGAACTAATCATAATGATTTTTTTGATCATAATATATTTATCATAATTTGTTTAATTTATTTTAAATTATTTATAATTTTAGTATTACTATAATTTCTCACACAACACCAATATTTTATTTATTCTATGAATAAAAATATAAAAAAAATATTTTAGAAATTTTAAAAGCGGTGTATATTGACTAAATTAAAGTGTCCCACTAATTTTCATGATCAATATTATTTTTTTCTGAAGATTTAAAGTATTATATTTGAATTTAAAATTTTTAGTTTAATATTTCAATACAAAATAATTGAATTCATTCAAAATTTACAATAATGATATATTGTTAAAAATTTATTTTTCAAATTATAAAAAAAAATATAAAAATATTGAATAAGGAAACAATGGATAATATATAGTAAGAAATATACCTCATTTTCCATTTTTGAGACAATAATTACATTAAAAGTAAAATTATAACTGTTTAACTATAAAAAATATTTTACCATGGTTAATGTTTAAATAGGATAACTAAGTAGTTAAAAAAGGAAAAGGATTTATGTGCCACATGAACGAATTAAAATTTTATCATTTGATGAAATTCCAACCAGATACTACCCTAGGATAGAATCAAAATGCATTTGGATGTATTTTAATTAATAATAAATTAATTATAAGTTAATATTTTTTGAAATTCCAAAAAATTCTTGTCACCAAACTATAAAACGGAAAGTCCTCCTCCACTCATTAACACAACAATGAGACTTCTAACTTGACCATATTTTACTAAGATCACTTATAAACATCCTTGTATACATTGTTGTGGTTATTTTCATCCCAAAATACCATCCATAGGAACCTAAATATGACGACTAAAGAAGATATCTCAATTGAGATGTAATACCCATAAATGAAAACATTTATTTCATTTGTTCATTACCTCATCTATATTAATGATATTTATCATAAAATACAGACATATGTATTATAATATTATTGAACACACACTTCTAGATCCAATGTAAAAATCACAAACATTACCATTCCATCTGTGATACTGATGAAGGTGACCTAATTTTTTCATCCATGATTTGTAATATCTACAAGAATTATTTGGTCACTTATATTCTAAATGACTGTTTAGAATTATAGTTATATATAATTTGGATAAATTCAAAAATAAATAATTCCAAATAATTTAAAAGATATTCTTTCCCACAATACACATATTTTTATATTCCATATTATGTTATCAATATTATCTATGTGAAACCCTTCTAGATAACCTAGTTCATTATCATAAATGATAACATAGGGAAAAAGAAACATAAAAAGGCATCCAAAAATTTCCTGTATGTGTAAAAAATAGAATTAAAAACTAAATGATTTCAGTGATTATAATAATATAATAAGTGTGTGATGACATAATCAAAGTCAATGAGTATAAATTAATTATATTCATACCCACCCATACCAAGATCATCAAACATGAGACCATGAAATAAGGCATTGATAAAGGATAGATTCATAAAAATATAATATCATGAGCCATGTAATATCGATCATGATCAAAAAAAATTATAAATCAATAGAAAGAATAATCAAAATGTATTGGTATCTTGGAACGTTATCATCGAAAAACACAAATTGAACCATTATTGAAAATTTTCAAGTGGGATAACAATATGGTCGACATCCATACTTAGTTAATTAGAGCTCTATCTATGTTCACTAATAATATAAGATATATTTGGCTCATCTAGCATAATTTGGGTGCACCCATCATATAAAAATGCCTAATAACCATAAATAAAGTTCATATTTCTTCAGTTTCACTAAAAAAACTCATAAAAACAAACATTATTCCTTTTATATCTTTATTAAACCTTGTAAAAATAAATTATATCCATGAAACTATATTTAAAACTATATTAACATGATGAAAAAGAAATTATTTTGATAGAAAACTCTGTTAATAATGATTATCCCATGGGAAAAAATTGGTTCCATTACAAATTATTTGTAACATGATTATCCCATTCAAAATAAATTTTTTCCATTAAAATGTATCTGAACAAATCATAATACATCCTGTTAAAGAATGAGGATGGTAATATTTTAAAATATCCCTATTATTTTATATGTATCCACAATGTTATTTAATGTTGAGTAATGAAAATATCCTTAAGATATTATAAATAATCTTTCTAATGAAAATAATTATTTCATTTTGAAAATTAGTTATAAGAACTAAAAATATTAAAAATATTGTGATAATCCATTTCTTTGAAAAAAAACATGGAAAATATAAAGGAAACTTTCAGTATAATAATGTACATGGTAGCAGTAAAATCTTATCATGTTATCAATGTTACAAATAAACATTATTTTAAAATAATTTTGAAAATTGGAGTTAAAAGTGAACCATTTAGATAATATTATGCAATTTACTTTTAAAAAAGTTATAATATGGTAATTAAATTGTAAAATTGATTTAGGAATGAATTTATTTTTCAAGAAGATCAATTTTGAAATAATATTAAAAAACATGGTTTTTAAAGAGATGGATAGTCAATCTAAAAAAAAGAAAACATCAATATCTCTTAAAAATGAAAATATAAATAGTAATTTAATTAATAATATAGTCTAAAGAATTAAAACATATTAAACACATTCATAACAAGTAGAGAGTATTGATATATGGTTCATGAAAATTAGATTATATAAATTTCTCAAATGCAACCTTTCACAAAAACAATCCAGAACAGAATATATATTGTAACATAGAGCATTTTCCACTTCAATATCTCTTCAATTGAAAGACCCATGAATGAATAATTTCAAAGGTCACTTTATACATTTTAAAATAACAATATCCATAATTTAATATTCCAAAAAGTTTGTATATATGCCTCATATATAAGATAGGTGAATATCGTTAACATATATCCCAAATAAATGAATTTTGGATGATTAACCATTACAAAGTTCATATCACATAATTGAGAGTAAATTAGTGGTATTATTAAGTGTAAAAAAATTAATATATAAAAAATCCATGTAATAATTAATAATAAAAATTATATATCAATTCACATATAATTATAACATAATAATGTCAGTTGAGATGTTTTATTACCTATTGAATGAAAATTAAGTTATTAAACTTTTTACCACTTCATAACATTAAAGTCAATACCATATGATCTATTTATCAAAATTGAAACATAAAATACCATTTTATTGAATTAGTCAATATATTACAATTAAAATGTAATGTATATAGACCACACAATATAAAATTGTGAATATGGAATATATATCACTTGTGTAAAATAAATGAATGGATTCCCCTTAAATATAGTTCATAATTTCATTGTTTGTATTTTAACTATTGTATAATAAAATTATATAAATTAATTGATTTATTAAGAAAATTTTAATTTCTTAATACCTTATAACTAAATTATTTATTTAATTTCATTATAAATTTAAATTTAAATATTTAATCTTTGAAGTCCACTTATAGTGTTTTGAGGATGTTTAGTTCATTATTTCAAAACAGATTTAGTGCGTTGATTATGGTCAAATGGGTTATTATATTAAAATATCTAGAATAAAAATAATGAAATTATTATAAAATTCATACCGAAAATAAATTTTTTAAAACCAATAATCAATGTTGGTTCGGAAAAACAATATATGTTATGATCATAGAGAAGGTAAGACGTATGTACGCATGTGTGACATTTCAATTTTTCAGTGTTCATTATGAAAATGTGGTAGCTAATATTTTATCTTTAAAAAATGATAATAATATCGTAATTATAATAATTTTTAATTATATATTCTTATATACATAATTCATGTGTTTTGGTAATTAAAACAAATCACATCGCTTCATGGATGTGGTAGTCCAGACATCCAAAAACTACATTATCATTATCAGTGTAAAAATGAAAATAAAAAATTATATTTTCCAAAGAATAATTTTTTCATGGATATAATTATTATTTCATTTATATCATATATATTTTTTACCATTATCCTTATTCCATTCAATATAATGTTTTAGGAAAAAATGATTCACATCGCTTCGCGAGGAGATAGTATGCCACACATATGAGCAACATTATCATATCCCCTACTAGAATGGAATGTAAAATGATATATATAATATAATTTATAAATATTTTAAATATATTTAAAAAATATCAAATATATATATACATAAAAATCATTATAATAATCCATTAGAGGAAATGAAGGTAACTAATGACCATGTTTCACAAGGTGGTAGTTCATTGTACATAAAATTGACTATTTTAGGTATAATCTGATAGAAGAATACATATATTTTGATTATGAAATTCATATAATAATATATTATTATATAATGAAAAATATTTTTATGATATGTTCATAGTTAAACTTTTTTTAAGGAGGTGCAAGAATAAATAAAACAAAAATTTATAAATAGGAATTTAACTTTTTCATAGACCACCACCTTCAGATTATACCTAAACTGTCCATAAAAATGGTTTCTAAAAAATTAATCTAGTATTAGAGAATGTAATATGGAAACTTTTAGATTTTTTTATTGGCCTAAAAAGTGTTTGAATGAGTGAATAATAGAGTATATGGGGAGACCGTTTATAAGTGGGGTTAGTGTCACACCTGCATTATTTGAAATGAAAAATGGGTACCGACACAATCCATATTAAAAAGAAAGAAATGGATATTTATCAAGAATTATACAAGATAAGGTCAAATTATTTCCATACAATAGTGTTTAGACATGTTTTTTTGTTCATTTTTAAACATATGTATTTTGTTTAACCCCCCCCCCCCCCATAATAAACCCATTTTTACCTTTACAACAATAATTTATTTTAACTATTTTCAAAATTCATTGTGGAAAAAAATTATATATCCATTTTATATAATACATATATTCTTAATCCAAAAGAAGAATAACTTTTATCATCTTCTACTCAAATATATGTCAAAATATAAAGAAAAATTAATCCCACAGACGCAATGAAAAAATAGTTTTTCATGAATTGTATTACTAATGGGAAAAATTATTTCAAATTCACTATATGGATTGTAGTTGTAATTATATTAATCTCAGTTCATATTTTATATCATATAATATACAAATTTAATTTAAATCATCCATCATTATGGTCTATTTAAATTAATTAAAATTAATAATTATTATGCAACATTAAAATAGTTTTGACAAAATCACATTTTAATCCCAAAGACCAACTTATACTAAAATAAAAATTCAAGTTTATAGAAAATAATTTATTTTTATTAAATATAAATAATTAATAAATATTTTCCTTGATATCATATTCAAATAATAATGGGAATTTTAGATTTCTTAATTTATTGAAATGAATTGGCATTTTTAACAAATATCAGTATTTTTCACTATTCACTAAAAATGAATATTATACAAGAAATAAAAATAAATATATAAAATAAAATTATGATATTATTATTTAAAATATTTATTTGATTTTATGATATTAATTTTTATTATACTCTAAATAATATGTTTATCATTTTCTCATAAGAAGGAATAAAAATAACTTTTGAAAATATATATTTCATGGGGACAAAATTAAATTACTAAAAAATGATTGATTATTTACTAATAATGTTTCAATTAATTAATATTGAGTAGGATATATATATATATTGGTATTAAATACAATTCAATCATACCAATTTACTATTATGTTAGAAAATTCATATTTAAAATAATATTATTTCACGATTCCTAAAATATTATTGTTGTATGTCTTATATGATATCAAGCATAAACATATAGAGGTTATTTATACAAAAATATTTTAAAGAGATTAAATTTATAAAAAATTTAATACATCATAATGTACTTTTTTGTTAAATCCTCATCTAAGCTTGATTTGGTGTATCATATATGTTAGCGAAAATAATTTTATTCTTTTAAAATCTATGGGTGTGATATAATATACCATTTAATAAATTTAAACATATCAATTTGACCATTATCCTCATAATAAAAGTTCTTAAATTGTAAATTTAATATTTTTAAAAACACAACATAAAAAGGGTTAAGAAAACATCCCCTTAATAATATTGAAATGTGAAGGACGTAGATCACATGGAATAACAAGTATTGTGTTTCCAAATAAAAGAACATAAGTGAGATGTGAATATTTAGAAATGTAAGAAATATAAAATATAAAATTAATTATGGAGAGTGGTAAATATCATTATTAAAAAGAGATTGAATGATCAGGAGAGATTGAGAAACCAAAAATCTATAAACTAGAGATGTGTGAAGAAGGCCCCTAACTCCAGTAGAATTGATGATAATATGACACCTTTTTTATTGAAGATCATTTTCCTAGAGTTAAGGAATTATTTCTCAATATATTTTAGTAACATGAGGAATCATGATTACTTGATGAGTAGGACTTCACCATTTGTCCAATTTCCACCACAATCTCATATTTCAACCAAAATGGTGAGTATTAAAGATGAATTGTTTCATTCTTGAAGCACTAAAATAAATACTTGTAGAAATTCATTATCCGAAAAATGATAACAGGATATTCTCCATATATTTTGGCATTATATAATATCTAAATTGTTTATAAAATTTTAATATTACTCCCATTGGGAATAAACCATCATACGATAAAATAAAAATTTATTCTCCAAGTGAGCAATTTTTACTTCTAAACCATCCCACTATAATGGAAATGAATAAAACGGGACATAAAGTGCTATATAAATCATTTACCATTACCTGTTTCCAATTAAAAAAGTCTTAAACCACCAAAAATAAAAAAATATTTTGTTATTACTAAGCCTAAAAAGATTCCACCACATAATATATACTGTTTATAATATCAATAATGTTTTAGGTAAATATTTAAAAAAAATAATTATTTTCAATTATTTATCATAATTCTAAACCATTTTAAAATCATCGATTAGTTTCCCTTAGAAACATTTCACATTACAAAACAACGAATAAGAATTACAAGATTGTTAAACATGGAATTCATAATCCATAAAATCTGTCGATACACCATAATATAAACATGTAATCAAATGACTATGACTAATCAATCATGTGAAAGCATGTAAAAAATATCCATGGAGAATCCATCATGTGGAATTCTAGTGAAAAATGAAAAATCACACAATTTAGTCTCAAAACTATGGAAATATGTAATATATATTAAAAATATATCCTCATTGCTGGTGTAATTTGAATTTAACTAGAAAAACCTCTAGTGGAATTACATACACTAATGTGAAAGAAACCCTCAAGTGGAATTACACACACAATGTATGGAATTTTTGTTCCTAAGGCACCTATGGTTCAAATTGTTCATAGTTTTTCTAATTCTATTTGAATACTGTGTTCCCAATTTTTTATAACATTTTAATATCCAATATAATCTTATTTTATGGTTGAAATACAATATTTTTAAATCAAACCCACCATTAAATCATTTTATAAAACAATTGGTCTGAATAAACTATTGTTTTAGAAAAAAATAATAAAAAAATGATCCTTTTTTAATGAAACCATAAAAATAGAGAATATATTCAATTCAGATAATAATGGAAATGTATTTATCTAAAAATTTTAATTATATATAATTATCCATTGATATAGAAACACCTACCCCAAGAGAAGGATTGGAAAAATATTCCTTTGAAAACAGAGACTGGGGATGATTAGATCAGGTCATCATAATCCTAGATACAAAATAATGAAATCTGGAATACATAATACCAATTATATATCAAATCATGTCACCACACATATTTCAATCAATTAATTTGAGGAGTTATCATTACAAGATATATGAAATGAAGTGGAATCCTCTTCAAAACCTAAACATACCCTGAAAAATCTATCAATAATAATATGAAATCACCACTAATCCCTATGAAGAAGAATTTATATTACTAATTAATTATTCAATAGATACTCAATGTAATTATAAGGAATTAGGAATAAATGTGAAAATTATAAAAGGGTAAAAACACAACATTAAATTTTTTGAGTTCCATGATGAGTTTTTCCACATTAATAAACAGTCCTTGTGATAACCGTAATAGATAACTATATTTCTAAAAAGAAATGTTTCAGGGTCTATCGGTACAAGCCATGCAGTTGATCCAAATAATGAAACACCCTTTGAAAAACACTGATACCTTCTATGATTTACTATATTAAGATTCATTGTTTCATTAAACATGTTGCAACTGTGAAAACCCCCCACTGTTAAAATATAGATCCATGTTGTATGGTTTCTTCAGGGTTACTACTAATCATACACCAATGATGTGCACAGTCTTTCTTCTACAAAAACTATATTTTTTACCCTCATTCACCTAAAACAACTTTAATGACATTAACTACAATCCTTGATTTAATTAAATCATACGTTACATCTGGTGGTCTCTTCAATTATCCCCACCATTATATAATTTAATCCCTCGAAAATCCTCATGATCCAAAGCCCAAAAAAATAGAATTCATCTACTTCATTATCAATGATTCCCACTCCCACATCTCATGGATACCCATTTTATACATCCATGGTACCTATGAAAGAATTGATTACCACTAAATACCTTATTCTAAAAATTGATAATGTAATATAGTTTCTAATCAATGGTGGTATCGAACACTGGATCAGTATCCTCACATTCAATCACATGGGAAGGACCCAATCAATACCTCCTCAAATGGAAAACATGAAACATGTCGTTATTCAATGCCAAGAGAGATATTATGTCCAATAAATATTTCACAACTCTAATTTTCTCCATTACCTAAATGTGGATAAAAAATTTAGTTTCAACTTACCCAACATACCAAACCAATGATGTCCCAAGAATGGTTAAACATTGAGAAAAATTGGATCCCCAACATTAATCTATAGTGGCTAAAGATTATAGTTTTCAGAATATTTATGATGTGACTATATTTTAACCAACCTCATGTAGATCAATTTCACATTTTCTATCTTATCATGAATGAGACTCATCTCGAACAACGACCTGTCTCTCAACTCATCCAATGATAATGAAGATCTACAGGGACCCCCATACAACACTACCAATGGAACCATCTTTATTAATTCATGATAACTACTTTTATTATAAAATTTAAATGGAGGAAAATGATTTTCCAAATATCAACTTAAATAAAGTATGAAATTCAAAAATGTTTCCTCAAGATCCTAGATGAATCTCACTATCTACAGATCCATCATTGGATAATAATTGATTCTCAATTTCAATTGGGAACCCATCACCACCAGTAGGTAAATATAGAACATGGATGTGAAGCTCATGTACCTATCATAAATATTCATAGTGGGGACCCCATGAATTA
The DNA here is from genome assembly GCA_963277665.1 of Viscum album. NCBI lineage: Eukaryota > Viridiplantae > Streptophyta > Magnoliopsida > Santalales > Viscaceae > Viscum > Viscum album. The sequence goes on along the minus strand of OY728161.1, from coordinate 453,714,863 downwards.
TCAAAATATATTGGATGTTTAAAAATTAGAGCTATTCCACTTTTCTAACCCAATTTACTAGTACGAAATGATATTTTATGTAATTAGATCAATGATCACAAAAATTTCATCCTTACCACTATGATTTCATGGATGAAAAATGAAACAATATATTGAAATTTCATCCCACTTATATAAAAGAATGGTTAAATTTTTAAAAAATAATAGTTCTATGGTGTTCTGCCATATTTTTCTTATAAGTGAGACACCATGGTAATAAATCTAATATTTACAACCTCTTCAATGACCAAAAATACTGATTTCTAAGTTTGTGAGGCATATTTGTAGCCTTAGGGGTGGATGGACCAAGAAGGCTAGTGTCTACATCACATCAAATCATGTTTTATATATTTTAGAATGACCAACCTTCTTCCAAGGCCCAAGGCTCAACTAAGAGACTGAATATGTCTCCATATTATAAAATAATTTATCAAATCATCAAACCATATTATAAGTAACATGATTGAGTTAGACCCCCTTATAGAATGATGATTTAATATTTATATATACCAAGAACACCTATACACTAACCACATGGACTCCCAACAACATCTCAACATGAAAAATTATTAGATACGACTTATTAATTGATTCCTTCACATACTGTGTTTATAATTTTCTTCTCCACTCATTAGAAACTATATTCATTATCCTACAAGTGTATGAAATATAAAAATAAATTTTCGAATGATACTCCACCCAATGTATCTATTTCATGTTTAGATCCCACTGAGTAAAAATATATTTCAGAAAATTATTATCAGAATGCCTTATAAACCACTCCAAAAATAGATAGTGATGTGTCACATTTATTGTTTGAAAAACAGTTTCCATCTCAAGATCACTAGTATGATAGTTCATCTCATATGGTCCTAAATATTTTTGATCATTAGGTAACCACATGCTTTCCTTATGTCAAGTCACATACCACACTTGTACTAGAAGAATTATCGATGAAAACTATTACGAAAACCTAGTTCAAAAAGAATCAAAATCGGATATGAATTCAAACTCACCTTTTGTTAGCCAAAATGCCTCTCACATTTTTCATTCGATTAGGAAATTTTTCTTGTATAGGTTAAATATATATTCCAATATGTGAGATTAGTGAAATCATGAAAAAACTATTTATACTAACTAACCACATCGATGAAACACCTACTCTCAACCACATTTATGCAATGCTCTGAGGATATAACTACTTGTAGTAAATCATGATCTCTTAATACCCTACTCTAGGATATAGAATGCCCAATAAATTATACTTCCTGGATAAAGAACTCAAACATAGAAATCATACCATATAGATGATGTTCCTTTATGATAAATATAATGATATTTAAATTGTCCATATTCTCTCCCTATGACATAGAGTGAACCAAATTATAATAAAAAACACAACAAAAAATAAACAAATATATAATGAATGCATTGGATCATTAAATTCAAAAATAATGATGGAGCATTATTGAGACAGAATATCACAAACAGAAAATTGAAATGGAAATACTGGTTCTAAGACACTACCTTATGTATATCTAACTAATTTACTATCAACTAGTGGTTCTATGTCCTATGTTCGGTATTTTAAAAACCAATGTTCCCCTATAAGATGGTCAAAGAAATCATCATTCATGGGAAAATAATATTTGATCTAAATAGTCACCCAGTTATACATTTGATAATCCATGGACCATTTTAGAAACTATATACCTTATTATTAAAGAGTAAAAGTGAAGATTAAGGTGACATGATTGAATTAATAAATCCCTTATCCTTTTTTCCTCAAGATTGATTTAAGTTACACTAACTCTGAATGTACCATTAGAAAAGATGGAATAGAAATTGGTATCATACTATGGTAATGTGTGTAGTAAACTCAATTGATATTTATGGTGGTAAACTTCAAAAATCATCCAAAAAGACACGAGGGTATGAAAAAATGAATATAAGAATAAAAAATCCAAAAGAAGGGTATAAATAATAAAGAAACATCATTGACAACTAAAACATGATTTCCCCAGTATATGTGACAACAAGCTCCTCCCTACCAATTTTTGACACCCACTCCCACTAAGAAACATGAATGGCCCCATTATAAGATTAAAACTAAACTAATAATCAAAATAGTTTATATGGGTCTCAACTCTAATTATTCAATTTATAACATTTATTATGACATATATTTCAATATGAATACCGAAAAAGTACCACAACAACTCATAGTTGTCAATTATTGTTTGACACCTGGGGCACTTGAATACTTATTTAGATCACATTCCCAAATGTGTGGAATGATAAAATAAGAATGATATATTATTTGAACATAAGACCAAAAAATAAACTATCATTTAATATATAAAATAACGATTATCATATATATACAAAAATATAGTACCATATAAAATTGAATAAACATCGCACCACTAACAGAATATAGCCCTATTTATAATTCCTTATGTTCACATGCTACTGCTTAATGATTTTTGGTGTTATCAAAATGAATACCCCCCTTTTCTGAGAATTTTACCTACCATAATTATTAGTATCTTTATTTACCAACGAACCCTTGGTGTGAGCGGATCCATCCTTACTATGCGGTGATATAAATTCACAAAAACTTATCATATAGACAAGTAGTCTTGAATGATGAAAATATCATATTAGTATCATTATAGATAGGCATGGTATGAATATGCCTTATAAATTTGTAGTTTTAAAAAATAATAATTTCATAATGAAGCCTTCGAAACTATTCATAATGTGAAATAACCACCCTTGGAATAGTTTTCTAGCTAGAAGATATACCTTTGCTACCAACTAAACCCATTCATGCTCTTCCCAAATAGTCATTACATCTATTTCAACCTATTGAAGATATGATTATTCAAAGACCTCAAAAAGGTAAAAATAAAAAATAGAACAAGAATTTATTATATATATATTTATATCCTTATTCCAAACTCAAACCACTTAGAATTTTTGTACTCATTTGTTACTACATTTGGTGCCAAGTGCACCAGCTCTCAAAAAGGGTTGAATACAATAGAACTGTATGCTCGCCTTTTTACAAGTTCAAAAACTCTTTGTTCAACACCATGGATAAAATATTAGGGTAAAACATTAAATTAATTATTTTCATGAAATAATTCAAGGTAATATACTCCTGAAACATAGATTTCACAATAGAGTCCCACCTAATCATTTTTGGTCCCTCAAGGAAATATCTGGAAAAAAAATTTATAAATAATAGGAGTCTTAAAGAGGTTGATGATACTGTTAATCCACTAAATAAAATCCTTATATGAATTGAATCCATTTTCACAATAGATTATTGGAGGTTTTATCATTGTTAATTTTAATCAATGATCAGCTACAAATCATGTGTTATCCATACCCAGATGACACTAAGTTTAAATAGTGTGGATATTATCTTATACAACTAATGGGCCTGCTGGATGATTAAACTGAGGAACCTATATTATAACATTCTCATAGATATTCAAAAAATTTCTTATATGGGGAATTTTCTAATTAATAAAATACAATAATGAATTTTATATTTCAGAAAAATTAAAAAATTTTGGGACCATCTTTTAGAATTCAGGTTAACACCTAAAAAACATGTATTTAAATCCCTATAAATTATACTGATGAAAATAATGCATAAGAAATAAAATCTTCCATTAAAAAACACCCCATATTCATCATTAAAATTAACTAAAACTCCAATTCTCTAACTTGGTGAAAATTTTCCAATTACCAATGGTAATATGAGTCCATAAATGAAGGAAATATATCCATAAACCATGACATCAATACAAAAATAATTTCAATTGTCTTAAATCATATATAACATGGATATTGAACCAGTCATAAGAACGATTATCGAAAATTAAGACTTTTATTTTTCTTAATACTATTCTACAATAAACCAACATGGGTCATATAGACATTAAACTCATGTTAGCCCGCTATGATTGTTAGCTACAACAGGATAACATAATAAAGTATCACATATAAAAAATAAAGACATAAAACTAAATAGAAAATGAGAATAATTAAATACATCCATGATCTAAAAAATACAATCATAATAAGAAAAATACAATGTATGAAATTGATATACGAATAAGTATATATGTGACCAACTATCACCTCCAAACAATCCCACTAGGAAGGATATGATGAAATAGGAATTCATTTTTCTACATAATTCACTTACTTTTTCTTAGTTATAGAAAAAAAATCTAAAACCAGATAAAGGAAGAAACTAGGTAATGAGCTCTAATACTAGTACTATTCCACCCAAATATCTATAAAAAATCTGATATCAAAAATGCAATAGGTCTAGCATTAATAAAAATAGAGTTTCACAAATCATTTTTGTATGTCAACACCATTGGTAAATCATCGTATGGTTTTCTATAAGTTCCGTTCATATTTTCAAAATAATGAAAAATACAACATAATTGATTAATCTTGAAATTATTAACAAAAAAATCAAAAAATAAGACTTAATGTAAGCATGCTATCAAATAACCATGACCATCCCATTTTGTGAAATCATGTGAAGAAATAACCCTCGAAATTATATTATGGTTATATCCAATAAAAAATGAAAAATAAAATGATTTTAGATTTATCCTCTTGAAATATATACTATAAATAGTTATATATTTTCAATCTATTACTATTTTAAATTCAGTCTATATATCATTTACTTAAACTACAATCGCTATAATGAAAGAAAATCTCATTTGGTATTACACACAATATGGGTTAAATGTTAATTATTGTTGCTACCAAGGTTAAAAATGTTAATTTATTTTCCAAATCAATTTAGAAACCATTCTATATTTTTGATAAAAATTCATATCCAATACATTCTTCTTCAGTTCCCGAAATCACATTTTTTAAAATCAATAGTTTTGTCTATGAATTTTTCAGACACAAGGTGTGAACAAACTATTTTAAAGAAATATTCCTATAAAAACATGAAATATCCCAATAAACCATTTAAAAAATTAATAAATTTAATTAAATTAATTAATAAAATTAATTTACAATAATAATTAGAAAATCGTATAATTATCACTTCAGATAGAAACACTTACTATAGAAATTATGGGTCGAACTATAAGCTTCATAAAATAGTGATCGACAATGTGTAGATCAGGCCCTCATGATCCTAGATCCAAAAGAATAATATAAAAACTCTATATACCACATTAGATTAAAGATAAACATAGAACATGGGTTCCAAAAAACAATTGTGAGTTTGATCTTTTAAGGGTCTATGAAAGGAAGAGGAAACCACATCAAAACCCAATCATACCTTTATAATTCCATCAAGAATGCTGGGAACATTCCATGAATATGAACAAAGGATCCTCTTGAGCATTGTAGAAGGATTAGGAGTATCCTAAATGAGATTAGGTGTGTGATTGTGAATTAAAATGACTAATGAAAATATGGTAAAAATTAAATTGTAATTGTTCAGAGTGACGCTCTCGGTTACCCTGGATAGTTAGGAAAATAATGTGCCAATATTGTGAGGATATTGTATCATTATATATAAAAGACGCATGGTATCCTATGAAAATTCATAAAGATTTGTAATTGTAAGATACCCTTTGAAAAACAACTATACCTTGTCTTGTTTTCCCTACCTAGCCAAATGGTTTCTTTGACTATACTCAAACCATAAAACACCCAACTAGAAAACATAGATCTGTACTGCATGGTTTCTATAAGGTGTGTTACACCCATGAAATAACCATACACAAGGTATATCTCCAAAAAAAACATCATTTTCAAGGCTTTTCCCCCAATTCCCCTAGAATTAATTCAATGAAAAACCAGTGAAAAATTAAAGCATAACTGATATCACGTGGGTGCTACATAAACAGAAAGAAATCAATTATTTAATGATTAAATCAATTCCCCTTATTTTTTAATATATCAATCCTTAGGATTGACAAGGTTAATACATGATCATTAAAAATTATTTAGTATTTTATCATATAAATATACTTATCCCCAATGTTCTTTCTAATGTTTTCACATCATAGATTTTGAATATGACTAAGCATTTCACTAATAACTGCTATAGAAACCAATATTTTTCAATCATATATATCAAATTATATTATATTAATATTAAGTACCATGATGATCTAATCTAGATTCTTATTGATCTAGTTTTGTTGGAAAATTGGATATATAAACAGCTAGTTTATAAGTGATCAGCATCATCTCTTACTTTGTTCTTCCTAACATGCACTATTAGTAGATATATAAAATTAATAAATTTCATCATATCATATAGAAAATGAAATGTAAGAAAGGGTGATCTCATATTGTTAGTAAGGGAAAATAATAGAGAAATCAATGAACATTTGAGCATAACATGAACAATAGTGTCTGAGAACAAGATCATTGAATTTTAAAACCATACCCATATTATTGAGTCAATAAGTTTTCCTTATGAGTATTCTATTATTTATTATTTTAAAAATCACAAGCACTATCATAAGGAAAATTTCATTTCCCCTATATTTTATATTCATAAGGAAAATTTTCCTTCCCCATGGAAATTTATCCTTACCATGTATTCATTTTTCATATTATAACCTAACTCATTTTATTTCTAAGTATAAATTTCGTTTTTATATCCAAAACCTCAGAATCCTATAAATACATAGATATAGAGCATTCTGTTTTTAGGATCCGAATTTAGGTTCTGAATTCTCTGAATTTCGACTCCGAACATTCTGAGTTCAGACTTCGAATTATATGAATTTAGACTCCGAACATTCTGAGTTCAGACTCCAAATTCTCTGAATTTATATTCCTATTATTCTATGTTCAGACTCTAAATACTCTGAATTCAGACTCCAAACATTCTGAGTTCAGACTCTTATTTCTCTATATTCAGACTCCAAAATTTCTGAGTTCAGACTCCAAAATTTTATGAATTCAGACTCCAAATTTCCTTGAAATTCAGACTCCGAAATTCTATTGAATTCAGGTTCTGAATTATTTTGAAGACAGAATCTGAATATTCAGTTATTAAAAATGCCAAATGGTTTCTTGGTTAGACTCCGAATTTTTATTTTTCCTTACACTTAGAAAATTGATTTGGTTAAGAAACCATATTTTTTATTACTCTAGTTATAGGTATAAATCTATGTTGTTCTTTATATTTCTAACCAAAAGTTGTTTGAGTTATACGAGTATATGTCCCTCTGAAATTCAAGGAAAAATATGACCATTGGAGGAGGGAGTTGACTGTTGAATATGTTCCTATAAATAGAATATCATTTGAAAGAGCTCAAAACATTGATGAACTTTTCTACAACTCTAGAGAATAAATTCATGTGATTTGATTTCGAGAGAGATACTTTCATACTTTGTGCATACTAATCATCTTTTTCAGAATCACTTCGTGTGACTCCAAATGTTGTTGAGTACATTCGAGGGCTTCTAGGGATAGGAAGATAGAGTTGCTGACTACCTAGATGTTTGAGGGCTTGCGGGGATAGCAAGACAGACTTCGATATTCATATCGAGTGTTTACCCAAGTGTGGGTAAGACAGAAAATCTTGAAAGTATAAATAAATGGTCCTTTATCCAAGGTTTTTGGATACCATTCTCTTTGGTTTAAAAGATTTAATACGTGTTACATGTATTGTTTCATGTTTTACGCTTCATATTGGTTGTTACGGAAAGTACAACTATCTTATACATTTATATACATGTACTCTGATTAGTAAGATTATATACACATTAGGGTAGAATCCTTATCTTTGTAAACTTTTCTTAAGTTTCATTTCTGGAACCACCTTTATGGAATCATTCATGTTTATAGAACTAAATGTTCTTATGAATTTACCTTGTTTAACTTTCTTAAACATTACCATTTTTAAAAGTTCAAAAGAAATTATTTAAAGTATACAATTCACCCCCCTCTTTTATATTGATCATCTAACTCATTATATTGATCCTACAATTTGTATCATAGGAGGTTTCTAGAATACGTATCATCACATATAATATTTCTTGCTCATGATTTTAATTGTTCTATATTTTCCTTGATTTGGATATTTTTATCCTTGTTTACAAACTTTTATTACTGACAAGTTTGTGTGGAAAGATTTTTTATTAAAATGGCATGAATGAATGTTGGTTCAAATGACAACATTAATCCTACAAGACCACCTATTTTTATGTGAATGTTTATGAATATTGGAGAGATCAAATGAAGACTTTTTTATTAACATTGAAGTGGACAACTTGGTTTTTCTGACAAGGGATTACTAGATTCCTGATAAAAAAGTCACAACTTTTACAAATCAAGAGAATTCGGAATATCAATTACACTACAAGGTACACTATACATTGTTGTGTTCCATGACTAGGAGTCTATATTTCCATATTTCTTCTTGTAATGTAGCAAATGGTATTTGAAAGTAACATGCAGTGACACATTTTGGATATTCCTAATTTATTGAAACTAGAAGAGCAATGCTTAGAGCTGAGTACCATGGTTTTTGATTTCATTATAGAGAAATTATATGTAGGGTACAATAGTGATGTATGACTATTATAATGATCTTAAAATACATGGTTGAAAATGGACTGGATGATGAGTCCCTCGTAGACATGATTGTAGACATCATTCCTAATGAGTGGGAATCCAAGATAACATCTATAGATGAGAATATGAAAGTCACAGAGATAACTCTTGATGAGATTTTTGGAACTCTTCTTCATCATGTGTCTAGAATGATGAGAGATTCTGAAAATGTTATGAAAATGAATGGAAATGGATGTTTTTATTTAACAACTACTACAAATAATATTAAAATCAAGACTCCAGAGAGAGTTAAAAGATCTAAATCAAAGAAGGCCGTTGTTTTATATAAATAATGTGGAAGTGAACATTCTGAGAATGAACTAGCTAATATTTATCAAAGTATGAACTAGATAGTTGGGAATAAAGGATTTCAGTATAGATACAAGAAGAAATAATGAAAGGATAAGAAATACTCTGAAGTCATTTGATATGAATGCAAAAGAGTGGGTCATTATTGGCCATATTTTCCTATTCATAAGAGAAAAGATAGAAATGAAAATAATTCTGAGTGAAATATAAAGAAGTACTACAAAGTTAAAGCTACGAATGTTTTTAAGGATAATGACACTGGTATATCCTGTGGTGGAGACACTTCTGATGAATAATCAGATTATGAATCTTCTGGAAAGAAGAATATTGGTTTACATGCCAAGTTTTCTATTGAAAATAACTGTTTAATGTAAAAGGTACACAATCCAAAATCCATCACCAATGTATCTCTGAATGATAATTATAGTGATAGTTAATATTATGAATCCTTGGATGAAAAAAATTCTTCTGATAAAGATAATACTTTACATACCTATGAAGATGTTTTTAGATTTGATAAGCTCCTTGAGAATGAAATTTCTATATTCAAGAAAAATTGTGATAACTAATATTATAGGATTTATATTTTTAAAATGGAAATATCAGATCTTTCTAAAGATCTTGATAATAAAACCCTTGATTTTGAAATTATTAAAAAAACTTTAGGATGTTAATTCTGAGAAGGAAAAACATTCTAAGGATCTAGAAAAAGTAATTTCTAAGAATTTATTTTGAGCTTAACTCTATTGTTATAACTGATGTTTTTAGGATAATAACTTAGTTATTAGACTAAAGTAAGAAATATTTTCCATGAGGAAGTGTTTTTCAAACAATGCCTTGGGAAAGGAAAACCCTGACAAGATGTATTCCCAAATTCAACCTCTAAGGAATTATTCTGGTTTTGATTATACAAGTTCAAAACCGATTTTTAGTAACAATTATTTTGTTCCTCAAAGTGATCCATTCTGTACAAAGTGTCAGTGTGGTGGGAATTTGGGAAAAAATTGTTCCTTAAACAAAACATAGTCATTAGGTTTTCATAAACCTTATTTTTTAAATAATATGTGGTTTCCAAAAAAAATTCTTTCTGAAGTTTCCTGATCCAAGAAATTTTGTGTTCCGAAAGTCTATCTTTATTATTTTCAAGAAAATAAACAATGTACCAACAGAAATACATGGCACATGGATAGTAGATGTTCACATGATATTATTTGTAACAAAAACATCTTTGAAAAGATTTTCAATATGAAAGGAGGAAAACTAACTTTTGGAGATAATGATATGGGTGAAATTATTGGTATGGGTAACATTGTTCTTCTTGGAGAAACATTGACTTCAAATGTTTTATTAGTTAATGGTCTTATGCACAACCACATTAGCATATGTCAATTATGTGTTGAAGGTTACCATGTGAATTAAAGGAATGACATGTGCTTATTACAAAATTCCAAGGAAGAGTTTATTCTTTCTGCCCATAGGCAAGAGAATATATACACACTAAACAGAAAAGATATTAAGAGCCAATATCTACCTTTACTTAGTGAAATAGATGATCATTCTTGATTGTGGAATAGAAGTTTAGGACAATGTGACCTTAGGAACCTATTAAAACTCTCTAATAAAAGACTATTTAGGGATCTACCAGATCATAGATTTGATTCTTCAAAAGTTAGTGATACTTGACAATATGGCAGGCAACACAAATCATGTTTCAAATCAATCATTGAAGTCTGAACTGCTGATGCATTACAGTCAGTGCATATAGATCTTTTTTTCAACAAAAACTGGATGCATTGGAGAGAAATATTATGTTTTTATCTTAGCTGATGATTACACTAGATTTATATGGTTCTATTTTCTTGAAAAAAAATATGAAGCTTTTTCTTATTTCAATTGTTTTAGAACCCATGTTAAAAATGAGAAAAACATTTCATTGACAACTAATCATAGTGATCATAGAGTAGAGTTTCAAAATTCATATATTGGAACTTTTTGTAGTAAAAAAAGGAATTACTCATAACATCTAAACTCCCAGAACACCTATGAAAAATGGTATTGTTGAAAGAAGAAAAATAATTATTTAAGATATAATAAGAACCATGTTTAGTGAATATTTGGTATCCAATCATTTTTGGGTTGAGTCTGTAAGTACTTCTTGCGATACTATAAATCGTGTTTAGATTAGATATTTTCTTTATAAAACTCTTTATGAGTTATGGAATGGTTGAAAACCTAGACTTTCCTACATCAAGGTTTTTGGATTCAATGTATTCATTAAGAATACTAAATATAATCTACACAAACTCCCACCAAATTTTGATGAAGGAATTTTCTTAGGATACTCCACAACTTCTAAGGATTATAGAGTTTTCAATAAAAAAACATGTACTGTTGAAGAAACAGTACATGTCAAATTTAATGAAACTGATGCTTTTGTTTTTAAATAACCTCAACCAACATCTTTGGATGTGTTTTAAAAAATTATTATAATCCTTTGTTAGAAGATCAATCTGTTAAGGAATATGTTCAAGAAGTTATTTCTGAATCATTTACCATAGAATATTTCCTACCATATGTCCATAAACAGGTTTTACAAAACCCAAATCAGTTGTTTCTAAAGAATCATCCCAGTTATAATATCATTACGGATATAAATAAACCTTTATGGACTAGATGTTCCTTAAGAAATGAAGTTGAACATCTAGGATTCCTTTACATATTAGAACCAAAAAGCAATGATGAAGCTTTATGTAATGATGATTGGATTAAAGCTATGCATGATGAGCTAAATAAATTGGAAAGGAATAAAGTCTACACCTTGGTTGAAAGACCTCAATAATATTCTGTTATAGGAGTAAAATGAGTCTTCAGAAATATGTGTCATGAAAATTGAATCATAGTAAGAAATAAAGATATATTGGTTTGCTAAAGGCTATAATCAACAAGAAGAAATAAACTATGAAGAAACCTATGCTTCAGTATCTAGACTTGAATCTACTCTTATTCTTCTTTCTTTTTAAGCATTATTCAATTTAAAACTTTTTTAAATGGATGTTAAATGTTCTTTCCGTATTTTTTTGTACATGTAGATGTTTTTTTGGAACAACCTTATAGTTTTAAAGATTAAAAACATCCTGAACATGATTAAAAACTTACCAAAGCTTTGTATAGACTAAAGAAATCCCCTTCTTCTTGGTATGATAGACTTAAATGATTTTTTCTTCAAAATAATTATGTTATGAAAAATGATAATCCAAACATTTTTATAAATAAATATAAGAAAAAAACATTTATTGTTCTAATTTATGTTGATGACATTATATTTGGTTCAACTCAACAATCATTAAATGATTCCTTTGCAGATCTAATGAAATCTGAGTTTGAAATGAGTATGATGGGTGAGTTAACATTTTTCCTTGGTTTTAAAATTTCTCAATAACCAAAATGAATCTATATATACCAACATAAGTATATTATAGATCTTATTAAAAATTATGTATATGATAACACTTAGAGTAAAAGTACTCCCATTGGTACCTCAAATTCACCTGATCTTAATGAAGCTAGGAAACCAGTAGATCAAACATCATTTAGAAGAATGATAAAATGTCTACATTACTTGAATGCTAGTCATCCATACATAATTTTTTCAGTATACTTATGCCCAAGATATCAATCCAATCCTTTAGAATCTCATTTAAAGGTGATGAAAATTATTTTCCACTACATAATGGGAACCAAGGATCTATGAGTGTTTTACACTTTTTGAAATGATTTTGTTTAAAAAAATTTGGATGATGCCTTTGGTGGATGTAGAATGGATAGGTAATGTACATCCGTAACTTTACATTTCATAGATGATTCATTAGTTTCTTGGTCATGCATAAAAGAAACACTTAGTAGCACTTTCCACTTCCATAACAGAATATGTAGTAGCTAGAAGTTGTTGTGGTCATGTGATTGGATGGAACACACACTCACAGACTATGGTATGAGTTTTACCAAATCACAAATATTGGGTGACAATACTAGTACCATTGCCTTATGTAAACACAATGCACATACATCTTCTGCGAACCACATAGATATTAAGAATTAATTTCTTATGGATCACACACAAAAAAGAGATCTCAGTCTTCAATTTATCGGAACACAATATCAACATACTAATATTTTCAACAAATCATTACCATCTGATATACTAGAATACATTAAACTGAGGTTAGTAATGATAATATTAAGGTAATCTTCCATGTTACTTTAATGTTGAAACCAATCTCCTTATAGTAAGGAACTTCTTTTTCATAGGGGTAGTACATTTGTTTGGAAGATATCAAAAAAAAATTAATAGTCTAAATTTTTTTCCGTAGCCAAATTTTTTGTACTTAAAATTTTCTTAATGAAGATTCTTGTACTTAAAATATTCATACTGTAGATTTTCATACATAGAATTTTCATAAAGCAAATTTATGTACTTAAAATTTTATTAATGAAGATTTTGGTACATAAAATATTTTTAATGAATATTTTCATACATAAAATTTTCTTAGTGAAGATTTTCATACTTAAAATATTCATAATGGAAATTTTCATATTTAGATTTTTTATTATAAAGATTTATGTACTTAAAATTTTAGTAACGGAGATTTTCATATAGAAAATTTTCGTAATCAACCTTTTTGGAATATAAATTTCTTAAAGAAGAATTTTCCTCATTACGAATAATCTTCCTAGAAATATTAATGGTTTGTTTCCTTTCTTAAATAACTGTAATAGTCTTTTACTTATTGGTATTATCATCTATTTTTAAAATTTTTGTATTCTCTTTTACTTCATTCTGAATGTTTTTTTAAAAAAACTCAAAAGATCAGAATCCATCAAAATTATTCTTCTGTTATTTTTTTTATGTCGTCAGATCTGATCATAAGGGTTTTCAACCATTTGATTGAGTATAGAAGCGGAAATGTCACCTCAATCTCCTATATAAAGGACCCCCGATGGCTGTCCCACATTGAAACTCAATCCTTCGTGTGCTGAAACTTTGAACCTCTTACATAAGCTTATTCCGAATCTTCAAGGATTCAACATCTCCAAATTCCTTTTAAAGATTCATCTCAAAAAGAAATTTCGTCCATAAAGGAAATCATTGAATGACAGGATTGCAAAGAAAGGTTGGTTCATCTTAATTTATTCACTACGTATGATACCATTGTCTATAAGAATATAAAGCTGAATTGGTGGGATAGGGTTTCTATTTTGAAACAGAATGCACATGATCTAGTGTATCTAGATATGTTGACTGAATTCTACAAGGTAGTAACATTAGTCATGGAAGAAGTCATGAAAATTATTTCTTTAAAGTGTTACAGGAATAAATATTGACTTTCCTACACCAAGGCTGCATTCTTGGTTGGTCTTCCTTATGAAGGAGAAGCAGAGTTCTACTCACATATGCCGCATGATGTTCAAGGATGTCTTATTAATGAAAAATAGATGATGTTTCTTGGTCTTTCAATGGTAAACACTCTGAAGATTCTTCACATATCTACAAATTTTTGGATTCTTGAATTGTGGGTTCAAGGATTCATCATTTCGTGATATGGTTATAGGGATACATTAAAGAGGAGTGAAATCTACATTCTGGATTTCTTGGTAAACATAATAATGATAAACTTGGTTAAGAAAATCTTGGTTATGATTGAGAACATAATGAATGGAAATATGAAGGCTCAGATTATTATATATCCATCCATTTTGTCCAAGATGATTGTTCGGTGTTTATAATTGTTTAATATTCCTTGAAAATATAATCAATAAATTACAAAGTTAGGTTGCAGAGTGATGACACCTTGAGAAATTTAAATGTTTGTTTTTCCAATGAATCCGAAGAAATCTATGATTTTTCTATAGAGGAAGTTTAACCTCATTCAAAGAAACAGGAGGTGGCTGAATCCTCTAAAAAGGGTTGAAGGAAGAGGAAGGTAAAGGATGTGGAAGTGAAGGTAAAAACCCCAATACTAATGGAATCCCAATTTTCACCACCAAATCTAATGAAACAAAATGATTATCCGGATGAGGTAGCAGAAATGTGGAGGGAAGACAATGAAAATTAGAAAGAATGGGAGACTATGTTTTTCTTCAACCCTGCTAAGGAAAAATCATTGATGGAAAAGGCGGCTGAAGAGATTGAGAAGCAATATAAATATAAGAAGTAGAAGAAAAAGTTGTCTGAGGTGGAGATGGTCCTATCAATTCAGAAGGTTTCTGAGAAAGCATTAGAGAATATTCTGGTACCAGAATCCTTTCAGATAAAATCATTACCAGAGACTCCGAAAATGATGTTTTTGACTCTGTAAAAAGTCGTAGTAAAAGAAGTTGAAGAATAATAATTATAAAAAGAAGAAGAAGAAGAAGGTAGTGGTGATAATGAATATTTGATAAAGCAAGTAGAGGATTTTCATGAGAAGGAAAGCCCTTGTGAAAAAATATCATTCTGATCCTCTAAATCTGAGTCTTCAAAACATGCTACTCTAGGGAAAGATGAGAAGATTAGAGAAGAAGTAAAAAAAGTATCTGAAGAAGAAATCTTCAACCATGATTTAATTTAGCCTGAGGATTCTGAGACCGTAGATGAGAAGGAACAGATAGATAAAGATAAAATTGTGCAACTATCTGATAGTAAACTTGAATCTCCCAATCATGAAGGAGTAATTCCGAAAGATGGTAAGGGAAGCCAAGTGGTTGTTGATACACCTATAAAAGTAGTATGAAAAAGAAAAAAGTGGGTGTTTCCATGAAGAGGATAACTGCTGATATAGAAAAATATTTATCACCAAGAAAAATATCTGATTTGGAATTGTCCTTTCCTGGACATGATTTTGTAGTCCAGTCTTTGAAAAATACTATTGGAACTATCCCCCTATTTCCAAACATAGTCTTCAGATTCTAGATGCTTTAGAATTCCTTAAATCATAAATCAGATTAATTATCCATGGTGATTCATTAGTGTATCAAATTTGAGGCCGATTTGAAAACCTATTACATAAACTACAATTCCCACAAAAGATCTTGCAAAAAAATAAAAATATGGTATATGAAAACAATTTAATACATGAGAAATCATGATGATTTACAAGAAAGTGTTAGGGATGAATTTGACACTGAAGATGTGATGATCAAGGATCTCACAAATAGTTTTGAGGAAATGCTAACTCTAGAACAGAATTCTCGAATGCAAAAAGTGAATGATTTGAATGGGATTTTTTATTCATTTCCTCAGAGTTGTAAGATGGAACGATATCTTATAATTGAAAATGAGGAAAAATTTCCTAAGAAATAAAATTTATAATGAGGCATGAATTATATCCTATAAATCAGGAAGAAAAAAATCAAAGCCTTAATGAAGAAAACATAAGATCAGGATCATCTTCTCAAATGTGCAGAGGAAGATCCCAAGGAGCTCAAGAAGCTCAAAATCATACTGATGATGTTAATACCGAAGGAGATGGAAGGATAATTTTTTTCAATTATGATCTTCTGTTTTATTTATTCCTTGGATGAATTTTTCCAATCCTAATAAAAAATTTGGTTTCTCATCTTTTTGTAGTTTAGTACTAATATTTCTTGTACCATATTTCCTTTTCCATTCACTATATTCCTTTTTGAAAATCACAAAGGGGAAGAAAGAAATATTAATAAATAATACAGTTTAAAAGATGAAATCTACCTATGTAAGGGGGAGTTCAACTAAGGGGGAGTTCATATCCATGATGATTTTCATTAGCAACAAAATGCTATGTCTCAATACAGAAATCAAGAATACGATCCTTAGTGTTTCCAAAGCCTAAGTGGGAGTTAGTTGTATTCATCATTTCTCATGTACTATAAGAGATATGTTTTATTTTCCATGTCCAGAAAAATATTTTCTATGTCCTTATATTCTTTTTTTAAGGATTTTTTTTTCATTTAAAAAAGGGTTAGCTTGTTGAGTCATAAAGGTGTCCTTATTACTGTTCCATTTTTTCTAGTTTTGAAAATCACAAACAGTATCTTAAGGAAATATGTTTTCCCCTATATTTTATATTCAAAAGGAAAATATTCCTTCCCCAAAGAAATTTATCCTTACCATGATTCATTGTTCATTTTATAACCTAACTCATTTTCTTTATAAGTTTAAAAATTAGTTTCGTATCCAAAACATGAAAATCCTATAAATTCATAGATATAGAGCATTATGTTTTTAGGATCCGAATTCAGGTTCCAAATTCTCTGAATTCAGACTCCTAACATTCTGAGTTTAGACTCTGAATTATCTGAATTCAGAATCTAATCTTTCTGAGTTCAAACTCTGAATTCTCTGAATTCAGATTATGAACATTTTGAGTTCAGACACCGAATTATATGATTTCATACTCTGAAATTACTGAGTTCAAACTACAATTTATCTTAATTCAGACTCCCAGTATTCTATGTTCAGACTCTGAATTTTTACTAATTCAGAATCCAAATTTCCATGAAATTCAGAATCTATAATTCTAATGAATTTAAGTTCTGAATTCTTTGGAAGACAGAATCCAAATATTCATGTATTATAAGAACCTAATAGTTTCATGGTTATGTTTTGAACTTTTATTCTTCCTTACACACTAAAAAATGGATTTTTTTAAGCAACTATATCTTTTCCTAATCTCGTTATAGTTATAAAATGTTGTCCTTCTTTCGGTTTCTAACCAACTGTTTTTTTGAGTGAAACGTTTACAGGTCCCTCTGAAATTCAAGGACAGATATGAATATTGGAGGAGGGAGCTGATCGTTGAAAATGTGACTATAAATAGGAGATCATTTTAATGGGATTAAAACATTGATGAATGGTTTTATGACTCTAGATATTACATGCTACTGAATTTATTTCTAGAGAGACACTTCCATTCTTGGTGCATACTAAACATCTTGTTCGGAATTTCATCGTGTGACTCTGAATGTTGTTGAGTAAATTTTAGGGCTTATGGGGATTTGAAGACTGAGTTTCAATCTACCTTGAGTTCGAGGGCTTGCGGGGATAGAAAGAAAAACACTGATATCCATATAAAGGGCTTCCCTGGGTGCGAGTATGAAAGACTTTCTTGAAATTATAAATAAAGGGACCATTATCTAAGGGTTTTGGATACCCTTTTCTATGAGATAAAAAATTTACTACTGGTTAATTGTATTGTTTATTGTTTTCCACTGTATTTTGGTTTTTAAGGAATGTATAACTATCTTATACTTTCTTATACTTGTAATCTGATTAGAAAGATTCTATACGATTTAAGGTAGAATCTTTATCTTTGTAAACATTTCATAAGATTCGTTTCCAGAACCACATTTATGGTATCAAGCACGTTTTTATAACTAATATGTATTCTGAATTTTCTTTGTTTGTCATCCTAAAACATTACCATCTTTAAATGTTCCAAAGGAATTTTTTAATGTATAAAATTCACCCCTCTTATAAATTGAGAATCTACATCATTATTTTGATCCTAAAAATATATCATAGATCATTATCTATATTACTTTCATAAAAATGGGTTTTTCATAATAAATTAATCATATAGGTATCCATCAACATGAATCATGATAAATTTAAATTTTCATAGGACATCATATTTGGATATATAGATATGAAAATATAATTATTTCCTTAGTAGTCCATGAGAACATCCTAGACTATCATAGTTGATTGGGATCACTCCAAAAATCATTGTAGTAGTCATGGTTCACTATGCCGACTATCAGAGATAATAATGTCACAAAGTGAACTTAGTATACACCTAATTCATATAATATTTATCTCATGAGATTCATGTATTTACCTATTTAATTATATAGATATATAATTTATTTCCCAACCATCACTAAATGAGATTAAAATAGATGTGTGCTACAAGATCTTAAAACATTCATCCTAGAATAACTTGTGAAAAAGAATTCGGCTTCATATATATATTTAATCATAGAATAACCCATGGATAAAAAATGAATTTTTTAAGTATAGTAATTATAAATATAAACAATATTTAGAGAGAATAGGGATTTTATCATTAGATCACATCCCCAGTGTTGGTTAAGAAACATTAGAATGTGTAATCTTTGATAGAAAATTCATTTTAAGATCACTTGAAAAATATAGTTATGAATAAATAATTTTTACCTTGAAATAGAATTTTTTCAATCTAAAATCCCCCAAAATATTAGTTAAAATAATTCTATTTCAATATAACTATATAAAATAAAAAATGAATATATAATTCATTATTTGGTTATGACAAAAATAAATTCCATTAAAGCTATATTAGTTAAAATAAAACATTAATTTCAAACTATTATAAAAGGTAAAAAATATAACTCATTGAAAATAAGAAAATAATTTTAATATTAATTTTTTTTAATAAAAATATGTGTCAAAATTATCAGAAGATGTGTATGGGAATAATAAAAAACATTCTCTTAAAAATTAAAAAAAATAGATAATGAAGAAAATGACATATCACCAAAGAGTTTAAATAATTTATTTTTTAATTAAAAATATTAATTATATATCTTAAATATATGGATTTTAATTTTATAACATGTAATTTCTTACTATATACACCTATTAAAAGTAGATAAGTGAATGAAATGACATATTTTATAAAAAATATAAGTTATAAAGATAAATAATTACCTCATTATCAACATTATTTTATTTCACTATTAAATCATATTTAATACATTTAAATTTGTTATATATCTAAATATTATTAATTTAAAATATTATAATTTCATAAATGATCCATTTATAACAATTCATCGCCCATTTTTCAATAATTCATTATTAAAATAATTATTTCCCGGTGTTAACTATTTGTTTTATCATGAGTATTTCAGTTTTTTAATTCTAGTACATGTACTATGATCAAGATAACATCCTTTAAATATTTTTATTAATGACATAAATATCATATATATTCATTATATAAATATTAATCTGTAAAATTTATTGAAGTTAAAACGAATTACACCATACATGGAGACGCTAGGATGTACGTACAAATGAACATTGTTTTCACTTTAAAATGAATGGAATCAAATAAATGTAAATTAAAATTAAACATTGCATAATAATTATTATATCCTCTACATGGATTATTTTAATTAATTCAATCATAATTACCATCCAAGTAAAATTTTAATTAAAATACGATCTCATCGCTTCATGAAGGTGATAGTCCACACGTATGCACAAGCTATGTAATAGTTCTCCAATAAATTTATTGTTATGATGTTAGATATGTTATTATAACTACATTATTACATAACTATATCCGTCTATGTAAAATGGTGTTGGAAAGGAGTTATACCGCGACATGGATACGGAAAGCCATGCATATGAATGAATGATACTTTCACTTCCCATTTAATGGTAATGAGGGTGGGTAATGGTGATTTCATAATAATAATAATAATGTTTTAGTAAATTTAGGAAAATAGAGTAATTATTTCATAAAAAAAATACCACTTATTTTGATCTGTTATTGAAGAAGTAAAGAATAATGTTATTGGTTAATGAAATCACCTCTTCATTGAAAGAACTCTTTTTTACCTCATATTATGGATCATGGTGTTTGTGTTTTGGTACTACAAGAACCTGTAGAATTTTGATATAGAATTTTTTATGTAATATTTTTAGGTAGTGATTAATATATATTGATCAATAAAATGTATCTATGAGTAAGGAAGGGTGTCCCTTTATAAGGGAGGACGAGAATACACTTGGAAATTTATTAAAGATTAAAATATAATAAATCCATTCTCAATAATAATGCATAAAAGGGTAATTAATTAGATTAAAACGTGTACAGGGATAGAATAAAATCATAATATTATATTTATATGGGTTTTTGTTTCACACTAATAGTTATAGATTTTTATTAAACTCTTTATTAATAATTTTTTTCCGTAACCACAGTATAAACTATTTTACACATTAATGGTTAACAATTTTTCAATAAATAGAAAATTAATAAACAAATGTATGAAGTATTTTTAATAAATACATATTTACATCATATTCTCTAATATAATATTTTATTATTATTTTTATAAAAGTTAATAGAGTATTATTTATTATAAATTATAATCCATATTGATTTTGGAACTATTCATTTAATTTGACATTAAAGACATCAAAAAAATGATAAAATATGAATATAATCCATTCAGACATAACTAATATGTTTTATATATAGTAATATTTTAAGGAACTTTATAACTCAATAACATTATATGACATGTAATATTTTGAAAATTAATTGTTTTTTATTTCAATTAATTGAATAAATACTGTATTTTTGTTGTGCGGGCATTTAACGTAATATTTTAATAAAAAAAACCAAAAAAATACCTATATTAATATATTTTTTTTACAAAAAAAATTAACATTAATATTCGTCATCAAATGAATTTCTCCCTATTTTAAAACATAAAATTTATTTAATACTAAGAGTGTGACATTTTGTATCTTTATTTCCATAAAAACATATGTAGTTCATTTTCATGGATAAGTGTCCCTTAACAGATTAAATATATATCATATTTTTATAATGATTGAATTTATTTTAATCAATAAAAATTTATATGTACAATTGGGATCTTATCATGTATTTTTAATCTAGATTAATCATATTTACCCTTTTAAAGGATATAAATTTCAATATGACTATTATTAAAAAATACCAAAAAAATTTAAAACAACCTATTAAAAATATGAAAATCATTATTCCAAATATTGAATCAATTTTATCAAATTCAATATTTATAATTAGCATAAATTTATTTTAAAATAACAATAAAAAATGTGTCAAAATTTACTTTTTAGAAAAAAAATCATTATTATAAAACTACATTTTTTATTATGTCATGCATAGTAAACATATTAGATGAATGCAAAAATGTTTTACTAAATATATTATATAAAACATAGATTGAAATCACTAAAAAAAGATTAATTTAATTTAACATGATAAATATACCTTATTTACAGGGAACCCATTTTTTTAGAAAAAATACATCTTTTAATTTATAATGATTTCATTTTTTATTTATAATTAATATATGACAAATAAATTTATTTTAAACATGTTTATAAAATAAATGTTTAATATATTAGTTATTTCTATTTATACTCACAAATATAATTGATATTTTATATTGGTATATTATATTACGGTTCATTTGGACTAAAGGATTCCTATATCAGAAGCTATTGACAAAAATATATTTGATGAGAAATATTTTATAAAATCTTACGATGTAACATCAATAACATGGGAATGTAATGAAGAGGTTTATATTTTTATATTTGGTGTTTTTTCATTTAAATAAAAAATCTTTTATTCTACTTTGATTGAATTGTAATATTGATGATTCCATGAAAATATACACTATGTCTATTAGGTTTTTCAATCATTTCAAAAGAAGATAGTTATAAAAGGGTTGTGGACAGAGCTCCACATTGAATATTGTTTTGGAAAATTACAACACCCTATTATAATTATGGATACATTTTGGGGATTTCATCAATGGAATAAAAATGGTGAAGGAGTATATGGGGATGTATAAAGATTCAACCATATCTTATCATGAAGTGATTTAATTTAATCTAGCCATGTAGGGAGTGTAGAATATCAAAAATATATAAAGAGGCATATGATGGATAACTATGGATAGGTGTCAATGGATATAGTTCAGATAAAAAATAATTTAAATCATCATGTAACATTTTATAGGACAGAATTATTAAGATTTAATATTTTTAAATCCTATATAAATGATTTTAAGATTTCAGTAGAACCCCAAGTTAGGCCATTATCGTCTAGAGAGTTCTAACTGATAGTGATTATCATTCACTATCCCCTAGTAATGTGGGCTTTCTAAGAGTGGAGAAATATTTATTGAAGTTTCATACTACATGAAATACATAATATCTATTAGTCCTTCCATTATAAAAAATTGAGTACCGATACCAGTGCTATAGTGATACATAATTGAGTAATTTATGTGAGGTATACCCATAGTGGTGTGTGGGATTCCCTCAACCATGGTGAGATAATACCTCACGTTGGAAGTTGTAAATACCTACCCAATATAATCTATTTGTAACATTATACACCAAGTACATAGTTAAAAAATAACTTTCTATAGAGGTGATTGTAGAGACCCCTACCCCAGAAACCCAGGAGTTAGTGTCTTTTGAACATGATGTGTTGCTTTAAATTAAAACATGCACTGGTAAACAACACATCATTCCCCATATAGAGGATCATGTACGGTTCGGGATCTGGGAATCCGAAAACTCCTAAAATGATTCATCTTTTAAAAGATGAAACCTGAAAATTTTAAATCAAAACATAGGGTGAGCATTGAAATACTCAATAAGGGGTTTTTAAAAGAATGAAATGAAAACATTGTAACATTTGAAAACATTATTTTAAAGAAATTTGAACATTCACTAAAGTAAAATTACAACACATAACATAAAAATGCTCAATCAAGGTTTTCAAGAAGAACATGAAACAATTATGTCAATTCTCGAAGGAGTAATAATGATTATCATGAACAAGTACGACATGTGATTTACATAATCATAAATTAAACAATTAAGAGTAATGCATAATCAGAGATGCGCATAAAAGAAAAAACATAAATTCTCATATGCTGGTTACTATTACTAATTGATAATCACAAATCGTGCTCCAACATAAACTAGTGAAATAAGAACTTTATGAAAGCATAAAGGAAATGGTCATGAATGAATGTGAACTTTATCTTGAAAAGGACTTGTGACAAAACTTGAATCATGTGGCATCAACATTTAATTTAGATTATCATTTCGGTATCGCCAAGGTCCATCCCCAAGGTGTCATTTGAAAACATTACCAAGGTCCATCCCCAGGGCGTCATTAAATTGGACATCTATAGAGATTAAGTCTTTACCCAATGCATTAGATTGCTATCAGGGCACACCCTTAAATTTGTCTTTATCATCATGTGAGCCACATCGTTCATTCTTTACATAAAACGTTTGTATATTCAATATGTCCCATACCACCTTGAATAACTCATTCATTTTAATATTACCCAAGTTGTCCCACACCACTTCGGGTAATCTAATTTCTTAGTTTATTTTGAGATATGTAAAGAATGCATTATGTACAATAATAATAATAATAATAAAGAACCATCAAAAATTTTGCTAATACATGGTATGATAGTTAACTTTGCAAAATATGTCAATAACTAATCAAAGGCATACATATCTTAGTAAAACTTACTATTCACATAAGCTAATTATTTAAAGCATATAAGATGATGATATAATAAATGATGAATCGTTGAAATTATTATTCCTCAGAAATGGAGTGCTTAAAGAAAACACATGAAATCAGTTATGGTGATAAATAGGCCCTTGAACTTGTAAATAAATTAAACCATAACTTGATTAATTAATGCGTTCAAAAAAGTAGGTTCATTTTGTCTTTAGGTAATAAATGAGCATAACATGATATCATGACCCATTAGATATTAAATCCTCTAATATATTTATATCAAACCAAAATACCTAATTTATCATAAAACGCATCAGGGGAAATGTTAGATAATATTCATTAATAAAACATGCCCATTTGTGTGTATTTTAAAAACATCATGGTTTAGAAATCACACAAATAATATCTTAATAAATTCTTACCTACATCAATGAATAAATTATGTCATGTTATTTATAAGAGAATATAATGGGGTTTGGAAGTTATTCATATAAATATATATACACATACCCATATATACCCAAAGTGTATATATGGGTTTTACACAATTTAAAAACAAAGTCTATTAAATTCCTTTGGTACTGAAGGTTTCCAACCATAAATCAATTACATGGTTCAAAACTAAATCCATATAAGGATTGTTATAAATGTAACCATATGTATAAAATTTTAGGTTTTACAAACATAACTCCACTTAAACCAAAAACATAGTTTGCATACATATATAAAAAATAATTTATTAAATGATTGATACCCAAAATAAGTTGGGTTAGGTTATAAGAAAACATTCATGAAACTGTATATATACAAAATAATCATTAAATATAAATTTTAGGTTTTGGAAAACTGTATATATACCATATGTAAAAACAGTACACAACCCGAGGGATTTGAATTGTGTAAATGTACATATATAAACTGTATATACCGTCTATATGTATATGAAACTGTATATACACAATGTACAAACCGATGGATTTATATTATGTAAATATACATATATAAATAGTATATACCGTGCACAGGTTTCTCAAAATGAAAACAAGGTATATAAGCACTCGTACATATGCACCCTACGGAAAACACGAAGGCCAAAACTCCTTGAAGGAAATAAAACCGAGGGGTTTACTTTAAGTATATATATACATATATAAACTGTATTTATTGGGAGTATAAATTGAATATTTTATCCAAAAGAAGGAAAGTATGCAAGGACCCTTACATTGCTTGAGGAGAAAACTTGGACTAGAGGTACGTCGCTGGTCTTGCAGGGAGTTCATGGGAGGGAAGGAGGAGGAGGAATCGCCCCGGTTTCACGAAGCAGGAGGCGTTTATATAGGCCTTAGTGTTGGTTGGGGACTTGACCTAAGAGGTTAGACCGACGTGGGAAGACGATGGAAAAGTGATCTAGGGGGCTGTTCGGAGGTCAAGTGGAGCAGTGCGGGGTGGGGGGAGGCTGAGGTGTCCTTTTTCAGGCCTATAGGTCGGGACCCCTATTGCGAGGATGAAGATGACGGGGTCGACGCGGTAAAGAAAAGGACGACCTGTATCAAAAAGAAGAGATATTGCACGGTTGGAGGAGTGCTGGAGTCGTGTTGATCGTTTTAAAAGAAACCAATGTCCGGTATTATGTCTCGCGAGAGATCGTATGGTCATGGGAGCAGGTGGGGTCGATCATACAGCTAAAAGGGTTGGATAGATGAGATCGACACGGAAGTCCATCGGACGGTCCGAATCGCGTGAAGCGCGTCCCACATTGAAACAAAAAGCGGTTGGGGAGAGGTTTATAATACACAACGCGTAGCAACCTAAGAAATAACACGAACTCACACAAAAAGGGGTCTTACACACGGATCCCATGCAGGCTTCAGCCCACCCCTACGCACAGTGGGACTTACACACGGGCCCGTGTGCGACTGGACGAACCCATACTCAGATCAGGCTCGGGCTTGGTTGACAATTTTCATAACTGGGACCCTGATGGTCAGTACCTCGGGTCCCTAGGGCTTGGTCTCAGCCAAGAGGGCTTGTCACCTAAGGGATAACCTCGGCTTGGCCAGGCCCCGGCATAATTTTATAAAAAAGTTATTTAGATTTCCCAATAAAACTTGTTTAAGTATACATATTTCAAAATATAAATATTTGCCCAAAAAAGAGTTAATATGCAATAACAACAAATAGTTTTAACTTAAAATATAAATCCCTTTACTAGCTTATGTAATGTTTTTCATATATAAATCTTTTAAAAGATATAACATTGTTGTTTTACATACAAAATCATTATAATTATTACAATCTTTAAAATACACCACAAAAAATTCTAAAAGACCACTAGTTAATTAAAAAATACATAATTTTAGAGATCAAAAGGTATAATTTTTATAGATACCCTTTAAACATATCCTTTATAAAAAGAATACATAGTTTTTAACTATATAGGTATCTATCGAGATTTTTTTAGAAACAAAATGATTTATTTCCAAGAATACTCTTTTTATTTTAAAACCATGATTCTCTTATAAAAAATATATTATAATATTTGAAATATCATAAAATTATTAAGGAATTAAAAACAACTTTTCATATAAAGATAATCATTATTAACGGATACCTAAAGGTCATTTTGAAAACCCAACATCTATATATATTTAACGGTCATATCTCTAATGACCATTATAACAGCAGGTGGGTGTAGGGTGTTTCTCAAAATCAAAACACTTGAGCTAGAAAGGATGGTTTTCCTTATACCTTTGGTGTTGAGTATGTGTGTCGTGGCTCTGGCTATTATATTTTTCGCACTGATGGATTCTGAAGATGACGTTTATCTGATTACTTGAGTTGTGACTCTTATTAGTCTTGATGTGGCTGTGTTAGGTCTTGTGCATGGTATCTTCAATTAGTTGGGTCTTGTTGCAATATAATATTTTAATATATATCAGTTTATCTTATTCTCCATGTTTTATTTAACTTCAAATTCCTTATTAGCACACAAAACACAACAAATAAAACAAGAGACATCACCAAAAGAATAACATTGTTCACTTGTACCAGTTCATAAAACCTAGGGCGTCACATTATCCCCCCTTTAGAAAAGTGCGTCCTCACAATTTATTTCACAACACTACAAGGTTCTGCAACGTTCTTACCACCTCCACCAATGTATAGGGTCAACATAGGAATTTAGCGGGATCCCCATAGTGATGCTGAGCTCCTCCAGTTCCCTAACCCAGATACACATAGGACAGGTGGGGTTGAACTCATGTTCTATATCATCAGGTTTCCAAAGGTAAGCTCGAACAATCAAATGTTCTGAAATGTATTTGCAGACCAACATACAATGGATTTTCCGAATTATGTCTCGGTCGAGTACATTGAATCCATAGATGCGGTCAGACATGCCAAAGCTAAGAAGTTGGAGCATATAAGATGCATATAGATTTACCTCTAAAGCAGCCTCTTGAAATTTCACTCCAGTCGTGTAGTTAAGGCCTAGGGTGAAACACAAAAACAACCCTTCGTGGTACCTTCTGCATCGTTCACGTCTGGCTAGCTGTGCAGAGACAATGCAATAATACATGGAGGCATTCTATTTGGCAGGTGTAGAGAATATCCATACTGTTTGTTACCTCAAACCACAGCTTGCACGTTTTTCGCAAATTTGCGAAGGGTTCATACTCATCCTAACACATTTTGATTGCAATGATTTCTAGAATCTCAGTGGGAAGAGATAACAGGTGTGTTTTTCATTCCATCTGAATGTTTTAAGATGGGAATTCAATTACTTGAAAACCATTCAAAGGCACAAAAAATGTAAAGACAATGAAGGGTAAAGACAACATTTCAATAAACATATGTTTATTATTAAAAATAAGTGCTTGAGTTTCCCTTAACAACTGACTAAACAAACTCCACACAGAGAAGAAAAACACCCTAACTCCTCAAACCAAAAATCGGATGAGAATTCAGGGAAAACTTATGGGGGCACCTATGACGTCTTATGAGTCTAGAATGAGGGGTATGAAGTTGGGAGTCATCCACATACACCTATTGTCTGCAAGACAGTCGGGTGGGCTCGTCTTCTAACCTTCCGAAGTCCAAAAATTGACCCCAAAAGCCGTAGTATAAAATCTGACGAAGGTAGCCTTCTCGGAGGTCTCCATCCGCAGCTGCTTCAAGGAATGGGTTATCATTCATAGTGCCAAATCTCTCACCCTCCGTGAAAATTCGGAAAACTCCCTCATAGTACACTCCTCGACGTACATAGGAGGGAAACTGGGTTATCATCATAATGAGGTAATCTATTTCTACCCCTTGGTGTAACTGAAGCACCCGTGGTGAATTGGATAATCATAAAGGTGTTTTCATGTCATACAGATATTGGCATAGTTTAGAAAATCCTCACCGCTATCTAAATACATAATGGTCTCTAGGGCCTCAGTGGGGAGAGATAAGAGATTTGTGCCTTTTTTCCATCTAAAATATAAGAAAAACCATTTTTTGTAAAACTAGTGTACATATATATATATATATATAATTGTTTCGGTTTTCTGGTTTTCTAGAGTTATCCAAACCTCCCTCTAATACAAACTGTAGAGACGCCGACCCCAGAAACCCAAGAGTCGGTGCCTTCTGAACATGATGTGTTGATTTAAAATAAAACATGCACTGGTAAACTACACATCACGACCCATACAAAGGATCGTGTGTGGCTCGGGTTCTATGAAACCGTCATCTCCTAAAATGATTCATCATTTAAAAGCTGAAGCCGGAAAATTTTAAATCAAAACATAGGGTGAGCATTGAAACACTCAGTAAGGGGTTATTATACGAAAAAAATGAAAACAGTGTAACATTTGAAAACATTCTTTTAAAAGAAATTAAACATTCACTAAAGGAAAATTGTAGCACATAACATAAAAATTCTCAATAAAGGTTTTCAAGAAGAACATGAAACAATTATGTCAATTCTCGAATGAGTAATAATGGTTATCATGAACAAGTATGACATGTGATTTACTTAAGCATAAATTAAACAGTTAAGAGCAATGCATAATCCGAGTTGCACATAAAGGAAACAAATTAAATTCTCATATGCTGGTTACTATTACTAAATGATAATAAAAAATCATGCCCCAACTTAAACCGGTGAAAAAAGAACTTTATGAAAGCATAAAGGCAATGGTCAAGAATGAATGGGCACTTTATCTTGAAAAGGACTTGTGACATAACTTGAATCATGTGGCATCAACATTTAATTCAGACAATCATTTTTGTATCACCAAGGTCCATCCCCAAGGTGTCATTTAAAAACATTACCAAGGTCCATCCCCATGGCGTCATTAAATTGGTCATCTCTAGAGATTAAGTCTTTACCCAATGCATTGGAGCACTATCAGGGTGCACCCATAAATTTGTCTTTATCATCATGTGAGCCACATCGTTCATGCTTTATTGAACCGTTTGTATATTCAAGATGTCCCATACAACCTTGAATAACTCATTCATTTTAATATTACCCAAGGTGTCCCATACCACTTTGGGTAATCTAATTTCATAGTTTATTTTGTGATATGTCAAGAATCCATTATGTAGAATAATAAAAAAAATAACCATCACAAATTTTTCTAATAAGTGGTATGATAGTTAACATTGAAAAATATGTCAACAACTAATCAAACGCATACATAGCTTAGTAAAACATTCTTTTCACATAAGATAATTACTTAAAGCATATAAGATGATGATATAATAAATGATGAATCGTTGAAATTATTATTCCTCAGAAATGGAGTGCTTAAAGAAAACACTTGAAATTAGTTATGGTGATAAATAGGCCCTTGAACTTGTAAATAAATTATACCATAACATGATTAATTAATGCGTTCAAAAAAGTAGGTTCATTTTGTCTTTAGGTAATAAATGAGCATAACCTGATATCATGACCCATTAGATATTAAATCCTCTAATATATTTAAATCAAACCAAAATACATAATTTATCATAAAACGCATCAGGGGCAATGTTATATAATCTTCATTAATAAAACATTCCCCTTTGTGTGTATTTTAAAAACATGTTGGTTTAGAAATCACACAAATAATATCTTAATAAAATCTTACCTACATCAATGAATAAATTAGGTCCTATTATTTATAAGAGAATATAATGGGGTTTGGAAGTTATTCATATAAATATATATACACATACCCATATATACCCGAAGTGTATATATGGGTTTTACACAATTTAAAAACAAAGTCTATTAAATTCATTAGGTACTGAAGGTTTCCAACCATAAATCAATTACATGGTTGAAAACTAAATCCATATAAGGTTTGTTATAAATGTAACCATATGTATAAAAATTAAGGATTTATAAACATAACTCCACTTAAACCAAAAACATATTTTGCATACATATATATATATATAAATTATTTAATGATTGATACCCAAAATAGGCTGGGTTAGGTAATAAGAAAACATTCATGAAACTGTATATATACACAATAAAAATTAAATATGAATTTTAGGTTTTGGAAAACTGTATAATAAAACTATATATATACCGTATGTAAAAACAGTACACAACCTGAGGGATTTGTATTGTGTAAATGTACATATATAAACTGTATATACTGTCTATATGTATATGAAACTATATATACACAATGTACAAACCGGTGGATTTGTACTTTGTAAATATACATATATAAACAGTATATACCGTGAACAGGTTTCTCAAAATGAAAACAAGGTATATAAGCACCCGTATATATGTAGCCTACGGAAAACACGAAGTCCAAAACTCCTTGAAGGAAATACAAACCGAGGGGTTTACATTAATTATATATATATACCTATATAAACTGTATTTACCAGGAGTATAAAACGAATATTTTCTCCAAAAGAAGGAAAGCATGCAAGGACCCTTAAATTGCTTGGGGAGAAAACTTGGACCGGAGGTATGTCACTAGTCTTGCTGGGAGTTCGTGTGAGGGAAGGAGGAGGAACCACCCTGGTTTCATGAGGCAGGAGGTGTTTATATAGGCCTAGGTGTTCATTGGTGACTTGACCAAAGAGGTTAGACTGACGTGGGAAGATGAAGGAATAGTGACCTAGGAGGGGGTGTTTGGATGTCAAGAGGAGCAGTGTGGGGGGGGAGGTTGAGGCGTCCTTGAGCAGGCCTACAGGTCGGGACCCCTATTGCGAGGAAGAAGACAACGGGGTCGACCCGATAAAGAAACGGATGGCCTAGATAAAAAAAGTGAGATCCCATGGTTGGAGGAGCGCGAGAGTCGGGTTGATTGTTTTAAAAGAAGCCAATGACCGGAATTAGATCTTGCGAGAGATTGGACAGTCATGGGAGAAGGCAAGGGAGATCGTGCGACTAAAAGGGTTAGATGAATGAGATCAATGAAAAAGTCCATAGGAAGGTCCGGATCGCGCGGAGCGCATCCCACATCGAAACGAAAATCGGTTGGGGAGAGTTTTATAATACACAGCGCGTAGCAACTGGAGCAATAACACGAACGGACACACAAAGGGGTCTTACACACGGACCCCATGCAGGCTTCAGCCCACCCCTACGCACAGCGGGCCTTACACACGGGCCCGCGTGAGACTGGAAGAACCAATACTCAGCTCGGTCATGGGCCTGGTTGACACTATGCATAACTGGGACCCGATGGTCTGTACATTGGGTCCCTGGGGATTGGTCTCGGCCTTGAGGTCTTGTCACTTAAGGGATGCCCTCATCTTGTCCAGTCCCCAGCATAATTTTTATCAAAAAGTTACATAGATTTCCCAAAAAAACTAGTTTAAGTATACTTAGTACAAAATATAAATATATGCACAAAAAAGAGTTAATAAACAATAACAACAAATAGTTTTAACATAAAATCTAAATCCTTTTACTAGCTTATGTAAAAATTTTCATATATAATTCTTTTAAAAGATATTCCTCTGTTATTTTACATTAAAACCCATTATAATTATTAGGATCTTTAACATACACAACAAAAAATTCTAAAATAGAGCCAGTTAATTAAAAAATACATAATGTTACAGATCAAAAGGTGTAATTTTTATATATACTCTTTAAACATATATTTTATAAAAATAATACTATGTTTTTAACTATATAGGTATCTATCGGAATTTTTGTAGAAACAAAATGATTTATTTCCAAGAACACATTTTTTATTTAAAAACTATGATTCTATTAAAAAAATATTTTATAATATTTCCAATATACGAAAATTATAAGGTCATTTAAAACATGTTTTCATATAAAGATAAACTTTATTAACAGAAACCCAAAGGTCGTTTTGAAAATCCAAAAGTTATATATATTTAACGGTCCTATCTATAAGGACCATTATAAAAGCAGGGGGGTGTAGGGTGTTTCTCAAAATCAAAACACTTGAGCTAGAAAGGATGGTTCTTCTCATACCTATGGTTTTGAGTATGTGTTTCGTGGATCTGGCTGTTATATCTTCCACACTGATTGACTCTAAAGATGACGATTATCCGATTACTCGAGTTGCGATTCATAGTAGTCCCGTTGTGGCTGTGTTAGGTCTTGTGCAAGGTATTTTCAATTAGTTGGGTCTTGTTGCAATGTAATATTTTAATGTATATCAGTTTAACTTATTCACCATGTTTTATTTCACTTCAAATTCCTTATTACCACACAAAACACAAAAAATAAAACAAGAGACATCTGTAAAAGCATAACATTGTTCACTTGGACCAGTTCATAAATCCCGGGGTGTCACGGTAATAGAATTCATGAATACTATTGAATGTTGACCCATAATTATCTATAAACATGTATCCCATGAATACATCAACTTATATTCAAGGAATTATACTATAGTGTTTTGGAGTGGAATGATGAAAACCCTTTTGGTGTTTATGGGATTTTATGGATGAAACACTCATCGTTTTGGTTCAAAGAGGGTTCTATTAAAAGATAAAGAAAATCCCATGATTTCTACATGTGTTTACTTGGGGTGTAGTAACCATTTGTAGTGGGAGATCAAAATTCATGGATTAGAAGTTGGACATTATGTGGTTGTATACATAGTGTTTCAAAATACATGAATATAAAAAAAGATCCATTATAATAGACACTTTTAGTAATATAATATTTGTCTAGATGATATAAGAGGCACAATATAATGTATATTTGAGGTAGTTGATTCAATTGTGGAGGTGGAGATATTTAAAATCATTGAAAATTTTTGGGGGCCTCACGCTCCTCCTTTTTCTGAGAGAGGACCACAATAGTGATATTAAATAATTGGTACTTGGGTTACTAGGGTTTCTAAGGTGTTGGGCCATGAGGGATTTCCAAAAGGCGATGATCATTTCAACTCGTCCCCTAAAAAGCTAGTTGTTGTCTTGGGGTATTATTATTAAACAAAAATATGGATATCCTTGGTGGTGTCCTACCTATTGAAATTTATACCTTAGTATTTTTTATCACAGAGAACCTTTATGGGTGTACCAACACCATGAAATATATTTCTATGTCGAAGATTTGGAGCTTTTTTTTCTAAAGGAATTGGTGTTTAATCACTCTAATTTGGTTTTTTTATCCTAAGGTATTGAGATGATAGAGTATGATCATTTGAATAGTCAGATCCATCCTCTTTGTTTTATTTTAGATTGAGACACCTGGGGAGTATTTATAAAATACATAGTAGTTTGAAGATTTATTTTCTATTAGGGATATACTCATCGGTTTATTTCATGAAAAGAAAAATGATAATAAAAATAGTCAATCTTAATTAGTGAATGAATCTAATATAGATGGTGGGATATGGATTTAGAAATCCCATAGATTTTGATATTAAGAAGGAAGGATTGTGAAACCATTGTGATATGAACTAGTGACATTGTTTCTTATGCCTTGATGGAAAGTGATGAATTATAAGTAGTAATAGTCCTAGAAGACCATACAGACATTCATATTATTTGGGTTTTGATTAATCATATTTATGATGTGATAATGTGGTAGAGTGCTATGTATAATGTTTGTTCTCATGTAAAATATATAAAGAACTCTCTTTAGAGTTGTGGAGATATATAATCTCCACAATATTAACATTACTAACAAACAATATTGATATGACTATATGTGGTCAATGTTTTTACTTCATCCCATGTGGTGGGGTGACATTTTGATAAGGAATATCATTGGAGGTAATGGCTTAGACAAAATCTCATATAGTATATTTATATTTTTACTAATGTATCACTTTGAGATGAGTTTTATTTTAAAACCTTATTAAGGAAATTTGATATTACCTTCTATGGAAGAAGTATACCACATTGGATAGATTCAAAACCTCCAAAGATAAAGGAATTTCATGTAATATTTTGTTCTTTAGTGAGATTTCATTTATCGAATATAGGGTAGTTTCAATTTTACAGAATATAATTTTTAACAGAGAGAGATGTGGTGACCAGATTTTTTCCCACCCCATACTTAACTCAATTAAATATTTGAAGTGTTTTTGGACCTCACTATGGGTAAAATAGAAAATTTGTCCAATCATTAGATGTTGAATTGGTTTATATTAACTACAATCCTAGTGTATCATGTTTTCTCCTAGGATGAGCTGACATGGAATTTTGAGGCACATAAAATCATTATGAATAATTTATTAAGAATAATAAATTATTTCTATCCCACACATGTGGATTCATTGTAAATAACGTTTTACTTACAAATGAATAATAAAATGGAAAATTTGGTTCTATCTTTGAATCCCTAATGTGGGGGGGGGGGGGTTGCCATATGAATAGTTTAGTTTGAGTTCTAAATAAGGGTCCCTGGTATGGGCCATCAAAAGTGGTAACTATTTAATAAATATAAATTTTAATTTTTTTTTGAACATGGAAATTGGACTATGTTGCCTTCTTTATATATTATCTATAGGTTTATACACTATATTCATCAACATAATCCATGAAACAGTGGGTGAGGGGGAATAGAGATCGATTGGTGATTGAATTAATTTCAGATCTATGGAATGAGATAATATATGTAAATACAAAGATTAATGTGTTTAAATGAGATGATCAACAATGTAATGACATCAAAAATGGATTTAAGATTTTGTCATTATTCAATGAAGTACTCCTTTTTTATTTTTATAATGATTCCATATTCATGATTTTGAACAAATATGAACAAATATATAATATTGTTTGTATATTATATAGCCCCATAACATTTCTTTTTTCATGTTTGGACATAGATATATTTTTCAGTAATTTTTCCATTAATGTATCATTTGAAACTAACATTACATGGTTACGATTAAAATCATTCACTAAAAACATCAATTTTTTATTTTTTTGGGTTTCCCTTCCACATTCATCATGAATTCCTTGTCAGCCTTTGATAAGGATGGTTTTTTCAGCAAATATCACTTCATATAATTTCACATTTGATACTCTAGACTATGGTCAACTTATTTGGGTTAATAATTAGAGAATCAAGACATACATAAAGATCATTGTATTATTGTGTTTTATAATAGGTGTTTTGGGAAGGATGCACTTTTGGAATAATCAATTAGGGTGGTATGGGTTTATATGAGATGACATTAACTAAATTTCTGAGTATTTATGGATCAAAATTGTTTTTAGTGGCAATAATGAATATGGCAGTTTTAATTAGATGATTTGGAATATAAACATGATGACATTGGTGATGAAGTTTAGATTATTAAAAAATTTCCTGTTCTAGGATAATAAAATGTTTTCAGGTCATGTAGTTCTGAAAAATGTGTTATATACCATCCTGGATGTGGATATAGGATTATAGAAGGATATAAATATAACACAACATGTATTATGTATTCACGAAATATATAGGGGAGATGAGTAAATTCCTATCCCCATGATATGTAGTTTGGATAAATTACATATGGGATATACTTAACACATGTTGGGTAGTATTGCAAACCCAAGGTGACATTCATGGACCACATATCGTGTTATAATAGAAGAACTTGTCTTTTTTGTGACTACATGAATATAGAGGTTAGAAGTTCATTTTAAGTTATTTGAATGAGTTCACACACTATATACAATAGGTTAAACTTCATGTAGGAGGTCCCATGAATTCCATGGAACAAAGAAGATCACAACTAGATTATTCCAATGGGGATACATGTCATGTTCCCCAATAGTACATGTCTTGTACTTTTCTATCCCTAGTGGATTTATGTATCATCTATCATTGGGATCATATTTGGAGGTTTGAGTGAAGAACCAAAATTATTCTTCTATATTGGATGTGATTACGTGATTCTCTTTAATATCAGAGGTGAGCCTAAATTTTACTCATGCTACTTTCCTCCTAATCTATATCGAAATAATGGTAGAGAATAGTTATGAAGATCATTGAACACATGGGGTCTCAATCCTCTAGATGTAAGGATGAATAAATTAATGGGTCCCCTCCGATTCTCATATATGGTAGGTATACCAACCTCCTCCCCCACATACACAGGGTGTTATATAAAAATTTTACAATTTTGGTTTTTACCCTATCTAATTGAATATTTAGTGCATGGTATCCCAAAATGAAGTTATAATCCTAGTTAAACAATACTTTTCTTCTGATATGGTGCATTACCTCCATTAAAGGTTCATCTATATTGCATAAATGACATCATTTTCATATATTAGATTCCTTATGTGATTTATAAGTTCTCTAATAAATTTATTAATGAAAAGTAAGACACTTTCATATTCTTCGATATTTACCCTCCTATTTTTTAAAAAATGGAATGAAATTTGTGGATGATATAGTGTGGAACCACATTAACTAATTCCCTTTTTTCAATAAGGATATGATTATAAATTATAGTGCCTAGTGGAAGAATGTATATAATGATATTGATCAAATTTTATTTGTTAGGGATTTAGATTCGTTATATAACCTTGAGCATCCATTAAGATGTGTTGTTCATCACAGTTATCTACATCAAACATAACTGATTTTTTACATAGAGAATCTATTGTATCTCATGACATGAAAACCATAATGGGTTAGAGCTAATATAATTGAAACATATCAATATTCATTTGAATTCAAACAATACATTAGTTCTGTTTCAATTCTTATCTTCTCTGATTTATTGTTTAGTATTGAGTATTGTTAGTTGGATGTATACATTTAATTTTTTGTTTTTGTATTGAGGAATCCAACAATGTATGTTTATACTCACCAATACATAGGTTTTCTACAAAACCAGAATGGGTTTATTTGGAAGATGAAGGTTATGAAATGGATCTTGGTGGATATGGATATTTTTTTCTTTTTCAAACCTAACATCTAACACCGCCTAGAGGCACATAGTGGTTCTTGTTGGTGCATGATGGCAGTGAAAACCATTGAAACTGGATATATATCTTGAAGTAAAAAAGAATTAATATAATCAATACATGTAATGTACCGGAAATTATGTATAATATTTTTTAATTATATGGAATTATATCTAGACCGAGAAATCTAACAGCACACGATTCAGAGGCCAGCAGTGCCCTGAATGATCCCTCAATGTTTTGTTGTGTTTCAATTATCATGTGTAAGTAGTTTTCCTAAAAAAGTATAATAACTCTTAAATAGTAACTCTGATAAAAATTTTGAGGGAACCTTTGCATTCAGGATGGCGGTTTTACCTTTGGTGAGACATAAGTTTAGTTGTCATGTCCCTCCTATGAGAAAACCAAAAAATGGCATAATTTTTAATAAAATAATTAAATAAATTTATTTATTTTTGAAATGATTATAACTCACATACAATAAATCAGATTGAGAATCTAAGACCAGTGCTGAAATCATGAGGGTATTTTCTCTTTATGCAGATACTAACATTGGCTGGTGCATCGCACCAGTGAACGTTAGTTTTTGGCTATAAATAAAATATTTAAGTGACAATTATTTTATTGTAAAATCCATAATGTTTAAATGGAAACTTGGATTGAAAATCAAATAGTACAGTTGGGTTCATTGGGGCATGTTTCAGTTAGGTACAACCTAAACTTGATTGGCACAGGTCGAGGGTGACTGTAAAAAATTTTCCAAACTTTTTTCATGTATGTTCAGTAAATGCACATGTAGAGTTTTATAACTATTGAACTGATGCTCAGAATTTAAATCTGAGTGCACCATTGAACTCGTAGTGCTTATATTCACATAAGGAGACCATCACCTTTACCATAGTATGTCTAGGGTGAATGATAGTTTTCGTGAATTTCATGGGAGTGTTAAAAGAATAAAAATAATATAAAAGAGAGCTTTTATTTTATTTTTAGAACCTCCCAATTTTTATGTGAAGTGGTGGGGACCACCCTACACCCTTGAACTCTCTCTTTAATGTGAGTTAACTCCTGGTTACTCCACTAAATTAATTTTTCCAACTTTAGATTTATTAATTTGATAACAATTAATTGAGTTAATATCCTTAAATCAATTAAAATTTTCTCAACTTTCTATTGGTGCAGATCGTTGTCAAAGGATATTTGGGAGAGCCTTGGAGAACTGGGAATAACATTATCCAAATGAAGAACCTCTCAAATGAAGAAGCATTCTCCGAATCGAAGAACGTGGAACCATGTTCGGGAGGGTGGTGCGGGAGCAACGAACACCGACACCATCAACATCATCTACTTCCTCACGCGGACAACAATGAGAAATCGATGTAGGGGTTCTAATTTGAAAAATGATTGAATTTATTTGTTAATTATTCATATTTTGGATTTTCAATGACGATTGACAAACTAACATGGTTATCATACCACACATATACCTGGCCCCTTTTTCATTTTTTATTTGCGCGTTCTTCACACATTCATCAATGACAAATAATTAAGCGCGATGGAATCACATTGGGGTTTGATTTCTGTCGTTTTTTCATGGCGTGACTCCGGGTGAGGTAGAGGGTGCGACATGCAGCGGCGAAGGACAATCGAAAGGCTGCATCTTAGTGGTGAAACTATCCGGAGGTGGTGGCATCATTTCAGGATGTGCAGAAGAGCCCGTCCTTTTGGGATCGGAGTTAGTTGGAGTGTGAGAAAACTGTGGAATAAGAAATGGTTGATTGGAGAGAAAAAATTCAGGAGATGAAATAATAGTAAAAATAAAAAATCATGGAAGAGTGGAGGAGGCGCCATGTGGAAGCCAAGTTCACCAAATGAATGGCCCATTCGTGATTGAATTTGGAGATAAAGAAATAAGTAATTTAAAATAATAATTAAATATTATTATTATTAATTTTGTTGATAAAACACTTTTTGATTGTAACTTATCTGTGCGACCTCAATTTTACGAACTATCAGCGGTAGTATGACCCTGACTTTGACATAGAAATTATGTGTGCAATATTGGATGTCTTTTTCAGGTTTTTGGATCGGGTACCCGAAACGATCAAATAATAATAATAAATTATTATTATTATTAAATCCTCGACCCTCTATAACTCTTGTGTGTGATTCCCGATTGGCTTACCATAAGTGGCGACGTGATCCTGAAATTAAGACAGTCAATTTAATTCTAATGTTCAATATTAAATTTTGGTTCATGTCTCGGGTCCCCAAAACACCCATTATTATTATTATTATTATTATTATTATTATTATTATTATTATTATAGGATATTGTATTTGACTTATCTCCCTCATATTGTGTCAAAATGATGAACCGTCTGAAGCAATGAAAACCTTGAGACGAGTCGATCCTTTTGAGATACTTCACATGACTTTTGGAGGAATTTTGTGTTTGGAAAGGTTGGATCGTACTCGAATCCAACCTATCCCTCAGCACTTAAACACTTATAACCCACAGACCGGGCGTCCGATTGATACACCATCTATTGTGTTGAGACCCCATTTATGAGGTGGTCCTTTGGGATACATATTTTTGGGACTTTGTTGGAGTTGCA
Organism: Viscum album; assembly: GCA_963277665.1. NCBI lineage: Eukaryota > Viridiplantae > Streptophyta > Magnoliopsida > Santalales > Viscaceae > Viscum > Viscum album. The sequence continues at coordinate 453,674,556 of OY728161.1, read as the reverse complement.
GTATCAACATGTGGCTTCTAGAGTGTATCCTCCAGGAATCAAGCAAGCTTAGTTTGGGAACCCAGTAGCTAGCTATGACATGAGGAAGGAATCCTTCGTGGTTATAATGATGTACTAGGATCCTGTTTTGTTCTAACAATGTACAAGGATATTTTGTGGGTCTGAATATGTACTAGGATCATTTATGGGTCTGACGAGGTACTAGGATTATGTGTGGGTCTGACGATGTACTAGGATCTTGTGTGTGTCTGACGAGGTACTAGGATCGTGGGTGTGTCTGACGATGTAAATGGATCATCTGTGGGTTTGATGAGGTACTAGGATTTTGTGTGGGTCTAACGATGTACTAGGATCCTGTGTGGGTCTACTGAGGTACTAGGATCTTGTGTGGGTCTGACGATATACTACGATCCTCTATGGGTCTGAAAAATTACTAGGATCCTTTGTGGGTCTGACGATGTACTATGATCCGCTATGGGTTTGATGATGATTTAGGATCCTATGTGGGTATGACTCTTAACGGAGTAAGATGATTCAGTAGTTTATCTAATAATACTTACTATTGTACATAATTTATACCTGGTGTGATATGGGTCCTTACCTTCGTGGTAATATATTTGGGTTATTCTTTTGTGTGGCGTACCTATGAGGTAGTTACCATCATGGTGATACCTTTATGGTATTCTTTTGTTTGGCATACCTGTGTGGAACTTTCTTTCATGGTGAAACCTTTGTGGTATTCTTCTATGTGGAATACTTGTGTGTTACTTTCCTTCATGGTTATACATTGGTACTATTATTTTATGTGGCGTGCCTTTGTGGTACATTCCATTATGGTAAAACCTCTGTGGTATTCTTCTATGTTTCATTACCTTTGTGGTAATCACCATTGTGGTGTTACCTTTGTGGTAATCCTTCTTTTTTGTAATAGTGGAGCATTTGGATTTTGAGTGGGACCTGGTTTTTCCTCATGGATGAGATGGGTACACTTGATAACATTAGTATATGTATGGGCATATACCTAAGTTGGGTTGTCAGATGTTTACATGCTTTATGTTTTATCCTTTGTGGATTTCGTGAGACCTTTGATGGTCTTGTGGTCCCTACTATGAATCGTTATACTCACCCCTACACGGTCTACACCTGAACTTTATTGTGTTTGGTGCAGACGATGGATAACGCTGATTGAGGATGATTGTACTAGGATTAGAGATAGATCAGTGGTTGACATTAGACGAGGCGAATCGCAGAGATGGCCACTTCAGAGCTGAACCTACCCTTCAGGTAGGATCCTTGGTGGGTGTTCATGGGAGTTGTTCCGGTTTACTTGTACATTCTAGTTTCATTGTACTTTCTAGTTGTGATTGTATTCTAGCCACTTTTTCTTAATGTTCACAGTCTTTTTTACAATACAGTTTACTTGTGTTCGTATCATGCTGTGTTCTTGGTTGTATGTGTTTACAGGATATAAAGGCAATGCCTTCCCGATTTTAGGGAATATGCCTTTCGGTGCTGGTCGCAGGCCGCTGGCCTATGGAAGGGGGTATTGGGGTAGTCACGACATGAGCTCTGGGGGATGAGTCATGTAAAATAGGTATAATAGGAGTACGTTATAGCATATAACATGGGACTGTGATCTTTTTTAATGGAAGTAGTGTTATGTATAGACAGTGTGGTTATCTGTTTAGGGAATCTGGTGTTGGTGAGGCGGCCAACGTATCCATACACCAGGACACTGACTTCTGATTTCTAACTCAGTGCATGAAAAAAGTGATTGTGTGTGTGTTTTGAAAAGTTTTCTTTTGTTTTCATGAGTCAGATCACCATTTATAACTAAATGATTGTGGCACACTAGTTCCTTATCAGGATACCGCTACGAAGACAGCCAACTTGGATTCTCGGGAGAGTACACGATGTCGGCCCACCGAGTGACGAGGCTATAGCGTAGGGACCTTTTACTATGTTAGCACCTTCAGGTGGCGTACCAGCAGCACCACCTCCTATTGGGTAGTAGAAACCACCAACTGCACTGGCATACTGTACATCCCGACTGAGTGCAGTGCACGAGTTCCACTAGTAGACGTTTTCGAGGTTTCGAGGCGAGAAAGTTTCCCCAGCAGCTGAGGGCTGGATAGAGGCGGTTTCTAGAGTTTTCCGCGTAGTTGATCCACCATTAGAAAAGATGGTGATCGTAGCTATTATACATTCTTAGTGAGTGACCTTGAGGACGATTCACATAGGGATGAGGCTTCGTTATGTGGACCATTATCTGAGATAGTACCTTCTGGTAGTGTGCCTGTTATATCACTACTCATTGGTCAGTAGTTACAACTGGCAGTACCGGTAGAGGACACATATAGGCTTAGTGCCTAACGTGTGATTCAGAATCAGATACCCCTTAGCTTCTGAGGCACGCATGACTCACATGCGGCTGAGGACTAGCTTGAGGAGGTGGCTGGGATTTCTCAAGAGCTTCTACAACTTCGGCAGGATGACATGTCGATAGCTAAGTATTCAACGAGGCATACCGATCATTCCTAGTACTTGATTAATACGATACGATCAATGCTTCAAGTCTTGGACTTCCGAGATATATCTATTTAAGGACATCTAATCCATCACTATTCCTCTATGCATTCCTATTTATGTTAGAGTGCTTGAGAGAAACTTTGTGATTGAATGTTCTCTGCATGACAGGAAACTACCAATGAATGTTAGCAGTTCAAAAGTAAGAAACTGCCGCCAATCTCAGAGACTTGGGCATGTAAGATGTTTCAGGAAGAGGATTTGATAGGGACTGATGAATCTTCAGGGCAGCAGACGTGGAAGCAGAGCTAGGAGAGCAGCATGAGGTGGTGTACTTTTTGACATGTTTCAACAAACCCTCAATGTGGTCCCCACCAGGCTCAAGGAGCTGGAGGATAGGGGAATATAGTAGATGCATGCAGTCAAAGTGTGTGACCTGAGGGCTCTAGGAATTATTCAACGTACGGTCTGTGTCTACTAACTAGATGTTGTATCAATAGACATAGGTACCAATAATTCCGTGCTTCCAAGAATCTTTTCCACGACCTAGAGTTTCTAGTTAAACTGTTGAAATGACCCTCACGTCTGGAGATACCATTGGGAGGAGACTAGATAATCACATATACGCCGACGATGTGATCTGACCCTTGAGGCGAGAGTTTCGGTTTGAACCTCTTGGTAGAAGCATCGAGGTCTTACGACTTTAGTTTGCATATTACTAGACTTCCACAATTCATACACAGATTTAATGTATTAAGAAAAAAGATTGTGTTTTATCTACAACATTTGGATGAGGTTTTTCTTAGTCAACGAACAAGCTAACCCAGGAAGCATAGGACAAAGTCTTTCATAGAAGGGTGCAGTAGATCACATGTGAGATGGATAGCCTAACCCTCGTGGCTGTAGATGTTTTGGGTTTTCAGTTCCCAATAGGAGTGGCTAGAGATCCTCCAAGACTATGAATTTGAGATAGTCTATACTCCTAGGAAGGGGAACATGGTAGCAGATGCACTCAGTAGGAGGACTGACCTACAGTTGCTGAGTGAGGCGATAGAGAAGCTAGCCTCATTATAGATATCCTTTGTGGATCGAGATGGAGCATCTTTTCATCATCCTCATACATTCACTCCCCCACTTATTCAGCGAGTCAGGGAGGTACACTATGAGGACGCTGACTTCGAGGCTCGACGTGTTTAGATATCCTCAGGGCAGTCACCTGATGGATTTTCTGATGTTGGAAAGCATGTCATCCTCTTCAGAGGACGTACCATGGTACCAGTAGTGCTAAAAGTAGAGGTTTTGAGGTAGTCCCATATGTCCCCTCTGATGGTACATCCTGGTGTGGTGAAGATGTATTAGAACCTCTGAAGTTATTATTGATGACCCAGAATTAATGAAGCAGTGGAAGAGTTTGTATCACGATGTCTCACTTGTCACCAAGTCAAGACTGCATAGAGGTAGGAAAAGACTTCTGCCAACAAGATACGAAGACCTCTGTAGTTTGAAGATGGTGACCACGTCTTTCTATGCGTCTCACCTCAACGAGGTTTGTGGAGATTTGACCATGGTTTAATGTTATCTCATAGGTTTATCGAACCCTTTCAAGTCCTTGGCAGAGTTGGCGAGGTGGCATAACACCTAGCCCTTCCAACAGATTTAGAGAAGGTGCATGATGTCTTCCACCTATCCCAACTGATGAGATACGTGCACGAACCATCTCACATCATCGACCATGTCGAGATGGACTTAGACGATGGGGTGTCATTTGCGGAGGTTCGAGTGGAGATTTATGATCAACGGAAGAGTGTCCTTCTTAGGCGATTGATACTTTTGGTGCGTGTATGTTGGCAGCACAAGAAACTCTAAGAGAAAACATGGGAATGGGAGGCTAAAATTTATGCTCAGTACCCTATTTTGGATGTTTTTTATTTGTTGTGGATTTAGAGGATGTAATGCCCTAAGGCAGGGAGGATGTAATGTCCCGGAAATTCCGTATATTTTTTTATATAAAATTATTTTGAGACTGTGAAATTTGACAGAATGTCATTTTGAGGACTGGGTGTTCTCAAATATTGGATTGAGATTTGGATACCATCACTTCTGCGTTAGATCATATGATATTCCTCTTTCATCCTTTCTAAGAAATTATGGTCTATAAGAGTATGTATTTATGTCCTTCGGTCTCATGAACGCGCCTATAGGTTTTAGGGCACTGATGAACCTGGTGTTCCATTCATACTTGGATTCTTTCATTGTTGTCTTCATTGAAGATATCTTGGTGTTCTATCACACTCGACATGAATATGATACCCATCTTGAGATGGTTTTGAGTACACTGATAGATGATCAGTTATATGCTATGCTCTCACAATTCCACTTTTGGATGGACCATATTCACTTCTTGGGTCATGATATCTCGGAGATAGGAATATTAGTAGACCTAGAGAATGTGAGATCAGTAGTTTCTTGGGAGTAGCTGAAGAACATATTTGAGGTACTAAGATTTTTAGGGCATGGTGGATACTATAGATGTTTCATACATGAATTTTCATGCTTAGCATCACCATTATCGAGCTTGACAAAGAAGGGTGTAATTTTCTTGTAGTGAGATTCTTGTGAGATAGCCTTTCTGGAGTTGAAAGGGAGGTTTACATCAACACTGATAACAGTATTTATAGATCCTAGCAAGATAAATACTATGTACTATGATGCATCAGGTATCGGGATTGGAGTAGTGAGTATTCAGGGAGAAGGAGTCGTTGTGTATGGGTCTTGGCAGTTTAGGCCACATCAGAGGAATTAACTGACGCACGATCATGAGTTGGTAGTAGTTTTTCATGCATTATGCTATTGGATAAATTATCTTCAGGGAGACCATATTTTGGTTTCCACCAAAATAAAGTGTCTCAAGTATATATTAACTCAGCGAGATCTGAATTTGAGACAATGAATGTCGGTTGAGTACCTTATGTGTTTTAACATCGAGTTTTCCTATACACTGGGGATAGGCAACGTGGTGGCTAATGCACTCACTTGGAGGACTCAGATACATGAATTTCATGAGTCCAGTAGTGAGTGGAAGCTTTTGGATCTATTCTATGAGATGTATTTGGAGGTGCAAGATAGACATGGGAAATCATTTATTTCTTTTGTAGCTGTTACCACTACTCTTCTTCATCGAGAGCGAATGAGGCAACTATCAGATTCTGGTGGCCTAGTCCTACGAGAAAGCGTGTTAGGAGAGGACCATATTCCTAGATGGACCATAGGTGGGGAAGAGATCTTGCGTTTTCAAGGGCACGTATGGGTGCCAGCAGACCAAAGTGAGGATATGATGAGGTACAATCATCTATTAGTTTGGGATGTACATCATGTTTTCAAGGAAATATATCTTAATATACACCATTAATATTGGTGCCCAGGTATGAAGAGGGACGTTTATCGGTTTTTCATGAGGTGTTCCACTTGTTAGCAGGTGAAAGTGGAGAATCAGCCACCTGAAGGGATTTTACAGAATTTACCCATTCTTGAGTAGAAGTGAAATGTTTTCTTGATTGACTTCGTGATAGGATTTCTGAGGTCACCACGAAGGAATGATGTTTTTTGGGTTGTCATTTACAGACTCACAAATGTTTCTCACTTCTAGCAGATCAAAGAGACTTTTAGTGTGGATGGGATGGGACTGTTTTACATCAAGGAGATTGTAGGTTTTCATGGAGTTTCACACTCAATTGTTTTAGATAGAGATGCATGTTTTACTTATCGGGTCTGTAAGGGGCTTCATAAGGCTTAGGGTACATAGGTACATTTGAGTACAAAATACTATCCCCAAACAGATGGCCATTCCAAGTGTAGGATTCAGGATCTTGAGGACATGCTATGAGAATGCATTCCGGATTTTGTAGGTCCTTGGGAGAAACACATAACTCTTGTGGAGTTTTATTACAATTATAGTTTTCAAGATGCTATTCAGATGTCACCATATGAGGCTTTGTATAGTAGGCCATGTTGATCACCCTTATGTTGGATAGAGGTAAGAGAGGAAGATATACTGGAACATTGTCTTGTCTAAGTGACCACAGAGTATATAGAGTTGATTCGGAAGAGGATGCCTACGACACAGTCTGTGCAGAAGTCTTATACTAATCAGTGAAGACGACATCTGGAGTTCAAGGTTGGGAATAACCTTTTCCTACGTGTCACACCAATGTTGGGGAACTGTATTATTAGTAAATAGGATGAGCCTTCACAGAGGTACGTCAGGTCATTTGATGTTTTAGAGATATTTGGGCTGATCACATATCGGTTGTAGTTACCTAAGAGGTACCAGGATATCCATGACATCTTCCACATTTCATAGCTTCAAAGTTACTTCTCATACCCGTATCATGTTTTTCAACCTGAGGAGGATGATTTATAGGTGGACAAATTGTTCGAGGAGTATCTTATCTTGATTGTTGATCACAGTATGAAGGTTCTCCATGGCTGGTCTGTTCATCTCATATGACTGTTATTACAGCACGGGTGGGTATAGGAATAGACCTGTGAGAGGGAGGCTGACGTACGAAAACAGTGTCCAGATCTGTTTGAGGATTCATCTTCTACGTTGCATTGCTAGGGAAATTCGAGGACAAATTTATTTAAAGGGGGATGTTTTTAAGAACCTGGATCTTCTTTTCAGATCTGTTTTTTATGGTTTTTTGGACAAAAAGAAGGGTTTCAAGAAATTTTCTATGTACACTCCATGTACTTTATGAGAACATGTTGTGTACTCAGTTAACACGTGTATCAGGGTGCTTCCATGTAGCGGTCATGCACACGGCCATTTGTGGTGAACTAGAGACCGCCTAATGCCGGAGCTGGTGAAGGAAAGTACACGCTGTGTACTTATAAAGTACATTCCATGTACATTATTTTTTTCATCCAATGCACCGAGGTCGCGCCTGACGGACAGAACCACCTCCTTCTAGGTGTGGTTCATATGAGAGTGAGAGAACGATGATGATCTTCCTTCGAGCTCCCAATCATGAGTCTGTTATCCTAATCGACCACTATCGATTGCATTGGAATCACCTCGGTAATCTCTTCCTTCTTATTGAGCTTCTTTCTTCATTATTCCTCATTGAGGAGTTATCTTCAGTTGAAAATTTTAATTATTTCTGTAGATCTACGATGTTCTTTCACTATTCAAGGATTTCGGTTCACTTATGTGTATCCTACAACACCGAGGTAGGTGGTTTGTGCCTTTTAGTTGAATTTAATTGAGATATACATGCAAAAGTGCCCAATACCCATGAATGGGGTATTGCGTGTTTATTGTTTTAGCCCTGATAACTTCCTAATAAACTTGTATCCTTTAATGTAGGTTAATTGAATGTGAATATGATTATTTACTATGCTTTGGAGGTGTTTTCCCATGTATGTTTTAGTTATGACCTTTCGATACTTCAAACCTGTTAGGCTACCTTGTTTTCCCATGACTGGTATTGTAGGATTTCATGACTGTTGCTTTGACATGTTGTTATGTTCTATACTATTTAGCCAAGTTGTTATAGATGTTAATTTTGGTCGATACATGTTGCTATGCTTTCTTGTTTTACACAATTCCATGAGAACCAGGTTTAGTAGACCATATGGAGAATGGATGTAAGGGCATCTCCAGAGTTTCTGTTTGATTTTACGATGTGAGACCATAGGGGGAATTGAATTAAGTGCTTCCTCATAGTGTTTGTAGATCCTCCAGGTCGGGCACATGGGGAATGTGATGTGTCTGATTCCCCAGAGTGCCTTTAGTTATCGATACGACACTATAGGAGGAATTGACGGAAATTTCTTCCTTAGAGAGTCTATGATTAAGCTAAACCAGAGGGATAGACTTAGTGTGCTTCCAAGAGGGTTGCTTGTACTTTTTTGGTCGAACCCTAGGGGTTTGGTTGTGAGTACTTCCTAGAGGGTTTCCTTTTGTGTTTAGCTATTTTCTTGTATATCTAGGTAAGACCAGAGGGGATATGCTTTGAGTAATTCCCAGATAGTTACCTGTTTGTGTTTACCTGCTTGATTAGATGTTGCTTGGTATATGAACTGAATGCATTGAAACTATGGAATGGTTACTTCTGATTACTTCCTTGTTTGCTTCATCATTTATCATTACCTATTATATATTCACTGACTATTAGGCACAAATAATTTTGTGGTTTCCAACTGGGATTTAGTCTTACATCATTTTTGGGCCATGCTTTTGGGACCAATCATATTATATTGATGCAGGTATAGATAAGTGAAAATTACCTTCTACTTCAGTTACATGAATACTGTAGATATGGAGAGCATGGGACCATGTTGAGGCTTGTGATGTTGAGTTGATGTTCATATGTTTTATTTTGTACTGGGGTTTAGTACGGTTTTTATTCCAACATTGATATTTTTTGGCTACCTTTTTATACAAATGTATCATGCATCATTTTTATATATGTGTTCCAGTTGTTTATTTCTTCAGTATTATACTTTTTTACTCTTCCAATGAGTGAATAGTTTCCACACTATCACACTAAAGGCCCTCGCTGCTAGACGGAAGCCTCTGGTGTTCATGGAAATGCACTTGAGGCCATGTGACCAACCGTGTAAGGGAAGCCTCTGGGCGGCTTCCAGAACTGGGATATTACTTCATTGTTGAGTTGTCTTTAAAACCAAAAAATAGTGTTTCAGTGATTTAAATTTATATCACAGGTCATAAAATTGATAGGACCTATAAATACATTTTCTTATAAATATATATCTATAATGGATACCCATGATCGGTTTTTGAAATGGTTTAAATTTATCTTATAAATTGAATAAAAAAATTAATGAATTTATTGTATTCATTTTAAACTAAAGTGTAATTTAATGTTTCTGTTTTTAAAAAAATATTAAATAATATTTTGAAATAATTTAATGTTTATAGAAGGTATTTATCCCTTTTTCAATTTATATATATATATCATTTGTTTTAAGGGTCCTTTTTTAATTAAATAGTTTCTTACTATTCAAATTAAACCCAAGGGTAGAAGGAATTTTATTAGATGTGTTGATCCATATATTTAATTCAAAGTACATTTAAAATGGTATTTAATTATTAAAATCATAATTTTGTTTTATACTTGATATAAGATTAACGTGGTATGAATCAATGAATGTTTTATAACATTGTATTTCTTGATTTATTTAATTTCGTGGAATATTTTTTCATTAAAAATAGTATTCATGATGATTATAACACCTAGTTGTAAACCCATTATTTTATGTAATATATATATTTAACCTCTTTATATGATGTTAATTGAATTATTAATTTGTAATTTTTTGTGAATGTTAATGTTTTTGGGTCTTTAGAATGTTTTTAAGGTGAGATGGTGTTTATTTTAATACTTATTTATTGTTTTCTATGATTCGTGAATTTTTGTATCATCACCTCCACATTGACTATGTCATGGGAACTCGGGGTAACTATGTGAGTGATACTTGTTTTTCCAAATTTGTTTGGATCAGGTTATACCCATTCTTCTATTTTTAATGGTCTCTATATTGGGTAGGTTCTGATAATGGAGTTATTTATGTGGTGTGACAATATAATGTGTATGTTTATTATTTTATAGTTTCTTCATTTTTCCACTGTGTGAAGAAATTATAACTTCATGCTTCATCCATTTTTTCAGGACATGATAGAATATTTCTTATACCATACAACAGAGATTTGGTGTGTTGATGATGCGCCAATAGATATAGGATGTAATATTTTATATCTTCACCAATGCTATCATTTTGTGATAGATTTTTACTTGTACATTGGTGTTGAGATGGTATATATTCATGATTCTCCATTTTAAATCTAAAATTAAAGCATTTGTATTCAACCATAGTTTTGATAAACAAGGACCCTTATGTGTTTATAAGGGTAAGTTGGCATCTGTGATATTAGAGGCGATGAATTTTTTTACGATATATCATTATTAAAATTGATACTTTTATTTCATTGTTTATTTCATTTAGTAATGTTTCTTATATTCCAATTTATTTCTTATATTTTAATTTGGATTTCCATTATAAAACAAAAGGGAATATTTAGAAATGTTTTGAGGGAAGGCTACATTGTTTGGATTCGATTTTATTAGAATAAAAGTCTACAATTTGTAGGGTTTCAAGTGTTTTCCTTTTTAAGTGGTAGATTCCACCAATTTTTGAAAAACAAAATGTATTTTCGAATATTTATTTTAATAAAAAATCATAATTTTTTTCTTTTATTTTAAATAATTATATTTTGTATGGATAATGTATTAGTTTAAAAATTAATTTTACTATTATATTCCTAAATTCTGAAAAAACTATTATATATTTTTTAAATTTTACTTTTCATGTGAAAAACCTATTTACTATATGATTTTAAAACTATAATTTATGATATGATTTAAAAAATTTATTCTATATTCTCGTTAAGGAAATAATTTTGGGTTTGATTATTTCGCACTCTACCTTGACACAATTAAATATATAAAGAGATCTTATGTATTTATAAAATTTCATAGGTTATTATTTTAGTTTTATTTTGTTTATGTAGTCCCTTGAAGAGTGTTTAGATGTGGTGAGTTACTAGGTTTAATACATAGATATATTGTGGTATCTTTTGATTTTCATTTTTTCTCTATTTGGGGTTGTTGGTGTATTATCAAATTCGAAAATCTACTCATTTCTATTTTGGATCTCATTATTTTGGGAATTATTTATATATTATTTATTCATTATTTTTTTTTATATTTTTAAATTGAGTTTTGGTTAGTTTATTTTGGTTATATCCCCTTTATTTATTTATTTATTTGTATTTGATTATATTATATTAATAATTTTCCATTGTCTGGAAATACCATTACAAATTCTTAGATAGTAATGCACAAATATTTATTATTATCTAAGGGTGAAACCATTCCCACATGGTAAATTCATGATTTTTGGATTCTCCTCTCTAACTCATGGTGACTGGGAACATTCTTCGAGCATGTTGGTGGAGTGGAATTGGTGAAATGGTTAGTCAAACCAAAATCAATTATTATAACAAATCATATCTATATAAAAGATTATAATCCAACATAAACACATGGGATCAATGTGTAAATAAAATGAGTATTAATTAGAGAAAAAGGGTTGTTTCCCATCCCATTTCAGTGCCCTTCACCAAAAAACCAATGTTTCTTCAAAAAAATCCTTTAAATGACCAAAAAACCCATACTTAATGTTGTGGTTGGGTCACACCACTATAAATTAAATGGACCACCATAAGAACTTTGATGGGAAACATGTTTCATGGTGGTTGGGGTATTGGAACATTCCCACTGCACTTCCCATAAGGATCCCTATGGGCTAAAATTCGGATTTTGGTGGTGGCTACAATAGACTGTCGAACATAGTCTCTAACACTTCTATGTCAATTTTTATTTTATAATTTTAAACAAATCCCTTAATGTCCAATACGTATATTTATTCTTCTGAGCGATATAAAAACAACATCTCATATGTTCTAATTTCAAAAGTACACTATCATATGGATTTAAATATAGTTAAATTAAGTTCTTTCCTGACAACATTGATAGTTGGTAGAATTGGGTGTTACATGGTTGTGGAAGAAAGTGAGGATACTTTATGTTTGGGGAATAAATTTCTTGACATTCACACATATTTAAAAAATATATGTGATTTATCTAAAATAATTTTAGAAATAGTATGATGTGATCAGATATTTGTGTGACACAACCACAACTACCTATATAAATGAAAATGCACCACTTTTATGAACTCTTTTATATTTTGGTGATAAATATTAAATTTTATCTCTGATAATAATGGGATCATGTAACATCCCTGAAAAAAAAGAATATATCATTTCCATATTTATTAATATTTTTAAATTGAATATTAATTTTATTTTATATGGGATGTTATATTCAAGGTCTCACTTGACATGCAACAATGGGGTTCTCTGAGGACTTATGATGAAAACAATGGTGAGTCATTCAAAAAAAATAACATATTATAATTATTTTAAATGATAATTAACACCTATCCATTTTATTGTTTGGAATTAATAGAAGTAATTAAAATATTATTGTACATATTTGTTAAATGTGTTTACATTTATCCAACAAAAAGTTACAGGATTAAAATGTGAATGTATATAATTTTGATCATGATTTACATTAAATTGTTCATTTACCAACTTTTAATGGAGAACCCTCATTAAATATATTTTTGGTAACTTTTATATGTTATATTTATCAAAATAAAATTCATCTTTATAATTAGTACATTAAAATTTAATTTGGGTAATTTATTGCTATTTTTCTGGAAAAAAAAATCATTTTTAAGGAATTACGAAAATATAATGTATTTTAATTCTAAACTATCATTTAATATAATTTATTTATATGGTTACATTATGTTTTAAATTTGATTTAAAGTGTAATTAGATTATATTTTTACCATTTAATCCAATGGTGGTCATTTGAATAAATTTCAATTTGAAATTGGACATAAACAAGTGTCAATCTTTTGATTGATATTGTTTCTTAAAAACGAACTATTTGTATTGACAATGAGAATTAATTTTAAATTAATTAATCCAACTTCAATGTTATTAATCTTTTAAAATAGACATAATTTTTTGATTTGGAATATCAAATATATATTTGGCTGAATTTTTGGTATTATTCTGAAAAACATCAATTTTTAGTGAATAGTGAAACCACTAAGTAGTAGTTAAAAAAGATGCCTTTTTCATTTATGTAAAATTTTACTAATTCATTGAATTGAATTTCAAAAAAAATTACATACATGGTTGTTATTATTAAGTAAAATATGGTTGAATATGGTGAAAATAATTTCTGTTTAATAGAATCTTTTGACTTTTATTTACCGCAATTAAAGTCAAATAGGGTAATTAAATGTAAGAAAAGAATATTATAATAATACAAAATTACATTAACACTTTTCCTACCATTCTTTGATGAGTCATGTTCGACCATGGTAATACATGGGTCCATTTGGGGACCCTATAGAGCTACTTGGGAGTGATAATGACACTTTAGATTAATTAATTTAAAGTAAAGACCAAAATGAAAAAAACAAATATCATTTAGTACATTAATTTTTACATAAGTTTATGTTGGATATAGTTTCTACTATAAAAATTCATTGGAAATTTTAACAAAATACCTACATAATTGTATTTTTTTAATAATTTTTAGACATCATATAAGTTAAATTATTTATGATACAAAAATGATGCATTATTTACCTCATTAATAATTGATTTAAATAAATATTATTATAAATATTAAAAAAATATACAAAACGATTTCAATTATTATTGAATGATTTTATTTCTTAAATGAGTCATCTTATCTTCTACTTTAATGATTTTGAGACCTTTTTATACCAAATATTAGATTATAATAAAATAATTGTTTCAAACATTCCTAAAGAGCCCCTCCTCTTCCTTATAAAAGGACACCATTTCTAACCAATTCCTCACACCTCTAAATCCACTTCTCTCATCAATAACCTGCTCAAATATTCTCTCAAGATCCATATATTCCTTATAGAATCATTACCATAGGAATCAGGCAATTCAAGAAGTCCACATGGTTCAAACCAATGGGAGTTACCCAAATTAAAGGTAGTTGTTTCTCTTAAATTCATTTGTATTATTTAGTTTCATTTTACTTATCCAGCCCCTAAACAAATTTTATTACTTTATTTAATATCAAAAGCATTATCCTCAATACACTAGGTTATTTTTATGAGATTTATTTAAACTAAACATACACACACCTACATCTATTGTGTAAAGAACATATTGTTTCTATGGATGGAGAACTATTGCCACACGAAATGATGATTGTAAAAATATCTCCAACCACCTCTAGTGATGGTTATTAGGATGAAAATGTATTTATATATGATATATATTATATTTTTATTATTTCTATGCTTTTTTATTTTTAATTTATAGAATACATTTATGGTTTCGATAATGGGTAAATAGGATAATCTCATTTGAGGAAATGCAGACTACCGCCGCCTCAAAGTGATATGACTTGTTCCCAACTTATGTGGAACATATAAAGGATAGAGTTAATGAAATTATATAAGATATTATAAAGGATTTATAATTTACTTATGTATCATTAATTTTCTATTACATTACAATAAGAAAAAGAAATGGAAGTAGTGTTCATGTGTAATTATGACTTACTGTCTCAAAGAACAATGAATTTCAATTCTTATCTCAAATTTTTATGTACTATTATAAATACATACATATGCTTGATTTATATGATATATAAGATATATAAATTATAAATATCATTATGTATATAATGAACTTTTCACCACATGAACAACTTTTAATAATAAGAAGTGCATTTTTGACTCAAGTACCAAATATCGAAAAAATGAACATTACTAAATTAAATGATTTTATAATGTTTATAACATGGGAATAAGTTATTTTAAAGAATTATTATCTATAAAAATGTTCTTAATCAAGTATAAATTTGACTTGTGTTTATTATTTAGGAGATTAATGAACGAACAGGTCAAGTTAGAAATGAGTTAAGGGGTTTCCTATCTCACATTTAATCCTGAGAGATTTCCATTCATCACCATTTATTTATTTCATGTGGTGTATTGTGTACTGACATTTGATATTTATTATAATAATTCTCTTTATATTCATGGTATTCTGTGATTAATTTTGTGGTTATTAACTTTTGGTCATACGACTCGATTGATTACAACGTGGTAAGGGCTTTTCATCTCACTTTTTATTCCCATGAGATTCATGCTATATTTCCACTGTTTTCCATTTTTTAGGTTTATATAATTCCCATGATTGTATTCATTGTGTAATATACTTAAATTTATGGGTATTTAAATATTTATTGTACAATACGTCTTTCATGGGGTGTATGTTTTGTAAGTTACCAAATCAGTAAGGGATCCTTTCACCATCTTGTTTTTTAATAACTTCTATTTGTTATGTATTTTAATTTACATATTCTAATATTGGGATATGTTCTTCTATATCTTTAATAATGTAAATTTTATTTCCAAGCGATGAGATACCTTTTTTCTCTCACAAAATTATTTTTCAGAATATTAAACTGACGTTGTTAGGCTGTCAAATTTCATTAAGGGAACTTCTTAACCCAATTTCAATTATTTGGGTTAAACTTATACTTCATGATTATGTCGTGTTATAAATATCTTGGAATGACCCATGATTGTTTCACACATAAAATCCACTTATATTGAGTGTATTATTATTTGACACACATAATTGTGTAATTGATTTATTATTAATCTAAGGATACTGTCTTAATAAAGGATTTCATCTCAATTTACATTCCCTTGGGACTTCATTGTCGTTATGTGCCAATTCCATTTTATATGGTGTAAATACTTCCCTTTGGAATACTATATCATAAATATTATTATTTTCCTTATATTATATGTTTTGTTTTATTCTATTTTTCAATTGTTATTAGTTAAGTATTTCTCATGCGTTATGAGAATCTTTAACGAGAATATCATTTTAAATTCATTAATAAATTATTATTCTTAATATTTCTCATTGATATCCACGTTTTCAAAAAATATTATTATTTTTTAAAATTAACATTAATTTTTTTAAACATTAATTCCTTTAGAATCTTCAATGTGGTATGGGATACTTTGATTCAAATATTTACGTATTAAGTGTCTTGAATGGTTTTGAAAATGGTTTGATTATTCATTGATTATGTCAATATCTTGAAATGATATATTAAATTTTTAATGTGGAAATGTTATTTTTAAAATACTTATATTTACAATATTTTATGTGTTATGATATTATAATGGTACTTGGACATTTGATGGGTGATTTTATGATAAACCAAATGATGGGTGGTGATGTGATAAACAAGGGCTGGTGGTTACGTTATAACAAAAAAATGCATTGGGTATGGAAGCTTTCCATATGAATATTCCATTTAGTGATATTTCTAGAAGTCGACGGTATTTTTATTCTATTTATGTATATTTATGTCCCAAGTAATCTATATATTGTATTTGTTCTTTCTTGTGGTTTTATGGTAATATTTTTTTTACAAAAGGGTAAGCAATGATCTTTTATTCGGAGAAGAGTATTTACTACATCAAAAAGGAATAACTTATTACTTATGATAAAGTATTCATGGATTACTTGTTGTTTTCAAAAACTAATTTTTTTTCCTTCTTTGTGTATCCATTTCTGAGCTTTTTCTCATCCCATGTTTTTAAATGTTTTTTTCACTTGACATGAAGTGGAATAGGGACAAGGATGTGATCGAGGAAATGTCATGATGTCTAATACATGGTACTGGATATGTTCATTTTTAAGAGTTTATATTTTTTTTAAAAAAATGGATTCTGAGTAGTAGTATATACTTGTAATATTCATGATTATATATAACTATTATGGCCTAATTTTCTAAAACTCTAATCCTTAAAATATCCTCAATGTGAATTCTTGATTTATGCCAAGATTATGAAATGACTGAGGCCAGGTCCTTATTGTTGGTATCATAGGATAGTTTATATAACTGTAGAGGTTAGGGTGTACTTTATACATAAGTGACATAACCATAATGGTTTGCATATTAGAAAGATTCATAGTTATTTTATAGTTGTTAAATGGTTATTACATTTTGGAGTGAAAAATGAATGGTATTAAATAACCATTGAGGATAAATTATGTTATGTCTATTTTAGAGGAAATTGCTTCTTTTTTTGGAGTGTTATGAAATTGTATAGTTTTTGAAAAAGGAAAACATGCAGACTGTGTGACAACCACTCACATCGAACAAAGCTGCATGAATTGATCCCACAACCAAAGTTCGATTGGGATTTATCACCTACCATTGGACTACGTGATGTCCCGGGTTAGTACGACTAATTATTTTTAGTTAAATGATTTTATAGATCAATAATAAGTTTATTTGGTATTATATGTTTTATCAAATGGACATCCTTAGTATAGGAAAATAATTTTGTGATTAAGTGATAAAGGTAATTTTGGAAGACATTATCACCTTGGGGAACACTATATGCTTAAATAAAATATAATACCTTGGGATTTGATTTATGTAGTAATGGTTGAAATATTATTTTGGAAGAATATATGTTTTTATTGTGGACATAAGGTGATTTGTGTTATTTATAGAAATGATTAACCTATCATAGAGAATAAGTGATTAGGTTAATTAGACATCAGTATGATACTAGAAGAGTAGTTGATGTTTTTGGTGATAAATATTAAGATTTATTGTGGAAGAATATGTGATTTAACTCCATCTAAGTATTGGGTTTCAATATTAATTTTGATTATTTTTATGAATTTTAAAAGACAATTGTATATTTAATCCTCTTTATGTATCTTTGGGTAATTTTGTTCGATTTTGGATATTAAGAGTAGTATTTCTTTTTTAGAGGATTATCCTTTTAGAGAATATCAGATCTCATATTGACAAATTTTGTTTTTGTAATATATTAAGATAGGGGAAATATATGTTTCATATTTTGTGGATCTTGTTATTCTATAGAACTTTATTTTTTCACTTTTGATGTGTCCAAGTCAACATGAATACTCATCATTTTGTGATAAGAAGTGTTTGTGGTAGAAATTTTGTAAAAGGTGAAAATATACATGATAAGTATATATGTTTTCTTCTGTTCTTAGTCATCATAATAAATAAATTCCTCAACATTATGAAAAGGAACATAAAAAAAACAATGTCTGTTTATTTTTCCTATTGGGAAACTAATGACTATTTAACCGATTACCAATTAGTGGTTTTCATATTGTTAACATTCATCTAATCATGTTTTCCATCACTCTATATAAAATCATTACACTTAGTTTCTCTTCCATTTCCATGTTTTCATGGAAACCTTGAATGGGTTATCTCGGGTGACCTTTGTACATATATTTCGTTGTTTTAAAGTTATAGTTTTATTTACTCTTTTTCTGAGTTGGGACTTTCAAAGATGTTTCCAAGCCCACATTTAAAAATTTGAGGATGAAAATTCAAAATGGGGAAGGATTCAACATCCCACGAAATTAAATAATATGAAATTTTCATATTTATTAATATTTCTGAATAAAAAATTAATTTTTTTAAAGGGTATGTTATATTCATGGGCGTACTTGGCACACAACAATGGGGTTCTCCGAAGTCTTATGTTGCAAACAATGTTGATTCATACTGAAAAATAATATATTATTGTTATTTTAAATGGTAAATAATTCCTAGACATTTTATTGGAGGGAATTAATAGAACTAAAATAAATTAGATTATACATATTTCTTAAACGTTTTTACATTTATCCAATAAATGATAGAGGCTTAAATTGTGAATGAATTTAATTTTAAGCATAATTTACATTAAATGGTTAGTATACCACCTTGAAATGGAGAAATAAATAAAAATCTAGTTTTGGTTAATTAATATGTTCTATATTAAAAAATAAAATCTTTCTTTTGAATCAGGACAACAAAATTTACATTGGGTAAATGTTTTGTATTTTTCTGATAAAATTCATTTTTTAATGAATAATGAAAAATGTTGTTTTTTAATTCAAAACTACCTGTTAATATAATTTATATTTATTGATAGAATATATTTTTAATTAGTTTTAAATGGTAATTATATTATTTTTTAAACATTTAATCCAAGGGTAGTCATTGGAATTAATTTAACAATGAAATAGGAAATAAACAAGTGTCATTTTTTGATAAATATTGTTTCTTAAAAAAACGATATTTGTTTTAACAGTGAGAATTAATTTTAAATTAATTAATCCAACTTATATGTTATTAATTTTATAAAATAGACATCATTTTTTAATTCGGGTTTTCAAATATATCTTAGACTTAATTTTTTGTATTTTTCTGAAAAACATCAATTTGTGATGAATAGTGAAACCAATAAGTAGCAGTTAAAAGGCTAACTTTTTCAATTAAATGAAATTTTGCAACTTTTGTAAATTGAATTTAAAAAATCTACATACATGGTCGTTATTATTAAGTAAAATGTGGTTCAATATGATGAAAATATTTTTTGTTGAATAGTAACTTTTGACTTTTATTTAACGCTGTTAAAGGTAAATAGGGTTATTCAAGATAAAAAATTATTAGAATAACAACAAAATTACTTGAAAACTTTTCTTAACCTTATGGGATGAGTCATGGTCGACCATGGGCATCCATGGGACAATTTTGGGGCCCCATTGAGCCACATGGGAGTGATAATGACACTTTAAATTAATTATTTTAAATTAAAGACAAAAATGACATAAACCAATATATTTTATTATATTAATTTTTACATAGGGTTATATAAGTAATAATTTTGGATATAAATATTCATTTGAAAGATAAAAATATTACCTACATCATGGTAATTTTCTTTATTTTTATACATCATATAAATAGAAATATTTATGGCACAAAAATGATGCAATATTTACATTATTTATTAATGATTTAAATAAATAAGATTATAAATATTAAAATAAATATCCAAAATATAAGGCCCCAGCCTTAAACCTTACTTAATCTTTAGTTATTACAAGATTACACATTGAGGATCTTTTCAGGTTTAGAGTTTTAAATAATTAGATCATGAAACTTGCATTTCATTCCACATTTAAACAAAGTGGTTACATAAAAGACAATATCCATTCTTCCCATCAACGGAAACATATTTAAAATAAAACACGGTTTCTTTCTTGAAATATCTTTGACATTATCATCACGTCATGTACCTTTCCCTTGACCTGTGAAAAACATTTCAAAAACTTGGGATGAGCATAAAAAGCTCAGTAAGGGTTATAAAAAATATGGAAAGGAAACATGTGTTCATATATACATAAGAATGAAATCATACTTTACCCATAAAACATAGACACTTTAACATACCTCATCAAATTATGAATAAATCGTAGAAATCATAAGACATAAAAGGTAACCTGATGCATTCATAACATTCTTACGTAGGGAGTAACCCTCTTGGTTACGTTTGAAATACCCATCACAATATATTCCCTAAATCTCTGCGGAGAAACCTTAATGTCTCACTCTTTCTTGTTACCCAATGCATTGGAGAGCTATATCGGGCTCACCCGCCCTTAGTCTATCACGGAACCACCCGTCTTCATAATAATGCCCAAGAACCTCAACATAATCGGATCACATAAAACATGCATAAAGGAAACATAACATTTCCACCTTTCAATCACAAGATATCAATACAACACATTGATATAAAAACATTATGAAAAAAAATTTCAATACCAAAATAAAATAATAGTAAAACATGGTATTTATTTTTCTTTAAAAAAAGGTATGGCTTGTAGGGGAAGCCAAAACTCAAATAAAGGTCACGGCGGTGGAGAAGTCGTTGTCGCCGCATACGTATGACAAAAACATTACCTTTTGTCATTTAGTAAAATGCTTCATATAAAAAAGATTCCTTTTGGATAAACGTAAAAGTCAAAGGGGTTTATACACCATATAAAAGAAGGTTGTGTATAAAAAAAATATGCCTCAATGAAAGGAGATTGAGACGAAGTCCCATACAAAGATGGTATCCTTGGTTTAAGGATAAATCAATTACATAATTATGTGTGACAAACGAATACAACAAATATAAGTCGATATTATGTGTAAAATAATCAAAGGACATTCACACATATTCAAAGGATGACATATTCAACAAACTACGTGTTGAACCCAAAGAAATCAAAATTGGGTTAAGAAGTTCCCTTGACAGCCTAACGGCGTCACATCAAAATGAGTTGATGAGAGATAAAAAGTGTATCTCATCACTTGGAAATAAAATTTACATCAATAAGGATATATGAGAACATATCCCAACATAACAATATGTAAATTAAAAGACCCAACAAAAGAAGTCTTTTAAAAAAGAGGAGGGTGAAAGGTTCCCTTACCGACTTGGGTATCTTTCAAAACATACACCCCATGAAAGAAGGACAATAAATCATTGATGTAAATACTCATAAACGAAATTATATTACAGAAATAGTAGAATAATGGGCAGTACATACACCACTCAAAGGAAATTGTGGCAAATGTAGCATAAATCTCACGAGAATAAAAGTGAGATGAAAAATCCCTTACGAAAACTCGACTGCCTAACAGCGCCACATAAAACTTTAAAAAATGGATTGATGAGATCAAATAGGGTATCTAATAATATTAACATAATGTTTATAGAAATATGAATGTAAAATAACATCCCCCTACATAAAAAATAGGAGCTTAAAAGAAGTGACATAGAGGAGAGTACATAAAAAGAAAGAGAGAGGTTAGATCTCTTACGAAAATTTGGCAGCCTAATGGCGCCACTCAAAACTTCCAAAATGGATTGATGAGAGAGAATAGGGTCTCTCATCACATGAACATAAAAATTAAAGTAAGTGTAATATAAAATAACATCCCAATAACAAGAAATATGAACTTTAGAGAGAATGACATAAAAGAGTGTACTTAAAAAGAAAGAGAGGAGTAAGATCCCTTACCTCAAGTCCAACTTGTCTTGTTTGTTTCTTTATATTCCTGAATAATAAACATTGGTCAATTAATAATCTCCTAATTACCTCCTTTAGAGATTATTATTCATTTCATATCACATATTATACTGTTATAATAATTGTTCAATAATGTTAGTTCATATCATACGTTTTTGCCAATGTTTGGTACATGAGTCAAAAATGAACTTGTTTGAAAAAAGATTGCCCATGTAGTTATAAGTTACTGATTTCCAGAATATTATTAATGATTAAAATATCATATATATCCAGTAATGATTCATTTAATACTATTCCATATCATTTGGAGATAAAAAACGAAAAGAATCGTTCATGGAGACGGTAGGCCGTACGTACGCATGAACGCTACTTTCATTTTTTTGTCATATTAATAGAATTAAAACAAAATGAGATATATATATATATATATATGTTATAATTACAGAATGATATCCATAATTTTGATGTAATATATTACATATATATACATTATATATATGTACTTATAGTATTACATAACATTTTGAGATATGAAATGAAATGTCCCGTTCATGGAGACGGTAAGCCGTACGTACGCTTGAACGCTACTTCAAATTCTATTTCATATTTTCGAGAATGGAATCATAATGATATAAGAGTATATTATAATTCCAGTATAATAACATATATAATATCATTATCCTTATCCTTTACACATCCCACATATGGTATTAACGAATCAAATCACTTTCAGGGGGTTGGAGAAGCAAAATAAGACAAATGAACATGAGAGAATGAATTACATTTAAAAGTGTAACTCCTTTTGATTTGAGCCTAAAGGCTTCCTTTGAAAGGATTCTGCCCAAAATAAATCCTCTAGGATGAGGAGAGTGATGTGGAGAGAGTAAATGGTCAGGGGATGGCCGATCCAAAGGCTTGAGGAGTGTGTGAAATGAGGTAGAGGTGGGGACCTTTTATAAGAGAAGAGGAGGGGCACTTCTGGAAATCATGAAACTATTATTTTATTTTCAAAAGTGTTTAGAATTTCTAAGGTCCCACATTGATATATTTCTAGGATAAGATGATAAGGCTTCTAAATATTCCAATCCAAAAGTTTTTGGACAAGTGTAGGTCTTAGATTTTATATTATCGTTTCATTTTATTTAAACTGTTCATTAATGAGGTCATCGTTGCATCATCATGATGTCATAATTAAATTAATTTATTTAATGTCTAAAAATTATAAAACAAATATCCTAATGTAGGAAATCTATTTATATTTCCAAAGAGTATTTATATACAAAATTATGATTAGTATAACCCCTTCTAAAAATTGTTTTATTAAAACATTTATGTTAGTGTCATTTTCACCTTTATTTTTTAAAAAAGGCATTAAAGTCATTATCTCACCCAAGAGGCTCCATAGGGTCCCCTAAATCGACCCATGGGTTTTCTTGGTCGGCCATGACTCATCCAATAGGGGTAGGACATGTGTCATGGTGTTTTCACATTTTTATAATATCATTTTTACCTTAAATTACACTAATTACCACTAATCGCGATTAAAAACTTAATAAGTTACTATTCACCAAAAAATTATTTTAATCTCATTGAACCACATTTTACTTCTTAATGACAACCATGTATGTCGGATTTTTGAAATTCAAAACACAATGATGGTAAAATTTCATTTAAACAGAAAATCAGTTTTTATAAGTACCACTTAATGGTTTCACTATTCATCAAAAATTGAAGGTTTTCAGAAAATTACCAAAAATTCACCCTAGGCTATATTTGATATTCCGAATTCAAAAATGAAGTCTATTTTACAATATTCAAATCATATAAGTCACATTAATTAATTTATTAATTAATTCCCGCTGTCAGAGCAAATATCGTGTTTTTATAAAACAATAAGTATCAAAAGATTGACACCAGTTTAAGTCTAATTTCAAAGTGAAATTTATTCCAATGACCACCATTGGATTAAATGGTAAAAATATATTCTAATTTCACTTTAAAACCAATTCGAAAGATAATCTAATCATATAAATAAATTAGATTAAAAAAAGGTTTTGAATTAAAATACAACATTTTACACTATTCATTAAAAATGCACTTTATCGGAAAGATAACAAAAATTTACACAAAGTAAATTTTGATGTCCCGATTCTTAAGAATAGTTTTATTTGGTCCAATAGAATGTATAAGAGTGAGCAAAACTATATTTAATTATGGTTCTCCATCAAAAGGTGATAAGTGAACCTTTAGTGAAAACTTGGGCATATACGCCTAAAATTGAATTCTTTCCGTATTTTAAGCCTTTTTCTTTTTTGGATATATGTAAAAACATTTAAAAAAATTATAATAATATTTTAGTTATTTCTATCCATTCCCTTCAATACAACGGCTACATGTTAACTACCATTTAAAATAATATTATTTTATTATTAGAGTGCGACGTAAGATATCCAAGAAACTCGTTGTTGCGTATTGGGTACGCCATCAAGCATAGCATCCCCTTTAAAGTAATATTAATATTTGATTCACAAATATGGATAAATATAAATATGTCATATTATTTATTTATCTGGGGTGTTACATCCTTCCCCCCTTTTGGGAATTGCGTCCTCGCAATTTTTAAAATTGATCTTGGAAACTTCCTTGAAAGTCCCACATCGGAACAAGAGTCGGTAAAATAGTCACTTTAAAATAACGGAAGATAAGTACAGAGGTCACCCGAGTTAACCCATACTAGGATTCCATGTAGGAAAACATGGACATGGAGGAGAAAAAATAGGGTCATGTTCTGATGGAGAGTGATAGAAAACATCTTTAGGAGAAAGTTAACAATAAGAAAATCACAAACTTGTGATGGGTTAAACGGTGTTGGGTTCCCCAGTAGGATAAGTTAATAGACAACATTTTTTTAAAGTTAATTTTTATTGAGGAATTTATTCATAAGGAATCATAATCACTTATCATTTTGACTTTCAACTTTTACTAGATTCCTTAATCAAACTCATATTTTTTTTAAAAGACGAGTATTTAGGGAGACTTGTTCACATTAAGAGTACTATAATCAACTTCTAGAGAATCACCTAATCCACCAAATATAACTATCTAATTCCCATATCCTTAGACTTTAACCAAAACCAAAACCAAAAATGTTAGTAAAAGGTGAGATAATCCAGAAAAGGATAACCCTTTAAATAGAAAATATATGCTTAATCTCCAAAATTTGTCCAATAAAACCCAAAGTTCAACGAGGACCATTCGATAACCAATTTTTCCATAAAATTATTCAAAGTAAACCAATATAAGATTGAAACCCAAATATTTTAAGGATTTAGTCACATAGTCTTCCAAGTTAAATCGTAACATTTATCTCTAAACAACATCAGTTCCTCCTAAAGTCTCGTATTGAAAAGTAATTAACCTAATCACATATCCTCCATGATAGGTTAATCATTTTCATAAATAACCCAAAATCAACTTACTCTTAATTCATAAAATCATATAACTAAAACGAATCAGTCAAACTAACCAGGGACTTCCGTAGTCCAGTGGTAGGCGATAAATACCAGTCGCACTTTGGTTGTGGGTTCGATTCCCGTAGCTTTGTCCGACGCGACGGGTTGTCACACGGTCTGCGTGTTGTCCTTTTTATAAAACTCCAAAAATAACCCTAAAATGTTTTAACCTCAATCGTTTCCTTATACCTTTAATTTTCATCCGAATTTGTTACGATCTCAACATCTTAATTCTTGAAGTCTTATTTCACCACCATAAGATAAAATAAAATGATTCCCAAAATGAATAACATCATACCTTGATCATGGCGTCCACTTGGTTTCATCGTCATCTTGCTCACGTAGGTAGAAGTCCCATGCATTACAACAATGATATAGAGATCCTTCAAAATCATTTTCTTCCTCCATCCAAATACACCTCGTATAACATGGGTCATATGGGTGTTCACAGAAAAACAGTTTTGAAAAATAATCATGTATGACATATAATTCCAAAACATCTGATAAAACATGATTTCTATAAAATAGTTGGACCGAAATTGAGTTGAAACTTTCTATTATTGGTCCTTTAAAAATACCATAAGTATGTGATGTGAGACTATATTTTAAAATAAAATATAAATAGGCTGCACAAGGGACTCCTTCCTCAGTACCATTTTTAAAATCATAATATGCTTCAAATTCTTGTGATAAGGTAAAATATTTGAAAATACCTTGATAATATTTACCTTTCTTGAAAATATGAGAATATTGTGAAAATAGTATATGCCTAAAAACAACCCATGATCCACGATGATAATGAGGTATAGTGGAGGTGTTTGATATCTCAAACAACTGCTTTCAAGTGAGTTGTATGCTAGAAAATGATTCACAATCATCCGAAGATGACTTTGCAATAATTATTGCAAGAATGTCATCAGGAAGAGATAGGAATGTCGTTTGAGATCCTTCTCCTTCCATTCGTAACCAACTTTTCTTGACTTGAAAAAAAAATGTTATAAAACAATGATTTAACTGAAATAATAGATATAGGGACTAATCACGTGTCTCACAAGAACTCGTAATCCCTAAAGTTGTCTAAACCGACCATTGATACCAACTATAAGGCCCCACCCTTAAACCTTACTTAATCTTGATTTATTACAAGATTACACATTGAGGATCTTTTCAGGTTTAGAGTTTTAGAAAATTAGATCATGAAACTTTCATTTCATTCCACATTTAAACAAAGTGGTTACATAAAAGACAGTATTCATTCTTCCCATCAACGGAAACATATTTGAAATAAAACACGGATTCTTTCTTGACACATCCTTGACACTATCATCACGTCATGTACCTTTCCCTTGACCTGTGAAAAACATCTCAAAAACATGGGAAGAGCATAAAAAGCTCAGTAAGGGTTATAAAAAATATGGAAAGGAAACATGTGTTCATATATACATAAGAATGAAATCATACTTTACCCATAAAACATAGCCATATTAACATACCTCATCAAATCATGAATAAATAGTAGAAATCATAAGACATAAAAGGTAACTTGAGGCATTCATAATATTCTTACGTAGGGAGTAACCCTCTTGGTTACGTTTGGAACACCCATCACAGTATATTCCCTAAATCTCTTTGGAGAAACATTAATGTTTCACTCCTTCACGTTACCCAATGCATTGGAGAGCTATATTGGGCTCACCCACCCTTAGTCTATCACGGAACCACCGTCTTCATAATAATTCTCAAGAACCTCAACATAATCGTATCACATAAAACATGCATAAAGGAAACATAACATTTCCACCTTTGAATCACAAGATATCAGTACAACACATTGATATAAAAACATTATGAAAACAATTTTCAATACCAAAATAAAATAATAGTAAAACATGGTATTTATTTTTCTTTAAAAAAAGGTATGGCTTGTAGAGGAAGCCAAAACTCAAATAAAGGTCACGGCAGTGGAGAAGTCGTTGTCACCGCATACGTACGACAAAAACATTACCTTTTGTCGTTTAGTAAAACGCTTCATATTAAAAAGATTCCTTTTGGATAAACGTAAAAGTCAAAGGGGTTTATACACCGTATAAATGAAGGTTGTGTATAAAACAAAATATGCCTCAATGAATGGAGATTGAGACGAAGTCCCATACAAAGACGGTATCCTTGGATTAAGGATAAATCAATTACATAATTATGTGTGACAAAAGAATGCACAAAATATAAGTGGATATTAAGTGTAAAATAATCAAAGGTCATTCACACATATTCAAAGGATGACATATTCAACAAACTACGTGTTGAACCCAAAGAAATCTAAATTTGGTTAAGAAGTTCACTTGACTGCCTAACGGCGTCACATCAAAATGAGTTGATGAGAGATAAAAAGTATATCTCATCACTTGGACATAAAATTTACATCAATAAGGATATATGAGAACATATCCCAACATAACAATATGTAAATTAAAAGACCCAACAAAAGAAGTCTTTTAAAAAAGAGGAGGGTGAAAGGTTCCCTTACCGACTTGGGTATCTTTCAAAACATACACCCCATGAAAGAAGGACAATAAATCCTTGATGTAAATACTCATAAACGAAAGTATATTACACAAAGAGTAGAATAATGGGCAGTACATACACCACTCAAAGGAAATTGTGGCAAATGTAGAATAAATCTCACGGGAATAAAAGTGAGATGAAAAAGCCCTTACGAAAACTCAGTAGCCTAACGATGCCACATAAAACTTATAAAAATGGATTTATGAGATCAAATAGGGTATCTCATCATATTAACTTAAATTTTATAGAAAGAGGAATATAAAAGAACATCCCCCAACATAACAAATATGATCTTAAAAGAAGTGACATAGAGGAGAGTACTTAAAAAGAAAGAGAGAGGTTAGATCTCTTACGAAAATTTGGCAGCCTAACGGCGCCACTCAAAACTTCCAAAATGGATTGATGAGAGAGAATAGGGTCTCTCATCACATGGACATAAAAATTACAGTAATTGTAATATAAAATAACATCCCAATAACAAGAAATATTATCTTTAGAGAGAATGACATAAAATAGTGTACTTAAAAAGAAAGAGAGGAGTAAGATCCCTTACCTCAAGCCCAACTTGTCTTGTTTGTTTCTTTATATTCCTGAATAATAAACATTGGTCAATTAATAATCACCTAAGTACCTCATTTAGAGATTATTATTCATTTCATATCACATATTATACTGTTATAATATTTGTTTAATAATGTTAGTTCATATCATACGTTTTTGCCAATGTTTGGTACATGATTCAAAAATGAACTTGTTTGAAAAAACATTTCCCATGTAGTTATAAGTTACTGATTTCGAGAATATTATTAATTATTAAAATATCATATATATCAAGTAAATATTCATTTCATACTATTCCATATCATTTGGAGATAAAAAACGAAAAGCATCGTTCATGGAGACGGTAGGCCGTACGTACGCATGAACGCTACTTTCATTTTTTTGTCATATTAATAGAATTAAAACAAAATGAGAGAGAGAGATATATGTTATAATTCCAGAATGATATCCATAATTTCGATGTAATATATTACATATATATACATTATATATATGTACTTATTGTATTACATAACATTTTGAGATATGAAATGAAATGTACCGTTCATGGAGACGGTAAGTCATACGTAAGCATGAACACTACTTCCAATTCTATTTCGTATTTTCTGGAATGGAATCATAATGATATAAGAGTATATTATAATTCCAGTATAATAACATATATAATATCATTAACTTTATCCTTTACACATCCCACACATGGTATTAACGAATCAAATCACTTTCAGGGGGCGGTAGTCCGCACTTCCTAAAATGAAGATATCGTGTTTACCCATAATGGAAACAATAATGCTACGTCATAAATGAGAAATACAGAAGCTTAAGGAAAGAATAACCATATTATATATCATATATAAAAATAGTGACATCATAATGGCCACCTTTGAGGGTGTTAAATTAGTATTGAACAATCATCGTTTCGGGAGGCAGAATTTCACCATCCACGGAAACCGTATGTTCTTTAACCATTTGATGTAGTTGTGTGAGAGTGTAGCTCGAATAAATATTATAACAACATCCTAGTATATTTATGATAATGTTGTTGTTACAAAAGAAGTAAATAAAAAGAGGTTAGGGGGTTGGAGAAGCAAAATAAAACAAATGAACATGAGAGAATGAATTACATTTAAAAGTGTAGCTCCTTTTGATTTGAGCTTAAAGGCTTCCTTTGAAAGGATTCTGCCCAAACAAAAATCCTCTAGGATGAGGAGAGGGATTTGGAGAGAGTAAATGGTCAGGGGATGGCCGATCCAAATGCTTGAGGAGTGTGTGAAATGAGGTAGAGGAGGGGGCCTTTTATAAGAGGAGAGGATGGGCACTTTTGGAAATCATGAAACTATTATTTTATTTTCAAAAGTGTTTCGAATTTATAAGGTCCCACATTGATATATTTCTAGGATAAGATTATAAGGCTTCGAAATATTCCCATCCAATCGTTTTTGGACAAGTGTAGGTCATAGATTTTAATTATCGTTTCATTTTATTTAAACTGTTCATTAATGAGGTCATCGTTCCACCATCATGATGTCATAATTAAATTAATTTATTTAATGTCTAAAAATTATAAAACAAATATCCTGATGTAGGAAATCTTTTTATCTTTACAAATAGTATTTATAGACAAAATTATGATTAGTATAACCCCTTCTAAAAATTGTTTTATTAAAACAATTTATGTTAGTGTCATTTTCACCTTTATTTTAAAAAAAGGCATTAAAGTCATTATCTCACCCAAGAGGCTCCATAGGGTCCCCTAAATCGACCCATGGGTTTTCTTGGTCGGCCATGACTCATCCAATAGGGGTAGGACAAGTGTCATGGTGTTTTCACATTTTTATAATATCATTTTCACCTTAAATTACACTAATTACCACTAATCGCGATTAAAAACTTAATAAGTTACTATTCACCAAAAAATTATTTTAATCTCATTGAACCACATTTTTCTTCTCAATGACAACCATTTTTGTCGGATTTTTGAAATTCAAAACACAATGATGGCAAAATTTTATTTAAACGGAAAATCAGTTTTTATAAGTACCAATTAGTGGTTTCACTATTCATCAAAAATTGAAGTTTTTCAGAAAATTACCAAAAATTGACCCTAGGATATATTTGGTATTCCGAATTCAAAAATGAATTCTATTTTATAAAATTCAAAACATATAAGTCACATTAATTAATTTAATAATTAATTCCCGCTGTCAGAGCAAATAGCGTGTTTTTATAAAACAATAAGTATCAAAAGATTGACACCATTTTTAGTCTAATTTCAAAGTGAAATTTATTCCAATGACCACCATTTGATTAAATGGTAAAAATATATTCTAATTTCACTTTAAAACCAATTCGAAAGATAATCTAATCATATAAATAAATTAGAATAAAAAAAGGTTTTGAATTAAAATACAACATTTTACACTATTCATTAAAAAAATGCACTTTATCGGAAAGATAACAAAAATTTACACAAAGTAAATTTTGATGTCCCGATTCTTAAGAATAGTTTTATTTGGTCCAATAGAATGTATAAGAGTGAGCAAAACTATATTTAATGATGGTTCTCCATCAAAAGGCGATAAGTGAACCTTTAGTGAAAACTTGGGCATATACGCCTAAAATTGAATTCATTCCGTATTTTAAGCCTTAATCTTTTTTGGATATATGTAAAAACATTTAAAAACATATATAATAATAGTTTAGTTATTTCTATCCATTACCACCAATACAACGGCTACATGTTAACTACCATTTAAAATAATACTATTTTATTATTAGAGTGCAACGTAAGATATCCAAGAAACTCGTTGTTGCGTATCGGGTACGCCATCGAGCATAGCATCCCCTTTAAAGTAATATTATTATTTTATTCACAAATATGGATAAATATAAATATGTCATATTATTTATTTACTTGGGGTGTTACATCCTTCCCCCCTTTTGGGAATTGCGTCCTCGCAATTTTTAAAATTGAGCTTGGAAACGTCCTTGAAAGTCCCACATGAGAACAAGAGTCGGTAAAATAGTCACTTTAAAATAATGGAAGATAAGTACAGAGGTCAACCGAGTTAACCCATACTAGGATTCCATGTAGGAAAACATGGACATGGAGGAGAAAACATTGGGACATGTTCTGATGGAGAGTGATAGAAAACATCTTTAGGAGAAAGTTAACAATTAGAAAATCACAAACTTGTGATGGGTTAAACGGTGTTGGGTTCCCCAGTAGGAAAAGTTAATAGACAACATTTTTGTTTTAAGTTAATTTTTATTGAGGAATTTATTCATAATTAATCATAATCACTTATCATGTTTACTTTCAACTTTTACTAGATTCCTTAATCAAACTCATATTTTTTCCAAAACACGAGTATTTAGGGAGACTTGTTCGCATTAAGAGTACTATAATCAACTTCTAGAGAATCACCTAATCCACCAAATATAACTATATACTTCCCATGTATTTAGACATTAACCAAAACCAAAACCAAAAAGGTTAGTACAAGGTCAGATAATCCAGAAAAGGATAACCCTTTAAAAAGAAAATCTATGCTTAATCTCCAAAATTTGTCCAATAAAACCCAAAGTTCAACGAGGACCATTCTATAACCAATTTGTCCATAAAATTATTCAAATTAAACCAATATAAGATTGAAACCCAAATATTTGAAGGATTTAGTCACATAGTCTTCCATGTTAAATCATAACATTTATCTCCAAACAACATCAGTTGCTTCTAAAGTCTCGTATTGAAAAGTAATTAACCTAATCACATATCCTCCATGATAGGTTAATCATTTTCATAAATAACCCAAAATCAACTTACTATTAATTCATAAAATCATATAACTAAAACGAATAAGTCAAACTAACTAGGGACTTCACGTAGTCCAGTGGTAGGCGATAAATACCAGTCGCACTTTGGTTGTGGGTTCGATTCCCGCAGCTTTTTCCGACCCGACGGGTTGTCACACGGTCTGTGTGTTGTCCTTTTTATAAAACTCCAAAAATAACCCTAACATGTTTTAAACTCAATCGTTTCCTTATACCTTTAATTTTCATCCGAATTCGTTATGATCTCAACATCTTAATTCTTGAAGTCTTATTTCACCACCATAAGATAAAATAAAATGATTCCCAAAATGAATAACACCATACCTTGATCATGACGTCCACTTGGTTTCATCGTCATCTTGCTCACGTAGGTAGAAGTCCCATGCATTACAAAAATGATTTAGAGATCCTTCAAAATCATTTGGTTCCTCCATCCAAATACACCTCATACAACATGGGTCATATGGGTGTTCACAGAAAAACAGTTTTTGAAAATAATCATGTATGACATATAATTCCAAAACATCTGATAAAACATGATTTCTATAAAATAGTCGGACCGAAATTGAGTTGAAACTTTCTATTATTGGTCCTTTAAAAATACCATAAGTATGTGAAGTGAGACTATATTTTAAAATCAAATATAAATAGGTTGCACAAGGGACTCCTTCCTCAGAACCATTTTGAAAATCATAATATGCTTCAAATTCATGTGATAAGGTAAAATATTTGAAAATACCTTGATAATATTTACCTTTCTTGAAAATATGAGAATATTGTGAAAATAGTATATAACTAAAAACAACCCATGATCCACGATGATAACGAGGTATAGTGGAGGTTTCTGATATATCAAACAACTGCTTTCAAGTGAGTTGCATGCTAGAAAATGTTTCACAATCATCCGAAGATGACTTTGCAATAATTATTGCAAGCATGTCATCAGGAAGAGATAGGAATGTCGTTTGAGATCCTTCTACTTCCATTCGTAACCGACTTTTCTTGACCTGAAAAAAATGTTATAAAACAAGGATTTAACTGAAATAATAGATATAGGGACTAATCCTGTGTCTCACAAGAACTCGTAATCCCTAAAGTTGTCCAACCCGACCATTGATACCAACTATAAGGCCCCAGCCTTAAACCTTACTTAATCTTGAGTTATTACAAGATTACATATTGAGGATCTTTTCAAGTTTAGAGTTTTAGAGAATTAGATCATGAAACTTGCATTTCATTCCACATTTAAATAAAGTGGTTACATAAAAGACAGTATTCATTCTGCCCATCAACAGAAACATATTTAAAATAAAACACGGATTCTTTCTTGACACATCCTTGACACTATCATCACGTCATGTATCATTCCCTTGACCTGTGAAAAACATTTCAAAAACATGGGAAGAGCATAAAAAGATCAGTAAGGGTTATAAAAAATATGGAAAGGAAACATTTGTTCATATATACATAAGAATGAAATCATACTTTACCCATAAAACATAGCAACATTAACATACCTCATCAAATCATGAATAAATCTTAGAAATCATAAGACATAAAAGGTAACATGAGGCATTCATAATATTCTTACGTAGGGAGTAACCCTCTTTGTTAAGTTTGGAAGACCCATCACAGTATATTCCCTAAATCTCTTCGGAGAAACCTTAATGTTTCACTCCTTCACGTTACCCAATGCATTGGAGAGCTATATCGGGCTCACCCGCCCTTAGACTATCACGGAACCACCGTCTTCATAATAATCCCCAAGAACCTCAACATAATCGTATCACATAAAACATGCATAAAGGAAACATAACATTTCCACCTTTCTATCACAAGATATCAGTACAACACATTGATATAAAAACATTATGAAAACAATTTTCAATACCAAAATAAAATAATAGTAAAACATGGTATTTATTTTTCTATAAAAAAAGGTATGGCTTGTAGAGGAAGCCGAAACTCAAATAAAGGTCACGGGGGTGGAGAAGTCGTTGTCTCCTCATACGTATGACAAAAACATTCCCTTTTGTTGTTTAGTAAAATGCTTCGTATAAAAAATATTCCTTTTGGATAAACGTAAAAGTCAAAGGGGTTTATACACCATATAAAATAAGGTTGTGTATAAAACAAAATATGCCTCAATGAAAGAAGATTGAGACAAAGTCCCATACAAAATGGTATCCTTGGTTTAAGGATAAATCAATTACATAATTATGTGTGACAAACGAATACAAAAAATATAAGTGGATATTAAGTGTAAAATAATCAAAGGTCTTTCACACATATTCAAAGGATGACATATTCAACAAACTACGTGTTGAACCCAAAGAAATCGAAATTGGGTTAAGAAGTTCCGTGGATAGCCTAACGACGTCACATCAAAATGAGTTGATGAGAGATAAAAAGTGTATCTCATCACATGGACATAAAATTTACATCAATAAGGATATATGAGAACATATCCCAACATAACAATATATAAATTAAAAGACCCAACAAAATAAGTCTTTTAAAAAAGAGGAGGTTGAAAGGTTCCCTTACCGACTTGGGTATCTTTCAAAATATACACACCATGAAAGAAGGAAAATAAATCCTTGATGTAAATACTCATAAACGAAAGTATATTACACAAAGAGTAGAATAATGGGCAGTAAATACACCACTCAAAGGAAATTGTGGAAAATGTAGCATAAATCTCATGGGAATAAAAGTGAGATGAAAAATCCCTTACGAAAACTCAGCAGCCTAACGACGCCACATAAAACTTATAAAAATGGATTGATGAGATCAAATAGGATATCTCATCATATTAACTTAAAGTTTATATAAAGAGCAATATAAAATAACATCCCCCAACATAACAAATATGAGCTTAAAATAAGTGACATAGAGGAGAGTACTTAAAAAGAAAGAGAGAGGTTAGATCTCTTACGAAAATTCGGCAGCCTAACGGTGCCACTCAAAACTTCCAAAATGGATTGATGAGAGAGAATAGGGTCTCTCATCCCATGAACATAAAAATTACAGTAAGTGTAATATATAATAACATCCCAATAATAAGAAATATGAGCTTTATAGGGAATGACATAAAAGAGTGTACTTAAAAAGAAAGAGAGGAGTAAGATCCCTTACCTCAAGTCCAACTTGTCTGGTTTGTTTCTTTATATTCCTAAATAATAAACATTGGTCAATTAATAATTGCCTAAGTAACTACTTTAGAGATTATTATTCAGTTCATATCACATATTAGAAATTTATAATAATTGATTAATAATGTTAGTTCATATCAGATGTTTTTGCCGATGTTTCATACATGAGTCAAAAATGAACTTGTTTGAAAAAAGATTGCCCATGTAGTTATAAGTAACTAATTTCCAGAATAGTATTAATGATTAAAATATCATATATATCAAGTAAATATTCATTTCATACTATTCCATATAATTTGGAGATAAAAAACGAAAAGCATCGTTCATGGAGACGGTAGGCCGTACGTACGCATGAACGCTACTTTCATTTTTTTGTCATATTAATGGAATTAAAAAAAAATGAGAGAGATATATATATGTTATAATTCCATAATGATATACATAATTTTGAGGTAATATATTACATATATATCCATTATATATATGTACTTATAGTATTACATAACATTTTGAGATAAGAAATGAAATGTACCGTTCATGGAGACGGTAAGCCGTACGTACGCATGAACACTACTTCCATTTCTATTTCGTATTTTATGGAATGGAATCATAATAATATAAGAGTATATTATAATTCCAGTATAATAACATATATAATATCATTAACTTTATCCTTTACACATCCCACATATGGTATTAACGAATCAAATCACTTTTAGGGGGTGGTAGTCCGCACTTCCTAAAATAAAGATATCGTGTTTACCCATAATGGAAACAATAATGGTATGCCATAAATGAAAAATACAGAATCTTAAAGAAAACATAAAAATATTATATATCATATATAAAAATAGTGACATCATAATGGACACCTTTGAAGGTGTTAAATGAGTATTGAACAATCATCGTTTCGGGAGGCAGAATTTTGCCATCCACGGAAACCGTATGTTCTTTAAACATTTCATGTAGTTGTGTGAGAGTGTAGCTAGAATAAATCTTATAACAACATCCTATTATATTGAAGATACTGGTGTTGTTACAAAAGAAGTAAATAAAAAGAGTTTAGGGGGTTGGAGAAGAAAAATAAAACAAATGAACATGAGAGAATGAATTACCTTTAAAAGTGTAACTCCATTTGATTTGAGCCTAAAGGCTTCCATTGAAAGGATTATGCCCAAAGGGAATCCACTAGGATGAGGAGAGTGATGTGGAGAGTGTAAATTGACAGGTTATGGCCAATAAAAAGACTTGAGGAGTGTATGAAATGAGAAAGAGGTGGGGGCCTTTTATAAGAGGAGAGTTGGGGCACTTTTGGAAATCATGAAACTATTATTTTATTTTCAAAAGTGTTTCGAATTTATAAGGTCCCACATTGATATATTTCGAAGATAAGATGATAAGGCATCGAAATATTACCATCCAATATTTTTTGGACAAGTGTAGGTCTTAGATTTTATATTATCATTTCATTTTATTTAAACTGTTCATTAATGAGGTCATCGTTGCATCATCATGATGTCATAATTAAATTAATTTATTTAATGTCTAAAAATTATAAAAAAAATATCCTGATGTAGGAAATGTTTTTATCATTCCAAATAGTATTTATAGATAAAATTATGATTAGTATACACCCTTCTAAAAATTGTTATAGTAAAACAATTTATGTTAGTGTCATTTTCACCTTTATTTTAAAAAAAAGGCATTAAAGTCATTATCTCACCCAAGAGGCTCCTTAGGGTCCCCTAAATCGACCCATGGGTTGTATTGGTCGGCCATGACTCATAAAATAGGGGTAGGACAAGTTTCTTGGTGTTTTCACATTTTTATAATATCATTTTTACCTTAAATTACACTAATTACCACTAATCGCGATTAAAAACATAATAAGTTACTATTCACCAAAAAATTATTTTAATCTCATTGAACCACATTTTACTTCTTAATGACAACCATGTATGTCGGATTTTTGAAATTCAAAACAAAATGATGGCAAAATTTCATTTAAACGGAAAATCAGTTTTTATAAGTACCACTTAGTGGTTTCACTATTCATCAAAAATTGAAGTTTTTTAGAAAATTACCAAAAATTCCCCCTAAGCTATATTTGATATTCCGAATTCAAAAATTAAGTCTGTTTTACAAAATTCAAAACATATAAGTCACATTAATTATTTTAATAATTAATTCCCACTGTCAGAGAAAATAGTGTGTTTTTATAAAACAATAAGTATCAAAAGTTTGACACTAGTTTAAGTCTAATTTCAAAGTGAAATTTATTCCAATGACCACCATTGGATTAAATGGTAAAAAAATATTCTAATTTCACTTTAAAACCAATTCAAAAGATAATCTAATCATATAAATAAATTAGATTAAAAAGAGGTTTTGAATTAAAATACAACATTTTTCACTATTCATTAAAAAAATGCACTTTATCGGAAAGATATCAAAAATTTACACAAAATAAATTTTGATGTCCCGATTCTTAATAATAGTTTTATTTGGTCCAATAGAATGTGTAAGTGTGAGAAAAACTATATTTAATGATGGTTCTCCATCAAAAGGCGATAAGTGAACCATTAGTGAAAACTAGGGCATATACGCCTAA
This sequence comes from Viscum album, assembly GCA_963277665.1. Lineage (NCBI taxonomy): Eukaryota > Viridiplantae > Streptophyta > Magnoliopsida > Santalales > Viscaceae > Viscum > Viscum album. The sequence goes on along the minus strand of OY728161.1, from coordinate 453,636,135 downwards.
AATTGAATTCTTTCCGTATTTTAAGCCTTTATATTTTTTGGATATATGTAAAAACATTTAAAAACATATATAATAATATTTTAGTTATTTCTATCCATTCCCGCCAATACAATGGCTACATGTTAACTACCATTTAAAATAATATTATTTTATTATTAGAGTGCAACGTAAGATTCCCAAGAAACTCGGTGTTGCGTATTGGGTACACCATCGAGCATAGCATCCCCTTTAAAGTAATATTAATATTTGATTCACAAATATGGATAAATATAAAGATGTCATATTCTTTATTTACCGGGGGTGTTACACAAAACTTATCGAATTATTATTGAATTATTTTATTTCAAATATGAGTCAACTTATCGTAGACTTGAATTAGTCTTGGAAATTTTGAAACAGAAGATTACATTAGAATAAATTAAATGTTTCATACTTTTTTAAAGAGCCCCTACTCTCCCTTATAAGACAACATCACTTCTAACCCATTCCACACACCTCTAAATACCCTTGGATTGTCCAACACATTCCCAAATAATATCTCTAAATCCCTCTCTTCCTTCTAAAATCTTTACCTTAGGTAGGAGGCACTTCAAGAAGTCCTTTTAGTTCATATCAGAGGTATTTACCCAAATAAAAGGTTACAGTTTCTCTTAAATTCTGTTGTTTTATTTTGTTTTTCATTACATCTCCAACCCCCTAAACTCTTTTTATTCATTTATTTTAAAACAACACCAGTTTCCTCAATATAATATCTTGTTTTTATGAGAAGGATTGTAACTACACTAACACACACATCCGTGTAATTGTTAAATAACATACTGTTTCGGTGGACGGTGAACTACTGCCTCACGAAATGAAGTTTGTTCAAATATCTCCAATCTCCTCTAGTGGTGGATATTATGATGGAACTATATTTATATATGATATATATTATATTTTTAGTGTATAAATGTTTCTGTTTTTTCATTTATAGAATACTTTTATGGTTTTTATAGTGGTTAAATACGATAATCGCATTTGATTAAGTGCGGACTACCGCCCCCTCAAAGTGATATGACTCGTTCATGCCTTATGTGGAATTTATAAAGGGTAGAGTTAATTAAATTATATATTATATTATACTATAATTTTAATATACTTATGTATCACTATATTCCATTCCATTATAATACAAAATAGAAATGGAAGTAGTGTTCACCTGTACGTATGGCTTACCGTCTCCATGAACGGTGCATTTCATTTCTTATCTCAAGATTTTATGTAATATTATAAATAAATGTATATAATAGATATATATGATATATATTATATCTAAATCATTAATATCATTCGTTATATAATTAAATTTTGACCACATGAAGAACATGTAATTATAAGAAGTCCATTTTTGACTCATGTACCAAATATCGACAAAATGACCATTATCAACATAAATGATTACATAATGATTATAACATTGTAATAAGTGATTTATAAGTAATTATAAACTATAAAAAGGTTCTTAGAAAAATATATATTAAATTTAGTTTATTATTCAGGAGATAAAATGACGAACATGTCATGTTGGAAATAAGGTATGGGGTTTGTTAGCTCACTTTTAATTCAGTTATATTTCAATTGTTCACCACTTATTTATTTAAAGTGGTTTATCATGTGAAACCATTTGATATATATTATAATGATTCTATTTATATTCATGGTATTATGTAATTCATTTGGTGGTTATTAACTTTTGGTCATACGACTTGATTGATTACAATGTGGTAAGAGGTTTTCTTCTCACTTTTTATTCTCATGAGATTCATGCTATTTTGCCACTATTTTCTTCATGTGTGGTTTATGTACTACCCATAATTTTATTTACAGTGTAATATACTTAAATTTATGGGTATTTACATCTTCATTGTATGATCCGTCTTTCATGGGGTGTATGTTTCGTAAGTTACCAAATCTATAAGGGAACCTTTCCCCCTCAACTTTTTAAAGACTTCTTTTTGTTATGTAATTCAATTTACATCATCTAATGTTGGGATATATTCTTAAGTATCTTTAATTATGTATATTTTATGTCCATGCAATGAGATAACCTTTTTTCTCTCATAAAAATATTTTTCTGAATTTTAAAGTGACTTCGTTTGGCTGTCAAATTTCTGTAAGGGAACTTATTAACCCAATTTCAATTATTTGGTTTAAACTTATAATTATTGATTATGCAGTGTTATAAATTTATTTGAATTTCCTTTGATTTTTTAACATTAATATCCACTTATCTTGATTTTATTCTCATTTTTCACACATAATTATGTAATTGATTAATCCTTAAACTAAGGATGCCTTATTTATAAGAGATTTCGTCTCAATTTACATTCTCTTGAGACTTTATTGTAGTTATGAGACAATGACCTTTTATATGGTGTATATACTTCCCTTTGGAATATTATATCATGAATATCAGTATTCTTCTAATATTATAATTTTTTTAAAATTTTATTCTTCAATTTTGTTTAGCCAAGTGTTCTCTTGTGTTACGAGACTCTTTAACTAAAACATCATTTCAAAAGCATAACAAAAAATTCTTATAAATATTTCACATTAATGTACATGTTTTCAAAATAGTTTTTTTGTATTTATTTATATTAAAATAATTTTTTTTAATGATTAATTACTCTAAAATATTTAATGTGGTATAGGATATTTTGATTCAAAAATATATTTATTAAATTTTTTAAATGGTTTTAAAAATGGTTTGATTAAGAATTGATTATGTAAATATCGTGAAATGATATATTGTATTTTTAATGTGGAAATGTTATTAGTGAAATGTTTATTTTTACAATATTTTATCTGTTATGATTTTATAATGGTACTTAGACATTTGACGTGTGGTTACTTGATAATCCAAATGACGGGTGGTTCCGTGACAAACGAGGAAGGGTGGTAACGTTATAACCTCTAATGCATTGGGTATGGAAGTCGGCTCTATGGCTATTCCATTTAGTGATATGTGTGGATGTTGGAAGTATGTTTATTCCATTTATATATGTTTATTTCCCTAGTTATCTATATATGTTATCTGTTCTTTATAAGGGTTTTATGGTATTTTTTTAGTTACAAAAGGGTATGAAATGATCTTTTATTCAGAGAAGAGTATTTATAACTTCATAAAGAAAAAAAGTTTATTTATGATAATGTATTCATGGATTACTTGTTCTTCTGAAAAACTAATAGTTTTATTTCATTGTGTATCCCTTAATGTGATTTTTGCTCATCCCATGTTTTTGCATTTTTTTTCACAGGACATGAAGAGAAATAAGGACAGGGATGTGATCAAGGAAATTTCATGATGTCTAAAACGTGGAACTGGGAATAATTATTTTTAAGATTGTATAATTTATGAAACAAATGGATACATAGTAGTAGTGTATACTTGTAATATTCAAGATGATATTTAATAGTTGTGGCCTAATTCTCTAAAACTCTAAACTTGAAAAGATCCTCAAAGTGAATTCTTGATTTAACTCTAGATTATGAAATATTTAAGGTCGGGTCCTTTTAGATCAAATAAAAGTTGACATTTATTCGGGCCCTTTCTACAGTAATAAATGTAAATCTTTATCATAGTGTGTTTTAACATAGAATGAAGTTAATATTTATCAGTTCAAATCTAAGCACTAATGAAATATTACCCCTATAACAAAATAAATTTACGAATACATTTGACGCACTCAATAACAGTTGGTTCTTCAGTTTGAAAACATTTATTGTAGTATATATATTTATATATAAACATAATCACAAATATTTTGGACTAGATATAAATAAAAATTTATTTTATACAAAGAGAGTACATATATAAATATAATTATCAATAAAAAATTAATTATCAATGAAAAGAAAATAATTAATTTAATGAAATGAAATAATAAATTGAACATTAATTAAAAAATAAATAATATAAATGTTTTTAATATTTTATTATTTTTGTTATATATTTTACGTTTTTTATAATACTAATACTTAAATTTGTGAATATATAAATTTTGAATTTAATATAGAAGTGTGTGTGTCTGTTCATTGTAGTAATAAATATCTGTATGTATATGAAAATTATTTTTAAGTCATAATTTAAATATAAAATATTATGTATGTAATTCCTCTCAAATGTAATTGATAAATTTTTTTACTTATTTTAATTAATAAAATATATTGAAATTATATATATATTTTATAAAATAAAATTATTATTTATTATTACAACTATATGTTGATATTTAGGGAAAAATATTTATATATATGGGTGTTAACTGAAGTAGTAATGACTCGTTGTAATCGAACATGAAACATTGATTCAAAGCCTCATTGTTTCTTCTTTTTTAGGTATTATAGATCTATAGATGTGTGGGTATTATATAATGTAATATAGTTGTGTACTCTAATATAGGTATTATTAACTGGAATTTGGATTTCGAGCCATATATTCATCCTTGACCACTGAGCCTCTAATCCATAAATTAATGGTGGTTTGACTATACTGAAGAACTCCCATAATGACCGAGTAGAGTAGTAATAGTCACCAAAAATAGTAAACTAGAACATTAATATTGTGGAAAAGAGATATATAAATAATTTGGTTTAGCCTCGAGCAGCTATGCATGGGGAGAAAACATATCATCTACATCAAAGGGTTGAGATATAGACTCAAAAATTGAATAAGGGGTTGGGGATGTGTTGATTTGGTGCATTGGGTTCAAATGTGAAAATTCATTTATGTCTTTATTCCTTCGGGTAATACATCTTGGGGCTCTCCGTCGGGTATTGGTTCCCTCTCAATCGACTTAAAATAGATATTTCCAAATAAATAAAACAATATGGAATTAGTAGGTAAAATATTTATTCATTTTAAGATTTAACTATATTTTTTTAACTAAAATTTATAGTTATATAACCTTTATAAGTACTAATAATTTTAATATAAATAATACTAACATTATATACATCTATATAATTAGTAATTTTTAATATTTTTATATGGATATTAATTAATTAAATATTTTTATATATTACGAATTAAATTTCTTTTATTATATATATAAATAAAAATATAATAAATATTATATTCATGGTATATTGTGGGATATACATGTGTACATGTTGGGTTGTCCTATATACACACAAATACAAAAAAGTCTTTTGGCTATTCATTAATACACACACACACACATTTATATTTGAATATAATTTTTATATATAGTACTACTAACATTATATATATTTATAGAAATATTAATAATAATTATTATTAATATAACAATAAAATATTTCATAAATATTATTAATTTATTTTTATGTATTTTATTTTGAAATTAAATTAAAATTTGTATTATATGTATTATATAGAGTTGAATACACACACATACATCATCAGTTCACATAAAGATGAACACACACACACAGACACATCTCTTGGGTTCTTCAGTCACACACGCATACAAACACATATTTATGTTGGAATAAGTATTGTCATATGAAAATTATAAGTTGAAAAAAGAAAACATCTAAATTTTATAAAAAACTATAAAATAAATATATATTTAAAATTTAAAAAATTTTAGAGTTTTATTTTTTTGAATTATTTTAATTATTTTCAATATTTTTATATTTATATTGTAATAAAAATAAAAATAAAAATTAATAGTTTTTATTTAATTAATTTGTATATTTTATTTATTTTGTTCTGTATTCATATAACTAATTATTAATATAATTATAAATTTTTAAAATTAAATATATGTATATTTTTAAAATATTATATTCATTTAGATAAATATTGATATTTTTTTATAATTAAAAATCAATTATATATTTTTTTTAAAACAATTGAATATATACTTCTAGGATTAATAATAAAAATTTATATTTATATTTGAAAATATAAATATATATAAATATAATTTTTAAAATTAATTATTCCAAATTTACACTTTTATAATTAGTAATATAAAATGAAAAATATTTATATGTCTATATTTTTCAAGTAGTTGTTAAAAGATATTATATTATTAATTTTTATTTTTATAAAGGATGTAGTTGAAGCCTCATTTATTATTAAATCAATGTAATGACCTCTTAAACTCGATAGTGGGATACCCTTTACATAGCCCAATGGCCCAATGTGAATTTTTCCCATTACATGGCCCGTATGCCCATTTTTTGTACCTAAGACCCATTCAATATATAATCAGTAATATATAAATGTATTTATAATAAATATTATAAGTATAATTTATATTATATATTTTGTTAATGTTATATATATAATTAATATTATATAAATTTATAAATGTTATTATACACATTAATAAAATTTGTACTATATATATAATTCATATTGTATTCATAATTTTATAATTAGTAGTTAGTCATTATAATATTTTCTATAATTTTAAAGTTATAACATAATATAAAATTTTAATTAGTAATTGGTAATTAAATAATATTAAATAAGAAATACTGAATTTTAATTTGTAATAAGTAATTATATAATTAGTTTTCATAAAATATGTAATTATATAATTAGCCATTATTATTTATAAAATAAAATTTCAATTCATATATTTAGTAATTAGTAATGTATATTAATTGTTATAAATTTTTTTCAAATGAAGGAAAAAATCATTCATATTACATATAGTTTAAAATTTTTATGTTTTAGGTGTTTATCATCAATAACATTATTGATGATAAATCCTCTTATATCTGTCTAAAAGTTAGTACTCATAAAACAATTATATATCAATCTAGTGACTCATATGTATAAGTTGTTAGTCATCAATAACATTTGCATAGATAAAGACCATCATTATATGATATAAATGTACAATAAATAAAACAATAAATTACTAATCCATAAATTTTCATCACTGATAAAAAATTCTTTTAACTGTAATTTTTTAAGCATTAATAAATCATTCATTTATTTATAAAATAATATTATTTTTGTATCAAATTGGAACCATATATCATGATATTGTTGATGTCCTACAATATTGCACCCACTTGAATCATTTTTCAAATGATTCCACTTAATAATTAGAAGGTATGAAATATCCTCCAACAAAGTAGTGTTTTTGGGTATTTATTATTTTTCACATTAAAAAATGATTCCATACTCTATCTTACCCCCTCATGTCAATCATTTTTACATTTCATGTCTGTATCCATTTTGTTTAAAAATATTAATTAAATTAATCATAGATTGTAGTATATATGTATTTATATCTGAAATTCATTGTTGGTTGGGTTTGGGTTGAAATTTTTTCAAATGAAAATTTTATAAAAAAAATTAACAAATAAAAACTAATTTTTTTATTTTTATGGTTTAAAAATGGAATTTGGTTTCAGATTTTTTGGATGCATGTATTTTTAAGGTAATTTTATTTATGGAATATTGCCTTTTTTGGTGTATTTTCAAAAGGATTTTTAGTTTTCATAGTTTTTAACAAATTTTTAATTGAAGTATAATTTACATTTGATGATAAGAAGTGAATTTTGGGTGTTCAATGGTTTGTTTAGTTTTTATTCTATTTCGAATGATTCTTATTTTCACAAAGAGTTACATGATTTGGGAAATAATGTATTAGATATGATTTTTTTTGTATTTAAATGATTTAGAACACTTTTGATTATTAATGATTCGTTTTCATGGTATGTTTTTCATATTAATGTTTATTTTTAATTATTATATAATTTTTTATGGTTATATGTAGGTATGAGTTTCACATTGAATCAAACCTTTTAATTCAAGTTTCAGGCACATGAAATATTCCCAAATAATAATATTAGAATTTGTTTTGATTATTTTTTAATACTAAAAGTGAACCATGTAAGGTATTTACTATGTAATTGATCTTCACGAACACATACTCGTCATTATCTAAATATAGGATAATACTTGGTTCAAACACCATTTATGACATATAATTATAAAAAATAAGTAAATTTTCTAAATATATTTATAATATTTGAAGTAAATTTTATGAAAGGTAAAATGTGTCACAGACGAACCTAGGTCGACCATGAACCGGTCACCTGACCCAGTCTGTGACACAGCTTGAAGGGTGTTCCCAATCCCCACGGGCTAGCAACCAGTGCCAGGCATCAAAATTTTAATCGTTGGGAACAATTTGGCCCATGAACAAAAAAACAAACAAGTAAACATGTAAATATAAACAGTCAATAAACATAACGCTAGGAGCGGAAAGAAAATAAAACCGAGCATACCTCCACGTGACCTTTTAGGTCACCTCTCGACCAAAGGTCAACATTTCCCTAATAAAGAGAAACCCCTCCAAGAAAACCTCAGGAAGGAAACATGCAACTGAAATGATAAAGATAGGCATGAGCATTAAAGATGCTCAGTAGGGTTGCCAAGATAAACCACAGAATCCAAAGTCTCATTTCCGAAAACAATCCATTAATGCGAGTATGAAAAACAATTATAAAATTATGTTTTTTACATTTTTAAATTAAGAAACATGTTTTCCCATTTAGAACCCAACACATTCTACATACCATTTCCAAAAACCATTGTGATTTTATAAATAAAACCCAAAACAGAATATACAAAACAAGGATAAAGTAAAACAAGTGAATAGTGTAAACTTATAATAGACTAGTGGAATGAAAAGTAAATAAGCAATGTAAATAATCTAGTAAACATGGGGGATAATAAACATACCTAGAAGACCCCTGGACGTACCCGGTTTCAGAACCACCTGTCGGCGTATGGTGAAACTCAAATGTCTATAACCAACTGGCTGCCCTAACTGACCAATACAGTGGAAAAGCCCACATGGCCTATCAACAAATCCAGGGGTTCCAGCCCGTCTAATTGGGGTTGGTCAGCAACCATCACCCAATCTCTATAATATTCCAAGGAACTCATGGTGGTTACAATAATATTTTGTAATTAGGAGTCCATCATACATGTGACTCATCTCACCACACATTCCTACCCCAAACACGAACACTCCACATGGTAACCCATAAGGGATATACCCCCTATAGAGGTTCCCCAGTATATATTTACATATATATATATATATATAATCATAAAAGTTTCCAATTGGGCCTTTATTCCATGAAATCATTAAAACCATTTGATACATTTTTCAAAATACTAAATTTGTTATATGGGAATACAGTAACCAAAACACCATCATTTCAAAGAGTTAATGAAAACATTACATTAAAGGTAAAAGTGAAAAATGGGCCATCATGACACACAAATATCGAAATCATTATTCTAAAAACATTTAATGATCCAACCAGGAACACACAATTTCCAAACACAAACCATTCAAAAAGTTAACACAACTTTACCCATGAACTAGAAGAGCCAAAATGGCCTTTATGTTGTAATTTACAAAGACATTACCCAAAACATTCCACAAATAGAAATTTTATATTTTTCAAATCTAAACAGAAAAACCCTTTAGATCACAATTCAAACCTTTCACAAAAGCCACACAAGGGACTGAATCTTACATAGGAAACAGAAACCATTTATAAAATTAAGGTGTTAAGGAAACACTAGTTTAAAGGTTTCATTGTCACATTATGGTGCATCCATGGGTGCACTGAGTGCACCCATGGATGTTCCAACATCTAATGCCACACCTGCATTACATGAAAACATCCAAACCTAAGCCAAAAAAATACCACATTGAAACTAAAACCAACCGCTCACTTTATTTGAAAAGAACTCACACTGCCACATTAAAACCAAAGAGACCCCTTTTTATTTTAACACATAAATACAATTATCATTTTATAGAAATAACAAAATTTTAAACATAACCATGTTTATAAATAACCAATTCAAACACACAACATAATCAAGACTAAATATTTTGTAAAAACCCTCATTTCCTCTTTGAAAACTACAGTATTCGTTCAAATGTTCCAAGTTCACATAAACATCATCATCATTAAATATTCACCTTTAAATTATTATTTTCATTAATCACACTATTCCAACATAGAATGAAACGCCCAACAAAATAGTTATAAATAATATCAAAATAGGATTTTTTACATAATCAAATAACTATAGACTCGAACCAGGAAATGATTCAAAACTTGTTTTTGGAAAATCCTAAAAATTTAAAAAGAAAATAGAAGGAAAATTTTGGTTATATCATATATGTGAATCAAATAAAATAAAATTATCGAAATTCCCAAGCATAAATTAGATTGCGGAAAGCAAGACTATGGAATTACCTACCTCAAACCGAGAGTGGATGCGGGAGAACCTCAACGGAATGTGGAATGATGCCCCACAAACCAAACTTACAACCTAAACCACAAGAAAAACGTGAGAACACGATCCCAATGATTTAGGGTTTCCCAAAATAGATAAAAACACAATAGATGAATGAAATTATACCCAGGGTGTGGTCAGAGTAGGCTGGCCAGACCGTGGGAGTCGCCGGTGAGGATGGCCGGCTGTTGTAGGAGACTGGTGAGGGGAAAAAAAGAAGGGGGCCGGGTGCAGATCACATGGGAGCAGCGAAATGGAGGGTCTACGGCTTCCGCAGATGATGTGAGTTGGTAGGGCCATGGTGCTGGGTATTTTGGGCGGAGGCCTGAGGGGGACGAGGTGGCGTGGCTGGGTAAAGGGAGGTCAGGGCGGCAGTGGTCTAGAGGTGACAGAGGGGAGGCACTGGAGGGACATGAGTCCAATTGAGTGAGGCAGTGGGGGCCAGGCCAAGGGTGGTATGGAGGTGGGATGATGCCGGTGGGTCAGCTGGGTGCTGAATCACTGTAGGAGGAAAGGGGCGGGGCTTTAGGAGGTGAGGCGAGGGCCTCAGTGTTGTAGGGCTTGACAATGGATGAGGCGGAGGGATAAGGCCGGAAGCCGGAGGGCTGGGTTGCGACATGGCCATGGATGCAGAGCGCCTCAGCTGTAGGGATGATGGGAGAGCACAAGGGGTATGACAGAGAGAAAATTAGAGGGTCGGTGCATGAGGCTGGTGCAACGACTTGAGGGTGAGGGAGAAAAGATGGACGACGAGGCTGGGGGTCAGGAGTAGTGTGGAGCGAGGCAAGTGGGGTATCGCTGGGAGTAGAAGGTGGCCAGATGAGGTAGGTGTGGAGGAGAGGACCGGGTGGGAGAGGGGCTGGTGCGCACATACAGGGAAGGGTAAGGGGGGCACGAGTAGATTTGGGTTTAATTTTTTTTCATTTTAATAAAATAAGAATATTTATAATAATAAAACTAATAATAATAATATTAATATAAAGAATAATAACAATTATAATAATAATAACAATAAAAAAATATTATTATTATTGAGAACCATTTTTTTAATCCTAATCCAAATAATTATCAAATTTTGGAAACCAGGTACAAGCGCGCTCATCTCACGACAAAAAAAACGGGCATACAAATTGCGCGCCTCAACGCAGTCCTCTTGGGCACCCGCACAGGCTCCTCGGGCAATCACACAATCATTTCTAACTAAGTGGTGCCCGTGTATGGGTCTAAAACCCACCAAAATATTAAAAATCATAAATTTTTAAACCGGGACCCATCCCTGTCCTAGACGTGATAATGTAGATCCCATAAATAATTAAATAATAAAATAAAAATAAACTAGAAAGTTGGGGTGTGTCAATTCTCCCCACCACAGACACATTCTGCCCCTATAAAGTCACCTGGATGAACGATGGGCCAAACAAGAATCCATGTCCAATTGAAACTGAAAGAAACAACAACATAAGAGAACATGACAACACGAGAGGGTTCTCCCCACTACAAGAACTCATCTAGTGCGGAAATTCAACACCCAAACATACAACCCCAGGAAGTGGTGCTGAAGCGTGAACTCCCAACCAGTCCAAATAATGTTTTATAGCACCAGGGAAATAACACCTCCACTGAATGTTGGATCTCTTGACTCAGACCAAAGAAAGCTCGAAACTAGGGAAAACCTCCCAGCAGAACATAAAACAAGAAGTAAACTAGAGCATAACTACAAACCTTGACACCTTCACAATCACTTATATATAAAAACGAACACAGCTAAACTGAGACTATTCCATACAATGGCCAAACACACTTTTATGAAAAATTCACGATTCATAAAACCATAATTCAAAAAACAAAATTGTTGGATTACAACAGAACATGTCTGTTATAACTCTACAATGAAGAATTAACATAAAACAGTGTCAAAACATTAACAGTACATGAATGAAAATGAAAAGATATTAAATGTTTTACTTCCAACATAGAATACAAGACCCATAACAAGGCATCAAACCCCTGGAAACTCCAGACTGAGTGCGAGCTTCACCCCAAGGCCTGTGGGTGGGGCTCTGATGGATGAAGAATATTCGGCCTCACAATAAGGCACTGAAATTCCTCTAGTCACAACATCTTTTTCAGGCGATGATTTTGGAAAAACATCTATAGATACCCCTGGCACCCACAATGATGACACTCCATTAGAGGGATGCGACAAGACAACTTCACATGCACGAACCGGCCACAATGGTGACACACTACTGAACGGTCCAATGAACTAGGAACCAAAATCACTGAAGAGTAAACTTTCGAAACATGTTCCTCGGGCACATCCTACTCACCAAATGGGTAATCTTCATGAGTAATTGGATATGCTGGATTGCCAAGCACCAGCGCTCTTGAGACCAGTTTAGCTAGGAACGCCTCATCCAACAGCTTCTCAAAATGATGCTCATTAGAAAGGAGTACCTGCTTCATGATCTCTGGACGAAGTCCCCCAATAAAGAGAGAAGTCTTCATCAAATCATGTGGAACTTCCTCTAGAGAAATGGACACAAGATCCTTGAAATGTTCAACATATTATTTCACCATCCATTGGCCTTGTTGAATATGAATGATCTATTCCCTTTTCTACATCTTCACCTCTTCAGGTATAAACAACCAGATGAATATGGATTTAGAGCCATCCCACGTCATAACAACTTCCATTGACGATGGGGAAATGAACTCCCATTCAACCAGAGATGGAACTTTGATCAAACCCAAAACAACACGCAATCTGACATCATCAGGAGTTCCCAATATCCCGACGATGCACTCTACCCCTTCAAGCCATTCTACTGCTTCTAACAAACCCCAATCATTGTGAATGATAGGAAATGTCTGAGAAGGACAAAAAATATGGCATGACTTATCAGAAAACTTGGGGAACATTCTGGGAAGCATTTAAGATACAACATATAAAACACAGAACCAAAACCAATATCAAGCCGAAGAAACGTCATTGGAAGCACCATCATCTGAAAACAATCCGGTCAAAGATGAATAATCAAATGAAACCAAAAACCAAAATTTCTTCCTCAAAACCCCCTTTTTTATTTTAGATTTCAAAACCACCTTCTATGAAGGTCATTTTCAAAATAACAAACCCACTTTTTAAACCAATTTCAATTTCCAAATATCATTTTCCTTTTCATAAAATCTCTTTAGAAAAACAAGGTCAATCCTTTAATTCTAAGTGTACACCCCAGTAATCCCATGAACTGTTGCACATGTCCTCATCTGCATTCATCCATATGAACCAACACACAGTTCTCATGTATTCCCTAACTTGTGGAAACGTTCATAAAGAGTACCTGAGGTTGCACCCAAACCATATCTCTACAAGTTCCAACCAACCACCTTATTTTTTTAAACCAAGAAATTTTATTTTTAAAATACCTTTCTCAAATTTAAAGTCATTCAAAAGAAATAATTGTCACTTCAAAATACCTTTTTAATTTTTAATGGTGCACTTACACCAATAAAAACCAAGATAACACTCAATATGCATCAAATTACTGATGTGAGGGACCAGTAGTCATGATTAAACTAGAGACATGATAGTGGGTCATGCCCCAAGTAGGCGCAAACAACTAGGAGGAACCTAAACTGAGTACTGGGACTCCACATGGGTCACTAGCCCATGTGAAATCATGATGTGACATCAACTTCCCTCTATTTTCATCCCTCAAACAAATGAATATTAGAACAAAAGAAGGACTCAACTCGCAGACTACCCCTGGCGGCTCGATGTTAGAAATGGGTGAGGGTTCATGATGCCCTTCCCATACCTACATATCGAGTTCCGAAAATCCTAATATCCATCAACTGGACACCCCAAATGACATGAACCCCCCTATAATATCATTTTCTCATGAACCAACCTCAGTCAACCCTGAACAGGTCACCTGAACTGGTCGTCGACGTGGACCGAACGGCATTCTCGAACCCAATGGGCTTGCAACCAGTGCCGTGCATCAAAATTTTAATCATTGGGAATGATTTGTACCATGAAAAAAAACAAATAAACAAGTAAAGAGATAAATATAAATAGTTTATATACATAAGGATAGAAGTGGAAGGAAAATAAAACTGAACATACCTCCACGTGTCCTTTTAGGTCACCTCCCGACCAATGGTCAACTTTTCCCTTATAATGAGAAACTCATCCAAGAAAACAGGAGCAAGGAAACCTGCAAATGAAATGATAAAGATATGAATTATAATCGAAGATTCTCAGTAGGGTTTCCAAGATAAACAACAGAATACATCGTCTCAATTCCCGAAACAATCCATTAATGCAATTTTGGAAAACAATTATAAAAGTAGGTTTTTCACACTTTTAAAATAAACAACATGTTTTTCTATTTAAAACCCAACACACACTGCATAACATTTCGAAAATCCTTTTTCATTTTATAAATAAAACCCAAAATAGAATATACCAATGAAAGGATAATGTAAAATAAGTAAATAGTGTAAACTAATAATAGACTAGGGAAATGAAAAGTTAACAAGCATTGTAAATAATTCAGTAACCATGGGTGATCATAAAAAATCCCTAGAAGACACCTGGACATACTCGGTTTCGGAACCACCTTTCGGAAAATAGTGAAGATTCTAAGTATATAACCAACTGGCCGCCCTAACTGAAAAATCTAGTTGCAAAGACAACCTGGCTTAACAACAAATCCAGGGGGTACAAACCCGTCTAATCGGTGTTGGTTAGAAACCATAACTCGATCTCTAAAATATTACTTGGAACCCATGGTGGTTAAAATAATTTTGTGTAAGTAGGAGGACCTCACATGTGTAACTCATCTCACCGCACTTGCCTACCCCAATCATGGACACTCCACACGATATCCCATAAGGGATAACCACCCTATAGAGGATCCCCAGTATATATAAACATATATATGTATATAACATATTACCAAAGGTGCCAACTGGGCCTTGATTCCATGAAATCATTAAAACCAGTTGATACCTTTTTCAAAATAATAAATTTGTTATATAGGAATACAGTAACCAAAACGTCATCATTTCAAATAGTGAATGAAAACATTACATTAAAGCTGAAAGTTCCAAATGTGTCTTCATGACACACCATGGTCGAAATAATTATTCTAAAAACATTTAAATTCCCATCCAGGCCCACATAGTTTCCAAACACAAACCATTCAAATAATTAAAAAAACTTCAACCATGAACTAGAATAGACAAATGGGCCTTTATGTTGTCTTGTCCAAAAACATTACTCAAAACATTACACAATTTTTTTATCATATTTTCCAAAGACAATCTAGCACACCCTTGAGATCACACATCAACCCTTTCACAAAATCCACAAAAATTACCGAATCTTACTTGGGAAACAAACCCCATTTTGAAAACCAAGGATTTAAGGAAACACTAGCTTAAAGGTGTCATTGTCACTTGAAGGAACATCCATGGGTGACCGAGTGCACCCATGGATGTGCGAACATACAATGGAACACCTTCATTCCATGAAAAAAAATGAACAATATGCCCACAAAACTACCAATTTGAAACTAAAACCAACAGCTCACTTTATTGGAAAAGAACTCACACCGCCTCATTAAAACCAAAGAGACCCCTTTTTATTTTAACTCCATAACAAAAATAGCATGTTATAAAAAAACCAAAATTATAAACAAAACCAAAATTATAAACAAAACCAATTTTACAAATTACCAATGTGGACACACAACATAATCAAGGGTAAACATTTCATAAAAACCCTCAATTCCAATTTGAATACTATAGTATTTTATCAAATGATCCAAGAGGACATAGAAGTTATCATAATCAAATATCCACCTTCAATGTATTATTTTATTTTCTCAAACTATATCAACATATACAGAAACACCCCAAAAATAGCTATAAGAAATATTAAAATAGGATATGGAACATACTCAAATAATTGGAGATTCGAACCATGAATTGACATAGAACATGTTTTTGACTAATTTTAAAATTTCTAAAACCCTATAGCATGAAAAATTATGGGTATATCATAGTTGATAATCACATAAAATAAGATTATCGAAACACCCCAGAATCAACTAGATTGTAGAAATGATAACCATGGAATTACCTACCTCAAACCAAGAGCAGATGTGACAGAACATCAACAGAAGGTGGTACGATGCCCTGCAAACCAAATGCACAACCTAAACCATGAGAAAAATGTGTGAAAACAACCCCAACGAGTTTGGTTTTTTCAAAAATATATAAAAACACCAAATATGAAGGAAAATATACCCCAGGTGAGGTTGAAGTAGGCTGGTCGGACCATGGGAGTCTTCGGCGAGGCTAGCTGGTTCTAGAAGGAGACCGAAGAGGGGAAACAAAATTGGGGAACAGCTGCGGATCACTGGGGAGAGTGAATCGGAGGGTTTGTATCTTCTGAGGATGAGGCGAGGTGGTACGGCCAGGGTGCCGGGTGCTGCAGGAGGAGGCCAGAGCTTGATAAGGCGGTACGACTGGGTAAAGGGAGGTTGGGGTGGTGGCCGGCCGGAGACGGCATAGGGGAGGTGCTGCTGGGACAGGAGGGCTGCTGGGCGAGCCATAGGGGGCGAGTACGAGGGCGGTATGGAAGCAGGAGGAGATCGTTTGGTTGGATGGGTGCTGAATCATGGTAGGAAGAAGGAGGCAGGACTTCTGAATGTGAGGCGAGGGCCTCGGAACTATGGGTCTTGACATTAGACAAGGCGCCGGCAGAAGGCCGAAAGCTGGAGGGCTGGGGTGCGGCATGGCCAGGAATGCATTGACCCTTGGCTGCAGGGATAAATGGATAGCGCGATGGGTAAGATAGGGAGAAAAATGGAGGGCTGGGGCACTGGGTCGGTACTATGTCTTGAGGCTGAGGGTGAAAATGAGGATGGCAATGTTGGGGGTCGGGTGCAGTGCGGAACGAGGCTCGCGGGGTGCCACCGGGAGGAGGAGGCGGCCAGACATGGGAGGCAGCGAGGAGGAGAGGACATAGGGGGCTGGCCACATCACACGATGTAAAACACACACATGTAAATTATGCACCTCAACACAGTCCGCTTTGGCACCCGCACAAGCACCTGGGGTGACCGCACCATCACTGCAAACCACGCGGTGCACATTCATGGGTCTGAAACCCACCAAAATATTAAAAATCAGAATATTTTAAACCTGGACCCAACCCAATCCTTGAAGCGAGAATGTGAAGCACATAAATAATAAAATAATTAAATAGAAATAAACTAGAATGTCGGGGGGGTGACAAAATGTCTTCAAAATAAAAGATTCCATATCAATTCATTGTCTATCCAGGTTTCTTGTATGTAATGAGAAGAAATAATTAAACTTTTGATCTTTAAAATATAAATTATTTTCTTTTAGTTCAAGGTGGAAAATAGTTTTAAATAAAAGAAATTAATGAAAAATATATATTAAGGTTATTGTTCAGTATGGAAAAAATTATAATTCAATATAAATCCAATTCCATACTCCACCTCATATGAAAACAAAGATTTTTATTATTTGTAATTATTTATGTTTAGTTTAGTAAAAACAATGTTTCTCAACTCTGATGACATTAAGAAGTGAAACATACATTTTCACATAAAATAATTTAATAATTTAATGAACATCAGACCAAATTTTGAGATCATGGTCCATAGAAATCTATAATAAATAATGATTAGTGTTGCTTACATAAGAAACCCAAAATATTCAAATAATGTAAACTTGCTGTTCTTAGATAAAAAAATTTAAAAATTGATGAAACCCATAAAAGAACATGAAATGATATTTTAACTAACTACTAAGAATAATTTTTAATTTGAAAATATTTACATATTATAATTAAGCATCAACTTGAATAAAAAAATTACAAAAAATAAACATTTCATAATGAGATAAATCCAGGTCTTACACAAAAAAAATTTAAATACAAACTCATCATATTGTCTCATAAAAAACATTAAAACCCATTGACATGATGCTCCAAATTATTTTAAAAAAACCATTCAAATCTCATTATTTTTTCTCAAATATAGTGGTAAATACTATATATCTACATATGCATGTATTGTAGTTTAAAATTATCATTTTTAATTTATTATTTTATATAATTTATTCCTTTTAATGTGATACATTATATACAGACATTTTTTGTATTTATTTATTGTTAAATAAGAATATTATTGAACTCAATAGGATGAATGGTAGTTGAAATTGGATGGATACCAATTTATTTAAAAAATAGTTTGTGGACAGTGTTAAATATTTCATCAAGTTTACAATATTATTGGGAAACAGGCATTCAAAAATAATTTTTACTTGATTACATTGTTTTTATTTATGATTAATTTTTTATGGGATGTTGTAAGAACACTAAATTTTTCATGGAACATGTAAATGTCATGAAATATGAAATAATCATGGGAATGATCAATCTTTAGCTATTTATTGGGATTAAACTATGGTTTGTAGATCATCAAATATGATTACAAATATAAATGATTTTAGAGATCATATATTTGAAATTAAAATGCTAGTTGATGATGACCTTAACAATTATATATATATTTTTATCAAGTTAAAGTGTTGGTAAAAATTTTATTATATGTTGGTCATACCAAATAAATAATATTGGGAGCCTTAATAAAGTTATATAATTAGACAACTATGAATTTAAAGAGAAACCCCAGCATTATATAACTACTTTATCTCTTGAAATGATATGTTACAAAAATTTAATGAGCCTCCTTATAAAACATAGAGTTTTAAAAGAATGTTGTGTTCATTGGGTATGATATATGAAAATAAAATTATCTATCCCAATTACTTTATAATTTTTCCCAATGAACATGAATAACATAAAAATATCCCTAATTTTGGTGTGGATTCATATAAGAAATATAAATAGTGTCCTTAGAATGTTGAATGTTATATTCGGTAATTAAATGGTTTATATGAATATATATTACTGATGAGCCTACACAGAAATTTTTCTCGAATTTGAATTGATCATGAGTTTCATAAATTATTAAAGGATCCAAGAAACCTATATACACTACTAGAAAAGGGGGCATTGGAGCCCCCCAGACTCGGGCGACCGCCATTGGCGGTCGTTATAGCTCACCATTAGCGACCGCCAATGGCGGTCGCTAAGCTGCCTAAAAAATTTCGGGGGGTTTCTGCCCCCCCCCCTCCGCGCCCTCTCCCTCGATCTCCCTCGCCCTAACCCTCCCTCGCCGCCCTCCCTCGCGCCGCCCTCCCCTCCCCTGCCGCCCAGCCTCCCCCGCCGCCCGGCCTCCCCCGCCGCCCGGCCTCCCCCGCCGCCCGGCCTCCCCCGCCGCCCGCCCTCCCCCGCCGCCCGCCCTCCCCCGCCGCCCGGCCTCCCCCGCCGCCCGCCCTCCCCCGCCGCCCGGCCTCCCCCGCCGCCTGCCATCCGGCCTCCGGTCACCGCCCTCCGGCCTCTCGGCCCTCCCCCCCCCCCACCCCGGACGACACCCGCACGCCGGACAGCCCCCGGCGCCCACTCCAGACCGCCCCCCCGCACCCCGGACGCCTCCCCGCACCTCGGACAGCACCCCCCCCCCCCCCCCCCGCGCACTCCGACCGCCCCCCGCACCCCGGACGCCTCCCCGCACCCCGGACAGCCCCCCCCCCCCCCACGCACTCCGGACCGCCCCCCGCACCCCGGACGCCTCCCCGCACCCCGGACTGCCCCCCCCCCCTGCACTCGGACACCCCCCTCCGAACCCGGACAGCCCCCCCCCCCCCCCCCGCACCCCGGATAGCCCCCCCCCCCCCCCCGCACTCGGACAACCCCCCTCCGAACCCGGACAGCCCCCCCCCCCCCCCCCCGCACCCCGGACAGGCCCCCCGCACCCCGGACACCCCACCCCGCACCCCCGACAGCCCCCCTGCACCCCAGACAGCCCCCCCTCCCCCGCACCCCGGACACCCCCGCACCCCGAACACCCCTGCCCGCACCCCTGACAGGCCCCCGACACCCCGGACACCCCTCCCCGCACCTCGGACAGCACCCCCCCCCCCGACCCCGGACACCCCCCCTCGCTGCCCGTCCCCCGTCCCCTCACCGCCTCCTCTCCTCCAGCTCCCGCCGCCGCCATCGCCCGTCCCCTCCCTTGCCGCACCGCCTTTGGCTCCGGCTCCCCTTCGCTGCCTCCTCTCCCTCGCAGCACCGCCTTCGGCTCCCCTCCCTTTCAGGTTTGTAGCTCAATCAGGTAACATGAGCTTTCAGTTACATTATTATTTTATCAATGGTTCATAAACAAATGGTTAATATTTATTTTGAATATAGTTGATTTGAAAAATGTAAATGTAATAAGTATTGTGTAAATTTTTGTTATACAGATATTATTATGGATAAGAGTTGGATTGATCTTCCAAATCGAATGTCTAGAGAATATTTCAATGGCATTATGCAGTTTATTGACTTCACGAGAGGATTTGAAAGTGACTATATTAGTTGTCCATGTAGAAAATGTGCTAACAGATATCAATTCACACGAGATACTGTGAGGGAGCACCTTTTCTTTAATGGATTTCTGAAAAATTATAAGAGTTGGACTCGTCATGGAGAAGAATATGTTCGTTGTCAAAATACAGATGCCGCTCAGATGGATGTTGATGCAAGGATGACTGATCCAATGCATGAAATGCTTACTGAAATGGTACGTGGGTTTGATCCTGAAGGCATTGACATCCAGAATCTTGAGACCGGTGAGATAAATCTTCGCTCTGGTGCAGATCGTGATTCGAGGAGGTTTTATGAAGTACTTGATGATGCGAAAACAGAATTATATCCTGGATGTACTTCTTACAATAAACTGTCGTTCATCGTGGAGTTGTTGCATTTGAAGACTTTGAACAATTGGTCAGACACATCATTCGACATGCTTTTGGTTTTATTGAAAAAAGTTCTTCCTGTCGACGCTAAGATTCCTGATTCGTATTACTATGCTCGTAAGTTGACAGAGAACTTAGGTTTTACATATGAGACTATAGATGCATGTGCAAACAACTGTATGTTGTTTAGAAATGAAACTGCTCATTTGGATATCTGTACGGTTTGTGGCGCTTCCAGGTGGAAAGAGAACAGGGGAAATAAGACTCATCAAAGTCAGATTGCGATACAGGGGAAACTGATTGCCGTAAAGAAAATGCGTTACTTTCCCCTTAAACCGAGGTTGAAAAGATTTTTTATGTCATCTAAAGTTTCTAATTTAATGAGATGGCATGCAGAAATAGTTCATGAAAGTGACATGTTAACCCACCCGGCAGACTCTCATGCATGGAAGGATTTTGATAAGAGACATCCTGACTTTGCTAAAGATGTTCGTAATGTCCGATTGGGATTGGCAGCAGATGGTTTCAATCCATTCAAGTCTATGGTTGGTGCAACTCATAGCACATGGCCCGTGGTGTTGGTTCCATATAATCTTCCTCCGTGGCTTTGTATGAAGCAACAATTTATATTACTTTCCACTCTTATTGATGGACCTAAAAGTCCGGGGGATAAGATTGATGTTTACCTTCAGCCATTGATTGATGAGTTGAATGAATTTTGGGGCGATGGTGTGATGACTTATGACTGCGAAACGAATGAAATGTTCAAACTACATGCAGCTTTATTGTGGACAATCAATGACTTTCCAGCTTATGCAAATTTATCAGGCTGGAGTACGAAAGGGGAATTTGCTTTCCCTTGTTGCAATAAAAGTAAAAAATCTGTATGGCTTAAACATTCCAAAAAATGGGCATACATGGGTCACAGGCGTTTTCTCCCTCCCCAGCACAGGTTCAGAAAGGACAGAGTGGCATTTGATGGTTCTAGAGAGTTCAGCCCAGCACCAAAGATCATGACAGGAGTCGAAATGTTATCGCAGATTGAGGAAGAAAACATCCGCACGGTATATGAAATTCAGGATTTGGTCGCTCCTCCAGTACGTAATATTCGTGCTGCGGGTAGGCAGCGCAGTCACAATTGGAAAAAGAAAAGTATTTTTTATAGTCTTCCGTATTGGAAAACTAACATGTTGAGGCATAATTTGGATGTCATGCACATTGAAAACAATGTTTGTGATAACATATTGTGGACCATTTTAGGTGTCAGTGGAAAGTCAAAGGACCATGTTAATGCACGCCGTGATTTGGAAGAAATGGGTTTAAGGAAACAGTTGCATTTACAGTTAGCTGAGGGAAACAAGG